>OZ007594.1:39917091-44717091 GCA_963931845.1 Maratus michaelseni | reverse complement strand
CTCTTCCGAATTACCCATGATTTCGAAAAGCGTTCTTTAACTTTAAAAACCTCAGAAACTGAAGTATGTTCGAGATTTTAAGAAAGATTTATAAATACAAAGTTTCTTTTGCTGCCACCGATTTTCGGAAATGTTACGGAGTAGTTTTATAGTGCATTAATCCGTTTTCTCAACCCAGAATATAGGTTTTTCAGATGCTATCAATACTCAAGTAAACGTTTTCATGTTCAACAAACATGTTTCAAAGACAAACATGATAAATTAACAGCATTGACCTTTATATTAACATTAATATTATTTTGTTTCTCTAGCATGTATAAGCTCAATTTCGCAGCTGAAAATGTTTAATTAAGAATTAATACCATCCTATAAACCGATATTCAGGTTTAAAAAACTGATTAATACACTGTAAAAACTACTCGTAAATGTTTCCGAATATCAGTGGCAGAAAAACAAAAATTGTTTTTATAAATGCTTTATTAAATCTCCAAAATATAATGGTTTCTTAGGTTTCCAATGATAAAGAACGCTTTTTGGAATTATGGGAAACTTGGAAGATGTTTTTGTATACTTTAGTTCTTGGTTATGGTATATTTTCGTAGATTAAGAAACATGTTTTTTACAGTGTATTTCTGTCATTAACTAAATCATTTAAAAATCGATGAAAATTTAAAATTAGTTTAATATAGATTATCATGCTTATTATTATGTTAAAGAAATAGCCCTTTTCTTAAATGAATATGTAAAACGTAATCAGTGTCTTCCAATTACAAATTGAAAATGGTAAAAAAGGAAAGATTCCCTGTTTATTTTCATTCCCAAGAACTGATTATGGAATTTTTTTGTGTCTGGTCGCAGTTAATACGAAATGGATTTTTAAAACAGCAATTTATCTTAAGCTCATGCTTAATGATATAGCTCATGCTTGATATACTCAAAATTAATTTCTGTAACTGTTAAAATACATTGGAATGCCAGTGGTTAAAAAGAATAGAACACGAGATAATTATGCTAATGAGAAAATGGATGTATTAGATTTTATGACCATTCATGTAATTTAAATTTATCTGATTTTAGAAATTGTACTCTTTATCTTTTTGTGATTTACCTATCGTAAAATGTTTATAATCTAAGCTATTTCAGGGCGTTCTTAAGGTACATTTTGATATTTTTCTACAACATAATCAAAACAGTATTTCTCTAGAGTAATTGCTAGAATGACATAAATAGTCGATTTTTTAAATGACAATTTTCATCTTAAACTTTAAGCATATGTTTTATTAGTATTAAATAATTGACAGTATTAGCTTTAAAATCGGTACTATATAGGAATTATAATTAAAATATCGTTTGAAATGTTACTTCGTACTCTAGACCTTTTTCTTTTTACGCTCTTTCTTTATCAAATTCAATAGCTTACTACATAAAAAATGGCCATATAAAACATAAATTATATATACATATATATATATATATATATATACTGTAAAAAAAAATCTCTCAAATTGACAGACAAAAACTGTCTATTTTGGCGCCAGTAGAAAATCGTTTAATTTACAGAAAATATCTGTACATTTTTATTAAAACAGTTTTTTTTCTGTAAAAAATAAAGATTTTTTCTGTAAAAATTACAAAATCCACATTTTGCACAGGAATAAACTGTTTTTTCTTAAAATGGTTTTTTTCTGTAAAAAATACAATATTTTTCTGTCAAAATTACGGATTTTTTTTACAGTGTATATATATATATATATGTATGTATGTATGTGTATGTAATACATATTTTTGTCTTTACCACAATGCTCTTCTGTTAAACTGAAACATTGAATATAGAATGAATATAAATAATATAATAAAATCACTTGTTAACGTGAAGTTAAAGTGTAATTACTGCTTAAAGTGATAAAAACATAACACAAAAGGCTTGAAAATACCTTTTAATATAAAGATGACACATGTTTCATGCACTCTAACGGCAACATCTTCAAGATCAATATGATAAATAAACTATTTTCGCAAAGTTTTGGAAAATGATAAACACAAATCACGAGATCACTTAATAATTTTAACATTTCCGTTTGACCAATTTAAGCAGCTGCTTACATTATACAAGTGATCTCGTTATTTGTGTTTATCATTTTTAAAAACAATTCATACAAAAACAATCATTAAAAAAAATTTCTTCTTTTTTTCTGTCTTTCAAAACACATTTCCTCATTTTAGCCTCAGAAAAGGCTGAAAATTCATAAAATCCAAGTATCATAACTTGGTAATTTTTTGTCATTAACGAATGTTTTTATTTATTCTGTGTTGCTTTAAGTTTTAAAGTATGGACATATTTCCATAAATATAACTTATAAGACGTAGAAACCGTATAAAAATTTAAATTTCATAGCCCTTACCAAAATATTTATAGTGGCTTTTAACACGATGCAGAACATTTTCGCAATTAAACGTTTACCTCAAAAACGGCTTCGATCGTGATAAGAAGGTATTGCAATAAAACTGTTACATTATTATGATTTATTACTTTTGTTCTTATTTTCTTGTTCTGCTATGAAACAATTGTGGTAATAACATTTCATTCTAAACTCGTTTATGTCTCCCAGAAGACATATATCTAAGCTCCAATTAAAATATAAAACATATTTTTCTATTTTTCATGCCATTTATAACGTTCTAATTCTGTACATTATTGAAACAAAAATTGTCTAAACAAAAAGAGATTACAAATAATATAATAAAATCACTTGTTAAAGTTAAACAAAGATGTACTTAATGCTTAAAGTGACAAAAAAATTGCACAAAAAGGCTTAAAATACCTTTTAATATAAAGATGACATGTTTCGTACACTCAAACGGCGACTTCTTCAAGATCGAAACTGATAAATAAACTATTTTCGCTATGTTTTGGAAAATGATAAACTCAAAACACGAGACCACATGTATAACAAAACAGATTACAGTTTAACCATTTTAAGCACCTGCTTTCATTATACATGCTTTTAATACTTTTAATACTTTTATTTTAATACTTTTTGAAAATCAATGACAGGGTAAGGAGCGAAGGTGGTAAATATTTTTTACTAGCGACTAGAAGTTTTTGCTGGGTACCAGATTTTATCAAATTTGTAAAGCCCTGGCTTAAAGTGATAAAAACAAAACACAAAAGTCTTTAAAATACTTTTTAATATATAGATGGCATATGTTTCATGCGGTCTAACGGCGATACCTTCAAGATCAATATGATAAATAAACTAATTCCGCAAAGTTTTTGAAAATGATAAACACAAAACACGAGATTCCATGTCTGGCGTAAGCAGGTGCTTAAATTGATCAAACTGGAAAACGTAAAAATTATTATTTTATTGCTCTTTTAATTTGTAAATTATCGCGTGCCAAATTTTAGGCATTAAAAAAGCAGTAAAATAATAATTTTCACGTTTTTCAGTTTTACCAATTTTAGCACCTACTTACGCCAGACATGGTATCTCATGTTTTGTGTTTATCATTTTCAAGAACTTTGCGAAATTAGTTTATTTATCATATAGATCTTGAAGATGTCGCCATTAGAGCGCATGAAACATATGTCATCCTTATATTAAAAGGTATTTTTTAAGCCTTTTGTGTAATGTTTTTATAACTTTAAGCAGTAATTACACTTTAATTTAGAATTAATATATTTTAAACGTTTTTATCATAATATTTTAATATTCCATATTTAATAGATTATCTCCACAATTACATACATCCGTACTTTCATATATAATTCTGAGATACTTACATAAATCTTACAACATCTATGCACATTGCAATATATTCAATATGCATACATATTTACGTATAATAATTTACACTACATACGACTTACAATTCCTGAAATACATGTATGACACAGGCCAGCGTTTTTCCAAAAAATAATAACAGCTATTTGTCGTGAAAAAAAAGTTTTTTTTTCAATTCCATAATTTTCACAATCCTGAATTAAATAAAATTTACCTTTTAAATTCAGGAATATTCCATAGTCCTAAAAGTTTTGAAAACAATATGCTTTTTCAACAAACGGAAAAAATATCTACGCTTTCGCTGGACATATTCTCACAGCTTTTTAAAAGAAAATAACTATTTAATATTTGCTAAATATTTATTTAACATCATATTTACATGTATTGGTAATTATTTAATATATTGCCTTTATAGTATTTTTTTCAGTAACAAATAGTACTTCATAACACAAATGTTGTCTTATAATGCTTAAAGTCTTCAAATTGTATTTATAATATTGGGCATTTTGAAATTATTGATCTCTTAAAAAGCACGCAATCAGAAGCTGAGATTGTTTGAAAAGTTTTATAAATGACTTTTCAATTACATATGGAAGCTGAATATATGAAATTCATTTTAAGATTATAAAAGTCACAGATGACTGGGAAATATCAATGCGTGGCAATTATTCCATGGAGAAGGAATATTAAACTGACTTTCTGCTTATGAAAGATTTTCCATTTCCATATTTATTCGTATAAAATAAGAAACTTTGATGCATAGATGAGTTGAAAAGAAAATTCCTCCAGTCTTCTGAGATCATTTAGATTAAATAGATATTTTAAGGTGTAATATAATTCACGGATATATAGGGTGGTCATAAAATCTTTCCCTGATTACAAAAAATATTACGAAATAACCATTGAATATAATACTGTAAAAATTGTATTATGGAAAAGTCATGTCCTTAAGTTTTTTTTTCATCTGGGTGGATTACCCCCTAGACATACAGCTTTTTCAATCCAAGACCCCTTTGAAAAGGAAACTGAACATAGTTTACACAAAAAAATCCTTCACCTGACACACTGTAATAAATCCAATTATTAAATTTTTCATAATTTTGAGTATTCAGGGAGTATCCACTCAAGGTCAGGATCACAGATGCTGTGTCTAGTGTGACAGCCCAAATGTTGGGAAATACGTGGCGAGAAATGGAATACCGCCTTGACATTCTTCGAGCTACCAAGGGTGCTCACATCGAAATTTACTGACGTAAGTGCTTGTATTAAAAACGTCATAAATGTCTTTACAATATATTGAAACAAACATATGCCTAATTATATTAGTGTTTCTGCAATAAATTATTGTAATCAGGGAAAGACTTTATACCACACTGTATAATTTTACTACTATTATTACTTGAATTATTTAAGATCAGGCGATCCAACCTGAATTAAAAATGCTTTATTTGCTTCCCAGTGTACTGCGCGAAGGTGAAAATCATTGAAAACGATAATATTTCTTTTTACATTTAGTATCATTTCTTAGATTGCCCGGTAACTACACCAAAATGGTGTTTTGGTACTTTCGTTTTAGCCGAATGCAAGCAGTCAAAAGCAAAAAATAAATTTTGTATTCAGAGCAATCTTTTTTTCATTTTGATTGTTTCGAGGTTTAAAGCCGTAGTTCGATTACATGTCTGTTAAATTTATGACTTATTCATTTATTCATTTATTTGTGAAGTTTAAACTTCGTTTAGCAATTTTATTACGGAATATTACACGGAAAAAAACTAATGATGAATTATTTACTTTCTTTTAGGTGCAAACGAGTTAATCTTCCGTAATCGTGCTACACGTTCATTTCGAGATATTATTTAAAAAACTTAATGCTAAAAAAAATATTTTAAAACCGTAAAAAATCAGTAAATTGAGATGCAGTTATTCAAGGATGTGCATTTGAAAGTACATTTTTTTTTCTATTCGATGGTGTAAAAATTAAAATTGCGCGATGTTTAGAAATTAAAAATAATGTGATAAGACGAAATGGATTATTCCGGTCGTTTCCACAATCTGTATGACGTCGGTGTTACTACGTGCATGTACTTCTTGTATAATGTAAGATACACATATAATGTACACACTTGTATAATGTAAGAAATACAATAAATGCCATGAATTTTTACAAAAAACTGTATGCAAATGTAACAATTGTAAGCTGGTAATTTTGAAGACCTTTTGTGCCAATTACTTAGCTATTTTACACATGTAAAAGATATTAACATTGGACATATTGAATGTTGCATGAATCAGTACTTAGCTCAAAAAAATCGAACTTACGATTACAACTTTATAATACAGAGTGGCCAAGATAGAAGAGGCCCGGTCTACAGAAGTACAATTACTTACTCATTTTTATTTAAAAGTAGTAAATACAGAATATTATGCATAACAACACCTCCTGTTAACTATTGAATGTTCTGTATGTTGTTATTCTTAATATTCTGTATTTACTACTTTTAAATAAAAAATGAGTAAGTATTTGTAATTCTGCATACCGAGCCTCTTTTATTTTGGCCACTCTGTATCTTTCTTCATTTGCAAGTAAAAATCTACCTTTTAATCGTTTGCTGATAAACTGTAATTACGCGTTTAAATGATGCTGCGCTTTCTATAAGTACTTGAATATTATCAGAATATAATGCTGGAACTACAAATGTTTCATAATTTATACTCATCTATAATTGTATAGTGCTAAATTCTAAAGGCATTGGTAAATCTCTCTCTCTTTCATTTAAAATATTTTGAAAATTATATCAAAAATACAATGTGAAAAAATATACTTTTAAGTGTGACGTTTAATGTTTCCATGTGTGGTAATTCAAATTAAAGACATATTCTAAAATAGATCTATAGTTTTTAAAATCTGACTGCATGTTCCGAGAATTTACTCCTTCACGAAAATGACGAATTGCTCGCATAACAAAAGTCTATTATTCGCCGCTATCTTCACATGTTATAAAAGCTTTTAAAATTTCGAAGTTTCAATAAATTTCCGACATGTTAATGTTAATTCATGTTTAATTTTTAATGTTATTTGTGTAAAAATTTCAAATAGTGCTAATCGGGTAATTCCATTATTTTGAAAAAAAAAAGTATATAATGATAATTATTTCTCCATTGATTTTCATTCAACTTTAAAAGAAAAAAAATATCTTTAATTGGAACGGGTGTTATTTAAGACTATTCTCAAGGATTTTGCTTGCATGAAAGTATCATCATTTAAAAATAAATTTACAAAACAGATATATGTTTCTATAAATGCGTCACAATGTCTTTAATGACACCTTCAGAGATTTTTCATGCAAAGTTGTCTGCCAGATCTTTACAGGATAAAATGTTTTCCTCAGTGATTATGATGTTATTGGAAAACAAAATTCATTTTTATTTAAACAAAACTATAATATTTTACAATAACTGGATCATAATCACATAATTTTTCAAATGCGAATTTCAATTTTTTTTTCATTTGAAATTTTATTGATTATTAAATATGATTTTATTCAGGTCAAAATTATAAATGATTTCCAAATATAGAAAAAAAATAGATTTTATTTTTTCGCACCGCAATCGGAAGATTTTCTGCAATGACAATGTAAGATGGAATTCCGTTCACATAATAAATTCTAAGCTACTTTTGAAAAATTACATCATTGAAAATAGTAGTCAACTTTTCACAATACTCACATTTCCAAAGACAGTTTTACATATTCATTGTTTTATAAATAGTATGGGACTTCTAATAAGTCTTGCCGAACAACGTGATGCATATAACTTCCATTAACTCATGTTATAGATTTTGTAATTTTAACAAACGGTAGTCTTAGAACTAAAATATGGATAATGATTTTATGAAAAATTTAATACGTATTCTGAAGAGAGAATAGAATATAGATATATTATCGAATTTACTTCATTTATAACAACCTGGAACATTTAATTTACAGATTTTCGATTTTACTAAATTTCCTTTGAAATTGATGAGATTCGTTGCTTTTTTCTATTTTCTACTTTGCTTTCAAATCAATTCAATAAAGTTTCGAGTTATTAAATTCCCATAAAATTGTAAAGCATCATATGTTTCAAAATAAATATTCAATGCACTGTTAAAAAATTGCATAATTTGAATTATTTTTTATTTATTTAAACAATTTTCTTGAGGAATTTGTTACATTATAAAGTTATAAAATGCATTAAATAATAAAAATTCAGATTCATAAGGTAATTTAAGCTTTGATGTATGTGAATTTTGAAACGAATATTACCAGTTCAGACTAAAAATTTTATTGCCACAGTTGTTTCCTAACCTTACTGGATAAAACAAATAGTCACTTTTGCGCGCAAGTACAATAGTTTCGTCATACTAATGCAGATGCCGTTTCAGAGAAGTGACATGTTAAACAGAGCACGTACCCTATACTGTCCCACCCTGCTTTGTGATCCTTTCAGTAACGTGGAGTGAGTAACTTGTTGTGAAGTACGGTAATAGGGCTTTAAGATGGACAAATACAAAGATGCAATAGAGTGGTAAAAGGGGCTAACGTGTTTAATCGTGTCGACGACGATACAGTGAGTGAAGTTGCCCGATTTATTTGCGTATCGAAATACATTGTCAAATATGCCTACAAAGACTGGTGTACTAGTGGTAGCCATTTAACATGACGTAAAAACAATGGTCGTAAAAAATGTACTAACTCAGAGGGAGCGATGACGGATCTGACGCCTGTTCATGAACACTAGGATCCGGGTACCTCTCATTAAGCCACTACTGCCAGCTGCACATAAAATTTTACGTCTTCAATGAGTCAAGAACACCAAATTTGTACACTAGCTGAGGTATGTAGTATTATCCTAGTAATCGAAATTTTGCCTTTTTTAATATGACACAAAATATTCAGTCTGCCGACGGCTAGATGAAACATTCAACCGGAGGTGTGTAGAGAGTGTATGTCAGGATGGTGATAGTGCTTTTGTGAAATACGGTAATAGTGCTTTAAGGTGGGCAAATACAAAGATGCATTAGAGAGGCAAAAAAGTGCTAATGTGTTTAATCGTGCCCACGACGATGCAGTGAGTGAAGTTGCCCGATTTGTTGGAGTATCGAAGCAAATTGTCAAATATACCTACAAAGAATTGTGTACTAGTGGTAGCCATTTAACATGATGTAAAAACAATCGTCGGAAAAAATGTACTAACCCAGAGGGAGCGATGGTGGATCTGATGCCAGTTAATGAACATTAGCATCCGGTTGCCTCTCAAGAAGACACTTCAAATCAGCTGCACATAAAAGTTTACGTCTTTAATGGGTCAAAAACGCCACACTTGTACACTAGCTGGGTATGTAGTATCTTAGTAATCAAAATTTTGCTTTTTATATGATGACACAAAATATTCAGTCTTCCGAAAACTAGATGAAACATTCAACTGGCAGTGTGCAGTGAGTGTTTGTCAGGAGAGAGGGCCTTCTATGATGGTTTGCGGGCTGTGACTTGGGCTTACTGATTGAAGTGACCATGAACATGAACCAAGCTGTTTATTTGAACATTCTAGTTAATCAAGTGTAACATTTTTTATTCAACATATACTTAATGAGTTGTATGTGATGGTAGTATATATTGAAAGTGTGTTTGTTTGTATGAAACAAGTACTTCCAGAATACGTAAAATTTCGAGTTAAAACTTTCAAGCCAAACATGTAAAAACTACTAGAAAAACTCATTCCCTTAATTGATTCTCATGGTTCCCACCTGCCATACAAAGCGATAAAGCAAGCAATAGACATTTGATGGTTCGTGATACCAAGGGTTCCGGGTTTGAACCCCGGTCTGGATATTTTTATCACTCTGTTGGTCGTACGCTGTGTAGTAAGGGATATTTCCACATTCTTTATTATATTCATGAATTTTCAGCACAATTTCAGCTCTGCTGAAAATTTTAATTAGATTATATTGTAGATGTTAAAGGAATTAATCACTAAGCTGTGCGATTTGAAATAATGGTAAGAAACGTAGAAAATTTTAGAAAGAATTCGAGATAAGGATAAACTTTTCCTTGTACATCAATCACGAGTTTGACTCGTAGTAAGTAAAATGATACCTTGTAAATCAATCATCAGCGTAACTCGTGATTAATGCACAACGGATGGGGGTTATATAATCATTCTAAGTATCGTGGAATATTTTTAATGCGTTTCCGCTTAAGGCGTATTTCCAGTTATTGTGAACAATTTCGTTTCCCCCATCATTTTCTAATTAATATAAATGGCTTCGTTTAATGAGTCTCCGCTTAAGGCGTATTTCCAGTTAATGTGGACAATTTCGTTTCCCCCATCATTTTCTAATTAATATAAAGGGCTTCGTTTAATGAGTCTCCGCTTAAGGCGTGTTTCCAGTTAATGTGGACAATTTCGTTTCCTCCATCATTTTCTAATTAATATAAAGGGCTTCGTTTAATGCGTCTCCGCTTAAGGCGTGTTTCCAGTTAATGTGGACAATTTCGTTTCCCCATCATTTTCTAATTAATATAAAGGGATTCGTTTAATGAGTCTCCGCTTAAGGCGTATTTCCAGTTAATGTGGAAAATTTCGTTTCCCCCATCATTTACTAATTAATAAAAAGGGCTTCGTTTAATGAGTCTCCGCTTAAGGCGTATTTCCAGTTAATGTGGACAATTTCGTTTCCCCCATCATTTTCTAATTAATAAAAAGGGCTTTATTTAATGCGGACTTCGGGTAGTGGGGATGGAAAATGGCGTCCATTGGAAGTCCGCACTAACGGGAGTTCACTATGCATAACTAATTAAAAAAAATAAAACCATAATGGGAACAAGCTTAAAATTTTGATCTAAATATAAACTTATTTTATATTTCGATAATTCATTAGACGATTTCTTTCAAAGACAATTTTTTAGGCATTTCAAGCATCTATTATACGAAAATCACCTCCGTAACTCCAACAGTAGAGCTAGTCTCTGAATGCATTTCTATTTGCGGGAATATTTCTCAAAAGAAGTTTCAGTAGGGTAATTATTCTTCTGTTTCGATAAGTTAAAGGCCATATCTAAATATTCGTGGCATTTAGATAACAATGATTAAACGTGAAAGAAACTCAAGATTACTTTCCCTATTGATTGGAATACATTAAGTTATATTGTTTTAAGAATTAAAGACGAATAAAAAATTAAATTATCTGCAAATGTTACGTGTTGAAAGTTTTATAGTTTCTCTTTAAAATTTGAAATCGCATTTATTATTATGTTTCCCATTCTCAGATTTCATGATACCGAAAATTTTAAACAGATTATTCGTTTATGTAAAAGCATGTAGAATATATATTTTGGTATTTTACTCTTTCAAAATAAATAAGTAATTTTTATTGAAATGCTATTGGACAATTTATTAGAATATTCATTTTGTAACTATTAAATGTATGTTTTATTATGATAGATTAAAAATTATACAAGCAATCGAAATTTTGTTGATATACTATAAAAATACCGAAACAAAAGTAAAGAAAATTAGAAAGTCTACTCCGTATTAAAGAAATCAATGTTTTGAATTATGGAATGAGTTTATTATGGAAAAAATATGTTTTTCACTAAAGTTTTTTTATGGCCGTTCGAAGTGCGCTAGATAATAAGAAAATGTATACTGTATTCCTGATTAGATAGTAAAAGATTCATAGCTATCAATGAACAACAAAAAATGTTGCGCATGCATTCGCATTAAAAAAATACATAAAGACCATATCATGTACTAAACATAAATGCAACATGCATATGAAACACTCTTGATTGGAGTGTATTCGTTAGTTCCTGATAATACCTGTTGCATTAAATGCTGGTTTAAGTGGGGATTACACTTTTTTGTAGGCTAAGATCCAATTTCTGTTTACATTTTTTGAGTCCCTAAACCTTTTAGAATATGTTCATGAAACAACTTTGTATTATGTAAATTATTTGCGAAGTTGCGGTCCTTTAAACGCAACCATGAGTATGCGAAAACCAAGTAGTTTGACGGTACCGCATCGTTTTTCTCAAAACCATATATTTCAACATGACATCATAGTTTATTGATTCTTCGATTATCCTTTTATTGATCCTTCATTGAGAAAAAAGTACTTACTTACTTACTTTGGCCTTACAAAGTGGAATTTTAATGAAATAAACTTTTTAAAATAAATGTATGTTTAACATAAAAATATTTAATAAAAACATTTCTAAATTAACATAGAAGAAAAATGTCGATTAGTTTTATTTTTAAATTTATTAACTATTTCACCACATTTTCATTAAATATGTCTTAACAAATTAACAAATAAAGTAAATGAATTAAGCCTTATTTTGTCATTGATACGAGGTTTATTAATACATTGTTTCGTTGATAAATTTAAATGTGTTCTTCACTAAAATTTTATGTTCATTAATTTTATAACATTATCTGGAATATTTTTATTCTTTGGGATTAATTATTATCTGCAACTTTTCACTGACTGTTTATTTTCTACATAACATTTTTGTTATAACATCGCTTTACCATGTTAAATTGGAATGAAATTCCTATCATTTGTATGATGAACTTTCTTAAATTTGGGATTTTCACAAACTGGAATATAGCCAAGATAGATTTTGTTTATTCATGTTTAGCTGCCTATATCCAACTTAAATTACAAAATAAATAACTATATGCAAATATAGTGTATGTAAAAAGAAAATTTCCATTGAATGAAACATAGAAATGTTTACAGATTGATGTAGTATAGTAAAATGAAACCTTTAACAATGTATATACCCCAATTGGCAAAATACCAATTGCATTAAAGTTTGATATGGCAAGCTATTATTTAAAAATGATGAAAATGAAGAAAAAAATGCGAACTTGAATCAATAGTAGCAAGAATGAATGATATGAGTTAACATTAAAATATATTTATAATGTTTACGATTGAGTTAATTAAACTAATTATAAGAGAATCAAGTTAATGAAGCACAGCAAAGCTAATTTAGATAAGAAAATAAGCATGTGCGATAAATAAATTGATATAATGCACTTATTTAGAAAGTGACGTCAGGAAAAGTACATAACTAAAATCTCAGTGCAAAAAGTAAATAAAAGTGTTCTCATTATCAGCATCTGCATTTCAAGCATTCGGTAATGGTGTAATTTATACAAACAAATGATATAGTTTTGTGTTTATTTGGTTAATATTTCGCGTGAAAGGTTTAATATGTGGGGAGAATAAGAAATATTTGACTAAAGATAGTCAACACATTCTCTTACTTAAAAAGAAATATTTAGAACACTTTTATTTTTAATTCAAAGACACATTACCCAGTTAATTAGATAATTATATATAATGTTTGGAAATGCTCAAAATTTCGAAAAAAAGAAGGGACACAAAAACACATAACATTCGTAACGTGAAACCCTATTGTATCTTGTATGGATCATAACGATTTAAATATTGTTTCTATTTGAATCGTTATAATCTGAATACTTTTTAAATAATAATAATAACAATGATAATAATAATAAAAACATTGCTTGTTTAGTAATATAATTTCTAAACTGCATGAGTGAAACCAATTTTATGTGACATTTTCAAGATGCACTTGTCATTTTTTTAAGATACAGATTTAACTAAACAATAGTATTGTTGTTTAAATATAGAGTGATTTCTATAAAAATTGTGGAAGCATAGAAAAATTCTTATTTTAAAATTAAAATAAGTTTTTTGAAGTTTTATTTGAAGTAAAAATTAGAAACACGGTTTACAATAGAAATATTTTTTACTGTCAGGAGAATCTTCAGAGGAGCTTCGTAAGAATATTCATAGTAAATATATGTAATTTCCTCAAATATTGTCAACGTTATGGCTAAAATCAACAACAATACGCTCATAATAACATACATAATAAAGAAAATAAAAAATAAAAACCTACTGGAGTTCAAATAACAAAAGAAAGAAAGAAAGAAATTATTATTCAACACAAATAGAAAGTAGATCGTAAAGCAATGTACAAAACTCACCAAAAAGAACTAATATCGGGGAAGATCTAACTGAGTTAAAAGTACATTACAAATACTGTAACTTACTATATTACCACATAACCCAAAATGACTGCTAATAAAACACAAAGTCATTGCATTGATAAAAACTGTGAAAGGAAAATCAAATTGTTTGGTGCTGTCATCTGTCTAAAAAAATAAAAAGGAATAACAAATTACAGACTAGTTAAATGAAAAATATGGTGTTGCCATCTATTATGAAAGGGGAGAAGATGGAATAAAAATAAATAAATTTAAATCAAAGTAGTAATTAATGTAAATAAAATTTAGAATGTGATGAAAACTAATTTAAATATTATAAAGATGAAATGGGAAGATAGTAGTATAATAATTAACCTCGTATGAGGAGACTTTTTGTGAGTAAAATGAAGAGGGTATTATTTATGTTGTGTAAATGATTTTTTTTAAATGCATAAAACCTGATTTTTTTATATATAATAATACGAGCAAATTTATTAAACTAATAAAAACAGTTAATTAGATTAATCAGTAGTACATTATGTATACAAGTATAGTCTGTTTAATGCTGTTCCTAGAGTCATTTAAATGGCATAATTTAATTGCTTAAAGTGGCAAAAAATGTTTGTAATTGAGGGAAAAAAACTGAAAAAAAGACATTTGTTATTAAATAATGTTGCATTTTTCTAAGAAGTGACAGAAACAAAATGTTACTGCCTCTTGCATATAATTAAAAAATGACCTTTTAATGAAATAATTAGAAATAAACATTTATCCTTTTTCTAGGTTTATGGAACGAAAAATGTGGTTAAAATTATAAATACACCTTTCATAATAAGACACTCATCATAAAATAAACCAAAGTATAACCATTTTTGTCTTTAAGTTTATATCTTTTTTATATTCTTATTGATGTTTTCTAATAATAATTTAGATAAACAACGAGATAAAAAAAGAGTCAAAAATCTGCACACCACATATTTTTTCTCTAATGCTGAAGTAAAAATAAAGTGTTTCTTTCGTCTCAAAAGGCAAGTGAATTAATTATAGGATTTCAGCTTTTTAAAAGTGTAGTTTATCTTTTGATTTAGACAAATTTATCAGACAGTTTTGGTACAGTAAATAGAATTTGTTTTTTAATCGAAGATGTCTTACATTACCTAGTAGATTCTAAATACTTTAGCTTTAAAGAAATTAATGTGTTGTGGTTCGTATCCACGAATGTAGATGTGTAGGTGTAGAGCAGAAGAAGAAACTATTACATTTACACTCACAAACATATTTTTAAGTATGTACAGGACAAGATTTTTTGCGGTATCCTTGCGTTAATGAACAAGACGCACTTTGATGTATCCATGCGGTGCGGGTCGACCTCTGAACTGTTCGAGTACAGGTCTAAGTCTGATGTGAGAAGTTGGGAATGATTGTCTCTTCTCGTTCACTTTCACTTGGAAATTACAATAAAAAGTTAATTCGGAGGAAAAACCGCGGAAAGTCCAACTATTGCGTGGAAAGACCAGTTATTGCAACTGTCGAGGCGTTGAGGTAGTAAGTAAGGGCAATTAACCTGTCACCGATAATACCATTCGAAACGTTTATGCTGAAACGTTTTTGACTTGCATGAGCACGTGTACAACTTGTGTTTTCATGCGCCCACACGTGCATGTTGTGCAGGTTCAGGACACCGTCCCGTGAAAAAGAAACTTCATAGGAAAACAAAGTCCACGATGGAAAATCCGGCTGTGAAAGCCGTTTTTGCAAATACGAGCGTGCGAATACAACGCGTTGGGGATAATCGGCATCGAACAACACCTGTACTCTTTGGACGTAATAGGAGTGTAGCCTGTCCTCGTGCAGTATGGGCATGGTGCTGGAACGATGTACACCCGAGACGAGTTCGCTTTCTCGGAGAATTCTTTGCGAGTTCCTTTCAAATTCACGTAGCACAGCCTCCTCTACGACAGGTGTGCGTGTGGTGCGTTCTCGACCGATGTGGCTACTTACTTGGAAAGCTTCTACCTCACGCAATCTGCAATGCAATTGTCCAAACAGAGCATGACTTGGCAGACGCCTATTTGGGAAGCCGTTTCTGGGTATAATAAAACATGTATGTGCGTCACAATGAGGTTCATCGCAGTGTTCCTTACAAGCAAACTACGGAGTTAGCATTACCTCTCTTGAAAACGATACGAGATACGGAAAAAAGTTAATTACAAAGTTGTAGAGCTTCTATGATGTATTACGAAATGATATGTACACATAACTTTTTTAGAAACCTTGAAACGTATGTTCATATGCAATCGCTAACTCAAATACGTTACTAATTGCATGCAGTAGTGCGACATTGTATGGTGAAGTAACATTTACTAAAATAGCTAACACATTTGAGCAAAATACAGTGAATTGTAATATGAAAATCAAGTTTTGAAAAACAAGTTTAGAATCCTCAATCTGCCCACTATAGGCAGTAATGTGCACTATGAAAAAGGACGAATGTTAGAAATTAAGGAAGGACGAATTAAGAAGGACGAATTAAGAAAGGACGAATTAAGAAAAAATTGCATTTTTTTTTAAGTTTGTCCTGAAGGACCATGCTTAATATGGTATTCTAATTCAAATAAATCGTTCTTTCTCACACGATTTAGTTTTATAAGTAAATGTACATATGCCTTATTCAGTTACACTTCTGTATGTAATTAGTGGCGGATTAAAAAAAAAATTACATTTCAAGGCTATTAATGAAATTACTTTAGAATAAAACTTCATTTCATATTAAATCGATGTCTGTCTACAACTTTGTTAATCACTTTTTTCCCTGTATCTTGTTCTGTTTTTCAAATACGAGCGCTAACTCCACAGTTTGCTACTAGAAGCACTGAAATGTACCTCATCGTAAAGCGCATAACCGTTTTACTATACCTTTCATGGCTCTAGCTAACTCAGTTTACCAGTTATTTGGGTTGGAACGGAAGTAAAGAAACACCCTATGCCTAAATATATGTGTGTGCGTGTGCGTGTGCGTGTGTGTATTACTTTAAAATAAAGCAGCTGAAACACGTTATGAGATTTAGATGAGAAAAATATCTAAGGATCTTATCTTTTAAAACAATCTAAGGGTATGGTGGTAATTGCGATTTTATATTAAGTTTAAAACTCTACGTTTAGCAAAACCGTTTTCATTTTCTAAAAATTATGTTGAATAACCTTAGGAATATTTAAATAATTTGCCGTAATTTTTAGTTGTTACTAGAAATAAAACATTACAGATAACATTTCCTCTTAATTAATGCCCGGAAAACAAAATTTTAAAACTCTCATAATCTTACATAACAATCAACGTAACGATGCCATAGTGATATAGCTTATGCTGAACAGTTGTATGTGAAAACCAATTTCTGTAATTGGACGTATATTAAAAGTTTCCTTTGTCTAAATAATAGTCATGTTCATGAAATTTCAATGCCTTCCAGTGATAGATAAATGATTACAAACGGTTTAAGTAATGGTTTAAATTCGAATATTGTAAAATTTGGTTGAACAAATAATGATAATAATAACAAATAATACATAATAATACATAAACAAAATAACACAATAAAAGAATACATAAATTTGTTTCGAAATTTTGTGAATTATTATCGAAATTATTTAGTTGTATAAATGAATTCAGATAAGTTTTAAAATATTTTTACAATAAAATTTTACTTAGTAAAGATATTTAAAAAATATCATAGCTATTTATAATTTTTTTAATTCAATCTATTATTTCACATCACAATATAAGGTTAATTTTCTCTTGTATTCATATTTTAATCAGATATAATATATATGTCAGTTCATAAACTTTCATTACTTTATTTCAAGTAAGTATATTTTTCAGCTATAATTTATAATTTGTTTCAGACACTCATTTTCTTTAAAAATATATTTCTTTATTAAACATCATACATCTATTTGGAAAATGTAAATGCCCATGGAACTATCTGTAATAATGAAACAAAAACAATTTTCGTAATTTGTTCATAATTCGTTGTACATAATTTGTTTTAACATGCAGCAGATCCTGAGTAAGAATTTAACTTCTGTTTCGATAGCTCCTTAGAATATTGGAATAACAGTATTTTTTTATCCTTTCAATTTATTATCTAAATCATATGCCTAATAGCAACAGAATGAATGTTCTAATAAATTAAGTAATTACACTTTTCTCGTAATCCCTTCATTTGGTATAATAATATGCACAATATACACTAAATCTTCTTTAAAAATGATTATTTAGAGTTTTTGTTATCATAAATGTTTCAGATTAAATTAAATAAAAGTAATATTTTAACATCTGAGTAAATATATATTTTTTTAAAATCAGAATTGTTGAGTCACAAGAAGTTAATTATCTCAATGATATCAAAAAACTTTCGCCTGATTTCTTATCCAAGTTATCATTTTTTTGGGTCTCTTCTAGTTATTCTTAGTATTCATTTTTCCATACTTCGCTTATTGTTATAATCTTTGTATCATTCATTTTGTTAGCGTCCATGTTTTCACTGTATAAGGCAGTGGAGGCAAAACATATTGCTTAAGCTTATTTCTTTTCAAGCAAAGAAGTATGTTACTCTTATGTCTTATATCAATCTTTCAACTATTTACTCCTATTTGGATAAATAAAATATATAATATAATAACAAATGAAGATTACATTGTATTTGATTTTGAAGAAAAAATGTTTTATTTCATTTCAAACTAACATTTTTTTAATTTTTTTTTATCATTTAAAATATGTTATTCGTTAAAATTTTAAATCCTTCAACTTTGTAACATTATCTGGAATATTTGTATTCTTTGGCATTATTTATTTGCAGTAACTTTTCACTGACTGTTTATGTACAATTTTGTTCATAATATCGTCTTAGCATTGTAAATTGCAATGAAGTTTGTCTCATTTGTCCAGAGAGCTGTGTCAATTTTGGGAACTCCCCAAACTGGAAGATAGCCAAGATAGATTTTCTTTTCTATTTTCTAAATTCAAATTCACAATCTATCTCCAACTTAAATTACAAAATAAATAAGTATATGCAAATATATTCATTTATTGGTTCAAAAATAAATGTATCTTTGAATGAAACACAGACAATTTGACAGAATAAAGTATCATAGTAAAAAAAAGTTAACAATAAAGATACCCCAACTGGCAAAGAACCAATGGCATTAAAGTAGGATATTAGAAGTAATCATGTATAAATGTGTAAAACGAAGAAATAATACGTAACTAGAGTAATTATTCTAATATTGAAATTCAAAACAAAGCATTAAAAGGTGTTAACGACAGTTACGATTAAGTTAATTAAAGGAATTACAATACAATCAAATTAATGAAGCCTAACATAGCTAAATGTAATAATCAAATAAATTGGCAGAATGAATTTATCAGTAAATGAATTAAGAAAATGTAATTGATATCACAGCGCAAAATGTAAAGAAAAGTTTTTCATTACCAGCATCAGCATTTCAATCTTTTGTTAATGTTGTAATTCAGACAAACGTCTGATATGAATATAATGTGTTTATGTGGTTAACATTACTGCTGAAAGATTTAGTATGCACATAGAATTAAAAATATTGGACTAGCAGTAGTTAACACATTCGTAACATTGAAAAATATTTAGAACATTTACACAGAGGTTTGTTATCTAGTTAATTGGATAGTTGCGTATAGAATTTGCAAATGCGCATGATTTCATTAAAAAAAAAAAAAAAAAAAAAAAAAAGACACGATTTACCAAAAACGAAAGATTCAAATAAGCATTATTTGAATGCTTTTTAATCAATCCGCCTAGTAATATTATATCTAAGTTCATCTATGCAAAATGTTACGATTTTGTAACACAACTGCTTTCATTTAGTAATCTCCGCCTTTTTAATCGCAGATTTTTGCAATTACATAATTAGGAGATTACTAATCCAAATATTGATGACAAAAAGAGTAGTAATTGACAGTTAAATGAATGATATATCAGTTAATGTCAAATAATAGTATTTTATTTTCAAACTTATAATTACTTTGGAAATACATCACGCTTCAAATAAAAGAATCAGAAAAACAACATTTTTCAATTATTTTAGCATTATGAAAGAAAAAATGGTTGTTAAAGGTAAAAACATTTCACTGATATTATGAGGTGCTGATGTTATTACAAAACAAAACAAGAATATTTTTATCTTTAGTTTTCATTATTTTTTACGTTGTTAATAGATGCTTTCTAATAATAACTTAAGACAACAATATGATAAACAAAAACGAAAAATCATGCGTCAAGCATAGATTAGATACCACTTTCCAACGCTTCAAAAATAATTTTACAAATCATTACCGTTTAATAAGCTGAAAGATAACAACATCTAAGTAAACAATTTGGAAAACGCATAACATATTTAAAACGTAATTTCAAACTTATATTTCCAACATATACAATATTCGGAAAAATATCCGAATACTGTTATTCAGCCCTGTATATGATCTATAGAGTTGTATATATACTACATAGGATGCTAAATTTTAATTTAGTTAGGAAACGCGTTGCACAGTTTAAAATTCTCCTTCTGGAGTTTCTTTCAATGAACGGAAATGTGTTCGCGAACTTTTGTGCTGCCCTGTATAGGAAATACAGAATTTATACACACCAAGCAATAGAGAAAAAGTGAGTTCAATTTAAAATCGCGTTCAGCAACTTAAAACGCACTTCCAGGAATTATTGTTAACAGACAGTAGAGAATTCTTTTGTGTGTCCCTGTAAGTGAACGATGATTGCTATACACACAATATTCTGTAGTAAGCCTCCTATAATGCACTTTAGTGATATATAAAAATTTCAATGCGTTTGAAACAATATTTAATTAAACCGCAAGCAATTTTCCTCCATAGACGTAATGTGACGGAATTCTTTTGACTGTCCCTGTAAAGTAACTATAAGTGCTATGCACGCCATATTCCATATTAAGTTTCTTATAATGCACCTTAGTGATATATATCAATTACAATGTATTTGAAATTGTGTAAATTCATTAAAATAATCCGCAAATGATTTTCCCCATAGACCGTAAGGTAACAGAATTCTTTTGAGTGTCCCTGTAAAAAAACTATAAAAGCTACACACTTCCGTTGAAATAGGGAACATGCTATAGATAACGATAATAACATATAAATATTGCAGGGCAATCCGAGCATTTTTGCGGGAGTTAGAGCACGGACAGACGACAGACGGCAGACGGCAGACGGACAGACAAACCGAAGTCATAAACACTTTTCAACTAGGTTGGAAAGTGTTAAAAAAGAGACGAAGTTATGTAAAGTTATCATATTCTTTTTATCAGACACTGACACTAAAATAAATTTTATTCTTCATTCTACTTCAAGAAAAATAAAAATTTCTAGAATATAAATTTAACTAATGTAAATGATTACTTAACACATACTGTTTTCGTAGAGAATTGTGAATAAAAATTTTAAAGTGGAAACATTTCAAAACGAAATAGGTAAAATGCTGGAACGGACGCCTATCTTAATTAACTACTTTAAGAAACGGATTAAAGGAAATATCACTTAAAATATGTTAAATTGTTTAAATTATTTAGCATAAAGAAAAGAATTAAGTCAATTAGAAATGCAAAAATATTTTCTGTATAATATAAATATGTAGTGAAGATACTATATGTATCTATTTATGTAGAAATGCCAGAGCCAAAAAATGGTTAAATGGGAGACATCTGTCGATCACTAGCGCATTTTTCCTGGATAATTTTTCCTTACATTTTAATTATAGCAAAATTATAATTGAACTTTACCTTCATCATAATTCAGATGCGTAAGACGGCACTCAGAAAGTATTATCACTCCCCGAGGATGGTCGCGGTAGCCGGCCGAAAGTTCTTGGACGGATTTTAAATATTTTAAATATCTTTTAACATATTTTTGTATCTTTTAAATGTCACTTGTTAAGTAAGAGTGGGATCTATCGAATCTCATATTGATATTTTATGAATAAAATGAGGTGAAAATTTGCATTTTGCCCTATGTGTTTTGAGGGTTAATTTCATTCAAAACTCACAAAAATTTATATTTAGGTTACTTAAGCTTTATATCAACTTCCTATAAAATGTCATTTTAATGCCACCAGTTGGCACCAATTAATTACATCTTTATCAATTTTCCGTGACACTCTTCAAAACACTTCCGAAAAAAGGAAGTTTTTCTATACTTTTTAATTACTAAAAGGTGTAAAATAAAAAGATTATAAACAGTAAAAAAGGTTTTTATTGGACTGTTGACATATGTGGATTTATTTGAAACGCAAATATTTAATTTTTCGCTTACTTTGTTAAAAATACGTGAAAAATTAAATGATTCGTATCAAATAAATTCATAGACCGTACATTTATAGAATATTTTTGTTTGTTTTGATAATGGCTCGGATCGAGCTGAAACATATGTCAAAAGTCTAATAAAACCTGTTTTACTGTTTATAATCTTTCTATTTTACACCTTTTAGCAATTAAAAAGAAGTATATAATTATAAGGTGTTATTATTAATTAAATTTATATAAATATCGAGGAAGTTTTTCGTTCTTACAAATTCGAGGTAACATTTACAAATATATATTCAACTTTCGTCGGGCTAAACAGGTTGGGAGCAGAACGTTTGATCTCATCTACGGAAAAAAAAGAAAGATATTCCCCATATTTTTGTTATAGTAAAAACGAATTGGTGGATTGATATTTTGAGAAGGATAAAGTTATTGTAAAGAATTAATAATGTTCAACTTTATGTTGGGCTTTGTCCACTGATATCATATTTGAAAAAAAAGAAAGATTGTCGTTTTAAAATATAAATTCATACAAAATCGAGGTGAAATTTTGGAATATCATATATTCAATTTTTCGACGGGTATACGGTGCCGTAAACAGAAGAAACCCAAAGCGGAGTATCGTTCGGAAAGAGGTAGGTTTCGAACTCACTATACGCTGCCGAAGGCAGTTGAACCCCCAAAACTAGGTTCATTCCGAATAACTTTCCAGCGCATGCGGAGCACCTCGGTATACACTGCAAGTAGGTAACGGGGACTCAAAGTGGAGGTTTGTTCGGAAAGAAGTACGTCTGGATCACACAATATTATTCATTTGGAAATATTAACCCGCGCGTGCGCAAATTTCACATGAATCCGAGACCTCGATGTAATTAAGGGCACGCTAGCGGAAGAATTTATACAAAATCGGGTTTAAGGTATACAATTATACATATTTGAGATTCAACGCCAGGCGGGTCAGCTAGTCTTCAATATAACACATCACGAATAATTTTACACATCACATTTTACGCATCACAAGTCCTACACATCACAGTCACATGCATCACAATTTCACACATCATCTTGAATAATTTTACGCATCACATTGTAAACTCGCTTTAATGAATTCCCTGAATCGAACATTATTAAAGTCTCAAAATAGCACGTAACATTCAACCTAACTTTGTAAACAGCTGTATAGGAAAATCAATTTGTATAATTGGACGTATATTATATTTCCCCCTTCTAAATAATAGCCATGATTATGAAATCATCATTCCTTGCGGTTACAGGTAAATGAATTCAAAGGTTTATGTAATGATTATAATTCGAACAAATTTACCATATTATTTTGTCATAGAACTGAGTTCCTATTAGATTTTTCAAATATTTTATCTAGGGCTGAATGTATAAAGAACAATATAATGCTATAAAATGTTATTGAACTTTAAAGCTATTTAAAACAGTCTGAATGTCTGAGAGCTTTCGTGTATTTTAATATAAATTCCTATAAAATCCTTATTAAATTGAATTTTCTCTCTCGTTTTTTGTGCTGAAATCCCTTTCATATGCTTATCCCTTTCATACTTACTTTTGTCTTTAAACATGATTCTGTTGCAGCTATTTTGATCTACAACCAATTTAATTTGTTTTCGGGAAACAGAAAATAAAGCAGAACCGCTTAGAGTATTAAAAGTGTATAAAGGTTACAGTTATTTATATATATATATATTTAATAAAAACTAATATTGCACATAAAAATTCAGGCTCAGTTCTCTATTGGATGCACATTTAAAGTGGAATATAAATTAATTAACATTTTTTTTATTTTATATAAAAAATATATTTTTTAAGTTAAAAATTATGTATGTTTAAGACACTCTTTTATTATTAATTACATATTTCATAAGTAAATGAAATTATACATAAAACTATTTAATTGACATGATTGCTGGCATATTTTAAGAATATTATTTTATTTTGTTTTTGGCGCGAAAACTCTAATTTTTACATTTAATTTATATGTGATACCTTTATATTTAAATATATATGTTGAAAATATTTGTTAATAATAATACGTTTTATCTCTTTTTTATCAGCGTTATGGCAACTAATATAAGATAACAGTAAATAAATGCATTTGTAAATATCTATATTTTACGAAAATGCAATTTTAAAATTCTACATTTAAATTTTCATATTGTTTGCAGTTTATTCCCTCTTTCAAAGAAAACAAAATTCAAATAATTGGTCATGTAATTAATTGTGGAAAATTTTGATTGTAATAAAAGTTAAATAAAGTAAATTCAAAATAAGAAACATTATCAACGAAACATTATAAAACTTCATAAGATATAATAAATCAATAATATTTTCCAAATTAAAATTTAAAAAATATATATTTTCAGATTTATTAGTATCATTACTAGGTTAATTCGTTTCACTCATATTAATAAGGTTACTCTAGAATTTTCCTGTTCTGTAAAATCTAGAAATCTTCAACGGAATTTAAATAATTGTAAAAAAAAGTATTAATATTTCAGAATATCACATTGACAAATACTTAAGTTAATAATTGATTTTCTTTAAAAAAAAATCAGCCGTTTCTAATTGCATATTCAAATTACTATAAAATAAAGTTGTTAATTTACTTTCTTTAATTATCAACAGCTGTTTAAGGACTACTCCATTAACATTTTATGTCTCATTAAAGAGAATTCAAAATGAATTTTTTTGAACAAGGTTTCATCTTAAATGTGATTTTGCTAAATTACTTTCAATAATTGTTCAGAAATTGTTACTTTTAGAAATACGTTCGAGTACAAGCGGATAAAAAGCGCAAAATGATATGATTATGTAAATGACAAAATGACTATTACAATTTTTATGACTTTCAACATAATCGAAAATTAATTATATTTTAGTATGGATACTCACTGTATTTCTGGTCGTAAATCTGGACAAATTTTTCATGGAGTCTTTTTTTTCTCGTAAAAAATTAATATATGTATAAACAGGGTGTCCCAAATTTATCTTTACAACATTGATCCTCCATAAAATTTAAACGAAATTGGATTAAAAAAATCTGTTTAATGTATAATGAACAGCAAGTTCCAAAGTTCTACATGATGCTAGAAGCCTTTTTTAAACACATTACCGGTCTCCATAAACGTCTTGTGCTACCTGGATGAGCACCTGGATGGTGGGTGACGTCAGTATTTGGACATTCCTTTGGACCTGTGTATCTGACTACGTGTATATGAACCAGGCCACATATTGGGACTTTTCTTGTGGTGCAGCCATCACCAGTCATACATCTTACAGAGTCGTACCTGAAAGCAAAAACATTATTTGCAGTACAAATAAAACTTTATGAGTTGCTGTTATACGCACACAAAACCGATATTTGCTATCTTCTTTCGTTTAGGTTTTATCGAGGATCAATGTTGTAAAGATTAATTTTGGACACACTGTATCTATCTATATATATATATATAATATAAAATTATATATAGGAAGTTATCAGTATGATCAGGCCTGAATACTGTTTAACTGCAGCATTGGTTAAGAGATCAATGAACGTTTATTTCAAGACAAGCACTGACTGTGCAACAAAACTTTAATTAAATGGCTGATATAAATCACACTCTTAGTGTAAGCAACATCCGAAATATTTAGAGTATTTGCAGTCGTACAACTGAGCTGCGTAGTGGCAAGTAATTCCCAAAGGTGTTTCTCCAAAGAATTTAGGAGACTGGGTGTGAAATACACTGCTCAAAACAATTAAAGGATATTGCAGTTTTAGGTGGATTTTGTATCTGGGAAACTTTTTAGCTGATTGATACATGGTCGACAGACATAGTAGGTTATATGAGAATAAATTACACATGTTTGGCAGAAAAAAATGCATTTTATTGCGCATTTGTGTACAAAAGGAAAAAAACACAATTTGTGCATATGAGACAAAAAGAATAAGAAAAGGTGTTTTCTTCAAAGAAAATCATTTTCAGTAGGCGGTATGGTTTCCACGGGCGGCTAGCAACGTTGAACACCTTTGAGGCATGGACTCAATGAGGCTATTAATGACGAGTTGGGGTATTCTGCCCCACTCTTCCAGAAGAGCTCTTTCCAGTTCTTGGAGAGTTTGTGGGGGTTGTTGGCGGCCAGAAACTCGTCTTCCTAGAGCGTCCCAAACGTGCTCGATTGGATTCATGTCTGGAGAACACGCTGGCCATTCCATTCGAACGATTCCTTCCTCGAAAAGGAAATCCTCCACCAGGTTTGCACGATGTGGCCTGCAGTTATCGTCCAATAAAATGAAGTTATCTCCGATTGCTGCAGCGTAAGGGACTATAATAGGTCTGAGGATCTCATCCCTATATCGGCGACCAGTCAGAGCTCCATCTCGAATGATGTAGAGGTCAGTGCGCCCGTCAATGGAGATGCCACCATACACCAACACTCCTCCACCGCCAAATCTGACACTTTCGTGCACGAACGCAGGATTATTCCTACTGCCACGGTCCCTCCAGATGAAAATACGCCTATTAACCGGATGCACAGAAAAACGGGACTCGTCAGAAAACAAAATATTGCTCCATTCATTTCTCCTCCAGTTGACATGCTCGGTTGCCCACTCCCTGCGGTCGCGACGATGCCTTGATGTTAATCTAACACATACCATCGGTCGGCGAGCATACAGACCTACAGCATGGAGCCGGTTTCGGACAGTCTGAGTTGAAATCGTGGTGCCTGTAGCCGAGCGAAGGTGTTGTTGGAGAAGAGTAGCGTTCATGTTTCGGTGTCTCCGAGCTGTTAATGCTAAATACCGATCTGCATTGGGCGTTGTTGCCCGTCTACGACCTTGCCCTGGTCTTTGGCCTGCACATCCACTCTCCAAAAAACGGTTCCAGATCCTGTAAATGACACTTTGTGACACTCCAATGGCTTGCGCTACTTCGGCTTGAGTTTGGCCCCCTTCTAACCTACCAACAATTCTCCAAGCTTCTGAATCTGTCAAATGACTTCGCTGAGACATCGTACTCATCGAAACAAAGCAATCACTGAATGCCGATCATCCTTGTCTTCATTCTCTTTTATCCAGTTGAAAGTCAAATTTCATTCGCTGCCGCTGAAGCGACGTTTTTGACGTCAAACTCAAAATTTGCATACTCCACAGTTTGAAAACCAGAAAAATTTGCATTTGTGATTCTCTTCTTCTATTTTCGGCAAAAAAAATTTCGTTTATATCTTTATTTTATATAAAACTTCAAATATCCTTTAATTGTTTTGAGCAGTGTAGTTTATTCCATAGCAATCATACTAATACACAACTCTACTTAAACACAACTTCAGTAGAAGCTTGAGACCCGATTAGGTATATTAAAATTTATTGAAGAAAATCTATTGACGCGTAGAAGGACTTTCTCCAGTGACCTGGTTTATTTTGACAATCAAAACAGCGTAACAATCTGCCTTCCAAGCCAGTGTATGCGGTATAAGTATAAAAAAGATTTAGTTACAAGGCGCGCTCTAAGGAACCAACTAAATCTTTGTCAGGAGGGGAAAAAAAGTAGTAATAGGCGGGGCGTGCTCGCCAATGGTTGAAAAAGTGGGCCAAAAGCAGGTGTCATTGACGTTATGTCGTAACTCTTTCCTTTAGAGCAGAATTTGAAAAAGGCGAAAAGATTACGCGGGAGTTGAAATGAATCATGGGATATGGAATGATAATTTTAATAAAAAAATAAAAGTGGTATTACAAAATGTTCTAAAGAAATAAAAATACAATGTCTCAAAATATGAAGAAATAAAACAGATTTTTTTACAAGAAGTGTTGCATTTAATAGAATAAGGATTTTAGAATAAGAATTAAAATAATATGTTGATTAAATTTATGGAATAACAATATAAATTATATTTAAGATATTAAAAGACAGGGAAAAAAGTAGAATTGTAAGATTTTGAAATAAAATAATTAAGGTAAACTGGCGAAATTTTTTTATTATTACATATATATATAGAGAGAATTATTAGTATTAACAAGAATGTATTTATGTACGAAATAAAATGTGTTTGAAACTTTGTCATATTTTGAACGGATTTGTTTGAGTAAAAGAGTAAACATAATCTTTAATTATTAGTGTAATAGCAAATAATTTTCAGTGTAATTCAGAAAATTTAATGTAATGTTGTAGTACTGTAATAAAATACAGCTGTTTTCTTATTAGAAAACATTAAAATCGATTTATTATTTAATTTCTTTAAATTATTTAATTTATTTTCGAAATCCTTTTTTTTTGTTCTCGTCATTTATTATCTGTATATATTTAGCTTATTTAGCTCATAATCATATTTTTACAATAATAAATTTTTAAATAGACATACTTGAATGTCGTTCTATCATGATATATTTCAGAAACTATTATTAACTTTTAATAAATGATTTTCGTCATTTTCCTTTATTCTTTGATGTTTCAATCTGCAACAGAAAAAAATATTTCAGGTCATTAAGTGTTTTTTATTACTTTACACGATAATAAATTTTGTTTCTTGTAGTGTTCTTTTTTTAGTAAAGTACGCTTTATCTCTGTTTTCGTTGTTAAATTGTGCTTTCGCCATGTTGTTTTACGGTCAATTATAACAACTCGAAAAACATACAATATATCTTCACAAAAAAGTGTTGTCATGTTGGACTGCAAAAGCATATTTCTTTAAATATATTTACATCCAAAAAATGCATTTCAACATATTTCATTTGATAAACATGATTTTTTGTCTCACTTTATTTTTAGATTATTTATGTTATTAGAATTATCTTGTTTTCATTATAAATTTTCCAGATAAACGTATTTCGATACTTTAATATGATAGGATATAATTGTAATAACTAGTAACAAAACATTTTTACCTTTTAGGTAGATTTCGTAACAAATACTACCTATTACATTCTCCCCTATGATGACATTTCTGGAAATTTTTTACAGATCTACGTCGATTATGACACCTAGAAACAAAAACCACCCCCAGCTCAAAACTTTATCCATCTATCTATCTATCTATCTATCTATCTATCTATCTATATCACTTTCTTATTGACACAATAACTTCAATAATTCTGCACAAATCTCTCCCAAACTGATACATAAAATCAAGGGTCATAAAATCTCGGCCAAGTTCGTGAATGGGCAAAATCGAACCAAGGGAGAGGGGGAAATGGGGGGCCTTTTGTGAAACAGAAAAACCCATAACTTTCTTAATCATCATACGTATCGAATCCGTTTAAAGTTATTATTACTTCTAGAAAAGGGCCAACAATTATATCATTATTATATTGATATCAGTAAAAATGGCCTCGAGGAGAGGGGGGGGGGAATAGGAGTTTATAAAGGAAAAAAATCATAGCTTGTCAATTCACAAGATATACAATCCGCTTAAATTTATTATAAATCCTCTTAATATTATCTACAACTTTTGCATTGACAAGTCTTTTATAGGACCAACACTTACAGCAAAGACAAAATTAAAAACAAAAAATTCCCTGCCGGCTGCGCCAGCAGACGTAGTTAGATTTTGAAGTGGGCGGTCCCAACTGTCGCATCATGGCAAAAATGTCATTTCTTCTGCAATTCCCAATAAACAGGCGTCCACTATCTGCATCTTCGAAATCTACCTGTGCCTGTAGGCAGAACCGTCAGGGATTTTTTCATTCTTTTGTTTTCAGGTCTGCCTTCTTTTAGGTCCTTAAGTGTTTTTATTTTTTACACGACAGTGAATCTAGCTTCTTCAAGTGGTATCTTTTGTTTGGGTCAGCTTTATCATTCTTATACATTTATCATTCTTATACATTTCATTGTAGCTGTGTTGTTTTATGGTTAATTGGGAAAATTGGTGCAAAACACTTTCCACATCTTTACAAAAATGCACAATTCAAATGGATTGCATAAATGTAAATATATTTAATTATATTGTCATGCAAGAAATATATTTCCTTATCTTTAATATGTTTAGATTCCATATATATATATTTATATATATTTACCATGATATTTACTGTTATTTATTTCTCTCTCTTTATAGAGCTTATTTAGATCATTATAAATATATTTTTCATCGCCGAGATAAACACCCTTGAATGGTTTTATGTTACAAGATATATTTGAAAAACTAGTAACTGGTAACAAGTTTTTTATTCAGTTTTTTTTCCATTGTTCAATACTTTAATTGCCCACACAAATATTATTACAGGTTGTTAAGTGTACTTTCTCTTACGCGCCAGATATATATAGCTTCATATATTTTATTCGAGTCAGCTTTATCTACATTTTTTTGCTTCGTAAATTATATTGTATTGTTTTATGGATGGTTAGAGCAATTGTAGAAAACCCATAAAACACCTTCACAAAAGGCAACGTTATGATAAATTGAATAAACGTAGATAGAAATTAAAAATACATTTAAAATCAGATATATAATACAACTAAAAACGCATAATTATCACTTAATAAAATCAGTAGTAATTCTAAGTTGTATATAATCTCCTCGCCACTAAAAATGTCAACTGAAATCCGAAGTTATTTTTTACACATTATCACGTTCAAAATATGCATTTAACGATTTAAATTTGAACATTTGAAGGAGTGTTGCTTTGGACCTATCATTCGAGACACAGGCTGTTGTCTCGAATGATCCATAAATTTTTAGTCACAGAAACACATACATGACTTCGACAATTACATAAATCTTCTTGATGAGGACGGTATAGACACAAGGAAAAAATATCACCGAAGAATTACAGCCCGGACCTCCACAATGAGTGTGCAATGGATGTGACGGGAGTTGAACCCGTCGCCCTGATTCCGATGCTCTCAAGCGATTAGCGGAGTGGTGTCTTAACCACTCGGCCACGGAGTGCCCAAGATTTAAATTTTTTGGGGTTTCATTCATTTCACGAAACCCTATTCGTCTAACTCCTCTGTCTGTCACAGAGTTCGAAATCAGACTATATAAGTTAGATACTTGAAATTTTGCATACCTAAGCTGAATACCTAAAATCACACGACAAATCGTAAAATTTTGAAAATACTTAAATTGTCTTAATTTAATTAATTAATTTAATGACGCTCGACCAGAAAATTTTGAACTGAGAACGGATTCGAAATTTACACTATAAGGCAGGAAGAGCATTTTGTTAAATTGCAATACTAAAAACTTTTTTTTTCATTGTTTCATAATAATATATTTCCTTGGTTAGATGTTTTTATGTCTAAATATAAAAAAAAATTATATTTTTTTGCTTTTACAAAATAGTTTTCTTTTATTCTCACTATTTAACTTTGTTTTAGTACCTTTTTCTTTTCTTCAAATCATAGATCATCTATTTCAAAGTGGTTCCATAAATCCCTTGATATCGTAAGACATAACTAAAAAATTAATAACAAAAAGATTTCTTTATATTTTTTTTCCTTTAATGTTCGGTCTGCTACACAAATATTTTGTCATCATTAAGTGGTTTTAGTATTTTACACGCCAATAAATCTCGATTCTTGAAAAGTTCTTTTTTGGTAAAGTCAACTTTATTTTTGTTTTTGCACTCATAAATAGCTTGTTGTTGTATCGTTTTATGGTCGATTAGAACAATTCTCCAAAATACATAATACGTCTTTGTGACGAAAAAAGGAAAAAAAAGGGGGAAAAAAAGTAAAAACCATTAAAGGAAGTTAAAGTTCTGAAATAATACTGATAGGAACTTTTGTTATTACGATTTGAAAAATTAAAAATTTTGTTCTTCCAAAAGCAGAGTATAAATAATTTGGCCCATGATCTAAATAGTAATATAGTGGAATATATTAAATGGAAAATGCGGTGTAATAAAAATTAATTATAAAGTAAATAAATAGTAAACATAGTAATCATGGTGAAAATAATTAACAATATCACATACCTGAACTGAAGTACTGTAAAACTAATAATACATAAAAATAATGATCGAATTTAAGAAGTGCCCAAATTTAATTCATTTTTAAAATGCGATATTAATAATTATGACATTTAAATACTTATTAACTTCAATTACATTCATTTATATTTCTATTCGCTTTATTCTCAATCTTTAATATTAAGATCATATAGAATATTATAAACTTTATCAAATATATGTCTTTCTTATAATCATTCAAAGTTTTTATCTTATCGTTAATAACTTATTTTTGTTTATTGATAATCATTCACAAGTATAATATTACGTTAAATTACCGCACATTAAAATAATGAATATATATTTTGAAAATAATAATGAACATTTTATACACAATAAAAACAACATATGTCATAAAACAATTTCTTACATTCAATGTAAAAAGGGAGAAAAGGTGGGGAGAGTGCACTTGCCCTAACATGTTTAATTAAATTCTATTATATGCAATCTATATATTTTTAATAATATTACAATACTTACCAGAAGGACCCGTGCGAGGCTTTCGCACTACAATCTTTGAGATTATTCCCTGGTACGTTTTAGAAGTAATTTTTAATTAACTGATTAAAAAAAAACCCGTTTTAAGGAAATGTGAGTGTACTATGTCAGAAACCTTTTCAAAAATTTTTTGTATGTGAATAGAAAAAGGGATGTTGACAACAGAAATCATATACATAATGATTGCTTGTGTATAAGAAAATGGCAATAGATTGCCAGAAAATTTGTTGCCAAATTTTCTTCTCTCGCCAAGGTCATTTCTCTAGGTTGCCAAGACCCCTGTACTGAAAAATAAAAACGAATTATAAAATAATTGAAATACCGAGTCAGACGTTTAGTGAATTCATATGAAAGCATTTCCTGAGATTTTTCAATACTGTTCCACAAATGTCTTAACTACATAAATCAATATTTGGTACACCACTTTTTTGCAAGCCTATGGGAACTTAAACATGGGATGTCCAAGCTTTATTGTCCGGCAGCCATTTAAGTGACGTCAGACTTCCCTGGGTTATTAACATGTTAATGAAATATTTAAAAAGAATACGTACAATTTTTGAAAATCCTAATGAAATATATATCTAATTGGTAGATAATCCATAACTTACGTAATCTACTAGTGCTTCGATACAGTACGCATATACACAGAAAACAAATAAACAATAGGTGACGCACGCGTAAAAATTAAATAAAAACTCGATTAAAAGCTCGATATATTTTTTTAAGTACGCGAAATAAATAAATTAACAATCGTATTTTAATTGCATTAGAGGTTGACGTCATCCGATAATGCAGTATTCTATTTTTGTGGCAACACTGATTTCAGAAAACCTTTCATTTCATTTATGAAAACAATGTCGATTTAATTTTTAATTAACAGCAATTTTTAATCAAAATACATGTTTTAGAAAAATGTAAATGTACTATGTCAGAAGCCTGTTCAAAATCCTTTCATATGGTATCTCATTGTAGTCTTTCGGCGTCTCGTATTTTCTTAGAAAAAGGGATGTTGACAGGAGAAATAATATATATGATGATAATCATTAAGTGATTATGCAAATAAGTAATATACATTGACATTCATTAAATTGTGTATCAATTTCTGTTATGAAAATATATCAGGCGATATTAATTAATTGCATAAATAAAGCATTCGAAATGTAGTATATAGTTCTCAATTCTGTAAAGCAGGTGAAAAATCCACAAAATGCATAGGTATGACATATGATATGGTGAGTTAAACAGTTGAACCTTGAAATAACTTATTCTGAACTAATATCGATTGTAAAAAAATAGTATTCCATAAATATATTCAGATTAATAAAAACTTCTGAAAAATTTGATGACATAAAATCAAAGATAGCAGGAATTTGATAAGATGCAGTATATATATATCGAGGGTTACGATTAAAATTATGTATAACAGGACCGTTTATAGTTATTGAAATATCCGATGATTATAATCTGAGACTGCAGATGAATTTGTTAGGAGGGTAACAATGTGAGTAACAATGTGAGTAACAACTCTGAGTGAAATTATACTACCTAGTTGATGCGGTTGCCTGTTATACAGTCCTTAATTGTATTTTCTACCTTCCATCAACACTAGAAGCTGCTCTAATGTTATTCACCCACCATAAAATTGTCGACTAAATACAGGTTAAGTCAAACTGATTGCCCTGACAATAACTTAATTGAAAAAAAATAATTGTTAGAAACGCCTTAAGTATATTACAGAAAAAGGACAATGTTTTGTTTGCGTACTTAATAGCTGTTCTATTTGGCGTTTTTTAGTCACACAGAGAATATCAAAATAATAGTCCATTTTTCACCATACATTGTGAATGCGTTGTGCATGACTCCTGTTAATAGAGATATTCCTTCTTTGCCTATAAAATTGATCCAACTGAAAGTTCACTTAGAAAATGCACCGACATGAGTGTCTGTACAAACATTATTCACAATATCTGGCACAAAATGGATTGATTGAATGGTATTTCATGGATATTTTTAGTATTTCTTAACGGAGCCACATGGAACAGTTAAAAAACTTTGAGCTTCTTTATATGACGTGCTTAGAGTGTTTCTTCAGATCATTGTTTACAACGAAGATATCGCCATTTGTAATCAAGACAATCATTTTGACTTACACTGTAGAATAACACTTAAGTTTCTCACAGGGTTATATTTTCTTCATCATATCAATGTATATTTACTTTTGAAAAGGCTTACGCCATCTCAACGACTAATTACTCCTCAAACGGGAGCACAAAATCTTACGTGCTAAACGATCTTTTCGAGATCTTACGATCTTCTTGAAGCGTCACTCTGAGTATGGAACTTTGACGCGAAAAATCGTCCAATGAAAACGCTCCACGCGAAAGTCCGGCGAATTGCCACAGAGAAATTTAGCTAGCCCGGCGAAAGATTACGCAGAAACTTAGGTAAACGTTGAGTTGCGATACACAAAATGAAATAATAAGTTTTGCGAAATATAGAAATTACAGCATTGGCAACTAGAGGGGGAATTTTGAAATACTTAGAAAAAGGGCCGTTAAAAACAAGATGGCGACAATATTTTGAAAGTAAAATTAATTCAGACGAATATTAAAACTAGTAATAAATTATTAAGACTGCCAATAAAATAATTAATTTTGAAAAAAAGGATTTTATTAGAAGGGGAAATAGAAAATTAAACTATTTAAATTTGAAATAAATGCACTAATTAATTTTAATTTCGATATTTTAGTTTTGATTTTAAAATATTTACACAAAGCAAATGCTGTGTCTTTTATGACGTAAGAGTGTTCACAAAAATGCATCGTTATTAATACGTTATTTATTATCTCTCTATATATTTAGCTTGATTACTTTATTATAACTATTAACACGTTCACTGCCGGGTTAAAATTACAAGAATTTTATTCCGTTTAGAAAGTTCGAATTCATACAAGAAAATACTAATATCAATATTTATTTTATTTAATTACAGACATTTCTTGATTAAATAAAATAAAAATTCTTCTTTCGAAATTTCCGGTACGAATTCGTAATTTTCGATTGAAAAACCGCGAGGATACTCGTGGTTGTCAGCAAATGGTTTAAGAAGAAATAATTTTTAGTCCGTTTTTTATTCTTCCCGATCTTGATCTGCCACTAAAACATTATTGGTCGTCGTTAAGAGTTTTCATTCTTTTATACGCCAGTAAATCTAGCTTCATAAATAATTTTTCTTCTGAGAGAATCAACTTTATATTTTTATTTGTTTTCATAAATCGTGTTGTCATTGTATTGTTTTATTGTTGGCGTGTTCAATTCAGCAAAATACTTCATATAAATTGAAAGAAGATGGAATTAATAGGAAGATTGAATTAATGAATTTCTTATGTCTGCTGTCTATGGCGAACATTGCAGGTCACTGATATGTGTGCACAAGTGCAGAAGCACATTACTGAAAGACGATTTCCGGCCAGGCAAGCCCATCGAGCCAGTATACAGCAAACAGCGACGATGAATTTTGCGTGTTCCAGCACCCGCAACCAGCAAAAATTAAACCACACCTATCTGCTCTTCTTTGCTTGCCTCCATTTCTAATGCTGGACGAACACACATTTCACTACGCTCACCTACATAGAAATAATAAAAAAACAACAACTGTGAGCTGTCATTATGCATTTCTACCAACCCTCGAGATGGAAGTATCGATATGTTACAACAATGTTGCCGACTTTGTCGAGGAATGTGTTATTTGGCGGGTGTCCTGTTTTCATTTGAATGCCCCTCATATATACATTTGTTTTCCAGTTTTAAATAGGTTTTTAATATTTCTTCATCAATCTGTGCCCTTTTCTTAAGTTTTTTTTTTTTTTTTTTTTTTTTTTTTTTTTTTTTTTTTAATAGATTTTTATACCTAATAAATATCCAAACTGGTAAATGAAAATTAATATCTAACTAGATGGAACCCGTCAAAATTTGACGGCAAACAACTTGATACTACCATAAAAATAAAATTTATAGTTGCTTTAACTTGACAAATTTCATAGTAGGGAGCATAATATGATTAAGTGGTCACAGACCTTTCCATCAATATATCACATGAAGGGTGTGTGCAAAATTTAGAAAGTACCCCTTGGAGGGGGGCAAAGTGGGGAGATGGACACCGGAGATGCATAATATGATTAAGTGGTCACAGACCTTTCCAATGATATATAACATGAGGGTTGTGTGCAAAATTTAGAAAGTAAGGGGGGAGGGGGGGCAAAGTGGGGAGATGGACATCGGAGATGCATAATATGATTAAGCAGTCACGGATCTTTCCAACAATATATGAGATAAGGGGTGTCAACAAAATTTAGAAAGTATCCCTTGGGGGGGCAAAGTGGGGAGATGGATATCGGAGATGCATAATATGATTAAGTGGTCACAGACCTTTCCAATGATATATAACATGAGGGTTGTGTACAAAATTTAAAAAGTACCCCTTCGGAGGGAGGGGGCAAAGTGGGGAGATGGACATCAGAGATGCATAATATGATTAAGCAGTCACGGACCTTTCCAACAATATATGACATGAGGGGTGTCAACAAAATTTAGAAAGTATCCCTTGGGGGGCGGGGGGGCAAAGTGGGGAGATGGACATCGGAGATGCATAATATGATTAAGTGGTCACAGACCTTTCCAATGATATATAACATGAGGGTTGTGTGCAAAATTTAGAAAGTACCCTTTGGGGAGGAGGGAGGCAAAGTGGGGAGATGGACATCTGAGATGCATATGATTAAGCAGTCACAGACCTTTCCAACAATATATGACATGAGGGGTGTCAACAAAATTTAGGGGGGGGTAGTGGCGGGATGGACCCCGGAGATACATAACATGAATAAGTGGTCAAAGACTTTTCCAGCGATATATCACATGAGGGGTGTGTGCAAAATTTATAAAAGTGTCCCACTTAGGGGGGGGAGTGGGGGGATGGACCCCAGAGATGCATAACATGAAAAAGAGGTCACAGGCGTTTCAACTTGCAACTTTTTTCTTGAAGGCATTTGACAATATTAATTTTTTTTTAACCTAAGACAATTTAACGATATTCTTAATATTTTTGCACAATTCGTCAAATGTTCATGGGAAAAATCATGAAATTCGCTAATCAATAGTTGATAAATTATAAAATTCAACAATCGATAACGGAAAAATCACGAAATTCATCAAATGGTCTGCACAATGATGTGATGATCAAAAGGGTTTTGAAGTATAGGACAAAATTAGCTTTTGCCAAACAGCGAGTAATACTGAAAATTTGGCAATGGACTTTATTGCCACCACTGGTCAAACATAATAGTCACACTCACCAATTACGATGATTGAATGGAAAAAGATTTTTTTTCTCTGCTGTCGCTCGACAAATTTCGAAACCATTTGGCGAATTTCACGATTTTTTCCCCCGAAATTGACGGATTGTGATTTTTTTTCTCGAAGCCATTCGACGATATTCGAAAACTTTCCCCCCCGAAACCAGTTGATGAATTTTGCGATTTTTCCACTGTCGATTAATGAATTTTGCAATTTTTCCGCTATCGATTGACAAATTTAGCAATTTATCGACTATCGATTAACGAATTTCACGATTTTTTCCATGAACGAACAAATTGCGCACTTTCTTCCCGCTAATGTTTGACACATTTCGCCCTTTACAATTCAGCCAATGAGTTGAACGCTGTTTCTTTCCAGAAATGTCAGGAATGAAACAATTATTCTTTAGGATGAATTCCCTTCGTTCGATGCCCCATGTGTGCGATGCAGCAACGGACGTCACAGAATTTTTAGGGCACCTGCAGACTAAAAACATCTAACCAATCTTCGCGGGTGAAAAAATCACAGACTTCGTCAAATGATTCAGGAAAAAACACTAAATTCATCAAAGGATCATGGGAAAACATGACTTTCGTTAAAAGACCACAGAAAAAACGTGAATTATGCAAAAGGATCGCGAAAGATAAGTAAATTTGTTCAAAGAATCGCAAAAAAGGAAATTTAATCAAAAAATCACGCTTTTTTACTAAATTTCGTCTAAAAATTGCAGAATAAAATGTTTTTTACCAAAGAATCGCTGGAAAATGCGAATTTCGTTAAGGATCGCGAGAAAAATGCGAAATTCTTCAAAGGATCGCTGAAAAAACATGAATCTCGCCCAATAACAGAAAAATCATGGTTCATAATCATTATATCATACATTATCAAAAAAGGAAATTTCACCAAAAAATCACGCTTTTTTACTAAATTTCGTCTAAAAATTGCAGAATAAAATGTATTTTATAAAAGAATCGCTGGGAAACGTGAATTTCGTAATCGATCGTGAGAAAAATGCGAATTTCTTCAAAGGATCGCTGAAAAAACGCCAATTTCGTCAAAGGATTGCTGAAAAAACATGAATCTCCTCAAAAGGAAGCAGAGAAAGTGCGAATATCGTCAAAGGATCACAGAAAAACGCAAATTTCGTCAAAGGATAGCGGAAAAACTTGTATTTCGTCAAAGGATTGCAGTTAAAACATGAATTTCGTCAAATGATTGCTGAAAAAACACAAATTACGTCATAGGATCGCTGAAAAAATCATTAATTTCATCCATCGGCACATAAATATCATGAATTTCGTCTATCGGGGGCATAAAAATCCTTAATTTCGTCGGTCGGGTAGAGAAATTTTTTTTTCCGTCAATCGGGCGTGTAAAAATCATGAGTTTCATTTATCGGTCACCTAAAATACACAAAATTCTTCATACGGGCACATAAGAATCAAGAAATCAGTTGATCAGGCACGTACAAATCATTAATTTCCTCTATCGGCACATAAAAATCATGAATTTTGTCTATCGGGTGCATAAAAATACTTAATTTCATAATCTTTTACCAAATTTCGTCTAAAAATTGCAGAATAAAATGTATTTTATAAAAGAGTCACTGGGAAACGCGAATTTCATAAACGATCATGAGAAAAATGCAAATTTCTTCAAAGGATCGCTGAAAAAACACGAATTTCTTCAAAGGATCGCTGAAAAAACACAAATTTTGTCAAAGGATTGCTGAAAAAACAGGAATCTCGTCAATAGGCAGCAGGGAAAGTGCGAAGATCGTCAAAGGATCACGAAAAAAGCAAATTTCATCAAAGGACCACAGAAAAACACAAATTTCGTCAAAAGATAGCAGAAAAAACGCGAATTTCGTCAAATGATTGCTGAAAAAACACAAATTACGTCGTAGGATTGCTGAAAAAATCATTAATTTCATCCATCGGCACATAAATATGATGAATTTTGTCTAACGGGTGCAGAATTTTTTTTTTTCATCAATCGGGCGTGTAAAAATCATGAGTTTCATTTATCGGTCACCTAAAATTCACAAAATTCTTCAAACGGGCCCATAAAAAGCAAGGAATTAGTTGATCGGGCACGTAAAAATTATTAATTTCCTCTGTCAGCACATAAAAATCATGAATTTGGCAATCGGGTGCATAAAAATACTTAATTTCGTCGGTCGAGTGCAGAAAAAAAAAAAATCGTCAATCGAGTGTGTAAAAATCATGAGTTTCATTTATCAGGCATGTAAAAATCATGAGTTTCATTTATCAGGCATGTAAAAATCATGAAATTCTTAAATCGGGTGCATAAAAATCATGAATTTTGTAGGACGGGCACGTAAAAATCACAAATTCATCAAGTGGGTGAGTGAAATCACGAATTAGTCAAGTGGGCACATAAAAATCACGAATTTCTTTAATCGAGTGCATAAAAATCGTAAATTTTGTCCCTCAGATGCAGAAAAATCATTAATTTCATCGATCGGGTGAGGAAAAATCCTGATTTTTGTCAAACAGATGCAGAAAAAACACAAAAGGAAAAAGGAAAATCAGAAAATCCTGTATTTGGCCAGTTTTTTACATATTTTTAATCGCCAGTTTTCCAAGTTTTATCGCCGAGTGAGTGCTTATTTTCACCTTTAGGTGGCAATAAAGTCATCGCCAATTTTCAGTATTGCTCGCTGATAGGCAAGTGCTAATTTTATCCTGACAAAATGGTTATCGTATCAATGGATGGAAAAGGAAAAGTGTTATACTAAAATTATCTATCTAAATCCATTTGAATCATTGAAAGTTTTGTTAAGATTTGATCGTCTTTCAATCTTTAAAACGCTTTTCTATTACCCGACATAATACCAATAAATTGTCATACTAAAGTTCCAAAACCTTTAAAAAAATTGTCAACAAACCAAAAAATTCCATGCAAAACACATCCATACACACTATCATAACAAAATCATCAAAATGCACAGGTGGTAAAGCTGTTTAGAAGCTTCTGTTGTTACTAGAATTTTGTGATCTTCCCGCAACCAATAAATAAATTTCACGATATTTTATTGTGATTAAACTATGAATTTTGTTACTTTTTTACATATAAACACAATTGCCGACTCAGCAAGTTTCTGGATTTGTCCATGTTAGTGAAACTTTTTTTTTTCATGCAACTGCTGGTCAAATTTTTAATCAATTTTTACAGCCGTATGCAACTATTAAAACATCTGTAGTATTATATTCAAAAAGGTAAATTTCAGCTTTATAAATCCTAATAAAAACTCGACCATTACTTTTTGGTTTAAGAAATTTAAAGTAGCAAAATATACATACGACATATCCAAAGAATTCAATCATGAACACAGAAATATATATGTGTTTCTATGTTCATGAGCTCAATATAACAAAATAAATAAAGATAAAATGAAAAAATACCTAATATTTATAGTAATCCAAACTTTGAAACATGTTGCTTACGCCGACTCCCGACTAAAGATCTCTAGAGACAGGAAATACCCTCACCTCATTGGCTGAAACAAATCTGTCGGTAGAGAGTAAAAGCCTCTAGCTGATTGGCGGAATGCTCGCGCACGCGTATAAAAGTCATATTTGCCTGGAAAACGAAATACCAGGTTAGCTTTAAATAGATGGATGATTTAAAATTTATTTGTACACCTAATACATAGTTTATTATCTCTATATATAATTAGTTTATTTATATTATTATAAATTATAAATATCTTTTTGAATAATCTATTTTCGAAATAAACATTCTTAAATTCTTTTACATCATAATTTATATTTGAAAAGTATTAAGGAACAACATTGTGTAACAATGAAATTGCTTCTGAGATGGAAATGTGCAATTCTGCATCAAATTAACACATTCAATAGGGATATCAACATGAAAACCCTTCAATGACTGTTGTTTTGGAAATGCGCAAACTTCAATGACAAATGTGCAAAGTTGAGATTTTATTAAAAATATATATTATTTGAGATTTATATTCGAAAAAATTGTGAACTGTAATGTATAATTAATTTTAACAGAAATCTATTTTTAGATGCTTCAAATGTTGCGAATCCAAATTTACAGAAAATACCAGAAAGTAGTTTTTAACTTATATTACAAAAAAGAACTACGTGCATTCCAGTTTGTTTTGCAACTATATATTAAAAAGGAATTTAGCATTAGGAGTTTCAAATGTTACATCTGCATAATTCCTAAACTAAGTCACCGAATCGCTTCCAGTTTGGTATTCAAAGGTAAAATTTAGCGAAGAATCCAAACATGATATCGAATTTGTAGCTTAATACTGAAAATTTCAATGTTTGTTACAATTTCAGTATGGCTCCCTAAGCTTATTTTGTTTCAAACATAAACTCAAACAAGTCATAATTCCCAATCGAATGGCTACTTTCATTTTTCATCGCAACAATTTTGCGACAAAAAAATATGAAGTGTTTTTTTCCTCTTTTATTTTCTTGGCGAGAGTGTCCATATCTCAAAGCGAAATTTAATAGAAATGTAAGACAATGTATTACACAGTATAATTTTAAATATATCATGATTACAGTTATTGTTTTTGATAAATGAATTTACAATTATTATTTTTGATTGAATTTTATTAATAAGAAGTCTAATATAATGCACAAATTATATACAATATATAGATCGATGGAATATTTTTAGCAGTTGTTATATTAAAAAAATCATGTTGCCAATTCAGCATTTTTACGGTTATAAGCACACGGAATTCAATAAGTAGTTTTCTATCAGAAACATTAACATCATCGATTTTTTTTTACACTGTGTAATTATTGCCAATTTTGGACACTTTAGTTTTTCGGATTGGCACAAGAGGAACTTTTTAGGTTGTTTAGTGTTTTTATTCTTTTACACGCCAATAAATCTAGTTTCTTGAAGTGGTATTTTTGGTGGTGAGTCAGCATTGTTTGTTTTTGCTGTCATAAATTTTGCTGTCCTGTTTTATGGTTAATTAGAGAAATTCAGCAAAATGTCTGACGCATTTTAATAAAAAGGTTTCGTTCCGTTGGATTGAATAAAAAATTTTATTATTTTTTTTTTTTGTACATACACTTCCAGAAAATATGTTTCAATATAGGGGAGATGGGGGATATTGGACAAGGGATGGATGGGAAGCTCTCAATATTTCAGGTAATAAACATTTTTTTAAGTTGCTTCCTATCCTCATAGATTTCACTACCATAGTGTGCTTCAGAACCAAAGAGCACATGGCTGTTTTCAGTTTTCTTCAAATTTGCATTTCCTGAAAACTCTGCTTAAAATTAATTTTTTTTTACATTTGAAGTTACTTAAATATCTTATGCAATATAAACAATTAAGATATGTTGTAGTTTTTTATTTAAAGGCTCAATATTGGTAATTAAAATGAATGCATAGTAACCATTGTGACAAAATAATTTCTGAGACAAAATAGCTGACAATCGAATATATGCATCATGGGGGGCATGATTGGGACATTTCAAATGGGGATGGATGGGACTGCTTCATTCGTCCCTAGAGGATACTGAAAAATTTTTATTAACTAAATAATATTATATAGGTTGATAAATTAATACTTTATGGTAATTATTCTTTTAACATTTCATTCTCTTTGTAGCCATCGTCTTCAGTCCACCGTTTATGGGCCTTTTAAGGCAAAGCTGAGATAAGTCCAAGATCATTGACTAACAAATAATCCTGGAGATCATATTACAATTTATAATCTCTCAGATTTTACCAAGGCGGCATTTTTGTTCAGCTTTTAGTCCTTAACATTGAATACGGGGAGGAAAATGTTTGTGTCCCATTCATCCCTGCTGTGGGGATGATTGGGACATAGAAGAACGTTGTTTTAAATTTAATTTATATATCTGTATAATAATAATCTTGAACAAATATTGTGCATAAGATGTAGTCAAACACTTAAAGTTTGACGTGTGATATATAATATTGATAATAACTTAAATAAAATATGTAAAATAAATATTTTTGTGAAAATGTCCCATTCATCCCCCATCTCCCCTATTTGATTTGGTCGACCTAATTTATTATATATATCTAAGGACTATCGGTTTTATTACAATATCCTGTCTCTTTTCATCATCGATTTTCAATCTAAGCATATTTGAATGCGTTCATATTGCAAGATATATTTGAATAACTAATAAATATTAACAAATATTTTTCATCCGTTGCTTAGTCTTCAATATTTCGGTCTGCCATATAGACATTATTACAGGTCGTTTTGTACACGTCGATAAGTGTAGCTTCTTGAAAATACGTTTCTTTTTGGTTGAGTCAGCTTTATGCTAGTTTCTATTGTTGTAAATCTTGTTGTTATTGTATTAGTTTATAGTTGACATTTTAAATTCTACAAAATGTATGATATAAACATTTCGAGAGATTGAATACCTATTTTTAAATATAAAATTACATAAATTACGAAAATATTTAGATGGAGAAGGGATGCAAAATCCACACAACATAACAGAGCATCCATTTTGTTATTCTGCGACATCATAATAATACATAAGGGGTGCTCAATTGAAAAGTGGGCAGCGGACGTCGCGATGTTATCAAAGTTGCAGAACTGGTTTTTCATTTAATTTTGGATTCACGCAGGGTTAGTGGGCATTAGATAAAGTTGCGTCATTTAGAAAGAGGTTGTGTGTGTGTGTAACTAACAGCTAAAACATAGGGTGAACAGAATGGAAACGACCAGAGTCGAGCAGCGAGGCGTAGTGCGTTTTTTTGGTGGGTGATGGGGCAACGAATACTGACATTTTACGCCGAATGAAGTATGTTTTATGGTGGATACTGTTTAGGCCGTACAGCTGTGAATAACTGCTGCAAGCGTTTCAAACAAGTTAGACAGACAGTCAAGGATGCACATAGACTCGTCCGGGTGCACGCTGTCATCACCGATGCATCAGTCGCCCTGTCGATGAGATGGTACAGTACAGACCTTTCGCCTTGTGACTTTCACATCTTCGGGTCACTTAAGAAGGCACAGGGCAACGGTTTACTTCGGATGATGAAGTGAAGGATAGGATGCGAACATTCTTCCAAGATCATCCCCAAGAGATCTACGCCAGGGGTATTGACCTACTGGCTTCGCGATGGGTTAAATGTCTCAACAAATACGGTGTTTATTTTTAGAGTTGTAATAAAATACTTCCTCCTACTGTCCACTTTTCATTTGGGCACACTTTATATGTTTTTGGTTAGATATGTATTTCTTTATAAAATATACACTAAAATATGCTTAAAAGGTGACAAAATACAAATATAAATATTTATTTATTTACATCCCGAGACTTTCGAACACTAACGTGATCATCTTCAGTGGGGAAATGTTGACTGAGTTGAGATGAATGTCGCACTGTGCAAATATGTAACGGGGTTTTAACGGGGCCGGTCTATTATTTTGTAGGGGTGTATCAGGAAAAGTCCATTAGCTCCAGCGCTGGGGTTCTTGATAATTTCAAAATATTAAACCAGATTTTAGGTATATTATAAGATAAGCAATCATTACAGACTCTATTTCCTTTACATAAAATCTCTAAAGACTCTCCGATTTTAGCTGTAAACTCGTTATTTGCAGGAACTATCATTTTTGCGCTTTGAAAATCAATATTTATAATCTGTCGCTGATACAATCTTGATAAAGCTGTGGATGGACGGTTAAATTTAATGTCAGAAATGTGTTCTTTTAATCTTTCTTTAAATTTCCGGGTGGTCATCCCTATATAGGATAAACCAGTTTGTGTTTCTGTGCTAAATGGGATAGAGTATATTCCTGCGATTTCGTTATTGGGTATGGGATCAATTTTATTATGAACTAAAACATATTTGCACAGTGCGACATTCATTTCAACTCAGTCAACATTTCCCCACTGAAGATGATCACGTTAGTGTTCGAAAGTCTCGGGATGTAAATAAATAAATATTTATATTTGTATTTTGTCACCTTTTAAGCATATTTTAATGTATATTTTATAAACTTTAAATACAAGGTGAATATTTTCATTCTACTTCAATTTCGTTTTTATTTCGAAACTTTCTGTTATGTATTTCTTTCTAGATATTAAAAATTATTTTTTTTCGCTCTCTTTGCAAAATATTTATCTTTTGTTATATCTATTCGAACTCCTTTTATAATGCTTTAATTGTATTCTATTCCTCGATCATGTATTAAAAACTGGTTTAATAAAAGCCTTGTTACTGCAAAAAATAACTGTAGAAAATTTTTAAATATTACCAAATATTTTTTGCCATAATATTTTATTCTTTTCTGGTTAGGTTTGCCAAAAAGGATTATGTCTGATCGTTAAGTATTTTTATTCTGTTGCATGTGGATACATGTACCTTTCTGACTATTCCGTTTATCTTCGTATTTGTTGAAAAATATAAAAAATTATAACAGCTTGTAATAACATTCTTTTAATACCTAAAAGGCGTAAAATAAAAACTTTATAAACAGTAAAATAGGTTTTATTTGACAGTTGACATATTTCGGCTCCATCGAAACCATTATCAAAGCAAATAAGAATATTCTACAATTGCTTCTCTGCAAAAACTTCTCTTTCACAGAAAGTAAATAGGTTTTCAACGTAATGCAATTAAAAAACCTTTTTGTTTAATATATTACTTTTAGTTAAAAAGCGAGTTAGTGATAATCTCTCAAATCGAAAAAGTAAATTTTTACTGACGAGCAAAATGTGCAAAGGAATTCCAATACCTACATAATTTAACTCTAATTAAATCAATCTCTCACTTTTCTTTGCGTTACCTGAACAAACTGGTGGCAATGCCCGTCCTAGAACGTTGGGTAGAAATCGTGGTTTTCACTTAAAATTTGAAATTTGATAAAAATATCATATACTACTCATCTACAATAAGAAAAACGACAATAAGATATGAAACGTTAAGTTCAGGGTCTGATTAATGCATGGGCCTCTGGAACTTTAAAAACAATTTTTTAATTTTATGTAAATAAGATGATAGAACAGAGGATAAATTACAGATCTTTCTTAATTAATAAAATGATGTAGATGTAGATATATGGATGTAGTTTTAATTTGTGTTTTATTATGAAATCTTAAGTTTGTTATCCTATATTATCCTGAAACAAACGCTGAACTATTTATATTGTTTTAAGTGTAAACGTGTTAATGTTCGGTAATCGTTTCAAGCTATTATTTTTTACCATAACAATACTCTTAATAACTTTATTTTCCCTGAAATTCTCTACTTTTCTGAATTATTTATGAACAATTTACTTCATCTTACATGTAATTTAGTTCTTTTAAAAACAATCGCTAACATGTAATTAATCTATACAACCAAGATGAAGTAATCAACGAAGGCTCCAATTCTAATTTTAATAATTAACAAATGAAAATTCAATAAATTACGTCATGTAGGCAAAATCATATCTATTTTAGTTTAGTTTTATCAGTGTAAAGCCACATTTTAAGCTAACCATAACATCATTTTCACCGTCACAAACTTTTAACACGTATTGTATATTTAACTACCATGAATCCAAATAAAAATATATTTACTATTTAATTGCAATGAAATAAATGATAGTAATAAAGTTATAATGCATAAATAAAAAATAAACTCGCTACTCTAGTGACATCACAATATCTATGAATTTTTATTCCGTTATAAAAACAAAGTACACGTGCAGAAATATTTTCACCGAAATTTAACTTGCAAATGAAAAAAAAATATATGTCAAAAAACTATCTGAATATGTCTCATTATGTTTCTTTCTTCTGCAACAATGGAAAAGAATCCATTCTTTGTATGGGTTCGGACCTGAATCCATTGTGTTTTATTATATTTACATGATCTTTTTTCAACTTCATTTTCCAGTGTTGAGACGCACAGTTGGAAATTTGGTCTGCTATATCACAGTTTGATTGGTAATATCGGCAATCAGCCATTAGCAATTTTTCAACCTCTCACGTTTTTTGGTGGTAGAACGTTTTATTTATCTTCATTATTATCACCGAAAATTAATTGATATCTCAATACATCAAAGTTTGATCAAAGTTGCTCTTGAAAAAAATAATGTATAAAATCAGATTTGATTCTACTCGGACAGTTTGTGAAAAAAAATGTCCGCATTATCCGATTAGTAGTACGCTTTAAGCGATGGTTTTAACATCACTTGCAAACAGGAAATGTTGACGAAAACGAAATTGTCCTTATTAACCAGAGACACGTAATAAGCGAAGACTTATTAACAAGAGACCACTGTATTTAATTTATTATACATAAATTGTGTCTCCTAATATATTTAGCTCATTTGTTTTATTATAAGTATTCTTTCCATCATCGATTTTTACGATAAATGTACTTGAATGCTTTTATATCACAAGATATATTTAAACTCTTAACTAACAACAAGTAATTTTCGTCAGTTTTTCTTTTACTGATTTGGTCTGTAATGGAATTATTATTACAGGTCATTAAATGCTTTAATTCTCTTATACACAAGTAAATACATTTTCTAGAAGTGGTCTCCGTTATTAGAGTCACCTTTATCTTTCTTTCTTTCTCATAAATTGCATTGTTGTTCTGTTGTTTTATTGTGGATTGGAACAATTCAGTAAAACATATCATAAACATTTATAAAAGAATGTTACGTTAATGGATTGGGTGAACGTAAGTGTATATATATATTTTTTTTTTCATCAAGTACATGAATTTAACCCGTGAATAACGCACTAATGCGAATTCGCACCGACGAAAATTCCACATGTCGACGTTTTTTGAAAACATACTTCCATTCACTTGCACTTTTCATAGACAAAATGAATTTCTTGAAATAAATAAATATCGGAGTTTGATTCCTCATTAAATTTCGGATACCAGTCATATGTTACGATCGAAGTTTCAACATTACGAACGGATTTTCAAGGGGAAAACGTGTTAAATTGTGATAAAATGCTTTAAAATTTATTTGTACACATAATAGGTTATCTATTACCTCTCAATATATTTGCCTTATTTATCGCATTATTATCGCCTTATTTTATAATGGGATTTTAAAATAAACACACTTTAATATCTTTGTATTATAGAAAATAATTGAAAAACTATTACCTATTAACAAATACATTTCTGCATTTTTTATCCCTTTGTATTTCGGGCAGCCGCAGAAAAAAAGTATTTCAGGTCATTAAATATTTTTAATTTTTTAGACGCCAATAAATTTAGCTTCATAAAGTTCATTCTTTCTATGGAAGAGTCAGCTTTACCTTTGTTTGTTCAGTATCATTTCTGGTTGAATTGAGCAATTTTACAGGGCACATCTCTCGTATTTTTACCAAATGAGCAAATGCGCCATTCCTTAGACTACATTATCATACTTTTTAAAGTATAGAAAATATAACATATATAATGTACATATTTAAATGTAGAACAGCTAACCGAAGAGATTCAAAATCTAAACAATAGGGCAAAACCTACATTTTTTTTTTTTTAATCTTGTGATATAAAAAGTAATATTTTAAAATAATTATATATTTATGCATTTAAATGTATATTTGTTTTCTAGATATAATAACTTATTCTCTTTTTTGGAAAATTATTTAGTTTTATTACCTCTGCATTTATTTTATATATATATTTTTTTTTTGTACAATGTTTCTTCTTCTAAACATGTAGAATATCTAGTTTAAAATACATTCATAATAAGTAACTGAAAAAAATGCTAACTATTAAACAAAAAAATTCGTCAAATTTTATTCTTCGCATTATCGGACTATCATACATACATTTCTTCACGTCATAAAATGTTTATATTCTGTCCACGGGCCAATAAATCTATCTATCTTAAAATATTATCTTTCTTTTTATTAGTAGAGTCGCGTTTATCTTTGTTTCTGTTGTTAAAAATTGTGATGTTAGGTTATTTTATGGTTGATTAGAGTAATTCTGTTAAATACAGCAAATACTTTTACTGAAATGCGCTGAAAATAATTGAATTAGCATATATATATACATATAAAGATAACGGAATTAAAGATCTATAATAATATAAATGTTTAGGTTACAAGAGGTAAGATCATGGGCATAAGAGATAAAAATAAACTAATTATTTTATTTGAAATTTAAATACGTAGCACATATAAAATAGATTACAAAATTCTACCTTTACACACACAAACCAAGCTGAATTAAATAAAGGAGTGTTAAAAGGAGTTACAATATTTAGGAATACTAATACTAGTTTTGTTTTATTATTATTTCTACATTTTTCAACATTAAAAGAAATATTCATGCTTTTTTTATTTAAAAATTTATGATTCCATTGTCCATTACTTCTGTATTTATTTCTTTTATCATTTTTACAGTATGAACAATACGAATTAATTTACTTGAATACTTATATACATTATAAAGTAGTTGAATATAACTGTTTTTTAATGTTTTATAGTTTAAACTTTCTGACTGCGATAAACAGATATTTTCATGTCAAGAAATTCTTTTATTTTATTTTCACGCCACAATAATTTTAACTTTTTGAAACTATATTCTGATAAGGGATAACTTTATCTTTATTTTTTGTTAAACTTTCTGTTGCTATTAAGTTGTTATATGGTTGAGTAGAACGCAACGGTGTAAAAAAACACACAGCTTCTTAAAATGAGTTATTTTAAAATATAAACTATAACTTCAAGGAAATATTTTTCTCTTCGTGTTTTATAATTTAAACTTTCACTGTCCAAAACTATATTTCAATGTGACGAAATGCATTTTTTTAATCTCAAGCTCTAATAAGTTTAACTTGTTGAGGAATGTTTGTTGTTAATAACAGATTTATCTTTATTTCTGCTGTTGTAAACTGCATTGTTGCTAAATATTATAGGGTTGATTTCAGCGACTGTACAGTCGTGAGCAAGAAAAAAAAAAAAGAAAAAAAAACCTCTACTGATTCTACCGCAGATCATCGTGTAAAAATGTGACTCTTACCAATCGATTAGTAATAACGTCCACTACTTAATACTGAATTTAAATTTTTCATAAGAGGTTGTCTACACAATTAAAAGTAACAAACTTTAAAATGTTTAATAACTAACACCTAATTTTGACATTACATTAAGATTCCCCGGAAAGTTTATCTTCGGATACAAAACGTGAAGTGATTCGGTTAAGTAGCTCAGGAATTAAGCAGTTTTAAAACTCTTAGTGTTACATACGTTTTTAATCTTTCCAAAACAGATTGAGTTAGTTTTTTAAACATAACTCATAACTACTTGTCAGAATAAGCTGTAATTTTGGATTCACACATGAAAGCTTCTAGAAATTGGTTTCTGTTAAAAATTCTGTAGGTTAGAATTCATAATTTTCTCGAAAATCAATTTCAAACATATATATATTTCGCAATTAATTTTCGATAAAACAATATGTATTGTTATCTATGAATATTTTAGCAGAAATCGATTTAAAAGTATATGCGATTATATAATCGAATATGCGAATCTAAAATTACAGATTATTATGCAAAGTAGTCTTTGAGTTATGCTTAAAAAACTATTTCAATTTATTTTGCATTGATTAAAAATGAATTTAACATTAAGAGTTCCAAACTTCAGACCTTAATTCTTGACTTATTTGCACGGATGACTTCCCGTTTTGTATCCGAAGGTAAAATTTACCGAAATATCTAAATATAATGTCAAAAGTAGGTGTTAGTATTGAAGATTTCAAACTTTGGTTCAATTTCAATATGTAGTCGTCTTCCTACGTAAATTTAAATATAATTTCCATTAATCATCAGTAGACGTTATTACTAATCGATTGGTGACAGTCGCATTTAAAAAAATCCCTGATGGCTCGGCCTACAGGCACAGGTACATTTCGAAGACGCAGACCGTGGGGCGCCTGTTTATTGGGAATTGCAGAACAATGACCTATTTACCATGATACTGCAGTTGGGACCGCCCACTTCGAAATATACCTCTGCCTGTAGGCGGAGACAGCAGGTATTTTTTTTTAATTCTAACAGTTGGTCCAATAAAAAACTTGTCAATATAACTTGTAGATAATATTAAGAAGATTTATAATACATTTAAGCGGATTTGATATCTTGTGACTTGACGAATTTATTCTTTTTAAACTCCTATTTTTTTCGCCTGTTAAGGCCCTTTTTAAATATATCAAAAATCTGTCATACATAAACTTTTGGCCCTTTCCCTGGAAGTAATAATAACTTTAAACGGATTCGATATGTATCAAAATTAAGAAGTTATGGGGTTTTTAGTGTTTTCACAAAAGCCGCCCCCTTGGTTCGATTTTGCCCATTAACGAGCTTGACTAAGATTTTATGCCATATGTTTTATGTGTGTGTGCGTTTTTGGGTTCTAGGGGTCATGATCGGTGTAGATCTGCAAAAGTTTTCAGGAATTCCACCTTTTAGGGAGAAATGCAATAGGTAGTATTTCTAACGAAATCTACCTAAAATTGATTTGGAAAAGAGTTACTAAGGGGTATCCTTTTTTTCACGCCTGTACACGGCATATCAAACAGTTTCCTAAAAATGGGGGGCTTTTATAAATTAAATTAACGTATATATTTATGAATTCGAAAAATATTATGTAAGAAGGTTATAAAATATGAAAACTAAAGTTTGTTAAACAAAATAAAATAATAACGCGAACTGCACACTTAAAACAAAAATTCTGTAATACCAACAAATAATTAACACTTTAATTTAAATAGGACCAGAGGGCCCGTGAGAAAAATTTCACAATGCAGTCTAATATTTTTTACCAATATCCAATATTTTTTAGATGCAGGTTTAAACTTCTAAAGAAAAATTAAGGACTAAAAATATTTGCAAACAATGTTAGTCAAGCCAAAATATCATCTTGTTTATTACATCAAAGTTACAGTAAAAACTGATCGAGATAGCAAAGGCAAAATAATAATAATGATAATAATAATAATAACAATAATAAATAAATCGTATTTTAACTGCATTAGAGGATGGTATCATCTGTTTCGGTTAAAAAAAAAAAAACATGAGTAAAGAAAAATAAATTGAGCATTTGAATTTCAATTTTGCTTTTTTAATCATAAATGTAAAATAAACCCGTGCAACAACAGTATCCCACTTTATCTTTATTGTGCTATGTATTGTTTTTATAATCATTGTTGAGCACGATATAATGCTGTATTTTATCTTTGTGGCAACACTGATTTGAGAAAAACGTTTCACTTCATTTATGAAAACAATGCTACACTCTAAAAAATCTTCAGCTTTTGCTGCGTAGTAACCCCACCGCTTTTATAGAATATCGCTATTTTGACCAATGAAAATGCTCCATAATATAGTAAAGTAACCGTTTTCTCTAAAAGCGGTGGAGTGCGTCTGCAGCAAAAGCTGAAGATTTTTAACAGTGTAATTTAATTATTAAATAACTGCAATTTTTAATCAAAAAACAGGTTTCAACGAAATGTATGTGTACTATGTCTGAAGTCTCTTCAAAATCCTTTCATATGGTATCTCATTTATCGTTCTGCGTTTTTTATGTGCTTAGAAAAAGGGGTGTTGACAACAGAAACAACATATAGGATGATAGGAATAAGGGAAGATACTTTATAGTATTTCTGAAGTAAATAATATAAATATTTTTATTAGCTTCTTATTATACTTTCTAAATATTAAATTTTAAATATTTATTAAATATACATGCTTTATAGCTTTTTCTTTGAAAAACATCGTTCTCTTATTTCCATTTTATATTATCTTTGTATTTGTTTTATTTTAGCACATTACCGATGGTACGTTTTTGTGAAATGTTGTTTTTAAAACAATATAAGATCCTCTCTCTTCTGAAAATCTTTCGTAAATAGATTTCTCAAGTTTCTGCGCCAGTAAATATTATTCAACATACGGATTTAAAATAGAAATTCTTAAAAACTAAAAAAAATATGGACAACTTGGTATACATGAATATTCTGTACTCAGCCCTCAATTATTCGTCAATGATGTTTTTTCAATAAAAACTAGATTTCTCGTTTCCCGTTGGAATAATGTGTTATATGATTTGAAATCCATGGTCATTATCGTTCAAACAGAAAAAATGCATTTTAGCATGTACAATTAAACAATATTTTAAGAAATGTTAACTATCACAAAGAATGATCTTTTTGTGGTTCATTCTTTAGAATTTAATTGTGACGTACGAATTGTCTTTCATTTGTTAACTACTTTACGGCGACCAGAAAGGTTTAATATGACGAAATTTGACTGAAATTTGATTGTGGTTAACGAAGTTTGTATTTAATTGAGACTATTACTCAAGTTGCATTTACTTATTTAAGTTTTATAGAAAAAAAAATATTTGTTAAATTGTAAAATCAAAATCAAAAGTTTTAATATTGTACGGCACGGTTAATTTTACAAAACTAGTTTTTCCACGATTTTAAAGTTCCGGTTCCAAATTTTTAGTCGTCGTATCTTCTTGATGTTGCCTCTTAAGTCATTTCTCCATTGTACCTCAAACCAATTTAATAAAATATAATTGCTGGTAATTTCTAGACAATAAATGAGAAAAGCTAGGTTACTGGGCCTAAAATGAAATATCAACAAAGGGTTAATGAGGAAAAGGGAGTACCTCTCTCTATACTCTGGTTTGTCTATTGCAGCAGTTAAAATGATTCACAACCTGACTTAATATTCCTGGTTGATGGGATAATTAGTAGTAATAAATTTATTAATTATATGTATAATGAATTAATTACTCTAATTATAAATCTAGTAAACTTACAAAGCGTTGTGCATATTTAAGTGACCCATGACTTTATAGAAACAAAGCTGACTAGACATGCGTGAAGGTAAAAAAAAATATCTGCTAAGGGGTTAGAATAACCACAGCTTGCTACTGCAAGAGACGGTAAAATGTGTAAATAAAATGAAAGTGTACTCAATGCCTTGAGTAAAATAATTAATCACATACAAAATAAGAAAATAGATTAATATTTTAACAATAACTAGAGTGTGTATTTACATATTTTAATATATACAAAAATAATACAGAAAGAGAAATAATATACAAAAACTGGATAATAATGAAACAAAACATATTAATACACAAGAGATTAATGTTTAGATTAACTTCCCATTTCGGGATAATTACAGAACTTAGAATTAACTCGTTTAAGGAATAAGATTTTTTTCTCAAATTATATATTAGTTATTAAAACAAAGATAAAGTTCCGTTATGCGCAGCCTGCAAAATCCAAAACCTGTAGACAAACTACTATGAACAATGATACGATATAACTCACCATACCTGTTCTCTTTTGTAGACGCATACTTCTGGGTGGTGAACTCATCTTTGATGCTGTTGGCGAGATATGATATATAAAAAAGTATCTCCACTTTTATAGACCTTTTACGGTCAAAACTGCAGAAGCGTTTCTATACACATCGTTGAGCAACTTCTCAGAAAAAGAGCTTTCACATCGCTTAATACTAATTTTTGTCGCACAAGCTCTCTGTAGCTACTGCATTTTTTTATACTTTAAAAAAGACTAACTACTTCTACACTTCAGGAAGGCCAGAGCTCACAATCAGTACAAGAGCACAAGTGAGTGAGCCAGAGAAATTATTTTTTTTACACTTTGAAAAAGAGGGTAAGGGGCGCAAAAGATATCCCCTGGTCTCTATTGTGTGATTCGCCACAGTATGCTTATGTAAAATTTCCTTTACGGCCCCAGAGCAGTCTTATTTGCTGGACGTCTAACAAGTCCCTTAATAGCCATTTGTCCTTGTGGGCCGGACAAGCCCTGTATATTTTTTCCCATGCAGGGACATCTGGCGATATTTGGGTTTGACTTGTTGACCTGCTGTAAAGTTTTACTGACAGGCTTAATTCTTTGCTGTCGTAAATACAGCCATAAAAAACAGGCATGTGTGTGGTGTTGGGACGTTCAACTGTATTTCCATACTCTTGGTTTATGCAATATACAGATATAAGTATGAAAAAAACATTTAAAAATATATATATAAAGTCATTAATACAATTTATACATAAACAATAATATAATCACATATTACTTTGATATAAGATTACGTTTGTTATTTCCTTTTTATACAGTCTCTTATTATTTGAAATAATGTTTCAATGTTGCTATTCAAATGTGGTGAGGAATCACCAGCATTTACTTGAAATAATGTTTCAATGCTGCTATTCAAATGTGGTTGAGGAATCACCAGTAATAATAAATAGCTCAAAATCTATAAACTTGATCATGTTATTAACTTGAAAGAAAATTGTTTGTTTGTGTGACATCAGGACATAAATACAGGGCTTGGGTAACTTGGGTAACTTGGAGTGAGATACCGAATTGGACAAGATGCCGTGTCTCGTGGTTTTGCTATGCGCAGGCGTTGTAGGGAAACGCCACTCAGTCGTGTGGAAGAGGCTTCCCTACTGATACTTTAATTTAAGTTTGCATTGTTTTATTTAAGTTTTAAATAGTTCGTTTTTCTATTGCTATTTCGTCTTAACATCTTTGGTAAGTATCCAAAATCATTTGCGCTCTTTCTTTATGTAGTTTCTATGTAGTTTGCCATCTTACCCCAAGTTTGGGGTAAGATGCCGAAATGCAAGCATTTACAAAAGCAAAATTTTGTATTCTTTCTATGACATTTGTAAAAAGAAATACATTTTTAAATCATACATAAATGTATCAACTTTAACAAGAAATAAATAAATAACAAATAAAAACAACAGGGGGTTTTATGAAAAATTAAATCTTCATCCCCTCTCCATCTTCACCCAATCTACCATATTAAAAATATAATCAGATATGAGCATTTATTTGAAATATTTCTTAACTGCGCATTCCCGAAAGATTATATATATATTTTTCACAATTTAGTAGTCAGCTACATAGCGAAACTCATGTAAAAAAGCCAGTTGAATAACGTGAAAATTGAGAAAAAAATCGGCGATATAAGAAGCTGAATTTCAATTGCTTTCTACAAATAGCTGGATGATTAGGGATTTATTTATACGCATATTTCTATTCATCTCTATATTTACCCTGAGTACTTTGTTATCTTTCTCATGAGAATAATAAATGAAGGGGACTGGATAAGTATTATAAAATGTTTATATTACAAAAACACGTGAGTGTGCTAATCATTAGGATAAAGTCTACTTATGTACAAATGTATTGCACATTTGTTCATTGTATTACTGTCCTTATTCTACTATTCTAAATATGCCATTTCTCAGTATTCGTCAAATGCCTTCTCTCAACGAAAAGTTCCGACTTTAACACGCGGAAACTTTATCGAATTTGCATATTTCTGTAAGGAAGGTGTATTACATTGGATAACGACGTAACGTTGACTTTGGGCTAAAAATCGATTACCTTTCAGTGTACTTCACTTATTAGCATTAACATAACGTATCTTTTTGTACTTGTTGCATTACTTTTTACTGCCAATATATTTACTTAATACTGTCAAACAATAATTACATTATATGCCTCAATGGACCCGGGACACGTAAGTTACAGAACATACTATTTTAAAACTGTCAGATATATTATTTTTACATTAATTACATATTTTTTTAATTCATCACCAGAGCTACAGAAGACCTTAGACTTGCACCAAAAATCATTTTTATATGAATGATAGCATGTATTCCGATCATAACGTTTTGAAATTAATTAAACGCTAACATGTTCAAAAAAAGCAGCCCATTTTTTAATATCGTTTATGTTCTATCAATATGCAGTGTTTCAAAACAATAAGTTAAGCCATTTCATCATTTTAAGAAAGAAAATACTTTTTTTCGTTGTAAGAAGAAGATGAAATGGAACTCTCGCCAAACACGAGTAATCAACTGCCAATTGTGGTAATGTTTCCTTAGTTTTGCATATTTATTTATATTACTACAAATGTTATGTTACATTATTGTGACAAAAACTTTTATCAAATGACTAAACAGGTTACTTCTGAATCAGAATTAAAATAAAATAAAAAATATATATATTGTTAAGATTTAAAAAAAATATTTGAGATATAATAAGAAAATCTGTAAATTTAGTTACAGTTAAAAAATAAAGTTATTTGAAATTGCACTTTTTTGTTCTAATGTTAAAAAATTAAATTATGCGATAATCAGAAGCAAATATATTGTGTACGATAGCTCATGTTGCCAATTTCGTTATGATGTCAGCTTTAGTAAAGAGTACGTTTTTTTTTTGTTTTTTTGTTTTCTTTTGTTTTTTTTTGCTTTATAATTGGATATCATTAGAAGGATTTTCAATTTCTGTTAAGCATTTGTTCACTATAATTTTTTTATTCCATGTATTTTTATTGTTGTCCGAAGGAATAATCAATATTTAATATATCTAGAAGACAATTTGTATTTCAAAACTATTTTGCAATGTAGCACCGAAATTCGGGCCGACATTCTTTTACTACCGGGTTATTTCATAAAAGTTCTTTTTTTTGTGCAAAAAAATTCTTTAAATACATTATTGAACACGTCAGTAATACTTGAATTTGACATCGCAATATTCCTAACGAACTTTTCACGTTTGAAAAATCTATAATTACTTCTGCTGCACATTATACTTAATTGAAAATTCTTTAATTATCTTCACTGAATTATCGATTAATTTTCTAAAGTTGCTAATTCATGATATGCAGTTTCCATGTTCCTCTTGTTATTGGCAAATTTCGTAATTAGTTTATCCTAATAATCCGTTCACCATCCAAAGATGTTAATTAAGAAGCTTTAAGTATTTGTCTCACAGATTTTTAATAAAATAAATTTGGTTTTAGATGATGAAATGGAATGTTTTGAGGTAATAATTATCGTTGCTGTCAATAAAAACTGCCTAAAATTACAGAATGTAAGACTTTCCTCTTCTTGAAGAAGGTTCATAAAATACAACATATCAAATGAGTTTTTTTAAGTTTATTAAGTGAGTCATTGATAATAACTTTGTGTTTTAATCAAAGATTAATGATGAATACTGATGATGTTTTATTTAAAAGATACGTTTCGATCTTTATTAATTATCGTAATCAAAAGACAGATTACGATAATCCAAAAATTCGAGCTTTATCATAGAAAACGCCATAAGATTCATCATAGGAGTACACATATCAATAGTTGTATTACCTCCATAAGCTTGGGTAGTGTCACAAGAAAAGCCGTATCTTACATATGGATTTAAAAGTACTTTACCGGCATAGCCTATTGAGCTAAGTATAATGGGCTAGATTGCATGCTATTTCCAGCACAAATTCTTTAAATGCTTCCTAATGTGCCTCTGTAATGTGCCACTGCGCGTCGCAGTATACTTAAACTTATATTAAATTTTGCGGCCATACTACTATGTAAACTAATGTATCGCTGCTGAATAGCGAAACTACATCTGCTACCTGATAGGAGAGAAAATGCATCTTTTCTGAAGTGCAAGAGAACTTCAACTTGATGTTGATACATCTTCAACCGCTCAACTAATACTATTAAAAATACACAAAAATACAAATTCGAGCTTCATCATAGAAAACGCCATAAGATTCATCATAGGAGTACACATATCAATAGTTGTATTACCTCCATAAGCTTGGGTAGTGTCACAAAAAAATGCCGTATCTTATATATGGGTTTAAAAGTACTTTACCGGCCTAGCCTATTGAGCTAAGTATAATGGGCTGGATTGTATGCTATTTGCAGCACAAATTCTTTAAATGTTTCCTAATGTACCTCTGTAATGTGCCACTGCGCGTCGCAGTATACTTAAACTTATATTAAATTTTGCGGCCATACTTCTATGTAAACTAAAGTATCGCTGCTGAATAGCGAAACTACACCTGCTCCCTGATAGGAGAGAAAATGCATCTTTTCTGAAGTGTCAGAGAACTTCAACTTGATGTTGATACATCTCCAACCGCTCAACTAATACTATTAAAAATACACAAAAATACAAATTCGAGCTTCATCATAGAAAAAGCCATAAGATTCATCATAGGAGTACACATATCAATAGTTGTATTACCTCCATAAGCTTGGGTAGTGTCACAAAAAATGCCGTATCTTATATATGGGTTTAAAAGTACTTTACCGGCCTAGCCTATTGAGCTAAGTATAATGGGCTGGATTGTATGCTATTTGCAGCACAAATTCTTTAAATGCTTCCTAATGTACCTCTGTAATGTGCCACTGCGCGTCGCAGTATACTTAAACTTATATTAAATTTTGCGGCCATACTTCTATGTAAACTAAAGTATCGCTGCTGAATAGCGAAACTACATCTGCTCCCTGATAGGAGAGAAAATGCATATTTTCTGAAGTGCCAGAGAACTTCAACTTGATGTTGATACATCTTCAACCGCTCAACTAATACTATTAAAAATACACAAAAATACAAATTCGAGCTTCATCATAGAAAACGCCATAAGATTCATCATAGGAGTACACATATCAATAGTTGTATTACCTCCATAAGCTTGGGTAGTGTCACAAGAACTGTCGTATCTCATATATGGGTTTAAAAGTACTTTACCGGCCTAGCCTATTGAGCTAAGTATAATGGGCTGGATTGTATGCTATTTGCAGCACAAATTCTTTAAATGCTTCCTAATGTGGCTCTGTAATGTGCCACTGCGCGTCGCAGTATACTTAAACTTATATTAAATTTTGCGGCCATACTTCTATGTAAACTAAAGTATCGCTGCTGAATAGCGAAACTACATCTGCTCCCTGATAGGAGAGAAAATGCATCTTTTCTGAAGTGCCAGAGAACTTCAACATGATGTTGCTACATCTTCAACCGCTCAACTAATACTATTAAAAATACACAAAAATACAAAGATAATGTTCTACCTAAAATTTACATAGTCATTGTCCCATTGTCGGTATTTCAGCCACACGCGTTCGATGTGACCCTTTTTTGCATCACTGCTATTGTGCGGAAGAAAATTGTATGTGGATCAGAAAAGAATTTCTTTTCAGACTGGTCCTCCATGTTCTGGTCATCTTTTTCTGCGCTTTTCCCATTTTCATCCAATGATGTCCGTTCCATAGCACAACATCTGCTACTATCATAAATTGTCTTGAAAACACCATACATTAGCCTTTTGTAAACATAGTTAAACCTGTCTCTTTCTGGAGATTGCTGCTTTTAATTTCTTTATTGCTGTCTGCCCTCCAAAATGACCACCTGTATTGCATTCTCTTAAACAATTTTTAACACTATGAAATATTTAATATTTAAAAATAATGTACATAGATAACGATGGATGAAAAATTATTCTTTCGCATGTTTTTTTCCAATACAACGATATGTCATACGTCATTGTACGTTTAATAGAACCAAAGTTATAAAATACAGTTTGTTTCTAATTTACTCAGTTCTTTTGTGGGACAAGTGTTCATATCAGTATTTATTTATTTATTTATTGGGGGTGGGGCTTTCTCTGTTATTCACATTCGCAAATGATATTGGCATATAATGCCCATCAGTAAGAAAAAAGATTTCTTTAATCATGGTTAACTTCAAATTTACAGTAAATTTTCATTACAAATTTTGCTATAGGAGAGGGGAATTTTTTCAATTTTTACGCTGTAGTGAAATATGATAAAGGCATAAATGTATACAAGTACTAGTTTTTGTTTTTATTTATTTTATATTAAAAAAAAGTTCTTACGTATAATTTTCGTTTTTTATTTTCAGGTAAGTGAAAGAGTTTTTTCTGAATTACATTGATTCCACTGTAAGTACTACAAATGTTACATTTTATGCTATTGATTTTTGTGCTGTTTTTTGTGTTTCAACTTAAATATAGGTTTTCTTCAATTAGTGAGGTTAATTGATCTCGCGATATTCCCACACAAATCCAAACATTCATTAAATGAGAAAAACTACAATAGGTCAACAACGAACTTTTCCAAAATAACAATATACATAAACAAAAACTATAATAATGAGATGCGATATTGTTTTTGATGTGTTATTCATAGAAAGTACATCTTATTGCTGATGGAAAATTGCCATGAACAAGGCAGTTTTTCTTACTATTTGATTTCTAGATAATTCTAATTAAGTAGTTTTTTATTCACTATAAACAACGTTTAAACACACAATATCAAATTGCAGCACTATAATCAGACGTACGTTTCGTGATTAACTTGGACTCACATCATCAGTGTCATTAAAAACTAAAAATTACAGCCCAAAGACATGAAACAAACTTGAAAACCCAAATGACAGCAAACGACACACTGAAAGACCATCATGTACGACCAACCAATAACTTTAATCAAGTTTATTTTATTTTATTTATTTATTTATTTATTTATTTTTTACACAGAAAAAAAGAAAACACAATTTGGGTAGTAAGATTCTTAGGTAGGAGCCCAAATTGTGCCATGGGTTTTTATTTTTTTTCTGTGTAGGTTGCTTTCATTACAAAAAGGTATCTATTGCAACCATTCGCATGAAATTAATTCCAGAAACTTTTGGTATATTTTCACCGATCATGACCCCCAGATTCCAAAACCACCCTCCCCCAAATGTGGATTTATATATATATATATATGACATTTGTCTCTTAGAAAGACCCCCATACATGGCGCTCCCCCCTAGGGCCTATATCCCTCGTGTAGATAATCGGCCGTCATAAATCAACCAACCAACCAACCTGACCTTTGTCATGCTGTAACTCTCTTATTTATGAACCTATTCGGATGTGATAGATTATGTGTATAGGACATACCAAGGTCTCGAGCGAGTTCGTTGGCCAGCTTCGTCCGCCAATTTATTTCAAAATGGTGGCCAGTTAATTTTTTTTTTTTAATTATAAATTGAAAAAAAAATTGTTTCCGTTAAGTGTTAGATCGGGAGACAATGATTCCGGAGGACTTTTTGTTTTGGCTTTATCTTACAAAACGACTGAGATATAGCTGTTTGAAATTCTAGGTTGGCTGATATTTTAAAGCAATCTGATTTTTGCTGTGCTGTAACTCTCATGCTGAATTTTTCATTCAAATTCAGTTTTAACGAAAACTGGGATTGAATCTTCTATAATCTGGTTCCAAGCATTTTAGCTTCGTGTGTTTGAGTAAAATGAGTTGAATTTTTAAAAACTCGGAATATGGAAGCTATCTTTTCCTCTCGGTACAGGCCGGAAGGACTTTTTGTTTTAATTGTTTTTAATGACACTGATGATATGAGTCCAAGTTGCTCAACAGACGTACGTCAGTTCTACAGTCGAATATCGTGTGTTTAAACGTTGGTTTTTAGTGTATATTTATCCACACAAGTTTTTATTCATTCGTTTTACTTACCCATCATACGTAGTATAGGGTAAGTCTTGTAATCGTTTTGAAAATCGAAAAAAAAATTTCGATGTATTTACACGTTTCAGACACTGGAGATTCCGAAAAACATGTTTTTAGAAAAAAATATTTGCCGTCCGTCTGTGTGTCTGTGTGTCTGTATGTCTGTGTGTCTGTGTATCTGTGTGTCTGTGTGTCTGTAAACGCTCTATCTCCCGAAAAAATTGAGATAGAGACTTTAAATTTGGTATGTACTTAGTATGTAATAATGGGAAGAAGCCTATTTAATTTCAGTAACCTCGATTAAACGGAACTATTTTTTTCGGACTCTCGAAATATTCGTTCTGATAAAAGGTATATAAAAATTTTCGAAATTGTTTATTTTAAGGAGTGAATATAAAAGACACTAAAAAACATACATATTGCATAAAGCATGAAGTTGATCGGATAATGAGTTGTCGAGATATTTGTAATCCTATTTTTCACACTCTTCGATTTTTCATGACCCTGTATTTCATCCAAATTTCAATTCAAAGATATATATTAATTGGAAATGAGACGCTTAATCAGATGAAATAAACCGCTAGTTAATAGGATTATTATTTTTGGAGTTATAAGCATGTTTCTTTTAAGCAATTCAGTAATCGATCCTTTAAAGTTTATGAAGTCATCAAGCCCCGATTTTATTCAAATTCAATGCATTTTATAAGTAGTTTACACATTTTTAATTTTAATATTTTACATTATGCATATCAATGATGAATAAGTATTACGGTGGCCCCCAACGACTAGTTTTATTCGTTGAAAGTTTAGTCAGAAAAAGAAAGTAAAGTAATGAAAAATCGCTTACCTGTATTCTCAAGTGTAAGCGTATTCATAGTGTAAATCAAAAATGCGTGTAAGTTTCCCAAAAAGTGAAGATATTTTTGTTGTATATGGACAAACTAATGTATTACACATAACCTTGCTGTCTTTTTTTCCTTAAAAAATATTTAATATACTTATTAATACATTTAATTTCATAATTACATTATAATATAAAGAAAAATTTTAAAGTTAGTATTTATTCATTTTTTAGTTTAACATTAGGAGCTTATTAATGGAAGTACATCACATCTTGGGGTATAAAATTAAAGTAAGTGTTATTCAGTCTATAATAAAGTTTATTAGACTAGTAGTTGCATAAGAAGCAGTAAAAATTATTTCCTTTGGGGAAAACATCGAAAAATATCTTTACGTAGTTTTAAAGTAAAGTTGATCTTTCATCATTTCGGTTGAAACACTAATTTATTGTTCCGGGTTTTTCACAGTTGATTGGCGATTTTTTCTTAAGTGTGTACTCAAATCCAAACTGCTTATTTTGTGACTCATTTTTAGATTAATTTTTCCCTAAAATGCATGCAATTGGCATGTTCTCTTATTCAGTAACTTTATAATGTCCGTATTGGTCGATTTTTAATAAAGGCAGAATATGTTTCAAAAAATGCTGTCAAAGTGAACATTTTGAACCGAATTTCCCGAAGCGATAGCGCTGGAAACAGAAAAAATTATCATACTGTGAAAATAATTGTTTGTAAATCAATTTCTAATTAATTGAACGAAAAATAAAAACACTTGTCACTTATAAATCTCTTCATAAATCACGCTGCCAAGTTTCATTTTTTTACTTTTAAAAATGAGCCTGAAAATGTGTCAGAACATTTGAGTTGTTGAGCATGGAAAAATATTTTTTTTTGAATACCGCCTTTGGTGTTTGGGTGAAAGGTTTATGCCTTGCTTTGAGAGATTACGAATACAGGGATTTCCATCAATAGCACGATTTGAAACTTTTTAAATAAAATGTATCTGATTTACATGGACTTCCATTGACAACGTGTCAGCTAATTTAATAATTATAAATTAAGAAACGTGAAATAATAGATTTTATGTTGAATTCTACATGAAGACTTTTGTTCTATTGTAGCTTTTGTTGTCGAAATTTTGTTTTATTTACAGAATAATTCACCACCATTTGGTTGGTAAAAAAAGGATCACTCAATGTTTTTTTTTTGTTTTTTTTTTACCAGCAATTGAATTTTTTTTCCGCATTAATTGAGAGAGAATCTGAAAAAAACACACTGGAATTGAAATTTTACAAGATATTACATATGAAATCTGAATACAATCACGCATGAGAAAAAATGTATAAAAAAAATATAAATAAATAGAATATATTACATCGTGGGGCGGCCTGTCTAAAAAAGGAACTTCCTTCTCCGTCGGTGAGAAAAATCATTTTTTGCAATATACTGTTTACGAACTATACACTGATAAATCTTAATTTTATGAAAACAAATTTGAAAACTGTACGCTAACGACTTTTTTGGGGTTGAGACCGTCCGAAATTTAGACAGAAATAAAAATAGTATACATTTAAAAATTTAAATTAAATACAACAATAATAATAATAGTAATACAACCTTAAACTACTTATGTAACATTATCTAATGATATTTATTCTTTAATACAAACATTTTTGCCTAATATTGCAAATATATAATAAAGTAACTGTATTACCACAAAACTGCATTATATTATACTGATTGTATAAAAATTAAAAACTAAATTAAAGTGTAATTATTGCTTAAAGTGATATGAAACATAACACAAAAGGTTTAAAAATACCTTTTAATATAGATGACATATGTTTACTTCGCTCTAACGGCGGCATCTTCAGATCAAAATGATAAATAAAATATTCTCGCAAAGTTTTTGAAAATGATAAACATAAATCAACGAGATCACATGTCTAATGTAAGCAGGTGCTGATGTGTGTAATCAATCTATCTTTACAAGAAGAAAGTATTGGATTCATGAAAATTTTCGACTTCCTGTTTTCGACGGATTTATATGTTTTAGAAGGTCCTGAACACGATTTGACTATTTGTAGAAAATGTCTGTCTGTGACTCTGTCTGTATGTGACAAAAATTTTGTGGATGCTCTATCTCAAGAACTAATGCTCGGAATTTGATAAAACTTTATATTCAGTTATTCCATGATATAAATTGGTTCTGATTAGTTTTTGTTAAAAATCGCCCAACAGGTGGCGCTGCTATGCAGCATTTTTTGCGATTTCCGCAATAGCTCTATCTCAAGAACTAATGCTCGGAATTTAATAAAACTTTATATTCAGTTAGTCTCTGATATAAATTGGTGCTGATTAGTTTTTGGGGAAAATCGCCCAGAAGGTGGCGCTGCTATGCAGAATTTTGCAGGATTTACACGATTTTAGCGATAGTTAAAGTCATATCTCAAGAACTAATGCAGGGAATTTAAAAAAAACTTGAGTTTCAGTTAGACCTTGATATAAATTGGTGCTGATTCTTTTTAGTGTATGTGAAACCTGTGTGAGATAGAAAAAAGTTTTGGGATTGATACATCCGACTAGTTTAATTTAGGTTCATGTTGACTGTAATTTATTCTTTTGCGGGTTGGGTTGATTTTAAATGATTCGGGTTCAGGTCAGTGTCTTGCTGGATTTTGACTCTAACAGATACGTTTTTCAGTTTGACCAATTTAAGCAGTTGCTTACATTGGACCTGTGATCTCGTTGATTTATGTTTATCATTTTCAAAAACTTTGCGAGAATATTTTATTTATCATTTTGGACTGAATGTTTCGCCGTTTGAGCGAAGGAAACATATGTCATCTGTATTAAAAGGTATTTTTAAACCTTTTGTGTTATGTTTTTACCACTTTAAGCAATATTTACACTTTAATTTAAAGTTCACAAGTGATTTTATTATATTATTTGTAAAAACAACATCAATATTTGAATATTATTGCAAAATTGTCACAGGCGATTAGTTCCTATTCTGTTTCAAAGGGTTCATACCACTTTTTCAAAACTATAATCCTTTCCATATACCTCCACAATAACTACAAGAATATATTCCAAATAGTGGTACTAGTAGAATATAAAAATCGTCGCCCGTGGCAGCCCTGTAACAAGCATTACACTGCAAACTTTTTAGTGTAAAACCGATAAATATAATAATGACAAAATATTGACCTAATATTTCTTTTAAACTGGAGATAATGTTCATCTTTCTGCAAGTAAACTTCTTACAGAAAATAGTTTTAAACTTTCTTTTTATAATGATACATTTTTTTGCTACTATTCTTGAGCTGGACAATAAATCATTCCTGTTTTTAAAAGAATATGTTCATATGTAATCCCATATCTAAACCTTTACTTAAATCATAGGTTTTACTCTAGGAAGATAATTCTAGTATCCTCAGGTGCAAAAATGATATCTTGAAAGCTGAATAATCCTTGAGATAGTTGCAAAAAAAGAAAAAAGAAGCAGAAGAAGGTTAAGGCAGTCTCAAAAAGAAAAAAGAAGAAATACGAGAGGCTTTGGGAGATATATTCGAAACTTTTAAGCTATTCAGAAAAACTTAATAATAGGAAAAACAATCTTACGGAATTTTGAAATATTTATATTAGAAATGATATGTGTAGTTACAAAGTATAATGAAAATTTCAAGTTTGAATTACATTCAGTGTAATTGTAAATATTGTTTAACAACATTAAAATAAATATTTCTGATTTCTTTTATATAGAAAAGTATTAAAAACTCTATTTTTATACAGAAAAGTATATCTCCATTTTAAAAAACAAGGAAATATATACGCATTCTGTGTGTAATGGATTTTCCAATAACTCAGATGAATAATATAACTCTTTTGTGGACGACTTATTTTCAAAATTTAAAGAGACGTTTTTTCAAAAATAACAAAGAAGCTTTCAATATAGGTTAAAAATATATTAAATTATTTTGTAAAAAATACTACCTTAAATGTAGTGATTGTATTCGTACAAAACTAATTCCACATATTAGCTATATAAAACATTTTTGCACGAATTGCATTTGAGTCACGTTTCGTATATTTAAATCTCACAAAAACATCTATACAATAACATTTAATTCTGTTTTCACACGCCTGTAGGTTTAATAGTCTACGTCATTAAATACCACTTTTTACTACTAGTAATCTTTACTTTATTTAATCACAGAAATCCGCGATTAAATAGGAATTTGTTACTATTAAAAATACTGGTCCACAAAACTTTAAACATGTTTACACATGTCGTGTTAAAATCAAATTATGTGTATTATAGTCGGTTTTTGTATTTTATTTATGAACTCCTTCGAAATTTTCTTTTCGGTAACATGACTGACATACACTGAATTAACATTACAAATTTATATTTTAATTATATAAACCTAGTTACTTGAATAAATTGAAAAATATCTTACAAAACATAAATGGAATTCACTGTATTTAACTATTTACTGTATACTTGCTATTCGGCTTCTACCATAAGGATTTGATTATGTATTGGAATTATAATAAAACAGTTCAAAATTAAAAAAAAATAATTTTAGTATTTTTAGAAAAAACAAATTTTCATAGCAGAATTTATTGCAAGACTTTCATCTGTTCGACTTTTTTATCTAGTAATCAAACTATTGTATACAAAATCAGAATTATTAACATTAGTCTAGATTAATTTTAACACAATTATTTCAAATTGGTAAATAAATCATACGAGTAGTAATTTTCCAACTGGACGAAAAATGTCCGGGCCAGGATTTGAACCTGGGATCGCTTGGCTGAAGCCGCCACGCTCTACCACTGAGCTATCCCGGTCGAATCTGGAGGGCATAATTCATCCAGTTAACCTTATTGATCAGAGAATCTGGTCTGATATTTTAATCAGCTCAACAGAAAAGATCGCAGGTAAAGGAACTCCAGAAAACGCTGGATACGTGATTACACTAGATTAATTTTAACACAATTATTTCAAATTGGTAAATAAATCATACGAGTAGTAATTTTCCAACTGGACGAAAAACGATTAACATTAGTAATTCTGAATTAGATTTGAATACATAGAAGTTCAAAATTTCCATTTGAAGTTCATAATGAATGTAGTACTTTTAAACTAAAGAACATTTAATAACTTGAATTTATATTATTATGTACGAAACTACTTTAGTTAATGCATTATAATTTGTCTAAAATTAATATCATTTTGGCATGTTATTAGGAGTTTAGATTGCATGTTAATGCCATTTAATATATTTTTACAAAGTGCAAGCAGTTTTAAGACGTTACTTATCTATACTGTAGAAATCCTGTTTGAAAAATCGTTCTCAATCTCAATATAATATTAATTGTCGTGTATGAGTAGTTTTGCAATGAATTTTATTTTACAATACTAATTTTGTGTCAGAATATATTCTTTATAATACCAGAGTAGAATATACAAAATTTCTATGGATACTGAGTGTTCTAACGTTAACACTGTACAGTGTTCAGGGTGTCCACTAAGTTACAATTACAAAACATTTTAAATGTAGTAGTAGTTTAAATGCAGGAGTATTTTAACAGCAATTTCGGTCAATCAAAATATTTGTTAAAAAATTATGAAATTTAATATTTTATACGGTACCCCGGTCCTATAAATGATATTTAGTAAAAATCTTCTATTATACTAACAAGTGAAACAAAAGAGTTCCATTCATCTAACACTAAAATTGACCGAGTTATGAAACTTTGAACTGTATGACTTATACGAAATTTCTGCACCTTAACACTTGGGCCATGCTTCGAGAGATCGAACATAAAGTTCTTAAAATATTAGTAGAATTTATTTCGCGTGTATCTGCACTTTAAAAGAAAGTAGTCATATCGTAGAAGTATTGCGATAGTGTTAATTTTTATTAATTAAGTATCAGACTAGTTAAAATAATTGTATTTTAACACATGTTTTACTTTGTAAAGAATTGAGAGTGTCGCTTTTCCCCATTTCATTTGACACAAATTCTTTTATTTTTTCACTTATATTTTTAGTACAAATTGTATAGTTTGCTTTAATATGTCAGAATTAAAATAGATTTCAATGTACCGGGTGGTTATAAAATAAGAATCCCTATTTAGAGCTGTCTGTAGCTTGAAGGAATAACTGGAATGAAACCAAAATCGGTACACTTATTATTTGAGAAGGGGAAAGAAGAATGGAATAATAAAAATAATCAATTGCAATAATCGCCGACAGATGGCGCTTTTGAGTGTGAAATGTAATGTGTAATATTGTGTACCGTGGAGGTGTCACAAATCTCAATTACTTTACTGCATATCAAAACATGTGCGAAACATCACTCCTGATAAGTTACATTCCGCAGTTCAGCACGTCGTGCACCACCTGAATTGTGTCCTCCATCACAATGGCCGTGTGGAACCTGAACATGATCGGCAACGCCTTGCGAAAGCGTAACCACATTCACTGTCACATTTTCGAATAAATTAGGTGTGCCATCTGGTTTGATGCCTTAATTCTTTGTTCTTGTATCACACATTACATTTCGCACTCAGTAGCGCCATCTGTTGATGATTATTGCAATTATTATTTTTTATTATTCCATTCTTCTTCCCCCTTCTCGAATATTAAGTGTACAGATTTTGGTTTCATTCGGGTTAATACTTCGAGCTACAGACAGCTCCAAATAGGGATACTAATATTATAACCACCCTGTATATTGTAATGTTAATTTTACTCTCAACTGTTATTTATTTTTATATCTGACGATTACTTTTATTTCTAGTAAATTTGAGAATGGCCCCTATTTCGCAGCAAAAAAGATGGTTTAACTTTAAAAAGCTTATTACGCGGTCAGTTTTAATCGTAGAAGTGTGAAACATTTTTTCTCTTACTTGTTAGTGTAACAGGACATTTTTACTAAATATCCCTTATAGGGACGGAAGACCGTATAAAAAATTAAATCTCGTAATTTTTAAAGAAATGTTTTGATTGACCCAAATTACTTTTAAAATACTATTTAACCTCATTTAAAACATTTTTGCAGTTGGAACTATATGTCTATGATTAACGGTTTCAAAATATCAAATTTTAATGTGATGTGGTGATATAAAACGCAAAATCATCATTTTACGTTTTGTTATGTAAGTTAACACAGTAATTCCTATTCTTAACCGACTTCAAAGAAGGTTATATGTTTCCTTTGTATCTTTTTTATTTTATGTATGTCAGCGCATACCTCTTGACAGGGTGATAATTTTTAAATTTCCCTATTTTTAAATTCGCTCATATTTTTAAGAAGTGTTTTTTGATAATATTTTAGTTTAAAATCATCTTTTCACGCTTAGACGTAGGTAATTAATTTTTTTAGAAGATAATTTTTTTATACTTTTATTTCAAATGTAAATAAAAGTAATATCAAGATTATATTTATTGTTTAATTTATCCACACAAGCTTTGTAAATTTAGATGTCTATATTTTAAACTGAATGTAATTGAACATATTTGTATATTATCTTATATGTAATTTTATAAACCAGTTTAAAATTACGTTATAAGTCATAGACATCAAGTGTGTAATTCCTGAACTTATTTGTATTTAGTTTCTAATAAACAATTTTAAATACTTCATATTTTACATATCATTCTTATACTAAATTGTGAAGTAAAGGAATTAAATACTAAATACTGAATAGACAAATGTTTCAATGGATTTTGATTCTTTACGCTTCAAGGAACTTCTGAAAAGCTAATTTTCACATTATACTATGACTGAAATTAAAAGTTAATATATTACAAACATTCTTAAGGCAAGAAACAAAGATACTTTTCACAAAAGTTAATCTTGCAAACTTACTATCTGATTGTGTAATGAAACAGCTTCTGCTTCTTTATTATTTTAATTGCATACCACATTCCTCCGTCTCTTTTGTTCGAGTTCACTTTCAACCTTTGAATTTTATGTGACATTTCCAAAAATAACTTCAATTATTCTGATTTATTTTGTTTTATAATTTTTTTTTTGTCTACACATCGGCGTTGGGGAAAGGAAATATCAATTTCATAGAAAATTATATTAAAATATTTTTTCACAATTAAATATTATTACAAATGTGAAAAATAGTGCACACATTCAGTACAAAAAAATATGAAAATTACTGTTGTACATTAATTAATATCATCATTTAAGTGCTATAAAACATGGAAAACAACATGCATTTTTTGAAACATAAAACGATTCGTAATATAATCAACAAAATAAAAAGAGTAACACAATGTGTTACTGAAAAAAAATATATATATAAAGCATAAAAATAAAGAAAGCATAAATTTAAAAACCGAATAAAATATTTCAAAATGAATAAAACAAAAGCATACGAAAGCATAAATAAGCTATAAATATCGAAACTATATCTTGCAAGGTAAGAATATGATGCTTTTATATAATTTATAGGAGATTCGATCTTTCAAACACACTGTAATATTAATCATGATGAAAACCTCAAAACATTAAATTTAAAATTTTTGAGAAATCTGAACTAAATATCTTTAAAAAAAAGCAGCAGCTATAGAATGAATAAATATCTCCCCTTGTGATAAATTAAATGTCTCCTTACACGGCAAAAACATTATTTATATGCAACTTTATTTCGCATAAAATCATTACTGACTCCAGTGAAAAGAAGAACATATTTATTTTATTATGCATTTGCAAAGTTCTTACTAAAGCGTCATGTTTAAAGATAATGATTTTTTTTCTTTTTTAATAGCTCCTGATTGATATTAATTGCATAGCATCTCCAAGGAATAGTTTTTGTAATAACTTTAATTTCATCTTGTAAAGGGCCAGAAAAGTTTTTGGATGAATGAACTTTCAACTTTTGTATACATTTATTTTTTAAATTATTGTACATTGTATCTACAAGTTAAAGAAAAATTATATTTTATGTTTATGTTTAGGATAAATGAATTAAAAGTATTCTCTTGAGGAAGTTAATATGCTGTAAAGAAGATTTTATAATTCGTAAAATTGAAATATTTCGGTATTTTCTTTGGGAAGGGAGCAAAATTAATTGGCAAACTAATAATTCCACATAGTTTTTTATTACTTCAAGTATTTAAAAATATACAGGGTGTCCTAAGATTATTTGGACAAACTTTAAGGGGAGGTAGGGGACATCACAAGGATTCAGATTTGCATAGCAACCCATGGTCGGAAACGTCATGAGAAAGTAGTATGACAGGTACAAGAAACGAAGAGACACAAGATTTAGATCATCTGAAATAATTTACTGGTCAAATATATTAAATGTGCTGTGGTATATGATATGTGAAAATATCACAAAAGATGTTCAAACTTTCCACCATTACTAGCGATGCATGCATTACACCATCGGACCTTGGATTGGCAGACTTGCGCAAATACACCTGGATTTTGTTGGATATCCGCAGCAGCACAGGCGAGTCTTGTAACCAGATCCATATCGGAATCCACATGCGTTGCGTACACAGCACTTTTCAGTGCACCCCAAAGAAAGAAATCTATGCTGCTTAACCCTTTCCGGCACAGATAAATTCTGTTCGTAAAATCAGAAATAACTGACTGACACCGGAATTTACAAACGACTTTTTTAGAAAATAACAACTCTTTATTTTAAGCTTTCATTGTAGAAACAAAATTTTATTAAAATATTCTTGGTGCCGAATGCAAGTTTGGAATTAAAATTAGGTGTCTCCGGAGTGGGATCACTGTCCCGGAAAAGGTTAAATCAGGAGATCGTGGTGGCCAGGGTACCGGTCCACCACGGCCAATTTATTGCTGACCAAACACCTGATTCAAATCTTCAGGAACACGTCTTCCATAATGGGGAGGTGCCCCTTCATGTTGAAACCACATATGGCGTTTGACATGTTTTAGCATAGTATCAAGTAAGTTTGGTAGCACCTCTTGCAAAAAGATGCGATAATCTGCAGATGTTAGAGGTGCTGGCAACAAGTAAGGCAACACCATCGAACGGCGAACGAAGTCGTTTCCGACCGTGGGTAGCTATGCAAATCTGAATCCTTGTGATGTCCCCCACCTCCCCTTAGAGATGGTCCCAATAATCCTGGGACACTCTGTATGTTTTGTTAAATTTGGTCATAGATTATGTCGGAAATCTGCAGCCACTTTGACTTGTACAAAAATATCCGGGCTCGATGAGCAGCATCCTAACTTCCTGTAGAAACAAAAAAATATTAAAATCTCCGTTTCTTCTTGTAAAATAAGGTTGTAAATAAAGGCCATTGCCTCAAATATTTGAAATTTTTGTAAAATAAGAAAGTTGCGCTTATTTGGAAAAAAATTCCATTTTTCAGATAAAATTTTGATATTTAAACTTATTGGAAAAATATAAAAAAATAAAATTTTCAAAACATGGCTCAATGGTCGCTAGACAATTTAATTATACGTAGATGAGCGCAAATTTTATCCAAAAATGTTAAAATTTGTTCAAGTTATCATGCTGTCGTTGTTGAAAAATGTAGTTTCCAGAAAATCGCGTTTAAAATTTTAGAAGAAAAAAATATACTGATATACTTTATTCAACTTTTTCACTTAATTTGCTATTTATGCTCCATACTGTGGACCCTCTTGTGCATCTACAGCTTCAATAAAGGAGTAGAATCTTTAGTAGAATCTTTTCGGCGAGGTTGGTTTTATGGATCGTGCGCGAGCTCACATTTTTCCTCGTATCTTAATAATTGAGATATCACTTTAAATCTTTTAGCCCATAATTCTGCACACTCTAAAAATTTAATTTCTGCAAAAAAATCGCTTGACTGTTAAGAACGTATGTAACCCCTTAAAATAACTTCAGAATATTTAAAAATATAATGCTGGAATTGCGATATTACGTCAATTTGACCAGAAAAAAAGAAGAGGTTAGGGATCGCCAATCTACGACACACGTATCAATCGAAATTGGAATAGGGACACCTCAAATCAAGATCCCCAAGTACAGTAAGCTTTGTGGGGTGACAATCTTGAAAAGGCGAAACTACCACTGTAAATCCTGCCAACCCCAGAGAAAATCTACCGGGAGGAACGTCCCATTTTTAATTAATAAAATGATTGTTACATAATGTGCAATGCTAATTACACAATGAAAAAATATAAACAATTTAACAATAATAAAGCCGTCTTGAAGTGTTGACAAAGGCATTTATTCTTCATCGGAGACGCTGGATCATCAAAATAGGGATTATGGTTCTGGAAAAAACATTATTTCCAACTATATTCATACATTAAATAACACAGCTGAATAGGACAGGACAAGCTAAGATGTAGATCAATCAATCGTGGAGAAACGTCGGTTCATGTTTTATAAGAATTGTACATTTTTTCTACCTAAGTAAAGTTAATTACATAATAAAGATAATTACATAATAAAAAATATATAAAAACAAATTAACAATAATAAAGCCATCATGAAGAATTAACAAAGACATATATTCTTCATCAGCGACAAAATATACGATAGATCATAAAATAGGGTTTATGGTTCTGTAAAAAAAACATTCTTTACAATTAGATGCATACATTGAATAACATAGTATAACACAGTTGAATACGACAGGAGAATCTAAGATGTAGGTCAATCAATCGTGGAGAAACACCTGTTCATGCTTTTTAACAGCGTAAACACAGGGCAATGTGCATTGTAGTACATAATGTACTGAGGTGCAGAGTAGGCCGTAGACACACAATGCGGGAGTTCTTTTCCCCAATTTCATACAAGTAAGACTGGGTCGGGTCATGATTTGTAAGGAATAAAATTAGAATGATTATATGGAAATTTGCAGAAACTATTGGAAAAAACTGTTACGTGTAGCGACACATGTCTGCTATATTCCATTCTAATTGCAATTTTTATAATTGATTACTTTTGTCTGTGCTTTTAAACAGAATGTTTAGAAAGGAATAAAGACTGATGGAAAGACTTTATGCGTAGCGAGAACATATCAATGAATCAGCCTCTTTTGAATTGCTTAAAATTTAGAACGAGACGTTTTTCAATTTAAAAAATGCAATAAGGAAATTTTTATTTTCACGGTCACAGTCGACAATTTTTTAGCACCTGCTTTTATTAAACATATGAAGGGATTATAATGACAGTGGTGTAAGTCAATATTTAGTAATTTGAGAAATGAAGGATTTTGTGAAACTTGTATTGCCGTATTGTCGCTGCATTGAGTGGTCCAATTTGTGTTGTCCTCTAGCGACTCTCTAAATGAACTATAATTTATTTGAATGTCACACTGAACAGAAATTAATATATATTCAGTGAAAATAGGGTTATGTAGATTTTTCAAATTTTTGACTTATCCCACTGTCTTTCTAACCCCCTCATATGATCTTGTGATTTATGTGTTTATTTTCAAATTTTTGCGATAATAGTTTGTTTATCGTGTAGATCTTGATAATGGTGCCATTTGTGCGTTCGAAACGTGTCGATCATCAGCCTTCTTGCGGTCTGTTTGTATCACTTTAAGCATTTACAACTGTAGTTTAATGATAATTAGTGATTTTATTATTACGATTATGGAAAGGCTTCATTTTGAGCGCTTCTTTGACTAGTGTATCTGCTAATTCATTTCCAGCTCCTGCTATGTGGCCTCTAACCCCATTGAAGTAAATTAACATCTAAGATGTTGGATAATCAGACTAGGTCTCCCGAGGTCATTTGATCTCTGGTATTCCCAATGAACTATGGTACAAGATAGGAGAGACTTCCGGATGATATTAAGAATATTTTCGTTGTAGATAAAATTGTACATAAAACTGCTTACTTAATGGCAAAACGTTCTTCCTTAAAAACCGAATTTTCACGTGCCAGTCTAGTGAGTGTTCCAGGAGCAAATATGTGCACTGATTTCATCTTAACACTTTGCCGCCCGCATGTCTCGTAAAAATACTTCTATTCGTAAAATGTTGAAATAATTGATTGACACCAGAATTCAGAAATAGATTTATTCGAAAATAAGTAAAATATTTTCGTCATGTACTTTTCATTCCAAAATTTTGGTGCCAATGTAGCATTTAAGGATTAAAATGAAGTTATTTTACGTACGACACCACTGTGGTGTCGCCGGACGGCAAAGTGGTAACACACAGGCACATTTTCAGTGGCTTGCGGACTGAATTCATATACATTTAATATTTTAGATATCATCCTTAAACTAAATTTTGAAAGAAAGAAATTTAATTCTAAAGCTTAAATAGACGTAAATAAAAATGTAATTTTGATTTTTTAATCTTCAAGGAACTTCTATTAGGCTGGTTTTCCCGTTACTGCATGGCAGACTTAAGTTTAAAGTTAATTTATTACAAACTAGCTTAAGAGCCTACATCAGTCATGCGAAAAAACGCTCAAGCTAATGTTATATCTATGGGAAGGTCCTTGCGCGATTTCTCGCTCGCATTTTAATAATTTTAAATTATTGTTTTGCATAGGATAGCTGACGTCGATCTCTAACGTTGTTAGTTTTTACTTTTTAGATTTTGGTTCCAGTTCTTTTTATATAAGGGTACTTTCACTTTAAGAACCGGTTCCAACCGGTTCCAAAATTTAAAATGTTCGCTTATAAAAAAACTGCAACCAAAATGTGCTGCAACCAAAAAACTGCAACCATTTGTCTATGCAAACAAAAATCATTTAAAAGTATTAAAATGCGAGCGAGAAATCGCGCAAGAACCTTCCCATAGACTTAACATTAGTTTGAGCGTTTCTTCGCGTGACTAGCGTAGGCTCTTAAGGCAAGGAAAGAAGATGCTTTTCATAAAAGTTAATCTTACAGTGTTCGTTCGCTTTTACCACAAATTTTTGATACAGTTCTTCACCTTGTTTAAATGCAGAAAAGTATTACAAATCCTACAATTAAACGAGGCGTCTATATTTTATGCTATTTAAATATTAAATAGCAAAATTCTGTTAAAAATTATGGTTAAAGCGTATGACATCTGTCTTATACACACTTACTATCTGATTGTAGCTTGTGTTTTTTAGTGATTTTTATTGCATACCACATACCTCTGTCTTCTTTTGTCTGAGTTCACTTTCAAGTTTTGTCTTTGATATGACATTTCCAAGAAAAAAAATAAAATATTCTAATTTATGTTACTTTCTAATTTTTTTTGTCTAGACATTTGCGTAGGTGAAAAGAGATACCATTGTCGGAGAATCCAATTAAAATATTATGATAATTAAATATTGTTAAAAATGTGTAAAATAAAAACAGTGCAAAAACATTACAAAAATTACTGTTGGACATTATATAATGTCAATGTTTAAGTGCTTTATACCATGGAAAACAACATAAATTTCTTGAAAAATAAAACTATACGCAACATAATCAATCACATAAAAACAGTAATGTATGCCTAAGTTAAATTTGTATTTTGTAGCCATCACAAAACTTTTTTCTATATAAATAAAAATAATTAAATGCATGAAATACTACAAGAAATTACATTGATTTAACAAATAGGGTTATATAATTAATTGTATAATTAAATTACATAAATTAATTGAATTTATTTGCATGAGTTGTCTATGCTGGACTTGTAAAAAATGTCGTCTAATGTTTGCCACAGGGGTTTTTGTGCACTGAATGACAGATTCCAAAGTGTGCTGCGGTTGCAGCCTTCCCAACATATTTAAGAGTAAAAAGATGCCGAGTTGGGATATTGTTCCTTGTAGCTCAGTGGTAAATCCTAAGAGCACTAGCCTGGGGTCCTGGGTTCAATTCCCGGTTTGGGACATTTTTCACTCTGTCTGTTTAACACCCAGTTTAGCAATGATAAATCCATTTGTTTGTTACCCAGGTTTATATATATATTTATATATCAACGCATAATATTTCTATGGAATTATTGACAATGTCTACCTTTAAGGCATGAAAAACAAATTTATTCTCATTTTTTTAAACTAGAGACATAAGCATCGCACATTTCGGACAAATCGTCAAATTTCGGTATCCCCCCCTCATAGATGACCGCAACTAAAATTGAATGGCAATCTATTCCCAGCATGAGGATTCTAAATTGTTTTTTTTAATTCTGTGCACATAAATTAGATACAGAGCTGCGAAGCGATCATTAATATTCCTTAATATGTGGGTTAATTTGACCCAGGTGTAACACGTTTCGCACCAGAAATTTTTTTGAGAAATGAAATTAAATAAATTCCACGTAGAAACCTGAAATTAAATAAATAAAGATTTATCCAATAATTTCTCTGGTTTGAAGCATTGTTAAACTGGGTCAGATTAAACCACATATTACGGAAGATTAATGGGGACTTGGCACCTTTGATTATATATATAAGCATCACATAAATCAAACAAATCATCGATTTGCCGGACGTCTGTGGGGAGAATTTTGCTCCAAAATTAATAAACGCCTGTTCACATAAGGATAGGACTTCATACAAAATTTCATCCTATTTTACACGGTAAGTTCGTAAGTTAAAACGGACAGTCAAATCGTATTCAGGACCTACTAAAGCGTATAAATCCGCCGAAAATCGAAAATTTTCACGAATCCAATACTTTCTTCTTCTATACATAGAAGAAAGTAAAAACATGAAAGGCGTAAATATAAAAAGAAGCATCAATTTAAAAACCGAACAAACTGATCCAAAGTGGATAAAATTAAAGCATATGAAAGAGATAAAAAAGCTATCAATAACGAAACTATCTTGCTAGATAAGATTTAGTTTAATGCTTTTATATGATTTATAAGGTATGCGATTTTTCGAACACACTACTATATTTATCATGGTGCAAAACGGAAAGCTTTAAATGCTAAATTTTGGACAATTCTGAATTAAATATCTTTGAAAAAAGCAGCACCTATAGAATGAATAAAAATTTGCCCTTGTGATAAATTAAATGTCTCTTTATACGGCAAAAACATTACTTATATAGCAACTTATTTCAAATACAATCATTAGTTGCTCCAGTGAAAAAAAGAACATATTTATTTTATTATCCATTTTCAAAGTGCTTTCTAAAGCGTCATGTTTAAAGTTAATGTTTTTTTTTCTACATGTTCTTGATTGATATTAATTGCATGGCATCTGCAAGAAACAGGTTTTGTAACAACTTTAATTTCATCCCGGAAAGGGCTACAAAAGCTTTTGGATAACAGATTTTGCGAATTTTGTGTACTTTTATTTCAAAAATATTTATAAAGTTTTTTAAACCCAAGTAAAGTTTGGAATAGTTTATTTTATGTTTATGTTCACTATGAATAGATTAAAATTATTCTCTTGAGGGAGTTAATGTATTGTAAATAAGATTTTAGAATCCATTTGAAATTTGTAATATTTTTTTTAAAGTAACGTTAGAATAAATTTGAAAATAATACTAGTATCGTCAATTTGACCCGATAACATGGAGATGTCAGGGATCGGCAACCTACAACGATTTTTTTAAATTATTTATTTACTTATTATTCATTTTTTTTCTTCTATCGTTTTGGCTACACTTTCCTTTTCCGCATGTGCTCCTCTATGATTCGTCTTTTTCTCTCAGCTGTCGCATTCTTTGAAAGTTCTCCTCCCTGTCTTTCTGTTAATTTGTGACCTTACGGATACGTGTTTACATTGGCTGATGACGGAAATTACTATTAAAAATTTTAAGCCCAAATCGCGTCCTGTATGTTCTTTTGTTTTTATGGTGATACATGCATAGTTTTTTCATTTATTTGTGATTTATCGCCAGTTCTTCGGTGCTGTTTCATCTGAACTGTACGTTTATTTGAGTGCTACAGCGACACCTTTTGGATTTTTATTTTACTTAAACCTTATAATTAATAAACGATAGTCGCTTTGTTTTAATTATCTGTAGTTGCAATTTCATCCAAATCGAAGCAGTAAAAAGCCTTTGAAATGGACAATTTATTTTTAACCCTAAAATTATACATAATGGCATAAATAATGCAATCGGTTATATTAATTTTTTGAAAAGGCAATAGTTTTTCGAAAACTGCCGCAGCCTGAAGAAATTTTAAGTAAAACCATATTAAAATAAGACTTTGAAAATATTTTATCTCACGTATTAACACATAATTTATATACTCCATTTAACCTTAAAGTTAACGATTTCAGTTAGAGATTCATTAGCCTCTAGGAAATATCCGCGAATGTAAATTAAGTTTTCACATGTCCTTAACACAGAAATTATCGACTTATCTCTCAAATGAGTTATTTACTAACATAAATTTTCACTATTCAGCACTTTAGCTATTGTCGAGACTGAGTCAACGATCCTAACAACTTTAACCCCCTTAGGAGGTAATGATACTGTTGCAATAAATTAACGCGGCGATTCATTAGCGAAAATATACTTGTTTTTAGATGCTAGATATTCTTGATTACAATATTTTCCCCTACGTATGTTCGAATTTGTTAGTCAGCCTTGTATTTCGAAAAGTGTTTTTTTACGTTATTTGAAGGATAAATATTTATTTTTTTATAAAACATCTCACCTCATAGATTAGTTAATTATTGAGAACTTTTTAAAAGTAAAGTTCTTAAAAAGGCGAAAGTATTTTGGCAAATATTTCAAATATTTACAGTTTCTAGTTATTGTTTAATTTACAGCAACCTTATTTAATTAATTAATTTATACTAATAAATGTAGAAATTATACATCTTTATGCTAATTAAATTTTCCAGCAGAGCTGAGATTACGCTGGAGATTACTTATATAACAAAGTATATGATCTATCATACTTACTACTCAGCTTATGACCAACAGAATGATAAAATGTCCAGACTGTGGATCGAACCCCGAACCTGGAATAAATATATTTGTTCAAAATCCGAGTAATTGTAACTGTGTCCGTTTGTAGCTGTGTTCATAAACTTGATGTCAAGTGTGAACAATACAAATATAAATATAAAGGAATATAAATACAAGTTTCAGAATGCAATTAACTACATTATCTGGTCAAAAGTATCTGGATTCTTTCGTATTTAGACGTTTTGTCAAAAATATATAGAAAATACTTGACAAAGTTTTGTGGAACTTCTTCGATTAAAAAGCATGTTTGACCTGATAATTTGCAGTCAAAGTTTAGTCACAAAGATAAATAGTGAACCAATAACAAATTGAATTAAAAAATTTAATATATCAGATTCCCTTGTATTAGAAAAACCTCGGAATGGTTTGTATCTGTAACAAATGATTATACAGGCTCTTTAGAGCATGTCTTTACATTTATATAAGAATACCACTTATATCCATGAAAGTTATAAACAGGGCTCTTCAAATTTTAAAAATTCTGGTAGCAAGCAAAAAATTTTAGTCGCAAGTAAAAATAAGCACACGTCACCCCATCTATCATCGTTGCGAGTTTTTCCCCTATTTTTTAATTTAATCAAGTATTTTCAAAAATAATAAAAGGTTTTTTTTTTTATGAGTTTATTGTGAAATAATATTCTTGATCATAGTTATAGTATATCTTGAATATTGTCTTTACTCTTCAATTCAGTTTAATAAAGTAATTGAAAAGGTAATTTACAAACTAATTTAATTAATAAAAAAGTTTCTCAACGAAACTTATCAAAACTATACAACGCGAAAAATTAAATATACATGTAAAAGTTTTAAGAAATAAATTATGCAATGAAAAAAGAAAAATTGTTTTTTACTAACATCATTATTATTTTCTTAAAAAGAATATTTTGAAAAAAAAATACTTAAACAAAGCACTGACAAGTATCCTTAAAATTTCAGCTTAATGGCACTTTATCTTAGATATTAATTTTACAAGTACTTTGTCTGACACGGTTCTTCAAAATCTGCATTTTCCTACTTTTTGCTGCACACAATCTTGTGTGTGTCAGGATTTTTTTTTTCTTTTTAATTCAAAGCACCATCTATCTATAGCTTTTATAATCATTAGGTAAAAGACCGTTTAACTTAATTTTCATTAGATCATTTAATTTTTATGCTTACAGTATACAGTTAAATTATTTTGGTCGCCAATGGAGACTTGGCGACTGCATTTGTCGTTCACTAACGTTTTTATAAAAATTCAAAACTTTTCCCTTTTTAAAAATGAAATGTACGATTTTCAACCAAATTTAATGCGACTTTCACAAAAATTGACCAAATAATAATAATAATAATAATAATAATAATAATAATGATAATAATGATAATAAATACGTACAATATAGGAAGTACTGTAATTAGGAACACGATATGTCCAATATTTGATAAAATAAAAGCATAAAATAAAAGGGCACCTTCTTTCCCATAATTTAGTATTAATAACTTATACAAAAAAAAAAAAAATATATATATCTTAAAAATTGAGGACGTTATCGGATATTCCAGTTACTTAAAAAAAATGACTGGAGAATAAGGAATTTCCCACAAATTGCAGTTTTCTTCATTAACCAATGGATAATTTCCAAGAATTATATGAAAGTTATTCATACTCTAAATATACATACATAATTATAAAGGAAGAAAACTAATTACAAATATTTTAATTAATTGTATTTCATCAATTACAATATTTTATATTACATGAATTGCAAACAAAATATTTTATGTTATATAAATTGCAAAATAGTCCTTATCTTCTAGCTACTTTTACAGAGTAGTTAAAATGTAGCTCTCTACTTCACCGATAACGTTCTGAATTTCCACTATAATACTGCACTGTACTAAGCTATACTTCAGTTACTTTCTAAAAATCACTGGATGATAAGAAATTTTCCAGAATTTTCTGTTTTCGCCATTAATCACTGGATATTTACGCAGAAATATATGAAAGTTATTCATGCTCTAAATATGCATACATAATTATAAATTTAGAAAACAATCACAAGTATTGTGATTAATTGTATTTCATTAATTACAATATTTTGTGTTATAAGAATGGCAGATATAATATTTTCTGTTACATAAATTGTAGAAAAATATCTTCCCTTTAAGTTACGAAACAGTTAAAATGTCGCCCGCTACATCGCCGATATTTTTATGAATTTTCACTAAATTTGAGTGATCTTTTTATGCTACTTGCCCTGACTACTAAATTGTTGAAGAAAAAACGTGCTTCTATTCGCTAATCGCAATTGAAAATTATTTCCTACAATTTTTCCTATTTCATCAAGTATTCAATATATTAATATTCTAATTGCATTAAAATGTTTCTACTGCACTTTGTCATGATTTCTGAAAGAGGCGCTAAATTTGTTTGAAAACCCTGCTTGTTATAAACAAAATACCTGCGGAATTGTTTTTAAATATTTGAAAGAAACGTATATATCTTCATGAATAAACGTGTTATTCTTACACAAATAATTACACACGTTGTTAGAATAATATATTTTTTTTACAGCTACATGTCATTTCAAGTCTTCTCTGATACAGGGTGACCGCATACATTATTATTTTTATTCAATTTACTGTTGGTCCACTGATTGCCCTCGTGATTAAATCTTCATTACAAAATATGACGTCAAACATGTTCTTTACATCCCCGAAGTTCCAGAACGATGTATCAAGTATTTATCTAGCCTACGACAAAACTTATAATGTCGAAAGTATCTGGATACTTTTGATCAGGTAGTGTATTTGTCACGATAAACTAATACGAGGTACATTGTAAAAATTTTTGGTCAACAAATACGGTACATATACTGTTCAACTTTGTGACCAGTATATATACCGTAATTTAACTAGACGGTATATGAACCGTAAAATATTTAAAGTATATGTACCGGCAGCACTCCCCCCTCTCCTCAGGCCTGCACGCCTTACGTAACAAGAGCAAGAGCATCACTTTAGGGGTTGCCGTACACCGAGGCGGGGCTACCAGATTTTTCCTTACTGAAAAATAATTATTTTACGGTATAAATAGCTATTATAATCGAAATGGCACATATACGGTTTTTTTACGCTTAATATGCCTTACAGCGCTTCCGAACCTTTTTTCTTTCATGTACCCCTTGATTAGGGTTTTCATTTCGAAGTAGCCCCTTTTCTCCGAAAGACTCCCGCCTCCTCACTCACAAAACGCAAACTTGCTTTTTTTTTTTTAAATTAGTGACCTTTTTAGCATAGCTAAATAATAAATCGACACAAATTACACAGGCATTTCTAACATTTTATTTTTATCTTGGATTTCAAAGTTAATATTACTTTTTATAATATTAGCTTAACATCAAAATAAATCAATATAGCATTGAAAGAATTTTTAACTAACTTACGATGAAAGTTTATAAAAAGTTTGCATCATGATATACAAGTAGACAAACATGGCTTCTAATACTCTCAATGGGATGCTAGAACTTGTTTCATGGAGCTGAGTTTTTAAAAATCATATTAAAACAAAGACAGCTTTATAATCCAAAACTATCAACTTTCTTTATGTGATTTCCGCCATTACGGACATTATTTTCACGTACCCCTAGCAGGCCTGCCACGTACTCCAGTTTGCAGTAGCTTTATTTAATTCTTTGATATAGGACTTAAATACATTTATTTTATTGTGTTGTCTTCAATTTGCACTTTCTTGAAAGCTGAAATTTTATGTACGCCATGATGACTAATGAGACGGTAAAAGAAGTATAAAATGGAATTTTGGAATTCTGCTACTTCATTTCAATTCATGATTTTTACAATTTTTAATCAACAGTAATATAAATGTCAAATAAGGATAAGTTCTAAAAATGATGATATACTGTCAAATATTTAAAGAAAAAAATTGTGATAATATGAAGTATATACAATTTTTCTTAACTTAAATTCTTCAAGAATTGTTTCCTTCAACATTAAAAATGTTGTCTAAATATTCATTGATAATTATGTACAAATTATACTGGTGGGGGAAATTAAAATAACAACTATATAAATTACTTTAAGTTAATTCTATTATCTGAAGACCAACGAAAAGTAGTAGGTTGGTTGGAAAATTATTGTATTACTTTTTAAATTTTTAGAGATACTTAGAAAAATTGGACAGAGTGTATGTATTAGAGATGAGTTCGGAATTGGATATGCGTTCTGGTCCACCTTTTGACATCCGAAAACGATCCCGAAAATACTTTGTACAAATTGTAAATAAGATTTACAATTTTTTTAAGATTCATTTTCTTATTTAAACATATCTTCGCACATAGAAATAAGAATTAATCCTAAATACTCCATCACGACAACGTTTCGTGATTTTCAAGTCTCTGAAAATCTGTTTAAAATAGAAAAAAATATTCTTCATACTCAACCACCGACAGAAATCTGGAAACGTCATCATTCTTATTCTTTTAAAATACCATTTTGCAACTATGGCAGAAAGACATGTCTTCTGTTTTCCATTAAGTCTGGAAAAAGACTTCATACAGAAAGCGAGGATACACAAGGGAGTGCCCCTCGGCTTCTTTTTATTAACACTGACGTTGCAAATGTTTCAGAATCAGATAGAATTATTTCTCCTTACATCCCATAAACAACAAATCCAATCTCCTTCAAACTGATTTTTAAAGGATTGTAAACCAATTTAAGATACTTAGGCAGCATTCTTTCATAAAAATTAAAAATAAATGTACAACGGACGAGCCAGATGAAATGGCCATTTCATTTCTCGCGTCCGAAACACGCAAGCAATTTGACATGGGTTAGGATTTTATATCGGTTTTAATCTTTTGTATTGGCACTGATGATGGAGCTTTAGGGGCTCCGAAACTGCTGTTTGCCAATTTATATATTTTAAATTTGTGCTATTTCACGTGGCACAAAGTTTGATCCGCCTTTTTAGATAAACATTCTTTGTTTCTCAAATAGTGAGTTATTTTTTTTCAATATTTGAATAAATAAAGTTTTCCCTTTGAGCCCGAATCCGAAGACTGGGATAAAAATTGAGCGCGAGACCACGGTGGGTGTGAGCTTGGGCGGAGCCCATCTCATCTCTGGCGTGTACATACACGCCTGACGGAAATGCAATTTTTGCATCTTTACAAGCTTACGTCCTCCTACCTTTCCTCAATTAAACTCCACTTCTTAAAATCCGTAACAGTCTTTCTGAATGTCATGTTCCATCTTTACAAGGTATGTAGCGACCACTGAACGAAATGCACACTGTAAAAAAAAAAAAAAAAAGACGACGTTTCTTAAACCATGAAAATATGATGTAACCTCTTAAAAAAATGCAATAACCTCGTCCGAGTTACCCACGATTACTTTCTGAATGATACGTTCCACCTTCCACATACAAAACATCTATCGAATTTGCATGTCTCTGTAGAGTTGAGATACAAAGACGTGAATTATCGGTGATGTAGCGGGCGACATTTTAACTATTGTCAAAAATAACTTATAATCCAGTCTTTTATAGAAAGCAAGTGAAATATAGCTTACTACAGTGCAACAATGTAGTGAAAATTCTGGGAGTTATCGGCAATGTAGTACACTGTGAAAAAAATGTTGATTTTACGGTGTAATATTGGCAACCTAGCTGCCAGTATTATACTGTAAAATTAACAGTAATAAATAGTAAAATAATCTGTAATACCCTACCACGCATGCGCGGCAGTATATTACTACTTATTTTACTGTTTATTACTATTAATTTTACGGTATAATATTGGCAACTGGGGTGCCAGTATTATATCGTAAAATCAACAATTTTTTTGCCGGGTACATTTTAACTTCTTCGTAACTTTTAGATAGAGAATTTTTTGTAATTTATATAATATAAAATATTGTATTTGCAATTCATGTAGCATAAAATATTCTAAGTGATGAAGTACAATAAATTATAGTATTTCTAATTATTTTTCTCCATTTATAATTTATGTATTCATACAGAGACTGAATAACTTTCACATAATTATGTGTAATTATTCACTGATTAATGAAGAAAACTGCAATTTGTGAGAACCTCTAGTCGTTTTTAGAAAGTAGCTGAAATATTGCTCACTATCGATAACTTCCTGAATTTTCCCGATATTTTATTCTATTTTTTTTTTGTATATCTTGCCCTATACAATTAATACTAAATTATTGGGGGAAAAGTGCCCTTACTGACAAACCTTTTAAACGCCAATGTTCCCGAACGGGAACATCAAATTTAAAATTCATTAAAAAAAAAAGTTTCGCTTCTATAGACTTACAAAAATTATTATTTATTAACAAAAGTACATTTATTTTTTTAGACTAAAAACTATTTATGTTATATAATTATTTAAGCTTAAAAAAATTCGTAAAAAAGTCATTTTTTGTCAATTTTTACTAGGATTGTTAAAAAAATTCACATAAAATTTTTAAAAGATGCAAAATTCATGAAATTTCAGAGTTATGATAAATAAGGTCCATTTTAAAGGATAAGCATGCTAAATAACAGTTTTCAATAAAAATGCGTTTGCTATAAGATATCAAATTCTATTGTTCCCATTCGGGAACATTGGCGTAATTCACTATACAGAATTCGATCATTTGCACTGTTGATCTATTTTCCTAATTTGTAATATTGAGAGTCTCAGAATTATACTGAATCTCTTTTGCTGTGTTTAAAAGCAGGTCAGTGGCTTTTCGAATTCCACTTACACCCTTTTCACCCCTCCCCCCTTCTCTTGCTTTCTTCCCTCACTAGTGCGGAGGTGAGAGTTTTGTCCAAACAACTGTTTTGCTCAGGACTGAGGATGTTTATGACTTTTTCTAAGTATCTAAGTATCTATTTCTAAGTGCTATTTGTTAGCAATAATTATTACTTTCTTATCGTATGTAAGAGTTTTGAGATAGATCACGTGGTTCAGCACCCACCCAGTTCTTTTATTTATTTATTTTTTCCTTTTCTCTTTCTGAATTTTTTGCATCGTTCATTTTGTAAGTAATAGAGGGTGAAGCTAGAACGATATTTTTACTTTGCTTCTTTGATAGATATGGCTAATCGTGAAAGATTTTTAACAGTACAGGAAGATATTGAATATTTTAACTATTTATCAGATTCAGATGCTTCGGTTGATTCTGTTATAGATATTTGCCAATTGCCTCCTGATGAAAGTGGTGCTATAACAGATGAAGAAGATGTAAATGAAAATGAATTTCAAAAAATTATGCCTGCAGATGTATGCGGACAATTAGAAGTTTTTACACATAGATCAGTTGATGTATCAGATGATGAAACGATTGTTACTGTACCTTCTACATCAAAAACTGAATCAAGTTTGAAGAGAAAGAGACTATCAAAGAAAGAAGATATGAAGCCGAACTGGAATAAAAATGCATCTTTCAAAAAATCTTTAGAAACCATAAGTAATATGAAGCTTTGCGAATCATTTCCCGAATTAGCAAATTTATCGCCAGCTGAAATCTTGAACAAATTTTTGCCGATGGAATATTTAGCCCATTTATCAGAAATGACAAAACTGTATGCAATGCAAAATGGGGAAAATATTGATGTAGACGAAAAGGATATTGGGCAATTTTTTGGGTTACTCTTATTTAGTGGCTACCATACTGTTCCTGGTGAGGATTTATATTGGAGCACTTATGAAGATTTGTCTGTTCCAATAGTTGCTTCAGTTATGTCTAGAGCCCAATTTAGGAAAATAAAGAAATATTTTCATATTATAGATTCAAATGATTTGAAAGCAGGAGATAATTTGGGCAAAATTTCTCCCTTTTATCAAGAACTTGAAAAAAAATTTCGGCAGTTTGGAATCTTTCACAGAAAACTAAGCATTGATGAATCTATGGTTCCATACTATGGTCATCATTCAGCAAAAATGTTCATAAAAGGTAAGCCTATAAGATTTGGTTTCAAAATTTGGATGCTTTGTTCGCATAATGGTTATCCATATGCAATGAAAATTTACGGTGGAAAAAGTCCGGAAAGGAGTAATATTCCCCTTGGATCAAGAGTTGTATGGGAACTTTTATCGTGTATTGAAAATTCGAAAAAACACGAAATATACTTTGATAATTTTTTCACGTCTTATAAACTTTTGGCGGATTTATCAGACAAAGATTTTAAAGCAACTGGTACAATTCGGGATACTAGAACAGGACAATGTCCTTTGCAATCATTAAAAAAATGTCCAAATGCGAGAGAGGAAAGTACGATTTTCAGTGCGATGGAAAAGTTTATATGTGCCGATGGAACGATAGTTCAGTTGTTACAATAGCGTTAAATTACGATACTCATGAACCTATCGATAAAGCAAAACGATTTTGCCGTAAAGAAAGAAAAAAGGTAGATGTTTCACAGCCACATCTTGTAAAGTGCTATAACGAAGGTATGGGTGGAGTTGATTTGTTAGACAGACTTCTTGGAAGTTACCGTCCTATGTTCCGCAACAAAAAGTGATACTGGAACTTATTTAGCAATGCCCTAAACATGGCTGTTGTTGCAGGATGGATTGTACATACTGAATTACACCACAACTCAACATCAGAACTGTCACACCTGAATTTTCGAAGAGAGGTGACTTTGAGTTTACTTCGAATGAAACCCAAGATTCATTGTATTCCAGGTCCACGTGCCCATCCAGTAGAGTCTGCACGGCAGTCAGATACGCACTATTTGGTATCATCATCTCAAGGACGCTGTGTAGTTTGCCAGAAAAATACAAGGAAAATGTGCTTTGAATGCCAAAAGCGACTGCATTAACACTGTTTCCCTCTTATCACGGACATTGATGCAAACTATAAAGTAATAATAATAATAATTTGATAAGATAATTTGTATTTTATATAATTATTATTTATAGTTTTATGTAGTTAATATTTGTAATACATATAATTATTTTATCATTAACTTTCAAGTAGTTATTTGTGCTTTTCTATAGTTGGTTTAAACATTTTTACTAATTCTATTTATATCTATGCACATATATATTATTTAATTCTTTCTTTGTGTTTGATTGTTTTTATAAAGTATAATATTCAACACACGAATTTCACTTAAAATTTTTTTAATGTTATTAAATCTGTCAAATATTATTCATACTTATAAAATTCTAGCATAAGAACCATAAAATTTAATCTATTGAAAAATATAGTAAAAACTTAATGAATCACGCCAATGTTCCCAAACGGGAACATACCCGAAATTGTACATAAAATTTTTTTGGGGGGAAATTTCTTCTTGCATTGTTTAAATAGATGCATTTAAATCTTATTTTCACAAAGAAATAATATTTTTTATACTTGGAACACAGAGCGGCGTTTAAAAGGTTAAAAAATATTTCTTAGAAATGCTTTCATTTTATCAAATATTGAATATATCGAGTTTCTAATTGTCTACATTTTATTTTTACTTACATTTTATTTTGAAAAAATGGAAAAGTTATCAATTTTTATAAGTAACGTTTATAACCAGAGCTAGACTACATAGAATTCTCATTTGTCATGAATAACATTGGATTACGTGATAATGGTCACATCACCCCGTGTGTAAAGTTTGTATTTCGGTCAGGGGTGTGTGTCTACACATCTTGTAAAATTTTTCTTTGTATCTCTATAAAGTTGTAAAGTGTAACACAATATTTTTCCTACCCCACTTTAAATTACATTTCCTATGTCCTTACATATTTTTTTTATTTTATTATTATTATTATTATTATTTTGAATAATAGAATAGTTTGCATTTTGCAGATGTGTCAGTCATGACAAAATTAAGATCTTACGCAAGTTCATTCGAGTTACATGAGCTTTTCTACTTGTTCCTTTATTTTTTTCCGACAGTCCATTTTTCAACTACCTTTAAAACAGAAAACTGGGGAGTATATTTTAAGATTTTAAGCTAGTAATAATTCTATTTTAATTTAATATTTCATATTATGCGGTTTGTAGCAAAAGCGAATGTCGGGTTAACGGCAGCTAAATATTTCTATGTTTCCAAACTGTCTATCCATCTTTTCTTTTCTTTTCAGTTTTATATTACTATATGTTATCAATCTTCTTCGTTCATTTAGGTTATAAGATTTAAAGATTACTTATTGTTTAATTATTAGGAGTTATTACTTAAAAAATGATTACCAATATTTCCGAAGAAGTATTTTTTCATGATTATCGCCCACAAATAACATATTAAAAGCGTGCTTGGAAGAGTTTAGATTTGACTACCACTATTTCTGAATAGTAATATTAACATTGCTAAATCAAAGAATTCTGCGATTAAATAAGACAAAGATTACTAATAGGAAATAGTGGTATTAAAAAAAGAACTTCTACATATTCAGATTAAAAGTAAGTTTTAAGACAGTGTTATCTGATCATATACTAATGCATTCTTCCTATAATGTAAAATGACAAATATTTTTTATCTACAAAAATATAATACAACCATGATTGAAAATATACAATAACCTCTTCCGAGATACCCGCGATTCCGTTAAGTGTTCTTTATCTTTATAAATCTCGAAAATAAATTCATTTTCGCGATTTAAAGAACTTACAAGTTTCTTTTACTGCATTTAATTGTAGGAAACGTTTCAGAGTAGTGTATTAATCAGATTTCTCAGGACACAATATCGTATTTTTTATGATTTTCTGTTCGGAACTAAACATTTCCAGCTAAATAACTGAATTTATACATGTAAGAGTAAAAAAATATTATTAATTTTACTATTAATGTTAATTCGGTTAATTTATCATGTTTGTCTGTAAAACATGTTTGTTGACCATGAAAATGTAGCTTTGAGAATGAATACAATAAGAAAAACCTATGTTCCGGGTTGAAAAAACTGATTAATACACTACAAAAACTATCAGGAAACGTTTCTAAAAATCGGTGGCAGCAAAAGAAACTTTACTTTTTAAAATGCTTCTTTAAATTTTGAAAATATATTGGTTTCTGAGCTTTCTAAATCTAAAAAAAAACTTTCTCGGAATCAAGGGAAACTCGGAATAGGTTATTATACATTTTCGGTCGTGGTTATATTATTTTTGTATTATATAAACTGTACTACGCGTTTCCTAACTGAACTAAAATTTAGCATTCTATGTAGTATATATACAAATCTATATATCATATTCAGGGCAGATCAAAAGAATACGGATATTTTTCCGAATATTGTTGGTAATTCCTGAAATTGTGTTTTTAAATATGTTATCCGTTTTCCAAATTGTTTAAATAGATACAATCTTTCACCGTATTAAACGGTAAAGATTTGTAAAATTAGTTTGAAAGTGTTGGAAAGTGTTACATAATCTATGCTTGATGCATGATTTTTCATTTGTGTTAATGTTTACTTTTAGAACTGATATAATAAATGATGTTATAAAACCAGTTCTCACATGTCTTTAACATTATTATCGATATTAATTATCGATTTCTCCTCCAGTGAGAGTTATTTTCGGCCATAAATTTTCTCTATTGAACACTTTGGTTGTTGTCCTGCCTGATTCAGTGATCTAAATAACCTTAACCCCCTGAGGTGTTCATCGCACTGTTTCAATAAATTAAGGCTTGAGTTCATTAGCGAATACATGTTATTTTAACTGTACTCAAAGGGTCCAATTACAGATGGATTTTTATCCTGATGTTTATCTACTAATTTGCTAATTTGTCATGAATATCTGTTAGAGCTTTTGTCGACCATTGATTACAAATTGTTTTTCTTACAAAATGTTTCAGATTGCAGATTAGTTAATTAATGAGCACTAAAGGTTTGGAAACAGATAAGGTAAAATTGTTTTGAGAATTGTTGTAGTTAATTCTTTGTTATAATTTATTTAATTTATTGATATAGGAATAAAATTTAGTTATTCCGTTTGGTGAGATTTATTAAATGTTTCTGAAATCTTAAGTTAGGACTTGACAGTATACAGGGTGATTCATAATGAATGGGACAAAAAGAAAACATGATTGTGAATGTTGTAATCAATATATTTAGAAAATTCAAATTTACCTCAAAACTACATTTATTCAAGTTTCTACAGGTGTTCAATATGTGCCCCTCCGGTGACACGACAAATGTCTACACGGTAATCAAGCTCCTGCCACACTCGTGATAGCATATCCCCTGTGATGGAGTTCAACACTGCAGTTATCCGCTGCTTCAGTTCCTCTAAGTTCTGAGGAAGTGGAGGCACAAACACCTTGTCTTTAACGAAACCCAGAGAACAAAATCACAGGGCGTTAGATCTGGTCCGTTTTTCAGCAAAGAAAAATTGACCAAAAACACAACTGTTTGATAAAGCGCAGAAAACGTTCACCTTGGGAGAATCACGCTGATGTTCAAATGTTACATGGGCATTTTCCGTGCCCCAAAATCGCAAATTATGGCGATTAACTTTACCACATAAGTGGAACGTGGCTTTCGTAGTAAGCTTTCTCCTGCATGGACGGCATTTTGTTTAACAGCGCCTCTAGCGGCTAGTTCGTCATTCGAGGATTTTTCCTTGTTACCAAATAAAACTTGTATAATTGTAGCTGCAGAATAAATTTGTTTCGGCTGAATAAATCCATTACGGCAGTCACACTGCGCTATTCTTTTGGGCCCATTCATTAGGAATCACCCTGTACTTACTCATAAAATGGAAGAAAATACAAATTAATGCTTTAAATGATAATTAAGCTGATATTGTATTTCGTTTCATGATTGTACGTTTCATGACTGTATTCTAATAATCTTTATTTATATAAGTACTTGATAATTAAAATGTTTTCCATAACAATGAACTTCTTTGTTATACAGGGTTATTCAAAACGAATCGTCCAATTTCAAAATTCCATATTTTCAGAAATAAACGACACAGAATGATAAGTAATACATGAATACAAAGGAAAACTATGGAAGGTTTATTAGTGTGGATCAAATGAAAATGAAACAGGAGCCACAGAATGAAATGACATGGTTTATTTCAAACGTAATCTCCAAGTCTACACAAGCACTTGTCCCACTGTTTCACCAAGTGGTGAATATCTTGCTCATAGAAGTCCTTTGGCTGAAATACTGAAGCAATTTCGAGCATTGTCCATGACTTCGCTGTCCGAGTAAAAATAGCAACCCTCCAATGCCTTTTTCAGCGTGCCAAAGATGGGAAATTCATATGGCGAAAGATCCTGACTATACGGTTGGTATTCTAAGACTGTCCAACGAAGATTCAGCAGATTCCCTCGCGGACGCGCTTGTGACCCTCCTGCTCACGAGTCAGTGACAGTGCACGTTCTCCCTACACTGCCTTCATTCGCCGTTGCACTTCGCGAAATCGAACTCCTGATTCCACCAAATAAGAACGACACTGCGTTGCTCTTTTTTACTTGCAAACATTCAAAAAATCTAGATGAAAAAAAAACAATAATCGATTTTCCGGCCGAACCATGGTTTACTCGAATTTTGCTCAAATTGAGATATTCTATTGTTGTTTTTTATCTATAACAAAAGTAGTTAAAAATTACAACTTCATTTTACAACCCATAAGTATTGGTATCCTTTTTGAATAAATGGTTGTTATCTATATTATAAATCACAAATTTGTCCGTTATTAACACCAAGAGAAAAAGGAGGGCTTAATTTTGCGACGTCGGGAATTTCTTTTTTTTCTTTGACCACACATTATATTTCTTCTAAATAATCATAATCCCATCGGATAGAATAGTAATTGTACTTTTAAATAATTCTTGTTTGAAAGCTATAAATAAGTTAATCAATTTTTTGTGCTTTTGAAAATTAATCGTCAAGCAGATAATTATTTGAACGAGCAACGTATATCGTAAAAATAAGGTGTTGCTTGCTACAATAATGTAAAATAACATTTTTAGTAATGTAAATAAATACAGGGTAAATATGCAAAACATAAATAGGAACTGGCAGATATACCAGAACTTACAATTTATAGGTCCAGCTTGTTCGGGGCCTTTTCTTGAGAATTAAAACAAGTGGGTAAGTGTGATCGAAGATCGCACAAAAAGTTTCCTTTAATATTCCTTTCAAAACACTTTATCCTTTAATTAATAAATACAAGTCATTAATTTAGATTCATTAAATTCTTATCCTTTATCGATAGAATCGATCTTATCCTTTATCGATATCAATAAGAATCTTGTCGGATTACATTTCATTTTCTGATGGATTTAATTAAAAGAGCTTTCGTATTTTTTTAAACATTTTAAGTGTTTTTTTTAAGTTAAAATTAAATCATGTAATTAAATATGCTCTTCAGATTTTCAAACATATTATGTTACAATTGTCTGAAAAGCAGTTCTTGAATATTTTTAATTTGATAAAAAAAATTTAGCTTCCTCTTGCTGTCATTTTATTATTAAATTCAATGACGCTGCCATCTATGTTCTTATTGATATCGATAAAGGATAAGATCGATTCTATCGATAAAGGTGCTGTAGTTACAGAGATTCCATAGAAATTGTAATTTAGGATGTTTTTAGACTGCTTTTCGTTCATCTTACCCTTTTAAATTTCGAATTTTTTTAGAATTTGTTCTTAGAGAGCATTTACATTTTATAAATAACTACCATGCCAAATTTCATGTTTCTAGCTCCTTCAGTATAAAACAAATCAAAATTTTAGAACGTTTTTCGCTCCTGCACACCCTCCCCCCCCGTGGTATGGCACCAACATAAAATGTAGCCTATGCTGGTGCAGAGACTGTTACCATCAATATTCCACCATCACTTTTGAAAACGGTTATGTAGTTCCAGAGATTCCATAGAAATTGTAATTTAGAATGTTTTTAGAACGCTTTTCGCTCATCTCACACCTTTTAAATTTCGATTTTTTTAAAATTTGTTCTTAGAGAGCATTTACATCTTATAAGTAACTACCATGCCAAATTTCATGTTTCTAGCTCCTTCAGTATAAAACAAATCAAACTTTTAGAACATTTTTCGCTCCTGCACCCCCCTGGTGTTAGTGGCACCGATATAAAATATAGCCTATGTTAGAGCAGGGATTGTCACCATCAATTTGCCACCATCACTTTTGAAATCGCTTCAGTAGTTCCAGAGATTACCTCCTACAAACGAACAAACAAACAAACAATCTTTACTACTTTATAATATTAGTATAGATTACTAAAATCGTAAGATACAAATAAAAAACGTTTTTATGACTATAGCGCTGCATATGAAAACTGAGAAAATACATTCGTAAAAATTTGTATTGAAGGAAAAAACAGTAAATCACAATCTGCACTTCAACTAAACATTTATATAAAGAAACCACACAGAAGTTCACTTATATGACACAGAAATATTTTTGGAGCGAGAAAGTTTCTTTGCTCTTTTCTTTTCTATTCGTATCGTCGAAAATCGATAAATTAAATTTTCTGTTCAGCCTATCGGCTTTTTGGACGTCTATATATTTGCAGGGTATTTGATATTACCTGAAGACTTCAACTAAGAATTTCTACGCAATAAAACAGCTGAGTCTAGTATAACACATTTTCAGAATAAGTTTTATTTAAAAATATATTACACATTATATACCTTAATTTCTTCTGCTATTTATTTTTCTTTGTTGTTTCGATGAAAGAATATTTATGGCTGTTTTTATAAAAATAATGCGATTTTTGAAATTATTTAACATGTTCATAAATATTTTTATTTTTTGTTAAATTGAAAAAAAACTAATTTTATTTTATTCGTCTTTTTATTTGGAATTAGTTTTTGTACTTTTCTGTAAGGAAATTAACTATTTTTTTAAAAAGCAATTTCAAGTATTTCACGGAAATATTAGAATAATTGTTTTTTTTTTAAATTTTTTAATGTAATTCTATGAAATGTGTGTGTGTGTAATTCTATAATTTATTCTGTTACTTTTTTGACTTGGCTAAATCCGCAACGAAGTTTACTTATGTCCTTTAAAAATATTTTCTAGGTGAAAATATTTTATTGTCTTCTTGTTTTCTATTGGTGTCATCGAGAAAAAGATAAATTCAATTTTTTGTTTAGACTATGTGTTTTTCATACATATCTATGTATGTTCTAAGCTATTGTAAAGTCAAGAGTATTTCATCTTACCTGATAACTTCAACTAAGAATTTCTACGCGATAAAACATCTGAGACTAGCATTTTAAATTTTGTTTTAGACTAAACCATCTAGATATTCCATTCTGTTATTTATTCTGTTATTCTTTTAGTTTAGTTAAAAGAACTGTTGTTTCTGTTGTTATAAAAATAATGTGATTTTTAAAAATTATTTTAACTGTTCCACAAAATATTTAAATTTCATGAAATATTTAGATTTTGTTTTTGTGCTATACAAAATGGGATTTCGCTTTATTGGACTTTTGGTTTGAATTTAATGTTATTTTTTTAGTAAAATAATAACTATTTTTGAAATAACTTTAATTATTTGACAAAAATATCAGAATAAATAGTGTTACTTTTGTACCTTTTACTTAATTTAACTTGGTTTACCTAAATAAAAATGATTGGTTGGTTGGTTGATTTTTGACGGCCGATTATCTACTCTTGGGATATAGGCCCTAGGGGGAGTGGCCTCCATGGGGGTCTTTCTAAGGGATCCTAACCCGTATTTACGCAAGGTTCGAAGAAAACCACGGAAAACTCCGAACTGTTAGGTCGACGAGCACGACAGTGGTTTGAACCCAGCACCTCCCGTCTACCAGCTTTCAGATCAGAACCTCACAGCCACTGGTGGGGCCTAAGTAAAAATGGAAATTTGTTGTAGATTTTTGATTCACTTTCTGTTATTCCAGAATTATACAAATTATGCATACACAGGTGTATTTTGACGTCATTATAATATTTTTAGAGCTTTATTGTTTATTAATAAATCATATTTAATCTATTTTCCGTTACTCGGGCGCATATGATAAATCGTCAAATATACTTTATGGTTATAACCAAGGCTGGACAAATGCTATCGACAGGTCGCCACTGGCGACCAAATTATTTAATCAGGAGGGTTTTGTTTTTAGTACAAACATTGACTTAAGAAATGAGCACACACGGTACTTTTTCAATCATCTCTACTCATGCGCGGCAAGCAACGATTTTCCTCTTCTCTAGTACTTTTAATGAATAAAAGAACCAAGTTGAAACGGAATTTTTCATGTTATGCACAAAATACTCCATTATTTTCCGCTCTAGCCAGCTATCATGTAACATGATCAGAATATGTGTGTGTGGGAGGGGGTCAATAAAACAGTAATAAATAGTGGCAATCTAGGTGGCATCTAAAATTGGATACGATACTAAAAAATGCTGTTTGTAAGTTTTTTTGTAAGTTTCAGATCAGATTTTTTCTGTTCAGAATTAAAATATCTGTCACATTTATTAAAAATAATAACATATAACTGATTAATAAATATTTCCTGTGAAGTAAATCTGTAAAACTTAATTAAAATTTTAATAATATAATACTAGTTTAATACTAGTGTAGTTTAGTATTCTAAACTAAACAGAAAACGCCATTCTTTTCGTCACTAGTCAGCTATCATGTAACATGATCAGAATGTGTGTGAGAATTTCTTTGCTGACTACCACATTGTAACAAATTTGTAAAGCCCTGGTTATAACTGTGTATGAGTTACAACACAAATGGAGTTCATGATGCCCCAAACCACGTCGCTAAACTATGACTGTGAAACTGCAACAATGAGATATTTTAAACATTAAAAAGTAGAAAATGAAATAGGAATGGAAAATAAAGAGCAATACATATTTTATAATACGTTTTACTTCACTAATAGTAATTAAATTATAATTATACGTTCAGAAAACCTTTTAAAAATATTGAATAGATAGTTTAAATAATGATTTTCTAAAGAAAAAAATCAAAATTTATAGTTTTTTAAAATAAATTCCCAAGTTTGCGTGTTTTACCAAGTGCAAATCAAAGCGGGCCCACGCAATTTTAACGTATTCTAACGGAACTGTTTTGAAACAACATGAATTGTGGTCATGAATTTAGACGCAATTTTTAAGATAAACATAGAATCCCACGCCAAGTTAACGTATTGTAACGGAACTGTTTTGAAACAACATGAATTGCAGTCATGAATTTAGACGTGATTTTTAATATAAACATAGAAGCCACGTCAAGTTACTGTATTGTAACGGAACTGTTTTGAAACAACATGAATCGCAGTCATGAATTTAGACATACTTTTTAAGTTAAGCATAGAATGCTTATAAAAGATTTTTTTTAAGGAAACTACTATTAATTGTATACTTATTTAATTCCAAGGACTTTATTCCTTTTTTTGTTACTCTGTTGACTTGAATAAAGCCGAAAATAAATTTATCTATGTGCTCACAAATATTTCCTGGGTAAAAAAGCTTTTTTTGCTCTGTTGTTTTTCTATTGCCATCGTCGTTAAAATGATAAATTTAATTAATTTTTTATTTTTTGTTCCAGTTATTGAAAAGTTAAGAGTACTTTATATTATCTGAAGATTACTTATGAAAATTCCTACAAAAGAAAACAGCTGAGTCTAGTCTAATACATTTTTAGAATGAGTTTCATTTTTTAAAAAAACTATTTTATTCTCTAAATTATTCTGTAATTTTTTTGACCTGAATGGATGTTTTTTGTTGCTGTTGTTATAAGAAATAATGTAATGTCAATTTTACTTTTTTAAATAGTTTCATAAGATATTTACAGTGAGTTCAATCTTAAACATATCCTAATATTTTATGTTCTTGGACCTTTTTGCTTGTATTTCAGGATTTTTTGTTAGTAAAATAGGAATTATATTTTAAATGCTAGTTTGACTATTTTTGGAAAATAATAGAATAGTTACGCTTTTCTTTTAATTCTAGAGATTTTATTCTTTAATTTATTCTGTTTCTTTTTTTACTTCGATGTTTAAAGGAAATACAGCAAGCAATATATTAAATTCTATTCTGTATAAAAAATAAAAAAATATATAATTGTTTCTTTGATGTAAAATGCACAGAATAATTTGTATTTTCCAAGAGTTCATGGATTACCTTTTTTAATTTATTCTGTTATTATTTTGCCACGGATAAAAGTATGTTTTTTTTTTAATAATTATGTCATAAATATTACTATATATTATACTCTGTGTACTGCTAAGATAAATTCTCTAATATTGTGACGAATTCTTTGGTTTCATCGAACGGTTCCCAACCTGGCGTACGCGTATTTCTGGGGGTACGTGGTAGTCTAGTTGGGGGTACGGGAAAATTACATTGGTAACGGCGGAAAACGTAAACAAAAGTTAAAATTAAAACAGATAAACAAAACTGTAAACTTTTCTTTTACAATGAGAGACTTCTGAAAAAATAAAGAAGGCTATTCGGACAAAATATGGAAAATGCCAAAATTTAGTAATTGGTTGATTATTCGTTGCCTGTATATCTGCTAACTCTTAATAGTATCTTTCATGTAACTCTTCCCCCTCCCTTTTATTTTAATATTCTTTTCGTTCTAGTAATTCTAGAAATATGTAGATTAAACATGAATTGTACTTGGACTTCATTCAACCCATTTGAAAGCAGATCATCATTTGAGTTTTTAACAGGGCAGCATTAGTACACTGTTAAAAAAAATACGGGCAGAGGCCAGCAGCAGAGATTCCAGTCATACCCCGTAAAAAAAAAAATCCATGCCCATCATTTTGTGCAGAACGTACTTTTACGGGGCAAAGTAATACAGCATTATAATGCGCAGGATATAATACACTTTAAAGCACAATAACACTTTACTTACTGTTCCTTAGCACATAGCACGTTAGATAATAATCTCAGAATCGTTTTTTTTTTTGGCGGGTAAAATATGTGTTGCGGTCGCGGTTAAGTGACAATATTTTTCAAAACAGGAATAAAATGAAGGGTTACACTCTAGCGGGGGGAAATGTAAGGGGTCGTACCGTATTTTTGCTAACAGATGGGCTAGAACTGTAAGAATATGTGGATTGCCGATAATTTTCTAAGCATCTGAGAGATAAGGCCGCTTATTGAGTGGATCAGACCGTTTTTCATCAAATAAGGCTATTGCCCGTGAAAATTGAAAGGAAAACGCTCATAAATTTACAGTTTTTCTGAGAGTGTAGAAACTAATTATCGCATATCAATGTGAGTAGCTCCATTCCTTCTTTGTGAATGCTTAATTTGAAATCTTTAACTAATATTTATTGTTTTGAGAGACTTTATGTTGATACCGTATTGTGGTTAAAATGGATAAGTAGTTGAAAACTGGAATTCTAAAGGCAACTTCATCTAATATTGGTAACTAATATAAGAATATTACTAACCACAAAAACAAAAATATTTGTAATCGGTTTATGTGAGAAGGGGTACGCATAACTGATAAGTGTAATAAAGGGGTACGTGAGAGAAAAAAGGGTTGGTACTCGCTGATATAAATCCTTTTTTAAACGACATTTCCAAGCAAAACGTGAAAATAATTGAATTGTTTTAAAGCAATTCATTTATTTTCACGTTTTTCCTCTTTTAAATTTATTACGCGTTTTAAAATTGTGTTAACTACTTGATAAAGTAATTAATAATGAAAGGTAAAATGGGAAGTTCTCACGGCTGCAGAGTTCAAAAGTTTTTATCATTTCTTAACTTCTCAATTTTCATCTTTAACCGCTATCCCTTATTATTTTAAAGAGGAATAGTGAATGAAGAGTAAAATTTCATTTTAACTAAAATAAATAATTGTAAATATTTTAGCCTGTTCGTTCCAGTTCCCGAAGGAAAACTTTCAACTATGAAACAGCACTGCTGTGGGCTGTGAAATGTTCAATTCCCAAGAATTTTTAACTTAAAATATCTAAAACGGGAAAAAATGATTTAAAATTAGATTTTCATACAAATATTTTGATGATACATTTTTTTACGCTTTATAAATGCCAAAAGATTAAACTCAAATCAAACAAGAAAGAAAAATAATGCGTCAAGCATAGATTATGAAACACTTTCCAACAACATCAGAATACCAATATAATAAATCATAACACCTTGTATTAATATATTTCTTTTAAATGCTAAAGGCTGTAAATTAACAACATAATACATAGTAAAATAACTTTTATTAGGTTGTTTGAAACGTTTCGGCTCACTTATAATATTATCAACTACTACTACTCAATACCTTTTATTAAAGAAGACGGATCTAAGAATTACTATATTGGCATGACCAGCAGGAAATTTAATAACAGAAAAAAAGGAACATGTAGCTGATATTAAGCATATTAGAAAAACCACAGCCCTGGCAAGATTATATCAAGAAGAAACCCTCCAAATACATTTCAACGAAAGTAAAATATTTTTTCTCAAGTTTATACTATCCATCCATAATAAGAGAAAGTACATGAAAATTAAATGATACCATTTTAAATAATAACTTCAAAGACTTTGCAATTATGGAATATTCTCATTAATTTTTGAAAATGGCTCGGAGTGAGCGGAAACATGTCAAACAACCTAATAAAAGTTATTTTACTGTGTATTATGTTGTTAATTTACACCTTTTCGAATTTAAAAGAAAAAAAAAACAGAACTTTTACGAAACTTACTTTTAAAAAAAACTTCACAGTTTAATAAGATGAAAGATGACATGCATGTAAACAATTTGAATAGCGCATAATATATTTAAAAATCCAATTTCAGCAATAACCATCTACGTTTGGAAAAGTATCTGATTTTTTTTTTGTGTAGCACTGTATATGATATGCAGATATTTACATATACTACATAGTATGCTAAAACTTAATTCAGTTAGAAAGCGCATAACACAGTTGAAGATTCCCTTTCAGCAATTTCCGTCAATAAACGGAAATATACTCGAATGTTTTTGTGTAGCCTTGTATATGATCAATAAAATTTATACACACCAAGTAATCTCTCTCTATATATATATATTTATATTACTTTACCGTACGTGGCACAGACGTGAGTATTTGTTAATTGTTTAATGACAACGCCCGAACGAAACGCATCTCATTGGTTATTGTGTAAAAGTCCTTTGGCAGGATTTAGGCTGAGAAAATTCTTCTTAGAATCAGACATTTTAGAATACAAAATTACCCAGGGCTTTAGTTTAAATAAATTAAATGTTCAACATATTTATAGATAGATATAAAAATAATGACTATACTATAAAGACTTCTTTCATTCAGAATAAACAAATTTGTTGAGCAGATTCAAGCCACAGGCTCGTTTGGAAATCTTTGTTCGGGCAAGTGGCGCCGTCTCTCTCTCTCATTTTTTTGAAATACATGTTGTTAAAAATAAGGAATTCGGTTTCAATAACAAATTTTCAATAGCGGCCATTTATTCCTCAACGATTTCTGAATTTTTAGTGAGTGAAAAGTGCAACTTTTCTTACAGAAATCACGATTATTTGTTAATTGATTAATGGAAATAATGAAGTTTTATAAAAGGCATCACATTAGCATTTCACAAATCTTAATTTACCATATATCAAGCCTCGATCTTATACCGATATTCCATATAGGTTCAACCGTAAGAACTTCCCTGACCGTTTTATATTCTTTAAAAGTAAGTGTAATAATTTTCCCTGACCGTTTCATTTTTTAAACGTAACTGTTATACATTTGAAATTTTAGCTCTTATTTTTTTTTGTTAGATTTTCCAATGACAGCCTGGCCGGGCAACGCCCGAAAGGTCTGCTAGTCTGCAAGAAATAACTAACTCACACTGAAAACGTACCGCCAATAATTATCGCTCATAGACAGTACTGAAACCGAATTCTTTTGTGTGTCCCTATAAATAAACAACAAATGCTAAGCACACCCTAATTTTACAGTAAGCATCTTGTATTGCACCTTAATAATGTATAACAATTTCAATATGTTTCAAATAGTGTAACACTATTAATTTACCTTACAAACGATTTTTTACTCAGAAATAACTAGTTAAAACGAGTAATGTAGACACTTTTTACATGAATAGAGCATTGCTCAATAATTAACATAACACTTAACATATAAATGCCAGCATTTTCTTAAAAATGATGAATCCGTCTTAATACTAAAGTCTGCACCTAAAAGCATCAAATTCACCAATCATATGGTATAAATACAAAAAAAAAAAAAAAAAAGAGCTGAACCAAGGAGAATCTGGGCAGAGTCTTAAAACCGGCTGCTCTATTTCTGCAATTTTATGCAAAATGAAATCATCTCTACATATTAAGTATGCCATACCCTATATGATAGCAGAAAAAAGAAATTCTGACAGAAAATGTTGGAAATGAATTAGAATCTTCACGAGATATTATGATATATTTAATAAAGTTTCAATTCTGCTCCAGAAAATAAATATTGCGACACCTGGAGAACATATAATAAGTGTAATTAATTAAACAACTATAGAAAAAAATCGAACCACACTCAAAAAACGACATTTTCAAAACTGAGCAAAAAATACTCAAATCTGAGTATGTCGCATAGTCAAAATGGTTCCGAATCAAAATTACTCAAGTTTGAAACATGTATATATACTCATTTCTGAAAACATATGCACACTCATGAATAAAACATCATGTGGTCGGTCATATTTGAGTATGTCCATGTTTCAAAAGTGAGTATGAACTGGCTTCTATGTGCTCATTTTTGAGTATTTCCATGTTTCAAAAATGAGGTTGAACTGATTCTAATCCTTTTTGAGTATGCCCATGTTTCAAAAATGAGTTTGAACTGACCTTTATGTGCTCAGTTTTGAGTATGTCCATGTTTCAAAAATGAGTATGAACTGACCTTTATGTGCTCAGTTTTGAGTATGTCCATGTTTCAGAAATGAGTATGAACTGACCTTAAATTGCTCAGTTTTGACTACATCCATGTTTCAAAAATGAGTATGAACTGTCCTTTATGTGCTCAGTTTTGAGTATGTCCATGTTTAAATATTCTGCGTATTTCTGGTATTTCAGAATTGAAAGAATTGGGTCGTCCTATTTGAAACGATAAGTTTCATAACAAAATGAAAATATCAATGTACTCAGATTTGAACGTTTCATTTTTTCTGCGCAAATTTTTAAATACATTAGAGTTATTTTCATCTAATTACCTTATTCTTTAACTCATGGTCTTTAACTGTAACATACTTTCTGAATTATTCTCTTCCGTCGAATTTCAACGAACGCTCCTATATATTACGTTAAAATACAAAACTAGCCCATGGAAAAGATTTATTCCTCTATATTTAAATGACTTAACAGCTTTCTTTATCGCACTGACGCACTATAAGTTTTTGCATAGAGCAGCATTCTTCTCTGGCGAAGTTACTTAACTTCAACTCAAGCTGAAATGTTCGATATCTGATAACCTCTAACTGCTGCTTTCCCTCAAAGAAAAGGATAAATATCCTTTAATTATACTTGAGTGACCTATCGTATGAAATGTTGGATCGTTTTCACAATAAAAAAGTGTAACATTGTAGACAATTAACGATTTTAACGAAAATGCGTGTCTTTTGTACTTCTTAAGAATAAAATTATTATTAATAGAGAAATATTAAGATGGTAATTTTAATAGTTTATATATTTTGATCTAAAATATCATATATATTATTTTTATTGTCGACATCCCTTTTTCTATGCAAATACAAAACGCACAACGATGAATGACGCATCACACGAAAAGTCTTTGAACAGGGTTTTGATATACTACACTCACTCTTCCTTAATAAAACGTTGTTTGAATAAAAATTGAAGTTATTTAAAATTAATTTAAAAACGAAGAGAACAAATAATCTCAAAGATTGCACTGCGGCGAAAGCTTTACATGATTCCACCGGTGTGGTTTTTATTTCAAAAGTTGTGAAAAAGTAAATGATTGCTTTATGTTACTTTAACAGACATTTAGCTACAGTTATTTTCATATGAACTTTTGAAAATTTTAGTTTTGTACATATCAGTATACGTTTTGTCTTTTCAGTTGACTACAGTTTATTTTTTTCTTCTGCTTTACATTTACACATCTTTACTAATGGATACGAACCCCAACAAACTTCAATCGGCTGATTCGGTTAAACAGCGTCACCATTATATTTGGTCCGCATTATCTAGTGGTCTTGGTGTAAGAAATGTTTCGGGGTCCTAATTTGTCAAAGGTTAAATAAAGATCTTTAATTGATTTGTGGGTCCCCTGTAACAAAGAGGTCCCGGTACAGGACATTTTGGTGTTATTTATTTTTCGAGGTGTTCGTAAATTTTTATCACTAACTGATATAGCCATTTCCCAAAGACCTTTAGTCAAAACACATATCAGTAGTAAACTTTTCGTCCAAATAAGGATATAAATACCAAATTTCTATACCATAAATCATGATTTTATCGGTACATCATAAAGATCGCGAGAATTTTACCTATCCGATGGTGCAACAGGCAAAAAAATCCATCGGGTAGTTTTTGAAATTACTCCGGACATACACGTTTAGGACTCAGGGCCCGCTTAAGACTCAGAAGTATGGGAAGCCCGACTTCACACAGGGGCCCCCCCTATTACCCTGCCAATTGCTTTGTCATTTACAAAATTCATTTTTCGCAGGTTTTAACAATTTCGCATTCTACCATCAAAATTTTGAGTAAGCAACCCTTTTAATATTAAACTAAAACTGATTACCTATATACATATCAAAATTTATTTTATTACATACATAATTATACATAACTTATTAATTTTGTAAATGTATTAACAAACATGGAACTACAGTTGCGAATATTTGAACTTCAAAATATCTTTTATGATTTACAAATTGTAGCATTTGTCAGTGTTAAGCACAGTTCAAGGACAACAAATATTTGACGTAAATTTATGCTTAATTGCAACACAATTTTGCTTCTCCTATTACTTTTATTTTATGAACACAAATTTGGTATCGGGGAATGCTAATTACGTCCCCCAAAATTTAAATAACTTATTTTTCATATTTTATATTATTTCTCCGCTCTTTATGAATATAAACTATAATGATTAAATTTTGTGATATTTTTAGCACATTAAAGTTTAGCACATTAAAGTAGTAGTAAATATTTATCATGTAACATAGTAGTGCAATATGAAATAAATATTAAGTTGACATTCGTATATAAAATTCGTTGATACATGGGAGGTCTAATTTTCTGTACTGAAAATGTATGTTCTGCGTCTACATACTAATGGATATAAAAAATTTAAATATCTTTATAAAATAATGAAAATTGTAAACAATAGATTCATTTATATCCAGTACAGTTGCTATTAACATTCACTTACATCCAATATAAGCATACATTGAAACATTACAGGAACTTTTCCTAGTAGGGAAGAATAGTTTTCAAAAATTCAGCCAGACTTCGTACGTGCACACAATTCTGTAAAATTTCAGAAACATTTCCTGATAGAAAATAATAGTGTACGAAAATTCAGTGCCAACTCGTACGTGCACACCATTCTGAAAAACTGCAGGAACATTTCCTGATCAGGAAGTATAGTTTACGAAAATTCAGTCAGACTTCGTTTCTGGAATATTTACTAATAGGAAAGAATAGTGTATGGAAATAGTCTGACTGCGTACTTGTACCCGATTCGAAAAATTGCGGGAACATTTCCGACAAGGAAGAATAGTTTATGAAAATTCAGTTTGACATTGTACTTATGCACAAATCTGAAAAATTGCTGGAACATTTCCTGATAGAGAAGAATAGTTTATGAAAATTGAGCCTGTTTTCGTACTTACACAAGATTATGAAAATATTTTCCACATCTTCAGACGCTTTTAAGCGAAGAACAAGGGAAACAAAATCCTCATATACAAATATGTTTCTAATATTGTCAGTAATGTTTTTTTTTTTTACAAAAAGGAACAAAATCAAAAGTACCCATGTAGATTAGAAACGTTTCCATAAACACAAGAAACCTATTGTTTTCTGCTTTTTTTTTTTTTTTTTTTTTTTTTTTTTGGTTTTGTTCATCTCACGAAACCCTATTCACCCCGCTACGATGTCTGTCCTTCACAGGGCTAATTCTCAGAAACTATATAACTTAAAGATTTGAAACGTTGTGTACTTATAGCTGAAAACTACTATGAAGCTGAAAATCGTAAAATAAAAAAAATCGTATTATTTTAATATAGAGAGATAAAAAAACAAAAATCTAACAGTATTTTTCTATTAAATTTAAACATTTTTCGTTATAGTAGTAAGAAACAATTAAAAATCCACAATAAAATTCTTTCTACAATAAATAATTTTCTATTGAAAGTTTTCCACGTGAAAAATGAAAATGAAATAAAAAGTTTCAACAATTGAAAAAAGATTAATATGACGTCATATTGGTAATAAAAGGGAAATTTTCAAACATTTATCAATAATACAAGGCGTATAAGTATGTGGAAGTGCAGAAAGCAGGTTAATATGATGCCATTAGAGAATTAAAAAGAAAATTAATTTTGCGTGATATTGGAAGTTTAACAACATTTTCAAACATTTGAGAATAATACAAAGCGAGTATCAACCTGAGTATGAGTAATAGAGAATAGTATGAGTTTGCATTTTGAAGGTATACAACATGTTTGATTTTGAAATTGATTTTGAAATTGATTTTTTTATCGCATTTAGTCCACATGACAGCTATTATTATGACAGAGTATAATAGCGGGCTTCGCTCGCTATCGAACCGGTTCAGATTTTCGAAAAAAAACGAGAAAAATAGACCGGTAAATTTTTATTCTATAAAAAACGTGTATTTTTTTTTAAAACAAAATTTATTTGGATTTATTAAAGAAAGAATAAAGTGTTTTGAACGGAATATTAAACGAAACCCTTTGTGCGATCTTCGATCACACTTACCCTCTTGTTTCTTATACTTCTACAAATGGTTTCTGAAAGTTTGGAAATTTTCGTGATCTAGGTTAACTTTTAAGCATATTAATGTTTAATCGCTATTAGTGCACTTGCCCTAACATGTTTAATTAAATTCTATTATATGCAATCTATATATTTTTAATAATATTACAATACTTACCAGAAGGACCCGTGCGAGGCTTTCGCACTACAATCTTTGAGATTATTTCCTGGTACGTTTTAGAAGTAATTTTTAATTAACTGTTTTAAAAAAAAAGAAAAAAAAAACTCGTTTTAAGGAAATGTGAGTGTACTATGTCAGAAACGTGTTCAAAAAATTTTCGAATAATACTTCATTCATCATAGTATGTTTTGTATGTAAATAGAAAAAGGGTTGTTGACAACAGAAATCTTATATATGATGATTGCTTGTGTATAAGAAAATGGGAATAGATTGCCAGAAAATTTGTTGACAATTTTTCTTCTCTCGCCAAGGTCATTTCTCTAGGTTGCCAAGACCCCTATACTTGAAAAAAAAAACGAATTATATATAAAAAAAAATGAAACGCTGAATGAGACGTTTAGTGAATTCATATGAAAGCATTTCCTCAGATTTTGGCAAAACTGTTCCCGAAATGTCTTAAATACATAATTTAATATTTGGTATACAACGTTTTTGTAAGCCTAGGGGAACTTAAACATAGGATGTCCAAGTTTTATGGTCCTGCAGCCATTTAAGTGACGTCAGACTTATTCGCTGGCGTATTAACAATTTAATGAAATATTAAAAAATAAATACTTACAATTTTCGTAAATCCTAATGAAATGTATATCTAATTGGAAGATAATCCTTAAACTACGTAATCTACAGGTGCTCCGATACAGTATGCATATACACAGTCATGATTAAACGAAGAAAACAAACAATAGGTGACGCACGCATAAAAATTAAATAAAAACCCGATTAAAACTTGATATTTTTTTCAAAAGCACGTGCAAGATATAAATTAACAATAGTATTTTAATTGCATCAGAAGATGACGTCGTCCGATAATACAGTATTTTATTTTTGTGGCAACAGTAATATGAAGAAAACCTTTCATTTCTTTCATGAAATCAATGCCGATTTAATTTTTAATTATCAGCAAATTTTAATAAAAAAACATGATTTAGGAAAATGTAATTGTACTATGTCAGAAGCCAGTTCAAAATCCTTTCATATGGCATCTCATTCGTCGTTCTACGTTTCGTATTTTCTTAGAAAAAGGGATGTTGGCATGAGAAATAATATATACGATTGTTCGTTTTGAAAACCAACACATCTGGTTTGTAATTTTCGTTGAATTTTTAATGTTTTTTACACCAAAACTTATCATTTTTTTGAATTGCGCACATAAATAAGCTGAAGGTTTAAACATTGTCATGTAAACAATGAATAGCTTTTTTCACTACATGTCGAGCTCAATATACTTCATTTTAATACATTAAAGAAAGTATCATTAATACTGAAATTAAACATTCTATCCATTTATGTTTGAAATATATTAATTTATTTTTAGCAAAAAAATGAGGCATTGCAATAATTTTCTTTTTCAGTTTAAGAGAAATTACTTGTCACGATATAATGTTCCAAAAGTACAAACAATAAGGGTACTAATTATACCACTTGAATAACTTTTATAGAGCTGAATATACTGGGTAAACCACTGTTAAAACTTTAAAAAATTCATAAAAAAGGCAGAAATTGTGATAAAGGAATACGGTGTACAAGAAAGGGCTTACAAAGTAGCCTGATTTTTTTTAGCAGCAAAGAAAAAAAAAGTTACAAATCTCATTGGTAGAGGGCGCTGACGACCCGAAACACAATGAACAGGACAACAGTACACTCTATCCATTTATTCTTGTAATAACAATTGTTCAACATGACCTTCATAACATTGTAAGACACAACTAAGGCGACTCACAACGCCCGTTACAGATGAAAGCAACATGTAGGAATGAATTGCAGAAACTCCCCGTTCAAATAGAAAAACTTCACCAACAACGCTCATTCGCGTAATGATAACATTCTGAATGCGAATGAGAAATCCTCGTGTATCCCTGTCTTTTATTGCAGGATTAATTTGCATAATTCTGCTGAATCTCTCGCATATTAGCGCCATCTACAGGTGACTTTTTAACTAAAATTTTTTGCTACTAATAAAAATCCATCTACCTTGCGAACCTTTTCTTGCAAACCGCACTTCTTTATCATAATTTCTCTCTTTTTTATGAATTTTTAAAGTTTTAACCAAATTTTGGTTCACCCGGTACTTAAAACTGATACATTATAGAAAGTATGATTAATACTGAAATTAAAGATTCTACCCATTTATATTTGTAATATATTCATTTGTTTTTAACAGGAAAAAAAGAAAAAAAAAAGAAGAAAAAAGAGGTATTTCAACAATTTTCTTTTTCGGTTTAACAGAAATTACTTTTAACAATATTGGGTTCGTAAATCAGGTACCTTAAGGGTATTAATTATACTACTTAAACAACTTCTATAATTAAACAAAATTAAGTTTTCTTCCATAAAGCTGATTGCTTCCTTAATCGCTGATGTTTTCTCAAGCTGTTGGTATTTTTTTTTTTACCCAAAGTTTTATTTTTTCAATTACTGAGATGATATGATATGAGTTGGGAAAAAAGTTGTTGTTTTCTTGCATAAATTTATAACTGATTGATTCTAAAAAAGTTGAATTCGGAGGCGAAAGTATTCTTTGTAAAACACATAGACACCGCAAATATAAAAACTGTCTGCCTTATAAATACAAATTCTTAATTTCCAAAGTAATAAGTGCCTTTTAATGTCCGTCTTGATTATAGTAAAAATTGTTTATTTCTTGCAATTCATGGCATTCTTTAATTCCATAAAATAAACTGAATGTTTGAATATTTATATATAAAATTTGTATATTTTTAATACAAGTCTAACAGAATGCATTTTATGGGGAAAAAAAGTTTAGTGTTATAATTCTAAAACAAAACTTTCTACACATTTTTATTTGTAATATATTCAGTTATATTCTACAAAACTTAATACATCGCAGATATTTTCATGATATCACATATAATACTTTAGAAGCACAATTATTAAAGTTATTATTAATACCGCTTCAACAACTGCAATAAAACTTTCATTACTAATTCGTCATTAAACAAAACAGATTTTGTTTCTGGTATTTGATTGCGTTATTTAATGTTTCATGTTCTTTCAAGCTTGCTAATATTGTTTCAGTCAAAGTATTATTTTCTTAATTACTCAGAAGATATCATGCAAATTGGGAAAAATTACTTTTCATAGATTAAGTATTAGAATCGATAAGCAATAAAAAAATGGCCCTTTTTTAAAGTAAAAAAAAAAGTCTTAAAAAAAAGTTTTATTTTATATTTTTATCACAGATAATTCAATATTATAAACATTTAGGTTTTCTGGTAAAATTAAATAAATAATTTTCGTTGGCAGCATTTAGATATTTTTAATGTTTTTGCTATTTTTTTTACCGATTTTCATATTTTATCTGTTTTTTTCACAAATAACTAAATAAAGTAAACATTTTAATTTTAATACAAGTTGAGTCAAAACAATTGCTCTGATTACAAATGACAATAACTTAATTGTAAGAAATAATTGGAAGAAATGCCTTAAGTATATTACAGAAAAAGGACAAGGTTTTGCTTGCGCACTTCATAACTGTTCTATGTGGCGTTTTTTCGTCACACAGAAAATACAAATGTGACAGTTCATTTTTCACCAGACATTGTGAATGCAATGTGCATGACATCTGTTTATGGAAATATTCCTTCTTTAATTAAATAATAAAACTTTTAATCCCCATAAAAACAAAACAACACACAGGAAGCGTTTCGAGTTGGAAATTTTTAACAGCCCGTCATCAGCCAATTCAAATACGTGCCCGTAAGGGGACAAGGTCACAATTGAACACGAACAGAAGGTCAAAGAGGGAGCTTACAAAGAAGTAAATTATAGTATAGTAAATAATAAGTTCTTTGTAATCTGCCTGTTTGTCCTTCTGTTCATTTTTGACATTGTCCCCTTACAGACACGTGTTTGCTTTGGTTGAAGACGGGCTGTTAAAAATTTCCAGTTTGAAACGCGTTCTGTGTGTTATTTTGTTTTTATGGTGATTGATACAAGGTTTAATTATTTAATTGCAATTTATCACCAGTTTGTCAGTTCTGTTTCACCTATATTCCTTCTTTGCCTATAAAAGTGATAAATCTAAAAGTGCACTTAGAAAATGCACAGACATGAGTGCCTATACAAACATTATTCACAATATCTGGCGCAAAATTGACTGATTGATTGATTGGTCGATTCCATGGATGTTGGGTATGACTTAAGGAAGCCACATGGAACAGTTGTGAATTTCACAAACAAAACTTTGAGCTTCTTTTTATGACGTATTTAGAGTGTTTCTGACGATCATTGTTTACAACGAAGTTATTGTTATTTGTAATTAGGGCAATCATTTTCACTTATCCTGTCTATGTTTATGTTCGAGGTATAAAAATTTACAACATTAAAATAAAACTGGTACTTCAATTCGCCCTGACTTTAAAAATTATTATAAGATAAATAAAATTGTTTTAATCAAAAGAAAATACGTATTACGTATTTACGTAGAGGTCACTTAAATTGTTAATGAGTAAATATTTGTTTACATATACAGTCATTGTTTATTTATAATTCATGCATTATTCATTTATAAATACCTCACAAATACGTAAGCTATAATCTTGAAAATTATCACGGTGAAAATCATGCGCTTTTTGAAGATCCAGTGATGAAAGTAGTTTCAATTTTAGCATACCTGAAAATTGAGTGATTTAAAAAATACATATTTGATTATAAATACAAACATGAATTGACATTTTTTCCCGAACTAACTGAAAAAGTGTTCAGACTGGCCGTCGAACCCAAGATCTGTGTTTTAAGTTCTCAATGCTCTGCATATGGAGCTACCTGGACCGACAAACTGGTGAACCGATTTTACTCAGATAACCTTTTTTGGCGAAATCCTCTGGTCTGCCATTTAGACAACAAAGGTTATCTGAGTGATTGCTTCATGGCAGATCATATTATTATCTCAGATTGTTTTTTTTTTTTTTTTCAAAATTAGTCATATTTAAATAAATATCTAAATGTCTACGACAGATAAATCTATAAGATTTTATTTTGTGCAATTATTTTTATCTATACGTGGATTAAATTGTTTTGCAGTATATTTTGTTTTGAGTGAAAATTTTGAAAATACGATTCTCGTAGCAAAAAATAATCATAAAAAATAGTTTTTTCCCCATTAAAACATTGCAAGTTTTTGAAATAAATGTTATTGGAACTTGTAAATTCCAAGGAAAAAGTAGCATTTATTTTTTTCTATACACAGAAATAGAATCAGAATATGCAAAAAAATTAATTCTTTGAGACATATCATATTAAAAAAAAAAATATGGTTGAATTTAAAATTTTTTAGTTTTTAGTAATTAAATTAAAAAATTGAATTAGTTATATTAAAAAAGGAATTTATATATATATATATATACATTTCAAGAGAAAAAAAAGTGGGGTATTTTTTAATTACAAAATATCTTAGGGATCGCATTAAATATAGAATTAAGTGAGTTCAATTCCATAGTTTTCAATTTTTTTTTTCTTAATTTTATTTTTCTTTCAGAAACTTGTATTTGTTAAATTTTTTTTTAAGTATGATTAGCATAAGACAGCTCTAAGATTTCTTTTTTTCTTTTTCTAATTTGGAAGAATAATCTCTTTCTAACAATTCTTTTTTCTTTAATTTAATTAATAAAACTACTTTTTTTACTGGTCTTGGTAGAAAAAGATCTGCTGTATACTCCTATATAATAATTTGACGTGTTTGCGTGTTTCCTTGCGCATTTCGTGTGTGTGTGTGTCTGGACGCAAGATCGTACAGAGAGAACTGAATTTAGAGGTACGAAATTTAGCAACAGAGTGATTTGAGGGATGTAACTTGTGATGGGAGTATTCGAATACAAAATGTGTGAGTTTTCGATATAGCCAACACTAAAAAATTTTGGTCAGAAATTACGGTACATATACTGGCAACTTTGTGACCAGTATATATACCGTAATTTAACTAGATAGTATATGTACCATAAAATATTTAAAGTATATGTACCGGCTGCACCCCCCTCTCTCCTCAGGCCTGCACGCATTACGTAACAAGAGCAAGATCATCACTTAAGGAGTTGCCGTACACCGAGGTGGGGCTACCAGCTTTTTCCTTACTGAAAAATAATTATTTTACGGTATAAATAGCAATTTTATACTGAAAAGCAATCATTTTAAGGTATAAATACCGTTTATAATCGAAATGGCACATATACGGTTTTTTTACTCTTAATATACCTTAGAAATACGGTACTCATACCGTAAAGAGTGGAAACGGTACATGTACCATTAATGTACGGAAATTTTACTAAATTTTTTTACAGTGAAGTTTTCGAGTGGTGACGATTTCAGACAAGAGTATTTGAATGCAAGCCACATGCATTCGTATCGACGACTGAAACTGCGATTCGCGACTGTTTTCATTTCTCATAAGCTCGAGTTCTCTATGGTCTCGATGCGCCAGTGAATGCTAGTATCCAAATAGTAGACTATTCAGCGATGTTCGAGACAATTTTCTGCTTGCGGTAAGTAGGATTATCGGTGCTAGTGATGGGCATAATGATTATTTTGATTTTTCGAATGAATCATTCGTGCGTGCGCAGAAGCATATCTGTCAAACTTCAAAAACATTTTTATTCAATTACTACAAGAAATTTTGAAAAAAAAAAGTTTCCGCAGAAACTTTTTTTTAAATTATTTTTTAGAAATTTTCTGGTAGTTATTGAATAATTTTTTTTTAAAGTTTGACAGCTATGCTTCTGCACATACCCGAATGATTCATTCGAATAATCAAAATAATCGTTATGCCCATCACAAATCGGTGCTCTTTTAGATTTGAAATTTTGTTCTATTTTTTCAAGTGTGTTGTCAATGATGGAGTTTCTCTATCTGCGGTATATTCGTGAAACTCTCTATATGGTAGAATAAATGCTATTGCCAATAAGGCTATCTGAGCGAAATGTGACGTCGGATTGTCGGGCCCGGTAACTTAATAGGATGAGCGTTGACAATTTAAGCCAGAGGTTGTGAGTTCGACTACCGGCCTAGACAAAAAGTCAGAAAAAAATTCAATTAGTATGATAATTTTACCAATCAGCTTGATTCAGTTAAAAATAATAAACGTGCATAGACAAATATTTACATATATATTTCTATAATACAACAAATAGATTATCTTTCTGTAGCGCCAATAAATATATTTTATTTCTGATAAGTTTACAAAAAATATATTATAATATATTATCAATTTATACTAATTCATATTTAATAACTATTATATATTATTTATAGTGGTTATAATATTATTTATAGTGATTTTTAGAGCATTTTTGATTGCGTATTATTAATTATAATTGTTTAATGATATACTAGGAAATGACATGGGTAGAAAAGCCTATTAAAGTGCCTTCCTAATAAAGGTGAAGCTAAAAGTTTCTTTTATTTTTTATTATAATTTTCAAATTGTTTACTATATATATTCTATATTATATAACAATCAGGTTCTTTTCAATTATTAACAGTTCTTTTTTCATAGAAAAAATTGGCTATTATTTACATTTTTGCCTTTGTTCTTTGTACACATTTGCTTTTTTCACATTTTATATATTTGTTTCACAGAAAGCGAACGAAAGTATCATTTTGATTTCGATATATGTTTATGTAAACATAAATATATATCGAAATCAAAATTACTATCGCTTTGCGTGGGCATAAGGAATTATAAAATTTTAAAATAAACTTTGTATCTCAATTCGCTCATAATTGAAAAGCTTCTCGTTTACAAATTAAGTAAAATTTATTATATACTACTTCCATGTATTTATTTCATATCTGTTATATACGTATATATTTGTATTTTTATATAAAAATATATTTCTGTAAAATAAATAAATAAATTATATTTCTGTGGTGTCAATAAATAAATTATTTTAGAGTAGTATTAAATTACATTATTTTTTTAATACTCATTATTTAATTTTTACTTTGCATTAATTAAATAATTTTTGATTCTGTATTGTTGGTTAATAGTTGTTCTATAACATACACTAAAATATTCATGAATGCTGCCAGGAGCGCTTTTAAATATTTATCAATACTAGTAATTTATAAATGATTTATCGTATAAAATATAATTCGGATGTAATAATATATTTTTCAAAATACACCGATAGGGCGAACATAAAAATTTTGTGCCTTATGAATGTATATTCTTAACCCTACACTGCAGAGTTGTCCAGCTCGGTGCTCTTTGAAGAATTTTCTGGCGCCATTTCGAATGTTTCCTGTTGCCAACTTCTTAAAAATACATAAAATCCATTTTAAAAATGCTTATTATTATTATTATTATTTTAATCAATAATGTCTGCATGCTTTTTTTGTTTTATTTTAGACAACATCAATGTTTTTGGATCTTTACCCTAAAATAGCTTTTGAGAAATAATATATACAATAAAATATTATTTTCTTGATAGCTTCCTATTGTAAGTATTAAAGAAAACTAACACGAAGATAATAGTTTGGAAAATATATACTAACAAAGCTCTAGCAAATATATAAAATAACTAGCCGGTCGTTTCCGAGTGGGGCCCAGATACATAGTGCAGCGTACCGCCCTGATTTCGCTTGGGGCCCAGAAAGTGCATTTTATATGCAACCAGAAAAATATAAATAAAATACTTTAAATTAAAAGTATACGAAAATAATTAATAAGAATACAAAAAAGCACTTAAATAAAGATTTCAAGACATATTTTTTTTCATGAACCTTCTGACAAAATACTACTGGGGCCTAATCGGTATTATCTAAGGGGGGGGGGCTCAAGATGTACTTTGTATCTGAGCCCCAATCGGAAGCGACTGGCTAGTATGTAATAAAAAAATCAGCAATAGTTCTGTTTTTCGTCTAATCTTCCGCAATCGGGTTCATAGCCGATGTTGCCCCAAAACTTGCTAGCTCTAAAATCGCTGAAATACATGATTAACTACTTTTTTTGTAGACTTGTAAAGCGGAGTTTCACATTCTTACTTAAAACTGCTGCTGAGATATGGCACAATTAACTAAAATTTTCAACACACAGTGTGACCCCCTTGATGGATTATTATCTAAAATTGGTGAAATACATAGTTACCTATTTTCTGTACATTTGTTATCCTAAGCTGAAATATGTGTTTAATTATTTTTATAAGAGATTTGTTATCCTGAATTTCACTCTCTTATCCAAAACTACTGATGAGATATGGTGAAAAGGTGAAATCATGTAAAATTATTAACCCTCCCCCCCCCATTTAACTCCCTTACTAGTTGAATTTCTGAAATCGCCAAAAATGCATGTTTAACTATTCTTTAGTAGAATTGTTATCCCGAAATTCACGCTCCTAATTATAACTTCTACTGAGATACGGCAAAATGACGTAAAACATTCGACCACATTTAACCCCCCTTAGTGTCTGAATTTCTAAAATCGCTCAAATACGTGTTTAACTATTTTTTCAGTAAATTTGTTATCCTGAGTTTCATGATTCCACCTATGTTTTCTACTGATAGATGGCAAAATGACCTAAAATATTTGACCTCCTATTTAACCCCCCCTTAGTTGCTGAATTTCTAAAATTGCTGAAATATATGTTTATATATATTTTTTGTAGATTTGTTATTTCGAGTTTCAATCTCCTAACTAAAAATGCTGCTGAAAGATAGCGAACAGGCAAAATGACCTAAAACGTTCGAACCCCCATTTAACCCCCTTAATTGATGAATTTTTAAAATCGCTGAAATATGTGTTTAATTATTTTTTTAGTAGATTTGTTATCCTGAATTTCACGTTCCTATCTAAAACTGCTGCTGAGATATGGCGAAGACACGAAATGACTAAAAACGTTCGGCCCCCATTTAACCCTCTTAGTGGTTGAATTTTTAAAATCGCTGAAGTATGTGTTTAACTAACTTTTAGCACATTTCTTATCTTGAATTTCACGCTTTTAACTAAAACTGTTGTTGAGATATGGTGAAAAGGCAAAATTACCTAAAACTTTAGACCCACCATTTAACCCCCTTAGTGGTTAAATTTCTAAAATCGCTGAAATACGTGTTTAATTCTTGTTTTAGTAGATTTGTTATCTTGAAGCTCACGCTCTTACCTAAAACTGCTGATGAGATATGGTGAAAATGTGAAATCATCAAAATTTTCGCCCCTCCCCCCATTTAACCCACTTAGTGAATTTCTAAAATCGCATGAGATACATGTTTAACTATTTTTTAGTAGAATTGTTATCTCAAATTTCAGCCTCCTACTTAAAACTCCTGCTGAGATATGCCGGAAAGACGAAATTATCTAAAAATTTTGACCCCCCCCCATTTGACTTGATTGATTGACTTGATTGACCCCATTTGATTGAATTTTCAAAAATCCTTTCTTAGTACGCGCCTACATTGTGTAAAGAACATGTCTTCCAAATTTCATTGTTCTAGGACAAACGGTTGAGGCTCGGCGATGATTATGAGAAAATCAAGCTACTCCTTTATAAGTATAGATATAGGGCACTGAGCCCCTTGTATTGATGGCCCCTGACTATTCCGTTTCAACATCTTTATAAAACGATTTATTAGTAATTCGTAATTTAAAGAAAAAAGTTTCTACTTCTTTATTACTGATTGTCTTCTTGTTTTATTTTCTCTCAAACTGCTATGTTTTCAATTAAAATTGTCTTTTCTTAATTTACTTAGATGATATTAGATTAGTTCTAACAGATTTGTTTCAATACACAATTAACAATTTGCGTTTATTCTGAAAAAATTTTATCGTTTTCTTAAAAAAACAAATAGAATTTTTGTTAACAAAATTTAATATGCTGCGGTATTTTTCTTTTTAAGTTCAGAGTGATTTACTACTCACGATATATCGCTCCAAAAGTACGAATCTTCAAGATATTAGTGATACAAATTCAAAGTATGCTATAAATGTTTCATTAATGACTCGTAATTAAACAAAATTAACTATTCTTCCTTTTATCTATTTTTTTTCATAGTGTTCTTTGTTAATTACTTAGGCAATATCCAATGAACGACATCACATTCTTTTCTTTGGATAATTTTTGTAAATGATTAATTCTAAAAAAAATATACTGATATTTAAAAAAATTAATTGTTTCATTCTTAACAAAAAATAACATGCTGAAATATTATTCTGTTTAATTTCAAATTAAATATTTTCCACTATATAACACTACGTTAGCACGAATATAGAATGCATTAATCATACCGCAACAAAAACTTCAATAAATCTTTCATGAGTGATTCTTAATTAAGCAAAATTAACTTCCTTTTCATCTAACTGATTGTTTTTTTAATGCTTGATGTTTTTTCTACTTTTTGATATGTCTTCAGTCAAAGTTTTCTTTTCTTAATTACTCAGGCTAAATTATATGAGTTCTAATACATTTTTCCTACATAAATTCTAAATTATTAATCCTAAAAAATAAGAATTCTTAGGAAATAGCATTGTTTAAGAAACATATTTCGATAGAAAAAGAAATTCTATGCAATAAAATGTTGATGCTATTTTAAAGGAAAACAATACTGTAATATAAAATTAACTGAATGAAACTTATCATTCTAAATTTAAATAAGAAAAATTAATATGTTTAAAAACTTTTTATTTCTATTTCAGAAGAGATTACTATTTCCTACATTTCACATTATACTAATATTTCCAAAGCTCGAATCTTCAGAGAATTAATGATATCGCTTTGATTACTTCAATAAAAGTTTCATTAGAGATTCACAATTAAATAAAAAAGTTAAGTTTTCTTCTTTATACAACTGAGAGCTTTTTTAATTCTTTTTTTTTTTTTTTTTTTTTTTTCGAAGCCAGTGATATGTTTTAGTCAAATAAGCCTTTTCTTTATTACACAGGCTAAATTATTTGAGTTATGGTAAATTTGTTTACATGGATATAGTCTTTTACTGCCCGAGAAGAACTGCTCAGACAAGGAACAAAGAATAAATGTTCCTCCGCGTCCGATCTTAAGGTTAAAAAAAATAAAGTACAAAATTTCCGCTGGTAAACGCAACAGAGGTCGGGTTACTGAACAATAGATATGAATATATGAATATAACTAAATCAATATTTGTGAAAGATAAAAATACAAATTAATATCACTGCCGAAGGATAATTTATAAATTTTATTGATTAAAGCAAATGTGAATTTGGATGCAACAGAACTGTTTCTAAAAGCATTCTGCAAATATCGCGATGTACCCGCATGAACCCAAAAAATTCATCAAACCGAAATCCCACTAGAAACCAACATACTTCAACCCGAAACCGACCCGAAACCGACCCGAACTCGAAATATTCAATCCCGACCCCGACCTTATCCCGAGGTGTAGGACACCTAACCCATTTTTAAGATAATTATGGGAAAGTATAAAAGTATCTGTATAATATCAATTTTATATTTTTTGTATAAAACTGAAAGCATACACACTAAATTATATTAATGTATATAGTTTTCTTTTAATTCAAAATATCAGGACTCTCTTTTAAAAAATTGGTTTAACGGGAAAATGAAAACTCAACCCGACCCGGATATGGTTGGGTTCGGATAATATAGAGTTACCGGACCTGATGTAGGCTGGTTGGTTGGTTGATTGATGACGGCCGATTATCAACTCGAGGGATATAGGCCCTAGGGGGGACGCCCACCGTGGGGGTCTTTCTAAGGGATCCTAACCCGTATTTACGGCAAGGTTCGAAGAAAACCACGGAAAACTCCGAACAGTTATGTCGACGAGCGTGACAGGGGTTTGAACCCAGCACCTCCCGTCTACCAGCTTTGAGAGCAGAACCTCTCAGCCACTGGTGGGGCGGACCTGATGTAGGACTCTAATATAGATAACGCTGAAATGAAAATTGATCAATTGAAATCAATAATACCAATGCCACAGCTTTTGTGTTTAAATTTTTATTTAAATCACTTCATAAAATATATTTAAGTATCGTTTATAGATAATTATTTGAATAGTGAACGTACTTGATAAAGTTTCAAATTCCGGGGGATTAATTTTTTACGAAATAACACGTCGAAAAAAAGAATCTTCAGGAGATTAAAGATATCGCTGCCAATAACTTCAATAAAAATTTGTTCAGTGTTCTTTAAATAAACAAAAGTAAGTTTTCTTCGGTACGATTAAAAATTTCTGAATTTTTTATGTTTTCTGAAGTTGTTTATAAACTTTCACAAACTATTTTTTTAAATTACTCCGGCATTTTGAATTGAGAATTACTATTTACAGCATTATTAGAGTAGAAGAAATCCTCTTCTTGATTAGATGTTTTTGCGCGCGAGAGCAAAATACAGCGGTCTGGTAGTCATGTTTTTCAACCATCACATCTCAAGTCTCAGCATAGAGTACATCACAAAGGATATCGGGTAAGGCTATCCATGCACGTATACAGGAAGCGTAAAATTTTAGCCCATGTAATGCTTCCATCTAGGGAATTAAAGTTTAGTATTGCATTTGTTACAGTATCATTTAATATCGCCACATTATTGCGACAATACAAGCATTATGAATACATTATTTTTAAAAACATTTTATTAGAAAAAATTATATACAATTTCTAAATACATCTGGGTATCTTTACTTTAAAATCTACAATATGTTGTTATTGAAAGAATCTAAATTCATACATATATACCTGTCTTCAGAAATTAGAAGGTTTTATAGATTTCTTTTTATTATTTCTAATCATTAAAGAGACAAGATTACTCTTACTGTAAATCGCCATTGAGAGTTGTCTTTTCTTTGTATGTTACCAAAATAGGCCATGCGGTTTTCTTCATACTGAATTTGTACCAAACTCTGAAATTTTCAAAACGAGCACACAATTCTGACATCATATTTTGTTTTTTCGGTAAATTGTACATTAGAATATTAAATGGGAAGTCATTCGGCCATTTAGGAATTATGAAATTTTAATCTTTTGTAATCATTTGTAATCGTTGCAAAACAGATTGTAATGTGCGTCGCTTTTAACCTTAACTCAAGAAATAGTAGTCGGAGAGACCTGTAAATTTGGATTCGTATATTTAAAGCTTCAAAAACTTGATCTATGTTTAAAAATTTATAGTTTATAATTCATATTTTTTTCTAAAACTTTTTTGAAGTTATATGTAGTTTGAATTTTTTTTTCGAAAAAAATATGAATTGAAACCTAAAATGTTTTAACAAATCAATTTATAGAAGCTTCAATATGTGAATCTAAACATACAGCACTTTATGACTAGTAGTTTTTGCGTTATGCATAAAAATATTCTCTAAATTACAATTTGTTTTGCATCAGTTAAAAATGAATTTAATATTAGAAGTTCCAAAATTTATACTATCCTAATTTATAATCTATTTGACTACCAAATTACTTTACATTTAGTATTCTAATGTACATTTTTCCGAAAAAGCATTAAGTAGTTTTTTCGAAATTAGAAAACAACACCACCACCACCAACATGTATTTTGTTTTTGTGTTTAACGCGGAAATATTTAATGAAATATTAGCATTTTTATTACTCAAATCATTGCATTGTTCAACAAGTTTATGAAACAAATTTGAGTCTGAACTTCGTTTTAAAAAGTTTGGGTCTAAACATGATGTCAGAATTGTGTGCACGTTTTGAAAATTTCAGAGTTTTGTACAATTTTAATATGAAGACGATTTCAGTATATTCAGTATATCTTTCAGTATATATTCAGCATATAAGTAATTAAAGCAAAAAATAATTTCTATACATGCATTTCACAAATGAAGGAGTTAGAATGGCAGTGGAGTGAGTCAAAATTTAATGATTTGAAAAATGAAAGGTTTTGTGAAATTTGTCGTATTGCAGTTGCATTGGGTGGTCCAACTTGTTTTGCCCTTTAGCGACTCCCTAGGTGAACTATGACTTATTTGACTGGCACATTGAATAGAAATTAATATACGTTCAATGAAAATATGGTTATCTTGAGTTTCAAAATTTTTGACTTATTCCACTGTCATTCTAAGCCCCTCATAGGACTAAGCTTATTTTTTTAAACGTATTTTTAAAGACGACATAATTTCCAATTGAATGCGTATTTCCGTATTTTTTCTGGTACAATTTAATAAATAAAATGTATAGGATAGTCTTTTTGTACTTTAATACATAAATAAATACTACTGTCATATTTGTTATTGAGAATATTTGTATGAAAAAAATTTAATGAGACTGCGAATAGAATACGGAACGGTTAATTTAAAAAGGTTCTGACAAAACTGTAATATTCATAAAAAATAAAATAAAAATATGTAATCACTAAAATTTATCAACATTTTTAAATGTTTCTTTTTTTTGTTTATAATAATTTTTGTTTCTTTTCCATTGGATTCCATGCATTCTAAACCTTATTTGTATACGATTTTGATTAATGTTTCTTTTTCATAACTCATACAGTAACTAAATAAAAAGCAATTCGATTAAACAGATTTACTCTTTTAATTTATTTTTATATGATACATTTGAAATATGTTTAGAAAAAAAATATATAAAAAATCTACATGAAACAATTTGTCGCAGATTTAATGAATTGAATCAACAGCACCTGTAAGCAAATAAGTACATTTCTGACTTGTACTTTATTGAATTTCTTTTATTAAACTCTTTTATTTATTTTATTTGTTCTCTACTTTTATTAAATTTGTGTGCTTATTGTAAAGAAATAAACTAGTTACAGTAACAATGTTTGTGATGCAAAATTCTATTTATTTTTTTAATGCAAACACACTCAAGAATAATTTACTTGTCACGCACACTTTTAAAAACAGAAAAGCAATTTGACAACTTTTAAATTATTTAGAATTTATTTATGCTATTAATGAAAAAATAACATACCATTTTTACATTTGTTATCTAATATAATTTTTGAAATAGTGATTCAAAACATTTCAGCTGCATAAAAGTATTTTCAAATGAAACCTAAATTTAGTTTTTAAACAGTTGAACAATGCAATGATTTGTGTAATAAAAATACTAATATTTCATTAAATATTTCCATATAAAAAGAAAAAAAAAACGCATGTTGTTGTTGTTTTCTAATTTCAAAAAACTGCTTAATAAAATGTACATTCAACGGATCAAACTTTGGACTCAGAAATATCTTGGGTATTCTTTTAACTAAATGTTTAAAATTTATCATTATGCATATGTTTAATATAAAAGAATATTTAATGCTTCATGTTAAAAAAAAGACGTTATGATTTTTTTATTATTTGAAAAAGGATATTTATAATCTTTAAATTTTAAAATTACTTAATGTGCATCTTTTTGAAAACACATATCAATCACTTTTTTTAATTATTTAAAATAATAAAATATCTTCACCTTTTCCGGCACAGACAAATTCTGTTCGTAAAATGCGAAATTACTGACTGATGACGGAATTTACAAACGACTTTTTTAGAAAATAAAAACTCCTTATTTTAAGCTTTCATTATAAAAACAAAATTTTATTAAAATATTCTTGGTGCCGAATGCACGTTTGGAATGAAAATTAGGTGTGCCCGAAGTGGGACCACTGTGCCGGAAAGGGTTAAGGCAAAATAATTGCGTAAAGTTTTCGCTAATGCTCATAGTTTTCAAAATGTTTGTGCCAAAATTTTTATTTAAAAACATACGAGTAAGCTTATTTGGATAAATAAATATTCATATAAAACGCATATTTTCCCCAAAATGTTAAAGATTTAGAAAATTGAATTTAAATTTATCATAAGAAAGTGATAACAAATGTTATTTCAGAAACAAATATAGATAAATATTATTCATTTATTAATAAAAATAATGATTCTTTTCGGCTAAAGGAACGCAATCGCAATGTGGCACCAGGCACGCTACAAATCGAATACCACATCCTGATGTGTTTACTGCACATAACAAATTGTGAGATAATGTTTGTAATTAACTTCTTGAATAGACTATATGAATACGTTATCTCTTTTAATGAATTTAATATTTTTATATACATATTAAATAAGACCTTTTAAAAATATACTGGGTGCTCCAAAATTCGACTGACAAATTAAGAGGGGTGATAGAAGGCATCAAGAGGATGAAAACTTACCATAGAACATGGGGTCGCAAACCACGTTTAGTGGGTAAAAATCACAGAAATATTTCTGAAGGGTGTGACGTCGCATGGAGCAAAAAGGGACAATAATAAATAGAAAAAAAACATTTATTTGACGTAAAATATGATTGCACTGCATTACAGTTCAACGTCAAAAAGGAGGCGATGAGACATTTTTATAGAAATATGATTTAACGCGTCCAGTAACCCTTTGTCCGTCGGTGTCGGCTGTGCAATGACCTTCATGGCCGCAACTTCGAACAATTTCTATATAAAAATGTGTCGTCGCCTTCTTTCTGACTTTGAACTGCAATGCATTGTAATCATGCTTCAAGCCATATAAAAAGTTTTTTGTACTTATTATGGGGCCTTTTTGTTCAAATCGACGTCACGCCCTTCATAACTATTTTTGCGACTTTTTCCCACTAAACCTGATTTGCGACCCCATGTTCTATAGTAAGTTTTCATCCTCTTGATCATTTCTATCATCCCTGGAATTTTAGAACACCCTGTATAACACATCAGGGCACAAACTTTAAAGCTTGAAGTCAGTCTCAAATTAAAAATATTGGTCGTTATAATTCTATACTAGTTGAAACGTCTTTACTTTTCGTCTGAAAGTAATTCGGAACCTTTAAAAAAATTCAGCTTTTGTTTGCAGCTTAGGTGTTTGTAATACTTAAAAGTTTTATACAAACTCTAAAAATCGTTATCTATAAATAAACATTATTCTAGTCGTATCCAAATTGATAAAAACTTATAAAACATTTACTCCAATCATGCAACCCTCTGATATGAGCTATCGTTGCGTTGTATTGCAAAATAATAATAATAATAATAATAATAATAATAATAATAATAATAATAATAAACAATAGAAATGATAATAACACTATTAATACACAATCCAAATAATATTAATTATAGGCAATAATAAAAATTAAATAAATAAATAAATGAACATATGTATAACAAAAATAAATGTACAGATATACTCTAATTAGGAATAAACAGTGGAACATAGCTTTGATTTAAAATAATATTGAACACTAAAATAGAAACAATTTTGTTCTGATAAATTTATAATAGTTCATTTTAATATTTTTTAGCTTATTAATAATTAGCTCATATGCTAAGTATAACTTAAACTACAGGATTAAGATGTAAAGGTTTTTTTTTTTCTGTGGCAAAGTATAAAAGGAAGGAATATGTGAGCAGTGAGGATCATAAGTATTTGGTGAGAGCAAGTAAAATGTGTTTTCGAGATCCAAAAATGGTCACATATATTACATACGCTGCTTCCTACTTGATAAGAAATTTTGTGTACCGTAATAAACGAATAAATGCAGGTTTCAATCGATTAGTGTGGTTAATTGATCCAGCGAAATTACCGAAAAAATCGAAACGTACATTCAATGGAGAAAACTATAATACATTCATGGCCAACTTTTTTAAAACCCAGATTACATAAGTAAACAAGGTAATTATGTACTACTATACTATCTGTGTAATGTTATTGTAAGGAAGTACAAATTACAGTCTCATGTGAAAAATTTAAAAATAAATTCACCTAAGTTACATGAACATCCATCATATTATCGTGTGACCTAATTTAATAAGAGGCAATGAAGAATCATTAAAAATTCGATTTTACTATCAATTCTCCATAATAAAGATCTTTGTCCAATTGTCATGTCATCGGTCATATTTATTGATGGATTCTTATTTTATTTTCATAAAGATTTGGTGCCGTTTGGCTGATAAAAAGGGATTAGTCCGTATTAAGCTAATCTAAATTGTCTAAGTCATAATCAAGGGATTGCCTAAAAAACAATTACCGCGTTAACTGAAACTGCATAAAAGCGATTGAAATCTGTATTGACAAAATGATATTTTATGAAAACTCGTTCTCATACCTGTTTATATTTACTAAATGAGAAAGGTTTTCTCAGGTAAGAACCTAGTGGCAAAGAAATATGAGAGCATTATTGGATGGATATATTTTAACTAAATATTGACGATTTCCTAAATACTGGGGCGAAATACCGTATGAGTCAAAATGATTTCCCTGATTACAAATGACAATAACTTGGTCAGTAAGTAAGTGTTTGTAACTTTGTAGTATTGTTGCTAACAATAATTGAAAGAAACGTTTTATTAAATATTAGGGATTTGCTAAATACTGGCGTGAATTTCCGTGTGAGTAAAAATGATTTCCTTGATTACAAATGACAGTAAATTTGCTATTAACAATAACTGAAAGAAACGTTTTACTAAATATTAGGAATTTGCTTAGTAGTAGCGTGAAATATCGGTTGAGCCAAAATGATTTCCTTGATTACAAATGGCAGTAAGTTCGTTGTTAACAATGCTAGAAAGAAACGTTTTACTAAATATTAAAGATTTACTAAATAGAAGCGTGAAATACCTGGTGAGAAAAAGGATTTCCCTGATCAGAAATGGCAATAACTTCATTGTAAATAATGATAGGAAGAAACGCTTAAACACTTTACAGATGTAAGCTCAAAAGTTTGTTTGCGTAATTCCTAACAGTTCAATGTGTTTCATTTTAGTTACACAAAAAACATCGATGTAGTATTCCATTCAATACCAGACATCATTGTAAATGCATTCTGCATGACTCCTTGTGATTGTTTTATGGAGATATTTGCCTACAGTGAAAGAATTAAAGATGTGCATTGCGAATGAACTGACGTTACTGTCTGCACACAGTACATGTTTCACAATATCTGGCATGAAATGGACTATTTCATGGATGTTTTGTGACAGACTAAGAAGAATAAGACCACAAAGGAAAAGACCACATAGAACAGTTTTGAAGTGACCAAACAAATTTTCCTTCTTTAACCCCTTGCCTGTGGAAATATATTTGAGAAAAACATGCAAAAAATGAGAAAAAAAAGTTTTCTCCATGGAAAATTTTCAATAGAAATTTTTTTTCACTCTTTGCCTGTAACGTCCAACGCATATGTCCCAATTTTGGAATGCCCGACCTGAGTTCGGGCAAGAGAAAAATTGGTGTTTCAATTCCGTGAAGCCCGAATTCAGTTCGTCCACTGCATAATATGTAATTTACCATTTTCCTAATGGATGGCGATACTTTCCCGCGAAAAGTTCGGCTGTTTCGCGCAATTTTTCGGATTTTTCTTAATTTTGCAGTTTTTCACAAATTTTATCAAAACCACATTATGTTTGACAGGTAGGTATATAAGTTGTTCGCAAGTTAAAAGTTCCATTGCATTGTTTTTAAGCATTCGACGAACTGAATTCGGGCTTTACGGCATTGAAACACCGATTTTTCTTTTGCACGAACTCAGCTCGGGTATTCCAAAATTGGCGCATTTGCGTTGACCGAACCGTGTTCGGGCATCACAGGAAAGTGGTTAATGTGCTTAAAGCGCTTCTTCCTATCATTATTACGATGAAATGATTGCCATTTGTATAAAGAGAAATATTTTGACTCGCCCTGTATTTCAAGAACATTGGTGCATTTACATTTTTGCAACATTGTGGCAATATCAATAAGAAATATTTATCCCGCGTAAAGCTAGAAACAAACATTTCTGAAGTATCGGAACTTAAATGCAGTTACTTCCAATTTCAAAATAAACTTTCTAAAATATTATATCCCCATTTTGTGTATATATTTCTGAAGTACGTAGCATCAGCGTTTATCATTCTCATTTGAATCACTTTGTTTTTAGTAAATATTTAAAGTAAATATATACAAATATAATATTATAAAATGATCCATATTCGCATTATTATCTTTGAGGGTAATTTTTATAAGTGGACTAAATATTTGATAAATGTAAAACTTAATATTTCAAAGACATATCATTATAAAAAAATGAAAATATGGACTAGCTGTCAGATTACTAAATTTATAACCCTCGTATAGATTATGTTTTATGAAAAATAGCTTAAAATAATATTTTGAAAAAACTCGATAAGGAAATAGTTGAGTGCCACATTGTAAAATTAAATTTCTACAGATTTATCTATTTTTAGAAATCTATTATGTACTTATCTTATAACAGAGTAAGAAGATTACATACTTTATGTGACGTGTTTTCTGTTTTGAATATCAGAAATAACGATAATTTATCATCTAAACAAAGCAAAGCTTATGATTATATTAAAAGCCATTTTCATTAACGTCATATTGAAGATTTATTATTATATTAAGACTTCTGTTTGTTTAAATTTGTATAATAAAAACTGAGCAAAAATACTTTTATCAATATAACGATAATATAAACTTGGCATATTGCAATTTATGTCTGTGTAATGTTTGAAGCATATTATCTTATACCATTTATCTTCTAAAAGTGCATTATTTGAATAAAGTATTCTTATAAAATATTCCATTACTTTTATTGAAAAAATATTTATTTAATAAATGTTCACTAAGTAAGCTATTAAGAGTTTTACATTTTTGATTATTGCAACGAACAGTGTTTTTCAATGGAAATATTAATCAAAATACACGCTATCACAGGCAAAAGAACACTAAGATAAAACCAATATTTGTTTAATATTACAGTAACGATGTATTTATATTTTATGCATTGAACTCAAAATTGTGCATGAACTCAGAATTTTATACTCTAACTCAGAAAGTGTTATTACATGGGAGTTAAACTGGATCAATTTTGGGAAGTCAACGAGACAGAAATTCGGAATTTGTTATTGAAAATAGTATCCTAGAAATATTGTATTATTAGTTTTAATTAATTTTTTTAGGTAAGATTGGCTCGATAATACCAAAATATGTATATATAAAACTATTTACCGCAATATTTTTCAAAATACACAGAATTTTTAGCTAATATTGCCACAATAACGTAGTTGATAACATTCCTTTTTTTCATATAAAATAAATAGTTTAAAAATAGTTTAAATTAGCTAAAAATACACAGAATTTTTAGCTAATATTGCCACAATAACGTAATTGATAACATTCCTTTTTTTTTTCATATAAAATAAATATATTTTGAACAATTTTTATTTTTATGTGATTAATGATTAACTTTATTGATTTAATAAAATTTTTGGTTTCGTTTGACTTCACCTAGAAAAAGGAATTGATTAAAAGAACAAAACATGTTTTGTTGAGTATATTTTGGATGTTTCAAGCAAAATTTTTAGTTGAAGTAAAAAGTTGGTTTTGTTGCATTGACAAAAAAATATTGTTGACACTCTTACAAAATTTTAACAAAATTTCATCAATTTTACTTGAATTAACAAAATCTGTTTTTTTAATTTTACCACAATTTTGTAATTTATAATTCCCGCAAAATTTTGTTGCTTTTACAAAATTTAAATTGTTGTGTAGTAGCCATAACTCTCTCACGTAACTTGGTTTATTTGACTTATAGAGCTGTATAATTAAAGGATTAACATAATTTTTGGATAATTAAAACTTTTTTAATTGGGACGGACCAAGGTAGTTTTAAAAATTCCCCTATCCAATTATTACTTTCTTCTGTCTTTACAAGAAGAAAGTATTGGAATCATGAAAATTTTCAACTTCTGGTTTTCGACGGATTTTAGAAGGTCTTGAACATGATTTGATTGTTTTCAGAAAATGACTGTCTATGACTCTGTCTGTATGTATGTGACAAAAATTTTGTGGGAGCTCTATTTCAAGAACTAGTGCACGGAATTTAATTAAACTTTATATTCAGTTACTTCCTGATATAAATTGGTGCTGATTAGTTTTTGGCATAAATCGCGCAACAGGTGGCCCTGCTATGTTGCAATTTTCGCGATTTCTGCAATAGATTCGCGATTTCTCAAGAACTAATGCACTTATTTACATCAAAATATAGATTGAGTTAGACCTTGACATAAATAGAAGCTGATTAAGTTTTGGTGTCAATAGCCCAACAGGTGGCACTGCTATGTTACTTTTTTCATGATTTTCACTGTAACTAAATCTCAAGAACTAATGCACGGATTAATTTTTAAATCATTTTCAGCATTGATTTACGCCTGTAATTCTTAAATAATAACCAGTGAATTTTTATCCTGCTTTTTTTCAAGCGTAAACCGACAGAGTGGAAAATGTCCCAAGCCGAGAATTGTACCCGGGTCCTCAAAATAGCGCTCTGAGGCCCCAGCATACGGCAACACAGTTACCTTTTAATTAACTTTCTGCAGTGAATTACGCCTGTAATCCTTGAATAATAACCAGTGAATTTTTATCCTGCTTTTTAAAGGCGTAATTCACTGCTGAAAATGAATTAAAAATGATCTATATGTTGCCGTATGCTGAGCTTTGTATTTTCGTCTCATGTTTGCCGCAAAAATTTGCATGCTCATGCAGGGCCTGTTTACCGAATAGTCCCGGGAAGCCCGTGCTTACCCAAAGAAATACAAAGGTGGGCCCCAAATTTACTTTTCAGAATAACTTTTTACAAAAATAAATAAATAAATAAATCAGGGTAAGAAATGCATGTTTTCCTTACGAAATTTTTATCTAAGAAGCTCGCTCTTTCTAAATTGTTGTTTACTAAAAATTTTGATGGTAAAATTTCAAATTGTAGCAGCATACCAAAAATGGATTTAGTAAATAACAAATCAATTGGTAGAGGGAGGCCCCAGGGTTACGTCGGGCTTCCCCTACTTTTATGTCTTAAGCGGGCGCTGTGCTCATGATGACATTTCTATCTTGTGCTGCGTTTACAGCTGGTCGGACATATATAAGAGTGAGAAATTTCAAGTTTGGATATCGTTCCTTCTGTTTCAGTGGTTAGAGTCTCAAATCGTTATTCTGAGGGCCCGGTTTCGATTCCCAGCTGGGAAAATTGTTCAAACTGTAGATTTATGCTTGAAAAAAAGCAGGATAAGAATTCACTTGTTATTATTCAAGGATTACAGGCATAATTCACTTTTGAAAATGAATTAAAAATTACCTAAAAAAAATAGTTAAGTTTAAATTGGTTCTAATACAAAAAATAATTTTTAAGTAAATATTATAATTGTTTATCTAACAAAAACCTTTTGTTGTTAAAACAAAAAAAAAATCTTATAATTACACAAAACAATTGTTCTTTAAACAAAAGTGTTTGTTGCTGAAACTGAAAAGAACTCTTAAAGTAACAGATAATTATATTTATTTTGAGAAAACTTTCAACAAAATAATTTTGTTAATTCAAGTAAAACTGAAACATTTTTACTTGAATTAACAGGGCATTTTTTTGCTGACGATACAAAATTTTTTGTTAGAATTGCAAAAAAAAAAAAAAAAAAAAAAAAAAAAAAAATCAACAATATTTTTCTTGTTGATTCAAACAAATTTTCCATTAACCCATATTTAAACGGAAAGTTTTGTTGGGCCAACCAAATTTTTGTTGATTCAGCAAAACTTTTCTCTGGGTGTTGAAACTTGAAAGGTTGGCAGTTGTCTAATAACATTTTATTCATAAAGAAATCGTTTGCTGTGTTTCATGCCACAATTACAGATATTCATATATTATACTAGTACTAGCTGTTTAACCCATTCTACGAACGGCAGTTGATGAATTTAATTCTAAAACCAAAATAAAAAATAAAAATCAGTACAACCAAATGTATCTATGTAGAAAAATAATTTTCTACTACTGTGTATTTTTTAATGAAATTTAATTTATCATGTTACTATGGCAGCAGACGATAAAACGATATCTTTGGAATAAGGGAATAAATACAAAAAAAAAGTTTTGTTGATGTTTGCGGTAAATGTTTTTGTTTATTATTTTTTTAATTTAATAATTAAGCACAATTAAATAATCTCTAATTATTTGCATGCGAGGTAAAATAATTATTGTAATACCTGCTTCAGCTTTTTCGTTTGCTTTCTGCAAAGCGGCGTACGTAATATGTATATCTCACATTTCAGTAAACATTTAGAACTGGTTAGAACTCGCACGATTACGGGTTGAACATAAAAAACGACAAAAATTCGTCAAAATTATAAAATAAAAGAAATCTATTTAAAATTTTCGAATTTTTTGCCCCAATCGTTCATTCCCCCCCCCCCCTACCAGTAATCCGTGTGCCAAATTTCGTAGCCCTGCGCCCTGTGATTTACGAGTTTTTGAGGTTATATAAATACGTGCACGGATTTTAATAGGGTAGATTTTAGCAGTTTTAAGAAATTCTTTTCGTTAAGATTGGCAAAATATTCACGAAAAATAAAAATAAAATTTTTCGTAATATTATATGAAAATGATTCACTGTTGCACAAGATTAAGCCAATGCTGTTGAATGATATTTTCCTAATATGAAAGTATTTTGCTTTCGTTGTATGCTACAACTGAAGTTGATATCGTACACTTCTATATCATCAGTTAATTTACCATTCTTTTAAGTAAGACTGGATACCTATTTTCAAAATAGTGAAATATCCTACTTCCCATGAGTGAGATTCAGCGAATATTTTAGCAATATATCTTTTTTCATATGAAGATATTCTACAGATAACTACGTCTTATGCCAATTTATAAACATTCTATTATAGTACTTGACTTTTTATTTTTATTTTATTGTATTGTAAAATTGTAAAATACCCCGAAAACAGAAAAACAGTCATACAAATTATCAATTTTATTAAATACGTTTATAATATTTTTAGGTTGAAATAAGCTGTTTTTCCTGCTTTGTTAATGCTATGTATATAATTAGATAAAAAATAATACAGTCACAGAAAAGTAAATTATATGTATTAAAATATGAGTGTATGCATTTATTGTCATATTTTTAGCAGAAACAAGCATCCCTGTCAGTTCGAGTATTTGGTAAAACACCTCAAAATTTCGAAATTAATTTTTTGAGAGTTTATTATTTTTTAATTTCCGTTGCAATTTCTGCCACAGTAGCAATTACACCATTGTTGGGATGCAAAACTGGAAAGATGAAAATAATGGGGATTATCATGTTTTTACAGATGCCATTTTCTCATTAAATTTTCATACAAAAAGGCATTTTTTCTAAATGGAATTGGTCTTTGACTTTTCACAAAGTGGAAGACTTTGGATAAGAAAGAGATTGGATATAATATTTTAAAGAATGTTTTGTGCCCAAATGCATTTCAGTTCTACCTCACAATATTTTAAAATAATTTTTTGTAATCGAAATCTCACATTTTCAGTCAAAAAACTGAAATAATTCAGTGTAATTGTATAAATATCACATAACAAGCAAAATGTGCTTTATTTGATTTCACTCAACGTGTACTGTGACAGAGTGTTCTACACCGATACTGTTTGAGCGATTACATTTTACAATTGAACTTGTGCCGTCTTGTGAACTTATCCTTTCATTTCTGCCTTTAAGTTTCAGAAAGTGTGAAAGAGGTTCGGTGTAATTGAATTATCGTTTGTACTTCCTGCGTTGATGTTAATTAGTATAGCACGTGTTTTTTTTCGTAAAAATATGAAGTCTTCGATGGTTAAAAATAGTTCTTCGCAACTGATTCTTATCTGCGATAGAGAGACAAGTTCAGTAGCTACGGACAATATTCTGTCTAATTAGAAAATATATCAAACATAATTAATAGAGGATTGCCAGTGGTAAGATTTGAAGTTTGGTTTATTTCAAAGAAGCTAAACTTAAATTTCACCGAACTTCAGTTAATATACAAATTTTGAAGATAAAATTATATGTCAGTATTTGTTGATCTAACCATTCATAAATTTGATAGTAACTTTTGTTATTTTGAAATAAGCTCCCCCCCCCCCCCAATCCTCTTCTTTGCGTGTATTGTACGGATTTGCGGGAGAGACTTTAGACCTTGTCCTATAAGTTTTATTCATATACATCATTGTGTCGCCATGATACAATATTTTATATTTTATATGTGTTTACTTCGTGCCACTGTCCATATATTTTGATAGTGACTTTTGTTATTTTGAAATAAGACCCCCCCCCCACATCCATCCTCTTCCTTGCGTGTATTTTACGGATTTGCAAGAGAGACTTTAGATGTTGTCCTATGAGTTTTATTCATATACATCATTGTGTCGCCATGATACACTATTTTATGTTTTATATGTGTTTACTTCGTGCCACTATCCTTATATTTTGATAACTGTTTATAGTGCACCATCTTCTAGTGCAAGAAACTGTCGGACCTTCACTTGTCTTTGTGTTGTCGTCATTTATTTTATCATATTCTGCCCAATGTTTACCTACTGTTCTCCAATCCGCTCTCAGTCCCGTTTATCGTTTGGTTCAGCGCGGCTGAATTTTGTAATATATTTTTAATACCTCAATAAAGGTGACCGGAAGGAACATCTATGCTCTACAGACTTGGTTTCATAGTCTAAGTAGTCCTTTTCAGTCACTAACAGTAAAAGAGAGACATAGATTAATCTTTTTAGTCGCATCTCATTGCCATTTCCTTGCTATAGTTAATTATACTGTTGTTATTGTTAATTATTAAAGCTTGAAGGCTCAATTCTTCTAAAGACATGGAAAAATCACCATAGTTATAAACCTCCGGTGTAAATATGGTTTTAATGAAATTTAACACTGAATAAAATTAATATTAGTTTTTTTTTCTAATGATGAAATACAATTAAATATCTTTTCCCGACCGTTATAGAAAGATCCCATGCTATGCAAATACAATACATCGAGTTGCCAAGCATTATTTACAATTTATATGAAAGTGTGAATATATAATATATATAGAATTTGTAAAGCAAAAATATGTCCTTTAGTAATGCTGACGTCATACTGACGGTGACAACGCTTGGCCAATAAATTTCGCTTTTACGGCTTTTTCTTTAATTTCTAAACATCGAGCAAATTAAATTTTTATGCCATCGAATAGGGAAAAAAAATTTCTTTTGAATGCAATTTATTTAAAAACTGTATCTAAATTTATTAATTTTAATTGCATTTAAAAATTATTTTCAAGCGTATTTTTTTAAATTATTTTTATCTATCGTGTGCAACTTGATTACAAAAGACTAACCTGTTTGCACTTACAACAATATAAATAAATCAGCGCTCCTTTCCGGGTAATATTGCATAAAGTAATTAAATTTTCAGAAATCGAAAAGTCAAATAGTATAATAATATAAATAAAACAAACGATTAACAGATATGTAATCGAACTACGCGCTTAAACCGTTGAAATTATTCGAATTAAAAAGACTGCTGTAAGTAGTGATCTTTTACCATTTATTCCGCTATTAACTCCTGAGATGTGGCTAATACGGAAATATCGCTTTTAATAAATTTCAAAACTGTTTTTGAATACATAATTGATTTTTCATAAATAAATTTTCAAGGTTAGCACTCTGTTTGGAATTTCAAAGGAATATGGCATCACTATTTAAATTATATATATATATATATATATATATATATATATATATATATATATATATATATATATATATATATATATATTAATTTTTCAAACAGAGAATTCATAATCGCCTCGTTTATTTACGGAATTTGTAAAATATATCTGCAGTTAAATGTTAAAAATTTGTGGTAGAATTTTGGAAACCTTGAAAAATGCTTTTTGGTTTTGTTAAATGACAAACTAAAAAAATGTGCATATTAAATATTAAAAAATCTATTATAATCTTCAATATAAAATGTGGTTTCCACCTATATTCTGTAACCCTTGGTCCAATTAAGAAACAAGAAACATATCGTTACTTTCAGGCAGTTATGATAAATACCAAATAAAATAATACATTATTTTTTTCTGGATGAAATCTGAGACTATTTGTATCTTCCTATGTAATCCTAATAAAGTTTATTTCTTAATAAGTCACAGGAGGGATGTTTTAATAAATATCTTTTATGTTGCGATTCCAAAACGTACCTTGGAGTATTTTTAATTAAACTTCTAAATTTTGTATGATATATCCTAAAGACTATTTGGAAGAGGAAAGTAATTTTGCGGATCGCTATTTGTCTGTTTATGTCTTTTTTTCTTATTTATGGTAGAATTACTTTTTCTTTTGTTTATAATAAATGGTAGTTTAATTAATCGGTGATAAAGGTTTATCTTTATTTTTTAATATTATTGATATACATTTTAAATAATATATGACTGAATGTCATTTTTTAGCCCTCAAAACAGTCGAGTATATAATTTTTTTTTTTTTTTTGCAAGATTTAAAGAAAAGATTTCTTTCTATGCGTGGCATATTTGTATGAAACGCGAAATTGCTTTTTTATTACTGCTATTATTATTTTTGTTATCTTAATTGTTCATGATAAAATTTATGACTGTTATTTTTAAATTGCACTTGTTTCTGTTTTTTTTTTTTTTTTTTTGTTTTTGGAGTTCTTCAAAATAAAAATGTGTGAAAATTGGTCATAAATATTTACTTTTGTTTTGAAATGAGTAAAATTACTAGTAATTTTATTTCCATCTTTACAATGCATATGCCATCTTTATTGTTAAATTTTGCCGGAAAACATCTTTCTTTTTCTTCTATTACGTATTAAGGAATAAAAATAAGTAATTTTATTTTGTACTCAAAATGTTATTTTTTAAAGCGAACACCAAATGTTTCTCGATTTTAAATACACAGATTGACAACTCAAATCTTTCTGACTTATTGGACAATTCATTTTGTTTTCTGTCTCCCTGAAAAGTTCGTGTGCTCCCTGAGTCCTAAGTGTTTCTGTACTAAGAAGAGGTTCTACATCTTTGGCATAACATTCACGTGATTTTTATGGTTTCGTTCATCTCATGAAACCCTATTACCCCCGCTCCGTTGTCTGTCCGTCACAGAGCCATTCTCAAAAAATATGTAACTTACAGAGTTGAAACTTAGTGTATAAATCTGAATAGCAGCTGTGAAGAGCTCAAAATATTAAAATTTGAAAAATTCGTATTATTTTAATAAATATAGATAAAAATCAAAATTCTAACAGCATTTTCCTATTAAATTGAAACATTTTTAGTTATAGACGATACCAAAAACTAAAAATCCACAACGAAATTCTTTCTACAATAATTAATTTTCTATCAGACGATTTTCACGTGAAAAATGAAAATGAAATAAAAAGTTTCACCAATTGAAAACAAGAACGAAAAATCATGCGTCAAGCATAGATTATGTAGCACTTTCCAACGCTTCTAAAATAATTTTACAAATCATTACCGTTTAATAAGCTGAAAGATGACATCTAAGTAAACAATTTGGAAAACGCATAACATATTTAAAAACGTAATTTCAGGAATTTTCAATATATACAATATTCGGAAAAATATCCGAATACTTTTATGTAGCCCTGTATATGATCTATAGATTTGTATATATACATAGGATGCTAAATTTTAGTTTAGTTAGGAAACGCGTAGCACAGTTTAAATTCTCCTTCTGGAGTTTCTGTCAATAAACGGAAATGTGTTCGCGAACTTTTGTGCTGCCCTGTATAGGATCTACAGAATTTATACACACCACGTAATAGACAAAAAGCTAGTTAAGATTAAAATCGCGTTCAGTAACTTAAAACGCACTTCCAGGAATTATTGTTAACAGACAGTAGAGAATTCTTTTGTGTGTCCCTGTAAATGAACGATGACTGCTATACACACACTATTCTGTAGTAAGCCTCTTGTAATGCACCTTAGTAATATATATAAACTTCAATGCGTTTAAAATAGTGGAACATTATTTAAATAAGCCGCAGACGATTTTTCTCCATAGACGTAATGTAACGGAATTATTTTGACTGTCCCTGTAAAGTAACTCTAAGTGCTATACACCTACTATTCCATATTAAGCTTCTTCTAATGCATCTTAGTGATCTATATAAATTTCAATGCGTTTACAATAGTGAAACATTTTTAAAATAAACCGCAAATGATTTTTCCCCATAGACCGCAATGTAACGGAATTCTTTTGAGTGTCCCTGTAAGAAAACTATAAGTGCTACACACTTCAGTTGAAATAGGGAACGTGCCATAGATAACGACAATAACATATAAAAATTGCAGAGCAATCCGAGCATATTTACGGGAGTTAGAGCACGGACAGACGGCCAGACAAACCGAAGTCATAAGCACTTTTCAACTAGGTTGGAAAGTGCTAAAAAGATAAATATGAAATAAAATTGATTGACGCCATAGTCGTAATAAAACGGAAAATGTCTAAGATTTCTCAATAATACAAGGAGTATGAGTATGAGTAAGTAAACAAATCAGATTAATGTCACGTCATTAGAGAATTAAAAAGAAAATCTGACGTGATATGGGAAGTTTAACTAATTTTTCAGATGTTTGAGAATAATACAAAGCGAGTATCAATATAAATAACAGAGAATTGTAAATATATGAGTTTGAGAAACATATTGAATCGTGATAAAAATCCGATTATAGAAATATTCGCATATTTTAACTTTTTGAAGGTATACACCAATTTGTTTAATTTTGAAATTATTTTTTTAAATCTTGCATTTAGTCCGTATGACGGATATTATTATGACAGAATATAATAGCGGGCTTGGCCCGCTATCTGGCTGGTTTAGATATTCGAAAAAACGAAAAAATAGACCGGTAAATTTTTACTTTATAAAAAACATGACTTTTTCTTTTGTTGTTGCTAAATGAAATTTATTTGGATTTATTAAAGAAAGGATAAAGTGTTTTGAAAGGAATATTAAACGAAACCCTTTGAGCGATCTTTGATCACACTTACCCACTTGTTTTTTCTCTTTTTTTAACCTTTTGCGAACTGAAAAAAATACTTAATGGATGAATATTATAATGTATGGTTGTATGTATAAGTTCCAGCAAATGTGATTAGCTTTCTTTTAAATAAAAAAATGAAGGAAACCGGGTGCTCGAGAAAAATGGTCACTCAGTTTTAAAAACATGGTTTCGTGAAAAAAAAAATTACAAGAACGTTACTTTCAAACACTTGCGCTACATTCAATGAACAAAAATGAACTGTTGTAAGGAACTAGAATATCACGAAACCACATTAAAGCAACAATCTACACTCATAAAGGATGCAAAAATGCAAAATAAAATAAATTTTAAATTTTAACCCAAACAAGTACAATCTCTCCTTTATGACTGTGAGCGAAATCCGTTGTTGTTTACAACGGAGTACCCAATGTTTCTTTTACTTAAGTATAAATATGTTGTTCTTCCCAGATTGACAACTTACATTTTTGTGACTGATTTAACAACTTATTTTCTTTTCTTCCTACAATATTTGTTGATGTGTTTCCAGATTAATGAGTATGAAACGAAGATCCCTTGTTGCAATGTTTATCTATCTTAAGCATAAGTATGTTGTTTTTTCAAGATTGACAAATCAAATCTTTCTGACTCATTTAACAATTTATTTTCTTCCCTGTCTACATGAAATGTTCACGTGCTCCCAGAATAATGACTGTGAAGCGAAATATTTTGATGTTTAAAGTGTTTCTCTATATTAGGGATAAGGGTGTTTTTTTTTTTTTTAGATTGACACCTCATACCTTTCTGATGCGTTTAACAATTTATTTTATTTCTGTCTTCATGTACTGTTTGTATGATAGCAGTTTAATAACTGTGAAGCGAAATACCCTGTTGTTTAAAATGTTTCTCAATATTAAGGAGAGGGGTGTTGTCTTTTCCAGATTGACAACTCAAATCTTTCTGACTCATTTAACAATTTATTTTCTTCCCTGTCTACATGAAATGTTCATGTGCTCCCAGAATAATGACTGTGAAGCGAAATATTTTCATGTTTAAAATATTTCTCTATAATTAATAATTCTTCGAACTACCTGTTATTTCAGACATTATTTTAATCTTTAACACATATAGACAGGCACTGTACATTCTTAAAAACATATTTAAAAACATATAAAACCAGTCCACACGCTAAAAAATTCGTAAAAGTAGAATATTTTCGCCCGTTTGCCCAGGCATCTTCAATACTGATGTCTCGTATTTCTGCTCTGTCAGTCCGATTTTTCTAAAACTCCCCTTCTGTCCCTTTCTAACAGCATCTGGTGCCATCTGGTGTCAATCTTGGCGTGAGTTACGCCGTTGCAAGTTTTTGTATCTGATGTGTATATCTCTATTGCCTCTCTCTGCAATGCATAGTTTAGATTATTGTAATTAGCTAACTTTTCAACATTATTAAAGTTTATTTTAATTGGGGATGTATTGTTTAATCGGGCTATTGCGGTGGTTGATTTACCTAAATTTATGTCTCTTCTGTGTTCTTTAATTCTCTCCTGGATTTTCCTTTTTGTCATGCCTATATATGAATTATCTTTTCCTTCGTTATCTTTGAAATTAATTTTGTATATCACTCATGTCTGTTGATAATTTAGCTTTTCCGCAACAACAACAGACATCAACATATCAACAGACATCAGGGATATTATAATATTATGAAAACTATTGCATATAAAAATATGACAATTGGGAGTTTTATAGAGAAAAGTTCAATAAACACGCTGAAGTAGACAGTTTTTAAATCAGAGAAACATTTCAAGAGCTATTTAATGTTGAATTCGATCAAAATATTTCTGTTGAAAACGTTTTATAAGGATTCAAAACTATGCATAGGAATTTTACTATATTTCAAAGTGGCGTACTTGACAAGCTTGCGGCGTCCAGTGTAATATCATTTTTCAAATTTGACTAACTTTCTGAAATTTTTTACAAATTTTTATTTAAAAATTCATTATTTTTATTGAGATTCATTTCATATTTCGAAAAAGCCATTTTTAATAAGTTGCCAATTTGGAAAACAGCGCAAATAATAATATTAACTTTCAATTAAAAATGTATTTACACGTGACTATTAAAAACAGAAATAAAACTTTTAAATAATAATAATTAAATGATCGAGTGTTAAAAAGCAGTAAATGAAGAGAATTAGGACATAGAAAATGTAGTTATACATAAATATTAAAAAGCGAAATAACACTTAAAATTAATAATTAAATTATTACTCGTTAAAAGCTGTAAATGGGATAAAATTACGCCATATTTAAAATGCTCAAATAATAATATTTTCAAACAGTTTCAATTTAAAAACATATTTACATGAGATATTTATTACTTCAAAAAAATATTTTTACCTATTGTTGCAAATTTTAAAACGGGGTAAATAATAATATTTCCTTTCAATTAGAAACTATATTTTTACGTTAATATTAAAAAGAAGAATAACATTTTGGTCAAAATTAAGTTAGATTGAAAACGATACATTTAAAACGTCTTATTAAAAACAATTTTCTTGTATAGTCGTACTAAAAATCCGCGAGGCAGCGACATTGTATAAAAAAAGTTTATTTACTCTTATTTTATCAATCACGAAAACAGCCGTTAGCTGTCACGGCAGCAGTTGATTCGGCCTTAAAACTCCCTAGTCAATGAAAAATGAATAGAAACCCAATGGCAGAAGATTTCTACTGGTTATTTAATTATAATTCAATATTCCGTAAACTTTTTACTAGAGCAAATTAGTGTGTTTTTTTAGACCCTGCAGTGTCTGAACGGGGATTGTCGACCGTAGTACGTAGGGAGCAAAAACCTTAGTTTATGTAAAACAAATATATTAGAAATGCTATAATATTCATGCCGCTTTCGAATATTTATGAACGTATTTCTTTAGGGTTGTTTAAACTGGGATAGGCAATGTAATGAAGAGATTGAAGAGTCAAAGATACATACTGCGACTAAGATGATTAAATACTGCTTTAAAAAATACATTATAGATACATTTTATGAAAAAAAAAAAATAAACATACTAATTGGGTAAATACATAGCTAAAAATGTTTATGCCTCATTCGACAATTATTTTTTTAATGGAAATACTTTACTTATTTACTTCAATAATTTCGGTTATTTACTAAAATATATTTGTTTGTATAAAAATAGTGGTACTTAAAACTTTAAAAGTTGGTACCTACGGCAGAGCTGCCAAGTCTCCGGCTTTTTGTATACCAGTATTTTAGTACAGAAAATGTTGTTTTATGTAATTGGGACATTCTTCGATTTAAAAGAACAACATTTTCTCTAAAATAATACTGGTGTTCAAAAATCCGGAGACTTGGCAAGTCTGCTACGGTAAATCTGATACTTTTAGTTGTAATTGGGTTTTATTCGTCTGGATTAATTTGATCTAAATTCTTTTTAAAAGTATTAACTAAATCGATCTAAAAAAATCATATAATAGCTTCTATATATAAATATATTTTTCATTCTATTCATAGATTACTCTTTTTACGTTAAAGAGAATATTGCTTTATGCTTCTCATCTTCAACGAATAACTTCGAACGATTATTTAGTCTCAAGTGGTTTTTAACAAAGAAAATATTGAATGAAGAAATATTGCATAAGAAACGAAGTATGTTCGAGAGCCTGTTGAAGGTATGAGTGGATCGTTTAACGACATTTAGCTTTAACAAAGAAGATACTGTACAAAAGCACCATTCTCTCGTTTTTTATAATAAATATTTATCAACCCAATGGATTTTAATTAAATTCCTACAGAGGTAACTAAAGCACATTCATTAACATTTACAGTAACAGAGGTGTGCACAACACAATACAGTTTATTGCAGATTAATACATAAAAAAACATATAAAATTAACTAATATTTATTTTCTGAATGTAAAATTGTGAAAGCTTTAATCAATGTTATTTTCACAGTAAGTGCAAGTCTAGAAATTTTTGTCTATGGAACACTTCAAAGAAAGCATTTTCAATTAAAAAGAGGAAGTGTGCAGTTGAAATTAGAAAATCTGCAATCATCACACGCATTTACTTATTCCAGCGGTGATTGTGTTGCGGTATTTTGAACACCACTAAATTTATATATCAATACTCTTAGTAAGTCATCGTAGAATTTATCGATTAAACAAGAAAAATATTGCTATATAAATTTAGTGGTGTACAAAATACCGGAACACAATCAGCATTCTTCATTAACACTTTGTGGGCGGGAGACTGTAAACACTGTCTTGAATACAACAAACGTTGAAAGCGGTTGACTGTAATGTCAGTTGTGTGATCAAAAGCAGTGAAATACTACATTCTGTGACTTTACGGGAAGTTCTGTTTAATTTTATTGCATTTTTTCCAATATTATCCATTTTGAAAATGGATTTGCGAGATTACTATAGTGATGAAGATGAAATGTGGACTTTTTATTCGAAAACTCCAAATTCACACCAGAAAATTTTGAATAGTAATTTTTATTTTAATTTATTGACGGAATATCTATCAAAAATCAAAATTTTACATAATGCGTTTTGTTACTTAGAAGATACCAAAATTGTAAATAGATGTTAAATTACATTAATATTAATTGCTCCAAGCACTTTCAGTTATACACATAACCATCATCAGGGAATAAAATCCAAACTTCTATCATTACAAAAAATAAAAATAACTATTCAAAATTTCATGTGAGAATTCGAAAGTTTTGAATAAAAATTCCACCAGAGTTAGCGATAACTGAATGTGCTCGCAACGCGTTCAAAAACACTAAAAATGATGCCACCCTACAAAGTGTTAAAACAAAATTAAATACCATCTATGTGCTGGGAACTGCACTACATGCATTTTAACAGACAGCTGCTTGGAAATTGGTCACTGATAATTAAAAAAAAACACTATTTAGTAAAAATATTGGAGAATTTATTTATGTCAAAAATAATATAAAAATTTCATGCACAAATTATTGATTTATTGAAATCTAGAGTTTGATCTATGAAAATCTCTCTGTTCAAAAGTATAAATGCTGAAAATTTTATTTTGTAATTTTTTTTTATCGATATTCTATATAATATATTATTTCTGGCTTCTACGAAATTAGAATTTCCAAAAATAAAAAATTTATTTAATTTTAAGGCACGTTTCAAAGACACGATTTTGATTTTAAAGCATAATTTGTATGTTATCAATTTAAACTGTATATGTGATTTGTTAGCCTATAAATCATAGGACGATATAAGATTGAACTGCTGTATAAATAAATGAAATTTGTTCATAAACACTAAATATACCAACAACTGTTACCGGTACCAAATGAAAATATTTCGATTTGAACCAGAAATTTCTTTATAAAATAAATATAATATAAATCACACAGAAAAAAAAGTTAAAAAAATTATTTTAATTCTGGTAATAATTACTTATATAAAACATTATTAAAATTCCCGGTACAGGGATGCCACTGGCGACTATTTTTTAAACCTATCTCGAACCACTAAAAGCAAAAAACTTTCATATGTACTTAGACATGTGCAAGAGAAATATATTAAAAAAATCATTTTTTAAAAATAGTGGAGTAAAAGAACATAAAAAAATAATCGCCAGTGGTAGCCCTGCAATATGTTTAGTGGTATTGTCATTTGTATATACTCAAAGTGTAATACAGTAAAACCTCTAAATAACGGACACCTCGGGAGCGCAGAAATTGTCCGCTATTCGGAAGTGTCCGCTATTGGGAAAACCACAGAGATTCACAAAATCGTTAAGAAATGCATAATGTTTCATTAATTGTCTGTTATATGTCCGAGAACTTCTATTATATGATTAATCAGAAATTAAAATTATTTTTTGAAGCAATAAAACTGAAATGATATTGTACATACATTTTCCATTGTTTATTACATTTTTACGAAAAAAATCTGTTACAAAAGTTTGCTTTTGCTTGCGATTACATTTAATTTGTTTTCTATGTGAAGTTTTAATTCTATGAGTAGTTTTAATTCTTCTGAATCATCTTTTTTTACAAAAAGAAAAAAATATATATATGTAACTTCTCATTGTATTTTGCCGCTTCTTGGAAATTCTCGATATTGCAGGAAACATCCCCTAGTTTCAGTATTCTGATTCATATCACTAATAGAGTCCGCTTTTGTCGAATATTTTGATGTAATATAATAGCCTACATCAACTCATTCTTCTTTGGTAGGTCATGATCAATGTTGATAAACATTTTGGCAGCTTCTTCACTCCTGATACATTTCATTAATTCACTTATTGTGCTCAATTCTTCATTTCTATCGGAAACAGGTGTTTCATTTTCTTTTAATATAAAGCCTGCTTTTCTGAAATATTGTCGTACGCTTTCTAATTTTTTTTTTTTTTTTTTTTTTTTTTTTTTTTTTTTTTTAGTTTTTACAGTTGAAGAAATTCAAATTCAAGAACATTAACTAATTTTAGGCAGTTCTCAAGTGTATTCATGAGTCTAACTTCGAAAGAGTGTGCCTTAATAAAATTTTCTGTACCAGGCTTTACAATTGTGTACAACGCCTTGATCAAGAAGCTGGCATACGGAAGTTGTGTTTTGGGGAAAAAACACAGTTTTAACATTGCCCAATTTCACATGTTTTGGATGAAAAGTTGCATTGTGCAAAAACAAGAGAACTTTTTTTTTGTTTTTTCATCCCATTATGAAAGGAAGTTAACCATTTAATCACTAAAGAACTGGTCATCCACGCTTTTTTATTTGCTCTCCACATAACACCAAATTTATTAAATTGGATGTTCTTTGAGAAACAAATGAGTTTCAGAGATTTTTCATTTATAAGAGGGATTTTAAATTCTCCTAATACATTGCAACATAATAAAATAGTGATTAGCTCTTTTGACATTTTTTTCGCCGATAGTCTTCTTTTTTATAGCACAAAGTCTTATTCGGAAAAATTCTGAAAAAGAGCCCGGTTACATCGGCATTAAAAATGTTTTTCTCCTCATAACCTTTACGAATTGATTGCAGTCGTTCATGCCAATCACCCACTTTTTTAAGAACTACAGATTTTGCTTTTTTACATACTGTTTTGAAAGGACCGGAACATTTCCAGCCATCCACTCAAAGCCTTAAAATCATGTAATCCGAGTTCTTTGTCGAATTCTAAAGCCTTTTCCTGAATCAAAGGCCCACTGATAGGAATTTGTTTTAACGAAGATAAACCAATTCAGAATTGTAGAACCAATGTCAATGGAATCAGTATTCACAATTTCACATTTTTGGTGTTAGAGTCAGAGTTAGTAATCCACAAATTCCTTATTTTTTGTTTATTTCGTAAAATCTCCCGCACTTGTGTTTCACATATTTTTAAAATTTCGCCAAATATCCGTAAACTGAATTTCTGTTTTTCACATTCTCTTACACTTACAATTTCAAATTTTTCTTTTAAAGTTAATCGCTTTCGTTTTGAGGTCTTTCTCGAAACATTAATCACAAACAAGACACTAAAATCAGAGTGCGTAGAACTCAATATATTTTGAAAATGATAAAAATGGTGTTAACATATTTTGAAACTTTGAATAATGTATGTCAATTAAGTCTCAAGAATCAAACAGTAATCGATACAAAATCAGCATAAAAAAACATCGATACAAAATACATTTCGAAATTGGGAGATTCCCCAGGCCACCCCCTACATTCCTCTGTGGTCACAACATTTGTAACACATTGCCCTGATAAATTTAGAGGCTTTTTACTTTTTTTCCCATTTTCTTTCACGTTAAAAAATCATTTTTCATCCTTTATCGCCAAAACTTCTGTCCGCTATTCGGAATGTCCGCTATTTAGAGGTTAAACATAGAAAAAATTAGATTTTGGTAGTGGGGATTGGAAAAGTGTCCGTTAAATAGAGGTGTCCGCTATTCGGGAGTGTCCGTTATGGAGGTTTTACTGTATTTGATATATTTTATTCGTAATTATCCCAAACTGACATTGTCACCTCACCTTACCATATAACATTAAGTTCATTGTTCGATTATTTTCACGTGGATTTCAGTCTGTGCCCTGACTGTTATGGGATTTAAGCTTTTAGAATTAGACATGAATTTTTTAAAAGCTGAAATCAATAAGGCGATGTTAAAGTTCATTGCTTTCCAAATTATTCTCATCTAAAGGACAAATACGACACTTTTAATATAAGTTAACCTGCAGTAAATTTATTTCATGTATGTTAGTTCTATCAATAGAAACACATCCATTATATACAAATAGTTAGGAAGTGTCCTTTAAGGAATTTTTGTTTATAATTAAAGTGTCAACTAAGTGTTCCTTATGGTAACTAATTACTGAGCATTTCGGTAGAGTCCGTTGCATGTTTCTCTGTCAGACGACAGTTAATTCATGAGTTGTAATACTTGTATTTGTGAATGCGTTTACCGTTTTAATTTGTCTTTACACATAATTAATACGTAGATCTTTTTCTTTTTTAGGTAACTACCATATGTTTTTCCTGTAAATATAATAAACTAGGTAAGCAAATTTTCTGATAACATATTGTACACTGAAAACAAATGAATTATAAATTCGATAGAAGAAACAGTCATCTGGAAAGTCAGTAAAAATTATTTTTATTTTATTAAATGAATCTTTTTTTTTTTTTTTTTTTTTACGAACTTTCGGTTGTTAACAGTTAGTTTTGACAGTTTTTAATTTTAACGTCTAAAAATCGGAACTGTTTTATAAAAAAATCTTATACAATAAAACTATCATTCCTGCTGCCAGTTTTATTGTTGAATTTGCGGATTTAAATAGTTTTGTTTCTTTCAATGTAATTAACAGCACTGTAAAAATAAATTCCGTAAAAAACGGAAAATGTAGTGGCAAAGTTGCTTTCTACTCTGCGGTTTTCAACAAAACTTCTATTTTTTATTCCCTATTTTTCAAAATGAAAATTTTGACTATTCAAGACGAATTTTTTTTTAAATAGATCTGTGCAATAGCGCAATATTAAAAATAAATCTATATAATAATCATACATACTGATACACATTCATTCAGAACAGGTCAATTTATCAAATTTATAATTCATTTGTACTGCATATTTTCTCACCCGTTCTTTATCACCTTGCTTTCTTGATTATTCGAACCTCTGTAGTAGTCATTACTGGATGGACATGACAGGAATTAAAGAATGAATGTCTCCTTCACCACCTGATCACATCCAATGACTTGGTTATAGACCAAAATATCAATTACGAAAGTTTAACTGGATATTTTCCGTTTTCTCTCAATTGAAATGGAACATTCCTATTTTTCTGTCTTGGAAGGAACATTTTTGTTGTAGCGGACCTTTCCAGTTTTCGAAGAAGACTATAGGAGGGTCCCTGACGGGGGCCAGGTACCGGTGGAAACTCCACTCCCGAGTTCAGGGTTGCGTCTGGATCGTGCGGGTTATGCGCGTAGCTTTCGGGCTCCAGTGTGTCTGAAGGATTTCGTTTCCGGGTGTAGCATCGTGAGGACGCTACTCACTAATTTTGTGTGAGAGAGGCCACCCGTGGGGCGGCGGGGTGGTTAAGGGTCCTCTTCACGCACTTGAAATCACCCGCTCGCTAATGTTAATCTTATGGGGCATTATTTTTCTAATATCTCTTTTCCTTTCAATATTTCTAAACGAGTTTTTTGCATTGGATAGCAATCTCTATGTTACCGTTTATTTACTTTTTCGATTATTTTACGAAGATACTTTCACTTTCGGAACCAGTTTCGAAAGTAAAAGTATCTTCCTAAAAAATCCACAAAGAAAATCTAAAAAGTAATCAACGGCGGAAATAGAGATTGATCTCTGCTATCCAATGTAAAAAAAAAAACGTTTAAAAATATTGATATGCATACGAGATTTTAGAAAAATAATTCCCCATAGGATTGACATTAGCGAGCGGCTGTTTTCAAGTGCGTGAAGAGGACCCTTAAGGTACCGGAAGCAGGTGACTGCATCTAGAGCGGATGAGCTAGCGGAGCACAGGTAGTACCAGACAAGTATTTTTGCCTTTTCCTTCTACCCCGCAACCGGACGCCTCAGGCCTCGTCAACATGGAGTGCGTCGAGTGTGGGGGACTAACTTTCCTATTTTTTATGCTATCTTCGATTTTATTTTACCATTTTTTTATGTTTTGAGTTGTTTTGTCCGCCGGTAAGGAGCCAATGGTCGCCTCTGTAGGCTTTCCATATTCCGAACTGGCAGTAGAGTACATCTCAGGTAATGGCTCGTGATTAGTCCTTGGGTCGCTGTTTCGCTTTCGTGGGCTGCCGGTAGATAACCTGGGATGATGATGCTATGGGCTCTTGCTTGGGAACCGGACCTGCTCCGGCCCCTTTCAATCAGTCGGTGGGTGGCCTATCGCAACGGTCCGGATCTCAGTTCACTAATGCCGGTCATGTCCAGTAGTGGATGAGTACCAATGGCTCAATTAATTTTAACTTTCAACGAGTAGATTTGTTCAGTTCATTGTTCAAGAGTTCCATCCAAATTTCATTTCATTTGTTCAGTTCAAAACAATGAACTGTTTCAACATTCACCTCATTTAAACTCATGACTTTATTGAATTAATTTTATTTTTTTGGAATTTTCTTACTTAACTTTATTGCATCTTTTAACTTGTTTTCGTAAAAATGAAATCAGGTAATTAATAGTAGTCAACTGCAATTATCTTTGTTTTAGGCGAGACAAATCAAGATATAATTTTTCTATTTCCACCCATTCTACTTGATTTTGTCAAAAATCCTTCTTAAGCATTTTTGCCATTTTATAAAGAAGGCTGAGCATTAGATAATTATATTATGGCAAATACTGTAGATTCTAGATTATCTTTCCTAATGTGGCAGAAGGTTAGAGAGCTAACGAAAAAGCCGGATACTGCAGATTTCTACCGTATCATTAAAAATCCGTATCATTGCCTACCGTATCATTTCCTACCCGTATCATTCAAACTACACATTTTACATCAAAACCCGATATTAATCATATTTTCTGACCTTTTAGTACAGGCGGGGATTCCATAAATGTTTGTTATGTTTTGTATCACAAGCTTTAAAATTTTTACAGAAAAATGAAGGCTAAGAATATCTAGTATGTTGTAGCTATCATAAAACGGCCACCTTCCCTCAAAAGTCGCAAGTTGCAAAAGGGAGATGTTTGCGAGTTTATAAGAGGAAATGTCCTCGCTTAACGATGGGAAGATAAAAAACATGTGGTACTTCTCCCCACAGTGTACAAATATGGAAGAGACTGAAATTCGAAGGAAGACAGTCATGAAGCCAAAGTTTGTCCTGGACTATAACGACACGACGGGAGAGGTGAATAGTACAAATCATCGTATGGAAACGTATCAAATCCCCAGATAGCAAGGAAAGAAATATTATAAAAAGATCTTTTTTAATTAGCTGGAAATTTCAGTGTGGAATTATTTTATTATCTACGGCAAACCTGGTAGCAAAAAAGATTCCCTAGAATTTATTTCGAATTTAGTAGAAGGACTTATTGAAAAGAAGCGCAATTCTACGACAGTATTTCGTTCTGCTTGAATTCTGCAATGACAGTGTTATAAAAGTTCCATTTTTATGGTGTTGAAAATATTTTTAACCATTGATGACCACAACCAGCAGTGGTCATACGATGTTTCGGGTTCTAAACCATTGACGGACTCAGTCCACAATGCTGCTCTTATCTGTATAAATGTATGTAGTTCGGTTTTGCAGAACATAGTTGGCGTTTGTATGTATTTTTAAGTGAAGTAGTTACGTGTGTTGTACGTCCTAATCTGAATTCACATACTTATCTTCAAAGATAAAAATAGAATCCTTTTCTGCATTTTTCTTCGGATTTAAACATGTTTTCTGATTATTATAGTGTTTATACATCCAAAATTATTAATTTAAAAAGTTTCAGAAAAACCTCTTTATTATTTGAATTTTGTGGTGTGTCTTTGCTTTCAACTATTCAGAGTATTCGTAAAATGTATTTACAAAGTAAGAGGGTTGATAGTACATGACAAGATAAATATTTTTCTTGTATCGGAAACTTATTCAGTCACAAATACAGAATGCGTTACTACAAGACAAATCTGGATTTTCGTTCATAACTTTAATGTTATATCAACATATGCGTAGAGTGAAAATTGATTCCACAATGAAGAGTGTTGTAAATGACAACTATTCACGTTCAAGCAAGACTGATCTATACAATTCAGAATGTAGAAGACAATATATGTGATTTCGGTGACGAATTACAATAGATTTCTAGCATTCCTGAATTTATCACAAACCAAAATCTGTTGTAAATTTCGCTACAATATCTTCATTATTCTTAATGTTACGAATGAAAATCTTAAATCTTGCAAAAGTGAAACACCATGTATGTTTGATTGAATAAATGGATTACAACCCTAATTTTCTATACACATTTTTTTTCATCTTGATTGTACTATCATACCTCCTAATGTGTAAAAAGAATTCCAAGCACCCTGTATATTGTCTGTCTCTGTATATTGCACCCTGTATATTACGTCTGATTTCTCATCAAACTCTACAGGTAAATAATGCTGGCTACTAGTCAAAAGGTGCCGAATTCGAATCTCAACCCAAGCATGTACGTTTGTATTGGGTCCGATTCCACTCTAAACAAAAGGTCCTGACCATTTAGCCCTCTTGCTTAAAAGATGAGCATAGCGTCCGCAATTAACCAACATATCTAAAGGCAATTAAATATTACTTCATGGGGTCAATAAAAATAGATACAGAAGTTTCATTACAATAGAAAAGTATGCATTACATAAAATAAGTAAGAACTGATGATTTATTATTTTGGCTTTGATAGCGAAACAAACTTGTTAAAAAAATATCTTATTTAATATCTTGTTTTTCGTAAACATTGCTTTCAGCAAAACAGTCCAAAACATAGATTACAGTCTATCTTTATGAGTTCTACATGCTTTTGGCAATGAACATATTAAATTTTTCTTGTTATAAATAAAAATAAAGTAAAACAGTGGAGTAAATAGTTTGAGATAAACAATTGATAAAACATTCAATGATGGATAAGCAATATTAACCCAAGGCGGATTTTGATTTTTTACCATTGTATTCGTCCTTTTCTTATAAAATCGTTTACGTTTTTCAAGTTTAAATATAACACAAATAAACGTTAAAGCAAAGTATGAAAGCATGTTATTTTTTTTTACTTCTTTTTGTCTGTTCAAAGATGCTGCTATGAATTTTATCTCTTTTGATGTTTAAATAAGGATGTTACAAACAATACATTTTAATAGGGTTTATAAAAAATTTCATTTTATGCGAGAAAAGTCTAATAATTTGTGAAATAAACATAAAATTTCCACATAACACTGCTTGCCCGCAGGAGTATAAATAATTACTTAAAAGAAATACATTATTTAATAGCCTATTTTAAGCATATTGTTTCAAAACATTACATGTTATGTCCATTCGCATGTAAATATTTAATTGGTAAAAGCAATATTCAGAAGAAATATGGTTATCTGGGAGTGAAATTGTCAGATTTAGATTCTTAGTTTGTTTCAATAAAACCAAGAATTAATAATAAACCTAAATAAATATGAAAAAATAGTTCCAAAATAGATTTTTTTATAAAAGTAAGTTCGGATAATTTACAATTTTGTATTAGTAAATTGACAATATTTATGAGAAGTATATAATTTTCTATTTATTGCAGATGTGAAAAAAGTAATTTTTTAAAAATTTTTATGTGCTATATTTTTTAAATTATTTTTTACATTCTTAAAATGATGTATTCTTACATCTGGGTAAATATTAGGTGGATTTTATAAGCAATACTACCTGTTACATTCTCCCCTATGTTAGAATTTCTGAAAAAGTTTTGCATATCTACGCCGATCATGACCCCTAGAACCGAAAACCACCCCTAGTTCCGAATTTTATCTATCTATCTATCTCTTTACCTATATCACATTTTTATGGACAAGTTAACTTCCATAATCCTGCACAAACCACTTCCAACCTGATACTTAAAATCAAGGAGCAGAAAATCTCGGTCAAGTGCATTAATGAGCAAAATCGAACCTATGGGGTGGAAATGGGGTAGGTTTTTATGGAAACAGAAAAACCCCATAACGTCTTAATTATGATACATATGGAATCAGTTTAAAGTTATTTTTACTCAGGAAAAAGGCGAAAAAATTTATGTATGACAAATTTTTGATAGCGTTAAAAATGGCTTCAAGGGGCAAAAAAATAGGGGTTTAAGAAGGTAAAAATCCATAACTTTGTCAATTTAAAATATATCAAACCCATTGACATGTATTATAAAAAGTTGGGGGGGGGGGGGTTGTTGTAGAAGAAAAAAAATTTCATGTCCGTTAATCCGCCGCTAAGGCGATAAAAAAGTATCATTGGCGGAATAAAAATTGTTCACAACCCTCAGAGATGCTGTATATAGGGTTGCATTAATAAACACGCGCGTGTCTCAATTAAAAGAACGCCAGAATTTTAAATACAGTGTGCGATTCACTTAATGAAACAATCAATTATCTCTAATCTTGATTTAGTTTTTGTTGGTGAAATTAGTACTTAACTTCGAAATCTACCTGTGCCTGTAGGCCTAGCCAGCAGGGATTTTTTTTTAAATCGGAGTTGTTGAGTTACAAAGGGTTAAAGAATAAATATTCTTCGATTTTTGTTAATCTTTAGTTGAAATGCTGTGTTAAATAAATAGATCTTAATCATAGCCCAGTTTAGTTTAATTATCTTCTTCAGTTTAAATAATTTATTAAAAACTATCGTTTGAATATTTAAAAGTTAACTTTAAAAATACAATTAACAAAGTAACCTTATATGTAGATTTTATTGACGCGCGAGATAAAGTAAAATTAAGAATTGAATTTTTTTTTAAATAACCTTCATGCTGAAATCGTTATCCATATAATTAATAGACATTACTTATATGGATAAAGGCTCATTAGAAAGGCTCATGTACAACTTTTATTATTTTATATGCTTACATTCATCTTATAACGTAGATCCTGTGTTACATATAATAGCTTTAAATACAATGTGATATATATAATAACTTCTTTTTTGAACAAGTAATAGTAACTAATGAATCAATCTTTTAAAATCCTGATTCAACTAAAACAAATCTGTTAAATTGATGCAAAAATCGGTTTTATTTAAACTGAGTTACAAACCATATATAAATGGGTCAGTAATAGATTTTTGTTCACAATACAATGATATAACAATGAATTACATGTCCGCTGTGCCTTTACCACAAATAACAGGACGTTTAAAGCAATTAAAAGCATTAAGCAACTTTGTCATTTAAAAGTCCTATATTCCCTTTATTACGTTACTTCTATTTTAAAATCAAGCCAAGCTGCAGTACTAATTTTCCGTAAAAGATATATATTTCTATAATTAAATTGATTTATCACTTCTCTTTATCTTCGTTTTACATTTCAAGGATTTCCCAGAAAAGAGTTAAAGTAAAGTTACTTACATGGAAACAGTCCCAAATGGTCGATAGCAGATTATTTTTATCTGCTCCGCAACGTCTGTGCGGAAGGCTATCTGTGGAATTACTTTTCAAATCATCAAAATTACTTTATGAAATAAACGACTGAAGATTTTCCACCTACGTGAATGTATACTTTTCACGTTTCGTTTATTTCATGATCCAATAACTTTATATTTTTTACATGGAAACAATAAATGATCGTAGTAAAATACTTATGTATTTTACATCTTACGTGCCTTATAATCACACTATCACATTACTATAATCAGTGTCACATTTTCAGATAGAGACACTTAGGTGTCTGAATTAATTTTTTAGACACACATGTGTCTGAATTTAAGATGCTTAAATTTGCTGTGTATTAATCACACCTATAATACTGTCGCAGTTTGTGCTCGTGAAAGGAAAACATATTTTGTAGTCTACAATAAAACAAGTTACATTTTAATCTTGGTAATCTGTAGATAATAAAATTCTTAGTTTTTGGATTTGTATAAAGCCAGGCCTCGCAGCGTATAGGACAAATTTTATTGTTTCTACCACTATTTTAGAAGAAATTATGTTCGTGGTATATTTCTATTGCATACGGTAAAGAAATTTATCCTCAAGATTATTGATTAGGGATACTGGTATGAACAATACAATGTGTCCTATATGCTGCGACCCTTGATAAAGCATTCATGTACTGCAACAATATTTTAAATGTTGTAGAAGTAAATGTTGTGATATGCTCTGAAGCACAGTATAAAAGTATTTATTATTTTATGAGTATAGGCTCCTGCATTGTCAATTTTTTCCTTGTGCTACGTAGTTAAGAAAAGGCCAAAATACTAAAAAGACTGAATTATACAGTACATGTCTGTCAAAAGTTTTGGTACCCAAATACTTTAAATTTTACGTAATTTATCAACTGTTAACTTGAAACAAAGAAAGCATTCGCTCTTTCATCCGATGAATGTGAGCTTCACACAAATGAGCCTGTTGATATTTACAGCAAAGGTGGCAAGGTCAGATTGGCCCTCCTTTTGAATGAACCTCGAATATTTAACGAAACAAAAATATTCGTGGTAGATTTCCATTCAGAGTGCTGTAGAAATATACTAAGAAAATCATTGTTTAGAAATAGTGGTATTTAAAATGTAGACTAGTGGGCCCATGTGATGGTTTTCATAATCCTGTTATCGAAGATGGACAGAGTGAATCCCATTCAAACTTTTTTCTACCATTCAAAAACATAAACGACATTCATAACTCGTTCTCCGACGCATCCGCCGGACTACAAGAGATACGAAAAACGGAGTTCCCCAAATTAAAGATATGACTTTGAACTTTACAAAGCCACCTTTGGCTTTAAAAAATACGAAAGTTAAACCTTCGAAAAAGTATATTTTCTGTACGGCGTTTCGCGATTTTCTGGATTTTGACAATCTTTAAAAATTTGCACTGGTGGTTCCGACCAAGTTATGAAAAACAAAAAATACCAGACAATATTTACATTCGTTCCAATTTCGATATCTGCAATCGTTTTCTCAAAATACGAATATTAACCCTTCGAAAAAAAATTCGCTCGCAAGATTTTGCGAATTCCGATTTTCTGCGATATATAAAATCGCGTATCGGTATCTAAGGTAGCAAAAAAAAAAAAAAAAAAAAAAAAAAAAAAAAAAAAAACATACCTAAGGACGTTTAGATTTAATGGGGTTCAGCCAGAAACTGTCAGTTTAAAAAAAAATAATAACGTTAACCCTTTCAAAAACATTTTTACCCTAAGTCAGTTTTGCATGTTTAACGATTTCTCTAAAAATTAACGATTTCTTTAAAAATTCGAATCTGTGTTTATAAACAAGATACGAAAAACTAAAAATATCGCGCCTAATCTACATTCCTTTGCTTTTAAAAATTTGGTATCCGTTTCGAAATATTTGAAATTTAACCCTCCAAAAACAAAAATCGTTTCCAAAATTTACGCACGCGATTTTCGTTTTTCGAGCCAGGTAAAAATCGGCATCGACCCAGAAAATGCGAATATGGGCAAACAGAAGACACCAGATCATAGATACTTTCATTTTCTTCAAACGAATTAATGGGTTTTAAAAAATATCTACATTAGCCCTTTCGAAATCTTTCGTTTACATAACCCGCTTTCGAGATTTCAGCTATTTTAGAAATGTTTACTTGTGATTAAATTTCAATTCTACTATGAAATTTGACTGGGTCGAGTGTTCTGAAAAGGCCTCTTCCAGAACAGATTGCGTCCCTTGGCGGTGGAAGGTGGAACTACTGGAGTTTCTCTGGTTCTGTAGGCCCGATTACGAGGGGGTTTGACTCATTCGACTTGATATCTATAGCTTTAAATATTTTAGTTGCACTTTCTAACGTTAGGGTGCGTTTTCTGACCTCGGGTTCTATGGGCCCCATTACAACGTGGTTTGTCTCATTCGACTTTATTTCGATAGCCTTACAGATTTCAGTCATGTTCGTATAGAACATATTGTTATGATTACGGGCCCGGGCAACGACGGGCGAGTCAGCTAGTATATTCTAAAATATCTCCTATACATTTTGACATAAGGTTATTTATTAAAATGTAATCGTTTGCAATCAAATAATCTATAAGATGCAGTAAGAATGCGTCGTTTTCCTGTCTGTCCTAAATTCAAATTTCTTCAGTGCTTGGTTGATGTAACTTTGATAAAACTTTTAATCTCACTTGAAAGTAGACTGATAAAATTCTTAAGAATAATTAAGATTTTGGGAAATATCAACGCATCTGAACGAAAGTATCTTGGAATAATTATGTCTTCTTTTGATTTCTGAAATTGAAAAATTAACTGCAGTTTATTCAGTATAATTAGTTACTGTAACGCAACATATTTTTCAAAGAATACCATTTTTTTTATAAATGGAGTTAAAATTTATATTTACGTTTCTTTTATGAGAAGGGAACGATCCCTTTAATGTTCCATGTCTACAAAATAATATTTTCGAAATTAATTATAAGTTAATATTTAAAAAAATAAAATAAACAAGAATGAAAAAAATGGTAATTCCTTTTATGTAGGTGCGTTGACGAGATAAAATGGCTTTTGGCATAAGAAGGTTTTGCAACCTATTCATTCTTTCAAATACACAATCAAATTATTCAATATTTATATAATTTAATTAATGCATACAATTAGAACCAATTTACCTATTACAGACGAAATGGAAATTCATTTTATATATAGCATCTGAAACAATTTATTAATACATACATGAAGAAGCCCAACCAGTAACGCCTAATCGTGACTTTTAGAGTGCGTGTAATCCTTGATTTTTAACCGACTTATAAAAAGGAGGAGGTTATCAATTCGACCCGTATGTATTATTATGTTGTTCACGCATAACTCTCGTAAATGAGCATCGATTTTGATAATTTTTGTTTTTGCTTTAAAGAGTAATGCCCCAAGGTGGTCCCATTTCAATTCGTCAAAATCTGATCATTAGAACAAAAATTTTCCTATCAATATTAGGAGTACTATTTTTTTGCTTTAATCACTTAAATTCTGCGATTAAGTTAACTAAAGATTTCTATTTGTAAATACTTGTCCTGAAAAATTTGTACACGGAACTCTCGTCATATTGGGAATAAAACGTCAGTTTTATTTTCATAGGTGTTTATATCATATGGCAACGTGTCGCATTTTTGTAAGCCCAACTTTCGGCAATAGCATATTAAAAGCACCAAGTCCACCTATAAAAAAAGTACAAAAATACTTACTTTGGGATGTTTTATTTACACGCCCAAATGTTTAAGGTAAATAAATATATTTTTTAAATTTTCAAATTAAGTTTATTTTAACCCCTTGCCTGTGACGCCCGAACTCTGTTCAGGCAACGCAAATGCGCCAATTTCGGAATGCCCGACCTGAGTTCGGGCAAAAGAAAAATCGGTAATACAATTCTGTGCGCCCGAACTCAGTTCGTCTAATGCTTAAAAACAATGCAAAAAACTTTTAACTTGCGAAAAATTTATATATCTGCCTGTCAAACATAATGTGGTTTGAATGAAATTTGGAAAGAACTGCAAAATTACGAAAATCCGACAAATGGCGCGAAACTACCGAATTTTTCGTGGGAAAGCATCGCCATCTATCGGGAAAATGGTAAATTATTTATTATGCATTAGACGAACTGAGTTCGGGCTTCACGGAATTGAAACATCGATTTCTCCCTTGCCCGAACTCAGGTCGGATATTCCAAAATTGGCGTATTTGCATTGCCCGAACTGTGCTCGGGCGTCATAGGCAAGGGGTTAGACAAAAAAATTCCATTTTTGGCACGTTTTTCTCAAATATATTCCACAGGCAAGGGGTTAAACATTCTTTGAAATATTATTTCATCGGTAATTTGGCGTTAATATGTGTTATAATCGATTTTATACGACTTTCCATATTCTATGACATCCATGACGACGATACAAATTCAACTATATCACATTTGAAAAATTCGGTCGATCTTTTGTTGAAGGGGCGAGGCCAACTAGGTAAGCGCTAAACACCAGAATATTAGAATCTTCGAATTAAAATTAACTCTAGTCTTCAACATACAGAAAGAAAAGGAATTGCTTACCTTTTCTATGGTTTATCCAAATTTAGAAGTAGCCACAGATTTAATCCATGAGAGCATCATGTTGACGATTTTGCAGATTTGTATTATTCTGAAGGAAAACTCGTAAAAAATAATATTAATTCACACTGAATAAATGGTTTCACGTAAGCACTGATTTTAAAAATTATATTCTACATTAATTAAAATTTTAAAAGGTTTACATTTAGAATTAGATTAATTTTAGCATCAGGAAACATTTTTGCCTGTGACTTTACAGAATGGTTGATAGTAATACATTGACTCATTTTCACAGAGTTTGGAAAGTTACAAGAAATGTTGCATCAGTTCTTTGAAATAAATTGACGTCACTAACATATACAGGGTCATTCATTATTCCCTCCGGGGTTTCGAAACGTTATAGTAAAAAAACGAAGACGAATATGAAAAAAAGAAACATATGAAATTATTCCGAAACTATTCAAGTTTTACTTACATACATTACAGGTGTTCTATGTGTGAACCCTTGGTTACACGGCATACATCCATGCGATAGTCCAGTTCCTGCCATACTCCGTTTCTTTAAATCTGAATCAGTGGTGTCAGTTCAACGGGCCTTTCGTAATAAATATCGAAAACAGGGACCAACTGACAAAACAATTCATGTGTGGTACCGGAAATTTAAAGAAACGGAGTATGGCAGGAACTGGACTACCGCATGGATGTATGCCGTGTGACCAAAGGTTCACACATAGAACACCTGTAATGTATGTAAGTAAAACTTGAATAGTTTCGGAATAATTTCATATGTTTCTTTTTTTCATATTCGTCTTCGTTTTTTTACTATAACGTTTTGAAACCCCGGAGGGAATTATGAATGACCCTGTATATTTCCCAAATAATTAAGGGTTTTTCTGAAGAATTTTGTTGCACAACTGTAAGTTCATAAGTTACATTTAATGATGGATAATTGTCTTTTTAAATGATTTTAGTTCTGTAATAAGTTTATAATAACATAATCACAAATCACAAATCACGAATTATAAACATACTTCACATTATTAGAAGAGTGAAGATTATAACGAGGTAATAAATATCTATTGCTTGATAAACTTGAAACTTAAGAGTCATAAATTAGGTCACTTGTTTTTGAAGAGATGAGAGAAAAATTATCGTTGGGTTTTTTCTGTGCTTCATCATTTTCCTTCTTTCTTTATTTTACTTTGAGTGGAAAATATTAAGTTGATTGAAATGAATGGATTAGTTTTCTACATCTTTTACAATACGATGCAACTAATAGTTACATATCATTAAAATCATAATCATTTTTTACACTTTGTTTTATTCCAGTACAAACATATCGGCATACTTAAATTTTGGTAACCTATTCACTCTCTTATATACACAATCATATTATTCAATACAATCAGTAGCAATTTACCTTAGACAAAACACAATTTATTTAATATATGAAATCTGAAAACATTATTTAATACACACATAAATAAGCTTAACCCCTCCTCCCAACGAGTATTGCATATACCTGAAGTATAGTTTGCGTACAATCCTTAATGTTTTCCTACCATTATTACGAATACCAATTTTTGCCTTATTTAATCACAGAATTTCTGCGATTAAATTTAACCAAAGATTTTTATTTGGAAATACTGGGGATAAAAGGTTGAAATTTGTATACAGGACGCTCATCGAATAGGCGATAGTACTTCATCAGATTTATTTTCATACGTGTTTATATCATTTGGCAAAATGTCGATGAATTGGGCTTATGAGTGCTTAAGCCATTTGGTAGGCCTCCCCATTCAGCTGACTCCCAACATGTCGACTTTTTTTAGGCCCGACTTTTGCCAATGATATATATAAAGTGTCAAGTTCCTTATAAATAATAAGTACTAAAAATTACCTTATTGGCAGATTTTTTTTTACACGTCCAATGTGGTAAGATAAATAAATATACTCTTTAAGTTTTAAATTAATTCTATTTTAATTATTCTGCGATAAACTATCTCGCTGAAAATTTGGCGTTAATATGTTTTACATATATTCGATTTTATATGACTTTATACATTATATCACATCCACAGCGACGAGACAAATCCAACAATATCACATTTGCAAAATTTGTTTTAACTGAATAGATGCATATCACTAAAATCATAATCATTTCATACACTTTGTTTTATTCATGTAAAAATATATCGGCATACTTAAACCATTTTTCGTTTCTAAAATATATTTTTGCCTTTCTTATCATATACTCTCTGGAAAATCGAAATTTATAGCCGTAGTAAAAAAAATAAATTTGGAGATATCTGTGTTACACAGTTGTCAAATATTCCATATGAGTTATTACATCTAGTTTCAAACTATCAAAGTTTTATATGACATAGTTTATAAATATCGAAAACATGAAATGACAAAAAGTGTATTTTCGTTGCAAACGTATTTTAAAATATTTTGGTAAACTTTGTGCAGAAGAACTTGGAATTTCATTTAGATATTCCATGAACATTTAAAAAAAATAAAAATTCGAAAACTTTTTAACAATATTTATATATTAGCTATTCTTGTAGATCTGAAAAATTTGATGATAAATAGTGAAAGTTTAATATTTGTTCTTTGAATTGGAAAGAAAGAAGTAAAAATATGAAAGTTGTTTGAAGACAAATGGAATAAATTATACGAGGATGAGTCAAAAAGTAATGCCTCCATTGATCTAACTTTTATTTGTTTCACAGCTACTGGTCTATCTATGCATGATATTATAGAGGTAACCTTATTCTTCTTACAGGGTGTTTCACAAAGGACCCCTAACTTTAAAAGTCAATAACCCGGAAATGGTGACACATAGAAACATGAAACCACTGGTATGTTTATTAAAAAAATCGTAAGAATCTTATACATAAATCTCAAAATTTAGTTAAAAACAGAACCGATAGATAGCGCTGAGAGCTTTAAGAATCCTCCTGAAGAGAGTTCAGAAGCATAGAAAGACTAACCGTCGATTTCGCCATTGAAATCTGACCGCTATTAGCGTATAGTGAAAATAATTCGCATCGGCCACGTTGCCTGTCTGTTGAAAATTTTTTTAAAACTCACGAATAGTTTTCCCATCTGGGCCTTTTCCGACTTGAAGTCGCGTTTGAAAACTTCCTCTTATGGCAGTAGGACTCTGATTTAATCGGTGGTACTCCAACACAGAAACACACGTTCCGCCACGGTATACATGACTTTCGGGATTATTTTCACTATACGCTACTAGTGGTCAGATTTCAATGGCGAAATCTTCGACGGCTAGTGTTTCTACGCTTCTGAACTCTCTTTAGAAGGATTCTTAACGCTCTCAGCGCCATCTATCGGTGATATTTTTAACTAAAATTTTAGATTTATGGATAAGATTCTTACGATTTTTTTTAATAAACATACCACTGGTTTCATGTTTATATCTATCACCGTTTCCGGGTTATTGATTTTTAAAGTTAGGGGTCCTTTGTGAAACACCCTGTATGTAGTATTTTCCTTTTCAGATTGACTGATTAGAACCATGGATGTGAAACTAAAAGAAAGAGTCGTCATTGAATTTTTGCAAAAGAAGGTTTTTTATCGAAGAAAATCCACAATCTCTTGAAGAATGGTTATGGAGACGATGTAATGGAGATCAGCAATGTGCGGTGTTGGGTGAAGAAGTCTGGAAACGGCGAAAGGGAAATTGCAGATATATCGAGAACCGGCCGGCTGACAGCGTCAGTCACAGATGCAAATCGAGAACGTACTAATGAATTGATTCGAGGAGACAAACGCGTTACAGCTCAGAATGTTGCTGATACATTGAACGCCCCCATAAACATTCTTCAAGCGATTATGGTTTTCCTTGGGTGCACAACCTTCTTTTTCCAGAAATTCAATGATGACTTTTTATTTTAGCTTCAGATCTATGGTTTTAATCAGTCAATCTGAAAAGGAAAATACTATATGAATAGAGTAATGTTGCCTCTATAATATCATGCATAGATTGTCCAGTAGCTGTGAAAGAAATAAAAGTTATAGCAATAGAGGCATTTCTTACTGACTCACCCTCGTACATAGTCTTAAAACTCACTGAAACAATTCTTTTTGAAGAATTTGCTGTCGAAAGCTAACCTTTAACGTACTGGATAGTGCTTTGCGACTGTACGCGACTATTTTACACTGTCGAAAATAAGATATCTCTTTAAATTCGGCCAATAGCATGAGCATTTTTAAGTAGCTGAATGAAGAAAAAAACCCTAAAAAAAGAAATCTTTAAATAAAAATCCTTCTAAAATATTCAGTAAAATGTGGTGTTTTTTTTTTTAAGTTTTCTGAGTCTCCTACATGTATAGGACCCTATTAAAACACACACACACAAATGTTCTGACTTTTTTTTAGTTTGAGTAGAAATTGAGATGGCAAAATTGTCGTAGGAGAAGGCGCAAAATACAATATCTCTATATCTCTATAATCTTATTCCAACATTTCAACTGATGTTAGTGGCGCCCTGTCTCAACTAATACGAAATTGGAAATTTTAGTGTAGATGTGTCTCTTTTTTTAAAACGTGTTGAAAATTCTACGTCAAACGTGACAAATGAGGTGCGTTCATACTATAACTAGTGTTATAAATATTCCGATCTTAGTGCAATAGCTGTTGCACTCTTATGTAGAAATGCAGGAATACAAAATATATTTTATGTGCATATTTTCATATTATAGATATTAATTTTATTTTACGCAATTAAATTTCAATACACACAAAAACAAATTTTACAAATTATTAATTACAATTATGTTCCATTAAAATTATACTATGCGCAAATATAACAGTACAATACAATGTAAAAAAATCATTCGTTAGTATTTCACTGAAAAATTAATTATATCGTCTGTTATTACGATATGATTAATCTCCGTAATACACTGACGGAAAAAATATCCCTGCACCAAGAAAAAATTATTGTACAGCAATGAAATTTGGACAATGCATTTTTCTAGTTAACATGTTTAATTTATTAGATTTTCAAGATCACAGGTTAATTTAAGCGCAAGAAAATGGATTTGAGATGGGAAATGCTGTTACATTAATAGCCGGTGTAACCTCAAGAATTTTGAATGCAAACCTGCAAACGTGCATGCATTGTGTCATAAACGTGCCGAATGTCACTTTGTTGTATAGAGTTCCATGCTTGTTCTACTTGTTGTGTCAATACTGGGACGGCCAGTGCTGGCTGTGGATGATGCTGGAGTTGTCGTCCAATGTTATCCCATACGTGCTCAATTGGAGACAGATCTGGTGATCTCGCAGGCCAAGGTAACATGTCGACACTCTGTAGAGCACGTTGCGTTACAACAGCGGTAGGAGGGCGAGCGTTATCATGTTAGAAAACTCCCCCTTGAATGCTGTTCATGAATGGCAGCACTACAGATTAAATTACCAGACTGACGTACAAATTTGTATTCAGTCTGTTTAGAATAACCACTAGAGTGCTCCTGCTGGCATAAGAAATTGCTCCCCAGAATATGACTCCAGGTGTAGGTCCATTTTATCTAGACCGCAGACAGTTTGGTTGTAGGCGTTGCCCTGACTTCCTTCTGACCAATACACGGCCATCAATAGCACCAAGGCAGAACCTACTTTCATCAGAAAACACAACTGATCTACACTACGTCCTCCAATGAGCTCTGGCTTGACACCACTGGCGACGCAAACGACAATGACTTGGTGTTAGTGGAATGCACGCTACAGAACGCCTGGCTCGAAGCTTCCCATGAAGTAACCGGTTTCTAACAGTTCGTTGTGTCACTGTGGTACCAACTGCAGCTGGAATTTCTTCCGCTGACGCAGTAAGATGCGCCACAGCCGTACGCCGAATACGGCAGTCTTCCTTCTCAGTAGTGCAACGTGGCCGCCCGGAACCCGGTCTTCTTGAGCCTGTACCATCCCTTGACCACTACTCCCAACAATCATGCACAGTGGATAAATTCCGGCCAAGTCTTTATGCAATATCGCGAAAAGAAAATCCAGCTTCTCGTAGCCCTATTATACGACCTCCTTCAACTTCGGTGAGTTGTTGATAATGGCTTCTTCGTTTTCTTAAAGGCATTTTTAGCTAACATCAACTCAATACGTCAAATTTCGAAGATAAATAACGCTCACGAACTTTACAGCACGCATTTAAAGCAAACCTGATTTGCAAGTTCTGAGTGGCGCCACTAGCGCCATACTTATGCGCGAGTCGCGAAATTTGAATCGATGTCATCTTTCAGATGTATAAACAAGCCTACCAAATTTCGTTTATCTAACACAAGTCTTTCTTGGTGTTGGGATTTTTTTTTCCGCCAGTGTAAAATAAGTACAGTTTAAGTTGACGACATTTTATCTTTTGTTGACATTTACTGATAATTTCAATCGGTAACATCTATCCAAAAAACTGTCGGTAGATTATGGGATTGCTATATAATTAAACAATTTTAGTATAGAAATTCGATTTTTAAATTCAGTAGTACGAAACTATTATGACTCCATTTTAAATAGGACGTAATCCCCATGGCAACCTAGAATCATTACCTAACATGGGATATCATTGAATTAATTACGTATTATAGGATTTAATTGAATGAAAAAAACTTTTATTAATATCTTTTTAAGTTTTGATTCGTTTTTCATAAAATTTGAAATGACTCGACAAAATTCTTCAACGATTATATATATTAAACTTCAAACCATTCGGTTGTGCAGTTTTTGCGCTGTTATATGCGGACAGACGGACGGAGCGGACGACGACTATAGATGCTAGGTATTTATATAATTACGAACGCACCTAAAAAAGGGATAGAAAAACGTGTTTTTAATGCCACAAAATTCTGAAAACTTCATATTAAATAATATTTTCTTTTTAATTTGAGAAATTTATGACCATTGTATTATTCTTTCAGTGACGAATGTTTTAGAAATACACGTTTTAAGTACGATTTGGTGAAAATGAATGATTTCCTTTATAAACCCAGTTTCCCACGTAATAAATGTCTTTTATTGAAACACACAATTTACTTCTAGAGCAGGAAAGTTTCAAGATATATTTAGTAACATAAATGACAAAAATACACTGAAAATATTTACAAAATTCTAAAAAATAGTATTTATAATTTTAGAAATTTATTACTGAAGAAAGAGTATAATTGTGACAATGATGATGATTTCCAGGGATGATGTTTCGATGAGATTTATTTATTTTTAGAAAGTTTAAGTAAAGGCCGTGATTACTATTATTTTAAAGATGAAAGCAGTCATAGATTGTAGATATATGTCATTTTATTTGCATCCAGGTTCCACAATATGAGGTCGGTAATGAAGCGCCGGAACTTAGAGAGGAGGCGAACACAAACTACATGTTGATGCTAAGCAGAGGCGGAGCCGAGTATCCATAGAATACTGTTACAACTTTCTCAGCTGGTATGAGGCGTTGGCGAAACAACAGCAATAAACATTAGCCAAAAATATATATTCTGGCGATACAGTAGTTCGAGGAGACACATGTGGTTTTATCCGTGAGTATAAAGCGAATGGGATTACGTCAAATGGCAATTATAAATTTTAACGCCAGTCCGATTAAAACCGCATCTTGGAACCCGGTGAATTTTTGAGAGAAACCGTCCTAAAAGGTTACTATGTAAAAAGCGGCAGATGTAAGCTAAAATTATCCCAAGTGGGCGCCGATATACCGTATATGGCAAGTAAAGGGCCATGCGAATAAGAAAAAGAAGAAATAATTTTCATATGCCGTGAGAATTGACAGCAGATGCACTAACAGTAAAAATACAGATGTAGACTCACTGCATCTGTGAATAAAGATTTCTTACTGTTGCTAGACGTAAGACTTTTTTTAATAGATGAAAATGTGGTCAGAAGATGTTAACAGGCGAAATAAAATGAGAGCTTAAATTTTAGGAAAATGAAACTGAGAACAAATAATTTGTGACCAGACAATTGAGAGGGTCGGGGCAAGAGAGTGCTAAGCCACATTTTCGAACTTTTGAGATATTTCTATTTGAAAATTTGATCAAATACACAAATCAAGATACATAACATAATTTTTTTTTTGGCAATGTCTTACAAGGAGACCGCCAAACATGATACGCACATATTTTGATGATTTTAAAGTATGTTGTAGGTATCATACCCCTAACTATTCAGGTCAAAGGTTTCCTTCAAATGGGCTTTAGTTTTCGAGAAATTTCGGATTAAAGTTCAGCATGCATTTCAAATACCCATTACTTCGCGCTCTTAGCCAAGGTATCCGTGGTGCAGTGGTAGCGTTCGAGATTTGAGAGCCGGAGATGGGTGTTCTGTCCTCTTGCGTGGCTTTTACCTTTTTTAACAAATTTTATATATTTATCGCGTAATAAGTTTTATGCAAAATTATGAGTTCTGCATCTTTGAACTTTTTAATATTTTTCTAATAAATTCCAATTACATTTTCGAATATTTTGGGAAAAATTATAGTTTTTGCGCAATTTTTATTCTAATATTTCTTTTGACAAAAATCCAAACTAATTTATGTCTTGATATCTCGTCTTTTTAAAATGATTATTGTTTACATTTATGTATATTTATTTATTTATTTATCGTATTTATGAAATAATGCATTTCTTTTATTTGCATTTCCTATTTTAAAAAAATGAAATGATTAAAAAAAATTAACAAAATAATATATAATTTTATTATTTGATTTGTTTTAAATATATTGAAATATGTTAACTGCTGAATTAGTAAAATATTTATCATCACCGACATCGACATTTTTAGTTTATTAAATATGGAACTAATTGTGTGATACCTATCGCAAAAATATTCTAAACAAATTCCGCATTAAAAATCGCCTTTAAATAATTGTTTTAACAATATTGGAAGAATGTATAAATTAGCATATTATATATTATTTAAATAAAATTGTGATTACTATATTAAAAAATGCATTAAATTTGAAAAAGAAATTATTTCAAACGTGGTAATAGTCTGAAAAGGAAGCTGAGCAAAATGGATAAAAAGAAAATTTTATTTATTCTGATATTGCCGTAAAAGTCATTGCAGACGATTTTTTTTCAGATATTTTTTATATGTATTGTAATTTACAAACGATTTTTATTTCTAGTTGAATTTTTCTGTATGGCATCGACTTGTTAGACTGAAAAAAAAATTATTTGTAATGTATATTATTTTTTATTTGTGCAAATCAAAAATGATGTTGAGTTTGAACTTTACAGTTACATGTATTTAAATAACATTAAAAAAATATATATAACTGGCTAAAACTTGGATATAAGCGTTATTGCTTTAATATTTGATTACTCATTTTAAGATATGTTGTTGGAATTAAGTAGCTTGGAATTTCGTCAATAGAAATATTAATTTCAAAACTGCACAAAAAAGAAAAAAAATGTAAATTTTCACGAAATATTCGAAAATGTAAATGGAATTTATTAGAAAAATATCAAAAAGTTCATAGATGCAGAATTCATAATTCTGCATAAAACTTATAACGCAACAAATATATAAAATTTGTTAAAAAAGGTAAAAGTCACGCAAGAGTACAGAACACCCACCTCCGGCTCTCAAATCGCGAACGTTAGCTCGGCACCACGGAGACCTTGTTCAAGATTGCGAACTAATGGGTATTTGAAATGCATGCTGAACTTTAACCCGAAATTTCTCGAAAACTAAAGCCCATTTGAAGGAAACCTTTGACCTGAATAGTTAGGGTTATGATCTCTATAACATACTTTAAAATCATCAAAATCTGTGCGCATCATGTTTGGCGGTCTCCTTGTTAGTAACATTTGAGATATTCTGAGTAACAGTATGGCATTATTTTAATGATATTACTATTATATTCTTTTTAAATTAGCTATCTTCATTGGGGGGGGGGGGGATAAACGAAACCTGGGATATATGCTGCCACCAAGTGACATTAGAAACAAATTATATGTAGGATATTATAATTTACAATATTAAGCAACACATTACAGTGTTGGATTTATTTCAAGAAAGATGTGGCTTGGAACTTTCTGGCTGCGACTCTCTCAATTAAACTTCAGGTTAAGAAAAAATAGAAACCTTATACATTAAAGAGAAGAGGGATATTCAAAAATATAAAATATATTGTAATATATGAAGTTAAATCTCCCTCAAAATAATCACCAAAGAATATTTTCTTACACAGTCAAATTGGTTTCTATATTTTTTTTCTATTCAGAATTCATATTACGGTTTCAAAAAATAAGTAAATAATTAAATTTAATTCACCGAATATTTTCAAAATTTATTATTGTGAAGATTTCAGTCATTTTATAGCTGTGCACTTATTACGAAACTCTGAACACGAAAAAGAGCTTAAGACTTTCTTTTTACACGAGCTCTTCAACGACTTAATTGAATCTTTTACGACTTACAAGAAGTTTTGCAAAAACTTTTTATTATAATAATAGTTTATAGTTAGAGATATAAAAGAGATAACCAATTTCATTATCAGTAAATGGTATGTGCGAATGACATAAAATAGAGTAGGATGTTATTCATTTTACTCTTATTAAATTCACAGAATATTCCATTCAAAATGTTCTAAATTGGAGATCCTTAATATCACTTTATCAAAACAAAAATAAATGCAATATATTTTCAAAGTTTTTTTCATAATATCCTTCATTTAAGATTAAAAAGATGTTAGTGAAAACTTTTGAAGAGTAAAATGCGTTTCTAATGTTATTGGCAATTAGACAGAAATTGCATTATTTTTTAAAAAAACCATTTTTGCTCTTATTTTTTTTTACTGACATATTTATTTTACCTTTTTAAAATTCATTATTTATCAAACAGATGATAAAAGTTTAATTTAAAATGGTACCTTTTTTTGTTTAATAACAGAATAAACTAACAGAGATAAAATCGATAAACATAATATTAAAAGAATTTAAACATGGAAGTAAAAATTGCTGACTTTTGCCTTTTATTGTTAATAAATTAAGTATGAATTTTCTAACAATTTTATTCTCTCTAAACAATTTTCTACTATTCTAAATTTAACATCATTATTGCGGGATGAAAAATAAGTTTGTTGAACAAATTCGTTTACATTGTTTTGCAGGTGAATAGAAGAACAATTGTGCAAGAATTTTCTATCAAATTAACAATTCATTTACTAATTAACAATTCTAAACATTGTGGTCATTAAGTCTATCAGTCAATATTGGCACTGGCTTTCTCAAATAAGTTCCGAAGTTATGTCAATCGTTTTTCACTGTTACAGGTTCAAAAGACTCTCATTTGAATGTTGATATTTCAAGGTATTATGATTAAAGAAGTTGACAGCTAGATAAAGGTTAATCCCCCCTGCCCCCCGATAGGGTGAAACAATGTTTCTATTCAAAGACATTTGGATTGTCTTAACATAATTTAGGTCATATTTTTATTGTGTATCTCATTTATTTTTGTTTGAAGATTATTTATTTGTGTTGTACAACATCACAAACTGAAGTTTATTTAGCAAACTTTAGAGTTTTTCAATTATAACAATTTGATTATTTTTATATAAAGCGTTGTTATTAATACTATCGTAGTATTTTATATGTAAGTGTGTAACAAAATAATGTAAAACATAAGTTAGAAATACGATAGTGTTGAGAGGGCTTTATATCGGAAAAAATATTAAATCTATATAATTTAATTTAATTTAAATTTGGTAAATAAACCAATATTTGTAATCTAGAAAAATGCATATTTTTTTTTTCAAAAAAGAAAATATCAGACAAGCAGTATCTATAGATACTAAATTCTATAAAAACATTTTAAAAGAATTAAAACAATTGTTTAAAAACAACACAAAATGTCACAAAAACATATATGCATCATTTATTAAAAACTTTTACTTTAGGTGTTTTAAAATATACAAAACTGCATTTCACATTAAAAACCTAGCGCTTTCGAGCCGTCCTGGCTCATCATCAGGGTTAAAACATCACGACGCAGATACACACAAAAAAACACACAACTAGTCTGAAACACTGTAAAAAACATCAACAAAATTTATATTTGTATATTTGTTTTTAAACAATTATTTATAGACAGAGGTGAATTTGATTCAATTGAGTGTTGTGTTTTTCATGACTCAAGTTTATTTTGCTTCTAGAATTAAAACATTTTAGAAGACACAAAAATGTTTTTATTCCATCGGGATTCCGAAAATCAATGCTTATCTACACATCACATTAATATAAATGCATTAGTTACCAAAAATTGCCATATGTTTTTTTTCTTTCACCAGCAGTAATGATATATTCGCATTTAAAGGAAGTCTTGTATTATAACATGTATGATATGTTCAGCATACCCTTCTTAAAAGAAATGTTCTGTTAATAATTTTGACTACATGTTTTGCTCGAATAACTGGCGTTTTTAGAATGAACGTAATAAAATTGAAATATTTTTAATTCTTATATGACTACTATATGGTTACTGTTATTTAATTATTATGAACCATTCAATAGAAACATGTAGTTTGCAATTGTATTTGTATTCCAACTCAGGGTTGTTCAACACGGCCGGCGTCCTTTTAAGGATCACCTTATGTTCTTTTGCGTGTTTACTGTTAATATTGTTTATTATTATTATTAGGAGAAGTGTGCCTAATATCGTACCCATTTTGAATATTTGATCTAAGTCGGCTTGACTGCACAGCAAATTGAAACTGATTGACGGTATTGTTTCATAATACATTCTAATAAAATATTTTTTGCTTATAATGGTTTTCAATAAAAAAACATTTTTTTTCAAATAAATATGTAAAATGCCTTAGTACCAACTTAAAAGTGTTCCTAATGTCGCAACTCTCGTGCGAACACAATAAAATGCACTCTTTTCAAAATATTTTGTAAGAAATATGAGTTATAGCGTTACTAACAAAAACTTTTTTGTCCAGCCAAGACAATAATTGTCTATAGGAATATATATTTAATTAATTATAAGCAAACAAGTTGTAAAAAAGGTGATTTAATTAAATATATTTTGATTTGCTTTTATAAAATTAAAATAAAAAATAGGCACCGAAGAAATTGCTCAAAATAATAATCTAAAATCTACCTATCCTTCTAAATTAAATTCACAAATAAAAGTTTTGAAATTAATTAATTAAATTTGGAATAGTTAGTGGGTGCGAGATTAGAAAGATATAAACAAAACTGTAAATGGCCGCCATTTGACAACTTCAAGGAAATAATAAGTCAATCAAAACATAAAAAAGAAAACTGCCCAGTTAAACTGATGGCATTGAGCTCACAGACTATTCACACTGATTGTATATTGTACTCTTATTTCAAAGAATAATGCTCCTCGAAAAAAAAAATCGACAATAAATTAAAAGGGGCTAAATTAAATTAGACCCTGTTCCCACCCTTTATACTTAACCAATGAACCCCCAAAACTATTCAGGGAAGCGCCTTACCACAATGAATCTATATACAAAATTTGTAGAAAATCGGATAATGCGCTTGCAAAACCCATTTATCTAAATTAAGGATGGGTTAGCTCCCCGTTTCCTCCTTTATACTTAATCAATGAACCCCCAAAACTAATCAGGGAAGTGCCTTATCACAATGAACCTATATACAAAATTAGAAGAAAATCAGATAATTCTGCTTGAAAAACTTATTTATCAACATAATGGGGGGGTTGTCCCCCTTCCCCTCTTCATACTTAACCAATGAACCCCCAAAACTAATCAGGGAAGCGCCTTATCACAACGAACCTATAAACAAAATTTGAGGTAAAACGGTTAATTCTTACAAGAGTTATCTCGTTACGTACATACATACAGAACAGGTGGGCACATTAGCTCTCGGCTTTGATAGCCTGTGAGCTAAAAATCAAAATTTGTATCAATAACAAAATTTTCATAATAATTCAAAACTTTTATTACTTACCTTTGTAGATAACGTTAATAAATATTTTTGAATTAAAAAAACAATAACATTTTTACTACTTGGAATAACACTTCCCAACGGCAACAGATAGGTATGACTAGACAATTAATGCAGTATCAAGTTTAGACAACTACCACCAGAATGCATCCGGTACTTAACTTAGAAATCACAGGGTGCGTGCGTTATTAGGTACATTTCTATTATTATCATTATTATTATTATTATTATTATTATTATTATTAAAATGCACTTTAGAAGATACCCAGCTTTAAAGTAGTTAATGTGTGGATGAATTTTTATTGGTATTAAGTTTTTCACTCCTCTTGCGAAAATTTTGTTAAAGTCTCCCTCAGAAAAACTTAATGTTAAATTTACTATGATTTACTCATTTTCTGCATTTTTATATTTACATGAAATACGTGCATTGCAGGTACCTAATGTCTACCGCTGTGAGACATATATCGTTCATTGTGTAGACGTGTATGTATAGATACCATTACAATAGTGAGATCGTGTTTGGTAATAAGTATTATCTGGGCCAGGTCAGATAAAAACTGCGCCAAGCATAACGCCATTTATACTAATTAAAGTAACCCTTATTTTTTTTACAATTATACAGTTTATTTATTTATTATATTTTATTGTTTATTTTTAATAGGTTTTTTTGTTATTTATTTAATATAGTTCACTTATTATCATTTATGTACTTATTTAGTTTACATTAATTATCATTTTTAATAATGATATTATTTAATAATGTTAAATTACTGTTTTGAACGTGATTGGCAACGATAAACATGATTGGCAATTGTAAACCATTTTTGGCGATCTATCTCCTGGCTCGGATAATACGTAACTACCCAGTTTGGTTCCATGTGTCCAGTCCTGTGATTAATGGCACCCTTCATCATCTTTCTCCAACTCATGCTGCTACATGGAGGGCAAACAACTAGAGCTACTGGTGGGCTAGCAGAGGGTGTTTGACTCCAAATGAATTACCACTTTGCCTACTGAAATGTTTGGCATTCTAGATCAGGCATGTCCAACCTTTCAATAAGCAAGGGCGCACCTTAGATTGCGTCACTCACTGAAGAGCACCATTATACACATGACTGAAAAAATACAACAATTATTATCTCACTTTAGCAATGGTAGCGATACACAGACATCTGCATGATGTGCAAACGTCTTACAGTGACAAGCATAAGCGCCTCATGATCATTTAAGAAAGTGAAGAAAATCTTTGTACATTTTTTTTGCGGCTTGGAGGCTGTATTTTGGTCAGAAAAGGAGTTCAAAACCTTAATAACGCCTGTAATAGTAATAAAAAAACATGCAAACATTAATAATTTTAAAGCAAAGAAACTTTCGAGATAGATTTTGTTTTAAAGAAATCAAGAAAAATGAAATGTTTAAAGTGGCGCCAAGAAAATCTTCAAAGGGCGCCATGGGCCGCATTGGACAGCCCAGTTGTATATAATGACTGGAAACAATACTATAATTATGCAAGATTAAAATAACTCTTTCCGCTATCTCAACCAGAACATTTATCAATTTTTAAGACATGGATAAATCTGTCAAAACTAGTTTTAACTTAAAGATACATACATCCAGTTTTGTTTAACAACAATATACTTTAGAACTTATAATTTGATGTCTTTGTTTGAATTCCGCTTTAAAAAAGATTATTCCCCATAATAATGAGTAGCAATTTACTTTTGTTCCAAAGTTCAGAGATTAAAATCCAAACACATCTTTTAACAATTATCCTTCAGTTGTTACCTAATGATGTTTAAATCTAAACTTTCATAAAGGATTAGAACGGAAACTGTACGCCACACACAAGTGTTTCTTCTTATATAATGAATAAAATGTCACATTTAAGTTAGTCGTGTGTAGGAAAGATAACACTTTGCGGTTATGAAATTGATCTTTCGGAAGATAATACATTTTACCGTAACAGAAATTATTTTACATTGTCTCCAGTCGTTCTATAACAATGACTGCGAAGGATCTTTTTCATTAGCGGAGGTTCTGAAATTTGTAAAAGTAATTAATTTTTCGTAGTTAAGGAATAAAAATAAAACCTTTACATTCTAGATTTAGTTAATGGAACGAAAATTAGGAAATTGTACGCTATTCTTTTATGTGCAGAGTTAAGCTGTAGAAAAAAAAAAAAAAAAAAAAAAAAAAAAAAAAAAAAAAGATAAATGTTTCTGGATTTTGCAAAACTTTACGAAAATGTATTATAACCGCTTACGTGTTAGACACGATTCCCAAAATTGATCTTTTTTTTCAAGAAATCGGCATATTTTCGAGATTTAACGAAGGATCTCTGTAAAAAAAACTTCGTCTTTTTTTTAAAAAAAGTATTTTTTTATGTTATTAATTCAAATTAAACATTTTCATGTTCAACAAATAAATTTAACAGGTAAACATGACAAATTAACAACATTAACATGAATATTAAAATTAATATTGTCTGTAGTTACCTTAAAACAATGACAAACTATCACGAAGGACCTTTTTAATTAGTGGAGATTCTGAAATTTGTAAAAGTAATTAATGTTTTGTAGTTAAGGAATAAGAATAGAACTTTTCCATTCCAGATTTAGTTAATGGAATGTAAATTAGGAAATTGTACGCTACTTCTTTATGTGCAGAGTTAGAATGTGCAAAAAACGATAAATGTTTCTGAATCCTACAACACTTTGCGAAAATGTATTATAACCACTTACGTGTTAGTCACAACTAACGATTTTTTTCCCAAGAAATCGATATTTAAAGAAGCATTTCTGAAGAAAAGCTTCTTTTGCTACCCGTTTTTTTTTTAAAAAGTGTTTAAATACCGTTTTTTTTTCATTTTCATGTTCAACAAACAAATTTAACAGGCAAACATGACAAATTAACAACATTAACATGAATATTAAAATTTAAATTGTCTCAAGTGACATTTGTCTCAAGTATTTAAAACAATCAGAAAATATCGCGAAGGATCTTTTTCATTAGAGGAGGTTTTGAAATTTATAAAAGTAGTTCTTTTTCATAGGAATAAAAATAAAACTTTTCCATTCCAGATTTAGTTAATGGAACGTAAATTAGGAAATTGTACGCGACTTTTTATGTGCAGAGTTAGACTGTAAAAAAAAAGATAAATATTTCTAGATCTTGCAAAACTTTCTGAAAATGTAATATAACTATGCTTACGAGTTAGTCACGATTCCCAAAATTGATCTATTATCTCAAGAAATTGAAAATTTTTTTTATATTCAAAGAACCATTTCTTTTGTAGAAACCTTCTTTTGCTACCCGTTTTTAAAAAAAGTGTTAAATATCCTTTTTTATGCTATCATTTTTCAAATAAACATTTTCATGTACACCAAACAAATTTAACAGGTAAACATGAGAAATTAACATGATTTTGTTACTCTTGTGTGTATAAATTCTCTTACGTACCTCAAAATGTTTACTTGTGCATTGGTATCATCAGGAGAAAAAAACATGAAAGCTATAGACACGACAAGAAAGCGATTCAGAATCGAACAGCGTTTTAAAATTGTGTATAAATATATTGCATCTTGAGTTATAAGGGATTGTTCTGTCATGACTTGATTTTTCGTGCTCTCACATAAGGAATATGGTTCAAAACGCCACATTTAATAGTATTTTCGGTAAAGTTATTTTCTTTTATCGAATAATGTTAAATTAATTAAAACATATTTCAATTCCGTAGTTTCTGAATAAGAACACTTGTCTAATTCATGAGATTAATTAGAAAAAGGAATTCTGGAATATGTCAAAATATTGTCGGTTTGATTTTCAGAACAGCATTAAGTAGATTTATTTATTGTAGCTTTAAATTAAATATTTCAAAGAGCTTTACATATACACTTTACGTAATTACATTAACACATTATGGTGGCTTCACTAATCCATGTAGTTCCTAGCCATGAGTTTTTCATATGTTTTGAAAATCTGTTACAAACTGGAGAACTCGTTCAAACAAACGCGTTCTTCAAAGAATTTCGCAAAATTATTAAATGCTTTGAAGAAAAAAAAAAAATCAATAGATATGGAAGGAGAATGAAAAAATATATTAAGGTATTTAAATTATTTTGTAAAATAATACGAAATATATAATATATTAATAATTATCTATTTTTGGAAATATACAGATTACAACTGGGCTATATATTTTTTAAAACAACGAAAAATAAATAGAAGATTCGATGAAGTTTCAATGTGTACATAAAATAAACGGATATATTAAGGAAGGTAGTATTTTGAGTAAAAAAGGAATATACTTTTTAGAAGAATTTAAATTTATTTTAAAACAAATTAATTGGAAAGTCTATACTCGTATATATCAACAACTCAAACACTTAAAAAAATAAAACAAAGAATAACTAAAAAAATCCTAATGCATCAGAACTACATAATTTGATAAAAGTATAATATGGTAATTAAAATATAACAATATGAATGTGTATGAATCATTTCACAGTATAACTACCATTATTTATTTTTCAAAACCCTGTAAAATAAGATATTAATATTTATAAGTATAAATTAGAATTTAAAATATTACTCATATTAAAAGCAGGAATAGTAATATAGAGTTTAAAAGAAAAATACAATTTAAAACAAAGTAATTAAAATTTTACATCCTGAACAACTTAACGCCACTTCTAATAGAATAGGATGTCTTCCAAATTAAATCTATTTCTAAATTAATTACCGGAATTGAACAGCCGTAAATATTTTCATGGTACGTTGGAAAAACACTAACTTAAAGTTCCTTTAATTACAGTAATATGTCACAAACATTCATGTCACAAACTAATGGAAATATGAAACCAAAATGTAATTAAGCACCCCACGGAATTATCTTAATAAATGCATTTGTTTAATTATGCTAAAAAAAAAAAAAAAAAAAAAAAAAAAGCAGAATATCCTGGTCTAATGCCACGTGAAAATTCGCAGAATGTTTTTCCTGTAATGGATTTACTTAATATTTTTCCTATTTAAAACCACAAGTAATTATTTACAATTTTCAAGCAGAGTAAGATTTAAAAAAAAAAATAGAGGAATAACAGAAGGTTAGAAAAAATATTTGTATATGTCATACGTACTTCTCTCTCTCTCTCATATTTTTCCTTTTAAATTATTTTTTAAACTAAAATAATATATATATTTTAATCATGGGTTAGGGAAAGGTTTAAAATAAAAACATTTCTAACAGTAAAATAAGTTTTATTAGACTGTTGATATGTTTCGGCTCCATCTGAGCCATTGTCAAATCAAATAAGAATATTCAATAATTGCACGCTCGATGAAGTTATTATTTGGAACACTATCATTTAATTTTTCACGTACTTATTTCAAATTACGCACGTTATTTTTTTAATTTTTACCTGGATGTTTATTTCCTTCCATATTTGTAACCATGGTAACATAGCATTTGTAACATAAATAAACGTCCAAGTAAAAATATAAAATAACGTGCGTAATTTGAAAAAGTACGATGAAAAATTAAATGACTGCGTTTCAAATAACTTCATAGACAGTGCAATTATAGAATATTCTTATATGTTTTGATAATGGCCCAGATGGAGACAAAACATGTTAACAGTCTAATAAAAATTATTTTACTGTTTCTAATTTTTTTTTATTTTACTCTTTTAAGCAATTTAAAAAAAAAGTGTATTATTACAATTTGTTATAATTTATTATATTTAAAATAACACCAAAATCATAAAGTTTAGCATCCACGTAGACGTATACAAGCAGTTTTAAAATATACTTAAACCAGAAAAATAAATAAATAATCATTTTAATATTTTAAAAAATATTTTTTAGTTCAGTACTTTTTATCCTTAATTGTAACCCTATCAAAGAAATCAGAAATACAATTTGTATTCACAGCCAAATGTTAATATTCTAAAATTTTGCTTAAATAACTTATAACTGTTACACGATGCGACGAAATATTTTTTCAATGAACAGAAAAAAAATAGAATGCGTTTTTGTTTGTAACGCTGTGTGCATACTTTAATGGAAAACATATTAAAATTAATTATAATTTCTATACATGCATATTACAACTGATAAGAAAACAAAGAGCAGGGAAGACCGAGCTATGCTCGGTCAAAATTAGCTTTGAGTTCAAATATATTACCCTACAGACTCTAACCCATGACTAAAATGACCCACTAATCAAATTTCCTCGAGCATGTAACCAAGCCCAATTGTCTTCTTTTGCCCGAAACCCGTAAGATATAAAATTTAGTCAAAGTAGTCTGAGCCGATTTTTAGATAACATTAGCTTGACCCACAGTGACCCAAAAATCCCCACTAATCAGATTTTCTCGAGCATCTGACCTAGCCCAATGATTTTCTCGTGCTCAAAAACCGTAAGATACAAAATTTCGTTCAAATCGTCTAAGCCATTTTTAAGATAAAAATAACTTGACCCATAATGACCCATAAGCAAAATGCCTCACTAATCGAATTTTCTCGAGAATTTGACCTAGCCCAACAGTCTTCTCGAGCCCGAAAAACGTACGATGCAAAATTTAGTCTAAATAGTCTGAGCCGTTTTTCAGATAAAATTAGCTTGACCCACGGTGACCCAAAATGACCCACTAATCGAATTTTCATGGACATGTGACCTAGCCCGGTGATTTTCTCGTGCCCGAAACTCGTAGGATACAAAATTTAATCAAAATCGTTAGAGCCGTATTTTAGATAAAAATAACTTGACCCGCGTTGACCCCAAAATAACCCACTAATAGAAACTTCTCGAACATGTGACCCAGCCCACTAGTCTTCTCGTGCCAGAAAATGGTAGGATACAAAATTTAGTCAAAATCGTTTGAGCCGTTTTTTAATACAATTAACTTGACTCTAACCCATGGTGACCCAAACTGACCCACTAATCAAATTTTCTCAAACATGTGACCTAGCCCAATAGTTTTCTGGTGCACCAAAACGGTAGGATACAAAATTTCGTCAAAATCGTTAGAGTCGTTTTTAAGATAAAATTTGCATATATATATATATATATATATAACCACACACACACGCACAAAAGATTTGCTCGTATTAGAATATATGATATACAGTGGAACTCCAGTTGTACGTTTTGCTCGGGACCGAACAACAAAACGTATAACTCGGTAAGACGTACAACTCAATTAATGGTCTACTGGAACCATTTTTTAAATATATCTAAAAACTTAGTTCCACTGAGCAGTTCCAGTTACCTTTTATATAAAAAATGGAAATTTCTTAAATATTACTGCACCCATGATATAAAGTTTCGGAAATGGAACAGAGTAGAAAAAAGGTACATAAGAAAAGTATACATAAAGTTATTTTATCATAAAAGCTTTATTAAAAATATTTTTAATTCATATAGAGTACTTAAAAGAAATGATTGGAATCGCCTTGGCATCATTTATCAAAAGACATTTCAGTATTTTACTGAATCTTGTAGAATTAATCACTATTATTAGATTGTTTCTTTTCGGCAGTACCGACATTGAACAGCAAACTTTACATTTCTGTTAATAATGCAGCCGTCTTATCGTTACTGTTTTTACTACTGACGAACCACTTTACTACGTCAAAAGTCCTCAGAGCAGCTCCGAAGTTTCAGTGAGATCTTTCAAATCAGATGCATCCGACACGCCGTCAGTGTTTTTGTTTACAAAATGCATAAATGAGACAAAATTTCGGCCGGGGACACAAAAACGTAACGTATAACTGAGGGAAATGTATAACGCAAAACGTATAACTCAGCTAATTTTTAATGGCAAGCGGCCGGGACTGCTGAGTTGAAACGTATAAATGAGGAAAACGTACAACTCAGGTAACGTATATCTGGAGTTCAACTGTATAAGTCGGTTTGTATTTTTTTACAAAATTGTATATACATTTTAAAGCAAATTAATTATTATTCTTTATTCTAGACAACTTAAAACCACTTTTATTCGAACACGATTGCTTCCAAATTTAATACATTTCTAAATAAATTGCCGGAATAAAATATCATCAAATATGGTATGTTGAAAAAAAATACTAATCTAAATTTATTTTAATTAAACTAATATCTCCTCATGCCACAAAATAATGGGAGTCTGGAACCCAAAACGCATTTACACTCCCTATGGAATTTTCCCTTATTGAATGCATTCGTTAAATTAAGGTATAATTGAATTTTTTAGAACACCTTGTTCCGATACCTTGCGATAATTCATAGAAACATTTGCCTTAATTTATTTTACATTATTTTTTCATACTCAAAACCACGAGTATTTATTTATAATCTTCAATCACATTTAGAATAAAGAAAAGACAAGATGAATAATAGAAGTTTGGAAAAATTATTTGCATATGTTTCACTTCGTAGATTTATGTTTGTCGACTTTTATTAATTTTTAAACTAAAATAATACCATTTAATATAAAGTTCAGCATTCATGTGGGTGAATATTCAATTTGAAAGTAATACTGAAACCAGTAAGGTAATTAAATAATCAACATAATGTTGTTAAAAAATTGATTTTATCGCAGTACTTTTTTTTCTTAAACTGTAACTAGAAAAACCCCGTACTGCAGAACCCCGATTATCCGAATCCCTGTTATCCGAAAGTCGGCTTAACTGAAAGACCTTAAAACTCTTTATTTTTTTTAAAATATGAAAAATTTTATTTTTAAACAAGCATACTGTTTATGAAATAAATAAACAGCGTCAACTTACTTTTCTGGACTATTGCTCAAATGCAGGCATTTTATTGCATAGCCACATACAACACTTCATTTCTTTACAAAATATGTTATGATTGTTTTTTGGTTTTCAACTTCACATTGCTTCAATGCTGCCTTATCACGACACCTTTTAAACAACAACATATCTGACCCTGTTGTATCTTCCTGCACTTCAATAAATTGAGGTGCCAATATCAACTTTTTCAACGCGTTGAGCTCTAATGCTTTACACTAAAGCACTAATGCTTTACCTGACTGTGGGGAAGTGAGAAAGGTGAGTAGTGTCATCTGATAGAATAAAATTAGGAAGACACCCGGTTAACCGAAAATTCCTGTGGAACATCGGTTAACCAAAAATCCTTTGGTCCCATGCTTTTCGGATAACCGGGGTTTTACTGTAGTTAAAAAAAAAAAAAAAAAAAAAACGAAATACAATTTTTGTTTTGCTTCAATAGTACTATTCCGAAAATTTGCTTTAATATTGATTTACCTGACTGTGGAGAAGTGAGAAAGGTGACTAGTGTCATCTGGTAGAATAAAATTAGGAAGCCTCCCGGTTATCCGAAAACTCCCATGGAACCCCGGTTAACCGAAAATCCTGTGGTCCCATGCTTTTCGGATAACCGGGGTTTTACTGTAGGTAAAAAAAAATAACGAAATACAATATTTTTGTTTTGCTTCAATAGTACTATTCCGAAAATTTGCTTTAATATTTATTTACCTGAGTGTGGAGAAGTGAGAAAGGTGACTAGTGTCATCTGGTAGAATAAAATTAGGAAGCCTCCCGGTTATCCGAAAACTCCCATGGAACCCCGGTTAACCGAAAATCCTATGGTCCCATGCTTTTCGGATAGCCGGGGTTTTACTGTAGGTAAAAAAAAATAACGAAATACAATATTTTTGTTTTGCTTCAATAGTACTATTCCGAAAATTTACTTTAATATTGATTTAGTGATGTTATGCGGTACAACTACTTTTTTTAGATTACAAAAGAGGTCAGAATTTTTTTGAATGTAACTACTTGTGCATTCTTTAGCATATAAGTAATTAAAGCAAATAATAATTTCTATACATGCATTTTACAAATGAAGGGGTTAGAATGACAGTGGAGTAAATCAATATTTAGTAATTTGAGAATTGAAGTGTTTTGTGAAACTTGTATTGCCGTTGCATTGAGTGATCCAACTTGTTTTGCCCTCTAGCAACTCTCTAAGTGAACTATGACTTATTTGACTGGCACATTGAACAGAAATTAATATACGTTCAGTGAAAATAGGGTTATCTAGATTTTCAAAAATTTTAACTTACTCCAATGTCATTCTAGTCCCCTCAAATAGAAAAAAAGCTAAATATATTTTTTCTTTCAGAAAAACTAAAATACAATTATTTAAAATAAAATAACAGACAATTCTTTATTCTAGATAACTTAAAGCAGATTTTGTTGGAATAGGTTGGCTTCTAAATTAAATCCATTGCTAAATTAACTACCGGATTAGATTAACCGCAAAATATTTTCATAGAGTGTTGAAAAAAAAATTAATTAAATTAATTTCTACTTTAATTAAACTAAGAACTTTTCGTGTCACCTAGTAATTGAAGTCTGAAACCGAAATTTAATTTCTCACCCCCGTGGAATTTTCTTATTAAATGCATTTGCCGATTATGGTAGATATATATTTTTGAGAATATCCTGTTCGTGATACCTCGTGATAATTTAAAGCCTGTTTTACTTTAATTATTTTATATTATTATTTCACATTTAAAACCCCAGGTAATTATTTCCAATCTTCAAGCACATTTAGAAATTAAGAAAAAGTTAGATTAAAAAAAATTGATGTTCAGCAATATATTATGAAAACTGACTTAAACAGTCCTACAAATTATAAAACAAAAAGTTATTCAGCAGACACTAAAGTAATTTATAAAAGAAATAAACGGGACATTTTACCATAGAATTAAAAGTTAAAAAAAAAAACACTTGAAATGTTATTGTTAACAAAGAATACCTAACATTTTGCTGTTTCTTTTCCTTTAAAATTTAACACTCAGAAACTTTAGACAGGCACTTTACAACAATAACTTAGAAAATTTTGTACAATTAATCACAAAGAAACTTTCTTTGTCTTCAATGTTGTCATACGCTAAAACTTTAAAGACTGAAAAATTAGTTTGTGTTTTTTAACTTGCTATTCAAGCGGTTTGTGTGTGTGTTGTTTTGCGAATCATGAAGATTAAAAGAACTACAGTTTCTATTTAAACTTTTATAATTCATTATTTAATAGTGTAAATTGGGAGAAGAAGCCGTAGTTTTCGATTTTTTTTTAATATAAAATCGCTTGTTGTTTTTGTTTATTATTTATTAATTTCTTGTTAAAATTAGTAACTTTATCTATGATTTAAAAACATATTTCATTTAAGAAATGTTATAAAAAGCATGTTTTTTTTTTGTTTGTTTTGTAAACGATTGCATTTTGACATTTTACCCCAATTTTGGGAAAGGTGTCCAACTACCGAGAGGTAAAATACCTTAAGGAGTTTCAATGGAAAAAATATTGTTTGTGATTTTGAATGTTGTCATACGCTAGAACTTTAAAAGACGGAAAAATTACTCTTTTGTTTATTATGTCTTTTTTTCTTTTTCTATTCAAGCAGTTTGTATGTACATTGTTTTGCGAATCATGAAGATTAAAGGTACAACATTTTCTATTTAAACATTTATAATTCATTATTTAATAAGGTACATTGAGAGAAGATGCTGTAGTTTTTGATTTATTTTTTATATATATAAATCGCCTGTTGTTTTTGCTTGTTATTTATTAATTTCTTGTTAAAGCTGGTACTTTTATGTATGATTTAAAAACATATTTCATTTAACAAATGTTACAGAAAGCATCGAAAATTAAGGTTTTTTTAAACGATTGCATTTTGACATTTTACTCCAATCTTGGTGTAAGATATGACCAACTACCTAGTTGTAATATGCCTTATCGAGTTTCAAAGTAAAGAATAATTTTTGTGATTTTGAATGTTGTCATACGCTAGAACATTAAAGACTTAAAAATTAGTTTTTGTTTTTTAGTTTGATATTCCAGCAGTTTGTGTGTGTGTGTGTGTGATGTTTCGCGAATCATAACGATCATAACGTACAACAGTTTCTATTTCAACAATTGTAGTTCATTATTTAATATTTATCTATTTATTTACTAAACGTTTTTGACATACAGTACAATAATTGAGCTTTGGTTAAATCTCGAGAGGAGGGCCACTAGTTTTGTGTTGCAGGAGAACTCGTGCGAGGTCTTTGAGTACTGAATTAGAACCCTGTTTGTCGGATAAGCCAAATTTACCCGAACCCAATTCGATGCGCGGTTCGGCTCAGATCGGGTTAGCATTAATTTATTTTGCTGTGATTTGTGTTTGGGTTAGTTTTACTAACATTTTTCCCTGTGGGTCGGGTTTACTAATTATTTTTTCCTGTGGGTCGGGTTCGCTTAAAATGTTTCAGTTTCTGGTTGGATTTTGACTTTTATGGGGCGGGTTCGAATTGAATCAATTTTTCAAAAGGAAGTCCACAATATTTTATCAAGATAAAAATATAATACTGAATACTAATAAGTACATGTGTGTTCCTTTTTTTACATAAAAGATAAAACTGATATAAGATATACATAATAGCATTAAAATAAGGGTATTTTATTATATTTCGTGTTCAGGTTTAAGTATGTCGGGTTCGGATCAGTTTCGAGTCAAAGAAATCCGGTTCAAGTCAACAATTTTTTTTCCGGATTCGGATCGCGTTTCGGGTTTTTGTATAGAATTTTCGGATTCGGGCAGGATATAACAAGACTCATGACTCTTAACTCGAATAAGATTTTTTAACAAATAAAAATCTATCAAATGAGTCAATTCTTTAAAAATCTTATGAATGGAAGTTTTTACATTGAATCTTAGTTATTTTTTTACTGTGTTCCTTTCTGCTAAGATAAAAGATATTATAATAATAAATGTCCGATTTTCTGCTTGACTGCAATTTTTTTGTCAGAAGTCAAATGATAATCATTAAATTGTACATTATTAATTGTTTCTGCATTTTCATCTGAGTGATTCCTTATTAGGTGACACTTCAGCTAGTAAGGTCGTTAATCTTTCATATTATGTTTACAACTCAAATAAGGATGCATTTTAAAATATGATACTCAAATTGAGTGCATACGTAGTGGGTTGCAGCGGCTCGAAAATAATTTCTTTTTTCTTATAAGAACAGGAATGAATGCTAGAAATATTTAGGATTGGCATCCAAGTTACAGCCAGTTAATGAAGGACGGGAGAATTTGCTTCAGAAAGTAAATTATTGCGGCGTATTTTTTTTGCACTCTCACTTATTGGTATATTTTTTGTTTAATAATATTTGTATAGGAGGTAGTTTTATATAATTGCATAATACATTCTCAATATGTTTGTACCAGGTATTTCACTAAGGAAAATAAACTAGTGAAAATAACACTGACACTTTGAAAATAAACTAGTAAATCTGCAGATCAGGAGCCTCAACGTCAGCTCTGAAAGTCATTGTTCTTTTTTTTTTTTGGGGGGGGGGGGTTATCTCACTTTTCATATTATTTAGCATCATACAATCCTCAGTTTATTTTTTTTATATTACATACATATGTATAGGCATGTAAAATACTTCAGAGGCTTCAGAAATTAGAAGCGTTAAATTAAACACGGTTTATGCAATGATATTCTGAAGTTCTTATAAATTTCTTATTCTTGTAATTTTTTAGATAAAAAAATGCATATATTTCTTGAATTTTATTATTTTGATATTATTTGAAATATTGTTGCTAAGCAACTAATAAAATAAAGAGGAAAGAAAAAGAAATGCATTTTAAAGTTTGTAAAAATTATGAAAATATTTTTTTTTTATATTTCCTGAACAGTTGAAAAAAAAAAATTCCAATAATTTAAACAATTAATTTCTAAATTCTAATAGATGCATCGGCAAATTTTCATAGCTATTGAATATATTTTAGACCTCCATATCAAAAATTTAGCATCCATAATTTTATGTTAATGCATTATTCAAATATGCGGTTTTCATTTTAGTTAAAAATAAAATTTGAAAACCATCTGCATTGCCATAGGAAACGACTTAAACAGAAATGCTCTATATTTTTTGAAGGAATAAACCAATTTTAACCAAAAACTATACAGCTAATTCCGGGTATCTCGCCAACATACCTACCAAAAATCAACCTAATCGGACGTTTTTTACGGCAATTATCGCGGAACAGACGGACAAACAGACAGACAGAAATCAAAAAGTTTTCGCGTCTCCACAGTGAGCCCTCACTGACGTTTCGGCAGTAACTTAGAAACGGTGATAGACAGAAGCATGAAACCAGCCGTATGTTTATTAATAAACCCGTAAGAATCTGATACAGAAACCTCAAAATTTTAGTTAAACATAGCACCGATAGATGGTGCTGCAGGCAGCATTACGTGTCCCTATAAAGAGAGCTCAGACGCCAGAGAGCTCAACGGCGAAACCTTTGTTGTTGAAACGTGATATCTATTAGCATTAGCGTATAGTGAAAGAAATTCCGGAAGGGACACTGAAGTACATTATTTACCGCAACAATCCTTTAACACTGGATGAGCTGAGGAGGCTATTTTTCAAGCTTATGTGTTGATTTGCGGTTACATATTACAGAGAGCCACTGACAATTTCATTCTTCGTTTGCGACATGTGTGCTGTGTGAAAGGTGCACATTTCGATGCGATACAGTCTAGGTATCGTTATGCTACGTGCAGCGCCATCTATCGGTGCTATTTCTAACTAAAATTTTGAGGTTTCTGTAGTAAAGTTTTACGGTTTTTTTTTTTTTTAATAGACATGCCACTGGTTTCATGCGTCTATCTATCACCGTTTCCGAGTTATTTATTTTCAAAGCTAGAGGTCCTTCGTGAAACACCCCTGGTATAAGATAATACTCTAGGAAAAACAATATAATTTATACGGATATTAGTCTAAGTGAAGCAAATTGGGAAGCTTATCTAATGATTATTTAAGACTCTTTGTTTTTATGAGAGTTTTACCGATTTGATCAGCTTTGCCCATTTGCAACCATAGCTTGCCTAATTAAAGACTTATAATTTAAGTATTTTTAAATTTCATATAGTTTAAGCAAGCATGGTGTTTTCGGATGACATGAAAAGTAAAAGTTTAATAATAGACATGGTTAAATTAACTGTGTAAAATTTCGACGTTCGTTGGATGAAAACTTAGTTATCTGCAATGTGATTTTCAAAATGCAGATTTTTCTACCAACAAGAAATTTTACTTGGAAGTAAATGGTACATGTTAGAGGGACACTTACAGACAGAAACAGGGTTAATTCAAATTATTTTTCGTAAATTTAAGGGGTGGTATAGACCACTAAAGCAAACATTTATTACAATGGAGCTTTGGTCAAAACTTAAGTGAAAATGCACTAGAGGGCGCTTTTCCATCAGTAACACAAGACTTTTAGCTCACACAGTATAGCAGATATTTTCTTAAATTCCTTTTATGTGGCATTGTTAGCAAAGTTAGCGTAAACGAAAAACAAAACACAAGAAAGAGTATATTTTCACACACACACAAATAATCATTTGTGACTAATTAAAGAATCATTCTAAGGAGTGAGTTTATTACTGTTGCTTTTTGTAATCACGAACGTGATAATCCAAATAAATATGGCATATTCCTTAACTCCTTCTTGAAAATATGATATATTTAGATACTTCTTCTTAAGTTAGCGTGAGAAAAACATGATAATGATTAATTTAATATCACTTCTCATAAGCACATTCGGTCATGTAAAAAAAAAAAAAAAAAAAAATCACACTTTTAATATATTTTTCATTTTCTAGTTTTGAAACTTAATAGCATTTGGATTATCAATAATATCATGCACAAACGATACTAGTAAGCATTTACTCGGTATTATTAAATAAGAAACTATTTTTTCCCAATTAAAAAGACCACAGTAACATTTCATCACTTGAGTTATCACCACAGAAAATATCGTGATTTATGATTCTGCATGTGTGTCTCATTATGCTCTAGAGTATGTACTAACAATTTCGAATCATTTCTGCGAAAAAAGGTCACACTGAGAAAAGTGACAATTTCAAATCTGAATAAATCGATGTTTTCATTTTGTTTTGAAACTTTTTGTTTCAAATAGGACGAACCAATACTTTCAATTCTGAAATACCAGAAATACTCAGAATTGGGGCGTTAATGGGTTTAAATGTGTCAAAAATAAAAATTTAGTCAGTTAAATTTCATTATTCTGGGAGCGCTTTTTCATTTAAGAAATATACTGATAACAATCGAATTGAAAACTTGTTTAATTCATATCTCCTCTTCCTCATATAAGTAATAAAGTTGTACAATCTTAACCACCATCTCAAATTGACCAAATCTATCCGAAATTCTGTTAAAAATTTCCAATTTTCTCAGTAACAAATTAATGAATAGTATAAAAATATCAACATGCGTCCGAATCATTCAATAATTTGCATTTAAAATAAACCATTCATGTGATCTGGATGGCGAAGTGGATAAGGCAATGGACTTGTAACTAGTAGGACTCGGGTTCGATGCTGGCTCTGGGTAAAAGTTTAAATTTAGTTTATCCTCACATAATCGTAAATAGAACCAGAGATGGCAGTACTAGCACTTTTTTCTAGCTGTTGTTTTCTGTTGTTTGGAACATGGACATACTCAAATAGGAGCACTTGATTTTTTATTCTTGAGTGTGCGCTTGTTTTCAGAAATGAGTATATACATGTTTCAAACTTGTGTAACTTTGATTCGGAGCCATTTTGACTATGCGACATACTCAGGTTTGAGTATTTTTTGCTCAGTTTTGAAAATGTCGTTTTTAGAGAGCATACTCAAACATTTTGTGTAAGGTAATTTTAATAGTATACACTTAACGATGCCATGATAGGATATTAATTTTCAAAAATAGACTCACGGTTTTTATTTAAAATATATGCTGCCTGCATAACTATAAAAATTGCGAGAGCGTAATATTTTTGAGTAATGTTTTTTTTCTTCATTTTTTTTCCTTTTTTTTATTTGGACCAGTCAATGTAATTTAGAAGGAATATTTTACAACAAATGTATTCGTTCGGGTAATATAATAATACCTTAAAAATATCTAATAAAATAAGCAAATTACTACTAGAAGAATATTTAATGTGTTGAAAATTAATCTTTCCCTATATAGTTTTTCTTTTATACCAAACTTTTCGAATTCTCGCAGCAGGAGTTATCTCAATTTACTCGAAATTAATTGCTATAAAACATTAATTAATGACCTATTTAGAACTTTTTAAATAAGTTTTATACCGATTAAGAGTAAAACTTCTTGATGAACGATTATTTTTCTATCTGTGAGAAATGAATTTTGAAAAATTAATGATCAGCTTCAATTTCGAAAACATGCACTCTATTTTTCTCCCTCTCTCTTTATATGCATGAGGTCGCTCGAGAAACTAAACGAACGCTACAACTTTATCGAACATAAATTATGCATAATAAAATTATTATAATAAATATATTAAAATAATGATTTTGAGAATTTTAATATTCTGACAACATGGAAGTTTTTTGTGTTTACTTAAAATAATTTGATTTTGCATTTAAAACTGTTTTCAAATCCAAACTGACTATTATATGACACATTCCTGAAGTAATTTTTATTTGTAAACGCATAGCAGATGTTGTTATTCAGAAACTTTGAAATTGAAAAGGATTTTCCGATTTTCGGAAAATTAAGAGGATGTTTCAGAAAATGATGTCAAATTTCACATTTTGTGCTGAATTTCTTGGTGTCTGATGAAGTCTGATGAAGGTAATCGTGCGACAAGAATTACTTATAACTCAAGATATAATGCATTTATCGAAAAAAGAAAAAAAATGTATGTTATAAATCCCTATGATAGCCATAACTGTTAGTTTCATGATTTCACGTTTAAACATGAATCTGTCAGAAAGTTTTGCGTTGTCGAGTGAGGAAGAATATCTCTTTTAGAACGCCCTTAAATGCTTTTCATTTTTTAAGGTAAAATGCATTTTTTACTAAACAATGCCAAATATAAAATATACAGTAGAATCTTCTCTGTCTCGTCCAATAATAAATAAAATCACGAATATAAGTTTAGCAACACGTAGTTAGTGTTTTTCTTTCTGAAATGTAACAAACAAGAGCTACTCTGCTAAGTTAAAACCCAATTCTATGAATTTTTTAAAAATGTTTATTTCGCTCACTTTACGTTGTCAGCGATGATGTGGCGATAAACGCTGAAAGCTCGCTTTCTTTTCAGCAACCCGTTTATCTAAAATTGTGTCTTCGATGTCGCAAGTCTGCCGAACTCCAAAATTTACCTTGTTTCACCATTGTGGATACACATAATTCTTCGAGCCATTGTTGAAAATTATCTTTTCTGGATATTGCTGGGTAGGCATATTTCCCCACCCCGAAATTATCAGCCTGATATTAATATGAATAATCCTCCTTGTTTATTTCATGTTATATTAATATAGAGGTTTTGGTTGCTCTATAGATCCAGATGGTCCGTGCTCACACCCATCTTTGATGTCAATAGGGAAGCTTAAGCTATTCTCAATGTCTGATTGGCTAATTACATCTGAAATGGCATCTTCGGATTTCGTACATTAAACCAGTTCCCGACTAATTCTACATGTGCCCTGGGACAAAGGTTAAATGGGGCCCCTATTACATTTTGTAGCTACAAATCACACACATTAAAAGAAAAAATATCTGAGTTTGTCTTTGGGGGATCACTTAGAGGAGAGTGCCTGTTGAAGCCGACCTATTTCGCATCCCTGGTAATTAGGCTCTTGTTTCAACATCCTTTTTCTTTGAATGATTATTGTTCTTATTCGTGCGAGTTTCAGCGACCTAGGAGTTATATAATATATGATAAAATGCCCTACAAGTTGAATACAAACTTATCCGACTAAACATGCTGAGACAAAATGACTTCCTCATTCTTTAGCACGGGTTTTACAAACAATTCCAATGAATAAACACAATTGCTATTGACATCCAAATGTATCACAAACAATGAAAAAGTCTCATCACAATTTAGGTTTTCACAAAAAAACAAAAATTTTGAATAAAAAATACCTTTTTTTACCAAAAAGCATCAAATCAGTCTTCCTCTCTCTTTGGGATATTCCATTATACCGAAATAGTAGATGATGGACATTTAACAGTGAATTGCTGAGTAGCGACAACAAAGCGTTTACTTCACTGCGGTAGAAAATAGAAGCTGTATGTCAAATTACCCCTTATATCGACTAGTCCCCGTCTTTCTTACCATACTATTCATGGTCACATTTTGCAGTACCTATTCGCACATTTTTACATGACTACTCTGACTTTCTTCTACCGTCAAGCGAAGCATTTTGTTCTCACAATTTATAATATTTACAATATTGCTGAAGATTCGCCTGAAACAGATTTCCCAACAAGTTTCCAAACCTGTAACATTATTCTAGCATCTTGTGCTACAATTTAAATTTTCTTTTTATTAAAATGAATCTCGTCGAATTTTCGTAGATAAAGTCCTCGAAATTAATTGCCCTGAAACAACAATAAATAATCGCTTAAGAACAGATGGAAAATCTTATGCGTGTCACGGGCAATAATTCTTTTAGGAAACCATTAGTTTTCCATCAGTAGCAAATGACATTGAGAAATTAATGATCTGTTAAAATTCTGAAACTTATCCTGTGTAATGTTTGATTATTTTTACGAATTTTAAACTTTGAATTTTTTTTCTTTACTTTTCATCTAGAACAGTTTCACGCTGCTTTAAGTGATTTCCATTATTTATTGCCCAAATAAAATTTCCTTTTAACTAAAAAAAGTGAAAAAAATAAAAGCAAAAAGGGGGTTGAGCAAGTAAAGATTTTTTTTTTTTCATGAAACATTCTAATATTTTCATATCAATATACATGTATGTTCTGGCACTTACAAATGTCATTATTAGGAAATGAGGAATAGTAAAATAGACGAGTGATTTTGTTTTTTGTCATATATAATATGTGTCATATAGTAACAACCAATAGTATTGCACTTACCAGCTCGCTTTTGAAACTGAAAAACACTACATAAGAAAACTTAATGACAGCGTACAGTAATTTTGTTTTCGGGAACGTGATATTTTTGTTATACTGTTATAATAACACTGAAAATCTTAAGAAAATGGTATTTTGAAACAGATTGCTATTTGTAAGCAAATCTGGTATTGGATTTTCTAAAACAAAGAAAAGGGATTTAGTTTGAAAACAAGGTTACCCTTTTGAACATGTAAACAAGTCATGAAAACTTTTCAATAAGATGAACTTATATATTTAAATGCTAGATCCATACACGATAAACCTCAATAACATACACCAATTACGTAGAAATCGAAGTATCTTTACGACAGTTAGAGCACAGCTAGACGAACTGAAGTCATAAACAATTTTCAAATACACTGGAACGTGTTAAAAAAAGAAAGAGCAAGATTTTCAAGAAAAAGAAAAGAGTTTTGCTATTATTTTAATAAAAGTGGAGATTTTCAATAATAATTATTTTTTAATTAAAAATTTCAAAAATCTTTCCTTTATTCATAGCAAATTTCATGATATAATTCTTTTATATGCATACAAAAAGTTTTATTAAAGTATTTTCTTTTGAAAAATCTCACTATTCTTAAAAATATAATGCTGCTGACGCCGCGCCGGTGTCGTAATTGAATTTATTATGACAATTTAGTTGCAATAAATCGTAGCACATAATTTAAAAAAATACATACAAAACATAAAAACTTGCTGTGTTATGGAGAAATGTATGATAAATATGCTGAAGTACACAGTTTTTAAATAGAAGAGTTATTTTAACAGCTATTTAATATTAAAGTCGGTCAAAACAGATGAACTAAAAAAGTTTTATATGTTCAAATACTATGCACAGCAATTTAACCATTTGTCGCAAGTATATACTTGACATGATAGCGGTGGTCAGTGTGGAATCAGTTTTTAAATTCGTTTATTTTATTTATTTATTATATATATATATATATATATATATATATATATATATATATATATATATATACTAGCTAACCCGCCCGGCGTTGCACGGGCCCGAGATAATTACAGTCTCAGAGAAAGGCGTTAGCCCCCTCCCTCCCCATACCCGCAAATATAATGAATAATTTGTTCAAGAGAACCACCGTCACCTACATTAACGCGATCATTAAAAAAAGAATTACATTTTTCTGATAATTAGAACATAACTAAGACGCTACGCTAAAATAGCCGGCAGATGACACCCCTTCCCGACCTCAATTTCAAATCTATATCTTAATTAGTTACCTAATTTTTTGTTCATTAGTAAAAATTAGCAATTATTTCCTTTCATTTTCGCAAACTAAATGGAGGGTTCGGCCCGAGAAACAGATCTCTTTGTAGTTCAGTTTTTAATGAAAGCAGATCCCTGTCTGAAACTTTCTTGGATCGTTTTCACTGGCGCCGGCAGATTTTTGGCAGTTTTTTGCATAAATAAAAAAAAAATTACCAACCGAATTTTTCAAAAATCACATATTCAGATACAGAATATTTTTTTTACATATGCTCAGAAATTTTCAAATTGATATCTCAATTAGTTTTCTTAAAATTCGCTAATTAGTAAAATAATTTCGAATTTGTTCATTTCCGCTTGCAAATCCAACGCGCCAGTTCGTTTCTTTCGCCATTTTGATTTAAAAGATGACATTTTAGAAGCGATGGTTAATGAGAATCTAATTAATATCTAGGCTAATTATCAAAATATTAAAATTTTGAGGCTCAGGTGCACATGGCCAGACCTTGGACTATCCACACCTACATTTCCAGACTTCTAGGTGAGCTAGATTTTGCTAGCCATCGCCAACAGACACACACACAGACACACACACGGACACACACATAGAGCGAAACTTTCTTTTATTAATATAGATATAAAATATTAATATTAATAAATTTGCAATAGAAAGTTTCAAGAATTCTCGCTAAACTATCCGCAGCTCAAGCAAGAACTTAAGAATTGCCAATTTGTAGTGACAAAATTGCCTGTTAGAAGTGTTCTAATTTTTTATTTAATGTTTAAAAAAAAATCTTATTATCCAAATTTTTATGAGTATTAAAAAAAATGTTTCCTAAGCATAGGTATAATTTTTGTGTGAAAATATTAATATTTAGCTGAAAAAAAAAACAGTAATTCATGAAACACTCGACTTTCATCCAAAGATTTCTAACGAAAAACGTCTCTCTAAAATGTTTCAAATAGATGGTGATGGCGCTCGAGTAGGACAGTTGTATCAGTTCTTCTGCGTTAATGACACTTTCAGTTTCGCGTCGGCAGATGGCGCTACGTGTGCACGGTTGTATGTTTGTAACGGCAGAGCCGTGCGACCACTATTTCCTTAGAAATCCTTATTTTTGCATGGCTACTCTGGTTTATTTAATTACTTCTGTGAAGAATCGATGCAACCAACCAGTGAACCAACCAACCCAAGAGAATAAAAGCGTATTTTTAATGAGAGTGCTTTGTGCATTTTAATTAATATTTCAGAAAGTAATTAAAATATTAAAATTCTGAAGTAATGTTGCACCAGTAGAGGGTTTGGACTACCTAAATCTGAATTTCCAGCCTTCTAGGTGGTCTAAATTTTCCTAGCCATCGCCAAGACACACACACAGAGCGAAACTTTCTTTTATTAGTATATATATATATATAATTTTCTATTCAAAATTTCATCTTTGGAATAGAAATTTAATCCATAGTTTGAAATAGCCAGTTTTTACTTGCTGTTGTTAGATTTTGAAAAAAAAAAACAAATAATAATTATTTACTACAACTTTTAAATTAAAAAAATATATTTACACGTCGAATTTTAAAAAAGAAAGAAAACTTAAGCTACGCAAGGGAAAAGCATTACATTAAAATTAGATCATATTTAAAAACATTATCTTGTAGCGTTTCCACATACTTTATTTTTAATTGAAATATATATTTACACGAGTATATAGAAAAAGAGAGAAAACTTTAAAATTATAACATTATTACATGCGAAAATCATTAAGTGCCGAAAATTATGTCATATTTAAAGCTATATATATAGAATATCATACTTCAAACGATTTTCATATAGCATCTAAAAGAGAACTTTTCTTCTAAACGTTATAAAACTCTCGATGGCAGTGAATTTTTTACTTAAACATTTTGTACAAGCGGATTTTCAAATGTGTAATAGATTTTTCTTAATCAATCCGGAAAACAGCCTTTAGTTGTAAAGGTGGATGCGGCCTTGGACACCGACAAATCCCTCAGTTAAAGGGAAATGAATGGCAATAAAATTACAGAAGATAACCGCTGGTGAGACATGAAACTAAATTACAAGCATATTCAATGAAACATCACTGTATTTGGTTGTGAATTGTATCAGGTGTTCCCAAACATTTAGATTACCTATAAACTGAAATTTATACTTTTGCCATATCATGTTGTTACGAAGGTATTGCTGACGGTTACCAATTTAAAACAAGGAATTCGCCGCAATTCACTCTCAAAGAGGCACATTCTAAAATAGGACTAATAATAAATATATAGTGTTCTATAGGTCACCTAAAAAGCAGGTATGTATGATCAGGGTGATTCATCAATTCAAGGTGTAGTTTTTTATATCTGCTAACCAATAAATTTATACGAGTATAAAATTGATAATAGTGTTACGCTACTTTAGATTACAAATAAAAAATATATATATTATTAAAGTTTCGTATTTAAATGGGCTAAGTAAAATAATGTGGTTACGTTAAGTGAAAGCTGTTATTTATTTAACTCCATTCCATTCAGAATAGAAGATTCTCGTACCAAAGTCGGGCAGCTTGCGTACGTGCTGTACCGTAGTTTGGAAAATTCAGGTATAAAGTAAATGCTCTGTAACTACTTGTGGCAAAATAATTGCCCTCAACACCTTGGTTTATGTTTCTTATTCTGTTTTTTTCCTTTTTACTGGTTAAAGCATTACTATTCTAAAATTTTTGAACTAAAAGTCTATTTATTGGAAGCATTTTAGAGCAATACATCGCACGTCAATTACTCGTACATCAATTATTCAATTTTACGTTAATCTTTAAATTGCACCATATTCTAGATTATCTGTACATTTTTAACTTGATTCTGCTAATTTGACTAAAGGAATGGTAACATTTACTCTGTACTATGCAATTACAGCCGTTCTCTGTTCCTAGCTATTCATGTGCCTTCTTCGCTTAAACATTCTTCATTTTCCGTGTCAATTTTTAATTTTCTTAATTATTTTTGTTCTGATTCATAACACCGTATAAGTTTTCACTTCAAAATCAGACTTAAATATATTGTTCTAGAAAGAATATTTTCAATTACAATTTCCAATTACGAAAAAAATAAAATGTTGACATTTCTGTTGTTTTTGTCATATCCCAGAGCCACAAAATCAACGTTGTTTTACCTTTTCCATCATCAAAAGTAATTTAGAGTAACAAGAGGATACTTTTGATAAGAAACGCTTATAACATGCGTAATTAAAAATCAAGAAAATTTAAAACATAGCCAAGAATCGCGCAGTACAATTTTTGAAGTATTATGTAAAAATTATTCTTGAATAATTGCAAGATTTTTAGCAGTTATTACACAAGACTCGTGCATAATAGTTTCAAAATGTAATCAAAATATATCGCAATATAATTTCAAAAGTATTTTTAATTTGTCATACAAAAAAATATTAAGAATTCCTCGGGTAAACCTGTAGAATTTTAAAATATTTACTAAAACAAAACTGCAGTATTATTTAAAACATGAAACTTGAGTAAAATTGCATGGTGATGTAGTTATACAAAAAGCATTGAAAGGAAATAGTTTACTACTTCAAATTCAAATTTCAAGTTTATGAATAAATGACAGATTCGAAATATAATAATATATTACGTTTTCGTAACAACAAATGTATCAAAATAATATTTTGAAATGTATGACACGCATTTTAATTTGCATACATTTCATATTTCTTGTTTTATTTATTAATGTTTATGAAAATTAAATGTGAATGATTATATTAATGTTTGAAAAAAAAATGCTTGAAAATATTTAGTCAAATATTAAAAGCTCACATACGCATGCCGATTCTAAAATAAACTTTCTAGTAACAAAACTCTCAAAATATACACAGATTTTTTTTCTTTTACAACTTTCTGAAAATGTTTCACGGTGATAAATTTGTTTAACTATTTTAACTAGGATAATTTATCGTGCAAGTTAATTTTAATATATATATATATATTTAAAAACCTGAAAAACCATGCTTTATTTGTGACTCATTAATTATAAAAGATTCCTTCTTTTGTGTTTTGTGCTTGAAATTATAACTACACCATTTTATAATAACCGACATCTATATTGTTTATTTTAATGACTTTCAAATTTAAAGATAAATAATGCAAAATTACATTATTAATGCAAAATTACATTATTAATGCAAAATTCTAAATTTAAAATTTCTATTCAGAAATACTACATTTTGAATTAAAACAAATATTAGATAGTCGTTTTAAATTGTTTTTATTCCAAGTACAATTTATCATTAAATAGAAATAACGAATAAAAATATATCCATACAGATTCCATTTTATGTAATTTTTATAATTAAGAAATACACTGGCTGATCAAGAGAAAAAAAAAAGTCGCAATGCATATTTCCACATTTGGTCCTTTGGACATCTCATTTAGGTTTGAACTATTCTAAATGTGAGAATGATATACAGAGTGTTTTAAAACTATATGTCAGAAATGTAAAGGCAAGTAGAGGGGACCTAAATAAGCAGATTTCGTATAAAAAAAGTGGGTGAGGAAATGCAGCGTTGAGGCAGTAGAGGGCACTGTTGAGCTGAAAAATTCTTTTAGACCAAGGTATAAGGTAACCATTAAGTTTTAAATCGGTAACTATTTTTTCTTTCTCTAGTTGAGGAGCTGCATCGTTAGTGTAATATTTCTTTGCTCTGTGAGCTAATGTTTTAACAACAGCGATTTTGTGGGGAACAGGGTTTTCGGAATTAAAATTCACGAACTGACCGAAAAAACGATGGCGTACGGTATCCGATACAAATGTTAAAATTTCTTGACAGGGAACTTTCGCTATTCCTTCATTTAAAATATCAAGGATGGGAATTTATGGTCAATTTCAAATTAAACTGTGAACTAGATTGCCAGACAACTGGTTAGCACTTTTCAAAATTTCATTAAAGACCCTCTTTTTTGACAATTACGAAAACATCGTCAACATGTGTTTTCCTGAAACAAATCTTGGGACCTAGAAGTAAAACTGTTTAATGTTCAAGAAATTGCATAACAATTTCGGAGATGGGAGACCCCATAGCTGTGCTTTGGTTTGCTTACAAAAATCCTTCATAAACAAAACAGTTACAGATTAAACAGAACCGCATAAGCTCGATAATGCCAAAAAAAATATCTCATCTATTACTAATCCAGGGTATACTATAATACTAATGTTACTATTATTAAGCTAAGGCTATACGGCAAACTTGGAACCACTCGGCGACACCATTAGCATTAATCATGACTGACCTAAAGCTTCGTGAAAATTCTTTTTTTGTCTCTTTATATTTCGATTTTTAGGATTGCAGAAAAGTGTACAGCCATATTTCAGCATCTATGATTCATGTAACCTGACATTATATTTTTATTGAAACTGAAACACTAAAGAATAATGTGTAATAGGAATTCGCGCCCTATATAAGGAAGAAGCTTAATTTTTGGTTTCAAAAGTAACTTGTCACGCTCTAGAAAATATCAAAAGTTTGAAAATTATGATGGAAAAACACATTTTCCAAATTAAATTTGCGAGTTAGAGAATAAGTTTTATGAAATACTGGATGTGTCAAAGAGCTCAGCGAAGTAATTTTGCGATAAGGAATAAAATAATATACACCAACCACACTTGTTGCAATAAAACTTATAAAGTTGAATTATTATTTTTTCCCTTTTACTTATATTTTACTTACTCAAATAGAAAGAATTGATTATTATGTCAAAGATTAATAATTGCGCTAATGGATATACATACCGTATATTTCCGCGTATAAGTCAAAAATTTTTGGGCATTTTTTTTTTGGCTCCTAAGTGAGGGGCGGGGTTCGGTTTATACAAGAGTCTAAGGAAAGTTCGAAAATTGATATTTTAAAATAAAAAAAGTTGGTATATAAAAAAACTTTTAAAAAACTTACAAATTTCTAAAAATACTTTAATACTTTATGATGTGTCGACTACCCTGACTTATAAGAGTAGGCGAAGTTTCGATTGCAAACGTACTTTTTGTCCTATAATAGTCAATGTGTTTTCCCTAACTTTCGATGAATGAGTGTGGAAACCTCGGAACTTGTGATTTTTCTCTTCGTATCGATATTTATGCAAATTTCTGCATCGGGTCAATCTATATAGCAGTATTTAAGCACTGGCATGCGCTGGAGAGAGGAACTTTGGATAGGTTCTTTTACTTAGTGGTTTCTCGAGATCTGTGTTAGTTGCCTCAACCATTACGCAGCGAAGAAGGTGTATCAACCGTTGGTAAGAGTGAATGTACTTTGACTATGTACTAATTGAATAAAAGCGTTTGGCGCTCACGGAGTGCCGTTTCTAGACATCTTGAAATTGGAGTTGGACGACGGCAGCTAGTTCGCATAGTGAACGTTGACTCTTGTTCCAGACATCTTAACAGACGTTTGACGTTAAGCTAGGTCGTTAGTTATTTTAAGTTATATACTTACTGACATTGTTAAATTGAAGTTTACTTGTGAAGTTTACTTGGAGTAAAGTTTTTTGGGAATTGCTTTCTTCCGGCCTGAGGAAAATTAAGCAGAGCTTTTCTCAAGGCCCTGCCCTTTTTAAGATTTTAAAGAAAAGTTAATCGCTTTTATGCAACTTGTGCTCCTTTACGACTAGATAGCATTGATCACCAACACCAACAGCAACATGACTACAACTTCATACTTTTACAAAACAAAAGTCACCAATCATCATTCACAAGCTACAATAAACCGCTTTGGTGAGACATATGCACCCAGTCGGTCAGTTTCTTTAATGTGCGAGAAATGACTGTTTGCATCCACGTACACCGCTTTCATTACTTTTGGAATTTTTGGAATTTTGTTTTTCATTGAGTGTGAAATGACAAAAAACACTGAGTTTTTCGACTGCTCTGCAAAATTTATGACTTTTAATTTAAAGCCCGCATTATAAGTCGTACGCTTTTGTTTAACCATATCTCTCCTTAAGCCTAAGTAACAATTAGCAGTCATGTGAAATAGAGAAAGGTTTTCCCCTTTACAAAAATAGGAGGTTTTGTTTTGTGAACGGGCAAGTCATAACAGAATGAGCGAAAGCCTATTAAACAGATTTGGCAGAGCGTTTTTGACAGAATAGAAGAAATCAACAATTTCGGAGAGCGAATTTTTTACTATTAGCTATGCACAAAAAAGTACTAAGTTTTCGCTCGCTGAATTTTTCATCTCTTATTTTAAACATCGACTTATATACGGGTTTCTGATTTTGGACAATATTACACTGAAAAATCGTATACTCGGCATGTACATGGATTGGCTTATACACGGATATATACGGTATGTTTACTTTAAGAAGACGAAAATATGACAAACTAAAGAAATATAAGTTTGTTTGCACTTTAGAAAATGTGTTTAGATAGGTCTACAAATTCTAAACACACGTGTAAAAAACCGTAATTTTGCTACGATAGATCTCATAAGCAATTTTTTGGAGAACGTAAAACATGTTGTGAAGCAAAGTGAACGATTGTTCTTGAAAACGTCGGAAATCCAACCCTTGAGTATGTTCCTACGAAATTTTATTCAAACTATAACTGTAACATTATCATAGTTGGCAACCGCTAAGAATTTTAGTCACTAGTAATTCTTAAAAGAAGTCTTCGCTTTATTTGATCGACTTATTTCTTCGATTAAATAAATCTAAGAATTCTTTTCAAACTAATTAGTGATCAAAAATCATAGCAATTGGCAGCTATGCATTATTATCTTTAAAGTAATATTTTGCATAGCTTCTTGAGTGACGAGTTAACTCGTTTTCTTAAATTGTATTACGTTTTCTAAGCCCACTCACAAAAATCCTTCACAACTTTTAAAACATGTGATAACACACTGACAAAGGCATCCAATCAGCTCCGTTGCATCCCACTTATATCTGATATTCTATCTTAAACTTGTCTGAATCTCCAAACACTCATAATCATTAACCCATTTGTGCTAAGAATTGTTTCTCGTTTTTTATTGAAATTCCTTGATCACTTTTGTTTAAATACGAGGGTAAGTCATTAAGTAAGTCGCAAAAGATAAATAATCACTTACAATAATATTCACTTCAAAACAATTTTTATTTCTCAACATATTCTCCACAAATATTTATTCACTTATCTCACCGTTTTATCAGTGCCCCAACACCAGCTCCATAACATTCTTTGGATTGCTGTCTCACCCACATTAGGACTTCAAGTTGGACCTTTTCATCATCTGCGAACATCATCTTGCTTCCAAGATGGTTTTTTAGTGCACTAAACAGATGAAAATCGCTTTGGGCTAAGTCGAAGCTGTATGATGGATGTTGAAGAAGTTGCCAACCAAAGTTTTGAATTGTATCCTGTGTTCAACTCAAAGTCCTAATGTGGCTGAGACAGCAACCCAAAGAATGTTATGCAGCTGGTGTTGGGGCACTGATAAAACGGTGATATAAGTGCATGAATGGAGGTGGAGAATATGTTGAGAAATAAAAATAGTTTTGAAGTGAATATTATTGTAAGTTATAATTTAATTATCTTTTGTAACTTACTTAAGGATTTACCCTCGTATATGCCATATTTTTATGCGTCATTAGATAAGGCATTAAGTGCAAAATCTAAATACAACTTCTTCGCATTCCTTGTAGTGTTATCCAAAATACATAAACTTTGAGACAGTAATACAGGTGAATCCCAGGAAAACGCTTATGGGATTCACTTTTATGTGATAGTTTGGAAGTGAATATCATTGTAAGTTATAATTTAATTATCTTTTGTGACTTACTTAATAACTTACCCTCGTATATGCCATATTTTTATCCGTCATTAGATAAGACATTAAGTGCAAAATCTAAATACAGCCGCTTCGCATTCATTGTAGTGTAATACAAAATACATAAATTTTGAGATTTGTGATACAACAGGTGAATCTCATAAATACGTTTAAACATGTCCTGAAAATTTATTTAATTATTTATAAGAATGATTGTATTAAAAAGTCATTTAATACACCCAGTGTTTAAAATCTTTATAATCTAAAAATTGTCAAGGACATAAATACCCCCTGCATGATATGTATGTAAAAAAAATATACTTTTGACATTGGACTATTTCTTTTTTTTCTCCCCTTCCCCTTTAAAAACATATTTATTTTTAATTTTAATCGTTATATAATTAATATTTTTTATTTTGATCTTTATATTATTATTTTTTTAAGTTTTTTAGTTTTTCTTTTTCATTCTTTTTATCCGTTTTCTATCCAATATTTCAATCATTTAAATATCCATATCTAAAAATTTCTAAAACATTTTCCGTATATTAACACATTATACATAGACGTGAAATGTAAAAATACTTATTTATAGATTATTGCATTGCTGCAAACTTGTACGGTTTTTTGTTACCATTAAAATTTAATTGAAATCTTTGTCTTATTTAATCGTTCGATTTCGTCGATTAAATAAGTCACAATTTACTATTAAATTTTAGTGCTGTGAAAAAAATCGTACAAGTTGGCAGCTATGCTATAGGTAGAAATTATCTTTGGTAAATTTGTAAAGAAGAAAATAGAAGGTGCAATCGAAGCATATTAAGAGCCTACATCAGTCATGCGAAATGTTAAGTCTATGGGAAGGTACTTGCGCGATTTCTCGCTCGCATTTTAATATTTTTAAATGATTTTTTTTTAATAGGATAGCTGACGTTGATCTCTAAAGTTGTTAGTTTTTACTTTTTCGATTTCGGTTCTAGTTTTTTTATATAAGGGTACTTTCACTTTCAGAGCCGGTTCCAACCGGTTCCAAAACTGAAAATGTCCGCGTATTAAAAAACTGTAACCAAAATCAAAAAGTAAAAACTAACAACGTTAGAGATCGACGTCAGCTATCCTATGCAAAAAAAAAAATCATTTAAAAACATTAAAATGCGAGCGAGAAATCGCGCAAGAACCTTCTCATAGACTTAACATTAGCTAGCGCGTTTTTTCGCGTGACTGATGTAGGCTCTTAAGTTAAATTACTGTCTCAATTTTCAACATTTTATAGTTATATTCTCCCAATATCAGTGTAGTCGGACATCGTAGACTGCTGGCCTTTCTATTTTCAGATTGGTCGCATCTGTTTGCACATCCAATCCGCATAAATAGACTTTTTCCTATCACCCTACTCTTTACGCTGTAAATACATATACAGTGCGACTTTTAATTAACCTACAACTTTAAACTGAAATAACTTCTCAGAGCCTCACTAGATGGAGGTACGAATGCGTGCATTGAGAGTGGGCATAAAAGGAATTTGTTTGGTGTCAGTTCCACGTAATTTTGAAAATGCCTCCCAAAGCGTCATATTCAACTGAAAATCGTATTTTTATTGTTAAAAATTGGTATTTATATGGTGAAAATGAAACACTATTTCTACGGAAGTGGTCTTCACCATTCAGAAACCGCCCTAATTCTTCTAGAGCAATGATAAGAGATTCGCTAAGAAAATTAGCCTCCTTATTCACCGGATATGAATCCATATGATTTCTATCTTTGGGGTCATATGAAAGATTGGGTTAACAAGATGAAGCCGACAGACCGTATTAGCCTCAAACGTTCCATAACTGACTCATTTTCAAGCATAAAAAAAGAAACGCTCGATTTTGTTGCTGACAACTTTGTGACTAAGTTGCGCTGTTGTATCACCTATGAAGGTTCTCACTTTGAAAACCTTATCCATTAAATTACTTTTCTACTTTATTTTCAATAAATAAATGTTTTTAGTGCTACCTACAACAACTCAAGAGTTATTTCAGTTAAAAGTTGTAGGTTAATTAAAAGTCACCCTGTATATATGGTCCTGATGACTTTTTACTCCCCTACCGCCAGTGTTTGCTGCTTCCACCTTATATTTCAAAGCAGTGACCAGCAATTTGCTCGTCAAATTCCACCAAATTATTGGACCAAATTACTATGCATCATGAAAAATCGATACAATCAACTCCGACGTGATGTTAACGTTAACCCTCTAGCTGCGGACGATGTTTCCATTTTCTTATATAAAACCGCGGCCTATTTTTATTAGTCTCTTATAACAGTTATAAGGATTGAATGTCACCGGAATTTACAAACATATTTATTTCTAAATAAATAAAAGCAGTTTCTTCCTGTACATTATCAAACATAGTTTTATTTCAAAATTCCGGTGGGAATGTGGCATTTATGTATTCAAAATATTTCCAAAATTCTTTCAGAATGACCTAATAAATGAAATGATATATATATTACAATTTGTAAACGAATTTCCCTATTTCTAAATAAAAGAAGATAGATTCATCGAAGAAATAGAATCTCCCGATGCTTAAGTACTATAAAAATTATACGGAACGTCAGAATAGCGTTCCTCGCGAAATAGTATAGAATAAGTGAAACTGATAGGAGCGTTACCCGCGGCTGGAGGGTTAATACTATGACTTACGTAGGTAATCCAAAGAATCTGCATTGGTTCATTGGTCCAGTCTTCCAAAATGTTCACGTATATGAGCATTAAGCAGTACTGCAGACGTTTCTCCTCACTTATTAGTTTCTCTCTTTAACTTAATATTCCACTATATATATTTTACTACTGATAGACTACTTCCATGGCTCTCTAAGATATGTTACACAATTTAGTCCTCATCAGTGTATAGTGTATAGAGTTACCTGGCAACTAGGAAGCCCGTGAAATCATCCACTGTGCACAGTTCACTATAAACAGGTTTCAGTTTATACTAGAAATGTTTGTGCACATAAATTTCAAAATATTTTTAGAAATATTGCTCATAAAATGCATTATAAAATAATGAATTTACTTATTAAAGTTTTATCATCCCTTTTATGCCACTGTAGATGGCAAGCAGCGAAATAAAAAGATTTTTTGTGCTATCAATTTAGTTATGCTTGAAAATATGGATATTTCTTTATGGTCATTACCTTTTTAGCTCACTTTGATCAATAAATAAATACTTCTGTATTTAACCCTCTAAAGCATGCAAAAGTTATTTTATCATATCTGCTTAACCTTCTGACCGACGAGCAACAGGACAAAATTGTAATGTTTTTTTCTCTGCTATTTTTTTAAATGCTAAAAAAAGCATGATATTTCAAACATGATATAAAAAACTTATTACGTATATGCATATAATAATTGATACCATTAATCATCACTTGATGTTTTAAAACTACATTATATGTGTAGAATTATACTAATTTAAAGAATACTAATATTACAGTGAAACCTACAGCATAGTGAACGGCTTTATCAGTTCACGGTGGTGAGAAGGTTAAAGATCCATAAAATAATAGTTATGACAAGAATCAGTATGAAGATATGTATTTGAATACCTTACATATTTATTTATCGCACGTAGTAAAAAAAACTAACATAAATGTCAAAATTTCGTTTTTCCAGTCTTTGATTTCAGAAAATATATTGCGAAAAACAAATAAACAAAAAACAGTTCGAACACATCGAAGACAAATAGACTATTAAATGCATACAAATATGTTTCTCATATTTAAATAAACCATATAAAATATCTTAAAGTATGGTAGGATTTATTATATCGGGATTTTATGGTAGGATTAATATTAGCTGTTGCTAAGAAAAAAAAGTTAGTGTAATTACGGGTCTCATTGGGAATTTGTCGAAATTGGATGATTCGTTAGCCATTGCCACTAAGTGCAACGGTAGTTTTGTTTTTGGGGCTAAGTTTATATTCAAAATTTGGTGATATTTCAACACGTACCGCCTAGTTTGTCAACAATTTGGCACATCTGTTTACGGGATTGAGTGGGATCGCATGCGTGTGTGTATTAGTATAAGTCTACATATACAAGGTGGCCATAATTAAACTGACGGTACTCAGAGTGTTCTGTAGCGCGATCTAATTGCGATAATGGCGCCAAATTTTGTAGGAAGATTAAACAAGACGGGAGACGAAGGATTCCGTGAAAAAAAATTTAGTTCCAAAAGTCACCGCCAGAGGAATATGTGGCGCTGTGTATTCGAAAAAGAGAGTTTCAAAAAAGAAGAATCAATAATGAAATAAAGTTACCGTTTATATAGCACATCCAACTCAGGTTCGATGTGGCCGCCATTTTTGTGGACCACATATTGCATTCTGTGCACAGCATTTACAGCAGCAGAGAATAACATGTCTGCAGGAATCTCCCGTACAGTTCGCGACATGTTATCCTTCAACGTAGCCAGGTTCTGGACACCTCCGTGATAGACCTTGGACTTTAGGTAACCCCATAGCCAAAAGTCGCAGGGTGTAAGATCAGGGGACCGAGGTGGCCATGCAGTTGGAAAACAGTGGCTAATGACTCTTTCTGTTGTGAATTTTTGTCGTAGTAGCTGCTGTATCCGAAAAGCAATATGTGGAGGGGCTCCATCTTGCATGAAAATGATTTTCTCCAGGCACTGTCTTTGCTGAAGTGCCGGAATAACAAAGTTGTTTAGCATTTGGCGATATTTTTCTCCGGTGACAGAACAAGTTACAGGTCCTGTCGGAGTAATGTTCTCAGAGAAGAATGGATCTATGATCATATCTGCTGTGAAACCACACCAAACAGTTATCTTTGGTGAATGCAAAGGAACCTTGAATGCTCTTGGTGACTTGTTATTCCAAACTTCGGCAGTTCTGGGTATTTACAGTTCCATTCAGGTAAAAGTGGGCTTCGTCTCCCCATAAGATTTTTCAGGGCCAAGCATCATCCAACTCCATTCTGGCAAGAAAAGTGAGAGCAAAAGTCAATCGCTTATTATGGTCGGTGTGACGTAACTCTTGTACACGGCTGACCTTGTACGAATAGAAGTGGATAATCTTTCGTAGGATTTTCCATACCATACAATAAGGCATATCCAGATTCCGAGCTAACCACGAACGCTGGAAGTGCTAGCAATATTGTCTGGTGCTCTGTCGACAATCGCCGTTACCACTTCTTCGATTGTATCCTGTGTACGGGTCTTCGTCCTCTGTCTGACTGAACATTTAGAGAACCTGTTTTCCCAAACTTCTCAACCATTGCTTTTAAACCATTGCTTTTAAACCATTGCTTTTAAACCATTGACTGAAAAAGGACAGTTACCTTTACGCATTTTTTGTGGTTTCTAAAAGCACGAAGAGCAGCTGGTGCATGGCACTGATTGAGGTAAAAGAAATTGACTGGTAGAGCTCGCTCGACTAAGGAAGGAGACATTATGAAAAATAACATTCAATGAAATTGTTTCTAACAGTAGCACATTACCTTTTAAAGCCGAACAAGCTGGCACTGGGCCAAAAGATGTAACGTGAAAATTGAATAAAGAACTTCTTCTTCTGCTGTTGCTTTCTTTGGGGTTCTGTAAGTGAAATTGCAGCTAAAGAAACTTTAGCAGTGTTTATGTAAATTTTTAGCTTTTTATAAACTGTTACCATTTTGAGCTTGGATTAAATTGCTAAATTCGTTAAATAAACGGTAATTTTATTTCAGTATTGCTTCTTCCTTTTTTGAAATTCTCTTTTTCGAGTACACAGCGCCACATATTCCCCTGGCGGTGACTTTTGGAACTAAATTTTTTTTTCGCGGAATCCTTCGTCCCACTTTTTTTAATCTTCCTACAAAATTTGACGCCATTTTCGCAATTAGATCGCGCTACAGAACACTCTGAGTACCGTCAGTTTAATTATGGCCACCTTGTATATAAGAGTATGTTAGTATGTATAATGCAATGCAATTATCCTTATATATTAAAGCAACAAAAGAAAAAATTCAGCGCAAAATCGATCTTTCTGCGAATGCTTCAACTTATTTTGAATGTTGAATAAAGGAGGAAAAAAATAATAAGAATCAAGAGGGCTCGGGAAAGAATAGCTCGCCTATTGGCTTACTTCTCGCAACCCTAGCGCTTCTTCTACGAATTCTACTTTACCCCTTTCCTGAGGTCATGATCGAGGAGCCTTCTTCCACATGCTTTGTTTCACAGCGGAGTTTACAATGAGAACCCCATTTGTTTGTGTTCAATCAGTAAGCACGACGGAAACCACATTTCTTTATACTAGAAGAGTTACGGCCTTATTAAATTTTTTTGAAATATCGCATTTACCGATTTGAAAATTATGCATATATACGTATTTATTAACGGCGAATCCAAATATCTAATTTTCATAACTATCGGATAATTAGAAGCGGAAATATATTTTATTTTTTTAATTAATTCATTCGTTTTTTTAACGCATCCTTTCGTAGCCGAAACGCTTGATTTTCACTCAAGACATCGAGTCTACTCACCGAAATACTATTTTTTTTAATGCAAAATTTCGGGGTCCTATAAATTTTTTTTTTAAATATCGGATTTTTGGATCTGAAAAGTATGCATCCTTGCTTAAAGTGGACTGGGATTTCAGAGTTTCAAAATATTTTCGAATTCGGCCCATAATTTTTTTATTTGAGCAAAATCCCGATTTTTATATAGAAAAAGAAATAAAACGGTAAGGATTTTGCTATTTCATTTCAACTTGTCTCGAGTTGTAAAGGTCCGATCACGATGCGGTTGTGTTCATTCGACCTGATATCGATAGAACTTACCGATTTTAGTTCAGAGTTTCACCAGTGATAAAATAAATCCACAATCACAGTTTTTAAAAATACATTGATGCAGTTTCTGCAGGATTCTAAAGGAAATTTTCGTACTAAATAAAACGTTGGAAAACATCCTTTTTAAAGCAGGGTAAAGTAATTTTTATGTTTACACACATTATTTCAGAAATACATCTTTTAAAGATTTTTCAACACAGTTGAAAAGTGTATCGAATTCGGTTTGTCTGTCCGTCTATCTGTCTGTTTGTTCTCGATCTGACTCGCGTAAATACAGTCGGATTGCCAAGCAATTGAAATATGTGATTGAAATTAAACATAGTATGTTCGGTATTGACAATAAAGTGTGTAGCATTTATAGTTAAATTACAGGGGCAATCAAAAATATTCCGATACATTACGGTGAATGGGGGAAAATCGTTTTCAGCGCATTTTAATAATTGCACTATCTCAATCATAACAACATTGATATGCGTCACTGAAGTAGACGACAACATGATTTCTATAGAGTGTATAGAATATGTAGCAGTTATAATTTGTTTACAGGGATAATCAAAAGTATTCTGCTACAATACGGTCAATGGTAAAAAATCGTTTGCAGTACATTTTAATGATGTTACATTGTTTCAAACATAAGGAAATTTATATGCGTCACTGAGGTGTGGATTTATATAGAGTATAGAGTAATAGCATTTCTAGTTCGTTTACAGAAACGCACAAAATTATTCTATTGCATTAATATCTATGGGAGCAATCATTTACAATGTATTTTAATGAAATGGATATACATTACTGAGATGCACTAGAGAATGTGTTTTGTAGATATTGTGATTGCGTAGAATATTTCGTTTATTTACAGAGACATTCAAAAGATATCGGTTACAGAATTCACTATGATCTATAACCCTGGATTTAAGTGTTAAGCTGTGATATGTATTTAAAATATTTATTTTTAGAGTATTATATGGTGTGTATTTCATGTACAGGGTTGCACGATATAAGAATTCGCACACATTACCGGCTATGAACAGCAATTCCTGAAAATGAATTTTAGTGCGTTGGGGTTATTTTTTAATATTTATTTAGAAATTTCATTTCATTGTATAAAGAAAAATGACGTTTCTTAACAATATTCCGATAGTTTTTCATAATCTATGCCATGGAGCATAATTTTTCGTTCTTGTTTATATTTTCTTTTTCTAAGACTATCAGGATAGAATAATTTGCCAGAAAGTAACAAAATTTCCATGACGTAGAACTGGCACGATCATGTGTGTTTGTTCTTAAATGGTTGAACACATCTGCAATATTTCTGTTTCAATATCATGATGTCATCGTGCAATTAACACATTGACAGACAGTAGAAACAAGTGAAGTTCGAAAATTGACACGGTATTTTTTTTTGTAATTTTTAGAATATTAGACGTATAGTTTTACTCTTCCTGCTTAAATAAACTTAATTTTGATTAATTCAGCACCTTTAATTAGATGGCACTATTCCCTTCACAACCACGTCAGGGTGGCTAGTGGTCAGGGAAAAATACAGTAAAAAAAAGTGATTTACACCAGTATATTCTTATAGAAAAATTTATGTTGATTATTCGATCAAATAATTTAAGTTTTTCTATAAGAATATACTGGTAATTATCATTTTTTTACTGTATATTTCCCTGACCACTAGCCACCTTGCACGTGCATACTGAAGCTGAAACTCGTATAACAAGTGGAAAACGAGCTTCAACCTAAGAAATTGTTTCCAAAACATGACACTGGGCTTCTACTTGTACGCCGGTAAATTCACATTTGTGCTGCTATAATCGTAGTGTCTAAAAACGACCGTTTCGTTTTGGATGGCTATTGCCGTCATGCCACATAGTGAACTTCGCTTTGACGGCTATAAACGCAAGTGACCGTCAATGTGTTAACCCATTAACGACGACTTATTTTACACTTTTTTCGATACCAGTTGACGCCAGTTTTCGTATACTGTTATTTTAACTGATTGAATCTCTGATAGTTTCACATTAGATAATATGATTTTTTTAAACTAAGATACTGGTGTTCATATTTAAAAGTTTCGTATCTCTTAAATGGTAACTTTTCGTACCAACAGGCAGTAATGGGTTAAGTAACATAGTGATGATAACAGACAAATGGAATGCTTGACACGCCTGTTTTTTATGTATTTGGTTATTTTTTAAACTGGTTTTGTCACGATATAAAGAGTTAAGATATTTTTCGAATGAATTGAGAACCATCCCCTCAGCGAATTCTTGGCACTCTTAATGTCTATTATTATTTTAATTTAATTTTTATAATAGATTTGTTCAGACTACAAGAATAGAGGCGTTACAAATTGACTTTAAAAATAAAATAATTTATCCATCAAGACTTTATTTCCCATCCAATATCCGAGAATTATTAGAACTCTATATGCGAAGCGAGAACAAATGCAGTGAATCATTCTGTTTTGAATTACCTAAAATTTGGCACGAGATGATTTACAAATTGAAAAAGCAAAAATCAAATATTAATTTTCACGTTTATAGTTGACCATTTTTAAGCACCTTCTTTTATTATATATATGATCTCGTGATTTATGTTTAACCAGTTTATTTTCAAAACTTTTTGCGAGAATAGTTTACCTATTATTTTTTGTATTGAATGTCGCCGTTTGTGCATTGCAAACAGGTCGATTTTTATATTAAAAGGTTTTTATAATCCTTTAAGTATTCTGTTTTATAATTTTAAGCATATACATCTTTAGTTTAAATAAGTTACATTTCTAATTTTTTATTCAAAAATAACTTACGGCTTTTAAAATTACTTCTATAATATTTCGGCATCTTTAAAAGTTTAATAGCTTTTTCTCTTAAAGAACTGATATAAAACAAGTACTATGCAGAATAAATTTCCAGTGAAAGATTTATTCCTCCTCATTTAACAGACTTAAGAGATAACTTTATCGTCCGTATTTCAAGGTTTTGCTTCGTACAGCATTTCTATTTGGTGGAGTTAATTGCTCCAAATCTATCTCAAATGGTCGATAATAGATAAAAATCTTCTTTCCATTCAGAGAAAGAAAGAACGACAGTATGTTTATAAGATTATACTGTAATCCTAATTCAACTGTCAATGAAGCCTAATGCTAAAAGGATTTTTATAAAGAAAGAAAATAACATAAACTGCCTGGTAATCAACTCTTAATTTATATGTTCATTCTTGTTTCCTAATAAATTCTCAACATTGTCTAACAAATTTTTCGGAGATAAATAATCTCATATAAAACATATATGATTTTAGATTTTGTGTTATATTTTTCATAGAAAGCAGATGAATACAGGCATTTTGGTAGAAACAAATCAATATTTATCCAATATTAAACCTATATTTAACAGTTGAGCTTAATCCAAATAACTTGAAATTTGCATATTTAGAAGCAGTGAAATGGGGATAAAATAATACTTTAGCTAGTGTCAATCGCCAGAACCCTTTGACCAGTAACACAGCATATATACAGTTAATCAATAGAAACATAACCTCCACACTATTTAACACCAAATTATCTCAAAAATAGGCGAAAGGTACCATTCGACTGGGAATTGTATCTTATTTTCGAATATAAATGCAGTTTTTGAAATACTGGTTATCTAACTTACAATTGTTATGTTTCTGAGATTTAACAATTTAAGTACCAGAACTATTTTACTAATTGCACACTTGTTTTGGTAGCATTCAGTTCACCGTCGTCAATGAAAATTTGCTCATATGTATGGAGGAGTACCGGATTCCAGGAATATGTTTATTGACCAATATAATTACATAAACTGACATATTTCCGTTTTAATTGGGATAGTTGAATCTTTTATAGTATAGAAAATCCATTTAAAAGTATTTCTTGTAATGTTGTTTGAAAGTAAGAAACACTAAATAATGTTTTAAGGAAGGTGTATATTTTTTTAGGAGAATCTACAAAATAGCCATTGTAACGGACATAGCTTTTCCTTCCCTCTTTATATTGATTGATTGTTCACTTGTTAGATCAAGTTTTTAGATTACAAAACCTGTCTTTGTTTTATTAATTTCCAGTGTATGCACATTTAACCACGTTTTTTAATAGAATTTTTCGCCTTAGATAATTGCAGAAAAATATTAAAAATTCTGCGATTTGAATCGGGGATTAAACCAATTCTTTCATTCAAATATTAAATAGGAAATTTTTAATTATATAGAGTGGTGCCAGAATCCTTGGAAATTCACATGTTATGTCAAACGTACAGAGAGATGCACTCATAATTGAATTTACGCACTCCATTCCGATTCACTTGTACAGCCTTAATAATAATTAATATATCAAAGTGACCTTTCAACATAAATATTACCTCCTTTTGTTCTAAATGTGTGCACATCATAGCACTTCTTCAAATTGAGAACATCCATCCAAGTATAAAATACTTGGAGCTGGACGTACAAAATAGACTGCAGGGCTGTTATGGAGGGTATACAGTGTATAAGCCGTATGCTTAGTGGGTTTTTAAAAGAAATTCCGTATATCCCGTGCTTCTCAAGTAATTCCATAGCGTATATTTTCTACAGTATATTCCCTGTTTTTACGACTACATCGCTGATAGACAGAGTTATGTCTAAATAATTCAGACGGTCTATTTTATACTTGGGTGGAGTTCGATTCAATAACTGTTATGATGTGTGCACATTTCGAACAGAAGAAGATATGTAGGTTGAAAAAATCGTTGCGTTATCATCATTTCATCATTATTATTAAAGCTATGAGCGAAAATCCGAGTTCATTTTGGACTTCTTCTCTCTGTATATTTTTGACATATCAAGTGAATTGCGATCCTAGTCTCCATTAGAAAATTCGTTTGTCTTGATGTGCGCTATCATTCTTTCAAGATTGCCGCCGGAATAAATGAATAACCTGTATAGTTTCAAACAACTTTTCCAGAGTATCCTGTGGTCATCTACTACACATCGCCAGCACATAGAACTGTATAAAGAAAATAACACACATGCACACATATACATATTACCGGTGAGAGTTCTTTTTACGGCGTATTTTTTCAATAGCTGGTAAAATTCTATATGTAAGGATATAAAAAAAATTAAATGAAGCAAGTCATCACTCGAATTAAGTTTCATTTCATTTAAAAAAAATCTTGATATCATAAGAACTTAATTGACTTTACTCACCCATGCACCACCATAGACAGTAGCCTAAAACACAGCTATATCAAATTTCTTTGAAAAATAAGCAAGGTCGCAATTTTTTAAATTCACCACATTTAGGAGAAAACTGTTCTGAAACCTGAATAGTCTCTTGTTATGAGCGGTTTTCTAATCGTTTTTTGTTATGGGTAAAAAAATAGGGTTGCCATTTGAACAACATCCTTAATGTCTTTTTTATATCTTTTGTTAATTGTAGCAATTACAAGGTGCGTATAATCCTTAGAATTCCCAAGCACTTCTATTTCATATTAGAATTCTTTCCCTAAAGTTTTGTCTTTAGAGTAAAAATCTTTCGCCGATCAAATATCGCAAACAGTTCTATTTGAAAATTGAATTGAACTATACGCATTCTGCAGTTATGTCTTTAATCCATATTAATGATATTCCATTTAATCCATATAAGTAATTTTCTTGTTTTTGTGTCTGCCTGTCTGCTTCTTTGTATGTTGGCAATGGCTAGGAAAATCTATCACACGAAGAGGTGTCAAATTTGGATAAGGATAGGCGAAGACAAATCCTAATACACTTGACTCTCATATTTTTTATTTTGTTATAAGAATTTTTTTTATTTTTTCTTGAACGAGTAATTTGCGTATTCCCCGATTTTCACGTTTGCGGCGATTCATGAAAGCAATCCAAACTGAAATTTTTTTTTACCCGATATTGTAAATTTTGTCCTCTTTTCAATAAAGTTTATTCTGAATTCGTACCGCGATTTTTTTTTCAATCTACTTTTCCCCAAAATGAAAAGTTTTTTATCAATAAATTTTTATTTGATACCTTATCCACCTGATATGACTATCCTTATATTTTATAACCGTATATGGGGCAGAGTTTCCTGAAACGATTAGAAATTTTTTTAAAAATATAGGAAATCATTTTTTTTATTTGTTATTAAATAATGTAAGAATGTCAATTTTAGAATCAAGACCAAAGAAAATAATAAATCTCACCGTGGGTTTGCTAATCAATCGCCTTTATCGCATCATAATGACAAGTGACATCACGGTCTTATTATTTTCATTTGGCGCGTGTGAGATATACTTAAAGAAACTATTCTCAACCAATGTGCTAGGGCGCAATGATGTACCGTGACAAGATCTGAGGTGCGTCGCGAAAATTTTATATCGAGTTGTATCATTAATTTTTTAACTAACAGAAACATCAATATTCTAATATACAACATTTCATATTACACGATTTACTGTCTTAAAGATCAATTTATTATACCGCACCTAAACAACGTCGAGCGGGCTTCTAGGAAAATATCCCATCATTGCTTCACTAGGAAATCCACTTTATCACCTAAATCCGTTCCCATGACATTACAGGAGACCTCTGGTCCGAAACATTTTTTTAAAATTATAATTCGGCACGTGGAGTTTCTTTAGAAAAACAAACTAGCGCAGTGAGATCGAGATATATAAATTAACCCTGAGAAGATGTGAGGTTATCGCAGTGCTGAATTCAGGGAATGGCTCGGACCCCTTTCCTGGTGAATCGAAAGCCCCGTTTTGGATTTTATGCTTATTAATGATCTGGAAGTATAATTCCTCCCTTCCTACCCTCAAAACCCCACAGTGTCCCTCTTGGAGTTCTAGCAATTCTTGCCAGAGAAAAAATGTCTGAAATCAACATAGATTTTATGTTTACTATGTAACGTTATTAACCCGGGTCAGCCTTAATGTATAAATTCCATGTAAAAGTATTTCTAGTAACTCTAGTGTTTCTTGTGTTTGTGAACGAGAAGCACTAAATTGGGTTTTAAGAAGGTTATAATATTTTTCTGGCAAAAGCATCTACAAAAATATCTATTGAAACGGACATACCTTTTCAATTCCTCTGACAAAGATTATTGCGTTAAACCCACATTATTTACAAGATAGAGGAATTGAATAACATTATTTTAAGGCTCTGGTAGTCAGAAAACCTATTAACGTGGCTTACTAGAACATCACATACTTTATCTTGGAAGATCTCTAGCGCCAGTACATTAAATCAATCCGTTTTGCCTTAACTATTGGAATCCCTCTTCCAAAAACATGATAAAATGAACGAACAGTTAGGATTATGTATCTCTATCTCTGTTAGGATTATATATATACTATATCTATATTAGGATTACTATATTACTATATCTATATTAGGATAGCGAATCTATATCTCACCTATATCTCACTTCGTCCAAACAGGCAGATTTAGGGAAATTTTAGCGAATGATATGTATTTAATGAAATGCAGAAAGGTATCTTACACTGAAAAAAAATTCTGCCACTGGCATCTAGAAAATAAATTGTGGCTCTAGAAAAAATACTTCCATGTCATCCCTATAAATTCCAGTTCCTTTTGCTCTACAGTTCTAGTCTCCCCTATTCAAATTCAAGAGCGTTTTTCTATATTATCGTGGTCATACTTATTTCAAAATCTCTGCAAATAAATGTGAGCACAAGAACTTAGTTTTAGTAACTATAATTCTAGTTTATGAATTTATTCCGAAATCAAGTGATAATTTCTCGCAATTCAAACGATTCATAATATAATGTATCGTTTCATCACCTAGAAAACTATAGATTAGAAGTTCTCGATCATTTCGTCTATTCAGCTTATTTGTTTGCCTTATTTCTATAACACAGAAATCTATATTCCTAGTTTAGGGATTTAGAAAATGACTACTAATTTGTTCTATATGAAGGCGGTATAAGATTTCTTTCAGTGTAAGGTTATTTTTTATGCTCAAATTTTTTTCGAAATGATCATTTAAAATTCGGAATGTCGACAATAATTTTGCTTCGATACATTCAGAAATTTGCACGATCAATAAGAAATATCGTTCAATTATAGAATTCGAATCGTTGAGAATTTTCAATAATTTGAAAGAAACTCGAATTTAGAAATACAAACTCTTAACCATACAGCGTATGAAATAAACTTTATGTATTCGTTATGTGAATAATATTTTTGTTAATCTTAACACATTTATGCCTAGCGTCCTAATTTTGGGACGCTTTAGTAAAAATAAAATCATGTTTTCCAAAAAATAAACTTACTGACATCAAACTTGCTTAGAATTAATCTCGAGATCCTACTTTTCAAAAATGAACATAGGTGGCAACATATTTTAAAGAAAATTTTAGTCTTTTGTTAATTCCACATTTATTACAGATTTTAACGAATTGAAATAGCAAGGCTAAAAAGGTGAGCTATATTTTTAATTAATAACTCCACATGTATATATTTCATGCATATGTTTGGAAATACATGAATTTAAAGCATGTATTCTCGAAAATTCGGATTTTTTAAAAATTAAGTCCAACTAATGACGGTTTACCAAGCGTCCCAAAAAAAAGGACGCTAGGCACGAATGGCCCAATGTTTTCTTCCATTCTTCAACGAACTTAAATATTTTCATTTTAAATCATTTTTTTTTTCAAATATGAACCATTTATTTAGCAATAAAAACTTTTTTTAAAAATGTGTAAGATTGATATTCGCCTATTTTGGAGAATTTGGGTTTGTTTCCTCCTTATAATGAAAAATGGTGCCTGCAGCTAGGATATTTGTCAGGAAGGAGTTTTAAATTATTATTACTCAGAAAAAGTACAAATATCCTGAATTTTTTTTAAAGAATGAATTGTTAATGAAAACTTGGTGTATACAAAACCAACGTAAAAAAAAAAAAAAAAAAAAAAAAAAAAAAAAAACACAAAAAGTCGGTTTTCAGTGTAAAATGAAAAGTAATTGTGTGATAAACAAAAGTTCTGAATGAAATATGCGAGAAAAATTCAAGAACAACTTGTATATTTATGATGTGTGTTCTGTTTTTTATTGATATTTTCCCTTGAAAAGGGTCTCCTCTTACGAAACCATCATAAACATGCGCACTAAACTTATTCTGACTAAAGATAGGTACATTGGGTAGGTGATTCCTGGTTCCTAAATGTTTTTGCTTTTCTTTATGTTGTTTTTTACACTTATGTATTTATCTTATCAGTACTTTTTAGTGCTCTCGAAGTGTTTTCTACTTCTTTATTGCCTTCCGTACGCCACCGAAATTAAAATGTACTTCGCTGCTCCAGTGAAATTAAAATATTTAGTCATAACATTAGTTTTAAGAATACCTAACAGTTTCATAACTTATTGAGTTTTAGCAGGTACACTCCCTGGGAAACCTAACAAATTCAGGGTATTAGATACAGTCAGGTATGACGGCCTACATCATTATATAGTTTTTAAGAGCCTATGCTAGTCACGCGAAGAAACGCTCAAGCTAATGTTAAGTGTATGGGAAGGTTCTTGCGCGATTTCTCGCTCACATTTTAATATTTTTAAATGATTTTTGTTACATAGGAAAGCTGAGGTCGGTCTCTAACGTTGCTATTTTTTACTTTTTTGATTTTGGTTACAGTATTTTTATAAGCGGACATTTTCAATTTTGGAACCGGTTTGAACCGGTTCTGTAAGTGAAAGAAACCTTTTATAAAAAAAAAACTGGAACCAAAATCGAAAAAGTAAAAACTAACAACGTTAGAGATCGACCTCAGCTATCCTATGCAAAAAAAAATCATTTAAAAATATTGAAATGCGAGAGAGAAATCGCGCAAGAACCTTCCCATAGACTTAACATTAGCTTGAGCGTTTGTTTTCATGACTAATGTAGGCTCTTAATGAAACGAAGGTAAGATGTGCTAACTGTCGGAAAAAAGCCACAAGTAAATAAATGTATGGTTGAATTACATGAAAAATGTTTCCAAGAATTTCACAGCAACTTTCTAAATATAATATCAATGTTTTCTTAGTTTACATTTTTTCTAGCAAATTTAATGTTTGAATTGTATTTTTAAAATTTAATACCACATTTTGTATCAATTTTGAAAAGAAATATTATACTCGAAATACTTGTACCCCTTCGTGCCTAGCTTTCTAAAATTGGGACGTTTATATTTTGTTATATAAATCTCTTTTTTTTTACTTGTACTTTTTTTTACTATTTTTCTTATTCATTTTACACTATTTTCGAACGGTTACAAAAAATTTGAAGCGAAAATTTAATTTCAGGCACTAATGGGTTAATTATTTTTAAAATTCCAGTTTTTAAAATTTTAAATCCTACATAAATAAATAAAAATTGCGTCATTAGACTAATTATCAAGACTGATTATGATGATATTTCGCTTTTGTTTGACCAACAAATGTTCTTTAAAGTAATAAATTAGTTTAATGTAGTATTTTTTTTATTATATAATCGATTTATTTAAACTTTTACTGATATATATTAATTTGGATTGACATACAATTATACACCGAAATAACAAATCTATTTTCTGAAGTAAACGCCTTTCTTTAATTGTTAAACCGGGAGCAGTCGCATGGGGTATGACATACCCCAGGATGCGTATGGTATTTACAATTGTCACCACTATTTTTCGAAAAGTAATCTACAATTTATATTACCATAGAATTTGTACCAATTGCCTCAGACTAAATAAAGCGACGATTATAAATTGTATTTATTGGTGACAATGTAAAAACCATTCATAATCTGGTTATGCGCGACTCCCACCGAGTTAATGAATAAGAAAACAATTTATTATTCCATAATCGCTTTCTTCATTTGTTTTCGCTTGTGACTATTCTTCAAAGCAACGTGTCTCTGCCCAAAGCCTTCAAAGGAATGAGCTGAAACTTCTTAATTATATCATGCATTTGTGTACTTTTTCTTTATTGTAATACTTAAAACTTTTATTGTAATGCATTCATAAAAAGTTTATTAAATCCGCATGTTAATTTGTTAATGTTAACAATATTTCTAAACAAGAATCACAAAATTATATTATATGTATTATGATTATGTAATCATTTTTGGTAGATGATTTTACAAAATAGCCATTGTAACGGGCATAGCCTTTAATTTGCTCTGACAAGCGTTATAGCGTTAAACCCACATTATCCAAAAGATAGAGTATTTGAAGAACATCTGAAGGCTTTTCTAGTCGGAAAATCTATTAAAGTGACAAACACTTTCTTTATCTGGGTAGAACTATGGCGCCAGTACATTAAATCAATCCGTTTTGCTTCAACTAATGCGTTCACTCTTTCGAAAACATGATAAAACGATTTAAAAATGACGAAGTATGTACAGGGTGTGTCATAAAAATGTACACATACACTATTTAACTGGTTATAACTTTCTAATTTTTCTTTCTTTTGAAAACGTAATTAATTGGAAATAATGAATGAACCAAGATTAACTTTTGAAAAAATAAATTCTTTTTTAAAATACTATTGTAAGTATGAAAATGTAGCAGAAGTACAAAAACAATATCGCAGGGAGATTCAGGTAGATTCACCACCTATGCGTCTTAAAATTTGTCGGATAAAAGATAAGTTTGAAACGAATGCATGTTCATAGCCAACGTTCCGGAACCGCAATTGAGCAAGAATGATCCACAACACCGAATGAAATGTTTGTGGAATTTTGTGAATCAATAGTCTAGCATTATAAGCAGTGTATTAACCAGAATGGTAATAAATTTGAACATCTGTGGTAAGAGAAAAAGGTTATACATTTTATGTAGATTCTTTTATAATTTAACCCCTTCGGGACGAGCGACACGTATACGTGACGCATAATATGCTCAGAATACTCGATTATTCCCACCAGTTAATTTTTATTGTAAGCTTTGCCTTATTTAATATAACATTTATACGATTCAATTAGGCGAAATTTTCTGTTTTGAAAAACTGGTGGTGAAAGATTAAAAAATCTGTAAAGGACGCTCGTCGCGAAGGCGTTAAATATTAATTATACAGGGTGTCCATAATTAAACGATCCTACATTAAGGTTGTCTACAGGTGAAACTATTGGCCAGAAAGGTGTGAAATTTTGTGAAGGACATAATAAAGGAACGAAAATTTGCTTAGGCGAAAAATTTTTTTTTCAAAAGTTCGCCACCAGATGGCGTTTTTAATGGATTACACATTTTGCACACATTTGTGATAGTTTACAAATTTTATTACAGCAAAAGATGTTCAATAAAACTTTTTGCACTGCATGTTTTTAGCATTTCCCAGAACACACTGCGGTCAACTGTGGAACATGCTATCTTACGATTCCAGATGGTAGCTGAAAATGAGGATCGTCATATGGAACATGTTTTGTTGCAAAAAATATCTGAACTATCGTAAATGTATGCTAAATGTGTAATTCATTAAAAACGCCATCTGGAGTTGAAATTTTGAACTATTTTTTTTTCGTTTAAACAAATTCCCATTCCTTCATTATGTCCTTCACAAAATTTCACAACTTTCTGACCAATAGTTTCGCTTGTAGACAACTTTAAAGTAGAGTCCTTTAATTATGGACACATTGTATATGAATAAAAACTGGAGTTGTAATCATTCAAAGTGTGTGTACATTTTTCTGACGCAACGTCTATATTTCATTTCGTATGTATATTTCACATTGTAGCGGCCATCTTAAAATGTCCGCTGTGTGGTAGAGCACGAGGAAAGAAGTACAACTGTTTTAAAACCAAAAACTGGTTTATTAACACAATCAGTAGGGAGTTTGAGCGAGCTCCACGAAATTTTCCTAAAAAATTAAATTAACTAAAGAGTTCTTGCTAACACTTGTAGCTTAAACAAAAACGAAACAATATAATTAAACCTTAACCTTTTTAAATATATAATCACGATTCAATACTCTTATCCTTCAAATTACATAAGCACTGATGCAGGTTCAAGTCAGCTTTATCAATGTATAAAATTCCAGTATAAGAATACTAAGGCTGATTTTTAATCACGAGACTCGATGCGAGGTCTCAAGGCTAAACCTAAATCTCAGTCGCAATATTCAACTTCCCAGGCCACTTCTCTGCTGAGCGCTCACCAGCTCCTCTGAGCTCTGCACTCAAGTCAAAATTCGCTGCTTATATACTTCAGTGTCGATCGACCAGCTCCAGAAAATTTGCATAATCGAAATTACACGGCGACTCACAATTTCAGGGATTCAACTGTCCTTCGAAAGTTAAAGAAAGATAGAGAGCCTTTATAACTTGTACGCACATAGTCGGTTAATGGACAAAAACGATCTCATTCACACATTGCCTACTCACGTGATGCGAGTAGTCAATACCTTACAACATTTCCAAACAGACGATTTAAGAAGATTTTTAGAGAATGCTTATTAATGAAATGCAGAAAAGGCTTAAAGGGCAATTTTTAGGCTCTAATTATCTCCGAGATAATCACGTAAAATTTAAAATTTTCACAATTATTTTGTTTTTAAAGGTCAGGATCCGCGAAGTTTAATCACAATTTCCTAATAGAATTTTTCGTCTCACGTAATCGCAGTAAAATATTTCAAATTCTGAAATTTAATAAGGTGAAGATTTCTACCCTGAAATAGTAATACTCCTTTAAAATTCCAAGGACTTAAAGCACCTTGATGGGGTCAAAAGTCTATATGAACAATAAGAAAGAATTTTTGCATTACAGGGTGTTTTGTTTTCTCATTACAGTGAAACTTCCATTTAATGAAATGTCATTGTGTCACTTAAAAACTTAGTTATGAAGAAAATTCGTTAAATAGATATCAACTTAAATTAATGAAATTTTTCCTTCAGATATGACAAACAGGTACTCAGAAGCATTTGATTTAGTTTCAATAATTAAAATATATTTTACAAAACAGCTGTGTACGGTCGAAGAAATCACGTCACATTCCCAAGCTTTGGCTCAAGCTTTCATCAGCTCTGATACACAGGTGATCGAACTAGTGTTTTCACTACATTGTCTTTTTTCTGTCTTTTTCAATATTGTACTTCAAGATTTTTTATTATTCCTTAGACTAATGGCTGAAATTTAGAAGTTATATTGGCAGGAATCAAAATAACTTTGATGTTCTTCAATTTGCATTTTGAAGCACATTCAAATGGATGTACAAAGCAATTGTCTATCAGCAATGGAAGATCAGAATTGCAACTGTCTGATTCTAATTGATATTTTTTGCTTCATCTGACGCCATTGCGTCACTGCATCTTGTATATCATTGAAAATAAAAAGGGGACTTTGACTTCTCCCAACTGTCAGCGCTGGAGTCTCGGTGTGGGACAGTAATGATAACAAGTGTTTTTCTTAGTGTGAAAAAAAATTGTTTTATTTAGTAACAAGTAGAATGGAAATTATTTAATTGTGTTGATTTTCATACAATCCGCTGAAATAAATTGGCATATCCATGGCAACATAATCGTCTTAGTTTGAATATAGTACACGTACAAAAGTGGAATAAACTTCGTTATATAGAATATATTTTTCGTATTATGGAGATTAATTTACATGCTAATGGTGTTCAAAGTGAAAGTTCTGCAGAAAATTTCGTTAAGCTGAATTTCCACTGTATCTTCTAAAATTATCCAGATATTTATGCATTTTTAATAAGGACATCAAGGCATAAATATACATAAAATATTTATTTTTATTTTTTATAATATGTATTTTTGCTTGAAGTGCTTGTGAATTAAAAAAAAGCAATTATTTGTAAAGAAATAGCAAACTTTTAAAAAATTCTTATGAGATGAGTAATGTTGTGTAACATATTAAATGATTTGATTAAATCGTATTTGCAAGAAGAACTTATTTACATCATTACTCAGAGCTTTTGAATATCACTAATTTATAATATTACACACATATTTCTTGATTGGCAGAAATGTTTCGATTAAATAATTTGCACATTTTTTAGTTTATTTTGTTTTTAAAAAAGTACGTGTTAAACGTTTAAAAGACACATATGATTTATTTTTAACATCATAACTTACATTATTTATGGATTTTTCCCTTAATTTCAATATTTAATTTTCAATAGTTTAAAAATTCCTATTTTCTTTTATCGACATATGTTAACAATAACCAAAGATTTTTTTAAGATAATAAATTTTTAGAAGCATTGAAAGGATTGCACTATGTTTTGTATTTTTAATTATATTATATGTCAAGTTTTTTTTTATTAATTTTAAAACTTATATTTTAAACAAATTACAAAAACCGTGTAAAAGTGTTTCTAGTAATTGTGTTTGTAATTAAGAAGCACTAAATTATGTTTCATGAAGAGTATAATATTTTTCAACAGAAACATTTACAAAATAGTCATTGTAACGGAAAAAAGCTTTTCATTTCCTCTGACAAGCATTATTGCGTTAAACCACATTATTAGCAAGATAGAAAAATTGAATGACATCATTTTAAGTTTCTTATATTGGTAAAAAACTATTGAATTGAGTATTAATGCATCACATTCTTTAACGGGGAACTGTAGCACTAGCACATTAAATCAATCCGTTTTGCTTTAACTATTGACTTCAATCTTCCAAACACTTTACAAAACCAATCTAAATATTGTGTAATATCTTTATCTCGCTTCATCCAAACAGGTATAAGAAATTTTTAGAGAATGGAAGACATTTGGTTATATGGAGAATGGGATTATAGATTTATTTTATTATCCAAATCTTTCCAACATACACATTTAAAATTCGTGATGCTGACAATTATTTTGTTTCTGTTTGTTCAAAAACTTGTGTCAACAGTACGAAATATTGTTGAATTGTACAATCGTAAAATTCAAAGAATTTAGACAAATAAACTATTATTAATCACATAGTGTATAAAAATAAAGTTGATGTAGAAGGTATAGCAGTAATATGTTTCTAAACACGATCAATAAAAACATACGTTTTTTTAAAATCATACAATCTACATAATTGTGACACTAGACTGGTTCTCAAAGATGCTTCTGATGATATTTCTATTTTGTTTCACTTTCAAATGTTCCTTCGCCTGACCGCCGAGCAAAAGAGCAAATTTGTAATATTGTTTTCCCTGTATTTATTAAAAAATGGCAAAAAAAAAAATGAATTTTCAAACTTGATTTAAAAACCTTAATTACGTCATATTACATCATATTTGTAGAATCATATTAATTTAAACAATGCTTCCATTGCAGTGAAACCTATAGCATAGTGAACGGATACATCAGTTCACGATGGTGAGAATGATAAAACAATAAGCCGGTTTCATATACTAAAGCTAGTTTAATTGCACAATCAAAATATTTATTTTTAATAACTTATTTTAATTTAGTTTTAGATACAATCAGACACTGGAAAATAAATATCCATGTTATGGGATAAATACTTTCTAATTAGTAACACAATGTGGTACGACCTTTCTTTAATCAATTTTTATTTAGTTTTTCATTCAATTATTCTTGAACGTAATCCGTGGCTGTAACAATTTAAAATTCTTAATTATATAATGTAATTATCATATATTCTAATACGAGCAACTCTGTGTGGTTATAAATACATATATATATATGTGCAAATCTTATCTTAAAAACGCCTCTAACGATTTTATTGAAATTTGCATCCTAGCGTTTTGGGGCACCAGAAAACCATTGGGCTAGGTCACATGTTCGAGAAAATTCGATTAGTGGGTCATTTTGGTCATGGGTCATTATGGGTCAAATTATTTATATCTTAAAAACGGTCAGAGGATTTGAACTAAATTCACTATCCTACAGTTTTAGGGAACGAAAAGACAATTGGGCTAGGTCACATGTTCGAGAAATTTTGATTAGAGGATCATTTTGGTCATGGGTAATTATGGGTCAAGCTCTCTTTATTTTAAAAGCGGCTCAGACGATTTGAATTAAATTTTGTATCCTACGGTTTTTGGGCACGATAAAATCATTGATCTAGGTCACATGCTCGAGAAAATCTGATTAGTCGGTCATTTTTGGGTCACTGTGGGTCATGTTAATTTTATCTAAAAAACGGCTTAGAATATTTTGACTAAATTTTATATCCTACGGGCTTCGGGCAGGAGAGTACAATTGGGCTTGGTCACATGTTCGAGAAAAATTGATTAGTGGGTCATTTTAGTCATGGGTCATGATATTTGAACTCAAAGCTAATTTTGACCGAACATAGCTCGGTGTTCCCTGTTCGTTTTTCTTAATCGTCGCATTTAATAAACAGCTTATAAAATGCAAATGTAAGTATTTATAAAAAAAGAAACACTACGTATAATTATAGTTTATGGGTGGTATAATCGTTTTCGACAGAATAATTTACGAAATAGTCATTGTAACGTACATAGATTTTTCTGAACAACGCTATTCCGCTAAACCCACATTATTGTTTATATAGAGGAACTGAATAACAATATAAGGCTGTTGTAACCAGAAAAAAAATTATTAAAGCGACTTACTAATATATAAATATAAATTATCTGAGAAGGCCCGTGGCCGCAGTACACTAAGTGAATCCATTTTACTTCATCAATCAAACTCACACTTTATCAAATTGTGTAATATATGCTTCTCACACAGTCCAAACAGATAGATTTAAGTTGTTTTAAAGAAAAAAATATATTTAATGAAATGAAGAAAGCGCTTATATACTTATTTTCCATGCTCCAAACTCTTTCTCGAAAAGCATTAAAATTTTAAATTTTGGCGATTATTTTTTTCTATAAGCTTAGAAGACTGTAAAATTAGCAAAAAGCATCGTTTAAATTACACAATCAATTTTTTTTATGGAAAAATTATACAGTTTTATTTATTTTTTAATAACAATTCGAAATTTGCAACAATTCGAAAAGTTTTCTCTCAAATTTTTTTCTATTTTTTTTCTCACATTTTACAGAAAACAGAAAGTAAATATTATTTTGAATTCATCATTTTTATTACTAAGACTAATATTGTCATCGCTTTCTAAATCTCTCATCATCTTTATCACTTAGTGTAAAAAAAGAACAATATAATTTGAAGAGAAATAGCAAATTTTTTAATAATGAAATTTTTAATTTTTTTAATTTTTAACTTTTTGCCTTATGAACTGTTTGATGTTTTTTAAAAAGAATCACATAAATGGTTGTTTAAAACATAATAAATTAAATTATTATTTTTATTATTTTAATAGCTGCAATATTTAATTTACAATACAATAAAAATTCATGTATTTTTTGTTTTTTGTGGGGGGGAGGGGGAGGGGGGGGGGTCAAAGTGTTAATTAACCTTTTGACTACGGGGCGGAACATATACGTTCCCGTGGAATATTTTTCATTCTTTTCGTACAACTTTTTGTAAAATAATCTCTGCCATTCATTCATACTAAGACCACGAGGAATCTACCAGAAAGAATATTTTTTCTAAATTGTGGTACGATTGAATATAAAAATAGTCCCCAATATTTAATTAATAATCGTAATCAAGCCCCGTAATCAAAAGTATATAAATAGATTTATTTATTATATCTTAATTTTTTCATACAGTTTTGTTGCAACTATTCTTCAACGCAACGATTCGCAAAACTAATCGTATTTAATCGTAATTTTAATCGTAAGCTAACTGTAATTAAGTCTCGTAATCAAATGTTTATAAATAGATTTATTTATCATTCCTTAATTTTTTCATACAGCTTTGCTTGCAACTAATCTTCAACGCAATGGTTCGCAAAACTTCTCAATTACATTAAGTTTATATATTTTTTAGTAATTGTAACGCTTAAGAAACAGTTTATAAATTATAAACTGTAATAATTATTTTGGGGAATCGTTTTAATGCTACTTTTTGTTATAGACAGGTTCTGTCGTTGTAGGTTTACTGTTTTCCGTAAACAATGAGTATTTCTATTAAAAATACTGAAGTGGTATTTTTTCTTTAATATATACAGTAAAATCTGCTGAGACGAAATTGTAAGAAACCGCAGAAAAATTCTGATTTGGACAGATTTTTCCTTCTTAGCACATGAAATTGTATTGGATTATTTTCGTGTAAATGGACATTGGAATGGATTTTTTTTCAAGACAGACTGCTATTTTTACAGGTGTTATTGTATTTATTATTATATTTTAATTATTTTCACTTTTATGTAGATTGCCGTTACAGAGAGACTGTGTAGTAACAAGATTCCGTTATGGGTCTAGGTCTAGGTAACAGTTTTCAAATCACCTCATGCATAGTATATAATTAGATTTTATGCAGTTCTGTGAACATATATTTCCCATGTAAGTACTTTAAGAGCGCTCGGTTTTATATTTTCTGAAGTGTTAAATTAAGGCATGTATCCAGATACATTTTATCTTTGTTTTAATGAATAATTAAAGTTAATTGTAATCGAAACAATCCTCTCAAAATTAGAAAATACACCGAATATGTGTGTAGTACTTAAGACGATTGTTAATATCCGTTTTCTAAATAAATACGAAAGTAACGAGTAACGAATACTTTGCAATGGGTAATGAGTTTGAAAGTAACGAATGCATACGGGTAGTCATTTAGTCGTTACTTTTACAGCGCTATTTATAATATCCACATGCAAGTCCGGTTGTATTAGCAATATTAGTAAACAAAAAAAAAACTATATTAAGTTTTAAGAAAGGTGTAATCTGCTTTGGCAGAAACATCTTCAAAATAGCTATTGTAACAGCCATTGCTTTTTATTTTCTCTGACAAGCATTATTGCGTTAGACAGACCTTATTCGTAAGATAAGGGAATCGAATAATATTTTAAGGCTCCTGTAGTCGGAAAAAAACTATTAAAGGGACTGGCTAATGCCTCACATTCTTTATCTGAAAATAAATGTGGTGCAAGGGCATTATATCAATCCGTTTTTCTTTTACTATTGAGTCTCTCTTCCAAACAATTTATAAAGTAATGTAAAAAAATGTGTAATATTTATATCAAACGTCGTCTAAACAGACAGATTTAGGAAGTTTTTATTGAATGAAAGATATTTAACGAAATGTTGAAAAGGATTATTAGAGCTATATTTTATGTTCGAATTCTTTATTAGATTATCATTTTAAATTCGGAATGTTGAAAATTACTCTGCTTCTATTTCTGTGATGAGTAAGAAATCTTCTTTAATTATGGAGGCATAATCATTATAAATCTCTGATAATTTCAAAGAAACTCCTATTTAGACACAAACTCTTATTAAGCAGATGATGTATATAAAATAAAGTTAATGCATGGCAATAACATTTTTCGTAAACATGAGCATTAAAAAATCAATTTTTTAAAATTATAAAACCTACTTATATAAAAAGAAAACTGTGTTATTAAATTGTTTTTCAAAGTTTATTATGAGAGTATTTCCATTTTGTTTCACCTGCAAATTTTATCTAGAGTGAAAATGGCATCAGCTCGCCGCATAATTTATATTTATACCCAGGGTTCAGGAGGATCAATGCTCCATTGCATGGTTTAGAGTACCTTTTGGGTCCCCCTGGATGCTGATATTTATGCACTGTCGAACTTAAATTTTTCTTTCAATAGTTCGGGAATGGCTATAGAATAACTTGGAAGCATCTGAAAATTATGATCACACTGGTGTTCGTGCAACGTCACTACTTCAAAGGATCAGGGTCCATAAACCGTGTTTTTGGCCTATGAAATAAGACTAAAACTCGATTTTATTATACTGACATAATTATTTCACTTTTTAATATTAGAAGGTTTATCCTGTACTATTTAAACAATAGTTTTTGCATTTTGTTCGGATTTATATAACTTACACAAGCTCCAAATTCGTATTATTCGTAGTGTTTGGTGAAAAATACGCATTTTCTCCTAATTTTACCTCAATTATTTATATGAGCGCAATCGTGCAACACTTTCTTCTTTACATATATTATAAAATACACCAAAATGTACAATATATGTAAAAATAAAAGTGTTGCAAAGCTGCGCTCATAGTACAGTATTAAAAAATATATTAAAAGTTGAGGTAAAATTAGGAGAAATTGCGTCTTTTTCATCAAAAACTACGCATAATGCGAAATTTGAGCTTGTGTAAGTTATATAAATCCGAACAAAATGCAAAAAACTATCGTTGAAATCGTACATGATAAAGCTTCTAATATTAAAAAGTGAAATAAGTCAGTATAACAAAATCGAATTTTAGTCTTATTTCAGGGGCCAAAAACACGAATTATGGACCCTGATCCTTTCTAGTCGACTTTATAACTTCAAAAATACCCTTAGCAAGAAATAAATGGTCTCTCGAAAAAGTTTTATGATCGGGCATATGAGAAAAAGCATTCGTTATACTTGAAAAAAAAAGGAATTTAAGGAACCTGATGCACTCTTCTTTATGTGCCAATTAGTCGAATATGATTAGTAACGAATTTACAGTTAAAACCTTACAATATATTTAAGAAGTTTAATGATTTACAGCGACTGATTGTTTTGAAGAATAGTTTCAAGTTAAAGTAAATGAAAAATGGGATCAATCTCTTCAGGACGGCGATCCGAAGTGGTATTTTAATTTTTAGTATCAGTATTTCAGAAAAGTAATATTCGCCTAGCTTTTTCCTAAAAAGTAAAAGACGGTACATATATCGTCCAGTTAAATTACGAGTATATATACTGGTCACAAAGTTGCCAGTATATGTACCGTAATTGTTGACCAAAATTTTTTACAGTGTAGTCTTTTAATTTAGAAGTGTTACTACATTATATATTAATTTTTTTCTTATTTGGGACAATAAGCAGTTTGTAAAATCCTAATTTAAGTATTTTATTCGCAATATTTATAACCAAGAAGTTCTAACTTATGTTTTATGAAATGTAAAATATTTTTAGAAGGAACAATTTAAAAAATAGCCATTGTAATGGGCGTGTCTTTTCTTTTCCACTGACAAGCGTTATTGCGTTAAACTCACATTATTCGCAAGACAGAATAATTGAATAACAATAATTTAAGGCTAAATAGTCGGAAAAACTATTCACGTGACGGACTAGCGCATCATATTCTTTATCCGGGAAGAATTGTGGCGCCAGTATATTACATCAATTCATTTTGCTTTAACTATTAAGTTCACAAAAACTTGAGTTATGATAAAACATACGCTTTGAATCTATATTCACCTTGTACTACAAATATTAACTAAAAACAACATAAATGTCCTAAAAACATTTACATATCATTTCACCAAATATTTTACTGAAAGTGTTTTGACTCTATATACAAAATTGTATTTTACATATACAACCGAGCGCTTGCCTCCCAACCCTGTTGGTTTGTTTTAATGGTTTGTTCCATTTTCCAGCAGTGAACGAAGTTCGTACTGGTTTTGTTCATTTGTGTACGTTTGTATACGTTTACGTTTATTTTGTAACCCTGATAATGAGCAAAGATTTGCTCGTAAGCGCTCAGTTGTATATGCAAAATACAGTTTTCTATATAGAGTCAAAACGCCTTTAGTAAAATATTTTATGAAATGATATGTATATGGTTTTAGGACATTTATGTTGTTTTTTGTTAATATTGAGTTCACTATTCTAAAAACTTGATAAAATGGATTTAAAAATTGTGTAGTATTTATATCTCACTTTGTCAAAAGAGAGAAATCTGGATACTGTTTAAAGAATAAAAGATATTTTATTATAGGAGAAAGGCATTATAAGGCTTTATTTCAAACTTCTTTTCATTGCTAAAAGGTGTAAAATAAAAACTTTATAAACAGTAAAATAAGTTTTATTAGACAATTGACATGTTTCGGCTCTATCCGAGCCATTATCAAAACAAATAAGAATATTCTACAATTGTACGGTCTATGAAGTTATTATTTGAAACGCTATCGTTTAATTTTTCACGTATTTTTCAAATTACGCACGTTATTTTTTAAATTTTACTTGGATGTTTATTTCCATATTGGTAACCAAGGAGTAACTCGAGCTACAATTGCACGATACAATTGCAGAATATAATTATTTGTTTTGATAATGACTCCGATGGAGCCGAAACATGTCAACAGTCTAATAGAGATTGTAACACATAAAAATACAATATGTAACGATTCAGCATCTTTTAATCTTTTCAAAGTTGTGGCTCGAGTTACTCCATTGTTACAAAAATGGAAATAAACTTCCATGAAAAAAAATAGCGTGCTTAATTTGAAAAGGTACGTGAAAAAATAAATGTTGGCGTTTCAAATGATAACTTCATAGACCGTGCAATTGTAGAATAATCTCATTTGTTTTGATAATGGCTCCGATGGAAACGAAACATGTCAAAAATCTAAGAAAACTTATTTACTGTTTATAAAATTTTTATTTTACGCCTTTTACCAATTAAAAGAAGTATATTATTACAAGAGGGGAAAATTCTGCTATAAGGCCGAATATAGATTACCACACATGGTTTTTATTTAAAAAATAAATAAACTAGCTGTAACTCAGAATAAAAACGCAATGACAACAAACAATTTTAAAATATCTAAATAACAAATAAAAATTCCCCTGTTAAAGTGTTGAGTTGTTCAATAACCATTCGATTTAGAAAAATATTTTTCTACCACTCAGCAATTTTTTTTAATGAAATTTAATTCATGTTGCTATGGCAGCAGACGATAAAACGATATCTTTGGAATAAGGGAATAAATAGAAGAAAAAATTTTGTTGATGTTTGTGATAAAATGTTTTTCTTTATTTTTTAAAAATGTATATACATAATTCACTTTTATATTTTAACAGAATAATAAGTTTACTATAATTCGTTACTCATGCTATGGCCAGTATACACGATACACGTCGAGCAACAATGCCTTTATCATTATCTTTTTACGCGTAAAATTTTCGCTACCGTACTCCATTGTGAAGTTTTGTAATTTTTGAAATCTAATATTTGAAAAACGACATAATCATTAGATTTGAAATTTATATCAAGAAAAATACAATTTTTTACCATTCTAACGCAGTTTGTAAAACAATTTTGTGACAAATACTTTTCGAGTTATTAATTTTTTAAGTAATTTCAAATGTTTCATTTTCCGAGATTAATCTGTGGCAACGATAGATTGCTGTGACTTTTCATAAACATGAAAAATGATAGAGATTGAAAGAATAAGCCACCCTGTGTGTGGCTAACAAGGTGTTATAATAAATGTGGCATAATAAATGTGTTATAATAAATGTGGTATAATAAATGTGTTATAATAAATGTGTTATAATAAATGCATTATAATAAATGCGGTATAATTTGGTATATTGCTATATTAATTGCAAAGTGTAGTATAAAGTATATCAAAGTGTTATGTAGTAATATTTGAATATAATATTCGTCTTAATACTAAGAACGCGTTATTTATGTGTTATTATAAATAAAAAAATCATCTAAAGGGATTCTACTAGACTTTATGAATATTTAAGAGAATAATGTGGATTCAGTTAAATTTCTGATACAATGGAGCCTGTTACATTCTTATACTGGACTACTCGTTTCAAAACTGGAGACGTTAGTGATGAGCCACAAATTGTTTAAAGACTGTAGCGTATTGTGTATAGGGATGTCTGGATGCCGATGACCTATTATGTTTTTTATTACGTATACAGCTAAAGAACATATACACACACATAACTTTGGACAATATTACAGAACTTTGAAATTAAGACTAAATGTGTTTAGCCTGCCAACAGATTTCGCGGGTCTCACATTTGAGGCACTTATGTTTTCCAAACTAACAAACGTCGTTAGCTGTTCATGAGAATATATATATCTTATGCATGTGTAGCCTTTTGCTAAACTACCTTCTCTTCCACCAACGAACATGAAATGATGCGTACAGCAACAGATCAGAAGTAAAAGTCCCTGTAGGGCTCTAGCGTTCAGAGTATTTAAGCATAGCTTTTTTTTTGGGTGGTTTCAGAAGTTAGGACATTTTGTTTCCAAGTAGTCTGAAGTTACTGCACACTTACTGTCGATGTAACGTGTCAAAAGTTTGAAGTGCATTAACAGTTACGATTTTTATACTGACAGATAAAGGTTTTTGTAGTACCCACAATAGAGTTTATTAGTTTGTCATAAAAATATTATATGCTGGTCAACCTTATGGGGGGAAAATATAGGACTTCTTGAGAACTCGACGACTTTTCTTTTAGTGAGTAAAAAGAAAAGAAGAATTCAATTCTTCACAATACCTAATACATTGACCGATTGGTACGGTAATCAATACAGTTCCTGCGAAAACAGTCTGTAAGATAAGGTATCTGATGGTAACATGCCCAGTGCACTTAATATGGCCAATTTGTAATACTCTTACTAGACTGAGTGAAATAAAAAAATGGCACTTTAATCCAGTCGCGGGAAGTCAGTCTAGTTGGTTTTGCCCCGTTTTGGCCTTATTCTCAGACCACGTGCACAAGAGAGCACACATCGTTGTTTTGCTGTTAGTTACTTTGGCATGTTACAAATTTGTCTCTGGTAGGTTTGTTTTTTATCTAAAAAAAGTGTTTTCTTTTAAATGCTAAAATGTGTAAACTAAAAACATAATATACAGTAAAATAACTTTTATTAGGTTAGTGACATGTTTCAGCTCACTCTGAGCCATTATCAAAAACAAATGTTAACAATCTAATAAAGTTATTTTACTATATATTATGATTTTAGTTTACACCTTTTAGCACTCAAAAGAAATATATTATCACAAGGTGTTATAATTTATTATATTTAAACAAAGTGTTTATGATTATTTGTATAATGCTGTATTTACCTGCATAAACGAATTTCAATATCGGAGTGTGCCGACAGAATAACGAGAACTTTTATAAAATTGGTTTTTGTTGGCAATATGACCAGACAGATGGAAAAAGCTATAGATATAAGATTATGTGTTGTTTGTCGTAATTATGTGCATGAGGACACTTACCAGTAAAAATACAAAAAAATATGTTTAATTTCCCTACATGTGCGGTTAAAATTAAATTAAAGACACTTTTTACCTTAAAAGTTTCGTAATTGCTTCAAAAAAATTTTTAAAGTTTCATCATGATTATTTTTTTATTATTTTTATAAATTTTTGAATAATAAATTTGGTTTTGTAATAATTGTTGTTTATTAAACATTTAATGTAAATCTTTTCATTTTATTTCACTTATGGACATATTACATGCATGTGGCCATATTACATTCACCAACTCACTTTTTTTTTAAACAAACTGCGACAGATTCAAATTTTGACACGTTTAAATTTTTAATATTATTTTTCAGTGCTAAAAAAAGTCTGCTTTGTTATTCAATTTATATAAATTTTTTAAACCAGTTACTATTACCGTTTAAAAAGTGTCTGTCTTTAGGGTGGCCATATTACCTGCAGATACCTTATATGGAGCGCATTCGAAATTATTGTTTGGAAGTTCATAGTATTCACTGTTTTTTACACACACACATACATCATGATTGTAATACTTTTTTTACACAATGTGGCCGGAAAGTAACAAGCAATCAAAATTCTTCTAGATGCTTTGTATTTTCAATCACTTTACTTGTTTCGCATACTTAAAATATAAACTTAAACTAAAACATAATTTTGCTTTGAAGGCATTTTACGAACAAACTCTGTTTTCAGTACATGCATTACCTGACAATATTCTTAGTTCAAGAATATCCTTTTGACTAAAAGTTTTCTTTTGAATACTAAACAAAAAGATTTTAGAAGAAAAAAGTTTCAATATTCTATACTTTAAATTGCATGCATTGTTCACTCAAAATATTTCAACTTACGTGTATTTCTCGAAAAGAGGCCAAAGACTTCCTCTATCAATGCTATTTTTCGTTACATAGAATGAAACGGAAATATTGGATAATATATTGTGCATTAAGTGAAAAACAAATGCAATTTTGTACTATTATAAGAGTTTTTAAATTTTATACATTAAATATATATATATATATATAAAACAAATGCGATGTAATACAGGGTTATCCAACCTGGCGCGCTCGAAATAACGCTATTTTTTAATATTAATCTTTGCCGTATTTAATTGCAAAATATTTTGGATTAAATAAGACGAAAATTACTTTTAAAAATCACTGGTATTTTGCAGCCGCCAGGTCGGATAGCGCTGTATTGGATCGATTATTAGATTTGATAATTATTTTGCAAGTGAGAGAGAGAGAGACTTTATTACTTTATGTATTACTTTGTGTAAATGATTGTTTCATCTATTTTTTTGTTTTAACATCATAACGTCATCGTCTAATGACGTAATAAAATGACAGTAGTGTTAATCACAAACATGTTTTTGCTTTATAACATATATTTACTTACTATATATATTTTAATATATTTTGTGATGGGAAGTCTTTCTCAGCTAATATTAAGAAAACTATTCCAGATAAAAATATGAAATTGGTAGTATTACAGAGAAATGTTCGATAAACACGCTGAACCAGACAGTTTTTAAAATTTAAGGAACATTTTAAGAGATATTTAATGTTGAAATCGGTCAAAATAGTTCCGTTAAAGAAATTTTATAGGAACAAAAACTAAGCGCAGTGATTTAACCATATTTTGCAGGGACTATCATACTTGATTGCAGGGATTTTAACATACTTGACAAGCTTGTCCTTTAACACTTGTTCTTTAACTCTTGTTCTTTAACACTGTGACGTTTTTCTTTAAAATTTCATCCTCTCAATTGAGATTTATTTCATATTTCGAAAAGGACACCTTTTATAATTGTTGCAAATTATATAATACCGCAAATAATATTGTTCCCTTTCAATTAAAAAAATCTATTTACACGTGATTAAAACAACAGAAATAAAACTAAATGATCGTGTTTTAAAAGCGGTAAATGGGGTAAATTATGCCTTAAAAATGTACTTACATGTTAATATTAAGAAGAGATATGAAACTTTAAAATATTAATTAAATCATTACTCTTTTAAAGCAGTAAATGGGAAAAAATATGCCATATTTAAAATGCTTAAATAATATTTCCAAAGAGATTCAACTTAAAAATTATATTTACACGAGAGATTTATTCATATTTAGAGATAGTCTTCTTACCTATTGTTGCCAATTCAAAAACTACGCAAATAAGAATATTTCAGTTCAATTAAAAAAAAACAATTTCACGTGAATATTAAAAAGGTATACAAAACTTTCGTGAAAATTACGCCATATTTAAAACGATACGTATAAAATGTCTTATTTAAAACAATTTTCTTATAGCGTCGTTATAGAATTCCGGGAGACAGCGACATTGTTTATTTAGCCATTTTATACAGTTTGATTTCCAAATGTTTAGTTGATCTTATTTACTCAATCATGAAAACAGCCGTTAGCTGTCTCTACAGCAGTTGGTTCGTCCTTAAAATCCCCCAGTCAAAGGAGAATGAATGAAAACCCGATGACAAAAGACCGCCACTATTCGTTTAATTATAATTTTATCTGCCGTAATCTTTTTAAAACAAATCAAATTAGCGCTTTTTCCCTTGAGAGTTTGCGGTCTATGAACGGCAATTGGTCCCTTAGTTATATAAAAAAAATATTAAATACTGTTTGGTAATCTTTGAAATCACATGAGAACTGAATTTGTTTATTCTTACTAGTCAAAAGTTAAATAAAAACTAGATAATACCCGTCAACAGTTGACGGTAAACAATTTGAAAGTTCCATTAGAAATATGTTTCAATTTTGAACTAGTTGCTTTTAAATGAGCTAAGTTTTAAAAACTTGTTGAATATATAGAGTAAACTATTCTTATACATATAAGGCGACAGATGGCGCTGTCAATCCAACCTACTCAATTATTTTTCCTTTCTTTTTTCTCTTTCCTTTTTTATTTATGAAAAATAATCCCAAACTTTTCTTAGTATATAAATATATCTTCTTGATAATGGTCATACAAAATATAGATGGAAGTTTAGGTCAATTTGTTTAATCGCTAACTACATTAAAAATCTTTTAATGTAAATATTTTTATTATAAAACTAGTAATTTTAAAAATATTGTCGTGTGTTAAATTTCACTTTCTGAAGTTCCAATATTTTGAAATAAATAACAGTATTTAGTATTTTTTTTCTTAATTATGCGACTTTTGAACTTTTTCATTAATTTATTTTTATCAGTCTGACACTAAAACTTTGAACATAATTAAAATTTGCTATTTGTAGCTAACGATTTATAATACATATTTTTTAATTACTTGAATTTTATTTTACTTTTCATACATTATTTAATTATTAAATCATGGTTATCGAATTAATTTCCTTTAGAGTTCTTGTATGAATAGTTTCCCTTTTATTTTTCTTATTTTACGAAACATAATCACACACTTTTCTTAATATATATATGATATATTGAGCATGGTCATACAAATATTTAAAAAAAATGTAGAGCAATTCAATTTATTTAATCGATAATTACATGCACAATCTTTTAATATAAATATTTTTAACATAAAATTAGTATATTTTCTATATTTTTTTTCAATGCTAAAAGGTGTAAATTAACAATATAATAAATACATAGTAAAATAACTTTTATTAGGTTATAATGAACAGTCATTATGACCTAATTACATGGTATACAAGATTCATCATGTAAAATGCTACATTTATAGTTCGGATGAATGAAATTAGCGCTGCAGTTCGCTGCCTTGTCCAACAAATAAGAGTGAAATATACCAGCCCACGATATCGTTGGGATAGTTCAGTAGGGAGAGCGTTGGTACGATAAATCAAAGTAGCCAGGTTCGAGTCCTGGTCCCGGCATATTTTCGCTCTGTTGGAAAAAATCTCAACTGTGATACTCCAACCATTGAATGAATTTTATTCGGATGTTTGACAAGTTTCAGTCACTCCGAGCCATTTTCAAAAACAAATGAGAATATTCCATAATTGCACGGTCTTTATACTATCATTTAATTTTCCTGTACTTTTTTAAAAATTACGCACGTTATCTTTTATTTTTACTTGGTTGTTTATTTTCATATCTGTAACCATGGAGTAACTCGAGCCTCAATTTCGGTAAGTTAAAAGATGCCGCATCGTTACATATTGTATTTTTGCGTGTTAGTATCTCTATGGTTTCTCTTATTATGGATGGATAGTATAGACTGGAGGAAAAATTATTTTACGTTCATTGAAATTTATTTGGATGGTTTCTTCTTGATATAATCTGACCAGGGCTGTGTATTCTATTATATTGTTACATAAAATTAGTAATTAAAAATATATTGTTGTGTGTTAAATTTAACTTAATTAACATAGTAACAAAAAAAGTTAATATTAACATAATAAAAAAACATAACTAATTAATTATTATTGACATAAACTAATTAAAATAGTAAAAAAAAAAGTTTAACTTTAGCCTTTGAAAGCACACTGCATACTAACCCTAACGTTAAAGAAAATGTCAATGCATTGCTACAAAACATTCAACACGTGAAATATTCAAGTTAAACAGGAGATTCAACCGTTCACACTGTGAGTTTTCCATAGGTGATAAATACAAACATCAAACACTTGCTTTCAACGTATATTTCGTTTAATTTAAATATGAGATATTTTTAAAAAACTATATAAATAAACAACTCTCGACGTTTCGGCTATTCTTCATGGCCATCTTCAGGAGAAAATTTTCTTAAAAACAAACAGCGAAACACTAAATACGGGTTACATAATTGAGAAAAATGTTCAACTGAAAGGCATTCAAATTAAAAAAAAAATACAAATTATATAAACTTCTGTAGTAACATATTATATTATTGAAATAAACTATTTTAAAGTAATAGAAATCCTTCTGTCCAGAGTGGGATCGAACCGACGACATCTCAGCTTAAACCTAACACCTTCGACCACTCAGCGACCATTAGCTCGTTCTGGTGTACTCTGAAACGGAATACATTCTAGATTTAATTTCACGCATGCGCAAATAGGGCGATTTTATGTGAATGTGAATCTTACACATATCCCTTTTCGTTTTAATATATACGATAGTTATTTTTAAATTTCTTTATCCAAACGTAAGCCAGTTTTATCTCTAAAGGAAGTATAAAAAATAAAAATAATTTGCTGTTTATTTTTCCGGCCTACCATCTCTTTCCAAGAATTATTGTAACTCCAGCATTCATAAGTCAAAGAACAGCAATTTTTTGTAAGTTTTGTTCGCGTTTATTTTGGAAAATGTTTGTATATTATGGAGTATTTATTATTTATTATTCTGTTATTCATACTCTAAGGTTAAAGTGAATAAATATCTGCAGTAAAAAACTAAATCTTTGCAGGAACGTGGCTGATTTATTCCTAGATAAGATACATAAATATTCTTGAAACATATTCATCAGTAAATCACTGAATACATTTTATTACATGGTATACAAAGGCAAACAAAATGAAGTCATTGATTTCTCTAAAATTTTGTAATATAAATGTAATATTGTATATAAAAATGTATATAAATTTGTAATATTTTCCATAGGTTATAAACACCTTATAATATAAGAAAAGTTTGGCATGCCTGTGAGATGGAAAGCATGATGATTATTGAGTGGCTTTATTTCGATGTTCATTTTATTTGAAGTGGTGTGTTTAGTGTCCTCTTTGTTTTTGAGCGTCAACAACGGACTCTAATCTCCGCAAAGCCAATTATCAGTTTCCGGTAACCAATGTCTTATTATAAACAGGTCCGTTTAAGACGATTTTTCCTTGTGAAAGTGTCCAGCTAAGTGTTATCATTGTCACTTTGATCTCACGACTATTAATCACCTTTTAACTTAATGTTCGGGTCTCCGACACTTGTATATATTGTATTTTAATACTATTTTAATTCACCATCACCCACTTTCACAAACCTCATCTGGGAATACCTGACGAGGCACCCTTTCATTTTCTAAAGCTTGCAGGCTTTTATTTTGAGATATAGTTATTTATATCCTTCAATGTTTTATCATTTAACAATTTTAGTTTACACTTCTTTGACCTCTGGATGCACAACCCCATCAAAATGTTATTTCTTACTGAACTATTTTTATACTTTACTGTTTTAAGAATTACCATTTTACACACTTCTACGGGTATATCTGGATGGGTATTCCCATCCAGATAGCATTTCTCATTAAGTTTTGCTTTCTATCTGGTTTTCAAATTTAAAATGTTTTAATAACAATGTTTTAGCATTACCTTTTGTGATTTTTTTTAATATTTTCTTTTAACTTTTACTTTGGCACAGCTTGTCCCTATTGGGACTTTGTGTCATTAAACCTCATGCAACCAACCAACTAACCATGTCAAAGTGATTTATCTTGTTTACCAGCCTTTGCATTAGAATAAAGAATGCTTTGACATTTGTGTAGGATTTCATCTGTTTTTGAACAATTCAAGAGATAATCATTGTTTACTGTTTCAAGTTCTTGCTTTTTAAAAGGGTGCGATTAGGTAGAGAATTAAACCCAATTTAATGCGTTTTTGATTTATTTTTTTTTTAGAATTCTTATGCTTTATTCCAATTTGTTTTTCTTCCTTCAAAGAAAAAATATCTGTGTTCAAGTCGAAACATTTAAAAAAGAAAAGTAAAAGGAGTTGTTAGAGGTTCGGATAATTGGACGTTCGGCCAATTAGGGTTGGGCTATTCGGTGCTCTACTGTATACAAAATCGGAGTAAGCATTAAAAACGGATGCTAACGAACCACTGAAAGTAACGTTTTTACAACAGAATAATTAAAAAGATAACAAATAAATATGGTGAATGTGAAACCTTTTAAATTATTCTTATAAAATTATGAGTATATTGAAAGTATTAAATATAATATATGTTAATTTATTTTCGTCTTACTAGCAGCAAAATCTTTGCCACATTGTCAATCGTGTTATGAGATACTAATGCTATACACATATATTTATCGACTTAATTCTATACAGAAACAAACACTTTTATAAATTTTAGGAGTGGTGAAAATAAATTAAAATCATTTGATCGCACTAATGCTATGATTCAATACAATTACAAAATAAATGATGATAATTGAAAATATTGTACACTTTTTAAAAAGTTCTTTACATCTTTGTTTAGAAATTTTTGTAACACTTTTTAATTAATATATATAATTAACAAAGTATCAATTAATTGTAACGCATGGACACTACTCAAACTTTTTTGAACTCCTCCTCCAAAAAAAAAATGTTTTTCAGCATTATAGGAATACGCATGATAATGGTGATAATTTTCATTGATTTAAGTATTTGCATAATATATTTCTTATACTTTTATTAAGGATAAAAATAATATGAAATTTAGAAAGTATTCGTTCTCTAAAACCAACATTTTAAATCGGGATTTATAGGAGGTTTTATATATTTACAACAATATCAAAAGCAGTGATTTTCAACTGGTGTGCCACAAAAATGTTTAGTTTTGTTTTATCAAGATTTTACGTATTAACAAAGGAACCTTTTGTTTTAATGCAACATTCTAAGTTATGCACGATTTACTTTATATTAAGGTTTGGTAAAATGTTTCTTAAAGTTTTGCACGTGTACCACGAGAGGTGTAAGGGAAGAGGTTCGTAAAGCATTTTATTTCCCACTTAGCTATTGTTGCCCACGCGGCTAGAAGTGTCGGGGCCAAAAGTCAAAGTAGCTTATGTTGTATTTACTACGTAACTCACGATGTAATACAGTTATTAAAAAATGTAAAACGCTATTCGATTCCAAATCCAATCAATAGTCATCCCTGCACATTACATAATTTTATGCGCAAAAATGCGCTTGTGAATATGTCAGAAAATTTCGCATTGTTAAGGGGAATTTTTTTCTCTCCTGAAAACCACCTTAACATTTCAACGTTTTAACCCCTTGCAAGGGAACCGGTATATTATATATACCACTTACTTATAATCCCACAATGACACCAGAATTTTATACTCAAATTTTGATTTTATAAGGTACATGAGGAAAAGCGCTTACTTATTTTAAAATAAATTCGTTCGGAAATTCTGGTGCCAATCAATCATTTCAATATTTTATCTACAAGAGTACTTTGCCCCTGAAAGGGTTAAAAGAAAAATATATACAGATTTCTTTAATACTTGTAGCTAAAATGTACCTTTCATGTTTAGAACTACCTAGTAAAATATGCCGGAAAGTAAGAAAAATTATTTTTTATTTCTTCTTCTCATACTAGCAATTAAATGGCGGCGTAAGTAAACCCGAATTGTAGGAGTCTTAGGATGGGGTTCTAGGAATTACGTGACGAGTTTGTGTCAGAAGCCAACATACCACCCGGTTCCTCTAAAGTGAAAAGCTTTTTCATCTCATTCACTGACCAGATTTTAACAATACACTAGTACAAGGATGGCAAACCTATAGCACGCGTGTCTAAGGGGGAACATGCCACAATTCCTCTGACATGCAAAAAAAAAAAAAAAAAAAAAAAAAAAAAAAAAAAAAATGTTTGTTCAAGTGAAAGTTATGAGATTGTCGATGTTAGGTAACTTCCGATTGTTTAGGTTGTGATATGAGTTTTTCTCCACTTTTAGTCAGGTCTCGAAAGACATGGGGAATGTTGCATGTGCAATATTAGTAAAACACGGCGGAGCATGTCATAAGCTGTCTCCGGCTCATTTTTTCCATCTTCATAGGTTTCTTCATTATTGCTGTCGTTCGATGTGTTTTCTAGTTTTGTGTTTATTGGTTTTAGTTGGTATTGGTGATGTTCGTTCTGCAAGAGATGTCATGTGAGTTTACCTATACATATATTAAATAAATAACATTGCATCGGAAACAAATGTAAACTTTAACAAAATCTTAGATAGAAAAAAAAGCAATTTATGATTTATTATGGGAAAACGTAATTTAAATAAAAATAGTTCTTAAAGGGTATTGAAAGATTTTTTTAGAAACTATACTTTTGCACCACCATATTTATTTATTATCTACCAAAAACACTTTCTATATCATCTAATTTCTAATATTCGACTAAATACAGAAAAGGAATTTCAGTTTTTATTTTTAGACGTATGACAAAAAGTATTTTATGATTTATTATGGGAAAAACATTTTATTTTCTAAGGTAGGTGATTTCAAAGAGTTTTTTAATAAAGTACTCTCCATTCTGAAAAATATAAAACACGAATTCCGAAATGCCTTTTTTTTCATACTCAGCATGAATTTATCTGCTCTGTTTTAAAATTATTTTCTAAATCTTCCGTTAATTATTAAATTAATGTAGAATATAAATGTCATATTATCTTTCGAAACATTACTAGCAAATTTTTTGATTTTTCCAAGTTCCCTAAAAGTCTGTTATTTATGTCACTAAAAAGCAAATCTTTGATAAATTTGCCTCCGATTTAACTTTCTTTCACTAATATTAGAACGGGGAATGGAAAGTTATCAAAACAGAGAAAAAGGAAATACATGAATAGACAATAAATAGACAATCACCTATAAAAAACAATATATTATTTTACAGATGTCTTATTTTGAAAGTTTGAAAGCGTCATTTTTCGCAATCTTACGGGAATTTTTAAGGTGAAATAAACATACTTCTAACACGAAATTTTAACGAACAAATAACGTCAAATAAGTACCACATAAAAAGAAGACCCTTACTTAAATATTTATTTGAAAGAAATTTTCTGATTTTGGCCGTAGATTTCGAAAGTGGATTAAGTATATTTTATGAAAAAAATATTAGTTAAAGTTAAATTTTGTAGCAAACTAACATAAAATTTAGGTTTTAAATGAATTCACAATAAAGTTATTTTAATATCAGTATAAATTTGTTACTCACTCGTAATTTATTGGGTCAACGATATTTCAAATGCATTGATTTTGAAAGTGAGCAAGCCCACTTTGAATAGAATTTTTTTTAAAGTGAAAACTTCTTTAGGCGCGTTGGGCATTTTTCAGATGGGAAAAACCATTGAACTCGCGACATTGTTACTGTAACCGACACCTCTGTATATTTGAAGTGAAAACTTCTTTAGGTGCGTTGGGCATTTTTTGAGATGGGAAAAAAACATTGAACTCGCGACACTGTTACTGTAACCGACACTTCTGTATATTTGAAGTGAAAACTTCTTTAGGTGCGTTGGGCATTTCTTGAGATTGGAAAAAAACCCATTGAACTCGCGACACTATTACTGTAACCGACAACTCTGTATATAAGTATGTACATGTATTGTGTATAGTTCGGTATGAGGTCATGAAATATAATAATATGCATATAATTGCATATGCACTACTGATTTTTTTCCCTTTTTCCTATAAAAGGAATTTTGTTTTTGTTTTATTGTAACTTTTCTAAAGCAAAATAAAATAATATAAATAAGTAAATAAAATAAAATATTCATTTTTTGTTATTATAATTATATTCCATTCAAAGAAAATCAACGTTTAAAACAAACAATTGCTTTTGAATGTGGTCCATTGGTGCATACCAAAACCATGATTGTTTTTTCGCTAACACGAATAACCATTATTGCATATTAAATTTACAGGAATTAAAACCACAAAAATTATAAAAAAATCTATTACTGCTTAGGAATATTTTTAAACCCGTTCAAATGTAAACTATTAAAATAAAATTCCGAAAATAAGTGCTTTTGACAACGTGGAACAGTGCCAAAAGTGAGAAAAGGGCTTATAAATGGAATTTTTTTCAAAATTTCATCAATACTAAATCTTATCATTAATGTCTATTAAGGTTGTTCTCAAATAAAAACTAGTTACTTTATGATACATTTTTTAATTCATTTTTGTTCGGAAATGAATGAATTTGGCATCGTGAAAAAACTTTGTAATCGAAATTCCTTTTCCATTTTTTAGCAAAGGCAGAAGATCTTTCAAAAAATATTGTCAAAGAGAACTCATTCTATCATTTATCATTTGTTCGTTCCGTGAATTTACAAGCTACGCATTGCCATTCCTGAAAGCCAAAATCGTATGCAAAACGTCATTAATTCACGGGTGACGACGACAAAACTTACAAGTGACCGCCGTAAATAATGACTCACAGTGATTCGGCAATCACAGAGCTAGAGCGCGAACGGATCACTTGTTTACCGAAAAGCCGGCATGATTTTGCGCTTCGATGTACACTGCTCAAAACAATTAAAGGATATTGCAGTTTTAGGTGGATTTTGTATCTGGGAAACTTTTTAGCTGATTGATACATGGTCGACAGACATAGTAGGTTATATGAGAATAAATTACACATGTTTGGCAGAAAAAAATGCATTTTATTGCGCATTTGTGTACAAAAGGAAAAAAACACAATTTGTGCATATGAGAAAAAAAGAATAAGAAAAGGTGTTTTCGTAAAAGAAAATCATTTTCAGTAGGGGGTATGGTTTCCACGGGCGGCCAGCAACGTTGAACACCTTTGAGGCATGGACTCAATGAGGCTATTAATGACGAGTTGGGGTATTCTGCCCCACTCTTCCAGAAAGAGCTCTTTCCAGTTCTTGGAGAGTTTGTGGGGGTTGTTGGCGGCCAGAAACTCGTCTTCCTAGAGCGTCCCAAACGTGCTCGATTGGATTCATGTCTGGAGAACACGCTGGCCATTCCATTCGAACGATTCCTTCCTCGAAAAGGAAATCCTCCACCAGGTTTGCACGATGTGGCCTGCAGTTATCGTCCATTAAAATGAAGTTATCTCCGATTGCTGCAGCGTAAGGGACTACAATAGGTCTGAGGATCTCATCCCTATATCGGCGACCAGTCAGAGATCCATCTCGAATGATGTAGAGGTCAGTGCGCCCGTCAATGGAGATGCCACCATACACCAACACTCCTCCACCGCCAAATCTGACACTTTCGTGCACGAACGCAGGATTATTCCTACTGCCACGGTCCCTCCAGATGAAAATACGCCTATTATCCGGATGCACAGAAAAACGGGACTCGTCAGAAAACAGAATATTGCTCCATTCATTTCTCCTCCAGTTGACATGCTCGGTTACCCACTCCCTGCGGTCGCGACGATGCCTTGATGTTAATCTAACACATACCATCGGTCGGCGAGCATACAGACCTACAGCATGGAGCCGGTTTCGGACATTCTGAGTTGAAATCGTGGTTCCTGTAGCCGAGTGAAGGTGTTGTTGGAGAAGAGTAACGTTCATGTTTCGGTGTCTCCGAGCTGTTAACGCTAAATACCGATATTCATTGGGCGTTGTTGCCCATCTACGACCTTGCCCTGGTCTTCGGCCTGCACATCCACTCTCCAAAAAAACGGTTCCAGATCCCGGAAATGACACTTTGTGACACTCCAATGGCTTGCGCTACTTCGGCTTGAGTTTGGCCCCCTTCTAACTTACCAACAATTCTCCAAGCTTCTGAATCTGTCAAATGACTTCGCTGAGACATCGTACTTATCGAAACAAAGCAATCACTGAATGCCGATCATCTTTGTCTTCATTCTCTTTTATCCAGTTGAAAGTCAAATTTCATTCGCTGCCGCTGAAGCGACGTTTTTGACCTCGAACTCAAAATTTGCATACTCCACAGTTTAAAAACCAGAAAAATTTGCATTTGTGATTCTCTTCTTCTATTTTCGGCAAAAAAAATTTCGTTTATATCTTTATTTTATATAAAACTTCAAATATCCGTTAATTGTTTTGAGCAGTGTACTTTACTGTAAATTAAAGGATGGTAAAAACACAAGGTATGTCATGTAAATAAGACTGAATTAAGATATATTTTAATTTTAAACTATAATAAACATACATGACATAACAAAACGAGGACACTAGGGAGCATGAAAACAAAGAAACTAACCTTAGACCACTTATCGAAAACGTCAAAAATTTCACCGTAAAGTGGTGGGTAAAAACACATTCCAACCAAATATTTTTTGACGAGGGGCTTACAAACGGAATGTTTTCGAAAAGTGAAATTTATTGCAAATGGAGAAGGGGGGCTTGTAATCTTGTAGGGGTTTATTTCGGAATTTTACGGTAAATATCTAGCAGTAACATAAAATGGACTTGGCCAACTTTAAAAAACAACGATTCATTTCACGCATGTTTTTTTCCCGTCAAACAAATAGACTTGACAAATGTGTGTAACAGAAACAAAAATTTACTTTGAGAAAAGTTTAAAATGAATGAAAACGGTTTTTATTTTATTATAATCAAAAGTACCGGATTAAAATTCAGCTTCAAAAACGTACTTTTTAAACATTTTAAAATTAACTATAAAAAAAAATACAAAAGTACTTAATTTAAACACGAACTTAACCTTAATTTCAAAGCAAGAAATGTTTTCTAAAGCTCCTTATGAGTATTGGATTTAATGCAGAATGTCGTATTCTCTTTAGAAAAAATGCTCACTATTAATTTTCATTTCTTCAGAGTTCCACAAAAGTTTGTAATCTAATATGATGGAACTAGAAAATAGTCTCAGATTTAAAACGTATTATTTAGCTTTCTTCACTAATAATAGTATGGGGTATCAGAAGATACAAAAAGCAGTATGAAAGAAAATGAATCAAAAAGTAATTAAAAGACAGATATCTTTTAGAGAGACATCTTTTCTGAAGAAAGAGATTGTATTGAAAACAAAAATGAAGTTCAGTAAAAGTTAAACATCATAAAAAAAAACAATTTATCCTTTATCATGAGAAAAAGTAATTAAAAGAAATCTTCAATTTTGAGAAAATAAAAAAAAAACTTTTGAAAGTTTTTTCTTTTATGCACCTATTAACTATTTTAAAAAATACTTTTGAAAACCAATCACAAGTATTACAACTATTATATTTTCTGTAACTTGGGGTTTAACACTTTGGACCAAAAACGTTTAATCTGAGCATGTGTTAAGTGCATATGTTGCTACTGCTTATATATAATGCACTAAAATGGCAATTATTATGAGAAAAAGGTATTAAAAAACACTTAAAAAAACTTTTTATTTTTAATCCAATTATCAAATATGTTTTTAAAAAAAATAAAAATAAACATTAAAATCAAACTTTAAATAAACTAAAAAAAAAAAATCAATATTGCAAAATAAAATTTACTGTAGACGTTTAAAGCTAAACAAGCTTTTCTTCAGTACAAATGTCGCCCTTACAAATCCGGTAGTTTACATTCGAAATTTGTTTTTTACTCAATAGATACCAACCCCCCTCTCCTGAGCATATGTGCATATGTTACCACTCCTTTATCTATAAAGCATTCAAATGTCAATTATTATGAGAAAAAGTAATTAAAAAACACTTTAAAAACAATTTCTATTTTTAATACAACTATCAAATATGTTTAAAAAGAAAAAACAATACATTAAAAATCAGACTTTTAATAAACTAAAAAAACACATTAATATTACAAAATAAAATTTACTGTAGACGTTTAAAGCTAAACAAGCTCTTCTTCAGTACAAATGTTTCCCTTACAAATCCGGTAGATTAGAATCGAAATTTATTATTCACTCAACACATTAATATTACAAAATAAAATTTACTGTACACGTTAAAAGCAAAACAAGCTCTTCTTCAGTACAAATGTTACCCTTACAAATCCGGTAGTTTACAATTGAAATTTGTTAATCATTTAACACATTAATATTACAAAATGAAATTTACTGTAGACGTTTGAAGCTAAATAAGCTCTTCTTCAGTACAAATGTTAACCTTACAAATCCGGTAGTTTACAATCGAAATTTGTTAATCCTTCAACACATTAATATTGCAAAATGAAATTTACTGTAGACGTTTAAAGCTAAACAAGCTCTTCTTCAGTACAAATGTTGCCCTTACAAATCCTGTAGTTTAGAATCGAAATTTGTTAATCACTAAACACATCATAGTAAATCATATTACAAAATAAAATTTACTGTAGACATTCTATAATGTTGCACTATTTCAATCAAAACAAAATTGATAGGCGTCACTGAGGTAGACGACAACATGTTTTCTATAGAGTATAGAATAAGCAGAAATTATAATTTGGTTACAAGAACACTCAAAAGTATTTTGTTACATTACGGTCAATGTAGATAATTCATTTGCAGTGCATTTTAATGATGTTACACTGCTTCAAACATAAGGAAATCGATATGCGTCACTGAGGTGTGTAGCAACATGATTTATATAAAGCATAGAGTATGTAGCATTTATAGTTCGTTTACAGGAACGCACAATATTATTCCATTGCATTAATATCTACGGGGAAAAACCTTTACAGTTTATTTTAATGAAATTGATATATATTACTGAGGTGCACTAGAGCATGTTTCCTGTAGATTTATTGAGTGCGTAGAATATTTCGTTTATTTACAGAGCCACTCAAAAGATTTCGGTTACAGGACTGATTATGAAACATAACTGCTGGACTTAAGTCTTAATTTATGATATGCATTTAAACTATTTATTTTTAGAGTACTATAAGGTGTATATTTCATATACAGGGTTTCACGATATAGAATTCGCGCGCATTACCGGCTATGGACAGCAATTCCTGAAAATTATATTTTACAGTGTTGTGGTTATCTTTTGGTGCTTATTTAGCTATCTCATTTCATTGTATGAACAAAACTGACATTTCTTAACAATATTCCGATAGTGTTGGAAAGTGTTTCACAATCTATGCCGTGGTGCATAATTTTTCGATCTCGTTGTGTGATATTATTCTTTTTTTATTTATATTATTAAATGCTTGATTTTAAATGTATTTTCAAATTTTAAATTCTGATTTATACGTAATATTTTTAGCTATTTTAAATATTTAAAAAAATATTTAAAAAAATACAAATCACGATAATCATGCTTTATTTTCTTCTTCCCTATACAGCACAAATTCTTCTGTTCTCGGCAAAAAAAAAAAAAGAAACTTTACACATGTATTACATTGAATATACAGGGTGTTTCACAAAGGACCCCTCACTTTAAAAATCAATAACCCGGAAACGGTGATAGATAGAAACATGAAACCAGTGGTATGTTTATTAAAAAAATCGTAAGAATCTTATACGTAAATCTCAAAATTTAGTTAAAAATAGCTCCGATAGATGGCGCTGAGAGCGTTAAGAATCCTTCTAAAGAGAGTTCAGAAGCATAGAAAGACTAGTCGTCGAAGATTTCGTCATTGAAATCTGGCCGCTATTAGCGTATAGCGAAAATAATTCCGAAAGTGGTGTATACCGTGGAGGAACGTGTGTTTATTGTGTTGGATTACCACCGATTAAATCAGAGTCCTACTGCCAAAAGGAGAAGTTTTCAAACGCGATTTCAAGTCGCAAAAGGCCCAGATGGAAAAACAATAGCTTTAAGCTCGTAAGCTTTTCAAAAAAATTCAACAGACAGGCAACGTGGCCGATGCGAATTATTTTCACTATACGAAAATAGCGGTCAGGTTTCAATAGCGAAATCTTCGACGGCTAAGTCTTTCTATGCTTCTGAACTCTCTTTAGAAGTATTCTTAATGCTCTCAGCGCCATCTATCGGTGCTATTTTTAACTAATTTTTGAGATTTACGTATAAGACTCTTACGATTTTTTCTAATAAACATACCACTGGTTTCATGTTTCTATCTATCACCGTTTCCGAGTTATTAATTTTTAAAGTAAAGAGTCCTTTGTGAAATACCCTGTAGAAGATGATTTTCATATTTTCTTTAGAAACGTTTGTGCTACTAAAGAGGCCATTATATTAGTGTTCCATAAAAGTAATCTATATCATAGAACAACAAAACTAAATAAAAAGTCTTAGGTTTAAAAACATCATTTTACTTCATTTGCGAAATATTATGACAGTGGTATTAGATTGCACAAAAGGCATTGAAAAAAAAATACAGAATAAAGAGCAAATAAATGTCAAATATCTTTGTACAGATATATTTTCTAAAATGTAAATTTGAAAACAAACAAACAAAATAAAGTGATTTCAAGTGACTCTTTCTTAATGAGCGAAAGCTAGTAACTGTACAAAAATTCATATTATTAAAATCACCTATTTTTTTATTTACCTACTAGATGATCCCTCCGGCGCGGCGTTGCCCGGAAACTTTCTTTTGCTGTCTCTATAAAAATCGTCATTTTCAGCGCGCGTTCTGTTCTACACAAACATCTTTCCGAACGAAACTCCGGCACTAGTCCCCTCTGCCTACGGCATTGTATAACAGGCGTGGTACACATGCGCTAAAACATCGTTTAGTTTCAATTTCCACCACTAGGGTGCGCGAATTCATGTTACTTAGTTATCTATAACTTAATTAGTTCATGTTAAGCTGAATGAACTAATTCCCTTTGAAGAAGATTCCAAACATTTTTAGAACACTTTGGTCGAAATAAGAAAATCTCCTTTGTCGACCACTTACAACCACCATATCTCCCACACCCCCACATCTACCGACATGCAGCCACCATAGTGCATGGTGTCAGACTTGCGGCTGCTACCACGCACAAACACCAGTAGTCTGCGTTGGATAGTTGTGTCTGTAAAGTGGGGACACACACGTCTATATATATATATATATATATATGTATAGATTGATAGATTGAGCACCAGATGGAGTAATTTAGCCAGAATGTTTCGTGCACAATATAGTGCCTTTTTCTGACAGCCACATTCATTTGAGTGTTTTACAAATAAAAAAGTGGTGGCATCCGAGCATGGCACACGCCCAGATTAGAAGTTTTTATCCAAACTTTTTCAAACCACACATTCCAAAACTTGCCATTATTTTCCTAGACAACTTCTGTTAACACATTGACGGACAGTAAGAACAAGTGAAGTTCGAAAATTGACACTGGGATTCTACTTGTACGCCGGTAAATGCACATTTGTGCTGCTGTAGCCGTCATGCCACATAGTAAAATTTCGCTTTGACGGCTATCAAGTGTATAACAAGTGTCCGTCAACGTGTTAAAAGGATGAGACAAGTCAAAAAGCATTAACTCCAGGCTCGCCAGTTTTTAACCCCAACTCTCCCGGCCACTCAACTTTTATTACTCGTATTTCGCCATTATCGTATATAAAAATTCACTCTAGGAGCTCGTCGCATCAAATTTCATTACTCGTATGTCGCCCCTATCGTATATATAAAAGTACACTAGGGACCAATCGCATCAAATTTCATGCATGTAAATTGCCACTTTCTCATCCATAAAGGCACTCTAGTTACTCATCGCTCACGATTTTGACCAAAATACATTCGACCAATAAACTTTAATTTCAACAATGCCACCTATATCACTGTTATAAAGGTACTTATCGCTCACACTTCAAACATATTAGGCAATCATATATTAAAATATTTTTTATGCTCATGCAAAAAAGAACTATACATGACAAGATGAATCCTTTTAGTTTAAAACTTTTCCTGGTGGCCTAGAACTGTAGTGTAAAAGTTGTATTCAAATCCGTGCAGTGGTTGATGGGAAAATTCGGGTTCTATTAATACACATGCATAACGACTAAAAAAAGAGGCTTTTTTTTTTTAGTCACTAAGAAAATGAAAATGCATAATAAAAAAATAATTCGAGGGAAATTTTAAAATATACCAAAAATCTATATTAATAAAAGAAAGTTTCGCTCTGTGTGTGTGTCCGTGCGTGTGTCTGTGTGTCTGTTGCGATGGCTAGCAAAATCTAGCCCACCTAGAAGTCTGGAAATTTAGGTGTGGATTGTCCAAGGTCTGGCCATGTGCACTTGAGCCTCAGAATTTTAATATTTTGATAATTAGCTTAGATATTAATTAGATTCTCATTAACCATCGTTTCTAAAATGTCATCTTTTAAATCAAAATGGCGAAAGAAACGAACTGGCGCATTGGATTTGCAACCGGAAATGAACGAATTCGAAATTATTTTACTAATTAGTGAATTTTAAGAAAACTAATTGAGATATCAATTTGAAAATTTCTGAGCATATGTAAAAAAATATTCTGTATCTGACTATGTTATTTTTGAAAAATTCGGTTGGTATTTTTTTTTTTAATTTATACAAAAAACTGCCAAAAATCTGCCGGCGCCAGTGAAAACGATCCGAGAAAGTTTCAGGCAGGGATCTGCTTTAATTAAAAACTGAACTACAAGGAGATCTGTTTCTCGGGCCGATTCCTCCATTTAGTTTGTGAAAATGAAAGGAAATAATTGCCAATTTTTACTAATGAACAACAATTTAGGTAACTAATTAAGATATAGATTTGAAATTGAGGTCGGGAAGGGGTGTCATCTGCCGGCTATTTTAGCGTAGCGTCTTCGTTATGTCCTAATTATCAGAAAAATGTAATTCTTTTTTTAATGATCGCGTTAATGTAGGTGACGGTGGTTCTCTTGAATAAATTATTCATTATATTTGCGGGTATGGAGAGGGAGGGTGTTAACGCCTTTCTCTGAGATTGTAATTATCTTGGGCCCGGGAAACGCCGGACGGGTTAGCTAGTCATTAATATTTTATTGTACGGAAAACATTAATAAAAAAAAGTTTTCAAGGGTACTAAAAGATTTATTTTTATTTATAAACAATCTGTGTTTTTTAATGCTTACTTAATAACATGACAATCAGCACTAAAATTCCGCAAAAGATAAAGCAAAGAATGCGGAAGGTTATGTAAAATCTTTATAATTGAGTGATTAAGCTTAATATCTGTTTTTGTTTAAATTCTAAAATGTACGTGTAAGTGTCCGTAGTAAATTGTTTTGTTTTACGATAATGATAGTTTTTATTATCGGCTGCTTCATCATATTATTCTAATTCGTTTCTTATACTATATATAATTCTGGAAAAGTGAAAAATCAAATACTGAAAACCGTATTTTTTCGTTTCCATATTAATCCGGAATTTATCATTTCTCTTCATAAAATATTTTTCAAAACTTGGGATAGGTAGTGGATAAAATATAACAGATGAATTCATATTTTCTTTATAATTTCACTCTAAAATTTTCAATCCTACAATGTTCTAGAAAAATCTGTAATTTATACCTTTCAACAGCAAAACTGTGACAAATCGGGTTTAAATTTAAAAGATTATCATTTAATTCTCTTTCAATAGATTTAGGAAGAAAGAAACACGGAAAAAAACATTGTAAATGAAGTGGAGATAAACGCAATGACGAGATTAAATACCTTTTTAGGAATATATATTTTTAAAAGCAGCCAGCGTTTCTGAAACAAAAATTGACTTTAAAAAAAGAATTCACAAATAAGGAAAAGTAGCTTATGTTTTATTCTTAGAAATTTAATTAACAAAGCTTTTTTTTAAAGTGCATTTCAAAGGGTTTTTGTTTCTCATAAAACGGTCTACTATTTAAAAAAAAATCCGGAAGACATGTTTTTTTCGCAAAAATTAAAAGTAAAGTATTTTTTTAAGAACGTTTATTTTTTGGAAAAATAACAGTGCAGATGCAACAAAACTCTCTTTAAAGAAAACTCATAAATGAGAAATAAGAATTCACGTTTTATTATTTGGAAAAGTCACGTAAAAAAGGTATTTTTTTTTTTTTATTTCTGTGCTGAACCAGCTACCATTTTGTAAAGAAAATATTAAATTAAGCGAAAGTCAGGTTTTATTATTTGTCTATAATACCGAGAGCATCTATTCTCAGCAGGAGATCTTTCATCAATGTAAGTATTTTATTAAATATAAAGACATATTTTCTTTGAAAACATCTGTCTTTGTAGTATTGCACTTTTCAAAGTTTCAGAAAATGTGTAATTTATATCACTGCAGTAGAAATATTTGATCCGCGGCACTGCAGACGTAAAGAAATGTTATTTAGTTTACTTTCAGTAAAATTAGGATGATGGCATCATAAAGACACTAAAGCACTTTCATAAAAAATATAGACAGAATTAAAAAAATATTAAACAACAACTATATTTTTGCTTATACTTTTTTGAAAAATGATAATTCATATGAAACAAGTATCAAAACTACAAAACCCATAAATGCCAAAGGGTAGTTTGTATTTTATTAAAATAAAATCAAAATAGAAACAATTTAATATATATATATTCTCTCATTCCCTGCCTCTTCTGTTTTAATAAACTATTGAAAAAGTTTTAAAAGATTTGCGCTCGAAAATCAAACTGTCGTAAAACGTAATATTAAGCATATATTGCTCCGTTCTCAGAAAAACTCAAATATATATAGGTATATATATATATATATATATATATTCAAAGATTTTGTTCTACATTTTCATATTCTACACGTACCCCAAAAATCTACAAATTACATCCCTGTACCGCAAAATTTAAACCTTAAAATGTAAAAGATGAATATAGAAGATGAAATTCATATATTTTTATTAGAAATATTTTCTGCCTGCAAGTTTTAGTTCTTCAAAGTTCCACAAAAGTTAATAAAAAGATAGACAGAATTAAAAATATATGAAACAACAACTATATTTTTGCTGATACTGATACTTCTTTGAAAAATGATAATTCATATGAAGCAAGTATCAAATTTAAAAAACCCATAAATGCCAAAGAATAGTTTTGTATTTTATTAAATTAAAAGGGAAATCTAACTTTAGTCTATGTTATTGAACTGCAAGACAATCATAAATGGTCACACGTTTTAAAAAGTATAATGTTACTCTATTTCACTAATATAAAAACGGTGGTATCTTTAGACACTAAAGGCAATGAAATATAAACGAAAATAATAAACAACGAATTACTAAATATCTGTAAACTGTTACCTTTAATGAAATAGCAGTGTATCAGTTACAAAAAACAATCTGAAAAATCTTACAAAAAGTAATTTGTGTTTTATTATGAGAAAAGTAATTTCATAAATAGAGATCTTTAAACTGGATATTTCAAAGAATCTTTTAAATAAAATATCTGCCATTTTAAAAGAGACAAAAAGAATTTTTCGAAAACTTCGCTTTTTAGCGACACTATGCTGAGCGTGAATTGCTCTGTTCTCAGCAGAAATCCTTTCCTCAATTTTTAGATAACTATTTCATCAAGTATGAAAGATAGTTTTCATATTTCCTTTCAGAATATTTTTCTCTTTATTGTCACAGTCTTTAAATTTCTAATGTGTAATTTATATTATTAAACAACATAAATTTCAGGCATGGGTTCATACTAATCCCCTTCACAAAGAATGTCCTTAACAGAATTTTCAATTTTTTAACACCAGTATTTACAAAAAAAAAATTGCTTAATTCAATCGCAGAAATTCTTTGATTTCATAGGACAGAATTTTCACTTTATAATGACCACTAAGAGTCACGTATACGCGATCGTTTGTTCTAATTCAGTAATATTAGGATGTCGATTACATACACTGTAAAAACAAGTTAGAAATTGTACGTCAAACGTGACAAATGAGATGCATTCTTACTGTTATTATTTCACTGAAATGAATTATATCGTCTTTTACTATGATATAATTAATTTCCGTAATAAAATAAGTACATTTTAAGTTGGCAACATTTTATCTTTTGTTGATATTGACTGAAAATTCCAATGCGAAACTTAAGCCTAGCTTTGAAATTTTCATAACTTAAAATCCACGTTTAGATTCTTTTCCCATTTACTATCTATTTCTCCGGAAACATCTATCCAAAAAACTGTCGGTAGATTATGTGATTGCTATAATTAAACGATTTTAGTATACAAAATCGGTTTTTAAATCCAGCAATACAGAAATAATATAACTGCATCTTAAATATGACGTAATCACCATGGCAACGTAGAATCATTACTTATCATAAGCTATCATTGAATTAATTACGTATGATAGGAATTAATAGAAGGAATAATGTGGCTATAACTTGGTCATAGAAGTTATAAAATGTCATAAATGTCATATATGACTATAACGTCATACATGTCAGATAACTTAGCGATACATCTCTGTCGCTTTCACGATTAATCCTCGGAAGCTGCTATAACAATGAATTACCGATTTAAAAAAAATCAAATTACTTAATAAATATTTTTATTAATATCTTTTTAAGTTTTCATTCGATTATTTTTAAATACTAAAAGTGTAAAATTAACAACATAACATAAATTTAAAATAACTTTTATTAGTTGTTTTACATGTTTCGGCTCTTTCCGAGTCATTTTCAAAAACGAAATGAGAATATTCTAAAGCTGCACGGGCTTTGAAGTTATTATTTTCATGTACTTTTTTTAAATTACGCACGTTATCTATTATTTTTTACTTGGTTGTTTATTTTCATATATTTGACCATGGAGTAACTCTAGCCACAGTTTCGGTAAATTAAAAGATGCCGCATCATTACATATTATATTTTTGCGCGTGAGTATCTCTATGGTTTCTCTTATTATGGATGGATAATATAGACTGGAGGGAAATATTATTTTACTTTCATTGAAATTTATTTGGATATTTTCTTCTTGATATAATCTTGCCAGGGCTGTAGTTTTTCTATTGTATTTAATATCAGCTATATTCTCTTTTTCTGCAATTAAATTTCCTACTGGTCATGCCTATGTAGTAATTCTTGGATCCGTATTCTTTAATGAAAGGTATTTCATATACTCCTGAATAATTTTCAAAATTAATTGAGTCAATTTTACTGCAAATGATATTCTTTAATTTCTTAGGTGGTTTGGCTATTAAGCAGATATTGAAACGTTTAAGGCCGTGTTTTAATTTTTCCTAGGATTATTGGAAGACTAAAAGATCATAAAAGCAACATGCCATTACGTCCTATAGTTTCAAAGTGCTCAGGACCGACATACTTCTTAGAAAAAGCTTATGTTCCCTTCTTAAGAGATATTTTACCAGATTCTACATTAACTATTAAATCAACGGAAGATTTCATTCAAAAAATCAAACATATACAGATACCAGATAATTATATAATGACTAGTCTTGATATTATTTCATTGTATCCATCAATTGACACACATGTAGTATGTAATAAGATTTGTGATGATATTGAACAGATAGAAGAATTTAGTGATGATATGAAAATAACAATAAAAAGAGGACTTAATCTAATCATCCATAATAACTATTTCACATTCAATAGTAAATATTATAAACAGAATCACGGAGCCCCAATGGGGTCACCTATTTCAGGTTTATTAGCTGAATATACTCTTCGCTCATTCAAAAATAAAGTTTTTGGCACATTTCACTTAACACCTCACACTTGGCTCAGCTATGTTGATGATATTTTTATAATTTGGCAGCATAGTCTTCATGAACTTAAAATATTTATAAATAAACTAAACTCAATTAACAATAACATTAAATTCACTATTGAAATTGAACATAATAAAAGTAACATATAAATAGCTCGGATGAATGAAATTAGCGCTGCAGTTCGCAGCCTTGTCCAACAAATAAGAAGGACATACGCCAGACCAGGATATCATCGGGATAGCTCAGCAGGGAGAGCGTTGGTACGGCAAACCAAAGTACCCTTGTTCGAGTCCTGGTCCCGGCATATTTTCACTCTGTTGGAAAAAACCTCAACTGTGATACTCCAACCATTGAATATAATTTACCCAGTTGAATATACTTTCCTTTGTTCATTATAATAAAAGTCTTTCATTTCTTGATGTAATGTTAACCAGAACAAATAAATCTATTGACAGAGCTGTTTTCCGGAAAAGTATGACTAACCAATCTACCATACCAAATAACGCATGTTCTCCCTTTACATACAAAATTTCAACCTACAGATTTCTCATAAGACGAGCCTTTATAATATATACTGAAAATAAATTGAATAATGAATTAGATAATATTCGTTAAATTGCTTATAATAATGGTTTTAAAGTACACCATATTAATAAATTAATCATGGATATCACCAATAATAAGAAACCAGAAAAGAAAGATGATTCGCAAAAATACAAACTTTATACTCTGCAATATTATCCAAGCTTTTTTGAAAAATTAAAACCTTAAACGTTTCAATATCTGCTTAATAGCCAAACCACCTAAGAAATTAAAGAATATCATTTGCAGTAAAATTGACTCAATTAATTTTGAGAATTATTCAGGAGTATATGAAATACCTTTCATTAAAGAAGACGGGTCCAAGAACTACTATATAGACATGAACAGCAGGAAATTTAATTGCAGAAAAAAGAGCATATAGCTGATATTAAATACAATAGAAAAACTACAGTCCTGGCAAGATTATATCAAGAAGAAACCATCCAAATAAATTTCAATGAAAGTAAAATAATATTTCCCTCCAGTCTATATTATCCATCCATAATAAGAGAAACCATAGAGATACTCACGCGCAAAAATGCAATATGTAACGATGCGGCAACTTTTAATTTACCGAAACTGTGGCTAGAGTTACTCCATGCTCAAAGATATGAAAATAAACAACCAAGTAAAAAATAATAGATAACGTGCGTAATTTTAAAAAAGTACACGAAAATAATAACTTCAAAGCCCGTGCAGCTTTAGAATATTCTCATTTTGTTTTTGAAAATGACTCGGAAAGAGTCGAAACATGTAAAACAACTAATAAAAGTTATTTTAATTTATGTTATGTTGTTAATTTTACACCTTTAGCATTTAAAAGTAATATATTATTACAAAGTGTTATAATTTATTATATTGTTTTCATTCGATTTTCATAAAATTTGAAATGACTCCACAGAATTCTGCAACGATTATGTATATTAAATTTCAAGCCGTTGGGTAGTTTTTGCGCTGTTATATGCAGACAGACGGACAGGCAGACAGACAGACGGACAGACGGATAGACAGATAGGCGGAAAAACGGACGGTCCAGATGACGACTAGGTGCTACGTATTTACATAATTACGAACGTACCTGAAATCTGTTTTGCATACACAATAAAATGTTTCCTAATTTAGCAGTAAGGTTTCCGAAAATATATTATAACTTCTTCCGTGTTACCCGCTATTCTAAAAACTGTTCCTTTGCCTGTAGAAACTATGAACGTGGATCTACATTTAATGCTATAAATTGTCAAATAAACACTGTGAACATGAAATTTCTTACTGGGAATTGATAGCATCCGAAAAACTTATATTCTGGTTTGAAAAAGGTGATTAACACACTGTAAAAAGTACTGGGAAACGTTTCCGAAAATTACCAGGAGAAAAATTAATTTCTTTGTTTCAGAAATTCATCTTTAAATTTAAGAAATCTTCTTGATGTCTGGGGTATCTAAAGATAAAGGCAATTTATGTAAAATTTTTCTTAATTTAGTAATAAGGTTTACGAAAATATAGTATAACTTCTTCCGTGTTATCCGCTATTCTAAAAAATGTTCTTTTGCCTGTAGAAATTATGAATGTTGATCTACATTTAATGCTATAAACTGTCAAATAAACACTTTCAGATGCATAACAGAACTTATACATGCAAGACTAACACATAAATGTTACTATTAATGTAATTGGTAAAGCTATTATTTTAGTATGTTTGCCTGTTGAACATGTTTGTTAAACATGTTGAACTAGAGAATTGACAGCATCCTACAAACCTATATTCCTGTTTGAAAAAACTGATTACTACACTGCAAAAATTACTCGAAAACGTTTCCGAAAAATACCAGGAGAAAATTTCTTTGTTTCAGAAATGTATCTTCAAATTTGTGAAATCTTTTTGGTGTCTGGATTATCTAAAGATAAAGAAGCGCTTTCCGGAATCATGGGTAATTCGGAAGTTGTATTATATTTGCTTTAAATCTTATTTCTAGACTAAGAAAAAAAAATTCAGTGTAAGACAAAAAAGGATTTTGAAAAGAAAAGTCTTTAAACAGAAATGAGGAGTTAAATATTTTTTCAAAAAATGACAGTGCATCTGACACATAAATCAACTTTAAGCTAAATTTATACGACTGAAAAAAAAAAGTTTTTTTTTAAATGAGAAAAACTAATTTATACTTATAAACACATAAAAACGCTAAAGTAAGGTGTCACACAAAATAGTCATATATAAACAAATAAACCACTGACATGTTTCGGTTTCATTCAACTAAAAAATTGTCAAGATAAAACTATTATCAGAAGAATACAACATTGATCAAGATGAATGACACCAGGCAATGAAATATATAGAACATACAAAACACATAAGCACCCTCTATTATCAGTCATGAAAATAAAATAAAGACACCGATTTAAAACTGCTTTTCCCCTATTCAAGTTTTCTTTAAAATATTTATTTAATAATTCCAACCACAAATTTGGAATAATATGAAAAAATGTGTCGTTGCAAATTAAACCTATACGTGTATAGATTTGTATGGACTTCCTTATAATGGACGTAAGGTAACAATTTGAAACAAAAATCAATTTACTGTCTATAAACAATATTCTAACCTCTCCCTCCAAATATAATCTTGATAAAGCTGTTTTTGCCCGACCAAATCTAATGTCCATCTCATGCTACCCATGCGTGATACTAAATTTTGTCCCAGTCATACCCGTGTAATATTTAATGTGCCCGGCCCTTCATTAACATAAGGTATCTCATACACTCCGAATAGATCATCTTCACTGTAAAAAAAAATATTGTAAATTCACGGGCATATCCCGTGAATTGCTGCCGTAATTTTACGGGAAATGCCCCTTTTTCAAGGTAAACGGTCAATTTCTTCATGTTTTTACGGGCACAAACCCTTTATATCAGAACAAAGCTCGTTTATCTAGGGACAAAACCCATTTTCTTATGGACATTGCCTAGAATCTCTGCTGCAGTAATTTTACTGCAGCAATTTTTTACTGGATTTTTACAATTTTTTACTGTTGTTTTACTGGATCAAACTGCTTATTAAGTAAATCCTTTAGTTTTAGTGTTGGTTTCGCAATTAACTCAATATTAAACTTTTTTTATTTAAATTTCAACCTCTCAAAAATACCTTTCAAATGAGGAAAAGACAATCTTTTAACTTTAGTAAGCTCACCCCCTTTATTGTAATCTTCAATTAATGTTTGATTTTCATTCCAATAATAATAGATCAATTTATTGATACTTCATATTCTATACCCATTTAAACCTGCTACATTCCGGCTCTTATCCAATTCATCATTTAAAAATTCCACTGAACAAATTTTAAATGCTCTATTAACCATAAAATGAAAAGTTGTGAATTTATAACTGATAGATGAATAAGCAGATTTCGGAATAACGCTCATTTTCTTTCTGTAAATAGTTCTCTTTGAAGAATCCCCATCCCTACTTAATTAAGTATCCAAAAATGGAAGACGTCAATTTTCTTCTAACTCATAAGTAAATTGAATATTTTTATCAAATTCGTTAACCTTATTAACAAAATTAACGAAAGAATCTGCCTCCCACTCCCAAATTGAAAAACATCATGAACGTACTTTTTCAAAAAAAAAAGTAATTTATCAAAATTTACAAAAATACGTTTTCCATATGGTTAAATTTAGCTTAATATGTGGCGTGTATAAAAATCTTAAGGTAATATACAGGGCTGTACAAAAGAATTCAAATATATTTTCGTCAATTGGTATAAACTGCTGAGGGTGAATTTTCAACTGTGTTGTGCGTTTTCTTACTAAAATAAATTGTAGCATACTATATAGAGTTTATTCAAATTAATAAATTATATAACAGGGCTGCACAAAAGAATTCGAGTACTTTTCTGAGTATGGCTTATAATTGCTGAAATCTGATTTTCAAATGCGTTTTCTAAAATGTTTACTTAGGTATCTTATTTACCTTATTAAATAGCGAAGGTTTGTTAAAGTGTTCTGATAGTGTTGGAAAGTGTTTCATAATCTGTGCTTGTTGCATGATTTTACTTTCTTGTTTAACAATGGGAAGAGTAATTTATAAGATACGGGTGTCTTAAAATGCACTGAGTGATTTTAAAATTCAATAAATTACAAATGGTGACAGATATTTAAAAAAATCTTGCAGGGGAGCAATATAAGATGTCAGGAGTTTTTTTTCACTGCGGCTCCTGATTTTAGTTCTAATTAGCAGCAGTAGATGGCGCTGCGAGCAATAGACATCCAATCGTGACAAAAGCAGAAATCACCCAGCATTGATGTGAAAGAAGGATTTCAATACATGGAGTGGGTCTCAATCACCAATAACATTGTATTCAGAAGCGGGCACTAAGAACAAGACTGTATTAACGAATAAGACCCACTCCATGAATTGAACCTCCTTCCTTCATATTATTATTGGGTGATTTTAGTTTTGGCCTGGATTGCACTCCTATCGCTCGCAGCGCCATCTATTGCTGGTAATTAGAACTAAAATCAGGAATCACAGTAAAATAAACCTCCTGACATTATACATTACTCTCCTGCAAGAAATTTTAAATATCTTTCACCGTTTGGAAGTTATTGAATGTTAAATACAGTCAGTCCAATTTAGGATACCCGGTATATATTTTAAAGATTAGTCAAATACTTTTTTCTAATAAAGAATCTACAATTTTGATAAAATATAGTGAAAAATAGCAGTTTTTGCTTCCCTTTCCTTTCGGGCATGGAATACTATTTTCTGCAAGAAAACTTTGCCTTAAATTCTTTATAAATATTGAAAGATGAATGTCATATTCCTTTTAGAAGCATTTCACTCTCTCATAAGTTTCACAAAAGTTCCGTAATTTATATGTAAACTGTAAAACTTTGATAAATGGTCTCTGGTTTCAAAAGATGTCTCTATTCAACTAATATTGGAACAGTTGTTTCAAAAGAAAGGCGAAAAAGGCGTTGAAAGTAAAAAGAATGAACAAGTTGAAAATTGTACGTAAAACGCAACAAATGAGTTGCGTTCATACTATAACTAGTTTTATGAATATTCAGATCTTGCTGCAATAACTGTTGCACTCTTATGCAAAAATGCATGAATACAGAATTTATTTTATGTGCGCAATTTCATATTATAGAAATTAATTTTATTTTATGAAATTGAGTTTAAATGCACTTTTACAAACAATTAATTACAATTCGGTTACAGGGTTCGTACGCTTTTACCACAATTTTTTACTAGAATTTTTCTATTTAACTTTTAAATAGCAGAAATTGTAGACGCCTCGTTTAATTACAGGATTTGTAATACTTTTTTGCATTTAAATAAGGCGAAAAATTCTATTAAAAATTGTGGTAAAAGCATACGAACCCTGTGTTACATCCAATACAAGACAATGAGAAAAAATCATCCGTATTATTTCACTTAAAAAATGAATTACATCGTCTGTTATTATTATTTGATTACTTTCCGTAATAAAATAAGTATATTTTAAGTTGGCAACATTTTATCGTTTGTTGAAATTTACTGAAAATTCTATTTTAAATTTTCAGAACTTGGAATCCATATTTAGACTATTTTTCCATTTACTATCCATTTCTCCTGAAATATCTATCCAAAAAACCTGTCGGTAGATTATAGGACAACTATAATTAAACAATTTTAGTATACACATTCGGTTTTTAAATTCAGTATTACGGGAATGATATGGCTCCATCTTAAATAGGATGTAATCACCATGGCAACCTAGAATCATTACCTATCATGGGATATCTTTGAACTAATTACGTAGGATAGGATTTAATAGAATGAAGAAAACTTTTATTAATATCTTTTTAAGTTTTGATTCAATTTTCATAAAATTTGAAATGATCCGACAAAATTTTGCAACGGTTATACGTCTATATTAAATTTCAAACCATTCGATTGGGTAGTTTTTGCGACAGACGTACAGGCGGACGGACGGACGGACCAAGACGACTAGTGTAGGTACTACGAATTTATATAATTACGAACATCCCTAAAAAAGAATGAAATCTAGTCGTTGGGGAACACCGTAATACTTACCCATCATTGATATGCATAATGTAAAATATTAAAATAAAAATGTGTAAACTACTTATAGAATGCATTGCAATTCAAATAAAATCGTGGCTTGATGACGTCACAAACTTTAAAGGCTCGATTACTGAATTGCTTGAAAGAAACATCCTTATAACTCCAAAAATAATAATCCTATTAACTAGCGGTTTATTGCATCTGATTAAGCGTCAAATTTCCAATTAAACTATATCTTTGAAGTGAAATTTGGATGAAATACAGGGTCATGAAAAATCGAAGAGTGTGGAAAATAGGATTCAAAATATCTCGGCAACTCATTATCTGATCGACTTCATGCTGTATGCAAAATTTATGTTTTTTTATTGTCTTTTATACTCATTTCTTAAAATAACCAATTTCGAAAATTTTTATATACTTTTTATCAGAACGAATATTTCGAGAGTCCGAAAAAGATAGTTCCGGTTAATCGAGGTTATTGAAATGAAATAGGCTTCTTCCCATTATTACATACTAAGTACATACCAAATTACAAGTCTCTATCTCAATTTGTTCGGGAGATAGAGCGTTTACAGACACACAGACGGAGGGCAAATTTTTTTTCTAAAAATATGTTTTTCGGAATCTCCAGTGTCTGAAACGTGTAAATCCGTCAAAAAAATTTTCGATTTTCCAAACGATTACAAGACTTACCCTATACTACGTATGATGGGTAAGTAAAAAAGGTGGATTTTACAGATAACCTTTTTGAAAAGGTGACAGTGCACCCAGAACTGCCCTTGGCGACAATTATTTTTTATAATTTTTCGTTCACTGTTTCCAAACAAGAATACTCGCGGTAGATTTCTACTAATCTACCAGGTAGATTATTATTATTTTGAAATAGGTGTAGACAAAACAATTAAAAAATAGAGACTAGAGACAGACCTATATCGGAAACAAAAATAAGAAAATCTCATTCACGACAAAATATAGTTATGATTTATTGAAAAAATGTTTTAAGAAAACCCCGCTTTTTACAAGAAATTTTCAAAGCTTTATTTAAAATAAATAATCGACCATTTTGAAAAAGTATTTTAAATCTCCTGCTTTTTTCTTGCCTCCAAATTGAGCATAAATTTATGAGTTCTTTCCAAGAAACTTTTTCGAAAATTCTAGATAAGTTTTGAGTTAAATATCGAAGATGAATGTCATATTCTCTTTAGAGATATTTCTTTCTAAAATTTTCAATTCTTCAAAGTTTCACAAAGTGTACGTAATTTATATCACTTAAATATAAAAAAACTTTGATAAATGTGCATGGATTTAAAAAGTATTATTTAAGTTTTTGTCGTTAATATTATGATGGATCAGAAATCACAAAAGGCACTGAAAAATAAACTGAAATAAAGAGCATTGAAAATCAAAATATCTTTTGACAGATATCTCAGTGGATAAAATAGCAGTGCGTCTGAAAGACAATTCTACTTCATGAAAAAACTTATAAATAACAAAAAGCAGTTTATGTTTTATTATAATAAAAAATATTTTGAGAAATGTACTTTTAAAAGGAACTGTTTCATAGATTTTTTAAAACTATTTATTATTTTTAAAAAAGTGAACAAAAGCCCCAAAATCAGGCTCCTCTTCCCTTCTTAATATTGAGCATAAAATATTCTCTTCACAGTTAAAGAACACGTCATCTTAATTTAGTTAAGTAGTTTATTAAATCAAAACTTTGGTGGCAGAACATGTACTGTTACAATTTCTCATTTATGGATGAATGTATAATGCAGTAATCTAACTTATGAAAAAACTAATATACTAACATTTTGATTAGTCTTGAAGACCTAAGATATTATTTATTAAGATTCACTAAGCAATATATAAGGAACTTATATATTAATAATTTGCTTTAAACAGTAAGATATAGATTTCAGTTGTAACACTTTTTAATGGAAAAGCACTAAATATCTAGTAGTATGGTTGATTATTAAATGTTGATATACCTTTGTAGAATCATAGTAATTAAATCTATTTACAGTATCAATAGAAAAGCATTCAAAAGGTTGGTTTTTTGCTAGCATAGCTTGTAACAAGCCAATTTTGCTTAGGTTACTTATTTTTTTTGACAAATATCGCAATCCGTAAGAAATTTAATTATATTTTGAGTCATATGAGGCCAATAATAATTAGGGGAAATAATGTTTAACATTTGTTTAATGCCAGAGTGACTAAAATTTTCAAGATCAATTTACTAACAATTTTTTTCTTTAATATATGGAACTACGATTTTCCTAAATCCTTACTTTTTAATAATAATGATTCCATTTTCAGTTCTATAATTTTTACTATACGCATTATCTTTTGTCCGCATTTCTATAATTTTACTAGAATTCAAAAGTTAATTAACAGGTTTAATAAAATCAGATATAGTTTTTCTAGGCAACATGTCTCCATTTGTTGAACTCTTTTCATATTTTATCTCATAATCAATCATGCTAAGTGTTAATGACTATCAGAACAGTCGCACACTCAGGTCTTGTAAGTAATGATAAAACTTATCTAAAGTATTAACAATGGTAAGACATTCTAATTCAGTAATAAAATAATTTTGTTCATAAATTATCAAAGCTCAACAATAATGTGCAATTGGATGCAAAACATTATTGTCATCTGGTTGCTTTAACAAAGCACCTACTGCCACCTTTGAAGCATCAACAAACTTTTAAAGGGATAGAGCATGAATTTTTAGAGCATGAATTTTTAATTAAGATATGCAATTAAGATATTTTTCTATTTTTGAAAAGCATTTTGACAATCTGAAATCCATTCCGAAGGAGTATTTTTCTTTAGTAATCTATTGAGAGGTTGTCTGATTTCGGCATATTTATCTATGAATTTAAGGTAAACATTAATGGAACCTAGCAATCTTTGGAACTCTTTTACATTAGAAGGAAGTTTTATTTTTTTTTTCAATATTAGCATTATCATTTATTCTGGTTCCCTTTTGAATTTCATATCCTAGGAAAATAGTTTTATCCTGAGCAAAAGTACATTTTGAGAATTTTAATTTAATATTTTCTAGCCTACGCAATTCACAAATTTGGGTTAAGTGTTCTTATAAAGAAGAAGAAAAATAATTATATCATTAAAATAAGTTGGTCAAGTACACGTATAGCTCGCGCTCAAAGGGCTCCGTACATTAAATTTATTAATTACTGTTCATTAATTAATAAAATCCTACTATCTCTAATTTATTCATATTTTAGTTTCAGTAGATTCGGAAATAGAGGCAGTACATTTTCGATGATATCTCTGAAAATATAGTACCTAAAATTAAAACAAGTTTATTTTTCATTTCGATACTACAAGATCTTTCACACGATACCCCACATGATATACAAAAAAAAAGAAAACCTTTTTTTTTCAAGTAACTTAATTAGCCCCCTAATTTTTTCCTAACATATTTGAGACTGGCAATAAGTTGAACATATGTGGGTAAAAAGACTTTACAACTTTCCCACGCTTGAGTTTTTCACGTCCCATATAGTTTACAAGAAAAAGGGTTCTGACAGTCGCACAGACAGACACAGAAGTGATCTTATAATGGTTCTGTTTTTTCTTTTTAAATACGGAACCCTAAAAAGGGCAAGCAAAATCTATTTTATATTTTGTAAGGATTTTTCTATGGGTTCTATTGAAAATTGATGGTTCTACCTTAACTCCAAAAGGTAAAACGGTCCACTCAAATATGTCAGAATTAGCAGTAAAAGCTATTTTTTCAGTATCTAAAGGGTGTATTGGTATATGCCAGCAGCCAGAGGTTAAATCCAAAATGGATAAATACTGGGAACGACTTAATTTATAATGAATACTACTTATACAGGCAAAGGTTCAGCATCATTTTTAATTATTGCACTTAGTTTTCGGTAATCTATACATAATATTTATTATTATTACTAGCTTACCCGCCCGGCGTTGCCCGTGCCAACACAACCTTAAATGTACCTGAAATCAGTGTTGAACATTTTTTTATTATTAAACAAATATAATGTTGGGGGCCCCACTACCTTAGACAGCAAACACTGGGCGTGCCATACACACTCCCATATATTACTGTAAGTCGAGTCGAAAGAGCCATACCGCTTCATGATCCAGCCCATTGAACCAGAGATAGAAAAGCACCCCTGGTGGTGAAAATCGAAAAGCTCTATCTATGTAGAGTCGAATGAGCCATACCCCGTCGTGATCCAGCCTATAGAACGAGATATAGGAAAGCACCCCTTGTGGTGAAAATCCGAACTAAAATCAGTCAGCTCTATCGATGTCAAGTGGAAAGAGCCATACCCCATTGTGATCCAGCCCATAGAAACAGAGTTAGGAAAGCACCCCTTGGTGGTGAAATTCAGAACTAAAATAGGTAAGCTCTATTGATGTTGTGTCGAATGAGCCAAACCGTGTCGTGATGTGACCCATAGAACCCGAGTTAGCTGCAAAATCCTTTAGTTACACCTTCCACCGCCAGGGAGCACAATATGTTCTATACGAACATAACTGAATTCATTAAGGTTATCGATGTCGAGTCGAATGAGGCATACCGCGTCATGATCCAGCCCATAGAACCAAAGATACGAAAGCGCCCCCCTGTGGTGAAATTCCAAACTAAAATCAGTAAGCTCTATTGATGTCGGGTGGAAAGAGCCATACCCCGTTGTGATCCAGCCCATAGAAACAGAGATAGCAAAGCACCCCCTGGTGGTGAGAGGAAGTTGTTGTAGAATAAATGTGATATTTAATAAAAAGTCGTTCCCACCCCACCCCCTTTATCTCGCCATTTTCGCTAATTATTACAAATATACAAATGTTTCTTAATTACATCTAATGTCCCGATCTGATAATGGGGTTTCCCTATCTACCTATCCTAATCCGCTTTTCCCTATCATAATAGAAAAAAGCATATATTATCAAAGAATCGCTGGCAAACGCAAATTTCGTCAAAGTTTCGCAAGAAAAACACGAATTTTATCAAATAATCGCTGAAAAAACATGAATTTCGTAAAAGGATCGCTAAAAAAACATGAATCTCGTCAAAAGGCAGCAGAGAAAACACGAATATTGTCAAACGATCATTAAAAGCAAATTTCATCAAAGGATCACGGAAAATGCGAATTTCATCAAAGGATTGCGGAGAAAACGCAAATTTTGCCAAAGGATCACAGGAAAAATGTGAATTTCGTCAAAGGATCGCTGAAAAAAAAACACGAATTACGTCGTAGGATCACTGAAAAAACATGAATCTCGACATAAGTATGTGGAAAAACACAAATTTCGTTAAAGGATCACAAAAAAAGCAAATTTCGTCAAATGATTGCAGGAAAAACTTGAATTTCATCGAAGGATCGCAGAAAAAATACGAAATTCGTCAAAGGATTGTGGAAAAAAATGCAGATTTTGTGAAAGGTTCACAGAAAAAACTTTCGTGAAAGGGTCGCGGGAAAAATGCAACTGTCTTTATTAAAAACAGCACACACACAAACCTCTACACAAACAAACCTATTCTGTCTTCCACAATTTAATTTGTAAATATGAAGTTAAAAAAAAAATCCCTGTTTTCTCACATATTATGAGTTTTATCAGCAAGTTAAAACATTAAGTAAATATGAATGATTAGCGGAGCTGTTTCTATCAAAAATTCAATCACATCGCCCAAAAACCCTCAACAAAAATAATTATAAAGAGTGCGATGACAACATAAATTTGCATGTCCGTTCTTGGGCGATTCTTATAAAACACAAAATTTGTCACAAATGGTGATTTTTTTACAACATGCTTACAAATTAAAATGGTTTATAATTATTTAAAAAAAAAACTCGGCCAGAAATAACATTGATTTTACATTTTTAAAGACTTATTCTTTATAATTATTTTGAAACAGCTCCGCAAATCATTCATATTTATTTATTGTTTTACTTTCTGATGAAACTCATAATGTGCGAAAACAGAAAATCACAAAATTGATCAATCAATAGTTGAAAAAAATCTCAAAAATCATCAAATGGTCTCGGGGGGGGGGGGGGAATGCAAATATCGGCAAATAGCTTTTTAAAAAAATCACAATTTGTCAAATGATTTGGGGGGGGGTGTAATTGTGAAATGTACCAAATGGTTTTGAAAATAATCAAACGACAGCAGGGGTAAAAAATCTTTTTTCAATCAATCATCACAATTGGCGAGTGTGACTATTAAGATGGCCAGTGGTGGCAAAACAGTCAATCGACAAATTTTTAGTATTACTTGCAGATTGGTGTGTGCTAATTTTGTCCTATATGTGAGTGATTCTTATGAAACTCATGTCACAAAATGCACGTCATAAATATTTCACGGACTGGGAATTTATAATCAGTTCATCAAAACAATTTAATAATTACCGTCAAATCTCGTTAATCCGCCCCCCTAAATGCGACGGAAAATCGTAAAATAACCAGGGGGGGGGCGCTTGCACGGTATTAGAATTGTATTATATGATATTTATGGATGGTGGTGGTGGTTGGATGCTACCGGCCGATCGTCGCAAAGTATGCATTCTATAAAGTGACAAAAGATACAAATTTGGAAAAAAAAAATCCGTTCTCAGGTGATTCAGATTTAATAATTATTTACTGAATGTTTTCATTTTATTCAAAGTAAAGTTCAAGAAAAACATTAGATTCTTGGACGACTAAAAAAGTTCTTAAATCATAAACATCACTCAAAAACGCCCCAACAAAAAAATCATGAATATATAGAAACAGCTCAGATAAAATCTGTTTCATTAAGAATATTTTTCTTGGGCGACTAAAAAAGTTCTTAAATGAAACTTCTTAAATGGAGTTAAAAATGGTTCTTAAATGGAGTTCAATAACAAATCTTAATGAGAACATACATCTTAACAATTTATCGCATGTTATGAATTCATCAATCTCGGGAACTAAAAATGTAGTCCAAAACAATTACAGGAAAAAAATTGTAAACAATAAATTACTCAAAAATTTAATGTAAATTGTTTGTTTCCATCAAAAATATTTAATTTGTAAGTATGAGGTAAAAAAAAAAAATCACAATGGATTCCTAACCGCCCAAGAAATCAAATTCTTTACTGAATATTTTCATACTAAAAATGCTAAAAAAATGAAACAAACTAACTAAAAATACAGTCAAAAACAGTTTTTTAAAATATTATAAGCGTTGCACAAATTATTTACTGAATATTTTCATACTAAAAATGTTAAAAAATGAAACAAACTAACTAAAAATACAGTCAAGAATAGTTTTTTTAAATATTATAAGCGTTGCAGATACATGAAGATATACTTTCTGTTCAGTGAAGTGTAAGATGAAATAGGCCTAAACCCCAGTGACAAAACTAACTATCGGGAATTTAATATGATATATATTGCATATTTCAAACTATTTTTGAAATATTATTAGCGTTGCAGACACACGAAGATAGTTCTGTCACTGGGTTTAGGCCAATTTCATCTTACACTTCACTGAACAGAAAGTAAATAAATCGTCGCTGGTAGCTAGATCCATAGAGTAATGGAATATCTGTAAATGTGGCTAGATCCTGGATGCTGCACCTGCTCTCATTGGCTGGCTGCTTCGTTGCCACGGATGGTGTTGCCGAGGCTATTTCATGGGAGGAGCTTGAAATAGCCTCAAACCCAAAATTCCATATACACGTTTTAATTTTTTTTTAAAAATCTAAATTAAAATTTAAAAATCCGACCGTGAGGTATACTGTCCGGTGATAACATCTACACATGACAAAAATTTCTGAGTCCTAGGTGGTATAATTACGGAGAAATCCGCGGGCAGGCAGACAGACACTTACTCTTTTATAGAGATAGAGATTATTATTATTTACATTTGTTTCGTTTTATAACTAAAGAGGGTAGAGTATGGACTATTGCTTTCTTTAAATTATCCCGATTCTAATAAAGACTGAATCTGGCTTTTGATTTCGTTTTCGTCTACACTGTTAAAAAAATTCGTTTATTGACAGGTTGTCTTCCGTGAATTTTGATCAGAAAGTTTCCGTTTTGTTAGAAAAATGGAATCTCTTCCGTATATCTGTTGCTAACCAGCTAGAAAAAATTTGCAAAAAAAGTGAACAAAATCCGAGCATATTTGGCACATCTACTTATGCATAAAGCTGCAAACTGAATTGTGCACAAAAAGTGCATAAACTGTATCCCTAAATGTACACTTTTTAGACTTTTAAGATTACATAGTTTCAAATACGGAATTTATGAATGTAAAAATTAATGCTTTGATCTATCATCCAATGGGATTGCAGTATGTTTGATCGCCACGCATGCGCTTAAACTCCTTCGTGTCTGTATCGCTCCATTTATGGACTAAAAAGGCGTAACATTCCTCAAAAAAAGAAAACATTAAGGCAACTCTGCTGCCAGTCCTTTTGCCGTAAATTAACGGAATTTTTTTTTACAGTATATTGTTCAAAATAATCTGAAATTCACCGGTATTTTTTTCCTGAATTTCACAGAAAAAGTCCCTTTTCGTGACAAAAGGGCATTTTCAGTTAAAATCAGACAATTTCCTCATATAAGAAAGCAGCCAACGGAGATATTCCGTTATCTGCTGCATGCTTATTTTCAATGTTTCAAAAACTGACATGGTGCTGCACAGAAAAACTAAAAATTCCATAAATTAAAATTTCAATTTTATTTAAAACAACAAGAAGAAAATATTGCTTTCGAATTTAAAAAAGCAAAAATTAATTATTTCCATTCTTTTAATATTATTTGCAATTCATTTTTTAAAGTTATAAAAAAGTATTCGCACTTAAAGTATATTCTAAACAAACATATTAATACATATATATAAAATAGCTAAATTAAGTTAAAAAAATCGATTCTATTTTAAAAAGCAACAAACAAAAATAATGCTTTCGAATTAAACTCATTCCTTTAAAATTATTCGCAATTTATTTTTTAAAGTTATAAAAAACACTCACACTGAAAATATATTCTAAAGGAACACGTTTAAAAAATACATAATAGTTGATTAAAAATCGATTTTCGCAAAAAAGCAAAAAAAATTATCGAATTTAATTCAAAATATAATATTTATATTTTACATCTAACAATCAAAGTAAGAATGTATATAATTCATGTTTTTATCCTCTATTAATACTATAGTTTTCAACCATCATCTCATTAAGAAATATCCCCGCAATTAACTTCAAAATTACCAGTTTTCTAAACCCCAAATTGTTTAAGTCCCAAGCTGCGATTTGAAGAAATCCCCTATCATCGTTTCCTACTCTTACTCTAACAAGGACCCGCTGGTCTTACGGTAAAGCACTCGGCTCAAACCTCTAACGTCCCCAGTTCGAGCCTCAGAACGGGCAGAAAATGTTCTTGTATTATATCAAATATAAAATAAAATACTTCCGCAATAAACAACAGATGGCAGCACAAACAGAGATGACATTTTTTAAAACCGAGTTTATTTATAAAGCAAACTTACTGATTCTTCAAACGGAGTTTTCCCTTCTCTTATCTTTCAAAACGGAAAATGTACTAACGGAACGGAAAAAAGTCCGGCAACTTTGCTGCCAGTTGTTTTACCGTGAATTGACGGATTTATTTTTACTAGATTATTTTTAACACAATTATTTCAAATTGGTAAAGCAATCATACAAGTTGTAAATTTCCAACTGGACGAAAAATGTCCGGGCCAGGATTCGAACCTGGGATCGCTTGGCTGAAGCCGCCACGCTCTACCACTGAGCTATCCCGGTCGAATCTGGAGGGCATAATTCATCCAGTTAACCTTATTTATCAAAGCATCTGGTATGATATTTTAATCAGCTCAACAGAAAAGATCGCAGGTAATGGAACTCCAGTAAACGCTGGATACGTGAATATACTAGATATTCACGTATCCAGCGTATTCTAGTATATTCACGTATCCAGCGTTTACTGGAGTTCCATTACCTGCGATATTCTAGTATATTCACGTATCCAGCGCTTACTGGAGTTCCATTACCTGTGATCTTTTCTGTTGAGCTTAAAATATCAGACCAGATGCTTTGATCAATAAGGTTAACTGGATGAATTATGCCCTCCAGATTCGACCGGGATAGCTCAGTGGATTTATTTTTAACAGTGTAGGGGCGATGTAAGATAAGACTTTAAATATATTGTAGGTCTTACTATAATAAAATACACTGTGACTCAGTTCTAATTTTACCAACATCATATTTATGTTTACGAAAATTGTCAAAATAATATCTTAAAGTATACCTTTAAATTCCATTCTGAATTAACTTATTTTCTTCATTTAAATTATGTTCACTAAAAGTTTGCTCGCAAAAACGTATTTTATATAATCAGGGTTGGAAAAATTATATACATTGTTTGTATCCAGTCACAATAAATAACATAATATATATATATATATATATATATATATATATATCAGAAATATATGTAACCTGAATCTCACATTCACCTTGGATTAAACAAATTTAAAATCAACAGTCTTACTAAAAAGTTGCGCTTAATTTCTTTAACACAATTTCTTTAATTTTCTTTAAAAGAATATCAAATATATAAACCGTTATTACTACATATATGAAATCAGTTTTAAAAACTTAAAACCTTCATATAATTAGTCGAGTACTTTAGATCCCAAACGACATCATCTTCCGGTTGTTTTGATTTCATACTCAAAGTATTCCGCTTTGGTGGCCGTTAAACACGACAATTATCTATATTTACAATTATACACTGCTCAAAACAATTAAAGGATATTGCAGTTTTAGGTGGATTTTGTATCTGGGAAACTTTTTAGCTGATTGATACATGGTCGACAGACATAGTAGGTTATATGAGAATAAATTACACATGTTTGGCAGAAAAAAATGCATTTTATTGCCCATTTGTGTACAAAAGGAAAAAAACACAATTTGTGCATATGAGAAAAAAAGAATAAGAAAAGGTGTTTTCTTCAAAGAAAATCATTTTCAGTAGGGGGTATGGTTTCCACGGGCGGCCAGCAACGTTGAACACCTTTGAGGCATGGACTCAATGAGGCTATTAATGACGAGTTGGGGTATTCTGCCCCACTCTTCCAGAAGAGCTCTTTCCAGTTCTTGGTGAGTTTGTGGGGGTTGTTGGCGGCCACAAACTCGTCTTCCTAGAGCTTCCCAAACGTGCTCGATTGGATTCATGTCTGGAGAACACGCTGGCCATTCCATTCGAACGATTCCTTCCTCGAAAAGGAAATCCTCCACCAGGTTTGCACGATGTGGCCTGCAGTTATCGTCCATTAAAATTAAGTTATCTCCGATTGCTGCAGCGTAAGGGACTACAATAGGTCTGAGGATCTCATCCCTATATCGGCGACCAGTCAGAGCTCCATCTCGAATGATGTAGAGGTCAGTGCGCCCGTCAATGGAGATGCCTACATACACCAACACTCCTCCACCGCCAAATCTGACACTTTCGTGCACGAACGCAGGATTATTCCTACTGCCACGGTCCCTCCATATGAAAATACGCCTATTATCCGGATGCACAAAAAAACGGGACTCGTCAGAAAACAGAATATTGCTCCATTCATTTCTCCTCCAGTTGACATGCTCGGTTGCCCACTCCCTGCGGTCGCGACGCTGCCTTGATGTTAATCTAACACATACCATCGGTCGGCGAGCATACAGACCTACAGCATGGAGCCGGTTTCGGACAGTCTGAGTTGAAATCGTGGTGCCTGTAGCCGAGCGAAGGTGTTGTTGGAGAAGAGTAGCGTTCATGTTTCGGTGTCTCCGAGCTGTTAACGCTAAATACCGATCTTCATTGGGCGTTGTTGCCCGTCTACGACCTTGCCCTGGTCTTCGGCCTGCACATCCACTCTCCAAAAAACGGTTCCAGATCCTGGAAATGAGACTTTGTGACACTCCAATGGCTTGCGCTACTTCGGCTTGAGTTTGGCCCCCTTCTAACCCATCAACAATTCTCCAAGCTTCTGAATCTGTCAAATGACTTCGCTGAGACATCGTACTCATCGAAACAAAGCAATCACTGAATGCCGATCATCCTTGTCTTCATTCTCTTTTATCCAGTTGAATGTCAAATTTCATTCGCTGCCGCTGAAGCGACGTTTTTGACGTCGAACTCAAAATTTGCATACTCCACAGTTTGAAAACCAGAAAAATTTGCATTTGTGATTCTCTTCTTCTATTTTCGGCAAAAAAAATTTCGTTTATATCTTTATTTTATATAAAACTTCAAATATCCTTTAATTGTTTTGAGCAGTGTATTTTTATTGTTTTGGAATCCATTTACATTAAATAATAACCCATCACTTTAACAACTGTCAATATCAATATTTGTGTTAATGATTTTAAATAACATTTTTCAAATATTTAAACTCTTCGATATGCGCTTCAGTAATTAGTTACAGAATATTCATATAAAGAGAAAAGTAATAAAATGTGTGAAAATGGAATAGGTGCATAGGAGAGAAAAAAATTCTGCATATTACATTTTTTCTAGAATAAATGGGAGAATACAATCCAATTTTCTCCATTAGATTTTAAATTTCTTTCCGATCATTAAGTTTTAAGCAAACATGCCTTTTTAGAATAAAAAACAAATAAGATATTAACGTGTCTCAGATTCTAAATATACTTTTTTTGTTTTTACACGGCTGTTTCAAATTAATTACTGCCATATTTGCTTGAGTGATTTTCATTTCTATTTACAAGTTGTAAAAAGTGAAGACATGGCAATTTACATAGAAATTTTACAATGGGGAATTTTTCGAGCGTTAAAAATTAATAATTATATTATGCATTGTGTACTTTGTGAAAATAAAAATAGCACTCAATTAATGGCACTAGCATTAATTATTATATTTTCAAAGAATATGTATGTCCGATGTTAAAATTAAATAAAAAGGGTTAAAAACTGCGTTATTAGGAGATTTCAGTTACGCACCAGAGCGATTAAGAGAAATAAATAATTTAAACACCTTCAAAAAGAGAAGCTTCTGATTTTGGCCGTTATCGCAGCCAACAAAAGACACAGATCGCTGCTTCTCAGCGTACCTTAATAACCCGTTAATTCAACAATTGGTAGCAATCAGCATAATTTGATCACTTGATAGCCAATAGGAGGTGGAAGTATCGTGGCCTGTCTCTTCGCTTGCTGTAACTGTTATATAATGTGTGTATGGATGTATGTCCGCCATTTTTCCATCAATTACTAACATAAATTAAGGTTATCTTATACACTACAATTCTTTTTCACCAGGGAAAGATTTTAGCTAAAAATTCACATTGTTTCGTATATAGTTTATTTATATAGATGCGTAAGTTTTTAAATGTAGGATTGTCTACTGCACATCAAAAATGAACTATGCAGAAAATTAGAGTGCCTTTGTAAATAACAGAGAGATGACATACTATCTATAAAATGTGATTGGTTGGACAAAGCTTAAGCAAAAATTTGGGAAACCTGCCATTACCGCAAATATAGTGGTTCTTGACCTATGTCACTCATTTACTCGAACTTGTCGAGGTGAGTATTGAAAAGATCGGGATTGTGAGGATGACATGGGCTAGTTAAGCGTAAGCCGAAAGGTAGGCCTCCTCGCCCGGTTTGACCTTGTGAGGATGACATACTTAGGAGAAATACACTGCTGGCCATCCAAAATGCAACACTATGAAGGAATGCAAATCACAGAATGACATTTATTGGACAAATACATTATGATGAGAAGGATAAGTGATTACATTTTCAGAAAATTTGGAGGTATAGTTCCTGAGAAAACACTACCCAGAGTCCCCCCCCCCTGGCTGCAATAACAGCATTTATCTGCCTAGGCATGGAGTCAAACAGATATTGGATGTCATGTACGGGTGCAGCAGTCCATGCAGCTTGAACACTATGCCACCGTTCATCAACCGTAGTGACGGGCGAATGATGACGGGCCAGTCTCTCGAAACGTTCCGGTGAGGGCAACAGTCGAACATGTTCTGTATCAAGGAAGGTCAGGATAGTACGAGCGTTATACGGTCGTTCATTGTACTGTTGAGAAGTAGAGTTCCAGAGGTCTGGAAGCTAGGGCAGAACCACGGGCAGTAACACCTCAGAAATGTAATGGCTGCTCTTCATATTGTCGTCAGTGGGAACAAGAAGTTATCGAGACGTGTATTCGATGGCACCCTTCACCATCACTGCAGGTTATGGGCTTCTGTAATGATGTCAAATGCAAGCTGGCAATGTGAATTCTCAAGGATGCCACCATGCACGGATGCAGCCTTCATGATACACACAGAGCATGAATTCATCTGAAAAGACGACATGAGACGCCATTCCTGCGTCATATACAGCATCATGATGAAGTGGCAAACCCGTTGCGTTTCATATTTATTTCGTAAGATCTTTCGATTTTATTGGGGAAGAATACCTTTACTAATTACCTTTTTAAAATAAAATGTATATGTCATAAGATAGGCATGTAATTATTACCTTTTATAAATCTTAATTAGATCTTTCAATCGCCGTGAGATTCCTTAAAATTGGTCAATGATTTCCCGAGTTTTTGAGCATTGAAAAATTGGTTCATGGATTGATTATCCCAATTTTCTCATGGTTTTCAAAAGCTATTTTTGATATCGGAAGGCGACAAACTGCCAGATTCCAGCTAGAATTATCATTTATAAATATTAATTGAACCTCTCAATTGTCGTAAAATTCCTTATGATTGATCAATTAGTTCTCGAATTTTTGAGTATTGAAAGATGGGTTGATTGATTTATTCTCGCGGTTTTTCCCCTTTTTTGAAAAAAACTATTTTAGGTATCGAACTAAGACAAACTGCAGATTTTTATTTAAAAAATACTGTATCTGCCCCTGATCAGTTTACTATTTTTTATGCAGCCGTTTCTGAGCCTATAGAGTACAGACAGACAGACAAAACGTTTTAAATATTATTTTTTACTATATTTCGCAGAAAGTGGTATTTGGCTGCAAAAACTGGCCAAAATTATTTTTAAACGTTTTACGTGTTCTGTAGCAAAACAAAATGTACTAACAAGTCATAAAATAATTTAACATGTAAAAACAGAACTTTTCTAGAAATATTCAAGCGAATATTTGATAGTTTTAGGGTAGTTAGTAAACAAAGCAGAAACATGGAGATGAAGGTACACTTTTACTGCTATTTACAGTTTATAGTCACGTTGCTTATTAATCGAAAAAGCGATAAAAAATTTAGAATATGTTTCTGTCACAGTCAAATGAGTTTTGAAATGTGTATTTGAATATTTGTTATGACATTGCAATTGGGAATTATCACTATCTCATTTGCGGAAGGGTTCTAATATTCATTTCTTGATGTAAAACAGATTGAAATGAGTGAAATCTTTTACGTTTTTACGCAGTCTTTGTGTTGTGTGATCTAAAATATATAGAAGTTTTACCCCTTCTGCTATGCTTTCAGTAACTATAATATCTCTTGGATAGCAATCTGCTTTAGCTATTTGCAGAAGTGATTAGAAAGTGATAAAATAAGTAAAATAAGTAAAAATAATAATAAATAATAAAATAAGTAAAAAAAAAAATAAAATAAGTATAAAATAAGTAAAGTATTAAACTATTATACTAACGATAAATTGTTAATAAATGTCATTAAGATTTTATATCAGAGTAAACATAAAATATAGGCAACATCAAAGTGTTGGGTCAAATTAGCAATAAGAAATTTTTAAATAATAACAATAATAATAATAATAATAATAATAATAATAATAATAAATACATTAACATGGTATCTTTGCTCTGAGAGTAGAAGCTATTAACTGTTCGTTATGTATTTCTGACATAATGTTTTAGTTTATGTGCCTTTTGGTTCTACATCCCAAAATCCCTTCACTGGAGAACCGAGTTTCTCTGTTGTCAGGTATTTAACAAGAGTGCGTATTTTAGCTATTTCTCATTGCATTTTTCAAAAATTATCTTTAGTCGACCTTTCAGACATTAATTTCTGTTTATAGTAATATTTAAAGACTTTAATCTGTTCCGTTCCGAAGCAACTGTATATCATTTTCAGGACTTTCTTCTCTAGAAACTCAAATTGTTTTATATTATTCTATTGTAACGCTGTAGTACAACAAATGTACATTCTCTTTACATTTCTAATGATGTTTTTATATTATCTGTAAGGAGAGAAAAAAACTTAATGATAAACTAAAATAAATGTTTTCTTAAAAAATTCTATTTTGATTAAAATAAGTAAGGGAAAATAAAGGTGACAGATTTTATTTAACATTTTTTAAGGACCAGGTGGTTACTGTATAAAAACTCCGAAGTTTTTATTGAATTCAGTTTAACTCTTTATTAGAATTATCTCCTTATCTGAAGTTTTAAACATGAAAAACTATATTTTCAAATATGAAACTTTCAATCGAAATTCGTTATATCGTGAAAACTATTTTTATAAAAGAAAATATATACTTTCTTATTTAGAAACCGCTAATTTGTTCTAAAAATCTATAATTAGAATAATATTTTATAACTTCAATGAAAATATACGTAGGCCGAGAGCACAATGAGCGATAATCAGAACATTGGATTTTCTATTGCGATCGCGGATGTTTTAAAATGCTAAAGTGCAATAAACCCTTTATCACGTGTATGCGACAGTATACTTGTGCTAACATGATAAATAAGAACTAAACATGAGATTTGAGATTTTGACTTTAGCCAGCTTTACCAGCGAAATACCACTATGTGCGTCACGTCGTCTGTCTAAACAGACGAGTGAACTTAGAAATTGGTGTTTTTTTGAAATTCACAGATACTCCAATTTTTTTATTAGTATTTATTTTATAAATCAGATTTTTATTTTTCAAATTCATTCATATCTAAAATTTTAAACAAAAAAAATATTTTTTTTTCAAATGTGAAACATTCAATGGAAAGACGTTATATCGTCAAAACTATTTATATAAAATAAAAGATAGAACTTCTTTAGAAACCGTTAAGTGTGTCTAAAATTCTAATTAGAATAATACTTTATGACTTCAATGGAAATATACGTAGAGCAAGTGCACAACGAGTGACAAGCACAACACTTGATTTACCAGTGAAATCGCGGACACTTAGAAAAACTAATAAATCTGTTATCATGTGGGTAATACAATGTGCGTGTGCTAACGTACAAAATAACAACTAAACATGAGAATTGAAATTTTAACATTTGGCCGGCTTTTTCAGCGAAATACCACTCTGTGCTTCGCGTCGTCTAACTTGTCAAATGAACTTAGAAATAGACATTTTTTCTGAAATTCAAAGACAAACACTGCAGTTTTATATATTAGTATAAATATTCTAAATTAGATTATTATATTCTTTTCATCTGCGACTGTACAGCAATTAAAAATTATTGGTTTCATAATCCATTTAAAAAATATTTATTTCTAATCTTAACAATTTAGAAAGAGAAGTACCACACGCGTCTGATTTTAATATATTTACTGATTTTCTGATTTTTTTTTCTGTAGCACTTACAAATAATTCTTACATTAATATTTGCGATATGTGCTTCAGTAATTATGTATACCCTTTTCTATTAAATGGATATTTATAAAAGTAGCAAAAAAATATTTTAGAATAAGAGCAAATTTTTAAGGGCATAATGTTTTTAAAGTAGACATGGTAGAAACGCAAACCATTTTACAAACAAAATTTTAATCTTCTTTTCCATTTTCAATTTTAAAAATTAGACTCACTTAAAAAGTAATTTGTATCTTTCAAAAATAAAATTGAAGATATAAAAATATAGTTCTGATTTCAAATGTTATTTGTACTCTAAATCTGCACTTTTAATTTATTCACTAATGGATTCTCTTTGAATCGTATTTTCAACATTTAAAAATAGCTACCCGTAATAAGGGAAATTGTCCATAAAACATTTTTTTGGATGTTCTATAATTAAAATATAATTTTTCATGATGCCGTTTCTTACAAAAAAAGAACTAATTAGCCCTTTTTGTGTTGAGTGCTTACATTTTCTATTTTCTTTACTAATTTTAAAATTAGACGTTAGGTTCTCTGATGTTTTCGTTTGTGATCAAAGAAACTACTTAAAAATAATTACGGTCGTTTGAAAATATGCTACAAAATTTTAAAACTATTTACTATACATAAAAACATATTATTATTATTTTATTATTTATTTGTACATGATAGGAATATAAATCTCTATTTGGATTCAATTTTAATTTTTTTTTTCATTTTTCATTTTTATAAATTGGATCCAGTTAAGAAATAAAATATATCTTTTGAAAATAAAAGGAAAAAATATGTTTTTGATTTTGAATATTATTTTTGTTCTTATTTTGTATTTTTAATTAGTCACTGCTATATTCGCTTCAGTGACTTTTATCGTATTTCAATCAGATAAGAAATGCTTTCCATAAAATAGAAATTTAACCATGGAGTATTCTTTGTACATAGTAAATATTTTTCACATGATGTCGTTTATAAAAAAAAAATAAATAAATAAAAAGACTGATTTAAAAAATAAATAGTAATATCTCCGAAAATCGCGCATAACATCAAAACAACTTCTATAAAAATTAATCAAGCATTTCTAATATGGTTATGCAGAAAATGTACGAATTTTCACATTTTACCTCCAATTACCATAGATGAAATATTATTTTTAAAATTAAATGTTAGATTTTTTTTCAAGTTTCTCCTGTGATCAAAACAATAGTTTAAAAAGCAATTCATGGTCATTTTTCTTGGGCAGTTTTTTATAAAACTTTTTTATATTGAATCAGGAGAAGGAAATATGAAAGTTTGTTTTAGATAAGATTAATTCATTTTTACTATTTTTTAAATCCATTAAATTCATTTTTATTAAATAATTTCTCAGAATTCCTGCAAAAACGGTTGTTTAATCAAGTATCTTAAGATGTTTGAAATAGTTTTTTCATGTAATTTTTGATGAAATATGTGAATACATACTGAATATTTGTATCCTTTAAAAATAAAGTTAGCACAAAAGAATACTATAAAAGAATTTTTTAAATAGAAGCATATTTTCCATTAATTTCTATTAATTCCTCATTAAAATTTTCTATTTATTTTAAAAATTTCTTTATAATGTTTATTTCGGTGTTTAGAGTTATAAGAAATAGCAGGTAAATTAAAATTTATTTTAATTTATGAAAGTAATTTGAATATAAAATAGCATGAAGTAACATTTATTTTGTTTGCGAAGTATAATTTCAATAGAATGTATCATATTTTGAAACGAAACACTTGAGAATGGAAAAAAAAAATTAACATAATTGTGTGTTTCATGTTTTTAACACTTTTCGACATAGCTGAAAAGTTTTTATAAGTCTGGTTTGTCTATCTCAAGTAAATATGCTTCATTTCCATGTAATTAGTATATGTTATTGATGGTCACTCTAAGCGATTGCATATTCAATACGAAATGCACAGCATCATTAGTTCATTTACAGGGACACACAAAATAATTTCATTTCTTTATGGTCTATGGGGAAAAATTAGTTGCAACGTATCTTAACGATATTACGCTACTTCAAAAATATTGAAATTGATATGAATTATTGAGGTACACTAAAACATCCTTTCTGTGGAACATGGTGTGCGTGGCCTTTATCATTCATTTACAGGGAAGAACAAAAGTATTGCATTACATTATGGATTGTGGGGAAAATCGTTTGCAATGTATTTTAATTATGTTACAATATTTCAAACTTTGTGAAAATTACATGCATTACTGAGATGCTATACAAGATGTTTACTGCATAATATGGAGTACATAGAATGCATTGTTTAATTATAGGGACTCACAAACTAATTTGGTTACAGTATTGTTTATGAGTTGTATGAGTTGTAATGGAAATTTATTTTTAGCTGTGGTATGGTATTTTAAGATTAATTAAAATTTTAGTATATTAGAATATGTGTATAAAGTCTATAGGTTATATATACTGTATCACAAAATAATTTGTAAGTATTTTTGTCTAGAGGTAGGAATTACGTAAAGTGTTTTTATACTATATTATACATTTTGAAACTGATATATAAATATTAGTATATTAAGCTATCTTTAATAAATTCATATACAATGAAATATAAAACAAATTGGACATGTTGCTATATACAGATGGTGATTTTCCGAAGTGCTATTTTAGTTATGCCATGCGTTTCACAGGTGAATTAAATTATAGCATACTACGTGGTGTGCATAAAAATTGATAGGCCATGTACAGGGTTGCACAAAGGAATAGGTATTCATTACTACACACAATTACAGTCTAATGACGGATATTGCTAAAAGTTAATTATGCCCAACAGTGTTATGCACTTTCTACATTAATTATGTTTTGACATACACAGTGTTCTGCGTATAAAAATCACCTCACTGTATACGTAAATTTGTTTAGCTTACCAACTATGGGCGGTAATAGCTAAAATTGGAGTTTGGAAATATGTTATGCAGTTTTTTTGTCTTGCTCTCGTGAGGTTTCTTCCTGCACATAATGCTTGCTTCTCACCAGTGTGTGATGTCAAGGTCTAGTCACCATAGCAAAAGATCAAGTTGTGTCGGAAAATGTTTCATAATCTATAAGGGACGCATATTTTTTATTTCTTTTTTCACATTGTTCTTACTTTTGCTTTGTATTTTAATATTAATCACTGCTATATTAACTTCCGTGAGTAAAAAGAATATTGCAGAGGAGTGGAAAATGACCATGTAACATTCTTCATACGTTGAATAATTATTATGAATGTATTTATTTTCTTTGCATGGTGTTGTTTTCTAGAAAAATAATTTTAATTTATGTTTACAAAGAAAAAGTATTGTTATTTTAAAACTAAATGTAAGTTTCCCCGAAAATTCCGAATATGTGACCAAACTACTTAAATATAATTAATGTTCATATGAAAATATGTAGAATGTGGCAATTAAAAAAAAGTATTAATTGAAACGTTAAACAGAGAAGGACAGGAATTGCATAGAATATTTATTTATTTTTATCTAGGCCAATCATATTTTATATTAATAATAAATGTTTTGTTAAACTTCAAAATTATTAAGCAAATTTTAAAAAAAAAATAAGCAAATAAATATATTAGTAATTGGTAGACAAAAAGTAATGTATTAATAAATAAGTATTTAAATATATTAACATATAATTTAAATCACAATATATTTACTGTCGAATCTATCCTATTTTTAATTTTTCTTCATAATATTATTTGATAATTTAAAAACTTGAGAAACTGTACCTAGATAAAATCTTGCTTTTATTATGAAAGTAAATTTAATATAAATTAGCATCAACAAAAAATAGTTTGATTTTACTTATACTTATAGTGAAGTAGTATATTTTCATTTAAATGCACTTTATTTTTAAAATAAATTCTTTTTTGATTTCCCATTAAGTTAAATTTTAAATAAATAAGAATTTGTTTAAATTTTTCAGAAGAAAAAGTGGCATTCTATAATTCATAACTATAGCATTCAAAATTCATTTTAGTTTTGAAATTTCATAACAGTTATGCAGTAAAACATTTCCAAATAAAAGGTTAGAAATCAAACTTATTTTCAAATAGAATCAAATATATTTTCACATAAAAAAGTATTATGTAAATTTCAGTGATTCTAACGAAGTCATTTTTGCCCTGCATAAATTGATCAATAAATTATTTTTTGTGCCAAACATTTTGCATCTTTGCATACATGTTTTTTTTAAATCTAGGAACATATAATACAATCACCAACGAAAAGTACAATATCCTTTTTCGAGTTACCTGCCATTCCAAAAGGTGTTCCTTATCGTTAAAAATATCGGAAACTAATACATTTTCGTGATTTAAAGATTTAAACATTTATAAAACCGAAGTTTTTTTTTTTTTTTTTTTTTTTTTTTTGCTGCTACTGATTTCCGGGAGCGTTTCCGAGTTGTTTGTATACTGAATGAATTAGTTTTATCAGCTTGCAATTTTTAAGATGGGATCAATTCTCAAATAAACATTTTCATGTTCAATACTGTTTTACAGGAAAACATATTAAATTAAGAGCATCAACTTAACATTAAAATGAATATTATTTTGTTTGTGTTGCATGTATAAATTCAATTATGTAGCTAAATATTTTAATATCTCGTTACATAATATCTAATGTCCTACAATCTGCAATGTAACTTTTTGAGGTTATATACTATTCTTATCTTTGCCCAACTAATAATTCCTAAGCCTATATTTTTAGAGGTATAGTTCTAAATACAAAAACGTTTCAAAGGTTCTTATTCATGTGAATATTCAGTTAGGTCAATTTAAACTAAAATAAATAATATAATTACGAAATTCAAAATTTTATACGGTTTTTGGGTTTTATATGTTATATTTACAACACTTTCTGCATGTTGTAACAAGTAAAAATTAAAAATTTCTTTTTTATGCAACAAAAACTTACCGAGGTATGATACATTTGATTTTAATAATTTTCTGCTTTGGCATTAAAATTGCGTTTTTCCATTTTAGTGCCTGAAAACACTGACAATTCTAAAAATACAACGTATCACAACTTCGTAAATTTGGTATTACATAAACGGTGTTTTTACTGTTTTAATGATTAGAGAATAGATATTTCTTTATTTTTATTTTGAAGCTTTAAAGAAAAAAGTAACTATTTTGACACAATTGGGTTTTTATAAGATGAAAATTATTATTTGAAACATTTTTTGCAATGGAACTTATACGCTGTTAAAAATTATGTGCTGTGTCGAACCAATTTTTGGTGATGCAGCAACCATAAGATGGTAAAATTTCACTCTAACATTTGGAACTGTAGTTAAACTGGAATATATTTTAATATTTTAGAAATCAATTTCCGTTAAAAAAGTCTTAGGTTACAATTTATATTTTACTCGAAATATAATTTCGAAAAAATATATATTTTCAAAATTATTTTCGTAAAAAAATTGAGTTTTAATCATTAATTTTTTTACAGAAAAACAGATTTCTAAGAACTTTAAATATGCGAATTCAAAATTACAGTTCATTCTACCAAGTAATTCTGGAGTTTTGCTTGAAAACTACCCGCATTGCAAACTGTTTGGCAACGATTAAATAATTTTTTAGCATTAGCAGTTCCAAACTTGAAACTTTCAGAATTCTTAAATTAAGTCACCGAATTACTTCCCGTTTCATGTACAATGGTGACATTTGCCAACGAATTCAAATATAATGTTCCAATTAGGTGTTTCCATTGTAAATTGCAGTTTTTAACGATATATATATATATATATATATATCAACGAACCTCCAGCAAAATTAAAACAAAGCATTAATTAGTAGGCGTTATTCCTAATCGATTGGCACCAATCACTTTTTTATACGAGGATTTACGGCAAAGTTAATATGGAGTATACCATTTTTTTCACGAATATATAATCTATAGTAATAAAAGAAAGTCTCGCTCTGTCTGTGTGTGTGTCTGTCTGTCTGCGATGGCTAGGAAAATCTACCGTGGGTAGAGGTCTAAAAATTTAGATGAGATAGTCCAAGACAGGCCCTGATGCACATTAGACTCATATTTTTCATTTTTGATAATTAGTGGAGATATTAATTTAAAACCCCGATTAGAAAGCCGCTGCCGACAAAAACGTAGCAGGATGCGTCTGAAAACAAGTTTACGGAGTACTAAAGCAGAAAAGAACCAAAATTGCGAGAGCGACTTTTCATTTCGGGCTTTTTTAGAAGCACGCATCGGGAAAACTGCTACAAATACACTGTTAAAAATTTGCAGCAAACTGTCCAGTCATTTGACCGTTTTTTTAGAAAACGGTTACATGACTGTATTTGTACAATATTCTGACAGTATTATTGCTCATTTTATGGTCAGAATATAGTTATATTACGATTATATGACCGTTTTCAACAAAAACGGTCAAATGACTGGACAGTTTGCTGCAAATTTTTAACAGTGTACGGAAAAACGGAATATATATTTTTTAATTTTGTACTTTTACGTTTAAAACACATTCCGTAGGAAAAAAATATTACTAATGTTTTTTTTTTTTTTTTTTCAATTTCGCGAATTTATTTCTCCTTTTTGTTGGAGCTCGTTTTGGGCACAATTTCAGAGATACGGATTTCAGAAAAGTACCCAATTAAAGCGGACAACTTATTATCCACCATATGTAACTCGTTTTCAAAAATATGAGTGTAAACCCTTTCAAAAAAATTCACGACAGCAGATCACTTTGCACCTCGCGGAGACACTTATTTTTCTACACTAAAAGAAACTAAACATCTGCATTTTTACACAATCGTTTTGCATGTTCTTAGTACACTGAATTTACATCACGTATAAATGTCTCAAAACATTCTGACGACTGGAAATATTTAAAAATATAATAAAATCTGCAAAATGTTTGCTCAGAACGCGAACTTTGGTTCATGTTTTTACGACTAAATATCCATATGTTTGCATGATATTTTTACGCATGATTCAAATCCGTTATATTTATAGCTGAGAAAATTGTCAAAGAGTACTGACAATAAGAACTCTTTGTTATTAATTTTAAAGAACTCAACGCGAGGCAAAAAAAAAGAAAACAAAACCCAATTTATTTTTATATATTTTATTACAGCTAAATATCAATAACTTTTCGTTGTTTTCTACACATGCTTTAAAACTGTTAGACGTATATCTGATAAAAAATTCAAAGCGTTTGAACAATAAGAAAATTTTTTTAAACCGTTAATCGACCCGAAGTGAAAAAAAATCTTATTAAAAGCTCCTTTACCAGTAAATATCAAGAATCTTCACGATTGTTTTACACAGGCTAAGGAAACTTCCCATTTTTGACTAATAAAAATTTCAAAGAGTTTAGATGATAAGAATTATTTTTTAAAAAACATTTAATGTGCCCAACGACCTCCGCCCTTTTTGACGGCATGCTTCAAAATCGGCTTGAAAATCGATATGCGAAAGAAACAAAAATACGAAACCACATGTATGTTTATTTTTCTTTCCAACGGTGCAGTTCATTAAAAAAATCTAATATTATCCCTTTGAAAAAAAATCATTTCCGAAAGTGACTTTTGTCGAATTTTGTTTGTTCCCATACGATTTCGATGTTAAAAAAATGTGAGAAGAAAAACACTGCTTTTTGTAACTAAATATCAATATTTTAGCACGAAAATTGTATACAGGTTTCAAAAGCATTATATATATGACTCATAAAAATTCAAAGAGTTTGGAGTATATATATATATATATATATATATATATATATATAGGGTGATTATAAAAAAAAACTATCCCGATATATGAGTCCTTAACTGTCACACCGTTCACAGAAACTGACTGAAATTTTGGTTTTAAGTATTTTGAGGTATGCGCTCAAAAATTGTATGAAAAACAACAGTTAAACTCTAACAGTTACGGTTACAGTGACAAAATTTTGAAAATTTCAAATGGCAACACCTTTTTTTTTTTACTGGAATGTGATCTTCATAGTGAAAAACCATAAAAAGCGTTGGAACAGTACCTGTAGCACGAAAATTGCCGGCGCTAGACAGACTAAGAAGAAAAGTGAAAACAACGAATAAGGACAGAAAACAAAACATTTCATTGTGTTTCCCAAATTTTCCACGTCACACACGAAGACACGTTCCATGCGGCAGATGGTGGATAGCACTGAATAATAAAATGTTTTACTTTCTGTTGCTTCTCTGTCCTTTATTAGTTGTTTTCACTTTTCTTCTTAGTCTCTCCAGCGCCGGCAATTTTCGTGTTACAGGTACCGTTTCAACGCTTTTTATGGTTTTCACTATGGAGATGACATTCCAATAAAAAAAATAGGTGTTGCCATTTGAATTTTTCAAAATTTTGTCACTGTAACCGTAACTGTTAGAGTTTAACTGTTGTGTTTCATACGATTCTTGAGCGCATACCTCAAAATACTTAAAACCAAAATTTCAGTCAGTTTCTGTGAACGGTGTGACAGTTAAGGTCTCATATATCGGGATTGTTTTTTTATAATCACTCTGTATATGTATGTATGTATATGTGTGTGCGTGTGTCTGTGGGTGTGTATTTAAGTTTAATTGTAATCGATGAAAAAAATAGAAGAACGCTTGTTGTAAGTTCTTTTTACTTATATATTCATTTAAAAATATAAATTTCTTCAACACATATATTAGATATATTTACGGATAGTTTCACGGGCCCGGGCAACGCCGGGCCGGTTAGATAGTTAATAATAATGTACATCTTCTCCAGCTGATAAACACAACAAAAATACTACGTTCTTTATAAAATATTTTTAAAAAACTATCCTGATTACTCATAATTCTTAAATTAGTCTGTTACTTACTAGTTTGTAGTTAATACTGCAATATTAAAATAAAGAGAAAAGTGCTAAAAAGTGTGAAAATGACAATAGCATAAAAGAGGACATTTTTAAGCGTAACAGAATTTTCAATCCGAAGAGGATTCAAATCATTTACTTAATACCGTTTTATTTTTCTCTTACATTTATGGGTTTTAAAATTCGACTCTATTAAACAATAAAATATATCTTTTAAGATTAAAACACATATAACGTAATGACGAATTTCTTATTTTATTTTTATGATTTATTTATTTATTCATTCATTTACTGTTCTTACGTATCGCATTTTTAAATTATTTCATGTAGCATTCGTTAAAGTGGTATCGAATTTCCTAATAGACTTGGAGAATGATATTTGAATGAATCAATTTTTTTAACATGGAACATTCTTAGAATGTTGAATAGTGAACATTATTCGATATGTGTTTATCTCCTTTTGCTAGAAAAGAACTGATTGTCATAAAATCGCACTTTCAATACTTAAATCATCAGGGCAAATGCGTCACCGATTCTAAAATTAACTGTGAGATTTTCCTAAAACTTTGCATAAGAACTAGCTAAAACTGAATGATGCTTATGTGATATAGTTTTGCATTCAAAAAGATATACTTGCATTTTATACTTTTAAAATTACTGGTTGGAGAAAAGGTATAACTGATTCGCTATTTAAATATTATATTCTTAGAAAACATCGTATTTGACTAAATCAGTTTTAATATTAATATTATAGTTTTTTTTCATGTTTTATATATATTTTGTATTTTTTTATATTTTTTTATGTATTTTATATATTTTCTTTAACATTACTCTTTCTATTATTATTTTATTTTTTACAATTGTGGAAATGTTGGAAATGGCGCCATTATTTTTATATATAAAAATTATTTTTATATATGCGCCATATAAATTTAAGCCATTATTACAATTATCAATTACAATTAAACTATTAATTTGCATTAATTTTTAGAATAATTTTTTTTTTTCACAAAATGTGTAGATTTTAAAATGTAACCCGAAATTGTTTCTCATGTTTTTCCGTTTTACATACTCAAAAGTTATGTACAACTAATGGTAAAACATGTCTTTTGTAGCTGATGAATAAAACGTAAATTTATTACATCCTTTTGATTATATTTTTATCAAATAACTATTCTTCTTACGCAGGATTCTTTAATTAATCTGTGTTATATTCGCTTCAATAATTAGGAATAAAATATTCAAACAAAGCGAAAAGTGTGAGAAAGAGTAAAAATGACAACTGTACAAAATGTTTTTTATTTTTTTTTTTTATTTTTTTTTTTTTATCGTAATAGAATTTAATAAAACAGAGAACAAAATATATATATATATGTATATACTTAACTATTATTTTTTACCATTGATGAGTTTCAAAATTGGATTCCATTAAAGAACAAAATACATCTTTTAGGACTGAAAAAGAAATAACATAAAGACGAACTTCTGATGTTGAATATTATTTTAATTCTTACTCGCTACATTTAAAAATTAATTCATGTAATATTCTATCAGTTGATTTTTTAATATGCATTATCGACTTTTTAAAGAAAGTTTGAATGAAAAAGAACTACTACCTACCATAAGTGTATCTTATGTGTTGAAGATTATTCCATTCAAGATGTCGTTTTAAAAGAACATGTACTTATTTTCACTTCTGTGCTTTTAATACATATATTTTTCATATAATGACAATTCGTTTTAAAAGTAAATGTTAAAATCATTAAAATTTTCTTCCGATATCAAATTAACTGTTTAAAAACTTAATTATATATGTATGATGTGAATGTGCAAAAATAACTAGTTTTCATTATTTCTTTTAAGTGTTATACTCCATTTCATAGAATAATTACAACTGTTTTTATACTTAAACATTAGTTTTTGATCAAACTTGTTATTTGATTAAAATTACAACTGAAGTAGAATATTAATGATATTTTGAATTATGCATTCCTAAATTAATATTAAAGTTAAACTCCATTGAAGAATAAAATATAATTTTAGTGAATAGAAAAACACAAAGGAATTTTTTTGATTTTGACTATCACACTGATTTTTTGTCATGGAAATTTTTAATTTAATAATGAGCTTTTGTTCAAGTGATTTCGAATTTAGTTCTCATCTTGCTCAAGGGTATTTTATTAAAAGAAAAATTCAACCATGAAACATTCTGATTGTATTGAGTACTAAAAATTATTTCATGCGTGATCTGGTTTTTCAGAATAAAGACTATCAGTGACGGTTTCTAATTTAGAACACATATTTTCACGGAATAAGCATTATTGATTTCAAAATCTAATGTTAGAGTCTTCGAAAAAATTTCATGGGTATCAATGTAACTAATAAATTACTCAACTTATCCATTTGTGCTACACTGTAACAAAAGTAAAATGCTTTTAGTTTAGGAAAACATAATATAAACACCAACAAAAAAAGCCTCTTCCTAACTACCCCTGATTCCGAAAAGCTTTTTTTATCCTTAGAAAACTCAGAAACAAATTTAGTTTCGAGATTTAAAGAAGCATTTATGAAAACAAATGTTTCTTTTACTGTCACTGATTTTCGGAAACGTTTCCGAGGAAATTTTATAGAGTACTAGTTGACTCGCCCAGCGTTGCCCGTGCCCGTGATAAAACCTTAAATGAACCCTAAATAAAAAATACTGAAAATTAGTGATAAAATTACTCGTAAGAAAACATTAAAAAAAAAAAAAAAAAAAAAAAGAAGAAGAAGTTTTGTTGTCCAAACCTTTTGAAATTTTTAATGGTTTTAAATATAAAGGTTTTACAGCCAGTGTAAAAATTGTTACAAGAAATATTGTTATCTGGTTGCAAAATAAATATGTTTTCTTCCCCAATAAACAAGCCTTTTTCAAATTCTATAAAAGAGGAAAACTCCCCCTCCCATTTCTTTTCCAGCCTTCAAAAAAGTGAAAGCGCATCCCTCATTTTCCCTTTTGTTCAAACAAAGCATGTGGAAGAATATATGCCCCCTTCAGGAAGGAGGAATAAAAATAGAATTAAGAAAAAAAATAGAAGGAGTGTTTACTAGGGGTAGGATTGTAAGCAGTGAAGTGTCAATATGCGAGCTATTCGTTCCTCAATCCTCTTGATTTTTTTAAATTCTATTTCCTGCGTTATTCACTCTTCAAAAAATTAGAGGCATGCACAGTAAGATTAAATTTGCACTGAAAAATTAACACTTTTGCTTCACGCTTTAATATATTGGATTGATAAGTTTTTTCAACCCGGAATATATGTTTTTCGAACGCTACCAAGTCAATGTCAGGTAAACATTTTCATGTTTAACACACAAATATTATAAATTAACAAAATTAATGTTAATATTAAAATAAGTATTATTTTGTGACTCATGCATGTATAAATTCAAATACACCACTGGAGATGTTTCCTTGAGAAATCAGATAGTAAAGTCGATATTACGGATAAACTACTTGCAAACGTTTCCAAATATCAGTGGCACCACAAGTAACTTTGTTTTTAAAAATTCTTCTTTAAATTAAAAAAATATATATCATAAAAATGTTTCTAAAGATAAAGAACGCTCTTCGTAATCTTTAGGCATCTCGGAAGAAGTTATTGTAATTTTTCATTCGCGGTTATATTATATTTTTTCAGATTAAGATATATTTATCTTTTTCTACAGTGTAGTTATGCTGTGAAAAAAAGGGAAAGAACTAGTCGATAAAGAAATAAAACAAAATAATATTATTATTATTTTGTTACTACTTCATGTAAAAATTCAAGTACACCACTGGAGATGATTACTTGCGAATTAATAGTAGAACCGATATTGCGGTTTCGAAAACATATTGCTTTAAAAGGTTTCTAAAGATAAAGGGCTCTTTTCTGAATATTAGATAACAAGAAAGAAGTTATTGTGAATTTTTGCATTCGTGATTATATTATATTTTTTTAGATTAAGAAACATTTGTATTTTTTTACAGTGTACAGTTATACAGAAAAACTAGTCGATGTATCAATCTCGAAACTTTCTTTTGTCTCACACAGGTTTTACATACACCAAACACGAATCTCAGGTCTGATCTCAGGTTTATTTCATGATCTGACTGAATCTAAAGTTTTATTAAATTCCGTGCATTAGTTCTTGAGATATGACTATCGCTAAAATCGTCTAAATCCTGACAAATGCAACATAGCAGCCTCACCTGCAGGTAGATTTACAGCAAAACGTAATCAGCTTCTATTTATGTCAAGGCATAACAGAATTTGAAGTCAAAATTTTTGTCACATGTAGACATACACACAGACAAATGGACAGACAGACAGACGGACGGACAGACAGACAGACAGACAGACATTTTTTTAACAGTCCAATCGTGTTCAGGACCTTCTAAAACGTATAAATCCGTTGAAAACCGGAAGTCGAAAATTTTCATGAATCCAATTATTTCTTCTTGTACAGATAGAAGAAAGTAAACAAAAAATAAAGAACTGGTCGATTGAGAAATAAAACAAAATAAAATAAAATTTTCATAATACTGAAGGTTGCAAAATATATTCTGAAGAATATTTTTATTTCTTTTCCAACCACGATAATTAAACCTGCATGTATATTTAATAAAAGTGCGCATGTTTAAACTGAGACCGTATGGTATTCGTTTAATGTTTTTCTCAGCTATTTCGCTTATTTATCCCTATAATTCTTATGATAATCGCTTCAGTAATTACGAATAGCATAGTCAGATAAAGCGAAATGTCAGAAAAATGATAATTGCACAAAATCATAAACTTTTATCATGCTTTATTATTTAATAAAAATGGGCATTTTAAAACTGAGACCGTATGGTATTCGTTTAATGTTTTTCTCAGCTATTCGCTTAACAAATATCCCTATAATTCTTATGATAATCGCTTCAGTAATTACAAATAGCATATTCAAATAAAGCGAAACGTCGGCAAAATGACAATTGCATAAAAGCATAAATTTTTATCATGCTTTTAAGCAGAAGGAAAAAAAATACAAACCATTTACTCAAGTTTTAAAATTATTTTCCATTGATTGGTTTTAAAGTTGGATTCCATTAAATAATAAAATATATCTTTATGGATAAAATATATATAGATATATATTATACGGAAGAGTTCCAGATGTTAGATATTACTTTAGTTCATATTCCTGAATTTTTAAATAAATTCACGTGATATTCATTCAAGTGATTTTGAATCGCATTATGAACTATTAAAACGATGTTTAAATAAAAAACAAATTTTGTCTAGAAACTTTGAAAAAATTGCTTTTTACACAATATCATTTTGCAGAAACAGTACAAATTGTCACTTTTCTTTTGTTAATAATTAGATATTTAATGGAATGATAATCCTAGTTTTAAAATTAAACATTAGACTCTTCCAATTTTTCTCATATATCATTGTAATTACTTTAAAATTATGCATATATGATACGCTTGAGCAAATAGAATAAAGTGTCGTTTTTGCTTTTAAAAATAAATAAAAAATATTTAATTATTTATTTGCTTTACAAAATGGTGAAAATTGGAATAGAAGGGTAATATGCCATACTAACGTTTCTCTTTGGTAACGTGCTGCCACCAAGCGTTAATACCATAAACAACTTAAGAACGTTCCCAGAGTGGATCTCAGAGCGTGTCGTTCGTCGGTTGGTGTCAGGAGGCGTTGTATTAATACATATTTGTTTTTCATGTTTGGAAATTTTCAAGAGGTAATTTTTCAATACTATTTATCATTATTAGAAATAATATTTTTACATTAAAACTAATCATGATGTACACCCAAATATTAACAGTTTATCATGTAAAGCTCGTTTTTTAATTCGCGATTAATGACAATAAACAGAGGGTATATATTTTTTCAAACTGGTGGGATCGGGTTATATGAATACCTTTAACTGTACTGATGCAGACAGAGACCTATTTCTTATATTGTGATTTGTGCATGAAAACAAAGCTATATTAACTCACAATCTAGATACTATATTTTAATAACGGTCTCTTGGTACTATTAAATCTGCATTTTTCTATTTTCTGTTCGTTTTCTTCATTTCTAACCCCCTATTCCATATTACCTTACTTTCTTATAATAACCTCCAAAATATTTTTTCATCATTATTGTTTGTGCACTGTAAAAACAACATTTTCAAAACTGAGCATAAAAAACTCAAATCTGAGTACATGTCGCATAGTCAAAATGCCTCCGAATGAAACTTACTCACGTTTGAAACATGTATATACTCATTTCTGAAAACAGGCACACACTCAAGAATAAAACATCATGTGCTCTTATTTGAGTATGTGCATGTTTCAAAAAATGAGTATGAACTGACTTGTATGTGCTCATTTTTGAGTATTTCCATATTTCAAAAATGAGTTTGAACTGATTTTAATCATTTTTAGTATGTTTCAAAAATGAGTATGAGCTGACCTCTATGTGTTCAGTTTTGAGTATGCCCATGTTTCAATATTCTGAGTATTTCTGGTATTTCGGAATCGAAAGCATTGGGTCGTCCTATTTGAAACAAAAAGTTTCCGAACAAAACGAAAACAGCAATTTACTCAGATTTGAAAGTGTCATTTTTCTCAGTGTCATGCATGTGACAAAATTTCGTAAAATTTTTTTCGCCTCAAACGTATGATATTGTCTCAAACGTAAATGGTATTGCATAATATTCCCCTACAATTTATCTTTAAGAACATTTTCATTTCATTTTCCAGCTTAGATATTAAAAAGTCTATATACAGGACATTCCAAAATTCGACTGACAAATTAAGAAAGGTGATAGAAGGCATCAAGAGGATGAAACCTTACCATAGAACATGGGGTCACAAACCACGTTTAGTGGGAGAAAATCGTAAAAATATTTATGAAGGATGTGACGTCGAGTGGAAAAAAAAGGGCCAATAATAAATAGAAGAACATTAATTGGACCTAATGCATGATTACAATGCATTACAGTACAATATCAGAAAAGAGACGAAAAGCATTTTTATAGGAATATGTTTTGATGGGTCCGGCAATCCTTCGTCTGTCGGTGTTTGCCGTGCAATGACCTTCGTGGCCATGACTTTGAACAATTTCTATAAAAATGTGTCGCCATCTGCTTTCTGACGTAGAATCGCAATGTATTGTAATTATATTAAATTACACACATAATTAACGTCTGCATCCATCGTTTTTTTAAACATATATAATTATTAAACAGACATACACACATTCAATACAATAATCCAACATGGAGTGAAAAATTAGCCAGAGCCAGGAATCGAACCTGGGTCCACAGCGTTCCGGGCTGTTGCTCTAACCACTGAACTACTCCGGCCGACTCCTGAGTCTGCAATTGTCGGCCGGAGTAGTTCAGTGGTTAGAGCAACAGCCCGGAACGCTGTGGACCCAGGTTCGATTCCTGGCTCTGGCTAATTTTTCCCTCCATGTTGGATTATTGTATTGAATGTATGTATGTCTGTTTAATAATTATATATGTTTAAAAAAACGATGGATGCAGACGTTAATTATGTGTGTAATTTAATATATATTCGTAGATCGGTGAAATAGTAAAATCTATTCACCGTTGTCCGGTCGCCATGGCTGTCTGTTAGATGGCTGGTGGCCTTCTCTCCAACATGGTTTATTAGTGGGAAATTGCAGACTCAGGAGTCGGCCGGAGTAGTTCAGTGGTTAGAGCAATAGCCCGGAACGCTGTGGACCCAGGTTCGATTCCTGGCTCTGGCTAATTTTTCACTCCATGTTGGATTATTGTATTGAATGTATGTATGTCTGTTTAATAATTATATATGTTTATTGTAATTATGCTTGACGTCATATAAATGTTTTTTCTTCTTATTATTAGCCCTTTTTGTTCCACTCGATGTCACAAACCTTCATAACTATTTTTGCGATTTTCGTGGTTTGCGACCCCGTGTTCTATAGTAAGTTTTCATCCTTGTGATGCCTTCTATCATCCCTCTTAATTTGTCGGTCGAATTTCGGAACATCCTGTATATAAACATGTTTTTAATAGCTGAGAATCAGTGCATAAAAATACCGTATGTTATTTGTCGAAAACATATTATTTTTTTCAAATAGCTTTACGGCTCATTCAAAAGAGCTCTGTGATACACGCTCCAGTAATTTGGAATGGTATAGTCAAATAAAGCGAAAAGTGATAAAGAGACTGAAAATGTCAATTAAAAGAAACTAAATTTTTGTGTATAATTTTATTTTAAATAGGATTAGAAGGAATGAAATGGTATTCCTTAAAAAATATTCCATAAAATTTTAAATCTGGATGTCAATAAAAAATAAAACATAGTTTAAAAAATTAAAATAAAATAATTACATAATGGCAAGTTGCTCTTGAATATAATTTTGGTTCATATTCGCTTCATTTTAAAATTAATTCGTGCAATAATCGTTCCAGTGGTGTTTTTAGTTGCCTTATCAAAATTTAAAAGAAGATTTGAATAAAACAAATTTGAATAAAACACCATGGAACACTGTGTGTTGAATGAAAAAAAAAAATCTTACGAGATATCGTTGGTTTGTATAAAACTAACAATTATAGCTTTCATCTTTTAATACTTTTATTTTTAGTGTAATGAAATTAATCCTTTTAAAACTAAATGTTTTCAAAACTTTCTCTTGATATCAACGGAATTATTTAAAAAACTAACTGATCCATCCGGCTTTGCCCGAAAAGCAGTAACTTTCTTTTGCGGTTTCGAAAAAAAACCCAATCATTTCCGGAGCGTATTTTGTTTTAAACAAACCGCTTTCCGATCGAAACCCCGGCACACGTCCCCGCCGCCTACGACATTGTATAGAAGACGTGCTACGCACATGCTGCAATATCACTTAGTTTCAATTTCCACCGCCAGGGGGTGCTAAATAATATTACTTAGTTATCTATAGCTTAATAATTTCATGTTAAAATGAATGAACCCATTCCCGTTGAAGATTCCAAACATTTTTTAGAACACTTTGGTCGAAATATGAAAATGCCCTAGATCGACCACTTTCAACCACCCTATCTCCCACACCCTTACGGCTACCGACATGCAACCACCATAGTGCACGATGAGAGAATTGTGGCTACTACCACACATAAACACCAATGGTCTGCGATGTGGTCTGCGATGCTTTGTGGCTGCAAACTGAAATATAGGGTCACACACGTCTATTTTTATATGAAAATGCGATAGGCATATTTAAATAAGTTATGATTGATGATATGATTGAACAGAAAAAATAACTAGTTTTTATTATTTCTTTTAACTAGTATATTGCGTTTCATAGATTAAATACAGCTTATTTTATATTTAAACATCAGTTTCTTATAAAACTTGTCATTTAATCAAAACAACTGCTGAAAGAAATTATCAATAGTCTTCTAGAATTGCGAAGAGTTTTAATTTTATAGAAATTTTTGTTCGGTTACTTATCACTGTACAATTAAAAAAAATCAAAAGGTACATTCTTTGTTTACAGCGTTTTATCACAAAATGTAGAGTTTTAAAACTAGAATAAAATACAGCTTTCACGAGTTAAAAAATAATAAATAATAAAACCGTAACAGCGATTTTTTTTTAATTTTATTGTGATTATTACTAATTTACACATTTTAAAAAATATCAAACTGATTGGTAAATAAATCCTATGGGTAGTGCTGTTCTTTCCAACTGAGTAAAAATGTCTCCAGGCCGGGACTCGATCCCAGAACCTTTGGATTTAATTACCAATGCTCTTCCAATTGAGTTATCTAGACGACATCCCAGTTATTACAATTCCCTCGTTCAATCGTTTGGTTAGAACATCTGATCTGTTATTTGAAACAGCTCAACGGAATGAACCGCAGGTAAAATGACTCCAATAAACTATGGATACGTAATAACACTTTTTTAACACAATCAAACTGATTGGTAAATAAAACATATGGATAGTGTCGTTTTTTCCAACTGAGTGAAATTGTGTCTAGGCCGGAACTCGAACCCAGAACCTTTGGCTATAATTGCCATTGCCCTTCCAATTGAGTTATCTAGACGGCATCTTAGTCATTACAATTCCCTCGTTCAATCATTTGGTAATGACATCTGGACTGTTATTTGAAACAGCTCAATAGAATAAACCAGGTAAGATTAATCAGGTAAAAGGTAATGAATCAGGTAAAAGAAGTCCAATAAACTATGGATACGTAATTACACTTTTTTGAACACAACCAAACTGATTGGTAAATAAAACATACGGATAGTGTTGTTTTTTTCAACTGAGTGAACTGTGTACTTCTCCAACGCAGAACCTCTGTCTTTAATTAACAATGTTCTTCAAATTTAGTTATCTGGACAACATCCCAGATCATTAAAGTACTCTCAGGCAATCATTTGGTTACTACCTCTGGTCTGTTATTTGAAACAGCTCAACATAATGAACCACAGGTAAAAGGACTCTATTAAACTATGGATACGTAATTGCACTTTTTTTAACACAATCAAACTGATTGGTAAATACATCATACAACTAGTATTTTTTCCAACAGTTATGTTGGCATGTATATCGGCCAAATAGCTCGATTGGACAGCCGTAGTATAGAGAAGTTACCTAATGATCCGATGATTTTAAATTAATGACAAAAGCATCTATTCCAATTTAAATATATCAGGTTTCTAATCTTCAAATTCCTTTTTTTTCAATTCGTTAGACATTGAGTTAAAATGCGTCCATGACGAACATTTGGTCCGGATTCGAACCCAGATCCTTTGACTGTAATTCCCAATGCTCTATATAGACGATATCCCAGCCAATACAAATAGTTGAAAAAAAATCACACGTGTATGATTTATTTACCAATCAGTTTGGTTGAGTTATAAAAAGTTTAATCACGTATCCATAGTTTATTAAATAGTTTATATTAATGCGGTTTATTCAGTGTAGCTGTTTCAAATAAAATAACAGTGACATTGCCAAATGGTTGTCTGAGGGAATTGTATTGGCAGGGATGTCGTCCAGATAACTAAATTGGAAACGCATTAAAGCCAAGGGTTCTGTGTTCGAGTCCCGGTCTTGACTCATTGTCACTTAGTTGAAAAAAACTACTCGTATGATTTATTTACCAAACAGTTTGATTGTGTTAAAGAAGTGTAATTACGTATCGATAGTTTATTCAGTTCCGATAGTTTATACAGTTCCGATAGTTTATACAGTTCATTCAGTTGAACTGTTTCAAATAACAGACCAGATGTCATTAGAAAATTTTGTTGTCTGAAATGTCGTCCAGTTAGCTCAAAGGGATGAGTAACAAGAGTATTAAGATCAAACAAGGATGCTAAACCTACAAATTATAAAAGTTAAAAATAAGTATTGATTGGATTCAAACTTAAAATCTCTGTATTTGTATTCTCTTAATATTATTATGTAATAAATCACATTTTTCACATCAAGTCCATTTTTCAATTCATCATAAGTGTCTCTGATTTTTTTATTCATAATTCTTACTGTCTTTAATTCCCTATTGAAGGCAGTAACTGTTCACGGAGAGAGTATTACCGTAAAACGGGGTTAATCGGAACATTTTTCAACTTTAACGTAAAAAAAGACAACTATCGATTTTTTAATTCTTTTATTTTTTGACTAGAAACATCGGTCTTGTTTTGTTCTTGAAATTTTAAGCAAAAATAAAACATTTTTTACAGCTTTTATGTATATTTTTTTAATTTTTAATGGTGTTCCGATTCACCCCGCAGGTAAGGGTGAATCGGAACAAATGTTATAATCTTTATTCGTTCCGATTCAGACTTTAATAGAGTAAATAAAAACAGGTAATAATGATAAGGGATGAATAGGAAGACGTAGTTACTATCAAACAAATTCTTTATTTTCTATACAAATAAAGGTATGACTTTTCAGAAATTAGAAAAAAACTTTGAACTCAAGAAAGATTAAAATTTATTCTAAGAAAATGTATTTGAATTGAGAAAGATGAAATTTAATACAAACTCAATTCACTTATGTCGTTCACAAAAGTTATTATATCCTTGAAACGAGCAGATGTTTGAATGTTGTCCTTTAGCTGAAGTTTCTTTATGACATCTTCTGTAAGAAATGCTGCCTCCTCTTCCACCGTTTCTTGAAATATCCAAGTATGGGGGGGGGGGGGACTCTTTTGTAAAATTTTCCCATATAACCGTCATCTTATGGGTAAAGGACTTTGGTCACATAGAGTCTGTATGACTTTTTTCCATGCACTTTAACGACAAGGAAATCTCCTGGAGCAAATTTGTTCGAAAGTTGGGAATTTTCTGGGATTCCAAAATCTGGATCTTCTTCTGAAGTAGTAGGCAGTATGAACTCTTTATCACTGTCTTGAATAGAATAATTGGAATTTGAATCTTCAGACGATAATCTCCTGGATATTTTATTTCATTTGTGTCCCGATGCACCCCGTAAATCTTAAACCTATGATGTTACAAGACATTTTTCACTTTTTCATTATGTAGTTTTAGAAATACATAAAATCTAATACAGCATATCATTTATAGGTCTATTATTAATAAAAAACACTACTCTTAGATTTAGAATACGAAAAAGTCTGTAAGTACATACAAAGTTTTGCAGATGTTGAAAATAGGAGGTTTTTGAGGATCCACTTGCAGTTTTTTTATATAACCCAGTAGTGGTGCCAGCATGACAAAACTGATTTTCCCAACACTTCATGATACTACCTTCTTAAAAAAAAATGGCAACTAAAAATGTCCTCACGTATATTTATTTTGAATTTATTTGTATGACCGGGAAGTTTCGTTCCTGTTCACCTCGCTGTTCCTATTCACCCTTTGCGGTACATATTTTAAAATTAAATGTTAGTTTCTTTTAAAATTTTTCATGATATCATTCTAACTACTAAATTATCCAAATCATAAATACTTGCTAAAGTTATGCAGGAAATATAACTAGGTATTATTAAATAAAAATAATTTAATTTAATTTAATTTACAGAAATCAGTAGATTGCCAAATATATATACTTAGTACATTTCAATTTTTTTACTGTCGGGATCAAGATACTTAAAACTATACGTAAAATTAATATACATTTTCTAAATACATAATTAGGTATTATTAAACAAAAATAATTTAATTTAATTTAATTTACAGAAATCAGGAGATTGTCAAATATATATTTTTAGTACATTTTTATTTGTTTACTGGCGGGATCAAGATACTTAAATCTTTTACGTAAAATTAATGCAAATACATATTCTAAAGAACAGTGAATCGTTTCATAAAAATACCGTATGTTATTTATCTTAGACTACTATTTTTCACAATTTTTCCGCTTACTCAAAATTTCTATATTATTCTTGAAAATGTAAGTTTCAGTAATTAGAGATAGCCTATTTAAATAAAGAAAAAAAGTATTAAAAAACATAAAAATAAAATATAAACCAAAAACGTATTTTTTTTTTTTTTTTTTTTTTTTTTAGCATAATAGAATTTTGAAGAAGAAGTTAAAGAAATGTTAAACATTTCCTTAATTAAATTTTAATTTCCTTTTCCATTGTTGCGTTTTTAAATTGGATTCCTTCAAACAAAAATATGCATCTTTGAAGATTAAAAGAAATGTGACATATTCACGAATTTCTGACATTGAATATTACTTTTGTTCTTATAGTCAATGCATTTTTTAATTAATTCGTGTAATATTTGTTCAAGTGATGTTTAATTCGACTTCTAAAAGGTGATTTGAATAAAAGGAGAAATTTTACCTCCGAACAATTTTTATGCGTTTAATACTGATAATAACTCTAAGATGTCGTTTTTTAGAAAAAAGTATTAAATGTCCTTTTTTACTTTTTATACGTGTATCAAATAAATTTCTAAATAATTCAAATCATAAATAAATGCCATAATTATGCAGAATAAAATAACTAGTTGTCATAAAAAAAATTCTTTTACAAAAATCTAAAGATTGTAAAATATATTCTGAAATACATTTCTATTTCTTTTCCAGTCAAGACACTTAAAACTAGAGTTGCAAAAGTAGAGGAAAAAAACCTGAATTTAAATGAATGTTTTTGTTTACGCTGCAATTTTAAATTAAATTTCTAACCATTTCTTTAATCAGATTTTATTTTTTCTTTCGAATTACAGCTTCTACAAGTGGACTCAATTAAATAATAACATATATGTCTTAAGAATGAATAAATAGTAGCAAAACAATGTGTTTCTGAAAAATATATTTTTTATTCTTACACTGTTATTTTTAATTAATTACATTTGCTTCAGGGATTATGAATATAATTTTCAACTTGAAAAGAGAAATTTACACGCAAGATAAATGTTGCCATGAAGCAGTCTTCAGATGTTCAAAATTGCAAATTTCATGCTTGATGTAGTCGTGCAAAAAAGTATTTAATTGATATTTTCGTCTCTAAATTCTTCTATTTGAAAGATTAAAAGAGAAGGATTTAAAACAAGGCTAAATATTATTCGAAACCTTTAAATGTAATCAAAGGAGAAACTTAAAAAAATAATCAAAACATTTAATGGACATTATTAATGAAATTACTAACATTATTATACGAAAAAGAAATAATATAATAATTGTTTTTTTTTTTAATTATTTGCAATAAAAAGTTAACTCCTTCAAATTTTCTGATTAAAAAAAATTTAAAATAAGTAAAATGTAATACTTCAAATGTAATCAAAAGTGACACTTAAAAAAATAATAAAAGTATTTAAAAAATAATGTAATATTTTTTTTTTAATTTGCACCAAAAAGTTCACTGGTTCAAAATTTTCTGAAAAATTGGTTTTCGAAATTATTTTTTAATTAAAATAAGTTTTTGTGGGTTTATTTAATAAATAACAAACATGTTAAGTTTATAAAGTAAAGTAACGTGTAAGTTTATAAAGTAAAGTAAAGTGTAAGTTTATAAAGTAATAACAAAAAATCCCTGACGGCTCGGCCTACAGGCACAGGTAGATTTCGAAGACGCAGACCGTGGGGCTCCTGTTTGTCGGGAATTGCGGAAGAAATGACCTTTTTGCGATGATGCGGCAGTTGGAACCGCCTACTTCGAAACCTAACTTGTTTGCAGGCGGAGCCAGCTGGATTTTTAAAAATTTTTTTTTTTTTTTGCTATAAGAATTGGTCCTATAAAAAACTTGTCAGTATAAAAGTTTTAGATAATATTAAGAGGATTAATAATAAATTTACGCGGATTTGATATCTTGTGAATTGACGAAGTTATGAATTTTTTTCTTCTAACCCCCCCCCCCCCCTTAAGGCAATTTTTAATTATATCAAATATCTGTCATACATAAATTTTCGGCCCTTCTCCTAGAAGTAATAATAACTTCAAACGGATACGATACGTATCATAATTAAGAAATTATGGGGGTTTTTCTGTTTTCACAAAAAGCCCCCCACATCCCCGCTCCCTGGTTCGATTTTGCCCATTAACGAACTTGACCGAGATTTTATGCCTCTTGATTTTATGTATCAGTTTCGAAGAGATGCGGGAGTTGGAACCGCCTACTTCGAAAAATAACTTGTTTGCAGGCGGAGCCGGCAGGGATTTTTTTTGTTTTTTATTTTATTTTTTTTTATTTTTTTGCTATAACGGTTGGTCCTATAAAAAACTTGTCGATATAAAAGTTTTAGATAATATTAAGAAGATTAATAATAAATTTACGCGGATTTGATATCTTGTGAATTGACGAAGCTATGATTTTTTTTCTTCTAACCCCCCCCCCTTTTCCTCCCCTTGGAGCCATTTTTAATTATATCAAAAATCTGTCATACATAAATTTTCGGCCCTTCTCCTAGAAGTAATAATAACTTCAAACGGATACGATACGTATCATAATTAAGAAATTATGGGTTTTTTCTGTTTTCAAAAAAAGCCCCCCCCCCCCACATCCCCCCTCCTTGGTTCGATTTTGCCCATTAACGAACTTGACCGAGATTTTATGCCGCTTGATTTTATGTATCAGTTTCGAAAAGATGCGGGAGTTGGAACCGCCTACTTCGAAAAATAACTTGTTTGCAGGCGGAGCCGGCAGGGATTTTTTTTTTTTAATTTCTTTTTGCTATAACGGTTGATCCTATAAAAAACATGTCAATATAAAAGTTTTAGATAATATTAAGAGGATTAATAATAAATTTACGCGGATTTGATATCTTGTGAATTGACGAAGCTATGTTTTTTTCTTCTAAAACGCCCCTTTTTTCCTCCCCTTGGGGCCATTTTTAATTATATCAAAAATCTGTCATACATAAATTTTCGGCCCTTTTCCTATAAGTAATAATAACTTTAAACGGATTCGATACGTATAATAATTAAGAAATTGTGGGGGGTTTTCTGTTTTTACAATAAGCCCCCCGTTTCCCCCCCCCTTGGTTCGATTTTGCCCATTAACAAACTTGACCGAGATTTTATGTCCCTTGATTTTATGTATCAGTTTGGAAGAGATTTATGCAGAATTTTTCCAGTTATCGTGGTCAGAAAAAAGTGACATAGATAGATAGATAGATAGATAGATAGATAGATAGATAAACTTTTGAAATGGGGGTGGTTTTGGTTTCTGGGAGTCATGATCGGCGTAGATCTGCAAAAATTTTTCAAAAATTCCAACTTAGGTGAGAATGTAATAGGTAGTATTTCTTACGAAATCTACCTAAAACTAAATCAGAGAACTCTCTTAGCTTTTGAAAGACTGTAAGTATATAAAAATGCTTATATTTTCTAAATATCAATTACAGGGAAATATTTTGAGGCAAAATGGTACAACTATGGCCCGCTGGTACTATTTTTTCCAAAGAATAATATCCATCTTATTGAAACGCAGAACTCTGCAATTAAACAATTCGAATTTTACTATTTCGCAATAGCGGTAAAAGGTGGCCTCAGTTGGACCATGCTGTTTTAAGAACATACATAGTTTTTATAAAAGATATTTTGAGTAAAATTTTAATTTACTTTCATGTTGTGATTATATACGGAGCATTTTGTATTTAATATGTATTTAAAATACATTCACAATTAATAACAATGCATGTATATGTATAACAGCTGATACATAAAACATTAAAATAACATGCGTCACTTATTTTCAGTAGTCTCCTTTCAAGCAACTATTGTGTTTACCAGTTATCCCTTAATAAACATTTGTGGTGTGTGCTTCCGTAATTAAATGTTGTGTCATAAAGGAATCTATACCTTAAAAATTCCATAATGCATAAACTTTAATAAATATAAAGGTGAAATAGGTTTCAAGTTTTTTAGGCAGATCATAAATTTTACATACAGTTATTTTTAAAGTCCTCGTAGCTCAAATATAGAGCACTGGAGCGCTATTCCAAGGGGCCAGGTTCGATCCCCGGCTTGGATATTTTTCACTATGTCGGTTTACGCTTTCAAAGCAGGATAAAAATTCACTTGTTATCATTCAGTCATTTTTAAAATTGTTCAAAATGTAGTCAATAGATGGCGCTGCGGTGCCTCAAAGTATAATAATATTTAAACTAACGCATGAAACTGCAATAAAGTTCTCTCTGTTTTAAATTTTTATTCAATTTAGCTGTTGAAACGCGAAAAATTCATTTGCATTTTTTAATTTTTAAGCATATTATTAGTGTAATTTAGGGTTACTTGGACCCAGTTGGAAGCTGTTTGAACTAGAGTCTTGCACGGGTCAGATTGTACCAGAGACGAACCCGAAATGTTTGCATAAAGTCAACCCGAACGCGATAAACAAATTATCGTACACTTGAAACCTCATCTGAACCTGTTACTCTTGAAGCCAAACCCGAATTGAAGTGAAAGAAAATTAATTCATATTTTAATACATTTTTATGGAAAATAAAGTGTACAAATAGTATCTAGAATATCATTTTTCTCCTTTTTTTGTATATAAATGAACACATATACCTACATTAAGATTCAAATATATACATTTTTTGTATTACCAAAATATTTTGCTTGCCTTTTCTAACTACAACTTCTACAGTTTGACTTAAATAAAGAAGAAAGTACAAAACATAAGAATTTAGAAACATGTGTTTCTGAATTTAAATATTATTTCTGTTTTTACTCTTCTATTTTAAATCAATTACTGTCATATTTACTTCAATGATTTCGAATGACATTCCAACTTCAAAAAAGAAATTTATGTAGAATGTAAATATTGATCTGAAAATGTCCTCTTGTGTTTCGTATTGTAAATTTCATTCATGATGAAATTCTCTAAGAAAGGATTTAACTGTCATTTTTTGCACTTAAATTTTGCATTTTCGCAAATTAGAAAACAGACTTTTTAAAATTAAATCCAAAGTTCTTGGAAATATTCAGATGTGATCAATAGATGCGCATTTTTAAAAGACGTTAGTAGTTGTTTAAAACTGTGTATCGTTTTGAAATTTAAAGAAGTAGTTATTCAATCACTTAAAATTTAAATGATACTAAATACTACGTTTTTTTTTACATAATTTTAACTCAGATTAAGTCTTAGTGGTAAACGAGTTTTATTGGAATTTATTAAAAACTGATTGAATGGTATCTTAAATGCAGATTACAATTTCTTTTTTTCACAAAATATGCAAAAATACACTGTAAAAAATTCTGCCACTGGCATCTACAAAATAAATTGTGGCTTTAGTAAAAATAGTTCCATGTCATACTTATAAATTCTAGTTCCCTTTGCTAGAGAGTTCTAGTCTTCCTTATTCAAATTCAAGAGCGTTTTCCTATATTGTCGTGGTCAAACTTATTTAAAAATCTCTGCAAATAAATGTGAACACAAGAGATTAGTTTTAGTAACTATAATTCTGGTTTATGAATTTCTTCCAGAAATCAAGTGATAATTTCTCGCAATTTAAACGATTCATAATATAATGTATCGTTTCATCACCTAGAAAACTATAGACTAGAAATTCTCGATCAATTCGTCTATTCAGTTTATTTGTTTACCTTATTCGCATATCTCGGAAATCTATATTTCTAGTTTAGGGATTTAGAAAATGACTACTTATTTGTTCTAGATGAAGGCGGTATAAGTTTTCTTTCCTTGTATGTAATCAATTTATACCAAATGTGTTTTCTCTTAAATTAAGTTTATAATAAAGTAATTTGAATCAAAAAATAAATTGCATTATACAGCATTAATTGCATTATACCCCTTTGGGCGAACCATTTGATTGATCAAACTAGCCTTTGTTTCATTAGTTATGGAGCAAAAAATCAAGAGAAGTTTCATATTGCTTACAAGGCAGATATGGAATAGGATCATGGCTCAGAATATCGATATAGTAAAAGACATTTCTACATATATTTAAAAAAATAAAATTAAACCATAACTCTGAAAAGTCAAACAGAATTTAACCCTTTGTACACTGACAGTACTTTTATGAGTACCACGAGAGAAAATTTAATATAAAATTTATTTAATCCGTTTATTACTAAAAGAACATTTTACTTTTCATACAAATTACTTTGCTCGATCACATTTAGCGAAACACAGAGAAACAGGTAAAACTAAATATTTTTTTTAAAGATTATTTTATTTTGTTATCTAATTATTCTTGTAAGGGATTTACAAAAAGTGTTAGAACGACCGATTTATCAAATCAATTTTAATGAAAAATCGTATCTAAATTTCATTCTTATTAATACAGGGTGGTCGAAATTATTAAGCGGATTTCATAGTGAAAAAAAAAGAATAAAATGAGGTACGTACATGCTTATTGTTTTCTTGGAAAGACAATTTAACATTTTAAACGTTAAATAAGCTCCACATTTCGTGTCTCCTTAAATTGTTGGTCCAACATTTTATAGAGTACTTACTTAGAAGATGACATTTTGAGTATTCGAAAAGAAAACGTCTCGGAACAGTGACAACAAATATGCGTTCATAAAACCAAAACATTGCTTTTTACTGTACGGTAGTCATTTGCAGGCTGACGCTATCAGTAAATTTTCCCCGCGCAATGTTGTCGCGCCGTCTGCCAGCTTATGTGAAACTTATTTTATGTTTAAAATATTGTTGTGTAAAACTTTTAAATTGTCTTCCCAAGAAAACAATAAAAATGCATTTACCTTATTTTTTGTTTTTTTGTTTTTTTTGTTTTTTTTACACATGAAATGCGCTCAATAATTTTGGACGAACCTGCATATTATGTTTTATTATATCTTCAAATATTAATGAAGATAATTATTGAAGCGAAGCAATTTTTTTATTTATAATTTGTTACATATTATATCTAAAACAAACAGAAAAATAAAGAAAAATATTAACAAATTATAATAAAAAATTCAAAATACGTAAACATTAATCATATTTTTTCTTATAACGTGAAGAAAAAAAAAATTCGTTTGTTTTTCATTTAAAGTTTGTATTTAATTTCCTTACTTTAAAAAAAAAGAACATGTAAATCAAACTTGTTCACTAATTAACGTAGTAAAACCGCTAAAAAACAATGTTTCGAGATATAATTTTGATTAAAGTTTTCCCCTTACCCGTAATTTTATACCGACAGTAATTTTAAGAATTTTCCTATCGGGCCAACTGTACTACATTTTTAAAAGTTAATCTTTCTAATAATAATAATAATAATGATAACGATAATTGTCATTTCAAAACTTTCAGGTCCCTTTATTTTCATTTTGTATTATTTCATAAAACTATAAACATGGTCACAATGTAATTTGTACACTTTTCCAGCGATTCCTCAACGCTGCTTAACAAAAATGTGATGCCTGTTGGAGAAAGATTAATATCATTTCTAGATTTAGCTTCGACAAAAGTATAAAATTCAACTATTGCGATTTTTGTGTCGAGAATTATTTTTAAATTCTTAGGTCAGTGTACTTTTTGAATAATTCCTTTTTTTTCTTTTGAAATCTTTTTAGTCAAATTTTAAATAAACGAATTCGTGCAGCTTTTGTTGAACAATAATCTACGGAATGGTATTCTATTATAACTTATTTCTTTGTTGGCCAGTCACTAGTATTCTCGTGTTTATGAAACCAAATATTATTGACTAAAGGCATATATTGAATTCATATTTCCATTTACACATTTTTTCTTGCATGTATTGGTATGCTTATATCGGAAGTAATACGCATTTATATCATACTATTTCAACCTCCCGATGTTGCCCGGGCCCGTAATAATTACCTTAAATACACATAAAATCAATGTTGAATATAATATAGTTAAACAATAATTCTTCCAAACAATCCTAATGTTGGGGGGGGGGGGGCACACTGCTTTCGGCAGCGTACACCTTCGAATTTGTACTGGAGTTGGGGGCGCCACTGTCTTCGGAAGCGTATATTGGAAGTACTATAAACGTGCCTGTCTGTTCTGATTTTATAGTTTTAATCGAAACACCAGTGTACCCCGGACCCTTGATAATAATCTTAAATATTCCTAAAATCAACTTACACGGGGCGTGATACATACGCTGCTGTCCATTTTGATTTTATATTTTTAGACGAAAGACCGGCGTATCGAAGGCCCCTCTAAAGCTCAAAAAGAAATGCTTCTTCCGCAACGCATGCGCAGGACCAGAGTGTTCCAAAGTGTTCCAAAGAATTATAATTGTTAAGTCTCTGAAAAAGAGAGAAATATGTGTTTCAAAAAAGAATTTTTTGGAAAAAGTTAATATTGATATTCTTTTTAAACCAAATACTTCATTTTAAAGATAAATGTATGCCGGTTAATTTGATATATTTTATTTTTTGGTAATTTATAAGTACAACGAATGCAGACTTTTAAATATTGCAAAAATATCGCTGAAAAGGGCTCTCCGAAAAGCATTTTTTTGAAAGGGTTAATATTAATATTTTTTCAAATGCTTTGCAACATCATACAGAAGACGGTATGTGAATTAAGTGGATGTTTTTTATTTTCTTGTATTTTGAAAAGTCGAAAGGGTGAGAATTTGAAAACACGGGAGAAAAAAACCCACAAAAGAAAACGTTTCGAAAATAATTTTTTTGAAATGGTTAATTTTAATATTTTTTTAAACAAATTTCGCCGTTAGAAAGTTGAAAGTATGCGAATGTGTTTTTCTGTATTTCAAATAGTTAAACTGGTGCTCATTGCAAAACATGCAAAAAACAAAAAGTCTCCCACTGCTTACCGGTTCTTCAATGTTAGACAAGTCCGAAAATGGCGGCGCGAGCCATTTTGAGAAAAAAGCACATTTTTTATGATTGTTCGTTCTGATTTTTAATTAATATATCTGGTTATTATCAAAAAATTAAAAAAATAGCCTCAGGTGCATCAGGATCTGCTTTGTGTCCTTTGGCTCACTCAAATTTTCAAAGTTCTACGTACGGTAGATTTTCCTAGCTATCACCTGCACATAGACACATGTACACACACAGAGAGACAGAGAGAAAAGTTTTTATTAGTATGCATAGTTGGTCTCATTTTGTTAGACAAAGAGTGTAGCCATTTCTTGTGACGGGGGAAGGGGGCGGGATTACTCAACTATATACTTTTATTGACAGTATATGAAAGCCTTTCTTTCAAATGAAACTATATTTGTTACGGTAAAAGTAATAAACCGATGATTACGCATAATTACCGGTGATTATACATAATCACCACTAAACTTGGTATATGTGATAAATTATTGAATATTTATCAAATTTACCGGTTAGTCTATGAAATCCCAAACTCGTAATGGTTAGGGAATGTAATAAATTCGAATTATTTTGTGAAGTAACGAGGTCTTAACTCCAAAAATAATAATTTCAAATAGCATGTACGCTTCGCGTACATTAACCGAAAAAAACATCACTGGACGTATGAATCTCGCTGTACAACAATCTCTAGAATGCATGCAATTCATTCAAGCAGCGGTCAGTAAATTATGTATGTGCGCTTCGCGTACATTAACCGAAAAAACCATCACTGGACGCATGAAACGCGCTGTACAACAATCTCTAGAATGCATGCAATTCATTCAAGCAGCGGCCTATAATATTTTTATGAATGTCAATTAAGTCTATCAGGCATCACGAGTTCATGTCTTAAAATACCATAAGCCTAACAAGTCCTTTCTTGGGTACCTTTGCTTTCTTTTGACAAATTTCACACAAATTAAAGTAAATGCAGCTGCGCAAGCTGAACGAATTTTGGTAAAGATATGGACATCTATTACATTCCCATTATGAGTTGGGGAATTTATAAACTAACCGGTAAATTTGATAAATATTCAATAATTTTCATTTACCTTCATTTACCAATTGTATTAGTGATTATGAATAATAACCGGAAATTATACATCACCGGATTAATCACATTTACCGTAGCATATGCATAGACTGTCTTCAACTTATTTATTGGGGAGAATGATGTTTCGTGTCTGTGTTCTTTCTCTCTGGCTACAGCCTTGTTTTAAACGGTGGGAAATTTTACATGAATTCTAAACATTGTAAAATATTTGTTGACGGATAAATTCAAAAAACCTATCTAGGTAACCGATTTTTCAGGTAAGGGCGAGTAATATATTATTTTGAAACACAGATTTCATAAGAAATTGGCGGTTCATAATATGTTAATAGCCAGAATTATATTTTTTTTTCAGTCTTTAACATTACATTACTAACTGTGTGAATTAATTGTTTTAATAGTATCCTCACGTATGGGAGTTACTGCTGCATATTAGATGAATTTACAACATTATATTTTATGCCATTCGTAATTATTTTATAAATAAGAAACCTTCAACAATTGCAATGGTTTTTATTGATTTCATTACTGGCAAAGCATGGTTGCTGTGTAACATGAATATCATAAGTACTTTTTGTTTATAAATATCACATATTGCAAGCGAAAATAATGCCCATGAGTGGTATCCATGAGAGTATATCGTGTAAAATGCAAAAAGACAAATACATAACACTTTTAAATTACTGCCGGAAATTAAACAAAAATTTCTAAATAAAGAGCTAGAAATTTCAGATAAATTCGAAAACTAATTGCCAAAAACACACAACTGTAACAGTTAAATAAATAGAATAATTAAATCTTAAATTATTTTCAAAATTATTTTAAATCTAGAAGAAAAATTGACTAATTGTTATTCTTACATTCTTTTAACTTTACTTATACCTGTTTTGTATTAATTTTATCTGTAAAAATAAATCTTCACATCTTACTTTCAACCATTTTCTTTAACTATATTACCACAAAGTAAAATATCTAATAATTCTTTATCTATACTGACAACAGACGAACTCAGACAAAGAAACCTGCAATTATAATAATTGTACAATAATTTAAGAAATACGTGCTTAATTTTCAAATACAAATATGTTATTGCATTTGCAATTGTGGCTTTGTTTGCATAAAAATAGCATTAAAGATGTATTTTATTCAAGATTATTTCAAAGAATGCGAAATTCTTAATCAGCTGAATATTTATAATAGTTAAAATTGCATTATTTCGACAAGTTATTAGAGTTATAGTAAACTTATAGGTATATTTACATAAGTTTTATTTGCATAATAAACAGGGTATTAACTTTGTTACTCATGTAGTAGAATAAGCATAATTTTGAACATATAATAAAGTATTGTTTTTTCTTTTTTATTTCACACAATAGTTGTTGAATGCATTTTATTTTCTTTTATAATCATATTTTAAGTAAGCAAAATTATGTTTGACCAAGAAAATGAGATTTTTCTATTTGGTTTATAATCAAATCTGTTTTTTCTGTTTAAAAGGGAATTCTATCTAGTTATTGTAACGTTATAAAAATACTATTTCTTTATTTGATTTATTTATTTATATGCATTCTGAAATTGTTACTTATTGGTAAAACAAAACAAGGTAAATGTAAAACCATCTGATAAAAAGATTTTTTTTTATGTTTTTTTATCTATATATATATATTTGTATGTTTAAAATGAAATTATATGTGTGAGCATAAATGGAAATATAAATGCAAAAAATATAAATAAATATTACAAGATTAGGAAGATTGAAACTAAAAATATAAAAATATGTGAATGTGTTGAGAAATCGTTAGAAGAGCTTTACCAGCACAATAATTAGTAAATTAAGTTGCTTCATCGAATATTATCGGCATAAGACCTAACAATGTAATAAGCTTTTTATAACAGATCTAATAAACCAAGAATGTTTGTAATATAAAAATAAATAAGGACGAAAACTAAATAAATAATATAACATCCCACCAAGCAGAAAAGTCGACATAGATGTGTTGGACAAAAACTTATAAGTGCTAATTTATTTATATAACTTTTACTTCAAACTAGCACTAATAATGGTACTCTTTAAATGAAGTAATCGTTCAACTTTGCTTCATAACACATTATCGCTTTTTATTGGCTTTTTCACTTATTTGAATTTATTTGTATGTTCGTGGTGGTTAAATATTTTTGAACAAAGTATTTTAGGACAGCTCGAACTTCAATTTTTTCCATTTTTCAAAAATGTGAAAACTTGTTTACTTTACTTTATCGCTCAGCTCTAATAAACGTGTCACGTGTCTGAAACTCGGCGGCATGTCATCTAAAGGATCATACTTTACAAACAACATTGTCAATCAGGCATACTTGTTCCATTTCTGTGTTACGCCGAGACCTTATCAAATTGCCCTTGTACATCTTGTCTTATGTAATCTATTTACTAATTAGTTGCTTGTTCGGCTGTTTGATATTTAGGATGTTACGATCATCACCACTTGCGTAAAATTCGCGTCTTTCACTTAAAAGACAGAGAGACTTACAAAATTTTAGACGAAAAATATTTACTACCTAACTCTTTCAGGTTCTCACTGTGATTCGTGCAATACCTTGCAGAGCTGAAACTTGTAAAATACATGCAAAAGCCATCGACTATTTGAAACTTGAAAAAAATTTAAATACTTCCTATGGTCTCTCTTAAGCACTGATAACAAATATCATGGCGAAATCATGATTATACCATTTATATTATATCTGTCTGAATTTTAATTATTTTATGGAGACTCTGGAAATTTCTATATCTATAAAACGCTAAGATACGTGACGGGAAAAAAGCGGTTATTTCTCTTTTGCCGGTGGCAACGAGGATTAAAATAACTAACTGATCATTGTTGTATTGGCATATGTAACATTTCTCATTTATAGAACATGCGTCACAATAAAAAATTATAATCTTGGTTACGTAATAATGTTTAATTCTTTGTGTGTTAAATTTTGAGTGTTAAGAGAAATTTTAGACGTGTTTGAATTTTATTGCCAACCCAAGAAACTAAATTTCACCGGAAACGGAGACAACAGCGTAAATAAAGATGCTGAAATTTCAATTCTGATAAAATTCAATAAGTATGACGTCATTTTTTTTCAATCTTAGTAAAATGTTTTAGTTAATGAAAACACCCGTTTTATTATTATTATTATTATTTATTATTATTATTGCTAACACTACAGCAGTTTCAGCAGCGGAAGTATCTTACCGCTGTTTTAAGTTGATCAAATAATGAATGTGATTCATGAAACACGTTTTACTGAATTTACATCTACAAAATCAATTGTAATTCTGACAAAATATCTGTTCGGAACTAATTTTATTTCGTTTCTATTAACCTGATTTTCCTAAAGTAATAAAATCTTGTGGATAGTTTTTTTTCACAACTTTCATTGAACTTCATATATTAAGTACTGACGTTTATTTAGTCTTAAGGAGAATACATGTTACTTAAAAGAATAAACTGGGGTCAAACTTTATGACAGGTGTGTCCAACCTTTTTACTTCCTTGGATCACATTTTCTTGAAAACATTTTTCTGTTCGGGAAGTAGCGTCACATTTTTGCAGCCAGTTTTAGCGTCGATGATTTTGGTATATAGGTTAGATTACATAGTACAGATAACGAAACTGCAATAGCGTAATTTGTTTTGCAAAATTAAATTTACAGTTGTAACCATTGTTGTCACACTTATAAAGATTGAAACTACGTTATTGCCAGCATCTTCAAAATAAAAAGCAAAATAAAGCATTTTGCTGACAACCTTGGCTATGAACCATATTCTGAATAATTGGAAGAATAAGACAACTATTGTTGATTTTGGATTCACTGTTAAAAATAATATGAAATTCACGGGAATTTTTTTTCCAGAATTTCACAGAAAAAGTCCCTTTTCATCACAAAAAGGCATTTTCCGTGAAAAAACAGAAAATTTCATCATATTTCCTGAAAACAACGAAACGGACGGAGACGGATGGGGACAACGGGGATATTACATATTTATTTTCAATATTTAAAAAACTGATATTTTGCTGCACAGAAATGAAAAAAAAAACTCAGCGAAATAATCCTTGCTCTTTTGTGAGATTTGTATCGTGCTGCTGCATTGCAACTGTATTGCTTTTGTTATCAGGATCACAAACTATATTCTTTGACTTTGACCCACGAGATCTTGTAAAGCAAGTTTGTTTTTTGTTCCCCGTTCACTACATGAATTCCCTTAATATCAGAAGTAAGTGTTTGGTTTTTATTTTTTAAATCTTAGTTTTAAACTGAATATAAGTGATATGCCAACTTTATAACGGAAAGTTACCGCTTCTTCAAACGCAGTTTTTCCTCCTTTTATCTCTCAAAACGGAGAAAAAACTTTTTTTTTCCTTTGCTGCCAGTAGTTTTACCGTGAATTCACAGATTTATTTTTAACAGTGTAGATACTTTCTTCAAGACGTTCTTCCAAATGAATTTTTATTTAATACACTTTGTTTTATTTTTAATTTCGCGTTTTACAAATTGTTTTTACCTTTTCCGCGTTTTAGCGACAGGATTTTAACTTTTATACAAAATGTAGTACATTTCCTTCTCTTCTCAAAAATACTTTTTTGGAAGTAGAGGTTTACGATGTAAATAGCGGTCGACTTTTAAAGATTTATGAGTTTAAAAGTCACAATGCCCAGTTACATTGACCGGCGTGGGCAACATGCTGCACTCTCAGAAAAAACTGTAAATTTATGAGCGTTTGCCCTTCAATTTTCACGGGCAGCAGCCTTATTTGATGAAAAACGGTCTAATCCACTAAATAAGCGGCCTTAACGCTTAGATACTGAGAAAATTAATAGCAATCCACATATTCTTACAGTTCTAGCCCATATGTTAGCAAAAATACGATACGACTCCATTCATTGTCCTCCGCTAGGGTGTAACCGCGTCCTTCGTTATACACGGCCGGTGCATGACGTTTAAAACGTCACATGAAGTGGATCATTTTTACACAGCCATTGGTTCAAAACGGTAGGAGTGCTGCTTTGCACCAATCACCGTGTAAAAATGATCCACTGCATGTAACGTTTTAAACGTCATGCACCGACCGTGTATAACGTAGGTCGCGGTGTAACCCTTCATTTTACTCGTGTTTCGAAAAATTTAACCCGCCAAAAAAGCGATTCTGTGATGATTAACTTACGTGTTACGTGCTACGGAACAGTAAGTAAAGTGTAAAGGGCATTATATCCTGTGCATTGTAATGCTGTAATACTTTGCCCCATAAAATTACGGGCTGCACAAAATGATGGGCATGGATATTTTTCTTTACGGGGTATGGCTGGAATCTCTGCTGCCGGCCTTTGCCCGTAATTTTACAGGAATTTTTTTATGTGTGTACCTTAATTTAATACCCATCGCGTTTGCATAGCTGCCAACAATTACGATTTTTGGTAAACAGTATTTTTGTATACAATGAGATGAAGATATATTAATCTTCATCTCGTTTATTCCAGGGTTCGTACGCTTTTACGGAAAATTTTTAATATAATTTTTCGCTTTATTTAAATGCAGAAAAGTACTACAAATCCTGCAATTAAAGAACGAGGCCTGTACAATTTCTGCTATTTTATATTAAATAGAAAAACTCTATTAAAAAATGTGGTAAAAACGTATGAACCCTGTAGTCGCTGAAATTTGCTATTAAATAAGGCGAAAATTTATTTTTCGAAATGCCAGTGGCCAAAAGATCGTAGAAGTTGGCAGCTATGTGCTTGTCAATAATTGTGGTCCATAGACATATTGATTAAAAGACATAAAGTTTTCCTCTGGTCAAAAGTGTAATAAAAAGTAAAAGTAACAGAAACAAACTCGGAAACTTTGACGGAAGAAAATTGTCAGTACAAATATTTTTTTATTTACAGAAACAAAAATCTGTTTTGAACAGTAAAAATAGTACTTGCAGTGGTCGCAGCCTACTATAGTTTCTCTAACACTATTTCCAGTCACACTAGTCGTTGGGGGCCACCGTAATACTTACCCATCATGGATATGCATAATATAAAATATGAAAATAAAACATGTGTAAACTATTTATAAAAAGCATTGCAATTTGAATAAAATCGTGGCTTGATGATGTCATAAACTTTAAATAAATGCTTTATTACTGAATTGCGTAAGAGAAACATCCTTATAACTCCAAAAGTGATAATCATATTAACTAAGAGTTTAGTGCGTCGGATTAAGCGTCTCATTTCCAATTAAAATATATCTTTGAATTGATGGCATTTGAATGAAATACAGGGTCATGAAAAATCGAAGTGTGTGGAAATAGGATTTCATTTATATCGGCAACTAATTATCCCATCGACTGTATTCCTTATGCAAAATTTATGTTTCTTTATTGTCTTTTATATTCACTCCTTAAAATAAACAATTTCGAAAATTTTTATATACCTCTCATCAGAACGAATATTTCGAGAGTCCGAAAAAATAGTTCCGAATAATCAAGGTTACTGAAATTAAATAAGCTTTTTCTAAGTATTACATACTAAGTATATACCAAATTTCAAGTCTCTATCTCAATTTGTTCGGGAGATAGGACGTTTAAAAAACACAGACAGACGGACGGCAAATTTAATATCCAGAGTCTGAAACATGTAAATCCATCAATTTTTTTTCGATTTTTAAAATGATTACAAGATTTACCCTATACTACGTATGATGGGTAACTAAAATGTTTGCAGTAGATTTGTGTTGCGCATACTAGAGAATTGCCACTGAAATTATTGTTGGAATATAAGATGAGAAATCAAAGGTGGCTGTATTTTACTTTTAAAAAAAAAAAAAGGTTATTGAATAAAATACACATTGATTCCGAAAAATAAATGCTTTTTAAACTGTTTTTTTTCGAAAAAGGAATTACCACAGTTCAATGTATTCTGTTTATAACTTGCATTTAATTTCCATATCGTTTTGCTGTTTCTGTAAAGATTTTCTTTGTACTCGCTTATCATCGTTTACCATCGCAAAGAGGTTAGTGACTATCTCTGTAGATTTCTATGCCACACTGCGCTGGTACAGCAAGTACGTACTTGGGAAACCTGGCTTAAGTTCTAGGCCCAAGCTTCCTTCTGGGCGTCTGGTTCGGCACGTCCCAAAGTGTTGCGCGGAGGTTCCCCTTAGAACACAGGTTTCACCTTCGCAAATTGTCACAGCGACTATGTCGTCAGTCGCTTAGGAGAACGGGGGTGATGCGTAGGTGGCAGTGTCTCCACTGGACATAGAGCACACAGGACTCCTCCTGGACATGCTCGTTAAAAGTTTCTCAGAACTTGGGCACGACGATTGACCCGTCTTGCGGCGGTGCTCAGTTTTACCATCGTTTATGACATTTTCGAAGAATCTTACCCAATCACAATTCACGACAGGTAACGTGATTGTGTAATTTTATGCTTAATTTTTATTACTAACCCCGAAGTTTAATAAGGCTACCAAAATGTACTATGTAAACGTTAAACAACTATAGAGCAAAGAAATGTGTCCTATTAACAAAAGTGTTGTGTCTTTAATAATCTAAAATGAATATCTAAAAATAACGCATATGTACATTTATCTATCTATCTATATATATATATATATATATATATATATATATATATAATATATGCATATGTATTTATCCATGTATGCATACATATACTTTATACTAACAACAATAAATTTTGTTTCAGATGGTGTTTCATCATCCATTTAACTTATGTTCCTGAAGCATTTTTCTAGATGGCGACATTCTGTTTCTACAAATTGTGAGTAAATTTTAGCATCATTGAGATTTTGCTGATTTTGTTTCTCAATGCGCAACAATACTGTGTTATTCATACTACAATTGCACCTATGCGGGATTTTATAACCTGACTGTGTGTCCATTGAAGAGATGTGTGTTTATCACTTCCTATATATACATTTATATATACAGGGTGATTATGAATTGTTTCAACAAAATAACGTAGGTGACAATCAAGACGAACAATGTTTGTTTAAGAGACGGGAGATGCAACTAGACTTTAGTCAAGAATAAACTGTGTTTCACTCCCAGCAGAAACCAAAAATTTGCCACAAAAATTCACCACTTTTTCAGAACAGAAAGTTGCACTTTTTATGTGACTGAAAAATTTGACTTTGAAAAATTTCTGGGGCAGAACTTAGGGTGACTGGTATATAACGCAACTAAGAGGGAGATATAAAGGGGTTAAATAGGAGAAAATACTTAAGGCACAGTTTTCGGCATTGACTTTTCAAATCATTCGGAGAAATGGAGAGTGAATGGCGAAAAATCTGCGTTCTGATACATAAACCCAAATTAGATGGTAGAGTTTAGTAAATAAAAGTGGTACTGGAATTGGTAGTCGGCGCTTCCAGGCATATAAGTTTAGGAAAAATAGAAAATCGGAGTAAAGTTTCCAGAATAAAGCTCGAATGGAATGAAGCAGTTCAATTTTTAGTCCTTGAAATATTTAAAGTAAATCTTTTAATGTATGCAAAAGTAATGAACATATTAACACCGTAATTGTTTAACGCAAACGTTTCAATATTTATGTACAGAATATCTTAAAATGAACTAACTGTTCGAAAAATACAAAAATAAAAATATATTACAGCTATTCCAGTTATTCTTGCAGTAGCATAACGTGTAAAATCTCTAAATTAAGATTTCTTTACTGCGCTTTCTCGTTTTAGTTCCAAATATGACCCATAGATGATGCTGAGCTGTATCAAACTCATAGAACGCTCATACTAACATATAAATGTGGATCAAGTGTTACTCATTTTAATTTGGTTTTTGGAAAGCAGAAAAAAGGTTTACGTTATGAAATTGCAAGGTCATTTTGAAAAATATTAAGCATTTTGAGATATTGTGGCGCCATCTGTCCATGATATTTAGACCTAAAACAAGTAAACGTTGTAAAGCGATTTCTTACGTCACACATTACTCTCCTGCAAGTCTAACTTCAACAGCTGTCAATGTTTACTTACTTTTGAGTTTTTAAAACCGCCAGTTCATTTATGACTGTTATGCTTTTTCGTAGTACATATATATATTTTTTATAATCCTTAATTATTTTTTACTTATTATATTTCACGAATTTACAACTTTTATTCCTATAACATTACAATTCACGTAAGACTAAGCACTAGCTTAATTAATAAATCTCCAGTTTTAATTAACATGTCTTCTATAATTACATGTTACTTAAAGATTAATTTTCTATTGATTATCGTACAACGTTTGAATATATTATTTTTACAATATAGTTGTGTCTTACACATTAATTGTAAACAGCATTAATTGTAAACAGCATTAATTGTAAAACCTTTTTTTTTATAAAAATCATAACTTAATTTAAAACAAATAAATAAATAACATAGATAACAAGAAATATAATCTTATTAAGCTTAAACCAATTTCTTAAAATTTAAAATACATTATTTCATCTTTTGTAAATTACATAATAATTAAAACTTGAAATTTTATTAATGCTGAAATTTTTTTCAATATCACAAAAATCATGTGATGATAATATTAAAGTTATTCAATTTAATTTTTAACAGCATCTTACGCTCAGAATTTTATTAAGTCGAACTTCAATTTAAAAATGGAAAGTAAATAATAATAATAAATAATAATAAATAAACACATAATAAATGACGAATTTCCATTATTCATTGTTGGTATTAAATATGGATTCTTTGTTAGACAAATACATTAATTATTCAAATGTGGAATTTTTTATTTAGAAAAGAAATTATTTTGACTTTTAGTTAAAGCTGCGTCTGAAAGCAAACAATGTTTATTTTTCATTATCACATATCCAAAAGTGTTTGGAATTGTGAATAGAAAAATTAAGGATGAAAATTTTTGTCGTTTGCCAATAACGAAATTCAGTTTTTTAAAAATATTTTTAAGTGTGTAATATTTAACTCATTATATAAAAATGTAATAATTTAAAACTTGTTGATTATTCTCAGAATACTGTTTGTACGAATAACTGGTTCGTTTATTTTTTTTAGAGAATTGATGGTGCATCATATTATGGAAAGAATTTATGTAAAAATTTATTTCGTATATTAATGAGTTTAATCATTTCAGGCCAAATGTTGTGCAATATTTGCTATATTGTGCTTCGGAATAACAGAAATAGCAAAACTGCACATAAGCCTTTTAAAAGCAGACAATGTCTAATTCTTAGTATTTAAAAAGTAAATTTTAATTAAATTTGTTACAAAAGACGTTTATAGTAGCAAATGATCTATTATAGTTTATAACAGTGTTTCTCAATTTTATTAGGTCCATCGTAGCCCAAGGAGATATGGGAATTTTACATTTGCCCACTATAAATAAGAAAAAAAATGTGGTATTTTTTAAGAAACGAAATAATTGAAATTCTGATGCCGGATATGTTTTTCAAAGCATATGTTATTTGATGAAGCAAAAATAAAACATTACTTGGTCAACAATAAGGCGAGTTGTATCGCAATATAGAGTGACAAAAAGCACATTTTACAATTTCGGATATCAATATTTTGTGAGATTATCACACTAAATTACAAAAACAATTAATGAGATACTTGTATCTAATAGTTTACCCGTTGGGGACGAGCGACACGTATACGTGACGCATAAGATGCTCAGAATCCTTCATTATTCCCACCAGTTAATTTTTATTGTAAGCTTTGGCATATTTAATCGTAGCATTTCTGCGATTCAATTAGGCGCAAATTTCTGTTTTGAAAAACCGGTGGTAAAAGATTAAAAATTCTGTATAGGACGCTCGTCGCGAAGGGGTTAACCTTTTTTCTTAAGTTTGGTTCATATTGTCGTAATGTTTAATACATCTAATCAGAAACATTGAAGTAGTTATTTGTAGCTTGTATCTTTTTTTCATCAGAATATTTGAAACAATAAACAATTTTTCAACCCACCTTTCAAATACAAAAAACGACCTAATTATTTCATTTCAAATGTTTGGTAGCGTTTTTAAATTTAAATTCAGCTCCCTATTGGTCAATTCAAGAATTTGATGACATTAGTTTCCTCTGTAGTTGAAATCGCTGCAATGTACCATTTCGTATTTGAAATGTGAGATTGTATTCCGTGATATGATTGTGAAGCTTTTTGAAATATTAAGAATGTAAAATGTTTAGCAATAAACAAAAGTTTTTACTCTTATGTTCAGGGTTTGACAAAAACGGTCGCCAGGTCGTCATTAGCGACCAAATATTTTTATCTGGCGACCAAGTTATTTAATCTAATGGGTTTTTTTGTTGTTGTTTCTTTTTTGTACAAAAATTGACCTAAGCTTTCTTGAAATGAGCACAAATGCCACCCTCCCTCCCCTCTCCCAATATTAAAAAATAAACTTTTAAATTATATTCATACAAAAAATATTTTGACCTTTTGCTTTTAATTAGGCAAAAATAAGCTCATCCAATGTAAATTTTATCAGAATTATTTGAAACTTCGACAGAAAAATAGGCGAAAACTTGTTTTCCTGCTTCACTATCTCGTCGATGCGCTCCTCAGCAGATATAGATTTTGTAGCATTCAACTATCAGGGCATTTGAAGCATTTGGCAATCAGCATTTTCCGAACATGCCGGTTAATTCACTCTTTACAGTATTTTTTTCTTATTTTGAAAGATATATGATTTTGATAAGTTTCATAAGAAAACTTAGTTTATATTATCTTTCTAAACTATGTAACTAATAATTCTAAACAATGCCTGTTATTATTTTCCTCAATTAATTCATAAAAACTTTTGTGCTTTTTGAAAATTAATGACGAGGAAGGAGGGGGTGGTAAATATTATGTTTATTGTGAGATAATTTTGGATTGTGCCAGTATAGTAACTCACCATTTCGTATTTGAAATGTGAGATTGTCTTCCGTGATATGGTTGTGAAGCTATTTGAAATGTTTAGAATGTAAAGTGTGTGGCAATAAACAAATGTTATGTTCTCTTATGTTCATGACTGATAATTTTGGATTGTGCTAGTATACTAACTACTATGGAAAATGGTGGGTGTTAGTTTAACATTAGAATTATGGTTAATTTTCCATCTAATACTTGAATCTGAAATTACTATATTTATTATACTTTCATTCATTTTAAAAATTATGTAAACCAAAATATTATTTTAATGTAGTAAAAATGGTTTACTAATTAATTGTTTCTTGGCATCGCGTTTAATATCAGCTGTGATTTACCGAATAAAACCACTTTTTCCGGTTCAAAATTAGAATCAAAATATATAAATTAAAGTACTTTTTATACACGGAAAACACTGTTTAATTAGTTAAAATTCAATATGGAAAATAAAACAGCAATTTTGTAGCTATAGAAGTAGAACACGCCAAAGTAACGAACAGTAACGTAAACATTATACTCTTTTTTTTCTCAAAACAGCATTTTTAAAACTGTAGATTATCTTGTTCCACTAATTTCAATCAATCATCTTAATATTTTTGAAAATTATTAGTCACACATCTTTATAGTGAAATAGGCAGGATTTTATAGAAATATGGATACCTCGTGTTTCTGAGTAAATTTAAGTAAAGAAATTATTAATTGAAAATTTATATTTTATTTTGAATCGATGTCATTTTATTAAAAATTAATATATTTTTTTAAAACAGGTAGGGTGAAACCCCCAGTTATTGACACCTAACTAGTAACTGACACTGCAGCAGAAATCTAACTCAAATAAGTATTTTCTTGTGAAATTCTGCAAAATAATGTCATCTAGGGGTAACTTATTTGTCTTAACTGTTATAACTTATTTTTCAGCTATTGGTTTTTCAAAAAAGGGTTGGTGTCAGTTACTGGAGATATTGACAATATTTATGAAAAAAATAATAATTTTTAGCAATAAAAAGTATAATTTTTCAAAATTTTGTCAACAATAATTTTTTAATGTCTATTTACTATACTTTCATAAACAAAGATAAGATAAAATATATTTAAAACTTTGTAATAGTGATTTGAACAAGAAAAAGTCCTTAAAGTGTCACTTATTTTCACCCTACGTATTTTACTATATTTTGGGTTAAAAAACTAAACTTTTTATTTTTGTGGTTGCAGATAAAATCTACGATGCGTTATTGTGTCCACAACTTCACCCATTTCTTTTAATCGCCCCACATATCAGCTGTCAAGCAGCTGTTTTTTAAAATATAAATTTAAAAGAAAAAACATGTATATAGTTATCCACTTTAATAAATGGGGTTTTAAAACCCTTCGCATTTCGTCAAATGTATCAAAAAAAATTTTTTTGGATCTTGATGATAATATAAATGCTAAGTATTTTTTGCGTACAATCTGATTGTCTGAAAATACTAATGTGTAATGAAAATGGTTTACAGATGGAATGCTTTTCTTCAGCAAATTTAATACCTGTAAAGTGCGTACACAACTGAGAAATTCCAATAAAGATGTCACCACTATTTCAGATTATAAATCTCTACCAAATATTTTTTCGGTATTTTTATGATAGACGGGCGCAAATATCGCCAATAGCAGTTTTTGTTTCCGATTTTGAATATTTCTTAATTATTTTTTTCTATTTTAAATGACATGTGTGAAAGTCATGTATAATGTATGTATTTTTATTTGAAGTTATGTATTTTAAATGAAATGAGTAAAAGGTTAAAAATTTTAATGAAAATTAAGCAATACGAATGGTGGTGACGTGAAGGATATTTGGCGATTTATCATTTGTGCCCAGCTAACATAAAAGTAACATTTTGTTTTCAGCTTCAAAAAATTTTGCGATTAATAGCAGAATTTTAAACACTGTTTTACGATTAAATCAATGAAAAATTTTATTCGAAAACTGTGGTAGAACAGTTCGCACCGTGTACCTGATGTGACTTCAATTAATGCGTGTCTTGCATTTCAGCAAATTATACTCGACATAAAACGCGATTCTTTCATTTACATCATTTCCTTTTGTTTGTTTTTAAAATTTAAAAAACTAAATATAAGAACGGAGCAAATTTCCGAATTCATTCTGAATCCAAGACAACGAAAATGTTTAACGATAATCTAAATATTATGCACGAAAACAAAACAATAACATACAAACAGCTTTATTGTAGTTACGTAGCATTCTTCGTAGGTACGTGAATTATTAATACTTTTTAATCAATGCAAATCAATCATATGCGTGTGCATGCATGTCTTTTAACACCCCTAATGACTCACATTTCATTTAAATTCAAAATGAGAACTTATATTTTGCATATAATTTACATATCTATAAATAATGTAATGCACTGAAAACGGATTATTCAATGAACTATTTTCTGCAGCAACTTTTAAACAGATAATGTCATTTACAATCTTGTGCGTTTAATACTTACAACAGGTATACGCACCGCTAGCACTATTTTTTGTACATACGTGTGGTGAGTATACGTATGTACGTTTTCATACTTTAAGTATTTGATACTTAGCGTGAATCTGATTTTCTGAAAATACTGTAATGTAGTGAAAATGATTTACCGATGGAATGCATTTCTCTATAACATATATTGCCTGTAAAGTGTATATACACTTCTTAGAAAATGCAGAAAATATGACACCCCTATTTTCGATTAGGAATCTCTGCAAAATATTTTTCCCTCAGATTAAAAATATTTATGTGATTAATAGCAGGATTTTTAACATTTTTCTACGATTAAATATGGTGAAAACATATATTCGAAAACTGTGGTAGCACCCCGTACCTGAGGTGACTTCAATTAATGCGTGTCTTGTATTTTAGTAAATTGTACTCTATGTAAAATGCAATTCTTTCATTTTCATGATTTCCTTTTATATTTTTGTAAGTTTAAAAAATTAACATAATGACGGAATCAATAGCTGAATTCCTCCTGAAACCAAGAGAGTAAGAAAATGTTTAATAATAGTCTATAAATAATGCACGGAAAACAATACATTGGCATACAAACAGATTTATTGTTGTTAAGTGACATTATTCGTAGACATGCGAATTATAAATACTTTTTAATCGATGCAAATGAATTAGGTGCGTGTTTATGCTTGTATTTTTACATACACAATGCTTTATGTTACATTTGATTTAAATGCAAAGAGATATTTTGCGTATAATTTTATAAATAATACATTGCACTGAAAATGGTTTATTCAGGGAACTATTTTCTGCATCCACTTTAAATAGATAATGTTATTACGATCTTGTGGTTTTGTCACTTACAACAGCTATATATTCGCATCTAGCACTTGTTATAACTTAAATTGAGGGGGTCGAAAAAAGAAAGTGCCAAGCCACATTTTTGGTGAAATAAATCTAACACGGTTGCTTAATATTGTAAATTATAATATCCAACATATAATTTGTTTCTCATGTCACTTGGTGGCATCATATGTGACAGCTATCGTTTTTGCCCCCAATGAAGATAGCTAATTTACAAAAGACGTAATAGTAATATCATAAAATTAATGCCATATTGTGACTCAGAATATCTCAAATGTTACTAATACATTGGCAAAAAAACTTCAAGTTATATATCTTGATTTGAGTATTTGATCTAATTTTCAAATTGAAACATTTCAGAAGTTCAAAAATGTGGCTTGGCACTCTCTTGCCCCGACCCCCTCAATTAATACCTTTTATTTTAGATAAATGCATTCCACATAAATGCGACAGTTTTATTTGAAAAATGTTATTTAAATGCACTAGAAAGTCGAAAAAGTTAACCATAACGACGAAGTTATTTCTCTAAAGTACGCGAGATTCAAAACCACAACATAAATGTTTAAGGATTAACGAAAAATAACGCATGAAACTGAAAAATTTGACAGGTTAAATAGCATAATAATGCTTTTAATTCGACGTACATGAAATGTAATAAAAATATAAATATATAAACATAAATGCAATGCTAAAACAATTGGCCAAGCAAAAATATCTATTTTTTTATATAACATTTCTAATAAGCAACTAATTTTCTAGATAAAGAAAAAGATTAAAAGTTAGCTAACTATAATAGCGATAACATAAAAAATATTGAACTATTTTCAGTGGTTATAGAAAATTGGAATATAAACATTGTCTGTTTTCCATTATTTTGGGAACTGAATCTGTGCTCTTAAATTAATGCGTATCTTGAATTTTACAAATATTATACATAAAATTCAATAAATTAATTTGTAATGATACCTTTAATACATTTGAAAGTCTAAAGATTTAAACATAATGATGAGATTTACTTTCCTTGCCATAGATCTAAAGCCACAAAGAAATGTTTAGCTATTACCGAAAGGTATAGTAGGAAACAAAACAATGACATCGAAACAGTATTATTGAAGTTAAGTTGCGTTATTTGTAATCATTTGAGTTAAGATATTAGATATATCTTGCGACAAAAGTAGTACTTGTAGTTTCTTTCTTCGTTCAGAATGGTTAATCTGTTATAGCCAGCCCAATATTTCTTGATTTGTCCCTATTATTTCCTACCAGGATTCTCACTAATTCAAACGGAAAGAGATTATTTAGACGCAGTCTGCTAAGAAAATATAAATACTTTAATTTGGCAAATTTCAATTTTGTCATGATTACTTGTCTATACTTGTCCTGAATTTTATTTGACATAAAATGCAATAATTTAATTTCTAATAATACATTTTACGACAGTTGAAAGTATAAAAATTAAACATAGTGAAGAAATTTATTTCCCTTCCCTTAGATCTAAAACCACGACAAAAATGTTTAACTATTGTTGACAAGTAATGTATAAAAGGAAACAATGACATCTAATCAGCTTTATTGAAGTTAAGTAGCGTTATTTGTAATCATTTGAGTTAAGATATTAGATATATCTTGAGACAAACATAGTACTTCTAGTTTCCTTCTTCGTAAATTGAAAGTACTCAGAATGTTTAGTCTGGTATAATCAGAGCGCAGTATTTCTTGATTTGCTCCTATTCTTTCCTACCAAGATTCTCATTAATTCAAACGGAAAGAGATTATTTCAATTCAATCTGCTAAGAAAATATAAACACTTTAATTTGGAAAATTTTAATTTTGTCATGATGACTTGTCAATACTTGTCCTGAATTTTATTCGACATAAAATGCAATAATTTAATTTCTAATAATACATTTTACTACATTTGAAAGTATAAAAATTAAACATACAGTGGTGGAAAAAAGTATAAAGCCACTTGAAAATATGATATAATTAAAAAACAAAACATGGAACATTTATGAAATTTCATACACATATATTATAAGCTACAAGGAAGTAAAGAAAAAATAAATTCATTAATAACTACATTAATAAAAGGTTAACAGACTTAAGAAAATTTTCTGTACAAAGAAATTTGGAAACAATTATAAAGTCGATACATGTATTACATCAATAAACGATGTGAGATCATTTTTTTCGATGACTTTGACTAGTCTCTTGTTCATGGAATCTATCAGACCACACAAAGTACTTGCTTCAATATTGTTCCAGCAGTTTTTAATAGCATTCATCAAATCTAACTTTGAATTGATTTGTCGTCCATTTTTGTAAACATTTCGGGCTAAAATTCCCCAAATATTTTCTATTACATTCCGATCGGTGCTACATGCTGGCCATTGAAGGCATTTCACCTGACTGGCTTCCAGCCAAGATTTAGTTGACTTCGAAACATGAACGGAAGCGTTGTCCTGCTGAAATGTCCAGTCTCCTGACGTTATAGGAGGAGAAATGGGTAATAAATTATCTCCTAACATATCTTTATATAAAACTGAATTCATTTTGTTATGCATGAAAACAATTGGAGTGGTTCCACAGGCAGCAAATGTAGCCCAAACCTTTACCGAGCCACCTCCAAATTGACGCTTTGAAAAAATATGAGATTCCTGCCGTAAATCATGCCAAAAATATTTATAGCCGTCGGGTTCATCGAAATTAAATTTATTTTCATCGGAAAAGACAACATCTCTCCAATTTGTGCCTTCGGTTACATGTTTTCGTGCAAAGTCTGAACGAACATTTTTGTGGTGCTTAGAAAGAGGTGGATTTCCTTAATTTTTTTTAATTGAACAGTGGGATTGTTACTTAAAACATTTATTTCCGTTCGGCTTGTACGTGGTAATTGTAACTGTTCTTGAATTTGAGCAGACGACATTTTTAGTCCGCAAGCTAGCTTACGGATTTGTCTTGATTGCCTTACGGTTAAGGATTTCGGTCTTCCTGTATGCTTCTTACTGCCGTAATCTTCGGGATTTCTGAGAAAACTGTTTACTGCAGCCTTGTACCTTCCTATTTTAATATTAGAACCAGACATTCCAGCTTCATTTAAAGTTAATATTTTAATTTGTTCATCATCGGATAACTTTTTTCCTCCTGGCATTGTATTAAACTAACCAAATACAAAATGAATGCACGTAACACGTTTACATTTACCTAAACTTTCATGGCGACCTACTTTCTCAAGTCTGGCATTATGCCAAATGAGGCTAGAACCATCGGCTTTATACTTTTTTCCAAGGTGTTTTTCATTGGTTGTAAGAAATTAGCATAATTTATGTTCCCCCTTCCGTTTTTCTAAATAAAGTTTATGTGTATTATTGCGATGTTGATCATGCAAATGAAATAGAATTTGCGCTATCAACAATTCCATTACTTTTTGACTTTTGTAAATTTTTCTATCGACTTTATAATTTTTTCCAGCACTGTAGTGAAGAAATATATTTCCTTTCCTTTAAATCTAAAACCACGACAAAAATATTTAACTATTGTTGGCAAGTAATGTATGAAAAGAAACAATGACATTTAATCAGCTTTATTGAAGTTAAGTAGCGTTATTTGTAGATATTTGAGTTAAGATATTAAATCTCTCTTGCAACAAATGTGGTAATTCTTGATTCCTTCTTCATTAGTTGAAAGTATACAAAATGTTTAATCTGGTAAAGTCTGCGCAGTATTTCTAGATTTTCTTTAATATTTACTACCGGCATTATCAGTAATTCAAACGAAAGAGATTGTTTAGATACAGTTTGTTAAGTAAACATAATCCCTTTCATTTTACAAAATTCAATTTCAACAGGATAATATAGTGTTATTTCAATTATTGTATATTATATATTTAGAATGAAATTGTTATTAACTGTCAATTATATTTTAATAAATCAAGTCAAAATGAAAACTAAAGGTATTTAGAAATGCAAGATAAAACACTGATAGTTAATTTTCAGACGGTTTGTCGGCAGGTGTTATAAAATTCTCGCGATCAAAATTTCACTGAACAAAATCTTGCGTGAATAAAATGTTGTAAGGATAAAATCTCGCATCGATGGAACCTCTCGAGGACGGTATCTCGCGAGGACAAAATATCGCGTGGACAAAATATTGCGCTGAAAAAAATCTCGAAAAAGAATTAACGCATCAAGCATAGTTAAAGCACCATCAGAGTAGATTAGAAATTTCGGACTCCACATTGAATTTGGAATTTCTCAAAAATAAATAAATAAATGGTTCGATATTACTCATTAATTAAACAGTAAAACTCGGAGGATCAGTTGCAAAATTGTATGAAAGAGATATATTAATTTTTCTGATGAACTATAGTGCATTACTTTAAAAAAATTATTATATAGGAAAATATCTTTAATAATAAAATTTCAAATAATGAGAACATGTTTCGTTTTGAAACATGAATATAGCTATCAATTATAATGGAATCGCCATTTTCGTAAATTTATTATTATAAAATCGCTATTTTATTAAATATATTATAAGGAATCGCCAATTTATCACGTCAGAAAATTTCAAACGTATGCTATAGTCGAAAAATATATCCAAGAAAAATGGCTCTTATATTAATATCATTACAATGAAATATAAATCTGAAAAGTTTTTAAAAAATGTTTTAAAATGCTTACAAGATACTGAAAACTTTTGAATTCTTTAAACAAATTTGCAAATATTTGGACCACAATTTATAAGAGATCATGTACATTCTAAAATAATGGGGACGGTGGGAGATCACTTAAGTTAAAGGCAGTAAGTTGCTTGCGTCATCGCTAAGCATAATTTGTGAGCATAATTGTTAAAACTCATAAGTTTGTTTTTAAACGAAGCATTTATAATTATTCACATGATTCTGTTTTCCATTCATTTGTCTAATCAAGATTTTTACTCGAGATACTTTGGTCAAGCGATAATTTGCCCGTGCGAAATTTCGTTAGCGCGATATTTTGTTCCATTACCCATGTCTGCAAATAAATATTTTCAGCGAACGCGTTAAAATTTTCGAATGAGTGAAGAGGGCTATATTACACTGCGACCGACTTCAGTACCGGCCGAATTAGCTCTTGTTTGTTTCTCCGGCCTTAGGACGGCATTCATGACATCAGATCACGTGATATACCCCCGACCCAATTGACTGAAAAAGCTCTTGTTCGTTTCCCCCTCCCTAGGACGTCCCTCTCGGACGATTGGGTATGTGTAGATCACTTCATATGACTTCCTGAATTCCGTCCTAAACCATTGCCCTAACAATCAAGAGTTTTGTCGGCCGGTACTGACATCGGCCGACTGCAAACAGCAGTTATGATATTGGAAATACAAGATATTTTTTTACAGTAATAAGAGAGATCTTAGAAGAACAATTATACACATTAGTATTGAAAATTGATTTTTTTATTTACAGTCTATTTGTGAAGACAAATTGACGAAAATTCATAAAATTTAGAGTAGCGCACTCGCTGAAAGGTTAATATGAAATCAGCCGGCTGTTATTTCTAATAATCTCAAACACTCTGTTTTCTATTAAAATATGAAACCATTAAGATGGATCACAATTTGTGTAATAACTAAAATAGGTGTAAAAATAAAAAGGTTCTAAAACGTTAAAACCAGTTTAAGATGTTAAAAACACCCATCGGAATCCCGAGCGCTTTCAACCAGAAAACCTAGCCATCATCAGAGGGTGAAAATGAGAAAAAATTCTGTAACCTCCGGAATGTATGCTGTTTAAATAGTAGAAGGCGAAACCACAAATGGAGAAGGTAGAAGGGGAGTCGAAATATCTAATAGCAGTAAAGTATCATTTAATTAAAAGAAAGCAGCATATAATTTTTATGTCAGATGGGCATTTAACGTATGTTCTCAAAATTATATAAACTCAGAACTAACCACAATTAAGGAAATTGCAACCCAGAATGGGTATTCAGTGAAATTTATTAACAAAGTAATTTTTGCATTTAATAACGGTAAAATAATGGCCAGGAATAAAACACAAGTTTCAAAGTTTTGTAGTATAGATTATATTCCCCAATTTTATGAAAGAATCCGGTATGCTTTAAAGAAATATGACATAACATTAATCGCCAAACCTCCAACAAAATTAAAAAATCTAGTACACAGAAAAATTCACCCCATAAATATGCATGGAAGATCAGGAATTTATATCATCCTATTTAAATGTAAAAATAAAAATGAATTATTTACATACATAGGTATGACAACTAGGAAATTACAAGACTGCATAAGGGAGCATAAGTCAGACATAGAAAAAGGAAAACCATCTACTGCACTTTCTTGGTTAAATTTGAAAACAGAAATTGATATCTATTTCAGTAAAGTAAAGATTTTCGCGCTAATGAACGACTATACTACATGTATAGTAAGGGATTCAGTGGAAATTCTGACAAGTGGTGGGAGATCGTGTAATGATGTTATCATACAATGTTCCAAAAATCTGGTATAATCTATTTGATGTTGATGGTACATTTAGGTTGGGATAACCCACCTCGCTCAGTAGACTAGTCCATCCCCCTCCCCCCTTCTCCATTTGTGGTTTCGCCTTCTACTATTTAAACAACTTACATTCCGGAGGTTACAGAATTGTTTCTCATTTCCACCCTCTGATGATGGCCAGGTTTTCTGGTTGAAAGCGCTCGGGACTCCGATGGATGATTTTAACATCTTAAACTGGTTTTAACGTTTTAGAACCTTTTTATTTTTACACCTATTTTAGTAATTACACAAATTGTGATCCATCTTAATGGTTTCATATTTTAATCGATACACAAAGGTGAATTTTGTTCCAATTTTAGAGTATTTTTCTATATATTAAATGACTCTGTTTTCTTCTTTGAACAAACTAAGTTGTGAAATTTTGTATGTAAAAGACAGGATGAAAGAAGAGTCCTTCACACATTTTAATATTTAATGAAAAAGGTCCAGTAATTAGCGCACGAGAATGTGGTTTCGAAGGAAAAATCTGCTAATGATTTACAATTTTGTTTACTCACATTACAAGTATAATTTAAAAAAAGGTTTATTTTGTACAATTTGCCACTATATTTCAGCATGTGCGCTCTCAGTAGCCCATACGATATTCAAATGATACTGTATATAGTTCCATAAGTTGAAAATTGACTGTAGATTTAAAAAAATAAATGGTTTGTAGCTGCTTACTTTGAGATATTGATGCTCTTTTGCTGCTTGGAAGATATAGTGTCATCTGTGTGAGCAAATTGGAACTAACTTTTTATTTACTTGAAAACTTTCCATATTAAGACGCATTTTCGTCCACACCACACTTCCAGTGCGCCAAATACTAGAATTTTATTGAATATTAATATATTTCAAGGATTTTAGGTCCACCTTATTATACATTATTCATTAAAGATAACAAATCATATCCATTCACACAAGAAAATTTTCTTATTCAGATAAATCCGGTAATTAAAACTATTTAAATGGTTCGTTATTCAACTTACACCTGGATGTTACCGTAAATGCAATCTCTTTAAATACTTTAAAATAGAATGTGATTTTCCTGATATCTGAACTTCTGAAATATATTGAATTGATTTTTTACTTAATATTGTAACTTATTTTTTAATTATTCCTAAAAGCTATATATATATCATTTTAGATAAATAAATATTTTAATCCATGACCAAATCACTGAATCCATCTTCGAACATACTGAATTCTGATACCATATTACGAAATAAAATATTTGTTGACCAGTATTTGAAATTATGTTATGAGTATCATCAATATTATAAGTAAATACAACAATCTACTTATAATAAAATCCGAAGCCAAGAAACTGTCTGTAACCATTCCATGCAGGACCACTCTGGTCTGCAAATCGACTGTAGTTAAACGCCATGTTAGGCTTAATGAAACACGTATGCTAACATATCACAGCTAAATGATAATATATTCCACTTGAAATCATGTCTGTCCAGCGTATTTTTCCTATAAAACATGTATATCATATCCTATTATAATGTTTTAAGTTCTTAATTAAAAATCCTGATTAAACAATCCTAGGAATCCTAGACGAACACTGTTTGTTGCGAACAATATTGTTTTGGCGCCATCTACCGGCTTTAAAATGTACTTTTATACAATACAAACCTTTCATGCTGTTTGTATGAAGTCTTATGAAAATGAAACGCAGATCAACAATCCATCATTTTTGACAGGGATTATATACTAGCTTTTTAAAAACTTACTCTGTAACGATGATTGTTGGCGAAGTGGTTTTACGTCGGTTAAGCTGCAAAAAGTAATTTGTTAATATCCAGGTAAACAGGTCACACAGAGTGAATAGATGCGAACTCAGGTGTTTCTTGATAAACAAATATTTTTATTCCAGGTTGCAGTTGACCATGGGTTCAGGTACAAGCATCCATGGACATGAAAATGCCGAGAGCACTGGAGAGGAGGCACGGACAATTACAAATATTTAATCACCGACAAGCAGAGAGAGAATGTCTACAGTTACATGATTTCTTTTCGTGGTTCCCGTGCAGCGATGGCGATAATTACACATGCCAATCAGCCAGATAACGTACTGTTTTGGCGAGAACAACGTGAAAAGAAACAGGTGATGTCTGTCCGTTAATGATAAGCCTATGGGGGAGAGATGAATGTAAAATATGAATTTATGCGCCAGAAGGAGATATGGAATTTTGGTAAACCAGACAAAACCGCATGGAGTCCTTTCTCATGGGGTTAGCTTAAAGAATTAAGAACTGGGGTTAAAAATAGAATTGGTACGTTAGAGATATTATACATTAAAGGCAGCTGGGCAATTGGGAAAATAATGAAATACGTTAAAAGGAATGAAACCTTGACGAGCAAAGTGTAGGCGTAAAAATGTAAGTAAAGTTTAGACGCTGGAAGAAAAGCGCGGATTATAATGGGAATAAATTCTTTTTCTCTTTTTTTTATAACGACATGATTTATGCGGTGAGGAAAGAGATGCGAATGAATTAAAGAACGCATAATAAAAGAGAAATACAGGGAGCAGCTAGATTTTATAACACGAAAAAACATAATTTTAAAGAAAGATAATTTTTAGAAAAAGGAAGGGGGTGTAGGAATTAATTTTAAGAAAGTGGAATATGTGAAGTTAAATCCACTTCACATACTCTACTTAATTTTTTACAAGCCTAAGGAATTACGTTTAGAAATAATTATTTAAATCTTTTTTTTGTTTATTCATAAGGTAAAATATCCATAGAAACTTTCCAAATTATGTTAATCTTATATATATATATATATATTTAATGTCATTTTGAACATTTAGTAAATTTAGGATTTAAAAATAAATCTTGCAAAATCATTTAATTCAACGATTTAAATCATGATTTAATCCCGAATTTAAATCATCTTATTAAAATCGTCGACACCTAGATTGTTTTGGCGACATCTACCGGCTTTAAAATGTACTTTTCTATGAAGTCTTATGAAAATGGAACGCAGTTTAACAATCCGTCATTTTTGACGGGGGTTATATACTAAATGTTTACAAACTTACTGTGCTTAATTTTTTACAAGCATAAGGAATTACGTTTAGAAACAATTATTCAAAGCTTTATTTTGTTGATTCATAAGGTAAAATATCCATAGAAACTTTCCAAATTATGTTAATCTTAGATTTTATTATTTTTTTGTCATTTTAAACATTTAGTAAATTTAGGATTTAAAAAAAATATCAGTTGATTTAATTCAATGATTTAAAGAAAATCACTTGATTTAAATCATGATTTAATCCCCAATTTAAATCCTCAGATTAAAATCGTTGACACCTAGATTGTTTTGGCGCCATCTACATGCTTTAAAATGTACTTTTCTATGAAGTCTGATGAAAATGAAACGCAGATCAACAATCCGTCATTTTTGACGGGGGTTATAAACTAGTGTTATAATAAAACTTCAAGATTTTTTGGATTTCAAAAAAAAATTAAAAATCCAATTATTATTTTTTTTTTTACAAAACAAATAAACCGTTTTATTCGTCTATTCAGGCATCGTTCAGAAAACCGTAATAGAATTACCAAATTTAACATCGTAAAATGTAACGAAAAAAAAAAACATAATAATATGAATAACTAATTTTACGCAAGAAGAACTTTGTTAATGATATTATTGTGAACCGCTTATTTTAAAAATAATTACTCAATTGTTTTTCATATGAAAATATTTACTTTAATCTTATTATCTTCACAGTCAAACAAAACATAAAAATTAACTTTTTAAAATATTCTCTTTAGGCTAATTTAGAACAAAGGAACTAAGTGCATGATGTTTGTTTGTTTTTTTGTCAAAAGTAAATTATAAGTAATGTTTAGCAATATTGAATTTATGAAATAAGAAACAAAGAAAAACGTGTTTTATCTTACGAAAATCTTTAAAATACTTGTTCAAAATTTCCACTAACAACAAATTGTTTATTATCTATAATTTGTTTTTTTCAAAATTTTGCGGAACTGTAGCATTTTTAAACTTTATTAAACGAGTAGCAGATAAAAGCAAGAAGAAATAACGCATTTCATATATTATCACGTGATAACATATTTACATTCAATTAATATTACTCTATAAAGTGACCACATTTCAAAAATTGTTCACTAGAAAGGTTTAAAAACTTTATAAATTTATAATTTTTTAAGCGTTACCTTTCTTAAACTTCATAAATTTATCTTTATAAAACTCAGCAAGTTTTAAAATTCAAAATGCCGAAGTTGATCTTTTAAACATATAAGTCTGTCCCTAAAAATTGGGAATATCTGTCCACTTTATTAAGCAGTATTTATCAGAGACATGGCACATGCAAAGAGCGCATGCTCTGATTCGAAATGTTTGTTCAAACCAATCAGAATACGTGTTACAAAACTTTTATTGTGAGTTTACAGGCAGGGACATTAACGTGCATCAGGACCTGAAACTCACTTTGGCTTGATTGGGCCCTGAATCTAACATAACATGTCTGACCATTTTTATGTTTTGATGAACGTCCAAAGATAGACAAATGAATTTTTGATAAAAGTTCATAATCAATTCATTTTTTAAGCATGGTTAGATTTTATACAAAAATGCGTAAAATTAGCTTTTAAAGTTTCAATACCACAACTGAAGAAGCGATTTGGCAAATCTAAAAGAATTAATACATTGCAGTCATTTGTCGACCACTGGTTGTTTTTTCTTTAATACATAAATCACATGACGACATCAGGTCAAAATGCCGTATAAATGTATGTAATTCGATTTTAAGTGTATCTATTTTAAAGTGAAATGCTGATATATAGGGTATGTGATTCTTTCAATTTAATGTTACCTACTTTATCTTGTGAAATAAAAACATTTTTGGTATTTATCTTTTCCGCTCACCATTTCATAATTTCTACAATGAATTATGCATGTAAACTTTCAGGAAAAACCTTTATCATTTAACATTATATGATTTTCTGAGTTTTTTTGCTCTGAATTGTACAGTATTATGGGATTGAAATTTGATTATTCTATCCTTATTATGCACATGTCAAACAAATATAAACCGAAATTTATTTCCGCCACATGCTGTGAGCTAAACATTGGAGTGGGGAAGATATATGTAGCTAGTTAGAATATCACGTAGCTTCCGTTTTTCAGCCCACAACAGGATAAATAAACATAAAGTACACCCTTCTGCTGCGCAATGCATAAGGTAAAGCTAGGATAGTCTGCGCACAATTCAAAAGACAAGCAATAAAAAATCTAAATATTAATTTTTTGCTAAACTATTCATGAATAATTTTTACTTCATTTGTTTCTATGCATTTCCATTGCTATTTTGTTGTTATGTTGAAATTTAATAGAACAGTTGTAATGAAACCAAGAAAGTTATTTTGCGCAATCTTTCCTTACAGGGTTGGTGTGATTGCGCACATGGGTAGGAGAGATTGTTACTAATAATAACTACAATTAAATTGTTAACAATAATAATTACACTTAAATGACATTGCTGTAAGGTTTTTGTGAACAAATATTATTGTATTAGGAGTGAATGTTTCAACCTAATGATTAAAGAATCAGAAAAAGGAAATACTTTTAAAAACGATTAAAAAATTTCAATTAAAGGAAAAAAAATTAAAGAATCAGAAAAAGCAAGTCCAGATAAGACTACAAAATAAAATTATGTTACTTAATAACACGTTTAACTTAAAATTAGTTCATTTTCATGTTTCATTTTTTTAATGCAAATTTACCAATAAGCTGCGTAATCTCTCCTAGCATGGAAACTAATGGGAACACAGCGCCATCTCTCCTAAGTAGCAGATGCGCAAACTCTCCAATTTCGGTAGGAGAGATTGCGCGGCCTTTTATTTAAACATGAGCTCTTCTAAAACAAACCATTGATGTTCACATTGTTAGTCTAGATTAATAGCTTATGAGAAATCGTTTAAGTTTAAAATATTTTGTACTATTGACATTGTATAGAAATTCTGATGAATAGCTATGAAAATTCAAGCACTTACTTTGGGAAAACAAAACAAAATAGCCATACTTTATCTTAGACGCTCAAAGCAATCAACGTGCACTTTCAAGTAGACACTCCACTACTGTTGTTGTACAACCACCTGGAGTCGCTAGGCGCTCACTCTACTCCTTCCCCCCGAATATCTATGTGCGCAATCTCTCCGACCGCGCCATCTCTCCTGGCTTTACCTTAATTATCAAATTTCTCGAAAAATAAATTGTAAAATCCACTTAAACTTTTTTCATACTTAATACGTTGCTCCTTGACATTTACATTAACAAAACCTAGGTCTACGATTGGATTAAAATCTTCCCGGAAGGACAAGAAGATAATGAAATGTTAGCCTATGCTCAGTGTTGTGACTGATGCAAACATCCATACAAAATTCAGCCTCAACATAATGCAGCGCAGCAGTGCTAAGGTATTGCCAATTCACTACTATTTTCACTGTCCTTTCATATCGGAAAAAAGCGAAAATTTCAGATAAAGAATATTATCCTCTTTCATGAATATGCCTTATCATATGCCACAGTTTAATGAAAAACTAGAAAACTGCTTTTAAAGAACTTTGAAACGAAAGACGCTGCTTAACTTCTCATTTTTAACTATAACATATTTTAGCTACCAGAAACGATACTTATATGGCATCAATCTGAGGAAGACGCAACTATCGAGACTTTTGTGCGCATTCCTTTATTTTAAGATAATCGATTTTAAAATTACAAATATGCTAGAGTAACTGTGTTTATAAATGAGGATATAATGAAGAAATATATTCTGAATTAATATTGTATCCTCAATTTTGTGTCTTATTTCATCAAGTTAAAAAATTGGTTTATATTTGGTATAACTCGTATATACTGGCAATTAACAATTAAAAAAAATGAATTCAATAATCAATAACACGTTGTTTGTTATTATATTTTTTCAAGGGTTTATTTTTTATTAACAATAATAATCATATAATTAACATATTTAACTATTTATAACGCCAACTCATATTTGTAACGAGATGTGAGAGAGCCAGAAGTAACTTAATTTTAATATACAAGTTAAATAAACGTCATTAAATAAATTCAACTCCAATATATTACTAGAGAAAAAGAAAATTTTAGAATACTCGTTTTACGTCACATACCGAAAAATGAATAAAATATACTCATGTAATCAGCCAAGTTAGCACTTGAAATCGTGAAACCATCCTTTTTAAATGCACCGCTTGAATACATCGGAAGTCATAAGTTTCGTTGATGAATTTATGATGACCTGAATCTATCATTTTGACGCAGAATGTGTATGAAAAATTGCATACTTAAAATCACTTAAAGGACACTTTTCACTCATTGAATAATTTCAATTTAAATTATTATAAAGTTTCTGCTTTAATTCACTTTATGTAGATTTCATGTTATTACAGTTGTATACTGTACTGTAGGAACTTTTATTATAAATAGATATTTTAGCATTGACCATTAATCAAATATAATTAAATAAAATACTATTTAAAGCTTACTTAAGTACAAGTAAATATAAAATGTATGTATTTTAAATTATTCTAAAAAAATTAATTAATTTTTGATAGCTTTTCTTAAAAAGAATTAAATCGAAAAAATATTTATTTCAATTTTAGCTAGAATATCAAAAAGTACTATTGAAAATTTTGATAACCATACTTGAATGGATTTAATTTAGACAAAAAAATAGCTATAAAAATATTATTTCTGATTTAATCCTATGAATTATTGTTTTTTTTCCTTAAGGAATTACATTCTTTGATGTTATTAATCATTTATGCATTTAAGTATTGAAGATGATTTGATGTTTGTTCTTCTTTGATGTTATTATTCTTTGATGTTATTATTCTTTAACGTTCTTGAAGTTTTAAATTTTCTGAATCATGATCACACTGGAATATAAAGTTTTTTTTATCATAAATACATGATTTTGTAATAACCATTAATGGAAGTATAAAGAAATAAAAAAATGTGACTTTTAAGCACATTTAAAAACTGTTAAATGAGACGTACATATGTATTTAAACTAGAGAAAAATACCTCAAAGAATCTAATTCTTTGACGTTCTCAACATTTTAAAAGGATCGTTTTAAGAAATACTTAAATGCATCTAAATGAAAAATTGGTATATTCAAATTTAGTTAGAATAATGTAAGTTATTGTTTCAGATCTTGAGATATTTACTATTCATATCAATTATATTTTGTTCTCAAAGAATGTAATTCTTTATGCTCTAAATTCTTTAATGATCTCAAAGATTTCATAATTTTCTGAATCAAACATAAAATGCCATTTACTTGTTGCTGTTATTATTTACAATGCTCCTGGCCAACCGAGACAGCAGACCAGGTTACGAAAGTGCTCTGAGAGGTTTACAGCTTTCATTTAACTATGAAGATAGAGAGAAGGAGAACAACGATAATGTTTCTACTTATGGGACTAAAAGCAGTACCTAGTATGGCGGCGTTTCCGTTTTTTGGGGCCTTTGGGGAGTGTAGCGCCCTCTATTTCCGGTTTCGACTGTCAACTCTTTACCATGCTCGAAACCAAAATGCAGGAAGAGCAGACGACAATTTGTCATGTTTGACAGGTCACATGACCGGCCTTTGGGAGCACTAGCGCCACGAACCAGGTACTAATTCCCGGTCCATGTTCTGATCTTGAAAGCCTATCGTCACTGCTCTCCTTAATTTAACAAACACTGCAAGGGCGGGAGGCAGCCTTTGCTTCAAAGGTCACGTTCCGCAATTTTAATACATACTGGATGAGGCGATCTTCTAGATCGTTACTTTGCTTTCCCCAAAAGACCTCTTTTTGAGCTAACACCGCTGATTTTACGTGGATGTCTGTGACATCCACACGGAGGTAACAGTAGCAAACTGTCGATGCTCTCGACGAGCCACTGTCGATGCTTCTTCATTTACGTGTTAGGATGGGCACCGACGCTTTACAAAATGGCTTGACGTTGGACCAGTTGGCCCACAATGACATTCCTTTTACCCTAATTCCTTTTATGTTATTTAATCAATCTTGCGAGCAAGTTACTTTTATCTGGCGACCAAATTATTTAAGATGGCGGGTTTTTTTTTAAATTGTTTATCGATTTGGTACAAAAATTAATTTAAGAAATGAGCACAAACAATTTTTTTCTCTACCCGCAATATTAAGAAATAAACTTTGAAATAATATTTTAAAAAAATTATCTTTAAATTTTATTTTTAATTTGGTAAAAATAAGTTCATAAAACACAAATTTTAAAATAATGAAATCAGAATTATTTCACTGACTTATGAAGAAAAATGAACAAAAAATTGTTTTTCTGCTCCATCATTTCATCCATGTCCCCCTTATCAGATATAGATTTTGTAGTACTCAACTATACTGACATTTGAAGCATTCGGCAATCAACATTTTCCGAACATGCCGGTTAATTCTGCCTTTACAATATTTCTTTTTTTTTTTTTTTTTTTTGAGACATGTATAATTTTGAGAAGTTGCATTAGAAAACTTCGTTTACAAATTATGAATTATTCTAAACTATGTAACAAAATTCTAATAATAATTCTAAACTGTGCTTATTATTATTTTTCTTAATTAATTAATTAAAAAACTTTTGTACTTTTTCAAAATCAATGACGGGGTTAGTGGGGGGGGGGAGGGGATAAATATTTGATACTGATGACCAGGTTTTTTTGTTGGCTATTAGATTTTATCAAATTTGTAATGTCCTGGTATTGACTATTAATTTTATTCAACAAATAGTGTTTATAAGCATAGTTAAGTACAGTTAAATAGAAATGTATGCATTTAAATATAATTTGAAATATATAAAACGCTATTTAAAATCCCTACTAGTCGTATAAATTATGGTTGATCACAAAGAATGTTTAAATTAAAGTCCCAATTTATTCGTATAAAGTGCAAAGACTCACAAATGAGTATTTTATAGAGCGATCAATAAGTATTTGAGTTCATAATTAAAATATCTAATATCTAATTGAATAAATGAGATAGAAATCTTTAAGAACCATTAACTGAAAATAAATTGGTTTTAAAGGGAACATTATGCATACCAGACAGAAAAGTTTTCTGGAATTTGTCGGAGGAAATTCAGAAAATGTAAAGAATATCAGCATTTACTTAGACAAATAAAGGTAATTTCGATATAAATTTCGCAAAAGACTTTTTACATTAAGCATTGTAATTTTTATTTTATTAACGTTAGATATTATTGTAATTTTTATTTCAGCTATTTCCTAAGATAAATAATATGAATTTAATGAACACGTTTTCCGTAAATAAACAATAGCATGTCATTATACAATAAAAAATTGAGCCATCCGAACTCCAAAACTTCTAGTCATTCGGATTACCAAATATCCGTATCTACATCAGGAAATAAATATTTCTATTTCACAAAAAAATTCTTGTTTAAACACGAATTTTATGTATTCATTAGAAAAGAAAAGAAAAGAAAGAATGTTCAATATTTCTATTTAAATTAACCTTAAAATTTAAATTTCATTGAAATTGCTCAAAGTCTATATTTAGGTAATTCTAAGATAATATTTATGGTCTACAGCAAAACCGTTAAATTTGTTGGGCAGACATGTTTAATAAACACATCTAAATGTATACAGTAAAATAATTACCGTATTTTACATTTGAATTGTATGCACTTAAAGTGATCGTAATAAAAGATAGATGAAAATGTTAGGTTTAACTTTTTATTGACATACACAATGACATCTCTTTTAAAAATAATTCTTTTTATTTTATTTAATCACATTTACCATATGTTTAGAAATTATTATTAATCTTGAAATATTTAAATCAACAAATATTGTTTATAAGTATAGTTAAGTACAATCAAGTAGAAGTAAATGCATTTAAATATAATTTGAAATATATTAAACACTATTTAAAATCCTGATTATTACTACAAGTCATATAAATTATGGTTGATCACAAAGAATGCTTAAATTAAAGTTCCAATTCATTCGTATAAAGTACAAAGACTCACAAATGAGTACTCCTTGGAACCGATCGATAGGTACTTAAGTTCACAATTAAAATATCTAATTGAATAAATCAAATGGAAATCTTTAAGTACCATTAACTGAAGATAAATTGGATTTAAAGGGGACATTATGCATAACAGACAGAAAAGTTTTCTCGAATTTGTCTGATAAAATTCAGAAAATGCTAGAGAATTTACTTTGACAAACAAATGTAATTTCGAGATAGGTTTTTCAAAAAACTTTTTATATTAAGCATTGTAACTTTTATTTTATTAATCTTAGATATTATTGAAATATTTATTTCAGCTATTTCCTAAGACAAATAATTTGGAATTCATGATCACGTTTTCTTTAAATAAACAAAAACATGTCATTATAGAATAAAATATCGAGTTATCCAAATTCCAAAACTTCTAATCATTCGGATTACCAAATATCCGGATGAACATCAGGAAATAAAAATTGCATTTAATAAAAAAATTCTTGTTGAAACAGGAATTTCATTTATTCATTAGAAAAGAAAAGAAAAGAAACAAATGCCCGATATTCCTATTTAAATTAACCTTAAAATTTAAATTTAATTTGAATTGCTCAAAGTCTTTATTTGGGTAATTCTAAGATTATATTTATGGTCTACAGCAAAACTGTCAACTTTGTTGGACGAATACTTTTAATAAACGTATCTAAATGTATACCGTAAAGTTGTAAAGTGCGGGTTCATCATGCGCCGGTCCAGCTCAGTAAATAATCATACATAGGATTAAAAAAAGTGTTTATTGAAGATAAATGAGCAAGTTCAATGCAGGAATCTCAATCACAATTTTAGCCTTTACTGACAGTTGCTTTCAAAATAAGCCAACTTAGAAAATATACTCTACACTAGTACTAAGCAAAAGTACTTGAACATAATGAAAAATTAAAGTTTTCAATTACGCATAGACGAACTATTAAATACTACAATCTTAACTCCACTACTAGTTGACTATCCTTCGCTGCGATACGCAAGCTCTGGCTACTTTGAATAATATCAGCTAAATTTCCTAAAATAATAACAGCCCCTGGCTGCCAAAGTAGCTTTATTGATATAACAAACCAAAAACTATCTTATCACGTCGAGCTTTACTCTAAATCGACTTTACTCTCTCTTCACAACTCTGTATACCGGCAAGCACCGATCTAAACTTACACAAGGGGCGACCAAATCCGAAGCCACACACTTTCATCCCAGCTTATTTACGATTGCTTATCGACCAGAGAGACCAAAATTAGTATAAAACCGCTGTGAAACGCAGAAAACTCACAAATTCCGAAGATCACATGCACTCGTCGAAAATTAGAGCAAAATAGCATATAAATGTCTCTGCACGCACACAAATGTTAGCTTGATGATACGTTCACAATCAAAACATTCGAGTGCCTTTATGAGACATTCGCTAGTTCACTACAAAATAGTTACCGTATTTTATTTTTCCGTTGTATCTACTTAAAGTGATCATATTAAAAGATAGATGAAAATTTTAGGTTTAACTTTTTATTGACATCTACAATGACATCCATTTTACCATAATTCCTTTTATCTTATTTAATCACTTTTACCATATGTTTAGAAATGACTATTATTCTTAAAATATTTAAATCAACAAAAATTGTTTATAGGTATAGTTAATTATAATTAAGTAGAAATAAATGCATTTAAATATAATTTGAAACACATTAAACGCTATTTATAATCCTGATATTACTGCAAGTCATATAAATTATGGTTGATCACAAAAAATGTTTAAACAAAAGAAAACTATAAACTACAATAAAAAAAACTATAAGTTATAATGAAAAAATAAACTATAAACTATAGCATATATTATAGGTTACTGTAATTAGTATAATTGGCGACATGCTTGGCACAGTTGTATGTGACCTAATTTGGATAATACTTAAGTACTTTAATTCCAACTATCAGTGTAATACTAATATTTTTGAGGCGCTTTTTAAAACTGTAGCATTCTATTAAATCGATATGTACTTTATACACGAATTACGTTCATGAGAGAATGAATTTTATATGGATAGAAAATTAATTATAAGAGGTCCATTAGTTACGTCATACTTCAAAAGGGGAAGGGGTGAGCGTCTACAAAGTATGACACATTATGACAGTGAGAGACGTTTTGTTATGACGTGACATCCCATCAAAATAACTGTGTTGGCATTATTTGCAAGCATCATAATAATAAAGCTCTTTAAGAAAATATGTGTTTTTATTTAGGTAGTTTTAGGTATATTTTTTGCTTGCACTAAAACTATCAACGAATAAATTTCAACAGTTACAGTGAGAGAACACAATATTTGAATTGTTTTATAATATTTAAATTAGAGGGTGATATATTATATATCACATAAAAATAGCTCTAAATTAATAGTTGCAAAAAGTGTGATGTCACAATAGAGAAGAGGGTATCACTCGAGTATGACAGCCTGTGACATAGAGGGTGGTAGCAGTAAAAATATCCCACGAAATTTGTGTGACGTAATTAATGAATGATCACTACGTAAAATGAGTTAATTTGAGATTTATTTTCGAAATTTTGGTATCAAATACTTTTGAGAAGTTTTTATTTAGTTACTATATAAAAAAAAAGGATAGAAATAATATTTAACTGAATACACTATAAAAAATGCACAAACTTTTCTTGATATACAGAATGAACAGTAGATTCTCATACAACATTAAAATTTATTTATAGTTAAAATATAAAAGGAAGAAATTTTGGAGTGAAGAATAAATATAAAGGAATTAACAATATTTTCAACATGTCTTTTGGGATTAATCCCTTTATGAATTTTTTTCCAGCTTTTATCTTTTCCAAATCCAATACACGTGGCATGCACTGCATCCATATGTATTTCATCTCATATTTTTCTAAGGGCACTTTTGAAATGGGTCACATTAGTGTATTTGTTGAATTCAGATTACACATAACTCCATGCAAAGTAATCTAGGGCAGTGTTTCTTAAATTGTGGTACGCAGACCTCAAGTTGTCCGGAACGCATCTGCAGGGGGATCTGCAAAGATCTCTTGTTCAATGTAAAAAATTTAATTAAATATATACTAAATACGCTGAAGAATATCGATAATTTCAGTCTTAGATGTCGGAGTCCGCGAAAACAAAGAAAGTACGAAAAGGGGTCAATAGTAACCAAATGCTTAAGAACAGCTGATCTAGAGGGAGTGAGAGACAAAAATCAGAGAACAGAAAAATTACATTCATCTTTGCTTACAAAATCAGCAAAATTGTCAATACATCACCTCTTGGACATTGCGGTGTGAACGAGTGCCTCGTTTTCTTTATCGCAATTGTATTTGTCCCCAAGCTTTTATCCAACGCTGGGGTGTGAAATATTTTCTAAAATCGCAGTTTTTGTAATGCTCAGCCGTTACTTTTGTGAGGGTTTTTCTCCCTACAAAAACACGAAGCAATTGCATATTGATCACCAAACCATCAAAGAAAAGACATTTTTATCTGGGTACATTGAATTAGTTGGTCCTGACGAATATCCCATAGTGATATTAAAGATACGCGATCATTTTGTGAGTTCAGAGGTTTTTCTGAATTAAATAATTTTTCATTTGATAAAATGAATTCATCTCCTGCGTGCCATGCAAGTATATTACGCTAAATTTTTGTAAACGTCTCTGCTCTAACAGGAATTTTTTTTTTGCATTTCTATTAAAACAAATTTCGAAATTTTCTTTTTAATATTATTTAGGATAAAACATTACTGTATAGCACATAACGCATTACTTTTATATTTGCAATATGCTGTCATTTTTCATGCTCAATTCTTTTAGTATATTTATTTCATTGACATGTAAATATCGCGTGCTCAGCAAATATTGTGCTTAAGAACTTAATCATACTGCATGTTTGATTGAAGAAGAAAACAAATTTATCGTCACGATAGGTAGAATAATTTCTGTAAGACTGCAGCAAACTTTTACACAGTAGGAATATTTAATAAATGATACATAATAGGGTGGTTCATAAGTGATTGATTGTGATATATATCATTAATTCATTATGCATCACTTACGTAATATATAAAGTTTATTTCAAATTTCACATCTACTTTATAACAAACACCTGTAATATTTTATAAATCATAAGCATAGACTTTGAGTAGACATTGTTTGAGTCCTAAGATATTGTTAAAAGATACTATTAAGGAAAAATTAAAAAAAAACATTGCTACTATTTTTAATTTTTATTAAATCAGAAACATAGGTTTTGAGTAGAAATTGTTTAATACTATGATATTGTTAAAACATACCATTGAGAAAATTAAAAAAAATATATAACTTTGCAAATACTTTCTATTATATTCAGGTTTTGAATATAAATTCTTTTAAAGCACTTCAGATATTTTCAGATATATGATGATCATTATGTAGGATTTACAGGACAATTGATACATAACAGGGTTCGTACGGGTACCGTTACTTTTCCAGGTGACATACCAGTACATTTTTCTAAAAAAATACATGAACTTCAAACGTGCAAAATTTCACCTTGTTTAAGAAGAGATTATCTATAAGAAAATACTGGTACCAAATAATTTCCTGGTCTTAAAATTCCAGGACCCGAACGAACCCTGCATAAGTTTTAATCTGTGTTATCGTTAGTTATTAGATAGTTTTGTTAATAAATCCTAATGGTACATTTTTTGATTCCTGAAATGCCAATAAACATACTATTACATATTGAAAAGCACAGAAAGAGAATACTACTTTGATATTATATTATATTTTATTGTATATATCTTTTGACTAGAAGCATTTCAAAAGTTTTCAGGTGCATAAAGTTTACTTGTGATAGAACGTATCCAGATTTTAGCAGTCAACCCTATGTTTTTTAATAAAGATTTTCCTTTCAGCATTGATTTTATCTTTTAATTAATGTATTAAACAAGCGATGGAAATTCATACTGAAATCGAGCTTATGCCTGTTCTCTGTATCCGCTTTGAATATTCAATCCTATCACTAATGCTTTGCAATGAAAAATACAAATTTTATTAAATAAGTTAGGTTTTTTTAAATCACCGCTTGATCTGAAAAGAGAAATTGAGTAAACGTGGATAATAAAGATTTACTGCACCTGAATACACTGAAAATATTCTTTTGCGTGTCTATGTACTTCCATTCATTGTAACAAATTCATATGCAAATTACTAAATGCTGTTAAATTTAATTGGCAAATGTTTGTTGCTTTGAAGTGTAAAAAAAAGCTCAAAGACACCTCATTTTTCCAGACTTTCTCTTCCTATCGTAATTGTACTTGAAGTAGAAAACTTACTTTTTCATATGATTAAATCTGTATTCGATATTTATCGAGATAAACGAATAAAAAAATTATCTTACTTTAATTTTATGTCTTCAAATGCTGTTTAAAAATGATTTCTACTATTGAATTTTCCCTCTTGTATTTGGTACGAAGTAATCGGTTGGGCTGGCAGTTTATTGAGTGAGGATTTACGTTATATTTAAATTTTCTATTATCATTTTTTATTTTATTTATCTTGCTTTGCAATAAAGCTTTTTGAGACGTTGATTTTCTTTTTAAACTCGTTTGGTGATTGAATTTTTGAGAAACATGTGTAATTGTGTTATTTGACAGTCTGTTTTAAGATGAAAATTTAAATTACTGCATGACTTCTTCAACGTGCTAGATCCTAATCGTACAAATCGAATTTCTCGTAAATCAGGGACCAAGTGTATCAGTAAATTTATGATTAGTTTTAGTAATTACGCATTCATTATTTACGTATTCTTAACATTATGTTTGTTAAAAGTTACTTTGTTACCTTTATGTTAGTAGCATTATCCTCACTGTCAAATTTTGTTTTCCAGATCTATTTCATCTACACAGTATCCAATGCCTGTGATTTTAAATATGAGGCCGGCTTTCTCGATAATGTTGCAGATTATCGCCATCTTCAAGATAGTCAGGTATGCCGTGTTAAAGAGTTTTGCTTTCTCAAACAAAACATTACTAGCTAAAGTACAAACAGGTTGGTCCAAAGAGTAATAATATATATATATATATATATATATAATCAAGCAGTTCGATTTTGAGTGCGTAGTTTATAACATACTTATCACGCATAAAAATGTTTTGTCTAACCGAGTTCTATAAAAATATTCCAAAGTTTACCAATACATGATGCCTATACCAAAGAAAAGAGGATACCAACTGCAGTAACGCCTCAGTATATCGCGCCTCGTTGCATCGCTCACTCGAATATATCGCTCTCTTTCCGTGTTTTTCAATGAACAAACAAGTTGGAAATAGTACGTCAAACGTGACAAATGAGGTGCGTTCGTTAGTTATATAAATATTCAGATCTTGATGATTTTTAATTCTGTGAAATGAATTCTATCGTCTGCAGATTAATTTCTGTAATAAAATAAGTATCTCGGTCGCTTGACGGTTAAACCTTGGAAGCTCCTATAACAAGAAAGCACCGATTTTTTAAAAACATTCAATTTTTTTAATAAACTAGATGGAACCCGTCAAAACTTGACGAAAAAAAATACTATAACAATATCAGTAAAATAAGCTTCTTTATTACATAAGCAGGGGTGCGTATGAAAGAGTTATTCAAATATTTTATTTTTAAAGTTTTTTCACCCCAGTGAAATACAGTACTATTTCCGATGCAAACTCTTAAACAAACAATTCGTAAACAACTGTGTAATGCGAATCAGTTTGACATTACCGCCATATTCCCCACGGCAAGAAAGAAAATTTCATGGAGTATGAAGTATCATGGAGTACTTCATTCCTATGAAGTATCATACAAATAATACATCCCCACTTTCACCTCATATTCAGTAAATAAAAGAACATAGTAGATAAAGTACACATCCCCCCCTGTGATAAACCAGCGAATGAGCTTTTATGAGCATGTGCCTTGCATATTGCATCTGCCCAAAGGCACCGTCGAAATTCGACGTTAAAAAGAGTTTTAAAGTGTTTAAATTAAAAGTTTTAAAATGTCCTCTTTAATCATTGTTCGTTTCAAATCCATATCTTCTAAAACGCATCCATTGTTTTAAGATGATCAATTTTTATGTAAAGATGAAGAATTTTTTTTATAATAATAAATCAATCTGCAGATGAGGGAGATTTTTAATGTTTTCAAGTGTAATTTACTTGTATGGTTTCTTCGACTCCTTTACATAATCAGGATGATTATTCCATTTTCATCACAGTCGGGGATCTTTTCCGTCTTATGCAGTTAAATATTCAATGGATCTTTAAAAAAATAATAAAATACAGTTCCTAGCATATTCTGATGCAACATATACATCAACGAATTCAAAGTATCAATTTTACGTTAATCATAAACAGAAAATAGTTTTATTTTATTTATTTATTTTTATTTTTTTATAGATTACAGTTTAACACCAAAATGCTCAATCTTATGGATAATCTGATCTTATGATTTATCAGGTTTTTTTTTTTTTTTTTTTTTTTTACTTTACGTAATGGTTAGGGAAATCTATTTTAAATTGTGGCAACTTTCCCAGGTGCTCTTTTACATTATTAAAGCAAACTGAGGGTCATTGTTGAAATAGATTTGAAAAATATTTCAGGCTTGAAAATTATTTTTAAAGTCGTTAAATTAAGCGGCAGTTTTCAAATAAATTTCAATCGAAAACTTTTTTTTCTAATTGATGATGTAAGAATTGAAATTTTAAAATGTAGTAAAACGTAGTAAAAAAATTTAAAATTGTATTATTTAGAAGTGATGTAAGCGCGATGAAAGCTAAAGCGATTGCTCCGTTTGTTGTCACAACCGTTATACATTTCTAAAAATTGTCACTGTATTTTGACTGGCGTCCATATGTAGACTGCCAATTGTTGACATCGGAAAATAAATTCACAGTGAAAGAATTCAACGTATTTTTACGTATCAATTTTGCCGCTAATAAGGAACTGTTAAATGAACTTATAACAAACCTACCAAAATAATTCTTATAAAATATTAGCCCTACATTGTTTATTCTAGCTAAAAATACAACCAATATTTCAAGTTTTTTACCATAACACTATTTTTAATAATTTTAATTTTCCTGAAATCCTTTACTTTTGTAAATTTTTTTTATTAAAAAATGAAATCTTCTAACCTATAATTTAAAAAAAAGTAATTGGTAACATGTAATCAAGGTATACAATCAAGATGACGCAACCAATAAAGGCTCCAGCTCTAATCTTTAAAATTAAAAATTGAAAAATCAGTTAAAATTACGCCAGGTTGACACAATCATATAAATTTTTCTTTTTAGTTTTATCAATGTTAAAAAGCATTTCAAGCTAAACATAACGTCATTTTCACCGGCGCAAATTTTTACACCTACTTTGTATGTGTTACTTTTATGCTTAAACACCATGTATACAAATAAAAATATATTTTGTATTTAATTCTAATGAAACAAATGGCATCAACAAAGCTCTAATGCATAATTATAAAATAAACCCAATGGACAATATTCCTGTGACGTCGCAATAAATATGAATTTTTATTCGTTGATAAAACACGCGGATAAATATTTTTACCGAAATCTAACTTACAAATTAAAAAATTCGGCCTAAAAGCCACGTGCTTTTATTTTTAATATTTATTGTTTCTCTTTTATCCTCTTAACCACAGAGTTCATAGAATAAACTCTATGCCTCGCAACAATGGGCGTTTTCCAAATGCGGACTTTATGACGTCATAAGCAGAAGTAAAAGTTTAATATAAAATTACGGCTAATTAATTAAATTTTCGAACAAACGAATGTACGATAACAAATCTGTGTCCAAATATCTTTCATTTAAAAAAAGAATGATGTAATTTGATGCAGTAGTTTGTTCTCACGGATTGTCGAAAGAAATCGCTTAGCGTTTTAAATATATAGATGTTTTTAATAATATCTTCTAAAGTTTTGATTCGATTTTCATAAAATTTGAAATGTCTCGATAAAATTCCCGATAAAATTCGTTAAAAGATAATATATCGTAAATTTCAATCTATTCGGTTGGGTAGTTTTTGCGTTGTTATATGCGGATGGACGGACAGACGGACAGACAGACGAACGAACCAGACGACGACAATAGGTGCTACATATTTATATAATTACGAACGCACCCAAAAAGTGATAAAATTTTTCACATTAACCATATTTTTGTACTTAACTCCACGCATAAATAACAATAAGTTGTGTTGTTAATTAATTTTTAAAAAAATGCAATATGCCTAGAAATTGGCGTGTTGCATACACATCTAAAACATTTACTTTCAAATTATGACACTTTTTTTTGTTTCGAAAAAAGTGTGTTAAAAGGAGGGTCTGTCAAAATTAATTATAAATGTTACACGGCATTTATGTTGTTCAGTCCGGAATTAAATGTGTGTAGTCTTTGTAATCACAACCAAATATTATTAAGTTTTAATCCTCCATTAATTATTGATTATATTTAATTTGTTTTCTTAAACTATTAAAAAGTGTTTTTTATTGATTTTAAAAATGTTATGAATAAATATTTTTATCGCATTCAATTTTTATTCATACCATAAAAAATGGCCCTTTAAAAGCTGATAGACTTTTCTCTACGATTACTTTCGAGAATATATTTCTATAAAGCCATATCTGTAATAACATATAAGAAAAAGAAAATCAAATACGTAAGAATAAATGAAACCAATCTTTCCAATAAGATTTCTCAATTTTGGTGATTTGGATTGATGATATCGTGTATATCACTAGTATTACCATAATATATTAATATACTGCGAAATCAAAGCAATCATAAAAGCATTCAAGATTTATGATCCTGCATAACAGAATAAAGTGTAATACAAGGAACCAGGCAAATTGCATAAGTTTTTTGTGAATAATCAGTACTTTTGTTGATTGAAAGATAGCTTGTATAATTAGTACAAATATTTTTTCATTTAGATTAAATGTAATAGTGTATTCACTAATAATAATATTATTTATTCTTTATGAAAAACAAAAAAAATCAAGTTCATTTATTAGAGTTGAGATAGAAAGACATTTATTAGAGTTGATTGTACTTATTGACACGCCCAGCGTTGCCCGGGCCCGAGATGGAGCGGTTGCCTAAAATCAGTGTCGAATGATTGTATATTTTTAAATGAAAATCTTTCCAAACGAACCTGTGTTGGGGGTCCCACTGCCTGCTGCAGCGTATACTCTTCTACTTATATAGTTTTTATTTTTAGAGAAAATCTATCCAAATGAATCATGAGTTGGGGGAACACTGCCTTCGGCAGCGTACACCGGGCGTTCTACGTACGTTCCGGTCTGTTTTGAATTTATATTTTTTAATGAAATCATTTCAAATTAACCTAATGTTGTGGGCCTGTATCCCAATATATTAAATTTTCATTCGGACCAAAATTTCTTGAGAAAACAAAAATAATATAAAACGCGCGCCTTACCTCTCTTAAAACGCGAAAACCATAAAGTTGCAAGATGCGTCGTTACGCATTACAAGAATACAAGGATATATCTTTTTTTTTTGTATATTTAGATCTGGAAATTGGATGCGGAATTTTAAATTTCCACGTGCATTCGGGGACATGCCTTCGTCTATCCTCATTAAAAATTTCAGACCTTTACTTGCGGTAGATTTACCTAACCATCACCAAGAGACAGACACGCACACAGATAAACAAAAAACTTTCTGTTATTACTGTAGATTGGGTGTTTCAAACGGTGTAACGCGGCTCACTGACGTTCAAAAATCAAGGTACAAAGTGGCGGTCGACTGGTATAAGAGACAAACAAACTTCAAAGTTAAATGCTTCTTTCCCGTACATAACTAATCGAACTAAAAATGAAATGTGTATAGGAACACTAATTTTTGGATATTATTTACATTACAGGCAAAAATATTGAAATAATGTATGTAATAGTATGTCTTTTAATTTCGCCATTTAAGTATTTAACTTTTGCCTTTGGCAAAAATAATATTCGCCTTCCATTATATTTTTTGACAAAACATTTCAACGAGTCCTAAATTGCCTTCTATTACTAGCTATTCTAATGCAATACAAGTAAATCTTGGTGAATGAAGGGTTTTTTTTATAAATTATGATGTTAATGTAGAAAATTTAATCTACATCTAGCAGATTTTTTACGAGAAACCGAAAAAAAAAATTATATTTTGTAGTGCGTTTTAATTGAATCGAAGCCATTGTTTTTAAAGTTATCATATTTAAATTTTAAAAAAGTAATAACACAAAATGAAAAATTCAAATTTTTTTTCTTTTTTTCTTTTTTTTAAATTTTAAATTTCACTGTCTAGTTAATTTTATCTGAGAAAGAGTCTTTAGTTATGTGTAATATGAGAAGAAGTAGGTACCAGTGTTGATATCTGCAGATAAATTTAATGAACACAAGTATCTATAATATGCCCCCAAAATATGGTCATTTATACAGGGTGTCCCAAAGGTGTCCTTGACACATTTAGAAAAGTCAATAAAAAGTCAAGAAATTGGCGTACGAGAGTGAGGTCTGGACGAAAATGCTTCTGAAATTTTGTTTAAGAAAATAAAAAAAAGAGTTTCAAAAATTTCTCATAGATGGCACTGCTTCTGGAAAGTTATCGAACAGGTAGAATGCCTTTATACATAACAATGACGAAAGACGCACAATGCATATGCACAGTTTTTGTCCAAACAATGGCATCCCACATTCCAGAACTTAACAATACTCGCCCTCCTGAGTTCGATTACATGAGTGAGGATGAGTATAAGATTATTGTTAACTTCTGGAATCTGGGTTGCCATATTTTGCACAAATACTGTGAATACGCATTGTGTGTCTTTCGCCATTGTTATGTATAAAGTCATTCTGCCTATTCTATAGCTTTCCAGAAGCAACGCCATCTATGAGAAAATTTTGGAACTAATTTTTTTATTTGCTTAAACAAAATTTTCAATCATAAGCAACATGTTCATCCAAACCACACTCTCGTACGTCAATTGCTTGATCATGTATTGAATTTAAAAATGTGTCAAGGATATTTGGGACACCCAGTAAATATGCTATATTTTATAAAATGTGTAAAGAGATTCCTACTTTCTAATCATGAAAAAAACTTAACAATATTTAGTTATCTTATATATGTGTGTGATAGTAGAGATGTAAAAATGAAAAGATGTTAATTAGCTATTTCCTTTTTTAGGTCAGAAACTTTAGAATTTGAGAACATTCTTCCACAAAATCCACAAGAATATGATAACTTGCAGCCACCAAAAGAGAATGGTAAGTTTAATTATTATAAGCTAATACCCTTTTACTTTTTCCCTTAATCCTAAATTAGGACTCGTGTATTACTAAGCCCGTAGCTCTCACTCCTACTGCTTTTTGTGTACTAATATTTCCTTCTTCGTCTTATTTAATCGCATAACATTTGACTTTAAATCAAGTGTTTTTTTTCTGTCTTGAAAAAATGGTAGTGAAAAAACGGGAATTTTAGCAGCAATTAAAGCAACGCAGTTGTTCATTTCTTTCAATCGTCAGTAACACGTCTTTTCTTTATTATGTTAAATTCTGCCTGATTATAGAAGAATGTTGTGAAATTGTTATATTGTTATATTGTGGAGGAGAACTTATAGCTGATTCATTTCGGCATGGTATTCATCGCGAATAAATGTTAAGGCTGTTCTCAAATCGAAAACAGCTACTTCCTGATTTTTTTTTTATTCATTTTTGTTCGGAAACGCTTGAAATTGGTAGGTATTCTTATTCAGAAACTATGTAATGGAAAGCAGTTTTCCATTTTTCGGTAAAAACAGAAGATCTTTCGGAAAATACTGTCAAATTTCGTGTTTTGAACCGAATTCCCGACGCAGCAGCACAAAAAGGGGTAAACCTTGTTGCCACGTGACAAGAATGGCTTATACCACGATAAGTAAGACATTTATCAAAAAATGCAAAACTCATTTTGATTCCAAATACATAGTTGCCAACCTCCCGATTTTTTGAATACCAGTAAAATCTTACAAAAAAATTCGCTTTATTAAATTGCCGAAATTGTACGATTAAATAAAACAAATATTTTTACATAAAAATATTGGTGTGAAAAAAATCGGGAGGTTAGCAACTATGCAAATAGTTAAGCCAGTAAATTTTATTCCTTTACGTTTAAAAATGAGTCAGAAAATGTGTCAGAAAGTTTCGCGTTGTTGAGCAGGGAATTTGAGAACCACCTTAAACGTTCCATCATTTTTATCCACTTAACACATTAAGTTTTACTTGAATCAGAAATGTGGACCATTCCTAATTATTATTTTTTTTACTTGCACGTTTTGAAAAAAATATTTTTTAAATCTACAATGTATACTGGATGTTTCTGCTTATAAATATATATGCATGTTATGAAATGCAAGTATACAATATGTGTGTAAGTATGTAAGATGTATGCAAGTCCTTTTTTTAGAAATTTTGTGTACGATATACGTATTTCTAAGAAAACTGGGCACTATTTGGACATTCGATTATTTTTATAATTCATAACTTTATTATTTTTTTTAATTACAGTTACATCTATTTCATACTTTTAACAACAGTACGAATTTTAGATATTTTGTGTACGATATACGTATCTCTAAGAAAAACTGTCACTATTTGGACATTCGATTAATTTTATAATTCATAACTTTATTTTATAAAAAAAATTACAGTTACATCTATTTCATATTTTTAACAACAGCACGAATAAGTTAGTTCAAAAACTATAGTCAACATATATTTATGTCTGAATTTATTATTTCTTCAGCGCTATTCTTTTGAAATTTTGTGTACGATATACCTATTTTGTGTATTTTGCGCACGAATCTGGTAAATATTTTGGTTATTTGATTACTTTTATAATTCGCACAGCATTTTAGTAATGAGATGAGATAGTTACAGCCATGGCTTGACATGCAGTCGCCTAGTCGCCTCCGGTGACACGAATCTGACGCACGAGTCTGGCACGAAAATTTGCGCACAAATCTGGTAAATATTTTGGTTATTTGATTACTTTTATAATTCGCACAGCATTTTACTAACGATATGAGATAGTTACAGTCAGGGCTTGAAAAATGTGTTCGCCAGGTCGCCACTGACGACCAATTTTTTTTTTTTGTCTGGTGACCAAGTTATTTAATCTGCAAATAAAAAAAAATAATTAAATCAGAATTGTTTGACTGAATTCGACAGGAAAATAGGCAAAAAAATGTTTTCCTGCTTTTTAGATGCTCTCATCCATCATCAGATATACATTTTGTAGCTCTCAACTAACCGAGCATTTGGAAAATTTGGCAATCAGCATTTTCTGAACATGTCGGTTAATTCAGCCTTTACAGTCTTTCTTTCTTTTTTCTGATATAGTATATGTAATGTTCTGCTACATTTAAGATCCATCAAGCGACCAAAGAAAGAAATATGGCAAGCATCCCATAACTTAAATGCAGTCCATGAAGTCCAAATAGTAATAGCCGAGTAAGTGTATATAGACGTAAAAAAGAACACTATTTCACTCTAATATATTTATTGAAGTCCATCAACTTAATTTCTGAGAGTGTGCTCTCTCTCCATACGATAATCTTTAAAAATCTCTATATTAAGGAACACTAGAACTGTACAAGGTATCTAATTTCTCACTGCAACGTCAGCATAATTTTTATTAAATTATGAAATCGGCGGAAAAATCTTCCTTTCTGCCTCCGTCAGCTCGTTTTAAGCTAGGACCGCCGAAGAACAATTTCGTAACATGTGACATATTTTAACCAATAAATGCGCAACTTTCGTCTAGCACTATCTTTCAGCTATGAATTAAGATAGAAGAAATGTGGCTCTCCGATTCTTTTGGTGGGAATAGAATTTACTGAAATATCATAGAAATTTAAAAGCGCGGGAAAAAATAATAGAATAATTTCGGCTTTTGCGTATTGAGAATATAAGTTTCTCGATAACAAAAAAATTTAAAAGAATGATTTTTTAGACGATTAGGAAAGGAAAAATCATGAAGTTTCACAGATTAAAAGAAATAAAAAAGATTTAAATACGAGGATAAATAGGAAATATTTAATATAATAAATAATTTAAGAAGATAGGTTTTTTAAGAAGAAATATACTTATGAAATGTGATTTTTACATCTTATTTGACGGGAAACAATAGCTGAATTTAAGTAGATTAGGATAAAATGTGTTTTAAATATGGACAGTAATGGAATATTTTTAAGAAAAGGAATATTTTAATAAACTAGGGTTGTAAATGAAATTGTAATAAAAGGAATTTTTTATAGAATAAATTTAATAGGGTATGAAATTTTAACTTTTGTAATACATATAATTTTGAAAAGTTTAATTGGAAAATTTTGTTTATGTTATCATTTTAAATTATGCACTATTCTGAACTATTTAACTAATAATTCTAAACACTGCTTGTCATTATATTTTCACATTTAATTCATAAACTTTCGTGTTGTTTGGTATATTAATAACTTTTTCAGTACTCGGCTTTTGAAATTGATTAAAATATACCTATTTATACCGAAACCTATTAAAAGTTTTGTCACTCGATTCATTTTTTATTTTAAACATTTACTTTTTATTAACAAAAATACTGTTAAGTCTTTCATACGCATTAATGAATACACATACACGTTATCAGTATATTCACATAATCACGTGGAATCATAATCAATGTGGAACAGATATGTTTACATTGAATCCAAACTACAAACGTGCCGGGCGAATGTAATCCCGAAACAAATGTAATCTATTCACAGTCCGCACGTGCTTATCACCGAGAAGCTATAACTTCGAGATGTCAGAATGAATTGTAGCACTACCATTCCACTCGAAGTGTCAAGTATACAAAGAAGTACAGTGAAAAGTTTTAGTGTTAATATAACTAAACAACATTAATAACATTTTAATGAAGGTAAAATAAATATTGTTTGTTCAATCGTGGAAAAAAAGAAGGCTATTCCCATTGATACAAACTCTGACGCAAATCATAGTATAAAAATGAGACCTATTATTAATAAAGTCTATTATTATTAAAGCTTCTATTATTAATGGTTTATTTAAATTTTGATTAGGGTCGTCTACATATTGAAATTATATTAGACTTTAAAATTTTCGATGCTAATACGTAATTTTGTCATGATATTTGTATTTCTTCTCTAAACTTTACCATTGAATATTACGCAGGAAGTTTGGTAACCAAACAACTTAGGAATTATGCAGATATAAAGTTTTGAAAGTCTAATGTTAAATTCATTTTAAATCATTGTTAGACAAATTATAATGAGGGTAGTTTTATAAGTATAACCCAAAAGTGTCTTCGACGAATGAACTGAATTTTTGAATTAACATAGTTGAAGCTTCTAAAAATCGATTTCCGTTAAAAAGATTTAAGTAAAAATACATACTTTTTTAATATTCAATTCATAAATTATATATATTTTTAATGAACATTCAAAACACATAGGTACTGTAACCTATAAACGTTTTAGCCGAAATCGATTTATACCGCCAATTTGATTTTTAAATTATGCTTCAAAAACTCCCGGAATTGCAATATTTTTAGAAACGCTTCAAACTGAATTTAACATTAATAGTTAAAATTTTAAAATATGCATAATTCCTAAACTATCTGACCTAACTTCCTGCTTGCTATCCCAATGTTTGACGACGGAAACCAAATATGATGCCAAAATTATGCGTTAGTATTGAAATTTTTAAAATTTATTACATATTAAACATGTAGACGACACCTGGAGCATAATTTAAGTACAGCATTAATTAGTAGACTTTATTAAAAATAAATTGGTATCAGCATAATTTTTATTCGATGATTTGCAGCAGAGTTAGTAGGTACTTTTTTATTCACTTATGTGGACTGTTAATAGAGAGTAGATAAACTGTAGCACATATATACGAAATTGTAACATATACGGAGGTATAGCAGCATTCATACATTATACGCGCCCACTCTGGCGCCTAAATAAAATTTGCCAATGTGGTAGGATTTTCCATTTCTATGTATTTTTTATTTTCTTTAATAAATAAATTAGAAAATTCTACTATTTAATTACGTTTTTTAGGTATCATTAAATATTTTCATACGTTATTTCTATAAAAAAGCTCAAACAAATTATCTTATGAAATCTCTTCTTGTAAAAACCAAAATTTACTATTTCACACTGTTTTGTTTTATTCCAGGAGAAGCAACCGTTGTCCACTTCCATGTCACAGTGCTCAGTTTAGATACCATAAATGAAGAATCAATGGTACGTATGAACATTTTAATTTCTCATAAAAATGCTTCACATATGCCGATTTTCGAGTTCCTTATAATTCGGGAGGCAGTGCCAAATTTTTGCAATTAATTTTAGCCCAGTGGTGCGCCATTTGTCACGCAGTTCTGTCACGCCATCTGTACCATCTAGTATGCACATATACCAAAATTATCGACGCTAAATTTGGTTGCAAAAATATGATATTGTCTTCGGGATTATTATGTTTATTTAAATGTATGCTTATTTTTTATAATATTTTTATGCTGTCTTTTGCTTAAAACAAATTACCACTATAGTTTGCGGGAACATATAATTTGAAAGATTCATTAACATCTTTACAATGACAGGTTTCGAGCCCAAGTTGCAGAATTTGTTCATCTCTTTAATACACATATTTTTCACAAAATTTTTGTCATTAAATCCGCCAAATATTACTATATATAAATACATACTTGTATTCAAATTAAATGACCATACAAAATCTTCATATGTTAAGCCTCGTACACGTTGTGCGTATGTTTCCAAGAGACGTCAAGAGATTTGTGTTATAAAACCTGTTAAAAATTTAACAACGATCTCAATTATTTGATGGAAAAATTCAATGATATATTTAAACTTTTTTCTTATCAATGTTAATATTTCGAATCGAAAATTATTAGTAAAAGTTTACAGTAACAAATTTATATTTGAGACCTTACGCACGATTAGTTCAATTTTAAATCTTACATATCTTTGCAACTATTCACTCAATTTCGACATGTTTATATTTAAATTATTTTGAAAATAAATATCATCCTTTTTCTTTTTCAATAAAGTGACGACCCATTACAGGGGTTTAACTGCCGACTGTTTTGACTACCAGTATTTCTAAACAAATATTTCTATTCTAGATTGTCTCTTGAACATGAGGTTGAAATGTATCACAAAGTGTTTTCTTTAAATAGAGTGGCGGTCAAAATTGTCGCCAGTGACAGCTCGATTATTATACTTATTTAATTCGTATAGATTTAAAATGAATAATTTTCCGTAGAATAGTACTTTACTTTTCTCATCTTTTGTTTGGTAGTTTAAACATAACTTAGTACACATTGTTGTCATTTATTTTTGGCCAAATTATCTAATGCAAGATGGGAAGAAGAAGGTTAAGTAGAAGAATTTTGATCTCGATTGTACAAAATCAACTGTACCAAACGCAACATAATTTCATGCCAAAGCCATTTGACATTTACGTCAGATTTTTACCACGAGTAGCGCTTTAAGGCAAAGGAACTAAAGATTCCATAAATAGTTAGCCAATCATAGGAAGCGTTCTTTTTTAGTTCCTATGCTAATAAATTATTCATAGAAACAAATGATTTTAAAAACATGTTAGACAATCACAGAAAACGGTCCTCTTTTTAACACTTTTCAACATATTTGAAAAGTGTTTATAAATTCGGTTTGTATGTCTGTCTGTCTGCCGTATGTCTGTCTGCCGACTGTCTGTCTGTCCGTCTGTCTGTCCGTCTGTCTGTCCGTCTGTCTGTCCGTCTGTCTGTCCGTCTGTCTGTCCGTCTGTCTAACTCGCGTAAATATATTCGTATTGTCATGCAATTGATATATGTTATTGAGGTTTACTATGGCATGTTCGGTAAGGAAAATGAAATGTGTAGCACTTATAGTTTATTTTACTGGGACACTCAAAAGATTACTGCTCCAAGTCAGCCTAAGGTGCTATTTTTGTCCCTGGCGGTGAAAATCAGAGCTAATTGAGTTCATAAAAAACCCAATACGTCATGCTCTAAATAGTAGTTTCGTCAAGTTTTGTTACGCTTGACCGTATGGAAATTTAGGTTTATTTCCTTTTAAATCGATACATTATAATCACTTCGTTTATATATCTATCTTTATACAGAGTGTCTCAAAAGACCATTAAAAAAACTTTTTCTGAATTCTGCAGACGTATGTGGCTGATATCTTTATGTCTCAAAGTTGGAAAGACCACCGGTTACGGCTTCCAGAGAACATGACGATGAAGTACCGCCTTCTTCCCGTTGGATGGCTGAAAAGAATGTGGAGGCCGGATTCGTTTTTCAAGAACGCCAAGAAAGTGACTTTCCAAGAGATGACCATTCCTAACCACTACATATGGTTGTACAGTGACAAAACAATATTATATATGGTCAAGTAAGGACAAAGCATTATATTTTGCATATAAATATTAATATGTGTATAATTTAATATCAAGTAAACAAAGTATCGGTTTTATGTTTTTTAAAACACTTTGTCTATGATTTTCCTACACTGTGAAACCTGCAGAAATATTTCCTGATGTATAAGGCAGATTTACTAAAATTGAATGTAAACCTACCAACTGTTTCTGAAACATTTCTTTTACCTTCAGAATCTAGTTGGAAAAAGATATTAACCCTTTAACGTTCTTTGGGATAATAACTTCCCATCATGGGTTAATTTTCCCAACATTGCCCTCTGAAGGGTTAATCAGTCTTATTGGTTCTTTTGTGCACATATGTTTATCCTAACATTCTACTCACTCTTCCATTACGCTGGGAAACGGAGCAGTCTAGTTTTTCCGTCTGCTGTTGGCACATAAAAAACGGCTTTTCCTATATTTGGAGTAGTTAATTTCCCACTTCACAGTGCTAGATCTGATATGTATGTACTACCTTGCGGTTATGTCCAGCGTCTGCAAGGGCAGAAGAAAGACCTCCTTCGTAGTGACAGGATGTCCTTTTGCGCTTGACAAAAAATGACTATTTTCCTCATAAATATATAATTTCAAATTTCGCCGTTATTTGAATTGTAAAGATAAAGTGAAGCGATTATAAACTTTATTACTTGAAGTGTGAGCTAATGAGGTATCATTTAATGAAGAAGATTAAAACAAAATTGATTAGGGATGATCTAAGTTTCAAGTGACAAATAGGACATTTATGAATTTCGTTATTATTATTTTAGGAGTTATGAAATTACTAAATAGAGGTACCAAAATTTAGTGTGAGAACTTCCACATTTAATATTTTGATAATTTATTGTGTATTTTGAGGTGAAAATAAGTTTACGCTTGAAAGACCCAAAGCGCGCCTACTCCTGGGTTAATATTCACTGAAATTCACAAACCATACAAAATATAGACCACAAACAAATGGAAACATCAATTTTGTAAATAAATGTATCATCTTTTTTCTTCATTTATTAAGTACACTGAAAAAAAATGACATTTTCAAATCTGGGTAAATCGATGTTTTCATTTTGTTATGAAACTTTTTGTTTCAAATAGGACGACCCATTGCTTTCAATTCTGAAATACCAGAAATACTCAGAGTATTCAAACATGGACATACTCAAAACTGAGCACATAGAAGTCAGTTCATACTCATTTTTGAAACATGGACATACTCAAAAATGAGCACATAGAAGTCAGTTCATACTCTATTTTGAAACATGGACATACTCAAATAGGAGCACATGATGTTTTATTTTTGATTGTGTGCATGTTTTCAGAAATGAGTATATACATGTTTCAAACTTGAGTCATTTTGATTCGGAGCCATTTTGACTATGCGACATACTCAGATTTGAGTATTTTTTGCTCAGTTTTTAAAATATCATTTATAGAGTGTACAAACATATTTTTGAAAAATGTATAATAAATATTAACAGCAGCAGAGCCTATCTTAGATATGACCGACTTATTTTTATATTTTCTCTGTCTTCCCGGACCCCTAGGATTTAAGATTGAAACTACTGATATTTTTTTAGAATATAAAATAAATGATTTATAGACTAATAGAGATATAGTAAAATCCTCTTATACGGAATCTTATACGGTGATTTCGAAAAATTTCTGTCATATTCCACAGGAATAAAAGAAAATCGCATTAAATGCGAAACTTTCGCTCCCTCCCCTCCCTGAAGATGCATTGTAGACCCCTTAGTATACGTGGACTACAATTTAAGAACCGCTGCATAGTATATTATTATTTACTAATAATTATTTTATGTTTACATTTAGTTTTCTTAACTAATTTACAGATTGACTCTTTTATTGTCTTGTTCTATGAAGTTCCAATCCTATCCTCACGATACGCAAACATGTTCTATGAAAATTGAAAGTTGTAAGTATAAGGTTTTCGTATTTTTCTCTTTTAAAATTTAATTTAATAAGTGATATTTGTATTTATCGATTGTATAAAACTCCAGGATTTGTTTAAATTTCTTACGTATGTTTCGTTAAACCATTTGAAAAATCTTTGTATGAACATTTTTTTTGTGATGTAGAATTCAACTGATACCAGTAATATGATATTGATATAATTTCATTAATAATACATCAGAACCAGCAATAAAATAACTCCAAAAAACTAACCTATCCCAATAGAAATTACAATGAACAATACCACAATTCTCTGGTCTAATGAAGCTAAGTACCTAGAGGTCACCCTTGACCAAAAACTAACTTTCAAGAAACATAATCTTAACATCAAGGGAAAAGTCGCTGGAGCCACGATTGCACTTAAACCTCTACTGAATAGCAATATCCTGGCTATCCATAACAAACTTCTCCTTCATAACTCTTGTATCTTAATAATAATCAAATACGCCTGTCCGGTCTGGGACAATATCTGTAAAACCTCTATGAACAACCTCAGTCACAACAAAAATCTAGATACTGTTAGAAATGCTTCCCGTTACCTCCGAAATATCACTATTCGTAGGAACCTCAAAACTACCTTTCTAAAACATTTTATGACAAACTCGACCTCGCTAATGAAATGATCATGGAATTGCCGGATTATGAAGCCTTCAAACCATATCACTGTAAAAGACCAAAATGTTCGAGCATTATGGACTGTGAGAATTAGTGCCCACCATAATTGTAAATTTCTCTTTTTCTTATTTTTCACCTATTAATTTTTTCCACAATATAAATACCTAATTTCTTAATTAAAACTTAATATCTAAGCTATACCAATAAATAAAAATTTATGGCTCTTTTGAGTGACTTTTTTGTTTATGCTTTTCACCACCTGGCATTTATGTTCTGTTTCACGAACATGTTCCGAACCCTATTTTTTACTTTTTCATCTTTCTTACAAGTAGTTAGTTAGAACTACAGCTATACCATTTCACTTTCTTCCCAGTATTTAGACTCTATCCATAATCTCTTTCGCTTTAATCAATTATTTCAGATTTATTATCATATATTTTCTTAATTTTACTTCGATCCTTTTTATTGTAATTGTTCCTTTATCTGGTGGTTAATACTACATCTTAACTTTCCCCAACAGCTCAATTTAATACAAGACACTCTACTCACAATAGACTAGGCGTTAAATTGTTTGCAACTGGGAAGCCCCTTAACCGACATCAACTGCTCGGCATTAGAAGAGAACTTCGAAATATTTTATTCGAAATAAAAAATAATTATAAAAATCTTGCAGAGATAGTTTTAAAACAAATATAATGACAATACAGAGCAGACATCAAAACAAGTTTTTTTTAAAGTCGTACAGGCTTTATAATACAATAAGAGACCATACATAAACTTTAAATGAATGATATGTACTTTATGGTATTGTAAATGATCTCCAAGATTTTACGAAAGGGAATTTGCGCTTTGTGCATAAAAAGAGAAGCAGATAAAGGAAGAATTTTGAAAATTTCTGTCTCTTTAATAAAAATTTGGATCTACGCTAACGAATTCAAGGAATATGTAATTAACAGCTTTTTAAAGTTAAATAACTTATGCTGATAATTTAGTTTTATTATTATATAGAAACAAATTAAATATAAATTAATGGAATATGACAGAATGAAAGATAAATAGAGCGAAAATAAGAGCCACACAGGAAAACTTGAGATCAAATGTTTCATTTTTATTTTCAAAGATAAATGTAGTTAGTAGCTGATGTATACGGATTTTCGCTGTGTAGCGATTTTTTCAATCTTATAAAATGTTTAAAAATATGTTTTTTATAATGTTTTTATGTATTTTGACAGTTTGAAAAAGAAGTATATACATTATCTTTATTCAAACAAAATTTTGAATTTTCCCTAAAGATTGCGTATTATCTCAATAGATAAAACTGCATTTGCTTCTAGTGTCTAAGAAGAGTCTTGCATAGGGACGGGTAACTCGATTTTACCCGCAATTTGGGTCGCTTTGGCGCTAATTATTTTCATTGCAAGTCGTGTTGCTTTGGGTTCGAGTCGTTTACTAGTTAGGTAGTTTATTGGATGAATTTCACTTTAAATGAATGTCAGTAAATTGAAGTTACCCTTGCAGTTACCCTTGAAGTTACCCTTACAGATAATAAAATTATTTTGAAAATAATAATAATTCAGGTATACAACATTCACTTTCAATTTTCGGTTGAAATGTTATTACGTTGTGAGGTTTGGATGCATATTTCTTAAGACTCTCTTCAACATACCGCTGTCAAATACAGGGCGTCCTAAATTTTTTCCCTGATTACAAAATTTATTCGTATATATCCGCTATATATAACATAGACATTTGTACCTGGTCCCAATATGTTGGATAACTAATCAAATTTCTTTGTTGCAGGTTTCCGTAACATGGCTGTGGTGTAGTAGTGTCGGTGTCCATAAAACAGGAACACAAACCAAAAACTGACAGGTCATCAACCTAATCTGAAAGGGTGGAATAAGTGAATATTTTGTTCTAAGTCTCAAGCAGTCAGTGCGTACAGCCTCAAGTGAAGTGTAGATGCCAAAAGGGTCTCATGATACCAGAAGACACATTGAGCGTTTTTCTGATTTGTAAATATTTCCGATCTGCTAGACACTAACACTGCTACACTACAGCCACTTTGCGGAAAACTTCAACGGAAAAAACTTGGTTAGTTTTCCAATATTTGGTCACCAGTTTCACATGTCTATCTTGTATGTAGCAGATATGAGTAATTTTGCAATCAGGGAAATACTTATCAGGCACCCTGTATTACAGTCTCTTTTTAAGTATAGGCTGAAAATTTATTACGTTTTGAGATCTGGATGCATATTTCTTTAGACTCTCACCCGATTCCTGTCTGAAATATACACGGTATTCCAAAATTCGACCGACAAATTAAGTGAGTTGATAGAAGGCATCAAGAGGATGAAAACTTACTATAAAACAGGTGATCGAAAACCACGTTTAGTGGGAGAAAATCGCACAAATAGTTATGAAAGATGTGACGTCGTTGCGGAACAAATTGAGCCAATTATAAGTAGAAAAAACTTTTTATATGACGTCAAGCATCATTATAATGCTTTGGAGTTCAACGTCAGAAAGGAGACGACGACACATTTTTATAGAAATTGTGCGAATTTGCGGCCACGAAAGTCATCGCACAGCCGACACGGACGTACGAAGGATTGCCGGACGCGTTAAAATATATTCCTATAAAAATGTCTCGTCGTCTCCTTTCTGATGTTGAACTGTAATGCATTGTAATCATGCTTTACGTCAAATAAATGTTTTTCTATTTATTATTGGCCTTTTCTGTTCCACTCGACGTCACACACTTCATAAATATTTTTGCGTTTTTCTCCCACTAAACGTGGTTTGCGACCCCATTTGCTATGGTAAGTTTTCATCCTCTTGATGCCTTCTATCACCCCTCTTAATTTGTCGGTCGAATTTTGGAACACCCTGTATATCTAAATGTATACAGTAGACAATCTAATTTTCCTGGGTGTATTTTATCTTTGAGACATTCGGCGAAGCTGAGTGTAATTAAAAGTTTACACAATGCTTAAATTTAAAAGGAAAAATAATTGATCATACTTTATTTGCTTTTTATTTATTTATTTATCATGTACCATGGGTTTATTGGTTATATATTTTCCACAGATATAGACGTATACAATTGATTAATTAGTAATAAAGTGTAGCAAATATTCATTAAGTACATTTTTGACAATAATGTCCGCAGCAATACATTGGCTCGATCCACTGTGTGTCATAACAAAATAATGTTTTTTTTTTTTTTTTTTTTTTTTTTTTGAGCAAAACGGTATCCGAATTTTGTCATATGAACGTATTTTAAACAAGCAGGAACAAATATCACATTAAAAATGTGTGACACTTAAATAAGACTCTGTTATTTTGCAATAATTAAATTAAGTTTTATAGTTTTGTTTCAATGGATTCTGTAAAAGATTTTAAGCTTTAAGGTTTTTTAACTATTTTCCAATATAGTCGAAAAGTGTTTAAGAATTCCGTTTGTCTGGACGTCTGTCCGTATTCTAACTCGCATAAATACAGTCGTATTGTCATGCATTTGATATATGTTATTGTGGTTTACTACAGCATATTTGGTATTGAAAATGAAGTGTGAAGCATTTACATTTCGTTTACAGGGTTACTCATTACAGTCTATGGACAAAAAACCATTTGCAGTGTATTTTAATAATGTTACACTATTTCAAATATATAAAATATATAGAGATATATAGAAATTGATATACAACACTAGGGTGCACTACACGATGTTTACTCCAGATTTCGGTGTTCTCCAGATTTCGGCATTTATGGGGGCATTCATAGCATTCATTTACAGGGACACACAAAAAAATTCGATTACAATACTGTCTATGGGCAATAATTGTTGGAAGTGCATTTTTAGTTGTTTTATGCGCATAAAAATTTTTGCATATAGCTTTGAGTGTATTAATTATATAGATCATGTATACGGCTGCAAAATATAATTCGAGTACATTTCCATTTATTGACGGAAACAGCTGAACGGCAATTTTAAACTGCGTAGTGAGTTTCCTAACTAAACTAAATTTTTGCATACTATGCAATGTATATACAAATCTCTAGATCATATGCAGGGAGGACAAAATAATTTGGATATTATTTTGACTATAGAGGGTAACTCCTGAAATTGGGTTTTCAAATGTGTTATGCGTTTTCAAAATTGTTTACTTAGACATAATCTTTAACCTTACTAAACAGGAAGTTTTGCTTCAATATTCTGATTTTTTTTTTGGAAAGTGTTTCATAATCAATTCCCTACGCATGATTTTTCTTTCTTGCTTATTAGATTTCAAATGATTGATTACTATTTCAAATTTTCAGTATCTTACACCACGGATGATTTAATTTTTGACTGGGAAAAAGAGGTGCCTCTGGTTGTAGACGACGCCATAGAACTTCCTCAGCATAATCTCGTCAACACAACGCTTGGTGATTGCACAATGGTTTATTCAACAGGTAATTTTCGAATCCATTACTTAAAATATTCAAGTTCCGAAACAAGATTGCATTGTGATTAATTAATAAAAGTATATCTAAATTTTCCTATGACGGATGCAAGATTATTTCTTTCATTTTTCTGGAAATACACAATGTGTGTAAAAATTTATTTTGTTCTCCTTAATTGAGCACAAGTTAAGTCCATTGCAAAATATTCCATTAACCCCTTATATCGTTGCGCCCGATAAGCGTAGGCTACTTTTTAAGAATTCAGATTGCTTGATAGCCACCATTTTTTTTAAGTAGAGATATTCGGATTATTTAATGGTAGATAAAATAATGCGAGCATAAAGCCAATTACACTATTTTAAAAAACTGCTGGGAATCAAATAATCTGAAGTTTAAAAAAGTAGCCTACACTGCCCGGGAATATATCGGGCGCGGCGATTAAGGGGTTAATGTTTGGTGTGTTCGATTACACTCATGACAAAAGAACTCCATATACGGAGATGGTACCTTCTGCATGTAAAATTTGTTGTGGGTCCAAAATACCCCTTTTTGTGTTGCTTTTGTATTTAGGGGTAAATCTTCATAATCTGATATTAACGTTTAAAATTGCAAGTGAAATTCCAGATCTAGCGTTACGCCCTTTATACTACAAGTTTGGTAAGACGCTACTTTCCGGTTAAGAAAGGAAAACGGTGTTGTTTGCTAAAGATTTTAGGACTGTCACTCAGAGAATGTTAGTCTACTCAACTATGGAAATAAAAGAACCGAAATAGTTACTCGTCTCAAGAATAGGTAGGGGTCTGCTAGAACAAAGTACGTTTACATTAGGCTGGTATAAGCGTTATATTTACATATTTACTCCAGTGCAAAGATGTACGCTGATTGTCCACCAATAAAGTACAATACACATTGGCTAACCTTTTCGTATAATAAAGAGGAGCTTCATAGATCAGACAATACTCCTTTCCCCCAATCATTCAAAAGTCTTCTCTTTCCAAATTAGAAATTCCTGCGATGCAATATGGCACGGTTGTAGCGAATCGGAGACGCAGTCTCACACAAGTTTCGGTTTCAGATCTGATCTTTCCGAAAGAATGAATTTCGAGATACCAAATCCGTGCTTGGTGCCAGGTTATAATCTCCCATTGTTGAAAATGATTCCGTGCATTTATATTCTTTTCCTTCGAATTTCCTCCCCAATAGTATTACTCACTTGGCGAAATTTGCTTGTTGTCCAAACACACACATAAACACACTCGTGACATTGAAGTTTTCATTTACCTTTATCTGTATAAATTTATACTTTGACTTTTATAGTAAATTATTTTTGTAGTTTACAGTATGCAATGTCTGATAAATCATGCTTTAATAACTTTTAACCACTGGGAAAATAGCTGTTGTTTTCGGTCGAAAATGGGCCAAATGATGTTCGCATTTTACTCTTTTAACCGTTTTTAACGAAATTCTGTAACTTTAGAAGTATTTTTTAAGCGTTTTTAACGGAATTCTGTAGCTTTAGAAGAATTTTTCTATGAATAGGCAATATAAATGCATAAAATCGTTACAAAAATGTTAAAGTTACAAAAAGGATCGATGCAAATTTTCAGATATGAAAAATAAAGTAGAAATTTGGTACTTTCGCGTTATAGCGGCCCCCAAGGATGAAATAATTTTGTTTCTGTTTTCATTAATATATTGTAAATTTGGTACTTTCGTGTTATAGCAGCCCGCAAGGATGATTCACCAAGCGACCAAGATTTATCGCCAAATTATAAAGCATGTATGACATTATAATAACATATGATATATATATAACATTTCTTGACATGTGGACAAGTTATAGTCATATATGATGCATATAGGATGTATACATATGACATGTGTATATTATGTATATACGACATATAAGACGTAAATAACATGTGTATAATGACGTATATGGCACATACGTGTTTGGAATATATATATATCCGTGTATAGGATGCATATATAAGCTTTGCGATGATCTTGGCATAATCATAATTGTGGGGGTCGGTATAACACGAAAGTACGGTATTTATTTTTTTTTTTAAGGTTTCGGAACATTTTTCCAATGGTTATTGTAATTTGTTAAATTATTTTTTTTTGCATATTTTCCTGTGATATATTTATTTATTTTTCTTTGTTCTGCAGGAAACTTCACTTGTATCCAAGTCATGTTCAAATTGAAGCGTCGGCTAGGGTATTATATGTTCCATACTTACATTCCTACGTGCCTCATTGTGATCATGTCTTGGATTTCATTCTGGATCAAACCCGAGGCAGTTCCAGCTAGAGTAACTCTCTGCGTGACGTCGTTGCTAACATTATCTACACAACATGCACAGTCTCAAAAGTCTTTACCTCCTGTCTCTTATATTAAAGCCATAGATATATTCATGTCTTCTTGTACAGTTTTCGTGTTTGCCTCACTCATGGAATATGCGATAGTTAACATTCTTCTTGGCGAAGGTGGTGAAACTGAGAATGAACAAAAGCAACGACTTCAGCAACACATACAAGAGCATTCTCAGCAGTGTCAAGCTGCTAAAAACAGACACAACGTCGTAGTCGTTCCAAAAGTACAGGTGAGCAATATTTAAAGATTACACAATTTCATAAGTCATTGAGATTAAAGGTATTGGATCAGTTAAATTCTTTTTCCAAGTACTGAATAGATTTTTCATACTTACCATCTTACCAATAATTTCCGTACAACTGCATATCTTCTTTAGTAAATACACCCGTACCGAACCAGAAAAAAATATTTATTAAAATGTGTATTGTTTATTTGTGATTTTTATTTAACTTTGTTTATAAGGGAAAATTTCCGGTGTAATTTTTTTTTATTTGACCTGAACAAGTTGATACAGTTTTACGGAAATTATCGCTCAGTGAGAAGCTATGATTTTTCGACAGAGAGAATATGTTACAGTAACAATTAAAGTCAAGTTTAAATATTTAAAGTAGCAGAAAATTTAATTATAAAGATGCACAAATAAAATTTTGAAAATACAGCACAGCCGCGCCATCTGTAGGAATATATACACCGAAACCTAATCCATATTTCCTTATGTCAAGGTTTAACTGAATATGAAGTATTATCAAATTCCATGCCATAGATGCCGAGATATAGTTATGACGACAATCGAGCAAAACACAGCATAATAGGCAATAGCCATGGCTTATTCGGCAATAGCCATGGAAACTTAATCAGCATCTATTAATGTCAAGGTCTAACAGAATATGCAATTTTACGAAACACCGTGCATTAGTTCTGAGATATTGGGCGATATATACCCAAACCTAATTAGCCACAGACTTGTCACACACAGACTACATATTAACATAATTAACTAACATATTAACAAACAGATATTTTTATAGACAAATCGTTTTCGGGAAATCCCATAACCTGGAAATTCATTAAAAAATGGAATTCTAAAAATTTCCCCATTCCTATACTTTTCTCTTATGAACATAGCAGAAGATAAAATAAATAACTTAATTAAAAATTTTTAATGCATGTAACAGCGGTCTTAATTATTTGTTGCAATATTTAAACTATTTATTTAGTGCTTTTCAAACAAAAATAGTATGTCTCATTGAAAAGTATTTATGAAAGCTGTATTAAATCTGGATCTTAAAGTTACGATTTTCACTTTACGGACGAACCCAGTTTGTAGTATAATAGTTTTAACTGATTATTTTTTTACATAAGATATGTGAAGTTGATGTCTAACCGGCTGCTTTCGTACTTTTTCGATTTTGGTTGCAATTGCATTTTTCCGAAGACACTTTCACATTGGAAACCGGTTCCGATAGTGAAAGTGTTTTCAGAGAAACAACTGTAACCAAAATCGAAAAAGTACTAAATTACCTGTTTAGATATAAAACTCAGGTATCCTATGCAAAAGAATCACTTAAAAATAATAAAATGCAAACGAGAAATTTTAAACGAACATGGCCATTGATTTAACATTAGCTTGTGAATGTCTAACTAGCGAGGCTCTTAAACTTATGAAGCGCAGAAGCCAAACACTTTATAGGTTGGCTGGATCACTTGATCTCATTTTGACTTTTGGATCCCCCCACTGGTTTGCTCTAAATTACTCCTTGTAAAAATAAATGGTTGATTCGTATAAAGTTACTAAATTAAAATTTGTCTATGACTTTACTGTATCATGTAGCATTTTCTAGGTTAGAGGGCTTTTTTTAAAACGAAGTTATTTTTTGTGATCCTAAAACATAAGATAAATTGTGTTAATAAATAAATGCATACAATAATAGGTAAATAACCTGTGAAGTATAATAAACATTAGCCAATATACAGCCGAAAAATGAACAAAATATGTTAATGGATACTACTGGACACGAAAGGGAGGGGAGGTTGTACCCCCCAAAACATTCCACAAAACAAATGTCAATATAGCTTTTCAAGATATGATTTATTAATTTATCTAAGTCAGTGAAACTACCTTTTTCATGCTTTCAATTTTATCTCATTGCAAATTTAATATAATAATCGTTTATTATTTGTTATTGATTTAAAACTGTATCAAGGAAAATTGGTATGGAGCGATCAATTTAGATACCATGTTTATATTTAGGAATGTCAGATTTATATAGTTCATTTATTTGTTTGGAAGAGAGGAAAACTTTTTATTTTTTGCATAACAATGTAATTTTTGAATTGCTACACTATTGCATGTTTATGAAAAATTTGAGATTAATTAATTTTTTTTTTCAGGAACCAGTTCCGCAGGTTCCAAACGGTACGAGACCGAAACAAACATCTTGCCTGTATCGACATAACAGACATCGGCGTCGCGCCATGTTCGTCGACAAAGTATCAAGAATTGTATTTCCACTTTCTTTCGTACTTTTGAATACTGCCTACTGGTCCGTGTACTTAGATACTGAGTAAAAATATGCATTTTTGTCTTTTAATTCTCGGAAGAAATGATTTTTCTGTTATCAGATGAAGACAGTAAGAAGACCCTAAAAGATATCCATTATGGATAAGCACTTTTGTGGAAAGATATATATTCTGATATTTTTAGAATAAGATTCGCAAAACAAAAGATTCGAAAAGAGCTTCTTATCTGTTATTGCCTTGTTATCGATGAAACGTTGATTTCCGTCAGATATGATAATGCCAATTTTTGGTTTTTGAAGAGGTTTTCAATATGAAAAAATGTATGAAGATTTATAGAAAGAAAGTAAAGAACATATGGAGTTGCAAGTGCCAGTTTTACGATATTTATCCATGTAATGAGTATCCGATTATTGAAGAATAACTACCCTAATAGCACCGTGACCAAATTATGACGAAATTATGAACACAATATCAACAAAATGCAACTCTTATAGTCGTTAATATTTTCATGTGACGTGGAAGAAGAGTCGCATTCAAGTCAATATGACGTCAATACTTTCTATATTGTGACGATGTTTTGAATGACTAAAGAATCTGTTAAGGTGGCTTCACACCTGACTCACGGAGTGACACCTGATCTCCAGAGAGTCAAAAGATGACAAATTAAAAAAGTCCTCTTTTGGTCACCGTTGTGGCTGTGACTATTTTCCAGTCATAGTGACTTCACATCGAGTAACTGTGCCATTAGGATAATTAATGCAGAGCGTGATACAGACAGTTCAGTGGAAAGGCTAAATAAAGCATTTTATTTTTAATTACGTTGCTCTAGAAAGTGTGACTTCCAAGTAACTTTTTAAATATATATAATATTAAAGACATTATCTGAAAATGCCTTTTATGGATGAAAAAGTATATTAACGAAATCTTGATGTTTAATCTCTTAGATTAATACCATGATACTTACTCAATGAACTTCGATTACTCTAAACTATTTTTACTGTTCATGCTGCTTGTATACTATGTACGTTTCAGAAAATAATAATGTTGCTCTGAAAAACTTCAATCTTGTGAATTTGGATGATTCAAAATCCAATGTTTCGATATTTTTTCAAAATAATACATAAACACATTATGAGACCAACAAAGAAGATTTCATAATTTCTTCGATAGCCTCTATATTTTTTTGTACTGTAATAGTAATTGATTTCTACTTACTAAAACATAAAATGATTTTTCCTTGCAAATACAACTGATAAATCGGTTTAAATAGTTTTCATTTCACCTGAGAATGTTCTTATGAATTTTGTTACTAATGTTCAGAACATAGCTCAAAATGATTTTTCTGAAATGAAATACACCACAAAACAGTAATTACAGAATAACACCACAAAAACTATTTCCGTTCCATGATTTTTTTTTCTTCTCTCATTCACATTTTTTTTTATACAATTCTATTCAAAAGTAATTATGTCGGGATAGTAACTTCTTGCTTTTAGTAATATATCAATAAGTTACTTTTGAGAAACGATAGCGAAAATCTTTTTCACAGCGAGAAAGGACTAACTTTATGCTTGTAGCAAATTCAGAATCTAGTAATGCCAAGCATCAATGAGTGATTTAAGTTATTTTAAGATTAAAACTTGCATTCTTATTATTTTGATACCTTTTAATTCTCGACTGCTTTTAAATATCAACTGCTTTTGAAACGTCCATTTCATTTTACATAACTGTTAAATTTATTTTTAAGTACGAAATATCTTTTGTTACAGAATAGAATTATGTTAACCAATATCAGGACTTTTATGAAAAATAAGCAATTAATGTTTTCAATAGAAATAATTACAAAACAATCAAGTTTTATTTTAGTACTCAAAAATTTGTTTCCGCAATTGATCTTGTTTGTTATTTTGAAAGAATCTTTTGAAGAAGACGTAAACTTATTTATTTAATAAGTGATAAATGTCAAATACTCATTTAAAATATTCTTCGAAGTGATAAAAATTTGGATTTTATTATATAAAATTATTGCCATTTATATGAAACTAATCTGAAATTTCATTTTAACTTAAAGTATAATCTTATTAGCCTTTAATCGAGTTGTTTAGATTCTGAAGTTTTCACTAATTATTTTTGAAAAATTCTTTAAGATATATCTTACTTAATTACTTGATTCGTTAAAATCATCTCTAAATATTATAATAATCTGATGTTTATATGAGATATCAAAATTTATTTTTAGCTTTTTAGGAAAGATTCTTTGGTAATAATATTTCAACAAAATTTTAAAAAATCGAAATATTTCAGGATTTTTCATATTTTGTACTATGTAGGGACATATTCTGAACATATGCTACATGTGCAAACTTCCACCAGTAAAAAGAAGAAAAGTAATTTTTGCCTTATTTAATCGCAGATAATAAGGCTAAAATTACTCTTACTGGTGGAAGATTGCACATGCCCCACGTATTCAAAATACAGCCCTGACTTCATGTAATATTTATATTGATATTAATAATAAATGCAAATTAGTTTAGAAAGCAACCAAGTTGTTTTGTATACCAAATTCTTTAAGTGGCTTTCAAAGAAACTATATGAGGAATACTTTAAAAATATCGAGACGTTTTAGTTCAAAATTCAAATCATTAAGAATTTTTCACTGCATATTTTTTGTGAAAACGATGCCATTTTAAGTTTTATTGCTTTTGAATCATCCTAGCGTACATGAAGAATAATTTAGACGCTCAATAATACAGTGGTTTCCATCTAAATCAGATGAAGATTGATCAAAGAATGCATTTAAGTATAAAATCTCATTCAATACTGGATTAGAGAATAGTTTCTATAATACTGTAAAACCTGTGAAAACGGAATATGTTTATAACGTGAATCCGATCTGAAACGGAAAATTTTATGATCTGGAAGAAAAGACTACGATACAGTTATATCTGCCATGATGGAAATCTGTCTTTTTTCGCTCGCTAGACATTCCTTTTTCACAGGTTTGAATGTTACTGGAAAGAAAATAAATTACATTTTCTGCAGTTTCTATACATGTGTATTTATGATTTTTCAAAATGTAAAAAAAAAAATAATGGTTTTGTATTTTTCGGTTATTGAGTTCTGTTAAAATATTTGCAATTATTTAAGAAATTCTTTTCAGAAAATGTTTAAATTATTTAACAATATGTTTGTTCAGTATAACAATACAATATATAAATATTTCACAGTAAATATAAGAATTGTATAACATGTATATGACAAAATATTTAAAGTCAAAATTATGCAAGACTTTCTCAAATTAAAAAAAAAATCAAAATTCATGTAAAAACAGATAGGTCATAGTTTTTTTTAAGGTTTTCTTTATATGTTTTGTTCGTAATAAATAATGCTTGAAAAGAAACAGCCAGTATTCTATATAACACTGTTTTCTTTTTATTTATTTATCACAAAAGTAAAAAGAAATCTTATAGTAAAATATGTACTATTCCTTTGTTTAGGAAAATAATTTTAAAAATTTGTTTCCGCAATTGATCTTGTTTGTTATTTTGAAAGAATCTTTTGAAGAAGACGTAAACTTATTTATTTAATAAGTGATAAATGTCAAATACTCATTTAAAATATTCTTCGAAGTGATAAAAATTTGGATTTTATTATATAAAATTATTTCTCTTTATATGAAACTAATCTGAAATTTCATTTTAACTTAAAGTATAATCTTATTAGCCTTTAATCGAGTTGTTTAGATTCTGAAGTTTTCACTAATTATTTTTGAAAAATTCTTTAAAATATATCTTACTTAATTACTTGATTCGTTAAAATCATCTCTAAATATTATAATAATCTGATGTTTATATGAGATATCAAAATTTATTTTTAGCTTTTTAGGAAAGATTCTTTGGTTGTTTCATTTTCATATCTGGCAGCTGCCAAAAGTTCTAATATAAAAATATTAAGAAGACTTAGGACTCTTAAAGCTTCCAAAAATACATATATATATGTATATATATATATATATATACTATATTAAAGAGCGTTTATGAACACTGTGAAACAAAATGAATAGCATTATTAATAGTTGTTAAATATGGAAAAGAAGAACTTTAAAGTTTTTTTTTTCCAAAATGTGATTTTTTAACGCAAGATAGTTAAAAAACGTTTAATTTTTTTAGGAAATCGTTAGGTTATAAAACTTGTATGATAGGCTCTACAAAGTAAAGCTAATTTTTCATCTTTTTTGTTAAATAATAATTTTTTTTGTTATATTTCTAAAAAATTTAAAATTTTGTATAAACAAGATGCAGTTTTTTTTAAACATAAAAATGCTATAAATAAACAATTTTTTAGATTCGTGTAATAAGTAGACTTTTAAGTAATATTATCTACCAAAAAAAAAAGTTTACATGGAAAAATTCTTGTGCAATTTTGCGCGCAAAGAGCAATTCCTATTTTCTACTCAACAAGTTTAAAAACTGTTACATAACCTAAATTTCCCCATTATGATCTGAACAAAGATATGAAGTTAACGAAGAAAATGTATCTATTTAGAAGATATATTTTTGTAATGTATACTTTTAAACATATAAAACAACAAAAATGGTCAATATTTTACACTTTGCGACATTTTAAGAGTCCTTAAGTCTCTTTAACTCTACAAGAATGATACATTGTTTTATTTATGTAATAGAAGTTTATGTTTCTTGTTATGTTACAATGTTTGTCTTAAATTATTATAAAACGAATTTTCCTAATAAAACTTAAGAATTTTTTTTAAGTCTTTCCTGAGTGACTTCTAAATAGATCATATCTTTACATTTATTGCTTTTTTGTATCTACAATTACTTTTGTTGTTATCTGTATGAATTAAAGTATGTTTTTAAATTTACTTTTATCACTTCATTTATATTTTAGAATTTAGTAATAAAACAGAAACAATAGTTGAATTAGAGCTCTTTACGCAATTGCTGAGACATTTATTTCAAACATGTGTTCTATTCTTTAATTTTAAAAAAATAGGGGCTATTTGTTTCTTAAAAATAGAGCTATTTGTTTAAAAAAAAGTTCATTTAGCATTCTTTACGTTATTGTTGAGACTTTTATTTGAAACATGTGTTTCATTCTTTAATTTTCAAAATAGGGGATATTTATCGCTTAAAAAAATTTAAGGTGGGTGAACCAAGGTGGTCAGTGTCCCTAAGGTAGCTCATCCCTGAAAAGTAGAATAATTTTATTTTTAATCACAAAATGGTGCTACTATTGTCAATCATGTATCTGTAGTGCACGTGGCTGAATTTAAAGAGTTCACCCTGATCCTCCGACATTTTATGCAATGATTTCTCTTTTGAGAAGTAGTCGTTCTAATTTCCAGTTAAGAAGATATTTTAATTTACACGTGTTTAAATTCTTAGAAGTTTGAGTATTGACGTTTTCTGAAAGTTATTTACTTCTCTTTAACCCCATTACTTCAATTCTAAGACATGTATCCGATTAATACTGATACGTCGTGCAAATGGCAACAATACGCATGTTCCAAAAGTGGCCATCATAAAAAAAACAAATGTAGAATTCCAATGTATTAAGGGTGATTTTCAGAATTTCTGCATAAGCATCTAAAAAAAAACTTATTACCATTTATTGTTAACACCAGAAATCACTCAAAAGAAGTCAGTAACTCCCAGAAGAAAATCCCTGAACTACCGTTCATAAAATGTGCTTCAATGTCTTTTCGTGTCATAAGATAAGAAGATTAAGAAGAAAAACTCGAAATATATCAAAAGAAAGAAACGATCATCAGAGTATAATAGTAAGCAAAATAGTTTGCCGAGTATTTTCTTTTACATTTTAAAAGTGATTTCAATACATGGGCCACCTTTGAAACACTATGCGCCAAAGGTGGCCCACAAGCTACACTTTTGAAATTGTATTATAAAATTGATTAAATTTTATTTTACAAAGAAAGGATACTTGATATGTGTTAGCGATAAGTGTAAAATTTTTTAAACAAAAATTCAGCCACACACACCAAATCAGAAAATTATTAAAAAAAGCCCTTCAAAGCCTAACTATGGCCACTTTTGAGTCACCTACCTTTTTTGTCGGAAAAAAAATCAGAGCTCTCTATGCCATTTCTGAGACTTTTATTTCAAACATGTGTTTCAGTCATTAATTATAAAAATAGGGGCTATTCCTCCCTTAAAAATAGGGCTATTTGTTGAAAAAAAAATGAGTTAGAGTTCTTTACGCCATTGCTGAGACATTTATTTAAACATATGTTTCATTCTTTAATTTTAAAAATAAGAACTATTTGTCCGAACAAATAATTCATGATAAAAAAAAGAAAACATACTGATAAGTGAATATATATCTACTTATTTCTGTTGTTTTACATTTCCGAATGCCTTAAAAATTCTTCAATTTTCTATTGTTATATATGTAGTACGCAAAATAAGTATATTCACTGGATTTCAGCAAATGACATATTCGTTAAATTTTAGTTAAACCTAAATTTTTCCAATTTGGAGGGCCAATTTTATTTTAATTTTTATCTAAAAGTAATTTTTTACCAATTTTTTTAAAATCGAAATTGGAAGTATTAAAGAGAAAAAAAATAGTATTTCAGATAACATTTAAAATAACGCTATAATAAAATTTATGAAAAATATGTTTTCCAAAGATAATGATCACTTTAGAAGCTTTAGGTTCTCAAATTTATATTCTGTAGTAAGTTAAAGAATGCTTGAATTGAAAATTACGTTTTGTTTTTCTCTAATTTAAATATACTAGAAGATTCCTTTTTCAAGTTTGTTACGTAAAATAAAGAGTAATTGTATAAAAAATATAAACATCACCCTTTTTTTAAAGAAAAACCAGAAGTTTAAATTTATAAATAAGATTTTTATAAATCAAAAGGATTTGAAAAATTTCCTAATGCAGAATATAAAGTAGATGGATTTAAATATAAAGTGTATTTTATGATAAAAATAAAAGTATTTTTCAGCTTTATTTATGATGAACAAGTGATTTTTATATAGTTCTCTAACCTTTCCATCGCCCCCTCACCAAATAAATAAATAATTATTCGGAATTTACTTATTATTTCTTTTGTCATTTTAAGAGTTTAGATAATCTTAGATATGCATTTTAAAATGTATCTTTAATTGTGCCTGTTCAGAAACTGAATTGAAATAATGTAAAAAAAAAAAAAAAAAACATAATTAAAATTATTTAATTTTTGTTTGTTGCTCACTTTTTTACATCTTTTGTCTTTACCGTTTTAGACGTTTACATATTACATTCACATATTTTAAGATAATGTATCTTTAAGTTTGAACGTCAGAGAGTGAAATGACATAAAACGCGTACATTTTACCTCTACTTTTGTTTTCTTCTCCTTGTTTGAGAAGCTTTTGTTTGATTTTTTATGCTGTTATTTAAAAATGTGTTTTTATGTTCTTTTTTTATAAAATAAAAAGTCTTTATTTTTAAAAGTTTTCGAAGAAAGTCAGAAAAAGGGTATGAAATTTGCAACATAAAATACTACTTTGTTCTTTAAAAAAAAGACCAACGTAAAAATGGCACAAATAAAAATATATATAAAATAGGAAACAGCTATTTCGGAGCCCCTAAAGCTCTATCATCAGTGCCAAATTTAAAAATATTAAAAACTGATTTAAAATTTTAAGCCATGTAAGTATGCTTGCGTATCCACATGCGACCAAGATAGAATGGTCATTCTATCCATTAATTGTTAATGTTCGTTATGGATGTTTTACTGTATTTTCCGCAAAGTTTTATTATGATATGTGAAAGTATGCTGTTTAACAAAAAGCATTGAATTATAATAAAATCTTTATCTGATGGACAACTTTTAAATTGCTATTATGACAATTAAAACAAATCAGCTGCTAAAACTTAAATCTCTTAATATCGAAACTGGAACAAATACTTTATGCTCGGAAGAATGTTTTACTTTCGCTTACTTATATACTAACGTTTCGAAATTTATATGAAGAATGCAGAGTGTCAAACATCAGTAAAAGGTAACTAATCAAACGTAATTTTTTAAAATTTTGAAATCCCAATTCTTATAATTATTAACTTGTCATAATATATACAGGGTGTTTCACGAAGAACTCCTAACATTCAAAATAAATAACTCGGAAACGGTGATAGATAGAAGCATGAAACCAGTGGCATGTTTAGTGAAAAAAACGTAAAATCTTATACAGAAAAATCAAAAAATTTGTAACAAATTCCGCCGATAGATGGCGCTGCATGTGGCATAACCATAAGTAGACTGTCTCACATCAGAAGCGATTCAAAATGTACACCTTTCACACAACACACATGTCACAAACGAAGAATGAAATTGTCAATGACATGTAGTATGTCACCGGAAAACAACACACAAGCTTGAATAATAGCCTCCTCCAGCTCGTCGAGTGTTAAAATATTGTTGCGGTAAACAATGTCCTTCAGTGTCACTTCCGGAATTTCTTCCACAATACGCTGACAGCGATCACGTTTCAACGGTGAAATCTTTGACGACTAAGCGTTCTTGATGTCTGAGCTCTTTGTATAAAGATCTGTAATGCTGCCTGCAGCGCCATCTATCGGTGCTATTTTTAACTAAAATTTTGAGCTTTCTGTATCAGATTCGTACGGAGTTTTTTTTAATAAACATACCACTGGTTTCATGCTTCTATCTATCACCGTTTCCGAGTTATTTATTTTCAAAGTTAGGTGTCCTTCGTGAAACTGCCTGCAGCGCCATCTATCGGTGCTATTTTAAAGTAAAATTTTGAGCTTTCTGTATCAGATTCTTATGGGTTTTTTTATTAAACATACCACTGGTTTCATGCTTCTATCTATTACAGTTTTCGAGTTATTTCTTTTCAAACTTAGATATCCTGCGTGAAACACCTTGTATTAACTTGTTATGATTATTAATCAACATAAATCAACATAAAATTCTATAATGAAAAGTTTTGTTGATACATTTTACAATCAATTTCTGAGAAATTAATAATGGAATTATACACATTATTCTGTATTTATTAATATTAATTTATATTATAATGCTCACATGGAGAAGCCTGAAGAGTAACTGAAAATTAACTTTTAAGTTTCACGATATAAATTAAGGCTTTCGGTTTGATCGCATGTAACTTTTCTTCAAATTATCACCGGATTTCAATCTTTATTCCATTGAATAAAGCTAAAAATATACTTTGAACTAAAATTTGAAAACTGTAACTTAATTAAAAAGATTTTACGACTTTGAAAGTAATTATCAGTCATCTTATATTTAAATTTATCATCACGCTTTGCAATTATAATCTTTTGTTTGAGAGTACAATGTATAAATATGAGTAAATATTTGCGTTCCAGTAACATATATAGAACAAAGGAGAAAGTGACTGAGTTACTGTCATTGGGTGATGTTTGACAAAAGTTTGACGAAAGCATCTTATACTGGGTACTTGTAAAGCGATAATGGTCTAAGAAAATGTTCATATTTTCAAAGAAAAATATATCTTTAAGGGGGGAAATCACGTTGAAAGTTAAAAAAATAAAATCGATTTTTCAAAAAAAAAAAATTAGCATGGATACCTTGAAATGTTACAAATACACTGCAAAAAGAATTTTACAAAAATTCCAATTAGAACAGAAGTAATAGCTAAAAATATCTTATAAAAACTCATTTCCTGTCATACTATAACCTTTGAAGCCCTTTTTCACAAAACTGTATTTTTTGACTTTGCGCGCACTCTCATTTGAAACCTAATTATCATAGAACCTTGAAATTTTGCGTATAATTAATTTTCATGCATACTTTTATGCTGAACCTCAATTTAGTCTGATTTTTGTCATAGAAAATTTTGTATTGAAAAATTAAATCTAAAATTTTTGGTAAATTTAATGAATATGATTATAAAAACCATTAATTATGCTAATAAATTTGAATATACTTTTAAATTTAGGTTAAGTGTAAAATATAGTAATATAAGTAAAAATAAATTAAATATTAAGTCTGTGTTTGCTGTAGAATTTTTTTAACCTTACGCGCAAAATGCATATTTTAGTATTTATATTTCTAAAAAGCCATTTTTGTCGGCATCATTTAATTAATTAATAGTGCAAAATATATATAAAATGAATGCTTTTAAAACAAGAAGGTGTGAAATTACAGAAAAAAATTGTTGTATTTCATTCATTGGTTTTAAAAGCACACTGGTTTTCGCACTGGTTTCATTATTGTCATTTTTAGGCTCCTCAACGTGATCTCACCTCTTAAGGCTAAGTCATGTATAAAATTCGAATATTGTGAAGCATTTTGATACATTAAGATCTAATAAATGCAGAGGATGCAAACCTGAATAAATGTAAAATATTTTTTGTGCAAACATATTTGATTAAATATCTTATAATTATCTAATCTTTAAGATTACGTCTTAGATGTTAAAACAAACAATATGTGTTCAATTTAATGTATTATGAAATATTAATGGAAATAATAAATATTTTATGAAAGAATTAGTGTGTTTAAAATACATTGTATTGAAAAACATCAAGTATCAAGTGTTGAAATATATTACAGAATGAATTCTGTATGAAACTCTATGTTGCATTTACACCCTAGCTTTCTTCTTTATAATTCTTGCCCTGTTTCAGTACTTTGAGATGTGAAATCAAATATTACAGCAGAATAATTTTATTCAATGTCATGGAAAGACCACACTTAACTACAATCTAACATGCATGTTTACCTAAATTGCAAATGGACATTTATATTATATGGTCAACTCTCAATTTTAATCACAATAACAAATCGCTATCACAACTTTAATCACTAAGTTCATTCGCTTTCATTCAGAGGTACAATAAGTTAACAGTGTTTCTAAAATGTGAACATATTTATTTAGTTTACTTGTATTTATTTATTATTTGGATAATGAATTTGTAAAATCAAGAAAATTTGTAAGTTCATTTGATCCTAAACTGCAATTCAGTAAGTTACTGTATATCCATAATTCAGAGGGATTTAAAGTTACTTTTAATTTTGATTGGCTGTCCAATGAATGAAAGTTAAAGTACACAATAATTGAAAATTATTTAAGTTGAAATTTTTATGATTACTGAAACTTTCTAGTTACGATATTTTTCTCATGCTGATAGATTTTTAATGCATATTATTAAAGTTACTTCCACAAAGCCTTTGTAACATAAAATGTCTAAACATATTCCTAGTATCAAAATGTTTAGAAATTGTGCTCTCCAACGCGAAATAGAGGCGAGCGGAAATATTTTACCGTGACATGTGATCACAGACTTTTGAATATTAAGCCTACGTGCTGACACAAAAATAGCAGATGTCGAAAGCGGATATTTAGCAGCGTTTTTATGATCCCTTTAGTTTTAATACCAGTATTTTCTAAAATTTTTCTGGAATTCAATAAAGAGAAGAAAACATTTAGAAAATACTAGTATTAAAATTCCAGAGACTGAACAAATGAGAAAAAAATCTGCCTACGACAGCACCATTTTTATGTCAGCGCGTAGGACTAGTAATCGGAGGAGTGTGATGTAACACGAGATCTGATGAGAAAGAAATACGTTCGCAATGTAGGAATGCATAGTTTTTCCAGAAACTGCCAGCAGGTAAACTGCTATCATTCGCTTTCGTTGAAAGCAGGAATAGCATTTGAAGACCAACGTGCGAATATCAAATTCTGACGACATTTGGAGAAATCTTTGACAGAGACTTTATACGTGTTACAACAGTTGTACGGTGAGAGAGCAATTTTTCATTCGAATGTCTTGCCAAAAACACAGTCGCATGTAAGGTTGAGAAAAATTGAAATGGCAACAATGAAGACTGTCTCGTTCCAAATAGCAAAACAGTTTTAAGCAACTGTACTTGATCATCCAGAAAATTGCATAGATTCAGAAGGGGTGTACTTTGATGGTAGTTGTGTTTAATTTTTTTATTTATATGATATCAATAAATCATATTCGTTAGGCAATCCAGTTCTTCAAAGCTTTTGAGATTGGTAGTATATTTATTGGCTCTTTGCCATTTTTTCATAATCCCTTTGTGAAATTGAAGTAATTACAGCAGAAATACAACTAAATAACCTGTTTATTTTTTAAAATAAAAAGAAAATACATCAGAAACCAATATAGAAAATAACTATTGTACTAAAGGTCATATCTCATACATATGATCATTTTTAAAATATTTCTAACATAAATAGCTCATTACCTAAAATAGGTTTCATGTCATTTAATTTGCAATTCATAACCATATAACAAAGATCTATTTAATTGTGCCTAGACTTGGTTCTCCATAAACTTAAATTAACAGAAATATTAGTTTTTTTTTCTCTTGAAGCCTATTGGTCCTCGTCAAAAGTAGCATTTATACTTTTAAATGTCATTTAATATATAGTCATAAATTGTAGAAATAAGTGTACTTTAGGCTAATGCATCTATTAGGAGCTTTTTAACACCAGAATCTTAGTTTTTGAAGCAGAAACGATTATTGTAATGATAATTATCTATTCATTCAGTTTGTTGGTCATTGTAGATTACGAAGGTCGATATTAAGACTTCTAAAGAGTTTTTTTTTTATAATCATTTTTCACTTTCGTTTTATACAATGATTCCACGATTAAGCAAACATTTCTTTCGGAAACTTTTTCTAATACAAATAATTTTAAACGACATTTCACTTTTATGCAGAATAAATTTTGAAGAGAAATGAATCACAATGTTTCAAAATAAAATGATTTGTATAGGATGTTTAATTCATGTTATTCCTAACAATTCAAAAATATTTGTACAATGCAAAATGTTCCAAACAATTCAAAAATATTTGTAAAATGCAAAATATTTCAAACATTTTAAAGAATCAATTCTATTTGCTATCGTTTGAAAAGTCGAATTCACATTGCCAAATGAAATATTTGCAATATTTCGTTATTCAACAAAATAAATATGATGTTATTTTATTAAAGACAGAAATTTCAAATGTACGCAAACCAAAAATGCTCCGAAATATTTGAAAAATAAAATATACTGCATATATCAAAAAATTATAAAAGGTGATACGATTAAAGATTTTACTTTCTAAGGATTTCTAAAATTTAAAAGAAAATTATTAATTTGCAGTAAAAAGCATGAAAAATATTTTTTAAGTATGCCAAAAAAGTATGGAGAACCCTCAGTGACAAGAAATGAATTGCAAAAGAATGATTAGTGCACAAAAAAAGGTGCTATTTTGTTATACTAAGTTCATAGAAAACATATTTTAAGCATAAGTATTTCTACCAGAAATGTACACCATTTAATTATAGTAAAGGATATACATGGATATACAAAGGATATACATGATAACATTCAGCATGTTCGATTTAGACTTTCAAATAATAATCATTGTTGTAGATTTCCACACCATTTGCAAGAATAACTACCATGAAGACTGCAAAAATGTGGTAGACAAAAAAGTTACCGAGCCGAACCCTCGTGTCAGTTTCGCTCATATGCTTTCTATATAATGTAAAAATTAAATAAATAAGTACATAAACAAAAATTATTTGCATATTTTTCCTATATAATATTACATTTTAGGAAAAAGTACGTCTATGATTAGAACTGCAGTAAATCGAATATTTTTACGTACGCCTTCATTAATCAGTTATAATCAAACGTTTCCTATTTTCATGTCATTTTCACTGAATCCTGCATAACAATAAAATAAAAAAGTTGAAAATTGTACATCAAACGTGATAAATGGGGTGCGTTCGTATTATAACTAGTTTCAGTGAAATGAATTACGTCGTCTGTTATTATGATATGATTAATTTCTGTAATAAAATAAGTACATTTTAAGTTGGTAACATTTTATCTTTCCTTGACATTTACTGAAAATTCCAATGGGAAACTTAAGCCTAGCTTTTAAATTTTCAGAACTTGAAATCCATATTTAGACTCTTTTTCCATTTAATATCTATTTCTCTTGAATCATCCAAAAAACTGCCGGTAGTTTATAGGATTGCTTTAATTAAACAATTTTAGTATACACATTTGGTTTTTAAGTTTAGCAATACGAAACTACTATGACCCCATCTTAAATAGGACGTAATCACCATTGAAACTTAGAATCATTACCCATCATGAGATATCATTGAATTAATTACGTATGATAGGATTTAATAGAATGAAGAATGTGACAATAACTTGGTCATAGAGGTTATAAAATGTCATATACGTCATATATGACTATAAACTTATACATGTCAGATAAAGTGGTGATAAATCTCGGTCGCTTGACGATTAATCCTCGGAAGCTGCTGTAACAAGGAAGTGCCAACTTTTTTTTTAATTAAAATTATTTAATAAATATTTTTATTAATATATTTTTAGGTTTTGATTCGATTTTCACACAATTTGAAATGACGGCAAAATTCTGCAACAATTATATATATTAAATTTCAAACCATTCGGTTGGATGATGTTTGCACTGTTATATGTGGACGTACCAGTCGACGACTATAAGTGCTACGTATTTATATATGTAATTAGGAATACACCTAATAAACAGCCTCTATTAATTTTCCCATTAGTTAATCAACATCAAACCATTAGCTAATGATCTGATTTGACATCTGCTATTAACAGAAGTTATTTTCAGTGTAAGAATATTACAGAAGTTATTGTCAATATTTCCTGTTCAAATTGTTATGGACAATACCATTTAGTTCAAGTGATATTTTCCCTTCAGTTTTATCTATTCAATTTACCCAGCTCAGCTGTTTTTGGAATAATTCAATCTTAGCACCTTCCTAACAACAATGCAGTTACTGATATGGATATTTAATAAAAAGAAAACGGTATATAAAGAGCTATTTTTAGAAATAACTTGCTAACAGGATTTCTCTTTTCTTTCTATTCTTTGTGATTAATTTGTTTTGTATCTGACAGGAATTAATTTTTTGTTGTTTTGTTTACGTTTCTTTTTAATTAAGCATTAGGTAGTTTTAGGCTGTGGGATAGTTCACACATGATACGATCAACTATTAACTCTAATATTATAGAATTTTTATTATTAAAACACATTACAAAGAATATAAAAGTATAATACGCACTAAATATTCTCTATTTATTTATTAAGAATATTTATAGATCTTCAATTCTTGTTTCTTTTTATAGAACGGGTTTCGATCATATTTCAATTTCAAGAAATTCCATTGACATAACGCAAATCCAAGTCAAAAAAAGTGTTAAGAACTCATGTGTAAGAGTTGAATGTGACGTCCACATGTCCGATGCTGCTAGATTGCTATAATAATTTTCATTTGAATGTTGCGCTTAAGTAATGAGACATACCGAATTCTGTAAAGCATATCTAATTTATATAATAAATATATCTTAAATTAATATTACTTTTTTCCATGCAAAAATAACTTTGTATTAGGCGTACAACTAAATTCTACCCGTTTTCATTAGACGGTCTTAACTGAAACAGAGTTAGTTACACGTAAGTTATTAAATCTCTTACAAGTATACCGAGTTTCTGTTTCTCTACTAACAGATTGCGTGTGATTGCTATTAAATTTTATTATAATAAAAAGCGCATGCTCTGTATTTGGTGAGATAAATGAGAAGGAGTATATTAAAAGGTTCTCAGACTAAAAGAAACTCTTTCTGGCGAACGTTAAACTCTCGAAATTAATCTTTTGCCAGAAAATTAAAAAAAAAGATATTATACTGACATGGGCGGCATTATTACTAGTGTCAGAAATATACTGCGCGTAGAAGTTTCTCAGCCGGGACAGATAGAAGTTCCCTAGCCAGAGCACATAGAACTTGCGTTGCCGGGGCACGTTTAATTTCTGTAGCTAGAGCACATTTAATTTCCCTTGCCGGGGCGCATAGAATTTCCGTGATCGTGACAAATAGAAGTTTCGTGGTCTAGCAAGCCTGAAACAACCTGCAACTTTAAATTTTACCACATCCAGCGCACTCCTTAGCTCACTCCATTCCACCATGTGATTAACGGCTTTTTAATTAGTTACTTAAGTGTTTAAAAAAGCAGCAATTTCACACTGAAGGTAAAGTGCGAAAAACACTGGTTGAATGCATAGAGTTGAAAGATTTCCGCCGCGGAATCCATCAACTGCCTGAGCGTTATCAAAAGATAGTAGAAGTTATTCGTGATCATATCGATTAAGGTTTGTATTTTATTTTTTGATTTTAAACATTTTTAAAAATGATTAGAACTTTTTTGTCCACATTTGTACACTTTCTTAGATTCGCACTGGCTTGGGACAAAGGTGATTTGCCAATTTTAGAATTTAGATCCTTGTTTGAAAAATTATCTTTCACCCACAAAATAATGATTTCCATAAAATGTAAAGAAATATTTTCTTTTATTTAACAGAAAAAAGACAGTGCTATATTTGTAAAGACAGTGCTATATTTGTAGTTAAACACCTGTGGCGCGCTCAATTATTATAATAATAAAATATTTTTTATTACCAACACAAAAAAGAACAGTTTCTAAAACTATCAATTTAACAAAAAATTGGTTATAATTTGTAAAATCAAAAGTAACAAATAGCATTAAAAAATATTTATTCAATTAGGTAATTGAACTTGGGATTTTTTTAAATACCTATCTCCTTTGCCTGACTAAAGTTTGGTGAAATCATATTCTTAAATCTTCTTCCCCGGATTCAAACCAACGCAACGTGTAGAAATTTCCTTTAAATATTCATTTTTACATTAATGGAAATTGAATTTTTCCCTTTGTAGGCAACGAAAAAAAATTACACTCATGTAAGACGGCTTTAGATATCCGAATTTTCATTTCATGGCTAAAAAGTAAAGATTTTGTACAAGTTAAAAAGTCACAAATATTTTAAATGTTAGACGGACAAAGTTCGATAGTTATATTTAAAACCAAAAAGCAAATACAGTCAAATAAATTTATTTATTGTACTTTTTAGGGTGTGAAGATAAAAATATGAATAAAAATGATAGATAAATAAATAATGAACGTAGCTATTGCTACATACTTTTAGTTGTCTTGAAAGAAGAGGATAGTGTAATAAAAAATAATAATTGCTAGCATCTGATTACCGCCAATCTCCAATTCCCTCCGCTTACTTATATTTTTTAAATTATATATCCTCCCTGCCTATATTTCTAAATTATTATCTCGTGTGAGTTATGAAAACTAGTTATCTTGGTAAAGTTAAGGGTATTGTTTTTCTATACTCGTGAGTTTACTTTTATACTGTAAAACCTAACGGCAATGGAAATTTCTTTTTCATGTTAACATTTTTTTGAAAAATGGCCATTTAAAATACTAACTTAAAAAACATATATATATCGACTGAACTTGGGAAATAAAGCATTATGTGGATTGTAAATTTAACCTAAAAGCAATGCATTAACATCAGACACAAAAGTTTTGATGCCAATTTTTATAACTAGGTGAAATATTATCGTAATTTTTTATAAGTTAAGTAATGATTCTTGTTCTTGCTTCATAAATAAAACAAATATTTTCAGATACGCATTTTTATATGAAGTAAAATTTCCGTAAACGAAACCTGTCTTGAAATAAAATCTTTTAAGAACATAGGTAAAAAAGTGCAATGCAATTATACCTGATAGGTTAAAAACCTGTCTGAAATGGAAAATCTCTATGTTTCGATTTGATTCCGTCTTAATAACTATTTCTGTTATTAAGGAGATAAAGTTTAAGATGTAAAATACATTGTATCTGACAAATAATTTGTTCTTTACCTAGAGGTATGGGAACCAACACTAAGGTTTAACAAACACTAAGAGATATTTATTTTTACAAAATAAATATTCTCCTAGTATTTCTGTAAAGAGTATAGTAATGTTGATATACTTTCATTTGACCCGTGAAAGGAATCAATTTTAAAAAATAAATGTAATATTCGGACAATGATATTAAAATGATATATAGCTGTTTCTTAGTATTTTTTTTCGAGAATTCTATATACAGGTTGTAACAATACACTTAAAAACAATTTCGTCAGAAAACGTAAAAAGAATGGGGACCAAGTTACCGGAATACCCAAGTCATTGGAAGAGATTTTTCCGCTTTTTGAAGATATTTCCGTTTTTTGACTGAAACATTTTATGTAATTTTGAACATAGATTTGTGAATTTCTCGTGTTTTGATGAAAAAAAGGACATAGGGCGAAACCCCCCAGTAACAGACACATTAAGGATTCTTTCTTGTTCATATCACTATTACAAAAATTTAAATCTATTTTATACATATCTTTACTTTTGAAAGGATAGCAGAGATATGTAAAAAAAAAATATATTGTTGGCAAAATTTTGAAAAATTATACATTTTATTATTAAATTTTTTTTTCATAAATATAGTCAAAAACGGACACCATCCCTACTTTGAAACACCAATAACGCACACAAAGTGAACCAGTGACTGACACTTTATTTCAAACGATTAAAATGATTTTAAAAAAACTTTATTCTTTACTATAAAAACAAAATACTGTTCTTCTGTTCTTCCTTGTTCTTTTCCCTCTTTTTTTTTTGTTTATTCTATTTTATATATCCTATGCTACAGATTCATTTGTCTTTTTTCAGGTTTTAAATTATTGAAGCAGACATCCAATAACATCCATTTATGAACCAGTATGACATATGGTGTCAGATACTGGTAAAACAACTTAAATTTTAATAATTTTTATTAGAAGATAAATTTTATTTATTATTATGCATTTTTAAACAGGTTCAAATAATAGATTTCAACTTTCTTTAATATAACCAACAACTGGCACCTCTGTCAGAGACTGGTGAAATGAAATTCCAGGAACTAATCGGCTTAGATGCTTTACACTCACGCTAAAAAAAAAAAAAAATTAATCGGTTAAAAAAAAGAAAAAAGTCGCCAAATTTAGGGGATTTTTTCCTTTAATGGCAACCTAGCCATTGTATTAAGTTATTCGTTTGGCGCAGTCTTGGAAATCGCGCCAACCAAACAGTCGCCAATCTTTTGTTTACATTTTAGCGTGAGTGTAACACATCTGTTCCAACTAATCAATGGCATTCCCCATTAACTCCTTGAGGACGAGCGACACGTATACGTGACGCATAAGATGCTCAGAATCCTCGATTATTCCCACCAGTTATTTTTTATTGTAAGCTTTGCCTTATTAAATCTTAGCATTTCTGAGATTCAATTAGGCGAAATTTTCTGTTTTGAAAAACCGGTGGCAAAAGATTCAAAAATCTGAAAATTCTCGTCGCGAAGGGGTTAAGCTAAATTAAATAACTATAAATACTAAATCATTTCTCTAATCTATCATACGTATCTTTAAACTATTTTTTACAAGTATAACGTTAAGAAAAATGTTTAGGATGGTTGCATTACCAATAGATTAGAAAAACACTTCCTTAATTTTAGAAATAAGATGGTTGCTTCAAAATGGCACTTTTTGTATTCTCAAACGTTCCTTCCTCGTTGATTATGTTCTTGGACCCCTAGTGGTGAATAAATTGACTCCAAAATAAAGCTAAAGTGTCTAATTTATTAGTAGATGACATTACTTTGTAGAATTTTACAACAAAATGTTTATTTGAGTTAGATTTTTACTCAAGTGTCAGTTACTTGTTAAGTGTCAATAACTGTTGGTTTCAGCTTACATAGATATTCCGTTTCGATTACGAAAAAGTAGCCTGTAATGGTTGCCGGAATACCCCTGTGATCTGACGAAAATGCATCTTTAGATAGGAGGATGTCAGTTAATTTTTACGTTAGATTGGGTTAGTTGTGGATTACGTTAATTTTCAATATTTTGGGGGGAAATGGACAAAACAAAGCGAGAATTTTCGTGTTTTAATGAAACTCAATCAACGAAAAAATTCGTTCAATTCACGCATTTTTTGAGAATGTACTCAATTTTGGCTGAATTCTTAGTTTACTTTCTAGAATTACATATTTATTTGGATAACAATTACAAACATTTTATTAGACCACTTATCGTATATTTCGGCCGATAAGGTTACTGCTAGCTAAGACGTATAATCGTAGATGTCTGCCGAAATTGAGTTGTTATAGCTTATGTTTTTTCATTAAGATGCTCCCCACACTAAAATAAATTCCTAGAATTCTAAGGTCTTTTCTGTTGATTTTTGTCATTCAAAACGGAAATTTCCGCTCTGATTTGCTCATTTCCTTTCTAAAATACATAATATTCACCAATCTAACGTAAAAATTACCCTAAATGTCAAATCTAAAGCAGCATTTTTGTCAAATCACTGCGCTGCCTGTTACTTTTTCGTGCTCGGAACGGAATATTTACGTAAGTCTTTTAACCTCAAAATATGAAAAGTTCGCAAACAGAAGCTCCAAATTTACTGAAAATTTCTTGTGATATGAAAATATAATTCTACAAAAAACATACGAGTCAAAATCGTATAAATCTCTTCCAACCACAGGGGTGTTCTGAAAACTTGCTGCTTGTACTATTTACGTTTTTTGACGAAAGTTCTTTTGAAAGTGAAACTTATCAACAGTCTTTGAATGAGTTTCGATTATTGAACAAGTGTTCCCAACTGCGTGTAACCAATATTTACGAACAATAATTCTGACGTTATTTAATTTCAGACTCTGCACTGTATTTTATTGAAATTCAGAATCTGAAGATTACTTTTCAGAAATAGTGGTTCCCCACGGGATCCTTGATCTAAAACAACTATGTGGGTACCAAGGATCTAAGAAATAATACATGTATATATAAAAAAGACACTTCATTTATGCTATTTTACGATTAGAATGCTGACATACCTGCCAATATATACCTTAATTATCTCCAATCTATTAATTACATCTACAACAGTTATATAATTATTATTTAGTTCTATTTATTATTCTTTCTGTCTAATTATTTTTTTTAACTTAAACTGGCCACAGTTAAATTACAATTAATACAATTTTTCTTCAGATAAGAAAATTCATTTTACCTGAAATCTGTATATTATTGTTGCTACTTCTGATAATTATCATAGTTATCTTCTTATGTATACTTTATTTTAATTTCACATTGCGTAATTTTAGAGAGTAAATAATTTTTGTTCCAATTGCTATTGCTATACTCTTCATGCATGTTATAAAACGCCATAAAGTCAAAAATATGTATTATAAAAATGTGACTTATGTGACTACTTTTGAATAAAATATTCAGTGTTATATTTTTAATGATATTCATATGTTCATTGCTGTAGTATCTATGTAATAAAAATTCTTTATATTATTTAAAAGGCTTATAAATTTTTTTCTCCAAATATACCTCACATTCATGTAATGGGGCATGATAATTTTACGGCTTCAAAAATAAGCATATATATATCTATATATATTGCGTTTAGAAACGAGTTAAAAATATGCAGGTCTTTGCTTAATAAAACCCATAACTTTAAATTTAAAAAATCAAACTGTTATTAATTTTGAATTGAAAAATTTAGCTTTTGGATTCACTTTTACTTGATTCTGCGTAGCGTCTAGCGTTCCGGGATATATGTGATTCCACTGGGATGTTTCATTTGAATCCAATAAAGAAAAAGCACCTTAGAATAATCTTCTAGTAATTGACTTAGTGATGGGCGAATCTCGATATTTCAACAATCGAGAAAACTCGCTATCGTAGAAAATAAGAATCGAGAGAATCATCGATTAATTACCAAATTCTACAATCTAGATGTTCTACAATCGATTGTCTTACTGACAATCTAAAAATCGCAATTGCAAAACTTAGCGATTATTCTGGAAGGAAATTTGATCTTAGGGACCAGGATTGCTCCAGAATTCACTGTTATTGCAATGATTTGCTTCTGTTTGAGGTTTGAGAGAGAGAAAATAGTGATGAACGATCGCTTGCTCGATGTTTAGAGGGGACGATACAATGAAAGTCATTATATTAAGATACCCTACAAGTGAGGTCCATTGCCGGTTTATTTCAGCTATGAAATATATTTATGGAATGGGGGGAAATTGGGAAAGAGGGAAAGATGGGAGGACAAGAATGAATCCCGAGAACAAAATAATATACAAAATAAGAACAATACACCTCAAGCACTAACAGATAGAGAAGAGATGGTGGTTTGGGAGAAAAAAGATAGGGTTCATTGTTTTTTAGATGAAATTTACTGCCCGAGTTAAACAAAAATTTAGAGAAAAGAAGGGCTGAGACCAAAGGTCCACAAAAGGAAAAATCAAGAATGCGAGATAAAATTTAAAGGCTAAAACGAGAAGTCGGGTGTAACAGCTCCCTAAATATCATAAACAATGTCCCCTAGCAAAACACAAAAAACATATTTAAGAACGACGACCTAAGGACGACGGTCCTACACTGAGATACCCAACAAGTGAGTTCCATTGAAGGTGTATTTAGTTATAAAATATAGATAAGGGGCGGATTTAGACCCTAAAATAGCAGCATATACTGTGGCAGAGAAGGGTATAGATGAGTTCTTTCAGTTTTCAACATATTAAAAAACACGTTAAAATGTGTATATAGATAGCTTCTATTGCTCGTAATTATTTAAATTTTATGAAAAATTGCACTTTTGTGCATGTCATGTATAAAACTTAATCGAAATGATTTCAAATCATGACTAACCGTAGTATGATTTAAAGGAGTTTGTGTCAAACCCATGTTAATTACTTAGGAGCGTCTTCTTTTCTGAACACCACAGAATTTGAATAGGGTTTTGAGGTTACTAGCTCTGATTCAAAGTCCAAATGGTCACTGTAGCATATGTAAGCTCGTTTTACTGCGTTAAATTTAATAATATGCTTACATGATCATTTAGAAAGAGTTACCGTTTTAACAGAATTTTAATGAGGCTACATTTCACGGACGTAATCACATTTAGAATAACGTTTAAGACGAAATCTGAAAGTTTTCAATTCAAAGTTAGTATAATCGCAATCGTATTATCTTTTTCAAAAAGTACAATTTTCAAGTAAGAATGAATAGATAAGAATATTAATGCAAATTTGATGCAGACTTCAAAAATAATATTTTACATATTATAAATATTATGGATGTCTTAAATACAAACTATATCAAAATAAGTAAAATTAAAATATAAAAATACGGACTTACTAAAACTTTCTTTAAACACTTAAAGATATATATAAGCTAATAATTACTGCCATACTATTGCCAAAATAAAACAAAAACATTTAAAATCAAATCTTAGATTAACGAAAATTATGTAAAATTACATTTCTAAATACATAAAACAAAAGAAAAAACATTATTTTTTAATAACCCTATTCCTTACCATACATGAAATTTTTTCTGCCAAAACAATTCAACTTTTAGACTTTAAAAAGCCCGTATAAGTAATTACTAGAGCCAGATGACCAAAGACTATATCATACAATCTAAATATAAAACAAAACAATTAAAAATTAATCTAATATTAACAAAAACAACAACAAAATTAAAATTACACCACGAATGTATAAATAGTAATATTACTTTTTCCATTCTAATATTCTTCATAAAGTTTGAGTTATTCTTCAATTAAAACATCAACTAAAACACTGTTATACCTTTTAATGTTTGACAGGTCTGTTTAAATTAAAACTTTTAATGTAATTTCACTGTCAGATATGTCTGAATTGAACAGTAGCTTTTTTTGTAACTTAATTTACGTAAAAGAATAAAATTTTAGAGTCACATTCTTTGCTTTGCTTACACAGTATATATGATTTAAAAAAATATATATCAAAATGTCTGTATAGATAATTTATTTTATCTGTAATTGTTTAAATTGTACGACAAATTACAATTTATGAATGCCATATCTGAAACCTAAATAGAAATATTATTAAACCATGATTAACACTATTAAATATTATTGGCTAAGACAGCAATAATTATTGTCAATTAATATTTTATTCAATGAGATTTGAAAAATTCAGTAGTCGATGTCACATTTTTCTTGTAAATGACTAATTTTACATTTTTTAGTTCTTTTCGTATATGCAATTGTAAACGTAAAAATTAAATTTTAATTTTAATGAATAAATAAATTACAGCTTGCGACGACAAAGTATTATCCACTGCATATCTAACTATAAATATGCCTTACCATTCTCAATATATCATTGTGTCGTAAGCTTTTTATTTTAAGTAATGTTGAGATTTTTAAAGATTGGTACATGTAATGTTCATGCTTATTAAATCTAACCAGTGAACCCGTGCGAAGATTTCGCACTGCAGTCTAATATATTTTAGATGCAGGTTTAAACTTCTAAAAAAAAATAAGGACTAAAAATATCTGCAAACAATATTAGTCAAGCCAGAATACAATATCAATTTTTCCATCGAAATTCAATAAAAACTGATTAAAGAAAAAAAATCAATCATATTTTAACTGCATTAGAAGGTGACAGTGGCATCATCAGTTTCGAAAAAAAAATTGGGGTAAAGAAAAATAAATTAGCATTTGAATTTAAATTTTGCTTTTTAATCATAAATATAAAATAAACCTGTGCAGCACTATGTCCCACTTTATCTTTATTCAACATTTTTTTTAAATATATAATCATTGTTGTGGTATTTTATTTTTGTAACAACACTATTTTGAGAAAACCTTTCATTTCATTTATGAAAACGATACCAATTTAATTTTTAATTAATTCCAAATTATAATCAAAATACACATTTTAACGAAATATGAGTATATTAAGTCAGAGGCCACTTCAAAATCCTTTCATAGTGTATCTCATATTTCGTTCTGCGTTTTTTATTTGCTTAGAAAAAGGGATGTTGACAACAGAAATAATACTAGTCGTTGGGGGCCACCGTAATACTTACCCATCATGGATATGCATGGTATAAAATATGAAAATAAAACATGTGTGAACTATTTATAAAATGCATTGCAATTCGAATAAAATCGTGGCTTGATGACGTCATCAACTTTAAATGCTCTAGTACTGAATTGCGTAAAAGAAACATCCTTGTAACTCCAAAAATGATAATCATATTAACTAACAGTTTACTGCGTCGGATTCAGCGTCTTATTTCCAATTAAAATAGATATTTGAATTGAAATTTGAATGAAATACAGGGTCATGAAAAATCGAAGAGTGTGGTAAATTGGATTACAAATATCTCTGTAACTCATTATCCTATGGACTTCATTTTTTATTCAAAATTTATGTTTTTTATTGTATTTTATATTCACGCCTTAAAATAAACAATTTCGAAAAATTTTATATACCTTTTATCAAAACGAATATTTCAAGAGTCCGCAAAAAATTGTTCCGGATAATCGAGGTTACTGAAATTCAATAAGCTTCTTCCCATTATTCCATACTAAGTTCATACCAAATTTCAAGTCTATATCTCAATTTTTTCGGGAGATAGTGTGTTTACAGACACACACACAGACACACATACACACACACACAAACACACACACACACACACAAACACACGCACACATACACAGACAGACACACAGACAGACGGACGGCAATTTGTTTTACCAAAAATATGTTTTTCGGAATCTCCAGTGTCTGAAACGTGTAAATTCGTCAAATTTTTTTTTCGATTTTCAAAACGATTACAAGACTTACCCTATACTACGTAAGATGGGTAAGTAATATAGGATCTCAGAAACGTGCTAAATAGAGGTGCCTCAAATAGTTAAGTAAAAGTCCAGTCATTTAAGGCACCTCTATTTAGCATGTTTTCAATTCTGTTTGATTTTCACAATTTATTCGGGCTGTAGTTCTTTTTTTCTTTCACTGCAATTTGCTTTTAAAGAGCGGATGTCACTTTGTCTAATTCAATGCATTTCACCCTTTGTAATTAAATTAGCTGTCAATTTATTTGCCATCAGTTGCATAGTACAGATAGTTTAGTTTCAACAATGCTTTTATTACACAAAACTTAATACATTAACAGGGTGCGTACAGTTCAACCACAATTTTTTTTATAAATATGTTTGCCTTATTTAATCTCAGAAAATTGTTAATAATCCTGCGATTCAGCTCAGTGATTGCGAATTCTACTATTTAATTATTAAATAGAAAATATTTAATCAAAAATCCTTGGAATCTTGGAATCCTTGGAAATTCCAAGCCGAGTACGCCCCTTGTCATAAACTGGAAGTGAATTTGTGAAATTCAATATTTTCTATTATATGTTTACGAATACAATATATTTTGAAATATCTGTCGATGCATATATTTAGAAAACAGAAGCTAATTTCAGTTTTAAAAAGTGAGCAAATTACTATTTACACTATTTGTATTAATTGAGGATCAAACTGCAATTACAAAACTTTATTTTAAAATACCATTTTCGCGTCAATTACTTGTTTAAAGTATTGTTTAGCGTTTGAACAATATTACTCATTAAATATGCTTTTTTTTTGTTTCTGTCTGGAAAATATACAATAGAGTGATTTATTAAATTAATGAAGATTTGTTTATTAAAAGTTCACGCCATGTTTAATGTTTCGCCATGTACTTTTGTGTCGCAAATTGCTACATATATTTTTTTTTATTTATTTACTTATTAGTTGTCTCTTTAACTGTCTCTTTATAATTATTAAACATGTCGCAATTACATTTTAACATGAGATGGCTGTGTATTTATATTAAATTTTTACCTATATGCGTAATGATAACATGCTACGTTTAGATAGTTTCGATTTGAAATATTGTTACTATATAAAACACAAAGTAATTAACTGAAAATAAAATAAAAGTGAAAAATGAAATTGAATTTTCCGTTTTTTCATTTAGCAGTGTTGAATTCAGGGGTTGGCGCTGCCGGAATATTGAAATTTCTTCCCCTCCCACCGGAAGTTTTGAGGTTTTATGCTTTTAATGGTCAAAAAAAGGCAAACCCCGCTCCCACCCGGAGAAAAATGTCTGAATTTAACACTGACATTCACTAATGCAAATCACACTTGTTTAAATAATTTCTGATACATTTATTATAATATTAATTTAAATTTATAATGCTAACTAATATATAATTAACGATGTATTTTACAGCGTACAGGAAACTTGAAATATTAGGTATTTTTCGTTTACCTTTTCAACGTTAGTTAAGCATTTATTAATAAAAGCATTTATCAATGTAAGCATTTGTTGAGAGATTAAACATTTAATGATTATTAAATGCACGTTTTATTTCTATTTTAGAAACATTCTAAATAGGGAACGCTTTCTACCTGTAAAGTTTTTATTGATTAAAATTCCAACAATTCAATTTGGCTTTCAAAACTTATACAGATTATACCATTCATCTCTTTCGTAGCAATTCGATTTTAGGAAGATCATGTCGCTTTGACTAATTTAGGGAATTTTGCCACATGTATTTAAATTCAGATGTTTGTTTATTTAATGCTTAGTATGAATAGCTCAGTTTCAACAATACATTTACACGCAAAACGTAATGCATTGACTGTCGAAAAAAATTGCAAAATTGATTGTATTATTCTATATATTTACGAACAAAATGCACATATTAAACAAACTATACTTTATATTGTCTTTATTAACTGAGTATCAACCTACAATTATAATAATCGGTAAAGTACGAGTATATCTCGCTGTCAAAGGGCTCCGTACAATAAATGTATTAATTAATATTTATTAATTAATAAACTTCTTCTAACCCTAATGTTTTCATAATTTTAATTTCAGTAGATTCGAAAATATGAGGAGAGGGAGGACATATTTATCCAGTATACACTATCTCTGAAAATATTATACCCAAAATTAAAACAAATATATTTTTGAGTTCGATGTTACAAGATCTTTCGAACGATACCCTACACAATATATAAAAAGAAAGTTTTTATTTTAAGTAACTTAATTAATATCACGGCTAATTACCGACAATTTTTTTCGAAAATCATTATCAAATATCCTTGGATGATTCTGCGTTGATAGATACCTTGATCGCACGTTAACCCCAATGATCGCCGGAAAAGTAAAGTTTGTGTGTAACAGAAAAATGAGTTTTTCTCATAAACTATGTTACCTAGGAAAATCTCTATAGTTTTCCTACAGGGTTTAAATAAACTCCTACTACCTATTTTTTCATAATTTTAGTTTCAGTATATTCGGAAATAGATGGGGGGCGGGAGATTTTCGCAGTGCACATTCAACAATATCTCTGAAAATATACCTAAAATTAAAACAAATATCTTTTTGAGTTCGATATTACGATATCTTTCTTACGATACCCCATATGATACACAAAAAGAAAACTTTTGTTTTTCAAGTAACTCCATTACTCCCCCCCCCCCCTAAATTTTCCCTAAAAATATTTGTGAATCGTTAATAATCCGAAAATATGTGCGTAAAAGGTCTTTTAACTTTCCACGCATCGTAGTTTACGAGAGAAAGGATGGTGACGGACGGACGGACAGATACAGGAGTGATCTTATAATGGTTCCGTTTTTACTTTTTAAGTACGGAACCCTAAAAAATGGTTACCGTTTCAGCATTATCCTCTTATTTGGAGCAATAATAAGAATTTGAACAATTGTTGCTTATTAAATATGCAAGTTCGCTTCCTTCTGAAAAACATGCAATTTAGGAACACTATAAATTAGAAAAGATCCATTTTAATAAATTTGACGAGTTCTATTCGATGTTTAACATGCACTCTTGAGTCGATATTTTCTTTAAACTAAACTCGTTTTCTTTGTAAATTTCTAATAAACTTTTTTTATTATCAGCTATCTCAAGCGTTAGACTGTTTAGTATAGATTAAGTAATTTTTTTATCACAGAAATCGAAATGTATTATCTGAAAATAAGTTTATGAAATTTCAAACTATATATATCTTCATTTGTTAACTCTTTGAAAACGGTGGTATTTGAAGTCGCTGATTCAGTTTTTGTTTAAAAAGTACTTGTTAATTCTTATGTTTATAAAATTAAAAAAATATATATATCTTCATTAACTTTTTGAAAACGGTGGTATTTGAAGTCGCTGTTTCATTTTTTGTATAAAAAGTACTTGTTAATTCTTATGTTTATAAAATTAAAAAATATATGTATCTTCATTAACTGTTTGAAAACGCTGGTATTTGAAGTCGCTGTTTCATTTCTGTTTAAAAAATACTTGTTAATTCTTATGTTTATAAATCCCTTCATAAAAATCTACTGATACTTTATACAACTGCACCAATAAAATTCTTTTAAGGCTGTACTCAGATTCAACCTCGCCGGTTTCTGACGCATTCACAAAGATATCTCCTTACGTAAATGCATGCAATTTGCTGGTATCAAAACTTAGATAACAAGAAAAATGAATAATGTCTTTCGATTTTCTGTAACGGTCAAGGATTTTTCAGACAATATTTTCAATGTTGGTGTTTTAAATCGATTTTTTAATAAGGAACGTATATGAAATGTGGGCCACGATGATCAATCGAATGTAACTGAAGATCGAGGACCTTAATTACCACTAAATTCATGAAAAGCCACTATTGAAAAAGTATTTAGGACTAAAAATTTTGCTTTTATAATATGTGAGAAGAAATATTTTTATTATTTTGAAATAAATTTATCCGTAAATTTTGTCGTCATTCAATTAGCTACAGACGTATTTTGTCCTTGAAATGGTTAAAAGAAACAGCACTACTTAAGAAGCTACTTCACTCCGGGGAAAACACCCGCTCGCTAATGTTAATCCTATGGGGGAAATAATTTACGATATCTCGTTCACATTTCAATATTTTTAAATGATTTTTTTGAATTGGATAGCTGAGGCCAATCTCTATGCACGCTCTTTTGTACTTTTAAAATTTTGATTAAAAAAAAAATTATTTAGATACTTTCACTTTCGGAACCGGTTTCGAAAGTGAAAGTATCCTTAAACAAAAAAAAACTGCGACAAAAATAAAAAAAATACAAAACAGCGTGTATAGAGATTGATCTCAGCTATCCAATGCAAACAAATCCTTTACAAATATTGAAATGCGAACGAGTTATCGTAAATTATTTCCCCATAAGATTAACATTATCGAGCGGATGTTTTCGCCTGAACGAAGTAGCCTCTTAAGAAAACCTTCTGATACATTTATCATAATTTCAATTTCAATTTCAAATGCAGCTAAATAAATACAGTTTACGAGATTAATGTACAGTATATATGAAACTAGACATATCAGGTATTCTTGATTTACTATGATGACGTTAGCCATTTACTTCAAGCATTTATTAAAAATTTGAACATTTAATAATTATTAAAATCACATTATCATTTCATTTTTAGTAACATACTAAACATGAGTGTAAGTACATATTATTTACTAAAGTGGAATTCGATTAATTCAATTAGATGTACATAATTATTTGCAAGACTCTGATTATACAATCTACCACTTTCATTGCAATTCGCTTTTACTAGTTCATGACGTTTTAACTAATTAATATATTTCGCTTTTTGTATTTAGATTAAGCCATTTACTAATCTAATGCTTAGTGTAGATAGTTTAATCTCAACAATGCATTTATCGCGCAAAAAGCGTAATTTATTAACTGGAAATAGATTTCAGAATTGAACATTTCTATAAAAACATAATATACAGTCGTGGAAAAAAAAACTGAACACCCCCTACAAACTCTGCAACAAATTATTGTAGAAGAAAGTTACTGGTACCAAACGATTGGAAATAAAGTATACTTTTAAATTATGTATATAAAATTTGCTTAGGGGGCCATCTACATATTAAAACCAACCTAAACTTTATTTTCGTCAATAGCAACACCCAATTTTGACATGATATTTTCAATCTGCGGTTCAAACTATGCCTAGATACTAAAGTTTAAGTCATTTGGATGATAAGTTTTCGAATTATAAACATTCAAATTTTAGAGCTTCAAATGTTAAATTACATTTTCATATTTTTATTAATATCTCCTGAAATTATAATCCTAATGTGCTAATGTTTTGTTTGGTTATAATACTCAAAACCCCAAACATAACTACGTAAAATTTGTAATTTTTATAATTTTATAATATGAATTATGAATTATGAAATTAATATTCGAAAAAAATATGAATTGCAGCCTACAATTTGTTTTGATGGATTTATATTTATTATGTCCTGCTTTATGCGTATCCAAAATTTCAATTTTTTCTTCCAAGTAGTTTTCAAATTATGCTTAAAAAACGGCAAGATGCTGCTTTAAGGGGTCGTCTATGCTGTGCATTAAAACATAGTTTGAACAGGGATGAGAGCGCTCCCACTCAAATGCCCGATTGTCACCACTAAATTTTAATAGTATTTGTCACCTTATTCAAGGACAGAATTTCTGAATTTCATTACGGTGGAGAATACTATTAAAATTTAGTGGTAAAAATCGGACATTCGGGTCGGAGCGCTCTCATCCCTGTTTGAAAAAATATTATACTTATAGGCTGGGATTACAGTGACTTGATAAACTTAGAGAATAAGTCTGTCTTACGATATAAACAATGCGTAAACCGTATTTCAGTGCTTCGCGATCTGAGACTAATTTGAAAGCTAGCTTAAACTGATGCGTAAGTGAATGCGTGCGCGAGCACAAGAAACCTAACAACGACATGTGATTGGAGTAAGATGTAAGATAGTGAGGCACTAGAATCATCCCAGCCTTGATTAGTATATATATATATATTTCATTTTTTCAATGTCTACTTTTAAAGTTTTCATTAAAATTACGTAAAACGTATTTGCATGAGATGTATGTTTACGTCATTTATGCAAAATAGTTTCGCTTTTATTGATAAATTAATAAAGCTCATTTTGAAAAAATATGAACAATTCTACCTTAGGAAAAAAGTAATCATTTTTGTTATCTTTAAATGAATTGATAGCTTATTTTCCAGTTAATAAAGCTATATTGTTTATTCTGCAGTATACATGTATGAAGTGAAGTTTCTTATAAATGCATATGCGTAGTGTATTTGCTGAAACAAAATGGCCCCACAATATATTTTCCCAAAACATTGCCCCCCCCCCCCCTCCGCTCCAATATTCAAATCCGAATTATCACTGCTTGCTCTAGAATGTTAATTGATTCTTTCATTAAATGAATTAAGAAAAGATTTATAAATGCAACTTTCTCTATATGCTATGCCATACCATTAGAATTAGTTTTGGTTTTAAAGAATAACTAGTTATTTTTAATCGCAATAAAGATTCTTTTTATGACAGGTGTGCAGATATAAATCCTTTAACTTGTCAGCTTTGGCACACATATCATATTGACAGCGATAAAACACGCCTTTCCACCATCTTTCCAGAACTGAGTGAAAATTCTCAATAGAAATTTCAATAGAGGCATTAATCAGTTAATTATAAAATTTCAAATGAACTACCAGAATAGGTTTAATCATAGAATTATTAACCCTATTCCGAAGGAGAATAATGGATGTAAAGTTATTTAGATGTCTTTATAACATAGATTTAGTTTTAGTTTTTCAAATAAATCGGAATGTAAATCCTGCGAACATATCTAATAACAAGACACGCCCCCCCCCCCCTACTCCAAAAAAGCAATGTCGGGATTTATTTTCAGACTAAAAAGCAATTTATCTGCGTTTTTTTTTTTTTTTTTTTTTTTTTTTTTTTTTTACTTTGATTCCTTACGCTCCTTTATGCTATTTTTTTTATTCTAAATTTTGTATTTGCCAATATTATTCACGTTTCTGCCAATAAATTTTAAAAAGAGCAAGTTAAATATATGAAAAATCTGAAAAAAGCATTATAAAAACACCTGTAAAATTCCAATAACATTTACATTTTCTAAAACTATTTTAACTACAAATAATCTTATATAATTTTTAATCGATTAATTCAACACTTGTAAACATTATTTTACCGCATATAACAATAACCGAAACTTATTAAGTGACTAAAATGGTCATATCGCTAAAACATAATACATTAAAAGAAGTGACTTAATCATTCTGCAGCATTTTAACAATCGAGTACCGAACTTCAATTTGGATACGGCCCCTAAAATATGCTCATTATAAAGTAATTAATTTCTCGGAAACTAATCGTAGGAATTTCATGAAATTTGGTATCAAGGCATAGTTTGAACTGCAGATTTCAAATATCTTGTCAAATTTGGGTCTTGCTATTGAAAACACAAAGTTTGGGTGTGTTTTTATATGTAGATGGCCCCTAAAAAAATTTATATTCATCATTTAAAGGTAGACTTTATTTCCAATCGTTTGGTAGCAGTAACTTTCTTCTACAATAATTTGTTGCAGAGTTAGTAGGGGGTGTTCAGTTTTTTTTTCCACGACTGTACATAATTAAAAGTATCTATTAATTAATTTATTTAAAAGTACAACTAACTCTAGTTTGATATAACCAATAAATTATGATTTAAATATTTAGATTAATTGCGTACGGAATTACAATTATAAAAAAATTGCTCTTAAATAATCGTTTAGACATTTTTCACTTATTTGGAGCATTAATTATTGAGAATTTTAGCAATTATTGCTTTTTAAATATACACATTCATTTCCATCTGAAAATATACAATTTATTGATACATAAAATGCATTTGCCTAAATTTCTTGAAATTTTATTCGTTGCACATGTTTTTTTTTCAGTACACGTGTTTCACGTGTTCGGTACACGTCAGCACACTGGTTTCAGTACACGTGTCTTAACACTTATTTTACTCTTTAACCGAGACATTTAATTCTTATTAAATGCACTTTTTCGATTCAATCTGTGAAACATACTAAATAAAAATTATGTTATCTAATGAAGTTTACTTAACTATCAATTACCACAAATTCAATTACATTTTCACAAATTATTTCTTTCATTAAAATTCGCTTTTAAAAACAGCAAGTCACTTTGACAAATTAATGCGATATTTTTTTTAATTTAAATTAATTTATTTACTTATGTGTCATCAAATGTGTAGTAGAGATAATTTTGTTTAAAACAATATACTTTTATTGCACAAAGTGTAATATATTAATAGGAAGTAAAAATGAGAAATTTAACCTTTTTGTCATACCTTTTAGAATACCAAGAACGTACTTCGCAAATATATTTTGACTTATTTAATATTTTTAAATAAAACATAAATTTCAATTTTAACTAGTAAACAAATTGCAAATTACATTATAGCTCTTAGTTGTGTATCAAAATAAAACTTTAACGTATCTATACCAGCATGTGTCATTTTTTAACAAAATTATTTTACAGGATTTATAAATTTATTTAACTTCAGAAAAATATCACAAAGTTTGTGAATAAGCGAGACGACTGCGAATTCGGCAATTAAAATATCAAATAGAAAATGTCTTATCCGAAATACCTATGGCAGACTGCTTGGATATTCCAAAGCGTGTACGTACGTTGCTGATTATAAATTTAATGTTTTAGCTTAAGCTTCTGATGTTAAGCATGGTTGAAAGTATGAAATTTAATTAATATTAAATTTATAATTCCATCTTCAACACCAATAACAGAAATTTTCGGATAGATTAAATTAGCAGTGATTTATGTAAATTATCTTGTGAGATTCATTTTAAAATTCAAAATGTCCTTTAATTTTAAATTTCAACTCTTGAATTTCAAATTTCAATAAAATGAGCAATTCTCAATGGCAAATTTAAAGAAATATGCTCTATGTATTTAAAATCAACTGTTTATTTATGTGTTATCAGCTGCAAAGTGCATTTAAAATTTTCAACTATATTTTTTATTACATAATAACTTTAAATATATTTGTGAAACTGAATTAATATTTTATATATTTATAAATTAAAGACATTTATATAGTTTAAATAACATTTGATATCTTTTTTTTCTTTTTTTAGTCAATATTTAAATTCCAATTTTATGAGAGTACAATATTTTTTTCGTTACCAAACTGAATTTATATTATTATTAATTTACATATTCATCGTAAGCTATTTATTTAAAAACTTTTAAGAAGGTTATGATGAATTGATAAATATAGATTTTCGATTGAATCTCAGAAACATACTAAATAATGAACTAAACTAGTAAAGATTTATTAGGTAACTAAAAATAAAGCCATTCAAATAAATGTTCACAATTTATTATGATTTAACAATTCATCTCTTTCGTTGTAATTCGTTTTTAAGAGAGCATGTCACTTTGACTAACTTAATACATTTCTCATTTATATTTGAATTAGGCTGTTTACTTATGTGCCATCAAATACGTAATGCACATATACTAGTTTTAAAAAAAAACATTTCATAGCATAAGCGTAATGCATTAACTGAAAATACATTTTTAAAAGTGAAATATTTTTTTATAAATTTATTAATACAATACACAAATATTTAAAATATTTGCTGATGCATTAATTAAAAAAATAGAACACACATTCCATTATCATCTAGGAAATAAAAACAAGTACTGCATTTCTATTAATTGTGTAGCAAACTACAATTACAAAACATATTCTTATTAAAATTTTTAGACATTAGCTAATCCGCTAATTGATTTTAAGCTTAAGTGAGATTTCAATATTTAATGCTTATTAAATGTACAGTCGGCAAAAAAAAGTTAGTTTTCCAGAGAGCAAATAAAAGGGAGCAATTTTCCCTAATAATTGTTCTTTATTTTTTACAATTAATGAGGAATAACATAAGATCTGAAATTATTGCGGGGTACCATTTACCCATTAAAAGTGAATTTTGCCCATAAAAAATAATTGCGTGTAACATACCTCCACGAGCCTTACATATATTCAAAGTTTCGTGTATTTTTTCATTTGCATGTTAGGAACATTTCCTTGTAAGTAAGAATATTAAAAAGTTTTGCATTAATAAAAAATTATAATATTATATAACAAATATATTATTTTAAAAAACACAAATTGCACAAATTGTGCTTATTAGTTGCTAAAATCAGTGTAAAAATTGTTTTAAACTCATAAAAGAGCTAAAATCCTACATGTTTCGGCTTTAAACTTAAAGCCATCATCGGGGAAGAGGAACAACACAAACGACTACTGATCTTTTAATTTTCAACACGAGAAAATTGAAATCAACAGTATGGAAAAATTTAAATAAAATAAGCGGGCGCTCTCTGTTGCCAAAGAGCGAAAAACAAAACAATGAATTAACCAGGGGTTAAAAATGTATCCCATAAACCAGGTATGCTGAAAGAAAAGTTATCATTACAAATACAATCTTTTCTAATTTTAATTTCCAATGATTCCCTAATGGCGGCTTTAAATGGGTTATTGAACCTATGGATAATTCTTGCTTTATCGAAATTAATTACAATATCATTATTTTTAGCGTAAAACCGGGAGAGTGCAGTGGATAACTTTCCAAATTTTATGTCGTTTTTATGCTCTTTTAACCTTTCCAAAAACTTTCTTTTAGTCATACCAATGTAAAAAATTATACTATTATTATTTAAACTAATGGGGATTTCATAAACACCTGCGAATTGATCAGGGGGGATAGGATCTAATTTATATGAAATTAAGTCAACCAATTTTCTGGGAGGGACAGCAATAAGATGGATATTGTATTTACGGAGGGCCCTTTTAATCCTTTCAAACATAATAGGTATATATTGGAATTTCCGATAGTTTGGTTTATTATTGCTAGGGACAGGATGAAAAATAATGTTTTAAACTCATAAAAGAGCTAAAATCCTACATGTTTCGGCTTTAAACTTAAAGCCATCATCGGGGAAGAGGAACAACACAAACGACTACTGATCTTTTAATTTTCAACACGAGAAAATTGAAATCAACAGTATGGAAAAATTTAAATAAAATATCATTGGAAATTAAAATTAGACATCCTGTCCCTAGCAATAATAAACCAAACTATCGGAAATTCCAATATATACCTATTATGTTTGAAAGGATTAAAAGGGCCCTCCATAAATACAATATCCATCTTATTGCTGTCCCTCCCAGAAAATTGGTTGACTTAATTTCATATAAATTAGATCCTATCCCCCCTGATCAATTCGCAGGTGTTTATGAAATCCCCATTAGTTTAAATAATAATAGTATAATTTTTTACATTGGTATGACTAAAAGAAAGTTTTTGGAAAGGTTAAAAGAGCATAAAAACGACATAAAATTTGGAAAGTTATCCACTGCACTCTCCCGGTTTTACGCTAAAAATAATGATATTGTAATTAATTTCGATAAAGCAAGAATTATCCATAGGTTCAATAACCCATTTAAAGCCGCCATTAGGGAATCATTGGAAATTAAAATTAGAAAAGATTGTATTTGTAATGATAACTTTTCTTTCAGCATACCTGGTTTATGGGATACATTTTTAACCCCTGGTTAATTCATTGTTTTGTTTTTCGCTCTTTGGCAACAGAGAGCGCCCGCTTATTTTATTTAAATTTTTCCATACTGTTGATTTCAATTTTCTCGTGTTGAAAATTAAAAGATCAGTAGTCGTTTGTGTTGTTCCTCTTCCCCGATGATGGCTTTAAGTTTAAAGCCGAAACATGTAGGATTTTAGCTCTTTTATGAGTTTAAAACAATTTTTACACTGATTTTAGCAACTAATAAGCACAATTTGTGCAATTTGTGTTTTTTAAAATACTAGTTAACAGTGTAGTGTCCAAATAGATTCAATTGTGAAATATATTATTATATAACAAACTGAAGTTAAGTTAGATCTATTTTATCTAACTTAATCGAGATATTTGCGAATTTCAGTTCACAAATTCTGTTACAACTTTGCTGAATATACATTAAAATTTCACATTTTATTCTAACAAATATGCAAAATATTTCATAAACGTAAGTTGAAGATATTCCTTACATTTCAATGATATAGCATATTAGATTTTATAACTTCTACTTATCTGTAAACTTATCTGTATATTCTTTTAGGCATATTTAAATGAAATTAATTATTTTATGATCTCATAAAATATAAATGATATTCGGGATTAATATCAGGAGATAAATATTTAAAATATGTTGCGATAAATACACGAAAAAGTATTAAATTGCAATTATCTAAGCCACAATTGATAAAGCAAGAAGATATCCAAAGGTAAGAAATTATTTTGAATGTTTAAAAATGAGTTGAACTAATATGTCATTATTTACGTGAGTTTTTCTTTTCTTTTTTTTATAGTTCTATGCTGAATTAAAAATACATTTATAACTGTACAAATCCTGTTTTAACATCTGTCAGTAAAATTAATGAGTTATTCAAAAATAGCGGTATTATAATTTAAATCAATATTCATTTGAAATACATTATCAAATGATACATTATTTATTAAGATACCTATAATAATTTATGTATAATGATTCCAATTAATTATTTAATTTATTTACCCTTAGCGAAATTAGGATATTCTATGCAAAGAATTTGGCTGAAAAGAATTTAAAATAAATCATACTTATATATATAAAAGTAGTCTCCAATTCAAACACAACTTAGAAACTTTGTAGTTTTACTAAAGATATTCTTTATCATCATTAATCGATTTTTATTATGCCACATTATAAATCTAAAATATAAAGTAGTCTCTTTTAAACCATAGTTTATATAATAAATAGTGAAACTTATAGTAATTGAAAACTACTGATATGATTCCTAACGGTATATTTATATATCGGAAATTATAAAAACTTTTAAACTTTTATGAAAACCATTAATCTAAGTTCCAATCGCTAAGTAATGACACCAGTTTTAAAAGCGACAGAATGTTCAACACAAATAAACAAGGGCTATAAATACATCTTGTAAAAATACGAAAATTGTACTGGCATTAATGCTGCTAGTATGAGTCACTATTTTCCGAAAATTGTTTGTTTAGTAACAGATAATTTTTATAAAATTATATTTTTAGCGTTTCCAGTTATGGAATTTTGATTTTCCACAATTGTAGTTAGTATTATCTCTCTGAAATAGATACAATATAGGAACGCTTTAAATATGCAGAAACGTACTTAGAGTGAATACTAAAATCTGATGTATGTTTACCATATGTTCTTGCCTTCTTATTTATTTTAAAGTCAGCATATCGCTATTACAAATTTCATGCGATATTCGGTGTATATTTAAAAAAAACTTTGGGTATATTAATTTATTTACATAGCTGTTATCACATGCGCAGTTAATAATAATTTAAATTTGACAAAACTTTTATTAAATAAGTCACAATGTATTAACTGAAAATAAGTTTGTGAAATTAAAAAAATTTATTAGTTCGGTTGTGAATACAAATACCACTTGTTTTAAACACATTATCATATATTTATTATGATTTAAACTCGAACTACAAACACTAAAATATACAGATTACGAAAATTCTATTCTATGTACATTAAATTAGAAATATCAGGAATTTTTGATTTATCATTTCAATGTTAGCTGTATAAAACAATTTATTTAAATTGTTATTATTTATTTAGAGTTTAAATATTTAAGGATTTTTTATGTGCACAATTTAGTTTCCTTTTTAGAAAGAAACTAAATAGGAACGCTTTAAACTAGTAAAGATTTACTTCACTAAAATTCAAGAAATCAATCAGATGTTCACAATTTATTCTGATTGTACAATTGATCTCTTTGATAACAATTTGCTTTTACGTAGAGTATGTCGTTTTGACTAATTTAACTCAATTTATACTTTGTACTTGAATTCAGCTATTCATTTATCTGCCAGCAAAATAAAAATGTAAATAGTTTAATTTGAACAATACTTTTTTTTTGTCCTAAAAGTGTGGTATTGGAAATAATACCCATCTGCAAATTAATATTCTTAACAGTACAAAATAATAGACTCAAGGGTGAAATTGATGGGCAATCTGCAATAATAAGGCAAGTGTAAAATGGAATTGTCAACTACAAGGCTTTTAAATTTACCTTCCATAGTTTAATTTAGAATATAACTTCTTTGCATATATACCTATTAGGAAGAGTTTTCTAGCATATTTTCTTTTCTTATGATCAGAAAATTTATATTTCCTTATACGCTGAATAATGCATATTATATAAATCTTAAAATTGAACACTTACATTTATTGCATATCCTATGGTTTTTGACGAAAAAAGTACATTTGGAATACATAATGACTTTTTTTTACAACTTTTATATTGTGAATACAAGAGTTTACGAAATATGAAACCAACTTAGCGTTTTTTGTTTTAAAAAAGTTCTAATACTCTCCTCGGACCTGTTATCAGAATTGGAAAATTGAGACACGTGAGATTTAAAAAAGTTTTTACAAGCCACGATGGACGGTTTGAATACTAAATAGAGCCTAAGAAAAGAAATAGCAAGGTAGGTCAACAAGCCTTTTTACATGATTTTTCAGGAATCAAGGTAACTGCACTTGCCTTATTATTGCAGAGGGCCCCTCAACTAGTAACACGATATCGCAAGATGATTATGAGGCTCGTGAAAGGTGAAGTTTAAAATGAAAGCGAGAAAAATACGGTGTTTCATAGTTTGTAATTCAATATGGTTGGAAATGCGATATGCATAACGTAAAGGAGTTAAAGTAGAATTCTAGATGAATTCCTATTTATGTTTATAAAGATATTATAGTATTGATGTGTACAAATTGCTGCGATCTCATCATCGTATTCTTTGAGTAAGTAATAAAGCTTGCTTAAAATTTATTTGAAGCGATATAGTCATTTATAACTCAAGTGAATACTTAAGCAATTTGAATATTATAAATAAAATCCTATATGCACGTATTGCATATTGTATATCAATTATGACGAGGAAATAAATGATATCTTATATGAAAGCTCGTAAATTTGTACAAGTAATTTTAGAAAACACTTAGAATTATAACTCGCAAGTTCTTTAGCTATCTCAATATGTAGTAATATTTAAGCTGATAGTCAAACTAGATCAAAATCTTTCAGTCCTCAATATATTTAGCTTACGTGCCGTTAAAACAAATGCTATTTAAAATTTGTACGCCAGTTTTTGACGGTGAAACATGAAATTTGGCTATTTATTGAACTATTTTTTTTTCAAAACATGAACGAGTTACCTAATCATAATCCCACTTATTTTATATTTTTATTTATTTTTATTAAGTAATAAGAGCACTCGGTACCATTTGAAAAATTATTTTTTTACTTACGTCTGTTTTTGTACCTACTTTACATATCATAAAATGAAATTGTTAAATAAAATGATTTTTACGACATAAAAATATAATATCATGGCTTGATTTTGAAAAAAAATATATATTTTAATAAAAAAAAATAACTAAAAAAATGTTTCAATCCTTAATATTTTAACACAATTTATTTTTCTTATATTAACAGGAGTATTCTTCATAACTTTAGAAATTGGATTTTCTATAAACCCATTAGTTTATGACAAAAAAAAATGTAATGTCCTTATCTTTGACAAAATTGAGTGGAAAGACGAATTACTTCATATTTACACTTAATTTGTTTTGTTCATTCTATTTCAAAATCTATTCTTAATTCTACTGAATATACCACTTTAAATACGTAAAAACAATGTGTCTTTCCTACATAACACATGGGCTGATAAGTTCCCGGTCTAATGAAGAAATCACAACTTTCTAACATAATTTTATAACTTTATAAATTTATAACTTTAATAAATAACATAACTTTAATAATAAATAATAATTTAATAATAATAATAATAATTTAATAATAATAATAATAATAATAATTTAATAATAATAATAATAATAATAATAATAATAATAATTTAATAATAATAATAATAATAATAATAATAATAATAATAATAATAATAATAATAATAATAATAATAATAATAATAATAATAATTTAATAATAATAATAATAATAATAATAATAATAATAATAATAATAATAATAATAATAATAATAATAATAATAATAATTTAATAATAATAATAATTTAATAATAATAATTTAATAAATAAATAATAATAATAATTTAATAATAAATAATATAATTTTATAACGAAAAAGCTCCAAACAGTGCTGAGAATCATCGAATCGTTTTTGTTTTTGGTCAACATGGGTGGCAACCACTTTGACAACAGCTTTTTCATAGACAAATGTTCATTCAAAATAAAACCTACAAGTTCCTTGGATATCTTCAGAGTCTGAGCTATCTCCTGCAACTTCACTTTGCGGTTCCTCAAAACGATTTTGTGGACTTTTTTTGTTTTCCGGAGCATTCACCTCTTTTGCGTGGTGCATCATTGGTGTCCGTACGACCACGTTTAAATTCAGCAAACCAGTAAATAATGGTTGATTTACCTGGTGCAGTGTCCGGATAACGCTTATCAAGCCAAGCTTTTGCTTGACGTTTTTTCCCATCAAATAACAATTCTAGAAATTCTTGTTTATCCATTTTTTTGTTTATCAACAAAGTCGTTCAACTAAAACCACTCAAACGTTCTATCCCCACGGCGAATCGTCATAACATTTTTTCTGCTACCTTTTAAAGGTTAGTATTTACTAAAAAAAACATTGGTTGGGCGATCGCAACGCCATCTGTGTGCCAGACCGGGAACTTTTCAGCCCATGTGTTAGTTGTTAAAGTTTATTCATTTTAAAGGTAGCAAAAAAGACTCGAATTGAGAAAAATATATTTAATGGGGAATAATTATGATGCAATTAAAGGGATGTAATTAAAGGGATGCAATTAAATGGATGTAGCAAAAATACCATTTTCACATATGCGAAGTTACGAAAAGATCCGATGATTATAAATATGTGAAAATGGCATTTTTACTGCATCAATTTCCCTTTAAATGCATCATTATTTCATTTTTTAAATACATTTTTCTCAATTCGAGACTTTTTTACATTTTACTGCCTTTAAAATGAATAAACTTTAACAACTATGTAGGAAAAACACACTGTTGTTTTTACGTAATTCAAGTGGTATGTTCAGTTGAATTAAGAGTAGATTTTTCAATAGAATGAACAAAATAAATTAAATGTAAATATGAAGTAATTCGTGTTTCCACTCAGTTTCATCAAAGATAAAGACATTTTATTTTTTTGTCATAAACTAATGGGTTTATATAAATTCCAATTCCTAATGTTATGAAGAATACTCCTGTTAATATAAAAAAATTGTGTTAAAATATTAAAAATTGGAAAATTTTAAACATATTAAATTTGTTTAATTAAAAATAAAAAAAAGAATATAATAGAATATATAGAATATATTTAATATATAATTAATATATAATTAACTGTAATATAATTATAATTAAAATATTAGTATTTTATAATATATAATATATATTAATATAATATATAATATATATTAATATAGTATATAATATATATTAATATAATATGTAATATATAATATATATTATTATTTTATAATTAATATATAAATCATATATAGAACATAATAAAATAGAACTTCCGTTGTCAGAACGTTAAAGATGTACGCATATGCTTGAAAATGATGCAAAGAAACATTTAAACTGTAATGTTATAAACGACGAGCACGACCACGAGAATTATTAATATTTACGATTTCTATATTTTGCTAGCATTTTCCGAATCAAAATCGAGGACAGATCGAGTTTTTCCAAATGACTAAAAGTTAGCTTTATGTGGAATAACTAAAATTCCCAAAACTTTTCCCAAAAAATGTTAATGTCCCCAAAAATTTCCCCTAAAGGTTCAAAATTCCCCAAAATGGGGACAAAATTCCCAATCTGGCAACACTGATAATTTTTTAAAAAATCCAAGAATATAAGAAAATACAATTTTACAACTCTCTTTCATTAAATTTAGGAAAATAAAAATTTACTAAAAAATACTGATACAAATCTTGATTAAAATTAAGTGATATAAAATAGTATATACCACAGTCCTTCTAGAGTATAATCTAGGCATATGTTTCTAGCCTACACTTTCAAAAGATATTTCGTCAAAAAACTCATAAGGTGCAAGCAGCAAGTTACAGGTACACGCTGTATTTGAAAGAATTCCGTAATAATTCGGAAATTTTTGTTTTAAAGGTGGTATTTCAGGAAAGATTGATCTTATGTTTGTAAATATTTCGTGTTTTGAGACAAAAACAAAATATCTGTAAAAATTCCGTTTCTATAACGAAAGAGTAACAGGATCACAGTTGCCGGTGCACGCCTGTAATTTGATGAAAATGCAGCTTTAGATTGGAGAATTTCATATATATTTACGTTAGATTGGTGATTTTTCTGTAATTTAAGAAAATTCTTTCAATTCACACATTTATTTTAGAATGTACGCTATTTAATGACTTATTGGTAGCTATCGGAATTTTAACACGTAGTTGATGTAGCCTTTGAGTGAGAAAGGTCGAAGACCCCTCTATCAAGTTGTAGTGTAGACTTTGGCTAGCCATGAAAATAATTTAAATAAATAGTGGGGATATGTTAAAGTAGGTTCTTCAGAAACTTTTGATAAATCCGTTTCTGGATTATAAAATGGAGTAAGAGGAGTGTTCTGTGAGTTTTCGAAAACTTTAATTGAAATCAATAGAAATGCGGTATAAAATATAAAGGTGGATGATGCCTTAATCTGGTAGAATGAGCCAATAATATACATGTTTGCTGGCAGGCGGTCAGAGAAAGAATACCGAAAACTCATACGCCGCAATTTCTTCGTTTTCTTTTTTGAGCATTATAAATTTGGCGAAAGTGCATGAATCATAAGATTAATTAAAACATATGGGTGATTTTTTATTTTATAGATAAACCAGCTAATTTTTAGCAAGACTAAACATTGCCAATGATTACGTTACAGAAGAATTTTTACAACCCCAGCAGAAGTTTGTGGATATACATTGACATAAGTTGTTAATTATGTTTTGGTATGAATCTACCAACAGATGGCGCTGCTATGCTACATTTTTAGCGATTTACACAATTTTAGCGATAGTCATATCTTAAGAACTAATGCACGGAATTTAATAAAACTTTAGATTCAGTTAGATTTTGACATAAATTGGAGCTGATTCGTTTTTGGTGTATGTAAAACTTGTATGAGATAGAAGAAAGTTTTGGGATTGGCACATCCGACTAGTTTATTTCAGATATCACTGAACAACAGCAGTATGTTATGATATAGATGTAATCTCTATAAAATGTGTACCAACATCAATTTTTATAAAATTAAAATACAGACACTAAAATTGTATTTGGAGTAAAAATTTTAAAATATTGCAACAGAGATTACATTTAACAAATTAATTTTTTTATCTTCAATAATTTTATTTTAAAAAATGCATTCGTTGTTTATGTAAACTTTTGTTACTATTTTTATAAAATTTGAAAGAAAACTTTATCTTTAAAACGATATTTCTAACTATAATTGCAGTAACACAATTAATAAAAACAAAATGACTCAAATCATCTCAAAACCAGGAGATATTACTTTAGCTTTAAACATGTGATAGTCAAAATGACACATTGTTTTTATTTTCCGAAAGTGTTTTCCGTAATGTAGACTAGCAGTGCTTTCTATGCTGCCTATATTAGTATTCTATGAAATGGAAACGCAGTAACACAGGTTACACATTTCTAAGATCCACAGTACTAGCGTTGACATCGGTGGGTTTTCCAGAGTTCGCACACTTTTAAGCCACGCCCCATTTTGTAAGGATTCTTCCACCGGTAATCGCATAAAACTATCTTCTACCTTAAGAATCTTGAATACCATTAGGAAAAAAATGATCTTTCAATTATATTGGTGGAAGAGTCTTTACAAAATGGGGCGTGGCTTAAGAGCGTGCGAACCCTGGTTTTCTGAAAAGGTGAATGGTCTTCTCTACTTCCTTCCATATCATTGTGTGCTTAATCCGAAAAATAATTAAGCGTAATAATGATCCCTTAAAGCATGAAATTACGCTACAAGTAATGTTGTTAGTTGACTAGTTGATAGCTATTTGACTAGTTGATGGCTAGTTGGTTACTGTGGCTAGCAAGCTAGTTGGTTAGGCTTCCGTTGGCTCAAGAGAAAACACCCGCTCTCAAATGCTAATCCTATGGGACAGTTATTTTACAATATCTCGTTTTCATGTTAAAATTTTTAAACGATTTTTTTATTGGATAGCCAAGATCAATCTCGACAGTGCCTGCTTTTTACTCTTTCGATTTTGTTTGCGATTTTTATGAGGATACATTCACTTTTGGTACAGATTTTAGAAGTGAAAGTATCCTCATAAAGATAACCTGTAAACAAAATCCAAAATGGAAAAAGGAGGTGCTGTCGTAATCAAAATCAGCTATCTAATACAAAAAAAAAATCGTTTAGAAATATTGAAATGCAAACGAGATTATTGTAAATTAACTGTCCGATAGGATTAACTTTATCGAGCGGGTGTTTTCGTGTGAGTCAAAGGGAGCCTTTGGCGAATGTGGCGAATGAGGCAAGCTGCTCATCTCGGCGTAAATCCAATTTATTGTCGATTTTCAGCATGTTTTTATCAGACTTTATTGATTAGAAAATAATAATAATCAGGCATTTTGGACTGGATGGGGTCTAACAAATAACATCATCAGTGATAAACCTTTATGAATGCATTATCAAAGTTATTATATTTTTATAAGCCAAATTTAAACATTTGTGAGAATATGTGTATGATTTATTCGTTATTTGTCTACAAGTCGTTGCATAATAGTAAAATAATGATGAACAAGATAAGTTAACATTTAAATAAAGTTAAAACAAAAGATATGTTTAATACTAAATTCATATGTATCTTTTATTAGAGGTCTAACTTTTATATTAATGTTTAACACTCTGACAGTCTTGCAAAAGGACAAATCTGTAATGTTTTCTTCAGTGTATTTTGTTTTAAATACCAAGAAATTTTTCAACACTGAATATAAAAAACTTAATTACAAATATGAATGTAATCCTTAAGAGAATTAATTATTCATTGCTCAGCGCATTAAAAATGCATTTAATCAATGGAATATTATTACTTTAAATAATGCTTATATTGCAGTGAAATCTGGAGCTTAGTGACCGTATTAACACGGGCTTGTCAGTGAGAGTGTTTTAAAGGACCTTCTGCATTTAACTTTAAGGAATATTATACATCCGCAATTTCCTTAGGCATTAGGGGGATATTGTTTCGAATACAAATTGGATTAGACCTTCGTTTGATTGAGTTAAGTGCACCAAAATGGAACATAATGCAATTAAATTTTAATATAATTAAAGTATATATATTGAAGGTTATAAGAGCATTTATTGAATTAATCTCTTAACACTGTATGCCAACAACCGGTCATTTGACCAGTACCAAATTAAAATATTTCGATTCAAACCAGAAATTTCTTGATAAAATAAATAAAATATAAATCACACAGAAATGAGGTTAATTAAAAAGTTACATCATTTTAAATAAGAATTATGGTGTAAAATATTTTTTACGCAAAATTCCTGATATGTTTAGTATTAATTGTGTTATTGAATGCATCTCATGGAATTAATATTATAAAACGATCTTGTACCTTAATATAAGTTAAAGTACATTTAGATATTTTTAAAATCAAATGTGTAGATATGCAATACCTAACAAAAAGCAATATTAGTTTAATATGAATAAGTAACAAAGGTATAAAAAACTATAATAACATAACACGCGCAATATGTAAATATCAGAACAATAGGAAACATACAATTCTTTGATTTCTCTGCTCTTTCGTTTAAAAATTATCTGTTACTGAACAAACAATTTTCGGAAAATATTGACTTATACCAGCAACATAAATGCCAGTACAATATTTGTATTTTTATAAAAGGTATTTGTAGCGTTGTTTATTTGTGTTGAACATTCTGTCATTTTTAAAACTGGTGTCATTACTTACCAATTGGAACTTAGAATAATGGATTTAGTAAATGTTTAACAGTTTTTAACTTTTTCGATAAGTAAATATACAGTTAGTAATCAATCAGTAGTTTTCAATTACTATAAGTTTTGCTATTTGTTATATAAATTATGGTTTAAAAAGAGACTACTTTATATTTTAGATTTTTAATGTGGGTTTATAACAAACTATTAATGATGATAAACAATATCTTTAGTAAAACTACAAAGTTTGCAACGTACGTTTGAATAAGAGGCTATTTTTATTTAAATGAGTATGCTTTATTTTAAATATTTTATGCCAAATTCTTTACATGTACTACCTTAATTTCTTGAAAAATATCGCTAAGGGTAAAGAAATAAAATAATTAATTAGAATTATTAAATATAATTTACTATATGTATCTTAATAAATAAAGTATAATTTGATGATGTATTTCAAATCAATATTGATATATATTCTAATAGCACTATTTTTTGAATACTCATTAACTGTAAAAACAGATGTTATAAAAGCAATTGTACATTTGCAATGTCGATTATAAATATATTTTTAACTCAGCATAGAACTATAGAAAAACGCACGTAAACAAAACACATATTAGTTCAACACATTTTTAAAATATTCAAGATAATTTATTTTCTTTGGATATGTGCTTGCTTAATAAATTGTGGCTTAGATAATTGGTATTTAATACTTTATCGTACATTTATCTCTTCACATTTTAAATATTTATCACTTTATACTAATCCTGAATATCATTTATATTTTATATCATAAATTTATTAATTTCATTTAAATATGCCTAAAGGAATATTAAATTCTCAAATATCTTTCAAATTGGATTCGCCGTCTACGTATTGGAATAATAAATTAGTCTAAGTTAATATCGTTTCACAAATAGTAAATGTGATAGAAATTTGCGAAAATTTTGCGTAAAATATGAATTATTTATAAAACCTTTCACTTACATTTGGAAGTTCAGTTGGAGTTTCGATTGAAGACCTAGAGTTAGTTTACAGATAAATAGAAGTTATAAAATCTAATATGCTGTATCATTGAGACGTAAGGAATATTTTCAGCGTACGTTTATGAAATATTTTGCATATTTATTAGAATAAAATGGGAAAATTTAATATATATTCAGCAAAGTTGGAACAGAATTTGTGAACCCAAATTCGCAAATCTCTCGATTAAGTTAGATAAGATAGATCTAACTTATATATCCACTATAATTTTATTTTAATGCAAAACGTTTTAAGATTATTACTTACAAGGAAACTTTCCTAACCTGCAAATGAAAAAATACATGAAATATTGAAGATATGTAAGGGCTCATGGAGATATGCTACACGCAATTATTTTTTATGGCCAAAAGTCACTTTATGTGGGTAAATTGTACCCAGCAATATATTTAGATCTTATGTTATTTCTCATTAATTGTAAAAAATAGAGAACAATTATTATCTGAAATATTGCTCCTTTTTATTTGTTCTGTGTCAAAAACTAGCAAAATATCAGTTGTTAATAATATTTAAAAATATTTTTGAAAAAAAAAATAAAAAATATATAATATACATTTTGTAGTCTACCCAGATATTCTTATTTACTTGATAGTGGAAACACGAGATTTTCTTGTAATGACATCATTATTAAATTTTCGGTAATTTAGACCCTAGGATACCAAACGGAAAATCACTTGGACACGTTTTGGACAAATTTTAATGGTTTATAATTTTTAATTCCTATTTTTTAAACTCATTTTTAATCGTTGCAAAACGGATTGCAATGCGGGTAGATTCTTAAGCAAAACTCAAAAACTACTTGACGGCATGAGATGAGAGTTTTCATTCACAGAATTAAAGCTTAAAATAATTGATTTCTCTTCAAAAATTCATAAGTTACATGTAATTCGAAAACAGATTAATTGTCGCCTATGAATATTTTAAAGAGAAACTGATTTTTAGAAAGTTCAAATATGCGAATCCAAAATTACATCTTATTTCTCCAAATAGGTTTTGACTTATTCTTAAAAAACTAACCGCACTGCATTTTATTTTGCAACGATTGAAAATTAATTAACATTACGAATTCGGAACTTTAAAACTGGATAATTCTTAAACTACTTAATCTAATGACTTACCGTTTGGTATCTCTAACAGGTAAAATTTACCTAAGAATCCAAATATGAGGTCAAAATTATGTGTTACTATAAAAAAAATTAAGTTTGTTACAATTTTTGTGTGTAAAGTATCCCCTATCAAAATCTAAGTATAGCATTTTTTAGTAGATGTTATTACAAATAGATAAGTACCAATGATATTTTTATATGATGATTTGCGGCAGAGTTAATGGAAGGTGATCTCTTTTTTTTGCAGGATCGTACACAACACGCTTATGCGGACTACATTTAAAATTGGAACAAAAATGGCACAATAAATGGATAGAACCACGATGTTGATGTCGGACTATATACGATAATTTAGGATACTCTCCACCAAAGCAATCCCGAAGAGCAATAAGGTTGGCCATTGTTCATATTTTCTAACGAAAGGTTCAGATAAAAACCTTGCGAAGTTTATTATCGTCATATTATTGATTGTAGAAATAGGTAAAATCCTTTACAGTGCGTATATACATATGCATCTTTTACACGCAATTTACAAAAGGTTACTACTGAGAAAAGTAACAGCCTTCCGCTTTTTAGCACGCTCTTTCTTTCAGCAACGTACAAGCCGCCTTAATGGGCAGGTATTACGTGAACGCAACTGTAAAAAACTAATCCATTCATTTCAATCACTTAATATTTTCCACTCAAAGTAAAATAAATAAATAAAGAAAATGATGAAGCACGCAGATAAAAACCCAACGATAATTTTTCTCTCATCTCTTAAAACAAGTGACCTAATTTATGACTCTTAAGTTTCAAGTTTATCAAGCAATAGAGATTTATTACCTCGTTATAATCGTTCTCTTCTAATAATGTGAAATATGTTTATAATTTGTTATTTGTGATTATGCTATTATAAACTTATTACAGAACTAAAACATTTAAAAGGACAATTATTCAACGTCAATTTGTTTCAAAGAAATGATGCAACTTTACTCGTAACTTTCCAAACTTTGTGAAAATGAGTCAGTGTATTACTATCCTTCATTCTGTAAAGTCACAGGAAAAAATGTTTCCTGATGTTAAAATTAATCTAAATGTAAACCTTTTAAAATTTTAAGTAATGTAAAATATAATTTTTAAAATCAATCCAAACGTGAACTTATTTATTCAATGTGAATTGTGCATTAATATAATTTTTTTTTACAAGTCTTATTTCAGAAGTGGTACATCTACACGATTATTCAAGAAGTGTTTATAATAAATTCTCAAATAGTTGAAATATATAAACCAGTGGATATTTCATAAATTGGATAGACCTTAGAAAAGGTAAGCAATTCCTTTTCTTTCTGCATGTTGAAGACCAGAGTTAATTTTAATTTGAAGAATTTAATATTCTGATGTTACGCGCTTACCTCGTTGGCCTCGCCCCTTCAACAGTGATCATGAGCCTGATGAATATATGAACTCAGAATTTATTCTTAAGGATTAATAATTGACTCTAATTAATAAAAATAATACTCAGCTCTTATGCTAGATTAAAAATTCAAGAAAACATAATTGAATTTAATTAACTATTTAAACTAATAAAACTTTAAAAACTGTATAAACAAGTTCTCCGAGATGGCGACAATAAAGGAAATGCAAATAGTAGATAAATTAAACAATAATAATTATTCTATATGGAAGTTTAAAATTAATATGTTGTTAATTAAGGAAGATTTGTACGAACTCGTAACTCAGGATCCCCCTACACCAATTAACGAAGATTGGAGAAAAAAGGATGCAAAAGCTCGCGCTTTAATAAACCTGAGTATAGACGATACGCAAATAGTTCATGTAAAACATTTAGAAACAGCAAAACAGACATGGGATAGTTTAAAAAATATTCATGAGAGAGCCAATTTGTCCAGTAAATTGTATTTGTTACGAAAATTGTATAGTGCAAAACTTCCCGAAAATGGGAACATGCACAAACACATTACTAATATATTGGAAATAAAAGATAAGCTCTCCGCAATAGGAGAGAACATAACCGACTCGCATTTATCTGCACTTCTATTGTGCTCGTTACCTGCGAGTTATAATACTCTAATAACAGCTCTCGAAGCCCGAAATGAAATTGAATTAACTCCCGAATTCATCAAGAGCAAACTTACTGATGAATTTAATAAACGGGTAGAAAATAGTGAGCAAGTTGAAAACTCACAAAAGGTGTTTAAAACACAAAAGAAATACACTCAAGATTATAAAGGGCAAAACAAATATTGTACCTACTGTAAACAATCAAATCACACTTACAAACAATGCTGGCATCTCAAGAACAGAAACACACAGACCACTACACCTAAAACACAATACAAATACAAAAAGTACACATCGTTGTGTTTTGAAAATACAAAAGGTGATAGTAAAAATAAAATGAATGAATCAAAAACAGATGAACAGGTACAAATAAATAAAAGTGAACATAAAGATGCAGCATTCATAATTGTCAATCCCGCTAATAAAACCTGGTTAATTGACTCAGGAGCGTCTTCGCATATAGCGAACTATAGGGATATATTTACAAAATTCAACGATACTGAAAAAACTACAGTAACAATTGCTAATGGGAATACATTAAATTCTTACGGAACCGGCGAAACACAAATAATGACAAAAACATCTGATGGATGTATAAATAGAATTACACTTAAAAATGTGTTATTTGTTCCACAATTGGAATCAAATTTAATTTCCGTAAGTAAAGCCACAGAACATGGCTACAAAGTATTTTTCGAAAATGAAAAATGCATACTATCGTGCAATGGAAAAATATACTTAGAAGCATTTAAGAAACATAACTTATATCAAGTTGAAACACTAGAAGAAAGTTCTCAAAATAAAATAAACATTGCACATGATTGCAGAAATAAAGATTGCCTCGAAATTTGGCATAAACACCTTGGCCACAGAAATAATGAAAGTATAAAAGAATTAGTCAAAAATGACTTGGCCAGTGGGATAAAAATAAATAACTGTAATCATAAAACAAACTGTGAAACCTGTATAAAAACAAAGTCAACAAATGCACCGTACTCTAAATCTATCGAAAATAAAACAACAAAAGTATTAGATTTAGTACATACTGATTTATGTGGGCCTTTTAAAACACCCACAATAGGAGGAAAAAATTACTTCCTTACATTCATAGATGACAATTCTAGATTCACAGTTATTTACTTATTAAAAAGTAAAGATGAAGTTTATGAAAAAATAAAAGACTATGTACAAATGGTCAAAACCAGACAAGGAAAATATCCGACGGCGATTAGATCGGATAACGGTGGGGAATACATAGGAAATAAAACAGAAGCCTTTCTAAGGGAACATGGTATAAAACATGAATACACAGTTCCATTTTGTCCCAGCCAGAATGGCATTGCTGAGAGAAAAAACAGAAGCTTAATTGAAATGACACGAAGCCTATTATCCCAAGCAAATTTACCTCATAGGTTCTGGGGTGAAGCGATAAATACTGCTAATCACCTCCAAAATAGGCTCCCCACTAAATTGACAAATAAAACGCCATATGAAATTTGGTTCAAAAGAAAACCAAATCTCTATTATTTACGTGTATTTGGCTGTAAAGTATACACTTACATAAACAAACACAAAAGATCTAAACTAGATGACACAGCAGAAGAGGGTATCTTCATGGGCTATGATAATAATACAAAGGGATACCGCGTTTTCACTAAAAATGGTGAAATAATAATTTCCAGATCTGTAAAATTTCTGGAAGAAAAACTGAACAATTTAAACGAGAAAATTAATGATCACGAACAATTAATTGAAGATAAAAAATACATTGAAATAGAAATAGGTGACACACCCTGTACACCTGACGCGCCCAAACAATCAGGAACACATCAACCTCGTAGATCTGAAAGACAAAACAGAGGAGTACCACCTCAAAGATATACTTCCGACAATTTTATTGCTTTAGCAAATGATTGCGATACAACAGAACCTGAAAACTGGAAACAGCTTATCAAAATAAACAATCCACTAGAAAAGAAAAACTGGCTTAAAGCCACTGAAAACGAAATACAATCGTTAATGAAAAATAATACATGGGATCTAGTCGATCCTCCTCTTAATAAAAGAATCATAGGAAGTAGATGGATTTTCAAACGAAAAATTGATAGTTCAGGAAATACACAAAAATATAAAGCACGTTTTGTTGCCAAAGGTTTCAGTCAAAAATATGGGGAAGATTATCAAGAAACATTTTAAGCAGAAGAAATGAGAATCCTCGCGAAAAAGACTGGCAAGCCGTAAAAAGAATAATAAGATATCTATATCATACTAAAGAACTAAAATTAATAATTAACACTAATGAAGAACCAATATTAAAAGTATTCGCTGATGCCGATTGGGCAGGTGATACCAAAACCCGTAGATCAACATCGGGAATATTATATATGTTGGGCAACAACCCAATTCAGTGGACGACGAAAAGGCAAAGTTGCATTGCCTTATCTTCAGCAGAGGCTGAATATGTGTCCGCAGCACATGCTAGCCAAGAAATAATTTGGTTATTGAAGTTACTTGACGATCTAGGCTTTCCACAGCAAAAACCAATCACTTTATATGAAGACAATCAAAGTACCATAAAAATGGTTGAATCAGAAAAATTCACGAAAAGATCAAAGCACATCGACGTCAAATTTAATGCCATTAAACAATATAGCGAAGAAGGCATAATTGAGTTAAGATATCTTCCAACAGAAAAAATGATAGCTGATGCACTTACCAAACCTTTACCCAAGCCTCGATTCATCGAACACAGAAATTCAATGAAAATATTAGTTAATCCCCATGAACGGATTAAGGGGGAAATTGTAAAAAACTAATCCATTCATTTCAATCACTTAATATTTTCCACTCAAAGTAAAATAAATAAATAAAGAAAATGATGAAGCACGCAGATAAAAACCCAACGATAATTTTTCTCTCATCTCTTAAAACAAGTGACCTAATTTATGACGCTTAAGTTTCAAGTTTATCAAGCAATAGAGATTTATTACCTCGTTATAATCGTTCTCTTCTAATAATGTGAAATATGTTTATAATTTGTTATTTGTGATTATGCTATTATAAACTTATTACAGAACTAAAACATTTAAAAGGACAATTATTCAACGTCAATTTGTTTCAAAGAAATGATGCAACTTTACTCGTAACTTTCCAAACTTTGTGAAAATGAGTCAGTGTATTACTATCCTTCATTCTGTAAAGTCACAGGAAAAAATGTTTCCTGATGTTAAAATTAATCTAAATGTAAACCTTTTAAAATTTTAAGTAATGTAAAATATAATTTTTAAAATCAATCCAAACGTGAACTTATTTATTCAATGTGAATTGTGCATTAATATAATTTTTTTTTACAAGTCTTATTTCAGAAGTGGTACATCTACACGATTATTCAAGAAGTGTTTATAATAAATTCTCAAATAGTTGAAATATATAAACCAGTGGATATTTCATAAATTGGATAGACCTTAGAAAAGGTAAGCAATTCCTTTTCTTTCTGCATGTTGAAGACCAGAGTTAATTTTAATTTGAAGAATTTAATATTCTGATGTTACGCGCTTACCTCGTTGGCCTCGCCCCTTCAACAGCAACTTCAGATAATACTGCCTAATTAGTGATTCAATCATATTTATATTTTACAATTTTTTTTACTTTTTTTCTGGTCAAAGTTTAAATTGTTAATTGTAACGTACTTGAGGTTGGGCTGACAATTTTTATTCGTTTTTACTACATTAATCGTTTTATTAGTTAGCATTCGGCTACAAAGTAATTTTCATTGCGAAAAATACAATCATAGAACGGATCCTCTTTTACTGTGTGTGCGTCTGGGGAGGAAATCTCACCAAGGCAGTCAAGGAAAAGTTGGTTTCGATCCAAAGGATGTTCTTGCTGCAAATGGTGAGATGGTATAGGACTATCTCAACGGACGCACTCACAGTACTAACGGGGATCCCTCCAATCCTAATATCACTAGAATACGAGCACCAGAAAAACAGAATCCTACACCTAGAATATGAACCAACTACTACGCAATACTTTCCACAAACAACTATTCAGAGAAAAGTTCCAAGTTGGCAACTGCACCCCGCTGAGGAGACATCGCAACTACAGGTAAGCATTGCCAAGAACAGTCACAGGCCCTCGCAGCATCCTACCATTTACACTGATGGGTCGCGCACCGAAACCGGCGTGGCCGCAGCTTTCTGCGCCGTGGTAAATGGAGTGTCGACCTATGAGTGGGCCTCCAGAATTGGAGACGATAACTCAGTGCATCAAGCTGAACTGTTTGCAATTCTGAAGGCTTTGGAATGGATAGCTGCATCCCCCGCGCAGGATAACTACAAAATTTATAGTGATAGTCTGTCGGGTCTTCAGGCAATCCATGCAGTTCGAACGAAGCACCCCTCATTCTAAAAATTAAAATTATCCTACATACTCTGTTAAATCGGGTCACCCTGGGACACGTCACAGCACACATCGGTATCACAGGAAATGAATTAGCTGACAGCCTGGCAAAGGAATCAACAAAAATTGAAACAATAGAATACTCCTTTCCAGTTCCCCCTTCTTTCATTAGAAGGGAACTAAAAGATAAAATCATCCCTGCATGGAAGTCTACTGGAACACCTCCACAAAAGGTAGACATACTCATAATCTCATTCCCAAAGTTTCCAGAGAAATGTACAACTTGTCTCCACATACCACAGCATTTCTCACGGGACATGGTCCCTTTAAAAATTATCTATATAAATTTAAAAGGTCTAGAACCGATGTGTGCGAGTGTGGGGCCAGTGGTGAACCTACTCATTACTATTTTACCTGTCCCCTGACTGTTTCTTGGCACCTCAGATCTTCACCGTCTCATCCGCCACCATCTTGATAAACATAATAACGAGGCCAGTCTTAAAACATAAGCTAGTACAAATTTATAAATTTCTACTCAATCTTTCAAATCTCACCTAATCTTTGCATTTGTTGTGGTCTTAAATTATTTATTAATTTCTCTTTCTTAGTTTTATTCATAATTCTTACGTTCATCTTAATCTTAACCCTAACTTTTTTGTCTTCAAGCTTCTAGTCTAAGGGACAAGCTCCCACTTATAATTTTAATGTTTTCAATGTTTTTAACTTCTCTTCATTGGGACCGCTCTTATGCTCAGCAACATCATCACTGGCGCTCAGTATTTTATATCAGCCTTCCTACAGTGCACGGGTTTCAGCGCAAATGTGTGGCGCTCCTTGTCGCGTGGAAATCCTGCACTGTCACCTCGTCAAAGGGCCGTCAGCTATGAACTGTACAAGTGGTGCAGTCATACCACTGAACTGCTCATCCATTTTTCAAGCGGACTGTGCAACTGGTGCAGGCGCACCTTCTTCATCATCCTGTCTGTCGCTGCCTGTCGCGTAGGAACGCTGATTCCAGCGACAGACCCTATATTGTAAATTTTTTTGTCTTTAGTTCCTGCCGCCTGTCGCGTGGGGCTTTTTCCCGGCAGGACCAGCCATTTGGCGAAGTCTGTACTGCCACGTTTCATCCCTGCGTGCCGGGGAGCTAGCCGGGGAAGACATTAAACGCTCAATGGCTGGGTTCGCCCTCAGCCGAGTGGTCTTCCTCAGGCACTAAATTAAATTAAATGTTTCATATAACCATTGGATGTGAAAATTGTAGCCAGATGTTCCGATTTTTTTTTTGTTAAACTTCACACACAGAATTCTCCTTAACGTGTACACTTTCCATCTTATATATAAGTGCCGCATCCTTAAAACTATTCTCTGAGAGCCTCAAAATTTAACATATCAATATAATTTTTATAAAATATTGTGAAACATTTTCTTCAGTCCAGTTAAATGGAAATGGAATTTAACTTAAAACTCACGACACTTGAAAGAATCATCGGAATAATTTTTAGTTTGTTCATTTTAGCTGAAGAATCTAAATACGTTTGGAAAGCGGTTCAATGCACATTGTTCAGACATCCACACGACTCTTACTCTTATGAAGCTTATTCAGTGAAATGAGTCTCAAAATATTCAAGTACACTGCGATTATTTACAGGTGCTTGAAAAGTTTTAGTAAATGTATTGAATTCTCAAAGTATTTAGATGCAGATTGTGGCAACAGTTAAATACATTATATTCACTTTATGACATTCATTGTTATAACTTAAAATAAAATATTTTTCAAAACGGATTATGACATTACTTGCTGTTGATTCAGTCATGTGTCACGACATATTTAAAAATATATTTCCTGAGAAATTTGATAGTTACCAGTTTATACGATCTTCCTTAAGTATTCATTTTATTCGGAACAGTTGTTTGCAAATAAAATTTTATGTATAGCGCACGACAATTGAAGATAGAAAGTCATTCAAACACTGTTTCATTGTTAATTTTAATACACCATTCTAAAAATATTTAGATTCAAGTTAGATACACATTGTTCAGCCAACGAATTAACATATTTTTTCTGTTATGATTAGTCAAATGAAATAAATATAAGAGCATGCAGAAGAGTGTTGATGATGATTAAATATTTTCAATGATTAAACTGGTTTCTAGAAGTATATAAACAAAGAATTTGTCAACAGTGACATCTTTTAACATACTTCATGCGCTCTTACTTTATTTAAGCTAAAGTTAAAGAATGTTTAAAACTGACTATTTAATACATATGTAAAATCAGGTCATTTGAAGTTGATTCTGCGTAATACATTTTAAAAGTTATTTTTCCATAAATTTAAAATGTAACACTTGTGGAATTATTCAAATGAATTGTTAAAAGTATTTGGTTCATTTTAGCTACAATTGAATGGGATTGAATTAAAACTCATGACAGCTGAAGCAGTTAACGCATTCATACAACGATTTCTTTCTTAACTTTTGCTCAACAGTCCAGTATGTGTTAAAGTCTATTTCAATACACGACGCGACGTTCAGTCATGTAAATAACACATGCTGTGCATTTATGACGCTTATTCGGTGAGCTGTGTATAATAACCTTGGATATACAGGAAAGTGTAAATATCCTGTAAGAAAGATCATTTCGAATGTATACCGTCTTTCAGCGACTAATGGGATTTTTGAAGTATAAGGCATATTTAGACACAGGGTCTGGCAAAATTAAATGTTTCTAATTTCACATGAAATATATTCCTCGACGACGTTTAGATTTATTTGTATTCAAATGAACTGAAACAATGGAGAATATTTAATGAAACTGTAACAATTCTGAATAATTAAAATATATTTAATCTAGATAGGGATATATTTCGCTGTTTGGAAAACTTTCATGTAAAATTTTAATAACTATATTTTAGGAATTTCTATTATGTATCCTGATATACATAATTTTTACAGTAGTTTTAAAATAGACTCTGCATGGTAATAAAATCTAAATGCTTAATATTTTAAAACACATTGGTTGAATCTTTTCTTAATTTAAAAAAAGAAAGAAAGTATTTCATCCAATCCACCTGAGTTCAATTAATATTTTGTTTAAAGCTAACCACATGTCTAATCATTTTCACTGTGACTTTGTTCATTTTTAACGCAGCGACCAAGAAACCATTAAATTCTAATTAAGTACAAATTATTCAGCAATCCACATGATAATTGACGTGTGTTGCTTTGTTAATCTTGTAAAATGTGCCTGAGAACACAGAAGAGAGTGTAAATAAACTTCAAGTTCGCTTCTGATAAAATTTTCAGTGATTACATTTATTTCTCGAATAATTTAATCAAAAATTTTGGTAACTGTGTTGTTTAAAACTTTGTCATGTGTATGTTTAAATCTTTTCATGCTAAACAATCTTGAATGGCTGATAGATTTACTTGCATATGTGGAAATTCTGCAGATATAAAATTAAAGGAAATTTTAAATATATTTTAAAGGTTGTTAAATGTTTATACATAGTGAAAAATCTTAAAATGAAGTATATTTGAAGTCAAATTCAATAATTAAACAAAAATAATAATAATAGATCGTATTATAATATAATTTGTAATGAAATCTGATAATTAAAAAATATATAGGTTTCTAAATTTTATCAAAAGTTTTTTTCCTGTACACTTTTTTCAGAAAATGTGACAGTCCAGGATGCGGCGTCACATTTTTTCATCCAATTTTAGCGTCGATGACTTTGGTGTATATGGTAAATTACATGGTACAGATAACGGAACTGCCATATCACCATCACACAGTCCGCTGCAATGTGAAATGAATGGCAATCTGATCACTCATTATGACCACGAGTCAGAGAAACATCAGTATTCGGATTTCCATTCATACGTCATCGCAACGGAGTGTGCGATGTAATTATGGCAACGATATGGTACGCCAGATCACTGGCGGCTCCATTATCTCTGCTTATCATATATACCAAAATCATCGACGCTATAATTGATTGGGAACATGTGACACTGTCTTACGAATTATAAGTAAAAGCCTGCGTTCCAATAAGATACAATTAAATTCTCCTGGATCATTTCTGATTAATAAATTAATACATTTTATGTATTTACAATTTTTCTTTAATCTGATTGGAAGTAACTCGATAATAACACATGGTGATTGAAAAAAGGTTGGACAAATATTAAGAGGTTCACACGGGATTATCATCGGCATTTTTGCTTGTAATTCTTGATAATTTTTTTCGATAGTCTTCAAATCCTCTCTTATATTGAACTGAATTGTACTTTTTAAAGCTGCGATTCAGTTCCTTAAGTATCCAATTAATCGAATTTAGACAAACTCAGCAAGTCTAAATTGGTATGTTGTGTGAGATTTTACTATATTTTGATTAAATATTTGAATCAATACCGTGTTGAAAATATTCTGTCGCGTGCTGTACTATCACCGTCCTTGACATAGGGTTTCATTTACCGAAATACTGTATAATCCCAACTCTTTTCATGAAGTTTTCATTTGTTGTTTGTTTTCATTAAATGTTTTCATTTTACACAATTCAAGGTAAGTCTGTTGAAATTTTCCTTAACCCCTTGAAGGGTGGTGGGATATTATATATATCGCTCAGTTGTAATCCCCAAATGCCACAATGGCGCCAGAAATTTTAAATAAAACTTTGCATTTGTAATGCACGTGTAGGATAGCGAACAAAAATCCACATTTCTCTTACTAGATATACGCAGACAAGGGCTCTAGGAACTCTGATTAATGAACTTGTTCCATGTTCCAAGTAATTCCTCTGCAGAACAGTATGCATCAAGATAAACGGACTTCCCACCTTCGATGGAAGGTAAACAATGGCATGACGACCATCGAAGGTACTTAATATCACTCAGCATTGGTTCTTTGGTTCATATTTTGAAATAAATCTTTTCGTAAAACCTTGTGTCATTTAATCATTTTGAATTATTTATCAACAGAAGCACTTTGCTCCTGAAAAGTTTTTAACTATCTTTATATTTGATAAATGACTGAACAATAGATATATTCGGACTGACGTGTGCAATATAAGTTTCAGTGAATAGGTAGATTTTGGTTTCTTATAAAAAAATTGTTTGTTATAATATGCTCTACCACCTTATAGTGTTTGACCAATCTTTTGTATATGACCCTGTATAAGATAATATTGATGATATTGAACAAGAATTGAACTGATATCGAATCAAAGCGTCACCAAGTTGTTTATACTCTACAATAAGCACAGTTCTTAAAATAAATAACAGTCTATTTTTAACTATTTAATATAGATATTACAATTAAATTTATGGGAACAATAAATTATTCTTAAATAATCTAACAACAGTTTTGTGTTGTTAAGAAAAGATAGCTTATAATTTTTGTTTAATTTTTTAAAAATATTTTTCATATAAAAAATGCATTTTAAGAGTAATTGTGCGTAGATCCTGCGTCATTACAGAAATGTATTTTGTTGTTAAATTATCAGTTTTTATTATCTCTTAAAAAATTCCTAACAATGAACTACCCCCTGGCATCTGTTATTATACTGACATTTTATGCTTGATTCTAAAATCAGTAGAGCATGTCTGATTTAGACATAAAATGTTTGAAAAAACTAAACTAAAACAAAATTTTATAATTCCCTAACACACACAAAAAATAAAAAAAAACTGCATTTCGGAAACATAATTGAAAGGAAATAACATTTGAAATGTTAGTTTTCACTTGGGATATTGCATGAAAGGTTTATTTACGAATAGTTACACAAAACATTTTTTTTATCCATTCAATGTCTGTTAATGTAAATAAAATTTTATCCATCATATTTCCAAAAGTAAATAAGCCGTTACATTGCATGTTTAGAATCCACTCTTAAGCCGTAGGGAAAATACACATGCTATGTAATTTTGATGCTTGGTACATATTTATTGTCAAATAAAGCTTTTTTGTCATCATAATTTTTGTTGCATCAGCGGATTAAAAAATGATACGAGAGTTGATAGTTATTAGCTAGTGAAATGTAACATAGTTTTACGCACATAATAATAATAAGAGAATTATTGAATAAGAAATGTTGCAAAAATTTGTAATACAGGAGTATCAATTGAGGGCTGGAGTGACAAGTTTCCCTCTTTAGGAATTTGATATTTTAGAATGTATCAGTCATGACAGATCAGAATAATAATAATAATAATAAATGTAATTGCGTAACAGATAAAATAACTTGTCAGATTTGACTAAAGTAGAAGCATCAGCATTAAATAAACATTTTAAGCACAGAATTTAATAATTGTCAATAATATTTGTTAAAGCCTTGGCTATTGCAATATTCTCAAGGTGGGACATATTTATAATCAATGAACATTTTGACTAGTTTTAAAACAAATATGATAGAAAAAGAACTATATCTATTGCTTCTCAGCTGTGCACATCAAGAAAAAAATTGCCCTCCCACGCCTCCTGAAGGAAAGCTTTACCCCCTAAAAGGAATATTTTAAGTTAACACCTCTGTTGCAATAGCTATATTTATATTTTGAAATTTAATTTACAATTTATTTTACGTTTTAAAATATTTTGTATTAAAAATGCACAGTAGAAAATATTACAGTGATTCATTTTTAGCGACAAAATAATAGTTGTATTGATATACTTGAAAAAATACATTATTATTTTGATAGAAACATACTAAAAATAGACAATCACACTATTTTTTAGCGACAGAATAACTATTATTTTTGTTTATTAAAAAATATTGGATAGAAATATGGAAAATTTTGTTATTAATTAAAAATAAACCGAATTGCTGTTGCACACACAAAAACAGGTAACCCCACATACAAATTCGTGACTTGAAATCTAACTAAATTAAGAATTTGAACTGCGATAAATATTTAGAATTCATGGTTGGTATTTTCCCCATCTCCCCAGAAAATAACTCTACGACAGGAATAAATAACATGCACTTGAAACGACGAACATATAATTTATTTAATTACACATATATGAAAAAAGACTGCATAACGGACACACATTACAGGCTTCCGTAACATTAATACAAGTGCTGTAGATTTTTAGCTGTATAATGCATACCTGCCAACATCGCACTAAACTTCCGTACAATTTAGGTTAATTTAACTGAGGTTAAACACGTTTCAAACCAGATTTTTTAAAATAAATGCTTCCAAATACCTTCAAGTGAAACAGTTGATTTTATTCAATGGGATTCCCAGTTAAAAATAACTCCACTCCCTGTATATGAGTAGTTGTATAACACATCTTAAGAGAGCCATGTGAATAAAGTTTAAAATACTTTGAAGTAACAAAATATGTAAAAGAACGAATAAAATGCGATAAATTACAGTCTATTGCAATGAGAAAAAGTTTATAATAATTTAGAGTAACAAACAAAAATTAAAAGAATGCATAAAAGTGCGATATATTACTGTCTAGTGTTTTGCAGGGTATTAGAACTTAAAAATAACAAATAGTGCATAGAAGATGCAACAGATGGCGCGACATGTCCAGTGTCTAGTGCTTTGCAGGTTATGATAACGTAAAAAAAAACATGAAACTAAATATATATTATTTTTTCTGATATATTTTCTGGTTAGAAACGTCTTTAACTTTGATTAAATTAATTCGTATTGTACGGAAGTTTAGTTGAAAGTTACCAGGTATGAGAATGGAATAAATAGAATACTTTTATTAAGAATTTCTTGACTTTGGACATAAAATTTGAAATTAATTCACGGACATCTTAGACTGCCACCTGAAATTAGAATAATTATGTAGGCATGATCCCCTAACAACAAAAGGTTGTAGCAAATCCACTTCTCTTTGACTTTAGACTTATAAAAACGAATTCGAAAATGATAAACTTCACCAAATAATGTTATTTTCATTTTACATTAGAAGCAGAAGCAGAAACAGATTAACTTGTATGTAGACTTTAAACTTCGAAAATAAATGGTTTATATTCGAATTATATTGCCATTTATATTCAAATATAAATGGCAGGAATGTTCCTCTCCGCTGCACCTTCTAACACATGACTGCATCCATAGCCTTCCCATATTCTCAACTAAAGGTGATGCATTTTTGTAGCAAAATAAGCACCATGAAAGTATTTATTATCTACTGAAAGTATTTTCAATTTCATCGAATTATCTCACTTAAATTAATGTTTCATTGGATATGTTTCCAATGTTATGTCAACAATTAACAAATTTTCGAAAATATTGGATGGAAGTAAAATTTGAACGAAATGTGTACGACAGTAATGCTGACATCATAAAGATGCTGCTATTGTGGTTAAAATTGCATAAAAATTATAAAAAAAAATTGTACAATTGTTCATAGTATATTGTTTATAAGAAATTGAGAGTTATAAATAAAAATATTGTATTATGCCAACAGTTATACTCCAAATCAGTATCGCTAGAATATGTTGATCCGATTATGAAGCTTTCGCCGAACTTATATGGAAGTACGGTAATATACAGTTGCACGCATACGTCAGCGCAAGCATGCATACACATATGTTCTAAATCTGGCGCCAAAATTATTGTGCATTTTTTGCCAACAGGAGATTTTGGTGCAATTATAACTAATATATTTAAAGTAACATTTGTGCAAATTATATTCCAAGCTTGGAGAGGGCACTGTCTTCTAGTATTTGTAAATTATAAACAACGGAATATTAGCTGCAAAACTATTATCTAACCAACACTAGTGTTTTATTTCGTCTATCATTTGCAGAAAATCAAGAAATATCTGTCACAATTGCTTTTACGTTTAACCAAATATAAAAATCGTGTACCTGCTTGTACGTATGTTAATGTAGAATTCAGTAGTTCAAAAAATCAATTTCCTGTTCAGTAGATTTACAGCGATTCATTTTCGATATCTGTCATATTTAGCAAAGTTATATGCCTTTAGCAAAGTTATGTCATAACATAGATTTATTGTTCAACATTTAAATAAGTTTTACGTTTAATATTCCTCAAATGCTTCGAATATTAAAATTTAGCAAATATTGCAGTTTTATTTTGTTCATATATTCTGGATATGAAGGACGATTTATCATTTTTCGGTAGTGTTTGGGAAGATAATTTATCGCTCAGCCATATTTAATAAATGTCTACTTATTTATAGTAGTTTTGTAACAAAAAAAAGCATTATGTAAATTTTAAATGGAGTTTTGAATTAGATAATCCTCTTAATTAGATAATATAGTTGTTTTATATATGGTGAAATAGAATTAATTTGTAAACATTTAATTTCGAACTTTTAAATCACGTGACAAGAAATTTTAATAGAGTTTCTACAGAAAATTCGTTAAAATGCCCTTATTGATATGTGGAGCAGAGGGATGGAAAATTATGGAGACAGAAAGAAAGAACTTAGCAGCAGTGGAAATGGATGCCCTAAGAAGATCATGCAGGATATCAAGAATAGAAGGAATAAGAAATGAAAGAATCAAAGAAAGAAGCAATTCTTCAAAAGAAGCAATTAATCTGGTATGGTTATATTAAAAGAATGAGTGATGAGAGAATACCCAAAACCGCATCTAATTATAGAACAAACCAATAAAAGAAACCAGGAAGATCACGAAAGATCTAGATGGATAGTATAAAAAAAACCATGAGGGATAAGAGGAGGAATAGACCGTTGACCGGAAGAAATGGAATGGTCTCTTGTATATTTTTCCGATGGTGGCACTTGACGCCATAAACCGAGTTTATATATATACAGTGGAACTTCCCTTTTCCGAAATCCCTATTTAACGAAGTTTTCTACTTAACGAAATTTTCTGCAGAACCTTGACTTTGAACACCATTATCATGTAAATTAGTCTCCATATTACGAAAAGTATATTCTATATAACTAAGTTTTATCATTTATTGTGCGTGTACAGATTTCAAACGGAGAGGTTGTTATTGCGATAGATGTATGAATTTATTTCAGCGGACTGTTTGAAAATGAACATACTTTAATCAAAACACACATTTAATCACATTTCCATAAAAAAAAAATCCCTGACGGCTCGGCCTACAGGCACAGGTAGATTTCGAAGACGCAGACCGTGGGGCGCCTGTTTGTCGGGAATTGCGGAAGAAATGACCTTTTTACGATGATGCGGCAGTTGGAACCGCCTACTTCGAAACCCAACTTGTTTGCAGGCGGAGCCGGCAGGGATTTTTTTGCTTTTTTTTTTTTTTTTTTTTTTTTTTTTTTTTTTTTTTTTTTGCTATAACGGTTGGTCCTATAAAGAACTTGTCAATATAAAAGTTTTAGATAATATTAAGAGGAATAATAATAAATTTAAGCGGATTTGAAATCTTGATAATTGGCGAAGTTATGAATTTGTTTCATCTAAAACCCCTTTCCCCCCCTTAACGCAATTTTTAATTATATAAAAAATCTGTCATACATAAATTTTCGGCCCTTCTCCTAGAAGTAATAATAACTTCAAACGGATTCGATACGTGTCATAATTAAGAAATTATGGGTTTTTTTCTGTTTTCACAAAAAGCCCCCCCCTATCCCCCCTTGGTTCGATTTTGCCCATTAACGAAATTAACCGAGATTTTATGCCCCTTGATTTTATGTATAAATTTCGAAAAGATGCGGAAGTTGGAACCGCCTACTTCGAAAAATAACTTGTTTGCAGGCGGAGCCGGCAGGGATTTTTTTTTTTTTTTAATTTTAATTTTTTTTTTTTTTTTTTTTTTTTTTTTTTTTTTTTTTTTTTTGCTATAACGGTTGGTCCTATAAAAAACTTGTCAATATAAAAGTTTTAGATAATATTAAGAGGATTTATAATAAATTTAAGCGGATTTGAAATCTTGGGAATTGACGAAGTTATGAATTTTTTTCTTCTAAAACCCCCCTCCCCCCCCCGTTTAAGGCAATTTTTAACTATATCAAAAATCTGTCATACATAAATTTTCGGCCCTTCTCCTAGAAGTAATAATAACTTAAAACGGATTCGATACGTATCATAATTAAGAAATTATGGGTTTTTTCTGTTTTCACAAAAAAACCTCCCCCCCCCCCCTGGTTCGATTTTGTCCATTAACGAACTTGACCGAGATTTTATGTCCCTTGATTTTATGTATCAGTTTCGAAAAGATACGGGAGTTGGAACCGCCTACTTCGAAAAATAACTTGTTTGCAGGCGGAGCCGGAAGGGATTTTTTTGTTTTTAATTTTTTTTTTTTTTTTTTTTTTTTTTTTTTGCTATAACGGTTGGTCCTATAAAAAACTTGTCAATATAAAAGTTTTAGACAATATTAAGAGGATTAATAATAAATTTAAGCGGATTTGAAATCTTGAGAATTGGCGAAGTTATGAATTTTTTTCTTCTAAACCCCCTCCCCCCCCCCTTAACGCAATTTTTAATTATATCACAAATCTGTCATACATAAATTTTCGGCCCTTCTCCTAGAAGTAATAATAACTTCAAACGGATTCAATACATGTCATAATTAAGAAATTATGGGGTTTTTTCTGTTTTCACAAAAAGCCCCCCCCCCATCCCCTCTTAGTTCGATTTTGCCCATTAACGAACTTAACCGAGATTTTATGCCCCTTGATTTTATGTATCAGTTTATAAAAGATTAATGCAGAATTTTTCCAGTTATCGTGGTCAGAAAAAAGTGACATAGATAGATAGATAGATAGATAGATAGATAGATAGATAGATAGATAGATAGATAGATAGATAGATAGATAAAGTTTTGAACTGGGGGTGGTTTTGGGTTCTGGGAGTCATGATCGGCGTAGATCTGCAAAAATTTTTCAAAATTTCCAACTTAGGTGAGAATGTAATAGGTAGTACTTCTTACGAAATCTACCTAAAAAAAGAAAAGATACGCTTCACTTTTTGTCTACTTCTGTTTATTTTGTGTTTTTTAAGACATTATTCTAATTAAAGTTTTTTCATATGCCTACATCGCATTTAAAAAATGACAGCTCCATTAAAATACATTTTTCAAATATTTCTATTTTATTTGTATTATGTGTCTACAGGTTTCATGAATTTATGTTGATTTCTATTTAACGAATTTTCTTCATAACGCAGTGTTTAAGTGTAACGATGAGACTTCATTAAATGGAAGTTTCACTGTATATGTATGGTGAAATAGAATTCATTGGTAAACATTTAATTTCGAACTTTTAAATCACATGACAAGAAATTTTAATCGAATTTCTCTTGGAGGGGTGAGGTCGTAGCGCAAAATCACAGAGTATTAAAATTCTCAAAATTAATATCAACTGCTTTCTATTGTTCATCAAAATAAAGAGAGAAAAGGAAATCGCTTACCTTTTCTATGATCGATCGCGTTGTAGGTAAATATCCAAATATCCGATAGAACATTCACTGATGTATCCTTCAGATATGCAAATGGTTATACAACACAATTGAATATATCCTTTTGAAATTGTACAGTTGAAAGAAACTTGTTAATAATATTAGTTTAACACGTTTGCTGCCAACTACGAGTATACTCGTAGTGCTATCTACGTTTCTTCAATCTAAAATTAGTTATTCGCACCGGAAATTTCAAAAGAAGAATTTTTATTTTATGTAATCACGAAATGTCTGTAATAAAACAAAGTAAAAATTGCTATTAGTATTTTCTGGGAAGAATTTGAACTTTCTAAATAAAAGGAAAATTCCGGTATTTTTAGCTTGGCAGCGAACGTGTTAAATTAAATAAGTGAGTAGACTTCTGGAACTTAAATTTAAAATTTTTATATTATTTGGATTAATTTACAATTATTTAAGTAATTAGCAATTTTAGAAACATTTTAGTAATTTTTTCTGAAGACATACTCCTGCATCTATACAGCATGGATTTTTGAAATACACTGAATCATAATCACGAAATCTGGAAAGTTGAAAATGATGTTACAAATGTTCGTTGTAACAATCAACGTCAGTGTTACATATTTCACAAGTGATTGGGATTTCCAAATTAGTTGATAAATAGCCATTACAGAAAGTTGATAAGTTCATACGTCATATTTAATGTTTAATAACTGTCTTATAAAGTGTCTTTGAGTTCCATAATGAGTTTATAATAATGTGATAACAAAAATTAAAACATATTTCACTTTTATTAGATGAGAGATGAAAATAATAAGATTACAATCGCCTATTGCATCACGTCTTGAATGTTGAGAGGGTAAAAATGGGTGACGAGCTTTAACAGATGTAACGATGAAAGAAATTTATAGCTGTGTTTTTCTCTGTACTTTCACTTTCTCTTATCTATTTATCTTGAGTGGAAAATCATTAAATTAATTCGAATAAATGGATTAGTATTTAACAGTTTCTACAGAAACTACGTTAAAATGCTCATTTTTTCCAAGTACCAATGCTGAGCTCCTGTCTTTCTTTTCTGATCAATTTTATGTAATACAAAACCTGTATAAATATGACAGTTTTACTAGCGATAGGAATCCCAGGGAAATTGTGTCCTTTTTGTAGAATTTGCTTTTTTTTTACTAAAATTTCACAACATTTTACTAAATTGTTTGTATTGTTATTGGTTGTTGTAACTTGTATACAGTTGTAATAACAGCCTCTATATTTTTTTGTACTGCAATAGTAATTGATTTTTACTTACTAAAACATAAAATGATTTTTCCTTGAAAATGCAACTGATAAATCGGTTTAAATAGTTTTCATTTCACTTGAGAATGTTCTTATGAATTTTGTTACTAATGTTCAGAACATAGCTCAAATTGACTTTTCTGAAATGAAATACACCACAAAACAGTAACTACAGAATAACACCACAAAAACTATTTTCGTTCCATGATTTTTTTTTCTTCTCTCATTCACATTTTTTTATACAATTCTATTCAAAAGTAATTATGTAACTTCTTGCTTTTAGTAATATATCAATAAGTTACTTTTGAGAAACGATAGCGAAAATCTTTTTCCCAGCGAGAAAAAACTAACTTTATGCTTGTAGCAAATTCAGAATGTAGTAATGCCACGCATCAATGAGTGATTTAAGTTATTTTAAGATTAAAACTTGCATTCTTATTATTTTTATACCTTTTAATTCTCGATTGCTTTTAAATATCAACTGTTTTTGAAACGTCCATTTCATTTTACATAACTGTTACATTTTTTTTTTAAGTACGAAATATCTTTTCTTACAGAATAGATGTATTATGTTAACCAATATCAGGACTTTTATGGAAAATAAGCAATTAATGTTTTCAATATAAATAATTACAAAACAATCGAGTTTTATTTTAGTACTCAAAACATTTCTTGATAGTATTTCAACAAAATTTTAAAACAATCGAAATATTTCAGGATTTTTCATATTTCTTACAATGTAGGGAGATATTCTGAACATATGCAACATGTGCAAACTTCCACCAGTAAAAAGAAGAAAAGTAATTTTCGCCTTATTTAATCGCAGATAATAAGGCTAAAATTACTCTTATTGGTGGAAGATTGCACATGCCCCACGTATTCAAAATACAGCCCTGACTTCATGTAATATTTATATTGATATTAATAATAAATGCAAATTAGTTTAGAAAGCAATCAAGTTGTTTTGTATACCAAATTCTTTAAGTGGCTTTCAAAGAAACTATATGAGGAATACTTTAAAAATATCGAGACGTTTTAGTTCAAAATTCAAATCATTAAGAATTTTTCACTGCATATTTTTTGTGAAAACGATGCCATTTTAAGTTTTATTGCTTTTGAATCACCCTAACGTACATGAAGAATAATTTAGACGCTCAATAATACAGTGGTTTCCATCTAAATCAGATGAAGATTGATCAAAGAATGCATTTAAGTATAAAATCTTATTCAATACTGGATTAGAGAATAGTTTCTATAATACTGTAAAACCTGTGAAAACGGAATATGTTTATAACGTGAATCCGATATGAAACGGAAAATTTTATGATCTGGAAGAAAAGACTACGATGCAGTTATATCTGCCATGACGGAAATCTGTCTTTTTTCGCTCGCTAGGCATTCCTTTTTCACAGGTTTGAGTGTTACTGGAAAGAAAATAAATTACATTTTCTGCAGTTTCTATACATGTGTATTTATGATTTTTCAAAATGTAAAAAAAAAATAATGGTTTTGTATTTTTCGGTTATTGAGTTCTGTTAAAATATTTGCAATTATTTAAGAAATTCTTTTCAGAATATGTTTAAATTATTTAACAATATGTTTGTTCAGTATAACAATACAATATATAAATATTTCACAGTAAATATAAGAATTGTATAACATGTATATGACAAAATATTTAAAGTCAAAATTATGCAAAACTTTCTCAAATTAAAAAAAAAATCAAAATTCATGTAAAAACAGATAGGTCATAGTTTTTTTTTAAGGTTTTCTTTATATGTTTTGTTCGTAATAAATAATGCTTGAAAAGAAACAGCCAGTATTCTATATAACACTGTTTTCTTTTTATTTATTTATCACAAAAGTAAAAAGAAATCTTATAGTAAAATATGTACTATTCCTTTGTTTAGGAAAATAATTTTAAAAATTTGTTTCCGCAATTGATCTTGTTTGTTATTTTGAAAGAATCTTTTGAAGAAGACGTAAACTTATTTATTTAATAAGTGATAAATGTCAAATACTCATTTAAAATATTCTTCGAAGTGATAAAAATTTGGATTTTATTATATAAAATGATTGCTCTTTATATGAAACTAATCTGAAATTTCATTTTAACTTAAAGTATAATCTTATTAGCCTTTAATCGAGTTGTTTAGATTCTGAAGTTTTCACTAATTATTTTTGAAAAATTCTTTAAAATATATCTTACTTAATTACTTGATTCGTTAAAATCATCTCTAAATATTATAATAATCTGATGTTTATATGAGATATCAAAATTTATTTTTAGGAAAGATTCTTTGGTTGTTTCATTTTCATATCTGGCAGCTTCCAAAAGTTCTAATATAAAAATATTAAGGAGACTTAGGACTCTTAAAGCTTCCAAAAATACATATATATATGTATATATATATATATATATATATATATATATATATATATATATATACTATATTAAAGAGCGTTTATGAACTCTGTGAAACAAAATGAATAGCATTATTAATAGTTGTTAAATATGGAAAAGGAGAACTTTAAGTTTTTTTTTTCCAAAATGTGATTTTTTAACGCAAGATAGTTAAAAAACGTTTAATTTTTTTTTAGAAAATCGTTAGGTTATAAAAATTGTATGATAGGCTCTACAAAGTAAAGCTAATTTTTCATCTTTTTCGTTAAATAATAATTTTTTTTGTTATATTTCTAAAAAATTGAAAATTTTGTATAAGCAAGATGCAGTTTTTTTAAATATAAAAATGCTATAAATAAACAATTTTTTAGATTCGTGTAATAAGTAGACTTTCAAGTAATATTATCTGCCAAAAAAAAAATTACATGGAAAAATTCTTGTGCAATTTTGCGCGCAAAGAGCAATTCTTATTTTCTACTCAACAAGTTTAAAAACTGTTACATAACCTAAATTTCCCCATTATGATCTGAACAAAGATATGAAGTTAACGAAGAAAATGTATCTATTTAGAAGATATATTTTTGTAATGTATACTTTTAAACATATAAAACAACAAAAATGGTCAATATTTTACACTTTGCGACATTTTAAGAGTCCTTAAGTCTCTTTAACTCTACTAGAATGATACATTGTTTTATTTATGTAATAGAAGTTTATGTTTCTTGTTATGTTACAATGTTTGTCTTAAATTATTATAAAACGAATTTTCCTAATAAAACTTAAGAATTTTTTAAAAGTCTTTCCTGAGTGACTTCTAAATAGATCATATCTTTACATTTATTGCTTTTTTGTATCTACAATTACTTTTGTTGTTATCTGTATGAATGAAAGTATGTTTTTAAATTTACTTTTATCACTTCATTTTTATTTTAGAATTTAGTAATAAAACAGAAACAATAGTTGAATTAGAGCTCTTTACGCAATTGCTGAGACATTTATTTCAAACATGTGTTCTATTCTTTAATTTTAAAAAAAATAGGGGCTATTTGTTTCTTAAAAATAGAGCTATTTGTTTAAAAAAAAGTTCATTTAGCATTCTTTACGTCATTGTTGAGACTTTTATTTGAAACATGTGTTTCATTCTTTAATTTTAAAAAAATAGGGGCTATTTGTTTCTTAAAAATAGAGCTATTTGTTTAAAAAAAAATTCATTTAGCATTCTTTACGTCATTGTTGAGACTTTTATTTGAAACATGTGTTTCATTCTTTAATTTTAAAAAAATAGGGGCTATTTGTTTCTTAAAAATAGAGCTATTTGTTTAAAAAAAAGTTCATTTAGCATTCTTTACGTCATTGTTGAGACTTTTATTTGAAACATGTGTTTCATTCTTTAATTTTAAAAAAATAGGGGCTATTTGTTTCTTAAAAATAGAGCTATTTGTTTAAAAAAAAAGTTCATTTAGCATTCTTTACGTCATTGTTGAGACTTTTATTTGAAACATGTGTTTCATTCTTTAATTTTAAAAAAATAGGGGCTATTTGTTTCTTAAAAATAGAGCTATTTGTTTAAAAAAAAGTTCATTTAGCATTCTTTACGTCATTGTTGAGACTTTTATTTGAAACATGTGTTCTATTCTTTAATTTTAAAAAAATAGGGGCTATTTGTTTCTTAAAAATAGAGCTATTTGTTTAAAAAAAAGTTCATTTAGCATTCTTTACGTCATTGTTGAGACTTTTATTTGAAACATGTGTTCTATTCTTTAATTTTAAAAAAATAGGGGCTATTTGTTTCTTAAAAATAGAGCTATTTGTTTAAAAAAAAGTTCATTTAGCATTCTTTACGTCATTGTTGAGACTTTTATTTGAAACATGTGTTTCATTCTTTAATTTTAAAAAAATAGGGGCTATTTGTTTCTTAAAAATAGAGCTATTTGTTTAAAAAAAAGTTCATTTAGCATTCTTTACGTCATTGTTGAGACTTTTATTTGAAACATGTGTTTCATTCTTTAATTTTCAAAATAGGGGATATTTATCGCTTAAAACAATTTAAGGTGGGTGAACCAAGGTGGTCAGTGTCCCTAAGGTAGCTCATCCCTGAAAAGTAGAATAATTTTATTTTTAATCACAAAATGGTGCTACTATTGTCAATCATGTATCTGTAGTGCACGTGGCTGAATTTAAAGAGTTCACCCTGATCCTCCGACATTTTATGCAATGATTTCTCTTTTGAGAAGTAGTCGTTCTAATTTCCAGTTAAGAAGATATTTTAATTTACACGTGTTTAAATTCTTAGAAGTTTGAGTATTGACGTTTTCTGAAAGTTATTTACTTCTCTTTAACCCCATTACTTCAATTCTAAGACATGTATCCGATTAATACTGTTACGTCGTGCAAATGGCAACAATACGCATGTTCCAAAATTGGCCACCATAAAAAAAAACAAATGTAGAATTCAGTGTAGTAAGGGTGATTTTCAGAATTTCTGCATAAATATCTGAAAAAAACTTATTACCATTTATTGTTAACACCAGAAATCACTCAAAAGAAGTCAGTAACTCCCAGAAGAAAATCCCTGAACTACCGTTCACAAAAAGTGCTTCAATGTCTTTTCGTGTCATAAGATAAGAAGATTAAGAAGAAAAACTCGAAATATATCAAAAGAAAGAAACGATCATCAGAGTATAATAGTAAGCAAAATAGTTTGCCGAGTATTTTCTTTCACATTTTAAAAGTGATTTCAATACATGGGCCACCTTTGAAACACTATGCGCCAAAGGTGGCCCACAAGCTACACTTTTGAAATTGTATTATAAAATTGATTAAATTTTATTTTACAAAGAAAGGATACTTGATATGTGTTAGAGATAAGTGTAAAATTTTTTAAACAAAAATTCAGCCACACACACTAAACCAGAAAATTATTAAAAAAAGCCCTTCAAAGCCTAACTATGGCCACTTTTGAGTCACCTACCTTTTTTGTCGGAAAAAAATCAGAGCTCTCTATGCCATTTCTGAGACTTTTATTTCAAACATGTGTTTCAGTCATTAATTATAAAAATAGGGGCTATTCCTCCCTTAAAAATAGGGATATTTGTTGAAAAAAAATGAGTTAGAGTTCTTTACGCCATTGCTGAGACATTTATTTCAAACATATGTTTCATTCTTTAATTTTAAAAATAAGAAGTGTTAAAGAGAAAAAAAATAGTATTTCAGATAACATTTAAAGTAACGCTATAATAAAATTTATGAAAAATATGTTTTCCAAAGATAATGATCACTTTAGAAGCTTTAGGTTCTCAAATTTATATTCTGTAGTAAGTTAAAGAATGCTTGAATTGAAAATTACGTTTTGTTTTTCTCTAATTTAAATATACTAGAAGATTCCTTTTTCAAGTTTGTTACGTAAAATAAAGAGTAATTGTATAAAAAATATAAACATCACCCTTTTTTTAAAGAAAAACCAGAAGTTTAAATTTATAAATAAGATTTTTATAAATCAAAAGGATTTGAAAAATTTCCTAATGCAGAATATAAAGTAGATGGATTTAAATATAAAGTGTATTTTATGATAAAAATAAAAGTATTTTTCAGCTTTATTTATGATGAACAAGTGATTTTTATATAGTTCTCTAACCTTTCCATCGCTCCCTCACCAAATAAATAAATAATTATTCGGAATTTACTTATTATTTCTTTTGTCATTTTAAGAGTTTAGATAATCTTAGATATGCATTTTAAAATGTATCTTTAATTGTGCCTGTTCAGAAACTGAATTGAAATAATGTAAAAAAAAAAAAAAAAAAAAAAAAAAAAAAACATAATTAAAATTATTTAATTTTTGTTTGTTGCTCACTTTTTTACATCTTTTGTCTTTACCGTTTTAGACGTTTACATATTACGTTCACATATTTTAAGATAATGTATCTTTAAGTTTGAAGTGAGATGAAATGACAGAGAGTGAAATGACATAAAACGCGTACATTTTACCTCTACTTTTGTTTTCTTCTCCTTGTTTGAGAAGCTTTTGTTTGATTTTTTATGCTGTTATTTAAAAATGTGTTTTTATGTTCTTTTTTTATAAAATAAAAAGTCTTTATTTTCAAAAGTTTTCGAAGAAAGCCAGAAAAAGGGTATGAAATTTGCAACATAAAATACTACTTTGTTCTTTAAAAAAAAGACCAACGTAAAAATGGCACAAATAAAAATATATATAAAATAGGAAACAGCTATTTCGGAGCCCCTAAAGCTCTATCATCAGTGCCAAATTTAAAAATATTAAAAACTGATTTAAAATTTTAAGCCATGTAAGTATGCTTGCGTATCCACATGCGACCAAGATAGAATGGTCATTCTATCCATTAATTGTTAATGTTCGTTATGGAGGTTTTACTGTATTTTCCGCAAAGTTTTATTATGATATGTGAAAGTATGCTGTTTAACAAAAAGCATTGAATTATAATAAAATCTTTATCTGATGGTCAACTTTTAAATTGCTATTATGACAATTAAAACAAATCAGCTGCTAAAACTTAAATCTCTTAATATCGAAACTGGAACAAATACTTTATGCTCGGAAGAATGTTTTACTTTCGCTTACTTATATACTAACGTTTCGAAATTTATATGAAGAATGCAGAGTGTCAAACATCAGTAAAAGGTAACTAATCAAACGTAATTTTTTAAAATTTTGAAATCTCAATTCTTATAATTATTAACTTGTCATAATATATACAGGGTGTTTCACGAAGAACTCCTAACATTCAAAATAAATAACTCGGAAACGGTGATAGATAGAAGCATGAAACCAGTGGCATGTTTAGTGAAAAAAACGTAAAATCTTATACAGAAAAATCAAAAATTTTGTAACAAATTCCGCCGATAGATGGCGCTGCATGTGGCATAACCATAAGTAGACTGTCTCACATCAAAAGCGATTCAAAATGTACACCTTTCACACAACACACATGTCACAAACGAAGAATGAAATTGTCAATGACATGTAGTATGTCACCGGAAAACAACACACAAGCTTGACTAATAGCCTCCTCCAGCTCGTCGAGTGTTAAAATATTGTTGCGGTAAACAATGTCCTTCAGTGTCACTTCCGGAATTTCTTCCACAATACGCTGACAGCGATCACGTTTCAACGGTGAAATCTTTGACGACTAAGCGTTCTTGATGTCTGAGCTCTTTGTATAAAGATCTGTAATGCTGCCTGCAGCGTCATCTATCGGTGCTATTTTTAACTAAAAATTTGAGCTTTCTGTATCAGATTCGTACGGAGTTTTTTTAAATAAACATACCACTGGTTTCATGCTTCTATCTATCACCGTTTCCGAGTTATTTATTTTCAAAGTTAGGTGTCCTTCGTGAAACTGCCTGCAGCGCCATCTATCGGTGCTATTTTAAAGTACAAGTTTGAGCTTTCTGTATCAGATTCTTATGGGTTTTTTTATTAAACATACCACTGGTTTCATGCTTCTATATATCACAGTTTTCGAGTTATTTCTTTTCAAACTTAGATATCCTGCGTGAAACACCCTGTATTAACTTGTTATGATTATTAATCAACATAAATCAACATAAAATTCTATAATGAAAAGTTTTGTTGATACATTTTACAATCAATTTCTGAGAAATTAATAATGGAATTATACACATTATTCTGTATTTATTAATATTAATTTATATTATAATGCTCACATGGAGAAGCCTGAAGAGTAACTGAAAATTAACTTTTAAGTTTCACGATATAAATTAAGGCTTTCGGTTTGATCGCATGTAACTTTTCTTCAAATTATCACCGGATTTCAACCTTTATTCCATTGAATAAAGCTAAAAATATACTTTGAACTAAAATTTGAAAACTGTAACTTAATTAAAAAAATTTTACGACTTTGAAAGTAATTATCAGTCATCTTATATTTAAATTTATCATCACGCTTTGCAATTATAATCTTTTGTTTGAGAGTACAATGTATAAATATGAGTAAATATTTGCGTTCCAGTAACATATATAGAACAAAGGAGAAAGTGACTGAGTTACTGTCATTGGGTGATGTTTGACAAAAGTTTGACGAAAGCATCTTATACTGGGTACTTGTAAAGCGATAATGGTCTAAGAAAATGTTCATATTTTCAAAGAAAAATATATCTTTAAGGGGGGAAATCACGTTGAAAGTTAAAAAAATAAAATCGATTTTTCAAAAAAAAATTAGCATGGATACCTTGAAATGTTACAAATACACTGCAAAAAGAATTTTACAAAAATTTCAATTAGAACAGAAGTTATAGCTAAATATATCTTATAAAAACCCATTTCCTGTCATACTATAACCTTTGAAGCCTTTTTTCACAAAACTGTATTTTTTGACTTTGCGCGCACTCTCATTTGAAACCTAATTATCATAGAACCTTGAAATTTTGCGTATAATTAATTTTCATGCATACGTTTATGCTGAACCTCAATTTAGTCTGATTTTTGTCATAGAAAATTTTGTATTGAAAAATTAAATCTAAAATGTTTGGTAAATTTAATGAATATGAATATAAAAACCATTAATTATGCTAATAAATTTGAATATACTTTTAAATTTAGGTTCAGTGTAAAATTTAGTAATATAAGTAAAAATAAATGAAATATTACGTCTGTGTTTGCTGTAGAATTTTTTTAACCTTACGCGCAAAATGCATATTTTAGTATTTATATTTCTAAAAAGCCCTTTTTGTCGTTATCATTTAATTAATTAATAGTGCAAAATATATATAAAATGAATGCTTTTAAAACAAGAAAGTATGAAATTACAGAAAAAAATTGTTGTATTTCATTCATTGGTTTTAAAAGCACACTGGTTTTCGCACTGGTTTCATTATTGTCATTTTTAGGCTCCTCAACGTGATCTCACCTCTTAAGGCTAAGTCATGTATAAAATTCGAATATTGTCAAGCATTTTGATACATTAAGATCTAATAAATGCAGAGGATGCAAACCTGAATAAATGTAAAATATTTTTTGTGCAAACATATTTGATTAAATATCTTATAATTATCTAATCTTTAAGATTACGTCTTAGATGTTAAAACAAACAATATGTGTTCAATTTAATGTATTATGAAATATTAATGGAAATAATAAATATTTTATGAAAGAATTAGTGTGTTTAAAATACATTGTATTGAAAAACATCAAGTATCAAGTGTTGAAATATATTGCAAAATGAATTCTTTAAGAAACTCTATGTTGCATTTACACCCTAGCTTTCTTCTTTATAATTCTTGCCCTGTTTCAGTACTTTGAGATGTGAAATCAAATATTACAGCAGAATAATTTTATTCAATGTCATGGAAAGACCACACTTAACTACAATCTAACATGCATGTTTACCTAAATTGCAAATGGACATTTATATTATATGGTCAACTCTCAATTTTAATCACAATAACAAATCGCTATCACAAATTTAATCACTAAGTTCATTCGCTTTCTTTCAGAGGTACAATAATTTAACAGTGTTTCTAAAATGTGAACATATTTATTTAGTTTACTTGTATTTATTTATTATTTGAATAATGAATTTGTAAAATCAAGAAAATTTGTAAGTTCATTTGATCCTAAACTGCAATTCAGTAAGTTACTGTATATCCATAATTCAGAGGGATTTAAAGTTACTTTTAATTTTGATTGGCTGTCCAATGAATGAAAGTTATAGTACACAATAATTGAAAATTATTTAAGTTAAAATTTTTATGATTACTGAAACTTTCTATTTACGATATTTTTTCTCATGCTGATAGATTTTTAATGCATATTATTAAAGTTACTTCCACAAAGCCTTTGTAACATAAAATGTCTAAACATACTCCTAGTATCAAAATGTTTAGAAATTGTGCTCTCCAACGCGGAATAGAGGCGAGCGGAAATATTTTACCGTGACATGTGATCACAGTCTTTTGAATATTAAGCCTACGTGCTGACACAAAAATAGCAGATGTCGAAAGCGGATATTTAGCAGCGTTTTTATGATCCCTTTAGTTTTAATACCAGTATTTTCTAAAATTTTTCTGGAATTCAATAAAGAGAAGAAAACTTTTAGAAAATACTAGTATTAAAATTCCAGAGACTGAACAAAGGAGAAAAAAAAATCTGCCTACGACAGCACCATTTTTATGTCAGCGCGTAGGACTAGTAATCGGAGGGGTGTGATGTAACATGAGATCTGATGAGAAAGAAATACGTTCGCAATGTAGGAATGCATAGTTTTTCCAGAAACTGCCAGCAGGTAAACTGCTATCATTCGCTTTCGTTGAAAGCAGGAATAGCATTTGAAGACCAACGTGCGAATATCAAATTCTGACGACATTTGGAGAAATCTTTGACAGAGACTTTATACGTGTTACAACAGTTGTACGGTGAGAGAGCAATTTTTCATTCGAATGTCTTGCCAAAAACACTGTCGCATGTAAGGTTGAGAAAAATTGAAATGGCAACAATGAAGACTGTCTCGTTCCAAATAGCAAAAAAGTTTTCAGCAACTGTACTTGATCATCCAGAAAATTGCATAGATTCAGAAGGGGTGTACTTTGATGGTAGTTGTGTTTAATTTTTTTATTTATATGATATCAATAAATCATATTCGTTAGGCAATCCAGTTCTTCAAAGTTTTTGAGATTGGTAGTATATTTATTGGCTCTTTGCCATTTTTTCATAATCCCTTTGTGAAATTGAAGTAATTACAGCAGAAATACAACTAAATAATCTGTTTATTTTTTAAAATAAAAAGAAAATACATCAGAAACCAATATAGAAAATAACTATTGTACTAAAGGTCATATCTCATACATATGATCATTTTTAAAATATTTCTGAAATAAATAGCTCATTACCTAAAATAGGTTTCATGTCATTTAATTTGCAATTCATAACCATATAACAAAGATCTATTTAATTGTGCCTAGACTTGGTTCTCCATAAACTTAAAATAACAGAAATATTAGTTTTTTTTTCTCTTGACGCCTATTGGTCCTCGTCAAAAGTAGCATTTATACTTTTAAATGTCATTTACTATATAGTCATAAATTGTAGAAATAAGTGTACTTTAGGCTAATGCATCTATTAGGAGCCTTTTAACACCAGAATCTTAGTTTTTGAAGCAGAAACGATTATTGTAATGATAATTATCTATTCATTCAGTTTGTTGGTCATTGTAGATTACGAAGGTCGATATTAAGACTTCTAAAGAGTTTTTTTTTTTTTATAATCATTTTTCACTTTCGTTTTATACAATGATTCCATGATTAAGCAAACATTTCTTTCCGAAACTTTTTCTAATACAAAAAATTTTAAACGACATTTCACTTTTATGCAGAATAAATTTTGAAGAGAAATGAATCACAATGTTTCAAAACAAAATGATTTGTATAGGATGTTGAATTCATGTTATTCCTAACAATTCAAAAATATTTGTACAATGCAAAATATTCCAAACAATTCAAAAATATTTGTAAAATGCAAAATATTCCAAACATTTTAAAGAATCAATTGTATTTGCTATCGTTTGAAAAGTCGAATTCATATTGCCAAATGAAATATTTGCAATATTTCGTTATTCAACAGAATAAATATGATGTTATTTTATTAAAGACAGAAATTTCAAATGTACGCAAAACAAAAATGCTCCGAAATATTTGAAAAATAAAATATACTGCATATATCAAAAAATTATAAAAGGTGATACGATTAAAGATTTTACTTTCTAAGGATTTCTAAAATTTAAAAGAAAATTATTAATTTGCAGTAAAAAACATGAAAAATATTTTTTAAGTATGCCAAAAAAGTATAGAGAACCCTCAATGACAAGAAATGAATTGCAAAAGAATGATTAGTGCACAAAAAAAGAGGTGCTATTTTGTCATACTAAGTTCATAGAAAACATATTTTAAGCATACGTATTTCTACCAGAAATGTACACCATTTAATTATAGTAAAGGATATACATGGATATACAAAGGATATACATGATAACATCCAGCATGTTCGATTTAGACTTTCAAACAATAATCATTGTTGTAAATTTCCACACCATTTGCAAGAATAACTACCATCAAGACTGCAAAAATGTGGTAGACAAAAAAGTTACCGAGCCGAACCCTGTTGACAGTTTCGCTCATATGCTTTCTATATAATGTAAAAAATAAACAAATATGTACATAAACAAAAATTATTTGCATATTTTTGCTATATAATATTACATTTTAGGAAAAAGTACGTCTATGATTAGAACTGCAGTAAATCAAATATTTTTACGTACGCCTTCATTAATTAGTTATAATCAAACATTTCCTATTTTCATGTCATTTTCACTGAATCCTGCATAATAATAAAATAAAAAAGTTGAAAATTGTACATAAAACGTGATAAATGGGGTGCGTTCGTATTATAACTAGTTTCAGGGATATGAATTATGTCGTGTGTTATTATGAGATGATTAATTTCTGTAATAAAATAAGTACATTTTAAGTTTGTAACATTTCATCTTTCCTTGACATTTACTGAAAATTCCAATGGGAAACTTAAGCATAGCTTTTAAATTTCCAGAACTTGAAATCCATATTTAGACTCTTTTTCCAATATCTATTTCTCTTGAATCATCCAAAAAACTGTCGGTAGTTTATAGGATTGCTTTAATTAAACAATTTTAGTATACACATTTGGTTTTTAAGTTTAGCAATACGAAACTACTATGACCCCATCTTAAATAGGACGTAATCACCATTGAAACTTAGAATCATTACCCATCATGAGATATCATTGAATTAATTACGTATGATAGGATTTAATAGAATGAAGAATCTGACAATAGCTTGGTCATAGAGGTTATAAAATGTCATATACATCATATATGACTATAAACTTATACATGTCAGATAAAGTGGTGATAAATCTCGGTCGCTTGACGATTAATCCTCGGAAGCTGCTGTAACAAGGAAGTACCAATTTATTTTTAATTAAAATTATTTAATAAATATTTTTATTAATATATTTTTAGGTTTTGATTCGATTTTCACACAATTTGAAATGACGACAAAATTCTGCAACGATTATATATATTAAATTTCAAACCATTCGGTTGGGTGATGTTTGCACCGTTATATGTGGACAGAAGGACGTACCAGTCGACGACTATAAGTGCTACGTATTTATATATGTAATTAGGAATGCACCTAATAAACAGCCTCTATTAATTTTCCCATTAGTTGATCAACATCAAACCATTACATAATTATCTGATTTGACATCTGCTATTAACAGAAGTTATTTTCAGTGTAAGAATATTACAGAAGTTATTGTCAATATTTCCTGTTCAAATTATTATGGACAATACCATTTAATTCAAGTGATATTTTCCCTTCAGTTTTATCTATTCAATTTACCCAGCTCAGCTGTTTTTGGAATAATTCAATCTTAGCACCTTCCTAACAACAATGCAGTTACTGATGTGGATATTTAATAAAAAGGAAACAGTATATAAAGAGCTATTTTTAGAAATAATTTGCTAACAGGATTTCTCTTTTCTTTCTATTCTTTGTGATTAATTTGTTTTGTATCTGACAGGAATTGATTTATTTTTGTTTTGTTTACGTTTCTTTTTAATTAAGCATTAGGTAGTTTTAGGCTGCGGGATAGTTCACACATGATACGTTCAACTATTAACTCTAATATTATAGAATTTTTATTATTAAAACACATTACAACGAGTAGAAAAGTATGATACGCATTAAATATTCTCTATTTATTTCTTAAAAATATTTATATAGATCTTCAATTCTTGTTCATTTTATAGAACGGGTTTCGATCATATATGAATTTCGAGAAATTCCATTGACATAACGCAAATCCAAGTAAAAAAACAGTATTAAGAGCTCATGTGTACGAGTTGAATATAACGTCCACATGTCCAATGCTGCTAATCTGTTATAACAATTTTCATTTGAATGTTGCGCTTAAGTAATGAGACATACCGAATTCTTTAAAGCATATCTAATTTATATAATAAATATATCTTAAATTAATATTACCTTTTTCCATGCAAAAATAACTTTGTATTAGGCGTACAACTAAATTCTACCCGTTTTCATTAGACGGTCTTAACTGAAAGAGAGTTAGTTACACGTAAGTTATTAAATCTCTTACAAGTATACCCAGTTTCTGTTTCTCTACTAACAGATTACGTGTGCATGGTATTAAATTTTATTATAATAAAAAACAGATGCTCACTGTTAAAAATTTGCAACAAACTGTCCAGTCATTCGACCGTTTTTATAGAAAACGGTTACATAACCATAATTTAACTCTATTCTGACAATATTATCATCCATATTATGTTCAGAATAGAGTTAAAATGCTGTTATATTACCATTTTCTATAAAAACGGTCAAATGACTGGATAGTTTGCTGCAAATTTTTAACAGTGCTCTATATTTGGTGAAATAAATGGGAAGGAGTGAATTAAAAGATCCTCAGACTAAAAGAAACTCTAACTGGCGAACGTTAAACTCTTGAAATAAATCTTTTGCCAGAAAAAATTTAAAACAATATTATACTGACATGGGTGGCATTATTACTAGTGAAATATTACAGCGCATAGAAGTTTCGCAGCCGGGGCACGTAGAAGTTCCATTGCCAGGGCACATAGAACTTCCGTGGCCGGGGCACATTTAATTTTCGCGGTCGGGGCACATTTAATTTCCGTCGTTGAGGCACATAGAAGTTCCGTGATCGGGGCACATAGAAGTTTCGTGGTCTACCAAACCTGAAACAATCTGCAACTGTAAATTTTACCACATTCAGCGCACACCTTAGAGATTCCGCCATATAATTAACGACTTTTTAACTACTTACTTAAGTGTTTTGAAAAGCAGCAATTTCAGACTGAAGATAAGGTGCGAAAAAACACTGGGTGAATTCATAGAGTCGAAAAATCAAGCTTTTTTTCGCCACCGAACTAATCAGCTTCGTGAGAGTTATCAAAAGATAGTAGAAGTTATTAGTGATCATATTGATTAAGGTTTGTATTTTATTTTTTTATTTTAAAAATTTCTAAAAATGAGTAGAACTTTTTTGTACACCTCTAGTACACTTTCGCAGATTTGCACTGGCTTGGGTACAAAGGTGAATTGCGAATTTTAGAATTTGATCCTTGTTTGAAAAATTATATTTTAACCACAAAATAATGCCTTCCATAAAATGTAAAGAAACGTTTCCTTATCTTTAGCAGAAAAAAATATAGTGTTATATTTGTAGTTAAACATCTGTGGCGCGCTCAATTATGATAATAATAAAATATTTTTTATTTCCAATACAAAAAAGAATATTTTCTAAAACTATCAATTTAATAAAAAGTGGTTATAATTTGTAATATTAAAGATAACAAATAGCATTAAAATATTTATTCAGTTAGGTAATTGAGCTTGGGATTTTTTAAAATACCTATCTCTTTTGCCTGACTAAAGTTTGGTGAAATCATATTCTTAAATCTTCTTCCCTGGATTCAAACAACGTGTAGAAATTTCCTTTAAATATTCATTTTTACATTAATGGAAATTGAATTTTTCCCTCTGTAGGCAACGAAAAAAAATTACACTCATGTAAGACGGCTTTAGATATCTGAATTTTCATTTCATGGCTAAAAAGTAAAGATTTTGTACAAGTTAAAAAGTCACAAATATTTTAAATGTTAGACGGACAAAGTTCGATAGTTATATTTAAAACCAAAAAGCAAATACAGTCAAGTAAATTTATTTATTGTACTTTTTAGGGTGTGAAGATAAAAATATGAATAAAAATGATAGATAAATAAATAATGACCCGTAGCTATTGCTACATACTTTTAGTTGTCTTGAAAGAAGAGGATAGTGTAATAAAAAATAATAATTGCTAGCACCTAATTACCGCCAATCCCTAATTCCCTTCGCTTACCTTATATTTTTTTAATTATATATCCTCCCTGCCTATATTTCTAAATTATTATCTCGTATGAGTTATGAAAACTAGTTATCTTGGTAAAGTTAAGGGTATTGTTTTTCTATACTCGTGAGTTCACTTTTATACTGTAAAACCTAACGGCAATGGAAATTTCTTTTTCATTTTAACCTTTTTTTGGAAAATGGCCATTTAAAATACTAACTTAAAAAACATATATATATCGAATGAACTTGGGAAATAAAGCATTATGTGGATTGTAAATTTAACCTCAAAGCAATGCATTAACATCGGACACAAAAGTTTTGATGCAATTTTTATAACTAGGTGAAATATTATCGCAATGTTTTATAAGTTAAGTAATGATTCTTGTTCTTGCTTCATAAATAAAACAAATATTTTCAGATACGCATTTTCATATGAAGTAAAATTTCCGTAAACGAAACCTGGCTTGAAATGAAATCTTTTAAGAACATAGGTAAAAAAAATGCAATGCAATTATACCTGATAAGTTAAAAACCTGTCTGAAATGGAAAATCTCTATGTTTCGATTTGATTCCGTCTTAATAACTATTTCTGTTATTAAGGTGAGAAAGTTTGAGATGTAAAATACATTGTATCTGACAAATAATTTGTTCTTTAACTAGAGGTAAGGGAACTAACACTAAGGTTTAACAAACACTAAGAGATATTTATTTTTACAAAATAAATATTCTCCTAGTATTTCTGTAAAGAGTATAGTAATGTTGATATACTTTCATTTGACCCGTGAGAGGAATCAATTTTAAAAAATAACTGTAATATTCGGACAATGATATTAAAATGATATATAGCTGTTTCTTAATAATTTTTTCTAGAATTCTATATACAGGTTGTAACAATACACTTAAAAACAATTTCGCCAGAAAACGTAAAAAGAATGGGGAGCAAGTTACCGGAATACCCAAGTCATTGGAAGAGATTTTTCAGCTTTTTGAAGATATTTCCGTCTTTTGACTGAAAAATTTTATGTAATTTTCAACATAGATTTGTGAATTTCTCGTGTTTTGATGGAAAAAGGGACATAGGGCGAAACAGACGCATTAAGGATTCTTTCTTGTTCAAATTACTAGTACAAAAATTTAAATCTATTTTATACATATCTTTACTTTTGAAAGGATAGCAGAGATATGTAAAAAAAATATATTGTTGGCAAAAGTTTGAAAAATTATGCATTTTATTATTAAATTTTTTTTTCATAAATATAGTCAAAAACGGACACCATCCCTACTTTGAAACACCAATAACGCACACAAAGTGAACCAGTGACTGACACTTTATTTCAAACGATTAAAATGATTTTAAAAAAACTTTATTCTTTACTATAAAAACAAAATACTGTTCTTCTGTTCTTCCTTGTTCTTTTCCCTCTTTTTTTTTTGTTTATTCTATTTTATATATCCTATGCTACAGATTCATTTGTCTTTTTTCAGGTTTTAAATTATTGAAGCAGACATCCAATAACATCCATTTATGAACCAGTAACCAGTATGACATATGGTGTCAGACACTGGTAAAATAACTTAAATTTTAATAAGTTTTATTAGAAGATAAATTTTATTTATTATTATGCATTTTTAAACAGTTTAAATAATAGATTTCAACTTTCTTTAATATAACCAACAACTTTCACCTCTGTCAGAGACTGGTGAAATGAAATTCCAGGAACTAGTCAGTGGCCACCCCCCATTAAGCTAAATTAAATAACTATAAATACTAAATCATTTCTCTAATCTATCATACGCATCTTTAAACTATTTTCTACAAGTATAACGTTAAGAAAAAAAGTTTAGGATGGTTGCATTACCAATAGATTAGAAAAACACTTCCTTAATTTTAGAAATAAGATGGTTGCTTCAAAATGGCACTTTTTGTATTCTCAAACGTTCCTTCCTCATTGATTATGTTCTTGGACCACTAGTGGGGAATAAATTGACTCCAAAATAAAGCTAAAGTGTGTAATTTATTAGTAGATGACATTACTTTGTAGAATTTTACAACAAAATGTTTATTTGAGTTAGATTTTTACTCAAGTGTCAGTTACTTGTTAAGTGTCAATAACTGGGGGTTTCAGCTTACATAGATATTCCGTTTCTATTACGAAAAAGTAGCCGGTCCCTTGCCGGTAATGGTTGCCGGAATACCCCTGTGATCTGACGAAAATGCATCTTTAGATAGGAGGATGTTAGTTAATTTTTACGTTAGATTGGGTTAGTTGTGGATTACGTTAATTTTCAATATTTTTGGGGGAAATGGACAAAACAAAGCGAGAATTTTTGTGTTTTAATGAAACTCAATCAACGAAAAAATTCGTTCAATTCACGCATTTTTTGAGAATGTGCTTAATTTTGGCTGAATTCTTAGTTTACTTTCTAGAATTACATATTTATTTGGATAACAATTATACAAACATTTTATTAGACCACTTATCGTATATTTCGGCCGATAAGGTTACCGCTAGCTAAGACGTATAATCGTAGATGTCTGCCGAAATTGAGTTGTTATAGTTTATGTTTTTTCATTAAGATGCTCCCCACACTAAAATAAATTCCTAGAATTATAAGGTCTTTTCTGTTGATTTTTGTCATTCAAAACGGAAATTTCCGCTCTGATTTGCTCATTTCCTTTCTAAAATACAGAATATTCACTAATCTAACGTAAAAATTACCCTAAATGTCAAATCTAAAGCTGCATTTTTGTCAAATCACTGCGCTGCCTGTTACTTTTTCGTGCTCGGAACGGAATATTTACGTAAGTCTTTTAACCTCAAAACATGAAAAGTTCGCAAACAGAAGCTCCAAATTTACTGAAATTTTCTTGTGATATGAAAATATAATTCTACAAAAAACATACGAGTCAAAATCGTATAAATCTCTTCCAACCACAGGGGTGTTCTGAAAACTTGCTGCTTGTACTTTTTACGTTTTTTGACGAATGTTCTTTTGAAAGTGGAAATTATCAACAGTCTTTGAATGAGTTTCGATTATTGAACAAGTGTTCCCAACTGCGTGTAACCAATGTTTGCGAACAATAATTCTGACGTTATTTAATTTCAGAATCTGCACTATATTTTATTGAAATTCAGAATCTGAAGATTACTTTTCATAAATAGTGGTTCCACACGAGATCCTTGATCTAAAACAACTATGTGGGTACCAATGATCTAAGAAATAATACATGTATATATAAAAAAGACACTTTATTTATGCGATTTTACGATTAGAATACTGACATACATGCCAATATATACCTTAATTATCTCCAATCTATTAATTACATCTACAAGAGTTATATAATTATTCTTTAGTTCTATTTATTCTTCTTCGTTTCTAATTATTTTTTAAAACTTAAACTCGACACAGTTAAATTACAATTAATGCAATTTTTTTTCAGATAAGAAAATTCATTATACCTGAAATCTGTATATTATTTTTGTTACTTCTGATAATTATCATAGTTATCTTCTTATGTATACTTTATTTATTTCACATTGTGTAATTTTAGAGAGTAATTAATTTTTGTTCCAATTGCTATTGCTATACTCTTCATGCATGTTATAAAAACGCCATAAAATAAGTCAAAAATATGTATTATAAATATGTGACTTATGTGACTACTTTTTAATAAAATATTCAGTATTATATTTTTAATGATATTCATATGTTTATTGCTGTAGTATGTATGTAATAAAAATTCTTTATATTATTTAAAAGGTTTATATTTTTTTTTTCTCCAAATATACTTCACATTCATGTAATGGGGCATGAGAATTTTACGGCTTCACAAATAAGCATATATATATTTATATATATTGCGTTTAGAAACGAGTTTAAAATATGCAGGTCTTTGCTTAATAAAACCCATAATTTTAAATTTTAAAAATCAAACTGTTATTAACTTTGAATTGAAAAATTTGTCTTTTGGATTCACTTTTACTTGATTCTGCGCAGCGTCTAGCGTTCCGGGAAATAAGTGATTCATTGGGATGTTTCATCTGAATCCAATAAAGCAAAAAGCACCTTAAAATAATCTTCTAGTAATTGACCTAGTGATGGGCGAATATTTCAACAATCGAGGAAAATCGCTATCGTAGAAAATAAGAATCGAGAGAATCATCGATTAATTCCCAAATTCTACAATCTAGATGTTCTACAATCGATTGTCTTACTGACAATTCTAAAAATCGCAATTGCAAAACTTAGCGATTATTCTGGAAGGAAATTTGATGTTAGGGACGGGGATTGCTCCAGAATTCGCTGTTATTTCAATGATTTGCTTCTGTTTGAGGTTTGAGAGATAGAAAGCATAGGTGCCAACCTCTCATTAATATTCCGTAATATGCGGGTTAATTTGACCCAGTTTAACAACGCTTCAAACCAGAAAAATTATTGGAGGAATCTTTATTTATTCCATTTCAGTTTTTCTAAGTGGAATTTATTTAATTTCATTTTTTAAAAAAATTTCTGGTGCGAAACTTGCTAAACCTGGGTTAAATTAACCCTCATATTACGGAATATTAATGAGAGGTTGGCACCTATGTAGAAAATAGTAATGAACGATCGCTTGTTCGATGTTTAGAGGGGACGATACAATGAAAATCATTGTATTATGATACCCTACAAGTGAGGTCCATTGAAGGTTAATTTTAGTTATGAAATATATTTATGAAATGGGGGGAAATTGAGAAAGAGGGAAAGAGGGAAGGACAAGAATGAATCCCGAGAAGAAAATAATATTCAAAATAAGAGCAATTCACCTCAAGCGCTAACAGATAGAGAAGAGATGGTGGTGTGGGAGAAAAAAGACAGGTGTAGAATATTTAGATTCAAGAATTAGCACAGTTGAGATTTATAATCAAAAAATAAATAAAAGAATATCTACGTACCTTGAGATTTGTCATGCTCCGATTCCATAATTTCTATATCAGCCGATTTGTTTCATACTCTTATTCGTAGACTTCAATACTGAAATCTTTGTTTTTACGCACGGAATAAATCACTTGCACAGAAGAATTGCTCTAAAAACAGCATCAATTTTAGTAGAAAGAATGGTATTAAATTTATTGAACAGAAGCATGATTTCACACTGATAAAAAACTTGAAAAGTTGATCTTTTTCACATTTTAATAGAAGAGAATACTACTTGAATTATCATTAGAATTTGTACATCACTCAGAATTAAGACTTAAATACAGCAGCATTTTACGTTCCGAAGAACACAATCATAACAGAATTTTTCACCGTTCCGAATTAACACAACCGAATCAGAATAGAAATGTTTACATGACTGTCCTGCAGAATCGCAGGCTCGCATACAGACAAAATCTAATAAAAAAAGAATGAAAGAGAATTAATAACATATCTAACAGTAATGATAATAACAGAATATTTAAAACATAATAATAATAAGAGTTTTATGAATAGTTTTATAGTCCTATAGAATGTTTTTTAATTTATTTAAATGTCTGACGTAAAGATGGAATAAGCATAGTCTCTCTGGAATAAGCATAACGTCTTTTAAGCATAGTCAATTTGGTGCGTCTTGAAAGTTCATTGGTGCTGCCATCTAGCGCAGTCTTTTATACTTATAATCGTACATCCTCCGCCCCCGGCAGGAGAGGGGACACCTTGGATATAGGACGCTTGATGTCACCGTCAACTGTCTTAATCAAAACGACACGCACCAGATTATCTGTTCCAGGATAAGTCTTTAGAATCCGACCCAATTTCCATTTCATGGGCTGTAAACGTTCGTGAACTATCACCAAATCGCCTTCTCGAAGATTTGCACGTGGAGTAGTCCATTTTGGACGTTGTTGAAGATGTTGCAAATATTCGCTGGACCACCTGTCCCAAAATTGATTTTTAGCTTTCTCTATTAAACGCCAGCGAGCATTTAAAGATATTTTAGGATGATTTGAGGATTCTGGATTTTATCAAGAAGAGGTGCTCCAATTAGAAAATGACCCGGCGTTAAGGCATGAGGATCAGAAGGATCTGAAGACAACGGAGTTAACGGTCTGGAATTTATGAAGCTTTCTATTTGGGAAAGTAAAGTAGTGAGCTCTTCAAAATTGAGTACGCTTGATTTACAAGCTCTTAGAAGATGGGTTTTAGTGAGCTTCACCGCTGCTTCCCATAGACCACCAAAGTGTGGTGCATATGGAGGGATGAAATTCCAATTAATTTTTTGGGTGGAGAGAAATTCTTGAAAGTCTTTTTCCCTCAAGTATTTAAAAAGCTGTTTTAATTGATTGGACAGACCAATAAAATTTTTGGCATTATCAGAAAAGATGTCGGAGGGCAAACCTCAGCGTGCGATGAAGCGTTTGAATGCTGCTAGCAAGGCTTGTACAGATAAGTCAGATACAAGTTCGAGATGAACCGCTTTTGTGCACATGCAAACGAAAACTGCGATATAAGATTTCAGCTTGATTTTTGTTCTTGGCATATTTGGATTGGTCAAAAAAGGACCAGCAAAGTCTAAGCCCACCTTCAGAAATGAACGAATTGGAGTAATTCTTTAAGCGGGAAGGTTTCCCATCATTTGTTGGCAGGCTTGTGCCTTAAGGCGTTTACAAAGTACACATTTATGGAGCTCTTTTCGGACTGTCGAACGACCATCTACAAACCAGTAGTTTTGGCGAATTGTAGAAAGCACTAACTGTGTACCTGCATGTAAATTTCTTTCGTGTATATCCTTTATTAACAATTTTGCAAAAAGACTGTTTTTAGGAAGAAGAATAGGATACTTTCTGTCAAAACTGAATGATTCATGTTGCGATAAACGACCACCCACTCTTAATATGTCAGCTGAATCTAAGAAGACATTTAACGATAGCAATTTGCTATTGCTTGGCAAGGATTTATTTTCTTTTAAAAATTTAATTTCTGCATGAAATTCATAATTTTGAATTAATCTCACTATAGAAATGATAGAACTAGATATTTCTTGTGCACTTAGATTTCCGATCTTTTTTGTAGAGTTCTGTCTTGAATTATGAATAAATCGCAAACACCATCCTGTTACGCGTACTAACTTATTAAAGCTTGAGAATTTTAGAATAAAGTCTGGTAAGACATTTATTTTTGTTATGTTACTGACAGAGTTAGCTTCTTGATCTAATTCAGTGACAGGAATGTATAAGGGGATTGGAATTGGCTCTTTTGACGACAGCCATGGAGGCCCATGCCACCACATCTTATTGTTGAGGAGTTTTCGCGGTGGAATATCCCTGGAGGCTACATCTGCAGGATTTAGCGTTCCGGGAACATGGTTCCATTCGGCTGAAGGCAATAATGTTTGCACTTGACGTACTCTATTTAATACAAACTGATTACCTTTTAAAGGAGGCGATTTTAGCCAGCAGAGCACAATTTGCGAATCTGACCATAAAAATACACCATTTATGCTCGTGGATAAAATATCGACGATAGTTGAGCAAAGTTTTGCTAATAATAGAGCGGCGCAAAGTTCAATGCGTGGTAAAGTTTGTGGCTTTATGGGATTTACCTTTGTTTTTGCAGCAAGTAAATTGAAGAATATTTCGTTAGTAAGTAAGCGACAGCAGCGTAAGCTTTTCCGGAACCGTCACAAAAACCATTTTAGCTGCATTTCGCAATCCTTTTTATGGCATGAATTGGTATACCGGGGAATTTCAATAGTTTCTAATAAATTAATTTCTGACAAAAATTGATTCCAACTAATTAAAATTGAATTTGGAATTTCCTCATCCCATGAGATTTTTTCCTTCCAGAGGTTTTGTATCATTATTTTCAAACTGATCGTGATAGGGGAAAGGAAACGCAGAGGATCGAAGATTGTAGATATTACCGAGAGAAGATCTCTTTTATTTTGCACGGCTTTGAACTCGCTAAACTTTATTTTTAGCGTATCATTAGATAAATCCCAGAATAAACCCAGAATTTTAACAGCTTCATCTTCTTTGATTACAGTCTGTGAAGAAGCTTTAAGTTCATCTGGTAAATGAGCGAGTACTTCAGGCTCATTTGAAGTCCACTTTCGTAAATTAAAACCTCCGCCTTTCATGACATTAATGAGTTCCGTAATTAACGATTGAGCATTTTCTTTGGAATCTGAACCCGACAACAAATCATCGACGTAGATATTGTCGCGAATAATTTTAGAAGCCTTTTCAAAAGTTTGTTCGTTATCTATTGCTAACTGATTTAAAGTTCTAATTGCCAAAAATGGCGCACAAGCAGTGCCATAGGTTACTGTTAACAACCGATAGGTTTGAATGTTTTCTTTAGGATCGAACCGCCATAAAATACGTTGATAACCTACATGTTTTGGATTGATAAGAATTTGCCTGAACATTTTTTCGATGTCCGCACTAAAGCCTATTGGATGCATTCTGAATTTTAATAATAACTGAAAAATATCCGGTTGTAATTTCGGCCCTATCTCCAAATAATCATTTAACGAGCGACCTTCTGAACGAATTGCGGATGCATCGAATACTACCCGAAGTCGAGTTGTACAACTATCCTTTCTTATTACCCCGTGGTGGGGGAGATAAAAATGATCTGGATTTGAAATTTCTGCGGCGGGAACGAGTTCCATGTGTCCCAAATCAATATACTCTTTCATGAATGACGAATATTGTTCCTTAAGTACGGAATTTCCTTGAAGTTTATTTTCTAAGGAATTGAAACGCTTTAAAGCTTGAGATTTAGAATTTCCGAGAACAGGTATAGATTTAAATGGAAGATCCACGATATATCTTCCTGATTCCGTGCGTGATACTGTTTTTATATAATTATCTTCTACTAGTGAAACTGGATCATAACTTGGAACTGATTCGAGTTCCCAAAATTTTTGCAATTGAGAATTTATTTGCGTCGTAACATGACAACTAACAGAAGAATTATGATTAGAATGATTCGAATAAATTACTCCAGATAATATCCAACCCAGTTTCGTATTAACAGCACTCGGTGTTCCCTTAGGACCTAGAATGGACTCTCCGATTATTATGTTAGCAAACAAATCTGCACCTATGAGTACATCAATGGAATCGGACACATGGAAATTGGGATCCGCCGGATTTAATCCTTCAATATGAGGCCAATACTTATTAGTAATCAGAAAGTTCGGTAAATTTGTTGTGATCTGATTAACAACAAAAGCATCTAACTGAAAAGATTCGTTATTAAAATGCGGAGAAAATGTTAAAGAAACTTCCTGAAGAGCTGTCTCTGCGACCAAATTGTTTATTCCTGATATTTTATGAATTGTAGATCTCAAGGGAAGACCTAGTTTTCTACAACACGATTTTAAAATCAAACTCTTTTGAGAAGCGCTGTCAATCATAGCCCTACAAGGAATAAATTTTCCTGTTTTGGATTTCACATGTATAATGGCAGTAGCCAGTAATGTTTGGGAATTTTCAGTCAAAGTTTGACTGCTTAAACAATTAGATTCATCCACTTGTGCATTTGAATTACTTCCGCTATTTTGATTTGTAACCCGCTCTTGCGGTCTAAAAGAATTATGTGATGCAGAATTAGACTGTTCGTGATGCAGAATTGAATGATGTTTAGCCTTACAATATTTACAGGTAGTGCTAATCAGACAATTAGCAACAAAATGATTAGCTCTTAAACAGTTCATACATAGTTTTTTTGCTTTTACTAACTGCCATCGTTGATCAACCGTTAAATTTTGAATTTCTGGGCATTTGTAAAGTGCATGCCCTTCATTGCATTTTGGACACAAGGGCTTTAAAGATTTGTTCACATTGTCCATAACAACTGCATTTGAAAGAGATTTCTTTGGGCCTTGTTGAGATTTAAAATCAAATTTATAATTAGGTTTAGTTTCATACTTAATAAATTCAGCATTACAACCTTGCAAACTGCGTGCATGTCTTTCCAAAAACGTCACTAACATATCATATGTGGGAAAAATATCCTTATTTAATGATAACTCCCATTGTTTCCTTAATGAGTCATCGAATTTAGTTTGAACAATATAAACCAAAATCAAATCAACAAATTCGTTAAATTCAAATTTTAGAGATTTCAAATTTCTAATCACTTCATTGCAATTATCCAATAACTCTAGAATTGTTTTCTGCGTGGGCGATTTTAATGGTTTAGCATTAATAAATTTTGACAATAGCGAATATGCTAAATTTCTACGGTTATCATATCTGTTAACTAGAGTTTCCCATGCTTGTTTATAATTCTCCCCTGAAATAGAAAATCCTGAAATTAATTTAGCAGAATAATTTTTGACAATCGCAATTAAATACGAAAATTTTAATTGATCGGAAAGCGCTTCATTTTTATGAATAGAAGTCGAAAATGTCTCGTTAAATGTAATCCAATGACTCATATCACCATAAAATATGGGCAATTGGAATTTAGGTAATTTTATTGAATTTTCCCTAATAGAACTATTCTCATCTGCATCACATCGGGTTTTTTTACTTTCGTTCTTAGTTGCAATAAACTGATCAATTTTCACTATATCTTCTACAAGTAAGTCTTTAGCAGAAGTAAATGAATCGTAAAGAATTTCAATTGTTTCTTCAGCTATACCAAAATATGATTTTTTTAAATCACTTTCTAAAATATTAAGTTCCGATTTTAATTTCTCCAATAACTGCAAATTAGCTTTTTCAATCGCATCGGATACCTGATCCCTATATCTTTTTATTTCTTTTACGGTAAAATTAAATTTGGATTCCGAAGCGATTTCCGCTTTCGTTTTCGTCATTATTATAATTTTGAATAAGATGTAATTGATTAATCACCAGCCGACTGCGGATCTCGACGGACCAACAACTATGTAGAATATTTAGATTCAAGAATTAGCACAGTTGAGATTTAGAATCAATAAATAAATAAAAGAATATCTACGTACCTTGAGATTTGTCATGCTCAGATTCCATAATTTCTATATCAGCCGATTTGTTTCATACTCTTATTCGTAGACTTCAATACTGAAATCTTTGTTTTTACACACGGAATAAATCACTTGCACAGAAGAATTGCTCTAAAAACAGCATCAATTTTAGTAGAAAGAATGGTATTAAATTTATTGAATGGAAGCATGATTTCACACTGATAACAAACTTGAAAAGTTGATCTTTTTCACATTTTAATAGAAGAGAATACTACTTGAATTATCATCAGAATTTGTACATCACTCAGAATTAAGACTTAAATACAGCAGCATTTTACGTTCCGAAGAACACAATCATAACAGAATTTTTCATCGTTCCGAATTAACACAACCGAATCAGAATAGAAATGTTTACATGACTGTCCTGCAGAATCGCAGGCTCGCATACAGACAAAATCTAATAAAAAAAGAATGAAAGAGAATTAATAACATATCTAACAGTAATAATAATAACAGAATATTTAAAACATAATAATAATAAGAGTTTTATGAATAGTTTTATAGTCCTATAGAATGTTTTTTAATTTATTTAAATGTCTGACGTAAAGATGGAATAAGCATAGTCTCTTTGAAAGTTCTTTGGTGCTGCCATCTAGCGCAGTCTTTTATACTTACAATCGTACAACGGGGTTCACAGTTTTTTAGATGAAATTTACTGCTCGATTTAGAGAAAAGAGGGGCTGAGGCCAAAAGTCCACAAAAGGAAAACTCAAGAATGCGAGATAAAATTTAAGGGGTAAAACGAAAAGTCGGGTGTAACAGCTCCCTAAATTTCATAAACAATTTTCCCTAGCAAAACACAAAAAAACATATTTAAGAACGACGACCTAATGGTTCTATACTGAGATACCCAACAAGTGAGCTCCATTGAAGGTGTATTTAGTTATAAAATATAGATAAGGGGCGGATTTAGACCCTAAAATAGCAGCATATACTGTGGCAGAGAAGGGTATAGATGAGTTCTTTCAGTTTTCAACATCTTAAAAACGTTAAAATGTGTATATAGATAGCTTCTGTTGCTCGTAATTATTTAAATTTTATGAAAAATTGCACTTTTGTGCATGCCATGTATAAAACTTAATCGAAATGATTTCAAATCATGACTAACCGTAGTATGATTTAAAGGAGTTTGTGTCAAACCTATGTTAATTACTTAGGAGCGTCTTCCTTTCTGAATACCACAGAATTTGAATAGGGTTTTGAGGTTGCTAGCTCTGATTCGAAGTCTAAATGGTCACTGTAGCATATGTAAGCTCGTTTTACTGCGTTAAATTTAATAATATGCTTACATGATCATTTAGAAAGAGTTACCGTTTTAAAAGAATTTTAATGAGGCTACATTTCACGGACGTAATCACATTTAGAATAACGTTTAAGACGAAATCTGAAAGTTTTCAATTCAAAGTTAGTATAATCGCAATCGTATTATCTTTTTCAAAAAGTACAATTTTCAAGTAAGAATGAATAGATAAGAATATTAATGCAAATTTGATGCAGGCTTCAAAAATAATATTTTACATATTATAAATATTATGGATGTCTTAAATACAAACTATATCAAAATAAGTAAAATTAAAATATAAAAATACGGACTTACTAAAACTTTCTTTAAACACTTAAAGATATATATAAGCTAATAATTACTGCCATACTATTGCCAAAATAAAACAAAAACATTTAAAATCAAATCTTAGATTAACGAAAATTATGTAAAATTACATTTCTAAATACATAAAACAAAAGAGAATACATTATTTTTTAATAACCCTATTCCTTACCATACATGAAATTTTTTCTGCCAAAACAATTCAACTTTTAGACTTTAAAAAGCCCGTATAAGTAATTACTAGAGCCAGATGACCAAAGACTATATCATACAATCTAAATCTAAAATAAAACAATTAAAAATTAATCTAATATTAACAACAACAACAACAAAAAAATTAAAATTACACCACGAATCTCTATAATAAAACCGTAAGTCATGTGACTGTCATCAACAGTTCCGGGATGGCCGTTTCACTTTTTCATATGGCAGGCGGCCATTTTTATTCAAAATTATTTTTTCGAATAAATTTGCATAAAAGTTACATTTTAAGAAAGATCGTTCAAAATAAATTAATATTTGAGAGATGACTTACGTTCAATTATGCATATATTCTGCAATAACTTCAGTCGAAATTAGGTTCACAGTTCAAATTCTCTATTCATAAAAGTAAACAAAAAAAAGATTGATTCGTCGTGAACATTTAAAATATTAAATCATGGAGGTAATCATTCGCAAAGCAAGTTCTCCGCGAATGAATTTTTGGACCGCTGCCTCGCGTCAAAAAAAATAATTCGCACCAGTGAGACAATCAAAATTTACCATAATTATGTGCTATACAACTCAACTACCTTCCGGACCTTTTCTTGACGTAAATTGAACTCATGTAAAATGTAATAATATTTAATGAATCAAACTTTTAGCATTTTTAAAATCGCTAATACAGCTTTTATTTATCGTGTGTACAAATTAGAAACGATACTTTGATTTTGAAATCAAATGTTTTGATTTATGATATTATTTCTTATTTATTTATTTATTTTCTATTTAAATGAAAAGTGTGAAGTATTTTAAATATATGTAATATAAGCATTTTAGATTAAAGTTAAGTATTTTAAATAAAATGAGTGACAGGTTTATAATTTAAAATTAAATTATTCTAGTATGAATGATGGTGATGGGAACAATATTTGGCGATTTATCATCTGCTCCCGGATAACAAAAATACTCATAATTAAAAAAGGAAATAAAAATAAATAAATGATAGTTAGATGTAAATAAATATTGATATACATATCAAAAATAATTTATAGAACTAAAAAAAAAATAAAAGTAAATAAACAACAATTTCCATTAAAAAAAATTTCGCCAAATTGGCGGGGGGGGAAATCGCGCCAACGTGCGTATGTGATACCTGTGCCCAAAAAATATGCGAAATGCTACCATGATCGCAAAAGTTCATGATTTGTCTATTAGAATCTTCCGATTTGGCGAAGGATTAAGGGAAAATTAAATTATGAATAAATGTAACGTGTTGCAATGTTTAACATACATTTAAGGGAGACCAAACTGGTCGCCAGTGACGGCTAGTATATAAATAGTAATATTACTTTTTCCATTCTAATATTCTTCCTAAAGTTTGAGATATTCTTCAATTAAAACATCAACTAAAACACTGTTATACCTATTCATGTTAGACAGGTCTGTTTAAATTAAAACTTTTAATGTAATTTCACTGTCAGATATGTCTGAATTTAACAGTAGCTTTTTTTAAACTTAATTTACGTAAAAGAATAAAATTTTAGAATCACATTCTTTGCTTTGCTTACACAGTATATATGATTTTAAAAAATATATATTAAAATGTCTGTATAGATAGTTTATTTTTTCTGTAATTGTTTAAATTGTACGACAAATTACAATTTATGAATGCCATATATGAAACCTAAATAGAAATATTATTACATCATGATTAACACTATTAAATATTATTGGCTAAGACAGCAATAATTATTGTCAATTAATATATTATTCAATGAGATTTGAAACATTCAGTAGTCGATGTCACATTTTTCTTGTAAATGACTAATTTTACATTTTTTAGTTCTTTTCGTATATGCAATTGTAAATGTAAAAATTAAATTTTAATTTTAACGAATAAACAAATTACAGCTTGCGGCGACAAAGTATTAGCCACTGCATATCTAACTATAAATATGCCTTACCATTCTCAATATATCATTGTGTCGTGAGCTTTTTATTTTAAGTAATGTTGAGATTTTTAAAGATTGATACATATAATGTTCATGCTTATTAAATCTTACCAGTGAACCCGTGCGAAGATTTCGCACTGCAGTCTAATATATTTTAGATGCAGGTTTAAACTTCTAAAAAAAAATAAGGACTAAAAATATCTGCAAACAATATTAGTCAAGCCAGAATACAATATCAATTTTTCCATCGAAATTCAATAAAAACTGATTAAAGAAAAAAAAATCAATCATATTTTAACTGCATTAGAGGGTGACAGTGACATCATCAGTTTCGGAAAAAAAAACATGGGGTAAAGAAAAATATATTAGCGTTTGAATTTAAATTTTGCTTTTTAATCATAAATATAAAATAAACCTGTGCAGCACTATGTCCCACTTTATCTTTATTGAACTTTTTTTTTATATATAATCATTGTTGTGGTATTTTATTTTTGTAGCAACACTATTTTGGGAAAACCTTTCATTTCATTTATGAAAACGATACCAATTTAATTTTTAATTAATTGCAATTTTTAATCAAAATACACATTTTAACGAAATATGAGTGTATTAAGTAAGAGGCCGCTTCAAAACCCTTTCATAGTGTATCTCATTTTTCGTTCTGCGTTTTTTATTTGCTTAGAAAAAGGGATGTTGACAACAGAAATAATACTAGGGCCACCGTAATACTTACCCATCATGCATATGCATAGTATAAAATATGAAAATAAAACGTGTGTAAACTATTTATAAAATGCATTGCAATTCAAATAAAATCGTGGCTTGATGACGTCATAAACTTTAAATCGAGGCTAACGAAAAAGACAGGCTACCGCGGTGCATTCCACTTATCTTTTTTTACAGACCGCTAGAGTGACGTGATGCTCTTTTCGTACACCTTCATTGGTGCATTCGAGCATCACGTGACTCCGGCGGTCTGTAAAAAAAGATACGCGTAAAGCACCGCGGTAGCCTGACTTTTTCGTTAGCCTCGCTTTAAATGGAGGCTAACGAAAAACTTTTTTGTTAGCCTCGCTTTAAATGCTCTATTACTGAATTGCGTAAAAGAAATATCCTTGTAACTCCAGAAATGTTAATCCTATTAACTAACAGTTTACTGCATCGGATTAAGTGTCTCATTTACAATTAAAATATATCTTTGAATTGAAATTTGAATGAAATACAGGGTCATGAACAATCGAAGAGTGTGTAAATAGGATTACAAATATCTCGGCAACTCATTATCCGATGGATTTCATTTTTTATGGAAAATTTGTGTTTTTTATTGTATTTTATATTCACGCCTTAAAATAAATAATTTCGAAAAATTTTATATACCTTTTATCAAAACGAATATTTCAAGAGTCCGAAAAAAATTGTTCCGGATAATCGAGGTTACTGAAATTCAATAAGCTTCTTTCCATTATTCCATACTAAGTTCATACCAAATTTCAAGTCTCTATCTCAATTTGTTCGGGAGATAGAGCGTTTTCAAACACACACACACGAACACACAGACAAAACACAGACACACGCACACACACACACAGACACACAGACAGACGGACGGCAAATTCTTTTTCTAAAAATATGTTTTTCGGAATCTCCAGTGTCTGAAACGTGTAAATTCGTCAAAAAATTTTTTCGATTTTCAAAACGATTACAAACACTTACCCCATATGATGGGTAAGTAATATAGAATGTCAGAAACGTGCTAAATAGAGGTGCTTTAAATGAGGGACTTTTACTTAACGAATTGGTCCAAATAGTTAAGTAAAAGTCGTCATTTAAGGCACCTATATTTAGCATGTTTTCAATTCTATTTGATTTTCACAATTTATTCGGGCTGTAGTTCTTTTTTATTTCATTGCAATTTGCTTTTAAAGAGCGCATGTCACTTTGTCTAATTCAATGCATTTCGCCCTTTGTAATTAAATTAGCTGTCAATTTATCTTCCATCAGTTGTGTAGTGCTGTTATAGTTTACTTAGAATAGTTAGAATAGTTTAGTTTCAACAATGCTTTTAACACAAAACTGAATACATTAACAGGGTGCATACAGTTCAACCACAATTTTTTTTAAATAAAAATGTTTGTCTTATTTAATCTCAGAAAATTGTTAATAATCCTGAGATCCAACGCAGTGAGTGCGAATTCTACTATTTAATTATTAAATAGAAAATATTTAATCAGAAATCCTTGCAATCTTGGAATCCTTGGAAATTCCAAGCCGAGTACGCACCTTGTCATAAATTGGAAGTGAATTTGTAAAATTCAATATTTTCTGTTATATGTTTACGAATACAATATCTTTTTAAATATCTGTCGATGCATATATTTAAAAACAGAAGCTAATTTCAGTTTTAAAAAGTGAACAAATTACAATTTACACTATTTGTATTAATTGAGGATCAAACTGCAATTACAAAACTTTATTTGAAAAGACCATTTTCGCGTCAATTACTTGTTTAAAGTATTATTTAGCGTTTGAACAATATTACTCATTAAATATGCATTTTTTATTTCTGTCTGGAAAATATACAGTAGAGTAATTTATTAAATTAATGAAGATTTGTTTATTAAAATTTCACACCATGTTTAATTTTTCGCCATGTACTTTTGTGTCGCAAATTGCTACATATATTTTTTTATTTATTTACTTATTAATTTTCTGGCTCTTTATAATTATTAAACATGTCGCTATTACATTTTAACATGAGATGGCTGTGTATTTATATTAAATTTTTACCTATATGCGTAATGATAACATGCTACGTTTAGATAGTTTCGATTTGAAATACTGTTACTATATAAGACACATAGTAATTAACTGAAAATAAAATAAAAGTGAAAAATGAAATTGAATGTTCCTTTTTTTCATTTAGCAGTGTTGAATTCAGGGATTTGCCCGGCCGGAATATTGAAATTTCTCCCCCCCCCCGAAAGTTTTGAGGTTTTATGCTTTTAATGGTCAAAAAAGGGCAAACCCCGCCCCCACCCGGAGAAAAATGTCTGAATTTAACACTGACATTTACTAATGCAAATCACACTTGTTTAAATAATTTCTGATACATTTATTATAATACTAGCTGTTACCCGTGACTTCGTTCACGTAACATTAAAAGAAAAATAAATGTACTAATCAAGCAAAATATTTCACTCCCGACAATTAAAAACGTAAATAATTAACTAACTCTTTATCACATTTCATAGAAGAAAATACGATATTTCTTTGTTATAGGGGCCTTGACTTAAATCAGTTTAAAAAAAGTAAAATTTTGTGCCAAATAACCGAGAAAAGGAAACTGCAACCAATGGAAAAAAGACGGCCAAATAAAATCGTGTAAATCGACGAATTGAGTAAAAAGAAATGTCAATTTTACCTGATAAACCATTTTACTTCTAACGACTTTGAGAAACGTCTTAACAGCCATCATTTAAAAATAATTCATTGGAAATAGTATATGCTTTTTCTTTAAATTCAATTCTTGTGAATAAGGAGGAATAATTCTACACCTAAATTCAAGGAGCTTCAATTGCAAAGCTTTTTGCAGCCCAAAATTACATGCAAACGTAACACTTAAATTGCAAAGCTTTTTGCAACCCAAAATTATGTGTAAACATTACTTTTGCATGTAATTTTCAATACAAATTAACATTTATTACGGTTCAAATTAAAATTCATTTGGGTGCAAATTACATGTAAATGTTACGTTTGCATGTAATTTGGGGTTGCAAAAAGCTTTGCAATTGCAAGTGTTACGTTTGCATGTAACAGCAAATTTGTGTCCTTGGTTTTATCTATATCTGAAACAAATCTTGATTTCTTGACAATATGCTGACAGGCGATTTTTTGCTCTGCAGCATAAATTGATTCATAAAGTTTGAATATGTGGAAATATGTTTTCATTTTTCAGAAATTTTACTGTAATCAAGATTTTCTTTTCACCAACTATTCAAATTGAAAATAAAATAATTTTTTTCAGTTTTAATGAGAAAATGGCATAAAAATATATTAATCCGTTTTATTTCTCCTTTTTTTATCCACAAAAATGGAGTAATTTAAGTACCGTTTTTAGAGAAATTTCGTTAAAATTTACAAAAAAAAAAATATCTCGAAATCTAATTCAAAATTTTAAATTCTCAGAGTTTATATGACATCCTCGAATCAATGATAAACGGTATTAAGTAAATCGCGTTGCATTAAGAGGAGTAGTTGCGAAATACACACAGTCAAATTTTAACTTAATAGACTTGTGTTCAGTTTTCTTTTCCTAATAATCTTACTGATGCTTGTATTATTAATCACAGAGTTCAGACAATAAATAGAGATGAAATGTTCATGTTTGGCGTGATGCTGAAAATGCAACCCTACACTCGGCCCAAACAACTGGCGGCTTGCTTTGAAAACCTCTCCCCGTCCAATGAATACAGTCCTGGTTCCACGTGCAGCCTCTCTCCATCCAATGAAGTCAGCCCTTGGGCCTAATGATTTGAGCGATAACCGGCTTCATATTGCAAGCCGATTTTACGGTTCATTACCCCTCTATTCTTTCACTGCACTCTGTAATCATTAATGTATGAAATTGATTCACGCACCATTTGAAACATATTTAAAAAATCCCGTTTTATTATGACGTCACTTTGATCCCAGAGAAATCTCTTTTCAATGATATAATTCTTGATAATTTTCTTTTCCTGGCAATAATGACGTGAATTTTAGCAGAAAACTCACATCTGTTTGTAACTGATATTCAAGCTTATTATTAATCAGTATAAAAAAAATATTTCAGTTATTCATCTTGAATATGACGTCCATTATGTATATATTTTATTATACACTGATAGTCATGCTATTTGTAATATTACGAATATTTGAAAATACATGTTTTATTTATGACGTCATATTTGTTCTAGCCAAGGAGGATCCTTTTCATAGTTCCATGGTTCAAGCGAAATCTTTTTCTTAGTAATATAATTATTGTTAATTCTTCTTTCTAATTATAACGCAGTTTTTGACAGAAAAAAGATATTTTTAATGTAACCGATATTCATACTTCATGTATAATAACAAATACTCCATATTGCTGTTTCAAATATCACAGAAATTCATCTTCTTTTGAATTATTTTCATTTTTCACATGAAAATCGCTCAATTGAAACTTGAGAAAAAAATATTTTTCCGCATTTTTATTTATTGGCAACGATCAAAGCCCTAGCAACGATAAAGTAAAATGGTTAAATTTTATCTAAAAATGTCCATTGATTCTCTATGAAAATAATCAAATTTTGAATTATTAAGAAAAGTATTTGAATAAAATAAACAAAAACCAGTCTATGTTCATTTCCGGGTTATAATCCACCTATATTCAAAGATACAGCATCATTAATTTCTCCATTTTGACGCTGGCTTCAGCCTAACATTTGCACACAATCAGATTTATAATATTATTAGGATTAATTCAAATTTATAATGCTAACTAATATATAATTAACGATATATTTTACAGCGTACATGAAACTTGAAATATTAGGTATTTTTCGTTTACCTTTTCAACGTTAGTTAAGCATTTATTAATAAAAGCATTTATCAATGTAAGCATTTATTGAGAGATTAAACATTTAATGATTATTAAATGCACGTTTTCTTTCTATTTTAGAAACATTCTAAATAGGAAACGCTTTATACAAGTAAAGTTTTTATTGATTAAAATTCCAACAATTCAATTTGGCTTTCAAAACTTATACAGATTGTACCATTCATCTCTTCCGTAGGAATTCGATTTTAGGAAGATCATGTCGCTTTGACTAATTTAGGGAATTTTGCCACATGTATTTAAATTCAGATGTTTGTTCATTTAATGCTTAGTATGAATAGCTGAGTTTCAACAATACATTTACACACAAAACGTAATGCATTGACTGTCGAAAAAAATTGCAAGATTGATTGTATTATTCTATATATTTACGAACAAAATGCACATATTAAACAAACTATAATTTATATTGTCTCTATTAACTGAGTATCAACCTACAATTATAATAATCGGTAAAGTATGAGTATATCTCGCTGTCAAAAGGCTCCGTACAATAAATGTATTAATTACTATTTATTAATTAATAAACTTCTACTAACCCTAATGTTTTCATAATTTTAGTTTCAGTAGATTCGAAAATATGAGGAGGGGGAGGACATATTTCTCCAGTATACACTATCTCTGAAAATATTATACCTAAAATTAAAACAAATATATTTTTGAGTTCGATGTTACAAGATCTTTCGAACGATACCCTACACAATATATAAAAAGAAAGTTTTTTTTAAGTAACTTAAGTAATATCTCGGCTAATTACCGACAATTTTTTTCGAAAATCATTATCAAATATCTTTGGATGATTCTTTGTCGATAGATACCTTGATCACACGTTAACTTCCCCAATGATCGCCGGAAAAGTAAAGTTTGCGCGTAACAGAAAAATGCGTTTTTCTCAAAAACTATGTTACCTAAGAAAATCTCTATAGTTTTCCTACAGGGTTTAAATAAACTCCTACTACACTTAATTTTTTCATAATTTTAGTTTCAGTATATTTGGAAATAGATGGGGGGTGGGGGATTTTCGCAGTGCACATTTAACTATATCTCTGAAAATATACCTAAACTTAAAACAAATATCTTTTTGAGTTCGATATTCCGATATCTTTCTTACAATACCCCACATGATACACAAAAAGAAAAATTTTTGTTTTTCAAGTAACGTAATTACCCCCCCCCCCCCCTAAATTTTCCCTAAAAATATTTGTGAATCGTTAATAATCCGAAAAAATGTGCGTAAAAGGTCTTTTAACTTTCCACGCATAGTAGTTTACGAGAGAAAGGATGGTGACGGACGGACGGACAGATACAGGAGTGATCTTATAATGGTTCCGTTTTTACGTTTTAAGTACGGAACCCTAAAAAATGATTACCGTTTCAGCATTATCCACTTATTTGGAGCAATAATAAGAATTTGAACAATTGTTGCTTATTAAATATGCAAGTTCGCTTCCTTCTGAAAAACATGCAATTTAGGAACACTATAAATTAGAAAAGATCCATTTTAATAAATTTGACGGAGTTCTATTCGATGTTTAACATGCACTCTTGAGTCGATATTTTCTTTAAACTAAACCCGTTTTCTTTGTAAATTTCTAATAAACTTTTTTTATTATCAGCTATCTCAAGCGTTAGACTGTTTAGTATAGATTAAGTAATTTTTTTATCACAGAAATCGAAATGTATTATCTGAAAATAAGTTTATGAAATTTCAAACTATATATATCTTCATTTGTTAACTCTTTGAAAACGGTGGTATTTGAAGTCGCTGATTCAGTTTTTATTTAAAAAGTACTTGTTAATTCTTATGTTTATAAAATTAAATATATATATATATCTTCATTAACTTTTTGAAAACGGTGGTATTTCAAGTCGCTGTTTCATTTTTTGTATAAACAGTACTTGTTAATTCTTATGTTTATAAAATTAAAAAATATATGTATCTTCATTAGCTGTTTGAAAACGGTGGTATTTGAAGTCGCTGTTTCATTTTTTGTATAAAAAGTACTTGTTAATTCTTATGTTTATAAAATTAAAAAAGATAGGTATCTTCATTAACTGTTTAAAAACGGTGGTATTTGAAGTCGCTGTTTCATTTTTTGTATAAAAAATACTTGTCAATTCTTATGTTTATAAAATTAAAAAATATATGTATCTTCATTAACTGTTTGAAAACGGTGGTATTTGAAGTCGATGTTTCATTTCTGTTTAAAAAATACTTGTTAATTCTTATGTTTATAACTCCCTTCATAAAAATCTATTGATACTTTATACAACTGCACCAATAAAATTCTTTTAAGGCTGTATTCAGATTCAAGCTCGCCGGTTTCTGACACATTCACAAAGATATTTCCTTACGTAAATGCATGCAATTTTCAGGTATCAAAACTTAGATAACAAGAAAAATGAATAACGTCTTTCGATTTTCTGTAAAGGTCAAGGATTTTTCAGACAATATTTTCAATATTGGTGTTTTAAATCGATTTTTTAATAAGGAACGTATATGAAATGTGGGCCACGAGGATCAATCGAATGTAACTGAAGATCGAGGAGCTTAATTATCACAAAATTCATGAAAAGCCACGATTGAAAAAGTATTTAGGAATAAAAATTTTGCTTTTATAATATATGAGAAGAAATATTTTTATTATTTTGAAATAAATTTATACGTAAATTTTGGCGTCATTCAATTAGCAACACACGTATTTTGTCCCTGAAATGGTTAATAGAAACAGCACTACTTAAGAAGCTACTTCACTCCGGGGAAAACACCGCTCGCTAATGTTAATTCTATGGGGGAAATAATTTACGATATCTCGTTCACATTTCAATATTTTTAAATGATTTTTTTGAATTGGATAGCTGAGGTCAATCTCTATGCACGCTCTTTTGTACTTTTTCGATTTTGATTAAAAAAATTTTTTATTAAGATACTTTCACTTTCGGAACTGGTTTCGAAAGTGAAAGTATCCTGAAACAAAAAAAACTGCGACAAAAAAAAAAAAAAAAAAATACAAAACAGCGTGTATAGAGATTGATCTCAGCTATCCAATGCAAACAAATCCTTTACAAATATTGAAATGCGAACGAGTTATCGTAAATTATTTCCCCATAAGATTAACATTATCGAGCGGATGTTTTCGCCTGAACGAAGTAGCCTCTTAAGAAAACCTTCTGATACATTTATCATAATTTCAATTTCAATTTCAAATGCAGCTAAATAAATACAGTTTACGAGATTAATGTACAGTATATATGAAACTAGACATATCAGGTATTCTTGATTTACTATGATGACGTTAGCCATTTACTTCAAGCATTTATTAAAAATTTGAAAATTTAATGATTATTAAGATCACATTATCGTTTCATTTTTAGTAACATACTATACAGGAGTGTAAGTAAATATAATTTACTTAAGTGGAATTCGATTAATTCAATTAGATGTACATAATTATTTGCAAGATTCTGATTACAATCTACCACTTTCATTGCAATTCGCTTTTACTGGTTCATGTCGTTTTAACTAATTAATATATTTCGCTTTTTGTATTTAGATTAAGCCATTTACTAATCTAATGCTTAGTGTAGATAGTTTAATCTCAACAATGCATTTATCGCGCAAAAAGCGTAATTTATTAACTGGAAATAGATTTGAGAATTGAACATTTCTATAAAAACATAATGTACAGTCGTGGAAAAAAAAACTGAACACCCCCTACTAACTCTGCAACAAATTATTGTAGAAGAAAGTTACTGGTACCAAACGATTGGAAATAAAGTGTACTTTTAAATTATGTATATAAAATTTGCTTAGGGGGCCATCTACATATTAAAACCAGCCTAAACATTATTTTTGTCAATGGCAACACCCAATTTTGACATGATATTTTCAATCTTCGGTTCAAACTATGCATAGATACTAAATTTTAAGTCATTTGGATGATAAGTTTTCGAATTATAAACATTCAAATTTTAGAGCTTCAAATGTTAAATTACATTTTCATATTTTTATTAATATCTCCTGAAATTATAATCCTAATGTGCTAATGTTTTGTTTGGCTATAATACTCAAAAACCCAAACATAACTACGTAAAATTTGTAATTTTTATAATTTTATAATATGAATTATGAATTATGAAATTAATATTCGAAAAAATTTCGAATTGCAACCAACAATTTTTTTGATGGATTTATATTTATTATGTCCTGCTTTATGCGTATCCAAAATTTCATTTTTTTCTTCCAAGTAGTTTTCAAATTATGCTTAAAAAACGGCAAGATGCTGCTTTAAGGGGCCGTCTATGATGTGCATTAAAACATAGTTTGAACAGGGATGAGAGCGCTCCCAATCAAATGCCCGATTGTCACCACTAAATTTTAATAGTATTTGTCACCTTATTCAAGGACAGAATTTCTGAATTTCATTACGGTGGAGAATACTATTAAAATTTAGTGGTAAAAATCGGACATTCGGGTCGGAGCGCTCTCATCCCTGTTTGAAAAAATATTATACTCATAGGCTGGGATTACAGTGACTTGATAAACTTAGAGATTAAGTCTGTCCTACGATATAAACAATGCGTAAACCGTATTTCAGTGCTTCGCGATCTTAGACTAATTTGAAAGCTAGCTTAAACTGATGCGTAAGTGAATGCGTGCGCGAGCACAAGAAAACTGACAACGACATGTGATTGGAGTAAGATGTAAGATAGCGAGGCACTAGAATCATCCCAGACTTGATTAATATGTATATTTCTTTCATTTTTTCAATGTCTACTTTTAAATTTTTCATTAAAATTACGTAAAACGTATTTGCATGAGATGTATGTTTACGTCATTTATGCAAAATAGTTTCGCTTTTATTGATAAATTAATAAAGCTCATTTTGAAGAAATATGAACAGTTCTACCTTAGAAAAAAAGTAATCATTTTTGTTATCTTTAAATGAATTGATAGCTTATTTTCCAGTTAATAAAGCTATATTGTTTATTCTGCAGTATACATGTAAGAAGTGAAGTTTCTTATAAATGCATATGCGTAGTGTATTTGCTGAAACAAAATGGCCCCACAATATATTTTCCCAAAACATTGCCCCCCCCCCCCCCTCCGCTTCAATATTCAAATCCGAATTATCACTGCTTGCTCTAGAATGTTAATTGATTCTTTCATTAAATGAATTAAGAAAACATTTATAAATGCAACTTTTTCTATATGCTATGCCATACCATTAGAATTAGTTTTGGTTTTAAAGAATAACTAGCTATTTTTAATCGCAATAAAGATTCTTTTTATGACAGGTGTGCAGATATAAATCCTTTAACTTGTCAGCTTTGGCACACATATCATATCGACAGCGATAAAACACGCCTTTCCACCATCTTTACAGAACTGAGTGAAAATTCTCAATAGAAATTTCAATAGAGGCATTAATCAGTTATAAAATTTCAAATGAACGACCAGAATAGGTTTAATCATAGAATTATTACCCCTATTCCGAAGGAGAATAACGGATGTAAAGTTACTTTATAACATAAGTTGTCTTTATAACATAGATTTAGTTTTAGTTTTTCAAATAAATCGGAATATAAATCCTGCGAACATATCTAATAACAAGACACGCCCACTCCCCCCCCCCCTACTCCAAAAAAGCAATATCGGGATTTATTTTCAGACTAAAAAGCAATTTATCTGCTTTTTTTTTTTTAACTTTCATTCCTTACGCTGCTTTATGCTATTTTTTTTTTATTCTAAATTTTGTATTTGCCAATATTATTCACGTTTCTACCAATAAATTTTAAAAAGAGCGAGTTAAATATATGAAAAATCTGAAAAAAGCATTATAAAAACACCTGTAAAATTCCAATAACATTTACATTTTCTAAAACTATTTTAATTACAAATAATCTTATATAATTTTTAATCGATTAATTCAACACTTGTAAACATTATTTTACCGCATATAACAATAACCGAAACTTATTAAGTGAGTAAAATGGTCATATCGCTAAAACATAATACATTAAAAGAAGTGACTTAATCATTCTGCAGCATTTCAACAATCGAGTACCGAACTTCAATTTGGATACGGCCCCTAAAATATGCTCATTATAAAGTAATTACTTTCTCTGAAACTAATCGTAGGAATTTCTTGAAATTTGGTATCTAGGCATAGTTTGAACTGCAGATTTCAAATATCTTGTCAAATTTGGGTCTTGCTATTGAAAAAACAAAGTTTGGGTGTGTTTTTATATGTAGATGGCCCCCTAAAAAAGTTATATACATCATTTAAAAGTAGACTTTATTTCCAATCGTTTGGTAGCAGTAACTTTCTTCTACAATAATTTGTTGCAGAGTTAGTAGGGGTGTTCAGTTTTTTTTCCACGACTGTACATAATTAAAAGTATCTATTAATTAATTTATTTAAAAGTACAACTAACTCTAGTTTGATATAACCAATAAATTATGATTTAAATATTTCTATTAATTGCGTACGGAATTACAATTATAAAAAAATTGCTCTTAAATAATCGTTTAGACATTTTTCACTTATTTGGAGCATTAATTATTGAGAATTTTAGCAATTATTGCTTTTTAAATATACACATTCATTTCCATCTGAAAATATACAATTTATTGATACATAAAATGCATTTGCCTAAATTTCTTGAAATTTTATTCGTTGCACATGTTTTTTTTTCAGTACACGTGTTTCACGTGTTCGGTACACGTCAGCACACTGGTTTCAGTACACGTGTCTTAACACTTATTTTACTCTTTAACCGAGACATTTAATTCTTATTAAATGCACTTTTTCGATTCAATCTGTGAAACATACTAAATAAAAATTATGTTATCTAATGAAGTTTACTTAACTATCAATTACCACAAATTCAATTACATTTTCACAAATTATTTATTTCATTACAATTCGCTTTTAAAAACAGCAAGTCACTTTGACAAATTAATGCGATATTTTTTTTAACCTTTTTGTCATACCTTTTAGAATACCAAGAACGTACTTCGCAAATATATTTTGACTTATTTAATATTTTTTTTAAATAAAACATAAATTTCAATTTTAACTAGTAAACAAATTGAAAATTACATTATAGCTCTTAGTTGTGTATCAAAATAAAACTTTAACGTATCTATACCAGCATGTGTCATTTTTTAACAAAATTATTTTACAGGATTTATAAATTTATTTAACTTCAGAAAAATATCACAAAGTTTGTGAATAAGCGTGACGACTGCGAATTCTGCAATTAAAATATCAAATAGAAAATGTCTTATCCGAAATACTTATGGCAGACTGCTTGGATATTCCAAGGCGTGTACGTACCTTGCTGATTCTAAATTTAATATTTCGGCATAAGCTGCTGATTTTAAGCATGGTTGAAAGTATGAAATTTAATTAATATTAAATGCATAATTCGTTTTATTCCACAATAACAGACATTTTAGGATACATAAAATTAGCAGTGAATTATGTAAATAATCTTGTGAGATTAATTTAAAAATTCAAAATGACCTTTAATTTTAAATTTCAAATCTTGCATTTCAATTTTCAATAAAATGAGAATATCTCGATGGCAAATTTGATGAAATATACTCTATGCATTTAAAATCAACTATTTATTTATGTATTATCAGTTGCATAGTATATATATATATTTTTTTAATTCAGTTTTTCAACTATATTTTTTATTACATAATAACTTTATATATATTTGTGAAACTGGGTGTAATATTTTATATATTTATAAATTAAAGGCATATATATAGCTTAAATAACTTTTGATTTATTTTTGCTTTTTTTAGTCAATATATAAATTCCAATTTTATGAGAGTACAATATCGTCGTAAGCTATTTATTTAAAAACTTTTAAGAAGGTTATGATGAATTGATAAATATAGATTTTCGATTGAATTTCAGAAACATACTAAATAATGAACTAAACTAGTAAAGATTTATTAGTTAACTAAAAATAAAGCCATTCAAATAAATGTTCACAATTTATTATGATTTAACAATTCATCTCTTTCGTTGTAATTCGCTTTCATGAAAGCGTGTCACTTTGACTAATTTAATACATTTATCCTTTATATTTGAATTAGGCCGTTTACTTATGTGCCATCAAATACGTAGTGCACATATACTAGTTTTAAAAAACATTTCATAGCATAAACGTAATGCATTAACTGAAAATACATTTTTAAAAGTGAAATATTTTTTATAAATTTATTAATACAATACACAAATATTTAAAATATTTGCTGATGTATTAATTTAAAAAAAATAGAACACACATTCCATTATCATCTAGGAAATAAAAAACAAGTACTGCATTTCTATTAATTGTGTAGCAAACAACAATTACAAAACAAATTCTTAGTAAAATTTTTAGACATTAGTTAATTCGCTAATTGTTTTTAAACTTAAATGAGATTTCAACAATTAATGCTTATTAAATGTACAGTCGGCAAAAAAAAATTAGTTTTCCAGAGAGCAAATAAAAGGGAACAATTTTTCCCTAATAATTGTTCTCTATTTTTTACAATTAATGAGGAATAACATAAGATCTGAAATTATTGCAGGGTACCATTTACCCATTAAAAGTGAATTTTGCCCATAAAAAATAATTGCGTGTAACATACCTCCACGAGCCTTACATAGTTTCGTGTACTTTTTCATTTGCATGTTAGGAACATTTCCTTGTAAGTAAGAATATTGAAAAGTTTTGCATTAATAAAAAATTTTAGTGGATATATTATTATATAACAAACTGAAGTTAAGTTAGATCTATTTTATATAACTTAATCGAGAATTTGCGAATTTCAGTTCACAAATTCTGTTACAACTTTGCTGAATATATATTAAAATTTCACATTTTATTCTAACAAATATGCAAAATATTTCATAAACGTAAGTTGAAAATATTCCTTACATCTCAATGGTAGGTATAGCATATTAGATTTTATAACTTCTACTTATCTGTAAACTCTAGGTCTCCAATCGAAACTCCAACTGAATTTCAAACTGTTACTTCCAACTGTAAGTGAAAGGTTTTATAAATAATTCATATTTTACGCAAAATTTTCACAAATTTCTATCACAGTTATTATCTGTGAAACGATATTCACTTCGACTAATTTATTATTCCAATACGTAGACGGCGAATCCCATTTGAAAGGTATTTGTGAATTTAATATTCCTTTAGGCATATTTAAATGAAATTAATAATTTTATGATCTCATAAAATATAAATGATATTCGGGAATAATATCAGGAGATAAATATTTAAAATATGTTGCGATAAATACACGATAACGTATTAAATTGCAATTATCTAAGCCACAATTGATTAAGCAAGAAGATATCCAAAGGAAAGAAATTATTTTGAATGTTTAAAAATGAGTTGAACTAATATGTCATTATTTACGTGAGTTTTTTTTTTATAGTTCTATGCTGAATTAAAAATACATTTATAACTGTACAAATCCTGTTTTAACATCTGTCAGTAAAATTAATGAGTTATTCAAAAATAGCGGTATTATAATTTAAATCAATATTCATTTGAAATACATTATCAAATGATACATTATTTATTAAGATACCTATAATAATTTATATTTAATGATTCCAATTAATTATTTTATTTATTTACCCTTAGCGAAATTAAGATATTCTATGCAAAGAATTTGGCAGAAAAGAATTTAAAATAAAGCATACTTATATATATATAAATAGTCTCCAATTCAAACACAACTTAGAAACTTTGTAGTTTTACTAAAGATATTCTTTATCATCATTAATCGATTTTTATTATGCCACATTATAAATCTAAAATATAGTCTCTTTTAAACCATAGTTTATATAATAAATAGTGAAACTTATAGTAATTGAAAACTACTGATATGATTACTAACGGTATATTTATTTATCGGAAATGATAAAAACTTTTAAACTTTTATGAAAACCATTAATCTAAGTTCCAATCGCTAAGTAATGACACCAGTTTTAAAAGCGACAGAATGTTCAACACAAATAAACAAGGGCTATAAATACATCTTGTAAAAATACGAAAATTGTACTGGCATTAATGCTGCTAGTATGAGTCACTATTTTCCGAAAATTGTTTGTTTAGTAACAGATAATTTTTATAAAATTATATTTTTAGCGTTTCCAGTTATGGAATTTTGATTTTCCACAATTGTAGTTAGTATTATCTCTCTGAAATAGATACAATTTAGGAACGCTTTAAATATGCAGAAACGTACTTAGAGTGAATACTAAAATCTGATGTATGTTTACCATATGTTCTTGCCTTCTTATTTATTTTAAAGTCAGCATATCGCTATTACAAATTTCATGCGATATTCGGTGTATATTTAAAAAAAACTTTGGGTATATTAATTTATTTACATAGCTGTTATCACATGCGCAGTTAATAAAAATTTTAATTTGACAAAACTTTTGTTAAATAAGTCACAATGTATTAACTGAAAATAAGTTTGTGAAATTAAAAAAATTTATTAGTCCGGTTGTGAATACAAATACCACTTGTTTTAAACACATTATCATATATTTATTATGAATTATATTCGAACTACAAACACTAAAATATACAGATTACGAAAATTCTATTCTATGTACATTAAATTAGAAATATCAGGAATTTTTGATTTATCATGTCAATGTTAGCTGTATAAAACAATTTATTTAAATTGTTATTATTTATTTAGAGTTTAAATATTTAAGGATTTTTTCTGTGCACAATTTAGTTTCCTTTTTAGAAAGAAACTAAATAGGAACGCTTTAAACTAGTAAAGATTTAATTCACTAAAATTCAAGAAATCAATCAGATGTTCACAATTTATTCTGATTGTACAATTGAACTCTTTGATAACAATTTGCTTTTACGTAGAGTATGTCGTTTTGACTAATTTAACTCAATTTATACTTTGTACTTGAATTCAGCTATTTATTTATCTGCCAGCAAAATAAAAATGCAAATAGTTTAATTTCAACAATACTTTTTTTTTTGTCCTAAAAGTGTGGTATTGGAAATAATACCCATCTGCAAATTAATATTTTTAACAGTACAAAATAATAGACTCAAGGGTGAAATTGATGAGCAATCTGCAATAATAAGGCAAGTTTACACTTGCCTTATTTTTGCAGATTGCCCATCAATTTCACCAATGTTGATGATTCACCAATGTTGATGGTTCAATTTCATCAATTTCACCAATTTCACCAAAATTCATCAATGGAATTGTCAACTACAAGGCTTTTAAATTTACCTTCCATAGTTTAATTTAGAATATAACTTCTTTGCATATATACCTATTAGGAAGAGTTTTCTAGCATATTTTCTTTTCTTATGATCAGAAAATTTATATTTCCTTATACGCTGAATAATGCATATTATATAAATCTTAAAATTGAACACTTACATTTATTGCATATCCTATGGTTTTTGGCGAAAAAAGTACATTTGGAATACATAATGACTTTTTTTTACAACTTTTATATTGTGAATACAAGAGTTTACGAAATATGAAACCAACTTAGCGTTTTTTGTTTTAAAAAAGTTCTAATACTCTCCTCAGACCTGTTATCAGAATTGGAAAATTGAGACACGTGAGCTTTAAAAAAGTTTTTACAAGCCACGATGGACGCTTTGAATACTAAATAGAGCCTTAGAAAAGAAATAGCAAGGTAGGTCAACAAGCCTTTTTACATGATTTTTCAGGAATCAAGGTAACTGCACTTGCCTTGTTATTGCAGAGGGCCCCTCAACTAGTAACACGATATCGCAAGATGATTATGAGGCTCGTGAAAGGTGAAGTTTAAAATGAAAGCGAGAAAAATACGGTGTTTCATAGTTTGTACTTCAATATGGTTGGAAATGCGATATGCATAACGTAAAGGAGTTAAAGTAGAATTCTAGATGAATTCCTATTTATGTTTATAAAGATATTATAGTATTGATGTGTACAAATTGCTGCGCTCTCCTCATCGTATTCTTTGAGTAAGTAATAAAGCATGCTTAAAATTTATTTGAAGCGATATAGTCATTTATAAGTCAAGTGAATATTTAAGCAATTTGAATATTATAAATAAAATCCTATATGCACGTATTGCATATTGTATATCAATTATGACGAGGAAATAAATGATATCTTATATGATAGCTCGTAAATTTGTACAAGTAATTTTAGAAAACACTTAAAATTATAACTCGCAAGTTCTTTAGCTATCTCAATATGTAGTAATATTTAAGCTGATAGTCAAACTAGATCAAAATCTTTCAGTCCTCAATATATTTAGCTTACGTGCCGTTAAAACAAATGAAATTTAAAATTTGTACTCCAGTTGTTGACGGTAAAACATGAAATTTGGCTATTTATTGAACTATGTTTTTTTATTTCAAAACATGGACGAGTTACCTAATCATAACCCCACTTATTTTATATTTTTATTTATTTTTATTAAGTAATAAGAGCACTCGGTACCATTTGAAAAATTATTTTTTTACTTACGTCTGTTTTTGTACCTACTTTACATATCATAAAATGAAATTGTTAAATAAAATGATTTTTACGACATAAAAATATAATATCATGGCTAGATTTTGAAAAAAAAAATATTTTAATAAAAAAAATTAACTAAAAAAATGTTTCAATCCTTAATATTTTAACACAATTTATTTTTCTTATATTAACAGAAGTATTCTTCATAACTTTAGAAATTGGATTTTCTATAAACCGATTAGTTTATGACAAAAAAAGTGTAATGTCCTTATCTTTGACAAAATTGAGTGGAAAAACGAATTACTTCATATTTACATTTAATTTGTTTTGTTCATTCTATTTCAAAATCTATTCTTAATTCTACTGAATATACCACTTTAATTACGTAAAAACAATGTGTCTTTCCTACATAACACATGGGCTGATAAGTTCCCGGTCTAATAAAGAAATCACAACTTTCTAACATAATTTTATAAATTTATAAATTTATAACTTTAATAAATAACATAACTTTAATAATAAATAATAATAATTTAATAATAATAATAATAATTTAATAATAATAATAATAATTTAATAATAATAATAATAATAATAATAATAATTTAATAATAATAATAATAATAATAATAATAATAATAATAATAATAATAATAATAATAATAATAATAATAATAATAATTTAATAAATAATAATAATAATAATAATAATAATAATAATTTAATAAATAATAATAATAATAATAATAATAATAATAATAATAATAATAATAATTTAATAAATAATAATAATAATAATAATAATAATAATAATAATAATAATAATAATAATAATAATAATAATAATAATTTAATAATAATAATAATAATAATAATAATAATAATAATTTAATAAATAAATAATAATAATAATTTATAAATAATAATAATAAACAGTGCTCAGAATCATCGAATCGTTGTTGTTTTTGGTCAACATGGGTGGCAACCACTTTGACAACAGCTTTTTCATAGACAAATGTTCATTCAAAATAAAACCTACAAGTTCCTTGGATATCTTCAGAGTCTGAGCTATCTCCTGCAACTTCACTTTGCGGTTCCCCAAAACGATTTTGTGGACTTTTATTGTTTTCCGGAGCATTCACCTCTTTTGCGTGGTGCATCAATGGTGTCCGTACGACCACGTTTAAATTCAGCAAACCAGTAAATAATGGTTGATTTACCTGGTGCAGTGTCCGGATAACGCTTATCAAGCCAAGCTTTTGCTTGAACGGTGTTTTTTCCCATCAAATAACAATTCTAGAAATTCTTGTTTATCCAATCTTTTTGTTTATCAACAAAGTCGTTCAACTAAAACCACTCAAACGTTTTATCCCCACGGCGAATCGTCATAACATTTTTCTGCTACCTTTTAAAGGTTAGTATTTACTAAAAAAAACATTGGTTGGGCGATCGCAACGCCATCTGTGTGCCAGACCGGGAACTTTTCAGCCCATGTGTTAGTTGTTAAAGTTTATTCATTTTAAAGGTAGCAAAACAAGACTCGAATTGAGAAAAATATATTTAATGGGGAATAATTATGATGCAATTAAAGAGATGTAATTAAAAGGATGCAATTAAATGGATGTAGCAAAAATACCATTTTCACATATTATGCGAAGTTACGAAAAGGTCCGATGATTATAAATATGTGAAAATGGCATTTTTACTGCATCAATTTCCCTTTAAATGCATCATTATTTAATTTTTTAAATACATTTTTCTCAATTCGAGTCTTTTTTACATTTTACTGCCTTTAAAATGAATAAACTTTAACAACTATGTAGGAAAAACACACTATTGTTTTTACATAATTAAAGTGGTATGTTCAGTTGAATTAAGAGTAGATTTTTCAATAGAATGAACAAAATAAATTAAATGTAAATATGAAGTAATTCGTGTTTCCACTCAGTTTCATCAAAGATAAAGACATTTTATTTTTTTGTCATAAACTAATGGGTTTATATAAATTCCAGTTCCTAATGTTATGAAGAATACTCCTGTTAATAAAAAAAAATTGTGTTAAAATATTAAAAATGGGAAAATTTTAAACATATTAAATTTGTTTAATTAAAAATAAAAAAAAGAATATAATAGAATATATAGAACATATTTAATATATAGTTAATATATAATTAACTGTAATATAATTATAATTAAAATATTATTATTTTATAATATATAATATATATTAATATAATATGTAATATATATTAAGATAATATATATTATTATTTTATAATTAATATATAAATCATATATAGAACATAATAAAATAGAACTTCCGTTGTCAGAACGTTAAAGATGTACACATATGCTTGAAAATGATGCAAAGAAACATTTAAACTGTAATGTTATAAACGACGTGCACGACCACGAGAATGATTAATATTTACGATTTCTATATTTTGCTATCATTTTCCGAATCAAAATCCAGGACAGATCGAGTTTTTCCAAATGACTAAAAGTTAGCTTTATGTGGAATAACTAAAATTCCCAAAACTTTTCCCAAAAAATGTTAATGTCCCCAAAAATTTCTTCTAAAGGTTCAAAATTCCCCAAAATGGGGACAAAATTCCCAATCTGGCAACACTGATAAGTTTTTTAAAAAATCCAAGAATATAAGAAAATACAATTTTATAACTCTCTTTCATTAAATTTAGGAAAATAAAATTTTACTAAAAAATACTGATACAAATCTTGATTAAAATTAAGTGATATAAAATAGTATATACCACAGTCCTTCTAGAGTATAATCTAGGCATATGTTTCTAGCCTACACTTTCAAAAGATATTTCGTCAAAAAACTCATAAGGTGCAAGCAGCAAGTTACAGGTACACGCTGTATTTGAAAGAATTCCGTAATAATTCGGAAATTTTTGTTTTGAAGGTGGTATATCAGGAAAGATTGATCTTATGTTTGTAAATATTTCGTGTTTTGAGACAAAAACAAAATATCTGTAAAAATTCCGTTTCTATAACGAAAGAGTAACAGGATCACAGTTGCCGGTGCACGCCTGTAATTTGATGAAAATGCAGCTTTAGATTGGAGAATTTCATATATATTTACGTTAGATTGGTGATTTTTCTGTAATTTAAGAAAATTCTTTCAATTCACACATTTATTTTAGAATATACGCTATTTAATGACTTATTGGTAGCTTTCGGAATTTTAACACGTAGTTGATGTAGCCTTTGAGTGAGAAAGGTTGAAGACCCCTCTATCAAGTTGTAGTGTAGACTTTGGCTAGCCATGAAAATAATTTAAATAAATAGTGGGGATATGTTAAAGTAGGTTCTTCAGAAACTTTTGATAAATCCGTTTCTGGATTATAAAATGGAGTAAGAGGAGTGTTCTGTGAGTTTTCGAAAACTTTAATTGAAATCAATAGAAATGCGGTATAAAATATAAAGGTGGATGATGCCTTAATCTGGTAGAATGAGCCAATAATATACATGTTTGCTGGCAGGCGGTCAGAGAAAGAATACCGAAAACTCATACGCCGCAATTTCTTCGTTTTCTTTTTTGAGCATTATAAATTTGGCGAAAGTGCATGAATCATAAGATATCTGTTAATTAAAACATATGGGTGATTTTTTATTTTATAGATAAACCAGCTAATTTTTAGCAAGACTAAACATTGCCAATGATTACGTTACAGAAGAATTTTTACAACCCCAGCAAAAGTTTGTGGATATACATTGACATAAGTTGTTAATTATGTTTTGGTATGAATCTACCAACAGATGGCGCTGCTATGCTACATTTTTAGCGATTTACACAATTTTAGCGATAGTCATATCTTAAGAACTAATGCACGGAATTTAATAAAACTTTAGATTCAGTTAGATTTTGACATAAATTGGAGCTGATTCGTTTTTGGTGTATGTGAAACTTGAATGAGATAGAAGAAAGTTTTGGGATTGGCACATCCGACTAGTTTATTTCAGATATCACTGAACAACAGCAGTATGTTATGATATAGATGTAATCTCTATAAAATGTGTACCAACATCAATTTTTATAAAATTAAAATACAGACACTAAAATTGTATTTGGAGTAAAAATTTAAAAATATTGCAACAGAGATTACATTTAACAAATTAATGTTTTTATCTTCAATAATTTTATTTTAAAAAATGCATTCGTTGTTTATGTAAACTTTTGTTACCTATTTTTATAAAATTTGAAAGAAAACTTTATCTTTAAAACGATATTTCTAACTATAATTGCAGTAACACAATTAATAAAAACAAAATGACTCAAATCATCTCAAAACCAGGAGATATTACTTTAGCTTTAAACATGTGATAGTCAAAATGACACATTGTTTTTATTTTCCGAAAGTGTTTTCCGTAATGTAGACTAGCAGTGCTTTCTATGCTGCCTATATTAGTATTCTATGAAATGGAAACGCAGTAACACAGGTTACACATTTCTAAGATCCACAGTACTAGCGTTGACATCGGTGGGTTTTCCAGAGTTCGCACACTTTTAAGCCACGCCCCATTTTGTAAGGATTCTTCCACCGGTAATCGCATAAAACTATCTTCTACCTTATGAATCTTGAATACCATTAGGAAAAAAACGATCTTTCAATTATATTGGTGAAAGAGTCTTTACAAAATGGGGCGTGGCTTAAGAGCGTGCGAACCCTGGTTTTCTGAAAAGGTGAATGGTCTTCTCTACTTCCTTCCATATCATTGTGTGCTTAATCCGAAAAATAATTAAGCGTAATAATGATCCCTTAAAGCATGAAATTACGCTACAAGTAATGTTGTTAGTTGACTAGTTGATGGCTATTTGACTAGTTGATGGCTAGTTGGCTAGTGTGGCTAGTTGGTTACTGTGGCTAGCAAGCTAGTTGGTTAGGCTTCCGTTGGCTCAAGAGAAAACACCCGCTCTCAAATGCTAATCCTATGGGACAGTTATTTTACAATATCTCGTTTTCATGTTAAAATTTTTAAACGATTTTTTTATTGGATAGCCAAGATCAATCTCGACAGTGCCTGCTTTTTACTCTTTCGATTTTGTTTGCGATTTTTATGAGGATACATTCACTTTTGGTACAGATTTTAGAAGTGAAAGTATCCTCATAAAGATAACCTGTAAACAAAATCCAAAATGGAAAAAGGAGGTGCTGTCGTAATCAAAATCAGCTATCTAATACAAAAAAAAAATCGTTTAGAAATATTGAAATGCAAACGAGATTATTGTAAATTAACTGTCCGATAGGATTAACTTTATCGAGCGGGTGTTTTCGTGTGAGTCAAAGGGAGCCTTTGGCGAATGTGGCGAATGAGGCAAGCTGCTCATCTCGGCGTAAATCCAATTTATTGTCGATTTTCAACATGTTTTTATCAGACTTTATTGATTAGAAAATAATAATAATCAGGCATTTTGGACTGGATGAGGTCTAACAAATAACATCATCAGTGATAAACCTTTATGAATGCATTATCAAAGTTATTATATTTTTATAAGCCAAATTTAAACATTTGTGAGAATATGTGTATGATTTATTCGTTATTTGTCTACAAGTCGTTGCATAATAGTAAAATAATGATGAACAAGATAAGTTAACATTTAAATAAAGTTAAAACAAAAGATATGTTTAATACTAAATTCATATGTAACTTTTATTAGAGGTCTAACTTTTATATTAATGTTTAACACTCTGACAGTCTTGCAAAAGGACAAATCTGTAATGTTTTCTTCAGTGTATTTTGTTTTAAATACCAAGAAATTTTTCAACACTGAATATAAAAAACTTAATTACAAATATGAATGTAATCCTTAAGAGAATTAATTATTCATTGCTCAGCGCATTAAAAATACATTTAATCAATGGAATATTATTACTTTAAATAATGCTTATATTGCAGTGAAATCTGGAGCTTAGTGACCGTATTAACACGGGCTTGTCAGTGAGAGTGTTTTAAAGGACCTTCTGCATTTAACTTTAAGGAATATTATACATCCGCAATTTCCTTAGGCATTAGGGGGATATTGTTTCTAATACAAATTGGATTAGACCTTCGTTTGATTGAGTTAAGTGCACCAAAATGGAACATAATGCAATTAAATTTTAATATAATTAAAGTATATATATTGAAGGTTATAAGAGCATTTATTGAATTAATCTCTTAACACTGTATGCCAACAACCGGTCATTTGACCAGTACCAAATTAAAATATTTCGATTCAAACCAGAAATTTCTTGATAAAATAAATAAAATATAAATCACACAGAAATGAGGTTAATTAAAAAGTTACATCATTTTAAATAAGAATTATGGTGTAAAATATTTTTTACGCAAAATTCCTGATATGTTTAGTATTAATTGTGTTATTGAATGCATCTCATGGAATTAATATTATAAAACGATCTTGTACCTTAATATAAGTTAAAGTACATTTAGATATTTTTAAAATCAAATGTGTAGATATGCAATACCTAACAAAAAGCAATATTAGTTTAATATGAATAAGTAACAAAGGTATAAAAAACTATAATAACATAACACGCGCAATATGTAAATATCAGAACAATAGGAAACATACAATTCTTTGATTTCTCTGCTCTTTCGTTTAAAAATTATCTGTTACTGAACAAACAATTTTCGGAAAATATTGACTTATACCAGCAACATAAATGCCAGTACAATATTTGTATTTTTATAAAAGGTATTTGTAGCGTTGTTTATTTGTGTTGAACATTCTGTCATTTTTAAAACTGGTGTCATTACTTACCAATTGGAACTTAGAATAATGGATTTAGTAAATGTTTAACAGTTTTTAACTTTTTCGATAAGTAAATATACCGTTAGTAATCAATCAGTAGTTTTCAATTACTATAAGTTTTGCTATTTGTTATATAAATTATGGTTTAAAAAGAGACTACTTTATATTTTAGATTTTTAATGTGGGTTTATAACAAACTATTAATGATGATAAACAATATCTTTAGTAAAACTACAAAGTTTGCAACGTACGTTTGAATAAGAGGCTATTTTTATTTAAATGAGTATGCTTTATTTTAAATATTTTATGCCAAATTCTTTACATGTACTACCTTAATTTCTTGAAAAATATCGCTAAGGGTAAAGAAATAAAATAATTAATTAGAATTATTAAATATAATTTACTATATGTATCTTAATAAATAAAGTATAATTTGATGATGTATTTCAAATGAATATTGATATATATTCTAATAGCACTATTTTTTGAATACTCATTAACTGTAAAAACAGATGTTATAAAAGCAATTGTACATTTGCAATGTCGATTATAAATATATTTTTAACTCAGCATAGAACTATAGAAAAACGCACGTAAACAAAACACATATTAGTTCAACACATTTTTAAAATATTCAAGATAATTTATTTTCTTTGGATATGTGCTTGCTTAATAAATTGTGGCTTAGATAATTGGTATTTAATACTTTATCGTACATTTATCTCTTCACATTTTAAATATTTATCACTTTATACTAATCCTGAATATCATTTATATTTTATATCATAAATTTATTAATTTCATTTAAATATGCCTAAAGGAATATTAAATTCTCAAATATCTTTCAAATTGGATTCGCCGTCTACGTATTGGAATAATAAATTAGTCTAAGTTAATATCGTTTCACAAATAGTAAATGTGATAGAAATTTGCGAAAATTTTGCGTAAAATATGAATTATTTATAAAACCTTTCACTTACATTTGGAAGTTCAGTTGGAGTTTCGATTGAAGACCTAGAGTTAGTTTACAGATAAATAGAAGTTATAAAATCTAATATGCTGTATCATTGAGACGTAAGGAATATTTTCAGCGTACGTTTATGAAATATTTTGCATATTTATTAGAATAAAATGGGAAAATTTAATATATATTCAGCAAAGTTGGAACAGAATTTGTGAACCCAAATTCGCAAATCTCTCGATTAAGTTAGATAAGATAGATCTAACTTATATATCCACTATAATTTTATTTTAATGCAAAACGTTTTAAGATTATTACTTACAAGGAAACTTTCCTAACCTGCAAATGAAAAAATACATGAAATATTGAAGATATGTAAGGGCTCATGGAGATATGCTACACGCAATTATTTTTTATGGCCAAAAGTCACTTTATGTGGGTAAATTGTACCCAGCAATATATTTAGATCTTATGTTATTTCTCATTAATTGTAAAAAATAGAGAACAATTATTATCTGAAATATTGCTCCTTTTTATTTGTTCTGTGTCAAAAACTAGCAAAATATCAGTTGTTAATAATATTTAAAAATATTTTTGAAAAAAAAATAAAAAATATATAATATACATTTTGTAGTCTACCCAGATATTCTTATTTACTTGATAGTGGAAACACGAGATTTTCTTGTAATGACATCATTATTAAATTTTCGGTAATTTAGACCCTAGGATACCAAACGGACAATCACTTGGACACGTTTTGGACAAATTTTAATGGTTTATAATTTTGAATTCCTATTTTTTAAACTCATTTTTAATCGTTGCAAAACGGATTGCAATGCGGGTAGATTTTTAAGCAAAACTCAAAAACTACTTGACGGCATGAGATGAGAGTTTTCATTCACAGAATTAAAGCTTAAAATAATTGATTTCTCTTCAAAAATTCATAAGTTACATGTAATTCGAAAACAGATTAATTGTCGCCTATGAATATTTTAAAGAGAAACTGATTTTTAGAAAGTTCAAATATGCGAATCCAAAATTACATCTTATTTCTCCAAATAGGTTTTGACTTATTCTTAAAAAACTAACCGCACTGCATTTTATTTTGCAACGATTGAAAATTAATTAACATTACGAATTCGGAACTTTAAAACTGGATAATTCTTAAACTACTTAATCTAATGACTTACCGTTTGGTATCTCTAACAGGTAAAATTTACCTAAGAATCCAAATATGAGGTCAAAATTATGTGTTACTATAAAAAAAATTAAGTTTGTTACAATTTTTGTGTGTAAAGTATCCCCTATCAAAATCTAAGTATAGCATTTTTTAGTAGATGTTATTACAAATAGATAAGTACCAATGATATTTTTATATGATGATTTGCGGCAGAGTTAATCGAAGGTGATCTCTTTTTTTTTGCAGGATCGTACACAACACGCTTATGCGGACTACATTTAAAATTGGAACAAAAATGGCACAATAAATGGATAGAACCACGATGTTGATGTCGGACTATATACGATAATTTAGGATACTCTCCACCAAAGCAATCCCGAAGAGCAATAAGGCTGGCCATTGTTCATATTTTCTAACGAAAGGTTCAGATAAAAACCTTGCGAAGTTTATTATCGTCATATTATTGATTGTAGAAATAGGTAAAATCCTTTACAGTGCGTATATACATATGCATCTTTTACACGCAATTTACAAAAGGTTACTACTGAGAAAAGTAACAGCCTTCCGCTTTTTAGCACGCTCTTTCTTTCAGCAACGTACAAGCCGCCTTAATGGGCAGGTATTACGTGAACGCAACTTCAGATAATACTGCCTAATTAGTGATTCAATCATATTTATATTTTACAATTTTTTTTTACTTTTTTTCTGGTCAAAGTTTAAATTGTTAATTGTAACGTACTTGACGTTGGGCTGACAATTTTTATTCGTTTTTACTACATTAATCGTTTTATTAGTTAGCATTCGGCTACAAAGTAATTTTCATTGCGAAAAATACAATCATAGAACGGATCCTCTTTTACTGTGTGTGCGTCTGGGGAGGAAATCTCACCAAGGCAGTCAAGGAAAAGTTGGTTTCGATCCAAAGGATGTTCTTGCTGCAAATGGTGAGATGGTATAGGACTATCTCAACGGACGCACTCACAGTACTAACGGGGATCCCTCCAATCCTAATATCACTAGAATACGAGCACCAGAAAAACAGAATCCTACACCTAGAATATGAACCAACTACTACGCAATACTTTCCACAAACAACTATTCAGAGAAAAGTTCCAAGTTGGCAACTGCACCCCGCTGAGGAGACATCGCAACTACAGGTAAGCATTGCCAAGAACAGTCACAGGCCCTCGCAGCATCCTACCATTTACACTGATGGGTCGCGCACCGAAACCGGCGTGGCCGCAGCTTTCTGCGCCGTGGTAAATGGAGTGTCGACCTATGAGTGGGCCTCCAGAATTGGAGACGATAACTCAGTGTATCAAGCTGAACTGTTTGCAATTCTGAAGGCTTTGGAATGGATAGCTGCATCCCCCGCGCACGATAACTACAAAATTTATAGTGATAGTCTGTCGGGTCTTCAGGCAATCCATGCAGTTCGAACGAAGCACCCCTCATTCTAAAAATTAAAATTATCCTACATACTCTGTTAAATCGGGTCACCCTGGGACACGTCACAGCACACATCGGTATCACAGGAAATGAATTAGCTGACAGCCTGGCAAAGGAATCAACAAAAATTGAAACAATAGAATACTCCTTTCCAGTTCCCCCTTCTTTCATTAGAAGGGAACTAAAAGATAAAATCATCCCTGCATGGAAGTCTACTGGAACACCTCCACAAAAGGTAGACATACTCATAATCTCATTCCCAAAGTTTCCAGAGAAATGTACAACTTGTCTCCACATACCACAGCATTCCTCACGGGACATGGTCCCTTTAAAAATTATCTATATAAATTTAAAAGGTCTAGAACCGATGTGTGCGAGTGTGGGGCCAGTGGTGAACCTACTCATTACTATTTTACCTGTCCCCTGACTGTTTCTTGGCACCTCAGATCTTCACCGTCTCATCCGCCACCATCTTGATAAACATAATAACGAGGCCAGTCTTAAACCATAAGCTAGTACAAATTTATAAATTTCTACTCAATCTTTCAAATCTCACCTAATCTTTGCATTTGTTGTGGTCTTAAATTATTTATTAATTTCTCTTTCTTAGTTTTATTCATAATTCTTACGTTCATCTTAATCTTAACCCTAACTTTTTTGTCTTCAAGCTTCTAGTCTAAGGGACAAGCTCCCACTTATAATTTTAATGTTTTCAATGTTTTTAACTTCTCTTCATTGGGACCGCTCTTATGCTCAGCAACATCATCACTGGCGCTCAGTATTTTATATCAGCCTTCCTACAGTGCACGGGTTTCAGCGCAAATGTGTGGCGCTCCTTGTCGCGTGGAAATCCTGCACTGTCACCTCGTCAAAGGGCCGTCAGCTATGAACTGTACAAGTGGTGCAGTCATACCACTGAACTGCTCATCCATTTTTCAAGCGGACTGTGCAATTGGTACAGGCGCACCTTCTTCATCATCCTGTCTGTCGCTGCCTGTCGCGTAGGAACGCTGATTCCAGCGACAGACCCTATATTGTAATTTTTTTTGTCTTTAGTTCCTGCCGCCTGTCGCGTGGGGCTTTTTCCCGGCAGGACCAGCCATTTGGCGAAGTCTGTACTGCCACGTTTCATCCCTGCGTGCCGGGGAGCTAGCCGGGGAAGACATTAAACGCTCAATGGCTGGGTTCGCCCTCAGCCGAGTGGTCTTCCTCAGGCACTAAATTAAATTAAATGTTTCATATAACCATTGGATGTGAAAATTGTAGCCAGATGTTCCGATTTTTTTTTTGTTAAACTTCACACACAGAATTCTCCTTAACGTGTACACTTTCCATCTTATATATAAGTACCGCATCCTTAAAACTATTCTCTGAGAGCCTCAAAATTTAACATATCAATATAATTTTTATAAAATATTGTGAAACATTTTCTTCAGTCCAGTTAAATGGAAATGGAATTTAACTTAAAACTCACGACACTTGAAAGAATCATCGGAATAATTTTTAGTTTGTTCATTTTAGCTGAAGAATCTAAATACGTTTGGAAAGCGGTTCAATGCACATTGTTCAGACATCCACACGACTCTTACTCTTATGAAGCTTATTCAGCGAAATGAGTCTCAAAATATTCAAGTACACTGCGATTATTTACAGGTGCTTGAAAAGTTTTAGTAAATGTATTGAATTCTCAAAGTATTTAGATGCAGATTGTGGCAACAGTTAAATACATTGATATTCATTTTATGACATTCATTGTTATAACTTAAAATAAAATATTTTTCAAAACGGATTATGACATTACTTGCTGTTGATTCAGTCATGTGTCACGACATATTTAAAAATATATTTCCTGAGAAATTTGATAGTTACCAGTTTATACGATCTTCCTTAAGTATTCATTTTATTCGGAACAGTTGTTTTCAAATAAAATTTTATGTATAGCGTACGACAATTGAAGATAGAAAGTCATTCAAACACTGTTTCATTGTTAATTTTAATTCACCATTCTAAAAATATTTAGATTCAAGTTAGATACACATTGTTCAGCCAACAAATTAACATATTTTTTCTGTTATGATTAGTCAAATGAAATAAATATAAGAGGATGCAGAAGAGTGTTGATGAAGATTAAATATTTTGAATGATTAAACTGGTTTCTAGAAGTATATAGACAAAGAATTTGTCAACAGTGACATCTTTTAAAATACTCCATGCGCTCTTACTTTGTTTAAGCTAAAGTTAAACAATGTTTAAAACTGACTATTTAATACATATGTAAAATCAGGTCATTTGAAGTTGATTCTGCGTGCTACATTTTAAAAATTATTTTTCCATAAATTTAAAATGTAACACTTGTGGAATTATTCAAATGAATTGTTAAAAGTATTTGGTTCATTTTAGCTACAATTGAATGGGATTGAATTAAAACTCATGACAGTTGAAGCAGTTAACGCATTCAAACAACGATTTCTTTCTTAACTTTTGCTCAACAGTCCAAATTGTGTTAAAGTCTATTTCAATACACGACGCGACGTTCAGTCATGTAAATAACACATGCTGTGCATTTATGACGCTTATTCGGTGAGCTGTGTATAATAACCTTGGATATACAGGAAAGTGTAAATATCCTGTAAGAAAGATCATTTCGAATGTATACCGTCTTTCAGCGACTAATGTGATTTTTGAAGTATAAGGCATATTTAGACATAGGGTCTGGCAAAATTAAATGTTTCTAATTTCACATGAAATATATTCCTCGACGACGTTTAGATTTATTTGTATTCAAATGAACTGAAACAATGGAGAATATTTAATGAAACTGTAACAATTCTGAATAATTAAAATATATTTAATCTAGATAGGGATATATTTCGCTGTTTGGAAAACTTTCATGTAAAATTTTAATAACTATATTTTAGGAATTTCTATTATGTATCCTGATATACATAATTTTTATAGTAGTTTTAAAATAGACTCTGCATGGTAATGCAATCTAAATGCTTAATATTTTAAAACACATTTGTTGAATCTTTTCTTAATTTAAAAAAAAAAAAGAAAGTATTTCATCCAATCCACCTCAGTTCAATTAATATTTTGTTTAAAGCTAACCACATGTCTAATCATTTTCACTGTGACTTTGTTCATTTTTAACGCAGCGACCAAGAAACTATTAAATTCTAATTAAGTACAAATTATTCAGCAATCCACATGATAATTGACGTGTGTTGCTTTGTTAATCTTGTAAAATGTGTCTGAGAACACAGAAGAGAGTGTAAATAAACTTCAAGATCGCTTCTGATAAAATTTTCAGTGATTACATTTATTTCTCGAATAATTTAATCAAAAATTTTGGTAAGTGTTGTTTAAAACTTTGTCATGTGTATGTTTAAATCTTTTCATGCTAAACAATCTTGAATGGCTGATAGATTTACTTGCATATGTGGAAATTCTGCAGATATAAAATTAAAGGAAATTTTAAATATATTTTAAAGGTTGTTAAATGTTTATACATAGTGAAAAATCTTAAAATGAAGTATATTTGAAGTCAAATTCGATAATTAAACAAAAAAAATAATAAAAGATCGTATTATAATATAATTTGTAATGAAATCTGATAATTAAAAAATATATAGGTTTCTAAATTTTATCAAAAGTTTTTTCCTGTACACTTTTTTTCAGAAAATGTGACAGTCCAGGATGCGGCGTCACATTTTTTCATCCAATTTTAGCGTCGATGACTTTGGTGTATATGATAAATTACATGGTACAGATAACGGAACTGCCATAGCACCATCACACAGTCCGCTGCAATGTGAAATGAATGGCAATCTGATCACTCATTATGACCACGAGTCAGAGAAACCGTAACATTAATACAAGTGCTGTAGATTTTTAGCTGTAGAATGCATACCTGCCAACATCGCACTAAACTTCCGTACAATTTAGGTTAATTTAACTGAGGTTAAACACGTTTCAAACCAGATTTTTTAAAATAAATGCTTCCAAATACCTTCAAGTGAAACAGTTGATTTTATTCAATGGGATTCCCAGTTAAAAATAACTCCACTCCCTGTATATGAGTAGTTGTATAACACATCTTAAGAGAGCCATGTCAATAAAGTTTAAAATACTTTGAAGTAACAAAATATGTAAAAGAACGAATAAAATGCAATAAATTACAGTCTATTGCAATGAGAAAAAGTTTATAATAATTTAGAGTAACAAACAAAAATTAAAAGAATGCATAAAAGTGCGATATATTACTGTCTAGTGTTTTGCAGGGTATTAGAACTTAAAAATAACAAATAGTGCATAGAAGATGCAACAGATGGCGCGACATGTCCACTGTCTAGTGCTTTGCTGGGTATGATAACTTAGAAAAAAAACCATGAAACTAAATATATATTATTTTTTCTGATATATTTTCTGGTTAGAAACGTCTTTAACTTGGATTAAATTAATTCGTATTGTACGGAAGTTTAGTTGAAAGTTACCAGGTATGAGAATGGAATAAATAGAATACTTTTATTAAGAATTTCTTGACTTTGGACATAAAATTTGAAATTAATTCACGGACATCTTAGACTGCCACCTGAAATTAGAATAATTATGTAGGCATGATCCCCTAACAACAAAAGGATGTAGCAAATCCACTTCTCTTTGACTTTAGACTTATAACACGAATTCGAAAATGATATACTTCACCGAATAATGTTATTTTCATTTTAGATTAGAAGCAGAAGCAGAAACAGATTAACTTGTATGTAGACTTTAAACTTCGAAAATAAATGGTTTATATTCGAATTATATTGACATTTATATTCAAATATAAATGGCAGGATATAATTGAAAAGAAAAATCGCTCGTTCCAGATCTTTTACTAAAATCTGAATCACTTACTTTTACTAATATAGCCCGTTCTAATCTCCTAATTACGTTACACAGACATCTGGACAGTCACGTGACTTATCAGGTGGAAAAACCGAAACAATGAATCAAACCTTTTTTTCTCCAAGCATTGTTTCCAATAATTATAGAAGGCTTCTCGAAAATTCTTATATTTAAATGTTCATTTAATAAGTTTTGTTTGAATCATGTTAACCTATCCAAAATAATAGCGAAGCAATGCATTAAACGTTTGCATATAATACGCGGTTTCATTTAAGAGGCATCATACATTTATTGTAATTAATGATTCTTTAGGTTTTATTTTAAAGGATATATTTTATGCATACATCAAAAGTCCCCTATTTGTTCCTCTCCGCTGCACCTACTAACACATGACTGCATCCATAGCTCTCCCATATTCTCAACTAAAGGTGATGCATTTTTGTAGCAAAATAAGCACCATGGATGTATTTGTTATCTACTGAAAGTATTTTCAATTTCATCGAATTATCTCACTTAAATTAATGCTTCATTGGATATGTTTCCAATGTTATGTCAACAATTAACAAATTTTCGAAAATATTGGATGGAAGTAAAAGCTGAACGAAATGTTTACGACAGTAATGCTGACATCATAAAGATGCTGCTATTGTGGTTAAAATTACATAAAAATTATAAAAAAATGTGTACAATTGTTCATAGTATATTGTTTATAAGAAATTGAGAGTTATAAATAAAAATATTGTATTATGCCAACAGTTACACTCCAAATCAATATCGCTAAAATATGTAGATCCGATAATGAAGCTTTCGCCGAACTTATGTGCAAGTATTGTAATATGCAGTTGCACGCATACGTCAGCGCAAGCATGCATACACATAAGTTCTAAATCTGGCGCCAAAATTATTGTGCATTTTTTTGCAAAAGAAGATTTTGGTGCAATTATAACTGTAATATATTTAAAGTAACATTTGTGCAAATTATATTCCAAGCTTGGAGAGGGCACTGTCTTCTAGTATTTGTAAATTATAAACAACGGAATATTAGCTGCAAAATTATTATCTAACCAACACTAGTGTTTTATTTCGTCTATAATTTGCAGAAAATCAAGAAATATCTGTCACAATTGCTTTTACGTTTAACCAAATATAAGAATAGTATACCTGCTTGTACGTATGTTAATGTAGAACTCAGTAGTTCCAAAAATCAATTTCCTGTTCAGTAGATTTACAAAGATTCATTTTCGATATCTGTCATATTTAGCAAAGTTATATGCCTTTAGCAAAGTTATGTCATAACATAGATTTATTGTTCAACATTTAAATAAGTTTTACGTTTAATATTCCTCAAATACTTCGAATATTAAAATTTAGCAAATATTGCAGTTTTATTTTGTTCATATATTCTGGATATGAAGGACGATTTATCATTTTTCGGTAGTGTTTGGGAAGATAATTTATCGCTCAGCCATATTTAATAAATGTCTACTTATTTATAGTAGTTTTGTAACAAAAAAAAGCATTATGTAAATTTTAAATGGAGTTTTGAATTAGATAATCCTCTTAATTAGATAATATAGTAGTTTTATATATGGTGAAATAGAATTAATTTGTAAACATTTAATTTCGAACTTTTAAATCACATGACAAGAAATTTTAATAGAGTTTCTACAGAAACTTCGTTAAAATGCCCTTTTTCCGAAGTACTACTAATGCTACACAATTCTATTGTAAGGAGTTTATTGATATGTGGAGCAGAGGGATGGAGAATTATGGAGACAGAAAGAAAGAACTTAGCAGCAGTGGAAATGGATGCCCTAAGAAGATCATGCAGGATATCAAGAATAGAAAGAATAAGAAATGAAAGAATCAAAGAAAGAAGCAATTCTTCAAAAGAAGCAATTAATCTGGTATGGTTATATTAAAAGAATGAGTGATGAGAGACTACCCAAAATCGCATCTAATTATAGAACAAACCAAAAAAAGAAACGAGGAAGATCACGAAAGATCTAGATGGATGGTATAAAAAAACCATGAGGGATAAGAGGAGGAATGGACCGTTGACCGGAAGAAATGGAATGGTCTCTTGTAGATTTTTCGGATGGTGGCACTTGACGCCATATATATATACAGTGGAACTTCCCTTTTCCGAAGTCCCTATTTAACGAAGTTTTCTACTTAACGAAATTTTCTGCAGAACCTTGACTTTGAACACCATTATCATGTAAATTAGTCTCCATATTACGAAAAGTATATTCTATACAGGGTGTTCCGTTAAAGGGGTCCAATATTAATAGGGGTAATAGAGGAGATCACACGGAGCATAAATCAGTATATAATGCCTGGCCGGATCTCAATAATTTTCAAGTTACAGCAAATAGAATGAAAAATCGGAAATTTGTAAAAAAAACCCTCATTGCTAAACTATCGATAATGCTACATAAAAACGAAGCACATATTTAGAAAGAGCAGAAAAAATCCTACGAAATGACATAAGTTGTTTTAGAATATTGAGAATTAATGGCGAGTTACAAGCTCTGAAACAGTGAAAAAATACAAAATCAAATATTTAGCAAAATAGTTAATCGTTAATTCCAAAAATGCAACTCTACCTACATCAAGGAAAATGTTATAAAATTTGGTCCATTCCGAAAGCTTTCGAAGAAGCTGACAATAAACCATATCAGTTTAATTGTATGGGAGAAATCAAGCAGTTCCCTAGTTACAACTCTGTACTGTTGCACGCTCGGAAAGAGCGAAACTCCACCCATGACGATTGTAAACACCCCGTTTTAATATCTTTCAATTATACATTTCTGATCAACCTCTATCAATACCCTTTCCTACGGGATATCTTACCGCAGTTACTGTAAAATGTGCCAGCAACATTGCGCCACAATATGTGGTTTATGCACGATGGCGCACCGGCACATTTTTTCATAGGTGTTCGCAATCACCTCAATTCAACATATCCTGGGAAATGGATTAGACGCAGTGGACCTGTTGCTTGGCCTGCACGCTCTCCAGACCTCAATCCGTTAGACTTTTTTGTTTGGGGACACCTTAAATCGCTGGTGTATGAAACGCCTGTGGATACACCGGAGGATTTACTAGCGCGAATCGTTGTCGCTGCAGGAGACATTCCCAACTCCGTCGGAGTTTTTCGGCGTGTTCGCCAATCTTTACGACGTCGCTGTCGGCTGTGCGATTCTGTTAATGGGCGCAACTTCGAACACCTATTATAATAATGTCCGTTCGTCTGCCTTCCGACATTGAACTGTGCAGCGCAGGCCAGAAGACTATGCTTCACATATGTCATAAAGTACGTGGAATGTAATTCTTTATTTGTCATTTTTCTTTTATTTTCAACACTTTTTGGCACAGTATTTTGTAAGTCACAGACTGTGGTGTACTCAAATTGTAAATTACAAAGTTTGTATGAATTAATTTAAAATTTAGTGTCTTTTTTAAATTTATAATTAATAAAATTATTATGCTATTTGTTATTATTATTTCCTATCATAAATTATGATGCACATATACATACAATAATTGTCCATGTAAAACATGTACTGAAACTTCTTGCATAGTTACAAATCGCAATATTTTTAATTATTTCCGAATTTTCACCACCAGTTTAATTTTAAGGAATTTAACTTAAGCTTTATATCAATAAAAGACCACTTTAAAATGTAGACTATTATTGTAAAGTTATTTTGGTTCATTCAACTCTTGAATAATTAAAAATGTTGCATCTCAGAAGAAGCATGATCGAAAATGTATAGTTGAGTGTAATTAAAAAGGCGGTGTTTCCAATCGTGATGGGCGGAGTTTAACCTTTGCTAGTGTCAAAGAAAGCGGAGTTGTAACTAAGAAACTGATTAATTTCTCTCACACAATTAAACCGATATGGTTCATTGAAAGCTTTTTCGAAAGTTTTCGGAATGGACCAAATTTTACTACATTTTCCTTGTTGTAGCTAGAGTTGTCTTTTTGGAATTAACGATTAACTATTTTGATGTATATTGGATTTCGTACTTTTTTCACTGTTTCAGGGCTTGTAACTCGTCAATAAATATTGCTATTTTAATACAATTGATGTCATTTTGTAGGTTTTTTTCTGCTCTTTCTAAATATGTGCTTCGTTTTTATGTAGCATTATCGATAGTTTAGCAATGAGGGTTCTTTTACAATTTTCCGAATTTTCATTCTATTTGCTGTAACTTGAAAACTATTGAGATCCGACCAGGCTTTATATACTGATTTATGCTCCATGTGATCTCCTCTATTACCCCTATTAATATTGGACCCCTTTAACGGAACACCCTGTATAACTAAGTTTTATCATTTATTGTGCGTGTACAGAATTCAAACGGAGAGATTGTTTTTGCGATAGATGTATGAATTTATTTAAGCGGACTGTTTGAAAATGAACATATTTTAATCATTTAATCAAAACACACACATTTAATCACATTTCATCAAAAAAGAAAAGATACGCTTCACTTTTTGTCTACTTATGTTTATTTTGTGTTTTATAAGACATTATTCTAATTAAAGTTTTTTCCTATGCCTACATCGCATTAAAAAAAATGACAGCTCCATTAAAATACATTTTTCAAATATTTCAATTTTATTTGTATTATGTGTATACAAGTTTCATGAATTTATGTTGATTTCTATTTAACGTATTTTCTTCATAATGAAGTGTTTAAGTGTAATGAGGAGACTTTGTTAAATGGAAGTTTCACTGTATATGTATGGTGAAATAGAATTAATTGGTAAACATTTAATTTCGAACTTTTAAATCACATGACAAGAAATTTTAATCGAGTTTCTCTTGGAGGTATATAAATCTATGTAACCTCAAAAACTCGAGGGCTCAGGGCTACGAAATTTGGCACACGGGTTGCTGGTACGGGGCCCATGAACGATTGGGTAAAAAAAATTCGAAAATTTTAAATAGATTTTTTTTTTTTATGTGTTTGACGAATTTTTGTCATTTTTTATGTTTAACCCGTAATCACGCGAGATCTAACCAGTTCTAAATGTTTACTGCAATGTGAGATATGCATATTATGGGCACCAAATGCAGTACTAAGAAACTGTAGCAGGTATTATACACTGTAAAAAATGACCAATGTTTCTTATTTTATGAAAATATGCTATAACCACGAACGAAAATATAATATAATCTTCTGAGTTATCCGAAATTTCAAATAGCATGTTACATTGTCTTTTGAATCTCCAGAAATGAATACATTTTCAAAATTTAAAGAATAATTTATAAAAACAAATTATTTTTATCTACCCGAATTTTTCAGAAACGTTTCCGAAGGGTTTTTAAAGTGCATTAATTAGTGTCCTCAGGCTGGAATACCTGTTTTTCGAATGTTATCCATTCTCAAGTACACGTTTTCAGCCGCATAAGTTAATTTATACATGAAAGAGTAAAGAACTTTATGTATTTTAATGTTATTGTTAACGCTGTTAATTTTGCATGTTTGTCTGTTAAACTTTTTTTTTTTGAGCATGAAAATGTTTACTTCAGAATTGATAGCATTCGAGAAACAGGTATTCCGGGCTGAGGACACTAACTAATACACTATAAAATCCCTTCGGAAACGTTTCTGAAAAATTCTGGTTTCTGGTCGTAGCGCAAAATAACAGAGTATTAAAATTCTAAAAATTAATATCAACTGCTTTCATATATATTTTGTTCATCAAAATAAAGAGAGAAAAGGAAATCGCTTACCTTTTCTATGATCGATCGCGTTGTAGGTAAATATCCGAATATCTAATAGAACATTCACGGATGTATCCTTCAGATATGAAAATGGTTATACAACACAATTGAATATATCCTTTTGAAATTGTATAGCTGAAAGAAACTTGTTAATAATATTAGTTTAAATTAAATAAGTGAGTAGACTTCTGGAACTTAAATTTTAAATTTATATATTATATGGATTAATTTACAATTATTTAAGTAATTGACAATTTTAGAAACATTTTAGTAATTATTTCAGGAGACATATTCCTGCATCTATACAGCATGGATTTTTGAAATACACTGAATCATAATCACGAAATCTGGAAAGTTGAAAATGATGTTACAAATGTTCGTTGTAACTATCAATGTATTACATATTTCACAAGTGATTGGGATTTCCAAATTAGTTGATAGCCATTACAAAAAGTTGATTAGTTCATATTTCATATTTAATGTTTAATAACTATCTTATAAAGTGTATTTGAGTTCCATAATGAGTTTATAATAATGTGATAACAAACATTAAAACATATTTCACTTTTATTAGATGAGAGATAAAATAATAAGATTATAATTGCCTATTGTATCATGTCTTGAAAGTTGAGAGGGTAAAAATCGGTGACGAGCTTTAACAGATGTAACGATGAAAGAAATTTATAGCTGTGTTTTTCTCTGTACTTTCACTTTCTCTTTTTTTTATTTATCTTGAGTGGAAAATGATTAAATTAATTCGAATAAATGGATTACTATTTAACAGTTTCTACAGAAACTACGTTAAAATGCTCATTTTTTCCAAGTACCAATGCTGAGTTCCTGTCTTTCTTTTCTGATCAATTTTATGTAATACAAAACCTGTATAAATATGACAGTGTTACTAGCGATAGAAATCCCAGTGGAATTGTGTCCTTTTTGTAGAATTTGTTTTTGTTTTTTTACTAAAATTTCACAACATTTTACTAAATTGTTTGTATTGTTATTGGTTGTTGTAACTTGTATACAGTTGTAAACACACAGAATATGTGGTGATTTATGACTTACATCCGGCCAATATACGTAAAATGCCTTGAAATTCGTTTTTTAATTTATAATTTAGTTCTAAAAATATTAAAATGCTGTATTGACATCGGAAAACTACCTGTGTACATAACTTGTATTATTCTAGCATATCAGGAAGTGAATGAAAAATCGATTACAAAATTTCATCTTTACATACATTAACCCAGTTAATCAAATAAAAGGGTATTTAAAAAATATATATATATTACACCCTTTATTATTTTTTCTTTATATTTCATACTTTTTAGCGTTTAAAATATTTCGTTGTTGCCGTTTCACAACCGAATTTTACATAAATGAACCAAGTTCAGTTAAATAACAGAGTGCAAAATTCATGAATTGCACTTGAAACCGATTGCAATGAATTTATTTTGTACATAATTTTTAGTCATATTGGAATATTGTCGTGAAACATCCAGTACTTCATATCCAAAATTACTATATGGATTTGCCGTGCGAAAGCATGTTCGAAGCCGCGTATTGTGAACAGTAGGATAGAGTGGCTACATACGGGATATAAAATTTGATTAGATGAGGCGATTTTGGGCGAACACGAATAGCCAGACACCATGGCGAGTCTGGCTCTATCGCCAAACTAAAGTTTATTAAGAGCCTACGCCAGCCATCCGAAGAAACTCGAACGCTAATGTTAACTCTATGGGAAGGTTCTTTACCAGGTTTCTCGTGCGCATTTTAAAATTTTTAAATGATTTTTTTTTCCCATAGGATAGTTGAGATCGATCTCTGACGTTGTTAGTTTTTACTTTTTAGATTTTGGTTCCAGTTTCAAAAATATTTAAATTGATATAGGTAACTCAGGTGCACTACAAGAGGCTTACTAAAGAATGTGGTATGTATGACATTTATATTTCCTTTACAGGGACACTCAAAAGAATTTCGTTACATTACGATATCGGGGGGGAAATCATTTCCGGTTTATTTTAATAATGTGTCACAGTTTCAGACATATTGAAATTTATATATGTGACTAAGGTGCTTTACAAAAGGCTTACTATAGAATTTTGTGTGTATAGCAGTCAACGTTCATTTACAGGGACATACAAAAGAATTCGGTTCTGTCTGTTAACAATAATTACTGGAAGTGCGTTTTCGGTTGCTGAACGCGTTATTAAATTTAACTGAACTTTTGTCTATTACTTGGTGTGTATAAATTCTATAGATCATATATAGGGCAGCACAAAAGTTCACGAGTACATTTCCGTTTATTGACGGAAATTCCAAAAGGGAAATTTTCAACTGTGCTACGCGTTTTTTGACTAAACTAAAATTTAGCATTCCATGTAGTATATATACAAATCTATAGATCATATACAGGGCTACACAAAAGAATTTGAATATTTACTGAGATGAATTACAGGAGGAAAAATACAGAATATTATGTGCTTAGCATTCATCGTTCATTTACACGGGCACACAAAATAATTCGATTAAAGAAGTGTGTGAACACTACTTGTTGGAAGTCCGTTTTCGGTTGCCAAACACGTTTTTAACTGTAACTATTTTTCTGCCAATTACTTTCTGTGTATAAATCCTATTGTTCATCTATCTATCTATCTTGTCTGTCACAAAAGATTTCGAGTACATTTCCGTTTATTGACGGAAATTTCAAAAGGGGGATTTTAAACTGTGCTATGAGTTTCCTTACTGAACTAAAATTTAGCATTCTATGTAGTATATATAGAAATCTATAGATCATATATAGGGATGAACAAAATAATTTGGATATTTCTCCGAATATTGTTCGTAATTCCTGAAATTGGATGTTTAAATGTGTTATGCTTTCTCCAAATTGTTTACTTAGACCTGGGCGGGGCGAGTTGAGCTTAAGCCAAAAGGTAGGCCTCCCCGTTTGCTTTGATTTTGACCTTGTTTACTTAAACATCATCTTTCACCTTATTAAACGGTAAAGATTTATAAAAGGATTCTGGAAGTTTTGAAAAGTGTTACATAATTGATGCATGGCGCATGATTTTTCGTTCTTATTGAATTTCAATATGCGATTTCTTAATAACAATCATCTGCTCACTTAAAGCTGAAAATGTTGACTAAATGAGGTAAATAATACTATTAAAATTTGTTTCCATTTTTTCGGCTATTTTGAGGGTCCTGTAAATTAACATTTTTTATTTGTCTGTCAAGATAATTTGATATTTAAAGAAGGATAAACATATTCATTTTGAGCAACAAAACTTTATAAAAATGGATTAAGGAAAGTTAATTGGAAAAGTTGTTTGAAAAGCAAAAATACATTAGAATTTTCGCATTATGAAATAATGAATAAAACTTCTGTTAATTGCATTATATATTTGTAATTTTCAAAAAATGTAGGATTAAATTTTAAAAAATGGGGTATTTTAAATTTAAAATGTTTTATGTAGTAAGAACTGAACAAAGAGGTATAATCATTAAATTTATATCTATTTGTAGTAACTTATTATACCTTTTGTAAAATTCAAAAAATGCAGGATTAAATTTTAAAAAAGGGGTATTTAAAATTTAACGTGTATTATGTAGTAAGAACTGAACAAAGAGTCATGATCATTAAATTTGTAGAAACGTGATAGTATCTATAGATTTTCAATTTGATTTAATGGATTCTAACAGAAATTGTAAAGAACATTTGTTTAATTTTATTTTTCCCCTTTTCAAATCCTGGTATGAAAAATATGTTTCAAAAGACATTTCATTGTGACTTGAATCATTGTGCTGATCTATTTATCAAAAAAATCGATAACGATTTGACTTAGGAAGTTATTTTTTTTATTTCAATGTTATTATTTCAGCGATTTATGAATATGCCATTTATAAACGATATTTAACAAAATAGGTTATATAATTCTTTTGTATATATTTTTTATTGTATGTCGACGCATAGTTTTTGAAAGGATGTTGAAACATTCATAATCAGATTTTAAAAATTTTACGACAAATTTGAAAAGAGTTTATGATTTCAATTTGTTAAGAGGTTATAATTCCAATTTGTTTAGAGATTATAATTCCAATTTGTCTGGCGGTCTGTCTGTCTGGCCATCTGCCCATGCTCTAACTCGCGTAAATATACTCGTTCTGCTATGTAATTTATAAATGTTATTGAGGTTTATTATAGAAGGATCGCTATTGAAAATGAAGTGTTTAGCATTTATAGTTCATTCACAGAGACTAACAAACAAAAATTCCATTTGATTATGGTGTAGGGGGGATGGGGATCGTTTGTGGCGCATTTTGATTGTGCTAACTCAAACATAATGAAATAGACAAGCATCGTTGAAGTAGACGGCGACAGTTTTTTATACAGTATAGAGTAAGTAGCATTTATTTTCAATTTACAGAGCTAACAAAATATTCCCATTACATTAGGATCTATCGGAAAAAATCGTTTGCAGCGTATTTTAATAATGTTACACCATTTTATTTCAAGCATAATGAAATTAATATACACCCCCGAGGTGCACTATAACGTGTTTTCTATAGATTACTGGTTGCGTAGAATTTATCGTTTATTTATATAGACACTCAAAAAATACAGTTACAGGACTGGCGATAACTTCTGGATGTACGTTTTAAGCTGTTATATGCATTCTAAAACATAACTAATTTTTATTGTATTCTTAAATGTGTAAATCATATAAAGGGTTGCACGAAAAAATTCGCAGATATTACCGGCTATCAACAGCAATTTCTATTTTTTTTTATTATTATTATTTATTTATTTAGATTGCATGGAAAAAGGGAAATTTCTGAACAATATTATATTATTCTGAACAATATTATAAGTGTTTGAAAGTGTTTAGTAATCTATTCTGTGATGAACGATTTTTTGCTCTTGTTGTTAGAAAAGGCTCATTTTAGTGGTGGATCCAAAAGTAGTATATTTGTATTTCTGTTTGTTTTTGTGCGTTTTGGATTTTATTGGCTCTAACTTTTAAAAAATCGCCAATGTTCACAAATTGTAATTATGATGTTAATGTACACAGTTCTACTAAACATTTAAAAAATAGTATTGTGTATATATTTTGTTTTTAGAAACATCATAAAATTTAATACTGGATTTTCAACTACGCGTCAAAAGAGTGATATTGGAAAATGTGGGATTTGTAGTTAATGGGGATATCAAAAGAAGTTGAACAAAAAACATTAGTCTATACCAAACCACTCTGACTGAAATATACCAATTGACTTATAATATGGGTAAGAAAGAATCCCTTGTGATGTCGGTGTTATTTTTTCCTTATAAATTACTTGTTATCATCGGAAAAAAGTTATTGAAGCATTCATATAATGCTTTAAAATAATTACGATTGTATCGTAGGCTTTTTGAAAAAAAAAGAAATGGAAAATTGTAGGATTTTACATAACTATCATTTGCAGCCCTTTAAAAGTCACATAAAAATTAAAGTACTAAACTATCGAAAATAAGCAATAGCAGTGTCCAGACAGACTATTGTTTTTGAAAAGTGAAAAAACTCAACTGAACTGTCTGGAAAATTTATGATACCCACTGCTCGCCATCTAAATAAACGGGATTTTCGAGAAGAAACACATTCAAATATTTAAACTAAAACATTTAAGTTACATCAATTTTTCTCCAACACTTTATATTCTGGAATTTTCATCTATAAGATTTAGACTATCAAACTACGTTTTTAATGAATAGTAAGATGTTTTTAGTATCGTACACTATAGGCAGATAAAATAAACATTACATGTACCAGAACTTCGTAATTAATTGCGCGTAGTGCACGATTATCATTTCAAAGAATGATGGAATTTTGCCCGTATAAATCGATGAGCAGCAGATTTGAGGGGCAGGTTTATTTACTAATTGAATTACAGGAAATTGCATAGGAAAAGGAAATATTGATATAGAAAATTATTAATAGAAATAAAGAAAAAGAGATTTTTATATAATATATTCAACAATCTAATAAAGAGAAATAGTGGTGTCACAATTAACAAAACGTTCGTCATTTTTATAGATACGGATTGCTACAAGAAAGTTATGCTCAAGTATAGATGTGATTTTGAGATAATTTTAGCTGAGTTAAAGTCAAAGGTGTGAATATATTCTTTTCAATCATTCTAATTTCTGAATTGTCAAGTAAAGCATGAAATGTGTGTCCATTAACTCAATTATAAAATTTGTAATTCCCACAAAAAATGCATTAAATTAAAATGTAAATATTGACTAATTTGAAAGTTTAACTAAAGTTTTTAGAGTTTAAGTTTTTGAAAGTTAAGAAGTTTTGGAAGTTTTGGGAGCTAACCTGATTTAACCCCTTGGAGGGTAAGCACGGGGTCTAAAAATGCTCAATTTTGCGATGTTCCGACACCAGTAAATTTTAATAATGAATTTTTACTTTCTCAATCTGCAAACAACAATACTAAATATTTTTATTTAATAATACTGGTGGCAAAGTTATATATTAAAAAATGGTATATATTATATACCGGTGCCCCTCAAGGAGTTAATCTGTTGATTTTCATTTTAATTTAATCAATACTTTAAATTACTGAAATGTATACAGGTTCAATTTCCGTTTCAATTTAAAATGTGAACTATATGATTTACTAAACATTCAACAAAATTTAAATAATTTGTGCAAATATCCATATAAATAAACAGTATATTCTAGACTTAAGAACAAACATTTTTTACAAATTCATTTTATAATTCCAGCACATTTATGGATAAATCTTTAATAATTTTATGAAGAGATATATTTCTTTATCAATACATATTTTTTATTTTATGTTCATATCATATTTTGTTATATAAACTTAGTGTTTTTTTTATGAACTTAAACTTAAAATTCGAACTTTCAATAAAATTAAAATCGTTGTCGAGAGTAAATCATCTCATAATGGGTGATCAATAAAAATCCACAAAAATTAAATTTATTTATATATTTTTATTAAATTCAAAACATAAATCAAACAACACATTTAAAGTATAATATTAATAAACCGAAAATAATCATCAATCACATTTTATCGATTCCCAACATTTCCACTTCGACGACTAAATCCAATTTCTATTGTGGTGCCAGCTGCAAGTTTCTTCACAAGCTTTATATCTGTTTTTTAAGCAATATCTAATTCGATTAATGATCTGATCTATTCAGTGCTTCCAAGATTTTTCTAAAAGTTTTCCTTTTAAATCTGGAAAAAAGTTTGCTTCCGGAACATTAACTGGATTATCAACCTTTTAACAAAAAATTGGCTTATTTTTCTTACAACTCATCAGCAAATTTTTCGCATTGTGAAAACTTCATAAATTTCACATAATTTTACCGTGTTTACCGTAATTAACATTTAACGTGTCAAAAATTGGAAATTATTTTTTATTAGCTTTTTATTAAATTTTCTTTAGAAAAGGAGCTATGTCTAAAAAAGTCTGAGCTTTTTTTATATGATCAAGTGGTAGTTTGATCTTTGAAGTCAACTGTCTCAAAATGGCGATTTGGTCATTCTGCGGACGATTTCTGAAAAATGGTTGGTTAGAATTTCATGAAATTTTGATTGAATGTCTTAACCACGCAGATGCACAAAATGACCTATTATTGTCTCAAGTAACAAGTTTGGAATTCATGACTACTTTTGCATTAAAAATCTCGATATTTCGAATTTTTCAAAAAAAAAAAATGTTTTTTTCTCAGGACCTACACATTTTATTTTTTTATCGTAGGTCATTTCGAGCACACATTATATATTTTATATGTACTCATTAAAAAAAAAAAATTGGCTGGTTTTAGAAATTCAAATGTGAAAAATCATGCGTGCAATACATGCAGCAATAATTCTTTCGTAAAAATTTTATTATATTTTATGAGTGTATACATTTTTGGAGAATTTTAATTTATAAAATAAATCTTTATTGATATGTTTTTTAAATTTTATAATTCAAAGTCAATTAGTTACGGAGTTACTGTAATTCTTATAGAGGTCCCTTTTTGATGTATTTTGTGAGTTCAAAGGTTACCCGACCCCTTAAAAAATCACACGTTCCTCAAATGCATTCGTTAACCCGCTTCATCATTAGCGTATATAGGCATCCATTTGAGGCATTTCTTTTTTATTTATAAATTCCGAATACATAACTGAAATTCCGAAAGAAGAAATTTCACTTTATGTAAACACAAAAAGTCAACATTATTTGAAGCAAAAATTACTAACCAGAATTTCTTATCTTGCATTGGGAATTTCTGAATACAAAAGAAGTTCCTGACATGCAAAATTCGGATGCAAATGTGTTAAGACAGACATCATGATTTATTGCTAAAATTTGTCTTCCGAATATAAGGTTGATTTATTCTTTATGGCCCTATCGAAACCGAAACAAAAACTTTGCTTTTATTTTTTCAGAGAGTACTTTATATATCAGTCTTTGAGAACCAGAGTGGACTACCTCACATTTTTCTGAAAAATGTGTTTGAAATATTAAAGCTCTGTATGTCATTCCATCTGTTGCCTGTATAATTAATTTTATTAATTAGGAAGCATTTCATGTGATGGAACCACTTTAACAGATAGTCCAATGTAGCTTGGATATCATGTTGCCAGTGCAAGAGTGGGTCAAATGGCTTTACCCATGCTGGCACTGCCAACTTAATCACCATATATTTGCTGAAGAAGATTGGTCTCATCTGACACTGGCAAAACTGGCGTAAAAGAGTTTTACAAAAATTTGTACACATTTTGGAAACCACAGATGAAATCACAGTTAATGAGGTTAGTCTACTCTCGTTCTCAACGACTCATGAGGGGGCATCATATAAATTTGAGAAATGTAAATGATTATAACCATACGTTTGCGAGTTTGAAAAAGTAAAATATGATTCATCGTCCAGAATTCAGAATCTCTGAATAATTCGACACTAGAGGTCACACATTTTTCCTGTTTCTAACTGTAGTGTAGTCCGCTGCCAGAACCATGTTACATGAAGCAGGTAACTCTTGTTTTCAAAGCGTTTCAAAACGTCATAAGTTATTATTTCCTAAAATTCTTAATATTAAATGATAACATTTTCAAAATAGAACTTTTGTAGACATTATCGGATATATGTTTTATTTGAGACTACATTCTTGTAAAAAGAAAACAAAAACGTGAACGCAAATATATGAATATAAAAATAAATATAACCAGTTTAATGTCGTTTTCAACATATTAAATTAAAGTGCATATCTTTACAAATCACTCATTAATATTTATATCTTTCAATTTATGTATATATAAATATAAAAAAAAGATTCTGTACGACTGAAATTATTTTATTTCAACATTTAGAAAAATCTCAATTTTTTGTAAATCAAGATATAATAAAATACACTAATCCATGAAAATAAGTTTAAAGATAATTTTTGATCTTGAAGTACAGTCGTGGGAAAGAAAAGAAAACACCCACTACTAGCTAGGCGAAAATCATCGTATAAAAATAGGATTCGTACCGATCTGTTAGTAACAACGTTTACTATTTAATGTTATATATTAATTTTGATTAGAGGGTCTTTACTTAAAGAATTTCAACCCCCAAACGTGACGATTTTCAATTCTAAAACCTAATTTAGTTTATCATTAACCTTGTTTGAGTTTATCGGTAAATGTTACGTAATGATTCCAAATGACAAGTCATTCGGTCAAGTAGTTTAGGAATTATACAAGTTTAAAGATTGGAACTCTTGATGTTACATTCATTTTTAATCTTTGCAAATCAGATTTCAATGCCGATACTTTTTTAAGCACAACCCAAAACTATTTAGAGGAGTGAGCTGTAAATATGGATTCATCTCTTCGAAGCTTCTAGAGATTGATTTCCTTTTTTTTTAAATCATATGTTACAACTTGTAATTTTTTCGAAAAATAATTTCAATATATATAATTTTACAATTTATTTTTCGAAACAATATGAATTGTAACAGAGTTAGTAAGGGGTAATAAATTTTATCAAAGATGGTTGCTTCTTGAACATGAAGTATTAACAGTCGGTCTTTCCACTTCTGTATACATAATGATATGGAATTTAATTATAAAAGTATTTCTTAGCCTGTTCTTCAATTAAGCATAACTTAAACCATGCTGTAAGAAGCGTATGACGATCAGTGGTACGTTGCACTGCATTATTCTCATGACAACTTTGAAAATGAGAAATTTGTCTGTAAGACAAATGAATAGCAAGGCGAATAATTTGATGCAATATAAAGTGCATGCTAAATTCTACAAGCCGTCACATTGCTTCGGGAGCACTAATATATTGAGATCTCAACATGATTAGTGATATGAACAGACATTTTGTTGATCGTTAATATTTTTAATAACTAAATTTGCACAATACTATCCTTTGTATTAGATATACGTATATATATAAATATATATAACTGACTTTATAGATGTGCAACCTTCAACATTGATGCGTGCATCATATTTTTGCAAAAAATGTGATTATATGGAACAACATAATGATTATCAACAGGTTTCCCTCTTATCAAAACATTAGATGTTTCAAGGGATATTCATTAACACTAACTTGGGTAGTTGAAACTGTTTTGGAAAATATTTTTTACATTTTGGATAGACTCTTATATTGCGGTCAAAAGCCCCATCATCATGTTGAAAAACCATAGCCACTTCATTAGATGTTGTCAAATTGTATCGGTGTTAGTCCAAGAGACGATCTCGACGTAAAATCATATTTACCCGGGGATTGGAAGATTGTGTCTTGTAGCATGCTCCTGCTGGTCTCGTTCAACCTCATTAAGCATTTTATATGCTTGAGCAAATGGGTTGTGTCTAGAATTTCATTAATTCGTGTTAAACATGCGGTAAACAATTTTTATTGGGGTCATTATTAAGTCGTTCCTGCACAGCTTGTGTTGTATCTAATACATACAATTGTGCTCAATATTTTCTCTGTTGACTTTCTTCTGGATGAGAAGTGCGATGGTAAAATTGTCCTTGTACTCTAAAACTGTAAGATCCATGTCTTGATGAGTTTCCAGTAAGTTCAACTATCTTTGAAGCAAAAGAAATTGAGTTGTTATATTGGCGGATATATATTTTTTAATTTTTGTAATCTGGATCGGATTACTCATTTTGAGGCAAAGACTTGCCGTGTAGGCATTAATTTCAAACGTCCTTTATGACAACAAAAGTTAAACATACCATCTGATGGTTTTTCAACTTCAAAATGCAATGCTTTGCATAATTGACATTTTATATTCATAGGACCACAGTAGTGATTCTCCACATTATTTGCAACAGCATGTCTATTCGCAGCAGCTACTTGTTGCCTAGTGGCTACTTGTTGCCTAGTGGCTATTTGTTGCCTAGTGGCTACTTGTTGCCTAGTGGCTATTAGTTGCCTAGTGGCTACTTGTTGCCTAGTGGCTATTTGTTGCCTAGTGGCTACTTGTTGCCTACCAGGAATACATCCAGTCTGGCATTTTCACTTATATGCGTTAGAAAGGCTGCAACTTTACAGCGCAAGATGGAATGTTATACATGAGCACACTATAGTGATCTCTCACTTATACGCGGTACACGGAAATCATTTTTCCGCACCAGTTTTTTTAAAAGTAATTTTCGTTTTCTTGAATCGCAGAATTTATAAATCGAATTTTACTGTTTTAAAATAGTGGTATGAAAAAGTAATTACTGAACATTGCGTATAAGTGAGAGATCACTGTATTTAGTGGCGAACACGAGACGAATAAGTTCTCAGCATCGGATAATACATCTAAATTCCAAATTAAATTATCAGCAGGACGGCGTAGTTTCAGTCCTGCTGAAAATTTAATTTGAAATTCATAATCAATCTTATTTATTATTTTTAATGGAGTTCCCTTGTAATTTAATACATTTAAGACACACTCTTGTGGGCGAATTCTTTAGTGCAGCCCTGTACGAGGATGGTTCAAAAAGTTCTCGGTCTAACAAAAAAAATAAAATATTTTTGACAATATTTCATTTTATTTTTCAACTTGCAACACAATACATTTCAGAAGACTCTTGAGAAACGTTCATACTTTGGCTTTTTTGATAGACGTTCAATAAACGCAGCACGCATCGAGCGGAAAGCTTTTTCATACCCAAAACATCGTGTAAAATGTAGTAGACACGCTCTATCGAGATGTTTGTAATTTCAGCAAGATCGTGTATCTCAATCGGCGATCATTCAATACAGCAGTATAAATTTTTGAGACGATTTCGTCGGTCGAAGCGGTTTTTGGACATCCTGAGCGTTTATCATCGTGAATGGATTTTCTACCATTCGGCAGACCATAAATTCGGCAGACCACTTTTTTTCGTTGAACACGAAGGACAAGAATTCTTTAACGTGGAATGTAACTCTTTTGCTATATCCGTGGGGTCTAAACCTTCTTTAACAAAGTATTTTATGACAGCTCGAACTTCAATTTTTTTCCATTTTTAGAAAATGTCAAAACTTGTTTACTTTACTTTATCGCCAAGCAATAACCAATAAACTTACGCGTCTGAATCTCGGCAGCATGTCATCTAAAAGATCATACTTTTCAAACACCATCGTCATTTGGTTATACTTGTTCCATTTCTGTTTCAGGCTGAGAACTTATCAGCCCACCCTCGTACTTTTCTACTTAATAAAATAAACTGTGCTACAGAAATAATGTCCTGCGAAGGGCTATTTTTTTATACCAGAATCTGGTGATTAAAATGCATGAAATGTTCTTCTTTTTTCTGACTTTAAGTATGGTAATATATTATTCGCCCTATTAGCATTTAAGAAATAGAAAAACATACTTTCTGGAAAGAATATGGTAATATATTGTCATAACTTAAGTTTTAACAAGCTAATAACACAAAAACAAAAATTCTTACTTTTGCAGATTTGTTCTTATTTAAACGTTCACCACACTTTTAATTGAAAAAAACTTTGAAATAAATACATATTGCATTTTTTTCTTTATCCCTCTTTTTAAATTAAAAAATTAAAAATACGAGTTTCCAAACTTTCAATAAAACTTGATCATCCTTCAAAACCTTTTATCTGTAAAATATCGATTATGTCGAAATTGGAAACAACATGAATGTAATTATTTGGCAACGCTTATTGATAAAATCTTTATTCATGTATTAAATAATTCTTCATTTTATTTACCAATAAATTTTTATTTCTGTTTATCAAATTTCAGATTAAAAATTTTCAATAGAATTTAATTATTCTGTACAACAATTTATCTATGTAAATATCGATAGTGTCTAAATCTAAGAAATAAAATTATAGTACATTTTGTCCACCTTTCAATAAAGTTAATTAGAAATTCGTACAGCGATTTTTAACACTTTCCAACCTAGTTGAAAAGTGTTTATGACTTGGGTTTGTCTGGCCGTATGGCCGTTTGGCCGTCTGCCGCCTCTCCGTGCTCTAACTCCCGTAAATATGCTCGGATTGCCCTGCAATTTTTATATGTTATTGTCGTTATCTATAGCATGTTCCCTATTTCAACTGAAGTGTGTAGCACTTATAGTTTTTTTACAGGGACACTCAAAATAATTCCGTTACATAACGGTCAATGGGGAAAAATCATTTAAGGTTTATTTTAATGATGTTACACAATTGCAAACATATTGTAATTTATATATATCACTAAGGTGCATTACAAGAGGCTTACTACAGAATATTGTGTGTATAGCAGTCATCGTTCATTTACAGGGACACACAAAAAATTCTTTACTGTCTGTTATTAACGATATTTCTTGGAAGTGCGTTTTAAGTTGCTGAACACGATTTTAAATTTAACTCACTTTTTGTCTATTACTTGGTGTGTATAAATTCTGTAGATCATATACAGGGCAGCAAAAAAGTTCGCGAACACATTTCCGTTTATTGACAGAAACTCCAGAAGGAGAATTTTAAACTGTGCTACGCGATTCCTAACTAAACTAAAATTTAGCATCCTATGTAGTATATATACAAATCTATAGATCATATACAGGGCTGAATAAAAGTATTCGGATATTTTTCCGAATATTGTGTATGTTGGAAATTCCTGAAATGACGTTTTTAAATATGTTATGCGTTTTCCAAATTCTTTACTTAGATATTATCTTTCAGCATATTAAACGGTAATGATTTGCAAAATTATTTTGGAAACGTTGTGAAGTGTTACATAATCTATGCTTGACGCATAATTTTTCGTTCTTGTTGCAGTTTTCACGAAATATTTTACGCGGATGTTAGTTTTTCGCATTTGTCAGCGAATTTTTGATATTGTTAAAAGGAATTCGATTTCAAATTTTTAGCTTAATATTGTAAATTTTCTCCTCTGCGATTATGAGCATAAATTGAAATTTAATTTTTTGCTCCCAGTAATCGTCCAGTTATCGTTAAAAACCATCTTAGTATATGCTTAGTGAGTGATGTAGCAGTTTAAAAAGTGACAATTTTTATAAAATTATCGGTTACGGTACTTTAAAAGTAACTGAGACTTTTTGTCCATTAAACAAAATATTTGTATAAATATTCTGATGTATTGAATAAATGGAATACAAGCAATTTTTTATGATATTGAATGTTTTATTAATATGAATCTTCGTTTTTCATTTCATGAAAGTAAGGTGTAATTTATTTATTTATACGAAAACAAAGTTAAGTATGCTCAATCGGTGCACCATCGTCAGCGTGCACGTATATTGTTGTTGATAGTGGACAACCTGAGCATATTTATAGTGGTTTTCTTAATAAAATAAATTGTACCTTGCTTTCATGTGTTATATTTATTAGAATATGTGCATCTGCCTTAACAATGCAACATTTTTGGCCTCGATAAATGCGTATTAATGAGATGATTGGATATCAAAATACTGGGAGATAATAATCAAAGTCCCACTTTCAAAATGCTGTAAAAAACGAACCACTGGTCAGAATGACTTCAGATTTGAACTGAATATACTGAAGGGGAAAACAGTATGGCAAAAGTAAACTAGTCGGATGTGTCAATCTCAAAACTTTCTTCTATCTCACACAGATTTCGCATACACTAAAAAGAATCACACCAATTTATATCAAGGTCTAACTGAAACTCAAGTTTTATTAAATTCCGGGCATAATTTCTTGAGGTATGACTATCGCTAAATTCGTGTAAATCCTGCAAAATGCTGCATAGCAGCGGCACCTGCTGGGCGATTTTTACCAAAAACTAATCAGCACCAATTTATATCAGAGACTAACTGAATCTAAAGTTGTATTAAATTCCGAGCATTAGTTCTTGAGATAGAGCTATTGCGGAAATCCTGCAAAATGCTGCATAGCAGCGCCACCTGCCGGGCGATTTTTTACCAAAAACTAATCAGCACCAATTTATATCAGGGACTAACTGAATCTAAAGTTTTATTAAATTCCGAGCATTAGTTCTTGAGATAGAGCGCCCACAAAATTTGTGTCACATACAAACAGAGAGACAGACAGACAAACTCACAGACTCACAGACACACATTTTCTAGAAACAGTCAAATCGTGTTCAGGACTTTCTAAAACGTATAAATCCGTCGAAAACTGGAAGTCGAAAATTTTCATGAATCCAATACTTACTTCTTGTAAAGATAGAAGAAAATAAAAAGTTCCAATCCAAAGTGTATCAAAAGATGGCGCTGTAAGCAGCATATTATGCAAATGAAAAGAAACGCATGCGCAATTAAAAACCGAATCATTATTTGCTTTTTATGCATTTTTTGGCCCAAGGCGAATTAAGAACCGATTTTTCTCATCCAATGTGGTACGTCCTTGCCGTGGTGGATGGGCTTTCCACTAACAGTACTGCAGCTGTTGACTGATTTGGAAAGTATTTTTTCCGTCAAACAACCGAAATACTCATGCACATTGAACAGTACGGTTAGTTTTCTGTGCAACTCATGCCAAAGCCGCCGTATTTCGATTAAAAATGTTCCTTGTAGCCGAATCCACTTTCGTTATGACAGCGCCATATATTGATACACTTTGGAACATTTTCTTTCCTATGCCATACCGTTTCCCCCATCTTTCAGTATATCAAGTTCATATTTGTAGTCCTTCAGACCAGTGGTTCCTTTTTTACAGCATTATTGAAAGTGAGACTTTAATTATACTTAACTTTGAGAGATTCTAACAAAAAATATTTATACATGGCATCATTTCATACTAAATCAAAGAGGCTCTACATTTGTAATTGACTTTTTTTTACTCTAATACTTTTCAAGATAGGATAGATTATCTCGAAATTTCGCCACTAGGGGTGCTACAGTCACTGTCATATGATAGCGAATACTCGATTATAATAGGTAGAGATTCTTTCCACAACTCTATATTTATCCCTTCAAAAGTTATTTAAGTATTTCATGTCTTTAATTTGCGCAATGCATATCATTACGTTTCTAATGTAGCGCTGGCATTCAAATCTCAAATCCTCGTTATCATGAGCATTTCCGATTTTACAAGTTAATTACTTTAATAAAAACTACTCTGTATACGTGAAACAATACGGTAAATTCTATAAAAATAATCTTGAAAAGTAATCTTGAAAAATCTTGATAAATGAGGTTGCCAGGTTGCCATTGGTGACTAAGTTATTTAACCTGCCCTCTTTTTGTGTGTGTGCAAAAATTGAATTAAGAAATGAGCATAAACGGTCCTTTTTGTCTTTTCCGCATTTCAAATTTGGCGACATTAAGTTCATCAAATAAAATATTTAAAATAATATATATATATATATATATTTTAATTTGACTGACTTCGACAGGAAAATAGCAAAAAAAAATTGTTTTTCTGCTTCAGTATTTCACCGATGCCTTCCTTAACAGATATAGATTTTATAACACTCAACTATCCAGACATTTGAAGTATTCGGTAATCGTCATTTCCGGAACATGCCGGTTAATTCAGCATTTACAGGATTTTGTAACACTCAACTATCCGGACATTTGAAGTATTCGGTAATCGTCATTTCCGGAACATGCCGGTTAATTCAGCATTTACAGGATTTTGTAACACTCAACTATCCAGACATTTGAAGTATTCGGTAATCGCCATTTCCGGAACATGCCGGTTAATTCAGTATTTACAGGATTTTGTAACACTCAACTATCCAGACATTTGAAGTATTTGGTAATCGCCATTTCCAGAACATGCCGGTTAATTCAGCATTTACAGTATTTTTTTCAGAGATATATAATTTTGATAAGTTTTATTAGAAAACTTGGTTTATATTATATTTCTAAATTATGTACTATTCGAAAATAATAGTTCTAAACTATGCTTGTTATTATTTTACTCAATTACTTCTTAAGACTTTTGTGGTTTTTTTTTTAAATCAAGCATGGAAAAAGTGGGAGTGGTAAGTATATTTTACTGCCGACTAGAATTTTTTACTAACTACCAGATTTTTACAAATTTGTAAAGCCCTGTTCACAAATATATCTAAGAAAATTGTATGCAACATTTCTCCATCTTATAAAACAAACAGTTTAGTTACTGGAAGTTAATAATGGATCATTTTTAACACTTACATAGTTGATAAGTGTTTATGAATTCTGTTTGTCTGTCTGTCGTCTGTCTGTCCGTGCTCTAACTCGTGTAAATATACTCGGACAGTCATGAAATTGATATATGTTATTGAGGCTTACTGTGACATGTTCGGTATTGAAAATGAAGTGTGTAGCACTTATAGTTTTTTTACAGGGTCACTCAAAAGAATTCCGTTACCTTGCGGTCTATGGGAGAAAATCATTTGCGGTTTATTTTAATGATGTTACACAATTTCAAACATATTGAAATTGATATATATCACTGAGATGCACTACAAGATACTAATTATAGAATAGGGTGTGCATAGCACTTATAGTTCATATACAGGGATACTCAAAAGAATTCCGTTACGTTACGGTCTATGAAGAAAAATCGTTTGTAGTTTATTTTAATAATGTTTCACTATTTGAAACATATTGAAATTGATATACATCACTAACGTGGTTTACAAGGGGCTTACTATAGAATATTGTGTGCATAGCTTTCATCGTTCATTTACAGGTTATCACAAAATAATTCTGCTAAAGTACTGCTTATTAATACAAATTGCTGGGATTGCTTTTTCAGTCGATGAACGCGTTTTTAAATTTAACTCCTTTTTTGTCTATTACCTGGTGTGTATAAAGTGTATCGATTCTATACAGGGCAGCACAAAAGTTCTCGAGTACATTTCCGTTTATTGTCGACAATTCCAGATGGGAAATTTTAAACTGTGCTACGCGTTTCCTAACTGAACTAAAATTTAGCGTTCTATTTAGTATATATACAAATCTATAGATCATATACAGGGCTGCAGAAAAGAGATCGGATATTTTTCAGAATATTATTGGTAATTTCTAAAATTGGATTTTTAAATATGTTATGCGTTTCAAAATTGTTTAGTTAGATATCAGCTTACACCTTACGGTAAAGATTTGCAAAATTATTTTGGAAGTATTGGAAAGTATTGCATAATCTATGCTTGACGCAAGATTTTTCGTTATTGTTAAACACTAATATGTATTCAGAGAAGAGTAAAAAAATTATATTTGTGATAACTTATAATACGTTTAAGAACTTGATTTATTATATTGATTTTGCATTGAATTTAATAGAAATGTTAAGTTTTGTAAATAATGATATGCTGAAATTGTCTTTTTCTCGTTATATGTAAATCAAAGCATGAAAAATATAAGTTTTCAAATTTTCAATAAAATCTAATCACTTATGAATGCATCCATCTGTAAATATCGATATTTTGCAGACTTAATAAAAACAAACTTGGATATTATTATTTACGAAGCTTTATCGATAACTATTTCTCCATTTCATCGATAAATCTTTATTTCAATTAATATTCGTGAAAAATATGAGTTAGAAAATTAAACTTAAATAATTATACGATATATATGTTGTGGATGTGGAGATGTCAAAAACTTCTATATTGAATTTTTGTTATTAATTATCTAATTCGGAATAGATTGTTATTTATTGTCTTTCTGCTACTGAAACATAATAAAATATACTAGTATATGCAAATTAACTATGTTCTTATTTTAGTTTGATATCAAACTTATGTCGATAAAATTGTTTGATGGAGGTTAAGTAAGAAAAATGCTTCGATAATGAATTATTTTACAGAGCTTGAGTTAAATTGATGTGTTTTACACCTTTTATTAACACTTTCCAACATGGTTCAAAAATGTTTATGAATTCGGCTTGTCTGTCTGTGTTCTGTACGTGCTCTAACTCTCGTAAATATACTCGGATTGCCCTAATTTATTTGTATATCATTGGCATTTACTATATCATGATCGCTATTAAAAATGAAGTGTGTAGCATTTATAGTATATATACAGAGACAGTCAAAAGCATTCAGTTAAATTACAGTCAATGATAAAAAAATCGTTTTAAGTGCATTTTGATGAATTTTACGCCATTCGAAACATGATGAAATTGATATAACATTATTTAGAGCACTAAAACATGTTCCTTCTCAAATATGGTGCTCAAAGCATTTATTATTCATTTACAGGGTCACAATGTTCTACGGGGGAAAAATGTTTGCAGTGTAATTAAATTATGTTTCAGCATTTAAAACACAATGAAATTTATATGTATTACTGAGATGCACTATAAATTGTTCAGCTAATAGTAAGGTGTGACTTGCGTTTATCGTTCATTTACATGGACATACAGAAGAATTCAGTTACAGTCTTTGTGCGATAATTATAGTGTATCTGTGATAAGTGCGTTTTCAACTTTTGTTTGGGTTTTTAAGTATAACTATATTTTTGCATAGTACGTGGTGTGTATAAATAATGTTGATCTTATACAAGGCTACACAATGAAATTCGTAAGTATTACTGACTATTGAAGTGAATTGATTAAGTCGTATGTTTAATTGTGTTATCCAATTTCCCCTTGAAGTATATTTAGTAGTCTAATATAAGTTTGTGGAATATAAATAAATTCATATAGAGAGCTACACATAAAAAAAGATACATTGTCGTTTATGGTTGGTAATTGCCGGAAGTGAGTTTTAAGTTACCTTATGTGTTTTTTACCTGAATTAAATTTTAGCTTAATATGTGGTGACATCAAAAGTCTTTATATAATATACAGGGCTGTACAGAAGTTTTTGAGTTATTTCCATCAATTGGAGAAACTCGCTAAAAGGGAATTTTTTAACTAAACTAATTTTTGTCATGCTATCAAGTATATATTCAAGTCTATATCATATACAGGCCTGCACAAAATAATTGACATTTTTTTTTTACTATTGAAGGTAAATGGCAAAACTGGATTTTCAAATGTGTGCTATGTTTCCTAAACTGTTTGCTACATATCTTCTTTCACCTTATTTAACGGTAACGTTTCGTTACAGTTTTCTGGATGTGTTGGAAAGTGGTTCATAATCGGTGCTTTATGCATGATTTTCCGTTCTTTTTTTATTAAAGTAAAATCAAAAAGAAATATTTTAAAGCAGATGGTGATTTGCCACGCTTGCTCTACTTTAAGATCTACTAGACCTGGATAAGAATCTTCCGTCGTTCTGGTAACATCCGACCAGATCCGCATCCTCCAGTTCTATTTAAAGTCAACCAGAAATCTAATACGAAATTGAAACAACATTCAGTGACTCATAACCCGATCCGTAACCGACAAAATTATTTTGGTTTATCCCAACACTACTCGAACCCGAAATACATCAGCCGGAAGCCAAAAATTTATAAAATTTGAAACACAATTCAATGCAATCATGAAAAAATAATCTATAATCATATTGTGAATATCAATTTTATCTTTTATGTAGAAAAAATAGGTACTTTTATATTAGCCGGGTTAAATCTCGCCAAAAGCAGTTTTTACTTTGTGTGTGTGTAAATTAGAAGCATTGTTTAGATTTTAAAGTAAAATGTTGTGGTTGGAATTATTTATTATTTATTTATTTCTGTATTGTAAATGAAACGAGGGAAAGACATGTGTTTTAAATGTGTGTAATATCTGTATATCAAATTAAAGTTATATATTTTAAATGGAATGAGTGAAATGTTTATATTTTTAATGAAATGAATTCAGTAAGAATGATGGCGATGGAAACAATATTTGGTGTTTTATCGCTTGTGTCGGGCTAACATAAAAGTACCGAAACATGAACGTTTAAAAATTCATTCCTATTAAATTATATAGTTTTTCTTCTAAAGAAATATTTTATAGTTTCTTTTTAAATATTGGATTAATCCTTACACGACCCACAAGGAAAAATTTAAAGGAAACCCGACTCGCGGCTTGGGTCGGGTGAGGAAAAATCATGTTACCCGAACCGTTGCAGGACTCTAACCTGAACGTTTTTTACGCCAGTTATGAAAATCAATATATTTTTTTTGTAATATAGCTCACATTTTCCCGAAAGTGTGATGTTTTTGGGATTTGACATCGAAACAGTGCACTATTTACAGAAGTTGTATTTGCATGTTTTTCTATATCACAGAAGTATATGATTTTTTAAAAATGTCTTTTATAATTTCTCCATCTCTTGAAGTTACATTTTATTGATCTTTCAACAAAACATATAATCAATATTCGCATTTACATTGTAATTTTGCTAAGTATATGAATAAATTAGTAAGACAATTAATTTCCGAAGTTGTGGGCTTTCGTTTACGAATTGCTACTTATTGTATTTACCCGTGCGGTTTACATGCTAGAAGAATTTGTTTGTACTCAAATCCAAGCTGCTTAGTTTGTGACTTATTTTTAAATTCATTTTTGCTCTAAAAGGCATCCAATTGGCAGGTTCCCTTATTCAGAAACTTTATTATGTCCGTAGTGGTCGATTTTTTGAAAAAGGCAGAATATAATTTTTAAAATGCTGTCAAAGTGGACATTTTAAACCAAATTTCCCGAAGTGACAGCGCTGAAAACAAAAGAAAAATATCGTACTGTGAAAATAATTGTTTGTCAATCAATTTCTAATTAATTGAACGAAAATTAAAAACACAAGTCACTTATAAATCTCTTCATAAATCACGCCGCCAAGTTTCATGTTTTTACTTTTAAAAATGAATCTGAAAATGCGTCAGAAAATTTTGAGTTGTTGAGACAGGAAAAATATTTTTTTTTAATACCGCCTTAAGGAATAATAGAAGCGTTGCATTATATAGACTGAAATACACTAATTTTGTGTGCATTTAAAAGTTACAGAATTTCAAACTATTCAACGTAATCTTAAATTAATTGAAAAGTTTTATAAACAACTTTTCAAATATATTTAGAATTTCGCTATACAAATTTCCTTTTAAAATATAAAAGTTACAGGTGATTGGAAAATATAAATGCGCGACTATTTTACCATAGAGAGGAACGATTAAAATGAGCTTCCGTTTATGAAAGATTTTGCATATTTATAGAATAGAAGGAGAAACTTTGATGTATAGTCAAAATTAAAGCAGAAATTTTGATCCCTAGTTTATAGATTAGAATGTTATTTAGATAAAATTAAATAATTGAGATTTTACAGAATAATCACTCATGTTTACGTTTCTCTGTTATAAATTGATATAAATAATTTGATATATTTGCAGTTTTCCAGATAGATTACAAAAAAAAAATACAATAGAAAATTTCGGAAAATTAGGTACGCAGGAATGTTTTCAAACATAACATGACTTTCGGAAGTGGAATATCGCTATAGTATTGAATGCATAATGTAATTCACGATACATTAGATTTCTACTAACTCTTTTATGGAAATGAGATTTCATAAAAAAACATCCAATCTTTTAATTATTAAAACCATTATTAAAAGCCAGTGAACAATGTGATTTTATAACACAATATGAGTTACAAATAAAAAAAAAGCTTGGGAGATGAAAGAAAAGCTATCTTTCAAAATACTCATGTATTCATTAAACAAAGTCAGTACAAAATGGCTACGTGAAACTTTACGCGTCTACAGTGGTGACTCGTCAGGGGGTTCACAGTCACTTTAGCACCAGTAATTTTGCAAAGTAAATTTCTCCTTGTTTAATCGTCGAACATACCACAATTAAATAAGATGAAATTTATTATAAGAATTTTCTGGTAGTATAAGCCATTGTGAAACCCCTGACGAGTCGCCTCTGCACGCTTATAAATTCATCTTGAAAACAATGTATAATAAGCCCCATGGACATGAACAGCAACATTATTGGAATAAATGAAGTCTTTTAAATTTACAAACCGACATTCTTCAATCGTTTTCTGCATTGTCGTTTCTAAGATACCTCTGTAAACGTCACATAAAGTGGATCATTTTTACATGGCGATTGGTGCAAAGCAGCGCACCCACCGTTTTGCACCAATTGCCATGAAAAGTGATTCACTCCACGTGACGTTTAAAACGCCATGCACCGGCCATGTATAACGTAGGTCGCGGTATACCGCAGGTTGCGCTATACACGACCTACGTTATATATGGCCGCGTCATCATGTTCAAAACGTCACACAGAAGTGGATCCTCTTTACATGACGATTGGTGGGTACAAAACGGCGCGACCACCGTTTTGTGCCAATCGCTGTGTAAAGATTATCCATTCCGTGTGACCTTTTAAAAGTCATGAAGCGGCCGTGTGCGCGACCTACGTTATACACGACCAATGCATGACGTTTAAAACGTCACATGTAGTGGATCATTTTTTCATGGCGATTGGTGCAAAACGGCGTACGCGTCGCTTTTCACCAATCGCCATTTTAAAATGATCCACTCCATTTGACGTTTTAAACGTCATGCACCAGCCGTGTATAACGTAGGTCACGCCGTGTGTAACGTAGGTTGCGCGCTATATGGCAGTAGAAACATACGTACAGGTCGCATGCTTAGAGTGTATGTACTCAGACAGAAACTTTTGTCCAAACTATGGCAAATCTACATTCATGAACTTGGCGATAGTCGCGTTGATGAGTTCGATTAGACGAGAGTGACAAGTTAACAAAAATTAGCTTGGCGATAATGGCAGACTCTCCAAGAAGCTTTATAATGTGTCAAAAATATTCTCAATCTATCAAATTTTTATCCCGTATGTCGTTACTCTCATATAGAGGCACCCGAGTCATTTCAAGTTTTATTACAATCGCTTATTCCACTACCGAAGAAATTACACCTTCCAGGTGTGCAGAGATTGCTACGGAAAAATATCTCAAAGGCAGTTTATTTTCTGAAAATACCAATAGATTTCGTTCCAAAATCCGTTCGACATAGTAAAAGGTTCCCATTTTATAGCAGACAACCTAGGGCGCTGAGCTCCATATGCCGAAAAGTGTTCCGAAAAGTCTGGAAACAGTCGAATAACTCGATAAATATACGTCGAATTGAAAAACGGAAAAATGCTTGTTCAATATTCTTCAAAAGTCTATTTAGGGATATCAAAGTTACCTCCCAAATCTGCCCCTTGGGGGGGGGGGGGAAGACGAGCAACCTTGAAATCTTAAATGATAATGCTACTTAATGATAATGCCGCTTTTTTATTGCAGATTCCGTTTCTACCGGAAAAAATACGTAATTTTTGTATTGAACATTTTCTTCGAAAAATCGTAGATGGCGCTGTAATCCAGTAAACTGCAGTGAAAATCGTTTCCATAGAAAAGTCTGGAAACGATCGAATAATTCGAGAAATATACATCGGATTTACGAGCTCTTTTACCACTTAATATCAATATTTTTGGGCGACTTTTTTCTTATTTATTTATTGTCCATAATTTGTACGCATGAGATGTCAAAGCAAAGTTCACGGATCACGAGAACAATGACTTTAGACTTTCAAAGTCAGAAAAGTTCAGAAAAGCTTTATTTTCACGACTCATGAAGCATTGACACGGCAATGTCAATAAAGCAGTTGGCTGTACTATGCCTAATTGGAATGTTTTATAGATGTCGTATAAACTATTTTTAAACATTAATCCTCGTGTTATAGCACATTGTAAAATTAGGTGTCTTCAGTAAATTAAATAGAACATTTGTATTATTTCAGCATCCTGTAATTAATTAAATACATCAACAAATTTACATTTCGCATATTACCCTACTATGATATTAATATGATATTTATAACCTCTATTTGAAAACATATATCATTGTAAATAGTATTATCATTTTTTTTAGATGGTGACATTTTTAACGATATTTTAAACTTATATTGGTTCATAAATATGATTTATTCTTTCTAGGAATAAGAAGATTGTGATAAGGTTTGCCAAATTATGTGATATATATAATTTCCATTAACGGATATTATAGATTTTGTAATTTGTACAAAGGGTAGTTTTAGAACTGAATTTTCTTTGAAAATTTAATATGTAAACAGGAAAGAGGATAGTTCATGCATATCTAATCGAATTCTAAATATTATAATTTATTTAACGGTCACTGAAATTGATGTTCAATCTGTTTTTCTCTTGTTTTTATTTTTAGGTGCGTTCGTAATTATATAAATACGTAGCACCTAATGTCGTCGTCTGGTCATTCCGTCTGTCTGTCCGTCCGTCCGCATATAACAACGCAAAAACTACCCAACCGAGTGGTTTGAAATATTTAAGATATATTATCTTTGCAGAATTTTGTGGAGTCATTTCAAATTTTATTAAAATCGAATCAAAACTTTAGGCGATATTAATAAAAATATTAAGAAATTTGAATTTTTAAAGAAAATTGGTTCTTTTTTGTTATAGGATTTTCCGAGTTTTAATGATCAAGCGACCAAGATGCTTATTTTATTACAGAAATTAATCTGCAGACGATATAATTCATTTCACAGAATTAAAAATTATCAAGATCTGAATATTTATATAACTAGCTATAGTACGAACGCACGTCATTTGTCACGTTTGACGTACAATTTTCAACTTGTTGTTTTAATTATGTTCACGAATGACAGGATTTTATTAATTCCCATAAGGATAAAGCATTACATCTAAATCAACTCTCAGAAAAAAAATTCTTAAGCTTAAACTAATTTATTTTGTTTAGAACTTTTTTTCAATATTGTACAGAATTAGAACGTAATAAAAAACATAAAATAATTTTTAAAAAATAATAAATTTGAAATTTTAATTGGAGCTTAAATATATATGTCTTTTGGGGTGAATAAACCAATTTAGAATACAAATTTTATTACCGCAATTGTTGAATATAAGAAGAAAAAGAACAAATCTAATAAATCTTAAAAGTTTAACAGTTTTATTGTATTATCCTCATAGCGCGATCAATAGCTAATACCGAATCTATTTTAGAGGTAAACATTCAATTAAAAAATATTCTGCATCGTATTAAATGTCATTGTAGCTATTTTGGTAAGGACAGCAAAATTTATACATTCCGTAGGTCATATAAATTATATATAGGGACTCATTCTTCGTGTTCTAACAAGTAAAACAACAAATGCTAAAAAGAAATGTCATTCTTTGTTTCTTTAACGCCAAAATTTTACGAGAACGTCGATTTTTTATTAATTTTCACCGTTTTCTGGCACTAAAATGAAGAAAAAAGTGTCTTTAAAGCGGGAAAGCGCTGAAAATTTATAACATTCAAAGTATTACAACTTGGTAAGTTTTGGTCGCTTTTTGTTTAACTTGTTAGAGCGTGGATATTGTCTTTCTAAATATAAAAGATGGCAAGGATGTATAAAAATTCATATTTCATACTTTTTGCAAAACAAACGAACTGGTTTTTATTATGAAGACATTTTTGCAATTGGAAGTATCTATATATATAAAAGTGTAAGGTATGTGGCGGAAAACAAATGGTTATTTACGTTTTGCCGTTGGCAACCAGTTGTTTGTTTAGAAAATCAAACCTGCTAAACCTAACTTTCACCGGCTTCGTTATTTGTATTAAGAAAAATATTTGACGTATCGATTTGAAACTCTGGATCTATATGCAGACAAATTTTCTGTATCCGAATATCCAATTTTTGTGAAAATCGGCTGGTAATTGTTCTTAACTTTTGAAAAAAAATCCAAAAAACTGATTACGACAATTTAATAAAAAGTAATCCGATAATGAACAAACCAGACAGGGGTCGTATTGAATTGAGAATTGTTCCGGGGTCCGTCTCTCCATTTACTTTCCGAAATCGATAAAAGCAATGATGCGAAAAGAAATATGTTTCTTAAACGTAATATTGCAGGTAATGACTTAATATTTTAAATTTCGGATGTTAATTTCGCATTTTATAACTTAAAGGGGAGAAGGGTGGGGGGGATTCCTTTCTCGGGTTCTAGGAGCCCGATTTCAGCAGGAATTGGTTCTTTAACTTAACGTGAACTAATTAAGAAATAGATAACTAATTAAGATATAGATTTGGCGCCCCTTTGCGGTGAAAATTGGAACTGAAAGACTTTTCACCGCACGTCTGCAATACGGTGCCGTACGCAGCGAGTACAAGTGGCCGGCGGTTCGTTCGAAAAGAGATTTGTTTAAACCAGAATGCGCCCCGCTGGCGGTGGAAGATAGCACTAAAAGATTTTCTGGCACTCCTTCTATACGGTGCCGTAGGCAGAGGGGACGCGTGCCAGCGGTTCGATCGAAAATAAGTTCGTTTAGAATAAAAAGCGCCCCTGGTGCTGGAAGGTGGAACTAAAAGATTTTCCGGAGCAGCACGTACGGTATACGGTGCCGAAGGTAGCGAGGACCTGAACAAGAGTTTCGTTTTTGAAGATATTTAAGATTATTACACGGGCCCGGGAATCGCTGGGCGTGTCAGCTAGATATCCTTATTGAAATATATAAAATATACATCCTTAATAATTATATAAAATTAACAGTTTAGTAATTAGCTGTTGGTGAGAGATAGGAGTGTACACCCTGCATAATTTGGCTACGAACACGATAATAAATGTTTCTTTTCCTTACTCTGATTTGATTTTTTATGAAATAAAATCTTTTTTAATCATTATTTTACTATAATTGCGAAATAAAACAGTACCTTTCTATAAAATATTCATGATACTGCATATTATACATTTAGAAAGAGTTATTTTGTACAGATTTAAATGGTTAAGTGGAAGAAGTTCACATTCTATTAAAAACCGATTGCCCTATTTAGCTAAATTTCAATATGGAATATAATGAGACAACGTTTCCAGTTTTGAAAATATTACACATAATAATAATTTTGATTATTAACTGTACTTTCGATGAGATTTTACGTAGGTAATTTAAATTTAAAACACTTATTTTAAACAGAGATATATTAAAATCTCATGATTGCCAAGTGTTATGAATACCTACATTTTCTTTATAGAAAAACATTTTTATAGACTTCATTATTCGGGGAATTTTTCTTATTTCTTCAATCGCAGAATTCAGGCATGTTTTTTTTCTATAAAGAAAAAGTGGTTTCCAAAATCCGTAACTATTAGAAACTATGTAATTTGTTTAAAAGAATTTATCATTTCAAAGTTTAGTCAACCCTTTTTATTTGTTGATATTTGAATGACATTTTACGCTTTTACTGTTTCATACATAGCAGTTATTTTCCTAGAAATAGAAAGTTTCTAGTAAGGTTTGTCTAATTATGTGATGCATATAATTTCCATGATATTATAGATTTTGTAATTTTAACAAAAGACAGTCGGAGAACTGAAAAATGAATAATAATTTTCTTTGAGAATTTAATGTATATTTACAAACGAAAATTGAAGATGTATATCTGATGGAATTTATTGCATGTATAACAATTTGATTTAGCATATAGATTTTCAATTTTATTTAATGGATTTAAAAGTTGATATATGTTTAATACATTTGCCTTTATAGGTTTGATTTTTCTTTTATACAGTTCAAGAAATGTTTAAGTTTACAAATTCGCATAAAGTCGTAATGCATTATATATTTCTAAATGAATACGCGATGCACTTGGGAACAATTATGTTTGAATCTGCCTCTATTTATTTAACTGACTTCTTGGAAAATTTGTCGCATTAAAAGGTTATAAAAAGCATATTAAAAAAATAAAAAATGACGATTATGTTCTAATTTAATCTTTGATATATTTGACGTTTGAGGGAAATAATACCATTAGAAAATAAAATGTTTATTTCTACAATTGTTTCTTTCGAAAAGATAAAGACAGTAGAAAAGCAATAAATCACAGTAACGTGACAGATTTAACTAAGAAAATACAAACACAAAAGTCTTTTTCTTTTTCATTCTTTCGTTTTCTTTTTATTCCTGCAATTACCGTTAACTGGTATTATAAATTTTATAATCTGAACAATACGTATTCATATGAGATATGAAAAAATAATAACCATTTTCTTTGAAAATTTAAATTAGCAAAGAGAATGGAAGTTATATATATCTGATAGAATTTAACTTCATTTATAACATCCTAATTTAATATATAGAATTTCACTTTCATTTAATTGGCGTCAAAACACATAAGTTTTCTAAGTACAGTATTTGTCAAAAGTCTGAGTACATTTTAAGGAAATTTCATTTGCACTGTAGAAAAACGAAATAAAATCTGTTCTTTTTTTTTGTTTCGTTTACAATATAAACAACCGTTTTCACAATAAACAAACAAAAAAAGTACTTGTTTTGACTTCTAGGCAAGTTTATTTATGTAACCATAGGTAGTCTGCTTTCATCGAAGTGACAACACTACACGACACGTTACTACAGATTTAAACGACTGTTTTTGATAGTAAACAAACAACTAATGCAAAACATTAAATAAAATACCTGCTATATGACAATGTAGAGATGGAGTTCCAAGAAAAGCGGTTGAAACACAAAGCTGAAATTATGTCTTCAAGTATAAAACTATTTTTTTACGCGTTTCTATCACATTTCCGGATTATATCAGTATGGAAATAATATATTTTGTTATTTTTATCATACTCAAGTAGATAAATGTACAATAAATAAACATATTTCCAATTATGTTTTCAGCAGGACTGAAACTGCGCTGTCGATTAATAATACTGACGAAGGAAATGAATTAATTTTCACTTTGCTAAACAACGCAAAACCAACTGGGGATTGAACCCAGATACCCTGCTATAGCGCACCAAGTGTTTTACCATTTAAGCCATCTGGACGATATCCAATCGGGGATTTTTCGCTTATACGTTGGCACGGCTGCAACCTCGCAGCACAAGATAGAATGCAAACATGAGCACACTGCCCAGTGGCGTAGATGAGACGAATAAATTCCCAGCATCGGATAATATCTAAATTTTTAATTAAATTTTCAGCAGGACTGAGCGTTGTTTAGCAAACTGAAAATTAATTCACATCCTTTGTCAGTATTAAATAAACATATTTTTGAGGGTGTGCTCACAGTTTTGACAGGTACGGTATATGTCTTTATATCTGTTATTTTTCTTTCATTTCAATTGAAGATAAAAGTCCATTAAAAAAATCTCCTTTAGTCACTAAGCATTGTACTGTTGGGAGAACGGTCAAAATAATTTATATTTACTAATTGAAAAATTGTTTTTAGTTATTTGTCGCATTGAAACATTACAATAGATATAAAAAAATAAAAGGTGACTCAGATGATTCAATTTCAGCTTTGATATATATTGCTTTTGAGAGAAGTAACATTAGTTCGGTATAGTAGTTTTAATCCCACAATTGTTTCATATCACAAAAGGAAAGAGCATAGAAACGTAATAAATCTCGATAATGTGACAGATTTATCTAAAGCAACCAAAAACACAAGACTTTATTCTTAAGATTACAGAAAAAGCTATAAATCTTCGTATAACTAGCTCTATAGTCTGTAAAATGAAATAGTATATTAAAATTCTCATTTTACTGCACATTACATATTTACATATGATTCAATTTCAGCTTTGATATATATTGCTTTTGAGAGAAGTAACATTAGTTCGGTATAGCAGTTTTAATCCCACAATTGTTTCATATCACAAAAGGAAAGAACATAGAAACGTAATCTCGATAATGTGACAGATTTATCTAAAGCAACTAAGAACACAAGACTTTATTCTTAAGATTACAGAAAAAGCTATAAATCTTCGTATAACTAGCTCTATATTCTGTAAAATGAAATAATATATTCAAAATTCCCCTTTTACTGCACAATACATATTTACATATATACCCATTTAAATATGCTTAATTATTTAAGAATTAGAAAGTCATAATTCATAAACAGATAACAACCCCTCCATTGTTTTATTTAAGCATAGAATATAAAACAAACAATTAAGTTTTATTTTTCCCATCGATACATTTTATTTAAGCAATATAAAACAAACAACATTTCGTTTAAAAAAATGGAAAACAAACGTTGTAAAAAAAATAGCAAGATTTTGATTTCTCTTTTTATTGATAAAATGTTGAAATTCTTGAATTTTGTACCCTTTATGTGGGATAATTGACGTTTTAAACGCAGTGAATGATTATTTCCTAAAGGAAGTTATTATAGCTGTGAAAAAAGGTCATACCTTCAAAGACAATTAATTTTCTTTGAATAACATGAAGTTCCAAATGTTGATAAGGAAATCGAAAATTTTTTCATTCCTGCACGTTGAGCAGCTTAAGAAATAATTTAAAATGATTTCAGCTTTTTATGAGATGCATCTGTTTGTTTGATTGCATTTTTTAATAAGACTGAGTAAAATTTTAAATTGAGTTTTTTACGATAGTTTATAAAAGACGGTTCCACATTACAATGAACAGTTTCTTCCGCCTTCTTTTTTTTCTTTGGCGCAGTAAAAGATAATTTATTAATTATTAACAAATATATTGTAATTAAGACATATAAAATTATACAGAGCTGAAAATTGCACTAATACCTTAATAGTATTGGGCTAAAAGTGTTTTTATTGGCTAAATATTGCATATATTTTGTCTAAATCATGATCAATATTGGCAATTTTTCAACTACATCTTCAGCAATATTGGCAATTTGATAGAAAATAATGATTTTGTCTATTTTATGCTTACATTACTCCAATTTTGCACAATATTGTCAAGACATTTCCTTGCTTTTCTTAAATTGTTTTTGTTACATTAAAATAATTGTTGCAAAATAAAAGCTTTTCTTTAATGCTTTTTAACGATTATTCTGCAACATTTGGGTTTCTGGCAGATATTTCTAATTTAAAGATTACTATATATGTAATAGTGGCACTTTATTGGAAATACTTTTAGATCGAGTTTAAACAAAGCAGGAATTTCATTTGAAATAGTTGGGTGGAATATAATGTAGGAAAAATACTGGGCTCCAGAATATTCAATATAAATAACTTTGCCTGTTTTAGGGTGAAAGCTTGTTAAAAGAAACGACATTGTTCAGTAAAATTAGCTGTTAACTGTCAATGCATTGGGGATAACCTTTTAGATTAAACAGTTTAATGACACTACAGCAGCATTCTGTCCATGGGTCTGGAGATAGACAAATTGGTACGTATAATTTAAATTGAAATCGAAATTATCACAAACATACATGTTTCAACTGGGAATTAAACACGCTGTTCTTGTGGGAATTCAGATAGCTTCCATTACAAAAAGTATAAATCTACCTACTGCAAACATTCAGGGAAAAACAATTCCAAAAAATTGTGGTTTACTTTGACTAATCACGGCTTCCAGACGCCAAGTATATATGTATATCTATGATTTTTGTTTATATATATATATACAGGGTGATTCATAAAAGATGGGCAGAACTTTAAGGGGTTATAGTACACTTAAAGACAAATAATATTAAATAGGAGACTAAGGGTCCAAGACGTATTCCCAAGGAGATAGGGGGCATTAAAGTTTAGGGTCCGAAATTTCAAATGATTATAAAACATGGAAAAATTGGTCGATTCGTTTGCGGTTTTTGCAAAAAATTTTCTTTATGCCAGTATTTTCTTGAAATAAAATTTTAAAGTTCAATTTCAAAAAATGCCGATAGGGGGCGCTTTAGACTTTGGAGTAACAAACAACTATTTTTTAACGTTATTTTTTGTATTTCTTTAAATGATTTCGAAAGCTTAGACTTAAACTTAAATTTTGATCTAAAAATCTGAGTCCTAACGAGTAGTTAAGTAGCGTAAACTGAAATTTGAAATTTGAAACCCTTCTCCCCCCAGAACAAAAATCAGTTATTCCCGATCTTTGTGTCGTAGATTAGGCTCTAACTACTGCCGCGTTTTGCTAAAATTATTCTTTATGTCAGTATTTTCTTGAAAATAAATTTTAAAGAAAATTTTCAAAAAATTCCGATAGAGGGCGCTTTAGACTTTGGAGTAACGAACAACTATTTTATACCGTTATTTTTTGTGTCTCATTAAATGCTTTCTAAAGCTTAGACTTAAACTTAAATTTTCAGCTCAAAATCTGAATCGCTGAGCGTGGTTCAGTAGCGAGGGGAGGGGGTTCAAATTTCAACTTCTGAACATAGTTCAGTTTGCACTACTTAACCATGCCCAACGATTCTGTGCTGTGATACGAGGCAAAAATACAACTTTCGTCAAGGACTGCATAGTCGGAATTCACTCATAAAGGCACTGGCACAGTTGGAAACGTCGCTCATGCAAACGTTAAAGCTCCATTCCTGACGCTAGTCACCGGGTGAAGAAGGAAACAGAAAGTATGCAAATGTCAAATGGGGAAGAAGAAGAACACGTATGCAAAATTTCGACACGATTCAGGCATAAAAACCACTGAACGGTGAGTCAAGTGTAAGTCGCTGTAGTAATGAATCGGAAGATGGTGCCCTTCACGAATAAGGAAAAGGCTGAGATGCATTTAATTTACGGAGCGGCAGATGGAAATGGTGCAGAGGCACAACGAATGTACGGAGAGCGATTTCCTAACAGGCGGTTGCCTAACCGCAAAACTTTCGAGCGCTTGCACAGACAGTTGTGTGAGACGGGATCATTTCTCGCTTCCCGGTCGAATGCAGGTCGTGCAAAAAAGGACGAATCAGTAGTTGTTGCAGAAGCCATTCTGGATGTAGTAGCGGCGCAGCCAAGTACAAGTACACGAACAGTGGCTAGCCAGGTGGATACCTCACAGTCCACGACTTGGAGGGTACTGAAGGATGAACATTTGCTCCCGTTTCATGTGCAACGAGTCCAGAAACTGTCTCCAGGGGATTATCCAAATCGTATTGAATTCGCCCGCTGGTTTCTGCAGCAGAACGCGCTAAATCCACATTTTGGACGAACTGTGCTTTTCACCGATGAATGTACCTTCACACGTGAAGGTACATTTAACACACACAATGCACATGTATGGGCGGATGTCAATCCACATGCTACGTATCCACATGCTCATCAGAGACGCTTTTCCATCAATGTTTGGGCAGGAATCCTCGGAGACCACCTAATCGGACCGTACCTTCTTCCTGAACGCCTCAACGGTAAAACATACCTCACATTTCTGCAACATGTGCTGCCAGACCTGTTAAACGTTGTTCCTCCACGCATCCGGCGGGTCATGTGGTTCCAGCACGATGGAGCGCCAGCCCATTACGTACGAGACGTCCGCAACTATCTGGACATCACATTTCCGAACAGATGGATTGGTCGAGGTGGTCCTGTTGCTTGGCCTGCTCGCTCGCCAGATCTTTCACCCCTCGATTTCTTTTTTTGGGGACGATTGAAGGCTCTTATGTATGAGACACCCATTGAATCCCCCGAGGAACTGGTCGCCAGACTTTCCGCCGCTGTAGGGGAAGTGCTCGAAAAGCCTGATGTTTTCGCGAATGTTCGCCGTTCCATTCGTCGCCGTTGTTCTGCGTGCATAACCTCTGGTGGTCACAATTTTGAACATTTATTGTGATTACATGTTAATAAATATGCTTTGGTAACATAATCCTAATTTGTGTCTTTTTACCTCGTATCACAGCACACAATGTGTGGACATGGTAAACTGAACTGTGCTCAGGAGTAGAAATTTCAAACCCCTCTCCCCAGAAACTTAACCACGTCTAACGATTCAGATTTTGGGCTGAAAATTTAAGTCTAAGCTTTAGAAAGCATTTAATGAGACACAAAAAATAACGGTATAAAATAGTTGTTCGTTACTCCAAAGTCTAAAGCGCCCTCTATCGGAATTTTTTGAAAATTTTCTTTAAAATTTATTTTCAAGAAAATACTGACATAAAGATTAATTTTAGCAAAACGCGGCAGTAGTTAGAGCCTAATCTACGACACAAAGATCGGGAATAACTGATTTTTGTTCTGGGGGGAGAATGGTTTCAAATTTCAAATTTCAGTTTACGCTACTTAACTACTCGTTAGGACTCAGATTTTTAGATCAAAATTTAAGTTTAAGTCTAAGCTTTCGAAATCATTTAAAGAAATACAAAAAATAACGTTAAAAAATAGTTGTTTGTTACTCCAAAGTCTAAAGCGCCCCCTATCGGCATTTTTTGAAATTGAACTTTAAAATTTTATTTCAAGAAAATACTGGCATAAAGAAAATTTTTTGCAAAAACCGCAAACGAATCGACCAATTTTTCCATGTTTTATAATCATTTGAAATTTCGGACCCTAAACTTTAATGCCCCCTATCTCCTTGGGAATACGTCTGGGACCCTTAGTCTCCTATTTAATATTATTTGTCTTTAAGTGTACTATAACCCCTTAAAGTTCTGCCCATCTTTTATGAATCACCCTGTATATATATATATATATGCCCATATATCTGGTTCATGAAGTGCACCAATATCTTTTTTAATCCAATTGGATTTCGCACTTTATAATTAAATTGCAAGTTTTAATCTGTTTATTATGGGCAATGTTTCTTTCCTTTTTAACATTGTATTTATTTTTTTATCTTTAAGTTTCTTTCACAGGTTTTATTCATTGTTTATTAGTTGGTAGTCCCAAGATCATATTCTTTAGCAATGTTAGGGCTAATATGATGATGAAACCACTCATTTTATTTGTGGTATTTAGGCATTTGGGACTTGATAATTCTGTCTAAATTCCACAAATTTCATTCATTCAATTTCATTCATTCAATTTTTTATTTAAATTCTTCTTCTTTTAAATACGTTTTTGGTATCTATATTCAGTGTGTTAGGGAATACTTTCGTTGTAAACTAATTATTACATACTAAATCATAATTTCATAGTTTAAGTTGGTGTTATGGTAATGTTTCATTAATGGTTATATATATATACACACACATATATATATATATATATATATATATATATATATATATATATATATATATATATATATATATGTGTGTGTGTGTGTGTGTGTGTAAGATTTGTGGCACTGGCATTTATGAAACTATTCGGAAGTGGCTGATCATGTGTACAGGACATACCAAGATCTCGACCGAGTTCATTGACCAGCTTCATCCGCAATCTTGTTTCACAATGGCGGTCACTTGGGATTTTCAAATCCAAAAAGATGTTCAATATATTAAAACCTCAAAAGGTTTTATTTTTTCCTTTGTGCGCTCCGACTTGGTAAAAGATTCCGGAGAATTTATGTTTCGCCTCTATCTTAAAAAATGACTGAGATGTAGCAGTTTGAAATTCGAAGGTGGCTGACATTTTGAGAAATATGATTTTGCCATGCGATAGCACTCGTTTTTATCAATCAATTTCAATTGGGCTGATTATGTGTACAGGACGTACCGAGGACTCGACCGAATTCGTTGGCCAGCTACATCCGCCATCTTCTTTCAAAATAGCGGCCACTTAACAATTTTGAATTAAAAAAAAATCATAAAAAATTATAAATCCACACAAATTTTAGCCTCAATTGTTCGGCTTTTATACAAGGGTTCCGGAGTATTTTTTGTTTTGTCTCTAGCTTAAAAAATGGCTGAGATAAAGCAGTTTGAAATTGTACAGTGGGTTTTTTTTCTAGAATCAGTTTTCATTTATGAAATTTTAAAAACATGTTTTTTTTTTTTTTTTTTTTTTTTTTCAAATTTACTTTAATTGTTGTAATCATTGTTACTACTCTTATAACTACATAGTCATATCCGGCAGCATCAAAGTCTCACCAAATCGCTAAATTTTGCCACCAAACATTAAATCGTCATAAATGAAACCAACTTGCATATAGCTGACTAATTTGTTGAAATTCTCATTGAAACAGTCTCATCTCAGTATTAACGAAAACTGGGTTTGAAAGTTAAACCTCTATAATCAGGTCCCAAGCATTTTAGCTTCCTGTTTATGAGTAAACGTAGCTGAATTAAAAAAAAAATAATAGGGAAGCTACCTTACAAACCGATACCCTATAAAAATCAGTTGTCCCTTGTGCTTTGTTAAAAAATGAATGAGTGGGAACCACAATGGTTGTTTTACGTGTTCCAAATGGATGAAGCCCATAATGCACTCTCATATCACCGACGTCGAATCCCCGCGAGTTTACGACAAAGCCACTGTATTCCCCGAATGTGAATGTTTGGTTTTAATTTAAGAGCACCAGTAAATTTTCGCACAGTATTTGTTTAATCTTATTTTCACGACAAAACAAAAAGTACTATTCCGTGTTAATTTATCACTTATTTGTCGTAGAGAGATGGGAGAGGTGTCGTTCAAGTGGGTATTATGTCCACTTTCCTAATATGAATGCAATTTTTTAAACAGCATTCGTGTAAATATTAAAAATTGTACCACTTTAAAATTTCAAAATTACAGTGCCTACATTTTACACCATATTTCATTTTCTTTGACGAAAGCAGGTGAGTTATACACTTTATACCCTGTATAGTTTTCTTAAATTTTTACAAAGATAGTATATTTCAAATTTTGAAAGTACCATTGTTGAATATACATGAGGAACTTTAATTTATATCTTTTCAAAAATAGTTATTTCAATCGAATGATTTTTTAATGAAATACAGTGAAAAAATCAAAACGTATTCTGGCAATTTTTTTTTTTTTAAATTGAAGACCATATTTTTAATAATAAAGTATTTAATAAATTCGCATAAAAATTATGAATTATCACACCTATTAATTTTGCATGTCATACAATCATCAAATACATGAGTATATAAGTTTACAGCTTATTCCAATAGATAGTTTTCGAGATGCAGCTCACAGAAAATAAAATTTTAGACAGTTAACATAATTTTTTTATTGATTTTATTTATTTTAAAGCGATTTTTCATCATATCTATAATTCTCTGCAATTTTTCGTATTATTAAATTAATGTTCTCGGTACTTTTTCATATAAAATCTATATATTATTTTTCGGAGCATATTTATAATCCACTAATTAATTTTATTTTATAAATCTATGGAGTTTTAAGAAAACATATATAAACTACACATTTTTGAGGACCATCTTGATGTAACGAGCTGGAAATATTATGTCAAAAGTGGGTATTGTCACTTGAAAAATCGAAGTTGGTGAAATTTTCAACATGTAGAGGATACCTATTTCAAAAATTGCCATTATATTTAGAAAGTAGATACAATTACCAGTCCAATGTACGTATTGCAATCTGTCGAATCTCACCGTGACTAATTAGTGATAAAAATTAAATGGGATGCCACCTTTTTTTTTTTTTAAGTATTATAACATTTTGTGTATAAATCGTTTAGAAATCTGACTGACATTAACCTTATTTGTTAGGTGAGTTTTGCAGATTTTGGGAAATTACCAAACTGGAAGAAAGCCAAAATGTATTTCGTTTTATATTTCCCAAATGCAAGTTTATCAGTCTATCCTCCAACTTAAATTTCAAAGTAAAAATGTTTTTGAAAATATCTGTTTACATTTAAAAAAAATAGTCTTTGAATAAAATAGCGAAAAAGTTGATAGAATGATGTAGCACAAAGAAAATAAATCTTTAATAAAGAACACATCCAAACTGGCAAATCCCCAATAGCAGTAAAGCATGATATTGAAAAACTACAATCTAAAAGTGTGTAAAATTTGAAAAAAATAACAACATACTTAAAACTATTTTCCTAATACTGAAATAGAAAAATGTTAAAAGAAAAATGTTAGAGTTATTTAATGAAATTATTACAGAATGAAATTAATGAAGTATGACATAAATAATTGCATTATGTGAACATACAAGTAGACGATGAATTAAGTGATAGAATATATTTCAGTAAATTAAAAGAAAAAAAGAGAACAAGCTGATATCTAGGTGCAATACGCAAAGAACAAATTTTCATTGATATAATCTAATTTTCAAGTATTTGGCAATGACATCATTTCCGCAATGTCAGGATATTTTCTTTCCACAGGTTAAATGCCTGTCAATAATAAAAGGTAGTATATAAATGAATATAATTAACACGTTTTTACTTTCAAGGATTATTGGAATATTCACCTGGCTTGAGATATAATGTGTGTACAGAATTGGAAAAGCTAATTATTCGTTATAAATAAATAATTAAATGTATAAGGAAAGAAGGCATAGAATTTATAAAAATGAAAGATAAACATAAATGTATAATTAACGATTTAAGCATTATTATCTTCTGAGTCGTTAGAATTCAGAGATTTAATATTTTTTTCGTAAATTGCATTACAAGTTCAGTAATATATTTTCTCTGCGACACATCACGTAATGTCAAGTCAATTGATTATATTAAAAAATGCTTCAGTAATACGGAAGTTAACTATTTCTGTTATTGAACAATCAGAAGTAGATACTTAACAATAATTCTAGTTTAATGTAATAAAAAATTTCAGTTGAAGACAAAAAGTCTTTAATGCTATGGGATGGTTTTGGTATAAAAAGTCAAAATATAATTCTTTTTATCATTAGTTTTTTTTCAGATTTTTTTAAAAATCTAGTTAAGAAATACCTTCTAATAATAATTTATAGACAAGAATATAAAATGAGACTAAAATATGCAACAAAATAATGTTTACATAGATCTAGACGACCAGATCCAGTTTTTCTTAATTTCGCTTTCAAAATAAAATTGTTTTTTTTTTTTTTTTTAAATCCCTCTGAGCGTTTATGAAAAAGGGTAAAATTGTAATGTTGTTTTCTCTGCATTTTATTTTAAATGCTAAAAAAATATGATTCTTTGAGCATTATAAAGAAAACTTAATTACAAATATGAATGTAACCCCCTTGAGAGTATTAATCATTCTTCAATGTTTTGAAAATTCATTAAATCTATAGAATTATATTATCTTAAACATTGCATATATTGCAGTGAAACCTGGAGCTTAGTGAACGGAATATTACGTTCCACACGCTTAGAGGGTTAATACTGCAATTTTTTCTTTGATTCAGATAATTTTAGCAGATACTTTGATATTGTAAATCAAATAAAAGTAATGGGAAAAATTATAAAACAAAATATTTATGGAAGAACTGAAAGTGCTTGTTATTTAAATATAGTTAGGAATAAAATACAGGAATTGCCGTTTGAATTATACTTTTAAAAATTGAAAACGGAGTATACTACAAAAAGCAGTAAATAATTATTAAACAGACAATCTTTTGAAAAATAATAATACACTGATAGGAAACGTTAAAAATAAATAGCATCATAACGCTGAAGTGATAAAATAATGCAATATATATATATATATATATAAACTCTCAAATGTATTTCTAGAATTGTTAAATCTTTAAAAAGCCTGTAGTATATTATTTCTGTTTGAAATTGACAGCGTATTTGTACTGCTTAATTTTAAATCCAAACAGCCAAATACCATACAATATAATTTCGTTTTTATAATGTGCGTTAAAAAAAAACAATTTATTTGTTTTGAAATTACTTTGTTCAGAAATTCTGGTGCCATTACTTTACCTCTGAAAGGGTTAACTGATAAAATTTTATTGATGTATGCAACAACAAAGCAAACGGTTTGAATAAAATTATGTTGAACAGGTTTGAAATTATTCCAGATGTTTACTGTGTGTTTTAGCCGTTATTGGAAATAAAACAGGAGAAAATGTACACATTACACTGTGAATACACCTGAATTAGTTTACTGAATCCAACAGTATTAACTCTAATAATAGCTTATAGTATTCAACCTAACATTATAATGCTGATATAGCTGATTAGAAACAGCTATATGGGAAACTGAAGGTATGTAATTGGACATGTGTATTATATTTTCCCCATCTGAATAATAGCCATGACTAATAGCCATGCCTTATGGTTATAGGTAGGTGATTACGAAAGATCGATACTGTGGTTTGTATTCCAATAAAGGTACTAATAATTATCGAGGCTATTTAGTTATATAAGTGAATTAATATCGAATTTTAAATCCATCATATAGAGTTACAAATAGTACCAAAGTGCCGTAGTTAAGTAATTTACTTTATACATCTTCTAATTTTAGAAAGTTGTACTTCTGTTGCAGTATGAATTGATTTAGAAATTCTGTGTCTAGTTGACTTCAGAGAATTGCAAATTAGAAAATTTATAACACAAATATGACTGTTATTGGACTTCACCTACTTTTACTACAATGAGCCATAACTGACTAATATTTATTTATTACTAGGAACATTTTTACTTTAGAATTTCTAATGGAAGTAAGTGCTCTAAAATCTGTAATGCATAATTTGCAATCTACAGCAAACATTCCCTATACTTTATTTACATGTGACGAATTTACTCGTCCTTAATTTAGAGTGTTTTTAATTCAAAACATCTACCAGAAGTTTTCAGTAGCAGTCCTTGTTTTATTTAATTAAGTTATGTGGGACATTAATACTATTGGAAAAATCTGTAGTTATTTTGAATTTGAAAGAAAACGCATCAATTTCATTACACTACCAGTCAGCGATGTGTTAGACATTAAATTACATGAATGGAATCATTTAAATAAGAATGAAAATTTAATATTAGTTTGAAATACAATATCACACTTATATTATATTAAAGAAATATCTCTTTTCTTAAAAGAATATCTAAAACTTAATCCGTGCCTTCAAATTACAAATTGAAATTGGTAAAAAAGGAAAGCGATTCCCCGTTTATTTTAATCACCCAGAACTGTTTATCGAAATGCAGCATTAAAAATTTTTATGTCTGGCCACAGATTGTATGAATAGGATTTTTAAAACAACAATTTATCTTAAGCATGGTCTACTCAAACTTAATTTCAGTAATTGTTAAAAAAGACATTGGAATTCGGGTTGTTGAAATGAATGAAAACGAGATAATTATGCTAATGATAAAATGGATGTATTTGATTTCATGACCATTCACGCAATTGAAATTTATTTGATTCTAGAAATTGTACTATTTCTCTTTTTGCAGTTTTTCTATTTTAAAATGTTTATAATCTGGGTTATTTTATGGAGTTCTTAAGGTATATATTTTATATTTTTCTATGACACAATCAAAACAATATTTCTCGAGAATGCTTGCTAGAATAACATTAAATAGTATTTTAAAGGGATAATTTTCACCTTAAACTTGATGTATATGCTTTATTAGTATTAAATAATTCACTGTATTATATTTTAAAAGTGTTACTATATAGGAATCATAATTAAAATGCATATTGAAACTTTACTTCGTACTTTGTACTTTCGACTTTTAGGTAGCTTTTGTTGCAAAAAGCAACCTATTGCAGCCGTTCGGAGGAAAGCAATTCCAAAAAAAAATTGGTATATTTTCACCGATCATGACCCACAGACCCCCAAACTACACTTCGTTCATATGTTGATTTACATATACATATATCTGACATATGACATGCGGTAAATCTCTTATTTATGGACCGATTGGAGGTAACTGAGTATGTGTATAGGACATACAAGGTCTCGACTGAGTTCGTTAGCCAGGTTCGTGCACTATCTTGTTTAAAAATGATACAAGGATTCCAGAACATTTCTTGTTTTGGTTGTATCTTTAAAAATGGCAAGAGGTATGGCAGTTTGAAATTCTAGGGTGGGTGACAGTTTGAAACAATCCGATTTTTGATATGTTGTAATTCTCATGCTGAAATTCGCTTTCAAATTCAATATTACGAAAACCGGAATTGAATCTTCTATAATCAGGTTCCAAGCAATTTAGCTTCGGGTGTTTGTGTAAAATGAGTTGAATTTTTAAAAACATGGACTATAGAAGCTGCCATTTCCTCCCGGTACAGGTCGGAAGGACGTTTTCTTTTAAGGCTCTTTCTTTCCCAAATTCAACAGTTTACTTACATAAAAAATGACATAAGTAACATAAAACATAATATATAAAACATAAATAATATATATATATATATAGATATAGGTCAATATAATACATAATTTTGTCACTATGACAATGTGTTTATTGTTAAACTGAAGGTTGAATGAAGAATGTATATACATCTTTCTTATCATAATAATTTAATATTCCACCACAATTACGCTCATCCTTACTTACAAATATACATCTTAGATATTTATATCAATTTTATATCATGTATGCATTTAGCAATATATACAACATGCATACAAATTTACCTAAAATGACTTACATTTCATACAACTTACAATACATAAAATACATACATGACATACCATACACACGCCAACGTTTCTCCAGTAGCCAATAATTTTGATTTGTCGTTAAAAAATATTTTTGAATTCCGTAGTCTTTCACAATTCTCATTTAAATAAAATTTAACGTTTAAATCGAGAAATATTCCGTAGTCGAGGAGTCCTGAAAGTTTTGAAAACAATATGCTTTTTCAACAAAAGAAAAAAATAGCTACGCTTTCGCTGGATATTCTCCCACAACATTTCTTAATTAAATAACTGGTTAATATTTATTATTTTATTAGCTTTTTATTTATTTATGATCATGTATTTATCATTACTAATTATTTATTTGTCATTATTAATTATATTTATCATTACTATTCATTTATTTGTCATTATTAATTATATTTATCATTACTATTTATTTAATTATCATCATGTTAATTTTATTAAATTTATTGTTATTTATTTTTTATTATTGCCTTTATAATAACGGTTTCTATAAGATATAGTACTATATGACGAATAACAGAAATATTGTATTATTACGGTTGAAGTCTGCAAATTGTATATAGAATATTGAGGCTATTCAATAATACATCTCTAAGAAGTATACGGTCAGAAGCTCCGATTAAACGAAAAGTTTTATGAATGACTTTTCAATTACATTTGAAAGATGAATATGTGAATTTCATTTTAAGATTCCAAAAGTTACCGATGAAGGGATAATATGAATGCACGGAAATTATTCAAAGGAGAGGAAATACTAAACTGACCTTCTGGTTATGAAATATTTTCCGTATTTATTGGGATAAAATAAGAAAATTTGATGCATGGCTGAGATGAAAAGGAAATTCTCGTGCAAGCCTTTCGAAACTTCTGAGTGTATTTTGATAAAATAAGATATTTTAGAGTGCAATACATTTCATGGATGCACTTCTTTACTACTGTTAATACTTATTTAACACCAAGCGATCCCACCCGGGCTAAACGTGTTAAAGATGTCCGATATACCACGAATACGTATAGAAGACGTAGATCAAAATAATTTTCAATTGAAAACTCTAATAGATTTTTTTACATTTAGTATATTTTCGGTACTTTCGTGTTACAGCGGCCCCCAGAATTACGACTATTCCAAGGTTGCAGCTATAATTTCAACAAGATCATTGCGAAGCTTATATATGCATCATATACACGCACATATATACTCCAAACACTCATATATGGGCTATATAGGTTATTATATACATATTATTTACGCATTACATGTCATATATACATCATACTCGTCTTATACACATGTCATATATATGTATCATATATGCGTCATATATCACTATAACTTGGCCATATACGTCATGAAATGTTATATACACCATATAATATTATAATGTGATATATGCTTTATAATTTGGCGATAAATCTTGTTCGTTTGGCGATTCATCCTTGGGGTCCGCTGTAACATGAAAGTACTTTATTTTCTTAGATTGTCCGCCAAATGCTCCGAAACGCATTTTGGATACTTTCGTATTTGTCCCATGCCAGTGGTTAATCACGAAGTATTTCTATTTTTATACCAATTTTTTGTTATTTTGATTGTTTCAGTGTTTAAACATGTAGTTTGATTATATGTCTGTTAAATTCGTTTTTATTGATTTATTTATGTATTTGAAAAGTTTTAATTTGTTTGACATTTTAATTATGACTTATTACACGGAAATATGCTAATGCTGAATTATTCACATTGTTTTATATGCAAATGGGTTAATATTTCGTAATAGAGATGTTTATTCATATTTGAAATATATTATATTTAAAAAATTAATGCTTCAAAAATATTTTAAAACAATAAAAATATCAGTAAATTGAGATATAGTTTTCAAAGAAATTGTATTTGAAAGTACATTTATTATATTTTATATTCGATGGTGTAAAAATTTAAATTGTGCAATTTTCAGAAGTTAAAAAAAATTACGATAAAACGAAATTGATTGTGCAGGATATTGTCACCGTCGATATGACGTCAGTGTTACTCATGGACATGTTTTTGCATTATTATAATATAGATACTGACATTATTTTTAGGAAAGATTGACAGTGCAATAAATGCCGTTAAATATTTCCAAAAACTGGATCAAAATGTAAAAAGTGTAATTGCAGAATGGTGAAGACCATCAAAGTATTGCAAAACTGAATTTTGTTCTAACTTTTTTGACAATTTTTTAAACTTTTTTACACGCGTTAAAATATATTAACACTGGACATAGGGTGAAACTCCCAGTAACTGACACATTAAGGATTTTTTCTTGTTCAAATCACAATTACAAAAATTTAAATCTATTTTATACTTACCTTTGTTTTTGAAAGTTTAGTAGAGATACACTAAAAATTTACTGTTGGCAAAATTTTGAAAAATTATACATTTTATTGTTAAAAATTAATTTTATTCACAAATATAGTCAAAAGCTCCAGTAACTGACACCATCCCTATTTTCAAACACCAACAACTGACACAAAGTGAACCAGTGACTGACTGACACTTTATTTTAAAAGATTAAAATGCTTTAAAAAACTTTATGCTTTATTATAAAAAAATACATTAATATTTATTATAAAAAGTGGAATATAGTAAGCCATACTTCATTATTAGTAATGCAGAGTATATAGTAACAGTATATAGCAGTAATATTTAGTACTGCATTATTTAGTTGCATTATTTAGTACTGCATTATTATTATTATCCAATAACTGACATTTATGAACCAGTAACTGACACCTTGGTGTCAGACACTGGTAAAACAACTTAAATTTTAATGGTGTTTACAACAAGATAAATTTATTATCATGCGCATTTAAACAGTTCAAATAATAGATTTCAACTTTCTTTAATATAACCAATAAGTAACATCTCTGTCAGAGACTGGTGAAATGAAATTCTAGGAAACAATAATTGACACCCCCCCCCCATTAAGCTAAATTAAATAACTATGAACCTAAAATCATGGTCCTAATATATCATACGCATCTTTAAACTAATTTTTACTAACATAGCTTTACGAAAAAAGTTTAGGACGGTTGAATTACAAACAGATTAGAAAAACACTTCCTTAATTTTAGAAATAAGATGGTTGCTTCAAAATGGCAATTTTTGTATCCTCAAAAGATTCTTCCTCATTGAATGTGTTCTTGGCCCTTTAATAGTGAATAAACTGACTCCAAAATAAAACTAAGTGTCTCATATACCACTAGATGACATAAATTTGCAGAATTTTACAACAAAATGCTTATTTGAGTTAGATTTTTGCTCAAGTGTGAGTTACTGGATTGGTGTCAATAACTGGGTGTTTCACCCTATTTAATTTTGTATGAAGCATTGATTAGATTAAAAATTTCAACTTTACATATATAACTATTTAATATTTTATTTCAGCTGTAAAAAAATCTAGCTCTTTCATCCGTTGCTAATAAGCCGTCTTAATGATGCTTCGCTTAATATAAATAATGCCGGATAATTATCTGAACATATTAAGAAAGTACAAATGTTTTATGATTTATATTGTTCTATAATTGATTATTGTTAAATCCTAAATACAGTGGTAAATATCGCTCGCCTTTATTTAAAATATTTTTAAAATCATATTAAAAATGCAATGTGAAAAAAAATAATACCTATTTTATTAAAATTATATTTTTAAACGTGACGTTTATTATTTCCACGTATGTAATTCAAATTAAAGGCGTATTCTATGAGAGATATGTAGTATTAAAAAGCGGACTGCATATTCTTTACATTTACTCCTTTCAGAATGTAACGAATTACAAACAAACTGAAGTCATCACTATCTGGAGATGTTATAAAAGAATTTGAATTTTTTCAATAAATTTCCAAAATGTTAGTTTATGTTTAATTTTTAACGATATTACTGTAAAAAATTTAAAATAATGCCTTTTGGCAATTATTCCATTGTTTTTCAAAGAAAAAAAATAAAATAATGATAAATATTTCTCTATTGATTTTCATTCAATTTTAAAAGAAAGAAATATCTTTAATTGGAACAGATGCTAGGCAAGACTGCTCACAAGGATTTTTCTTGCATAAAATTAATGTCATGTTTAAAATAAATCATACATTTTAATTTACAAAACAGAAATATGTTTCTATAATAGCCTGGTAATGACTTTTAATGACAATGGTGATACTTTTCATAACACCAGCTGCAAAGTTGGCGGCCAAATCTTCACAAAACTACATGATTTCCCCTAAGATTATGATGTTTTTGAAAGCATCTATTTTCATTAAGAAAATCGCAATCTTTTACAATAATTGTATCATAATCACATGATTTTTCAAATCCAAATTTTTCATTTTTCATTTAAAATTTTCATTGTAAATATGAATTTTTATACTATCGGAATTAGAAATATATTCCAAACATAGAAAAAATTTAGATTTTATTTTTTCTCCCAATGCAATGGCAATGTAACAGATTGAATAATATATTAAGATAGTAAATAATTATCTACGTTTGAAAAATTATATTATTGCAAATAGTAGTCAATCGTTTTAGAATTCTTACATTTTCAAAGACATTTTTTAAAAAATCACTGACTTATAAATAGTATGGGATATTCTGATAAGTCTTGTCTAATAACCGTGATGCATATAATTTCCGTTAACTCATGTTATAGATTTTGCAATTTGAACAATCGGTAGTCTTAAAATTAAAAAATGAATAATGATTTTATTGAAAATTTAATACGTATGCCGCAGAGAGAATAAATTTTCTATTTCTGATCGAATTAACTTCTTTTGCAACAACCTGGTTTACTCTATAGGTTTTCAATTTTATTTAATGCGCTTTGAAATTGATGTGTTTTATTGGTTTTTATTTATACTTTCTATTTTACTTTAAACCCAATTCAAGGAAGTTTGGAGTTAATCAATTCGTATAAAATCGTAAAACATCTTTTGTTTCCAAATACATATTCAATTCACTTAGGAAAATTTGTTAAGTTTGAATTTATTTTATTTATTTAAGCATTTTTCTTGAAGCATTTGTTCTATTATAAAGTTATAAAAGGCATTAAATAATAAAAGTAAACAATGATATTGTAATTTAAGCTTTGATATATATAAATATTGAGAAGTATATTACTAGTTCAGAATAAAAAGTTTATGGCCAGAATTGTTTCATAAACTCACTAGACAAAAAATTAGTCACCTCTGCATGAAGTAAAATACTTTCGTGGTATGAATATAGATGGCATTACAGAAGAGTGGACTGAGCCCGTATTGCTGCTCTGTGATCCTACCCGTAATATGTAGCGAGTACATTTTCGTGAAGTACGGTAATAGTACTTTAAAATAGGTAATGACAAGCTACGGGTTTAAAATTTGATTTTCTTTTACAATTTGCATCCCTGAAGTTTGTAGAATATGTGCATGAAACGATTTTGTATGTTCATGGTCAAGAAAATTGACATAACCCGTATTGTTTTTGTACTTTAGATGACTTTTCGAGACATAATTCTCCATCGCACAAAGTTGTGTACGTTGCCGCCAAGAGAATACCGCCAACAGATTTTGTATTGTTTTACACACAAGAAATCGTCGAAAAAGACAAAAATATTCTTGCTTTATGGCGGGGGATCTGGTTTTGTTTTATTAATCCTTCATTAAGAAAAACATTCTTTAAAAAATACTAACATTTTGGCATCACAAAGTGGAATTTTAATGAAATAAACTTTTAAAAATACATGCATGTTTATTATAATAATATTTAAAAAGCATTTTTAAATGAGCATGGAAGAAAATTTGCTATTATCTTTTATTAATTTATTAGCTGTTTCAAGAAAATGTAATTTAAAATATCTTAATTGATCGACAAATAAAGATTACATTGTAACTGACGTAAGACTTATTGTGACATTTATTTAAGACAATGTTTTTGTTGATATGTTTAAATCTATTCTTCAATAAAATTTTATGTCCATCCATTTTGTAACATTATCTGGGGTAATTGTATTCCTTGGCATTCATTATTTCCGGTAACTTTTCACTGACTGTTTATTTCCTATGTAACATTTTGTTTATAACAACATTTTAGCATTTCAAATTAGAATAAAATTCCTATCATTTGTATGATAAGATTTTTTAAATTCGGCAATTCACAAACTGGAAAACAGCCAAGATAGACCGCGTTTATTCATGTTTAGCTGTCTATATTTAACTTAAATTACAAAATAAATAACGATATACAAGTATATTTATATGTTAATGAAAAAAAAAATCTTTGGATGAAACTTTGAAAAGTTTATAGATTGATGGAGCATAGTAAAATGAAACCGTTAACAATGGATATACTCCAATTGGCAAAATACCAATAACATTAAAGTTTGATATTGCAAACTATTATCTAAAATGAGGAAAAAAAACTTACAGACTTAATCAATTCTTCTGACAATGATGGACAGGAATTAGCATTGAAAGATATTAACAATTTTATGACTGAGTTAATTAAACTAATTATAAGTGAATCAAGTTAATAAAGCATGTCATAACTAATTAAGATAAGCAAACAAGCAAGTATGATAAATAAATTGTAAGAATGCACTTATTTGTAAAAGTATATAACTAAAATCTCAGCGCAAAAAGTAGATAAAAGGGTTCTCATTCTGAATTTCAAGCATTTAGAAATGATTAAAGGTAGAAAAACTTGTGATTTAATTTTTGTATTTATTTGGTTAGTATTTTGAGTGGAAGATTTAATACGTGCAAGGAATGAAAAATATTCGATTAAAACAAGTCAACACATTCTTTATTTTTGAGAATAACCTGTTGACCCGCCCGGCGTTGCCCGGACCCGTGATAAAACTTTAAATGAACCCAAATATAAAATACTGATAATTAGTGATAAAAGTGCTCGTAAGAAAACATTTAAAAAAAAAAATTGTTGTCCAAGCACTCTGGAATTTTTAATGGTTATAAATATAAAGGTTTTACAGACCGTGTAAAAATTACATCAGAAATATTGTTATCTGGTTGTAAAATAAATATGTTTTCTTCCCTTGAAAACGACCCTTTTTCAAATTCTATAGAAGGGGAGAAGCCCTCCCTTCCATTTCTCTTTCCATTCCTGCCTTCAAAAGCAAGGAAAGAGCATCCCTCCCTTCTCTTTGCAATCCCCAATTCCCTTTTGTTCACCTCTCTCTCAAACAAAGCAGGTGGAAGAATGGATGCTTCCTCCAGGAAGTGGAAATAAGAATAGAATTAAGATTCATTTAGAAGGAGTATATCCTAGCAGTAGGGTTGTGAGCAGTGCAAGCCAATAAGCGAGCAATTCTTTCCCCAGCACTCTTGATTATTCTTAATTCTATTTCCTTCTTCAATCACCGTTCAAAAAAAGTTTAGGCATGCACAGTAAAGTCGAATTTGCATTGAAAGCTAATACTTTTGCTTCTCGCTTTAATATATGATTGAAACATTTTCTCAAACACACCCAGTTAGTCAGATAATTGTATATAATGTTTGAAAATCGCATAATTTCGTAAAGAAGAAACTAACAAACGAACAAAAAATAGGTACAACTTTCGTAAAATGAAAGACAAATGTATACATTATAATGATTCAACATGCGGACTCTATACTTCGGTTCAGCACCCGCGCACTCCACAATGGTGCGATTTAGGATACCGTAACTTCAACTGCGCGTAACTTTGTTTGGGAATTTAATGATAAAGAAATATAACACACGACTCCTTACGAATTTTAATGAGAAATCAAACCGTAATATGTCTTTTAATTAAAAATTTAATTTTGTTAATGAAAAATGCAAATTAATGAAATAATGTTTTCATAAACACCGACTTTTGAAATTTTGGTCGGGCGAATTCGCCCCAGTGTGGATTTCACGGGTTAAGCATTGTTTCCATTTGAATTGTTATAATTTGATGTCTGAATGCTTTTTTAATGGAAATAATAACAACATAATCATCATCATCAACAACAATAAAAATAACAACAACAATAATAATAATAAGAAGAAGAAGAAGAAGAACAATAAGAATAGTAATAATAATAATAATAATAATAATAATAATAATAATAATAACATCGACTGTTTAGCAATATAATCTGTAAACGGCTTGAGAGAAACCCATTTTACTTGAGATTATTTACTCAAGATATACTTGTCCTTTTTTAACATGCAGATTCAATAGAATAATAGTAATTTTATCAAATATAGTGTAATTTCTATCAAATTTGTGGCAGCATGAAAATATTGAATGGTAAAATTAAAATATAGTCTTTTAAAATTTTATTTGAAGTAAAATATATAAACATTTTGTAACAGAAATAATGTATGATAAATTATTTTTTTTCTTCAATACTTGTATATCAATAAATAAATTGTTTGTTTATATAATTTTTCTTTACCTATTCTTGTAAAATTGAAAACAAAACAATTACCTGCAAAATCTCAGTGAAATCTATAGTAGAAACAGCAGAAGTATATCAAACCCTTATATTCCTTTAGTCTCGAATCCGCTGAATAAAATGAAAAGGACACCAGATCTCTTCTTTAGAAAGTGCTTTCTGCGATATATATATTAATATAGTTTCTTGGCGGATCCAGTTATTATAATTTATTATACTAAATCAAAAATTTAAGTTACAATTTCGAAGTGCGAAAATTAAAAAAAAATTCGGAGAATTATAAAATAAATATTTTAATTAATAAGAGCAAATTTTTTAAACTAATAAAAATGGTTTATAAATATTTAGAATTATAGACTGTTTAATGATGTGTCTGTCAGCAATTATTTAGATGGCTTAATTTGATCGCTAAAAGCGTCAAGAATGAATGTAATTGGGGGGGGGGGGGAACTGAAAACAAAAATTGTTTACTAATTAATTATGAAATATTTTGAAAAATGAAAGAAAACAAATGTTAATGCCCCTTACAGATAATCCAAAAGAGGCTAAATTAACATGTAATAAATTAATCAGAAATACACATTTATAATTTTTTCTAGACATACAAAACGAAAAAATTATAGTTAAAAATAAAAATATTTTTTGATTATATATGATACTGATGATAAAATATAAACCAAAATATAACATTTTTTGTCATTAATTATCTATATTTTTATATTTTTATATATGTCTTCTAATATTAATATGTGGAAACAATGAGTTAAAGAATGAGACGAATATCTGCAACTACATATTTATTTTTGGAATCCCGAAGTAAAATATAAAGTGTTTCTTATTCCGACGCAAAAATTGTGAGAACTAATTATAGGACTTCAGCTTTTAAAAGTATAGGTATGTGCTTCACTATGAGGGGCGTTGCAGAGACCCTTGCAAGCAAACTGCGGAGTTAGCATTCCTACCTCGAAAACGATGGTAGATACGGAAAAAAGGTAATTACAAACTTGTAAAGCGTTCCCAACGTATTATGAAATGACGTCTTGCATGTAAACGTAACTTTATTAAAAACCATTAGCCGCATTTTTATTTGCAATCACTAACACAAATACAGTAATCCCTTAACATTCGCAAAGTTTACGTTCTAGGAAAATCTCGCGAATGTTGAATCAATCTCTCTGCCCAAAAAAAGGGCGTTAAGTTCAATAAAATTTTAATTAGAGTGGCACAGCATGTCACAGAATAAAAGGATATATGTATTAACAATGCGTTATGCATAACGTATATGTAGAAGATAAATGTAAATACATATTCATAAATGTTAAATTTATTCATTGAAGAAATTCAATTTAACTGACTAGTGAAATAATCACAGCTAAAAAAGCATAGGTTTTTTTCGACACTCTGTATTCACCAAGAGATGATAATGTATTAGTGGGTCAGTATGCGGTACAATATTATTATTAAACACGATATTTAAATACAGCTAAATGCTTCAGAAATGCTTTTATTTTCCATCAAGATCATAATAAAGAGTACAAAGGTAATTTATTTTATTATTTTTTTTATTAAGTTATTATTGGAGTACCTGTCACCTAATTGATTTGGATCTGCTTATAAATAGATGACATTACTGATATTTCAAAGTTATTTAGTGACGATAGTTTAGCCAAAGTGTGCAAAACTGCGCACGCAGTCTTGTTCAACATATCTGTTATCTATTTTACTTGTCATTTATAGCTGTAAAATGGATTTTGGGAAGTAGCGTCACTGAAAGACCATGAGAATCTGAAATTGTTGAAGCACATTTGTCAGTAGAATCACAGAACACACAAAATGAGGTGGAAAGAGAATTGCTTTCAATAGAAAATGAAATTTCGGAAAAGGGAGAAAAGCTATGTAAGGAAAGACGCACGCTCACTCTGAAGTAAACCCACCTTCTGTTTCATAAGGCATAGTTTTGACTTCAACAACCTCATGTTACGTCAAATTAACAGAGTTCTCACCATATCTACAGTCATCTGTGCTGCGATCAGTTAAGAGTAAGCAAAAGGTCTGAATTTTAAGCAGTTCACCACACAAACGGTAGCTTGAAGATGACGCTGCGGAAAAAAGCCAAATATCTTTTCCAAAATTGAGTAAAAGTAAACCCAAGAAGCAAAATTTTGCACCAAAAAAAAAAAAAAAGAGTGTGATATGTCCACGTCCAGTCTGCTCAGAAATATATAGAGAACCAATTGTAGAGAATTGGTTCGAGTGGATTTCTTGCAGTAACTGGTGGCACGAAAAATCACAGACAACGCAGGTCGTGGTCACTAAAAATGTGACGCTTGTAAAAGAAGCGCTTCATTTTTTTACTGTGCATTCTTGCACATTTATGTGCGCATTCTTGTCCTCATTGGTTGTACAACAGTGTGCATTCAGGAGGATAATCTTTCTACAAATAATACCGAAATTATTTCTTATATCTTGACTAATGCAATTTTTTTTTTGTTACCTTAATAATTTAAGAGTGTAAATAAAGTATAACATAATACCTTAAATATCTTCATTTATTGTTATTTAATGAAATACCTAAAGTTTACACTCCGGCACAACCTAACCCTAACCAGGAACGGAAATATACAATAACCTCTTCCAGTTACCCACGATTCCGGGAAGCGTTCTTTATCCATAGAAATATCAGAAATCAGTATATATTTCAGATTTAAAGCCAGCATTTACTAATATATTTTTTCAGTTGCTGCCACACATTTTCGGAAACGTTTCTGAGTTGTTTTTATACTACATTATATTAATGAGGTTTCTCAAGCCTGAATATACGTTTTTTGAAAACTTTTAATTCTCAAGTAAATAATTTCATGTTCAACAAACATGTTTTAAAGATCAACATGATAAATTAACATTATTAGTATCAACATTAAAATAAATATTATTTTGTCACTCTCGCAGGTATATATTCAATTATGAAGCTGAAAATGTTTAATTGAGAATTGATAGCATCCTAAAAAACGATATTTCGTTTTGAAAAAGCTAAGTAATACACTGTAAAAACTACTCAGAAACGTTTTCAAAAATCAGTGGCAGGCAAAGAAACTTTGTTTTTATAAATGCTTCTTTAAATCTAGAAAATATACAGGTTTCTGAGATATCTAAAGATAAACAATGCTTTTCGGAACAGTGGGTATCTCGGAAGAGGGTATTGTATATGCTAGATCGTGATTGTATTATATTTGCGTAGATAAAGAAACATTTGTCTTTTTCTTTTAAATGTGTGCTGATTAAGCATGCCTAATCTGGTTTTCTAATTAAAATAAACTGTACCTTACTAACACGACTTAATTTTATTAGTAAATGTCACATACCTGAGAATGCGACACTTCTGCATGCAATTAGTAGCGTATTTAAGCTAGTTATCTATATATTTAAAACGAAAAGCGCATTCTGTCAAATCCACATGAAAATCGTCTCTTTGCGCATGCGTCAACCTTCAGAAATGGGAAACCTGATTGATTAACCCAACCCTCACCTTTTAGCCTCGGGGGATTAAAAAGGGTTGATTGAAAACGAATGAAGCCGAACCATTGCATTGAAAACATAGACCTTCTAATATATTTTTGCTCTGAGGTTGAAAGCCAGAGTTTTTTTTTTTTTTTTTTTTTTTTTTTTTTTTTTTAAAGAACTCATGTTTTCACTATGTTAAAGCAGACGACGCGAAAACAAACAAACAAACAAAAAAGTGAGAAGTAAACATTTCTTTTACAACTAAATAATATTTTTTCACGAAATTTTTACACGGACTGTAAAACGATTTTATTTATCACCAATAAAGATTTCAAAGAGTTCGGACTAACTTTTTATTTTAAAACTATGAAACGACCCTAGGTAAAAAAACAAGAAAATGAGCGCTTTTATCACTAAATATCAATATATTTTCGCGAATTTTTCATTTTAAAATATAATTTCATACAAAATCGGGTTCAAGATATAAAATAATGAAAACTTGATTTTTTTTATTTATTTGTTATCACGGGCCCAGGCAACGTCGGGCGGGGATCAGTTAGTTGGATATAAAACAAATTACATATCAAGGCTTTTAATAAAATTATTTTAGATGTAAAACGCCCTTTCATATTACATCGACGTTGCTCTAAAACTCTGACATTGACTTATTACCCACATCTTGTTCTGTTTACGAAATAGAAACGCTAACTCCGCAGTTTGCCACTAGGGGACAGAAAGGTACCTCATCGAAAAGCGCATACGCGTTTTACTATACATTTCATGGCTGTGGGTAACTCAGTTTACCAGTTATTTGAAGCGTACTGGAATTAAGGAAACACCCTACATATATATTTGTGTGTATGTGCAGTGCATGTGTATGATGACGTAAAATAAAGCAATTGAAATACGTGATGAGAAGTACATGAGAAAAATATCTATGGATCTTATCTTTTAAAAATATCTAAGGATATGATAATAATTCTAATTTTATATTAAATTTAAAACTTCATCGACATTACCTTTAGTAAACTTGTTATATTATCTAAAAGTTGTGTTGAGTAGCCTTAGGAATATTTAAATTGTTTAGAATAATTTTTAGTTGCTACCGAGGATAAAACTTTACAGATAACATTTTCCCGCAATTATTTTCCGGAATACAAAATTTTAAAATATCATAATCATATATAACATCCAACGTAATGCTGGAATACTGATATAGTTTATCGTGAATAGCTGTTTGGGAAAACCAATTTATGTAATTGGACGCATATTAACGCTTCCCTCGTCTAAATAATAGCCATGCTTATGAAATTTTCATGCCTTCCAGTGATAGATGAATGATTACAAACTGTTTAAATAATGGTTTTAATTTAAACATTGATAAATTTGTTTGAACAAATAATCATCATCATAATAATAACAGACATCACAATAAAATAATACACAAATAAATAACACAATAAAATAATACATAAATATAATAAGTGGCAAATATTACACAATAAATGACAAATTTGTCAATTATTACCGAACTTATTTCGTTATTTAAATGAAATTCAGATAATTTTTGTAATTGTTTTTGACTATAGAGTTCTACTTACTATATATATTTAGAAAATATTATAACTATTTATATATATTTTTTAATTAAATGTATTATTTTTCACATCAAAATACACTGTTAAATTGCTCTTATATTCATATTTCATTCAGAGAGAATATGTATGTCAGTTAATCGACATTCGTTACTTTATTTCAAATAAATATATTTTTCAATTCTAATTGCAATTTATACCAGACACTCTCTTTAAACAAACATTAATTACATATTTTTTAAGTATAAAAAAACTAAACATGAAGTTATTTTAATGACATGAGTGCAAATATCTTTTAAATAGGGAAGAAGAGAGAAGATTTTCTTTTTAAAATTTAATTTAGACGAAATATTTATTTTTAAATATATAAATGTTGATATCATATTTGTTAATTTCAATACGCTTATATATCGTTTGTTATAAAAGGTATGTTAACTAATAATAATAATTGATAATGATTTCTTGGATTTTAATAAATAAAAATGTCTACTTTTTATTAAATTGTAATTTAAAAATTGACATATTGTTAACATAGAGACTTTTTTTCTTTTACCATAAAAAATTTCAAAAAAATTATGTTCTTGGAATTTATTATCTTAATGAATAGTTCTTTGAAAGAAATTCATAATAATGAAAAAAAAAAAAACATTGTAAAACACCCAAAGAAAAGATTCATAATACGTATTAAATTAAAAATTAAAGGATGCCATTCTTAGATTCATTCGTGTCATAATTAGGGTCATTTTTATGCTCCAGTTAAACAGTTTATTTTGGATTTTTCAGACCAACTCTTCTAGAAATAAAACATTTATAACAGTTTAAACAATCCAGAAAATGAAACCGGATTTTATCCCACTAATCAATAATAGTTCTGTCTATTTTGGTAATTTTGTGAGTGTAAAAATTATAATTGTTGGTGGCCCTATCAATAGTTTAAAACGCATGTGCCGCAGTGTGCATGATTTTGCGCTGTGTAGGATTGTAGCTCTTAGTAGTCGACAATCGTCCTATAGGTCGGCGAATGTATGGCACGCGTGCCATAAGTGGCACACGACAGAATATTTTTGGCACAGCATTGTTTGAGGTTCTAAATCAAGATGGATTTAGATTAGTTGCGTTTGTGCTAAATCCATTTTTTCTGAATTGAGAAAACTGGAATGCAATTTAATTAATAACAGTATTATTCAATGTTGACTGAAAATGTTTTTCAAAATAAAAAACGATTTTGAGACTATCGAAAGGGAAGAATTAACAGGCATAATAAATAAAAATTTTCGAATTTGCCAATTTTTCCTGCGAGTTATTATAATCGGAAATTAATAATATGAAAAACTCAAGTAGAAACCTCTAATCAGACGACTTCAGTTAAGGTTGTAGTCTTTTAAAAATAAGTAATTGTGAACCTGATATTAATTATTTGTCATCTGAGATTCAACAACATCAATAGCATTAAAAATAATTCTAAAATATAGTACTATATGTTAACGCATACGTTTAATTTATAAAACAAAATTTCATGTCTTTTAGTTTCATTATTATTTGATCCACTAAATCTTTATAGTTGTTGGCTCTTCTTGCTTATGTAAAATATTTGGTGAAAACATATTGCACACGGATATGAAAAGGTTCGCTATCCCTGTCTTACTTAGACTCGTGTGAAACACAAAAACGGGATGGGTTACGAAAAACAATTAAACTTTTGGGACCATGAACCTATTTTAATTGAAATTATCCATAGAAAAAAATAAAAAAGCTTGTTTGAAAATCGACCTACGGGTTTCACGCTTATTTTGTAACATCTAGAAAAAAATAACAGTTATTTTTTTTAATGTTACATACATTCATAAATCTTAAAAAAGATCATTTTAAAAATCTAAGTAATATTTTGATATTTCGTCGATCGGTTCGAATGCTATGTTGCACCAACTGTGAAAAAACACGGTTTAAAAAAGAAATGCGTTAAGAAAAACAAAGTACCTGTTTTTCGGCATACGCACGGTTTTGCTCAAATGGTTGTAACTTCGTAAATAATTTGAATAACAGAAAAATCGATTCAGGCACATATTGTATAAACTTCAGGTATATGCCAACAAAGTGGAATAAACCAAATAAGTGGAAAGTATAACATATAAAAATACTTAAAATGAATCCAATTAAGAAGACGTTTTTTGTTAAATGGATAGTGCAACATCAAACGGTACATTCAAATTAAGAATTCAAAATATTATAAAAGGAAGAGGATTTTTTTTATTTCCTTTAATTTTCTCAGCTCTTTAAGAAGAACGTTTTTATGTATCATTAAAGAATGTAACATATGAACAGTTTTTTATAATAGTAAGCTTTTATCTTATGTACAACCTGAGTTACATTACTTTTACTAATTGTTTAAATACTTGAATACACTGTTAAAAATCTGCAGCAAAATGTTCCGTCATTCGACAGTTTTTATAGATAAAGGTTACTTTACCATATTATCAATCTCTTTCACTGGTCAGAAAAGAGATAAATTACGGTTATGTAACCATTTTCTATAAGAGCGGTTACATGACTGAGCAGTTTACTGCAGAATTTTGATAGTGCAGATATGTTAAAAGATTCAAAATGTGATGATAATGCAATTAAGAAAATAGGCAATTCTTTTTTTATGATTTTGAAACTAAAATAATTGAAAATTAAATCTGGTTTTAGTATATCTGATCTCTGTAATTCTTTTGGAAAAACTTAATATTGTTCACAACATTCTACAGCTGATATTTTCTTGTTAAAAATAATCAAAAATTATTTTACCAGGACAAATACTAGAATTTATTTTATTAGATTATTTTAAAATAAGTAATTCTTATTGCAATTACAGTGGTGTCCAAAATTAAAGTCACAAACACCAAACCTGTGATTACTGGAGAAATATAATTGGTTTATTGCAACGAGAGATATTACTATGGGAGAGCATATCACAACATAACAATATGGAAAAGTGGTGAATTGTTAGTTCAGATACATGTTATACCAAAAACTGTAAAACCATGATGAATTATATCTCGGGAACGGTTTGTCTAATATGGAGTGTAGTCAACAAGTACTGCTATACAAGCCGCACAACGAGACGTCATGCTATTAATGAATGTCGAGAATTTTTTGCGGGTGGCAATAAATCCCATTTTTCTAAAATCGTGGAGTTTAATGTCCGAGAGATCCTGGTATGGGGGAAGGAGAGGGTGATGTCTACAATGGCTCTTCCTCGTCCATCCCTAACATGCTCTGTTTGTTTGAGATCCAAAGAGTTCACGGGCATGTCCATACGGCGAATATCCTCTTCTTTGGAAAAATCATCAACCATGTGATCTCTGTATAGCTTCACATTATCGTCTATAATAAGGAATTCCGTATCTGCAGTACTCGGAAATTCCTCACATGGGCTTCAGCGACCTCATGCTTACATCTCCATGTGCTGACACTACCCGAATCAATGACGTGCAGCGGCGTAATACTGCCTAGCATGATGACGCCCAAGACAAGGATTCCTTTGCCCCAAAGTGGTCCATTTCCCTTACGTTGGAGGGAATTTTTGTGGACTCCAGGTCTTCTCCAGATAAAGGCTCATCGAGAATCATTTTTTGTGCTAAATCTGACTCATCAGTGAAAAGATCACGCCTCTATTCTTGGCGTGTCCAAGAATGGTGTGTTCGGTTCCACGATTAACGGGGTTTTTTGAGCGATATGTTCAAAGGGAGACACGCCACTTGACGCCGGACGTAAAGGGCTCTCTCTTTGGTAGGCGTCTGTATACAGTTTGGTTGGAAAATCTCGTTCCAGACGAAGCAGTAAGGTCACGAGGAAGATCTGTAATCTCCGTCTGTCTAGTCCATCGTGTACGTAATGTCAAGTGTAGATGTCATCGTCTTGGGCGTAGTTGGTCGGGTCTCCTGGTGATAGTACCTTTTGTTTGGAATTGATTCCACAAACTGGATGCCATTTTTTGTGCCATCAAGCCACCTTCGCTTGAGATTGTCCAACTTCAAGTCTGGCAGTGAAATTTCATCTCAATGAATCGTCTAATTGATCATGAGAACTCATCTGCTCGGAAATCAGTCAATCTTGGGTGTTTTAATACAATACTTACAACACTGAAGTAAAAAAATCTTAGATGCTTAAACGATCAAATTTAACGCTCCATTACAAAACTTAAGTTAAACACCATTTATTCAAAAATGGATGCTAACATTATGTTACCCATTCCTTGGTACAAATGTTATCAAATTTAGTAGTAACAATTTTGAATTTGTATAAGAAAAGTGTTTGTGACCTGAATTTCGGATACCAGTGTATAATTTATTAATTTTATTAGATTTATTATTTTATTAACACAGTACCTGGAAAAAAGTACCTGGAATTCAGATTAGGTAAAATTCTATCATTATAAAGCAATTTCGGCAGACACACAGCCCTAGCCGTTAAACTTAGTGACAAGGGAAACGCTTATAACGAAATTGAAAATAGTGTAAAAATTATTTGTTTTACGCGGGCTTTCAATTGCATTATAATGAAGTACTATAATGCGATCAAACAATTTTTTCCCATATAGTACAATTTCAGTTTTGTAACGGAACGTGAAATTTGACCGTTTAAACATCTAATATTTTTTAGCTTCAGTGTTATGATTATTGTATTAAAACACCCAAGAATGACCTATTTCAGTGCAGATGAGTTATCATGATTGTTTAGACGATTCACCGAGACTGAGTTCCACCGCCAGTAGAGTCCTGCATCGGGTCGGGTTACCCGCTTTTACCCGCACCCGACCCGAACCGCGGGTCGGGTCGGGTCGGGTTGACGCATTATTTTTTCGTTGCGGGTCGGGTTCGGGTCGGGTTGACTTTTACTTTTTTGCTGCGGGTCGGGTTGACTTTCATTTTTTGCGGGTTCGGGTCGGGTTCGGGTTGACTTTTAACTCTTGCGGGTCGGGTTCGGGTTGACCCGCTTTTTTTAAAGTATATCCAAAATATTTTTTCAGTTGAAAAATATATCTACAATAAAATATTTATAACGAACAACTCTATTTAGCGATCACTTCTTCATTTTTTAACACATATATTTTGTACGCTTTTATCACTGAATAGTAGATATTTCCGAATAACAAACTGCTTCGACAGTAGATTCCTTTTTCGCCCAGTTGTATCTGACCCGAAACAGAAAAAGCTATTTGAAATCAATCTGCAATCCGATCCGAACATGAAAAATATTTATCGTCGAGTCGCAACCTGAGACCAGACCCAAACCCGGCACATTTCAATCGGAACACGAAATAATTTAACTCGAACTCGACCCGCAACCCGCAACGAAATAAAACAAATAGTTCATTTAAATATCATTAAGGAAAACCCTTTTTAGCTTACAGGCTATCAAAGTCTAAGAGCTACTGTGCCCACCCGATCTGTATGTATGTACGTATGTATGTACGTACATAACGCGATAATTCTGGATAGAATTATCAGATTTGGTTCAAATGTTGTATATAGGTTCATTCTGATAAGGCGCTTCCCTGATCAATTTTGGAGGTTCATTGGTTAAGTATAAAGAGAGGAAAGGGGGGAAATCCCCCTTTAATGGGTTTTTCATTCAGAATTATCCGATTTGCTTCAATTTTTATACATAGGTTCATACTGATAAGACGTCAGTAGTTTTGGGGGTTTTATTGGTTAAGTGTAACGGGGGGAACGGGGGCCTAATTCCCCTTAATAGGTATTTTATGCAGAACTATCCGATTTGCTTCAAATTTTGAAAATATTTCTTTGAAATAAGAGTATAATATTTAAAAAAAATTTCATTATACGATTAGTGTGAATAGCCTGTGAGCTCAATGCCATCAGTTTAACTGGGCACTTTTCTTTATTTAATTGAATGAATTAGTAGCATTACATTAATGCTCAGGAATTCCACTTAATCTATCTTTTTAATATTGTAAAAAAAATAATAATAATTAAAAAGCATCTACTGATAAATACGACAAAATTAAAACTTTAATTATAGAAAATGTTTAAAACTCGATTTAAAAAAAAAAAAAAAAAAAAAAACACTGACTAACCATCTTAAAAGCAGAAGCAGAACGCATGTCGAAAAAATCTAGTTAGTCATTCTTCACTAATCCGTGGTTTGAGGGCAAGAGCAAAACATTTGTATATTTATTGTTAATATGTTACTGTTTCTTGTTTACATTTAGTATAATTTTGCCTGTGTTTAATATATCTTTGTTCATATCTTTCACTTAAATTTAATTCCTTCGTATAACATTAATGGTTAATTCAAAAGTTTTTTTAAAACTGTATTTTAATAGCGACCGCATCTAACAAAAGCTTTAATACTGTCTAAAAATATAAATGCCATATATTTATACATGTAAATAATAAATAGAATATTTCCATTCCTTGCAACTGCAACCAATATACCCCCCCCCCTTCCCCCAAGCTTTAAAACAATTAAAGCAAGTATGTGTGTAGGGGAGAAGGGAATTTTTTTTCATATCATACATAAGCAATAAATGCCATAACTTTTTGAGTGATATACACGCATATATATATTTTTTCATTCAGTTGGCAAAACTTCTCAAATGGATTAAAATATTTTTATAATTAATATTTAATTAATATTTTTAATTATTTTTATAAATTCATCTAATGTAAACTTGTATATTCATATTCATATTGAGCCGGTGAAACGAGCTCGAGAAATTAGTAAAACGTGTGAGCAGATAATACATTTTCCGCTCTACATCTATTTTATAATCATAAGTAACTCGTAATTAATTACGCATTCCCCTTCTTTAGAATGTCTTAAATATAACTACTCCATTTAATAGATAATATATCCTATCAGTCTGCGAATATATCAGTTTATGTCCCGAGTTGTAAATAAACAGAAATGGTAGAAAACTGAAACTCGTTTTCAGCTGGCGTCTTATAATTGAAGTTCAAGATCGTTTTACTCTTTTTATTTATTCTTGGTAACGTCCAGGGATGAAAGTGTTTTAGTTTTCTGGATGTAAATAAAGCATAAGCAACTTAATGGTGTTTATTTCACTAGAGAGTTCTAAGTGGGTACCACCAATTAAACGTTGCCTGGTACTTGGATATTACTTATACTGACAGATTCTTGTTTACATGGGTTTTTGGATGCAACATATTATATGAATTGGTGCGAGAAGTTTCTCACTGTTTTACTCATTTGAAATCTAGTAGTTGAAGAGGATAAGTCGATCGAGAATGTCTAACGACGATATAAAGAAAAAGATAGACGAAAAAGAATATTTCTTAAAACCAAAAGTTGGAAAATCAGAAATATGGAAAAGATTTAAACAAGTTTTTGATAAAGACGATGTTTTAGTACCGGATGTTATAGCTTGTGATAACTGTCACAAAGTGTTTCGTTTTGACAGCCATAAAACAGGAACATCTACTCTTTTAAAGCATAAATGTATGCCTTCAAGTAAAGGAGCTCAAGGAAAATCTATTGACAGCTTCTTCAAAGAAAAAGAAACGGTACCTTCTGTACAAAAACCATCTCAAGAAGATAAGAAAATTATCATTGAAAAAATAACAAAATTTGTATGTCGGGACCTGAGATCATTTAACATCATTAAAGGAAAAGGTTTTCAGGAGTTAGCCCAATCTTTAATTTCGCTGGGAAGTAGATGTGGCGATATGGATGTGAAAGATGTACTTCCAGATCCAACAACAGTATCAAGGAACATTCATCAAATAGCACAGAATATTAGAGACGAGGTTAAAGAAGAACTAGGTAACACAATTGAAAAATGGGGTGGAGCAGTTACGCTAGACTTGTGGACAGATGATTACAAAAAAAACTCTTATCTCTGCATGACAATTCATTATATAAACGATAAGTGGGATTTAATAGACCGAGTATTACATACTACCTTATGGGACAGTAACCAGAAGAAAACGGGTGACAATATAAAGCCCATAGTTATACAGAATCTAGAAAAGTTTAATATTAGTGAACAATTTGAAAATTTAATCTATGTAACAGATAGAGGATCAAATTTGATTGCTGCTCTTAGAAACAATGTTAGATTATCTTGTACTGCTCACATATTAAATAACATTCTGGAAAAAACTGTGGATAGGAATACTCAATTTTCAGATATGATAAATGCTTCAAAATCCCTTGTGAAGTTTTTTAAGCAAAGTGGCTTGCAAAATAAACTGTCGAAGTCTTTAAAGGCTAGTGTAGATACCAGATGGAACAGTTCATTTTTTATGCTGAAATCAATTGCAGATGTTTACTGTGAAGTGAAAGAGCTTCTTTCGCAGAGAAAAGAAGAGAGCAAGCTCATTGAAATCCGACAGCCTTGCCTTGAAAAACTTATATCATTCCTGGAAAAATTTAAAATTGCATCTGACGAAATTGAAGCAACAAAACGACCAACACTTTTTTTGGTAATAATTTGGTACAACCGACTGTTAAAGCATCTTGAAGTTACCGATGATGACGATGGAAATTTTCGTGATTTAAAATCATCATGCCACGCCATTTTCAAAGAAACTTTTGAAATTAATAAATATCATAAGATGGCTATTTTCTTACATCCAAAGATGAAGTCGCTGAAGATATTGAACGATCGAACAGAAATTGATTCTGTGCATGCAGAAATAAACAATTTAATTTCTGCCTATAGCAAGAAGATTGAAGATGAAAATACAAATGTTACTGACAGGAAATCTATTCCAAGTTATGAATCAATGGAAATAATATGTAAAAAAAACCCGGCCAAAAAGCAAAAAATAAAATGTAACATTTCAGATTTTGAAGACACAGATGAAAGTGACAACGAAATTAGTGAATTGGAACGCTATATAGCTCTAAAACCTGGCAAATTTAGGGACAGTGATGGCAATCAAACAGATGTTCTGAAATGGTGGCATACAAATGAAGCAAATTTTCCTTTGCTATCCAGAATAGCAAAATTCATTTTAAGTATTCCTGCAAGTAGTGCAGCTAGTGAAAGAGATTTTTCCTCAGCGGATTTAACTCTTAGTGATAGAAGAACAAATTTATGTCCAAAGAGATTGGATGATATTCTTTTCCTACACAGCAATTTAAAATATCATGATGCATAAAAAGAAAAAAAGAAACTAAAACATTTTCTATATAAGCTTAAAATATAATTATACTTTATGTCATAAAATATTTTGATCAACAAGTTTCATCAAAAAGTAAGATACTTCTTTATATATTTTTTATTCAGTACTGCAAATTAAATAATCATGATTCATAACTGAGTATATTAACTACTGTATATTTTTCAACTTATATCTATCTTTTAATTATTTATTATTATTATTATTATTATTATTATTATTATTATTATGTGTTCTTTTTAAATTATCATTTTTTATATATTTATCTATTTATTTTTTTGTCAGATAAATTGTTTTAATCAGCAAGTTTCATAAAAGAATAAAAAAAAGTCATTTCTGCAAAATTTTGTTTTACATGGCAAATTTAAAGTATCATGATTCACTAAGAGAAGTTAACGTAAAATAATTACAGTATAACTTTTGAAATATGATTATTTTTAAGTACTAAATTTTCAGGATGCATAACCGTGCATTTTTTACTACCACTATTTCCGAATAGTATTCTAGCTTAATTTAATAGCAGAAATCTGAAATTTAATAAGTCTTACTATTCTGGTATTCAGATTAAAACACTTCTACGCACCCTCTCTCTCTCTCTATATATATATATATATATTAAATTTCCAAATTAAACTTAAAATACTATAAAATTTAAACGATATATATATGTATATATATATATATATATATATTTGCTTTCAAATTATCATCCTTCCTTGTCCTTGCTGTTGTGTAAACTTTTCAGCCTGAAAACTTGATACAGCTTGGTGATATCTGCATATTCTTGTTCTATATTGAAAATTAAAGTAGTTTAAAATGAATAATATAACATAAAATAATTGCAGGAATATTTTTTAAATATGTTTATCACTGTCAACTTTTTATGGATGTTTGATTTTAAATTATCATTTTTCGTACTGTGTAAATTTTAATGTCAATGTTTCAATCTGCAATTTTTTGGAAAAAAAAATAGATTTTATGTATATATATATATATATATATATTTATATCAAAAATCCATGAAAGAAAATAGTTGGAAATGCTTTCTGTATAATATTTAAATATATATATAACAACATTTATATTTGAATATGCTTAATTGTAAATTCTTTGTGGATATATATATTTTTTAATTTTCACCTTAGTTACTGATAGTTTCTTTATTTTTATAAATACTTAATTCTGTCGTTTGAAGTTTCTCACTATTGTATTTGAGGACCATAGAGGCCAAGGGGTATAAGTGACAAAATTGAAAAAACTGAGTTAACTGCACAGGCGATCTCGAAATAAGGCTATTTATTAGTACGTAAAAAAATATAAGTGATTGTTTAATTATTTGTTGCGTTCTGGAGGTCATTTACTGAAGCATTCGAAATTTCTACCACTTTTTATCAATACAGATTAACTATAAATTTGAAAAAACAAAACAATGTACTCCACCTTCTTTACATAATTATTGAAATAATAGTTCAAAAACCACAATGAAATAAGCAACAGTTTCATAATTATTTCAGTCGATTAATATTGACTCAAAACTTTGAACTCAATTTACTCGAAATCGAAATTTTGTAACTTGTACCCCTTGGCCTTTAAGGTCGTCATTTATTTTTAATGTTATAGCACTGTATATCAAGTATTTAGTAGAAAAAAAAATCTGTTTTTAATAATACTTCAGTAATTTTTTATTGTAAATAAAGCCATGTCATTAAAAATTAGAAAATTAGATTTTTGTCTAAATTGCAAGATTAAATAACTTTTTATAACAAAATTGTGAGTCTCAAATAAGTATATTTAACCGGATGCAAATGCAAACAAATATAAAATGAAAGTTATGAAGTTATGACAGGAAATCAAATTCAGTAATTAAATCTTAATATATTTGAGTAACTTATTAATTTTACAAAATAGGAAGAAAAATATTATTAAATTTATAACACATATTAATTTTAAAATACTGAGTTGTATCTCAAGAAGTTTGAAATTATTAAATTTGTTATTATTTTTATTCATTTGGTGGTCTAGGTTTTAATTTATCAATGGCCTTACAATAATTTTCAGAACAGTTTATTAGTTCAACACCCTTTAATATATCAATTTTATGTGTGTATTTATATTTATCTAAATCTCTGACTATTATTTCATAAAATATTATGTTTCTATTAAGGATGTTCTCAAATGCAAAAGAGTTACTTTCTGACATATATTGGAATTCATTTATGTTCATAAAAGGATAGAACTAGCAGGGTTTTTTAATTCAGAAACTATGTAATTGATTGGCGGTTTTTTTTTTTTTTTGTGAAGGCAGAAGATTTTTCAGAAAATACTGTCAAAGTTGGCATTTTAAAGCGAATTCCGGACGTGACAGCGTGGTAAAGTGGAAAACTAGTCGTCACGTGACACGAATTGCTTATAACTCGATTATTTATCAAACTTTTATTTATCAAAAAATGGAAAACGGTATTCGATTCCAAATTGTTTCAATTGACATGGCTGCTTGTTTTATGACTTTACATTTAAAAATGTGTTAGAAAGCTTCGCGTTGTTGCGAGAAGAGAATTTAAGAACCACCTTAAAACAGCACTTATTATTATTATTATTATTATTATTATTATTATTATTAATTTTGTTTCCCCTCCACCACCTAGAACCTGTGCGCCGGGGCTACAATTGGTGCTTTTTCTCCTTATCAAACTTGGTTACTTGCTGTCACTTTCTAATTCACTCTACATTACGTAATATATATATATATATATATATATATATATATATATATATATATATATCTTCATCTTATTCAAAAATTAGAACCTCAATTTATTGGATATTTCGTTATATTGTATTGTATTTGTCGGTTAATATTATAGTATGTTTTTTTTTTTATTATTATTATTATTTAATGGTTATTATTAACAAAAGTTTATATATATATGTAAAAAGAGCTAAATACCCACTACCGCCTGGATGACTGATTGTATCAGTTTTGTTCTAGAATAATAATACATAATTTGGATAAATGGGGAAGAATGCAGATAGGGAGTTTAATTCGAATAATTCTCCTCAAGGTACTGCTTCGTCAAGTGTAATATATTTGTATATGTAGGAACTATCACAAATACAAAAATACGATACATGTATTTTTATGTGTATCAAAAATAAAATGTTGGTAATATTTTTCATATTCCAGTGTTCTTAACTGTACCATAGAGAATAATTTATGATTAAATTTCTTATATATAATTTAATTATCTTGCAGTAAATTGAATATATACTCATTCATATTCAAATATGTATTTATTTTCTTCTAAAACGTAGTTCTGTTCAAAATTTTATGAAAATTCAAAGAACTCTAATTTGATTAAAAAATCCAAATGACTCGCAAGTAAGTCCACACCAAGAGTAGTGCGGACGGTGCCCCGGCACCAGGCACCAAGCACTTTAAAATGCCGACAGGCGTTTTCAGTTACCACTTTAATGTTCCCAGGGAGCGATAGAAATATGTACAAAATGTAAATTCTTATTTTTATGACAAGTGAAAATTGCCACTTACAAACTAGTATTTCTTTTCCATAAACACTTACACTATTTAGATTTATTTCACTCTAAACCATTTTATTTAGCATTTTTTCGTAAATTATAGAAATTGTATAATCTTATTAAGATCTTTGAGTGGCTCTGTTATGTAAATTGCGCACTAATTTTCGTTTAACGCTTTTAAGGGCAAAGTATTCTATTGTTAGGATGTTGAAAGGATTGAATGACACCAGAATTTGTGAACAAACTTTCTGAAAATAACTAAAAGCTTTTCTTTACGTGCATTAGAAAAGCAAAATTTTATTCAAAAATTCTGGTGCCGTAGTGGCATATGGGTATTTGATATATGGTAAGATGTTTATATAATATGCCACCGCCCTTTAAGGGAATTATGTGCAATAGACACATGTGCAGAAGCCACAAATTAAAATAACATTCAAATTTTTAGACCTTGATTCGTAGTTATTTGATCATTAAAGTTATTTTTACAGCTTTTGAGTTTTGGGAATTAAAAAAATTATATGTCTTATTAATTTTTAAATATTCTTAAATAATATCTCTCCTTCTCCCTAAATCTAAAGATGCAGTGGAGGTAAAAAATAAAATTTAATGGGCAGTAAGATTCTACAATTAAATTTAGCTCATTTATACAGGATGTTGTCAGTGCAAACTTTCTTAAAATTGAAAACATCACATGATAATTTTCTCCGACTGCAGTGAGAAGCTGATTCAGTGAAAACTTTTAACTAAAAAAAGTGCTAAACACAGCACTGATGGGCAGAATAGCTGATTATTGGATTTTGTATGAAATACCATAATGTCGGCGCAAATTTCTGTCAATTAGCTTTATAGTGTTTGTTCAATAAGCTACATTACTTTGTTTTTGTTTCTAGTTTGCGGAGATAGTTTTATTGAGTATAAATTAAATTGCATTGAAAATCGCACAAAATATCAATGTCGCAGTTAACTATATCCCTTTAAAATTTTGTGATTTTATTTAAAATTTAGATTAAAACCAGCCAAGTTTCGATCTTTTTTTTTCTTCGTTTAAATCAGAAAATGGGAAAAGAAACAGAAATTAAAGTAACAAGCATTTAATTCTAGAAAAAAAAAAAAAACTATTGAGAATAATTTTAACCAAAATAGTTGTCGTTTCGTATCTTCCAAACCTTCTAATGTTTTTCCAGATATATAAACATGTTTTCAAACAGAAAATTTATAGAATAAGGCATCTTAATCTTTCTTTTATTTGGTGCTTATTTGATTATATCTATATAGGAAGGTTTGGCAGCTATGTCGTTTAATAATAAGCTTTAAAAATTTTTCCTATTGGATTGGGAATGCCAAATCAACGAGTGGCTCAACCTGTGCATTTTAGATTTTAATGAAAGTTACAGGAACTCCCTGATGATATAAATGAGAATATGCTTTTATAATTTTTCTTTATCTCAGTAAATTTTCATACAATTCATTTTTAAATTTCAAAAATTCATCATCTTTTGGTTTGTTTTCAATTTTGAATTTCTCAAGCTCTATCAGGCGTAGAGAGTTGTTTGACCCCCCATTTTACAGAGAATATCATAAGATTTAATTTGATATGAATGTTGACTATACTTGGCTAAAAAAAATAATAAAATTTTATAATATTTTTTTTTTTTTTTTTTTTTTTTTTTTTAATTTTGGAAAAATTATATGTTTTTGTAATATTATAAACTTTAAATCCTAAAAGTTTTAGAGTGGGATCTCAATGAGATCAGCAGTTATGTAAAAAAAGAAAAAATGTTAAACACCAGTTAGGGCTGGTATTTAAAAAGTTAAGCACCTTACCAACTTTAGGATTGTACTAAAGACAATATTGTCTTATTAACTTTAAACAGTAATTTTTTTTCCATAAATCTGATACCATTCATATTCCATTCTAAAACTTTCAGGATTTAAAATTTAAAATATTAAATTTAAAAAAAATAATTAAAAAAAACAACACTATTTTATTTTATTTTTTTTAATTTAATTTATTATTTTTTTAACCAAGCATAGTCAAACTTGTATATCAAATTTAATCTTATGAAATTCTCTTTAAAATGAGGGGTCAAGTACACGACCTGATGCAGGATTCTGCTCAACGATCTTGAGGTGTCCGCTATTTAGAGATTTCACTGTATTTGAATATGAAATAACATACATTTGTCCATTTTAAGGGGCGTTCGTAATTATGTAAATACGTAGCACCTATTGTCGTCGTTCAATCCGTCCGTCCGTCCGTCTGTCCGCATATGACAACGCAAAATCTACCCAACCGAATGATTTGAAGTGTAATATATATATTCTTTGAAGAATTTTGACGAGTCATTTCAAATTTTATGTCAATCGGATAAAAACTTAAAACGATATTCATAAAAATATTTATTAATAATTTGAATTTTTGTTTTAAATCGGCGGTACTTCTTTCTTATAGGAACTTCCGAGGTTTAATCGTCAAGCAACCGAGATACTTATTTTATTACGGAAATTAATCCGCAGACGATATAATTAATTTCACAGAATTAAAGATCACCAAGATCTGAATATTTATATAACTAGTTATAGTACATTTGCCACGTTTGACGTACAATTTCAAACTTGTTCTGTATAAAATTGGTATTAGACAAATAATTGTACATCTACTTTTCATAATAGCATTAAAACATGGTTTATTGTACTTTCACTGCGGGTTCGGGTCGGGTTGCGGGTTGAAGTATTGCGGGTTCGGGTCGGGTGCGGGTTGAAGTATGTCGGGTTCGGGTCGGGTTGCGGGTAGTCGAAAATTATTTTTGCGGGTTCGGGTCGGGTTGCGGGTCGACGAAAATTATTTTTGCGGGTTCGGGTCGGGTTGCGGGTTGACTTCAAATTGAATTTGCGGGTTCGGGTCGGGTTCAACCCGACCCGTGCAGGACTCTAACCGCCAGGCTAGAAGATGGACAATGCTATATGGTAAAAAATCGCTATATTATGTATTTTTGTAATGGAATTGTTTTGTACGTCTGTTTAAACGAACTATTAATGCTACACACTTTATTTTCAACACTAAACATTTTATTGCATACCACGATAAATTATAAAGTTTATATGGAATTCCGAGTTTACTTACGGGAATTAGAGCATGGAGGGAGAAACAAAAAAACGAATTCACACTTTTAAAATATTTGGAAAGTATTAAAAAAGTTTTAGTAATATTTTTTTCTCATTTATTCTGAAACATTAATGATAACAAAGATTTTAAATAATCTTTTCTATAAAAACTTTCATGTATATTTTGGCATTTTATTATTCCAAAAGAAGAGATTACGAGAAAAATGTTTATTTAATTTATTAGAATATTCATTTTGCCGCTATTAGGCATATGTTTTAGATAATAAATTGAAAGGAAAAAAAAGGAATTTCCGTTAATCCAGTATTCAAAGAAGTTAAGGAAAAAGTAATCGAATTCTTACTCAAGATCTGCTGCGAGGCTAACAAAAAAGAAAGGCTACCGCGGTGCGTTCCGCGTATCTTTTTTTACAGACCGCGGGAGTGACGGGATGCTCTAATGCACCAATGCAGGTGTACGAAAAGAGCATCACGTCACGCTAGCGGTCTGTAAAAAAAGATAGGTGGAATGCACCGCGGTAGCCTGTCTTTTTCGTTAGCCTCGGATCTGCTGCATGTTAAATCAAACTATGTGTAACAAATTATAGAGGGATTGAAAGAAGTATTTTTTTTAATCACAGACCATACCATAGTCGTTATATTTTAATAATATGTGTGTGGTCTTTGATAAAGGAATACGTAGTAAAGCATTCGTGATTAGATAGCAACAAACACATGTGTATCAATGAAAAACAAGAATTATCCCCGTTATTGTAAATAAGAATGTTATTGAAAACATAAAGACTATTGCATAGAAATACAACAAGCCACATCGCTGCATTCAGTTATGCCGGAATTATATATATATATCAACATTATCAACCTTTTTCAACCAACTGCTGGATTTAGTTTTTCCACAGATTTCAACATTGTTTCTTCTCTTGTGCTTTGGTCATCTAAATAATTCCAACCGCTTTTCTGATCTCGTCGCTCTATCTTACCTGATGTCATCTTTTTCGATCGTTTTACATCTCTGGAATACCAGAGAAGGAGAGTTTGTACACCACCTATTGTCTTGTCTTCTTTCAATGCACCCAGTCAAATTTACGTTTAACCCTTTAATTCTCTCGATGGTGGTTTAAAAATACTTTCGTATGATTTAAAAAACTTTTGTCTGAGTTATTATCCAAGTTATTCTTTTCTGTATGTTGTAGTCATTCTTAGCATATATCTTTCAATACTTCGAGGTGTTTTTTGTAATCTTTGTACCATCCGTTTTGTTAGCGACCTTGTTTCCACTATAAGATAGTGCAAGCAAAACACATGGGTTAAACAGTTCTATTTTCAAGCAAAGAGGCCATGTTACACTTGTATTAATCTTTCGACTATTTATCCCATTCTACATAATAGAAAAAATAAAGTAATTAATAAATATAGATTATAATTCCATTTGACTTTGAAAGGAAAATGTCTTATTTCATTTCAAATTCAGTTTCTGTTTTCATTGAAAAATTAAAATATGTTCATCGCTATAATTTCAAGTCCTTCAACTTTGTAACATTATCTAGAAATTTTGTATTTTTTGGTATTAATTATTTTCAGAAACTTTTCACTGACAGTTTATTTTATAAGTACAATTTTGTTTATAATATCGTTTTAGCAATGTGAATTGCGATGAAATTTGCCTCATTTGTCTGGTAAGATTTGTTAATTTTGGGAACGCCCCCAAACTGGAAGAGAGCCAAAATAGATTTTCTTTTCTATTTTCTATATTCAATTTCACACTCTATCTCCAACTTACATTACCAGATAAATAAGTATATGCAAGTATATTTATTTGATGGTTTAAGAAAATTTATCTTTAAATGAAAGAAACACAGAAAATGTGACAGAATGATGTATAAAAAAAATGTTCACAATAAAGATAGTCCAACTGGCAAAGAACGAATAGGATTAAAGTAGGATATTAGAAGCAATCACTTATAAGTGTGTAAAATGAAGATAAATTTAGCAAATAGTGCATTTATTCTAATACTGAAATCCAAAACTAAGCATTAAAAGATACTAACGATATTTATGATTAAGTTAATTAAAGTAATTATTATATAATCAAATTAATGAAGCCTAACATTGCTAATTATAATAAGTAAATAAACTGGCAGAATGCATTTAACAGTAAATGACTTAGGAAAAAGTATGTAATTGATATCACAGTGCAATGTAAACAAAAGTTTTTTCATCACCAGCATCTGCATTCCAAGCTTTTGGCAATGATGTAATTTAGACAAACTTGTGATATGAGTATAATCTGTTTATGGGGTTAATATTACTTCTGAAAGATTGAATATGCGCCTCTAGAATTAAAAATATTTGACTAGAAGTAATTAACACATTCCTAGCACTAAAAAATAATGAGAACATTTACACAGAGGCATGTTATTTAGTTAGTCATGTAGTTGTGTATACAATTTGGAAATGCGCATGATTTCGTCAAAATGTAAGGGGTAAAAAGTCACAATTTCCCCGAAATGAAACATAAAAGTAAGCATTATTTGAATGTTTTTTTAATCTATCCGTTTAGTAATATATTCTCTAAATGCGTAGATGCGAAGTGCTATGATTTTCTAACACCACTATTTTCGTTTAGTAATATCTGCCTTATTTAATCACAAATTTCTGGAATTAAGTCAGATGAAGATTACTAATCAGAAATGTTGGTGACAAAAATAGTAACAGTTGACAGTTATACAGTTGATATATCGGTTACTGTCATGAAATTTCATTATATTTTCAAAATTACAAGAAGTTTATAAATACATATATTGCCCTTCAAATAAAATAAACAGAAATAAATATTTTTCAATTATTTTAGCTTTATGAAATAGAAAACGGTAGTTAAAGATGAAAATATTTCTGTGAAATTATGAGGTGCTAATGTTATTATAAAACGAAATACATATATTTTTATCTTTTGTATTTATTCCATATTATGTGGTTAATATGTGGTTAATATGTTTTAATGTGTGGCTTTCTAATAATAACTTATGAGAACAATATGATAAAAAATGAGAAAAAAGTTATGTAATGTAACCACACTTTTTATCCGATACTGATTCATGCTAATTGTTTTTAATTCTGTTTTAAGAAAAAGAAGTTTTTTTAAAGATATAAAGTTAACTAAGGTAATTCATTTCCTAACATAGACTGTTTTAGCAGAGAATCTTATAAATAAAAAGATTGAAGCGAAAAAAAGTGAAAACAAAATATTTAAAGTAGGAACAGACTCCTATGTTCATAACTACATTAATAAATGCATTAAATGGATAATCACTTAAATGTATTAAAATGTTTAAATATTTTACCAGAGAAGAATTAAGTCAAGTAGAGATACCTTATTTTTCTTAGTATATTGTAAATATGTAGGGAAAATATTATATGCATACAGAAATGCAAGAAAAACTACATTTGAAAAACTTGAGAAGAAATTCATCATTTTAACTTATATGTATTACACTATTATTTACTATATTGTTTATTATACTATTATATACAATATTGTTTATTATACTATTATATATATTGATAACTTATACAGGGTGTTTCAGTTAAACGTTTCAGAACTTCTAAGAGGGGTACGGTACATCCTGACAACTCGAAACCATATAGCAATGTGGGGTCGGAAATGCTTTCCTGAAGCGGTGTTGTACACAAAAGCACCATACAGAAAAGAGACCGTAAGTGAGAAATCGTTTTAATAATACATGAAAAGAAGCAAAAGGTACATGGATTAAAGTAAGTGTTGGAAGTTGCTTCCACGGGCTACAATGCACGCGTCACATCTCCGACGCATGGACATCCGAACATTCTGGAATACTCCAGGCGAATTTCGAATTTCTCCGGCAGCTACTGCGATTATTGCAACCAGTTCCTCAGCATTCTCAACAGGGGTGTCATAAACTAGCGATTTCATATGACCCCACAAATAAAAATCAAGACATGATAGGTCGGGTGACCGAGCAAGCCAATGCACGGGACCACCACGTCCGATCCACTGTTGACCAAATGTGACATCCAGGTAGTTACGAACAGCTCCGCTATAATGGGCAGGGGCTCCATCGTGTTGGTACCACATTGTCTGTTGCGTCGATGCAGAAACCTGTTCATCTCTCAAAAGTTGTGGAAATACTTGCTGCAGAAAGAGCAAGTAGTTATCTCCGGTTAACGACACGGTAACAGGTAAGGACCGATGAGGTGATCTCCCATAATACCGGCCCATACATTGACCGAAAATTGAATCTGTGCTGCACGACGTCGTATTGCATGCGGGTTCTCGACTGCCCAGATATGGTCGTTATGCGAGTTGAAAATTCCTTCCCTTGTGAAGGATGCCTCATCAGAAAACAACACTTCAGCAGGAAAAGTGGGATTTGTAGCACATTTTCCAAGGTACCACTGTGCGAAAGCAATACGAGGTGCATAATCCTCCGGTTGCTGTGCCTAGACACGCTTCACTTGAAACGGATGCCTGTCTTGTTCTCGGAGAATCCTCCAGACGCTGCAAGGGGAAACCCCGACTACGTTTGCTAGACTTCGTGTACTCGTTCTTGGATTCCTCTGTACATGCTGCAGCACATTCTGTTCGACGGCTGGAGTCCGTGCTGTTCTTACCCTGACCCTGTCACGGTAATGTATATTTGTAATGTATATGTGCAAAATGAACCTGTCTCAGCTAACCTCTGGTGCAGCCTTGCAAATAAATTATGACTAGGAATACGCCTCGTCGGATATCGTTCCGCGTACAAACGCTGTGCGGCTGACCCACTACAATTTGAAGCCCCGTACACCAAATGCATATCGGCTAATTCTGCGTTCGTGTAATCATCCATCCTACTAACTTGGCGTTCTTGTGCGAAATGAAGATTCTCTGCACGAAAGCTCGGAACTTTCGCACAACGCCATCTACCGTGTCAGGAAAGCATTTCTGACTGCCCATTGGTATATGATTTTGGTTCGTCAGGATGTACCCTACCCCTCTTAGAAGTTCTGAAACGTTTAACTGAAACACCCTGTATACTATACTATATATTGATCACTATAATATACAAAATTATTATAGTGTATCAAATTTTCCACTCAATATAAAGCTTCATAGACATTCTCTTCAGAAAATAGGGGAAAGTATTTTCTGAAAGTTATGTTGAATAGCGTTAAGAAAAATTATGTTCATTACTGCCTATTTTTGCTGTTATCTTGTATAAGACATTTGACGCATCACATTATAAACTCGCCTTAATTAATTCCCTAAATCGAACATTATTAAAATCTCAAAATGGGACGTAACATTCAACCTAACATTGTAATCCTAATAGAGCTGATTGTGATCAGCTGTATGGGAAAATCAATTTGTGTAATTGGGCGTATATTATGTTTGCCCCTTCTAAATAATAACCATAATTATGAAATTGTCATACCTCGCTATTATAGGTAAAGGATTTCGAAAGCTTTATATAATGATTATTATTCCAAAAAATTTACCATGTTATTAAGCTATAGAACTGAGTTCAGGTTAGATTTTTAAAATATTTATCTAGTAGTAAATATATGAAGAACAATATGTTGCTATATAATTTTATTCAATTTGAAAGTTATTTAAAACCCTCTGAATGTCTGAGAGCTTTCCTGGATTTTTATAAAAAGTTTTATTAAAGTAAAATCTTATAAAGTCTTATAATAGCCCCTTATTCAATTAAATTTCCTCTCGTTGTTTGGTGCGAAAATCCATTTCATATTACTTTGTCCTACTTTTGTCATTAATCACGGTCCTGTTGAAAATGTTTTGCTCTACAACAAATTTAATTTATTTTCGTTAAACAGATAATTAATGGACAACCGCTTGCAGGGTTACAAGTATAAAAAAATTACAGTTATTTTTATATTTTTGTAATTAAAACTAATATTTTGCAGGAAAAGATACACTTAATTACTTAATTATCTCTTGCATTCATATTTCAGACAGAAAGTGAATTGATAAACTTTTTTTTATAATTCTATGTCAAATAGATATATTATCACGTTCTAATTTATAATTTGTTTAAGACACTCTTCTTATTAATTACATATTTTATAGTTAAATGTAATTATACATAAAGATATGTATTTGACATGAGTGCTAACATTTTTTAAAAAAGGTATTTCTGGCGTGACAATTTTCATTTTTGTATTTAATTTACATTGCACCTTTATCTCAAAATATATAAAGTGCCCCAAAAACATTAACATCGGCTTTTATTCCTTAAATAATGATCATAGACGTATATTATAAACTACAATGTTACGTAAAAAAAAGTACAGAATTTTATTAACTCGATTAAAACTTTCAGGGGATAAAATTTGACGAAATACAAAATTAAAGTTTTTATTCTGGTTCCGTACAAAAAAATTCCCCAATGAGTAAAATGTGCCTCATACACTAATAAGGTCATGTACAAAATTTCAGCATTTTATCATAAAAAATCGAAGAGATATATTTAAACAAATGTGGCCAGGGGTTAATCATAAATGGAATTGTAAATGTTTACAGCTACAGTGAAATCATTGTTTTGTTTTGTAAATTTTGTACTAAAGCGCGATCATCCGACATGATTTTTCCCCTTTGCGAACTCATTTCCAGGTTTAAGTGATTAAGTCAGCTATTATGTATTTACATATCTCTGAGACTTTTTATGATAAAATGCTGAAATTTTATACATGACATTATAGGGCATATTTTTACTCATTAGAAGATTTTGTGTACGAGGGCCGTATAAAAATTTAAAGTTTATATTTCTCCAAATTTAATCCCCTGAAAATTTTAATCAAATTCATAAAGTCCTGTACATTTTTTACGTAACTTTGTAATTTATAATATATATTCATGATCAATATTTAAGGAGTAAAAGCCGAGGACAATGTTTTTGGGACACCCTGTATAAGTGATAATATGTCTACATATTAATATGGTACATCTCTTTTTTTTTTCAACGTTATTTCAACTAATATAGAATAAGTAATAATGAGTAAATGAATTTTAATAGAATGGACATGTCTATATTTAACGAAATTGTAATTTTAAAATTCCATATTTACATTTTCATATTGTTTGCATAAGCTTTTCTTTCCTCTTTCCAAAGAAAAAAAATCAAATAATGCATATAATCATATAATGCAATTAATCATGGAAATTTCTGGCCGCATAAAATATTAAATAAAATAAATTCCAATTTCAAAACATTATAAAACTGTACAGTATATTGTACAGTAATATTTACTAAATTAAAAAAAAAGGTTATTTTAGATTTCTTAGTTTTATTATTAGGTTAAAACGGCTTACTCATATTAATAAGGTTACTCTGGAATTTTCACGTTCTGTAAAATCTAGAAATAAATCTTCAATGAAATTTAAACAATTTTAAAAATTTATATGATATTCTAGAATATCACAATTTACAAAATCTTAAGTTAATATATTTTTTTCCTTAAAGTGATAGAGAAATATCAAAAGGTACATTCTAATTTCATATTCAAAATCCTGTTAAAGAATAGAGATAATCTACTTTATGTAATTTCAACAGCTGTTTAAGTAATCAATAGCTGTGTAAGGAATACAGAATTAAAATATTATATCACTTTAAATGTAATTCAAAATGATTTTTTTAAAAACAAGCTTTTATCTTAACCTTTTGTGACGCAACGTACAAATTTGAAAAATATTTACTCAAATATTAGAAAACATAATTTTAAGCATATAAAAAATATTTTTAAAAAATTAGAACATAAAAATAAAAACATATTGGCTAAAACATACTTTTTTAGTATATCTGGAATAAACAGAAAATTATATACGTCTCATAAAAATTATCAATTTTCTAACACAGTTATAAACTACACGACCTTGTCTTTGAAAAAAAAATCTACTTTTGGATGTCTCTAGTCTTTTTAATTTTATAAAGATGTACGAAGTTTATTTTAGCAATAACGATGTGAAACTGCTCAAATGATAAATAAAATTTTCGCATGAAAAATTAACTCAGTCTCGCCATCTGTTGAGAGTTCTGTGAACAAGTTACATTGATTGCTGTGTTGGAAGACATCAGCAATAAATAAAATCATCTTTTAAAGCCCACTGTATAAAATAAGATTGACTTTTGGGTATGTTGCATACATGCAACGCGATGATAGAACGGGTTAAATGTGATCTTGGTATGTTACTTCCAATAGCTGTTCAGAAATTATTACTTTCAGCAATACATTTGAGCATAAGTAGATAAAAAGGTTAAAAATGAGATGATTCTTATGTAAATCAGAAAATGTGTTTTACAATTTACATGACTTTCAACATAATTGAAAATTAATCTAATTTTAGTATGTTTACTCACTGTCTTTCAGTTAAAATATGTGGGAAAATTTTACATGGCGTCTTAAAAGTATGTTTTTCATATTTTCTTGTAAAAAATGAACAAAATAATATGTATATAATTTTGGATAATTATTAGTATTGCTTTTAGTAGGCTTTACTTTTAATAGGCCAATACTTTTAAATTATAATTTTTATTAGAATTATAATTTTATTAACACTTAAACTCTTATTTTTAAAGGTGTTTAAATCGAATTTTATTAAGAGGCAGTTTAAAACATTAAATTCTATTTTAGATTTTCTTATTCATTGTTTTTTTTTAGAATTAGTGTTTAAAAAACAATCATTCCTTTACACATGCAACAATATGTACAATTTGTTTAAAAATATTATTATATCACAGCATACATTTTTAAATATTAATACGAATTTTAGAATTTCCCTTTTTCGTTTATTTATTTTAATTTTTTTTTTAGTTTGTTATAGCTAAAAAACATTAAATGCATATTTTTATAACACCAATTACTTAATTGTTGAAATTAATACTCAATATAATTTGAATATAATAATATAGATTTAATTATATTTCTGCAAAAAACTTTTTAAACGTGAAATTGTAAAATATATACATAGTGAAAAAAAAACGAAATCAAATATAATTCTCGATATAGAAATCGATGAAACTATTTGCATCCGATATCTTCATTATGAATTTATATATTTATTTTAGGTTTTTTTTTTTTTTTTTGAAGGACAGCAACTAATGTGTTTTGTTCGGCTATTTAGTTTTCAGTTACGGATCTTTGCATTTTTTGTTAAATACTAATCCATTCATTCGAATAAACTTAATGATTTTCTTCTCAAGATAAATAAAAAAGAGAAAGTGAAGTACAGAGAAAAACCCAACCATAAATTTCTTTCATCGTTACATCTGTTAAAACTCGTTACCCATCTTTACCCTCTCAACTTTCAAGACGTGATGCAACAGGTAATTATAATCTTATAATTTTCATCTTTCATCTAATAAAAGTGAAATATGTTTTAATGCTTGATATCACATTATTATAAACACATTATCGAACTTAAAGACACTTTATAAGACAGTTATTAAAAATTAAATATGATATATGAACTAATCAACTTCTGTAATAACTATTTATCAACTAATTTGGAAATCCCAATCACTTGCGAAATATGCAATACTGACATTGATTATTTCAACGAAAATTTGCAACATCATTTTGAACTTTCCAGATTTCGTGATTATGATTCAGTGTATTTCAAAAATCCATGCTGTATAGACGCAGGAATAGGTCTCCTGACAAAATTACTAAAATATTTCTAAAATTGTTAACCACTTAAATAATTGTAAATGAATGCAGATAATATATGAGTTTAATATTTAAGTTTCAGAAGTCCACTCAATTATTTAATTTGAACTAACATTATTAACAAGTTTCTTTCAGCTTTTCAACTCCAAAAGGATACATCAATGATTCTACTATTGGATAATTCATTGGATAATTACTTACAACTCGTTCGATCAGAGAGAAGGTAAGCGATTTCCTTTTCTCTCTTTATTTTGATGAACAATAGACAGTAGTTGATATTGATCTTGAGAATTTTAATACTCTGTGATTTTGCGTTATGACCTCACACCTCCAAGATTTTTTTTCCTTTGCTTCATTCGCCTTGTCTGTATATATGTCCTAACACAAAGTAAAAAGTGCTCTATCCTAAATAATTTAGTTATGCATGAACTAAAATGTGTTTGAAACTGTTTCATTATTGCATAAAACGAATTTTAAACGGATTTGTTTATATAACAGTGTAAAGATAATCCTTAATTATTGGTGTAATATTTACTAACAATTAACACATAATTATCAGTACTTTTTAAATTTTATGTTGAAGAAGCATTGAAAATTTGGAAAGAAAATTGCTGAGGAATGTGACTTAATATGAATGGAACGTCAATTTTTACTCTGCCATTCGCAGATGACCAAGTTATATTTGGAAAAAGTAAAAATGATTTAGAGAAAATTACGATAAAAATGAAGGAAGAATATGCGAAATGGGGACTTTACATGAACGTCAAGAAGACCAAATACCTATGTATAGGAGGAAATGAGACAGAACTAAATTTAAATAACAACATAAAAATAGGGAGCTGCGAGTATTACCTTGGGGTATACATTAATAAAGAAGGCACAGACTCACAGGAAATTAAATACAGAATCTGTCAAGGAAGAAAGACTGTAAAACTATTAAATTCTATTTGGTGGAGTGAGGCGATCTCCAGGAAAAGAAAATATAATATATACAATTCTATTGTAAAGAGTATATTGTTATATGGAGCAGAGGGATGGAGAATTATGGAGACAGAAAGAAAGAAATAAGCACCAGTGGAAATGGATTCCCTAAGAAGGTCATACAGGATATCAACAATAGAAAGAATAAGAAATGAAAGAATCAAAGAAATGATGAAAATGATGAAAATGAAGGGAACCCTATTAGACGATCTCCAAAAGAAGCAATTAATCATGTATGGTCATTATACTGTTTTGAAGATTACTTAATAATTAAATATTCATATTCAATGAGATGGACGACATGAATTACTTTACACAATTTAATTCACATCACAACACTAAGTACTTACACATGACGCTTCACAGAACTACATCTACATTCTATGGGTACTGCAGTGAAACAATAACGTCTGAACGATAGGTAGCAGTACTGACTGGAGAAACTTACAATTCTTATTTTTGTGTTGCTACCATCGAATACTTACAGTGGTCTGTCCAGATTTTTTTCACAGGGTCCTGTTTTTGTGAAATTGTGAACAATTTGAAGTGGTCGTTATATTCAGGTTCTTGTTTATGCATTTTTAAGAAGATATATGGATATAAAATACATACATTTTCTTTATATGTGTAAAAGTAAAGGTCAGATTTTACTTTTAAATGACTAATTTGTGAAATGTTTGGTTTAAAGATGGAAAATTTTTGTGAAAAACCTATTTTTAAGACAAAGAATTTTGTGAAGGATCTGTTTTAGGGAAAATAATTTTGTGAAGGGCCCTGTTTTAGGGAAAATAATTTTGTGAAGGGTCTTGTTTTAGGGAAAATAATTTTCTGAAGGATCCTTTTTTAGTGAAAATAATTTTGTGAAGGGTTCTTTTTTTAAATGAAAAATTTTGTGAAGAGTCCTTTAAAGGACCCAATTTTTTTCTTAACAAATCCCTGACTTACTTTTAGAAATAAAACACCACAGTCAAAAGAATGAGTCATGAGAGACTACCCAAAATCGTATCTAATTACAGAACAAACCAAAAAAGGAAACGAGGAAGACTACGAAAGACCTGGGTGGATGGTATAAAAAAAGCCAGGAGGAATACGGGTCTGGAGTAGGACTGTATCCTTGACCGGAAGAAATGGAGTGGTATCTTGTAGATTTTTCGGATGGCGACACTTGACGCCATAAAATGAGTTTATATCTATATTCCTAAAGTTGAATGCCATGGTAATTTTGTTGTGTTGGAATTAAATAATGTTGTTTCCTCCTTCGAAAATATTTAAAATGATTTATTCGATTTTTTTTAATTATTTTTTTTATTATTATTCTCGTCATTTATTATCTCTCTATACAGCTTATTTAGTTCATAAGAATATTTCTTACCATCATCAATTTTTTAATACTAGAATGTATTTTTATCATAAAATATATTTTAAATACTATTATTAGCTATTAATAAATGATCTTCGTAATTTTCCTTTATTCTTCAATGTTTCAGTCTGCCAGAGAAAGATTCTTTCAGGCCATTAAGTGTTTTTATTATTTTATACGCTAATAAATCTTGCTTCTTGTGGTATTTTTTTTTTTTTATTAACATACGGTTTATCTTTGTTTTTGTTGTTAAATTGTGTTTCTGCAATGTTGTTTTTTCGTCTGTTATAAAAAATTCGGGAAAACACACAATATATCTTTACAAGATACCATTGCTACGTTGGATTGAATAAGTATATATTTTTAAATATATGTACATCCGAAAAATACATTTCAATATATTTAATTTGATTACTTATTTTTTTCCGTATCTTTGGATTATATATAATATTATAATTATATTTTTTTCATAATACATTTTCAAAATAAATGTACTTGAATACTTTTATGTCATAAGATATAATTGGAAAACTATTAACTATTAACAAAATTTTTTCTTAATTTTCCATTCTTCAGTTTTTAGGTGCGTTCGTAATTATATAAATACGTAGCACCTATAGTCGTCATCTGGTCCGTCCGTCCGTCCGTCTGTAAATATGTCCACATATAACTACCCAATCGAATGGTTTGGAATTTAATATATACATATCATCATTGTACAATTTTGTTGAGTCATTTAAAATTTTATGAAAATTGAATCAAAACGTAAAAAGATATTAATAAAAGTTTTCTTCATTCTATTAACTTCTATCATACATAATCTATATAATAAAATCGCAAGTCATGTGACTTAGGAAAATAATTACGGGTTGACCATTACTTTTTTCGTATGCCAGTCCGTCATTTTTATTCAAAAATATTTTTTCGAATAAAATTGAATAAAAGTTACATTTTTAGAAAGATCGTTAAAAAAAAAAAATTGTTTGTTTGATAGATAAGTAATTATATTCAAAGATATATAGATTCTGAGATAACTTCAGTGGAAATTAGGTTAACAGCCGAATATCTCAATCCATTAAAGTAAATAAACACAAGAGATTCGTTCATTCGCAAAGCAAGATACCCATGCTGAATTTTGCAGGGCTATCTGGTGTGGAAAAAAAGGCATGCTCATTTCGCTCGTAACAGACGATATAATGCATTTCACTGAAATAATAACGAATTCTCTTTTTTTTACATTGTAAAACTAATTACAGTCAGAACGCTCCTCATTTGTCACGTTTAACGTACAATTTCCAACTTGTTTGGTTTTCTTTAGGACGTTAAGTGTTTTTGTCATTTTACACGCCAGTAAAACTTCAGAAGTGGTCTTTTATGTCAGCGTCAGCTTTATATTTGTTCCATTCTTATTTATTACTAGCTGACCCACCCGGCGTTGCCCGAGCCCTTGTAATAAACTCAAATCTCTTAAAAATTGGAACTCTGGCCACGGTCTACGATTCCTTCGGAACCGTATACCCGGCATGCTCGTACGCTCTAGAAAATCTTTTATTTCCCCCTACCACCGCCAGGGGATCATTCTGTTCTAAACAAACCTCTTTCCGAACGAACTTCTGAGGCAGGTCCCCGCTGCCTACGTTACTGTATAGTAGGCGCGCTACAAAATTGAGCTGGTTTCGAGAAGATCGGAACGTTATTAGCCCAGTTATTGCAATAAGGCACAGTTAGAGAAACTAACCTTGAGTGAGGTGCCGAGGGGAGGGGATGTTCGAGTGTCCTTCAGAAAATGACTAATTAGGAGGCCCACTATGCATGCATAAAAATTCGTTCGTTTTGTTAAGCTAGGAACTTAATTACAAAGTTGGCTTAAACTCTTATTTGTAAATAGTGGTAACCGCTACTCATAAATTTAATTTAATGTGATAAAGGGTGACTATTAAGTTAAATATAATGTTTGGAATCACTTGCGTTGAAATCGGAAAGATAGTTGCTGAGATATAGAAACGGAGCATAGTTAGAGGAAAAACCTTGAAGGAGGTCCCAGGGGTGGGGGGGGAGGGGATGTTCAAGTGCCCTTCAGCAAATGACTAATTAGGAGGAATACTATGCATCTTTCAAAATTCGTTCGTTTCCTTAAGCTTTGAATTTAATTACAAATTTGGCTTAAACTGTTATTCGTAAATAGTGGTAACCGCTACACATAAATTTAGTTTAATGTTATAAAGGGTGACTGTTAAATTAATTATAATGTTTGGAATCACTTGTGTTGAAATCGGAAAGATAGTTGCTGATATATGGAAACGGAGCAGAGTTAGAGAAAAAACCTTGAAGGACGGGCCGGGGGTTGTTCAAGTGGCCTTCAGCAAATAACTAATTAGGAGGATCACAATACATCTTTAATGATTGATTCATTTGTTTAAGCTAGGAACTTAATTTGAAATTTGGCTTACAGTATTTTTCGGAAATTCTGGTAACTGCTTTCTAGAAATACAATTTGAAGCTTAAATGTAATTAGACCCTTGCCCCTCTTCATTCCCGCAAATATAAAAAAGAATCTGTTAAATAAAGTTTTCTGTATCAACAATCTCCATCATAATAATAAATGTCATGTAAAAAAAAAAAAAAAAAAACTTAAACCCGATTAATTGTCATGAAGAAAAATGGGCCTGGAAAATATTTCAATCTGTGGGACTTATGTGTAATTTGTCATATACAGGTGGCGCGACATTCGCATGGCTCCTCTACGCTGATAACTTCAATCCATATTGACACTATTTAGTTAGAAATCCTTATATATGCATCGCTACTCTGGTTTATTTAATTACTTCTGTGAAGAATCGATGCAACCAACCAGTGAACCAACCAACCGAAGAGAATAAAAGCGTATATTTAATGAGAGTTCTTTGTGCATTTTAATTAATATTTCAGAAAGTAATTAAAATATTAAAATTCTGACGCTCAGGTATACCAGGAGAGGGTTTGGACTACCTAAATCTAAATTTACAGACTTCTAGGTGCTCTAAATTTGCCTAGCCATCGCAGACAGACACACACACACACACACACAGACACACAGAGCGAAACTTTCTTTTATTAGTATAGATAGTGTTGCTGTATTGCTTTATGGTTAATTGAGACAAATGTATATTTTATGGTTAATTGGGATAGTAATTGTGCAAAACACTTCACACACCTTCTCAAAAATGCACTATTCTAATGATTTGGTTAAACGTAAATATATTTATACTAGGGAGCCTACCCCCTGCGAGCTACACTCGCCAACCCCCGCTCAGACTTCGAGGCCTCTAAAAACATGACAGCGTGCTTTGTTTTAAAAATATTGGTAAATCTGTAATTGGGTTGCCATGCTTTTAACGTTTTAATGGGGAATTTTTTGATTATCATGGCCTCATATACAACTGTTGCAACAACTGACGCCTGTTTTCGGGATTGATAAGTATAATCAATTACACCTTGAAAACCAGCTTGTATAAAATGGCTAGGTTTAAATTGTGGCTACCTCTCGGACTTTTATAACAACGATCTGTATTCCATTCTTCCTTTGCGTTTAAGGCTGAAAAAAATTACATCTGTTTGTGAATAACATTAAGAACCACGGTATTGAAAAGTACTATGTTATAGACATTTTCAGTAACAGGTTTTAATTTTCTCTCTATTTTAGTGCACCATCATGCATATTTTCATGTTATTTTAAATATGTAAATTATTTATTTTAATTAATATCTATATATATGAATTTTCTAATAATTATTTATCATACAAAATTAATTAAATATTTTGTGCATGCATGCCTGCATTTATTCGGCATCAATTGAGATATTTACACAAATTTTCTATCCGCGATAATTTTACACCATGTTATGTCACTTGAATATTGTCCATAAGAAAATCGGGTACTTTTCCAGTATAGGATCCTTTGCTTTTAGGTTTGGCGTAATTCGAGTTTCAAAAACGGATAGATTCGTTAATATACATACATTTGTTGCCAAAAGTTATAAAAACAAACTCAATGAACTTTTGGTGCTTTTCTATTATAGGGGTCTTGACGCTTTTTTAAAAAGCTTGGCGCAATTCGGCATCAGAAAGTGAGATTTGGTGCCAAATGACATAAATAGCCATGAAAACAAATTCGACGATTTTTTTGTTTATATGCGTATTTTAATTATACGTATATTATTATTGTTTTTTCTATACAAATTACTTCTGATTATATATAAAATAGGATAAATGACATTCTACGCTAAACAAATTGTATAAATATTGAAAAAATGCTTCTGTATACGAAATGACAAAGTGAATAGGTTGACAGAAAGTATGTTGCCAAATTTCCCTTTCCGCCAAGGCTATTTTCTCTGTTTCGTCAAGGCTCCGTATACTGGAAAAGCACCGAACTTTTATGCTTGTTTATACATGTATTTATATGTATATATACAATTTATTTATAATTGTCTTTCAATTTACCTCTTTTTGTACATAAAAATAAATAAATTCTTTTAATTAAATTTTACAAAAAAAATAACAAAAAGATATCAATAAATAATAATTACTATTAATTCCTTTCCTCCCCTTTCTTTTGCGTTTACATAAATGACGTCATTTGGACGAATTTATTCAAAATATTTTCAGTTTATAAATTAAATTAAATGCTGACAGGCGATTGAATCCTGACGATAGAAATGTGATTTTTTTTTCAAATTTTCCTGAAAAACATAATTTAATCACAATCTTGTCTTCATTATCGATTGAAATAAAAGATAAATTCAATTTCAATTTCAAAATGACGATTAAAAAGAAATCAATAATCCCTATCGGGATCCTTTTCGATTTTTTTCCCTTTTTTGTCACAAAAAAACTGAGTAATTAGTTGCCATCATTACAGAAATGTCATTAAAATTAGAAAAAAATTAATATCTCGAAAACTAATTCCAATTTCAAAATTCTATTACCAGTTTTGACATCCGCGGATTTTTATGGACAATTGGTATTAATTTCACCATCAAGCGTTTAATATTTTATTAAAAATAGCCCTGAAACATAATCAGTCGTTTAATCAGTCGTTTCATAAAATCGTTTCATAAATTCGTTTCATAAAATCGTTTCACAAATTCGTTTTATTAGGATTTTATATATATAGGGTAGATATATTGAAAAAAAGTATGTCAATATGTTTAATATGTTAAAATTCATATATTTATTTTCACATATTTACTGTAATATTTATCCCTATTTATCTCTCTATATATTCAGCTTATTTCGTTCATTATAATTATCTTTTTCATCGCCAATTTTCAAGATAAATGTCCTGGAATATATTTATGTCACAAGATATAGTTTAAAAACTGTTAACTGGTAAAAAGTAATTTTCTTTAGTTCTTTTTACTTTTTAGAATTTTAGTCTGCCACACAAACATTATTACAGGTCGTTAAGATTTTTTTTTTACATTCCAGTAAATATAGCTTCTTTCATTTGTTCTCTTTTGTTAGAATCAGTTAGAATTTGTCTTCGTTTTTTTTGTCATAAATTGCATTGTTGTATTGTTTTATGGCTGATTAGAGTAACTGTGTAAAATACATGTTATCCCTTCACAAAAATGCACAGTTCTGATGGATTTAATAAGCGTAAATATTTTAAAATATCTTTAAGTGCAGGAAATATATTTAATATAAAAATTGTATATTATTCTTTTTTTATTAATGTAGAAATTTAGCTTAATTATTTTGTTGTAACTGCCTTTTTTCACAACTGAATATCAAGATAATATACTGGAATTTCTTTATATTGCAAAACACGTTCGAAAATTTATTTACTTATGAGGAATAATTTTCTACATTTTTTATATATATAAAGGATGGTTACAATAGAAGTATCTGTATTTGGAGCTGTCTGTAGCTTGAAGGAATAACCGGAATGAAACCACTTACTATTCGAGAAGAAAAAAGAAGAATGGAAAAATAAAAATAGTTATTTGCAATAATATCCGTCAGATGGCGCTTTTGAGTGTGAAATGTAATATTGAATATTGTGTACCGAGGAGGTGTCGCAAACCTCAATGGCCGCATATCACGCATATCACATGTGCGAAACATCACTCCTGTTGCGTTACATTCCGCAGTTGAGCACGTCGTGTACCGCTTGGATTGTGTCCTCCAGCACAATGGCCATGTGCAAGTTGAACATGAACATGATCGGCGCCGCCATGCGAAAGTTCAACCACATTAACTGTGACATAAATTAGGTGTGCCATCCTGTTTGACGCCTTAATTCTTTGTTCTTGTATTACACATTACATTTCACACTCAGTAGTGCCATCTATCAGTGATTATTGCAATTAATTTTTTTATTGTTACATTCTTCTTCCACCTTCTCTAATAGTAAGTGTACCAATTTTGGTTTCATTCGGATTATTCCTTCGAGCTGCAAACAACTCCAAATAGAGATACTTACCCACTTATATACCCAAAGAGATACTTATTATAACCACCCTGTATATTCAATGTATCGGTCTGCCACACGATTATTTGAGTATTTTTATTCTATTACACGCCAATATATCTATCTTTTTATAGCATGGCGTAAATCAGCTGTATATATATATTTTTTGTTATAAATCATGTTGATGTTATGTTGTTTTATGTTTGATTAGAGTAAGTCTACCAAACGCATCATATGTACTTCTCATAAATATTGGATATATGTTGATTTTTTTTTAAATATTAAAATTACATAAAATATGAAAACATGTAGATGGAGAAAGGATACGTAATCTACAAAATAAGGCAATATGTCCATTTTGTTATTCTGTCATACTTAAAATAATTGTTTAATATTACATAATGTATATATTTAATTGTTATATTTAATTATTATTATGTATTGTTTGTTTAATATTGCATGTTTAATATACTATTTAATTGGTTAAAAACCTCTACACGCATGTGCCTTGCTGTCGGACTGAATAAAACAACTTTTTAAAATTTATTTATATTCAAAAATATATTTCAAAGTATTTGATTCGAAATACATAATTTTTTATCTTTCTGTATGCGTAGCTTATTGATATTTGTATAATTAACCTTTCTAACAGTCGAGTTTGGAGATAAACTTACTTGGATACCTTTACATCATAAAATATATATGAAAATAATAATAATTTTAATCTTTTATTATAATTTTGTGTAGGTATGCCCCAGAGTGATTATGTGACGATAATATATCTACCTTTCGGGACGTATTCGGATTTGGCAGAATCAACTTTATCTTTGTTTTGTTGTGATAAATTTTGTTGTTGTCTTATTGTTTTACGGCCGATTAGAACTGATACACCATATAACAACTAGTCGGATGTGCCAATCCCAAAACTCTTTTGTATCTCATACATATTAATACTTCAAAATTCGCTATCACAGCACCAATGGAATCAATAGTTTTCGTCATTCTGTTGTACGTCAGCTGCTTGCGAATCGTCGGATCGAGCACCTTCGTTGTTCTAGCATACGGTATAACACAACTACGACAAATCCTTCTGACCTGTACCAGCAGAAATAGATAGTCTCCCTATTCCTTAGTTTTCATTATTTTCTTTAATTTTACTGGAAAACACGAAGGTAAAATGAGTGGAACACGATTACATAAGATTCATTCCAAGTTCTCGTCAACATTGAATTTGGATGAGAAGATCTCCAAACTACTCAGTTATAGCCAAGTGGGCTACATTTATAGCAACCTATTTTTGTCAACAAATTTGGCTATATTTAGCGAAATATCGCCAAGCCTTTCGATAATTTGACGCTGGCGAAGTTTTTTTTTAATATAATTTAACTTACTTAATATAAGCTAAATTTATTTATCTTATTCTTTTACAAATGTATTAAATCTCACTTCTTTGATATAGTCTTTTGACATAAATTGTGTTTTCGTTGTATTGTTTCAAAGTTAATTAGAGGATTTCAGGAAAACGTCAGATATATCTCACAAAAAAAGCGTAATGCGTCGTTCATTCTGTTGGCTGGAATAAACTTTTTTATAACCTATATTATACTTAAAAAATATATTTAATATCTGATTTCATATACATAATTAATTATATATCTGTTTAGCCTACTTCTCTTATTATTATCGTTTGTGTATCATCGATTTTCACATTACTACACATACTTAAATAACTTTCGACCCCAACATATGTTTAAAAAAACTATTGACTACGAATACGAAATTTTCACCAGTTTTTATCCTTCTCTATTTTGGTCTGCCACACAAGTATTATTACAGGTCGTTAAGCGTTTTAATTCTCTTACAGGCCAGTACGTCTAGCTTCATGAAATGGAAGTAGTCTCTTTTGTTACAGTCAGTTTTGCCTTTTTTTTTCTCCCTGATAAACTGCATTGTTGCTGTGTTATTTTATGGTTGATTGGAACAATTCTGTAAAAATACATTCTACAGATTCATAAAAATGTGTCGCTCTAATAGATTGAACGTAAATTTTTTGTAATATATTTACATCTAGAAAATATAGTTCAATATATTTGATTTTATATATTAGGTGTACATATAAGTTTTAAAGCAAAAGCTTTAAATGCTAAACAAAATATACATTTTCAAGGGCAGGTCTGTTAAAATGCGTGCTAATATGCTTTAAAATTTATTTGTCTACCTAATACATGATTTATTATCTTTGTATATATTAGCTTATTTATTTTATTATAATTATCTATTTCCATAATAGATTGTCAAAATGAACATATTTGAATTGGTTTATATCATAAAATGTATTTAAAATACTATTAAAGAACAAAACTCTGCAAGAATAAAAGTGTTTCTGAAATGAAATCGTGGTATTCTGCATCAAATTAATCCATTGAGCACGGATATCGCAATGAAAAACCTTCATTGTCTGTTGTTTTGGAAATACAGATGTGCAAAGTTATGAGTTTTCTTCAAAATACATATTACTTGAAATTAATATTCGAAAAAAATATGAACTATATCGCATAATTGTTTCAAAATGTACTCATTTCTAAAAGCTTCAAATATGCTAATTCAATACCGTCAAGTAGTTCTTGACTGATGTTGAAAAATCTACCTACATTCTAGTTGGTTTTGCAACTATATATTAAAATGGAATTTAGCACCGGAAGTTTAAAACATTACGTATGCATAATTCCTAAACTGCTTCACAGAATGATTTCCCATTTGGTATCCAAAGGTAAAATGTATCGAAGAATCCAAAAATGAGGTCGAAATTGTAGCTTAAAACTAAACATTTCAAAGTTTGTTACATTTACATATTAAAAAGGAATTAGCATAAGGAGTTTCAAATGTTACATCTGTATAATTCCTAAATTACTTCACCGAATTATTTCTCGTTTGGTCTCCAAAGGTAAAATTTACCAAAGAATCCAAAAATGGTGTTAAAATTGTAGCTTAAAACTGAACATTTCAAAGTTTGTTACAACTATACATTAAAAAGGAATTTAGCATTAGGAGATTCAAATGTTACATCTGTATAATTCATAAACTGCTTCACCGAATGACTTTCCGTTTTGTGTCCAAAGGTAAAATTTACCGAATAATCCGAAAACGATGTCGAAATCGTAGCTTAAAACTGAACATTTGAAAGTTCGTTACAATTTCAATGTCGATACGGGTCCCTAACTTTATTTTGTTTTAAACATAAGCTTAAAGAAGACATAATTCACAATCAAATAGCTATTTTCCATTTTCATCGCGACAATTTTGCGACTAAAAAACATGGAGTGTTCTAAACCTCTTTTTTTTCACTATCTGTATTTAATTTATATTTAGAATGCATTTATTTTCCTCTGGTCATGGATTACCTATTAAAAAGTGGTTCCATTGAATGCATGGATACTGCAAGAAATAATTGAAAAATTATTAATTATTACTAAATATTTTTCGCCTTTTTTTAATTGTTTTGTGGTTAGTTCTTCCACACAAAGATTATGTTAAATCGTTAAGTATTTGTACTCTTTTACACGCAAATAAATGTTTTATTAAAAACATTATAAATGTTTTATTTTGTTAAAATTATCTTTTTTTTATTGTTATAAATAGTGATATTTTGTTGTATTGTTTTACGGTCGATTGAGGAAATTTTGGAAAACGACAGTTAAAATAAATCCGTAATTCTGTTGGATTAAAAAAACATATTTCTTTTTAAATATATTTGCATCCATAAAATATATTTCAATATATTTTGTTTATTATATATAAAATACGATCTCCTAATATAAATATCCCATTTATCTCATTATAAGTATTATTTTCATCATCCATTTTTACGATAAAAGTACTTGAATGCCTCTTTAACTCAAGATTGAAAAACTATTAACTACATCGGACTCTCGTTAATTCGCCTCCACTTATGACGCGTATTTGGTTAATGAGGATATTTTTCTTTTCTCCATCATTTTGTATTTGCAATTAATGGTAAAGGCAACCGTTAAAGCGTACTTCTCATCAGATAATGTTGACAATACTTTTCAGAAACTTTCCAAGCAGAATTTAAAAAAAAAACGTTTGTACGTTATTTTCTCAAAAGCAACTTTGATGTAACTTTGTTTATTAAATGATGAAGAAATTGTCAGTTACAATAACTAAAAGAAATAACACGTATTACCAAAAAAAACGTAAGCGGTTCAAAAATTGCTTATGTCTGTTCGCCGATAACATCCATCAAAAAGTAATGTAACAGATCACAATTTGATGTGTGTCATAAAAGTAGAAAATGTTGTGGTAAACAGATCATTTGTTCAAGCAACGCAATGAAAAATGACAGATTAATTTAATCAAAGTTAAACTATGTAAATAAGGCAATTTCTTTGTATATTTTGTCTGCTTTTAGTAATTTATTCTTTTGTATTATCACATTGTCATTAACTTGCTTTTTAACTAAAATTACTAAATTAAAGGAAAAGTTGTTTATTGTAGCATTAAAATAGTAACCCATTTAATTTCTGTCAAAATCTTAATACAGTTTAGTCAAAGAAGGAGATTATTTACACTATTCAAAAGTTTACATCATTTAATCCAGACTTCGATTAGTGTGGACAAAAAAGGGCCTCTCTTGGAAGTCCGCATTAACGAGATTTCACTCTATATAAACAACTAGTTTCCGTCGGTGTTATTTTTTTTCACTTCCATACAAATAGTATTACATTTCATTAACTGTTTTAATTCTCTTACTCGTCATTAAATCTGCCTTCTAGAAGTGGTCTCTGTTGTTAGAATCTGCTTTATCTTTCTTTTTTTCTTATTTATTGCATTGTTGTTCTGTTATTTTATGGTTCATTGGTTGAACAATTCAGTAAAACACATCATAAACATTCATAAAAGTATCTCGTGCGAATAGATTCGATATACGTAAATATTATTTTTTATTTCAACAAGAAAATGTATTTTAATATATTTGATTTGTTATAATAGATATACAATTACATTATAAAGCATTTTTAAACGCATATTCAAGGTAAAACGGGTTAAAATGCATACGGAAATGCTTTAAAACTAATTAGCATACCTAATAGGTTCTTTATTAGGCTGTATCAAAAGTATTTTCTTTTTTTGAATGTTTTTATACCAAAGCCTGTAGCTGGTACTTTATCACCCCTATTGTTGAACATAAAATGTTATTACTGCGAATACATATCCCTCTATATTCTATAAACATACAGGTTTCTTTCTTTCATTTTTAGGTTATGCAAAGAGTGATACAAATGTTGAGATTGTATGCATCTTAATGCATGATTTAAAACTAGGCCTTAAAACCAATGAAGCTGTCCTCAAAACTCGTGCAGTTGGAAGCCAGAACAAGAGTGGTGTCCGGACAGTTCAAAACAAATCCAAACATTTTGACGAAGGGGATCTCAGCCTTGAGATCAAACCCAGAAGTGACAGGAGATTTTGAAGAAAAAGAATACATTCTTCACAATAAATTTTGATGCTAAAAATTAACAAAACTACACATTCAACAATTATTAATGTTTGAATGTGTTGTTTTTTGTTAATTTGTACCATCAAAATTTTTTGCGAAGGATGATTCTCCTCTTTTTTTATTTTAAACTGGTCAAAATTCACCTGTCACTTTTGGGTTTGATTTCAAGGCTGAGGTCCCCTTCCTTAAAACGCCTGGATTTGTTTTGAACTGTACGAATACTACACTGTTAAAAATTTGCAGCAAACTGTCCAGTCATTTGACAGTTTTTATAGAAAACGGTTAAATAACCATCATTTCACTCTATTCTGACCATAATATGGTTAATAATATGGTCAGAATAGAGTTAAATTACGGCTGTATAACCGTTTTTTATAAAAACGGTCAAATGACTGGACAGTTTGCTGCAAATTTTTAACAGTGTACTCTTGTCCTAAACTCCACCTGCACATGTTTTCAGGACAGTTTCATTGGTTTTAAGACATAGTCTAAAATCATGCCTTAAGATACATAAAATCTCAACTCTTTACGTAGCCTAAAACTGAAAGAAAGAAACCTGTATGATTATAGAATATAGAGGGAAATGTATTCTCTTAAATAACATTTTAAGTTCAACAAAAAGGGTGAGAAAGTGCCAGCTACAGGCTTTGGTAAAAAAAAATAAAAAAACGAAAATACTTATGATACAACCTAATATTATAACTCAGTATGTTTCCTTTGTTATTGTATTAGTATTACTTTTTTTCATAATGGACTGTTAAAATGTATAATAGAATGTCTTTATATCATACGATATAATTTTAAAAACTATTAACCATTAACAAATAAATGTCTTCATCTTTTCTTTATTTGCGTTTCGGCCTGCTACACAAAAACTCTTTCAGGTCGTTAAGTGTTTTTGTTTTTTGAAACGCCAAACAGTTTGGCTTCTTGAAGCATTCTTTTTTGGTAGAGTCAACTTTATATTTGTTTTTGTTGCCAAATTTTTGAAGCATCATTTATCTCCTCAAAAATGTGCAATCCTTTTAGATTGCATTATCATACTAGAAAATATTATGTACATAAACAGATATTTAAATGTAGAACATTTACCCGATGAGATTCAAAAACCAAGCAATAACGCAAAACGTACATATTTTGTTTAATTCTGTGATTTTAAAATAATTATGTATTTCAATATTTAGATGTATATATTTTTTAGATGTTGAAAATGACTTATTTTCTTTCTACAAAATAAGTTTTTTTCTTATTATCTCTGCATTTTGTTAAATATTCCTTTGTAGAATTTTCTTTTGAACATATCGATTGTCTATTTGAAAAAAAAAAACTTTAATAAGAAATAATTGAAAAAACACTATCCATTAACAAACAGTTTTCGCTAAATTTTATTCTTCAAATTTTCGGTCTGGCATACATACAATTCTTCATGTCATTCAATGCTTTTATTCTGTTTACGCGCCAATAAATCCAGCTTTTTAATGTATTATCTTTATTTTTATTGGTAGGGTCAGTCCTGTTTGTCCGTTTATTGTTTTTTGTCCTGTTATCATAAATTGTATTTTTGGTGCTGTTTTATAGTTGATCAGGGTACTTCTGCCTAACACAACAAGTATCTTTACAAATATGCGCGGAAAATGATTGAATAAACATACATATTTTTAATTATAAAATAATGCTGCATCTATCGTTAAAATACTTATGTTCAGAAGATGTAAGAGAAAGGATAAATGAGATAAAAAGAAATGAATTCATTTATTTCAACTTCAAGTATGAAGCACATCACCCATTTTCATTTATTTTTTTATATTAACAAATAATCGAAAAATCTTGTGTAATTTTGTAATATAGTTTATTTTATTAGATCTGTGTTTTTATCTCTAGATATTAAATATGGTTTAGTATATCTCTGTACAAATTTATTTATATAGTTTTTTATTTTTTCTGAATTATTTTTCTTTTCTCAATGTACATATCCTATTTTAAATTATCAATTATTATCACTTTCCAACATACTTGAAAAGTGTTTATGAATTCGCTTTTTTTGTCTGGCTGTCTGGCCGAACTACTAGCCGACTGTTAACTTGATCAATTCGGCAAAATTATGACGTATCTTCACAAAATGCATCCATATTTTTTCTAAAGTATTTCGGTCTGCCACATTATTACAGGTCATTAAGTGTTTTACTTCTGTTACACGTCAAAATTTTTAGCGTCTTGAAATACAGTATAGAACCATTTATCCAGAATGGTCGAGGCCAGATGTATTCCGGATAACTGGTTGGACATTAAAGCAACATCCATTTGATGAGATATGTAGGATATATGTTGTAACATTGTTACTGATTTCAAATTATTAGATTACTCTGATTAAGGCTCAGATTCTATCAAGATCAAAGATTAATCAGAGTTTTAAAGAAGGCAATTTCTGGCAATACCTTGAAAACATTAATGCTGCATAAAACTCAAAATGCTGAATATCTAACTAAACATGCTTCCATTTCACATCGACCAAGTTGTACAATGCATGTGGAGCTATGAAGCAATGCACATGTCAAACTGACACTGCATGGCACTTTTTCTGGAAAGATTCTAAAATCTGTCAGTTGGAAATACCATTCTGGATTTCTGGTTAACTAGTTTCCAGATAAATGGTTCCATACTGTATTTTTCTTTTCGGAGGAGTCAACATTATCTTTTATTATTATTATTATTATTATAAATGGTGTTATTATTGTATTGTTTTATAGTTGGCATATGCAGTTCTACAAAATGTACGATATAAATATTTTGATAGACTAAATTACTATACATATTTTTAAATATAAAAAACACATAAATTACAAAAAAATTCTGATAGACAAGAGATGAAAATTCTACACAATAAAAGAAATCGCCCATTTTGTTATTCTGTCATATCATAATAATATACTGGTTAGATATGTATTTCTTTTTTTATAAATTAATCTTTTTTTTCGTTCCCTTTGCAAATGTTTTTTCTTTTTTATCTCTATTTAAATTATTTTTTGAATGCTTTTCTATTATTCTGCTTATGGATAACCTATTATAACGTGGATCCATTAAATGACTTGATACTACCAGAAATAACTGAACTATTAAGGAAGAATTTTCTCCTTTTTAATTCTTTTACTAGCTGACCCGCCCAGCATTGCCCGGGACCGTAATAAAACCTTAAATAAACCTCAAATTTGTATTATTTTATATACAGGGTGTTTTTTTTCAAACTGACGCTATTCAGAGCCGCCTGTAGCTCGTTCTAATAACTGGATTGACACAAAATTTTGTGAATGGACTAAGAAAACCATGGGAAAAAAGATTCCAACAAAAAAAAATTAGTTCCAATCACCGCCGATAGGGGGAAATGTGGCGCTGTACATTGAAAAAAAAACATCAGAAACAGACAAAATTAATAATTTGGATAAAATGCCATGTTTTATTCATCATTTACACTTTCCCTTTCGTTGATCGCAGTTGAAACATCCATTATCACTTTTTCTGCCACTCGTTTACGTACTCTGCCTGACCGAACTGCTAGCGAGCCTGTTTCTTCGAATTTCAGAATCATTGCTTTCAATACATTAACGGATAAAGGTCCTTTGTGCAGTTTATGGCGTGTTCTAAGTAAATGAAGAGCGGCTGGTGCATTGCACTGGTTACAATAATAGAACTTCACAAGTAATGCGCGCTGCGGTAACGTGAGATTCATTTTCAACCTGAGCTGAAATTGTTTCTCGGTGTTTTTCGCATGCATTTATAACTTAAACTATTAGCGCTACTGTCGCTTACGTAAGTAAAAATTTGCATTTGCATTTATTGCCCGTATTTTATACTAATTCTCAGTTGCATAAATTACCACAGCGCCACATTTCCCCCTATCGGTGGTGATTGGAACTAATTTTTTTTGTTGGAATCTTTTTTCCCATGGTTTTCTTAGTCCATTCACAAAATTTTGTGTCAATCCAGTTATTAGAACGAGCTACAGGCGGCTCTGAATAGAGTCAGTTTAAAAAAAAAAAAAAACACCCTGTATTTTATATATTATACGATTTTGTATGAATTTATATCTTTAATGACAAAATCGCAAAATCGTAAAAAAACATTTGCTTCTTTTTTCAAGTAGGATGTTATATAGTTATAAAAAACAGCTTTTGTTGTCCAAACCCTTTGAAATTTTCAGTGGTCATAAATACAATGGTTTTACAGCCCGTGTAAAAAGTACGTCAGAAATATTGTTATCTGGTTGTAAAATAAATATGTTTTCTTTTCGCGTCGGGTCCGTTAACATAAAAAAAAATAGTATTCGTCGCCCGATCTCTCTGAAATTTTAGTCGTTTATAAATATAACTGTTTCCATGTTTTCTTTTCACGCCGGGTCCGTTAACATAAAAAAATAGTATTCCGATCTCTCTGAAATTTTAGGCTTTTATAAATATAACTGTTTCCATGCCCTCGATAAAATTATGTGAAAATATATGTATTTTAAATAGTGAAAACGTGACCGCGCAAAACATCCAGTTATTATAGGTTTTCGCTAAAAATACCTCAGATTTTTTTTAAATACTTGTTCTTTTCCGAACGCTTCAAAATTGTTGTAGATGATGTAAATCTGGTCCATCGAGATGTTCTAAAAAGATTGTGTCGAAATACGAACATTTAGTAACTTTTAGCGTAAGAAAATATAATCTTCTCGTGAGGCACGAAATGACCTGCGTTCACCTGTGTTTTTGAAAGGGTTAAAATCCTTATTTAAAAAAATAATTATACTGTCTATTAGAAGAGGGTTTAGCTCTAAAAGCGTATGTTTGGTTTGTCTGTATCTCTAAAATTGCGCTAATGAGGGGCGTTGGCGTATGGGAGAAAACATAAGCTTGGGAAAACGACCCTTTTTCAAAATTGTTTTTAAGGTGTCAACATAATTTTTTAAATGATTATGGCATTGGAGACGTAAGAGTGCGATATTTCAGAATATGCCTTTTGTTTTTAAATAAACCAAAGGTTTTAGTCGATAGAATTTAAAACAGAATTGCGAAATAACGCATTCTTCATGTAAATGGTTCTTCATTCTCCTGCGCTGCAATAAATCGAGTTCTGGGCATGCGCAAGTTCTGAAAGCCGGCTCGCAAAAAAAGAGATGAGTTATTGACCAATTTTCAATTAACATTTTTGTTAATTTTCAAAGTATTAAAATTCTGATAATCAGGTGCACCAGGCTAAGTCTTGGACTATCCACACCTGAATTTTCAGACTTCTAGGTGGGCTAGATTTTGCTAGTTATCGCAGACAAACAAACAAACAAACACACACACAGAGGGAGAGAAACTTTCTTTTATTAGTATAGATAGTTATGTCTGCCAAATAAAGATTATGTGAAATTGTTGAGTATCTGTAAACTTTTACATGGTAAGAAATGTTCTTTATTAAAATATTCAACTTTATATTTGTATTTGTTGTCATAAATTGTGATTATCTTCTATTTTCTTTATGGTCGATTGAAGAAATTCTGCAAAACGCACGATACAAAAAATGCGTAATTCTGTTGGATTAAACAAATATATTTATTTTTAAATACATTTGCATTCATATTTCAATATATTTTTTTATTATATATAAATTATGATCTCCCAATACTCATTTATCCCATTATAAGTATTATTTTCATCATCAATTTACATCATCAAATGTACTTGAATGCCTCTATTGTAACGCAAGATTGAAAAACTATTAACTACAGTGCGCTCTCGTTAAAGCGTCTCAGCTTACGACGTGTTTTTGGTTAATGTGGATAATTTTGTTTTCCCATCATTTTGCATTTGAAATTAATGGTAAAGACATCACTTAAAGCGTACTAGTCATCGGATAATGCTGACATTTTTTTCTCAAACTGACCGAACAGAATAGAAACTGCGTTTGTAAGTTATTTTTTCAAAAGCAACTTTGATGTAACCTTGCCTAATGAAGGATCAAGATATTTTCAGTTGCAATAATTAAAAGAAATGATACTTATTACCACAAAAAACGTAAGCAGTTCAAAAATTGCTAATGACTGTTCGCCGATATTATCCATCGAAAAGTGATGTAACAGACAAGATTTTCAAGTGTGTCATAAAAGTGGAATATGTTGTGGTAAAAAGATCATTTGTTCAAGCAACGCAATGATAAGTGACAGATTAATTTAATTAAAGTTAAACTATGTAAAAAAGGCAATTTCTTTGCATACTTTGTTTGTCCTCAGTAATTTATAATTTTTTCTTAACACATTGTCCATAACTTACTTTTTAACTAAAATTACTAAATTATTGAAACAGTTGTTTATTTTAGCATTAAGTTGGTAACTCATTTAATATATGTAAAAAACTGAATTCAATTTATTAACCGAACGAGATTATTTACATCATTTAAATGTTTACATCGTTTAATCCGAACTTCGGTTAGTGCTAAAAAAATAGTGTTTCTTGAAAGTTCTTACAATCGGGAGTTCGCTGCATCAAGTAATTTGCATAAGTTTTTTTTCCCTGATTTCTGGTATGCCATAAAAATATTATTACTCCTCATTAAGCTTTTTAATTCTCTTACACACAAATAAATCTATCTTCTATAAGTGGTATCTGTTGTTACTGTCAGCGTTATCTTGGTATGTATTTTATATGTTGCATTATTGTTTATATATTTTATAGTCCATTGAGTAATTCAGTAAAACACATCGTAAACATTCATAAAAGAACTACTTTAATCGATTGGATAAACTTGAGCATTTTTTTTTTAAATTTACTTTAAGAAATATGGTTTAATATATTTAATTGGATTTATTAGGTATAAAAATAAGTTTAAAACATTTTTAAACACATTTTTAAGTGAAAAACGAGTTACAATTCATAGTAAAATGCTTTAAAACTTAATTGTAATTATTTGTAGGTTATTTATTATCTTTTTATATATTTGCATTAGTTATCATCATATTATGATTACCATTTTTTTATGATGGATTTGTGAAAATAAAATATATACTTTAATGTCTTTACATCTTTGGTACTGGCCTTTACATCTCGGTTTTTTTTTTTTTTGGTAGAGTCAGCTTTGTATTTGTTTTTGTTGCCATACATTATGTTGTTTATGGTTGATTAGAACAATTTTGCCGAACACAACATTTCTCTTTTCAAAAATATATTATTCATTTAGCGTACATTATCATCCTTTTAAAAGTATACAAATTATTATACACATAATGCAGATATATTAATGTGGAATATCATCTACCCGAAGAGATTCAAATTAAAAGATATAAGGTAAAACGTACATTTTTGTAATTGTGTGATATCAAAAAACAATATTTTAAAATAAATATATATATGGCTGTATTTAGATGTATATTTGTTTTCTAGATATTGAAAATGATTTATTCTCTTATTGCAAAATAATTTAGTTTTATTATCTGTGCATTTAATTAATATTTTTTTGTACAATTTTCTATTTTTCGAACCATATAGATTGTCTAGTCGAAAAACAAATTCATAAGAAATAATAGAAAAAACACTAACTATTAACAAACAATTTTCATCAAAATTTATTTTTCTCATTTTCAGTCTGGCATACGTACAATTGTTCATGTCATTAAGTGCTTTTATTCTGTTCACGCACCAATAAATCCTAATTTTAAAGTATTATTTCTTTTTATTGGTAGAGTCAGTTTTACTTTTGTTTCTGTTGTCATTAATTCTATTGTTGGTACTGTTTTATAACTGATCAGAGTAATTCTGCCAAACACAACGAGTAATTTCCCAAATATGCGCGGAAAATAACTGAATAAGCATACATATTTTTAAAGATGAGAGAAAACTGCATCTGTAATTGAATTGGTCATTTCAAAAACCACATAAGTCATTTTTGTTTTGAAAAGCCATGATCTGGGTTATAACCACATAAAGTCAGTGTATTCATTCCTCTTCAAACAATACCTTCTAATTTTCGTTCATTACTTTAACGACAAAAATTCAGTGACTTAAGTGGTTTTGGCATGCAATATCAGATTACAGGCAGATACCATATTACATTACCATATTACCATTCGCATGGAATACCATATTAAAACATAAAAATGTTGCTATATCTTCATTAATTTTGATTAAAAATATGTTTGATATGACTGTTTTGTTCAAATTAAATACCACTTAACTTTGTTTCTTACTAAAACAACATAAGTCAGGAACAGTTTTTCTGTTCTTCTTTTTTTCATTCATAAATTATAAAAATTATTTCGTATTTATAAACTTTGAAGTCCAAACTCTATAATCAGCCCAAAAAGAAAATCATTAAAATTGGTTTACTTGTGAATAATACAGGGTTTTTTTTCTGAAAAGTTCTGATTCTGCGACTTATGTGGTTTTTGAAATGACAGATTCAATGAAAATACTTAGGTTCAGAAGATGTAAGTGTATGGAAAGAAGGGATAAAAAGATGTGAATTAGTTTATTTGAAATTGAAGTACGTGCCACATCACACATTTTTATTTATTCTGTAATACTAACAAGTAATCGAAAAATTCTGTGTAATTGTATAATACAGTTTTATTAGATCTGTGTTTTTATTTCTAGATAATAATTATAGTTTTTTTTTTTTTTTTTTTTTTGTAAAGAAAAAATCATTCTATTCATTTATATATTTTTTATTTTTCCTGAATGTAGTTTACTTTCCTTAATGTACATTTTCTTTTTTGAATTATCAATTATTATCAATTTACATATTTGAAGAGTGTTTGTGAATTCGGTTTGCCTGTTTTTACGTTTGGCCAAGCTCGAACCCTCTTAAATATACCATATTGTACTCGGATTGCCATTTTTACATGTTATTGAGGTGCACTATATAGAATGTTTTCTTTTGAAAATGATGCGTGTAGTATTTATAATTCGTTTACAGGGACACACGAGAGAATTCGGTTATATTGTGATCTACGGGGAATACCGTTTTAGTGATGTTACGTAATTTAAACATAATGATATTTATATGGATCAATGAGGTTTTCTACAATGCTTTTCTGTAGATTATAAAGTGCATAGCATTTATCGTTTATTTAGAGAGACACTATAAAAAATCGGTTACAGTCGGATTATAATCGATAACTGCTGGAAGTAAGTTTTCAGATGTGGTATATATTTTTAAACTTCAGTACGTTTTCGTATAACATGTGGTGGTTATAAAATCTTTATATCACATGAAGGGTGCATGGAATAATTCGAAAAAAAAAAATCCGTTTTAGACAGGTTTAGTCCAGGAAAGTAGATTTGGAAGGTATTCCTGAGAAAAGATTATACAATGTTTCCGTTATAGACAGGTTCTGCCTTAAGTCTTCTTCTTTTCTGTATTAAGTTCTACTCGCACTGAGAAAAACGACACTTTCAAATCTGAGTAAATCGATGTTTTTATTTTGTTATGAAACTCTTTATTTCAAATAGGACGAAACAATGCTTTCAATTCTGAAATACCAGAAATACTCAGAATAATTGAAACATGGACATACTCAAAACTGAACACACAGAAGTCAGTTCATCTCATTTTTTAAACATGGACATACTCAAAAATGATTAGGATCAGTTGAAACTCATTTTGGAAATATGGACATACTCAAAAGTGAGCACATAGAAGTCAGTTCATACTCATTTCTGAAGCATGGGCATACAGAATGAAGTACATGTATGAGCACATGATGTTTTATTCTTGAGTGTGTGCATGTTTTCAGAAATGAGTATATACATGTTTCAAACTTGAGTCATTTTGATTCGGAGCCATGTTGACTATGCAACGTACTCAGATTTCAGTATTTTTTGCTCAGTTTTGAAAATGTTATTTTTAGAGTGCGGTGCAGACTAACAAATAGCATGATACGAACAGAAATTTAAAAGAATTTGTGCAACATGAAAAACAGTTACCGCTCAGTAGTTATGCAGGAAAGCTTTTAGAGCCCTGAAAATTGGTACGCCCTGCGTAAATCGGTACAACTGGCAACATTAGTTATAAGCGTTGTTAGACAATTTTTGTATGTTACTTCGAGTGTAACAGTTTGAGGCAGCGCAGCGCTATCTGTCAGAATCATTGCAAACTAAAACAAGGTGGACAGTAAAGAAATTCCTGACGTCACACATTAATCGCCTGCATGGAAGTGTAGATGGAAGTCAGATTTAATTCAGTAAATAAAAATAAATAGCAGTTTCTTTTCTTTATTTTAGAATAATAAAGTGCCTTCTTTAAAAAAATTAATACCACTGATAATCTCTGGTAATAAAATAGTTTTATAAAAATTGAGCTTTTTAAAGTTTATATTATATTTATTTTGTAAAACTGGTAAATTAATATCAGTCTATTTAGTAAAAAATAAGTAATTGTAGTTTATAATAATTTAGACTGTTCAATGGCTCCTTTGACAAGAATGGTATCGCTTCTAAAAATAATTAAATACTAGGTACATTTATAAGTGCCGATCAAAGTTTAACAATATTTTCCAAAAGACTGAACATTATCTAAATCAGTATTCGATCCTGGGACCTAGGTTATAGGCACTAATGCTCTGCTACCGAGCTACCCAGACGATATTCAGCCTGACTCAAATCACTCACTTGCTGATATCGTCAGATCTGCTAACTCGGCAACTTACTGATGAAAACACTTTACACATTGAAACTCCATTACTCTGTAGATATTAATTCAGAAATAAATTATAATTAGTTGATAATTATAAATTTGATTAATGTATATATTAATTGATAATTACATAATGATATGAAATATAGTCCAGTAATACAAAAATAAAATACTCTAGAACTAAATTTTCAGTTATTTTGTAAACCAATTACATATTGACCGCCCCATGAGTCCATATGGTGTCATGCCCACGAATCCATATGGTCTTATGTCCTGGAGTGCAAATGCATGAGTTCCATTCTGTGCACCGTGATATTGTACGATTTCATGGCAGAATTTTATGGCGCACAAATTGCCGAGTCCACGACTAGAGACTATTATTAAATTACTAGTATATAACCCCGTCAAAAATGACGGATTGTTGATCTGCGTTTCATTTTCATAAGACTTCATACAAACAAACAGCACGAAGATTTATTATTGAAAGGTTTGTATTGTAGAAAAATACATTTTAAAAATGACAAATGATTTCTACAAATAAAAATAATGAGGATATATATATATATATATACTCAGTATTAAATTTCTGAAATAGTTCAACGATTGGACAAAACATTCAAATTATATATTAACAAATAATCCATGTGCGAAAGTTTTTGTAAAAAAGGTGTTATCAATGAGTTTCTAAACAGCTTGGACTCACCACATAACTCATTGTTTGATTACATAAGTAAAATTAAATGCAAATTACGCTGTACTGTGTGTTCCTTATATTTTAATTACGTTTGATAAGAAAGAATCATTTTACAGTATATGACTCATTATCCGGAAATCCAAAATCCGGAAGGAAAAAATTCCAAAATATTCTAAATTTGTTAATTTTTACTAAAATTTTAGATTTTTTGAAAAATTTCGAAAATTTTACCGATTTCTATTTTTTTTTAGTCTATTGTGTTTCAATGTGTAATTACTAAAATATTGTTACTTCGGTGGCGAGTGAACGCGGTCCCTCCCCCCCCCCTTCCCGAAATTAAAAACAAATCATTTTTCTCTCAAATTTTATTTTAAAATTAATTTATATTACGATTCGTTAGAAACAACAAAAAAAAGATATATATTTATTTCATCAGGGGTGATTTGGTTCAAGTTTTCCTAAAAATTTAAGGCGGTTTTGAAAATTTTTGTCTTCAGTCCAAAATTCGAACATAAATATCTCGAATTTTGAACGATCGTCGCCGAAAATAATCAATTATATCTATCGATCGCAGAAAAAATAGACAATTTCTTCAAACTGGGAAACAACGTGAATTTCGTCAAAGGATCGAAAAAAAAACGCAAATTTTGTCGCAGGATTGAAAAAAAAAAACGCTAATTTTGTTAACAAATCGCAGAAAAGCGCGATTTCCGTCGAAGGCACGCAAATTTCTTCCAAAAACTCCGAACAAATGTAAAATTTCGTCAAGGGATCACAAAAAAAAAAAAAAAAAAAAAAAAAAAAAAAAAAAAAAATTTGGTTAAAGGATTGAAAAAAAAAACGCGAATTTCGTCAAATAATCGCGGAAAAACATGAATTTCTTCGAAGGGTCGCGAAAAAAAGACACAAATTTCTTCAAAGAACTGCGAAAAAATTTCTAATTTCGTTAACGGATCGCGAAAAAAGTGAAATTTCATCAAAGGATCGAAAAAATACCTGCTAATTTCGTCAAAGAATCTCAGAAAAAACTCGAATTTTGTCAAAGGATCGTGAATAAAAGGCAAATTTCGTCAAAGATTAGCAAAAACCGCAAATTTCCTCAAAGAATCGCAGGAAAATGCAAATTTCTTCAAAGGATCGCTAAAAGAAAACGCAAATTTCTTCAAAGGACTACGAAAAAATGAAATTTCGTCAAAGAATTGTAGTAGAAAAACGCAAATTTTGTCAAAGAATAGCAGAAAAAAATGCAAATTTTGTCAAAGTATCACGAAAAAAAAAAACACGATTTTTGTCAAATAATTGTGAACTTCGGGAGGACCCGAAATCCGAAAAATTCCAAAACTCGGAAAGCCTTTTTGTTCCCGAGGATTCCGGATAATGAGTCCTGTACTATATTTACGATGGAAGCCAATTTCAAAATCCGCCAGCAGATGGCGCCAATATACTGAATCAACCTCAAATCATCCCTAAGAAATAAATCACCGCTACTTCTGAAAAGAAAAGTGCTTACAGAATTTTTTTTTACAGAAATATTGATATACATGTTTTATATGAAATAGTTTTTGAAGGTTTTAAACAAAATTAAAATATTTAAAAGCTTTAATATGCTTTTACAAATATTTTAACAGCAGAATCGGATGTAGCATAGATTTTTTCATTAAGCCTAACATGGCGTTTAACTATTGTTGATTCTCAGACCAGAGTGGTCGAACCAGGAAGAGTTACACACAGTTTCTTGCCTTCGGATTTTATTATAAGTAAGATTAGAGTTCGTTCCAGAATTTACAAAAAGTTTCTTTGTATTATTTGTCTCTAGAAAATATCCTAATTTAATAGTATGACAGAGACTAACAGAAAAATTCAAAAAGAATTTAAAGTGGAATGATAAATTCATCTTGTAGATAAAACAGATAAAATACTTATTAAAAATATGCTTAAAAGGTGCTGAAATGATACAGACATAAGTATGATATTATAACATATTTAATCCCGAGATCTTTCGAAAACAAACTCGTCCATTTTCAAGGGGAAACGTTCACACCATTCTCACCCGCATAGTTTAAATAATAGTGTTTTAAACTTTAAAAGCCGACTTATGACTAATTTACAAAATAGTGTATTTGCGTTCGCTACATCTTAAGCACCGTGGTGCGTAAATAAATTTTGTCAGTTATTCTAATCCACTTTTATTTTTCTATTGAAAACTTTTTTTTTCTATTCGCATTATCACTTTTTTTCCTTTAGCCTTTTTTTTAATTAAAATTTTATATTGTAGTTTCATTGATCATCGACATAAACAGACATCAATTCCCTCTTACATTAAGAAGTATGAGAAAAAACTATACTTCTTACGAAGAAGTTTTCACATCATCTAACATTCTTATAGTTTTGATAAGCCATTTACAGAGACTGTCATGTCCTTACAATTTTTTATTTTTTCTCAGGCCTGATGCATTCTTTCTTGTTTGTGACAGCTTTATGTTTGTTTTTTTATGTTAAAAATTTTTATTCCTGTTATGTATTTATACGGCTGATCAGCGAAATTTTGGAAAACATATCACTCAACTTTATAAATATTCGTTGTTTTAACAGATAAATTAATGTACGAACTTTTCAATATGAACCTTTTTTTGAATAGCTGTCGCAGACGCACCGGGGTTTGCACAATTTTTGTTTTGCACCCTTTTGGCGAGAAAACTCCGTTTTTGGGTACCTGTTAGGCCTAGTTTGCAAAAACAACATGTTAGTTTTATTTTATTATGAAACAGTTCTTTTTATTACAAAAAACACGCACATTTTGTGCTATAAACACGCACACATTATTTTATTATAAAACACACTCAATGATTAATTTGTTATAAAACAAACGGAATCTGCAAATTTGCGCAGGCATAAAATTGCCAATTTGGCGCCAAAAAGGCGTATCTGGGACAGCTATACCAAATTTTTATATGGTTTCGGATATATAGTTTTATTTTGGATTGTAAATTGCCCTGATGATTAGCTTGTTTAAAGCTTAAAATGTCTACAGTAATAATTTATCTTATTTTATTTTGTAATATTAACGTTTCTTTGTTTATTAAATGTATGATATTAAATGTCTCTATTTTCAATTTTTAATTCTGATTCAGACATAATATGTTCAGTTATTTGAAATAGATTATTTAATGTTATTTAAAATTATGTTTTTTAAAGTTAACTAGTTAACATTTAAATTATATTTGATAGGTATATTAAATAGTAATTAATAATTGAAAATAGAAAAACCACGTATGTTTTATTAATTTAGTTTTACCATCAAATTAATTACCAGTTTAGCTCTAATAGAAGAAAGAAATTACAATTTTTTTCACTTCGAAAAAGTAATATTTTCTTTTGTTGAACACGTCTTTTTATTTTCCATAGATAATAAAAATGGTTTATTTCCTTCCGTTACTAAATATATTTTATATTTTATTGTCTTTTATAGTCATTGCTGTGTTTAAATAACACATTTTATTTAAACACACAATTAATTTTATAATTTGTTTTGTACACGTTAAATCATTCAGAAAAGTATATTTCAATGCTCTGATTATATAAGGATTATTTTAAGTACTACATCTATTAAGAAATAATTATTTTGTCGTATTTTTAATAGTATTTAATACAAAAAGCTTCCTCTGAATATATTTAAGTCTTCAATGGAAAAAATTGAAATATACTTATTCTTCATTGTTTCAAATGCTTTATTTTAATTTCTTCTGTCTTTTATTATCTCTGTATTTATCTTATTTATCTTATTACATATTACTTTTTCCCACCATCGATTATCTAGTCTAGAATATAAACAAACATACCTGGATATCCTTATATATATTAAATATATTTGAAAACTGTGAGTATTATGTAATATTTTTCTTTTCGCGTTTTACATTTTTCTATCTCTAATCTAAAGCATCTTTCATGTACTTAAGAGTTTTTTAACTGCCTCATACTTCTTTAATATTAAAATTGTTGATGCCATTATTTAAATATGACAACTTGTTTTTGTTGTATGTTGCTTTACTGTAATTTGATGCATATTTGAAGAACGATTAATTGTGTTTACTGACTATGTCTTTTAATAAAAATATTTGAATCTTTCGAATGGTTGTCCAGTTTTTTCTTCTTTTAATGGGATATTATAATTCTGACAAATCTGATTAGCTGGAACAATGTTGTATATAGATTACGAAAACTTCTATATAAACAAGTGATAGTAAGATATCAGATGGCGGTTAACAAAATTAAATATAATCAAATAAACGAAAAAAGAAAACAAGAACTAAAAATCATGCTTCAAGCATAGATTATGAAACACTTTTCAGCACTTCCAGAACACTTTAACAAAACATTACCGATTAATAATTAATAAGGTGAAAGCCGATGTCTAAGTAAACAAAGTCAGAGTTAACCCGGGTGGGGAGGCCTACCTTTCGGCTTAAGCTCAACCAGCCCAGCACAGTGTCTAAGAAACAATTTGGGAAACGCATAAGAAATTTGAAAACCAAATTTCAGAAATACCCATCAATAGTCGGAAAAATATTCGAGTTATTTTGTGCAGCCCAGTATATGATCCGTAGGTTTGTATATATACTACATAGTATGCTAAAATTTAGTTCAGTAACAAAACGCTTAGCACAGTCAAAAATTCCTATTCAGCAATATCCGTCAATAAACCGAAGTGTATTCGGTAACTTTTGTGCTGTCCTGTATATGATGTATAGACAGTACTGTTATCGAATTATTTTGTGTTACCCTGTAAATGAACGATGAATATAGCATTCATCGTTCATTTACAGGGTAACACAAAATAATGACGCCCACCATTTTGTATAGTAAGCCTCTTGTTGTGCAGCTTAGTGATATATATCATTTTCGATATGTTTCAAATAGTATAACATCATTAAAATACACCGCAAACGATTTTTTCTCATGGACCGCAATTTAACGGAATTCTTTTGAGTGTCCTTGTAAATGAACTATAAATGCCACACCCTTCATTTTCAATACCAAACATGCCAAAGTAAACCTCAATAACATATATCAATTGCATGGCAATCCAAGTATAATTAAGCGAGTTAAAGCACGGACAGACAGACAGACATAACGAATTCATAAACACTTTTTAACTATGTTGAAAAGTGTTAAAAAAGTTTATTCCTTCTATGATAACAAGACGTAATTTCCAACTTAATTCAAGTAAAATAAATAAAAGCAGTTTTTTTTTAATTATTGCACTCTGTATTTTTTAGTTATATATTGTTTTTTACTTTTTATTGTTTTAAATATCTCATTGCTTTAGTTTCATAGTCCATTGACCTGTTTTAGAGAGCATGGTTTGGCGCAAATAGTTAACTCCATTGTTGTAACTCATATCCAGTTGTAACCATGAATAATATTTGTCGATTTATCATTTGTGACCGGCTAATGGAAAAATGCCTTAAAATTAATTTATAAATTTATAATAAAGTTCTAAAAATATAAAAAAAAATATTGTATTGTCATCCGAAAGACTTCTGTATAATATTTATAATTCTAGAATATCAGGAAACGGGTTAAAAATGGATTATAAAATCCCATCTTTACTTACACAAACCAAGCTAAGTTAAATAAAATGATATAAAATGAATTACATTACTTAGCAATAATAATACTAATTTTTCGATTAGGTCTACACGTTTCAATATTAAAAAATACTCATGATTTTTTCATTATCTGTATTTAATTGACATATATTATTATTACATACATATACTTATTTTTGTCTTAAGTTATGCAATGAAACAGATTTTAATGACTTTATATTTATAACGTACGAACTATTTGAAAACCAATTACTACTATAGAGCAGTTATTTTGTAATATCATTCATAATACAAAAAAATATAATTTTTCTTTGACTAGAATTACATTTTTAGATATCAAAAGCAATTTATACTTGACTCTTTAAAATATTTAGTATTCCATTGGTTCATTATTTCTGTATTGGAAACATGTATTTTTTTTTCTTTTTCTGTATAAACAATGTAAATGAACTTATTTCAATGTTTATATACATTAACAAAGAGATGAAAATTCTGAACGGAAAGAAATAACTTGTTTTTTAATGTTTTATAACTTTCTGTCTGCGATACACAGATATTTTCATGTCAAGAAATTCTTTCATTTTCTTCTCACGCCCCAATAATTTTAACTTTTAGAAACTATTGAAGCTACTGAAGTGAAGCTTGATCTTTGTTTTTTATTGTTATAAATGATATTGCTCTTAAGTTGTTATATAGTTGTATGGAAGAATTGTGAAAAAAAAAACAGACAGCTTCTTAAACATGAGTTGTTTTATAATGTAAACTATAACTTCAAGGAAAAATTTTTCTCTTCAAGTTTTATAATTTAAACTTTCCCTGCCATATTTCTATTTGACGAAATACTTTTTTCTTATCATGGTCTAATAAATTTAAATTTTGGGAGAATTATTGTTCTTGGTAACAGATTTATCTTTATTTTTAATATTGTAAGTTGCATTGTTCGTAAGAATTATATAGTTGAATTCCACGAGTGTACAGTCGTGCGAAAAAATACGAAATGAAATTTTTTTTTAAAGAAATGTGTGCGGACTAGGTGTGATATATGTGATACTTTTTAAAAAGTCGGACTATATCCTATGTTTTTTTTTACGAAAATAACTAACTATGCTTTAAATGTTAACTATTAATGTATACATTTTATTGACATTACAAATAAATTTATTTAAAAGAAATATAATGTTAATTAACGCTAATACTACTATAAAAAGACACATTTATGCTACTTACTACTGCTCTCTAAAAATACATACTAATGCCTGAAGATGGTAAAACTAAAAATAAGATTTAATTTTAAGAAACAAATGATTCTGCTATCGATGAAATTGATTTGTATATTTTCTTCTTGATATCCCACCTAGGTTTTATTTATCCGTCAAACTGTTGACATTTTCCTGTTCAAAGGAATCAACTACAAAAATTTCGTTAACCACTCGAAATTTGCCGTATAAGTTGGTCATTGATAATAACAGTTTTATTTTTCAATAAAGTTTTTTGATTAAAAATTTTAAAGTAATTCTAAACATTTATTAAATAGATTAATATCATGTTTCTGAAAATAATTTATTTATTTGAGATTTTCTATTAGAATTGATCGAAACTGCCTAAAACGATATACAGTGGACTATTGTTAATGCGTCTTCGTTTAAGACATATCTCCGATTAATGAGGACAATTTCATTTTTCCCATCATGTTATGATTGCAAATAAAGTTAAAGACATCGCTTAAAGCATACTACTCATCGGATAACACAGACATTTTTCTCACAAACTGACCGAGTATAATCTAAACTGCTTTTATGCATTAGTTTTTTTCAAAAACAACTTTGATGTAACTATGATTATTGAAAGAATAAGGGTACCTTTGTACCTTGTACCTTTCAAACTCGTCGAAAATCAACAAAAACATGCAAGGTTTGAATTTGTTTATCTTCACAACTGATTTATGCATAAGCATAAACTTTTGACTAATGATTAAACAGATTGTTTTTTTTAATACACTAACATTAGAGAGCAACTAGTCTTTTACAGAATTTGTGTATTTTTGAATTTTAAAATAGTTTTTTTTTACTCCTTTAGTCATTGCGCGCATGATAGCTTGAGAAAGTGCGCAAACTTTGAAGTAACTTTGATTATGGAGAGAATAAGGGGACTTGTACCTTTCAAACTCGTCAAAAATCAACAAAAACATTCAAGGTTTGAATTTGTTTATTTTCAAAGCTGATTTATGCATAAACATAAAGTTTTGACTGCTGATTAAAGAGATTTTGTTCTTTTTAATATACTAACATTAGAGAGGAACTAGTCTTTTACATAATTTGTGTATTGTTGAAATTTAAAATACCTTTTTTTTACTCCGTAAGTCATTTCGCGCATGATATATTGATTACGTGTGCATGGATTGTTAAGACATTTGATGTAGATAATAACCAAAGATGTATTTTTAAAACAATCTATTCTTAAGTCAAAATTATTTCATTAACCATGTAAAACAAATATTTTTGTAAAAAATAAAATAAAAATTTCACGTTTTTAGTGAGTAAAAATAGTCATAACTAAGAATCGTATCACTGTAAAAACTTAAAAGTAGATCATTTTAAATACACATATGTGCTTATTATCAATAAGAAATTTCATATCAATCCATACATACGTTCTCAGGATATCACGCGCGTAATAACTTACAGAGTTTAAAAAAAAAAAAAAAAAAAAAAAAAAAAAAATTAAAATTTCAATAATGCACAAATTGTATAAAAAGCTAGTCAGTTTCCAATAGTAGTACGTATATTAAAAAGCCAAATACATTTAATTAATAGTCAAAATTAATTTTTATACTATATAAAAAGGTTTTGGAGGTACACTAGTTCAAACTTTGAATGTTTTTGTTGATTTTCGTCGCGTTTAAAAGGTACAAGACCTCTGAAATTTTCAGTAGCAATAATGAAGAGAAAGAAAACTTTCTACCATAAAACACGTGCAAAATTCAAAATTTGCTAATGGGTAACCCCCGGAATGTAATAGAGTTTATACTGTGGTATACGCCGCATACTTCCATTTATTATCTGTTTCTCACGTAAAACTATAACGTATACTGTCTAGCATATACCGTCTGCCTATCGCGTATATCCTTTTGTTATTTTTAGTCTACAACACTGCTATCCGTCGATATTACCAATCCAAATAGGATATAACAAACGAAATTCTCGATTATGTAGCAAAACGGGAAAATGATTTTGTAAAGTCATTTATTCAAATAACACAAAGAGAAGCGTGACATTTCTTTAATTGAAGTTAATTTACATAAGTTCGGCAATTTCTTTCTACATTTTATTTGTTCTCAGTAATTTATTATTTTGGATTAACAAATTGACACTATAATTTTCTTTTCAACTAAAATTACTAAATTAAAAAAAAAAAAAACTATTTGGTTTAACAATAAGTTGATAACCTATTTCATTTATGTCAAAAACTGAAGTCAATTTATTCAGCGAAAGGAATTATTTTCCACCATATAATTGCATTTTTAATGAAGACTTCGGATAGTGCGGACAAAAACGGCCTCCCTTGGAAGTGCGCAATAACAAGAGTTCGCAGTAATTAATGACCCTAGTTCAATGGGGTGAATATAATATTCTCGATAGGCAAAGGTACAAATGGTTGTAATGCGTTATGAAGAGAGGAAGTAAAATTTACAATATAGCAAAGAACTACTTTTACATTGGACTTTTAAAGTAAGACCAGATTACATATTCTCATTATCGTAAAACAAACCATTGAATCACGGGAAATTCCTTAAAATACCAAATAGTTTTAAAATCCTTTTGTATTCTTAGAGAGAAATTTCTTAAATCCCAGGTCATAATGAATATGAATAGTAAAAAAACTTTCCTGAAAATTAATTTTGAAAAATATATCATAAAACTTTATACAGGGTGATTAAAAACTGGATGAACAATCTTCAAGGAGAGGTGGAGCACACCTCGACGACTCAGAATCACATAATAATACAGGGTCGGAAATGCAGTCCTAACGAGATAGAAGGTTGTTAGGGGCTGAATCATCGTAATCGGAAATCGACATTTAAAGACTATAAGCTTAAAAATAAGTCATGTTTTCCCAGATAATGAAGTTCCCCGAAGTTTTCTGTGTGCCTGGTTCTTACCATCTACAGTTTTGAACGTTTGAGGGCGCAGGTTATCTGCGTGAGAGTGCTTTATGTCAGAGTTGTAGTTAGACCCCTCAAACGTGCAAAACTGTAGATGGTAAGAACCAGGCACGTAGACAGAAAATATCGGGAAACTTCATATCAGGAAAGGCATGACTGTTTTTAAGCTTATAGTCTTTAAATGTCATTTTTCGATCACGATGATTCAGTCCCTAACAACCCCATACCTCGTTAGGATTGCATTTCCTACCCTGCATTGCATGTGATTCCGAGTCATCTAGGTGTAACCCAACCCTCCTAGATGTTTGTTGCTCCAGTTTTGAATCACCTTGTATACGCATATACCATACGACTACAACTTGAATAATATATCAGTTTAAAAAAATACCCAAATGTCTCCTATTGAGAAATCGATATTTGCATTCTTTTATAATTCATACATAGTTGAAGCTAGCGTCATAATCTTCATTAAGCTATCAATTAATTTTTCAAATGAAGTAGTCTTATGATACATATTTCTTCTATATCATTTATTCAAGCTTCATGCTTAATTTATAGTAATATCCTTCTCAGTTCAAGGTTGTTAATTAAAATTTTTGAGTATTTGTTCCACAATTTTTTAAAAAGGAAATTACCTTCAGAGAATTAAGTAATTTGAAAATGGAGATCATATTTGACGCTGTACATAGTAAGCAAACAAACCACAGTTTGCGGCAATGATGACAGTATGCTGAAACTAGTATTCATTAATAAGTAATTTTTTTAACGCCCAAACTTTGTTTTATTTATTAATTAAAATTTTTAGTCCTTTTTAGAGCTAATACTTAGCATTATTATTTATAAAAAAACTTACCAATTTCATTAAGAGCGAAACATTTTTATAGGGTGTTTCATATTTCGCAATTTACCATATAAGTGAATAATTTATAACAATAATTTTTATAATCAAGTTTTTATTAAAACACGTGGAAAGCTAATTTTTACGTGCGATGCTTAAAGCTAATGTTTAACTTTTTTGAATGGATTTAATAAGTTAAAAATTTATGGACTGTGTTTGAGAATTTTATGAATGACATTGAATTGGAATTGTGAGACATTTTTTATAGGTATTCAACTAATTGTTCTGCTTTGATAACGGATATGTAGGCAAAGGTGGAAAGAATAACAATTATTCATGTGGAGTAGCACAAAATTAGAAAACAGAGAAGCAGTCGCTTTAAAAAGAACTTTTAAGGGAAAAATGTTTTCTTTTTATTTTGGCTTTTGTACAACAAAATGCCAATTTGTACGCAATCGATTGGAAACTCACTTACATTCTAAGACTTTTGGTATTTTTAGAAAATGATCGCAAAATCTAATGAAGCGACCGGATTTAATTGTCCGCACTAATTTCTTGAAAGTTCGTTTTTAAAAATATTCCGTAAAAAGCTATATACGCTTACCGCTGCTAGTTTCATATTAAATCGGAATATTACTAACGAAATTTCTCATGATAATCTCTTAATTACATTCTTTTATCCTCATAATTAATTGAAATATGTTTCCATAACTTCATTAAACTATCATTTCTTAATCTAATGAAGTAGTTTGATGAGACGTGTTTACTCAGTTGCATTTATTATTGAGAAATCTGATGATTAATTTAGCACATCTTCCCTCTAATCTTTCGCACTTCAAGAATGTTAATTAAGAAAAATTATGTATGTCTTTGACAATATTTAGAGATGAATTTCATTTAAAAATGAATTTAGTTACAATTAATAAAAGACTTCATAATTCTATTAAATGCGAGACTTCTTTTATAATTTAGTCGACAATTCTCGATTTATCATATAAGCGAATCATTTATATAAACACAAATTTTTACTTAATTTTAAACTAATGTTTTATAGTTTTTAAATAATTTAAAATCCGTGTGTCATAACTTCATAATCGACATGAGAATTTTACGTATGGAATCGCGTTCAAAGTTACATAAATTTCTAATTATCATTCTAAAAATAGTCATGATTTGAAGATAGGGATATATAGAAGGATAAATTAAACAGTAGAGTGACACCTTGTCAAACCTTTAAACTTTGATAGCACACGATTGTGTTGATTTCTGTTGGGCAGTTTATTCGTTCACTTGCAAATTGTTTAATTATTCATTTACAGGACAAATGGAATAAGGTAAGTAAGCATTCTATTCCCCTTTTATTAGATATCCATGTGAGCGCTAGTCAACAATCGTCATTTATCTCCAATCAAACCTTTTAGGTAGCTTTCATTACAAAAAACTGCCTCTTGCAGCCGTTCGGAGGAAAGCAATTCCAAAAAATGTTGGTATATTTTCTCCTTTCATGACCCCAGACCTCCGTTCAAATGTTGATATATATATATGCCTGACATTTGTCATACTGTAACTCTCTTATGTATGAATCGATTTGGATGTGACTGAGTATGTGTATAGGACATACCAAGGTCTCGACCGAGTTCGTTGGCCAGCTTCATCCGCCATCTAGTTTCAAAATGGCGGCCAGTTAAACATTTTTTAATTTTTAAAAATTCAAAAAGATGTACAAAAAAGTTATAAAAATTGAAAAAGTTGGTTCCGTTAAGTGTTAGATAGTAATACAAGGATTCCGGAACATTTTTTATTTTGGTTTTATATAAAAAACAATGGCTGAGATATGGTAGTTTGAAATTCTTGGGTGGCTGACATTTTGAAACATTCTGATTTTTGTTATGCTGTAACTCTCATGCTGAAATTCGCATTCAAATTCAGTATTAATGAAAACCGGGATTGAATCTTCTATAATTGGGTTCCAAGCATTTCGCTTTCGTTCCAAGCAAGATGTTTTAGCATCTTGACAGTTGAGTGTTGTTGACTTATTTTCCTCGAGTTGTTGCTGTCATTTAATATTTTATCGCTGAATTTTGATTCTTCTGTCATTTGTGAAGCTCCTGTTTATAGCGAAAAAAAATCTGAAGTTGAAAATGGCACTTGAACAGAGACTATGTTTTCCAAATAACGGTTTATAGAAATTCTTTAACAGTATCTTTATCGTTTTGGCCGGGAATTTAGAAACTTAAGTCTTATTCTATCACCTAATGAAACAATAATACAAGAGAAGAGTGGAATACTGTCTTTAGAAAGGGTATTTCTAAACTACGAATGGTGTTTGTTCACATTTTCGTGGAAGAAAATACTGAATCTCATGCAACAAAAAATTTTTAAAACTTTTTTTTTAACCTTTTTTACGCATAAGTTACTTAGAATCTTTGATTGTTTCTACCAGTAATTTTAAGAGGAAAAATTTTGTGTTTTATAATCACTGAGAGACTTTGAAACATTTTATACTTGACCAATGTCACACATCCCTCGTAAAATAAAAAGCACACGGTTATGAAAAGTGCTAGCAATTGGTTATGTGGTAGAATCTGGCATTTAGGATATTGACTTAGACAAAAAATTCCAATTGAAAATACTGGTTTAAAAATATTAAAAATTACGTAAGTTATTCTTTCGCAAATGGTTTAAAACTCAACTTTTAGATTATTCAGCTGTAAGAACCGATTTTTGTTGTTAGGTACTCGGATTTCGTACACTTCTACCACAATTTTTTAATAGAATTTTCTATTTAATATTTAAATAGCAGAAATTGTACACGCCTCGTTTAATTTCAGGATTGCTAATACTTTTCTGCATTTAAATAAGGCAAAAAATGTTATTAAAAATTGTGTAAAAGCGTACGAACCGTGGTACTACTCTCCTTAAAATCATTTTTTTTCAAAAACGTTCTATACATACGACTATTACTACAATATGAAACAGGAACATTATTACGAGAAACTCTCTTGATAAATCCATAATTAATTTCATTTATATTTCATACATAATTAAAAAAATTCATTATCTTCATTAAATTATCGGTTTATTTTCTGATGAAATAATTTTATGACACGCATTAACTCTATTCTGTTTACTATTGTCAACAGTTATGATTAATTTATCTTAATATCTTTCGGGATTCCAGATTGTTAATTTCGAAGCTTTGAATATTTGTTAGAGAGATTTTTACAATTAAATTTGTTTCAGATGTAATTTGTTTAAGACTCTTTTTCTGAGATAACGACATTCAAAAACACCTTTTGACAATAGTACTTTTATCATGAGACAGTTTGAAATTCGCAATTTACCATATAAGTGAATACCTTATCATATAATTTTGTTTCCGAGTGTTTTAATTAAGAAATATTAAGCTGATGCTGACAGTTACCTAATGTATAAAAAATTATCTCAAAATTATAATTTTTAGGTGTTTGTATGGGTAAAATTCAGCGCATAATTAATAATCCATAATTAATTTCATTTATGCTTCATACATAGTTTAAAAAATTTCATTATCTTTATTAACTTATTGGTAATTTTCTGATAAAGTAATTTCATGATACATATTAACTTTATTTCGTTTACTATTGTCAACCGTTATGATTAATTTATCCTAATGTCTTTCGGGATTCCAGGACGTAAGTTTAGAACCTTTTAGAATTTCTTAGACAGGTTTTTCTAATTTACAGAAATTAATCTTAAAATTATAATTTTTAGGTGTTTTTATAGGTAAAATTCAGTGCATAATTAATAATCCATAATTAATGTAATTTATGCTTCATACATAATTGAAAAAATTACATTATCTTTATTAACTTATCGATTCATTTTTCTGATCAATTTTTTCTTTAGCGCAGCTTGTCCTGAATGGGACCTTGCGCCATAAAACCCTATACAACCAACTATTTTCTGATCAAGTAATTTTCTGATACATATTAACTCTCTATTCCCTTTACTATTGTCAACCGTTATGATAAATTTATCCTAATGTCTTTCGAGAGTGCAGGTCGTTAATTTGGAAGCTTTCAGTATTTGTTAGAGAGATTTTTACAATTAAATTAGTTTCAGATGTAAATTGTTTAAGACTCTTTTTCAGAGATAACGATATTTGAAAACACATTTTGACAATGGTATTTTTATCATGGGACTGTTTGAATATCTCAATTTACCATATGAGTGAATAACTTATCATAATAATTTTATATTCGATAGTTTTAATTAAGAAATATTAAACTGATGCTGACAATTACCTAATTTATAGAAATTAATCTCAAAATTAAAATTTCTTAGGTGTTTTTATGGGTAAAATTCATTGTACCATCTGATATAAATCATGAAGTGTAATCTGGAGACCATAAATCTGCAGATGGCTGGAAAAAATTCTATATATTCATAATACCAAAGTGTACGTTTATATCATTGGTCAATAGTAAATTTCTGAACCGTTAGTTTTAGAGGTAAAATAAAATTGCGTCAAAATAGTTATTTTTAAAAAAAGGTGGGAAATTTAAATTTTTATACGGTTCCTGGGTCCGTTAGGAAATTTATATTTAGAAAAGTTAGAAAGTTATATTTAGAAAAACATTCTCCATGTTCTAGCAAGTAAAGCAGCGAAATGCCACTTTTTTCGACCGAAACATTGAGTTACGATACATTGAATATTATGAGTTTTTGGGAGGTTTCTGCCACTAAAAACCCCTTTTTCTTTTTCTGATGAGGAATATTATTGGATTAAAAAAAATCGGAATTGGACTTCTAAAGCTAATTAAAAGTTAGCTATTGGACAACTATACAAAGTGACACACTGAATATTAAAAAAAAATAGTACGTATGTGCGTTCACCTGTACTTCAAATCCTTATTCATATTTTCAGAATCATTTCGGAGAAGAAATAATGAAAAGCCTAAGAAGTTTTCAAAAATACCAGAATGTCTTTTTTTTTTCAGAAATTTATAGGCAGCAAAGAAAGTTTTATATTTCTGTTGTAATTCCGTAAACTCCATTTCTAAATAGTCTTTACTCAATGATTCCTGAAGATAAGAAAAATTATTTCTAGAGATATGGGTAACTACATTTTTACAGTAAAATTTCACAAACAATTTTACCGTATGAGGAAAAAAATTACAATTTTTACTTACCCGTCATACTTAGTTTATGGTAAATCTTGTAATCGTTTTGAAAATCGAAAAAAATGGATTTACGCGTTTCAGACACTGGAGATTCCGAAAAACATATTTTTAGAAAAAAAAATTGCCGTCCGTCTGTCTCTGTGAGAGTGTCTGTAAACGATCTATCTCTCGAACAAATTAAGATACAGACTTGAAATTTAGTATGTACTTAGTATGTAAAAATAGGAAGAATCTTATTGAATTTCAGTAACCTTGATTATCCGAAACTATTTTTTTCTCTCGAAATATTCGGTCTGATAAAAGGTATATAAAAATTTTCGAAATTGTTTATTTTAAGGAATGAATATAAAAGTCAATAAAAGAATATAAATTTTGCATAAAGAATGAAGTCGATCGGATAATGAGTTGCCGAGATATTTGTAGTTATATTTTCCACACTCTTCGATTTTTCCTGACCCTGTATTTCATTCAAATTTCAATTCAAAGATATATTTTAATTGAAAATGAGACGCTTAATCTGACGCAGTAAACCGTGAGTTAATAGAATTATCAATTTTGGAGTTATAAGGAAGTTTCTCTTACGCAATTCAGCAATAGAGCATTTAAAGTTTATGACGTCATCAAAACACGATTTTATTCGAATTGCAATGCATTTTATAAATAGTTTACACATGTTTTATTTTCATATTTTATACTATGCATATCCATGATGGGTAAGTATTACGGTGGCCCCCAACGACTAGTTTACAGTATAGTGAAATATGATAAAGGCATAAAAGTACACAAGTATTAGTTTTAATATTTATTGATTTAACATAAAAGTTTGTACGTATACTTTTCAATTTTTTTTAAAGTAAGTTTTCTGAATTGCATAGTTGTCACTGTAAGTACAAATGTTACATTTATCCATGTTATTGTACCATTTTTGTGCTGTATTTTGTGCTGTAACTTAAATATAGCTTTCCCTAGATTAGTGCTGCTAATTGATCTCGGGATATTGCCGCCCAAATCAAAACATACATTTTGTATAAAGAATTACAATAGTTCCACAACCAACTTTCCCAACGAGGTGAAAAGAAACACTATTTGCAATACAGTTTACCAACTTAACACAAATAAAATCTTTCTTGTATATTAAAATAAAAAAAAAACTGTACACTGGACTTCTTACATGAGAAAAGACTTTCCAAAATTTACAGAATTACAAAACAATAACAAGTTGGAAATTGTACGTCAAACGTTACAAACGAGGTGCGTTCGTATGCACGTTTTAGAATTAAATTCATGATATCCCGTGCGTAGAACGGGTTAAACAGCTAGTTAAGTATATATTTTATGACACTGTTCATACAAATATCTCAACTAGTTATATAAATATTCAGATATATATGTATCAGTTAGTTATATAAATATTCAGATCTTGATGATTTTTAATTCTGTGAAATGAATTATATCGTCTGCAGATTAATTTCTGTCATAAAATAAGTATCTCGGTCGCTTGACGATTTAACATCCATCGGAAGCTCCTATAACAAAAAAGCACCGATTTAAAAAAAAAATCAAATTTCTTAATAAATATTTTTATTAATATCTCCTAAAGTTTTGATTCGATTTTAATAAAATTTGAAATGTCTAGACAAAATTCTGCAAAGATAATATATTTTAAATTGCAAACCATTTGGTTGGGTAGTTTTTGCGTTGTTATATGCGGACAGACAGACAGACGGACAGACAGACAGACAGACAGACGGACGGACAGACGGACGGACCAAACGACGACTATAGGTGCTACGTATTTATATAATTACGAACGCACCTAATAATATACCCATAAGAATTGAAATTGAATGTAATAATAACAATGATAATGATAATAATATGAGCCTAAGGTGATATGACCTACAACTATTTATTATATATTACAAAAATTTTGTCCTCATATTGAAAACGTTTACTAAAATAAAAGTATTATCAGGAAATTACAATGTCTTGTACATATTGTACCATCTTGTACATCTTGTATATATTTCCCAAACTGCAATATTTCTATATACTTCTACAACAACTGCAGGAGAAATCTACGACAAAGAGAATTTTTTTAAATAGCGGTACGAATAGAATGTAAATAATAGTCTGCCGTGACAACTCTGTCACTGGCATCACAGTACAAATATTTTTAGTGTTAAACAATAAATACAATAATGAGAAAATATTGACCTAATATTTGTTATAAACTGTAATAAATTGGAGACAATATTTTGAAAAGAAACTTCTTTAACAAACATTTCATATTTAATTTTTATAATGATACTTTTTTTTTGCTACTAATATTGAGCTGGACAATAAATCATTTCTGTTTTAAAAGAATATGTCCGTATGTAATCCCATATCTAAACCTTTACTTAAATCATACTTTTTTACTATAAGAAGATAATTCTAGTACCCTCAGGTACAAAAATGATATCTTCAAAGCTGAATAATCCTCGAGATGGTTGCAAAAAAAATTAAGAAAGAAGGTTAAGGACGTCTCAAAAAGAAAAAGAGGAAATATGAGAGACTTTTTGAGATATAAATGAAACATTTAAGCCCAGCCTTAATAATAGAAAAAACAATCTATGGAATTTTCAAATATTTTTATAAGAAATGATATGTATAGTTAGAAAGTATGAAAATTCGCAAGTTTGAATCATTTTGAGTGTTATTAATTATAAATGTTATTTAACAATCATAAAATATATGTTTCTGATTATTTCGATTTTTTTTTTTACAACACTATTTTTGTACAGAAAAATATTTAATTATTTACAAAAAGTGAAGAATAAAAGAAAAGAGGCCCTCTCTGTCCTTTGTTTGACTTTGTCTAATGTTTATTGTGCAAAAAATCATTATAGCCTGTTATTTTTTTAAACAATTAAATGCATGGTCTCTGTAAGGCACCATTTGTTTAGGAGTATGGCTAGTCTTCAATAGCAGTTTGTCTATCTAGCTTAGGAAGTAATGGAATATTTTCAACTTTTTTATTTTGTTCTATTTATAGTTTAAGCTTAACATTTTTGTATTTAATTATCATGTTAATACAGGGTGTCCCAAAAGTCCTTGACACATTTTAAAATTCAATAAAAGATCAAGCAACTGGCGTACGAGAGTGCGGTTTGGACGAAAATGTTTCTTAGGATCTGAAAATTTGTTAAGCAAATAAAAAAATTAGTTCCAAAATGTTGTTATAGATGGCGTTGCTTCTGGAAAGTTATCGAATAGGTAGAATGCTTTAATACATAACAATAGCGAAAGACGCACAATGCGTATGCACAATTTTTGTTCAAACTATGACAAACCACATTCCAGAAGTTAACAATACTCGTTTATCCATCCTCACTCGTTTAATCGAACTCAGGAGGGCGAGTATTGTTAAGTTCTGAAATGTGGGTGGCCATAGTTTAGACAAAAATTGTGCATACGCATTGCGCGTCTTTTGCCATTGTTATGTATAAATGCATTCTACCTATTCGATAACTTTTCGGAAGAAATGCCATCTATAAGAAAATTTTTGAACTATTTTTTTTATTTGCTTAACAAAATTTCAGCTCATAAGAAGCATTTCCGTCCAAACTGCACTTTCATAAGCCAATTGCTTGATCTTTTATTGAATTTTAAAATGTGTCAAGAATTTTAGGACACCCTGAACTTTTCTTTTCTTCATTTTCCTTATATGTATATTTTTTTTATTTAAAAGTTGTATATTTTTCATGTAGTTTTATACTTACAGTTAAACATTATTTCTCATTGGCTCCCTTGTGTCTCTGCAAATCACCCTCATGTCGCCTGTATGTTAACTTGCACCGTAACAAGGAAATCCATTGTTCCAAAAAAGCCGTGTCGTGCTTGAAATAGATTTAGAAATAAATCAGATGAATGGAAAAACTCTGTTGGCATCGATTTATTTTCATAATTAAAAAAAATTTTTTTTTTTTTAAATGGTTTTCAAGATAGGTAAACAAATTTGGAAATTTTTTTGTAAAAAATACTATCTTAAGAGTATTTTGAGAGTATTAAAAGTATTTAAGAGTATTTGAGTGTATTTGAGGTAAGCGTTTAAGAGTATTTGTGTTCCTACAAAAAAAAATAGATTATGCTATATAAAAATTTTTGCATGAATTACATTTCATTACATTTTCGTACATATAAAACTCACAAAAACTTTAGTACAATAAGACAAAATTATGTTTTCAAACGACTGTAAGTTTAATATTCTACGACATTGAATACAACTATTTATTAGTAGTAATCTTCGAATTATTTAATTACAAAAATCTGCCATTAAATAAGGCATATGCTACTATTAAAATTACAGATCCGTAAAATTTTAAACCTTACAATTTTATAGAAACCGAATTAGATGTATTAAAGTCGCTTTTGACAACTTTCTATTTTATTTATCAACTTCTTAAAAAAATTCTTTTCGTTAACATGATAGACATACTAGTCGTATTTACATAAGAGCACTCTAAAAAATTATATTTTAATTATTAAACATATAGTTACTTGCTTATTTATATTTTAGAAAAATATAAATTTAATGCATGATATTTAAATATTTACTATATATTTATGATTTGCCTGCTGCAATATCGATTTGTTTATGTAGTATTTGACTTATAATAAAAGAGTAAAAATATTAAAAAATATTATAGTTAATGTTTTTAGAAAAATCAAATTATCATAGCTGAATTATGTGAAGCTATGTGTATTTGATAAACTTTTTGTCTGGTAATCATATTCTTGTAAACAAAACGAATATTGTCAGAATCAGAATTGTTAACATTAGTAATTCTAAATTAGATTTGAATACATACAAAGTTCAAAATTTTCATTGAACGTTCACAATGAATGAATTAAGGCAACATTTAACCCTATCACTATGTCCTGGAGTCCACGCGGACCCCAGGCACTTTCAACAAGTTGTCAAAAATGTATCACTCACTGAGTAGTTTCAGCCGGTGACATCTCATATCATAATGTTTGTAACACATGATAAAAATTAAACTGTACAAATATAAGTGGTACTTTTTTTTTAATTTGAAAAATAGATAACATATTTGTCCTGGGCAACAACAGGGCATGTTTCGATAGGACATAGTGATAGAGTTAAAAACTTGAATTTATTATTAAATACGAATCTACTTTAGTTAAGGCATTACAATTCCTGTTAAACAAGTACCATTTAGCATGTTATTAAAGGAAACTTATTAATTAACTTAGAATGAAACATTCTAAAATCATTCAATATTGGAGTTTCTTTTAAACCAATTAATAAAGTGAGTTCCTTTTTCACTAAGCATAAATTTCAATATGATAAGTCTAAATTACCCGGTGTTGTTTATATTATTCCCTGTAAAGATTGCAATAGTGTCTACAATGGTGAAACAGGTAGATCATTGGAAATTCGCCTAAAAAAACATACTAGTGCTTTAAAAAATAGTAATTTGAATTTCAAAAATTGTCCAGCATTCACTTCAAACGAATCACATCCCGCTAATTGCGAACGCCAGTATTTTGAAATCAGTTTGTAACAGTTACCATGGTCGATTACTCCTTGAGAGTTGGTTCACTCAATTGCGATCGCAGACGTTGAATGAAGCTCGTTCTGTCCCTAATGAATATTATCTGTTTTTAAAATAACTTCAACTTTCCTTGATTTCAAACCTTTCCTTTTCCTTGTTCTGTGGTTTGTTATGCAATAGATTGTTTTTGTACTGATGATGCCTTGTGTGTCGCTTGGCGAAACGTCTACTATTTTGTATTTTTAACTGTTTTTAAGTATATATTTTTTATAAATTTTTATTTTATGTGTACTCATGTCTGTCTTAAATTATTTTAATTGGTGTTTTTAATATTTTTCACATTCAGACGTTAAAATGTATACATTTTGCAAAATGCAGATTTTTGAACTTTTTTAGCCAAATTTTTTAAAATGTTCAATTTAAATTATTTTGGTTGTATGTACTTGAAGAGTCATGTTTAGTGTGCCAAATGTTTAAATAATACACTGATAAGATATTATTTTACTGCTGTGTGCTTAAAAAATATACAACTTTTAGCTTGTTTTGCGTTCGGGACAAACGCAAAACAACCCAGAAGTCAGCACAAGGAGGAAGCTCAACGGTGAGTTCCACTCACCCTCCTACCCACGGAATGTTATATTCAGAATTTATTCCTTTTTAGGCTACAAAGTCTTTCTTCGAAATGAATTGTGGTATGCTTTTCGCTTGCAGTTTTCATACTTGCCAATCTCCCGATATTTTTCATACCAGTATTTTTATGTAAAAAAATTTGTTTTATTTAATCGTACAATTTCTGTAATTTAATAAAGCGAAAATTTCTGTAAGATTTTACTGGTATTAAAAAAATCGGGAGGTTGGCAATTATGAGTTTTGCTCTAATGAAAGCATCTCTTCCTTCATTCCCACATATCTTTGATGCAGCTTCTGTCGCAATTTTAACAGCTCTTTCCATAGCCTGGAAGTGACTTGGAAAGTAGGCTAACAATTAATCTAACGTACATCATGAAATCATGTTGTCTTCAATTTTTTTATGAAAGAGTTTTGGTTATTGGAGGCTCACTGATTTCAGTAGAGACTCAGTCGATATAGTCATAGTACTCCGTTGTCTTAAAGTTTAGGTTTGGAACCTATGAAGGCAAATGTTTTACCTTGTTTTTATCGATGACGAGATTCTTGTCGCCTGTTGTCACTGTACCTGCATCTTGAAGCACGGATGAAGTTATTAACGCAACATCCCACTCTAATACACCAGTTCTAAATGCGACGAATGCTGTATAAGAAAGGGTTGTATGCGCTTGTGAGTGTCTGCCTTTGAAGGCCTTGGTTCAAATTTTGATTCAGTAGAACTATCTGTTTCATACCTCACACTACTTAAATCTTCTGACAATATCTATATCTTAGGTCTGGATCGAACGCCACTCGTTGAGAGCACTGGCGAATAACAACTATCCGTCTTTGAAATCGCATCCCTTACCATTTAAAGCTACGTTGTCTTTGCAAGGGTTTTCCTCTTTTTTAAATAAATATTTCCTATAAACATTTTGCGAACAGTTCTTTGATCTTGCAGGAGGTTCACCTTTCGGTGTGGAACTTTACACTTGATGTTCCAGCTACAATCGTTCAATTTCTACGCTTACAGGCTGCAATATCAAAGAGAGAGGTTTCTGAGACGAATTTGTAGCGGATCTTTGGTTCACTTACGTTCTGAAGATTCTGGTTTGTCGCTTATCGTGCCGGCAGCTACATATATTCAAGCGGCGAGGCAGGATACACGACACACCAGGAATCTTCCAGAACGTAAGTGAATCCATGTGACACTGCTGTCAAGCCTGCCCGACGACTTCTGGTAGTAATTTTGAACGCCGTCTGTAGTACAACATTTCAATAAAATGTTTTCTGTCCCATTAATGTATTGCTGTTTCTGCTCTTTTCTCTGCTTCTTTGAACCATAGCTTGCAACTACGGCATTTTCGACCCTGCATTCCTATGTGATTCCGAGTCATCTCTGTGCCCTCTACACCTCCTGCAAGTTTGTCGGTCTGGTAGTGAAACACCCTGTATAATGTTCTATTCATCCACACTAACTTTGTAAAGTTAGATGCTGTATTTTAAATTAAATGTAATTCAAAATCTTTATATATTGTCCTACATGCAATTTTATATGCCACTGTAAAATTATGCCTACTTAGATATCAAATTCGTAATTTCTGAACTTATTTTCTTAAACAATCTAAAATATTTCCTATGTTAAATATCATTCTTAAACTAAATTGCTAAGTAAATAAATTTAATAAGAAAGTTTACATAAAAGAATTTTACAATGAAATTCCAATTCTTTACTCTTGAAGGAACTTCTGAAAGGCTAATTTTCACGTTATTCAATGAAAAAAAAAATTAATTCAAAGTTTACCTATTACAAACATCTTGCTAGAAACAAAGATGCTTTTCACAAAAGTTAATCTTACACACTTACTATCTGATCGTGTAAAGAAAATAGCTTCTTTGATAATATTTTACTTTAAAATAATCTTTTCACGCTTAGATGTAGGTAATTGCTTTTTTAAAAAGATATTTTTGTTATGCTTTATTTAAAATGTACACAAAAGTAATTGCAAGATATAATTAATGTTCTATTTTCTCACACTAATTTTGTAAATTTAGATGCCTATATTTTAAATTGAATTTAATTGAAAATCTTTATATATTACGTTATATGCAATTTTATTTGACAGTGTAAAATTATGTTTACTTAGACATCAAGTGTGCAATATCTGAGCTACTTCTATTGAGTTTTCAATAAGCATTATAAAATATTTAAAATTTTAAATATATTTTCTTAACTAACTTGTAAAGTAAAGGAATTTAATTCTAAAGGTTAGATAGACAAATTTTACAATGAAATTTCAATTCTTCACTCTTCAAAGAACTTCTGAAAGTAACTTCTGTATTTTAAATTAAATATAATTGAAAATCTTTATATATTCTCTTATATGCAATTTTATATGCCAGTGTAAAATTATTTTTACTTAAACATTAAGTGTGTAATTTCTGATTTAGTTTTTAATAAGCAATCTAAAATATTTCCTATCTTAAATATCATTTTAAAACTAAATTGTGAAGTAAAGAAATTTTATACGAAAGGTTACATAGATGAATTTCGGAATGAAATTTCAATTCTTTACTCTTCAAGGATCTTCTGAAAGAATAATTTGTACGTTATTCAATGAAAGAATCAAATTCAAAGTTAATTTATTACTAACACTCGGCTAAAACCAAAGATGCTTCACACAAACATGAATCTTACAAACTTACTATCTGATAATGTAATGAAATAGTTTCTGTTTCTTTAGTGTTTTAATTGCATACTACATACCTTCGTCTTCTTTGTCATTGATGTGACATTTCCAAGAACAACCTCAATTATTCTAATATTAAATACAAACATCAAACAATTGCTTTCAACGTATATTTCGTTTAATATAAATATGAGCTATTTTAAAACCTATAGAATGAATAAAAATCTACCTTTGTGATAAATTAAATGTCTCTTTACACGGCAAAAACATTACTTATATGGAAACCTATTTTGCAAACAATCATTATTGACTCCAGTGGCAAGAAGAACATATTTTTGTAATATACATTTTCAAAATAATGTTTTCAAAATAGCTCATATTTAAATAAATTGTAATATACGTTGGAAGCAAGTGTTTGATGTTTGTATTTATAATAAATGCATTAACATTTAGGGGAAAGAAAAAATCATTATCTGAGAAAATTCTATTAAAATTAATTTTATGATTAAATATTATTAAAATTGTGCAAAACATTTTTGAAAATTACTGTTAGACATTACATATTTAACACGTTTATAAGATTTAAAACAACATAAATATAATAAAAGATATCTAATGATCCGTAATATAGTCAACCACATAAAAAGAGTAACATATGTCTAAGTTAAAATATATAAAGGCGTAAAAATAAAAAAAGCATAAATTTAAAAACCGAATAAAATGTTTCAAAATGGATAAAACGAAAGTATACGAAAGAATAATAAGCTATGAATATCGGAACTATCTTGCAAGTTACGATTTAGTGTAATGTGTTTATAAGATTTATAGGGAATAAAATCTTTCAAACACACTCTAGTATTTATCATGGTGAAAAACTGAAAGCAATAAATTTTAAATTCTTGAGAATTTTGAACTAAATATCTTTGAAAAAAGTAGCACTTATTGAATGAATAAAAATCGGTCTTTGTGATAAATTAAATGTCTCTTTACACGGCAAAAACATTACTTATATGGAAACTTATTTCGCAAAGAATCATTATTGACTCCAGTGTAAAGAAGAACATTTTTATTCTAATATCCATTTTCAAAGTGCTTACCTAGAACGCCATATTTAAAGATAATGATTTTTTTAAGGTGCTCTTGATTGTTATTAATTACATAGCATCTCCATTGAATATTATTTGTAACAAGTTTAATTCCATCTTCCAAAGAGCTATAAAAGTTGTTGGAAAATGAATTTGAAATTTTGTATACATTTATTTTTAAAGTATTTGTATTGTTTTCTTCCTAAGCAATGTTTGGAATGTTTATTTTATGTTCATGGTCAGCATGCATAGATTAAAATTATTTTATTGGGTACGTTAATGCATTGTAAACAAGGTTTTCGACTTCCTTTCAAATTTGTGATTTTTTTTTCAAAGCACATTAGCATATTTTTATAAAATAATGCTAGAATTGTAACATGCTTCAATTTGACACTTTAAAATGATATCTCAGGGATCATCAATTTACTGGACAGGTGCCAATCTAAACAGGGACACAGACAGGGACATTTCTAATCAAGGACAGTTATTTTTTTCTAACTTGTACATTTTCTCACTCATCTGTTAATTTTTTTAGAAAACATTGAAAATTTTTTCACTATCTTGTAATTTCTTTGTTAACTTGTAAATTGTTTTTAACTTTTTTGTTAAATTGTGTATTTTAAAAAAAATTGTAATTTATTTACATTTTTAGAGAACTGTGAAGTTTTTCACTAACTTCTATATTTTTTCAGTCATTTGATAAATTTTAGGAAAACTTAGAAGAAATGTTTACTATTTTGTAATTTTTTTTTTCTTTAACTTAAGATTATTTTAAAACTTTTTGTTCACTTGTGATATATATTTTTTAATTTTTTTTAATTTTTTGTTAATTTTTCAAAATATTTTTAGAAAACATTGAAAAATGTCCCATTAACTTGTAATTTTTTGTTAACTTAAAAATTTTAAAAAAAAATTGCAAATTTTTTAAATATTTTTGTTAAATTAAAAATATTTTTAAGTTTTATGTAATTTTTTTAAAAAATTTTGTATTTTCGTAAAACTTTTTGTAAGTTATTTAAAGTTTTTGCAATTATTTTAAAACTTTTCGTATTTTTTTTTAAATTTTTGCAAATTTTTTAACTTTTTGAAATTTTGAAAAACATTTTGTTAACCCGTCAGGGGCAAAGTACTTTTGGAGCTAAAATATTGAAATGATTGAGTGACACCAGGATTCGCGTACAAATTTATTTTAAAATAAGTAAAAGCTTTCCTTTATGTACGTTATAAATTCAAAATTTGATACTCAAATTCTGCTGTCATTGTGACATTTTGGGATTAAAATTAAGTGGTATATATAATATACCGGTGCCCTTCAAGGGTTAATGTATAAATATTTTTAGAAACTTTTGAATGTTTCTTTACAAATTCAAAAATTTGTTGCATGACATTATCAAAAGTTCATTTTCATATGTATGCTGGTAAATTGGTTACACATTGATGAAAATGTTGTTTCGTTGAAAATGTTAAGAGATGCATTATAAGTCTTTCGCAAAGTAAAGTTAGCTATTTACTAGCGCATGGAAATTTAAAGTAAAAATCTTAAAATACATTCCAATAATGAAATAGGCTTTATATAAATAAACACACAGATTTATATAGATCAAAAAATATATTTATAGTCATTTAAACAATACATTGTGAATAATGTCTGCATTCGCGTCAATTAAAAAATCATTAGTAACAAAACTACATGAACCAAAAAATTCTTTACAATTGTAGTGTATGCTTGTTAGCATTAATACTTTGCTACCTAATTGTTAATATTTTTCAAGGTTGATAAAATTTATACACGCGTGATTGGGAGTGTAATTGCCAAAAACACGACATCCTTCACATTGAAATATTCTTTTAAATATATTTATCAAACTATTTTCAATCGATATAATTTTGAGTCATTATCCAGTTTGCACTGAAGTGAGACTGGGTGATTGTTTATTGTTAGCTGCATCGATGGATGTCGACGTATTTTGTTTACCGTCGTCCATATGTATCATCTTTTTGAAATGAATCTGTGTCATTGAAGTAAAAGTTGACTCTATATTGTAGGTTGATGCGAAATTCTTCTTGCGTATATGTCTTCAGTGTGGATTGAGTCCATATCAGTTTTATGATAAGTAGACGTGAAAACATCTTTAGTAGCAGATGGATTGGTTGTGGAAAGCATCATCTTCAGTATATTAATACTAAAATATGTAATGAAGAAAAAATATGTAAAAGATATAAGCAACTCTGAATGTTAGATGAAAAAGTTACTTAACATGGAAGATGTTACTTGTAAAATCACTGAACATAGTATAAAATTTTGTTCATGCGATCATTGCAAATTTTAAAGGCTATCTGTGGATTCTTATATTTTGTGCTATGTTAATGGATGTACTAATTACAGCTGCAGTTAAAATTTTCTCAATAGTAAACCGAAGATTATTATATTTGAGAAGTGGTAGTGGCAATGGTGGTTTAATGAAATGCAATTTTGCACAAATTCTTTGTTCCTTAGCATTTGTCAGGGAGTACATTTCTTGAGTCTTGTGTATGGCAGGACCAGTGTGATATATCCTTAAATAGAATATTGATTTTTAGTTTCACTTGTAAACATCTAAATGTTAGTTTATAATACCGTTAATTATTATAAAGACTTTCTGTTTTTAATTCATGTTTCATTATGTTAAATAGATAGATATGTTTAATTTATATCAGTTTAATACAATTTAAAGAGAATTGCTTTGCATTATGTCCCTATTTAGAAGCTGCTGTCCTACTTTTTCTCAAACTCTACCTGTCAACATTACGCAAACATTCCTACTTTAAATTCCTGTTCACATATCCTAGTACACCTACACACATAGCAGATCAATTTTAAGCTGGGATTTCTTGAAGCTTAGCAGTACCATAGCCCTCAAAATAAAAACTAATCGAACTTTTATTTTACTAGTGTCTCTCATGTATTTTATTAATGTTTTATGTGTATTTTATTAATGCCTTATATGTATTTTATTAATGTCTTATATGTATGTCTATCATTCAATGTCTCTAATTTATATATTCATATATAAAACTGAAATAATTACTTATTTTAAATACATTACTTAGCAAAAAATAAGTTATCCACTTCAAACTTATCTGTACTGCTTTGTATTGCTCTGATTGAAACGAAATTGAAACGGCTGATAACGGAAATGATACCCTTGATATTTAATATACACAATTTTTTTGTATTCAAATTTACCGAAACTAAGTACCTTAGCAACCAAATAAATATTTAGTAGGCTTGTGGCAAACCCTTCGAGCCTGTCACATAAACAAGTAGCAATGACACACAGAGTTAACAATAACAAGGATGTATTTTAAATCAATAATACATAACGGTGCTGTGGAGCAGGGCTGGTAAATTAACGAAGATCAATTTAAAGCTCAACTAATACACTGAATGAAATTTACTAAAGTCACACTTGAATTTACGTAAATGACTACTATAATAGTTCCCAAGAAGTGACAGAAAAGTTCCCCTCAGATCGCTAGAAACTCTGAAAACACACTATAACAATGTTTTCTTGCACAGTACTGCAATAGCACTAAAAGGGAACCCCGTGGGGTCAAACTTCTCATTATTGAAACACTAAATGATAACACCTTACCAGTAGGCACACTCTTCACATGGTGTATGTAAATCTAAATCTCAATTGAAGTCGAACGTCACTTCCGGTGACACAGGGCATGACAGACACTCAGAAACTGCCTTGAAGATCCACGAAGGGCCGAGATTCGCCTACGCTACACTCTCATGAAAAACTGTAAATTTATGAGTGTTTGCCCTTCAATTTTCACGGGCAACAGCTTTGATTGATGAAACACGGTCTGATCCACTAAATAAGCGGCCTTATCCCTTAGATATTTAGAAAATTAAGGTTCAATCCACATATTCTTACTGTTCTAGCCCATCTGTTAGCAAAAATACGGTACGACCTCATACATTTTCCTCCGCTAGGGTGTAACGCTTCATTTTAGTCGTGTTTGGAAAAATAATGTCACTTAACCGAGACCCTAAAATATTTTTTAACCCGCCAATTCTGTGATGATTATCTAACGTGATACATGCTACGGAAAAGTAAATAAAGTGTTATTGTGTTTTAAAGTGCATTATATCCTGTAGATTATAATGCTGTATTACTTTGCCCTATAACATTACAAGTTGCACAAAATAGTGGGCATGGATTTTTTTTTTTTTTTTTTTTTTTACGTGGTATGACTGGAATTTCTGCTGCGGCCTCTGCTCGTAATTTTACAGGAATATTTTTAACAGTGTATTGACTACTACCAGCTGATTTATACTAGCCAGCCGACCACAAGAACCTCATTAACATATTACAGCATAAAAAAAATTCTCCAATCCTATCCAGGGACATTCATTCTTACTTACTTTGCAAAAGTCAAGAAATGACAGAACATGTTCTTTCACGGACAAGTGTTAGAACTAGAACACGCTCACACACAAAGATCTTTTAATCCTAGACTACATTTATCAAAAGAGTAGCTAGGTACAACGTGACGGGCTTAAACACTTTACATGCAATAAGATTTCAGATAAATCTTCATTAATTTACAATAAATGTCCAATATGACATTTTTCACCCTGAAAAACTTGGAAAAAAGGATTTATGCTATGATGGGGCATGACAAAAGCTCAGAAATTGCCTTAAAGATCCTTGATGATTTATGATGGATTTATGCCGGGTATTGAATGGCAGCCTACCACTGGGAAAATATGATTTTTTGATAACAGTACAACGTTTAGAATGAAGAGTGATAATAAGCCTTTTATTTTGTAAGTAAGTACATAAATCATTTATTTGAAAGCATATTAACTTAAAAAGCAAAATTGAAATCATATTGGCATAATAAGCAACTGAAAGTTTTTTTGAGTGCTATAGCGACACCTTTCAGAAAGTATTTCTGCTTGAACATTATTTTTACTAAATGATAAGCACATACTTTTTATTATCTGTAGTTGATATTTAATCTCAATGGAAGTAGTAAAAGACCTTTGAAGTGGACAACTTATTTTTCGCTTACCCCAATATCACACATAGTGGCTTAAATAATGGAATCTATCACATGGGAATTTAAAAAAGGAACTAGTTTTTCAAAAACTACCCCAGACTTAAGAAAATTTAAGTAAAACCACATTAAAATAAGACTTTGAAAATGTTTTATCTCAACTAATAACACATAATCCATATACCGCATTTTTACTTGTAGTTAAAGATTACAGTTAGAGCCTCATTAGCCTCTAGGATATATCTGCGCATATAAACTAAGTTTTCATACGACCTTAACATAGAAATTATCGACTTATCTCTCGAATGAGTTGTTTACTAACATAAATTTTCACTATTCAACACTTTAGTTGCTGTCCTGGCTGATTCAACGATCCTAATAACTTTAACCCCCTTAGGAGTTAATGATACTTTCGCCATAAATTAACGCAAAGTTTCATTAGCGAAAAGGTATCCTTTTCTTGATGCTAGGAGTGCTTGATACAAATGAATTTTTCCACATAGATGTTAAAATTTGTCAGCCAGTCTTGTATATTGAAAAGTGTTTTTAGACGATTATTGGAGGATAAAAAAAATTCTTATAAAACGTCTCACCTCATAAATTAGTGAATGATTGAAAATTATAAAAATTAACTTCTTGAAAAGCTGAAAATATTTTGGGAAATGGTTCAGATATTAGTAGTTTCTAGTTATTGTTTACTTTTTAGTTGCTTGATTACATTCATTAGTTTATAATAATAAATGTAAGAAACCGAATAAATATTTAGTAGGCTTGAGGCAGCCCCTTCGGGCCTGTCACCTAAATAGGTAGCAATGACACAAAGAGTTAACAATAACAAAGATGTATTTAAAATCAATAATAGATAAGGGTGCAAATAAATAAGCTGAAAATATTTCCGAAATTATTTCTAATTTATAGTTATTTAATTTGCATTAGTCTTATTTAATTCATTAGTAAATACAGATAAAAGTATAATTAAAATGTATTTATACACACATTTGTCCATTTGTAGCTATCCTGTAAACAGAAACTTAATTATTTACTTATAGATGAGCGTATAAATGAAGATTTTGTTAAAGTTCTGTGTTGGATATATTATAATTTGGTATCCAACCTTGTATATCGAAGAGTATCTTTAGATATTTTTTAAATGATATTTATTTGTTTTATAAAAGATGTCGGCTTTTAAATTTGTTAATTAATATGCAATTTAAAATTTATGAACGTAAAAAAGAGAAAATTGTTTCTGGAATATTTCTATACTGTAAAAAAGACAAATGTGTCTTAATCTACGAAAATATTGTATAACCACGAACGAAAATATACAATAATTGCTTCCGAGTTACCTATAATTCCGAAAAAACGTTCTTTATCTTTAGAAACCTCAAAAACTAATATATTTTCGAGATTTATAGAAGCTATTATAAAGAACAAAGTTTGGTTTCCAACCACCAAGTTTTAGAAAGTAGTTTTATAGTGTATTAATTAGTTTTCCCCAACCGGAGTGTTGGCTTTTAGTATGCTATCAGTTCTCAATTAAATATTTTCAAATAAAAAATTAAATTTGTACATGCAAGAGTAACAATATAATATTAATTCTAATGTTAATTTTATGTTGATGCAATTAATTTATCATGTTTGTCTGTAAAACATGTTACATGAACATGAAAATGTATACTTGAGAATGGATAACACCCAAAAAACCAATATTCCGGTTTGAGAAAACTCATAATGAAAATACTAAAAAACCTACTCGGAAAAGTGTTCGAAAATGTGTGGCAGAGAAAAAAAACATTGTTTTTACAAATGCTTCTCTAAATCCTGAAAGTACGTTGGTTTAAGCGATTTCTAAAGATTAAGAACGTTTTTTTGGAATCGTGGGTAATTCAGAAAGGGGTTATTGTATACTTTCGTTCGAAGTTATACTATATTTTCCTAGATTAAGAAATGTATATCTTTTATTACAGAGTAGTTATTGTCGAGTTTGTAGCATCCTTATTTCATGTAGGAATAAAATATTTATTTTCAATTACATTCGTTTTCGTTTGTAACTTTCTTATAATCATAAACTTGATGTTAAGTATGAATATTATTCATACAATGAAAGGGGATATAATTAAAAGTTACAGAATGAAATTAAACTACATGATCTAGTCAAAATTATCCGGAGTCATTCGAATTTTCTCGAAAATCTAGAGAAATAATAAGCAAAGGATCAGGGTCCATAAGCCGTGTTTTTAGCCCATGAAATAAGACTAAAATTCAATTTTGTTATACTGACTTAATTATTTCACTTTTTAATATTAGAAATTTTATCCTGTACGATTTTTATCGTGAACTAACCTTTGCTAATGTAAAGGAATGCAATTATTAGCAATAGTTACGTTCATTTTAGCAGGTTTAAACACGTTGCTGCATACTAAAATCTCTTAGTGACGTGATGGAATGCAGTTACTTAACTGTCTAGTTTTAATATTTTACTATGACCACAGCTTTGCGACACTTTTATTTTTACATATATTGTACATTTTGATGTATTTTATAGTGTATCTAAAGAAGAAAGTATTGCACGATTGAGCTCATATACATAATTGTTGTAAAAATAGGAGAAATTGTGTATTTTTCATCAAAAACTAGGAATAATGCGAGCTTTGAGCTGGTGTAAGTCATATAAGTCCGAACAAAATGCAAAAACTATTGTTGAAATCGTACAGGATAAACCTTCTAATATTAAAAAGGGAAATAATTAAGTCAGTATAACAAAATCGAATTTTAGTTTTATTTCATGGGCGAAAAACACGGCTTATAGACCCTGATAGTTTTCTGGAACTTCTTGGATGTAAAAAAAAAATTTTAACTTTATATTTTGCATTGAAAGTTTAGTCGTCTCGTGGGTAAATGGGTAACTAATAACAAATTCAATAATACCATATGCGATCACCTTGTATCAGAAAAAACTCGAAATGATCCATAGTTAGCTGTAACAAATGATTATATTAGGCCCTTTACAACGCTTGTATACATTTGTGTAAAAAAAAAAAAAAAAAAAAAAAAAAAAAACACTTATATTTATTAAACTTATAATGTATCATTAAAAAATGCAAGATATTTCCCCATTTTTCTGTTCACAAAATGCAGGGTTTTCAATCAATTTTAACGTCACTTCGACAAAACTTGTCAAAAAACAATGGAAACAATATACTGTTATTAAAAAATGAATATGGTCAATATTTGCTTAAATAAAACCATTTGCATGAAATAATTTTTAAGTGTTCCTGCGTGAATAAAAGGCACATTTAAAAAAAATTAATATTAAATGTACAGGGCAACTTATACAAAAGACCAGTAAATCGTCGTAAAAATTCAGGAAGTTATCGACGATGTAGTAAGCATTAATTCAGTTACTTTCTAAAAATGACCGAAAGAAGAAATTTCCCACAAATTGCAGGGTTTTTCATTAATCAATGGATAATTACACAGAATTATATGACAGTTATTTTTGTTCTAAATATGCATCCATAATTAAAAATGAAGAATCACAAATAATATAATTAACAATCATTTCATTAATTAAAATATTTTACATTATATGAACCGCAAATACAATATGTTAGGTAAATTGTAAAAAAATCTCATATCTCCAAGTTACTTTTACAAAGTAGTTAAAATGTAGCACATTACATTGCCGATAATTTTCTGAATTTCCACTACATTTTAATGGCTTCTTTTTGTTAATTGACCTATGTAATTGATTACTAAATTGTGGAAGAAAAGAAATGTTTTATCGTTAGCTCATGCGCAGTTGATACCATGCTAATGTTCCTATTTTACCAAGTATTCAATATATTAATTTTCTAATTGCATTAGAATACAAGGTGGTCATAAAGTCTTTCCCTGATTACAATAATTTATTGCAGTAAAACTAATATAAATAGGTATATGCTTGTTTCAATATATTGTAAGGACATTTATAAAGTTTTTTATACAAGTACTTCAGTCAGTAAATTTCGATGTGAGAACCCTTGGTAGCTCGAAGAATATCAAGGTGGCATTCCACTTCTCACGGCGTATTGCCCAACATTTGGGCTGTCACCCTAGACACAGTATCTGTGATTCTGACCTTGAGTGCATATTAGGGTGGGTCGAAAGAACCGAAATTTATATAATAGAAACATAATAGTGCAGGAAAGTTGCCATTGGTAATAATGAATAAATTCGCAAAATATTACACCAAAGGGTTAATATCTTTTACCACCGCAGGGGAGTCAAAGTTTCAAAAAATCGCAAAAAAAAATGTTTTTGTCAAAAAAAAAAAAAAATTATCCAAACATACCAATACGATTTCAGATAGAATGCAAAAGCTACATCAAGATGCTAGTAATGTTCCGATAAAATTTCATTATGATGAAATCATTTCTATTACCGCCGCAAGGGCAGCAAAAATTATGAAAAAAACGGCAAAAATTTCAATTTTGCGTTGTTTACAATTTTTCCAATTTTTATTATATGTCTACCATTAAAAAAATTTATCTAGTAATAAGTTATAAATGTCTAGCACTTTTGATCATGGGGTTTGCCAACCAAGGGCGAGAGGGGCCCGCCCCTCATAAATTTGAGGAAAAGCGGCTTTTTGAAGAAAATTTTGGGATTTTTCGGTAAATTTTGGTGATTTTTTTTGGTAGGGGGATACATACATAAATTCTTACTCTTACATAAATTCCCCCTCAATTTTAACTTTTGCTCCCCCTCCCTACAAAAAATCCCTCAAAATTTCCGGAAAATCCCCAAAATCCCTTCAAAAAGCCCCTTTCTCTCAAATTTAGGGGGGGGGCGGGGCCCTCTCGCCCTTGGTTTGCAATGCCCATGATCAAAATTATTAGACATTTATAAGTTATTGCTAGCTATAATGTAAATTTATTTAATTGTAGGCATATAATAAAAATTAAAAAATGTTGAAAAAACGGAAAAATTGAAATTTTTGCCGTTTTTTCCAAAATATTGACCGCCTCTGCGGCAGTAATAGAAATGATTTCACCATAATAAAATTTTACTGGAACATTACTAACGTCTTGATGTAGCTGTTGCATTCTATTATAAATTGTATCGGTATGGTTGGATAAAAAAAAAAATTTGAAAAAAAAATTAATTTAGCGATTTTTCGAAACTTTGCCCCCTTTGCGGCGGTAAAATATATTAACCATTTGGTGTAATATTTTGCGGATTTATTCCTTATTACCAATGGCAACTTTCCCGCTAATTCGTTTCGATATATAACGTTTCGATATAACGTTTCGATTATATAAATTTCGTTTTTTTCGACCCACCCTAGTGTCCCCTAAATCCCCTGAATGTTCAAAAATATGAAAAGCTTAATAATTGGATTTATTACAATGTGTCAGGTGAAGGATTTTTGTGTAACTATGCTCAGTTTGCTTTTCTAATGGGGGCTTGAATTGACCAAGCAGTATGTTTAGGGGATCATACATCCAGTTAAAAATATTCTTAAGAACATGACTTTTCCATAATAAAATTTTTACAATATTACATTCAATGGTTATTTCGTAATAATGTTTTGTAATCAGGGAAATTATTTATGGCCATCCTATATTTCTACCGCACTTTCTTAAGATTTTGAAAGTGAGGCAAGTCTGTTTTATATTATGGCTAATGGTTTAATGGTTATTATGGTTTAATGGTTTATATTTGAATGGGATTACCGAACAATTGCCGAACAGTTGATGTCGATTAAGGGGCGTCCGAGTTGCAGACAACATTACGCCCAGTCTGTTAGTGAGTAGAGTGTCTTGTAATAAATTGAGCCGTTGGGAAAAGTTAAGATGTTGTATTAACTACAAGATAAAAGAACATTTACATTGAAAAGAATAGATGTAAAATTAAGAGAAGAGATGATAACAAATTTGGAATAAAATGTAAAGCAAAAGAGATTAAGGATATAGTCTAAAAAATTAGAAGAAAGTGAAATGATATATCTGTAGTTAAAACTAACTACTAGTAAGGAAGTTGAGAAAGTAAAAATTAGGGTTCGGAACAGGTTCGTAAAACAGCACATAAATGCCAGGTGGTGAAAAAGCGGGCAAAGCCTAAACAAAAAAACACTTAAAAGAGCCATACATTTTAAAATATTTGTAAGCACTAATAATAGACTTACAGTAGAGTCCCGCTATTCCGAACTAATTGGGACCGATCACTGTTCGGTTTAGCGGGAATTCGGAATAGGCGGATTTCATTAATAATAATCAATGTATTGACTTGTTAAGACGTAAATTAAGAGTGGGGACATCTGCGAGTGTCACCTCTATGCAGCGTTGATCGGCTCGTGCTGAACAGGTTCAGTGAAAGTGGGAACGGAAGGGCAGTGACCTTCGACCACTCATCAACCCACCCACCCTACCTATCACTCTGGCCTGCATTGGAATTTGTTGAAACAACTTTTACACCAGTGAAGGACTGTCACCTTCTTCCACTAGTCAAGAAAATCCCTGGCTGTGAGGACGCAGAAGAAAGCTAGGCGTGTACTGCTATTGACGAGAATGGACACAGCAGTACAGGGACGAAGACATCGTAGCAATGGTCCAGGACTCATCAGTTGAGATCGAGGAGGAGGTGAACGCTCAAACTGAACTCATATCACACACAAACGCGGCAAATGCTCTTGACCTCGCCTTACGCTACGTCGAACAACACGCTTAATCAACACCAAATGATGTTATGTTCATGCGGCGATTGTAGAACATTGCATCCTCAAGTCGATTCAGTGCTCTTTGTTAAAAAAAAATTACTGACTTTACTTCTTAACCCTTTAGCGGGCGGTGTCCACAAAAAAGGACACTTAATTTTAATTCCAAAACTGTCAAACGGCACCAAGAATATTTAATTAAAAATTCCCTTTTCTAAAGTATGGGAAAATCAGCAAGTTTCTATTTTCTATTGAATTCGTTTTTAAATTCTGGTGTCAATTCATTAATTCACCATTTTACAAACAGACTTACTCCGCGGCGGAAAGGGTTAAGTGTGTGTAAATTAGTTATTTTTTGTGTTTAGCAGTGATTAAAAATTATTCTACTGAATTGTATACTGTAGAATCAAAACTGAACGAATCTCTGAACAAAATCTGAACGAATTTTTTACATGTACTGTAAGTAACCAGCTTTCATTTCAGTTTGGTTTTAGGCGTTTTCATCAAGCTTAGGCTCTATATATGTCTATATTTAACTTCTTTGTATAACAATAAATGTACGTTTTTTCACGAACATCTTTTTATTTTTTCCTGTTTCTAAGTTAAAAAAATCGGTAATTTTCTGATCTCTGTTCGGAATAGGCAGATTTTTGGAATAGCGGGGTTCGAAATAGCGGGACTCTACTGTATTTTATATTTTTGTGGTATTATTTCATGTAAATTAAGTAACGGTAATTAAGTAAGTTATGGTTTTGGTATGAGTCAATAGACGCGCCTCACTTTCAAAAGCAATTGTTTGTCGAAACGTTTATTTGATTTGATTGGAATGTAATTATAAATACAAAAAAATAATAATATTTTATTTTATTTACTTATTTATTTCATTTCAATATATCATTCTTCTTTAAAAAAAAGTCATGATAAAACAAAAAAATAATTTAATCTAATAGGAAACAGCGGAATAAGTAATATATATATATATATATATATATATTTAGTAATCAGTTGTATGCATATAATTATATTTATTAATTTAGATAGTGAAGATTTTTAAAGTATTCATGATGAAATTATGATTGTGCTTGTGAATATTATGCAACATAAAAAAAATAATTCTATTCAAAATGGATTGGCCTCATTTTCAACATGAACGCATTTGAAATATCGTTGACCCAATAAATTACTAGTATAACATTTATACAGGTATCAAAATAAATTTATTGTGAATTGATTAAAAACATAAATTTTATGATGATTTGTAATAAGATTTAGCTTTAATTTGTATTTTTTCATTTTAAAAATCAACGGCTTATTAGTGAAAGTGGCGTTAAATTTAGTTAAAAACCCTGCTTGTTGTAAACGAAATACATGCGGAATTTTTTTTAATTTTTTTAAAAAATTTATATCTTTATCAATATACGTGATATTCTGACATAAATAATTACATACGTTGTTCAGGGCGTAAATAATACTATTTACAGTTACATATCATTTGAAGCCGTTTCTAATACAAGGTGATCGCATACATTATTGTTTTCATTCAATTTGCTATTAGTCCCCGGATTGCCCTCGTGATTAAATCTTCACTGAAAAATTAGACGAAATACTTACGCTTTATATCCCTGAAAGTTCAAAAAAGATATATCAAGTATTTCTTTAGCTTTTTGACAAAACGTCTAATATCAAAAAGTATCTGGATACTTTTGATCAGGTAGTGGATTTGTCACAATTAAGTAGTACAAAGTTTCTTTAGCAAAACATTAGCAATTTTCGAATGCTGAGAATGCTTAATTACTAATAATTGTTTTCTGGTAATTATTATTCATTACTCTACTTTGTATATCAAAGAGTGTTGCTGCTGACGTATAATTTTTTTTTTACTATTGGTCTGAAATTGTAGATTAGTTGAAAAATGAGCCCAGTGCTTTAAATATTATGAAATCAAAAAGGTGATACATTTTCACTATGAATTCGTCGTAGCTTTATTCAATTAATTTCCCAGTGCTTTAAATATTATGAAATCAAAAAGGTGAAATATTTTCATCTATGAATTCGTCGTAGATTTATTCAATTAATTTCCCATTGCTATAAATATTATGAAATCAAAAAGGTGAAATATTTTCAGCTATGAATTCGTCGTAGATTTATTCAATTAATTTCCGATTGCTATAAATATTATGAAATCAAAAAGATGAAATATTTTCAGCTGTGAATTCGTCGTAGCTTTATTCAATTAATTGCTGTAGGAATCGAATACATTAATTCTATTATATTGTCTTTAAATTGCTCTTTCATGGAATCTAAAATTTTATGTTCGGCATGATGCTTAAACGCACGGTACAAAAAAAGTAAAAATAACGTTTTGGAATTTAATTAGACTGCTACTGCATTTCAATTCATGATTATTAAAAATTTAAATCAACATTAATGAGAATGACTAGTAAGGATAACTTTTTAAAATGATATACTAATTATCTTACATTTAAAAAAGCACGTAAAGAATAAAATGTTGATATCTGAAGTCCGTGCATTTTTTCTTAGCTTAAATTCGCCATGATCAGTTTCCTTCAACATTAGAAATCTTATCTAAATATTCACAGATAATTATATACAGATTACATTAGTGGGTAAATTAAAAGAACAATTATAAAAAATTACTTTATGTTAATTCTATTAAGGAAAGTACAATGAAAGGTAGCATGTTGGTTGGACAAATATTACGTTGTTTTTACAACATTTTTAGATAAGTAGAAAATGTTGACTAGGTATGTAGACATGCTGAAATGGAAGTTTTAGAAGCTTACTTACCGCCTGGCTTTCACCTAATTAAACGCCTATTCTTAGAACCTGTCAAATGAAAAGTTCCACCTCTCACTCGCAAAAGTCTATCAAATTTGCGTAACTCTGTAGAGTGAAGGTGAATAACATTGGACTACGTGATAAAGATCACCTCATCCCATGTATAAAGTTTTTATTTGGGGTAGGAGCAGGTCTCAAAGAATGCTGTCGCCAGGTCGCCAATGGCGACCAAAATATTTCATTTTGCTATGGATAGATGTGATGAAGCTATGTTATGAAGCTATAGATAGGTGGTACTTTGGATTTAAAAAATACAGACATATACAAGGGCATGTGCCAGTGGTTAAGAAGAAAAAAAAAGCAGATTTTGAAGAACCACGACAAAAGAAAAGTCTTTGCAAAACACTTATGTAATGTAAAGTGCCCTAAACCTGACAAATTAGGATATTGGTCCCTTGTAATTTCTTCTCAAATAATTTTACCAAAAAAATAATGATTTAAAAAAAAAATTGTTTTTCACATGATGTTCGCATACTTTATTGTCATACTTTATAATGTGCCTAAATTTATTTTTCATAAATTTTAATTTTTAGAAGTTTCGTCAAAAAAAAATAATTTAAATCAACTTTCTAAATTAATTTATGGGAAGAGTTAAGGTAATTGAAGATTAGTATTTCTATGCTCATGATTACATGTTAGTGTTTAAAAAAAAATCCTAGATTAAATAAAAAAGTGGGCAAAGACTGACAGTGGTGGAGAGAAAAGTCAATATATTTCACTATTGACTAGAAAATTTTTCTGGTTGACAGATTTTTTTTTTTTTTTTTTTTTTTTTTTGCTAATTTGTAAAGTTCTTGTCCTCATGTCTTATAACATTTTTTTACGTATCTCTAAAAAGTTGTGAAACGTAACACAATATTTTCTCTCACATTATACTAAATTTTCCATACTCTTAAATAAATGTATTTATTTTGCAGAAGTAGGATATTATGTATTTTGAAGATGCGTCAGATATGACAAAATAATGTTCTTGTACATGTTCATTCGCGTTACATGAGATTTATGCTTGTTTCTTTATTTATTTTTTCCTATCAGTGTATTTTTCAACTACCATTAAAACAGAAAATAAGTATATTATAAAATTTAAAACTGTTGATAATTCCATTTTATTTTTTATAATGCATATTATCAAGAATTTTTGGTTTGAAGTGATTGTCGGGGTAATGGCTGCTAAACTATATTTCATTTCCTTTTTTTTTTCTTTTTCAGTTTTATATTATTTAGTACAAATAACTATATTATGAGTCTTCCTATGTTATATACGTTATGAGATTTAAATATTGCTGATTTTTTAAGTATATTATGAGTTATAATTTAAAAAAACCATTTGCAATATTTCCGAAGAAGGATATTTTCATGATTATCGCATACATATAACATATTAACAGATTGCCGTAGAAGTTATTATATTTGACTAACACTATTTCTGAAAAGTAATATAAACTTTGTTAAATCTAAGAATTTTGCGATTATTTAATTCAAAATTTACTTTTATTAAATAGTGGTACTAAAAAAAGCAATTCCATATGTCCTGATTAAAGAAATGTTTTAAGGCATACTATTGTATCCTTTGTAAAATCTCGTTACGTATGTTTTTAATGTTTGCCGTTATAACCTAGCTTTAATAATAAATGCATGCTCTCATAAAACCGGTTTTCATATGTCTTTAACATTGAAATTACAGATTTATCTTCCAGTGAGAGTTATTTTCGACCATAAATTTTCACTATTGAAAACTTTAGTTGTTATCCTGCCTAATTCAATGATCTAAATAACCTTAAGCCCCTGAGGTTTAAATTGCACTGTTTTAGTAAATTAATGTATGACTTCATTAGTGAATACATGATAATTTAACTATACTCAGCGGGTCTAATTGAAGATGGATTTTTTTTCTTTATAGTTATATACAAATTTGATAATTTGTCAGGAATATCTGTGAGAGTTTTTGTCGCCTATTGATTACAAATTGTTTTTCTTACAAAATGTTCCAGCTTGTAGATTACTTAATTAACGAGCACTGAAAGTTTGGAAGTAGAGGAGGTAATATTGTTTTGAGAAATGCTTGAAGTTAATTATTTGTTCAAATTTATTTAATCTATTGATATACGAATAAAATATAGTTATTCAGTTTGGTGAGATTTATTGAATGTTTGTGAAATCTCAAGTTAGGACTTGACACTATACTTACTCGCAGAATGAATTAAAACTTTAATGATAATGAAGCTGCTAATGTAGTTTCATTCATGATTATATTATGAGGTTTGCTTAAATGAAGCCCATTCGACAGTTCGTGTAAGCGGAACAGGAATAAAAGAAATACAAAACTGAATGAAATAGAAATAATAGTATATATTTAAACTTACAGCATAGACATTTGTTTAGAAAAAGTCACCCACTGCGTTGAGACACGCATCCATTTGTTTGGGAGGACGTCGAATGTCGTCGACGAAGAAAGATTTGGGTTGTTGCTTGAATGCTTAATTCACTTGTGATATAATCCATGTGATATAATTGTTTACTTCCATACTCAATATTTTTTTATATTAGTGGACACTAGAGTGTTGTGTTCAATGCACGGACTTTAAATCGCTTTGCAAAGTGATGATATGTCTTTCGAAATTAAATATCTTTATTTTGGGAATTACACTATATATCTAATTGTTATAAATAGCGAAGAAGAAGACGAGTATATTTTTTAGCTCACAGACTATCAAGATTAAGAGCTAATGTTCCTGAAGATTCTGTGTGCACGTACGTATGTATGTATGTACATATGTATGTACGTAACGCGATAACTCTTGTTAGAAATATCCGATTTACTTCAAATTTTGTATACAGGTTCATTCTGATACGGCGCTTCCCTGATGAGTTTTGGGAGTTTATTTGTTAAGTGTAAAGAGGGGAACGGGAGGCTAATCCCCCTTAATTTAGATAAATGCGTTTTTCATGTAGAATTATCCGATTTGCTTCAAATTTGGTATACAGGTCGATTTCTTTATTTTTCGAGGGGCATTATTCTTTTAAATAAGAGTATAATATGCAATTAGTGTGAATGTCCTGTGAGTTCAATTCCATCAGTTTAACTGGACACTTTTCTTTTTATTAATATCCTGATTGAGACACAATCAGTTTTACTAATTGCAAAAACGATTTAAAATAAGGCATTTTTCTCATTATTTTCCTTTCCATATTTCCAAACCTAAAAGCATTTTGTTATATTTCCAAACATTTTCAAGCATAACAAACCTGGACCTTTATATTTACGTTTTTTGAAAAAATAATTCCGGGTGTGTCTGGTTTTTAAAATTAAATCTATATAAATATTGCCGTTCCAAACTGTTATTTAAATTTATAAAATGCTTTGATATTTATATTTATAAAATGAGCTGACAATTGAAAGCAAATTATTATCGATAATAAAAAAGCTACAAGTGTGTCTGTTTTATCGATATTTGGATTGGAATAAAAACATTATAGTTTGTTGTAACAACAGTTTATAAATGACACGTTTATTCTACTTTGTATTCTTTTTAGCATTTTTAAAAACATCGAAGTAATTAATTATTATTTATGGAAATGTATTGTTCTACTATTCAGTTTAATTAAATTTACTTATGAGCTTTTAAACCTAGTTCCAAAATTACAGAGGTTTTTAAATAGAAGCTACAAAAATTTTATCGATCCAATGTACAGTTTTCTTTATATTATTATCCATCCATTTTCATTTATAGTTTGAGTTCATTTTGCCCTAAAGCCATCAGCTGTTCAAATTATGATTTGTAGACAGCTATTTAACATCATACAACAGCAAAATTATCAAACGTACATAAAAATTATATTTTTTTATAATGATTGTTTTTTAGGAGGATGAAATAAAAAGTTTGAAACGTTATTTCTCATACCAATATAATAAATTATAACACCTTGTAATGATATATTTGTTTTAAATGCTAAAAGGTGTAAATTAACAACATAATACAAATTAACATAACTTTTATTAGGTTCAGCCTACAGATTTTTCATAAGACGGGCCTTTATGGTATGTACTGAATATAAATTGAATAATGAATTAGATAATATTCGTAAAATAGCTTATAATAATGGTTTTAAAGTATACCATATTAATAAATTAATCATGGATATCACCAATAATAAGAAACCAGAAAAGAAAGTTGATTCGCAAAACATACAGACTTTATACTCTTCAATATTATCCAAGCTTTTTTGAAAAATTAAAACACAGCCTTAAACGTTTCAATATCTGCTTATAGCCAAACCCCCTCAGAAATTAAAGAATATCATTTGCAGTAAAATAGACCCAATTAATTTTGAGAATTATTCAGGAGTATGTGAAATACTTTTATTAAAGAAGACGGATCCAAGAATTACTAAATAGGCATTACCAGCAGGAAATTTAATTGCAGAAAAAAAGAGCATATAGCTGATATTAAGTATAATAGAAAAACTAGAGCCCTGGCAAGATTATATCAAGAAGAAACCATCCAAATAAATTTCAATGAAAGTAAAATAATATTTCCCTCCAGTCTATACTATCCATCCATAATAAGAGAAACCATAGAGATGAAAATACAATATGTAACGCGCAAAAATACAATAAATACGCGCAAAAATACAATATGTAACGATGCGGCATCTTTTAATTTACCGAAACTGTGGCTCGAGTTACTCCATGGTCACAGAAAGGAAAATAAACAACCAAGTAAAAATAAAACATAACATGCGTAATTTCTAAAAAAGTACATGGAAATAATAACTTGAAAGCCCGTGCAATTATGGAATATTCTCATTTGTTTTTGAAAATGACTCGGTGTGAGTCGAAACATGTAAAACAACCTAATAAAAGTTATTTTAATTTGTATTATCTTGTTAATTTACACCTTTTAGCTAATATGCTATTTCTTATTTTTTAAATTCGGAGCATTCTGCAACAGCAAATTTATCAAACATGCAGACAAATTACACTTTTTTGAATTTTTTTTTTATATAATGTTGCTTTTTTATGAGGATGAAATAAAAAGTTTGAAACGCTATTTCTCATTTTTAAAATGTAACTTGGAGAGCATAGGGTTTTGAACCCCAAAAAGCAAACATATTCATAAAGAAGAACAATGATTGGAATGACAGAACTGTTGAGATTCCAAGAAATGTAAATAGACTATAAAGGTTTTCAGTGAACTAGATGAAAGATCCAATAAACGAAAAGTTGCAAGGCAAAGAAGTTCAACACATGTTGAAGTAATTCAAGCGAGCTGACCAGTTACAGTTAGAAAAAACTCCGACAAGAGAGATGCTGCCCAGGAGCTTAAAAAATAACAAGTTTACGAAAGTAACCCCAAAGAATAAACAAGAAATAAAAATCATGCGTCAACATAGATTATGAAACACTTTCCAACTCCTGCAGTAAACTATAACGAAACTTCACCGTTAAATAAGGTGAAAGAAGATATTGAGTAAACAGTTTGGGAAACAGATAACAGATTTAAAAATCCAGTTTTAGCATTTACCTTCCATAGTCAAAAAAGTAGTCCAATTATTTTGTGCAGCTCAGTATATGAGCTGTAGATTTGGATATATACTATATAGCATGATAAAAATTAGTTCAGTTAGAAAATTTACATTTTCGTCAATCGATGGAAATGCACTCGGAATCTTTTGTACAGCCATGTATATTATCTAAAGACATATGTACACATCACATATTAAGCTAAAATGTAAAACAAAACGTATACAGGTAAAAAACGCATAAGGCAACTCAAAATTTCGACATCTTACGATAACACGGTTATTAACTCATTGCAGTTCTGGATGTTCCACCAGTGGAGTAACAGGAGTGCAAAAAGTTAATTTATTTAGTTGAAATTTCAGAAAATTCAAGTTAAGAAGAAAAGCATGCTTAAATTCTTAGATGCACATGGATTTTTAATGAATTCGAACGACAATTAGCTTTATTTTATATTCTTATTTATTTTCATTTAATAAATATAAGCGGAAAACTGTAAAGCACGAATCACGTTTTATTAAAAAACTAGCAAGCTACGCCCGCTACGCTGGTCAATTTCTCTTAAGGGGGGGGGGGGTGGGGAATCAGGTTGAGCAGCCGGAAAATGACAATAATTTGACCATTACTAATAGTTCAGTAGTTTCAAAATCAATTAATGAAATGAAACAATTTTTTGTTCTATACTTTCTTAAAATAATAATGGTTTTCAAAAGTCATTCAAATATATATATTTAGCAATATTAATTAGTTAAATTTTAATGACAAAATTAACGTTTTAAAAATATGAATTTTCAAATATGCATTTTGCGCGCAAGATTTTAAAAATTCTACTGCAGATATATATTTAATATTGTATTTATATTTACTTATACTACTATAGTTTACACTGAACCTCAATGTAACCTGAGTTTTGTCATAGAAATTTTTTTATTGAATAAATAAACTTATTTTTTTACTAAATTTCATAAATATGATTTTTAAAGTCATTAATTGTGCAAATAAAATTGAATATACTTTTAAATTGAGGTTCAGTGTAAAATATAGTAGTATAAGTAAATATAAATTCAATATTAAATATATATCTGCAGTAGAATTTTTAAAATCTTGCGCGCAAAATGCATATTTGAAAATTCATATTTTTAAAACGTTAATTTTGTCATTAAAATTTAACTAATTAATATTGCTAAATATATATATTTGAATGTCTTTTGAAAAACATTAGTATTTTATGAAAGTATAGAAAAAAAAATTGTTGTATTTCATTAATTGGTTTTGAAACTACAGAGCTTTTAGTAATGGTCAAATTATTGTCATTTTCCGGCTGCTCAACCTGATTTCTCCCTTAACACATCCTTAACCAAGTGAAATATTGACTTTGAATTTGACCTTGTATTTTAAAACCCTATGGATGGATCTTTACTTGGAATGTCCTTAAATGATACGAACGCTATTGCGTTATTACATTTTTAATGTGTCAGACAAAATTTGGGCTGTTAAGGACAAATTAGGCCAATTCTCTGTAGACTTTATTATAGAATAGGTCAGCAATAAAAAAATGAATAATTGTGTTAAATTATGGGGTCTATGGGGTTTACATTGTGGAGTCTATGGAGAAAAATAATTTTCGTTGGATTTTAATGAGGAAACAATACTTCAAATGTAATGAAATCGATATGCCTCACCGAGGTGGACAAAAATATGCTACTCGTCGAGAATTAAATTAAAATCATGCAATCGCGACATCATAATTCACTTTTATATTTTCACAGAATAATAAGGCTACTATAATGTGCGACTCGTCACTCGTGCTATAGTCATAGTCAGTATATACATACGTCAGGACAGATTACCGTTATCATTATCTTTTTATGCGTGAAGATTTCGCTCTGGTACTCCATTGTGAAATTTGGTAATTTTTGAAATTCAATATTTGAAAAACGGTATAATCATTAAATTTGAAATTTATGTCAAGAAAAATACAATTTTTTACCTTTCTAACGCAGTTTGTTTAACAATTATCTGATAAATACTTTTCGAGCTATTAATTTTTTCAGTAACTTCAAATGTTTCATTTTCCGAGATTAATCTGAGGCAACAATTAGCGAAAAACCCAGTCGTCAGAAACGCATAGCTTTAAAGAGGATAATATTATTTGCTAAAAAAATGTATTTATTCATTAACCAATTTATTTAAATTAGTTTAACATAAAAAAAAATTTGGCCGCACAAATTCGCCAAAAGTTCCACTGTGAGATGGCCAGACAAACCGAATTCATTAACACTTTTGAACTATGTTGGAAAGTGTTAAAAAAAAGGTTGGGTCCTTATGAATGTAATTTACGAATATATAATTATTATCTATATTATAAATCACAAATTTGTCCGTTATTAATCCCAAGAGGAAAAAAGAAAACTTCACTCTTAAAACGATATTTTCAAAACTGAGCAAAAAATACTCAAATCTGAGTATGTCTCATAGTCAAAATGGCTCCGAATCAAAATGACTCAAGTTTGAAACATGTATCAACTCATTTCTGAAAACATGCACACACTCAAGAATAAAACATCATGTGCTCATTTTTGAGTATTTCCATGTTTCAAAAATGAGTTTGAATTGATTTTAATCATTTTTGAGTATGTCCATGTTTCAAAAAAGAGTATGAACTGACCTCGATGTGCTCAGTTTTGAGTATGTCCATGTTTCAATATTCAGAGTATTTGTGATATTTTAGAATTGAAAGCAATGGGTCGTCCTATTTGCAACAAAAAGTTTCATAACAAAATGAAAGCATCGATTTACTCAGATTTGAAAGTGTCATTTTTCTCAGTGTTGATTTCACATTGTCAGCTATTTCTGCTTGCTTTGATTACACTTGATATTGCTCCTAAATAATCGTAATTCAAAGTCATAATTCAAACATTTCAATCATTATTCCATCGGATAGAAATAGTAATTGTACTTCTCATTTTTCTTTGAAAACTGTTTAACTACGTTAACCAATTTGTTACGTTTTTAAAAATTAATCGTCGAGCATGTAATGATTTGAAATAGTAACGTATAACCTAACAATAATGTAAAGTAACTTATTAAAAACACACATAAATATAGGATAAACTTGCAAAATTAAAGGAAAACTAGCAGAATTTGCAGAACTGTCGATTTATAACCCAAGTATGTTCGTGGCCTTTTGTCCAGAACTAAAAAAAATATATATATTAATATTAAGAAATAATTCGAAAGTCGCTTAATTTTCATCCATTTGTTATGTAATTTTTTTTTTCGGAAAACTACAGTTTACCCGCGTAAATTGTATAATTATAATTTACGTGAAGTTTAAATAATACATTTCCTAAGTTTGATGTTTTGATTATTTCAACTGATTTAGAACAATGTAGAGAAAGAAAAAGGAAATAGAAAGCTTTCATGTGCAAATTTCAAAGCACTTATATATACAATAAATATCTATTAAAATCGTAAAATACAAATAAAACAGTTTTTTATGATTATAGCGCTGCCTATGAGTTGAGCTGGGTTGATTATTGACGGCCAATTATCTACACTTGGGATATAGGCCCCGGGGGAAGTGCCCTTCGTGGGGGTCTTAACCCGTATTTACGCATGGATAAATCCACGGCTCGAAGAAAACCACGAAAACTCCGAACGATTAGGCCGACGGGCGCGATTGGGATCGAACCCAGCACCTCCCGTCTACCAGCTTCGAGAGCAGAACCTCTCAGCCACTGGTGGGGCCGCTGCCTATGAAAACTGAGAAAATAATTTCGTAAAAGCTTCTGTTGAAGAAAAGAGCTGTAAGTTATAATTTGTTATTCGGCTAAAATTTTACATAATAAAAGCCACACAGAAGTTCACTTGTGTGCCATACTTATATTTTTGGAGTGAAAAAGATTTCGTGTCGGTTCTTTTTCTATTTGTATCGTCGAAAGTGGATAAATTAAGTTTTCTGTTTAGCCTATCGGCTTTTTGGACGTCTATGTCTTTGCAGAGTATTTGATGTTACCTAAAGAGTTCAACTAAGAGTTATTACGCAATAAAACAGTTTGTTCTAGTGTAACACGTTTTTCGAATAACTTTTATTTTAAAAGATCCTAGAGATTATCTTCCTTAATTTGTTATGCTTTTTTTTTCGTTGTTGTTGAGATAAAAGAATTTTTATTGTTGCTGTATAATTAGTGGTGTTTTATTGTAAATATAATGTATGTTTTGAAATTATTTAACTATTTCACAAATATTTAAACTTCATAAAATATTTAGATTTAGATTTTATTTATTTTCAGTTACATTGGAAAAATATCCTAAGATTTTATTTTATTCATATTTTCGTATGGGATTCAGGTTTTTTTTTTTTTTTTTTTTTTTTTTTTTTTTTTTTTTTTTTTTTTTTTGTAAGGAAATGGATTATTTAAAAAAATATATTTTAAGTATTTCACGGAAATATAAAAATGGGCTGTGTATTTTTTTCTTCAAACTCCATGAAATCTTATTCTACTATTTATTCTGTTACTTCTTTCACTTGGATAAAGTCACAAAGAAGTTTACTTATGTGCTTTATAAATATTTTCTAGGTGAGAAAGATTTCTTGCCTTCTTGTTTTTCTATTGGTGTCGTCAAAAAAAAAGATAAATTTCATGTTCTGTTTAGACTATCTGCTTTTGGACGTCTCTATTTGTGAGATAGTTATTGGATAGTCAAAAGTATTTTATATTACCTGATAACTTCAACTAAGAATGTCTACGCAATAAAACATCTGAGTCTAGTATAACTCATTTTAAATTTTGTTTTGAACTAAAAATTCTAGATATTTCATTCTGTTATTTATTCTGCTTTTCATTTAGTTTAGATGGAAGGATTATTGTTTCTGTTGTTATAAACATACTGTGATTTTTAAAATATTTTAACAATTCTATATAAAGTTTAAATTTCATGAAATATTTTTATTTTTATTTTCAGCAATATAGAATGAAATTCTTTTATTGATTTTTCGTTTTAATTTAAAATTTGTTTTTGTTTGAAAAATGACTATTTTTTTAATAATTTTAATGTTTTCACTAAAATATCAGATTAAGTAATGTTTTCTAACATAGATTAAAAGTGTTTATGACTTCGGTTGGTGTGAAGTAGTTGGCTGATCAGATCATATTTCGTAGTTGTTGTACTTGATCAAATAAAACAATCCACATGAGCCAGGTTCGTGTATAATAAAAAAAAACTCCAGAATAGATGTCAAGTCGTTTTATTGTAAGATCACCATGAGGATGTCAAGATGGTCGCGGACAGAAGAGGGGGAAACAAGAAAGGCCGCTCTTAAGCAGTCATTATTATGCGGAAACAGAAAGCAAAGTCAGTTGTTTCCACGATACAAGTTGGAATTGCACTGACAAGAATCTCGCCAAAATAGGGTTGTTACAGAGTGTCTAGGCGTAAATACTTTCAGACAGAGATAGGCATAACCAATGGTATTTACCCAGTAGGGTCACCAGATTTTGGCGACAGGACGAATTTTGATTCAAAAATTAATATCACCCTGGCGATTATAACCGACAAATATCTTTCTCATGAGAACGGATTTTTCGACAGACAAAACAGTATGTGCTTTTAACAATGAGAATATATTTTTAGACCTGGGTGTGAGTGATTGAGTTATTACCACTACCATATAAGGGCATGCATTTTGGCCAAATGGAAGATTCGCATAACTTTTGTGGCCACAAAAATGTGCAATGCACATATCGTGTTATAAGCTTGGTTACGGAAAGTAAAATTACGAAAAGGCATCTGTGCTGATTTAATTCTTTTCTCTTTTTTTATTTTAATCGAAAAGCCGTGAGATATTAGTGATCGAGCATAAGTGAAAATGAAAAAGGGAAAGGGTATAAATTACAGCGGGCTTATTGTTTGAAGTTAAAGATAACACGATTAAATTTTGACAAAGGAAGGGGGAAAATATAAATTAAATAAAGGATAGGGTTTGTTAAAACTTAATATATGATTCTCATATCATATATTTCCCCCGTTTGCTCAGATAAAAGAATAATTTGTTAGGGTTTAAATTTCGGGCACGCTCCGTCTGAAAGTTTACATATAATCAATGCACAATATAAGATAAAAAAAATATATATAAACACATATAAATATCAAAAATGAGAATGAAAATAGAAATGGTATACCAAAATTTTGCTACTGGTCATCATAGTGTACACTATTTTATTCCTTGAGTCCATGGTTTCTTAACAGTTTATTTTTGTAGATGTAGAAATTGTTGTTGTTTTTGCTGTTCCGGAACATATAGCAGTTTAATTACTCTACATATATATAGTGATGACCAAAATATGACCAGAAAGGTTGCATTATCATCAACTAATGTTTATTTTACTGATAACTGGTCGTAAGCATGCTAAATGAATTTAAAATGTTCATAACTCTGAACATATAAGCTTATGTTAAGTTGCAACTACAATATAATAAAATTCTCTTTGTTCGAACAGAATATAAGATACTAATATATATAATATTATATAAAATAAACATCAAGTATATAAATGCAAATACAAAATATAAAAATAAGATACAGTTACAATTACAGTTACATTTACTATTACACATGTGTAAAAATGAAATACAAAAATGATGAAGATAAAAATGAATAAAATTTGGGTTTAAAAATAGTAAAAATTTGTGCATTCGCACAGGACAGGATAGGGAAAGTGACACACGATCCAAAAAAAATTCCTGCCCTAAATCTTGTCTAAGGACAAGTGTGATGGCGCATGTTTAGGACTATTGCCTTATTTGTGGAGGGAATATTTAGGGCGAGGTCCACATTGTTGTCACAACATAGACCCCGTTGCTCCCGCAGCAGTAATGCAACAAACTGAGGAGCAGTCTCGTATACTCATTTTGACAGGGGATTTAAGGTGAATTGGAATATCAATTCGAATGTGTCTCTCATTACAATGGGGTGGAAGATCCTAAGGGCAATAATTTTGAACAGATCACCACTCCGAAAGGGAATAATTAGAAAAATAAAAATATATATACACCTAGTGTATGTCGAATAAAAGTCAATCCTAGAGTAATGAGAGAGAGTTTTGTCAAGTTCGGTAAAAATATTAAGTCATGAGGTACATATTTACTTAATTAGTATTATTAAAATTTAAAAAAAAGCTGACCTTAAGAGAAAAAAAATTTTTTTTAGTGCAATTAATGTTACTATAATTATGTTTATAGCTATTTATGAGATTTAAAAAAATATGACGACAAAAGTTAAGATTTTTTTTTTTTTATAAAGTGTATATGCGCAAACACCCCATAAACATAAAAGATAATGTTCACAACAAGATTGCCATATCTGCCATTCCCTTGATGAAACAAACTTGGACCAGCCGAGAACTTTCACAAGGAAACATCAAATATAACATCAGTATATTGTGTACATCAATATACACAAGTGTGAACAAAACCAAAAATTCGCACAAAATACAACAATTATAAAAATTATACGCTATTTTCTAGGTCTTAAATTATAACGTGTTGAATAAGTTGAAGAGTTAATATTATTGTAACCATCATGACTTGTAAGTAAGTGATCACTTCTTGGTGGAGCGATGATTAACCTATCAATGTGTACTCTAAAAGCAGAGTCATCAGGTGCATGTAAGCGTTTGATTGAAACAGAGACAGGTGAATATTTGTGTGTAACAATGTAAGGTCCAGAATATTTTGGTTTGAACTTATCTACTGATTTTAAATACACAATATCTTTATTCATAATTTTTCTTAGTTTAGCACGTTTTTGAAAATGATCATTTCTTTTGTTTTGAGAGTGTTTGATGTTATTATATGCTTTCCTGTAAATAGAATTTAAATCTTGTAACAATTTGTAAGCTTCAAAATCTTTATCTAGAACTTGATTGACATTATGGTCATAAGTATCAAATATTAAGGATAGTTCTCTTCCAAAGTGAAGCAAGTTGGGAGAATATTTTGTGGAGGAATGTAGAGATCCATTATAAAGAGATTTATGAATTGATAAAGCATTTTCAAAAGTGTGACCTTCTTGAAGTAAAGTAGAAACAGAGTATTTAATTGATTTATTGATTCGCTCTGACACGGCATTGCTTTGTGGCCTCGCTACGCTGGAATGACGAACCTTTATGCCTAATGTGTCGTTAAATTTGTCGTATATGTGTGAAGTGAATTGTTTTCCCAAATCTGACAAAATTACAGAAGGTCTTCCAAAGATAGTTATATAACTGAATAAACATTTAATTATCTTTTCAGAAGTGATGGTACGCAAAGAGAAGAGTTCTAGGTGTCGAGAAAAATGGTCAATTACTGTCAATACCGACTGTCCATTAGTAAAGGGACCGACCAAATCAACACTGACTGTATCTCCTGGATGCGTAGGTGTGTATGTAGGTTGTAGTGGAGCAAGTGGAGTTTTGTGATGTTTTGCCTGTAAACATTTTGTGCAAGACGCTACAAAATTTAAAGTGTCAGCATACATTCCTTTCCAAAAATATTTTTTTGTGACAAATGCATAAGTTTTTGTTAATCCAAAATGTGAAAAATGACATATTGTTAGAACTTTGGCTTTTAATGAATTTGGGACAATAATGTGGTAAGAAAAGGTGTCATTACAAATATTTTCTTTTTTTAACATTAAAACCTTTGAATCGGGATGAATGAAGTACATAGGGAATTGTTTCGATGAGCCGTTTTGCATAATTTCGTTGTAAATTTCGGATAATTTTGTGTCTTTCTTTTGTTCGTTTACAAATGTTTCATTTGAAATTTCCAATAAAGGGTCTTTTTTATCCTTGTTACCAATAACTAAGTAATTTAGAGAATGTGTACTGTATGATAAATGATCATTATTAGTGTCTGGAAGATCATTATCGACAATTGGCAAAGCATATGGTTCATTGATGAGCTCTGGGTTGGAATTTAAATCAACTGTGTTTTTCTCGAAAGAACATCTGGACAAATAATCTGCAAGTACATTAGAAGAACCGGGAATGTGATCAAAAGTGTATGTATATTCTGATAATTCTGTTAACCATCTAGTTGTTATATCAGCGGGATTAGTTGTTTTCTTGTATTTTTTTAAAGGAGCACTATCGGATAAAATTACAAACTTTCGGTTATATAGATAGTATTTAAAAGCGATTACGGATTTGTAAATGGCCATTAATTCAAGTTTTAGTGCTGGATAACGTTTTTCAGACTGTTTAAGAGATTTAGAAAAAAATGCAATGGGAAGTAATTGTCCTTCATGTTCCTGTAACAGAGCACCCCCTATGGCTATAATTGACGCATCTGTGTTTACATAAAAAGTTTTAGACCAATCGGGTAAACGAACCATGGGAGACTTAAAGAACACCTGCTGCATTTGATCAAATAATTTTTGATGTTTTTGAGTCCATTTAAATGTTGTTTTTGGTGTAGTGAGATCTATAAGTGGTTGGATGAGTTTTGAAAATGAAGGAACTAGAGATTTATAAAATGTGACAAGACCAATAAACCTTTTTAATTGTCTTTTTGTTGTCGGGGTAGGAAAAGAATTTATTTTGACAATATTTGATTGGATGGGAGAAATGGAATGATTTTCAATGTGAAAACCTAAGTAGTCAACAGCGGTTTTGTGAAATGAACATTTATTGGGCGAGAGCGTTAAATTATATTTCGATAAAATTTCAAGTACTTTCTGTAATTTTGCACATGTTTCCTCAAAAGAATTAGAACCAAAGATCAAATCGTCTTGATATGCAAAAATACCTTCTATTTCTAATTCATCAATAATAGTGTCCATTAAATTTTGAAAGAAACTACTACTATTCTTTAATCCAAATACCAACCTTTTAAAACGAAAAGTACCGTATATGCATGTGAATGTAAGTGGATCTTGATATTTTTCAGGTAAATTTATCTGATGGTAGGCCTGTTGAAAATCTAACGAAGTGAAATATTTATATGCAGATAAATTTGAAATAATTGTCTGTATTTTGGGAAGTGGATATGAAGATCCTTGTAAGACGGAATTTAGCATTCTTAAATCAAGAGCAAGTCTGTATTTTTGTTTTGCAGACCCATCAGACTTCTTTCTAACCAGCAAAATAGGACATGCCCATTCTGAACAGTTACGTTCAATAATATTTGCTTCAAGAAGTTGATTTATTTGCTCTTTCATTTCTTGGTGTAACGATTGTGGTACCGGAAAAGGTAATGTTTTGATTGGGTAGTCATTAATGAATTTGAGATTTGGAATAACCTTGTCTGTGTGACCTAATGTTTTCATTGATTTAGAAAAAGAACTGTAGTATTTTAGCAATAATGAGCCTAAGGTTTTTGCTTGTTGAGTGTCTAGATGTTCCAATTTGAAGTCTTGTATTGTTAAATCTTCCTTTCTTTTTTTAAGACCTCATCTGAAGCTTGAATATAATTGCAAATAAACTGTTGTAAATTATCATGAGGTTGAATATTGAAGCTGTTGATGTTGTCACATGACTTCATGGTCTGTGAAAAATTGTCACTTTTAGATGGTTCCATAATTTCTGAAACTTCATATAAAATTCCTATTCGTGCATTTTTGTTTATGTGTACTGGTTTGTTAGAAGAATTTTGTAAGAATATGTATACATGGGATTTTTGTAGGTGTTTGTTATGATTTTCCCGATCGACCGATTCAATATCTTTATTGTTACCTAGCAGACTGTCATAACAAATAATTTGTTTATTAGAAATAGTACTTTCAAAACAGTACTGCATTGAAGGGTTTAAAGAATCAGTGTCGATGGAAATCCATGTTTTCTCATGTGGTTCAAGTTTTAATTTATGCGCAAGGCGAATCGTTTTGACTGAATTTGACGGAGAGTTTACATGTTCACTTAGAAGATTTATGTCTTTGCCATCAGCTGACGCGCTAAGTAATGGCACGTGAAATTCATTTGTTGACATTCTATTTTTGTGAACATCAATTATGATCCTGTGTTTATGAATAAAATCAAATCCTAATATTCCTTGAAAACTAGAGGTATCGGGAATGTCAACAATATAAAAGTTGTGGCTAAAAGATTTGTGATGAATTCTGATTGATGCTTTTATACATGCGGTGAAGTCAACATCGGAATTTACTGTTTTAAGAGTAACTGTTGTGCCTAACCTTTTATATTTAAGATTGTCCTTAATAGAATCGAAAAGGGACTGTGATAAAAGAGAAATTGTCGACCCTGTGTCTAAAAGTAAAATTGTGTCTGTTCTTGCTATAGAGGCCTTTATAAGGGGGAGTGCTGGGGAATTATTATTCACATTTGAAATAACCTCAACTTTCTTTTCGTCACTTGATGATGCAGTTTGCGATGAACTTTCAGTTGATCTGTGCACTGTTTGTGACGACCCATTCCTGGTCATTTTTATGTTTGTTGTGGTCTGTGAAGCGACCGAATTGACTAACCTTTCCTTAGAAATTTTTGGAAGAGTTTCATCAAACGACCATGGGAATGTAGGGCAAGTTGCTGATGTTAAAATGTTTTCCTGAGATGCAAAGCCATCAGCTAAATTACATCTCCTTAATAGTTTAAAGATTCCCCTTTCTGATTACTTTTTTTTCGAAAATTTGGATTGAATTTGTAGTTTTGATATCCACCTCTATTCGCATTTGATCTTCTCCATTTAAAACATAATTTTGCAGTGTGGCCACGTTTCAAACACAACTGACAAGTGGGTGGAGAATTCGATTTGTTATGTTTATTTGTGCGGACATATCTATGACCAGTGTGTCTTGTTTTAAAGTCCTTTTTATACTGATCATGCGAGTTTTGTGGGTGAGAGGGTTGATTATGGGTGTTATTTTTGTCCTCGCTACCTGTTAACGACAAAGCGTTAATTTTTTCATTTAGTGATTTCAACTGCATTGCGATCGTGTCTGCGGAGCTAGATGACGCGCAGGGCTGCAATATTTTCTCGTTTTGCATAATTTCCTGGAGAGTTTGTGCTCTATCTACTGCTTGTTTATACGTTGATATTCCCTCTTCTTGTATTTTTACCCTTAAATTCGAGGGAATCGCTGAAATAAATTTTGTAAATTTAATATTATCAAGAGCCGTTCTATCTGTTATAGTGTCATGCACGCGAGCAGTGAGAGTGTTAATACGATGGGCTAAATTTCTAATCGATTCTTCTGGCAATAATAATAGATTATTGAATTCAACCAGTGCTGCAGTTTTACTCGGGGGAGCGAAAAATGCTCTGAATTCTTTCTCGACGAAATCTAAGTCGTTAGATTTATAGATCTCAGGGTTTTGCGTAAAAAAGGTTAAGGCTGGGCCTGTCAATTTTCCACCCAGAAACTGAATAGTTTCATCTTGTTTCCATTTTTGTATACGGGCTAATGTTCGTAATTGGTTAAAAAAAAAGTCTAGTAACGTGGGTTCACCATCAAAATTGGTCACTTTAAAAGTTAGTTTGCTGGCCATGTTTGGCTAACGAGTGAGCAAATATAAATATTTTGTTTGCAATAAATTATTAGCTAAATAAATCTTTACCTTAAAATATTAAAAATTCAGGTGGGGAAAACTTTGTTTACCTAAAATATTCACAGTAACTTACCAGAAAATATTTTACCGCAAAAATTAGTTATGAGCAAAATATATAATAAATGAATAAATAAAATGAATGCAATCTCTCTTTTTTTTTTTTTTTTTTTTTTTTTTTTTTTTAAAGAAAAAAAAAAGAACAAAATACCTATATCTCCAGAATGAACAATTATTCACACCAAAAATATGTCATCTTTCCTTTTTATTATTATCCATCTATATATATTTTTTTTATTTTTTTTTATTTTTTATTCTTAACCAAGAGATATCTTAATTTTCAAAAGAACCAACAATTTGGAAAAAATTATGCAAATATATAAATTAATCGCTCATTCTGCAGACTGCAATACTCATTGTGGCAGATAAATAAAAAGTAATATGAACTTTATATAGAAAAAGTATGTCTGCCTTATTATAAAATCAAAATTTTATGCAATATATTAAATAAAATTTCAGTCATAAAAGAAATGTGTTATCTAGGCAAACCTTCGAGAGATAATAAGAATTATATTATACCTTTCATTATAAATATTGTTTCTTCTAAATATCTAAACCTTTATAAAAATATTAAAAGAAATGCACATAGAATTATCATTTCTCGTTTCAAAATAATAATACGTTCAATATTTGAAAAAGTGTCATTGCATAGTAGGAAAAAGGAACAAAAATTTTAGGATTAATCAATAATATGCAAAAATTCTCTTATTCACTTATTTTTTTATTAAAATTTCTCCTGAGAATGTTTAATTTATAAATTTTTTTTTTTTTTTTACATACAGAATATAATTTACCAACTTACCTATAATATGGCAAGAACCATTAACATTAAAACAGAAAATAATCAGAAATTGTTTAAAATTAATCTAATAAATCATTATCAAAACATATGACCATGTAATAAAACGGAAAACGTTTCTTGTAAAATGATATATCAGTTTAAATCAATGTTATAAATTAATTATTACTCTTTGTATACTTTATAAACAATTATTTGGGAAGCCACAACTTAAAATATTTCTCATTGTAAAAGAAAAACGACAACTTACCTTAATTCGAGAAATAGAATAAAAATAATCCAAAAGAGAATTTTGTACCTCTTTTTTTTTTTTTTTAATAAACCACAACACCTGAAATTAAAAAAAAAGGTTTACTTTTCGTAGTTTTCTGCAAGCACTGAATTCAACGTTAAAAGTGCAATCGTGTAAAAAAAAAAAAAAAAAAAAAAAAAAAAAAAAAAAAAACGCGATCATAATCAGCTGTGAATTAAAAGTCAGCCAGAAAAATCAAAGTTCACACTTCTACGTTCACCAGCTGTTCATACTAGAACGTCTAACCACAGTTTTTTTTTTTGTTATTTAGTTTCGATGGAGAGAAAAGGTTCATGAATGTTAGAAATAGAATCAGTAATTACTAAGTTCGGAAAGAGGCGATAAAAAGCACATAAATATTGAATTCCACTGCACAACTTGAATGCGTCGAAAGTCGATAAATTCTGGAGGAATTTGGCTTAGAGTGCATCTACAGGGAAGAGCCAAAAGTTGACGGATTTAGAAAATGTAAGAAATACGGATTTCTGTAGGAGTTCTAACGGCATATGGAACGGTGATATATTTTTAAAAAATATACGTGCAGAAATCACAGGGGCTCATAGGGAGCGAAGCACAATACATGGCACTGATTGTAGAAACGTATCACTGGGCGTCATTCACATGGAGCATGAAGCACAGTCACACAGGAATCGTGCATAGATTAACACGGAGGAATGCAGGTTGGAAAATTGATGAACTTCTATTTAGCACAATTTAGTAGCAAGATTTTTTGTAATAGGCACATTTGCAGACAAACATGGACACTGGTATTATAGTTCGTGGCACTGGGCGTGATGCAGATGGAGCACGTTGGGCACAGAACACTGAGAATGGGGTTGGCAGGCACTGGGCGCAGTTCAGTGAGACAGCAAGACGAGATGGATGTGGCGTAGAGAGGACACATTTCGAGCAAAGAAGTCAACCGACGATATCCGATGTAGGACAATAACTGGAGTTAAGTGGATCTCCGTCCTTCGTACCAGTGGGAGACATCTACGGAGCATGGGACTGGAAGATAGCAGGCGGGTGTTCATCCACAGACATATAGATGAGAGTTGTAGGAAAGGGATTGGAGAATAAATTTAGTGGAGATATGTGCAGCAAAGTCCCGAGAATAACTTTGGGGTAAGGTGAAGCAAAAGTTTTTTTTTAAAACCGTCCACTCGGTCCGGTGGGATGGAAATATGCAGGCGGTACTTTTCTTAGATGCATGCTGATAATCCAAAGAGACAGGCGAGTGCAGGTAAAGAAAAAGCGTCCCCTCTTCTGCCAACTATATACCTCTTTTTTTTTTTTTTTTTTTTTTTTTTTTTTAAACTGGAGAAAAGAGCAGGTCACGGATACCAAAATTTGTGAAGTAGTTGGCTGATCAGATCATATTTCGTAGTTGTTGTACTTGATCAAATAAAACAATCCACATGAGCCAGGTTCGTGTATAATAAAAAAAAACTCCAGAATAGATGTCAAGTCGTTTTATTGTAAGATCACCATGAGGATGTCAAGATGGTCGCGGACAGAAGAGGGGGAAACAAGAAAGGCCGCTCTTAAGCAGTCATTATTATGCGGAGACAGAAAGCAAAGTCAGTTGTTTCCACGATACAAGTTGGAATTGCACTGACAAGAATCTCGCCAAAATAGGGTTGTTACAGAGTGTCTAGGCGTAAATACTTTCAGACAGAGATAGGCATAACCAATGGTATTTACCCAGTAGGGTCACCAGATTTTGGCGACAGGACGAATTTTGATTCAAAAATTAATATCACCCTGGCGATTATAACCGACAAATATCTTTCTCATGAGAACGGATTTTTCGACAGACAAAACAGTATGTGCTTTTAACAATGAGAATATATTTTTAGACCTGGGTGTGAGTGATTGAGTTATTACCACTACCATATAAGGGCATGCATTTTGGCCAAATGGAAGATTCGCATAACTTTTGTGGCCACAAAAATGTGCAATGCACATATCGTGTTATAAGCTTGGTTACGGAAAGTAAAATTACGAAAAGGCATCTGTGCTGATTTAATTCTTTTCTCTTTTTTTATTTTAATCGAAAAGCCGTGAGATATTAGTGATCGAGCATAAGTGAAAATGAAAAAGGGAAAGGGTATAAATTACAGCGGGCTTATTGTTTGAAGTTAAAGATAACACGATTAAATTTTGACAAAGGAAGGGGGAAAATATAAATTAAATAAAGGATAGGGTTTGTTAAAACTTAATATATGATTCTCATATCATAGTTGGTCTCTGCGTATGGCCGCCTGGCCGTGCTTTAACTCTCGTAAATATAGGCGGATTACCCAGATTTTTTTGTATGTCATTGACGTATAGCATAATCCCGATTGAAAATGAAGTGTGTAGCATTTATAGTTTATGTACAGGAACAGTCAAAAGTATTTACTAAGATTGAGATCAATTTGATGATTTTACGCCATTCGAAACATGATGAAATTGATATACAATTATGCAGCGCACTAAAACCTGCTTTTTAAAATATCGTGTGCAAAGCTTTATTATTCATTTACAGGGTAACAAAAAATAATTGTGTTACACAACGTAATTTAGTGGTGTTTCACTATTCAAAGCATAATGAAAGTTATATGTATTACTGAGAGGCACTATAAATTGCTCACCGAATAGAATGGTGTGCATTGCGTTTATCGGTCATTTACAGGACACGCAAAATAATTCGGTTACAGTCTTTGTGCGATAATTACAGTCTATGAGTGATAAGTGCGTTTTCAACTTTGGTTTGGATTTTTAAGTTTAACTAAATGTTTGCATAGTATGTGGTGTGTATAAATTCTGTTGATCGTATACAGGGGTACACAAAAGAAATCGTAAGTATTACTAACTATGGGAGTCAATTGCTTAAGTGTATTTTTAATTGTGTTACGCATTTTCTTGCTGAACTATATTTAGTAGACTAATATAAGTTTGTAGAATATAAGTAAATTAATATACAGGGCTACGCATAAAACAAAATACATTATTTTTTATGGTTGATAATTGGTAGATGTGAGTTTTAAGTTACATTAACTGTTTTTTACCTGAATTAAATTTTAGTTTAATATGTGGTGTGTACAAAAGTTTTTATATAATATACAGGGCTGTACAGAAGATTTCGATAGCATTTTCATCAATTGGCGAAAATTTCTAACTGAACAAATTTTTATCATGCTACGTAAATAATCTAAGTCTATATATCATATACAGAGATGCACAAAATAATTTAACTACATTTTTGACTATGGAAGGTAAATGCTAAAACTGGATTTTTAAATATGTCATATGTTTTCTGAACTGTTTACTACATATCTCCTTTTACCTTATTTAACGCTGAAGTTTCTTTACAGTTTTTTTGGATATGTCGGAAAGAGTTTCAAAATATGTGCTTGACGTATGATTTTAATTTCTTGTTTTAAGCTTAATACAGTTCATGTAAGTAAAGATGCAAAATTTTTAGTAGATTTTTCAGTCACTTTCTGATAGGCTAGAGTTATACAAATTATGTACACAGGTGTATATCCGACGATATTTTAATATTTAAAAAAAAATTTAAATGAATAAATCAATTTTAAGGTATTATCCGTTAGTCGGGATCAGGTGATAAATTGCCAAAATGCCAAACATTGTTTATGGTTACAACTGTTTATGAGTTACAACAAAAATTGTGTTAATTATGCGTCTAACCACGCTCGCCAAAAAATATGACAACTGACTATCAAACTGCAATATTTTAAAGACTAAAAAGTAGAAAATAAAATAAAAATAAAACTTTAAGAGTAATATATTAATTTTTAGCACGCTTTTTTTTATTAAAAGATTAATACTAATTAACTCATGATTATACGCTCAGAAAACAATTTAAAAATTCTAAATATATAATTTAAATAATGTTTCTTTTTTTCCTGTTGCTATATCTTCGAAAATAAACAGTGCAAATATTATACTTTTTAAAATTAAATTCACAAGTTCGCGTTTTTTACCAAGCTTAAAGCAAAGCGGACCCCAAGTTAACGAATTGTAACGGAAATGTTTTCAAACAATATGAATTGAAGTGAAGAAATTGGGCGTGATTCTTAAGGTAAACTTTGAATGCTTATAAAAGTTTTTTTTTCTTTTTTTTAACTATTTATGCTTTTATACTTATTTTATTCCAAGGACTTTATTCTTTATTTTATTCTGTTACTCTTTTGACTTGAATGAATCCGCAAATAAGTTTATTTGTATGCCTTACAAAATTTTTCTTGGTAAAAAAGCTTTTGTATTCTGATCGTGTTGTTGAAAAAAACGACAAGTACAATTTTATTTTTAGTCCATCTTTTCAGTCATCTTTATTTTTATTCCAGTTATTGAATAGTTAAGACTACTTTATATTGTCTGAAAACTACAACTTCAAATTCCTACAAAATAAAACAGCTGAATCTAGTCTAACAAATTTCTAGAACGAGTTTTATTTAAAAAAATACTTTTAATCTTTAATTTATTCTGTTATGGTTTTGCCTTGAATGGAAGTTTTTTGTTGATGTTGTTATAAAAATAGTGTGATATCTTTTTTACTTTTTTAATTATTCCGATAGATATTTACAGTCAGTTGTACTTGGGTTTATTTGTTAGGAAAATAGTGATAATGTTTTAAATATTTCGACGATTATACGAATGTATTAGAATAGTTATGCTATTCGTTTAATTTTAGAGATTTTACTCTTTAATTTTTTCTTTTATTCTTTCGACTTTGATAAAAGTATTTTATTTTTATTGAAAATACATTAAATTCTATTCTATGTAAAAATAAAAAAATAAAATTCGTTCTCTGTTATAAAATTTTAAGAATTATTTGTATTTTTAAAAAGTTTATTTTGTTCTGTTATTATTTTGTCTTGGCTGTAAAAGTTTAGTTTTGTAGTTATTTTTATTATGCCGTAAATATTTATTATATGCATTATATTCTATGTAATGCTAAGACAAATTCTCTAATATTGGGACCAAATTTTTGTTTACTTCTATACACACATTGCGGGCAAGGGTGAATTTATAACCTATCTAGTATAGTAATGTTACATCCAGACATTCCATGAAGAGTTAGTGCTTATTAGAATAATAAATTGTTTCAAAATTACAATATGCGTTCAACATATTTTGAATAAATCTAATTCTGGAATGATTTTATAACACTTCTAGTACAGTCACGCAACATTCAGGCACTCCATGAAGGGCAGTAAATTGTTAGAACTTATCAGGATAATAAATGGTTTCAAACGTATCACTCTGGATAATATGGTTACATTGGGAAGTTCCAATGCAAATAATTTCAAAACAAATAACTTAAATAAGATAATGTAATTGGCATATATCAAGTACAGGATGCATACAGTGCTACCAGAATTTTTTAATAGATTTTTCAGCTTTGTTTAATCGCAGAAAAATATTACAAATTCGAATAAAATTATGAATATTACAAAATTATGGGAAATAACCATTTTCTCATTTAAAAAGATAATATATATATATATATATAAATTTAATAGATCGTGCTAAAGACTCTCGAGAAGCTTAATGACCCTTAAAGTGAAATCACATAATTTTTAAATCTTAAATTAATTCACCTATATTAATTATGATTATGAATATTTATTAATAAGATTATTATTTATGCACTATAAGTGCATGTAAGTGACATCATTTTCAGATTTTGTTCATTTCACCAGCTCTGAAATTAAAGATTATTTCTCTAGAGAAAGAAATGTTTTCACTAGTGAAAATACTTTGTAAACGTGCATTTTGAGAAACGCAAAATATTTTAGTAGATTGTGACGTAACTTACATTGTTTTTTCATCCCCACTGTGTTTATATTAAGGCCAAAGGGTCTTAATTAAGGTGGGGTGCTATTTTTCGTCAAAAAGACGTTGTCCAAAAGAAAATAAGCATTTCCATTCATAAAACTGTTGCGCTTCAATGTAATTGGGTCTTAATGATTTTCAATAATTTGTTCATTCCGCTGGTATTGATATTGGAACCTAATTTCAGAAAAAACGAAATGTTTCCACCTATGAATGTGACTTCATGTTTATTTGTAAAAAAAGCGTTTTTATTCAGACAATTGGAATTTTTTACTACGATTGTGTCAAAACAGCGTAATGTACATTTTTCCCTAGTCATGTACAGAAATTAGCGCCAAATGGTTCGTAATCATTTTCTTCTTTGCATTACAAGGGTTCTAAAAGTAGACAGGCAGTGAAAATGACATAATTTTCAAAATAAAAGAAACACTTTCATTCATAAAACTTTTTTATTTCAATAGAATTGTGTCAAAATATTTTTCAATAATTATTCATTTAGTGGTTACTGTTTAATTATTCATTCTGAATGAATAATTACTGTCTATGAATGAATAATTACTGAAATAAATACGTACTGCTTAATTGTTCTTTTCGCGGATATATGCGATCAAGATCAGATAAATTAGAATTTGTTTCGAATTTCTGATTAAAATAGGTATTGGAGGCAATTTTTATATGAATAGAGAATTGCCCAATCAATAAAACTGATTTACCATCCACTATATGCCGGTCACTTAATCTATAAAGACGAGTCCATTTTCCTAAAAAGGACGAATTCAATTTAATACAAAAGGTCTGTACCAAAAAACATCCAATTCGCCAATCATATACGGTAGTAAACAAATATCAACTGTAAACAAATATCAACTGAACCAATGATAATCTGGGAAGACTTGCGTAAATCCTGCTTCATTATTTCCACGGTTTTAGACAAAATGGATTCATCTTTATAGATTCAGTACGTCATGCTCACTATAATAACAGAAAATATGAAATTCTCACAGAATTTTTTTCAAAGGAATTAAAATCTTTACATAGTATCATGATATTTAATAAGTTTCAATTCTGATCGAGAAAATGAATACGTCGGGCACATAATGAGTGTAAATAAATCCAAAACTATAAAAACATTTCCAACTATATTTTTAAATACCTTTTAATCATTTTCTTCTAGCTACACTTTTCTTCTATTCATATGCTTTAAATGTAACATACTATCTGAAATATCCTGTTCCATCGCATATTGTCGGACGCACCTAGTATCATGTTAAAATACAAAACTAGTTAGTGGAAAAGATTTATTCTTCCATATTTAAATGACTTAACAGCTTTCTTTATCGCACTGACACACTATAAGTTTTTGCATAGAGCAGCATTCTTCCGTGGCGAAGTTACTTAACTTGAACTCTAGCTCAAATGTTCGATATCTGATAACCTCTATCTGCTGCTTTTCCGCAACGAAAAGGAAAAATATCCATTAATTCTCTTTGAGTAACCTATCTTATGAAATGTTTCACCGTTTTCACATTAAAAACTGTAACATTGTAGATAATTAATGATTTTAACGAATGCATGCGTGTCTTTTGTATTTCTTAAGGATAAGATTATTACTAATATTAAGATGCTATTTTAAATAAGTTTTTATATTTCGGTGCAAGTTTTGTAAGACATCATAAATATTATTTCATGTGTCAGCATTCCTTTTTCTATGCATATACTAAACGTACAACGATGAATGATGCATCATACGAAACGTGTTTGAACAGGCTTTTCACATAGTGCACTCAAAGTTCGTCATAAAAACGTTGTTTGAATAAAAGGTGCAGTTATTTAAAAGTAATATAAAAACGAAGCGGGTATATAGTTGCCAACCTCCCTATTTTTTTCATACCAATATTTTAATGCAAAAATATTTGTTTTATTTAATCGTATAATTTCTGCCATTTAATAAAGCGAAAAGTTTTGTAAGATTTTACTGGTATTCAAAAAATCGGGAGGTTGGCAAATATGCGGGTAAATAATCTCAAATATGTGACTGGGAAAGCGTTGCACGGGCCTACGGATGAGCTTTTGTTCACAAGTTGTGAACAAGTAAAAGATTGATTTATGTTACTTTAACAGACTTTTAATAACAGTTATTTTCTCATATGAACTTCTATAAATTTTAAAATAATATAACTAATTATATTTTAGTAGAACTGAAATTACGCTGGAAATTAATGAATACAGAGGATGTGAAGAATTAATGGAGAAGAGTTCCATATCCTGTGCTGGTTGGCGCAACTGGCAAAAAAAATCCAAAATGGCGCCAAAAGCGTGTGACGTCACATAGATAAAGTCCATTCCAGTAGTTAAAAAAGCAACCGTTAAAGGCTGAAAATCGCAACAACCACATCAAACATTTATCGGCAAAAACAACTCGTCAAAAAAAAACATCACCAAAAAAACATCACAGGACACGGAACTCTTCCCAATTAACGAATACAACGGATGTTTCAGCTCTGCTCAAAATTTAATTAGTTATATATTTTCACCGGTACTTTGTTTGATTCGTACTCGCATACCACAGATGTGTTAATAAAGCTAAACGCCTTTAACTTTAAAGGGGTCTGGGTGGAAGAAACTTTTTGGGGTACTAATTTATCAAAGGTTAAATAAAGGTCTTAAAATTTTAAATTACTGTTAGTTTTACGAATATTTTTATACAAATACAGGAAAACCCTCAGACACTCGGAGGGTTAAGTACTTTCTGGGTCTCATATAACTAAGTGGTACAGGCACAGAAAGTTTTGGTGATATAACGTGTTATACAAAGTTTTAAAAGATAATTATGTGATTTGAGGACACTATAAACATAGGACACCAGTGAATTGCCCTCTTATGACCGTTTCTGTGGATTATTTATATTATTCAGTAATGCGTTTGTAATACTTGTACTAATTATATCACACGTAATGTAGCAATGCAATAAGCAAGGATTAGTAGGTTGTCATTCATATATGAAATTCGGTGATACAGGGGAAGCAGAATTTTTCATTTTGAAAATGTATATAATGTGTCTAAGCAAGAGTTCTGTATCAAGTGCCTGTTGGCGCGATTGGCCAAAAAAATCCAAAATGGCGTTAAAAGTCAGTTTTAGCATCTTACCACATTTTTAAATAAGGCGAAAAAACATGTTTATTATTATTAATAATATTTAAAAACATATGTTTATTACTGTAGTCATTACAAACCATGTCTTTGCGCCAATTTAAAAAATAAGTACGATGCTAATAAAATAGTTTATTATATTTTCGCTATCATGGGCAGGAAATGAAATTAATGAATGATAATTAATGAAATAAATAAAAGTAACAGGAAATTCAAATTCATAAACAAACATGCATTTAACAAAACTTAGAGACTTTTTTTTTAGTTAAATATTTGTTATTGTCAGGGGGCGAATCTTAAACAATAAATAAACGAAAGAAAAAACACCCAAAATAACTTGTGGTATTCTCAGGAAATAAATATCTCATATAAACATCATTTAAAATCATAAAATGGAGAAGTGGCTTGTATAAAAATGCAAAAAAATTATACGTTTGATATAAATATCTTTTGTTTTTTAATATATCCGAAGGCACACATAGAAAGACAAAAATCTCGTTCACAACTGCTATTACAATTATATATATATATATATACAAAATAGAAAAATATCATAAAAAATGCACAAAAAATATATTTACATAATATTACATCTACAGAAAAAATATCGTTTAAAAAAAAGCTACCCCCAAAGAACTAAGATCGCAACAACCACATCAAAACATTTATCGCGCAAAAAAAAAAAAAAAAAAAAAAAAAAAAAAAAAACTCGCCAAATCTACAGGCACGGGATATGGGACTTTTCTCTATGTCTACATAGTAACGTAAATAGAAATCCAAAATAGCGTAATGCCTTAAGTAAAATTGTAGACAATAGATTCATTTACATCATCCAGTACAAGCGTACACTAAAACATGGCAAGGACATTTACTGATAGGAAAGAACAGTTTACAAAAATTCGACCCTACTTCGTACTTACACAAGATTTTGAAAATATTTTCCTTATCTTTTGGAGCATTTAGGAAAAGAGCAAATAAAAAAATCCTCATACACAAAACATTTCTGATATTGTTGGAAACATTTTTTTACAAAATAAACAAACATCAAATTGGTCCTGGAATATCAGAAACGTTTCCGTAAACATAAGAAACCTATTTATTTTTGTTGTTGTTGTTGTTGTTTACTGATTGGTCATTTTGCAAATGATGTCGGAAAATTTTTCCCAATCTATGTTAAATTTTAAGCTATATAAACTTTTAATCTTTATCAGAAAAATAATCTATATAGTTTGCTTTAATATACCGGTTCCAGTGGTCAACATTGTTCTTATAAATAATACCGACATGTACCTCCTCTTATTAATTCTACACTAATAGTACTAATTAGCAACCCTAGAAATTCACAATGTTTATTAAGTATTGTTAAAACGTCGTCGTGTGCTGGTAGATGACGTTATTTTTCTTTATTTGCGTTATAATATTTATTAATATGAATATTGGTTTGTTTTTAAATATTCATAAAAGTCACATTTATATATAGCAAATGTTCTTTATGAAAAGTATCATAAATAAATTTAGAATTCACTATGTACTGACATTTATAATATAAACACGAATAATAAATCTGCAGAATCTTTCAACAAACAAAAGTAATGTTATTACAGGTTGTAAGAAATATACTGGCAGGCATTTAGAAATAATCTATAAATCTTGCATAAAGACGATACTGGATATTTTACAACTAAACGCCCATTTTCGATCTTTGAATATTAAAGAAGTAAATTTTATCCTGAAAACATATTCTTGCGTCTGGATTTGTAATTTTCGTTGAATTTTTAATGTTTTGTTACATCATTTTAAAAAAATCTGCACATAAATCAGTTGAATGTTTAAAAATTCTCATGTAAAAAATGAATGTTTTTTTCAATACATGTCGAGCTGACTGTACATAATTTTAATACTTTAAATAAAGTATCATCAATACTGAAATTAAACATTCGACTCATTTATGTTTGTAATATATTCATTTATGTTTAACAAAATAAAAATGAGCATTGCAATAATTTTTTTTTTCAGTTTTGCGAAAATTACTTTTTGCGGTATAACGCTCCAAAAGCACTGAGTTTCAGGGTATTAAAGATTCTGTTTCAACAACTTTCATAAAAGTTTCATTAAGAATTTATAATTAAACAAAATTAAGTTTTCATCCTCATATCTAATTGTTTTCTTAAAGCTTAAATTTTTTTTCAATCTATTGATATGTTTTCCATATATTTATTATTCTCTGAATTACTCAGGAGATATGATATGAGTTGTGAAAAAATTGCAGTTTCATGCATATATTTATAAATGAGTGATTCTAAAAATGTTGAATTCAGAGGCAACAGTATTCTTTGCAAAACATACATGGATAACGCAAATATAAAAACTGTGTCGTATAAAGACAAATTCTTAAGTTTCAGAGCAGAAAGTGTGTTTTTTTTTTTTCTAATTGTACCAAAAATTGTTTATTCTTTGCAATTCATAGTGGTTTATATTTTCACGAAATAAACATGCATATCTGAATATTTATTTATAAATTTTTATATTTTTAATGCATGGCCAAACTAATTGCATTTCACAAAAAAAGAATGATAAATTTTATTAATACCAAAACAAAACTTTCTATTCATTTTTATTTTTAATATATTCATTTATATTTTATAAAAAAAATAATGTAACACAGATATTTTCTTTTCCCGTTTAGAGCCAATAACGTTGCACGACATTATGTATAATACTTCCAACGCATTAAGTTTATTAATGATACCGCTTGAACAACTTCAATAAAAGTTTCATTAGTGATTCATAATTAAACAAAATAAGTTTTGTTTTTTCATCTGATCGCTTTATTTGATGCTTGGTGTTCTCTCAAGCCGCTAATATGTTTCCAGTCAAAGTATTATTTTCGTAATTACCCAAAGGATAGCCTGAGAATTCTGAAAATTTTCTTTTCATGGATTAAGGACTAATATCGATAAGCATATAAAACTGGCCCTTTTCTAAAGTGAAAAAGAAAGGTATTCAATTTTCTTTTATTATATATATATATTTATTTTATTAAAATACATATCACGGGAATTAAACAGACCACCTGAAAAGCAGAGGCATTTCTATTCCCAGGCAATAAAACATAATAATTCAACTCAGTCGCCAGTGGTCTGGACATTTTAGACAGTTTGATATTATAAACATTTAGGTTATCTGCTACAGTTAAATACATAATTTTTGTTGTCGGCATTTGGATATTTTTCACGTTTTTGTTATCCTTTTTTACAGGTTTTAACATGTTATCTGTCTTTTTCATAAATAGCTAAAGAAGGTACCATTTTCATTTCATAGGTTTATGCTGGGGGTTGTAAAATATTAAAATAAAACTGTTACCTTAATTCACTCATACTTAAAAATAGTTCTTTTTTTTATAAGATAAATAAAGTTGTTTTAATCAAAAGAAGACATTTACCCATAGTAGGACACTTAAATAATTAATGGGTAAATATTTGTTTACAGATACAGTCATTATTTATTAATAATCTTTCGGAAATATGTAAGCTAAATCTTGAAAATTACCAAGGGGAAAAACATGCGCTTTTTGAAGGTACAATAATGAAAGTAGTTTCAATTAACTCATACCTGGAAATTAATTGATTTAATGAATATATATTTGTTTATATATACAAATACGGATTGTCAATTTTTTTTCAACTCAGTGAAAAAGTGTCCAGTCGAACCCAAGATCTCGGGTTTAAATTGCCAAAGATCTGCCTTTTGAGCTACCTGGACCGACAACTGGCTGACACATTTCACTCAGATGATCTTTATAACAATTTCCAACAAAATTGAAAAGTGTTTATGAATTCGGTTTCTCTGTCTGTCTGTCTGTCCTTGCTCTAATTCGCGTAAATATACTCGGATCGTCGTGCAATTGATGTATGTTATTGAAGTTTACTATGGCATGTTCGGTATTGAAAATGAAGTGTGTAGCATTTAGACTTCCTTTACAGAGCTACTCAAAAGAATTCTTTTACATTACGGCCTATGGGGAAAAATCGTTAAATCGTTTGCTGTGTATTTTAATGATGTTACTGTATTTAAAACATATGGAATTTCATATATCTCTCAGGTACATTACAAGATGCTTGCTAGTGATTATAGAATACATAGCATTCATCGTTTATTTACAGGAACACACAAAAGCATTCAACGTACTGACTATGAACAGTAATTGCTGGAGGGGCATTTTCCGTTGTTGCACGGGTTTTTATATTTAACAAATTTTTTGCATATTGCTTGGTGCGTATAAATTCTATAGATCATATACAGAGATTGCACAAAAGATCTCGAGTGCATTCATTGCCGCTCATTGACGGAAATTGACGAATGGGAATTTTCAACTGTGTTTGCAGTTTTTAATTGAACTAAATTTTACCATACTATGTAGTATATATACAAATCTACAATACAGGGCTGCACACAAAACTTCGGATATTTTTCCGATTATTACTCAAATTCGGTTTTAAAATGTGTTAAGTATTTTTCAACTTGTTTACTTAGATATTTTCATCTTATAATCTAAGTTACAGTATTCTGAATGCGTTGGAAAGTTTTTCATAATCTATGCTTAACGCATGATTTTTCATTCTTATTTCGTAATAGTATCCGATCTGCCCTTTAGACAAAAAAAATTATCTGGTCGATTTCTACATGGCAGATCGTATTATTATCTCAGATTGTATTTTTACAAAATTACTCAGATTTAAAAATTGTCTAAATTTTTCGGAAGATAAAGCTATAAGATTTTATTTTGTACAATTATTTTTAATTATATAATGATTAATTTGCTTTGTAATATATTTTGTATTGAAAGAAAATTTTCCAGTGCGATTCTCGTAGTACAAAAAAAAATAATAATAAGTAGATTTTTTGTTCCCTTTAAAACATTTCAATTTTTTGAAATAAATGTTATTGTGATTTCTAAATCCTGGGGACAAATTATTATATATTTTTATCTATACAAAAATGGTAAATGAATATACAAAAGGCGTTATTCTTTGAGAAATATTTTTTTTAAAGGGTGGAAAGGTAATACTTTTTAGTTTTTAAAAATTAAATTTAAAAAAATGAATAATTTACATTTAAAAAGGAATATATATACACATTTCAAGGGGAAAAAATAAAATATATATTTTTATAAATATAAAAATACATTACGTATCACCTTAAATACGGAATTCAGTGAATTTGATTCTATCCACTTTTATTTTGTTCTCTTAATTTTTTTTTATGAAACTTAGCCTACATGCTTAAAAACGAAAAAGAATAATTAGCATAAAATGGCTTCTAGACATTTTCTTCTTTTTTTATATGAAAGAAGAATAACAACACATTATATTAACAATTATTTTTTTTCTATAAATAAAGTAATAAACCTACTGTTTTTTTAATAACTTTAGCTGAAAAATGTCTTCTGTGTATGCCTATATAATAAATGAGTTTGCGTTTTTCATTGCCCGTCTTTTGTCTCTGTGTGTCTGGGGGCAAGATTGCACAGAGGCAACTGGATACAGAAATACGAAATTTTGCAAGGAGGTACGAAGGGACAAGACGGTGCAGAAGGTGCGATTTGAGTGATATACTAGTCCTGGAAGTATTCGAATTCAAAACATCTGAGATTTTGAGTTGTCTCGATTTCAGACAGGTGTATTCGAATACAAGCTGCATGTATTCATATTAGCGACGGAAACTGCGGTTTACAAGATAGATAATAGATAATGAACAATTGAGTTTATTACGAAATATTAAATTGATTTATTTCTTTAAAAAATAAATTGTTTCTTCCTAGCAAAATTCAATATGCTGCATATTTTTTCTATTTAAGTTCAAAGTAAATTACTATTCACGATATATCGCCCTATAAGTAGGAATCCTCGAGGTATTAATGACACTGATTCAAAAAATGTTTCCCGAATGATTTGTAATTAAACAAAATCAATTTTTCCTCCTTATAACTGATTGTTTTCTTACAGTTTGATGATTATTAATTACTTAAACAATATCACATGAGTTACAACACATTCATTTCCTTTGATAATTTATTAACGGCTAATTAAAATTTAAGAACTGTTTATTTATACTGATATTTAAAAAAATAATAACTTGATTTATTTTTAACAAAAAGTAACATGCCAAGATATTTTTTTGCTTATCTTCAGCTTAGATACTTTTCATTATTATATAACACACCGAAAGTACGAAAGCTGAAAATGTCAATGATACCTCTTCAAAAAGTTTAATAAATGTTAATGAGAAATTCGTAATTAAGAAAAATTGAATTTTCCTTCCTTATAAATTATTCTTTTTTTTTAATGCTTAATGTTTTTTAGCTATTTATAAGTTTTCATTCAAAGTTTTTTTCTTAGTTACTCAGCAGTTTTGAAATTATAGGAGTTTTAATACATTTTTCCTACATAAATTTGTAAATGATTAATCCTAAGAAAATACGAGTTTGTAGGAAACAACACTGTTTACAAAAATATATATAGATAGAAAAAAATATTCAATGTAATAAAATATATATTCAATTTTAAAAGAACATACTACAAGAACATGATATAACATTGACTGAATAAAACACATCATTATAAATTAAAAGTTATAAAAAAATCACAATTGAATCCATTTGGACACTACACTGTTAACTAGTATTTTAAAAACACAAATTGCACAAATTGTGCTTATTAGTTGCTAAAATCAGTGTAAAAATTGTTTTAAACTCTGTTTTAGGATTTTAGCTCTTTTATGAGTTTAAAACAATTTTTACACTGATTTTAGCAACTAATAAGCACAATTTGTGCAATTTGTGTTTTTAAAATATAAAAAAATCGTTGCAAACCTTTCTTGTTTTTATATGACAATAGAGTGGGTTTTTTTCTACGTTTTACGTTATACTAAGGTTCTTAAAACCCGAATCATTAGGGAATTAATGATACTGCTTTGATCACTACAATAAAGGTTGCGTTAGCTATTCCTATTTAAACAAATATAAAGTTTTCTTCCTTATATAACTGATTGATTTCTCAATTCTTGATGTTTTTTAAGTCACTGGTATGTTTTCAACACAAGCAGTATTTTCTTAATTTCTGAAGCTAAATTATATCAGTTATGGCAAAATTGTTTACGTGGATAAATTTATAAATTATTGACAAGGGGCAAACAGCATTGTTTCTAAAAGCATATATATATTAAGGTCCTGCACGGGTCGGGATGTACCCGGCACGAACCTAAAAATTCTGCGTAAAGTCCTCTGGAATCCAACAATAAAAAAATACATTCGTCAACCCGAAATCTGTCTGGAAATTGACATAATTCAAACCATAACGGACCCGCACTCGAAATATTAAATCCCAAACACGACTCGATGAAAGTGAAAGAAAATTAATCCAATTTTAATATAATTATGGAAAAGTAGTCTAAAAGTATATCTACAAAAAGTAACTTTTCAAAAGTAAAAAAATAGCCAAGCTTAAAAAAAACGAAAGTTGTGGCTAAAAAATGGTGTGATATCAAATTTCCAAGCTTTTATTATAGTACTTATTTAACTTTTTTCCATTAAATAAGTTATCATATATATAAGTCGAGTGCTACGTATATGTTAATAGCAATCGTTTTCTCCTGTACTAAATACATCCTAACGTGTTTCTGAAAATTCAATTTTTTTCAAATTATGCATGATGGGCTTGGCGGCCATCTTTCCCTATTATACACAAAATTCTAAGCACCCCTATCCGTAGTTAAAATCCGAAGTTCAAAATTTTAACTTAAGCAAATATTTTAAGCGTTTCGTTGTATATTCTGAAAATTGTGTCTAAAAATAATGAAGACTTATCTCAAGGATTCATCTTATGATTTATTTTTTAGAGTAATTAATCATTTCAAAGTAGTAAAAATCAATTTATCAAAATATCAGTCTTCCTCAATTTATCTATCCGCAGTTAAAATCTGAAGTTCGACATTGTTATAAACATATTACATTGCAAACATATTACGCTTTTACTTTAGAAATTTGGATGCTTAGAAATATGGAAAGATGGCCGCCAAGCCCATCATGCATAATTTGAAAAAAATTGAATTTTCAGAAACACGTTAGGATGTATTTAGTACAGGAGAAAAGGATATCTATTAACATATACGTAGCACTCGACTTGTATAAATGATAACTTATTTAATGGAAAAAAGTTAAATAAGTACTATAATAAAAGCTTGGAAATTTGATATCACACCATTTTTTAGCCACAACTTTCGTTTTTTTTAAAGCTTGGCTATTTTTTTACTTTTGAAAAGTTATTTTTTGTAGATGTCATTTCTTTTTTTTTTAAATAGTTTATACATAATATAAATAATCTACTCTATGAAATTAACATGAGAATGTTATGTAAAATTACATTTTACTTTCAGTTATTGTTTAAAGGGTTAACTAGAAATACCAGTATATTTTTCAATTAAACTAATTACACCCTTAAAAACAACATACTAAATGTGGCTTGTTATAATACTTGTTATCCTTCGTTAAAAAATATCACTGACTAATCCATGAGATGAGGAAAAATGGAATATGTACATAGCGCGTCAGCACTGCTTTTGAAATCAAACGTGATATCATGCTCTTTTATTATTAGCATTAAATCCCATTGATCGGCGAATCTTTATAAAACGTAGTTAATGGTGAAAAGTAGCAAAATATCTTAGCAATTTCTTAGATTTACATTATTTTATTCAATTAAACACTGTACTCTTAAAATAAATTTAAATGGAAACTTAACTTCTAAAACAAAAACAATTTAACAACTGGATTCCATTAATTTATAGAAAAATGACGTCAAAGGATCTCAGCCTGCAAACGAAATGCTTGTCCTTTACTGTGGTTTTATAGAAATAAATTAATCATATTCAATTCCATTTCGAAAAGTTTGTTTACGTTTGGAAAGAAATTTTAAATGCCGATAACTCTTAATGTATACATTTCAGAAGGTACCTCTTCCCTCAAAATATTTTTTTTTTTAAAGATCTTTCTAAAAATGTAAATTTTATATATATTAAAAGCATGAACACTACGTCTGATTACTTTATTTTACAATATTATAAGAACACACATTTTATCAGACAATTAAATGCACTAAACCAACATGAGCGAAACATTGACCTGTGTCAGGACTCGAACCTGGGACCTTCAGCGCACCGTGCTAACGTTTTACCACTAAGCCACCCAGATCGATATTCTAACTCGGCAATTTCTCATTCTTATTCCTGTTGGAAACAGTGATCGGCCACAATTTGCAGTCACATTTAATTGTCTGATAAAATGTGTGCTCTTATAATTAGGAAGTTTTATTAAAAACAAATATCTTCAGAAAAAATGGCTGACTTGCAGATGAAATTTGATATGATTAACCCGTAACTGATTTGTGCTATTATAATACAGATGGTACACGGTCGTTGGCGGGGGTTTTATCTCTGTTTTGGCATAATTTTTTAGTTGCCAAGTTAATTAACAGTTTTTTGCTAATTAAGGATAGAAATGTATTTATTTTTTCACTGTATTTTATAAAAGCACGTAGATTAGGTTATTACTTGTCCAAAAATGCAATCCTTTTCCATTTCTGTCCTATATTTAAATCTGTAGGTTGTTTGAAAAAAAAAGGTTTGACGAAGAAAATAGTGATCATTTTAAGTAACTCGATGTTTTAAAAAAAATCTATATCTCTGTTTATAAATCACTTATGAAGATTAGTTTGGTCTCAAATTGAAGAATTTCTTCATTAGATTCTTTTAGTTTTCGTTTTTTTTTCTATGACGCTTGGTTCATTTGATATCTGATATTTTAATCTGGCATGTTTGGTCGATTTAACATTGTAAAAGTTGATTGCTGTAAGTAAGCAGTAGCGGTCTAAAGTCCAGTTCTTGGCGTTGTTTGTTTGGTGTTTTTTTTTTAGCTTGGCTTGGCAGAGCGACCACCCTGCTTGAGGAAAAGTAGTCTAAAATTATATCTGAAGGAGGAGATTGAGCTAGCGCGGATGGTGTCTCAAGCCGATTAAAAAGGATAAGATAAAATTCTCTTAACTTTTCTAAAGGTGAATCTCATGGCTTAATCCAATTGTATATCCAGGGGTTAAATCCAAGGCATTGCACATATCACATTTTGCTGAAAAAACTGAGTTTAAACATTAGTATGAGACTGAATAAATTCACATATTTCACATTCTTGATTAACTTTATATTTACTGAATTAGAGCACATGGACATTACAAGTATTCACACTAACATTAAGTTTAGATTACATTTAGATGACATTTTAGAGCTTATTCGCTCTACGTGTTTACACGTTTACATTTTTGTAGAGGACTGTAGAAGTTAAAGTCAAAAATAATAAGTTCAAAGTTTTTCATTACATCATTGGAAATTACGCATACGTCAGTGGAAAATTACACATTTCAAGGTCTGAGCGTAAGAACGTAATTGGAATAATAAAGTTTCATTTGTTGCTATAATTATTGTTCTAAAGTCTTTAATCTATTTCATATAATAATAGTTTATCAATTTAGAAGAGCTTTTGAACATTTATTTGAAGTTGAGTGGTCATAAATATCACTCTGCAATTCATTATGCGTTGAAAGATTTGTTGATTACTTTGAAGCTATTTCATTTCTTTATTAGACGATCAAGGTATTTCCATCTTTCCCTATTGCGAGAGGAAATGAAAGAGTGGTTTTTCTGTAAATGAATTTCTCGGATGAGGTTAATATTTCTAATAATATCTTCAATATCAATTTTTATTTTTAATATAAAAACGAACACATATACATTCAATAATAATCATGCACATAGTTTTTTTTTAAATGAAAATATTCAGGGCAGTCTTTTGAAAAATTGGGTCAACCCGACCTCGACCCGAAAGGATTTTAAAACACAACCCGCAATATTTAATGTCAACCTGACCCGTGTCGGGTCAGGTTCGGATAAACTAGGGTTACCAACCCGATGTAGGACTCTAATATAGACAATTCTGAAATGAAAATAGATGAATTGAAATCAGTAATATAAATGACACGACTTTTATTAAATTTTATTTAGATCATTTCATAAAATACGTTTAAATATAATATATAGACATTTATTCAACTAGTGAATATAAATAATCTTGATGAAATTTCAAATTCAGACGGATTTTTTTTACGAAACAACGCGCAGAAAAAAATAATCATTAGGCATTAATGATACCGCTTTAATAACTTCAATAAAAGTTTTTTAGCGTTCTTTAAATAAACAAAAGTAAGTTTTCTCCAGTACGAAGAAAAACTTTCTGATTTTTTTTTCATGTTTTCTGAAGTTGCTTATAAACTTTCACAAACATTTATTTATTTATTTATTTATTTATTTACTTTGGCAATATCCTATGAAGGATAACAAATGTATTTTAGGGGGATTTTTCTTACGAAACAAAGCGCTGAAAAAAATAATCTGCAATCATTAATGATACCGCTTTAATAACTTCAATTAAAAAAAAATTGCGTTCTTTAAATAAACAAAATTTAGTGTTCTCCAGTACGGAAAAAACTTTCTGATATTTTTTTTTATGTTTTCTGAAGTTGTTTATAAACTTTCACAAACTTTTATTTAATTGTTTTAATTAATCCGGGAATATCGTATGAACGATAACAAATGTATTTTAGTGGATAAATTAAAAAATAGTTTATCCTAAAATATATGTTTTCGGAACACGGAATCTTTAAAAAAACGGAAATACATACGGTCAAATATAATTTAATATCATCGTAAAAGAAGATTAATTTTTTTAACTTGGATAAATTAAAGCAACGGTTTAAGCAACGTACATAGATAGGGTGACTGCATCATTAGTTGACGTGTTAGGAATATTTTATGTTTTCAGATTTCCCCTCGCCTGATCTGTTCACCAAAAAAAAACAATTTCGAAGTGATTTTCCTCGTTTTCTTAGTGCTGAATAAAACAGAGCATATTTTGTAACTGTGCACATTTCTCTATACTGTGTCATTAACGCATGATTCAGTTCTAAGAGTAAAAAAAATAAATGTAATTAACAACAAGAACGAAAAATCATGCGTCAAGCATGGATTATGTAATACTTTCCAACGCTTCCAAAATAATTTTACAAATCATTACCGTTTAATAAGCTGAAAGATACGATCTAAGTAAACAATTTGGAAAACGCATAACATATTTAAAAACGTAATTTCAGGAATATATCTCCTTCTGGAGTTTCTGTCAATAAACGGAAACGTGTTCACGAACTTTTGTGCTGCGCTGTATATGAAATACAGAATTTATACACACCACGTAATAGACAAAAAGTGAGTTAAATTTAAAATCGCTTTCAGCAACTTAAAACGCACTTCCAGGAATTATTGTTAACAGACGGTAGAGAATTCTTTTGTGTGTCCCTGTAAATGAACGATGACTGCTATACACAAAATATTCTGTAGTAAGCTTCTTGTAATACACCTTAGTGATATATATCAATTACAATGTGTTTGAAATTGTGAAACATCATTACAATAAACCGCAAATGATTTTTCCTCATAGACCATAATGTAACGGAATTCTTTTGAGTGTCCCTGTAAAAAAACTATAAATGCTACACTTTTCAGTTGAAATAGAGAACATGCTATAGATAACGACAATAACATATAAAAATTGCAGGGAAATCCGAGCATATTTACGGGAGTTAGAGCAAGAGGGGAGAATGGGGAAAATGCAAGTTTTGGACCGACGCTGAACTCCTTAGAGATCGAATTTTTAAAAAAGATTGTCCAATTCTTGAATTGCCTTGAGGAATACATATATATTCCAAATTTCAAAGCTCTACGTCACAAGAAAGTAGGTGAAAAATGAGGCACAATTTTTGACTGCCACATACATACAGAAATGTAAGTTAAAAGAAAGTATGTAAAAAATTAGCAGAAGTTAGTCACCCGCTGCTATTTAATACTTAACCATTATCATTGGTCTGAAAAACTACTTTCATTTTGTAGCGAAATTGAACTACAAATACTTTATTGAAAATGCTATGTCTAAAACTACAACTACTTTATAAAAATTGTTGTGCCTACAACTACAACTACTTGTTTTAAAAAGTAGCGACTACAAAAAAACTTTTCAAATGTAGTCACTATTTCGCTAATTCCAGACTTTTGTCGAAGGATTTAATCTACGCTCGAAAATTATAGAACGGATTTAGTAAGCAACAGCGCCTCGTTACATCTCCTCGGCCGATATACAACCAAATGCAACAATGGAGGGCATTAAAAAAACTAGTTGATGTGCCAACACCCTTCTATCTCACACAGGTTTCGCACAAACTCAAAAGAATCAGCACCAATTTATATCAAGATCTAACTGAATCTAAATTTTATTAAATTCCGTGCATTAGTTCTTCAGATAGGACTATTGCTAAAATCGTGTAAATCCTGCAAAATGCAGCATAGCAGCGACACCTGTTGGAAGATTTAGACCAAAACCTAATCAACAACAGCTTATGTCAACGTCTAACTGAATCTGAAGTTTGATGAAAATCCGTGCATTAGTTCTTGAGATATTGTTATCGTGTTAATAATTAAAAAAGTAGCATAGCAGCACCACCTGTTGGGCTATTTACACCAAAACGTAAGCAGTATCTATTCATGTCAAGGTCTAACAGAATCTGAAGTTTGATGAAATTCTGTGCATTCGTTCTTGAGATATAGCTATCGTGAAAATCATTAAAAAAATAGTGTAGCAGCACCACCTGTTGGGATATCTACACCAAAACATAATCAACGTCTATTTATGTCAATGTCTAACTGAATCTGAATTTTGATGAAAGTAAGTGTATTAGTTCTTGAGATAGAGCTATTGCGGTAATCGCGAAAATTGCAGCATAGCGCGCCACCTGTTGGGCGATTTTCACCAGAAACTAATCAGCACCAATCTATATCAGGGAATAACTGAACATAAAGTATTATTAAATTTCGAGTATTAGTTCTTGAGATAGGGCGCACACAAAATATATGTCAGACAGATGTCACAGACTCACAGAGAGATATTTTCTAAAAACAGTCAAATCTTGTTCAGGACCTTCTAAAACGTATAAATCCGTCGAAAACAAGAAATCCAAAGATTTCATGAATCCAATACTGTATTTTTATAAAGATTGAAGTAAGTAATAAGAAAGACAACATACACGAAAATGCTTTGTGTTAGTCTCCAAAATATTAGTTTTTACACACATTACAACTTTCTAAGCGAAATTAACAGAGATGTGTAACACAATAAATAGCTTTATATAGTTACCCTAAAACGCTTTTAAATTACAACTTAGTCACTTTATTTGGGTATAAACCAAATCAGAACTCTGTATCTGAACAAGTGGTATAATTAGGGATAATTATTGTAATAGCATAATTATGCTTATCATACACCACTTAAATTTGATTTCCTATTCTTACAGTAAATTATCACTGACATTCGCATATTGCTGTGTAGATATAGATATAGCTGTATAGTACACATTTTGCACATAAGAGGCAAGTTACCAACACGAGGTTTGAAGAATGACATTTTTTTTTCTTCTGAAGTAACGTTAAATTTCTGTGATCGCTATAAACTACTGTTTTTTGTATCACGCTACTCGTAACATTACGTTTTTGAAAATGTAGCACGTTACCATACAAACTACTAGAAAAAGTAGCGATTACTTTGGTTTCGCTACTTCCAACCACTGGCCATGATTACAGACGATTATAATAGTCTTAATTCGCCAACGCCCATTATCATTTCCAAGTGACATGTCTTTGGAAGATCCTCCAGGCTTAGATTTTAAGTGAAAACGTGTCGCCTTGATTGTAATCTAGAAAAGATTAATCATAAACAAAAGTCCAATTTTTTTTTAATTTTTACATATGATTCTATAAACTTTTAAAGTTTTGTACTTCCTCCAAACAAGCAAGGACTTGAGTTTCTTCTTTTTGGGTGTAAAATTGTCCAAAAAGCACTAAATCTCATAATATTTTTGCCTGAATATTACAGTTATCTAAACGTTGAACTGATATTTGTAAAATTGCAAATTTTGATAATTTTTTGTTGCAGTGCTGTGATCTTGAATGTGTGTGCCAGTTACTTGTTAACATGTACTTTTTGATAAAATTTAATTTTTATTAATCTTTTCAAGTGAAAACAATACATTACAACCTATGAATTAAAATATATATATATATATAAGTTTACTTATAGGCTTTGAAGGGATAATTATTTTAGTACTAGGTGGATACGATATATTAATTATTCATCAACTAATATGAATTAAACAGCGATTTATGTGGGAACCATAGCAATCCATTGTACGTAAATGCATAGCATTTTTTTTTTATTTAAGGAAATCACTTTTCATGACCTAATATTCCCAAAACACAAATTGTCAGGGTATTAATGATGCCGCTTTAACAAATTCAATAGAAATGTCATTAGTGATTCGAAATAAAGAAAATGTGTGTTTTCCTATAATGACTGAGATTTTAATGTTTAATATCTTCGCAAGCCGATGATATATGTTTTCGTCTAACGGAAATATTTCTTCATTTTTAAGATAAATGAGATGAATTGTATTAAATTTGTTTTCCTGTATAAGTTTATAAATCATCGATCAGAAAAAAAGTAATAATTTTGCGGTACCAACATTATTTGAAAAACATACATAAATAGGAAAAATTATAAATATAATTATATATATATAATCTTAAACTAAATTAATTAACATTTTTGGCTGACATTATGGGAATCATCCGCCGATAATGTTTTTCATAATGTAGTTCCCCTAAAATTTTTTGCTGACTTAATTTTTTATCTCTCCTAGCACTTAATTGTCTGAGTATATTGTGTTTTAAAGCGATGATAAAATTATTATTATATATATACCGGGGGCGCCATAATTTCGTTAAAAATTTAAAAATTCATTAAAAAGGAACAAATAATGTTAGAATATTGAGGTTTCCACGAATCGAATTAGGGGAAATCGGATTTTTTTTAATAACAAAAATAGTTGTGGTTCAAAATGTTACTGATAGATGGCGCTGATATGCATAATATGATAAACACATTTATGAAAACCAGAATGTCAATAAAACACCTCGATTAACAAGATTCTTCGTTTGATGCCAGAAGTATGCTATCATTACTAGATCAAGTGTTGTTGGTTTAGATCTTTTACAAGAACGGAGAATCTGCAACAGGAGTATGGCGAAAATTCCGTACGGCAAAAGGACTCGAGACGAAAACTAGTCATTGGGGGCCACCGTAATACTTAACCATCGTGGATAAGCATAATATAAAATATGAAAGTAAAACATGAGTAACCTATTTATAAAATCCATTGCAATTCTAATAAAATCGTGGCTTGATGACGTCATAACCTTTAAATACTCTATTACTGAATTGCATAAAAGAAACTTCCTTATAACTCCAAAATTAATAATCCTATCAACTAACGGTTTACTGCGCCGGATTAAGCGTCTCATTTTCAATTAAAATATATCTTTGAATTAAAATTTGAATGAAATACAGGGTCATGAAAAATCGAAGAGTGTGGGAAATAGGATTACAAATATCTCGGCAACTCATTATCCAATCGACTTCGATCTTGAAGCAAAATTTATGTTTTTTATTGTCTGTTATATTCACTCCTTAAAATAAACAATTTCGAAAAATTTTATATACCTTTTATCAGAAGCAATATTTCGAGAGTCTGAAAAAAATAGTTCCCGATAATCGAGGTTACTGAAATTCAATAAGCTTCTTTCCATTATTACATACTAAGTACATACAAAATTTCAAGTCTCTTTCTGAATTTGTTCGGGAGATATAGCGTTTACAGACACACACGCAGGCACACAGACACACAGAGAAACGGACGGCATTTTTTTTCTAAAAAATGTTTTTTGGAATCTCCAGTGTCTGAAACGTGTAAATCCGTCAAAATTATTTTTTCGATTTTCAAAGCGATTACAAGACTTACCCTATACTACGAATGATGGGTAAGTGAAAAAGGTCCGTTTCATCTGCTGGGATACTGAAGGTTATCAGGCGCTTCGAAGAACAGGTTCGTTTGAAGAATCGTCCCCAAAGTAGAAGGCCCTCTTTCATATTATGCAAGCCAGTGTCTTCTATCAATATTTTTTAACCACAATTTTTTTTTTTTGTTACATGGCTACAATCTCATCAAGTAAAAGGTTTTTGTCAGACATTTTAAGAGACTAAGCCAAAAACTAAGCTGAACGGATTCCAATGTCAACAGCTATTAGCAGTTTGCCAGTCAGAGATTCTCACACGTAATAAAAATGAACATCTGCTATCAAAAACTGTAGCAAAAAAAACCAAAAAAAAATGCATTCAATTGATCACGCGTTGCAGTTATTCTTTCCCCTATTCCTGTTTTTCATTTTTTTTTTCTTTTCAATAAAAAAACTCCAAAAAAATTCAAATATTTGACTTTAATAGCAAGCAGACTACCCCATTTATCAGAAAAAACAGATATTTTCGATTTTTTTTTCCTGTTATTGAAATTTCGCCCCAATTTAATTGTGTCCCAAAAAACCGGAATATTCTGTATAGTATAATATAAAATAATTAAATGAAGTCTGTCACCATAAATTAAAATGAAATAAAATATTTAGATATAAATCAACAATTTTACATAGATAGCAAGAATAACAATGCTGTAATATTTTTCTTTTCCGATTCTGAAGATATTATTTTTCACGATAACGCTCATAAAGCCCGAATCTTCACTGACACCGCCCCAAAGACTTCAATAAAAATTTCACTAGGGATTCATAGTTGAACGTGAATTAAGTTTCCTACTTTTATAATTGATTGCTGCCTTAATGCCTGATGTAATCTCAAGCTATTGTAATTATTTTTTGTTATCGTATTGTTTTCTTTATTATACAAGCGATTTGTTATTATTTCTATAAAATGTGTTTTCATGGATAAATTTATGTATGATTGATCAAAAAATATTTGAATTCGGAAACTACAGAATTGTTTAAAAGAGAATAATGTGGTATATAAGACAATGAGGGAAAATATAAGATAAGATAATGAGGGAATAAAGATGGTCAAAATGAAAATTATACATTATTAGTACTGCATATTTGAATTAATTGTATTTAAAATCTGTTTAAGATACATCACGTAATGTTTATCGGTTTTTATCCTTTAGATATATAAAGTGGAAAAGTGTATACGATGTAGTGAAAATATAAAGAATTAAATTTAACTAAAACATTTGTTTAATTATATTTCTAATTTAAAATACTTTTTCCGTCTGAAACTTATAATATTTGTGTACAGTTATTTTTTCCCATTCAGATTATTAATTAGAGTAATGATATTTTAAACATCTATAAATTATATATTCATTATAAATCTAATATTTATTTTTAAAAAATTTTGAGATAGGAAACTAATTTAGAACCTGAAATGTCTACATTCTCTTATTCCACATTGATGAAATGGTTGATGCGTCATATCATTATCATTAATTTTTTTATAAAAGCTACATTAAAATTTGCTGTATTTAAACTATTTTGTAATAAACAGTCTTCAATGAAGATAGTATTTTTAATTATTTGAGTGATTTTTACGTCTACGTTTTATCAAATGTACGTCACTACAAATAAAGCTTTATCCTAGAATTTCGATCCATACTAAAGTAGTTATATAAATTAAGAATTTCAGAACTTTTTAACATAATAAATGAAAAGAAAATCGAGAATTAGTATTGCGAACGAAAATTTAAATAACTAACCTGTTCGACATTACTTTTCTGTAAAAACAAATACAAAACTTTCATAGAAACAATTTATGTTCATAATTGATTATAAAAATCGTATGAAATTCATCGAATACTTTTTTAGTTTACTTTTTCATCTTTGAAACTTTGAAAACACACACAAAAAGAAGATTGAAGATTGTTTTGCCAGAACAACTTTTACTATTTAAATACGAATGATGTCGTTTTAATGCGTTTTAAGGAAGTGACGAAACAAAACATTTTGTTATTCTGATGATTTACATATAAAAGTAGAACGAAAATTCTGCTTTCAGATAAAAAGTATATAAATGGACATGAAGTATCAGAATATCAAATAGTTACCAATTTAATCTGATTAAAAGAAATTTGCATGATTTCTGTTTCAAAGTTCTCTAATTTAGTACTGCACAATATCGTACTTTGGGAGAATAGAAAATATTCTAGTGGTCGCAATCTGATTGCAGTTTAGTATTATGTTCTTACATACCTTCATTTTTAGAATTTTTTTTTTTTTCAAAACCTGTTAGAAAGCCTTAAAAGATAAATACTAAATATAAATTAATTTTTTTTTATGTTTCTGGATTTTTTTTTTTTTTATCTGACGACAGAATACTGCTTAAACTAAACACATTGATCTTTTTAAAAACTCATAAATACACGTTTCTAAAAAAAGTGTTTTCTTTAAAATCAATGATTTTACTTATGTATATTTTAATGCTGATTTTGGTAAACCTTGTAAATAAGTAAAGTGAAAAATAATATAATATACTGAAAATATAAAGAATTAAATTTAACTAAAAGATTTGTTTTAATATATTTTTAATTTAAAATACTTTTTTCGTCTGAAACTTAATATATGTAGGTTTAATTATCTTTTTCTCTATTCTGGGTATTAATTAGAGTATTAATATTTTAATCTTCTATAAATTATATATTCCTAATAAGTTCCAAATGTATTTACAAATTTTTTGAAATAGAAAAATAATTTAGAACCTGGAATGTCTACAATCTCTTATTACACGTTGATGAAATGGTTCATGCGTCATATCATTATCATTAAATTAAGATACATTAAAATTTGCTGTATTTAAACAATTTTTAATAAACAGTCTTCAATGATGTTAGCAAGTTTAATTTTTTCCGTGATTTTTACGTTTACGTCTTATCAGATGTACGCCACTACAAATAAAGATTTATCCTAGAATTTCAATCCATATTAAAATAGTTATATAAATTCAGAATTTCAGAAATTTTTAACATAATAATTTAAAAGAAATTTGAGAATTAGTATTACGAACGAACAACTAATTTTTGTTTAAACTAGAAGGAATTTAAACAACTAACTTGTTCGTGATTGTTTTTCTGTAAAATGAAATGCAAAACTTTCACAGAAACAATTTATGTTCATAATTATTTATAAAAATCGTATGACATTCAGCGAATAATTTTTTTATTGACTTTGTTATCTTTGAAACTTTGAAAACACACACAAAAAGAAGATTGAAAATGGTTTTGCAAGATCAACTTTTATTATTTAAATGCGACTAATGTCGTTTTAATGCGTTTTAAGGAAGCGACGAAACGAAACATTTTGTCATTCTGATGATTTACATATAAAAGTAGATAGAAAATTCCGCTTTCAGATAAAAAATTATAAATGGACATGAAGTATTAGACTATCAAATAGTTACCAATTTAATCTGATTAAAAGAAATTTGCATGATTTCTATTTCAAAATTCTCTAATTTAGTACTGCACAATATCGTACTTTGGGAGAATAGAAAATATTCTAGTGATTGATATCTGATTGCAGTCTAGTATTATGTTCTTACATCTCTTCATGTTTAGAATGTTTTTTTTTTCAGAACCTCTGTGAAAGCCTCAAAGGCTAAATACTAAACATACGTGGATTTTTTTTTTCAGTTTCTGGCATTCTTGTATATCTGAAGACAGAAAACGGCTTAAACTAAACACATTGAGCTTTTAAAAACTCATAAATAATGCACATTCCTAATTAAATTATTTTCTTTTAAATCAATGGTGTTACTTATGTATATGTAACTGTCATATTCATACAAAAATAAAAATATGAAATCTATCAAATTTTTCTTTTGTTTTTACTATATTTTTATATGTTTTTTTCCTTCATTGGATTTTATTGAATTTCATGCATTGCTAAATCTTATTTGAATAGTAAATTTTAATTATTTTTTTCTTTTTCATAACTCATACTGTTAAAACAAAACAAATATAATTTGATTATACAGATTTACTGTTTTAATTTATTTTTACTTGATAGATTTCAAATGTATTTTGAAAAATAAAATAAAAATCTAAATGAAACAATATATCGCGGAACTAATGTATTAAACATCTGTGCTATTTTTAAAATATAAACTAGTTGCAGTAATCATCTTTGTTAAAAAAATCATATTTATTTTTCTTTAATGCAAATACACTCAAGAATAATTTATTTGTCATGCCCGCTTTTAGAATCAGAAAAACAATTGAAATTATTTAGAATTTATTTGTGTTATTAATGAAAACAATAGCATATCATATTTACATTTGTTATGGGATATTTTTTTAATAGTAATTCAAAATATTTAAGATGCATAAAATATTTTCAAATTAAACCTGAATTTATTTTGAACAATATAATGAACACTTGAACAATATAATGATTACGAAATAAAAATGCTAAATAATTAAATATTCGCCCATAAAGGCAAAAACAAAATATATGTTGTTGTTGTTTTCTAATATTGGAAAATTTGCATAAAAATTATATTCTACCTATCAAAACGTTGGACTAAGGACTATGCAGGGTATTACATGAACAAAATGTTTAAAATTTGTAATAATGCATTTGTTTATTATAAAAGAAAATTGAGTGTTTTAGGTTAAAAAAAAGTCGTAATGATTTTTTTACTTTCTTCTATCTATAATAGAAAAAAAAACTATTGTATTTTTTCGAGAGGTTTACACGTTTTAGCGGTCAGAGTTCCCGAAAATACATCGTAACGATAATACATCGTAACGATGTATTATCATATGATATCCACGCAGTCTGGAATGAATTAATGCATCATTGATTACCTTTCCCATCCCACCTTATTTCCAAACCCTTGAAGTAAAATAGTTTATTCCGGGCAAGCAAGAAAACGCAAAGAGATAACAACTCAACTCAACAATTTAATTTTTTCCACTGATGATGACCGAGTTTCGATTGAAAACGTTTTGAAATTTTTTAAAATGACTTTAATGTGCTTTTAAATGTTTTTATGTATGTTTTTACGGACCTTCAAGCAATATATTTACATTTAGTTGTATCTTAATGAATTTTAGCTGTTAAACAAGGTGAATTTGCACTGAAATTTTAACTTTTATTGTTTCGACTAAATTTTATATTTAGATGTAATGTAATAGCTCAAAAATTTTGCAGAAAAATATTGCAAAAATTGACCTGAAGGTGGCGTTGTGATAGCGGATTTCGTGCGACTGTTAGGACGGGAGCGGTAGCTGTTGAAAAAAAACACACACTGAATCACCCAATTGTCCAATTTAGGTTTAATTTGCATATTTATAATAAGCAAAATTTTACACGTTATTTGATATATTACTCGTTGATTAGACTTCATTACTTCATTTTGTTCTTCACTCCATCCCCCATCTCCTACTCTCCCATGGTTTTGAAGCATCTATTGACAAAATTTGAAGTTTAATAAAACAAATTACACTTTTTGAAGTGTTGACATGTATAGAAGAAAGTTTTGAGATTGGCAAATCCGACTAGTTTTTTTTTTTTTTTTTTTTTTTTTTTTGGAAAAGGGTATTTATATTCGGGAAATGTTACAATTACTTTAATGTGCATCTTTTTCAAAACACAATTATCAATCGCTATTTTTAATTCTTTAAAATAGCAAAATTACTTTAGGCAAAATAAGTACGTAATTGTTTCTCTAATGCATGGAGTTTTGAAAATATATCTGGAGTTTTCTAAATTTTAAAAAAATGAAGTAATTTTATCATATTGGATAAGTTACTTTAAATTTTGTTCCCCAAATGCTAAAAATGTTTGTAAATTGCAGATAAATGTATCATAAGAAAGTGATGACAAATGATATTTTGAAACGAATATTTAATCATTAAATATCATTTATTTAATAATAATAAATATTGGTCCTTTTCGATTATCGATACGCAATTGCAATGTGGCACCAGGCATGTTTGTATCGAATGTGTTTACTGCACATAGTCAAGTGCGTGATAATGTTTAAATTTAATTTGTCGATTAGACAATATTTATTAATTTCTTCTTACAATGAATTTATTTTTTTTTCGTACGAATACGAGGCAGGAAATTTGAAAAATACGTAATACATTAGGGAAAAACTTTAAACTCTAAAGACAGCCGCCTGATTAAAAATATTGGTCGTTATATCTAGTTGAAACATCTTTAATTACCATCGGAAGATGTAATTATTCGGAACCATTTTTTAAATTTCAGCTTGATTTTTGCAGTTTACTTGTCAGTAATAATTAAAAGATTTATACAAAATCTAAAAACTGTTATCTACAAATTAAAATTATTCTAGTCGTATTCAACATTGATAAGAAGTTATGCATAAAATCATGACCAACTAACTGATATAAGGAAGCATTGCATTGCATTGCAAATAATAAAAATAATGATAATAATAATAATAATAAACAATAATAATAAGCAATATTAATAAACAATAATAATAAGCAATATTAATAAACAATAATAATAAGCAATATTAATAAACAATAATAATAAGCAATATTAATAAACAATATTATTAATAATAATAGTATTAATACACAATACAAACAATAAAATTTATAATGCACAAACATGAAAATAAAAATAAATAAATAAAGGAACAAATAATATAACAAAAACAAATGTACAGATAATACTCTAATTACGAATAATCAATGAAACATAGCATTGCATTTAAACTAGCATTTCACAGTAAAACATTTTCATTCTAATAAATTTACAGTAGGTCATTTTCATCTGTTTTAGCTTATTAAAAACTAGCTCAAATACTTAGCTAAGTATAGCTTAAATTACAGAATCAAGGTGTAAAGCTTTTTTTTTTTTTGGGGGGGGGGGGGGAATAGAAAAAGAAGAAATTCATAAGCAGTGATGATCATCAATTTTGGTTAGAGGAAATAAAATGTGTTTTCGAGATCCAAATATGGTCACATTTATTACATATGCTGTCTCATAGTCACCAGTTTCCAATTTCTGGATGTGAATGGTGACTAGGTGACCACAAGGGGGAAAACTACAATACAATCGTGTCCAACTTTCTTAAAACCAAGTATACATAAATAAACAATATATAATTATGTACTACTATACTATCTTTGAAATGTTATTGTTCGGAAGTACAGATTGATTTGAACAGTTTGATTTGAAACTTTTAACATTAAGTTAAACTTACACTAACATTAACGCATAAGCTAATTTAACAAGGAACAATCAAAAATTATTAAAAAGTCTGTTTTAAGTTCAATTCTCCATAATAAAGATATTTTCCTGATTGTCGCGTTATCGGTCATATTATTTTATTCCATTTTCATAAAGATTTGGCGCCATTCGGCTGATAAAATGGGGGTAATTTCGTGTTATACTAATCGAAACATTTTCAGCTCTAATATTGGGATCATCTAAAAACAATTACCGCTATAACCGAAACAGGCATAAAAGCGTAGGAAATCTGTATTAACAAAATGAATACGATCATATTTTATGAATATTCGTTCTCAAACATTTGTTTATATTTACTAAATGGGAAAGGTACTTTCCTCGGTAAGACCAAAGCGCCAAAGCTATATGAGAGCATTATAGGATATATCTTGACTAAATATACCGGGGATTTCCTAAATACTGGTGTGAAATACCGTGTGCGTCAAAATGATTTCCCTGATCACAAATGACAGTAAGAAACGTTTTACTAAATATTAGGAATTTGCAAAATACTACCGTGAAATATCAAGTGAGCCAAAACGTTTACCCTAATTGCAAATGACAGTAAGTTAGTTGCAAACAATGGTATTGAGAAACACTTAACTAAATATTGTCGATTTGCTAAATACTATAACTTAGTTTCAAACAATGATATTAAGAAAACCTTTGGTAAATATTGAGGATTTGCTAAATACTAGCGTGAAATATCGGGTGAGCCAAAATGATTTTCGTGATTACAAATGACAATAATTTCGTTATAAACAATGACAGGAAGAAACACTTTACCTAATATTGGGGATTTGCTTAATACTAGCGTGGAATACCCGGTAAGTCAAAATGATTTCCCTTATTATAAATGCCAAAAACTTCATTGTAAACAATAAGAGAAAGTAACGCGTTAAACACTTTACAGAAATAAGTTCAAAAGTTTGTTTAAGTGCTCCATAACTGGTCTACGTGGTATCTTTTAGTCACACAAAAAACATCAATATGGTAGTCCATTTAATGCTAGATACCATTGTGAATGCATTATGCAAGGCTTCTTGTTATGGGGATATTTGCATATAGTGAACAAACTGAAGATGTGCATTGTGAATACACTAACACCAGTGTCTATATGCACACAATATCTGACGTGAAATAGACTACTTCATGGATGTATTCCGTGTGTCTAAAAAGGACCGCATAAAACAGTTATAATGTGCGCAAAAAAAAATCCTTCTTTAATGTATTTAAAGCGTTTCTTCCTACTTCCTATCATTGTTTGCAATGAAATTTTTGGCAGTTGTAATTAGGGTAAATAACTTTTAATCGCGCCGTATATCACTAACATCGGTGTTTTTACTTTTTGTAAACGTTGAGGCAATATTGTTAACAAATTATTCTCAAGCGTAATATTTCCGACCCAATATTTTTGAAGTATTGATACTTAAGTGCAGTTGTTTTTAATTCGAAGTTAAACTTTCAAAAGTATTATATATTTTATTATTATTATTATTATAGTTTTGAAATCCCATTAACGTTTATTCACAGTCATTTGAGTCCAGTTAAATTTTTAGTAAATATTTAAAGTAAATGTATACGAATGTAATATTAAAAATGATCCGTATCCTCATTATTGTTCTTTCATGGTAATTTATAGTATATATAAATATATCATATTATATATATTATCATATCATATTATATATAAATATTTCATAAATTAAAAAAATATATTAAATTTCAAGGCAATATCATTATAAAAAATGAAAATATGGACAAGCTGTCAGATTTCCGATTTTATAGGCCCTTGTACCGATTAAGTTTTAAAAAAAATAGCTTAAATTAATATTTAGAAAAACTTCGATAAATAAATAGTTGAGTGCCACACTATAAAATTAAATTTCTAAAGATTAATCTATTTTTAGCAATGTATTAAGCACTGAACTTATAAGAGAAATAAGATTAAATACTTTGTGAGACGTGTTCTCTTTTTAGAATATCAGAAATCACAATAATTTATCATCTAAACAAAGCAAAGCTTTTGATTATAATAGAAGCCATTTTATTTAACGTCATATTAAAGATTTATTATTATATCAAGGCTTTGCTTTGTTTAAAAAATTTATATAATAAAAACTGAACAAAAATACTTTTATCAGTATAACGATAATATTAGTTAGGCACATAATTTATTTCTGTGTAATGTTTCGAACATATTATCTTATATTAAATATCTTCTCAGAGTGTGTTATTTGAATAGAGGAATCTTATAAAATATTCCATTACTTTAATAGTAAAAATATTTATCTAATAAAAGTTACCAAAGTAATTTTGGACAAATTTTATAATTTTAAACATTTTTTACAATTTTTTTACAATTTTTTTCAAAAGTTTTAATATTTTTGCAATTTTTACATTTTTAATTATTGCAAGGAACAGTATTTTTAAACTGAAATCTTAATCAAAATACATGATATAACAAACAAAAGAACACCAAAATCAATATTTTTTTAAATTTAAACATTAGAGTAATTATATATTTAAAATTTAAAATAGGTGGATTGAACTTTGTTCCGTTATATTAAAATAAATAATCAACGTAAAAATAGCACAAATAAAAATATATAAAATGGCAAACAGCTGTTTCGGAGCTCCTAAAGCTCCATCATCAGTGCCAAATTTAAAATATTAAAAACTGACCCAAAAATTTAATCCATGTAGGTATGCTTGCGTCTCCGCACGCGACCAAGATAGAATGGCGGTGAGTGTTTTAAAAACAACAGCGGAGTCAGGAATCACATGTAACGTAGGAGGCCTATAGAAGCGCTCGGTCAGACTGGGCGAGATTATGTACAGAGGAGAAAAAGGGGAGGGGGAGGGGGAATTGAAGATAATGAATTAAATGAAATGGCCGAGCGCTTCTATTGGTCGCCTACGTCACATGTGATTCCTGACTCCACTGTTGTTTTTAAAAAACTCACCGCCATTCTCTCTTGGTCGCGTGCGGAGACGCAAGCATACCTGTATGGCTTAAACTATTGGATCAGTTTTTAATCTTTTAAATTTGGCACTGTTGATGGAGCTTTAGGTGCTCCAAAACAGCTGTTTGTCATTATATATATATATTTTTTTTTTTTTGTGTGTGTGCTATTTTCATGTTGATGATTTATTTTAATAATGATATATTTATTGTTTATACATGCGAAATACTTAAAATTTAACGTCTCTGCCTCAGAAAGTCTTCTTATATAGGACCCCAAACAATTTTGAGATAACAATGAGACAGAAATTCAGTAATTTCCATTTGGAATTAGTACCTTAGAAATACCGTATCTTTGCTAAGTTTGCTTGAAGCATATCAGAAATTCACTAAATTTAACTAATTCATTTTAGGTCAGATTGACTAGATAATTCCAAAAAATATGGATGCAGAAAACTTTAGCGCAATATTATTCAAAAATGTCTGAATTTTGCGCAAAATATAGCTAATATTGAAACAATGGCATAGCTGATAACAGTCCGTTTTTCAAATTAAATAAATATAATTTGAGCATATTTTATTTTATGTGGTTAATTGTAAACTTTCTTTATTTAATAAAATTTCTAGTTCCGTTTGACTTTAAAAAACATGAAGGTTGGCAGTTATGCAGTAATATTTTATTCGTACTGAAAAAGCCATTTTATTCACACTGTTATTTATGTCTTATGCCACAAATGCAAACGTTTTATATTTCATGCTAGTATTTTAGCAGTTTTAAGAAATTATTTGTGTTAAATTGGCAAAATTTTCACAAAACATAAAAGTTAAATTTATCATAATTTTATATGAAACTAATTCACTATTGCAAAAGATTAATTCAATGTTGTTGAATGTTATTTTCTTCATAATGATATATTCTGCTTTCTTTTTATGCTGCAATTGAAATTCCTATAGTACACTAATATATCCTTAGTTAATTCACCATTATTTAAAGTAAGAGGCTGGGTATATAGTATATTCTGCTTTCTTTTTATGCTGCAATTGAAATTCCTATAGTACACTAATAATATCCTTAGTTAATTCACCATTATTTAAAGTAAGAGACTGGGTATATAGTATATTCTGCTTTCTTTTTATTCTACAATTGAAATTCCTATAGTACACTAATATATCCTTAGTTAATTCACCATTATTTAAAGTAAGAGACTGGGTATATAGTATATTCTGCTTTCTTTTTATGCTACAATTGAAATTCCTATAGTACACTAATATATCCTTAGTTAATTCACCATTCTTTAAAGTAAGAGACTGGGTGTATAGTATATTTTCAAAATATTAAAGTATCCTACTCCAAATGTGTGTGATTTTGAAAATATGGCTATACTCATATGAAATTCTTTTTCTGATAGTACAAAATATGCTAATTTATGAAAAATATACTATAGAATTTACTGTTTTGGTATAATTCATTGTAAAATGTCTCAAAAACTAAAAAGCATTAAAAATTACCAATTTTATTATATACGTTTAAAATATTTGTTTTGCTGAAATAAGCTGTTTCTCTTCCTTTGTGCACACTCTGTATATAATTAGATAGAAAATAAAACAGCCACATGAAAGTAAATCATAAAATATGACTGTATGTATGTATCGTCATTTTTCCAGCTGAAGCATACATCCAGTAATGGTAAAGGTCCGATTATTACTTACCCATCATACGTAGTATAGGGTAAGTCTTGTAATCGTTTTCAAAATAGAAAAAAAATGGCGGCTTTACACGTTTCAGACACTGGAGATTCCGAAAAACATATTTTTAGAAAAAAAAAATTGTCGTCCGTCTGTGTGTGTGTGTGTCTGTGTGTGTGTCTCCCGAACAAATTGAGACAGAGACTTTAAATTTGGTATGTACTTAGTATGTAATAATCGGAAGAAGCTTATTGAATTTCAGTAGCCTCGATTATCCGGAACTATTTTTTTCGGACTCTTGAATATTCGTTCAGATAAAAGGAATACAAAAATTTTCGAAATTGGTTTTCTTAAGGAATGAATATAAAAGACAATACAAAAATATAAATTTTGAATTAAGAATGCAGTCGATCGGATAAATAGTTGCCGAGATATTTGTAATCACATTTTCCACACTCTTCGATTTTTCATGACCCTGTATTTCGTTCAAATTTCAATTAAAAGATATATTTTAATTAGTAAAGAGACGCTTAATCCGACGCAGTAAACTGTTAGCTAATAGGATTATCAGTTTTAGAGTTATAAGGATGCTTCTCTTACGCAATTCAGTAACGGAGCATTTAAAGCGAGGCTAACGAAAAAGACAGGCTACCGCGGTGCATTCCACTTATCTTTTTTTACAGACCGCTAGAGTGACGTGTTGCTCTTTTCGTACACCTCCATTGGTGCATTCGAGCATCACGGGACTCCCGCGGTCTGTAAAAAAAGATACGCGTAAAGCACCGCAGTAGCCTTTCTTTTTCGTTAGCCTCGATTTAAAGTGCATGACGGCATCAAACCAGGATTTTATTCGAATTGAAATGCATTTTATAAATAGTTTACACATGTTTTATTTTCATATTTTACATTTTGCCTATCCATGATGGGTAAGTATTACGGTGGCCCCCAACGACTAGTTTAATTCCCGATGCAATTTTGGCAACAGTTAAAGTTACTCCATTATTGTGATGAACAACGAGAAAGATGGAAATAATGGGAATTGTTATTTTTCTACTAATATCACTTTCTCATTAAAATTGAAAACAAAAACGTATTTCCAAATTGAAATTGTCTTTGACTGTTGGCAAAGGTGGAAGACTTGAGCGAACGAAAATGACATTATTTTTTAAAGAAAGTTTGTGATAGTGCAGAGTACATTTTCGAAGAACATATGAAGTATTCGATGGTTAGAATATTTCGCACCAGAATTTTAACTTTGATAGAAAGACAAGTTCAGTAATTAAGGACAGTGTTCTGTCTAATCAAAAAATATATAAGAAAGGACTAATGTCAGACCTTTATTAGTAAGCTTTGAATTTTTCTAATTTATAAAATTATGCAGGGTGGTTCAGAACTATATGTCAAAAAATGTAAAGGCAGGTAGAGGGGACTAAATAAGCAGATTTAGTATAGGAATGAGGGTGCGGAAATCCCGCTTTGGGGCAGTAGAAGTCGCTGTTGAGTTCGTCGGATGAAAGCGTTTCGCTGGCTTGAATCGTCATTCCTTCCAGGGATTTCAAGCAAACAGCATCGTTAGATCAATGCGGTGTCCTTCGACATGCATTTCATGTATGGGGCTGCGCAAGAAAATGGAGCGGCTGCTCAAAGAATGTGCACATTCAACGGCTCTTGGGCTTGTCGAAGGAGAATCCTCTACTGTGCGTAGTAATTCTTCTTTCACTGCAGGCATTCTGCGATATCTTCCATTGCCCGTATCATGCATGGAAGCATAAAACCATCCACTCCCGCACAACTCCCATTGAAGACGCTCAAATGTTCAGCGTTCTGGCGGAATCCTACCCAGGAATCATTCCATGTACATCCTTTGAGCAGCCGCTCCATTTCTTTGCGCAGCCCCATATATGAAATGCAAGTCGACAAATTCCCCATTAGTGTAAAGATTCATGTTGCTCTAAATCTGTGCTGGAAAGGACGATTCAAGCCAGTGAAATGCTGTTATTCGCCAAACTCAACAGCGCCATCTACTGCCTCAACGCTGCGTTTCTGCACCAACATTCCTATAAAAAATCTGCTTATTTAGGTCCCCTCTATCTGCCTTTACATTTTTGAACCACCCTGTATGTGAGTAATGCTTGCACTACTCATTCATAAATTTAATAGTAACTTTGGTTAGTTTGAAAGAAGTCCCCTGCCCCTTTTCGAGTATATTTGATTGATTTCAAAAGAAACTTAGATTAATATTTTCCGAATCGGGGGGTATTTCACTGCTCGTATTTCCTAGCTTTAGTTCATTAAACTGTTGAACTTGTTACTTTTTAAAGCTTAAATGCTTACTTCTCCTAAAGCAGAGGTGTCAAACTGTGACCCGCTGGATACAACTAAAATCTTATACTAATCTTTTCCTTATCTAATTGTCGAATTTCTGCGATTCAAGCAGTCGACCATTTCTTTAAAAAATTAGTGGTATCTGGCTGGCCACAGTTTGACACCCTGTGACTTAAAGACATGAAAAGTAAAGAAAGCAGCATTATTACAAACCTCCATTGTAAATATTTTTTTATTTAAATCTAACACTGAATAAAATTAATATTATTTTTTTTCTAATTATAAAATACAATTAAATTTATTTTCACCATGGTTACAGAAAGCTCTCGTGGAATGCAAATACAACACATCAAGTTGCCAAGCATTATTTATAATGATTATGCCTACATGAATAAATAATATATATAGTATTTATAAAGCAAAAACGTGTCCGCGAGAAACGTTGATGTCATACTGACGGTGGCAACACCTGACCAATAGATTTCGGTTTTAATGCTTTTTTTTCTAAACATCGCACAATTTAAATCTTTATAGCGCCGAATGGGAAAAAATGTTATTTTAAATATAATTTATTAGAGAACTGTATCTAAATTTTCAAGCATACGTTTCTATTTATCTCTATCGCATGCGGCTCGATTGCAATAAGATTAACTCGTTTGCACTTACACCAATATAAATAGTTCTTCGTTTGTTTCCGGCTAGTTTCCATTTCAAAATAGAAACTTCATCAATTAATAAATAATATAGTATAACAATATAACTGTAGACAAAAATTCCTTTACATTAATCTATGAATAAAATTCTACATCTCTTTCTATAATACATTTTTAATCTATAATGTAATAGTTTCTTATCTTTTATGCATGTTCCGACAAAGATCTTATCTTTGATGCATGTCCAGACAAAGCTCTTATCTTTGATGCATGCCCAGAAAAAGCTCCTATCTTTTATGCATGTCTGGTTAAGCAAAACTTAAGAGAAAAAGCTTCGCTTTAGAAAATATTCTAATGAATGATTTTTACCATTGTACATCCTAGAGCGGAGATTGCTTTTGTGAAAAGGCGAGAAGAACACTTTTTACGAAATATCCGAAAAGTCAGGGTGAAATCATGCATTATTTTGAAGCGAGACATTTTATGAATAATCAAAAAAGTGGAAAAGTGGGGATGAAATCATGCATTAGTATAATACTATACTACTATACTTACTATACTACTATACTAGCTGACCTCCGCCGGCGTTGCCCAAGCCCGTGATAATAAATTTAAAAAGAAACATCAAGTTTTTATTATTTTATATCTTTAACCGCATTTTGTATGAAATTATATTTTAAAATAAAACATTCGCAAAAAAATATTGATATTTAGGTGATAAAAGCGCTGATTTTCTTGGATTTTTACGTAGGGTTGTTTTATAGTTTTAAAATAAAAAGTTCGTTTTGCCCAAACTGTTTGAAATCTTTATTGGTGATAAATAAACCGGCTTTATAGCCCGTGTAAAAATTTCGTGAAAAGATATCGTTATCTAGTTTTAAAAGAAATTTTTTCTTCTCGCTTTTTCGTCTGTTTGTTTGTTTTCACTCGTCTCCTTTAATATAGCAATAAAAAATTGTTCTCATCTTCCGAACTCTCTGATGTTTCAATCCGTTATAAATATATAACTGTATCCAAGCTCTCTTTAACATTTTACGAAAAATATGCGTATTTAGTAGTGGAAACATGAGTTCTTAAAAAAAAGCTTTAGCTTTCAATGTCAGAGCAAAATCAGAAATATTAGAAGGTCTATGCTTTCAATGCAATGGTGACTCCATCTGTTTTCAATCAACCCTTTTCAATTCCCCTAAGCTAAACAGGTGAGGGCTAATCCATCAGGTTCCCCCTTGCTGAGGGGAGAAGCCTTCAAAAAATGTTGGCGCTTGCGCAAAGAGACGATATTCGTGTGGAAAATTTGACAGAATGCGCTTTTTGTTTTAAATATATAGATATTTTAAAAAAAGACATATAATCGAACTACGTGTTTAAACCATTAAAGTTATCACAATCAAATGGGCTGCTGCAATTAGCGATCTTTGGTAATTTTTTTTTTTTTTTTTTTTTTTGTCAACAAGAACTCCTGACATGCGGCTAATGCTAAACCATTAGTTTGAATAAATTTCAAAAGTTTTTTTTATACATATTGATATTTTTCCATATAAAAATGGCTTTTGGTTGCCAATCTTAAAAAAGTATATATATTAAATATAAAGAAACCTATTAGAATATTTAATGAAAAAAGTGGTTTTCACCTATATACTGTAACTCTGGATCCCATATTATAATTAATAAACTTAACTTGAAACATATTAATAGTTTTGGGTAGTTATGATAAATACCATAAGAAAAGAACACATATATATTTTTTTTTTCTTGACGGATTCTAAGACTATTTATATATCTTCCTATGTAATCGTAATAAATTTTAATTCTGAATAAGTCACAGGAGGAATGTTTTAATAAATAACTGTTATGTTCCGATTCCCTGAAGTATTTTTAATTAAACTTATAAATTTTCTATGATGCATCCTAAAGACAATTTGGAATAGAAAAATAATTTTGTGGATCGCTATTTGTCTGTTTATGTCTGTTGTCTAATTTACGCTAGAATTACTTTGTCTTTATTCTTTATCAATGGTAGTTTAATTAATCTGAAAAAAGGGTTGTCTTTATTTTTTTTAATATCATTGTTATATATTTTAAGTAATATATTATTATTGCATGTCAGTTTTTAGCATTAAAAACAGTCGTGTATATCACATTTATTTTTGGAAGATTTAAATAAAAGAAGATTTCTTTGTATTTGGCATATTTGTATGAAACGTGTAATTGTGTTTTTATTATTGTTATTATTATTATTGTTGCCTTAATAGTCCATGATAAAATTTAGGACTTTTATTTTTAAATTGCAGTTGCTTCCGCTTTAAGAAATCCTCAGGATAAATATGTGTTAAAATTGATCATAAACTTTATTTTTGTTTCAAAATGAGTAAAATCAGTAGTATTTTTTTTCCATTCTTAAAATGAATAGGGTGTATTTCTTATTATATTATGCCAGAAAACATTTTTCATTTTCTACTATTACATATTAAAGAATAAAAGTAACTAATTTTATTTTGTACCCAAAATATAATTTTTTAAGTAGAAATTATTTATATTCGAAATGATTCTCTAACTTAAAAATATAAATATTATTTTTTCCACATTGACAACTCAAAGACAACTGACTAATTTAACAATTAATTTTATTTCCTGTCTGACTGAAATGTTCATGTATTTTCTCCTAGATTAATGACTGAGAAGCGAACATCCCTTCTTGTTTAAAATGTTCCTCTATCTTATGGATAAGGGTGTTGTTTTTTCCAGATTCACAACTAATATCTTTCTGATCGATTTACCAATTTTTTTTTTCAATTTCTGTCTTCATGAACTGTTTTTGTGCTTTCAGATTAATGACTGCAACGCTAAGATGCCTTTTGTTTTTGACAAGTACGATACATCCTTTATTGGAGAATTTTGCTATCAAAAAACCATTTTTTCATAATCGCCATCAGCGAAAAATTGGCTTTAAACATCCATTTTGACACTACTTCATGAAAGATCCTTCCTGTTCGTTTATATGTGAATATTTTACGCCCGTACCAAATTAAAAGATCTTGTGAAAATGTCAGAAAGTAGCAAGATTAGATTTGAAAAAAATATATATTCAAGAATAATACAATAAAACTAAAACCTGATTTCACTAAAATGTTCTGTTAATCAAAAGCAAAAATCTCATTCATAAAAATGATTAAATATCATGCATAAATGTTAGAGAATATTAATTATAATAAATTCGCTATTTTTATTTGTTTATTGCCGAAACGTCAGTTTAGGCTCACTGTGGAGACCCGAAAAGTTTTTGGTTTCCGTCTGTTTGTCTGTCTGTCTGTCTATTTGTCTGTCTGTTTGTCTGTCTGTTTGTCTGTCTGTTTATCTGTCTGTCTGTTCCGCGATAACTGCCGTAAAAATCGTCCTATTAGGTTGATTTTTGGTGGGTATGTTGGTGAGGTACCCAGAATTAGCTTTATAGTTTTTAGTTACATTTGGCTCATTCGTTCGAAAAATATAGAACATTTCTTTTTAGGTCATAATGCTTTTCAATGGGAAGTCAGACGATTTTTTTAATTTTAGAATTTACCGAAAAGAAAATGCCGCATTGGGATAATTATAAATGCTAAATTATGGATGCTAAATCTACGAAATGGAAATCATAATTTAATCCAATCGCTTTGAAAATTTGCTATCATATTTATTAGAATTCCGAAATTAATTGTATAAATTATTGGGAAATTTTATGCATGAATTTGAAACATGTGAAACATTTTAATGTCTCATTTTTTACAAAAATTTCCGATGCATTTTTTTTCTCGTTCATTAAATGGTTGCTAAGCAACTATATTTCAAAGAATATGAACAAAGGAAAATTCAAGTGAATCGCATTATTTTGATTTGAAATTTTATTAACAAATTAGCTAATTTTCGGGAGATTTAAGTGTTTAAGTAAGTTGCTTTTTTAATGAAATACGTGAGAATTTATTTTTACTGCTAAAGAAAGATTACCAAATCGGTTTTCCAAATGAAAATAATAAAAACTTTGAATGTGTAAATTGAATATAGGTCACATATGAGGAATTTACATTTGTATAAGTATATTTTATACGCTCAATTTCAGCAACATGTGATGTTTAGTGAAATATAACTATTATTTTAAGGATAGGATAAAATATGTTGTACAAAGAGATGGTTATTCTAATGAAATTAAAATAATAAATACATTCAGACATACACTCCAGAAATGAAATAACACAATTACTGGAAATTGAGAATATAAAATTAAAGCGACAACGGGGGGTTCAGGGGGCGGAGCCCTCCCCTGAAGTACTGTATTGTTATTCTGAAAAAATACAGTAATAAGTAGTTTATCCTACACTGTAAAAAATGACCAATGTTTCTTATTTTATGAAAATATACTATAACCACGAACGAAATTATAATACAATCTTCTGAGTTATCCGAAATTCCAAATAGCGTGTTCCATTATATTTTGTATCCCCAGAAATGAATACATTTCCAAAATGTAAAGAATTATTTATAAAAACAAAGTATTTTTCGCTGCCCGTATTTTTCAGAAACGTTTCCGAAGTGTTTTTATAGTGTATTAATTAGTGACCTCAGACGTGAATACCTGTTTTTCAAATGCTGTCAAACATTATCATGCTCAAAAAATATGTTTAACAGACAAACATGCAAAATTAACAGCGTTAACAATAACATTAAAATTAAGATTATTTCTTTACTCTTTCATGTATAAATTAACTTATGCGGCTGAAAACGTTTACTTGAGAATGGATGACATTCGAAAAACAGGTATTCCAAGCTGAGGACACTAATTAATATACTATAAAACCCCTTCGGAAACGTTTCTGAAAAATACGGGGAGCGAAAAATACTTTGATTTTATAAATAATTCTTTAAATTTTTGGAAATGTATTGCTTTCTGGGGATTCAAAAGACAATGGAACACGCTATTTGGAATTTTGGATAACTCAGAAGACTATATTAAATTTTCGTTCGTGGTTATAGTATATTTTCATAAAATAAGAAACATTGGTCATTTTTTTACAGTGTATCATTGCATAACATTGTGTTTAATGCAATACTTCTAAAATTTCCGGAACTTTCGATAAATTTTATATTCTTATAAATGTATAAATAACTTTAAAAAATTTAATTTTAGGATATCAAATATTATGCAGATAATGTTAAAAATGAGTGAGATTAATGAACAATGATTTGTAGAGCTGACGTTGAGGCCTCTGATCTGTAGTTTTACTAGTTTAAAAAAGATCGGATTACATACGATACTTTCGCGGATAAGGCTATATTGAATAAACAAAAGTGTGATGAAATTTTTATTCTCGTTAGTAGCGCATTAGTTCCTTTCTCTAATCATAATAGATAAATAAAATGTCCATTGAAATTGTTCAGAATATAATAAACATTCAGTTAAGGTAAATAAAATTCTCTTACCTTTTGATGTATAGTCCATGCTCGTCACTTCTGCGTGAATAATCCATGTGCTTAAGTTTTAATCCATTATTGTAAGATCACTGTGTAATTCTTTTGTTATCACTGAAAAAAACTTTGTTTTTCTGTTAATATCGTGTGTATTCATTTAAGACGCATAATTTAAGTTAAAGATATATATTCATAATAAAGTTTACAATTACGTTCCACTCACTACAATTGTACATAATGTATAACATTATTTAGTCGGAGCATCTTAAGCTCCTTACTACTTGCACTACATATTTCACAAGACTGAAAAATATATTAAAGTTCCTTAATCTCATTATGGATTAGATCAAGGAAAAATACATTTGGAAAAATACATTAAAAAAGTACATTTCAAACGATTATGAAATAGGGGATAGAATGCAATACGGTTATGAAAGAATAGTTTATAGTTCTTAAATATGTTGTTAAAGTTCGATGTGAAAATACTGTCTTTAATACACTAATTAGTTTATTTTTTATACCACATTAAATCACTACGATTATTTTCGGCGCAATTCACTGTGAGGGTGTTAGCGCAGAAAAAAAGTCAAAATACCCGACTATTTATTTTCGCCATATCTCACGACGATGAGTATCAAATGAAAATTGTTGTTGAGGCGATTACTTATAATTAAGTGTACGCCACTGCAATATAAACAGGAAACAAATCGCAATTTAACGATCTTACTTCTTAACGAGGCTAACGAAAAATACAGGCTACCGCGGTGCTTTACGCGTATCTTTTTTTACAGACCGCGGGAGTCACGTGGTGGTCGAATCCACCAATGCAGGTGTACGAAAAGAGCATCACGTCACTCTGGCGGTCTGTAAAAAAAGATAAGTGAAATGAACCGCGGTAGCCTGTCTTTTTCGTTAGCCTCGCTTCTTAAACTATGACGTCTCATAATGATAGATTTAGCATTAAATAACAACGAAATTAACAATAACAACAATAAATAAAGCATAAAAATAATTAAATTTTGGCATCATTTTCATTTTCTATTAATATGTTTTAATGTAACAATATGTATTAGAAGTGCCCATAATGCACGCGGCTTTTAAATATTGATGAACGTATTTCTTTAACGTTGTTTAAATTGAGATAGTAAATTTAATGATGATATTGAAGAATCAAAGATACCTACGATGACTCAGCTGATTAAATGCTGCTTTAAAAATACATTAAAGATACATTTTACGAAAAAGAAAATATACTCTATTATGGGTAAATCTAATAATTTTAATTGTTACTGGGTTTTATTCTTCTGATTTAATTTGATCTCAATACTTTTTAAAAGTATGAACTAAATCGATGTACTACAAAAAAAAAAATCATGTAAATGTTTCTATACATAAATATCCTTTTTTATTCTATTCATAGATTACTCTTTTTACGTTAAAGGTAATATTGCTTTATGCTTCTCGTGTTCAATGAGTACTTCGAATGATAATTTAGTCTCAAGTTGTTTTTAACAAAGAAAATGTTGAATAAAGAAATCTTGTATAAGAACAGAAGGATGTTCGAGAGCCTGTTGAAGATATGAGAAGATTGTTTAACGATTTTCAGCTGTAACAATAATGCTACTGCATTGTAAAAAAATACATATGTATCTTAATGTATGAAAATATAATCTAACCACGAACGAAAATATACAATAACTTCTTCCGAGTTATCCACATTTCCAACAAGCGTTCTTTATCTATAGAACCCCATAAAGCCATATATTTTCAAAAATGAAAGAAGTATTTATAATTTTTTTTGGCTGCAACGGATTCTCGGAAACGTTTCCAAATAGTTTTTATAGTGTATTAATCAGTTTTCTAAAACAGGAATTTAAGTTTTTCTGGTGCTATCAATTATTACGTAAAACTTTTAACGTTCACTAAACACGTTTTACAGACAAACAGAATACATTAACAACATTAGCAACATTAACATTGACAATACAATTTATATTATTTTATTAATATTGCATGTATAAATTCAATTACGCAGTTGAAACGTTTAATTGAGATTTGCAGTTTACTTGCGACAGCATCTTAAAAACTTATATTCCAGTTTGAGAAAAGTTATTAATCACTATAAAAACTACTCGGAAGAGTTTCCGAAAAACATTGACAACGAAAGAAACTTTCTTTTTATAAATGATTCTTTGAATCTCTGAAATACATGGATCACCGTTATGAAAGTGGCGCTACAGTCGGTTTGAGAAATGGTTTAATGGTATTAATATAAATTAGTGTACAAAAGAAAGAAGTAATACAGACGTAACAGATAGGCTAGACAAAGTCACCTTGTAGGTTGAAACAAGTGTCCCACCCATAAACGAGACGATGGATACCCTGGGTGAAGAAGCTCCGGGGTTGGTTGTGAAAACAATTTTCAGCGGCAGCTTGGACCTCATTATGGTCGGCAAATCGCCGTCCCTTAAGAGCTTTCTTGAGTGGATCGAAGATGTGGTAGACACACGGCGAGAGGTCTGGGCTGTAAGGGGGATGTTCGAGAACCTCCCAGCGAAATTGCCGCTTTTTCCACTACGAAAATCCCTACACCATCGGAATACCGATCTGCGTGACATACACTCCGTACCATACACATTTTGCATTCAACGATAGATTTCACTAGCACTCATATTTTCCGCTGTTAAAAATTGCACGACCACACGTTGACACAGTTTGGAGGCATCCATGATGCAAACGATGCCTTTTAAGTTGCTCCCACGCTATCACACACGCATTTGACGATATCGCATGCATTCCCAACACTCTGCGTCCTCTACAGGAGCATGCTCAGTCATCTTTCTCTTTAAATGGCGGAGTTATTACAGAAATGCCACTTTCACTTGAGCGACCCTCATATATTGGTTTCTGAGGCTTCTCATGCTAAAAAATACTCTTCAGAAACATGGATAACGCGGAAGACGTTATTGTATATTTTCTTTCGTCGTTATATTATATTATTGTAGATTAAGAAACATTTATCTTTCTTTACATTGTGTACAAAAAAAAAACAGCGTTCTCTCTTTTTTCTAATAAATATTTATCAACCCAATGCAGTCTAATCTAATTTCGTAACTGAGAAAGCGGATTTATTAACAGTTTACGGTACAGAAGATTGCAATATATAGTTCAGAGCAAATTAATACGGAAAAAGCATATGAAATCAACTAGATAAAAAAATTTCCTTTGAATACCAAAGTACGCATTAAATAAAGAAAACAAGTAAGAACCGATGCATTATTATTTTTGCTTTGATAACAAAACATTGCTTTTAGCAAAGCGTTCCAAAATATAAATTTGTTCTTGTCAGTGCTACATGTTTTGGGAAAAGAATATATTAAATGTTTTTTGATATAAAATAAAATAAAGTAAAACTGGGTGTAAATATTTTGAGATAAACAACTGATAAAACATTCAATGATTGATAGGCAATATTAACCTAAGTCGGATTTTGATTTATTAACACTGTATTAGTTCTTTTCTTTTAAAATTATTTATATATTTCAAGATTACATATGAGACAAATAATGTTTATGGAAAGTAAGATAACGCATTTTTCTTGTTTTTGTTTGTTTAAAGAGGCTGGTATGAACTTCGATCTCTTTTAATGTTTAAATGAAGATGCTAGAAGCAATCATTTTAATAGGGTTTATAAGAAATTTCATTTTATGCGAAGAAAGTCTAATAATTTGTGAAATAAACGTAAAATATCTACATAACACCGTTTCCTGCAATAGTATAAATAATTACTGTAAAGAAATATGTTATTTAATAGCTTAAGTATATATTTCAAAAAAATTAAGTACATGTTCTGGTCTTTGGCATGGAATATTTAATTAGTAAAATCAATATTGAATCTAAATTTTGATATAAAGGACTGAAATTGGCAGATTTTGATTCTTAGATCGTATCAATAATATCTAGAATAATTTATTACACCTAAATAAATCTCACATTTTATTTCAAGAATATTGTTCAAAATTTGTTCATCTTCAGTTTAAACATTTTGTTTCATAAAGAAATACATCTTTATCATGGCTCAGTATGTTTTAATTTTCATTTTCAGTTTAAATATTTTTTACGAGCAGGGAAGACCGAGCTATGCTCCGTCAAAATTAGTTTTGAGTTCAAATATCATGACCCATGAGACAAATGACCCACTAATAATTTTTTTTTCGAATTTGTGACCAAGCCCAATTGTCTTCTCGTGCCCGAAACCTATAGAATATAAAATTTAGTCAAAATAGTCTCAGCCGTTTTTTAGATAAAATTAACTCGATCAACAGTGACCCAAAAATGACCCACTAATAGGATTTTCTCGAGCCTGTGACCTAGCTCAATGATTTTCTCGCGCCCACAAACCGTAGGATACAAAATTTAGTTCAAATCGTCTGAGCGTTTTTAGGATAAAAATAGCTTGACCCATAATGGTCCATGACCAAAATGACCCACTAATCGAATTTTCTCGAACATGTGACTTAGCCCAACTGTCTTCCATAAACCACCACCGTAAACCATAGGATGCAAAATTTAGTCTAAATAGTCTGAGCGGTTTTTTATATAAAATTAGCATCACCCACAGTGACCCAAAAATGACCTAAAATTCGAATTTTCTCGGACATGTGACCTAGCCCAATGATTTTATCGTGCCCGGAACTCGTAGTATACAAAATTTAATCAAAATCGTTAGAGCCATTTTTTATATAAAGTTAACTTGACTCGCGTTGACCCAAAAATGATCCACTAATCAAAAGTTCTTGAACATGTGACCCAGCTCAACACTCTTCTCGTGCCCGAAAATGGTAGGATACAAAATTTAGTAAAAATCGTTTGAACCGTTTTTTTATACAATTAGCTTGACCCTGACCCATGATGACCCAAAATGGCCCACCAGTCAAATTTTCTCGAACATGTGACCTAGCCCAATGGTTTTCTGGTGCCCCAAAACGGCAGGACACAAAATTTCGTCAAAATCATTAGAGCCGTTTTTAAGATAAAATTTGCATAACCACACACACAAGATTTGCTCGTATTAGAATATATGATAAAGAAATAGCTTTCGATCAAGGATGAGTTTCAATATAATTTTTATCTTCAGTTGATGATTTTTTTGGTAAATAAATGATATTTGCGTTTTGTTTGTTTTCTACATTTTAATCTTTAGTTTAAACTTTTTAAAAACAATATTTAATCATGGCTATTCTTTTAAATAACCCAAAATTACAAATATATTTCATAAGTATTAAAAACAAAATATCAAAAATGATATTTATTCACAAAAAAAAAAAAGAAAGAATTAAGTTCGGAAAATAATTGAAACCTTTTGCTGACGATATATTTCACGAATCATTCTTTTAATTGGCATGATTATAAGCTTGTTTAAATAATTAAAATATTATTCTATTCATGATTTTGTAGAAAAAAGAAAGTTACATATACGTTATGGACAAAATGTGTTTGCGATGACAAAAAAAATGTATTCATTGTTTATATTACTATTATAAGGTTTGAAATTTTAAGGATTCTCTACAGTTAGTTCGATAGCAAATTCCCAAAAATTACGGTGGTACGAGCCGTAAACGTTGAATTGTGCAAACTGGCGATACCTGCGTAGGCAACACTTAAAACTCAATTACAGTTTTAGGTAGCTTTCATTGCAAAAAGCTACCTATTGCAGCCGTTCGTAGGAAAGCAATTCCAAAAAAATTTGGTATATTTTCACCGATCATGACCCACAGACCCCGAAACCACCCTCTGTTCAAATGTTGATTTATATATATATATATATATATATATATATATATATATATATATATATATATATATATATATATATATATATATAATAGAACATACCAAGTTTTCGACCGAGTTCGTTGGTCAGCTTCATCCGCCATCTTGTTTCAAATTAGCGGCCAGTTATTTTTTTTAATTCAAAATTGCGTACAAAAAAATTTATGAATTGAAAAAATTCTTTCTTTTAAGTGTTAGAACGTATTACAAGGATTCTGGAAATTTTTTGTTTTGGCTATATCTTAAAAAATGGCAGAGATATGGCAGTTTGAAATTCTAAAGTGGCTGAGATTTTGAAATAATCTGATGTTTGTTATGCTGTAATTCTCTTATTTATGAACCGATATGAATGTGACTGATCATGTTTACAGAATATACCAAAGTCTCGACCGAGTTCGTTGCCCAGCTTTATGCGCCATCTTGTTTCAAAATGGTGGGAAGTTAAATTAAAAAAAAAATTAAAAATTAATAAAGGTGTATAAAAATTATAAATTGAAAACGTTGTTTCCGTTAAGTGTTAGATTGTGATACAAGGATTCCAGAACATTTTTTGTTTTGTTTTTATCTTAAAAAATAGCTGAATTATGGCAGTTTGAAATTTTAGGGTGGCTGACATTTTGAAACAATCTGATTTTTGATATGCTGTAACACTCATGCTGAAATTTGCATTCAAATTTATTAGTATCACAGAAAACCGGAATGGAATCTTCTATAGTCGGGTTCCAAGCATTTTAGCTTCGGGTGTTTGAGTAAAATGAGTTTTAAAACATGGACTATGAAAGCTACCTTTTCCTCCCGGTATCGGCCGGAAGGACTTTTTAAAGTATCGCTGAATAAAAAGGGGTGGAGTTTATAATGGAGAGGAATTGGGGAAATAAAACACCCAGGATTTCAGGAATAGCAGAGTAGGAATAATGACAGTATGACTGATTCGAGTACGTCACCAATAATCACATTTTAAGAAATATTTCAGAATATATTATTTTCGCGTTCCTTTGGATTTTGGATTAGAATGTGAACTGCCGATTGAATCAACATCGTTGGTGCAGTGGTGTGGGGTAGTTTATTTCAGTCTCACAAAACAAGTTAGAGTAGTTTAAATTATGTGACATATAATATATCCTATAAATAAAAGAAAATATATACATATATACAGGGTTATTATAAAAAAAAAACTATCCCGATATATGAGCCCCTAACTATCATACCGTTCACAGAAACTCAATGAAACTTTGGTTTAAAGTATTTTGAGGTATGCGCTCAAGAATCATATGAAAGACAACAGTTAAATTCTAACAATTACGGTTGCAGTGACAAAATTTCGCAAATTTCAAATGGCAACACCTACTTTTTTTATTGGAATGTGATCTTCATAGTGAAAAACCATAAAAAGCGTTGGAACGGTACCTGTAGCACGAAAATCGCCGGCGCTAGACAGACTAAGAAGAATAGTGAAAACAACCAATAAGGAAGCAATAGAAAACAAAACATTTTATTGTGTTTCATACATTTTACACACGACGACAATTTACATGCGGCAGATGGTGGATAGAACTGAACAATAAAATGTTTTACTTTCTGCTGCTTCTCTGTCCTTTATTGGTTGTTTTCACTTTTCTTCTTAGTCTCTCTAGCGAAGGCGATTTTCGTGCTACAGGTACTGTTCCAACGGTTTTGGATGGTTTTTCACTACGAAGATCACATTCCAATAAGAAAAGTAGGTGTTGCTATTTGAAATTTTCGAAATTTTGTCACTGTAACCGTAACTATTAGAATTTAACTGTTGTTTTTCACGTGATTCTTGAGCGCATACCTCAAAATACTTTAGGCCAGAATTTCATTCAGTTTCTGTGAACGGTATGACAGTTATGGGCTCATATATCGGGATAGTTTTTTTTATAATTACCCTGTATATATATATATATATATATATTCGATTAACGTATTAGCTGCATATGCTAAATTCTATTTTATGTTTTCTTGAATCAAGACCTTGTAACCTGACGACTGTTTTAATAAAAACAAATTCAACTAAACAAAATTTATCTCTTATGTCAATTAGTATTTATTTATTTCAATCATGTCAACACTTTAAAAATGACCTAATGCTAAAATATGATTTTGTCGCATAGTCAAAATGTCTCCGAATCAAAATGACTCAAGTTTGAAAGATGTATATACTCATTTCTGAAAACATGCACACACTCAAGAATAAAACATCATGTGATCCTATTTGAATATGTCCATGTTTCAAAAATGAGTATGAACTGACTTCTATGTGCTCATTTTTGAGTATATCCATGTTTCAAAAATGAGTTTGAACTGACCCTAATCATTTTTTAAGTCTGTACATGTTTCAAAAATTAGTATGAACTGAATTATATATACTCAGTTTTGAGTATGTCCATGTTTCAAAAATGAGTTTGAAATGATTCTAATTATTTTTGAGTATGTCCATGTTTTAAACATGAGTATGGACTGACTTCTATGTGCTCAGTTTTGAGTATGTCCACGTTTCAATATTCTGAGTATTTCTGGTATTTCAGAATTGAAAGCAATGGGTCGTCTATTTGAAACAAAAAGTTGAAAATGAGACGCTTAATCCGACGCAGTAAACCGTGAGTTAATAGGATTATCATTTTTGGAGTTATAAGGAGGTTTCTCTTACGCAATTCAGTAATAGAGCATTTAAAGTTTATGACGTCATCAAACCACGATTTTATTCGAATTGCAATGAATTTCATAAATAGTTTACACGTGTTTTATTTTCATAATTTATATTATGCATAACCATGATGGGTAACTATTACGGTGGCACCCATCAACTTGTTTGAACAAGTAAAAGTGATTAATGAATTATTCTTTTACAATCCTGGTTCAATTGAAACTAAACAAATCTGTTAAATTATGAAAACTCTGGCTGTACTTAATTTAAATTTCAGATACAAACTATACAGAAATGGGTCAGTAATAAATTATTCTTCAGAATACAATGATACAACGATGGTTTCATTACATGTTCACTTTTCCTTTAGCATAAATAACACGATGTTTCAAGCAATTAAATACATCCAACATCTTTGTCACCTTAAAGTTCTAGATTCTATTTTACTATTTTACTTTCATTCTAAAATCATACGAAACTGCAAAACTAATTTTCTGTAAGAGATATCTGTTTCTATAATTAAATTTACTTATCACTTCTCTTTATCTTCGTTTTACATTTCAAGGATTTCCCCGAAAAGAGTTAATGTTAAAGAAAGGTTACTTACATGGAAAAAATCCGAAATGGTTGATTACAGTTTATTTTTATCTGCTCCGCAACGTATGTACGGTAGACTATATGTGGAATTACCTTTCAAATCATCAAAATTAGTTTATGAAATTAAAAAGTGATGGTTTGTCACCGAAATGAAAGTATACTTTTCATGTTTAATTTTCTTCATGATCCAATGTATTTATATTTTTTAGATGGAAGCTATAAATTAATTCTTGTATTTTAATTTTTTTTTTTACTCACGCATAAATATATATATATTCTAATATCATCTATTACATAAAAATGTAATACTAAACGAAATATCATTTCATCCGGTTATACGTACAAAGTGTAATACACTGTTAAAAATTTGCAGCAAACTGTCCAGTCATTTGACTGTTTTTATAGAAAATGGTTACATAACCGTAATTTAACTCTATTCCGACCATAATATGGGCAATAATGTGGTCAGAATAGAGTTAATTTACGGTTATGTAACCGTTTTCTATAAAAACGGTCAAATGACTAAACAGTTTGCTGCAAATTTTTAACAGTGTAAGGAAATTTATTTTGTGTTCCTTTAAATTTTTTATTGTTATTCTGCCCATTAAAACGCTGATAAAAATGTAGAACTGTTTTTTTTAAGCGATATATGTTTTTATTAGTAAAGTGATTCGTCATGTCTCTTTATCTTCTTTTCATATTTTGAGGATTTTATAAACAAATAATATTACGGCAAATTTCCATACTTCGAACCAATTAACCCTCTGATTACGGGCGAAGACTGGCAACTATTTTTATATTCAATCATACCACAATTTACAAAACATTTTCTTTGTGGTAAATTTCTCTTGAAAATATCCTGTTATACGTGAATGGCAGAGATTACTCTTGAAAAAGGTGGTAGAAATAGAATAAACAAAAAGGCCACTGGGACCGTACCCGAACCATAGTAAAAGGTTAAGTAGAAACTGTACATGAATTCTAACATTATCCATTCTTTAAAAAATATAAACAAGGAAAACCATATTATCAAATACATAAAAACATAGGCAAAATATTCCTTCAAATTTTATTATTTAGCCGGTTTAATAAATAAAACAAGAACGAAAAATCATGCGTCAAGCATAGATTATGTAACACTTTCCAACGCTTCCAAAATAATTTTACAAATCATACCGTTTAATAATCTGAAAGATAACATCTAAGTAAACAATTTGGAAAACGCATAACACATTTAAAAACATAATTTCAGGAATTTTCAACATACACAATATTCGGAAAAATACCCGAATACTTTTATTCAGCCCTGTATATGATCTATTGATTTGTATATATACTACATAGGATGCTAAATTTTAGTTCAGTTAGGAAACGCGTATCACAGTTTAAAATTTTCCATCTGGAGTTTCTGTCAATAAACGGAAATGTGTTCGCGAACTTTTGTGCTTCGCTGTATAGGATCTACAGAATTTATACACACCACATAATAGACAAAAAGCGAGTTAAAATTAAAATCGCGTTCAGTAACTTAAAACGCACGTCCAGGAATTATTGTTAACAGACAGTAGAGAATTCTTTTGTGTGTCCCTGTAAATGAACGATGACTTCTATACACACACTATTCTGTAGTAAGCCTCTTGTAATGCACCTTAGTGATATATATAAATTTCAATGCGTTTAAAATAGTGAAACATTATTTAAATAAACCGCAAATGATTTTTCCCCATAGACAGCAATGTAACGGAATTCTTTTGAGTGTCCCTGTAAAAAAAACTATAAGTGCTACACACTTCCGTTGAAATAGGGAACATGCTATAGATAACGAAAATAACATATAAAAATTGCAGGACAATCCGAGCATATTTACGGGAGTTAGAGTACGGACAGACGGCCAGACGGCCATACGGCAGACAAAACGAAGTCATAAACACTTTTCAACTAGGTTGGAAAGTGTTAAAAATGTACTCTAGATTTTGCTCTCTGGGTGTCTAGTGTTTTCCTGTTCATTCTCTGATCATGGAGAAATGTAAAATTATTTTTCTGTAAAATATATATGTTTCTATTATTAAATTATTCATCATTTCTCTCTCAAGGGTTTCACAGCTATGAGTCATTGTTTAAGCAAAGCAACTTAACTTATCTACAAACAGTCCAAACTTTTCCTATAATACATTAATCGGAACTTTTATGCAAAAAAGGCGTAACTTTTATTTTATTGTTATTATTTATTTTTGTTCTTTTTATTTTTATTGTCCAATTTATTGCCTGACATAAACATCTACAGCTTTTTCAACTAATTATATTTTTATTGCTTAATTTGCTTCATAATTCAGTAAAATTTATATTTTTTATGTGAAAAATATATGATTTTTTCCCCTTTAGTTTTGAATAAATATATAAAGAATATAATATTGTTAAATCCCCCCCCCCAAAAAAAAAAAAAATAAATAAATAAAAAATAAAAAATAAAAAGCAAAAAAACTCCAAAAGAAAGTATTCCCTCTACTTTTAGTTGTACCTGATTTAACAAAATGATGAAAAAAGGGATTTTCGATTCCATGAATTTTATTTTACTATTATGTTGTCCATATCGTACTTAAATCAAGCGATAATGCAAAACTTATTTTCTGTAGAGACATATGTTTCTCTTATTACCAAAGGACGTTAGGCAACATTTTTACATATCTATTAAGCGATTCATAAAAGAATAACTATGCAATGTATGAATATATAGTTTGGTATTTGAAAACATATTAATTTATCTTATGCAATAGTCAAACGCAATATAAATTTCAAAATTTTGTTATAGCAGCTATTTAATTCGTTTTTAATTCTATTTAATTCGTATTAAGTACAAAAGATGGGCTTAACACTCAAAGGTTTAAAGTGATTCCCCATCTCTCTCTATCTTCCTTTTACGCTTCCAGAGCATCTCAGAAATGTGTGCACAGCTACTTACCTCTAATCAGTTGAAAGTGATCGGCAACTCCTCCGGAATAGTTTATATTCCTTAATTTTAAACCGTACAAGAATTATTTTATTATCCTTTTGTTTCGAATAAATTTACATGGTGAAACAGCACCAGTGCGACAAACCTTAAGAGCCTACATCAGTCATGCGGAAGAACGCGCAAGCTAATGGTCTGTGGGAAGGTTCTAGCGCGATTTCTCGCTCGCATTTTAATATTTTTAAATGATTTTTTTATGCATACAATAACTGAGGTCGATCTCAAACGTTGTTAGTTTTTACTTTTCGATTTTGGTTCCAGTTTTTTGATATAAGGGTACTTTCACTTTCAGAACCGGTTCCAACCTGTTCCAAAATTTAAAATGTCTGTTTATAAAAAAAACTGTAACCAAAATCAAAAAAGTAAAAACTAACACAATTATAGATTGACCTCAGCTATCCTATGCAAAAAAATCATTTAAAAATATTAAAATGTTAGCGAGAAATCACGATAGAACCTTCCCATAGATTTAACATTAGCTTGAGCGTTTCTTCGCGTGACTAGCGTAGGCTCTTCATTTGCTGTATACAAAAGTTGGGTCGCAATCCACTTATTCAGCCATAAATGCAAGGTCAAAATCAAATCGAACACGGATTCATAAATGTTTCAATACTGCAAATATTTTGCAGGTAGTTTTATTTTGCATGCTATAAAATGAGATAAATTCCTAATAACTGCTGGAAATAGCTACGATTTGGATCCAAACAGCACTGAATTATATGATCCGTATTTCTGAATGTGGCGCGCACAGAAAATATGAGACACTGGCCTAATTACAGTGCACAATACTCAATATCAGCACCTGATGAAACTATCAGTAAACTTCGTTACATTTAAAGTTATAAACAAAAATTCGGCTACAACTTGGAGTAAAGCACGTTGTATTTATGACTGAAGACGTGGATTGCGACCCGTCTTCTCCGTACAAAAAATGTTTATTAGAGCGTGCTCTGTCGCCTCTTATGGTTTGTTGCACTGGGGGAATCCTCTGTATAAAGAATACAATATTATTAAATGCGTATCAATATGGCACGAACAAAATACTCCTTTGGTCTTTTATTGATGAGTTATGTACCGGATCTTATAAAAAAAAATGTATTATGGATTCTCGAATATATTCTATCACTATTCTATCCATTATAAAATAAAGCAAGAGTGCAAAATTAATTTTCTGTAAAAGATATATGTTTCTATTATTCAAACGATTTGTTATTTCTCTTTATATTACTTCTACGTTTCAAGGATTTCACAGATAAGCGGCAATGTTAAAGGAAAGTTACCCAAATGGAAACAATTTGAAATTGCCAATAATAGATTCTTTTCATCTGCTCCAGAACGTCTTTGCTGAAGAATGTCTCTCGAAATATCTTTCCAATCATCAAAATTACTTTATGACATAAAAGTCGGAAAATGTGTCACCTAAATAATACATTTAATGTTTAATTTGCTTCATGACACAATGTAACTTAAGATTTTTAAAAACATAAATCATGCGCCAATCCTTTTATCATTTTTTTGTTTCAAATAAATATATAACGGATGCAATATAATCAATTGCATAAAAATAGAACAGTAAACAATAGGCGCCGTCGGCATTTTACTGGAGGAATACAAACTGGGTATTTTTTTTAATTATTTATAACACTTACTGGATTTTTTTTTAATTATCTATAACACATTTCTCTCATGGGTGTCAGTTTTTTAAATTAAACGTTAAGTATTATATAAAATATATGTAAATAATTAATCTACAAACATATAAATTAATTCGATAAAGCACCTATTTTAGTTGTTTTTATGTATAATATAAAAATAAATGCAGAACGTATAATTCTCTGAGAAATATACTATAACAGGGCTGCCACTGGCGGTTATTTTTTTTTCAACCGATTTTTCTGAACAAAAAATATTAGATTTTTGACAATTTTCAAGATAGATTAATCTGGAATTAGTGGTAGAGAAAATAATAAACAAAACAACCTGTCTCAGTCCTGTATAAAGGTAAAATGCTCATCGGCGACGAATTGAATAAAATTTGTATTAATATTTCTTGTTATTTATTTATCAAATAGCTATAATTCAGCCAAAAATTTAACATATATCCATTTTTTAGAATTGATTATTTCATTTCATAATAAAATCAAATAAATTGTACTCATAGATTTATAGTGCATTTGTGTACTTTAATTGTGTGATTGCTTAAGCATTTAGTGAAATGTACTTATAGTGTCATGTATTTAGTGTATTTACGTCCGAATCGTTTAAATTACGTTTGAATCGGCTTTGTGTATCTAGTTAGATTGCAGAACGCTTTTCACTAGGCTGCTCATAAAAACTAACAAACGTTTCCGCTATTCGCACGCACTATAATAAAATTATTTGAGCTAAAATAACTGATTTATATAAATTGTTTCCATACACTGTGTAAAAACACGCTTAAGTTGATTTTTTAATCCAGTTCTAATTATGGACACCCTCTATACCTCTATGGACACCCTCTATTTTCAATTTTTTTTACAGAAAACAAATCTCATTTTATATTGTTACAAAAGTATTGCGAATTCAATACAGAAACATGTGTTTAATATATATCCTGATTATAATACAGACGGCCGAGCAAATTTAAAGTGCAATTTTGTGTAGCCGTGATGAAAATGTATCATTCAAACAATTATTAAAATTATTCATATTATTAAATTGTAACATATGCAATAGTTAAACTTTAACTCAGTTAATGACAGCACTACACGGGCTAAAAACTCACTCTTCCTGTGTACGTGTGCGGAGAGCTTTTCCCGACATCCTTTGCGAAGTAGTCTACGGCGTCTACGCTGACTGAACCTTGAGATGTGATGGTTGAAAAATATGACTGCCAGAAACGGTGTATTTTGATCTCACGCGCAAAAGATCGATTTATGTGGCAGGGGATTTCTTCTATTCCTAACGGTGTTGTAAATAGCAATTATTAGTTCAAAATGTACATAGTTTTATGTTGTATCGTCCATGTACTCATAGGTTTATAGTGCATTGCCATGCTGTAACCCTGAATAGTATAATGCCATCTTGTGACTCCGAAGCAAAATTAAATTTCTTTCTAATAAGAATCGCTGAGTGCTTTCTGAGATGTCAAAAATGTGTTCTCGATTTATTTTAAAATAGTGGAAGCTAAGTAAATAGCTTCTATCCTATAAAATGTTTTATTTATTTATTTATTTATTTAAGAACTGTATTTAACGCAGAAAGTTGACGATTAAACATTATTTTCAACAAATAAAAACAGCAGTAAGATCTTTCTGTAATTTTCAATTCTTTCTTAAACAATTGTATTTAAGAAATGTTTAGATTTAACGCAGAAAAAATTATCTTTAATAATTACACAGGGGAACAAAATTAAAATTTATTTCTGGCACACGAAGTAAAATACCTATTCCGAATAACATGCTGGTATTTTTCCGTTATACCAACACCATGCCAAAATGTATGCTTATGCACCATTTATTTCAAACCTGATAGTGTAAAGGGTTTGTATAGCAAATCGTAGCAAACATTGTGATTTCCTATTTGTTTAACGTGAATCTTTTTTCTTAATTATTATTATTTCATCGTAACCACGCAAAAAAACCTTAATTTCCTATTTTTCGAATAGAAAATAATTATTATTAAGTTATAACGTACATTTTTCGTTGACGAAGAGATAGATGTTACAATTTGACAGACACCTGATGATGAAGAATCTGCAATAAAATTGTTTCAGGACTTTGGATACATAAAAAAAAGTTTGAATTAAAAATAAATAAATAAATAAATAAATAAATACATGAAGGTCTTCATTCCAAATAAGTTGTCAGGTAAAAGTAAGCTGCGCAGCAGGCGCCCATGAGGGAGCGCACCGCGCGTAGACGACCACCGAACTTAAGTCCTGAGAGACTTTCATTGCGCCAGTAGCTTTGGCTCGGTACGGCGCTTCGGCCGGTCAGAGAACCGCTCCCCATTGCAGACCCTCTAACCTTGAACCCACGTGTCGACGACGTAGGCCGTTGCGATACGCGGTGAAACCACGGGGAGTCACCGCGAGACACTTGGAGACGGGCCGGCGTCCCCCAACAGCTTCGGAGCTGGAAACCCAAAAGGGAACCAGACCCTAGGCCTTAAGTCGGGATGTTCCAACCCGTACTTGCTCTACCACAACTCGAGGGGTGTGAAAACCTACAGAGGTAGTTATGGTTCCCTCTCGTAGTGGACCTAAGTTGTCCGGTAAGAAAATGTAGCTTCCATATCGCTTGTTTTTAAGATATCGGCTCATTTTATTCAAACACACGAAGCTAAATTCCGTGGAGCCCGATTATAGAAGATTCAAATGGAATTTTCGTTAATACTGAATTTGAATGAGAACTTTTCCAAATTAGTCTGCTATATCCAAGTTGACTTCATTTATGGCGCATTATTTTTTGTCGACAAACACGGTGATATTTCGTCAAGTATGGTCAATCTTGGCGAGAATTTCTCACTGGAGGTTAAGACTATGTATCTTTGAACGGATGAGAGTAACAACAATGGTTAGAACAATTAAATTACCATTTGCGAGATACATTGTTTTCTAAAGCTCACAAATAAAACCTAATTATGAAAAATTCAGCCACCCTAGAATTTCAAACTACTATATATTAGTCAATTATTAAGGTAGAAGCAAAAACAAAAAATGTTCCTGAATCCTTGTATCAAACCGAAATTTTAAAGAGAGGGGGGGGGACTTTTTAGATTTCCAATTCTTTTGTAAATCTTTATGAATCTGAAGTACGTATTGGAGTGGTCGACATTTTAAAACAAGACTAGCAGCTGAAGATGGCCAATGAACTCGGTTCAAACCTTGCTAATCGTTAGTTCTAATAATTTTAATGATATATTGTTACAAAATTCTTAATAAGGAAAATTATTTTTTTAGAAATCAAATTTCAAGTGAGAAAAGTTACTTTAATAAGTAAAAAATTTCTAATTTAAAACACTTTTTGTTTTTCATTATTTTAAAACATTATTTATTTTGACAACATTTTATAAATATAAAAAAAGAGAAAAAAAATGGGCAATTTTAAATATCTAATATAATTCAGTGCTTGAAAATTTCATACTGTGTTAAATAATTTTCGTATTAAAATTTATTAATTTAAATTTGTATTACAACATAATTGAAAACATTAATTTACTTCCACTGCTAATCCAATTTAGTATTAAGAGAAGCATCAGAATTAATTTTGTGTTATTTTGCAGAAAATCTTGAGATTTTCTCATCCATTTGCCCCCTCTCCCCTTTCCGTAATGTGACCAGACTTGACCAGTAGTAATAAGTTTTGAAACTCTTTCGTTACTCAAGCAGTTTCTTTAATGCTGTATGAATATATACGAACACGGAAAAAATCCTTTCAGAAGAAGCAGATGATGGTGATATGCTAAGTATTTTTATAGCACCTTGGTTTCATATTTGGTTCTTTTAGGTATGTCTTTCCACCAAATCTGTGGGCTAGCATAATTTGCACTGTTCCAGATTGCATCATTGACACAAAAATCTCTTTAGAACGGAAATGCAAAGTCAGCTTTAAATTTCCTTCTCAAATTCAGTAGCGTAAAAGTTAATCAAGAATTCAACTGCTACTTTGTATTATTCAATCTTCAGAATTTAAAGGTTTATCTTGATATCTTGGATCCAATATGTATATCACCATATGGATTGGCTGGTAACATATTTTTTTTATACTCTTCTAAAACGAAAGCAATTATATTTTCTTTGGCAGTCTGCAAAGGTGTTGATTTTAAAGAAATTAACGCCTCATTTCGTTGATTTTAACGAAATGAATAAAGTTTTCAGCATCAGAGATGTCAATAATATTATCAACTGTATTTTAAGTTTTCTTTTTTTTTTTTTGTGCACAAACTAAAAATAATTCGTAAGAAACGGAAATGGTAGTTCGAAAAAAAAACCCCACGAATTTAGAATTCAAAGTTGTGTTAAAAATAGTCTAAATTTATAGCGTGAAAACTACAAATAATAGGATTGTCTTATGCATCGGTGTCGCGCGCTTTTCTCTTCTACTCAAAAATAGTTTTAAAATGCACTAGGTAAATAAATAGAGGTAAGGAATTTTTCCACTTACCTTATTCTTATTTGGAGATGTCCAGGTGTCCATAATTCTATTTCAATATTTCCATAGAGGTTAATCCATAGGGCACTGGTGTCGAGAAACGCTGCTTATATTTGGAAAAATAGTTATTAGTTCTAGTTAAATAATTATATCCATTTATCTAAGATTTAGATTTAATTATACTTATGAAAATGTTACAGCGATATGAGAAGTCTTACCATCTGCTTCTCTTAATTTTAAGCATTACATTGTAGTACGACCATCTCGGTCTGCAAAAATTTAGAGTAAAAAAAAGAGAATTTTTACTGCATATGTGATGATGAGTTCTTTCTCTTTTGGAGGACAAAAGTCAATTATTCGTCATAAGGATTATGCAAAGATCGTTAGCACTTTCACTTTCTGAGTTCAAGGACTTGGTATTACATTTCTGAGTTATTCACAGTAACTTTTAATTAGTGTATTTTCCGTGCGTTCTTTTTCTCTGAATTGGGTGACTACAGTGAGTAATAAGTACCTTCCAATAAGTTGAAGGTAGAGAATCGTCAAGTGGAAATACAAAAATAAGCAAAAATGCAGTTCATTATGTATCCCATTGTCTGCAATTTTTTTAACAGACACATGGCTCTCTATAACAGACAAATCCACAGTCATCGCATTTCATTTCACTTCACTTGTCCTTCGTTAGTGATTCAAGATATAAGTGTCTGAATTTCTTAAATGTCTAAACTTTTAAAAGTTTTAATTTCAGACATATCATCATTATTCAGACGTTTGTTCTCAGTTTGTTTATACGATGATGATAGTACGACACTTGTGTGTCTTAAATACCTTAAATGCATTTCTTAAACACAAAGTGTCTTATAATCACACTATCGCAATTCTATCACAAGTGTTTTTGTTTCACATTTGTCACTTAGGCATCTGAATTACTTTTTAGACAATGTGTATGAATTTAAGACACCTCTATTTGCAGTGTGCTGCTTACCCCTAAAATGGTATATGCAGTCTGTCTCAGTACCCAGTAGATGGGAAACATATTGTGTCTACTTTAAAACTAGTTACATTTTCATTTTTGTAAACAGTAGTTAGAAAAGTAATTTTTTTTTAAAGATTTGTATAAAGAACTCATCTGCGGCAATAATATTTTAAACGTTGTAAACGTAAATATGATAAACTTGACTGAAACATAATATAAAGATTTTTTTGTTAGCATAGGCTCTTAGATTGTTAAGTTTCTGATTTGTGTTAACGTATTCAATAAATGGGCCAAATATTAAAAGATTAATTATTATTTTGTGCTTATCTGACAAAAGTTTGATATTCAACTACTTAAAAAATATGTATAATTTATCGCAAGATGCAAGCAACAACTGTGAATTCTAAATAAATTACATCATTCATTCTTTTATTTTATGACTATGAGCTTCACACAAGTATGCATGTTTAGGACAATGATGGCTGCGTCCCATTTGAAACCCTTTTGAATACGAGTATTTCTAAACAATAATTATCATGGTACACTTTCATTCAGAATGCTATAGAACTATACCAATAAAATTATTGTTCAGAAATAGTTATACACTGGTGCCCAGAAATTAAGGGACAGTGACCAATATCAGACATTTCGTCGAATATCTTACTGAAACTCGTGAGGAAATGCCCGGAATGACATTGAACTTTTAGGATGTAAAGAACATGTTTGACTTCATGTTTTTCAGTGAAGATTTTGTCGAGAGGGAGGGCAATAATAATTTTAATAATAAAATAATATTTTCGATCATCCAAGTAACAAAAAATGCAAAAAATGGTCTATCACTGTAGCAAATGACTATGTAGGTATTTATTCATAATTGGCTCACTTTGAAGAAAAAGAAAATTGACATTTGAGTCGGTAAAGGGTCGCTTTAGGTTTGCCAAGAATCAGAAACAGCTATTTCGTTTAGAAAAATATGTTAATTAAGTTTACACACATATATATTAGGTGAAGGTGGGACAAAATCCGGTACCATAAATTTTTATTGTTCTCATAATCAGTAAAATGGGAAAACAAACTCTAAATTCTGTTTCCAATATTAAATGAATCTTTGGTTATAATAAAACAGACATATTCTTTTCAATAAAAATATAATTGGTTATTTAAAAAAAATTGCTTTATTTAGACTCATGCAAAATTCCGGTTTTACCCCACTGGTTAGGTAAAACCGGGTATTCATTTAAAACTCATGGAAAACTCATGGTCAAAAAATTATTGTTTAATACAGCAAAAAAATACATTTTTATTATTTTTAACAAAACAAAATCACACATGTCTTATTCCATGTGTCATATTAAATCTGTGTAAAATTTTGTACTTTGTATGGACCTACCTACATTCTACTGAAAGTCTTTGATTTCTGTTAGCTGCAAAAAACGCAAATGAATTCGTCGCCATCTTCTTCTGCATTACTGCATGTCTCGTGTGCCAATCCGTAGCAATTCAAACATTGTATCCAATCATCTCTCGATTTTGAGTTGAAGTAAAGTTCATTGCAAAACATGCAGACTTCATTATCTTCTTCATCTTCTGAGGATATCTCCTCAACCTTTGATTGCCGTATTTGCAACTACTGTTGTCGAAACTGCAGCTTTGAATAATTTTAGTATTTGGTAAATTGTTACACATCGCCCAGGATTGGATGGTAATCACTTCCTGACCCTCTTGTTCGTAGTATGAGCTTAGAAGTACCATGAATGACACATCAATGCGTTGAATTTGATGTGTTGTGTGTGCAGGGAAGCATAAGAGAATTACATTGCTTTCTCTTGTAAGATTTATTAACTCGATGCTTTTAGCATGAGTTGAATGTATAACTTTGTCTCGTTGTCTTCTGTTGATTGTTTTGAAGCATTGTGTCACCTGAAAAGTAAGATTATTAGAAATTAAGATGCCTTTTTTACTCGACAGCGAAGAAGTGTTAAGTGTTTGACGCGTATCTGTGTATGTAAGTGGATTTATTTATACCCTCGAAACATCCCAACGGCTGGATCGATTTTAATGAAAGAAGTCTCTAACGATTAGTCTTAACCGTCCGATGGTTATAGGCTAGGTTTTGTTTACATAAATTCAAAATGGCGGCCGTAAAATACAAAAGGGTGGTAGAGACGAAAAACAATTTACGTACCATATTGAGTGGTATATCATTGGATAGTTCTTTCAAAATGAAGAAGATGTTTCTTAAACTATTTTGCAGTCAGAATCTCTGTTTAAATATTACTCAACCTGAAAGTTGTGTAGGTAGGATCTCTAGCTTTACTGTAACTCTAACCTTCATAGACATCTATAGGCCTCATCAAAACAGTGTTTATAGATAGGAACTAACAATTAAACACAACTTAAAAGTCATCAATACAAGTAAATAAAAAAATAGGTAAGTACTATACATAAAAAATTTAGTTCGCTTTTTATGCAGTCGGGTTTTTTTATTTATTTTTATTTATATATTTACTTGTTGATATTATTTATATTTTATACAGGTTGTTTAGAATTTATTATGCCTATTATTACTTATATAGGACCTACTTACCTATTTATTATTTCATGCATTACTTGTTTCATATTTATTTGAGAAAAAAAAACATGTTATAGAATATGTAGCCTAGTTATATGCGATTGATATTTTATTGATTATTTATCAATTAGAGCAGATTATTTTATTTAAAAAAACAATTTGCAAAATACATTTTGAATTTAAAGTATGGCTATAACGCAAGTTATTATACCACAGATAAAAAAGTTATTTATTAAAATGTAATAAGCATAATATAATAATATAGCTTAGTTGGTACTATTATTTTGTTCATTATCAATTGTAGTTTAACTAATTTCATATATTTAAGCTAAGAAGTGGTATCACATTTTAATTTAAAACAAAATTAAACTTCAGTTTTTGACTATAACTGGCTAAATATATCATTTATGAGGTAACTTAACAGCATTAAAAATGCAATTTAAAGATCCATACTATTTTATTAATTATACTATAAAAATCATTCCATGAGAAATGTAGCACAAGACTCAGTATTCCCGGTTTTGACACCCTTCAAGGTACCCGGTTTTACCCCCAACATGACACCGATTTAAACTAGTCGGATGTATCAATCCCAAAACTTTCTTCTATCTCACACAGGTTTCGAATACACTAAAAACAATCAGCATCAATTTATATCAAGGTCTAACTGAATCTAAAGTTTTATCAAATTCCGTGCATTAGTTTTGGATATGGCTATCTTGCTAAAATAATGTAAATCCTGTAAAATACAGCCTAACAGCGCCACCTGTTGGGAGATTTAGACCAAAACCTAATCGACAACAACTTATGTCAACGTCTACTTGAATCTGGAGTTTGATGCAAATCCGTGCATTAGTTCTTGAGATATAGTTATCTTGATAATAATGAAAAAAGTAGCATAGAAACGCCACCTGTTGGTCTATTTACAACAAAACGTAAGCAGCATCTATTTATGTCAAGACGTAACAGAAAATCAAGTTTTATGAAATTTCGTGCATTCGTTCTTGAGATACAGCTATCGTAAAAATCATGAAAAAGGGGTATAGTAGCGCCACCTGTTGGGATATCTACACCAAAACGTAATCAGCATCTATTTATATCAAGGTCTAACTGAATCTGAAATTTGATGAAAATGCGTGCATTAGTTCTTAAGATAGAGCTATTGCGGAAATCGCGAAAAATGCAGCATAGCAGCGCCACCTGTTGGGCTATTTACAGCAAAAACTAATCAGCACCAATTTATATCAAGGTCAACTGAATATAAATATTTATTAAATTTCGTGCATTAGTTCTTGAGATAGAGCGCCCACAAAAGTTTTGTCACATACAGACAGACAGTCACAGACTCTCAGACAGACATTTTCTAAAAACAGTCAAATAGTGTTCAGGACCTTCTAAAACGTATAAATCTGTCGAAAACTGGAAGTCGAAAATTTTCATGAATTCAATACTTTCTTCTTGTAGAAGAAAGTAAAAAGTGACGTCACTGCTCTCAATCCTATCGCAAAAGAGCAATAAAACATGTTAAAGTACTAGTAGATAAAGAATTAATTAGATATAGTAGTTACCAGTATTTAGTATGTTGACAAGCAGTGACTATTTTCGTAAAACCTAGAATGAAACAAAACAATTTTTAACAGTGATTTAAACGAAATCCTTCACACAAAAAAGAACTGCACACAATAGCCTTTTGTTTAGCTACAAATGCCGTAATAACGGTAGACAAGTAATTCCACATGTTGTCTGATGAATTACATACAGTTCAAATCTGTCTTTAAGGAGAAATCTGCTCTACCCGGTTTTATAGACCGCTCTCCTACAATGTTTTAATAAAAGTGACGTTAAAGAATTTCTTTTTTTGGTAATTAATGCAAAATAAATACCTAAAAGAATTCGATTAAATGATAACTTTTCCTTCGAAGAGGCATAGAAAAAAAGCTATACAGTACAACCCCAGTTATCCGTAAAGCATGGAACTAAAGGATTTTAATAGTAGCCAGTCCAAGTCCGTAATCAAAAGGTTAAAGCGCAAACGGGTTTGTATAAGTATGAAGATCTCAAAGCATTGAAAAGAGTTGATAATAGCACTTCACTATATTGAAGTGCAGGAAGATGCAGCAACAGCATCAGATGTGTTGTTGTTTAAGAGGTAGCGTGATACGACAACATTGAAGCAATGTAAAGTTTAAAAACAAAACACAACTTATTTTGTAAACAAATGAAGTGTTGTATGTTTCTATGCAATAAAATGCCTGCATTTACGCAATGTCCATATAAGTAAGTTGACTCTTTAATTATTTTATAAACAACATGCTTGTATAAAAATAAAATTTTTCTTTAAAAAAAGTTTTAAGGTGTTTCGGTTGAGCCAATTTTCGGCAACCAAAACGCCATACAAAAAACTGCTTATTTAACAGATTATTTACGCAAAATAAAAGGATTTTACTGGCGTCCTGAATGACCGTTATTTCTGTAAAATCAACAGATTTTTATTTACATATTTATTGAAGGAAGGGGGGGGGGGGGGTACTGTATTAAAATACTTTGAACGAAATATTTTGTAATATATTGTCTAAAATATCTCATTCACATATTGACAGGAGGTTATTTACTAAAAGTAATCGTCTGTAATCAGAGAATTTATAAGCTGTACTAAGACTGGGTAATTTTCCTGTCTGCCCTAAATTAAAACTTCTTTAGAACTTTGTTGAGATAACTTTTATAGAACATTTAAATTTCCTTGAAAGTAAACAGATAATAATCTTAATAAAAAATTAGGATTTTGGAAAATATAAACGTGTTTTAATGACAGTATCTTAGTATAATTATATCGTCTTTTGACATGTGAATTTCCAAAATTAAAAACTTAACTGTAGTTTATTTAATATAATTAATTATTTGAGGTTAAAATATATTTCAAACAATATTTTTGTTTATAAATGAAGTTAAAAGTAGTATTTACGTTTCTTTCGTGAAACAAGAATGATTGATATCTTTGACTTTCCTTTATATTTTCGAATTTAATTATAAATTAGTATTTAAAAAAAATAAAATAAGCAAAAGTTTTTTTAAAAAAGGTATATTCTTTCATTTAGAGACCTGGCGAAATAACAAAAATGGCTATGGCATAAGAGAATCAAACTTTGGCAACTTATGCACTCTTTTATATACACAATCAGATTATTCAATATTTAAAGAATTTATTTAATGTATACAATTTACCTTAGACAAAAAACAATTTATTTAATATATAAAATATGAAAACATTATTTAATAAACACATAAACAAACTTAACCACCCTACCAACGAGTATTGCGTATACGTTAAGTATAGTTTGCATACAATCCTTAATTTTCTCCTACCAGTATTACGATTACCAACTTTTGCTTTATTTAATCACAGAATTTCTGCGATTAAATTTAAGGAAATATATCTGTTTGGAAATGCTGGGGCTAAAAGGTTGAAAATTGTATACGGAATACTCGTCGAATAGGCGATAGTACTTCATTAGATTTATTTTCATACATGTTTATATCCCTTGGAAACATGTCGAATTTTTTTTAAGCCTGACTTCCGCTACTACTATATATAAAGTGCCAAGTCCTTTATAAATAATAAATACTAAAAAACTACCTTATTTGCATATTTCATTTACACGTCCAAAGTGTAAAGATAAATAAATATACTCTTTAAGTAACAATATAATAAATTATAACACCTTGTAATAATATATTTCTTTTAAATGCTAAAAGGTATAAATTAACAACATAATACAGTAAAACCCGGATATAACGCTCTTCCGGGGGACAGGACTAGAAGAGCGTTAAAAGCGGGAAAGCGTTAAATGCGGGAGAAGATTTTCAGCATTTTAAAATTGAGAATATTAGATTATCTGCTTTAAATAATGCGGGGAATCATTTTTGTGTATTATTTAAAATAAAAATTCCACACCGTAGGTACAAAAACGTTTCCTTCATTTAAAATATCACAAATTTGCATAAATATAGTGTTTACAGAGTGTATTATTATTTCAAATCAGAATAAGTAAAAGAATTGTTAGCATTAAAGCAAAAGGTACAAAATATATTTAACATTTCTAATAGGAACCTTTATCCTTATATTAAACATAGAATAAAATTATGAAAGAAACTAATAATAATATTTTGTTAAAAAAAATTGCAACATTTGTATTCATGAGCACCACTATGAGGACTCTAAACTTTCACTTACTATGTGTACTGTTTTAGAGAAAAACTCTTCAAGTTTCGTCTGACGGGTGAACGAACGACCACATAAAAGAGCGTTTACTGCTTTGTTTATGTGTCTTAATATATCTTCATGTGAAGCGGCAGTATCTACTGAAACGGTGTATAGGCAGCTAATGCTAAAAGCTTCCATTACTTTAGCTATTGTTGGGATGCACTCTTGAACATAGCCGTCAGCAACTTCATCAGGGTCCTCATCTGCGGCCTCCTGTATAGTGTCCCCTATGATGTCGTCAATGCTCCTAAAGTTGCTTGTGATAACGTCTTTATCAATGTTAAGATAGTTCTGAAATCTGTCTGCGTTTTCTGCAAGATGCTCCAAACAGCTTGCCAGTCCTCGTCGTCTATAAGATACGACCCCTCTTCCGCCGCATCCATATCACTGTCGGCGTCCGTTATGAAGCCTGCCTTTTTATAGCGGTTCGATTGTATCCCAAGCAGCGCTAAGGTAGTTCATTGCGTCGAGAAGAGTTACAGAAGATCGACTACTTTTAATTTCCATTTCATGTAGAAATCGTTTCACTAAACGTTTGTGATAATGTTGTTTTAAAACCTTTATGATCCTTTGATCCATCGGTTGAAGTACGCTTGTGGTGTTGGCAGGTAAAAATTCCAGAGATACGTTTGAAATATCTGGTATTTCTGGGAGATGCGCTGCGCAATTGTCTACGAATAGTATGGCATGCCTCTTTTGCTTCCGCATCTCGACATCAAAATCAGAAATATATTTAATGAACTGGGGCCCGTCATCCAAGCCTTACGTTCAGGGGCGCACCGATCCAGTGTGCCATGCGTGCGGCGCACACAGGCGCTTGGCTAGTAAAGGCACCAAAGATTTAAGGCAAGGAAGAAATACATGAACAAAAAACTTAACTTAATTATATTAAAATTAATTACAATTTCTTGCAAAAATGATTTTTTTAAATTTATCTCAAACAAATTACTTATTAATCCTCTGACTGCGTCGCCTTCGAAACCAATGTAGCAGGATTCGTTCAATTTATACATTTTAATACGACTATTTTGGAATAGTAATTCTATTTTTAATAAACAACTCAAATATTATTGTTCAAAAATAGTGGTACTTAAATTAAAAAACCGTACTAATCTTATGTAGTTTCAACCGTGTACATGGCTATAATGAAAGGGTTAATCATACAATTTTTTTCCTCTGATCCTAGTTCTGGTAAGTTATTATCGTAATGTTCCAGTAAAAGGTTTAGAATAATTAAACAACTGTGCTTTTTGCTCTTATTGAATAAAGTCATAGGCGGTTTCACTCAACTCTGGCCCCGATTTTTTTTCACCGTTCCTAATCGTTTCTACATTTTATATTCTTGATATTTGATAAATTCAAATTCGAATTTTATTTTCTTCATAAGTACGTTTATAAAGGTTATGGGGCGCCTACTTCATTTCCGCACACAGGCGCCGTACACTACTGACATGCCCCTGCTTACGTTGATGTGCATAGTCATAGGGCAGTCGTTTGATGTTCTTGAAACAGCGAGGTTTGGCCGATTTTCCGATCACCAGAGGCTTGCGTTTGTCGCTTCCATCGGCGTTGGAACAAGCAAGCACAGTCACACGTTCTTTACTGAGTTTTCCTCCATGACACTACTCATCTTTTAACGTTAAGGATTTATCAGGCATCGCTTTAAAAAATAAGCCAATTTCGTCGGCGTTGTAAACATCACAACTAGCATAGTTTTTGATAAGCCTTGGAAGACCAAAAATCTGCAACTTCTAGGTTCACGGCAGCGGATTCTCCGCAAATCTTCTTGTACACAATGCCATGGCGTGTTCGAAATCGGTCTAACCACCCATTAGTGGAGTAAAATCTTCAATTGTTAGCTTTTGGGCAACTTTTGAAGCTTTTTCTTTAACTATTGATCCGCTGATAGGTAGGGCTGGACGTTATCAGAAATTTACTATCGCAATATCTCCACAAGTTAATATTGATATTGCTGATATATCGCGATACTAATTTTAAGGAGAGGAGGGGGGGGAGGGAGCAAGAGCATTTGCTATTTTAAGATAAATGATATGGTATCAACAATTTAAACACAAAACCTAGTTGAATGTAACGAATTAAAATTTTTATATATATTTACTCATAGAACATAATTTTTTTTCTACGTTTTTTAAAACAAAATATTTAAAAGGAAATAAACTAATTGTTTAATAACTATCTGCATTACCATTACTTTCATAAAGCTTTTCTTTAAAGATAGTAAATCTCCTATTCGTCTCATTTTATTCTATTAATATATACTTTTTTTTTAAGTTTCATTTTCACCACTATGATATGATTAATATATGATTAAAAAGTACAATTAATAAAATGAAATTCAAAGTTGTCCACATAAAAATGTATAGAATTTTCGTTTCATAGAATTTAATTATTTGTTTAATAATACCAAATATTGTTTTACTTGGTTTTACAGTTTGGGGGGGGGGTGAGTCTCATTTCGTTTATTCTGTACACGAAATGGGTCCGGGTCAAACCACCCATACATCACGATCCTTTCGTCATATATCCTTCGTTTAATCTTGGCATAAAGAAATTAGTCCATCCTGAAAAACTTCATTTAATCAATTATCATTGTCGTTTCTTATTTGTAATTTAGCAAAGGATTACCTTGAATGACTAAAAATATGAATTTAAGAAATTTAAAAAATATCGCATATTTTGAGAAATTTACGATTTACTACAAAATTTAATCATGGCAACCATGTAATTTTTGTTTCATTTTTTTGCGTTAATTATTATCTAACACTGTTTAAATTATTTAATGTATCTCTCATTGAAAAAAAAAAAGTATTCTTTGCTGAATAACTGATAGACATCCGTTCAGAAATTTAATTTACTAATAAAATCCACTAGAATAAGCAATAAGTTAAATTTCGATAATCTAGTGAAATTCAGTGTAAAATTTTTCAATGTATTTAAAGTACCTTTTTTATGAACGGGGCAACCAAAAAAGACCGAATCTATCCAATTCGATACAATCATTTTAAGCTCAGATATAAATTACTTCCGAATCCAAGAAACCGCACTCTATAAATAAAGGATTATCAATACTACGCAATAATCAACGCTCATCTTTCTCGTCATGACATATCAAAAGCTCAGAGTTATCGGAATAAGTCTGGACCAATCACGCAGCCAAACAAGGACCCGAGCGATTATTGTTATTCAGTAGCAAAAGTGTTATTCAGTATTTATCTGTAACGAACAGTAGAATTTGTGGTTTTTAAAGACTGGATGTATTGGGATATATTGGAATATTCCTTACTTTGATATATGATAGAGGGATAATCAGCGGAGGTAATTTTCCGTTTTTGATGAAGCAGGATAGTGAATAAATAGATGGATCAAATGAAAAAAGGATTGAAGGACATATTGGTACGGGATATTTGTCGCTGTTTTTCGGGGCTCGATTTCGCGGTGATCGTAAAACAAAACATGAATATTATTGTTATTAGGATATATCGGCTGAGTCAGAGTTTAAATATTGTTATTGCGATATTTAAAAAATATCAATATTTGACCGATATATTGATAAATAATCCAGCCCTACTGATACGTATGTTACAGTGTCTTGATTCAAGAAACCACTCGTACATAATTTTTTCTAAATCTTCATATTTTCCTGTTTGCACTCTCTTTTTCTTTGAGCCACCAATCGCAGCAATTTTTTCAATATCTTTTCTGTTTTGAAGAAGAATCCCAAGAGACGACGGTGCGATATTCATAGATAACGCAAAATCTTTCTGGCTCAAAATAGGTGATATTTTATCATATTTCTTTCGAATTTCTAATTTTTTCGAAAGTGTCAGCGTCTTTCTTTTCACACTCTTAACTTCCATGTTGCACCTAATTTGGAGTCGGCAGCGACACTACTTACTTATGTCTAAATGAATAAAGTGAAAACAGTTTGTGTGAAGTAAGAGACAGAGAGGTGCTGTTGAGATGGACGGCATAAATTCTTTTGTTCTTTGATCCCTGCTTAAAAGGAGACCAATAAGAAAAGACCGCCGCGCCGGCTGATTTTTTTTCTTTTTTACATAGTTTTTGGGCGTTGGCTGGCTGCCAATTCCACGTAACCTCTGTCTCTTTGTTCGGGCGAGAAAATGAGATCCCCGTATGTAAACCAAAGTACCAAAGCGTAATATCCGGGATTTCTTGGTTCAAAGGACCAGTAAAAAGCGCGTTAAAAGCGGGAGCGTTAAAAGCGAGGAATTTTTACATTATTTTTATGGGTATGGTTCAAGGGATCGGTACAAATGAGTGTAAAAAGCAGGAAAGCGTTTTAAGCGGTGAGCGTTATATCCTAGTTTTACTGTAAATACACAGTAAAGTAACATTTATTAGGTTGTTTGACATGTTTCGGCTCACTCCGAGCCATTTTCAAAAACAAATGATAATATTCCACAATTGCACAGTCTGTGAAGTTATTATTCAAAATGCTATCATTTAATTTTCATGTACTTTTTAAAAATTAAGCACGTTATCTTTTATTTTTACTTGGTTGTTTATTTTCATTTCTGTAACCATGGAGTAACTCCAGCCACAATTTCAATAAGTTAAAAGACGATATGTAACGATGCAGCATCTTTTAGCTTACCGAAATTGTGGCTGGAGTTACTCCATGGTTACAGATATGAAAATAAACAACCAAGTAAAAATAAAAGATAACGTGCTTAATTTTTAAAAAGTACATGAAAATTAAATAATAGCATTTTAAATAATAACTTCACAGACCGTGCTATTATGGAATATTCTCATTTGGTTTTGAAAATGGCTCGGAGTGAGCCTAAACATGTAAAACAACCTAATAAAAGTTAATTTACTGTGTATTTATTATGTTGTTAATTTACACCTTTTAGCATTTAAAAGAAATATACTCTTTAAGTGTTAATTTATTTTAAATATTCTTCGATAAACTATTTCATCGAAAATTTGGCGTTAATATGTTTTACATAAATTCGATTTTATATGACTTTATATATTATATCACATCCACAGCGACGAGACAAATCCAACGATATCACATGTGCAAAATTCATTTCATCTGAATAGATGCATATCACTAATATCATAATCATTTTTTTTTTTTTACATTTTGTTTTTTCCTGTAAGATTATATCGATATACTTAAACTATTGTACGTTTCTAAAATATATTTTTGACTTTCTTAACATATACTTTTTGGAAACTTGAAATGTATTGCCGGGGAAAAAATAAACTTGGATATTTCTATTTTACACTGTTATCAAAAATTCCATATACGTTATTTATCCATTTTCAATCTATAGAAGATTTATATAAGTTGTTTTGTAAATATCGAAAACACGAAATGACAAAAAGTGTATTTCCGTTACAAAGATATTTTAAAATATTTTGTTAAAGTTTTTACAGAAGAGAGTTTGGAATTTCATTTAGATATACCATGTACATTTAAAAAGTAATAAATCCCAAACTTTTTAAATAGAATTACATGGTATCTATTCCTGCAGATCTGAAAACATTTGAAGATAATTACTGAAAGTTCGAAATATATATTTCTTTTAAATAGGAATGTGAGAGGTTGCAAATATACGAAAATTGTTTAAAAACGGATGGAATAAATTGTAAATATTTTTAAAACTCACTGCAACATTTCTTTTCGAAGAATTCGTAGTCGAAAATTAAGCCCTAACGTGCTAGATCGCCCTTTACGATTTTACGCGGCTATTTTACACTGTTGAAAATAATGTATTTTTTTAAATTCTCGTTTAGCATTTTTAAATAGCAGACAGAAACAGAAACACTAAATAAAGCAATCTATATTTCGAACGAACTAAAAAACCTTCTAAAAGATTCAATATATATATTATATATATATATATATTTTTTTTTACATTTAATACGAAATTAAGTATTCGAGTGTTTTTTAGTGCCGACATGTCTTTTTTTAAAAAAAAAGAGATAGAAAAACGCGTTTTTAATGTCACAAAGTTTTGAAAATTTATAAAATTCAAACTATTATAACTCGATAAGCTTGAGCCGTACCCTTCGGACCCGTCAATTTAATAAGTAGCCTTAACTCAGAAATAACAATAAAAAGCAATTTATTTAAAATCAATAACAGATGAGAATGACAGTGGGGCAAGGCCATTAAATTAACGAAGACCAATTTAACACACTAAAATAGCAATGTGGGAGAGAAGAACCTGTCTCCAAGATTTTCCTAAATTCTATTTTTAAATATAATCAGGATGGCTACTCTATCGGTATTCTAGAGCTTAAGAAAAGCTATAGACTTTACCCACGAGTGGCAACAGCCACGCCTCTGCGGGTATTTGCCCTCTGAAAAAGGCTGTTTATTGGACAAAGTAGAAGCTCTGTTAAAATGTTCTTCACGTGACATAGATAAAGTCCATTATGGAAGGTGTCATTAATAGCTCTGAGAACACTATATCCAAAATAACTAGAAAAATTTAATTGATCACTTATAGAAAATATCCCTAATTTGAAAAGAATACCCTGTATTCCAAATACACTGTTAAAAATTTGCAGCAAACTGTCCAGTCATTCGACCGTTTTCATAAAAAACGGTTACATAATTGTAAATTAACGCTATTCTGACCTTATTATTGCATATATTATGGTCAGAATAGAGTTAATTTACGGTTATGTAACCCTTTTCGATAAAAACGGTCATATGACTGGACAGTTTGCTGCAAATTTTTAACAGTGTATGGTTTATTCTAAAGTAATAGACTATATTCCAAATCTAAATTCGATGCTGATTAAAGTCACGTGGTACCCGTAATTGACACAAAGAACTTCTAACTGAAAAGAAGAAAAGCTTCTAATTGCTTTACTTCCATGAACAGTTTCGCTGGCTGGCGGAGATTTACATTACGTCTACGGATCCTTTCCTCCTTTACGCTAGAAGTCGTTGCCTTGTCCATGTGATAGTGACGTAGATGGAAATATGGAATATCCTCCATTAACGCAACGCTTTACCACCTAGGCAAGCTTCCCAGCTCGAGACGATTATTACACACTCAGCACGTCACTGACTATCGGCACATGTAGAATACAAACTCTGAATCTGAAAGCGATGAAGTTCTGGTCTTAAACTCCTTAAAGGGCATGTTCAGACCTAATCCGACGATACTCACTTTTATCGTGCCTCTTTACGGGATTGGCAACATACGATGCTCAGAGTGTATTTAGACAGACGAGTTTGTCCAAACTACGGCGAACTTAGGCATTTTCTGTAACTGAATTTGGTGATACTCACCTGGACAAGTTCGATTATAAAAACGAGACTGCTTAACAAGCATTAGCTTGGCGATAATGGCAGACTCGCCAAGATATTTGGGGATACGTTTTAGTCTGGAATCGTCCCCGTATGTGGCTTCTCTCATATTTAGGTTACATACTCACTTCTACCAGCGTATTTAGACTAGACAGCCAACCACGAAAATCTAAATAACATATTACTGCATAAAATAAATGCGTCAATCAGATTAAGGGACATTCAACCATACGTTGTAAAAGTAAAAGAAATGACAGAGTAGATAGCTGCTTCACGCTGAAGTGTTAAGATTCCGGATAACACGCTCACACAATAACTCAACAATCCTTTTTACCCTAGACTACCGTCATAAAAGAATCGCTAAGCACTAAGCTACAAGTTGTGATCGTAAAAGAAAGGATATTGTCTGCTTTACGTGTTAGAGGATGAAGACAGTTTTTTTAAATATAAAAACACAGAAACCGTATTAATTTCTTTTTATTTCGTAACTAAAACAAACTATTTTGACATAAATGGTTTTTGAATCATTTTTGGAAAATTAACTATATCAGTTTAAAGCTTATAATAATAATGTGAGACACCCTGTATACATATATATAAGGTGCAACATCAGGGTCTGCAATGTTATCAGCTTAGTCAACGTAATATATTAAACTTCAGACTTAGTTTTCTCTAGATATGGTTGAAGTAGATGATATGCACATAAATATATCCAGGGTGTCCCAAAAGTCTCCGTACAACTTCAAAAATTTATCACAAAAAAATAATAGGCCTACAGCAAAAATAATTATAACATTCCATAGAGTAACTTAAAAAGTTTTTTCTACTGCCTTAGTGAACTTCAATATGAGATCCTTTCGTACCATGAAGAATATCAAGACGATATTCCAATTCAATCCACGAACGGAAAATACAAAAAATACGAAATCTACGAACGGCAATACACTGTTGATGTTAGCATGAAAAACATGCTAACATCAACAGTAGCTACTGCTGTTTGGATCTTTTGTTTTAATTTCATGAGACTATTAACTTTTGTTCAGATTTCATCAAACAGTTGTAACTACTGTTGATGTTAGCATGCTGAAACGCACGTGGATGGAATTGGAATTTCGACTTGATATTCTTCGTGCAACGAAAGGATCTCATGTACAAGTATACTAAGGTAGTAGAAAAAAACTTTTTAAGTTACTCTATGTACTGTTGTAATTATTTTTGCTGTAGGCCTATTATTTTTTTGTAATAAATTTTTGAAGTTGTACAGAGACTTTTGGGACACCTGTATATATAAACTACATTCTTATCCCACACGTCAACAGCAACCTATTCTATACACATAATATTCCTTCTAGTATAATGGTAATTTGCTTTTAGGAATTGTGGTTTGTTTATCTGCGATTAGTTTTCAAACTATATATATAAATTTTGCCACAAATATCTTAATCTCATTTCACAGCCTTATCATTGAAAGGAAATTGAACCAACTTTCTGGGATCCTTACATTTGGAAGGTCTAGAAAGCACAAAAAAACATTTGTTCTTAAGACTTTTATTTTGAATGTGTGGAAACTGAGTTTGTAAAAATGCCGTGGTGTAAATAGGAAGGTCAAAATATAATATCTATATTATATCTTTATAAACTATAAATCCTGAATTCCAAATGATGTTAATAGGATCCTGTCTCAATTACATATTGAACAATTTTGTTTTGCAAAAATGCCGTGGTGTAAATGGGAAGGTCAAAATATAATATCTATATTATATCTTTATAAACTATAAATCCCGAATTCCAAATGATGTTAATAGGATCCTGTCTCAATTACATATTGAACAATTTTGTTTTGCAAAAATGCCGTGGTGTAAATGGGAAGGTCAAAATATAATATCTATATTATATCTTTATAAACTATAAATCCCGAATTCCAAATGATGTTAATAGGATCCAGTCTCAATTACATATTGAACAATTTTGTTTTGCAAAAATGCCGTGGTGTAAATGGGAAGGTCAAAATATAATATCTATATTATATCTTTATAAACTATAAATCCCGAATTCCAAATGATGTTAATAGGATCCTGTCTCAATTACATATGGAACAGTTTTGTTTTGTAAATTTGAGAACTTGCTGAACATCGTATTCTTAGGTGCGTTCGTAATTATATAAATACGTAGCACCTATTGTCGTCGTCTGGTCCGTCCGTCTGTCTGTCCGTGCGTCTGTCTGTCCGTCCGTCCGTCTGTCTGTCCGTCCGTCCGTCTGTCTGTCCGTCCGTCCGTCTGTCTGTCCGTCCGTCTGTCCGTCCGTCCGCATATAACAACGCTAAAAATACAAAACCGAATGGTTTGCAATTTGAGATATATTATCTTTGCAGAAGTTTGTCAAGACATTTCAAATGTTATAAAAATCGAAACAAAACTTTAGAAAATATTAATAAAAACATTTATTAAGAAATTTGAATTTTTTTTAAATCGGTGCTTTCTTGTTATAGGAGCTTCCGAGGTTTCATCGTCAAGCGACCGAGATACTTATTTTATGACAGAAATTAATCTGCAGACGATATAATTCATTTCACAGAATTACAAATTGTCAAGATCTGAATATTTATATAACTAGCTATAGTACAAACGCACCTCATTTGTCACGTTTGACGTACAATTTCCAACTTGTTATGTTAGTGATGGATATCTTAGAAATATTTGTTTTAAGAGAGGGATTCGACGATTCAGAAAAGGGATTATTTTATTATTAAATTCAATTCTCCGTGTATTAAATTTCTGTTATTTAAACTTAAAATTTACTCCACAAATGAAAATATTCAAGATACCTTTAATAACATAGATGGCAAAAATTACACTAAAAATACATTCAAAATTCTGGGAAATACTAGTTCCTACTTTTATATATTTTTAAATTAATTACTGAACGAAGAGTATAATCATGAGAGAATATTTCCGTAAACAGTCAAATTTATTTCTCTTTCAGAATTCTTATTAGAGTTTCAAAAAATTAAAAGTAAACTAATTAACTATTCCCTTTATTTCACCGAATTCTTTAAGAAATTTTTACTTTGAAGATTTCATTATTTTATAGTTGTGCACTTATTTTGCAACTCTGAACTCGAAAAAGATCTTAAGATATCTTTTGTAATATCAGTTCTCAACTTAATTGAATCTTTGACGAGTTATTGAAAATTTTCCAAAAATTGTTGCTATAATAATAATTTAGAGTTTGAGACATAAAAGAGATAACCAATTTCATTATCAATAAATTGGATGTGCGAACGACGTAAAAGAGTAGATTGTTATTGATTTTACACTTATTAAATTCACAAAATATTCCATTCAAAATGTTTCTAAGTTTGATATTAATATTAGAGTTTATTATTATCACCTTCTGATAGACACAAAGAAATGCAATATATTTTCAAAGTCATTTTCATAAATTCTTTCATTTAAGATAAAAAAGATGCTACTGAAATCTTTTGAAGAAGAAAATGCGTTTATAATGGTCGAGCCAATTAGACAGAAACTGTTTAATCCTTTTTTACTGACTTATTTATTTTACGTTATTAAAATTTTGTTTTATTTTATCCTTTTTTTACTGACTTATCTATTTTATCTTATGAAATTCATTATTCCTCAAACAGATGATGCAAATGTGTTAATTTAAAATGGTGTCATTTATTGTTTAATAAGAAAAAAAATAAAGTTACATTAAAATTTAAAAAAAAAAAAAAAAAAAAAAAAAAACTTTCAGAAATAAAATCGATAAACAAAATATTAAAAGAACTGAAACATAGAGATACAAATTGCTGACTTTTGGCATTCATTGTTAAGTATGTATAAATTGTTGATTATGTTGCAAAGTATGTATGAATTATCAAAATATTTTAAACTCGCTAAACATTTTTCTGCTGCCCTAGAATTAATATCATTGATGTGGTTGAAAAACAATGCTTAGATAAACAGAAAAAAAAATCAAGTTATTGAAGGAATTAGCTTACATTGTAGTATGTACAAATGAATAGAAGAACAATTGTGCAAGCATTTCCTAACAAATTAACTCTTCCGTTAGTAATTAATTATTTAAAACTTTGACATGATTAAGTTCATCTGTCATCATTGGGGCGTTCTTTCTCAAATAAGTTCATGAATTATGTCAATCGTTTCCCGGTGTTAAAGGTTGAAATGATAGCCATTTGAATGTTGATATTTTAAGACATTATGATTAAGGAAGTAAACCGCTAGATAAACATGAATTCCCCTCCCTTACCATATATGGTAATTTTTTTAAGACATTTTGATGCTTTTAATATAATTTGGAATTAATTTTGATTGTCTATCTCATTGATTTTTGTTTGAAGTTTGTTTAAATGTGCTGTACAAAAACTGAAACTGGAGTTTATTTAGCAAATTGTAACGAATTATATCAATTTGATTTTCTTATATGAAGTTCTCATAACACTATCGTAGTTTTTTATATGTTAGTGTATACAAAGAAGTAAAACATATGTTAAAACTACGATTGTGTTGTGAGGGCTTCGTATTGAAAAAAAAATATCAAATCAATATAATTTCATTTCATTGAAATTTGCTAAATAAATCAATATTTCTCATCTTGTGAAACGTATTAAAATCTTTTCAAACAACAAGAAATCAGACAATCAGTAATTATAAATCCTAAATTCTATTAAAACAATCAAAATATCTTGGAAAACAGAATTATTTACTCTACCCGGAGACTGAAAATCAGTGCTTATCTACACATCACACCTTTATATAAATGCATCATTTACGAAAAATTGGCATTTGCATTTTTCACTTGCAGTAATGATACAAGACATTAAAAAAATTCTTGTATTATGATATACGTATGATATTTCGAGCATACCTTTTCATAATGCATTTTTCTGTTCATACTCCCGACTACATTTGTAAGTTAAACAACTGAGGTTTTTAGAATGAGCATAAATAAACTGAAAAGTTTAAATTTTTTTATATGACTACTATGGTTATACTCTATTTTATTATTATGAACAATTCGGTAGAAACATACAGTGACGATAAATGACATAATGCAGCAATTTTATTTGAATTCTAAATCAGGGCTTTTCCAACGCAACGTCCTTTTAATGATTTCCTGGTGCCACTTCGAATGTGTGCTGTTCTACTGTTTTTCTTTAAATTAAAATCTATTTTAAAAAAATACTGAGTTTTAAAATAATTAACGCAGGATATTTTAAAATTATTATTACAAGCGGTATGCTCCTCCTTCGAAAATTTTGCAAAACGGTCTCTTCAGAAAGACGTACTGTTAAATTTACTATGATTTAAACATTTTCTGCATTTTGTATTTACATGAAATCTGTGCATTGTAGGTACCTAATGGCTACTGCTGTGAGATATATATTGTGTAAACGTGTATGTATTGCTATCACTACTAAAGTAGGACAGTTTTGTCGCATGTATTAAATCCTGTGAATAAAGTTGTCCTTTATTGTTTGTCTCCAACACATGCTACTACATGGAGAACAAACTAGTACCGCTACGGGTAGGACAGCAGATTTTTATCTTTATAAGTAGTAAAGTAATACCCTATAAATATTGTTATGTTCGTTACAATTTTATAATTTATTATAAATATATTATGCAAAAAAAATGAATGGATGAACATTCCAGGATGGAATGAAAGTTATTGTAATTATTAGAGTTATTATCATTATGCAAATTTTTACTAATTTCAATCAAAGTATTTGTCAATTTTTAATACATGAATAATCTTCTCAGGTTCAGGACCACTTTTAACTTGAAATACATACGTCCGACTTCGTTTAAATATCATATAATTTATAACTTATAATTTGATGTCTTTGTTTGAATTCCGCTTTGTAAAGAATATTCTACATCATAATAAGTAACTTTTTTTTTTCCAAAGTTCAGAGATTAAAATCCAAACACATCTTTTAACAATTATCCTTCAGTTGTTAACTAATGATGTTTCAATGAATCAAAACTTTCATAAAAGATTAAAACGGAAACTGTTAGCTCTTTATGATTATGAAATTGATCTTTACGAAAGATAACATATTTCACCGTAATAGAAAATATTTTACATTGTCTCAAGTAATCTTAAAAAAATAACAAACTACCTCAGAGGATCTTTTTAATTGGTGCAGGTTTTGAAATTTGTAAAGGTAAATATTTTTCCTTATTTAAGGTATAAAAATAATGCTTTTCCGTTATAGGCTTAGTTAAAGAAACGTAACAACATTTCAAGAACACTAAATTAGGAAATTGCAATCTATTCGTTTATATATAAAATAAAAAATAAATCATACAATTTTAACTCTTCTTTGCATGAGTTTTTCTGTTACAATTGTGTATTTTTATACATATATTAAATATCAGACACCAGAAATTTTAAGATAGATTTTTAACTTTGTTCAGCAACATAGTTCACGGGAAATTTACTGTATTAATATTTTTATATAAATATAGTGGTGGCGAAGAAGTTGATTTATTTATTAAAAGTTAAATAAAAAATGATGGAAATTTACATCACTATGCAATTAAGGGTTAAGTAATGTATAGCAAATTTTTAGGTTTTCAATCAGTATAATAACATTTAAATATTATTTTGTTTGTTACGATTTTATGTTTTATTAACAATCGATTATATAAAGAAACAATCTTAACAAAATTTTACAAAATTTTACATATTGTTTTAAAATTTTTATTATTATTTGAACTGGAAACTTTTAAAAAATATTTGTGCATGATTCCCGCTTTTGCGCTTAATGTTATACAATTTAACATATTGTTTTGAAATTTTCATTATTATTTGGACTGGAATCTTTTAAAAACGTTATTATTATTATTAACGTTAACCATGTTTCCCGCTTTTGCGCTCAAAGGTCACCCGTAACCGTTCGAAAAATGACGAAAATATCAATTTTTTGCTTAAAATGTATTTAGACATCGCTAGTATATTCTGGCGAAGTTACGCAAAGATTTCATGATTATAAATGCAGGATGGTTATAATTAAAGTTACACTACTCAGAACCATCTGGATCCTTTTCTGGTGCACGGATTTCATTGAAACTTGGTATATACGTTATATGGAAAATGTGGAAAAGAAATATCCAATTAAAAAAATTGTTCAAATTTTGACAACCAGGTGAAAAGGTGGCGCATAAAGAACCGGAAACACAAATTAAAAACATAAAACATTATTTAATCATAGCATTTGTTCAATATGCATTTCTTTTGTGTCAATGCCATGTTCAAAACGTGTTAAAACATGTTCAACAGAAAGCAAGCATAACACGCCATGTCGCTGCAATTCCTGAAGAATCACTTCATGCTTTTCTGTTATCTGAAAGTAGAATCAATTTGTTAAAATTAATTTAATGAAATAATAATACTCAATAGATAATACTTTAATAATTATCTATATAAGAAAACATGCAGATTACAAATGAGGCTATATATATTGTTTAAAACACCGAAAAGTAAGTCAGAAGACTTGGTTATGCATAAATGTGCACATATATGTGTACATTAGAATTAAAAATATTGCGGTTATATATATATATATATATATATATATATATATAAACTCGATTTATGGCGTCAGCTGTAGCCATCCGGAAAATCTACAAGAAGCCATTCCATTTCTTCCGGTCAAGGGTCCATTCCTCCTCTAGACCTCATCACGTTTTTCATATCGTCCATTCAGTTCTTTCGTTGTATTCCTCGTTTCCCTTTTTGATTTGTTTTGTAATTAAATACGATTTTGGACAGTCTTTCGTGACTCATTCTTTTAACATGGCCATACAAGTACATTGCTTCTTTTGAAGATCATCTAATATGGTTCCCTTTATTTTCGTAATTTCTATCATTTCTTATTCTTTCTATTCTTGATATCCTGCATGATCTTCTTTAGGCAGCCATTTCCACTGCCACTAATTTCTTTCTTTCTGTTTCCATAATTCTCCATCCCTCTGCTCCCCATAACAAAATACACTTTACAATAGAATTGCATATATTATACTTTCTTCTCCTGGGGTTCTCATCACTCCACCAAATAGAATTTAATAGTTTTATAGCCTTTCTTACTTGACAGATTCTGTATTTAATTTTCTGTGAGTCTCTGCTTTCCCTATTAATGTCTACACCAAGGTATCATATAATACTCACAGCTACCTATTTTTATGTTGTTAAATAGATTTAGTTATGTTTCATTTCCCCCTACACATAGAAAAAAAAATAAAAATGCAAATATATAAATATATATATATTGCATTTATATTCATATTAAAAACTGCAAAAGTAATACATAGTTTTTAAAAATGAAATTCAATTTAAAACAAAGTACTTAAAATTTTACACTCTAAACAACTCAAGGACCTTCTAAATTAAATCCATTTCTAAATTAATTACCGGAATATAATATCGGCAAATATTTCCATGGTCTGGTGAAACAAACTCCAATCTAAATTTCCTTTTAATTAAACTAATAACTTTTCATATCACAATGTTCAAAACCAAAATGTAATTATGCTTCCACGAAATTATTTTAATAAATGCACTTGTTAAACTGAAGTAGAGAGGTTTTTTTCAGAATATCCAGCTCTAATACCACGTGATAATCCGTAGAATGTTTTTACTTTAATTATTTTATACATACATTTTTTTCATATTTAATACTACAATTAATTATTTGTAATATCCATTTAAATTAAATAAAAAATGGGAGAAGTAATAAAGGACTAAAAAAAATATTTGCATAAAGTACATACTAGATTCATATTTACCTTTACGTAATTTTCAATTTAAATTATTATCATACATAAAAAAAATTTAGTATCCATGTTGACGTATAATTGTTTTAAAAAAAACATTTAAACAAATAAAAAAAAATAGATAAATAAACAATCATCTCAATATTATTTGAAATGAAATTTATCGCATTATTTTTTCAGTTTTAACTAAATGGTTTTTTTTTTCTTAAATCAGAAGATCAAATTTTATTTAACATCAATGACACTATTTCAATGTTTTTTATATTAATTATTTTTGTTATACTCTAGAACTAATTATTTTCCAATGAAAAACAAGTTGGAAATTGTACGTTAAACGTGACATATGAGGTGTGTTCGTTTTATAACTAGTTTCACAATGTAAAGTAATCATCCTTATTATTTCAGTGATGTGAATTATATCGTCTGCTATGAGCGAAATGAGAGTGCTTTTTTTTCTTATTACGTATGGCACGTTTACAAATGCGAATTTTTTTCTACACCAGACAGTGCAGCAAAATTCACCATGGAAATCTTGCTTTGTGAATGATTACCTCCATGGTTTTATATTTTTATGACTCATAATGAACGAATCTCCTGTGTTTATTTTCTCTAATGGATTGAAATATTGCGCTGTTAACCTAATTTTCACTGAAGTTATCTCAAAATCTATGCATTTTTCAATGTAACTCACCTCTCAAGCAAACAATTTTTTTGAAGGATCTTTCTAAAAATGTAACTTTTATGCAATTTTATTTGAAAAAATAATTTTGAATGAAAATGGTCGCCTGGCATATGAAAAAAAGAAGTGCTTTGCCCGTATTTGCTTTCCTCAGTCACATGACTTGCGCTTTTATTATATAGATTACGTACGATAAGATTTAATAAAATGGAGAAAACTTTTATAATTATCTTTTTAAGATTTAATTCTATTTTCATAAAATTTGAAATGTCTCGGCAATGATAATATATATTAAATTTCAAACCCTTTGGTTGGGTAGTTTTTGTGCTGTTATATGTGGATGGATAGACAGATACGGATAGACGGACGGACCAGACGACGACTATAGGTGCTAAGTATTTGTATAATTGCGAAAGGACCTAAAATGTCAGAATGTACTTTTACATGGAACTGTGTGTGCACAGACTGACTTAAGCATATATATTAAAATTAATTTTAATTTCTATACTTTAATGTTACAAATAGAAAAAAGTAATATAAAGTTTTTTAAAGACAAATTTAGATACATTTTATTACAAAACAATTATAATTATTTTGGACAACTTTTCATTGGAATGGGATTGTTTACTACTTAAATCCATTATTAAATTAATTACAGACATAAAACATCGGCAAATATTTTCCTTTTACTTTGGAGGAAAATCACGAACCTAAATTTCCTTTAATTAAAGTAATGACTCTTCATGTCACAAAGTAACGGAAATCTGAACCCAAAATGTAACTAATCGCCTCACGGAATTACTTTAATAAATGCATTTCTTTAATTACGGTAGAGGTTTTCCTTATTCAGAATATCCTGTTCTAATACCTCGTGGTAATTCGTTGAATGTTTTTTCCTGTAATGGCCTTTCCTTTCTTTTTCATAATTAAGATATTATTTACAATTATATATTAATCATTTCCATAATTAAGTAATTATTTACAATCCTATGCTTATTTACCATAGGTAATTATTTACAATCTTAAAGCACATTTGAAAAAAATGAGAGGAATAACAGAGGATTAGAGAAAATATTTACGTATGTCATACTACTAGATTCGTGGTTGCTCTTTTTTATTAATTTTCAAACTAAAACAATACTTTAATCATAAAGTTTAGCATCCATGTAGACATAAACTCAGTTTTACGTTAATACTCAAACCAGTAAAATAATAATAATAGTTATATTAATATTGTTAAAAATAAATTTTCTTCCGCTAGCTATTGCTATGGCTGGGTACCTTCGTAGGCCATTTGATATATTTATTTTGCATATAGCTTTTGGATATAGCATTTTTTCTTATTTTGAATTATTTTTAACTATAAAAATTGTGTAGGCTCATTTTGCATTTTTTATTTCTATGTCATTAATTTTATTTTATTTGTACTTTATTTATTTATGGCCGAAATTGGTCTTTATGTTGTTCATTTTATTTTATTTTATTTTATTTTTTGCTCTTTTTGTTCCCATTCAATTTTTTCCATCTTGCTGTTGACTTCGGCTATCGTCATAAATCTAAAAAGTGAACCACTTTTGGTGCAGTTCGCACCTAGCATTGAGACCTGGTGCATTTTAAAGCCCTATATTACGAAGTTTGAGAATCGATGAAATTTTTCTATTAAAATCATATAATTTTTTTTATTTTACAGCAGCATAACTTTCAGAAAATGCAATTTTCGAGACCACTTATCGAACCATTAACATAGACTTAAAAAAAAAAGGGGCAGTTAAAAATACAAATTAGTAAATAATAAGTATAAAATATTGAAAAAAGTTTAAAAATTCTTTCAAGAACCTACGAATTTGATTTTGAAAAAATACAACATTATAATTGCATTTTTGGAGGCGGGCAATTGGTTTTGTTTGTTACTGTGATTTTTCCCGCCAACCCGGGACAAATGTCATAGTCATCTGCTGTGTGTGAGTGGTACTTTGGATTCGTAGCACTATATTTGGCTACTTAACTCGCTTTTAGCGAAAAATTAACATTTAAAAGTCCAAACATTAAAAATTAAAAGTATAAAAAAATATATAATATATGATTTTTACAGAGTAATTTTATCGGTTCTCAAACTTTTATGTATAAGGCTACAAAATGCACCAGGTCTCGCTGCACCAACAGTGGTTCCCTTGTAAGATTCGCATTGCTCTAACTAGAGATACGGAGACCAGGGACGCTGATTAATGAAATCGTTCCAAGTTCCACGTTATAGCAGTACTTTTGTTTCCTCTTTAACTGTAACCTGTTTTTATTTAAAATCAAAAAATCAGAAATGCGATTTTTGTTTAACATCAATGTTACTATTTCCAAATTTTACTTTAAGGCGGTATTAAAAAACAAAATATTTTTACACTCTCAACAACTCAAAATTTTGAGACACATTTTCAGATTCATTTTTAAAAATAAAAACATGAAACTTGGCGGCGTGATTTATGAAGAGATTTATAAGGGACCCATGTTTTTATTTTTCGTTCAATTAATTAAAAATTGATTTACAAACAATTATTTTCACAGTACGATAATTTTTTTTTGTTTCCAGCGCTATCGCTTCAAGAAATTCGGTTCAAAATGTCCACTTTGACAGCATTTTTAAAAATATATTCTGCCTTTATCAAAAAATCGAGACAATACGGACATTATAAAGTTTCTGAATCAGAGAACCTGCCAATTGGATACATTTTAGAACAAAAATGAGTTTAAGAATGTGTCTCAAAATAAGCAATTTGGATTTGAATACACCCTTAATATTAATTTATAACTGTTATATTATACAAATAATTATTTTTCAATGAAAAAAATAAAGAAATAAAGAATGTGCTTTTGCATGCAACTGTATGTCCATGCACTAACATGTGCAAGCATATTAAAGTTAATTATAATTTGTATACATGCATACTACAAATAGAAAAAAATAATAATATATAGGAATTTTTTGTTTTACAAAAATACAAAAATATTTTAAAGAAAGTAATTAGCTTTATTCTAGACAACTTAAAGCCACTTTTATTGGAATAGGATTACTTCCAAATTAAATACATTTCTAAAAAAAATTACCGTAATAGAATATCAGCAAACATCTTGATGGGATGTTGAAAAAAAAATTCCGACCCAAATTTCTTTTAATTAAAGTAATAACTCCTCATGTCAGAAAATAATGTGAGTCTGAAACCGAAATGCATTTACTCTCCCTATGGAGTTCCGTAATTGAATGCATTCGTTAAATTTTGGTAGAGTTGAATTTTTTAGAATAACTTGTTCGGATATCACGTGATAATTCGTAGACAGTTTTCCTTAATTTAGTTTTCATTATATTTTCATAATTAAAATCACGAGTAACTATTTACAGTTTTCAAGACCACTGAGATTCAAGTAAAACAACGATTATGAAAAAACAAGGTCATAGATACTAGATTCGTGTTTACCCTCTTTTATTATTATTTTTAAAATATTATCTTATAAAATAAAATTTAGCATCCATGCACATGTATTCTCAGTTTTAAAATAATACTCAAGCCAGTAAAATAACTAAATATTTATCCTAACCCGTGAAATAAACAATAGCGCGAAATCGCGCCGACTGCAACGTCTAAGTTCGATTTTGTTCTTAAAGCATGCTTTCATTAATTTGGATTTTTCATTAGCAAACTAAATTTGTTTATATAAATCGATAACACAGTTCGATTCCGCATTAAATTTCGTATTGGAATCATGCATTATATTTTATTATCACTGATTGGAAAAACCATTTAATCTCCGTCAAATAGATCATTCTGGAATAAACAAAGAAATAAGAGAGATACCTTGAATTCGTAATTAGATCGAATGAGTGGAAATCACGGATAATAAACATCAGTGTTTCCCTTTAAAGATGCAATAGCTGTGTAATCAAAGACTTTCCTATTTCGTAATGACTTTTTAAGAACCGATAAACTTTTTTTTAACGCAATTGCTTTTAATCTAGAATATACACTTAAACAGGAAGGGGTAAATATGCATACGCGTCTATTAAATATAAACCTAAATGTATTTTCGTAATGTTAAGTTTAAATTAAAATTTCTGCAGCGTAAAAATGAATACCTATTTTCACTTAACACTAAATTATCAAATAATATATTTTCTCTTCGTACAAAGCAGTGAAAATGTGCACTCATATTGTGCTGTCTTCTAAAAAAAACCCTTTTTTTAAATTTTCTCTATATAAAGACTAATAAAGAATTTATAAAAATTGAACATGACTGAATTTTTACGGCTTGTTTTGACTAAGATTTTAATGTTGAGCATTTTTTCATTTTATCACTATTACAAAATGGCAGCCAATTATGCGAGAATTTGAAAAAAACCACTTTTCCAAAAATGACCCATCTTACCTGAAAACAACCCACACCTGACATAATCAGCTAGAAATGAAGCATTTTATTACATATTAATAGTTTAACATTAAAAAAATATAAATTTATGTAGATCATTCTAAAATTCTATTATAAAAAAAAAAATCTGTAAAAATGAAGCTCATGTTTTGCCAGAATTCTGCAATTGTTAATTTAAATTCTTTTAAATTTAAATAAGCACACCTTAGGCTTTTTAACTATTTTTATTATTCTAAATGATCCATAAAAATATAAATAAAAAACCCAAATAAATTGACTTTAGTAAAATATTTAGTGCAGTACTAGGGTGGGTTTTTTTTCTAGGAAACATTTCACTGTGAGTTTTTTAGAGGACAGTACAATACTGGATAAATATAGCACTATGGATAAAGTATTTAACATGGTACAACCCTTCAGTACAACCCTTCAAAATGAATAGTTCAAATTAAGGGGACAAGGGACCCTCAAAATCAGCAAAATCGCTCAAATTTTCGAAAAAAATTTCTTGTCCCCAAAAAATAAAGCTCCATGTAAGCTTTCATCTCCAAGTTAAATAATTACAATCGGATGATTTTTTCGGATTTTATTTACATTTTTATAATTAATTAAACGGCCGTCGTGATCATCTGATGTTTGTTTACAAATATTTGCAAATGCATTTTTTCTTCTAATTAACTGTTTACTTTTAATTTTCATTCAATTACAACCAATTGATGAATTTCTCAGTTTCATCTTGCGACAGATTACCAAAATTCTTGATTCTCCCCCCCCCCGCCCCCCCTTGTTGAGTGACTAAAAAAAGTCATTTTTACTGCGAGTAACTGAAAAAATTAAATTTTTTTCTTCGCAACGTCTTGATAAATTTGTCGGTTTGATCTTGCGACAGATAACGAAAATTCTTAAATCCCCCCCTAGCCCCCCCCCCCTGTTGAACGACTGAAAAAATTGAGAATTCCAAAGTTTTGCTAATCTGCGGCTAGATAAAACCAAGAAATTCATCAGATGTTTGCGAAGAAAAATATAAAAATTTATTAATCAATTGCAGTAAAAATTTAATTTTATCAAGGGGGGGAAAGGGGGGGGGAGAATCCAGAATTTTGGTAATCTGTCGCCAGATGAAATCAATAAATTCAGTAACTGGTTTCGAAAATAAATCTCAAAATTTATTAGTCAATCGCACTAAAAAATGAATTTTTTAGTCGCTCAACAGGGGGGGGGGGGGCGGGGGGGAGAATCGGGAATTTGGTCCCTGGATCCCTGAATCCTGGACAGGTTGAAAAATGAAGGTGAGAGAAGTTTACTGAATTACCTATACCGAGTGAGTTACCAATCAATTTTACGTCAATCACTATATTGCCAATAAAGTTATACACAATTGAAGTTAAGGAATCCCATGTCCACTAGTGTAGAGTATGCAGGTGCTGAACCGAAGTGAGTTGTCTACGGGTTAATATTGTTAAAAATTAATTGTATGGCAGTACTTGTTCGTCTCTAATTGTAACCAGTTTACAAAACAGAATCAGAAATACAATTTTTGTTTACCACCAATAACACTATTCGAAAATTTTGCTGTAATATTTATTTATTACTGTTATGCACTAGAACTAAATTTCTTTTCGATGCAAAACGAGGTGAGATGTTTCTTTTACTGTAACTATTTATAAGTGTGCATTCTTTAACATAAATAACTAATTAAAGCAAATAACAATTTCTGTACATGCATTTTACAAATAGAAAAAAGCTAAATATAAGATTTTTTTTTTTTTTTGAAAAACTTAAATGAAATTTGAAACAAAATAATCGAAATTCTTTATTTTAGACCCGGTTTTACTGGAATAGGGGGGCATCTAAGTTAAATCCATTACTAAATTAATTACTGGAATAGAATAACGGCAAATATCTTTATGGTTTGTTGGAAAATTAATAAAGAACCAACCTAAATCTATTTTAATTAAAGTGATTACTTTAATAGAATAACGGCAAATATCTTTATGGTTTGTTGGAAAATTAATAAAGAACCAACCTAAATCTATTTTAATTAAAGTGATTACTTTTTATGTAACATATTAATGAGAGTCTGAAATCGAAATGTAATTTCACACCCAGCAGAATTCTGTTAGTGAATGCATTTGTTAAATTATGGTACAGCTATATTTTTCAGAATATCCTGTTCTAATACTCCGTAATAATTTGCCGAATGTTTTTCCTTTAATTATTTTTCCTTTATTATTTTATATTTAAAACCACAGTAAAGGTCATTGTGTCTAAATATAATTACCCTAAAATGTGGCAATGTTCTTGTACTTAAAATGTTATTCTCGTTAATAATCTTCTCGTTTGGAACGTTTTCTTTTTAAAAAAAAGTTTATCATTACAATACACATCGTTCATTGTAAATCGCCCCCACATTTCCTAAATTCTGCGAAAAATCCAGAAAATGGTTCACAGTTTTTCTTTTATAATTTTGAAGATCAAATAACTTTATGGACGTCAAGCGCTACAGCGTGTGTTTAATTTACCTGATGTGCAATCTCGGAAAACGGCGGCAAATTTTCAAATTAGAGTTATAAAATATTCTACGCTTTTTGGGATTGGTTTTCTTCATAGACCTATTAGCAGCAAACTGAATGTCCTAAATCCGGAGAGACATTTAAGAAATTATTAACTTAGGTACGTTTATATGGTATTTTCATACACTGTATTAAAATTATGTTTAAAGTAGATATTGCGTTTAATTAAGTTGTATAGAGTTAATAAATTAGGAATTTCAACATGACCCTCCAATAGTGTTTTTCATTAATCGGGTACTTAAATACGAGTTTCAAATTATCAAAATACATGACTTTAAAATTTTTATAAAAAATGGCTTTTTCCCATTCAATCGGTGTGCTGTTCCAGAATCATCATTCGATCCCAATGTCATTCAACTCTATAAAAATTTACAAAATCAGGAATATGAATTAAATGAATTAAATACTTCTATACCACCGATGACTTGGCTGATAAGCATTTAGTTGTTAGCAATTATTTGTGCACTGACCTATTTCTTGCCATTAAATAAATTTGTATTGATTATTTTCATGTTAATTAATCGAGTATTAATGATGATCTAATCGCTAAAGATAACAATATGCTTCCTGATTTTGAAATTAGAGATGATTTAATAAAGTTAGATAATGAGGATTTAACAACTACTGCTGGCTGTTCTGAAAGCACAAGTTTTTAAATTGATCGCTATTAAGATAATAATACAACTTCTCCAATAATATGTGATGTGTTTGTTCAAACAAATTTAACATTGCATAGAAATATAAGTGATGAAGATTTTGAATTTTTTCAAACAATGAATACACATTTAAAGTCCAAACGTGCAAAACCAGAAGAAATTCTGTTTAAGAACAGTCTGGAATGCAAGCAGAATGACCATCACAAATATATCTTTCTGAAGCTAATACAGCAAATCCTTTTGAAAGCTGTCTGTTAAAAACATCAGTTTCAGCAACAAATCAAAATTTAGTTAAAAGCAAAAAGGAGTAGGCTCAAACTTTGCTTAATGTTTAACAATTGAAGCATATAGAAAAAACATAAAAGAGGACAATGAAGTGATATTGAAGATATTGACAGTGAAGATTAAAATTGGAAAACAGAGAACAATTAAAGCTTAAAAAACCAAAAACGAAATTCGGCAAAAACTCAGAGCCAGACGCTAAAATCTGGAAGGAAAGGGGCAGCAGAAACAAAAGTTACAAGAGGCTTCCATCTCAAAAATTTTTAGATCGATAATATTCATAAATCAAAAAGAAAAAATTGAGGAAATTGAGGCCTACATGGAAGATGAAAAGCAAAACTAACTATTCGGATATGCCAATCCAAAAACTTTCTTCTATCTAATACATGTTAATGCTTCAAAATTCGTTATCAAACCGCCAAAAATATTTTTTTTTTGTCATTCTCTTGTACATTAGCTGCTTGCGAATCGTCGGGTTACCTGGATGCGAGCAGCCGATGTATTATACTAAACTAAGAAAAGTCCTTCTGACCTGTACAGGCAGGAAAAGGTAGCCTCCCTATCGCTTGGTTTTGAGATTTTCGCTATTTCTACTTAAAACACACGAACCTAAAATGAGCGGAACACAATTACAGAAGAGTCATTCCCAGTTCTCGTCAATATTAAATTTGAATAAAAATATCGCCAAATTAGACAGACATAGCCACGTTGGCTTCATACATGGACACATATTTTGATGCCAAATTTGGTGGCATTTCATCAAATGGCGTCAAGTTTGGCGAGAATTTGATGTTGACGAATATATAAATATGTTGTGTTAAGCATGTAATTGTTGAAACGATGGTTACAACAATAAAAGAAAATTTGGTAAAACCATGTTCACTAAAACTCATAAATTAAACACCTTTATGGAGGAATCCGGCTGTATTGTTTCAAAGTGTCAGCCACCCTATAATTTCAAACTGCTATATCTCAGACATTTTTTATGATAAAGGCTAAACAAAAAAATGCTCTGAATTACTTGGATCTAGGCCGAACATTTAAAGCAAAAAAGTTTTTAGGATTTCTATTTTTCTTGTATAACTTTTTGAAATGGAAATTTTTAAATGGCTATCACAGCGTTCCTTCCAGGCGCAATATCCCCAAATTCAACTGGAAGCTGCAAACTATAGTCAAAAACATATATAAAAAACTTGATTCAATTATCTGCATAACTTCATACACTTTCGATGATACAATAGTAAAAAGGGAACAAAAATAGCAATCGCAGCGTCCCCTTTCGTCGAAATATCCCTAAATTCAAGTGGGATCTGCTGGCCATAGCCAAAAACATAGGAAAAATTTTTTAGTTCAATTATCTGCATAACTTCATACACTTTTCGATGATACAATAGTGAAAATGGAACAAAAATAGCGATCGCAGGGCCCCCTTTTGTCAAAATATCTCCAAATTTAACTGAGACCAGCAGGCTATAGTCAAAAACATATACAAAAAATTTGGTTTAATTATATGCATAACTTCATACACTTTTCGATGATACAATAGTGAAAATGGAACAAAAATCGTGATCGCTGCGCCTCCTTTCATCGAAATATTCCCAAATTCAAGTAGGACCTGCTTGCTATAGCCAAAAACATAGAATAAAAATGCGGTTCAGTTTGAAGCATAACTTCATACACTTTTCGATGATACAATAGTGAAAATGGAACAAAAATAGCGATCGCAGGGTCCCCTTTTGTCAAAATATCTCCAAATTTAACTGAGACCAGCAGGCTATAGTCAAAAACATATTCAAAAAATTTGGTTTAATTATATGCATAACTTCATACACTTTTCGATGATACAATAGTGAAAATGGAACAAAAATCGTGATCGCTGCGCCCCCTTTCATCGAAATATTCCCAAATTCAAGTAGGACCTGCTTGCTATAGCCAAAAACATAGAAAAAAAATTGGTTCAATTTGAAGCATAACTTCATACACTTTTCGATGATACAATGAGGACACACAGACAGACAGACGGACGGATGGACGGACAGACAGACATTTTGTAAAAACATGTTTTTCGGAATCTCTGACCCCTAAAACGTGTAAATCCGTCGAAAACCGGAAGTCGAAAAAAATGTCGCTTACAATACTTTCTTCTATTATAGATAGAAGTAAGTAAAAAGCAAGAAATGTGCTAAAACTTGTTGAATCAGTCATTCATTATTTACTTCTTGTTTTAACCATCATGTTCAAAGTTAAAAGTGTGTAAAGTATGAATGATGAAGTATGCCTTATTTAATTATAATATATCCAAGGTTATTCCTCTGAAAGATATTTTTTTATTATTTAAGTCATTATTAAATAAAGTTATTAGCACATAAGTTGTTCAATAATAAGCTATTCAACTTTCCATTTTATGTCTTTCAAAATTTCTTTATGTAATTCAAAGATGTAAAAATTAAATGAATAATTAAATGAATATTTTAAGATGAACTGACATGTATAAAACTTAATCTCACATTTGCACGTCTCATTTAGGTTTTAATTACCGTAAATGCGACAAAGATGTCCTAAATGCGACAGTCGTGTATAATGTTTACTTATCCATCTATTTAAAGCAGTTTGCTAATAATGTCAAATATTCCATCGAATTTCGACCGAGTAAGCATGCGTCAAAAAAGGACCGGCCAATGAGACGAGGGTATATTCCTGTCTCCAAACGTATTTGGGATCAAGATCAACTCCTGTTGTTTTGATCTTTGATGGCTTCCTCCATGTTGCGTTAAACATAGGAATATATTTATATAAAAAACTCTGGAGTGTTTAAAAGGTATTTAAAGTTGTATTTATTGTAATTTGTATGAATACTTAGGTATCCATTTCGGATTTACTGTGTAACATGAATTTAGGTTCATTTAACGTTCGCGAAATCAAATCATTTTGTTTATATAGTACAGAAAATAATTATTCAATCGTAAATAAAAATATAGTAGAACATGTAATACAAAATTGGACCACTTATATTCCGTTTATGATCGGGTATGAATCTTATGGTGTTCCGATTGCTAATGAAAACTATTATGTAAATATAATGTCAAAAGACAGTACGCACGGTAGTAATATTTTTATTATTATGTGTTCGAAAAAAGCGAATCTGAGCGCCTGAATATAAATTATAAAATATTATTTCTATATTTAGCAACTAAATATTTAATAAATATGCAGGAATGTGACTAGCTTTATGTGAATGTATAATATATGTAAGTCTGAACTTTAGCATTATTTTTTAACAGAAATATATTATCTCTATTCGATTTAAAAGTTTTGTCATTACATAAGTGTGCTATTTTATTTGTAAAGAGTATGTATACATTATATTGTTTGTATGTATACAAATGTTTAGAATGTTTTGATTTGTAAACTCTTAATATTTGAATAATGTTTACATTATATTTGTTTGTATGTATACAAACAATATATGTATACAAAGAAGTATATATACAAACAATATTAATATTTACATTGTATTGTTTGTATGTATACAAATCTTGAATGTTTTAATTTATTACATTCATTTTTTACCAGTTTGCATGTCCGTTCATGGGCGATTCATATGAAACTCATAATTTGTCACAAATTGGTGATTTTATTGATTTAGTGCTTTGCCCAAGAATGTGGAAAAAAAACTATTTTTGACATCGGGTGAAATGAATGAGGTTATTTCGGTTTTTATTTTGTATATAAAAAATGTTATATGTAAAAAAATCCTGGCCATTAATCACATTGTTTTTTGTATATTTAAAGACGATTACTTATTCTTTGTAATTATTTTTTTGCTGGGGGTTTTTGAGCAAAATAATATTACTTCATAGCTAGAACCAGTTCCGCTAATCATTAATATTTTCTTAATCCTTTGACCGCTGAGCAAATGGGCAAATTTGTAATGTTTTTTCTGTTATTTTTTTTAAATGTCAAAAAAAGATAAATTTTCAAAATTGGTATAAAAAACTTAGGTACTTCTCTATTATCCCATCGTCCACTTTTCATAACAAAATACTATTGCCAAAATGTATGATTAAATGCCAAAAATGCAATCCCATTTACTTGATGTCGGAAGCATTATACGTGTTTGTTATGTCGTCAAGTGGTTTTTAATTCAACATTTGCGCGTATTAATGACAACGTTCTCCCGTTTATTTGGCGTTACAGTTTGGCGATAGTTTTTTGTTATGAAAAGTGGTCGATGAGGTAATAGAGAAGTACCAAAACTTAATTACGTATATGAGTAGATTCCTTGACTATATTAATTATTACTCAATATTTTAAAACTGCATCATATTTGTAGAATTATATTAATTTAAACAATGCTTCTATTGAAGTGTGAAGAAGCACATACTTCTATGAAGAACCATATATTTACATAATCGTTTTCATTAGCAATCGGAACACCATAAGATTCATCCCCGATAATAAACGGACTATAAGTGGTCCAATTTTGTATTACGTGTTCTACGATATTTTTACGTACGTTTGAATAATTATTTTCTGTACTATATATACAAAATGATAGAGATCTAAAAACACAATTTCCATCGGGATTGATTTCGCGAATGTTAAATGAGCCTAAATTCATTTTTAAACAGTAAATCCGAAATGGACACCTAAGTATTCATACAAATTATAATAAATAAAATAAATACCTTCTAAACACTCCACAGTGAGTTCTATATAAATACCTTCCTAGGTTTAATGCAATGTGCAAGAAAAAAAAAACAGGAGATGATCCCAAACACGTTAATAGAGACAGTAATAGACTCTCACCTCATTGGCCGGCGATTTTTTTGACGCATGCGTATTGGGTCGAATATTGTTGAAAAATGATTTTGAAGCAAAAATCGGGAAATTCACAAAATGGTTTAACAATTCTTTGAGTGACAGCGGGAAAAAAATTTCGTTTTACATTCAATCATCGCAATTGGCGAGTGTGACTATTAAGTTTAGCCAGTACTGGCAATAACATCAATTACCAATTTTCAGTATTACTCGCCGATTGGTGAGTGTTACCGTAATTTCCGGTGTATAAGCCGCAGCTCAAAGAGTCGTTTTTCGACCCAGAAATATTATTTTATAAAATGTAATTTAAAAGATCGCTGTAAATATTTAACTACAATTATTGAATAAAATTTCTGGGTCAAAAAACGATTCTTTGAGCTGCGGCTTATACGCCGGAAATTACGGTAATTTTGTCTTATATCACAAACTGTATTTACATATACTACTAGATATAATGATTATGAACCATGATTTTTCTATTATTGGGTGAGATTCATGTTTTTTTCAGCAATTCTTTGACGAAATTCATGTTTTTTCAGCGATCCTTTGAAGAATTTCGCATTTTTCTCATGATCCTTAACGAAATTCGCATTTTCCAGCGATTCTTTGATAAAATACATTTTATTCCGCAATTTTTAGACGAAATTTAGTAAAAAAGCATGACCTTTTGGTGAACTTTCCTTTTTTGCGATTCTTTGACAAAATTTGCTTATCTTTCACGATCCTTTTGCATAATTAATGTTTTTTCTGATGTCTTTTAACGAAAGTCATGTTTCCCCATGATCCTTTGATGAATTTAGTGTTTTTTCCTCAATCATTTGACGAAATCTGTGATTTCCCCCCCCCCCCCGCGAAGATTGGTTAGATGTTTTTAGTCTGCAGGTGCCCTAAAAAGTCTGTGACGCCCGTTGCTGCAATGCACACATTCTTCCATGGTGCATCGAACGAAGAAAATTCATCCTAAAGAATCATTGTTTCATTTTTGACCAGGGGCGCCATTTCAGAACTTTCTTGGGGGGGGCAAAGTTTTTTTTAAGGTGGTGGCATACCCCCCCCCCTCCCTCGCAACCTCTCCGAACGAGAAGCGTTTACTGAATCATATATACAGAGACAGCAATACTTTTAATACGGAATCTCAAGTGACCTCTGAAAAATTCCGTTTAAGACAGGTTTTCGTCTTAGCAAGTAGAATTTTAAAATATTATGAAAGTTTTCAGTTATAGACAAGTACCGTTTTTTTCAGGTATTCTTTAAGACTGTTAAAACCTTCTTTCTATAAAGCACTTCTGAAGAGCATAGGTGTATTACAGTGAAACGTGTCTATAACATAATTCTTTCTTAAACGGACAAAAAAAATCAAGTTTCGACGAAAAAAACGCAATACAATTATACTTGCTAAGATGGAGATCTGTCTAAAATGGAGATTTTTTACAGTCCTTTTCAACTCTATTTTTGCAGGTTTTACTACAGGGGCACCTTTTCATGAGTTTCTTGGGGAGGGAGGGGGGGGGGACAAAGTTTTTTTTAGAGACAGGGTTTGAAATATCGTGCAGGATTGCCCAAATCGTGCACAAAATAGAAATAGGCCCCACAATAAAAAATGCAGTGTGAGATTTTGCCTGCTTATCTTAACTTCTTTCACAAACATTTGATACTTCTGCGAATATATTTTTAATTTCAGTGGTAGTCCGCGAATTTTACGCATTGGAATTAGAAAAAATAGTTAATTTGGCAAAATTGGTCGCTTAAAAAATCGTTAATTTTTTAAAACGACCGTGGAAAAATATTGAGAATTTCGCCAAAGATCACTGAAACAAATAGAGATGTTTGTCAATCGAACGCGGAAAAAATCGCGAATTTAGTATAACTAATGAGGAAAAATATCGCGAAATTCGTCAAAAGATTGAACAACAACAAATAAAATCGCTAATTTAGTCAAACAGTCGCGCAAAAAAGGGGATTTTCGTCAAAGATCGTGCAAAAAAATCTACGTTTGCCACTCGGCTGCGGAAAATGACTTCCGAATTCGGAATTTCGTCAAAGATTGTGTAAAAAAATAGCAATTTTTGTTAGTTAGTTGCGGAAAAAGACTCCCGAATGTTAACAAACGATCGTAGAAAAGAGTAGCGAATTACGTCAAAAGATCGCAAAAACAAATAGCAAATTTCGTCGATCAGTTGTCAAAACAAAAAAAAATCGTAAATTTCGACAAATGGTGGAAAAAAATTTGTCAACGATCGGAATTTCGTCAAAGATTGTGCAAAATAATAGCAATTTTTGTCAGTTGGTTGCGGAAAAAGACTCCGGAATGTCAACAAACGATCGTAGAAAAGAGTCTCGAATTTCGCCAACAGATGGCGAAAACAAGCAGCGAATTTCGTCGATCGGTTGAAAAAAAATGTCGCGAATTTAGACAAAGGATTGAAAAATCAATTCCGTCAGTGATTCACAGAAAATAGCGAAATTTAGAAAATTATCACCAAAAAAAAAACAATCACGAAAAAAGTCGTGAAATTCAATCGGTCACGAGATAATCACCACACGAACACCATCAAGAAGTTACGAAATTTGCAAATATTGTAATCCATAGGTATAAGAAAATTTCCATTAATGGTTTTCTGTCAGTAAAAATTGAAATAATGGCAGAAAATGATGTCCGAAAATGATGTCCGCAGTCATTTTCTGCCTTCCTCTTCAGACTATGATCTAAATTCCATACAATTCAGAAATCTGCAAAACCCTTGGTCTCAGGTCCCTTGCTCCTGCATTGGGTGGGGCTAGGGCTCCTTTAATACATAGGTATATATAGGAGCCTTAGGTGGGGCAACACGATCCAATCAGCAGTACGGATCGAGCCGGGTTGACGCGGCTTATTTTCGCTGCGGGTCAGGTTGATTTGGAACATTTGACTACGGTTTGGCATAGATGTCCCAGTGGACTTTTTTTTATTCTATTAGTACAACTTTTTCAAATCTGTCATACACTTATATTAGAATATTTTCAAGAGAAATCTGTCACAAGGATTTTTTTTTGAAATTGTAGAACGATTAATGCAAAATTAGTAGTCAATCCTCACCCGTTATCAAAGGGTTAATTGTTTCGGATTCAAGTTGGGTTTTCACTATTTTGAGTTGGGTTCGTGTTGCCCGAGTTTTCAAAGAAATACTAAATATTTTCAGATGAAAAAAAAATAATTTTTCTACATAAAAGATAAAATTGTTATTAAAGATATAATTGTAGTCTACACTTTTCCAAATCATATTGAAATATGGATTAATTTTCTTTCATTTCGGGCGGGGTTGCGGTCAATTACATTTTTTTGGACGTTTCCGGGTTTACTGGAAATTAGTTCTGCATCGGCTACCCGAAATGCATTTCGTTTTGGGTTTGGTTGATTCTTTTTTTTTTTTTTTCTTTGCGGGTCGAGTAAACTTTATACGTTTCGGGTTATGCTTTGACTCTTTCGAATCGGGTTCGAGATGAACCGATTAAACAAAAGGAGGTTCTGAATAATTTTCAAATGAAAAAACTATAGATATTAATGGGTGTATATATGTGTTATTTTTTGCACATAAGCGGTAAACTTGTAGATTACTTTTCCACAAATGTATTAAAATATACATTCATTTTCTTTCACTTCGGGGGTTCAAGTATGAATATTTCGGATTCGGCTTGAAGTCTATCGGATTAAAGTCAGGATTCGGGTCGGTTACAACCAAATCTGGACAGGACTCTAGTGTCAGGCTGTGAAGATTTTTAAGAGCATACTGTATATATAATATCATTTAATAAAGCAAATGATTTAATAGCATTATAACGATTGGAGTAAATATAATGTGACACTAATAAAACAAAATTAACAAATCATATAATTAGGAAATTGAATATACACCCCCCCCCCCCTGCCCCCGAAAAAAAATAAAAAATTTCCCCTTAAATTTTTGGCTAAAGAGAAAATTTATCACTAAAATTCTAGCTTTGGGGATAACGAGTTTTCTTTTAATACTGCTGTACACAGCTCAGAAGCAATTCATATATTTTTTTTCTCGCATATATTTCTAAAACTAGCCAAAATACTCATTAATAATAAATGTCCCACTTAAAGAATGTCGCAATAGCAAGGTTTTAGAAAACATTTCAATGTTTAAGGCAGAGGGGGGGGGGATCTAAATCTACAATTAGATTTTTAAAAAAACATCATTTTCGGAAAGGTAGTTTTATCCCCCTGGGTTACTTCCTTCCCAGTCAACATATTCAGTTTTGTGGAGAAGGATATATCAACAGTTTACATTTGTATTTATAAAAGAGATATAGTTAAGATTATTTTCAAAGAGTGAAAATACTCTTTGACCTTATTTGAAGGAGTAAATTTAGCTTTAAAGATTGCCAGTGCCGAAAAAAAAAAATGTGTTTTCAAGAAAGAAGGTGGGAAGGAGGAGAAACATATTATTCTAAATTGTACTTCTTAACATATTCAGTCATAAAATGTGGATATCAAGTAGGGGTGCACAACATTTATAAGAGGTAGACCAGTCACAAAAAGACTGGATTGTCGAGAGCCAAAATCCGTAGTGTGGACAAAATTTTGTTTTGGGGAAATAGGAGGAGGATCGGCCTAAAAGTTCATAAAAATGCTAATTTTAAAAAGAGGGTAGCCCCCTATACTCAACCACCTCCTTAGTCAACATAACCCAATTCAGTTGGCAAGGATGGAAAAAATTTACAATATTCGCAGTTTTTCCCTAGTCATTGACGAAATTCATGATTTTTATGCGCCCGTTCGGCAAAATGTACGTTTTTTTCGCGCCCGATCAGCGAAATTTGTGATTTTTTCGCACACGATCGGTGAAATTTATGATTTTTTTGGCACCCGATCGGCGAAATTTACGATTTATATGCACCCGATCGGCAAAATTCGCGATTTTTACGTGCTCGATCTGCAAAATTTACGATTTTTACGCGTCCGATCGGCAAAATTTATAATTTATACGCACCCGATCAGTAAAATTCATGTTTTTTACTCGTCCGATTGGCGATATTAGAGATTTTTACGCACACGATCGGCGAAATTTACGATTTATACGCACCCGATAGGCAAAATTCACGATTTATACGCATCCGATCGGCAAAATTCGCGATTTATACGCACCCAATCGGCAAAATTCGCGATTTTTACGGACCCGATTGGCAAATTTTGCGACTTTTACGGGCCCGATCGGCAAAATTTGCAATTGTTACACGTCCAATCGGCGAAATTTGACAAAATTCGCGATTTTTACGCACCCGATCGGCAAAATTCGCGACTTTTTCGCGTCCGATCGGCGAAATTGATTCCCGAGCCACCAGTAAACTCATCGCGGGCCACATGTTTTTCATCCCTAGTCTAGCCTGTGAAAACTGATAAATTTTCTGAAATTTCAGATTTCTTGGGGGGGGCGGTTGCCCCCCCCCAGCCCCCCCGAAATGGCGCCCCTGTTCTTGACATTTCTGGAAAGAAACAACGTTCAACTCATTGGCTGAATTGTAATAGGCGAAATGTGTCAAACATTAGCGGAAAGAAAGTGCGCAATTTGTTCGTTCATGGATAAAATCATGAAATTCATTAATCGATAGTTGATAAATTCGTCAATCGATAGCGGAAAAATCGCAAAATTCATTAATTGACAGTGGAAAAATCGCAAAATTCATCAACTGGTTTCGGGGGAAAAAGTTTTCGAATATCGTCAAATGGCTTCGAGAAAAAAAATCACAATCCGTCAATTTCGCAGAAAAAATCGTGAAATTCGCCAAATGGTTTCGAAATTTGTCGAGCGACAGCGGAGAAAAAAATCTTTTTCCATTCAATCATCGCAATTGGTGAGTGTGACTATTATGTTTGACCAGTGGTGGCAATAATGTCCATTGCCAAATTTTCAGGATTACTCGCTGTTTGGCAAGTACTAATTTTGTCCTATACTTCAAAACCCTTTTGATCATATCATCAGTGTGCAGGACAATTTTTTTTACGTGAACCATTTGATGAATTTTGTGATTTTTCCATTATCGATTGACCGATTTTACTGCTATCGATTGTTGAATTTTATAATTTATCAACTATTGATTAGCGAATTGCATGATTTTTTCCATGAACGTTTGACGAATTACGCAAAAAAATTAAGAATATCGTTAAATTGTCTTGGGTAAAAAAAAATTTAATATTGTCAAATGCCTTCGAGAAAAAGTTGCAAGTTGGAACGCCTGTGACCTCTTTTTCATGTTATGCATCTCGGGTCTATCCCCCCAAGTGGGACACTTTTCTAAATTTTGCAGACACCTCTCATGTGATATATCGCTGGAAAAGTCTTTGACCGCTTATTCATGTTATGCATCTCCGGGGTCCATCCCGCCACACCCCCCTTAAGGAAGGCACTTTTATAAATTTTGTTGACACATCTCATGTGATATATCGCTGGAAAAGTCTTTGACCACTTATTCATGTTATGCATCTCCGTGGTCCATCCCGCCAACCCCCCCTCCCCCCCCCCCCCCAAAGGGTATTTTATAAATTTTGCACACAACCCTCATGTTATATATCATTGGAAAGGTCTGTGATTGCTTAATCATATTATGCATCTCGGGTCTATCCCCCCCCCCCCCAAGTGGGACACTTTTCTAAATTTTGCAGACACCTCTCATGTGAATATCGCTGGAAAAGTCTTTGACCGCTTATTCATGTTATGCATCTCTGGGGTTCATCCCGCCACACCCCCCTCCCCCTAAGGGAGGCACTTTTATAAAATTTGTTGACACCCCTCATGTTATATATTGTTGGAAAGGTCTGTGACTGCTTAATCATATTATGCATCTCCGATGTCCATCTCCCCACTTTGCCCCCCCCCCAAAGGGTACTTTATAAATTTTGCACACAACCCTCATGTTATATATCATTGGAAAGGTCTGTGACTGCTTAATCGTATTATGCATCTCTGATGTCCATCTCCCCACTTTGCCCCCCCCACCCCCCCAAAGGGTACTTTATAAATTTTGCACACAACCCTCATGTTATATATCATTGGAAAGGTCTGTGACCACTTAATCATATTATGCATCTCAAATGTCCAACTCCCCACTTTGCCCCCCCCTCCCCAAGGAGTACTTTCTAAATTTTGCACACAACTCTCATGTTATATATCATTGGAAAGGACTGTGACCACTTATATCATATTATGCATCTCCGATGCCCATCTCCCCACTTTGCCCCCCCCCCCAAGGGGTACTTTCTAAATTTTGCACACAACCCTCATGTTATATATCATTGGAAAGGACTGTGACCACTTATATCATATTATGCATCTCCGATGCCCATCTCCCCACTTTGCTCCCCCCCCCCAAGGGGTACTTTCTAAATTTTGCACACAACCCTCATGTTATATATAATTGGAAAGGACTGTGACCACTTATATCATATTATGCATCTCCGATGCCCATCTCCCCACTTTGCCCCCCCCCAAGGGGTACTTTCTAAATTTTGCACACAACCCTCATGTTATATATCATTGGAAAGGACTGTGACCACTTATATCATATTATGCATCTCCGATGCCCATCTCCCCACTTTGCCCCCCCCCAAGGGGTACTTTCTAAATTTTGCACACAACCCTCATGTTATATATCATTGGAAAGGACTGTGACCACTTATATCATATTATGCATCTCCGATGCCCATCTCCCCACTTTGCCCCCCCCAAGGGGTACTTTCTAAATTTTGCACACAACCCTCATGTTATATATCATTGGAAAGGACTGTGACCACTTATATCATATTATGCATCTCCGATGCCCATCTCCCCACTTTGCCCCCCCCAAGGGGTACTTTCTAAATTTTGCACACAACCCTCATGTTATATATCATTGGAAAGGCCTGTGACCACTTATATCATATTATGCATCTCCGATGCCCATCTCCCCACTTTGCACCCCCCCCAAGGGGTACTTTCTAAATTTTGCACACAACCCTCATGTTATATATCATTGGAAAGGCCTGTGACCACTTATATCATATTATGCATCTCCGATGCCCATCTCCCCACTTTGCACCCCCCCAAGGGGTACTTTCTAAATTTTGCACACAACCCTCATGTTATATATCATTGGAAAGGCCTGTGACCACTTATATCATATTATGCATCTCCGATGCCCATCTCCCCACTTTTCACCCCCCCAAGGGGTACTTTCTAAATTTTGCACACAACCCTCATGTTATATATCATTGGAAAGGCCTGTGACCACTTATATCATATTATGCATCTCCGATGCCCATCTCCCCACTTTGCACCCCCCCAAGGGGTACTTTCTAAATTTTGCACACAACCCTCATGTTATATATCATTGGAAAGGCCTGTGACCACTTATATCATATTATGCATCTCCGATGCCCATCTCCCCACTTTGCACCCCCCCAAGGGGTACTTTCTAAATTTTGCACACAACCCTCATGTTATATATCATTGGAAAGGCCTGTGACCACTTATATCATATTATGCATCTCCGATGCCCATCTCCCCACTTTGCACCCCCCCAAGGGGTACTTTCTAAATTTTGCACACAACCCTCATGTTATATATCATTGGAAAGGACTGTGACCACTTATATCATATTATGCATCTCCGATGCCCATCTCCCCACTTTGCACCCCCCCAAGGGGTACTTTCTAAATTTTGCACACAACCCTCATGTTATATATCATTGGAAAGGCCTGTGACCACTTATATCATATTATGCATCTCCGATGCCCATCTCCCCACTTTGCACCCCCCCAAGGGGTACTTTCTAAATTTTGCACACAACCCTCATGTTATATATCATTGGAAAGGCCTGTGACCACTTATATCATATTATGCATCTCCGATGCCCATCTCCCCACTTTGCCCCCCCCCCTCCAATGGGTACATTCTAAATTTTGCACACAACCCTCATGTTATATATCATTGGAAAGGTCTGTGACCACTTATATCATATTATGCATCTCCGATGCCCATCTCCCCACTTTGCCCCCCCCCAAGGGGTACTTTCTAAATTTTGCACACAACCCTCATGTTATATATCATTGGAAAGGCCTGTGACCACTTATATCATATTATGCATCTCCGATGCCCATCTCCCCACTTTGCCCCCCCCCCCTCCAATGGGTACTTTCTAAATTTTGCACACAACCCTCATGTTATATATCATTGGAAAGGACTGTGACCACTTATATCATATTATGCATCTCCGATGCCCATCTCCCCACTTTGCCCCCCCCTCCAATGGGTACTTTCTAAATTTTGCACACAACCCTCATGTTATATATCATTGGAAAGGTCTGTGACCACTTATATCATATTATGCATCTCCGATGCCCATCTCCCCACTTTGCCCCCCCCCTCCAATGGGTACTTTCTAAATTTTGCACACAACCCTCATGTTATATATCATTGGAAAGGCCTGTGACCACTTATATCATATTATGCATCTCCGATGCCCATCTCCCCACTTTGCCCCCCCCCTCCAATGGGTACTTTCTAAATTTTGCACACAACCCTCATGTTATATATCATTGGAAAGGACTGTGACCACTTATATCATATTATGCATCTCCGATGCCCATCTCCCCACTTTGCCCCCCCCCAAAGGGGTACTTTCTAAATTTTGCACACAACCCTCATGTTATATATCATTGGAAAGGCCTGTGACCACTTATATCATATTATGCATCTCCGATGCCCATCTCCCCACTTTGCACCCCCCAAGGGGTACTTTCTAAATTTTGCACACAACCCTCATGTTATATATCATTGGAAAGGCCTGTGACCACTTATATCATATTATGCATCTCCGATGCCCATCTCCCCACTTTGCCCCCCCCCCTCCAATGGGTACTTTCTAAATTTTGCACACAACCCTCATGTTATATATCATTGGAAAGGACTGTGACCACTTATATCATATTATGCATCTCCGATGCCCATCTCCCCACTTTGCCCCCCCAAGGGGTACTTTCTAAATTTTGCACACAACCCTCATGTTATATATCATTGGAAAGGCCTGTGACCACTTATATCATATTATGCATCTCCGATGCCCATCTCCCCACTTTGCACCCCCCCAAGGGGTACTTTCTAAATTTTGCACACAACCCTCATGTTATATATCATTGGAAAGGCCTGTGACCACTTATATCATATTATGCATCTCCGATGCCCATCTCCCCACTTTGCCCCCCCCCCTCCAATGGGTACTTTCTAAATTTTGCACACAACCCTCATGTTATATATCATTGGAAAGGACTGTGACCACTTATATCATATTATGCATCTCCGATGCCCATCTCCCCACTTTGCCCCCCCCCCCCAAGGGGTACTTTCTAAATTTTGCACACAACCCTCATGTTATATATCATTGGAAAGGCCTGTGACCACTTATATCATATTATGCATCTCCGATGCCCATCTCCCCACTTTGCACCCCCCCAAGGGGTACTTTCTAAATTTTGCACACAACCCTCATGTTATATATCATTGGAAAGGCCTGGGACCACTTATATCATATTATGCATCTCCGATGCCCATCTCCCCACTTTGCCCCCCCCCTCCAATGGGTACTTTCTAAATTTTGCACACAACCCTCATGTTATATATCATTGGAAAGGACTGTGACCACTTATATCATATTATGCATCTCCGATGCCCATCTCCCCACTTTGCCCCCCCCCCCCCAAGGGGTACTTTCTAAATTTTGCACACAACCCTCATGTTATATATCATTGGAAAGGCCTGTGACCACTTATATCATATTATGCATCTCCGATGCCCATCTCCCCACTTTGCACCCCCCCAAGGGGTACTTTCTAAATTTTGCACACAACCCTCATGTTATATATCATTGGAAAGGCCTGTGACCACTTATATCATATTATGCATCTCCGATGCCCATCTCCCCACTTTGCCCCCCCCCCAATGGGTACTTTCTAAATTTTGCACACAACCCTCATGTTATATATCATTGGAAAGGCCTGTGACCACTTATATCATATTATGCATCTCCGATGCCCATCTCCCCACTTTGCCCCCCCCCCCCCCCCTCCAATGGGTACTTTCTAAATTTTGCACACAACCCTCATGTTATATATCATTGGAAAGCTCTGTGACCACTTAATCATATTATCCTCCCCACTATGAAATTTGTCAAGTTAAAGCAACTATAAATTTTATTTTTATGGTACTATCAAGTTGTTTGCCGTCAAATTTTGACGGGTTCCATCTAGTATTACAAATAATAATTCAATTTCTGCAAAACAAGTTACTTTTCAACTTAAGGCACAGTATTCAATAATGTTTTACTTAATAAATTATATATTTATTTAATAAAATGCAAAATATACCCTAAATGTCACAAAACTAGGGGGTATCAAGTCGCATTTAGGCACAATGACCTTAATTATTTCCAATCTTCAAGCACATTTAGAGATTAAGAAAATATTATACCAAACAATCGATGTTCAGCAATATAAGGGAGATGGAGGCTGAATGGGACAAGGGATGGATGGGACGTTCTCAATATTTCAGGCATTAAACTTTTCTTTTAGTTGCTTCCTATCCTCATAGATTTCACTACCATAGTGTGCTTCAGAACCAAAAGCAAGACCACATGGCTGTTTTCAGTTTCCTCCAAATTATCATTCCCTGAAAACTCTGCTTAAAAGTAATTTTTTTTACATTTGAACTTACTTAAATATCTTATGCAATATGAACAATTAAGATATGTTGTAGTTTTTTATTTCAAGGCTCAATATTGGTAATTAACAGGAATGAATATTAACCATTGTAACAAAATAATTTTTGAGACAAAATGGCTGACAATTGAATATATGCATCATGGGGATGATTGGGACATTTCAAATGGGATGAATAGGATTGTCTCATTCATCCCTAGAGGATGCTGAAAAATATATTTATTAGCTAAATAATATTATATAGTTTGATAAATTAATAATTTATGCTAACTATTCTTTTAACATTTCCTCCTCATTGTAGTTACCGTTTCAGCCATTGAATGCTTCCGTTTAAGGGCCTTTTAAGGTAAAGCTGTGATGAGTCCAATATGATTGGCTAACAAATAATTCTGGAGATCATATTACAATTTACAATCTCTCATCTTTTGCCCAGGAGGCATTTTTTTCAGCTTTTAGTCCTTAACATTGAATAAAGGGGGGAAAATATTTGTGTCCCATTCATCCCTGCTGTGGGGATGATTGAGACATAGAATAATTGTTTTTTAATTTCATAATATATTTCTTTATAATAATAATCTTAAATAAATATTGTGCATAATATGTATTCAAACACTTAATGTATGAAATGCGATATATAATATTGTTAATAACTTAAATAAAATATTTAAAATAAACATTTTTGTGAAAATGTCCCATTCATCCCCTGTGATGCTGTAATTTGTTGAGGGCGAAGAGAGTCTTTTAAATTATTTAAATATTTTCCAGGTTCAGCAATTTTCAATAAAAAAACTCCATAAATAAACATTCAATGCTTTTTATTAATTTTTCCATGATCATATAGTATAATATAGGAGAGGTGTCTCTTAGCAGGAGCCAGCAAAAAAGCCACTCACACAGTGAGTATTCAAAGAGAGAGTGAGTATTCACATAACATTATTGCTAGAGATTTACATTACTTGGCGAACAAAATTGGTGCCAAAACACTTTACTCAATACATTATTTTGGCGTTAGAATTCGAAAAGACAAGATATTTTTGGCTGTGTGTGGAATTTCCAGTAAATTAAAATAATTATTTGCCTCAGAGCCAGAAACGTTACCATATTTGGACATGTTGATCTAAATTTAGCAATTGATATCATCACCCATTATTTTGATTGGAAGATGCTATTGAGAGTAAAGCAAGAACAACCGTTATTTTTCTGAGTAAGTAAACATAAAAAAAACATATATTAAGGATAATCTATTTGACAGTTAGAAAAGGAAAACGTTGTTTTAAATGAGATGAAGGTATATTTATTGGATATAATTTATTGCTATAATTTGAACTGTCAACATTTGCAAGATTAATGACTCTGAAATAGAAGTTAAATTCTTTTTGGATTATTTATGAGAGATCAAAAGAATAATTATTATTATGTTTATTTTAGAAGCTATAAATAGGCATATTTATTTTATATACATATTGCTATAATTTGATTACATCCAGAGATGCAATTCAAGGTTAAATGAATAAAGTGTGAAAATGAATTACATGTGGATTGTTTTATGAACAATAAGGATAATTATAAAAAAATAGATTTAAAAGTAATAAATAAAGTTCTTAATTTCCTTTTTGCAATAAATCTTGATATATAACTGTGATGTAGAAAACTACTATTTACCTTTTATTTATTCAATTATTGTAACGGAAAAAAGGAATGCTTAAATGAAAAGAATTATTTATTGAACTAGAAATGAATTCGTATAACTTAACATTTAGATTACTGCTGAGATATTATGAAAATAAAACAGAGAGAAAAAGGATTATTAATATACAGGGAAACGGATGAATATGGAAAGTTTTTAAAATTAAGAGGGGTTTGATTTAAATAAGTAAAATGTAAGAAAACATTTATATATATGACAGATTGATGTCATATCCCCCATCTCCCCTATTATGAAAACTGACATAAACAATTCTACAAATTAAAAAAAAGTTATGCAGCAGACACAAAAGTAATTTATAAAAGAAATAAACAGGACATTTTACCACAGAATTAAAAATCTTAAGAAAGCACTTAAAATGTTACTGTTTCCAAACTATACTTAACATTTTAGGTTTTCTTTTGCTTGAAAATTTAACAGTCTGAAACTTTAGACAGGCACTTTACAACAATAACTTAGAAAATTTTGCACAATTAATCTCAGAGAAACTTTCTTTGTCTTGAATGTTGTCATCCGCGAAAACTTTAAAGATTGAAAAATTAGTTTATGTTTTTTAATTTGCTATTCAAGAAGTTTATCTGTGTGTTGTTTCACGTATCATAAACATTAAAGGTACAACATTTTTTATTTAAACTGTTATAGTCCATTATTTAATAGGGTAGATTGAGTGAAGATGCTGTAGTTTCTTATCGATTTATTTATAAAATCACCTATTGTTTTTATTTGTTATTTATTAATTTCTTGTTAAAGTTGATATTTTTATGTATGATTTAAAACATATTTCATTTAACAAATGTTATAGAAAGCACTGAAAATTTTGTTTTTTTAAACGCTTGAATTTTAGCATATACCCCAATCTTATGGTAAGATGGCCAACTACCTAAGGGCTAAGTTACCCTATTCATATATTTATTTACTAAACGTCTTTGACAGATAGTAGAATTATTGAACTTTAGTTAAATCTTGGGAGGACGCACACGCTACTTTTCTGTTGCAGGAGAACGTGTGCCAGATCTTTGGGGGTTCAATTGGAGTGCTCCATTGAGTCGGGTAATCAGATTTTACTCAAACCGGGTCGGATTGCAATACCGTTAATGTTTTTGTTGCGGTTTCGTTTAGGTTGGATTGTTTTTTTTTTTTTTGCTGCAGTTCTGGTTTCCTTTAACTATTTCGGGTTCGGGTCAGTAACGAGTTTGGTTTTTACTTTTACGGGTCGTGTTTGCAATAACCCGACTTTTCAAAAGAAAATCTAGAACATTTTTTCGGGTGGAAAAAAGCATAGTCGACCCCACTTAATTGCATACAGTTGGTTACATTGAATTGTATGCAATTAAGCGGGGTATGCATTTAAGCAAGGACAGTAATTAATGTAATCAGTATACGTTATTATTTGATTATATACCACAGATATGATAAATATAATGGACAATAACAATTAACATAATAATTTAAAAAGTAATTATTGTATTAATAACTTTAATCAATACTTTATACACTATTTATAGTAATATATATACTAAAGTATAATGTATTATAACACTATTTACGTTACATTGTTCAATTTTTCATTATAATTTATCTGATTAATGGGAAAATGAAAATGAAAATAACAAAGAAATAATTTTTAAATCATAACTTTGAAAATAAATAAATTTCGGTGTAAATTCATTTTATTTTTCATTATTTGCCAACTAATCTTTATTTATTGCTTATAAAAAAATCCTTTATAGAAATTTGTTTTTTAATAGTTCGGACGCTGCATTTCTCTACTTCGTTTTCTAAAGAATAACTGTAAATCACCACCATGTGCTTCAAAATATCTTCGAAAAACATACAGAGATTTGTTAACATCAGAGAAAGATGGAGAAGTCTCTACACTTTCATCGTCACAATCAACGTCTGTGTTTACGCAGTTTTGAGAGGTTGCCACGATTTCTTCATCACTAGGTTCATTTTCTGTTTGCTCATTTTCATCACATTTTACATACTCTGAAATATCGGAAGCAGTAAGTTGCAGCAAACCACTATGATCATTAAATTCGTTATCACTGTTAAAATCATAAATCACAGTTTCATTATCTGAGTCACAATCATCCCAATTTTTTTAGATTAAAAAAATTTTGCTTTTTTGAAGCAATTTTCAATTGTTGTTAAAGAAACATTGTCCCATGCTGGCTTAGTGAAATGTATTGCATTAAGCAAAGATATATTTTTGTAAATTGAAGAAAAACGTAGCAGTGATTGCTCTTCATCTAAGAGACGCACAACATATTTAAGGATTAGACGCCTGTAATTACTTTTAAACGATTTTATGATGCCTTGATCTAGAGGCTGAATTTTGCATGTAGCATTAGCAGGAAGAAATTGTATGCTCACGTTTGAAAGGCGAACGTAACTTTGTGGCCGGATACATTATCCATGAATAAAACAATCTTCCTGTTTTGTTTCACCATGTCTGAGTCGACTTTCGCAATCCAGCTTTTGAAAATATTTCCTGACATCCAGGCATTTTGGGAAGATGAATAATTGACGGGATAGTTTTTGACATTTTTGAAGCATCTTGGTTTTTTGCTGTTCCCAATCGTCAAAGGAGTCAATTTTGTTGTTCCTGTTTGGTTAACGCAAAAAAGTAGAGTGATTCGATCTTTTGCTTTTTTAAACCCACAAATTTTTTCATTCTTTTCTGCAATTGTACCTCCTGGCATTGCACGATAGTACAATGCGGTTTCATAGCAATTAAAGATATCATCCGATTTATAATTCTCTAAAATCGGAACTAATGTGTTGTCATACCACTCGTCAATGGCTAAATCATCAGTTGAGGCAGATTCTCCATGGGAATTTTTAAATTTTAGATTATTTCTTTGTTGCCATCTGTAAAGCCGACCTTTCGAAGCATTGAAGTTTTCACCTTTTTCGCATTTTTTGGATAACTTATCCGCTTTTTCCATAATTACTGCTCCATTAATTAATGCACCTTTGGATCTTTTTCCTGAAACCATTACAATACTGCTCGATTCACATTTTCATAGTTCGAATTACGTTTTCGCTTTCGGTTTAAATTGCCATTATTTCTCCATTCCTGAAGAATATTTTCAGAGTTTTTACTTATTCGAGAAACTTGAGATTGTGAAATTCCAAATTCTTTCGCTATTTCCGTTTGGGATGTTTTTAATTTGATTTTATCCAAAACTTTAATTTTATCAGAGATAGATAAATATTTTCGTTTTACTTCCATTGCACCAACATAAATTAGAGAAATATCTGAACTGGCGTAGTCAACGACAGTGCAAAGTGATTTTAAAGCTTGCTGACCACAATGGAAAGCGCAGTTTTCGTATACAATGAGGAGTGAAACACTGGCGTTCTTTTATTATTTTATTTTCTCGACCGTCCCCATTGTATTTTCACCCAACTCCAGGATTTTCCAAGAAGTAACCACCCCCATCATCTTTAGTCGCTAACGAAACATTTTTACAAAAGAAAATATTTCCATTCATCGTTATCACAGGAATTCTTAAAATCCAGATTACTAACACTCCTAGCATTTTGCCTGCATTTTTCCATTTCCCAAAAACAACTTAAAGCTCTTCTCACATGAAAACAGGCCACTTTCTGACACATTTTTAAATTCATTTTTGTTCAGAAACGCACGAAATTGGCAGTTTTTCTTACTCAGAAACTAGTGCCTGCCAATTTTATGCTTTAGCGTTTAAAAATGAGTCAGAAAATGTGTCAGAAAATTTCGTAGGAAAAGTTCGCAGAAAATTGTTGAGCAGATCATTTAAGAACCACCTTAAATCGGCTGTAGGCAAAATATTTTTTATAGAACTGTATTTTAATATATATGTATGATAAAGAGATGTAAAAGTGTATTTTAGAAACAAACCCCGAAAAAAACATTAGTTTCATGAGTATTTTTGTGAAAATGCAGGAAAACCCTCAGAAGCTCAGAGCCCTAGATTGGAGATATTTTATGCGATTAACTTGGGATTGTTATGCGCTTAAACGAGTATATTTAACATTATCCTTGCGGGGACCATTTCCGTTCCACGGCATTCTATCTATGCATATAAGCGGGGTATGCAATTATCCGTTACACGAATAAGTGGGGCCGACACTTGAATACTAATGAGTATATGTATGTTTTTCTTTACATAAAAGATAAAACTGATATAAGAGATATAAGTACAAACGAATATTCCATAATATCATTAAAAAATATATTAATTTTCTTATATTTCGGTTCGATGAAAAAAAATGTGTGGTTCGAGCCAACATTTCTTTTTCTCGCGTTCGGGTAGGGTTTCTGGTTGACTTTAAATAGAATTTTCGGGTTCGGGTTGGATATAACCCAACCCTTACAGGATCTCTAATTCAAATAAGATTTTTTTAACAATAAAAATCTATTAAACTAGGCAGTCCTTTATAAATATTCTGAACGGAAGTTTTCAGATTGAATCTTGGTTCTTTTTTTACCGTGTTTAGTTATTCCATTTCTGCTAAGATGAAATTCATTATATTCATAAATATCCGTTTCGCCGCTTGACTATAATTTTCCGCCAGAAGTCAATTGATAATCTGTAAATCATATTTCATTAATTGTTCCTCATTTTCATCTGAATGATTCCTTATTAATTGTCACTTCAACTACTAAGGTCTGTAATCGGTTCATTCCATCTTTCAAACTCAAGTACGGATGCATTTTAAAAGATGATATTCGAATTGAGTGCAGTACGAACTGGGTTGCAGGCTCGATTTTTTTTTTCATATAAGAAGAGGAATGAATGCAAGAAATGTTCATATTTGGCATCCGGATAATCTTAAAGTTAGTTACTAAAGGACTGGATCATTTTGATTAAGAAAGTGAATTATTGCGGCGTAATTTTATGGCGCTCTGGCCTATTGGTATATTTTTTGTGTAATAAGATTTGTATACTACGTAGTTTAATGTAATTGTATAATACATTTTTAATAGGTTTGTGTAAGATAATGCATTAACCCCTTCGCGACGAGCGTCCTTTACAGAATTTTTAATCTTTTACCACCTTTTTTTCAAAACAGAAATTTTCGCCTAATTGAATTGCAGAAATGCTAAGATTTAATGAGGTAAAGCTTACAATAAAAAATAATGTGTGTCTAATCCTTAACCCTTCAATACATGTTTTTTTTTTCTTTTAGAATTTTTTTTTTAATCTATATCAAGGATTAGACACCATTTTTATTTAATTTAGTAGCATATTTATGTGATTTTCACAGAATTAATATTTCGATAAAAAATATAGTGGTTGCGAAGAACTTGATTTATTTATTAAAAGTTAAATAAAAAGTTTTGCAAATTTGATACTCTAGGTATTTTAGGGTTACGTTTCTTTTTTTTTTTTCATGAGACTCTTTATTTTAAAAATTTGGTCAGTTTTGTCCATTTGCAATCACGACTTGTTTAAATAAAAACGTATAATTTAAGAATTTTTTAATTTATTTTAGCTAATCAAGAAACGTGTTGTCGGATGTTATGAAAAGTAAGTTTATATGTTTAAGGACGTGGTTAAATTAACTGTGTAATATTACGACTTTGAGTTTAAAGTTAGTTATCTGCAATGTGACTTTCGGAGTGCTGAGTTTTTTCCCCCACAAGAGATTTTACATGGAAGTAAATAGTACATATATTTGGGAGACACTTTTAGAGAAAAACAGGGTAATTCAAAATATTTTGCGTAAATTGAAGGAATGGTACAGATCACTGAAACAAATATATTTACCATAAAAATGTTGGCAAAACTGTAATTAGAAGGCACTAGAGGGCTCTTTTTTATCAGAAAAGAATGCTTTTAGCTCACAAAGTATTGTAAATGTTTTCCTAAATTATACTTTTATGTGGTACTAATAGCAAAGCTAAATTAAACAAAAAACAAAACACAAGAAAGAGTAAATTTTCAAACAGAAATAAAAACTTAATTTGTAAGAAAATAAATGAGTTCCTTTAAGCAGGCCTGCCACTGGCGACTATTTGTTAATTCTATCTCGCCCCAATTTTTTAAAACAAAACTTTATTACATACAGGATGACAAACCGAAACAGTTTACTGTTTCAATGGGATTCCCAGTTGTAAAACAACTTCACTCCCGCTATATGAGTAGTTGTATATCACATCATAGAGGAGTTATGAGAAAAAAAGTATAAATGTAGCAGATTAGCACTAGAAAACGAAAGAAAAGTAAAAGATTCGACTGCGATTCCTCAGCCAATTCAAAATAAGTAAGCCAGCCAATCAAATGTAACTTCCTTAAAGCAGCCAATGAAATTTAACTTGCAGTGTAAGAGTTGACAGGAGAAGAAGAAAGTAGAAAAATGAGTAGAAAAGCATTAAAATATAAAAATCACGTAGAAAAATAAGTAAAAAGATGATGAGAAAGATGTTTAACTGTTTCAAAAGGAGAATCAATTGCAAAAATGGCATAGATAAAGCTTGTTTGAGTGAAACACACCATAACATTTTTTTTTAAATAGTGGCGCAAATAGAATATACAAAATAATCGCAATTTGTAGTATTGCTTAAGGAATGGGCATTTTGCTGTTGCTTTTTGAAAACATGAACTTTGGAATCCGGATGATATGACATATTCTTGAATTTCTTCTTGAAAATGTGATATATTTAGATATTTCTTTTTAAGATAAGGTAGACGCAACCTGACAATGACTAATTTAATAACCCTTCGCATGAGCACATTTGCACCTGTAATAAAAAAACCATACTTCGAATACCTTTTTCTTTGTGTACTTGAAATACTTAATAGCAAACTGATTGTCAAAAATATCTTTCAAAAATGATCCTAACAATCCATTACTCGGTATTATGAAATAAGCAGGTCTATTTTGCCAATTAAAATAAAAACACTGTAGCGATTTACCACTTGAGTTATCACCATAGAAAATATAGTGATTTGTGATAATTCATATGCGTCTCATTATCTCTTGAAGTATGTACTAACAGTTTCGAACCACTTCTGCTATAAAACGTTTTTTTTTTTTTTTTTTTTTTAAATAATTTTAGTAATAAAGACTTAACAAAGAAAGCCATGACATAAACATAATTTTATAAAATTGACTCACAGTTTTCTACTGAAAATGTATGCTACCTGCATATTAAATATAAAAAATGGAGAGCGTATTATTTTTTAATACTGATGAGTAATGTGTTTTTTTTTTCCTACACAAGTCTATGTAATTTAGTAGAAATATTTTACAACAGCTGCATTCGTTTGGGTAAATAGTAATACCTTTAAAAATTCTAATAAATTAAACAAAATACTATTAAATGAATACTTATTGCATAGAAATATATTCTTGAGTTGAAAATTAATCTTTCCCGATACAAGTTTTTCTTTTATTCCAAACTTTTCGAAATTCTCACATCAGAAGTTATTTTAATTTACTCGAAATTAATTCCTCCAAAATAATAATAAATGACCTCTTTAAAAGTTTTGAAAAAAGTTTTATACGCATCAAGAGTAAACGTTCTTAAAAGAACGATTATTTTTCGATGAGTGAGAAAGGAATTTTGAAAAATTAATGATCAACTTCAATTTCGAAAACCTGCTATCAACTTTTCTCTCTCTTTTTATACATATGCATTCGTTCAATAAATTAAACGAACGATGAAGGCTTTTAAAAACTAAATGATACATAATAAAAATAATTATTATATGCATATTAAAATAATTATAATATGCATATTAAAATAATTATTTTGAGAATTTTAATATTCTGAAAAGATTGAAACGAATTTCCCTAGAATAATTTGATTTGCGTTTAAATTGTTTTCAAACAAAAACTGGCTATTTTCTGACACATTCCTGTATTCATTTTTATTCGCAAACGCGTTAATTTAGAAGACGCTGTTATTCAGAAATTTTGAAATCGAACAGCGTTTATCGTTTTTCGAAAAATGAGAGGTTGTTTTACAAAATTATGTAAAATTTTGCATTTTGAACCGAGTTTCTGGACGCGATAAACCAATGAAGGTTATAATGCGACAAAACTTACTTACAATTCAAGATATAATATTTTTATCTAAAATGGAGAACGGTAGCTTTCAAATCTCTTTAATAGTCATACCAGCAAATTTCACGGTTTTACGTTTAAAAATGAATGCGTCAGAAAGTTTTGCATTGTCGATTGAGGGAGAATATATATTTTTTTAACTCTTTAAGGTAAAATGCATTTTTTCTTAAACAATGCAGCCAAATATAATATATACAAGAAAATATTCTCTGTCTCGCCAGATAATAAAAATAATCACGATTATAAATTTAGGAACAAGTAGTTAGTATTTCTCTTCCTCAAATGTAGTAAGGTTGAACTAATCAGCTGAGGTAAAACCAATTCTAGGCAGGAATTTTCAATTCTTTGCTATAAATACTGAAAAAAAGGATGCATAATATGTTCAGCAGCACTGCCGCTGCACAAGAAAGGAATAAGCCCTTTTAATTTCTGACAGTGGCCAAAATGGGGAAGGAAAAAAATAAAATAAAATGACAGAAACTCAAGAGCATTTTTGAACATTTTTATACAAGTAGTGGACATGAGTTTACAAACCTTGCAAAACTTTACATGTCGAATTTCTGCCATTTTCTTGATTTTGATGTCCTTTGATGTCTTATTAACTATTAACAAAAACATTCTTTCTTTTCCATGGCTCATTATAGTTGTCTTACCAATATTTAAACAATTATCGTTTCTCCTTTTCTATTTGCCTTTTGACTTTTTTTTTAATTTCCATCAATGTTTTCAGGATATCTGTATTTAAGCACGGTAGCTGTCCAATTTATCACATTACATTTCATCTTTCTTTCAACAATGACAGTCCATTTGTTCATCATCTGCATTCTTCATTTCTATTTATAACAAAGATTTAAGGATTAGTTAACAAAGGCGTCATATCCTGTCCTGAGTAATTTCTCTGTGCAACGCCTGAGAGAGTGCTCCGCTAATAAATTCCTCGAAAAACTACAGTCGTGATTTACTAATTATCTAGTAAAAAAATGAACAATATATTTATATTTTTTACATTTCCTGTTTGTTTTACTGCTAATACGCTTGTATTTTATAAATAATAACAAAATCATAGTTATATTGTAATAAACATAATAATCAGGATAATGTAATATGTTTATTATAAAACAGAGATAAGTATAAAATACACTGGAAAAAAACTTATTTTCAACAACGGAATCCATGTAGACTTACAAATCTAATTAAACAAAACTTAACCCCTTCAGGACGAAAAGACGTATACGTCCCATAAAGGGTGTGTTTTATTTTGTTAGTACCAGAATATTTCCGTTGTAAACTTTGCATTGTCTATGGCAGTTGGCCACCAGAACCTCCGCAAAATGACTTCGAAATCATTCAAGCGAAAAATACTATACAAAATTAGTGGTATTAAAAATTTAAATGTCGTTAAATGACGCCCGTCGATAAATGGTTATGACAACACAATATTTAATTAGCGAAAATTCCAAAAAGAAAAAGCGTTTACAATAGCAGATAAATACACTTATGGATCTTAATACAAAAAAAATGGTAAAAGTATTTCAAAATAGCACATTAAAATGCCTCAGGTAAAACCTTTAAGAAGCAATTAACTCAGAAAACTGGACTAATTCTGTATGTGCCGTGTTTTTATTTATATTCTCGCCAGCTCTCTATTAGCGAAGACGTCATATTTAAAACTGGATCCTTCCAAGCTTTTTTTCAAAGCATCGACCATATAACCGTAGCTCAGCAGAGGAGATCGGGGATATTTGGTATAGTTTTGGGATTTTGACTTTTTTATTTATTTCACTAATGCTGTGATTAAAAAAGACCAATGCCGCTGATAATGGAACTCTTTGTCTACTAAGTAGTGAAGAATCCATCACTTAAAATTGTATAGTATACTCGTCAAAGCCTAGTATTGGTAGGAGCTTCAAAACTTTATGACTTTCGATATATCCCCCATGCTGTAAATTAAGTACAATGTAACTAATAAAGTCATTGTGCGGTGATCCCTATTTTGGCGCAGACGAATTAAAACAATTTCTCTTATACATTGAGATCTCATAGGGAACAATATTAAAATAAAATGCACTAATAAACAATTGATTATACATTATAAAAATTAATACACAAATACTATTCATAATCATCAATAATGTACAACAATGAAGATTCTTTTATCTGTTTTCTATGTAGAACTATTAATTTTAAAAATGTTGATTGCGCTGTTCAACGATGTCAGCGATGATGTAGCGATAAACGGTGAAAATTCTCTTTCTATTCAGCATCGCGTTTATATCATGTTTCGTCTTCGTTGTCTCATGTCTGACTGTCTCCAAAATTTGCTTTGTTTCCTCCATTGTTGATACACATAATTCTTCGTTATCAATGACGGTTATTTTTCCCGCATATTGCTGGGCATCCTATTTCACTTCCACAGTTTCGTCCACATAATCTATATAGGAATAATAATGTTGATTTACCTTCATGTTATTCTCATCTGGAGGTTTTGCGTGCTCTCTAGATCCAGAAGGTCCGGGCTCATATTCATCTTCAGTGTATTTCGAGAAGTTTAAGCTATCCTCGTTGTCTGCATGGCTAATTACATCTGACATGGCATCTTCAGATGTCCCATTTTCAGCCAGTACCCGACAAATCCTACTTGGTCATTGGGGAGAAAGGTTCAAATGGGTGGTCCCAATTACATTTTTGTGGCTGCAGATCGTTCATCTTTTAAGAGAAAATACCCGATTTTTTACTTTGGGAGCGCCAGTAACGGGTGAGGGGAGTGCCCCGGGCAGCTGTCCTATTTGTCCTTTGTACTAATCACATTCTGATTTCATCAATTTTTATTTCAACGTTTATTACTCTTATTTTTCTGAGTTGCCATTCCCTACAAGTCATGTAATCTATGATAACATACCCCATAAATTTAATCTCACCTTTCCTCACCAGAGATGTTGAAACAAAATGAGTGCCTCATTCTCACACATTGTTTTACAAACAATTTCAGTATATGAATGCAACGGATAAACGTAATTAATTTAACCATTGAAAACGTCTCAATATAATTTATAGCTTCAAAAACTACAACTCATTTGATTGAAAAAAAAATACTTTAAAAAAATCAGTTTTTCTTTTTCTCTGAGATCTATTGTATTGAAACTATAGTAGATGATGAACATATAACAGTGGATTGCTGCGTAGCGACATCATCGCGTTGACATCACTGTGGTAGAAAATATAAGTTGTATGTCAACTTACCCCTTATGCCAACTAGTCCTCGTCTTCCTTACCATGCTGTTCGTGGTCACATTCTCCCTCGCCTATTTGACTCTTTTAGCCCTGACTACTATGACTACCTTCGTCTTGAACCGAAGCCTTTTGGTCTCACAATTTACAATATTTGAAATATTACTGAAGCTTCCACTGTAACCGATAATCGAACAAGTTTCCAAATCTTTAACATTATTCTAAAATCTTATGTTCTAATGAAAATTTTCTTTTCTTGTATATGAAACTCTTCAAAGTTTCGTAGATAAAGTAGTATTAACTTCCTAGAAATTAATTGCTCTGAAACAATAACAAATGATCGTTTAAGAACGGTTAAAAAAGCTCATGCGTGTCACGAGCAATAATTCTTTTAGGAAACCAATATTTTTCCATCAGTAACAAGTGACATAGAGAAATTAATGATCAGCTCAAATTCTGAAACAGATTCTGTATATGTTTTATTATTTTCACGAATTTTAATCTTCGAAAGTTTCAGAATTCTATTTTTTTCATCTAGAATAGTTCCCCGTTGCTTTAAGTGAATTCCATTATTTATTACAAAATTGCATTTTCTTTTAAGTATGAAAAGGGAAAAAAATTAAAACCATTCAGAGAGGAGGGGTAAAGATTTGTTTTATGAAGCATTCTGATATTTTCCTATCAGTATACAGAGTGTCCTCTCCTGTCGAGAAATCAATAGCTAATTCTTAAACCGTTAGTTTGACAGCTATGGATCCAATTAAGCACAAAAAATTTCAAATGTTGTTCTCTATCATATCAATCATATTAAAGGCTGTTAACGTCAATATAGTTTTTGTAAAAGTTAAGAAATTAAAATTTTGATATAGTTCTTAGCATTTATAAGTTATTAATGAAAATAATGCCCATTCTCTGAGTAAAGCAAAAAAAAATCACTTTTGCCCGACAATGATTCGCACGAACTTGAGATTTTTTAGAACATTTTGAAGCATTTTCAGCATTAAAAATGAAAAGCTAGGAGGATAGAATAGGAGGATTCGACTCCAAGAATTCAGATTTCAATGAAAATTCATCTCTTCAGAATATCAAATGCAAAAAGAAAAAAAAAGTTATATGCTGGAAAAACTGTATGCTGAAAAACCATGAGTATTTTTTTAACGTTAAACAGTAGTGATAATTGATAGCAGAAAACAATAAAAATATACTTTTTTCTACTAAAATATTTTTTTTTAATTTTTTATTCTTTCTTTCCACATTCTAGATCATAAATTTAAACACATTATTATTTTCGTATGGAAAAAAAAATCGAGCATTGTAGGGTTATGGTATACGGCATATATACTTCAGGTGTGACGATCATGATTTTAGAAATATTTAGGAGGAGCATCGCCATAAAAAGGTTTGAAAAATCTGAATTTTCCTAGCACTGTAAAATGCATTCATATATGTATATATATGCATAGATGCATGGATAGATAGATAAATGCAAAGAAAGATGCCGTTATTATCTTTCAAATTCTTTTTCTTCATCTCTTAACTCAAACCCATATACTAAATTAGTTGGAATTCAATCCATATCATTTTAATTCAATTTAAAAGTATTTAAAAGTAATTTGAAATAAAAGGCTTGTTCTCTAATTGATTTAATTATTCGACTTATATGTATTGAAGTCTCTTTTAAATTTTGTGAAGGAATATTTGAGAAACCGTTTTGAAAAAAGTAACTTTTCATCTCTCCCTATTTGTACTTACATGACTCTCGGCATTTCTTTGTAATATAAATTCTCATTTAATATTAAAATGTTTTTCTGTGATTATTATACAACAGTATGTTATTTCTCACTGTAAAAATCTATCATTTTAATCTTTAAAATGGAATTTAAATACTTCAAAAGTCACTACTTCCTCTGTCTTCAACCCATTACTTGATCATTAAAATCATCAATAAACAATATTTATTAAATTTTTTTTTGAAAAAACAATATATTTCTAATAAATATGAATCTCATGGAGCATAATAATATAATTTTTATATGAGTGAAATGTGTAATATTTGTTTTTTGAAGGGGTGTTTAAAATAGTGTCCCTCCTGCTTTGGTCACTACTGTCCCGGTGTATGCATTTGCCCATATTTCCAGAAGATGGCAGTATGCAGCTATTTCCAGTATTGTTTGCAGTAGGGAAACACATGTTTTTTTTTTCGCCATTTTTCGCCATTTCAGTCGCCATTGCTTGCTGTTTGTTCATAAAGATTTTCTTGATTGAAAACAATGGGGGAAAAGTAAACATACCTTTATTAACGGTCATTACTGTCCCCATTGTTAATTTAAATATTGATATTTATAGATTAACCAATATCTAGCCATTGAATAGTAGGTTTGATATGTCTTTTAAAATAGTGCATACAACATTCTAAAAATGTTCTTTTTAAAGTAAAGTGCTAAAATTGCAAAAAATGTCACTACTGTCCCAATCACTTCTGTCCCTTACAATTTGTGTTTTGTCTGATAAAAACTGCCATATCCTATTTATTACTTTCTTCTATCTTTACAAGAAGAAAGTATTGGATTCATGAAAATTTTCGACTTCCGGTTTTCGACGGATTTATACGTTTTAGAAGGTCCTGAACACGATTTGACTATTTTTAGAAAATGTCTGTCTGTGAGTCTGTCTGTCTGTCTGTCTGTCTGTATGTGACACAAATTTTGTGGGCGCTCTGTCTCAAGAACTAATGCTCGGAATTTAATAAAACTTTAAATTGAGTTAGTCCATGATATAAATTGGTGCTGATTAGTTTTTGGTAAAAATTGCCCGGCAGGTGGCGCTGCTGTGCTGCATTTTTCGGAATTCCCGCAATAGCTATATCTCAAGAACTAATGCACTCATTTTCATCAAACTTCAGATTCAGTTAGACCTTGACATGAATAGACGCTGATTATGTTTGGGTGTAGATATCCCAACAGGTGGCGCTGCTGTGCTGCATTTTTCGGAATTTCCGCAATAGCTATATCTCAAGAACTAATGCACTCATTTTCATCAAACTTCAGATTCAGTTATACCTTGACATGAATACACGCTGATTATGTTTGGATGTGGATATCCCAACAGGTGGCGCTGCTATGCCACTTTTTTCATGATTTTTACGATAGCTATATCTTAAGAACTAATGCACGGAATTTCATCAAACTTCAGATTCAGTTACACGTTGACGTAAGTTGTTGCTGATTAGGTTTTGGTCTAAATCTCCCAAAAGGGGGCACTGCTATGCTACTTTTTTCATTATTATCACGATAACTATATCTCAAGAACTAATGCACGGATTTTCACCAAACTTCAGATTCAGTTAGACGTTGACATAAGTTGTTGTTGATTAGGTTTTGATCTAAATCTCAAAAAGTGGCGCTGCTATGCTGCATTTTGCAGGATTTACACGATTTTAGCAATAGTCATATCTCAAGAACTAATGCACGGAATTTAATAAAACTTTAAATTCAGTTAAGACCGTGATATAAATGGGTGCTGATTCTTTTTAGTGTATGAGAAACCTGTGTGAGATAGAAGAAAGTTTTGGGATTGACACATCAGACTAGTTTTTTATTTTTCAATAAAATTTGTGTCCGTCTACTAATTATTATTCTGCAATATATCAGTGGTTATTAAAAATTCAAATTGAGCATAATATGAGACTTTTAAAAATCAGATATCAGCGAAAAATCAACTACCAAAAATCGCACTTATGAGAGTTTGGCACAAATGTCATTGAAAATATTTTTTTTTAAATGATTTCATCACAGTAATTATGCTGTAATAATCATTAATATAATAACAATTGCAATAAGAGTTTAAAATGATATTTTTAGATTATAAGAATAGAGTATTTCGGTGCTTAATTTGTTGTAATAGGCGTTCAGAAAATTGCAACGTTTATGCTCGTATTCACCATCTATCCCAACTCCCGGTTAAACGTGAATACCTCAGTCAAACGCTCAAATGCTATTCATCATTAACCTGATTGGACTTCGGCTGCAATCAGGTCCAATCAGGTTAATGATTAATAACATTTGAGCTGTTGATCGAGGCTTTTGCGTTTAATCGGGAGATTCGGTAGATGGTGAATACGAGCGTTAGTGTGTTACATTAAACAAAATTTAGCATTCTCGAAAGAGAAATTTCTAACTTCAATATGATATTATCTTTATTCAGATTGCTTTTCGGAATATACAACATAACTTACGTTCTAAAGAAACCGGAATAAATTTTAACAAATTTTAAAACTCGTTTCACATTTTATCAAATAACTACACTGTTAAACATAATAAGTAATCGTCTAAAATTTAGCCTTTACTTAGAACAATTTCTAATATTTCGACTGTTATCACTTTATCGCAACAAAATGTACTTTTTGAAACAAAAGCAGAAAAATCTTTTAAACTAGTAGCAATTTATTTATTAACCTAAAAAAGATACGTTTGAAAAAAGTTTTTAAAAGGAACATAAATTTTTAAGTCTTGTAAATACTCTTGGGATAATCCCAAATCTAAAACAAAGTAAATTTTCCTTTGACGTTTTAGTATATTAAAAAACTATCTTCAAATATCCTTTTAAAACAGTAATATACCTTCGTGAAAAAAAAAAAGTACTACCGTACTAACTGTTCCGCAAATCATCCTATACAAATACAACTAACAACCGATTAGTAATAAAGTATTAATGATTTAAATTATTTTTTTATTTATTTAATGATTCATCTACATATAAAAATTGTATCAAATTTTAAAATTTTCAATACTAACATCTAATTTTGGGGTCACGTTTTGATACCTCTATACATTTTACCATCGGATATCAGACGGGAAGTCATTCGATCAAGTAGCTTAGGAATTATACAGGTTTACAGTTTGGAAGTCTTAATGTCAAATTCATTTTTAATCGTTGCGAAGAACGTTGCTAGGTAATTTTTTTAACCATAATTCTAAAACTAGCCGGCGAAATGGGCAGTAGTTTTGGATTTGTATATTTGATGCTTCTGGAAATCTATTTCTGTTACAAAAAATTCATAGGTTACAATCCATACCTTTTTTAGAAAATTAATTTTAATATAATCATATTTTGCCACTTTTTAATTTTATTATTAAGAAATGAGGAAAGATAAAAGAGGCGATAAACACTACAGCGACAACCCACCATTAATGTGACAAGCCAACAGACATGGTAAATATGTAAATCTATGTACGCTAATGGCGACTGGTGCATGTAAAATCCGTCGTGTGTGCAAAACCCTCCAAGGTACCTGCGAATTATACCTCTGGGGGTGAGGTGTCTCGTCGGGTGTCTCGTCACCTGATCAAGGTTCTAAATTACGAGACCTATTAAATCTGTCAATTCAACAAAGTTAAACAGAGACTTTGAACCGGCAAACAAAGATAACTGCAGTAAACCACAAGAGAGCAAGCACAGCAGCGATGTGAACAAATCTATAGTCAGGTGGATCACAGCCATGCTGTGATCAGGCGATTTCCGCGCCGCACCTAGGTACTAACCCGTCAAGCTAGGCATTCATGCCGGGCAGGTATAGGCAGGTAGGGGCTTGGTTAGCGGTATAAAAAAAAGAAATGAGGAATCTTAAAACAGAAAACCGATTTTGTTATTTGTCATGCATAATATATGTCATGTAGTAGGGAGCAAAAGCATTCTTTTCATACAAAATATTGCAGTTACCACCTTGCTTTTAATACTGAAATACACTATATAAGCAAACTTAATGACAGCGTAGAGTAATTGAGGGGCTCTCGGCAATGACAAGGCAAGTGGGGTTACCTTGATTCCTGGTAAACCGTGTAAAAATAGGGCTTGATTACCTATTCCTCGGGCTCTATTTCGTATTCGAAACGTCATGGCTTGTAAAAAAATTTTTCAACTCCCACTATTCAATCAGTTTACCGATTCTGGTAAAAGGCTGAGGGCAGTATTAGGGCTTGAAAAAAAGTGTTAAATAATTTCATATTTTGTAAACTCTTGTGTTGCACTAAAATAAAGTTGTAAAAAAAAGTTATTATGTATTCCAAATGTACTTTTTCTTTAACCTACAACTATTTTGATATGCAATAATAATGTTAACATAATGATTAAATATAATAATTAAATAATAATAATTTATTATATAATAATAATTATATATATCAATAATTAAATAATTAAATATAAAAATTAAACAATAATAATTTATTATATAATAATAATTAAATAATTAAATATAAAAATTAAATATACAATAATAAGAATATAATAAATTATAACACCTCGTAATAATATATTACTTTTAAATGCTAAAGGTGTAAAATTAACGACATAATATAAATTAAAATAACTTTTATTAATTGTTTTACATGTTTCGACTCTTTCCGAGTCATTTTCAAAAACAAAAAAATCCCTGACGGCTCGGCCTACAGGCACAGGTAGATTTCGAAGACGCAGAACGTGGGGAGCCTGTTTGTCGGGAATTGCGGAAGAAATGACCTTTTTGCGATGATGCTGCAGTTGGAACCGCCTACTTCGAAACGAAACTTGTTTGCAGGCGGAGCCAGTAAGGATTTTTTTTTTTTTTTTTTTTTTTTTTTTTTTGCTATAAGAGTTGATCCTATAAAAAACATGTCAATATAAAAGTTTTAGATAATATTAAGAGGATTTATAATATATTTAAGCGGATTTGAAATATTGAGAATTGACGAAGTTATGTTTTTTTTCTTCTAAAACCCCCCTTCCCCCCCCCCCCCCGCCCTTAAGGCAATTTTTAATTATATCAAAAATCTGTCATACATAAGTTTTTGGCACTGTTCCTAGAAGTAATAATAACTTCAAACGGATTCGATACGTATAATAAAGAAATTATGAGGATTTTTCTGTTTTCACAAAAAGCCCCCCCATTTCCCCCCCCCCCCCCTGATTCGATTTTACCCATTAACGAACTTGACCGAGATTTTATGACCCTTGATTTTATGTATCACTTTCGAAAAGATGCGGGAGTTGGAACCGCCTACTTCGAAAAATAACTTGTTTGCAGGCGGAGCCGGCTGGGATTTGTTTTGTTTTTAATTTTTTTTTTTTTGCTATAACGGTTGATCCTATAAAAAACATGTCAATATAAAAGTTTTAGATAATATTAAGAGGATTTATAATATATTTAAGCGGATTTGAAATATTGAGAATTGACGAAGTTATGTTTTTTTTCTTCTAAAACCCCCTTCCCCCCCCCTTAAGGCAATTTTTAATTATATCAAAAATCTGTCATACATACATTTTCGGCCCTTTTCCTAGAAGTAATAATAACTTTAAACGGATTCGATACGTATAATAATAAAGAAATTATGAGGATTTTTCTGTTTTCACAAAAAGCCCCCCCCCCCATTTCCCCCCCTTGGTTCGATTTTGCCCATTAACGAACTTGACCGAGATTTTATGACCCTTGATTTTATGTATCAGTTTCGAAAAGATGCGGGAGTTGGAACCGCCTACTTCGAAGAATAACTTGTTTGCAGGCGGAGCTGGCAGGGGTTTGTTTTGGTTTTAATTTTTTTTGCTATAACGGTTGGTCCTATAAAAAACATGTCAATATAAAAGTTTTAGATAATACTAAGAGGATTAATAATAAATTTACGCGGATTTGATATCTTGTGAATTGACGAAGCTATGATTTTTTTTCTTCTAAACCCCCCCCCTTTTTTTCCCCCCTTGGGGCCATTTTTAATTATATCAAAAATCTGTCATACATACATTTTCGGCCCTTTTCCTAGAAGTAATAATAACTTTAAACGGATTCGATACGTATAATAATAAAGAAATTATGAGGATTTATCTGTTTTCACAAAAAGCCCCCCATTCCCCCCGCCCCCTTGGTTCGATTTTGCCCATTAACGAACTTGACCGAGATTTTATGACCCTTGATTTTATGTATCAGTTTCGAAAAGATGCGGGAGTTGGAACCGCCTACTTCGAAAAATAACTTGTTTGCAGGCGGAGCCGGCAGGGGTTTGTTTTGGTTTTAATTTTTTTTTTGCTATAACGGTTGGTCCTATAAAAAATATGTCAATATAAAAGTTTTAGATAATACTAAGAGGATTAATAATAAATTTACGCGGATTTGATATCTTCTGAATTGACGAAGCTATGATTTTTTTTCTTCTAAAACCCCACTTTCCCCCCCCCCCTTGGGGCCATTTTTAATTATATCAAAAATCTGTCATACATACATTTTCGGCCCTTTTCCTAGAAGTAATAATAACTTTAAACGGATTCGATACGTATAATAATAAAGAAATTATGAGGATTTATCTGTTTTCACAAAAAGCCCCCCCCATTTCCCCCCCCCTTGGTTCGATGTTACCCATTAACGAACTTGACCGAGATTTTATGACCCTTGATTTTATGTATCAGTTTGGAAGAGATTTATGCATAATTTTTCCAGTTATCGTGGTCAGAAAAAAGTGACATAGATAGATAGATAGATAGATAGATAGATAGATAGATAGATAGATAGATAAACTTTTGAACTGGGGGTGGTTTGGGGTTCTGGGAGTCATGATCGGCGTAGATCTGCAAAAATTTTTCAAAATTTCCAACTTAGGTGAGAATGTAATAGGTAGTATTTCTTACGAAATCTACCTAAAAGAGAATATTCTAAAGTTGCACGGGCTTTGAAGTTATTATTTTCATTACACTACATCAAAAAGTACATGAAAATAATAACTTCAATGCCCGTGCAACTTTAGAATATTCTCATTTTGTTTTTGAAAATGACTCGGAAAGAGTCGAAACATGTAAAACAAGTAATAAAAGTTAATTTATATTATGTTGTTAATTTTACATCTTTAGCATTTAAAAGTAATATACAATAATAAGTGTTCAATATTCAGATTTATGTAATGTATTATTCAGCATATAAGACAATATAAATTTTATGATCCTAAGCAAAGAAACGATGCTAGAAAACACTTCTTAATAGGAATACATGCAAAGAAGTTACATTCAAAATTAAAATGTTGAAAGTAAATTTAAAAGCTTTGTAACTGAAAACTTCATTTTCACTTGCCTTGTTATTGCAGAAGGCCTCTCAATTTTGTTTTCGTGCAGATAGGATTTTTGTTATACTAATATAATTACACGTAAAATGTTATGAAAATGGAAATTCGAAAAGATTTCTATTTCTAAGCAAACTTTGTATTAAAATTGTGAAAAAGGAGAACAAAAGATTTAGTTTGAGATCAGGGATGCCCCTTAAAACATGTAAAAAAGGTCATGCAAAGTTTTCAATAGGATGAAGGTATATATTTAAATGCTAGATCATGACAAAAGTATATTTTTCACGTGAATGATCGCGGTCTGTTGCATTTTGCAGCTTTTTATCGAAAATACAGCCTAAAAATTATCCAAAATGTTGAAATTTCAAAATACAGTTCTTTAGTCTTTAGGCGAATTATTGGTAAAATTTTGAAAGATGCTGGTTTTTTTAACCCTTTAACGGGCGGTGGTCACAAAAAAGGACACCTAATTTTAATTCCAAAACTGACAAACGGCACCTAGAAAATTTAATTAAAATTTTCTTTTTGTTAAGTACCGGAAAATAAGCAAGTTTGTATTTTCTAATGAATTTGTTTGTTATTTCTGGTGTAAGTCCATTATTTCATCATTTTACAAACAGACTTACTCCTCGCCGGAAAGGGTTAAATGATTTGTCCTAAAAGTACCAAATCGTAATTGTTTTTGATAATCAAGCCTAAACTTTTCATACTTCACTCGTACTAAAAATTTAGCGAATTATCAATAAATACATCTCTTTCAAAAGAGGATTCCACCAAAATTAAAGAATCGTAATTCACTGTTGTGTATATATGGGATAATATGTATTCATTACCTTAAGAGCCTTTTTATTTGATCTGTGTGAAAAGAACATTACAAGAGTGTATTTTCCAAGTGTGTTGTATTTTTAGAAGAGTGTGTAATTAATGAAAATATTCAAAAATAAACGATTATAGATTTTGTCATTCATCAATTCAAGGCGTAGTTTTATTATATCGGTATACCAATAAAATTATACGAATATAAAATTGATAATATTATTGCCCTGCTTTTGATTCTATAGCAAAGTCCCTATCACAAAGATAATGGTGACGATTTCGTTTTGAAGATTTGAAATGGACTGAGAAAGGTGTGAAGTTACATTACGTGAAAAATCTTGTTGGAGAAGATCGCGTACAAGCTGTGGTTCTCCGTTCACGTACTAAAGTTTGGGAAACCCTGGTATAAAGTAAACGCTCTGTAATAGCTAGTGGCAAAAGAAATGCTTTTAACAGCTTGGTTTATGTTTTCTATTCTTTGTTCCTTTCATTGGGAAAAATAAAAAAAAGAATGAACTGAAATACTTTATTCATGAGAAGCATTTTAGACAGTAACTATAGTCAATTAATTTAGTCCTACGTCAGTTAATCAGTTTTATATTGGAGTTTAAAATGCGACTAATTCTGGACATCCTGTACAGGTTTCACTTGATTCTGATATTTTAACTTGGGGAACTGTAAAATTATCTCTATACTGTGCCAGCGGTCCCCAACCTTTTCTCTCACATGTACCCCTTTCTTAGGCATTTCATATATGCGTACCCCTTATAGACCAAATCCGGACCCTAATATATCTATTTTAACTTATTCATTATTTTAACTCACCTTTTTTATGCTATTTACTAATGCCAGTTACAACTCTCTTAAGTATTCCTTAATTCATCCATTTTGATACGGAAAAATGTATCAACAGAAAGTCGTTCAAAACATTAAATATTAGTTCAAAACTTCAAATTAAGCACTCGTGATATAAAAGAAACGGAACTATATCCATTAATACCTATTGTTGATCTCATGCCCTCCAGCGAAACATTAAAAGGGATTATTGTTTTTTTTTTTTTTTTTTTAGAATCACTAGCAAGGAACGAACATTTAAAAAAACAAAATGGTGGAGAAGAATAAATGTACAGTATAAAGGGTGACAATTTTGACAAAGAATTGGAGGGGGGGACATACGTAATCTCATGAAATTAATAGGTATGGACAGGGTTAGTGACACCGATATATTAATCCTTTTCTAAGTTTAGGCACTTTGTCTCATTTTTCGAATATTCTATTAGAGTTTACACAAGTCTCTCTTTGCAAATTCTTTCTACAACTTTTTTTTTTAGTTTTCTTTCTAACCACTTATTTTTTGCATTTTCCGTCATTAACGATGTAATTTTCTCGTACCCCTAACTGGTCCACTGTGTATTCCAGGTTGGGAAACGCGGTACTATGCAATAAGGAACATACTCTGTTCCTAGCTAAAAATGTCGTCTTAGCTTAAGTATTCTTCAATTTTTGTGTCAAATTTGGCCAAGAATTGTGGTGGAGGGGACATACGTAATCTCATGATAGTATTATTGATGTACAGGGTTAGTGACACCGAATTATTAATTTATTTCTACGTTTGGGCCTTTTATCTCATTTTTCGAATACCCTATTACAGTTTACACAAGTCCCTCTTTGTAAATTATTTCTACAATTTTTTTTTACTTTTCATTCTAACATCTTTTTTTTTTTTTTGCATTTTCCGCCATTACCGATGTAATTTTCACGTACCCCTTACTGGTCCGCCACGTACCCAAGGTTTGGAAACGCTGTAATATGCAATAATAGCCATTCTCTGTTTCTACCTAAAAATATGTCTTCTTAGCTTAAACATTCTTCAATTTCTGTGTCAATTTTTAGTTATCTTAATGATATGTGTTCGGATTCATAACATCGTACAAGTTTTCAATTCAAAATCAGACATACATCTATTATTGTAGAAATAATTTTTTTTAACTACAATTTCCAGTTGTGAAAAAAAAAATTGACATGTCTGTTGCGTTTATCCTATCGCAGAGCCGTAAAATTAACGTGGTTTTCCGTTTTCCGTCATCAAAAACAACTTAGAGTAAAAACAGGATACTTTTGATCAGAAACGCCAATAACATACGTAATTAAAAAACAAGAAACTTTTAAAACATAGTCAAGATTCGCACAACAATCTTAGGACTATTCTGAAAAAAAGTATATTTGCATAATTGCAAGATTTTTAGCAGCCTTTAAATAAGACTTGTACATTACTTTCAAAATGTAAAATAAATTTATCGCCAGTATAATTTCAAAGACATTTTCATTTTGTCATACGAAAACAAGACTAATAAATCCCCGGTTAAACTTGGAATTTGAAAGTCTGGATTTGAAATTATTTCCTAAAATAAAATCTAGATATGCAGTATTTTTTTAAATGAAACTTGAAAGAAATTGCATGATGATTCAAGTACATGCATGACATTAAAAGTTTAATGTTTCAATTTCAAAGTTTATAACTAAATGACAGACGCAAAATATAAAATATATTACATTTAAGCAGCGCCAAATGTATCAAAATAATATTTTTAAACGTATGATATTTATTTTAATTTGCATACATTGCTGATATCTGGTTTATTTATTAATGTTTGTAAAAATTAAATATGAATGATTGATTGTACAGATGGTTGAAAAGAAAACGACTCTGGAAGATGTTTAGCGAAACGTTTTTAGCTCCCGTACAAAGAGTCCTTCTAAAGTGAACTATCTAGTAACAAAATTCTCAAAATATAGGCATTTTTTGTTTTTTTTACATCTTTCCAAAAAAGTTTCACGATGACAAATTTGCTTAGTTTTTACTAGGATAATTTATGGTACAAGTTATTTTTAATATGTAAAATATTTAAAAAAATTGAAATATATTACCACGGTTTGTTTGTATCTCATTCATTATAAAAGATTCTTCTTTTTGCCTTTTGTGTTTGAATTTTTAACTACATCACTTTTTAATAGCTATATTGTCTCATTTTAATGACTTTCAAATATAAAGTGAAATAATGCAAAATTTCATTACTAATGCGAAATCCTGAAGTTAATTTTTGTGTTCACAAGTACATTTTAGAACTAAAAAAAGTTTTAGATAGTCGTGTAAAATTGTTTCCCTTCAAGTACATTGTATCATTTAATGCAAATTAGCAATAAAAGTACGTCCATACAGGTTTCCAATTTAAGTAATAATTTTGATAATTACGAAATATCTCTAATAAATAAATATTTAATAAATGCATTAAAACATTACATGTCACCAAATGTTGGATAGCCATGTCTAATAATTATCTTGCAGGAAAAAAACGTAATCAAATGTAAGCAAAGAAAAACATGATACAATACAGGTACAAATTAAAATAATTTTAATAATTACAAAATATATTTAGTAATCGCGGTCTAATTCTGGCCATGAAAATTACACATGCTTTTCTTCATTGTATGTATTCTTCTGTATAATACTTCAGATTAAAAGTTTCGTAAATTTGCATTATACTAAGTAAAGTTCAAATGTTCTATAAATCTATAATAGAACATGTTAATAATTTATGCTAAATTCAGTAAAATTCTTAGCATGCTCGTAGGAATCGCTATTGATATTATTATAATACTAAATATTAAACTGATATGATACTGATATAAAATATTAAATGCATGAAAAACTCCCCAGGTTGCTAAACACTCGCTAAATTTACTAAAATTTAAATAAAAGTTTTAAAATATCCTTTCACAGTTTAACAAGAAAGTAAACTATTAAAATATTAAGCTACTAAACACCATTAAGAGGTAGCATTTAAAATTACCACTTATATAAAACAATTTTTTGAAAATTTCAAGTAATTCCTATAAAATTAATTTTTTTTAAAGGAAAAAAGGATTAGAAAATTTAGTAAAATTTTTGAACTTCAAACAGTTGTGGTTTTCTTTTCTTTCTTTCTTTTTTTTTTGTTTCTTTTACACAGTAAATTTGACAAATGGCCCAAGAAACAAAATAAAGAATTTTAAAGTATTTTCAACACTTGCCTAGTCCCGAATACAAAATAAAGTAACTCATTAATTCTAAGAAAATTTTATTTTTCGCGCTTCGTTTTTAAAAATTTACTTTTAAACATTTTTTATAATGGAAATGTTCTATAATTAATTTGCGTGTTTAAAACTACGTTCGCATTTAAACATTAAGCATGTAGAATTGTATAATTACTTCGACTACTTTTTTGACACTGGAAGGTAATTTCGAAAACTGTATATTTCAATGTGTTATATGTTTTCTAAATTGTTTACTTACATATCTTCTTTCACCTTTTTTAACGGTAAATTTTCGTTATAGTTTTCTGGCTGTGTTGGAAAGTGTTTCATAATCTATGCTTGACGCATGATTTTTCGTTTTTGGTTAACAAACAAAAGCTATGCCCACTCTATTCTTAATGGGAAACTATAAATTTCTGAATTCAAACATGCAATAACACTTTTTCACCGAAACATTTAAAATTTTCAAGAAAAACTTTTCCTTAGAAACGAAAGAATATGTTTACTGCGCCAATTGCAAAAATAAATCATTATCTGTTGCTTTCCCTTATTCTAAGTAAGAAAAACTTTACTGAAGCTATATGTCTGGACATTTAAATATTATTCTCATTTAATCCATTTGCATTCAGCGTAATATTATTGTTCAATATATACGTACAATGATTTAGACTAATGTATTAGAGGAGCAAAGACGAAGTACTACTTTCTGTTTTTTTTATGTTAAAACTTTTAAACTTTCACACAAACGTAAGGTAATAAATGTTTAACTATACATTATGTACCTTGCACTATACAGTACATTTTCTAAACTAAAGAAACAACATAAAAAAGAATAAGAACAATCGTCTCATATAATGAAATTTAGATTTCGTCTGAAACGTAATTTGTCACGCGAGGAAAAAAAAAATATATATATATATATAAGAATCTAAAGGTTGGAGAGCGAAACGACATTTTGTTAATAAATTTGCACGTCAGTATAAATCGGAAGGCAATTGTTCGAACTTTTCTTATAAACAAGTTTAGAAAATGCTCTATTTTTAACTATTTCCAACATTGTTCCAAAGTATTTATGACTTTGGTTTGTCAGGCCGTCTGTCCGTGCTCTAACCCGCGTTAATATACGCGGATTAATGTGTAATTAATATATATTATTAAAGTATATCATGTCTTGTTCGGTATTGAAAAATGAAGTTTGTACTATTTATATTTAGTTTACAGGGAAACTCAAAATTATCTGTTACATTACAGTCAAAAGACAAAAAAACATTTTCCGTGCATTTAAATGATGTCGCACTGTTTCAAACAATGAAATTAGTATGCATCACTATGGTTGATGGTAACAGGATTTCTATATAGTATAAAGTAATAGTGATTATAGTTCAGGGGACGCACAAAAGAATTACATTACATTATGATCTATGCGGGTAAAATTCTTTGCAGTGTATTTTGATGATGTATTTCAGTATTTCAATGAACACAGTATTCATTGTTTATATTAAAATCATTAAAATTACAGACATTAAATTACAATTACATAAAACATTAAAAACATATTAAATTTGGACGTTTCGGATTTACATGAAAATCCCTCATCAGCAAAAATTTTTCTTAACCAAAAGAAAAAGAAAAGTTAAGAAAAATTTTTGCTGATGAGAGATTTTCATGTAAATCCGTAACGTCCAATTTTAATGTCTATTGTAATTATAATGTAATGACTGTAATTTTAATGATTTTAATATAAATATAAATATGTTCAGACGTAATATTTTTGTTTACTTCAAAAACAGTACTCAATGTATTCACAATATTCACAGGATTCACAGTATTTAAATGAAATTGATGTGCGTTTCCAGTTGTGATATGCTTTTAAAACGTAACTAACTTTAGTACTTCTCCATTATACTGTAGACCACTTTCCATTAAAAAAAAAACTATCACCAAACTATAGGACTTAACGCCAAAATGCATGGTCGTGGCATCACATTCACTTGACATCAAATGCGTTACAAGTGCCTGTTATGTCATCAAGTGATTTTTAATTCGAAGTTTAATGTATGTTTAATGCTGCTTTACTGATATATAAGTTATTTCGTTTATTAGAATAAAAATTACGTCCTTAAACGTCGACACCATAATATTACAAGAGAAAAAACATTGAAAAATTGTTGCGATATGTAGATAAGTACAATAATAAATCAATTTCATCTGACGTCATAAATATTTATCCAACAGTCGAGAGGGATAATCAAGAAAAATAATGCAAATAAATAAATATCCAAGATTATTTTTTCTCTGTTTTCAATAATATATTGTAAATTTTATTGTTTTAAGTTACTGATTAATAATACGTAATGAGTGGGGCTTTCCTTTTTTTTTTTTTTTTTTTTTTTTTTTTTTTTTGAGATTCTAATGGCAAAATTTTCCCATTTGTTTATTGGGCTCTACAGTTTGGGAAATTGTTTGGCGATAGTTTTTTATGGAAAGTGGTCGACGGGATAATGGAGAAGTACCCTAATTTTTATTGTATTACGATGTGTATAGATCATATACATGGCTGCACCAAAGAATTCACACATATTACAGGCTATGGACAGCAATTACTAAAAATAAATTTTTACTGTGTTGTGTGTATTTTTTTAATGTTTATTTAGATATGTCATTTCATTGTATGAAAATCAAATTTCTTAACAATATTACAATAATGGTGGGAAGTGTTTCATAAGGTATGTTTTGATGCATTATTTTTCGTTCTTGTTTAATTATTTGAGAATGTTCTATAAAAACACCAATTAAAATAATTTAAGACAGACATGAGTACACATAAAATAAAAATTTATAAAAAAATATATACTTAAAAACAGTTAAAAATACAAAATAGTAGACGTTTCGCCAAGCGACACGCAAGGCATCATCAGTACAAAAACAATCTATTGCATAACAAACCACAGAACAAGGAAAAGGAAAGGTTTGAAATCAAGGAAAGTTGAAGTTATTTTAAAAACAGATAATATTCATTAGGGACAGAACGAGCTTCATTCAACGTCTGCGATCGCAATTGAGTGAACCAACTCTCAAGGTGTAATCGACCATGGTAGCTGTTACAACCTGATTTCAAAATACTGGCGTTCGCAATTAGCGGGATGTGATTCGTTTGAAGTGAATGCTGGACAATTTTTGAATTCAAATTACTATTTTTTAAAGCACTAGTATGTTCTTTTAGGCGAATTTCCAATGATCTATCTGTTTCACCAATGTAGACACTATTGCAATCTTTACAGGGAATAATATAAACAACACCTTATTCCCTGTAAAGATTGCAATAGTGTCTACATTGGTGAAACAGGTAGATCATTGGAAATTCGCCTAAAAGAACATACTAGTGCTTTAAAAAATAGTAATTTGAATTCAAAAATTGTCCAGCATTCACTTCAAACGAATCACATCCCGCTAATTGCGAACGCCAGTATTTTGAAATCAGGTTGTAACAGCTACCATGGTCGATTACTCCTTGAGAGTTGGTTCACTCAATTGCGATCGCAGACGTTGAATGAAGCTCGTTCTGTCCCTAATGAATATTATCTGTTTTTAAAATAACTTCAACTTTCCTTGATTTCTGTTGCGTTTTATCGCTACTTCCATGGTTTTAATTTAATCGTTTCTTTTTTGCGCCTCGCGCAGACGATATTTTTCTGTTGATAAAAAATGGATCTGTCTTAGAATGTATATGAAATGAACTAGAAAATGTAATACGGAATATAAGATGTAATATTTATGATGTGCGCGAAAAATGTGGTGTATATTGTGTTCGTGATCGTCAATATATTTGTTTGTGTGTCTACATTGTGTAGATTCAATTATTTTTTGAACAACATGAACATTTATTCTCGAAAAGTTAGAATAATTTAAGATATCTTATCTCCCGAAAGAGGACCGTTTAGGTAAGCCTAACCTATTCTTGTGTTCTAGTTTTATGATATTTTAATTTTGAAATGAATATTGATACTTTAATATCAATATAAATAATATTGAAGATAGAATTTTACAGACAGGGACAGATTCAATATTATTTTGGCATCCCTGCCGGGATATTATATTATTTAAGAAAATAAAATACGATAATGGAACAGATTAAAAAATTGCGTACTCCATTAAGAAGCGCTTTTACGCGAATTGCTAATTTACTTGAGAACAAATTAACTGATGAAAATAAAGATATTGAAGAAATTGAGATTTTATATGCTCAATTAGGTGAAAAATGGACAGATCTACAACCAAAAGAAAAAGAAATGTTAGATCTCTTTTAAACGATAAAACATGTTCTCAAGAAAATTATGATAAGGAATACGAAGGTTTTAGCGTGTATGAAGAGAAATTTATTAAGTTAAAAACGAAAGTTCAAAAGATTTTAAAGGTTTTCGAAACTGAAAATATCACGAAACGGAAGTTTAAACTTCCTAAGATAGAATTTCAATTATTTGGGGGAGATATTAAGGAGTGGTTAGCCTTTTGGGCTCAGTTTGAAAAAATACATAACGATTCTGAAATCGCGAAAGAAGATAAATATCAGTACTTGTTACAAGCAACGTTAAAGGGTTCTAGGGCAAGAGAAATAGTCGAGTCGTACCCCGCTACTGGTGATAGTTATGAAAATGTTATTGAATGTTTAAAGGCTCTGATATATTAATCGAAGTATATATAAGAGAAGTGCTCGCTTTAATGATGAATAATGCTACAGGAAAAGGTCCAAGAATTCCTCTTTTTAAATTATACGACAAAATTGAAACCTATTTAAGATCATTAAAAATGTTAGGTGTTTCAAGCGAACATTATTCTGCAATTCTTTATCCATTGATTGAATCGTGCTTACCAGTTGAAATATTGAGAATTTGGGAAAGAAACTTAAATTCTATTACTTTAAATTCAAAAGACGAAAGTAATAATAGGTTAGATTCTTTGATGAAATTTTTGCAGCATGAAATCGAAAGCGAAGAAAAAGTCCGTTTGGCTAGAAGTGGGTTTAATTTAGAAAATGTGAACAAAAATATTTATACAGTGTCAAATAGGCGAGAAAGAGATATTTCAACGGCTACGGAATTACATAATTTCCTCAAAAATGAAAAGGGAAACGTGTATTTTTTGTAACAAGTCACATTTAAGTAACGAATGTAGACATGCTAATAGTTTATCTCATGAAGAGAAAAAACAAATATTAATGAAAAAAGGGCTTGTTTTAAATGTTTAGAGATAAGAAAACACATATCACGTTTTCGTAGAACGAAAATACCACCCTGTGATTGCGGTAAATTACATTTCAAAATAATGTGTCCAGCAAAAAATGATAATGAAAACCCGATTATGGAAAAGTCAGATATCGAAAGTAAAAAAGACACTGCTTTATCCAATAAAACAGGTACTCGTCGCGTACTTTTACAAACGCTTATTGTCCGTCTTAGATGTAATAATAAGATGAAATACATAAGAATATTAATTGATTCAGGTAGCAGTAAATCTTATTTATCATCTTTTGCATTGGCCAAGATGGGATATGAATGCATAGGGGAACATAATTTGACACATAGTTTATTCGGTGGCACGGAGACTGTATTATCACATAAGAAATATTTGATCAGTCTGAGCGACTTCTTTGATAATTATCGCTGTTGTGTCGAAGTATTAGATCAAGAAAAAATTTGTTCGGACATTCCTAAAATTCCTCGTGGCTCATTTATGAGTGAAATTAAGAAACAAAAAATCTTTCTCTCTGATTTGAATAACCAGGTTGAATTGCTATACGAGTTTTCACCTAACGAAATCCATGGGCTTATAGGAGCTGATGTAGCAGGTAAATTGTACACCGGAAAAATAAAACAATTGATTTCTGGCTTAGTATTGATGGAAACACGTCTTTGTTGGACTTTGATGGGAAAAACTGACCTATTTAACATATTCGATAGCACAAACAGCGTCATGTCACTTCATGTAAATGATGCACAAATTTCAGATTTATGGCGGCTAGACACACTTGGAATTCTCGATCCTGGCGAAAGCGGAAGCAGACAAGAAATAGAAAAAGCAACTGAAGAACATTTTAATAAAAATATAAAAATAGATGCAGAAGGAAGGTATGAAGTGAGCCTCCCATGGATTGAAAACCATCCTCCCTTACCAACTGGTCGAAAAATCGCTGAACGACGATTAAGAAATTGTGTTGAATCACTAAAGAAAACTGAAACTTTACAAGAGTATGAAGATGTATTAAAAGAATGTATACAAGAAGGCGTTATTGAAGAAGTTAAAAACTCCTGTAATGACGAAAGTGAACACTACTTGCCACACAGAGCTGTGATCAAAGAAAATTCTACCACCAGAGTTAGACCAGTCTTTGATGGCTCAGCTAGACAAAAAGATTCACCTTCGATCAATGATTGTTTAGAGAAAGGTCCTAATATCGTAGAGCTCATTCCGACTATATTAAATAAATTTCGATTGAAGAAAATAGGCGTGATTGCAGATATTCGAAGAGCCTTTCTACAAATTGGTTTAAATGAGCGAGATAGACCATTTCTGAAGTTTTTATGGTGTGAGGAAGGTGACCCCGAAAAGTTCAAAATTTTCCAGCATAAAAGGGTTGTTTTCGGTCTTACATGTTCGCCTTATTTACTTGGTGCAACTATCCGATATCATCTGAAGAATGTGCCTTCTAGATTTAAAGAAACAACAGACAAGTTGTTAAAGTCTTTTTACGTAGATAACTGCGTCACTAGTGTTGAAAACTATGAGGAGCTTGAAAAATTTATTGAAGAATCCACAATTATTCTCCAAAATGCTAAATTTGATCTTCGAGGGTGGGAGTATAATCTCAACAAAACAGAAGCAGAAAACTTCCCGTTATTAGAAGAAAAGAATATTCCAGTTTGGGGACTGATGTGGAATGTAAAATCTGATACTCTGAAAATAGATTTACGAAAATGTTTCGAAGATTCTACTATTGTAACGAAAAGAGCAATCCTGAGTGCTGTTCATAGAATTTTCGACCCCATTGGCTTCACGTGTCCTGTCACCTTGGGGCCAAAGATTATCCTTCAAGAATGTTGGAAATTGAAAGTTTCGTGGGATGCTGAATTGCCTGAATCTATTACCAAGAAATTTGAAAAATGGCGGAAGGATGTCTCTAAATTAAAGGAAATAGAAATCCCTCGATGTATTATTTCCAATTATGAAGCGCCAGAAAATCTTTCTTTGCACATATTCTGCGATGCAAGCAAGAATGCATATTCTACATGTATATTTTTAAGATGTGCGACTGAAAATACCATATCTTGTCAGCTTGTACAGGCTAGGTGCAGGGTTGCTCCAATGAAAACCATTTCAATTCCTCGATTGGAACTACTTTCCTGTAATATAGGAGCTAGACTGACACAAAGTGTTATACACGATCTTCAGTTGAAAGATATCCCGAAATTTTTCTGGTCTGATTCAGCAAATGCTATATATTGGATCAAGGGAACTGAAAATTGGGCTCCTTTTGTTTTCAATAGAGTTAAAGAAATCCGATCTTTGACAGAACCTGATAATTGGTATCACATACCTGGATCATTAAATGCAGCAGACCTCCCTTCTCGTGGTTGTAATGCAGAAACTTTAGTGAAATCGAAATGGTGGGAGGGCCCGGAATGGTTGCGAAGACCGGAAAAAGAATGGCCAAAATCCAACGTTGTTCCTGATTTCAACATAGTATATTCCGAAAAGAGAAAAACTGTTGTTAGCACTACAAATCATGAAGAATCAACTGAAAAAAATTATAACAGAATTTCGTCGTACGACAAACTGATCAGAACTATTACTTGGATTTATAGATTTTTTACTAACTGTAAAGTGGAACGTGCCAGCCGGATTTCTGGACTCTTAACTCTAGAAGAAATAAATAGAGCTGAAATATCTTTGTTAAAAATAGTACAAAAGGAATCCTTTTTAGGAACTGAAGATAAACGCTTAAAATCACTTCAGTGTTATGTAGAATCGAATGGACTACTTAAAGTAAAGACACGTATTCTGATGAGAGAAGATAAAAGAAATTTCCGATTTCCGATACTGTTACCCTGTAGCCATCCAGTTGTGGAAATACTTATTCGGACAAGACATCTTAGTTTAAATCATGCTGGTACCCAGATATTGATGAGTAATTTAAGAGAAGACTTTTGGATTTTGAAATGCAGGAAGACTGTTAGAAAGGTAATTAGAAACTGTGTACGTTGTAAAAGATTTAATTCAAGACCTAAACCGATTATAGAAGCACCTCTTCCGGAAGATCGTATAAAAGAAGCTGCAGTATTCGAGGTTGTAGGGACTGACTACGCCGGCCCTTTACTTCTTCGAGGTGGTCAGAAAGCTTGGATAGTTATTTTCACATGTGCTGTCTACAGAGCCATACATTTAGAGATAGCCACATCCTTATCGACTGACAACTTTTTGCAAGCTTTTAGAAGATTTATAGCACGAAGAGGTAGACCTTCGATAGTATATTCTGACAACGGTAAAAATTTCACGGGTACTGAAAATTTGCTTAAGCAAATTGATTGGGATGTTATTTCTCAGTACAGCACAGCTCGGAAGATCACTTGGAAATTTAACCCTCCATCTGCGCCGTGGTGGGGTGGATGGTGGGAACGTTTGATAGGTATAATAAAAGGGATCCTTCGAAAAGTCTTAGGACGAAGCTCTTTGGACTTAGAAGAAATGCAAACTGTTATTTGCGATACTGAAAATATTGTTAATCAGCGGCCTTTGACCTATGTTTCAGAGGAAATTGATGATTTAATACCACTTACTCCTTCTATGTTTTTACAAGACATTAGAGAAACAGGTATTCCTGATCTTGACATTTTGGATTCATTGTCTATTAATAAGAGACATGCCTGTAGACAGCGATTAAAACAAGATTTGCGAAAAAGATTCCGCACTGAATATTTGGGATGTTTAAAACAATCCTCGAAATTTAACAAAAATCAGCGACCTGTCCAAATTGGTGATGTAGTTCTTGTTTCTAGTGAGAATGTTAAAAAACTTGAATGGCCACTTGCCAAAGTTATTGAACTTTATCCTTCAAAAGATGTAAATGTACGATTGGTAAAGGTAAAGATGAAAGGCGGCGAATTTCTACGTCCTGTTCTCAGATTGATTCCTCTAGAAGTAACCCATGAAAGAGGTACTGAACTCCATTCTACAGTTCAGTCGGATGATAAAGAATGTCCTTTAGATCCTGCTCCTACCAAACCGACGATAAAATTGACTGGTAAAAACTGTTATTTAGACCCTGCTACGAGTAAGCCGATGATCCAACATTCTGTTAAAGACTGCTTTTTAGATACTGAATCTACTGAACCTATTTTCCATAAAGGTGCTAGTGACTCTCCTGTGGTGACTGTACCTGAAAAACGATCCCGATATGGTCGGTTATATAAACCCAAAGTAAAGTTTGAGTTTCATTGAATTCGAAACTCAAAGGTGGGAGTGTGTTGCGTTTTATCGCTACTTCCATGGTTTTAATTTAATCGTTTCTTTTTTGCGCCTCGCGCAGACGATATTTTTCTGTTGATAAAAAATGGATCTGTCTTAGAATGTATATGAAATGAACTAGAAAATGTAATACGGAATATAAGATGTAATATTTATGATGTGCGCGAAAAATGTGGTGTATATTGTGTTCGTGATCGTCAATATATTTGTTTGTGTGTCTACATTGTGTAGATTCAATTATTTTTTGAACAACATGAACATTTATTCTCGAAAAGTTAGAATAATTTAAGATATCTTATCTCCCGAAAGAGGACCGTTTAGGTAAGCCTAACCTATTCTTGTGTTCTAGTTTTATGATATTTTAATTTTGAAATGAATATTGATACTTTAATATCAATATAAATAATATTGAAGATAGAATTTTACAGACAGGGACAATTTCAAACCTTTCCTTTTCCTTGTTCTGTGGTTTGTTATGCAATAGATTGTTTTTGTACTGATGATGCCTTGCGTGTCGCTTGGCGAAACGTCTACTATTTTGTATTTTTAACTGTTTTTAAGTATATATTTTTTTTATAAATTTTTATTTTATGTGTACTCATGTCTGTCTTAAATTATTTTAATTGGTGTTTTTAATATTTTTCACATTCAGACGTTAAAATGTATACATTTTGCAAATGTTCTATAACACTTAAAAAATATCCGTACTGAATTCAGTCGATGCATACGAATAAAATTGTCTGATGTTTAGAGCTTTCGTGTATTTATTGCATCAGTTTCTAAATATAAAATTTCCCTTTTTTACTGTACAGAAGAAAACAATTTACGGGAAATAAATTCTTTGAACTTTAAAAGTCATTTCCATTTAATCCATTCCTATTCAGTGCAAGATCATAAATATTTTAGATGTGCAATGCGCTATACTTAATGTATTGCTTACTTCTTTCTGTTTTTTTTTTGTGTATGTGTGAGGGGGTGGGGGGGTTGTTTTAGTTATAGTATATAGTTAGATTTTTTAGACTTCTCTGCGAACACAAGTAATCATTCCTTATGTATACTTCATCTCGCGCTATACTGCGCTTTTAATCAAACTGAGTCACTAATGTACAGCGAATAAGAACGAACATTTCACATAATAAATTTTATTTTTCTTCTGAAACGTAATTTGTCACACCAGAAAAACTAAAAGGGTTTAACAGCTAAGAAACAAAAAACGACTTTCTGAATAAAATTTGCACTTAAGTCTGCAGACGTTAGTTCGGACTTTTGTAAACTAGTTTAAATAGTTAGTAGTTTTTGAGATATTTAAGAACTTTTCAGTCTACTTAAAAAACTTTATTTAATAAGTGAGCGTAACATTTTCCGGGAGATTAGAACTTTCATACATTTATTTCATCAATAGCAAAAATAAATTGCCAGTTTTTATTTTCTTTTATACTAGAGAAGTTAAAACATGAGTTAAGAGAAAAATTTAACATAATTCACATTGTTCAGTTTAAGGCCATTAGCATTTAATGTATGCAATAAACTACACTAATGTCTTAGAGAAACCAAGTTAAAATACATTTCTATGGTTTTTGGTATTGATCATTTAAAACTTTCAAAAAAACACCAGGTAATATTTCACATTTAGCATTTAGCATTGAACTACTTTTTTTTTTAACACTGTCAGTATTGTAGTGAAAATAATGACAGTTACCTCATGTTTTAGTTTTCATGTTACATGTTTGAATTTTAGTTTTCTTCTAAAAAATAATTTGCTCGCTACATAGTAGAGTATTTGACGAAAATACAAGGCCAAAATTTATTTTTATGTGTTTTAAAGTTTAAACAATTGTTGTTGACTTACTATTAGTAAATACACTTAATTAATGTTATATGTGCATAGATGTATGTATTTATTTAAGTAAATAAATATATAATGCAATGCGTACTTAATTCTTCATTGTTTATAAGAGGAAATTAATCGTTGATAGGTTTGTTTTATTTACAAGTAATGTTTAATTAAATGTGGTTAATTTTACTATACATAAAAGTTTAATTATTTCTAAAAACCAATGCATATAATGCATATTACTTGCATTTAGTATTTACCAAAGTTGTGTCTCTATAGTACAGAGATGCTGGTTTTAGAGTATTTTTAACAGGTTTGCAGTCCTCCCAAAAAATATTGATATCTAAATGGCAACAATATAAGGATTTTTTTTTTTGCAAAAATTTAAATTCAAAACTATAACCAATACTATTATAATTGTAAAATGGCCCGACAAACCCCGACACAGCTTTAAAAAGCTTTGAATATATTAGATAATATATTTCGATAAATATATTTCAATAAATTATATCTAAAAAGGCTTAATATTAACCCATTTTAAATTTAAATTATTTTTTATTATTTGAAAATAAAATTAACTAAATGCACGTATCAAAGTATACATTTAAACAGAATAACAAAACTGAAACATAACAAAAAAGCACGTCTTCTCCCAAAGAAACTTTCACTTCAACTGAGTCTAGGAGCCGCCGGATATGACTCATACTGCTGAAATACACATAGATCGATGCACCAGTTAGTCAGCTATTATAAAATGTGGTTTTTACAATTGTTGAGAAAATTTTTATTTCTGCCTTTTTGGCCAGGATTTTCCATCAAATACTTCACTGTGCACCAGTAAAATATAAGAGTGAAACAGACAGAAAGCGAGGATCCATTTTTATAATTTTCCAACATAATTGAAAAGTGTTTATGGTTTCGGTTTATCTCTCTATCTGCTGTCTGTCCCCTGTCTGTATTCTAACTCTCGTAAATATACTCGGATCGTCATGTAATTTATATATGTTAATGATGTTTACTATGGCAAGTTCACTATTGAAAATGAAGTGTGTACCATTCATAATACTTTTACAATTCCAGGTTATTAATGCTCGTATGCGTGGGTATTAAAACGTAAGGAAATTCTAACATAAACACACTTAGAAAAATGACACTTTCAAATCTGAGTAAATGGATGTTTTCATTTTGTTATGAAACTTTTTGTTTCAAATAGGACCACCCAATGCTTTCAAATCTGAAATATCAGAAATACTCAGAGTATTGAAACATGGACTGGACATACTCAAAACGGAGCACATAGAGGTCAGTTCCTACTCATTTTTGTAACATCAACATACCCAAAAATGATTAGGGTCAGTTCAAACTCATTTTTGAAACATGTACATACTCAAAAATGAGCACATAGAAGTCAGTTCATACTCATTTTTGAAAAATGGACATACTCAGATATGAGCACATTTTGTTTTAGTCTTAAGTGTGTGCATGTTTTCAGAAATAAGTATATACATGTTTCAAACTTGAGTAATTTTGATTCGGAGGCATTTCGACTATGCGACATACACAGACTTAAGTATTTTTTACTCGGTTTTGAAAATGTCATTTTTAGAGTGCATATACATATTGAATAAGTTTTAAAGTAGTGAAAACGAATTCACGGAAAGTCCAAATGTAAACACATAACAAAATATCCATAAAAGGTGATGATGATTATAACACTTTTCATGATGATTACAATGATTTCCTTAAACTGTATGTATCCGGAAGGTAATATATAATTCAAAGGCATCCAAATATAATATTTAAAAAACGTAATGAAAATTTAAAAAGTTGTCTTATCGGAGTGCGATTTGTACCACAAGACTTGACAAGTGATAAGGATTTTTGTAGCAAAAATAAGTCCCACGAAAATTTGCCTATTAGGTAGCTTTCGTTAGAAAAAATAAAAATCTACCTATTGAAATCGAGAAAATTTTGGTATATTTTCACCGATCATGATCCCCAGACCCCAAAACTACCCTCCGTTCAAATTTGATTTATATAACGACTCATATATAGAAAATCGTTTTTTCAAAACATGAATTTGCATCTAAATGACTTGTATGTAATAAGGAATTTTCCATAATGCGGATTCAATTAAACCGTAATAATTATGAATTCTACTTGAGATATTTTTCAATTAAAGAGCTTTGCATAACACGATTCCACTAAAACTTAATACATATAAATATAAATTGAGTAATATTCCATAATAGAAGGAACTACAGATTATACAAGAATGTTTTGTTCAAAGAAAATTTATACCCACTCAATCGCTAAGAAAAAAATATATATTTTTACGTTCAGACATGCAATAATCCTTTTCATCGAAACATTCAATTTTTTAATGAAAAGCTTTTTCTTAGAAATAAAGATATATGCTTAGTACACCAACTGCGAAAATAAATCATTATTTGTTGCTTTCCTTTATTCTATCTAAGAAAAACATTACAGAAGTTATATGTCTAGACATTTAAATATTATCCTCGTTTAATCCATTTGCATTCAGTTTAATATTATAGTTCAATATGTACAATGATTTACACTAATGTCTTAGAGAAGCTAAGAACAAATACTACTTTCTGTTTTTTGGTGTTTAGACTTTTAAGCTATCACACAAACATGAGGTAATAAATATTTCACTATACATAATTCACCTCTCGACTCTCGACCGAATTCGTTGGACAGCTTGGTCCGTCATATTATTTCAAAATGGCGACAATTGTCATGCTGTAACTCTCTTATTTATGAACCCATTTCGATTTGACTGAGTATGTGTATAGAACATACCAAGGTTTCGATCGAGTTCGCTGGCCAGCTTGGTCCGCCATCTTGTTTCAAAATGGCGGTCAGTTAAATAATATAAAATTTTTAAAAATTAAAAAATATGTACAAAATCTATAAATTGAAAATATGGTTTTCGTTAAGTATTAGATCTCGATACAAGGATTCCTCAGCATTTTTCGTTTTAGCTTTATATTAAAAAATGGCTGAGATATGGCAGTTTGAAATTCTAGGGTGGCTGACATTTTGAAACAATCTTATTTTTGTTATGATGTAACTCTCGTATTTATGAACCCATATGAATGTGACTGATCATGTGTACAGAACAGACCAAGCTCTTGAACGAATTCGTTGACCAGCTTGGTGCGCCAATTTATTTCAAAATGACAATCAGTTAAAATACTTTAAAATTTTAAAAATTCAAAGGATGTACATAAAACTATAAATTGAAAATATTGTTTCCATTAAGTGTTAGATCGTTATATAAAGATTTTCCGGGGCATTTTTTGTTTTGGCTTTATCTTTAAAAAAGGCAGAGATATGGCAATTTGAAATTCTAGGGAGGCTGATATTTTGAAACAATCTGATTTTTGTTATGCTGTAACTCTCATGCTGAAATTCGCATTCAAGTTCAGTAATAACGAAAACTGGGACTGAATCTTCTATTTTCCAAGTAGTGGGTTCCAAGCATTTTAGCTTCGGGTAGTAAAATGAGTTGAATTTTTAAAAACATGGACTATGAAAGCTACCTTTTTCTCTCGGTACAGGTCGGAAGGACTTTTTTAATTGAATCGGTGATTGTTGTAATGAACTAAGTCCATATTTTGGTATTTACCAAGTCATGGACAAATCGTTGTTTAATACTCATTTTTTAAATTCCTACCTTACAAATGTGCATGGTAGTTGTGAAGGTCGCCTCTACTCCATTATGCAAGAACTTTTTAGAAACTGTCGAATGGCAACGGCCTGCGAGAAGAGAGACTCGGAGAGTGTTCGGAAGCGTGCGGTGTCGCGCGGTGGAAGATTCCATACGAAATATGTAGTCGTGAATTGTGTTAACTATTATTCTGTGTTTGTGTATTGTCTTCAATGTGTTAGTCAGATCTATATTAAACGTGTTTAAATGTACCAGTGAGTCGCTTATGTTATTTCCTGATCAAAAGTTATCGGATCTACATGAAGCGTGATAATTTGGCTCAGCCGACAGCATGTCCTGTTGTACAACATGTCGGAATGTTACATCATTGGATGTTACACCATAAAATGTTTTCGTTAAATATTATAGCATCGTGGACATTAAGCAGATAACTTTGTGCTCATTGAATCATATTCACTTTGACGTCGAACAGAGTCCGATAACTATTCTGGTTATCGTCAAGGTATCCTTTTTTATATGTTCCATCGAGAGCTGGTTTAAAAGTACATATAAAGTTTAAAAGTATATTGTTAGGATTGTTAACTGTTTAAGGTGTATATATGCTTCATATTATGATACTGGTTTAATATAAATATATCGAAATAAATTTAATATTCATTCTATGAATAGAACAAAACATGATATCTAATTCAGTAATTGATTAAGTTTTAAAGGTAAATAATTAATTGATGTTACATTGTTCCGTAATGATAAGAATTGTATTTTTGTTGCTTATTTAACTTGTGTAATATTAATGCAGAGTATTTTCTTTATTACGATTGATAAAATGTACAAATAGAACAGTTATACATAAACAATTATATTTGGAGCGAAAAATAAAATTTTGTTCTTTAATAAATATTCTGCAGTCATATATTATTACTGTAAGGTTGTTGTTTAGTTGTTTAAAGGGAAAAAAAACATAAAACGAGTTTCAGTTGTTTATAATTTCATAATAACTTTGTTAAGCTACGTGTTGTTAGAAAGAAGAAAAAAAATTTGTATTAGCGAAGTTAATGATTGTTTGAAGAAAAAAAAAGAGAGAAGATCTATTTGCAAATGTTTTTATTTTGTTTAGGTTTATGATTAGATTAAAGAGTGTTATTTTCAAAGTATGTATAGGACGTAAATAGTTTTTTTTATTTTGTTACATATTATTTCTGAAATTCTTTCTGTGATTATTGAAATGTTTGTTTACGAATTCAGATTAAATTCTAAAACAAAAGTTGAGTAATCTCTGCCTGAGTGAAACCGGAAATGCATAAATTTGTTCTTTATCGGATTATTACGGATTTGTTTGTTTATTTTTTTTAAATTGGGACTGAATGTTAAGCATTTTTTTTTTGTTTGTTGTTGCTTTATTTTCGATTTACAAAGTGAAAGCATGAAGATTTGATTTGCGTTTCAAATGAAAATAAAGGAAAGATTTTCATATCTTAAATACAATTTAATTTAATTAAAAGGTGTTAATTTAAGATTGTGATTTATAAATATTTGGTTTTGTTATGAAATATAATTTTATAGGAAATTAAATGGTTAAAAGGAAAACAAGATAATGTATTACTTATTTTGAAGGATGTATTTAAAAGGTAATATGAAAAATTATTGATAAATTCTTGTTTTGTTAGAACATAAAGGTGTTATTTTTTTTTAATTGACATTTTGGTAAAAGTGTTTAATTATTCCAAGAATTGTTTTGGGGATATATTTTTATTGTTGTGCAAATGTGTTCGAATTTATTCAGTAATACTAGTATAAATATTTAAATGAAATAAGTTTCATTCAATTTAATGGGTTACAAACAAAAGAATGTTCAGGTTTAAATTTAGTTTGGTTTAGGGCGTTCTTAGGGAAAGTTCTAATTAGGATAGAGTCATTGTTTGAGTACTGTTGCATTGTGTGGATTTTTAAAGTTGGTTTATCAGATATGGCTTATTTAAGCAAAGGTAGTAAGAAAGAAGATTTACAGCTAGTGGCGATTGAGCTTGGAGTGGAGGATGTCGAAAATTTAAGAGTTGTAGATCTGAGAAAGGCTATATTAGAAGTTGAGGGATATGATGAAGAATTTGTGAAGGGATTTTTGAGTTCTGTAATTGAGGATAGGAAAAAGAATGAAGAAAGAGAGAGGGAAGAAAGAAAACGTCAAGAAGAGAGGGAAGAAAAGGAGAGGGAAGAAAGAATACGTCAAGAAGAGAGGGATGAAAAGAGACGTCAAGAAGAGAGGGAAGAAAAAATACGTCAAGAAGAAAGGGAGGAGAGAATAGCCAGGGAAGCGAAAGCACATGAATTGGAAATGAAGAAACTTGAACAATTACAGAAATTTCCGGAACAAAGAGATGAATCAAGAGTTGAGATAGCTCCAAAAATTCAGTTAGCACAGATTGTCCCGAAGTTTGATGAAAAACGTGATGAAATGGGATTATTTCTGATAAATTTTGAAAGAAGAGCGGAAATGGCACAAGTACCAAAGAAGGATTGGGTAGCCTACCTGTTGGCAGTTTTACCGGTAGAAATTTCAAATATGCTAGCTAGAGAATCTCCAGAAGATGCAGTTAATTACGATTTTGTAAAATCTCTTATTTTAAAGCGATACAAGTTAAACAGTGAAAAATTAAAACAGTGTTTCTACAGACACCACAAGACACCTGAAAAATCATGGAGAAATTATACACAAGAGCTTTTAAGTTACTTCACTGAATGGATCACCGAATTAAATATTAACACTTTCCAACAATTAAAAGACTTAATAGTAACCGAACAATTAAAATTTCGTGTTCCTGTAGAAATAAGAGAACATTTCTTGGAAAACTGGCTCACATTTACAACGCCGTTAGAGCTAGCAGAAAAACTTGATGATTACGAGAGCATTACAGACAGTTTTAAAAGAAAAGAACTTCCAAAGAAAAATTTATCTAACTCTCGGAATCAATGCTGGAATAATTATACTGCGGATTCAAAAAAAGATATGAGAGATTTTAAACCGAAATTGGAACTCAAGACTGAAGCATCTCTCGGAGTGCAACGAGATAGAAAAGAATTACGCACAAAATATGCCTGTTTCGCGTGTGGCAAGGAAGGGCATTTGAAGAAGGCCTGTCCCAAATTGAATACAGTAGGTCAAAGTGGAGGAAAAACTTCCAAAGTCGATCTTGAGAAAAAGGGTCTAAATGAAATTTGCTTGAATATGAATATTCCGGTGGAAGAAACAGATGGGAGACTTCTTAAGGTAAATCTAGGAATCGGTAACCAGAAGTATCAGGGAATCATCGATAGTGGCGCGGAGATTACAGTGCTACGGGAGTCGGTGGTGCCGGAAGAATATTTACAGTCATGTGGAAAGGTTTTCTTGAGACCCGCAATAGGAAATCCTGTAGAGGCAAAGCTTGTTTCCGTTCCACTCACTCTTCGGACAGAAGATGAGGTCATTCCGTATATACGAGTACAGGTTGCGGTAGTGGAAGGATTACATGAGGAAGCTTTGATCACTCCCAAGGTTTTCGCTCTGTTAAAAGAACAACAGAAATTGTATTTAGGGGATGAGGTAGATATCACCCCGGTTGAAGAAAACAAAGAAAAATCTGTGTTCAATGTGGAGGGAAGGTGCCCAGCAGAAAAACTGGAAACAAATGTAGATAACGAAGACGAAGACCCAGAAGTTTCAGATTTGGAACTGAATCCCACTCCGGTCGAGGCAACTGTTTTGTCCGAAAAGGTTTGTAACGAGGACCAGAAGGAAAGTCCTTCAGTTTCACAAGCACAACTGTTGAAAAGGGAGCAATCGGCTTGTTCTACATTAGAAAAATGTTTTGAAGATGCAAAGCGGCAGAAAAATAATTATTGGGTCGAATCCGGTTTATTGTATCATAGCGGCAAGGTTGGGGGACAAAAATATGTTCAGCTTGTTGTACCTGCTTGTAGAAGACAAGAAATTTTGAGATTAGCACATGAAACACCAACTGGTGGACACTTAGCTGCTAAGAAAACCAGAGATAGAATTGCTATGTCATTTTGGTGGGAAGGAATGCCAAAAGAAGTAAAACAACTATGCGCTGCTTGTCATGATTGTCAAATGCGCAGAAAAACAAAAGTAAAGGACAGAGCACCTATTGAAGCGGTCGGAAGACCAGAACTCCCATTTCAAGTAGTGAATGCTGATATTTTCGGACCAATTGAGCCGAAGTCCTCTCGAGGCCATCGGTACGTTCTTGCTCTGATGGATCAACATAGTCGTTGGCCTGAAGCAATCCCTATTAAATCATTGACAGCAAAAGCAGCTTGTGAAGCGTTTATTGAAATTTTTGTTAGGACTGGAATTCCTAGAATGATTGCCATGGATAATGGAGGGAACTTTGCTTCAAAATTGACCAATGAACTTTTGAAACGATTGGGGTGTGTTCCTAAGTTTTCTACTCCAGGATACCCACAATCAAATGGATTGGTTGAACGGTGGGTGGGAACAATCAAATCGATGCTTCACCATGCCATAAACTCTCATGGTAAAGGTTGGGACAAACAACTCCCATTTCTATTATGGGCATATCGAGAAGTGCCGAATGCTACAACTGGTGTTGCACCATTTTTGTTGGTGTACGGACGTCCACCTGTAGGACCATTAGCAATATTAAAATCAAGTTGGGAAGATGAAGTGGTGCTTCCCCAAGGAATTGGAGAGTCGGTCGCAGATTATATGCAGAAACTACGAGAACGTTTAAAAAATGCGGAAGAATATTCAAAGACCGTGGCTAAAACCCAACAACAGCGATACGTTCACTATCAGAATTTAAGGTCGAAAGATACAAAATTCTCCGTCGGAGATGAAGTTGTAGTACTAATTCCCGATTCCACTAATAAATTGTGTTCAAAATGGAAGGGACCAGGAGAGATAGTTCAACAAAAATCGGTTCATTCCTATGCAGTCAAACTACCTGACGGAAGCATCCGACATCTACATCAGAACAAATTAAGAAAGTATATTCAACCGATTAGAGCTATTGGTGTTATTTATGAAGTGGATGAAGAGTTCGGAGAAGTACAACATGCTCCGGTAGAACAACACAGGGTCGTTGATGAAGAACTGCAGAAAAATATTAATTCGAGCAATTTATCGCCAGAACAACAAAAAGAACTAATAGCACTTATCCAAGAATATAGAGTGGTTTTTGATGGGGAACTAAAGAGAGCCAAAGTTGGTTCGCATAGTATAAATTTAAAACCTGGTGTTGTAAGAAAACAACCACATCTTTATAAAGTACCAGAAACTTTGAAAGCTAATGTAGAAAAGCAAATACAGGAATTACTAAGGAAAGATCTCATAGAACCTTCTTCTGCGGAGATAGTCTACCCATTGGTGTGCGTAGCTAAAAAGGACGGTACAATCAGACTATGTGTAGGTTATAGAGAGCTAAACGCCGCCACCAAGATCTCCCCTTTTCCTATGCAGAATTCCGACAATTTAAAATTTAAAGCTGGTTCAGCAAAATATTTGACTTCGCTAGATATTTTAAAGGGATATTGGGAAATCCCGCTCGAAGAGAGTAGTCGAGAATTGACCAGTTTTGTGTCCCCAAAAGGCCAGTACCAATGGAAAGTTATGCCTTTCGGACTGTCTGGAGCTCCGGCTACTTTTCAAAGAGTGATGAATCAGACCTTGAGACCGCATAGTGATTATGCAGAAAGTTTTCTTGATGATATTATAATTTTCTCTTCTAACTGGGAAGACCATCTGCAACATATAAGAGATATTCTGGAAACTTTGAAATCTCTGAATTTTTCTGCAAACTTGACGAAATGCTCCTTTGCAGCATCTGAAGTCAGATATTTAGGACATATCGTGGGCTCAGGCAAACATGGACCTATTCCAGAGAAGCTAGAAGTAATTAAACATCTCAAAGCTCCCAAGACTAAGAAAGGACTGAGATCCATATTAGGTCTATTTAACTATTATAGAGAATACGTTCCACATTATGCCAACCTTGCAAAGCCTTTGACAGATCTGACCAGAAAAACTGCTCCAAATGATATTCCATGGTCGGAAGATGCTGAAAAGTCGTTCAATAAGTTAAAGGAAAGCTTATGTGAAGTTACAAACCTTTATACCCCAGACATGTCCAAACCGTTCGAAATAAACACTGATGCTTCCATATCGGGTATTGGTGCCTGTTTAATGCAAAGGGACAAAGACAACATGTTAAAGCCCATAACTTTTGCCAGTCAAAAGCTTACTCCAGCTCAATCAAAGTGGAGCACAATTGAAAGGGAAGCGTATGCTGTAATCTGGGCACTTGGGAGATTCGAAATGTGGACTTATGGAACCACCATAATATTGCATACGGATCATAATCCCCTAAAGTACTTAACAGAGGGAACGCCTAGGAACGCCCGATTGCAAAGATGGTCGTTGGCACTATCTCGCTATCAGGTATCTATTGCCCATAAACCGGGTAGTGCTAATACAGTTGCAGATGCTTTATCTCGCATTTATGAGTAAATATATATATATATCTTGTATTATTTCATTATTATATATTGTATAATGTGTATTGGTAATATGTAAATTTTTAGTATATAGTGTATAAGAATTGATATATGTAAGTAGTTTAAGTAAATGCTCTCGATGGGACGGGTAAAGAAATAAGACTTTTAAGTAGGACTTTTCAGTAAGACTTTTTTTTTAAAGTAAGACTTTTAAGAATAGTTTCACAGTGTGGGACACCGTCCAACATGTGGAAACTGGAGGGAAGGTGTGAAGGTCGCCTCTACTCCATGATGCAAGAACTTTTTAGAAACTGTCGAATGGCAACGGCCTGCGAGAAGAGAGACTCGGAGAGTGTTCGGAAACGTGCGGTGTCGCGCGGTGGAAGATTCCATACGAAATATGTAGTCGTGAATTGTGTTAACTATTATTCTGTGTTTGTGTATTGTCTTCAATGTGTTAGTCAGATCTATATTAAACGTGTTTAAATGTACCAGTGAGTCGCTTATGTTATTTCCTGATCAAAAGTTATCGGATCTACATGAAGCGTGATAGTAGTAACACCGACAGTGTTCCTTTCTTCACAAAACGGTGACTAAACATATGAAAAAAAAAAACCTTGAAACCATCGTAAAATTAGAAATGTCAAAATATGGACTTTATTCCTTTCAAAATCACCGATTCAATTATACCACAAAGTCTTACCCTGTGAGAAGTGTTATCGTGAAAAATAGCAATCCGAATTGACGATTTGCCAGTTTTATATAAATTCTTAAAGTTGTAACTAAATTTTGATATACCCGGTATTGCCCTATAAGTGCTTCATCTAGCACTATGACATTTATATTTTATTACTAAACTAACTTCATAACTATTTAGAACAATTAAGAACACTTGTCTCGTATAACGAATTTTACTTTTCTTCTCAGAATCAATTTTATCACTCGAGAAATAAATAAGTAAATAAATAAATAAATATCTGAGAGCTAAGAATTCTTAACACATTTTCTAAATTAAATTTGCATTGGAGTTTAACTCTGAAGGCGTTAGTTCAAACTTTTCTGAACAAGCTTATGTACGGTACAATTTTAGTTACTTGAGAATTTTTATTTTACTTAGACAGCATGATTTATAATTGAATCTAGGAATACGGCTAAGCTTTTTGTAGAAAGAAGCACTTTCATATATTTATTGTATTATTTTTAAAGAAATGAATATTTTTTTGTTTTTGTTTTTCTTATTTTGCAAGCAAACACTTGAAAATAACTGCTTAGAGAAAGATTTGTTATTCGCATTTGGTATATTTGTGTACTTAGGTATTAAAAGAGAACGAAAATGTATTTGGTGCCAAATATGGGTTAGATAGGGTAGTATGATACAGAGATCTACCCAGCCCCGGGCCTGGCAAACATAATTTTTTAAATGTGCCAGACAGGCAGAATAAAGATTTTTTTTAATGGGCCGAGTCGCTCCAATAAAATAAAATTAAATGGGTCAGTCGGGCCTATAAAAACATAAAGCTGGTCGACAGCATGTTATAACAAATTTAAGAGGGCCGGACTAACAAGGAGAGGCCCAAGCATGGTAATCACAGATTTTGATGTAGGGTAGAAGCCCCTTAAGTCTCAGGTTCAACGGATTTTGTACAACGCTCCTTAGTTCTCGAGAAATAGGGGGTCTAATATTATATAACACAACTTAAGTACTTACTTTCTAACAGTTTTACTGTGTTACAAAGTTTGTTGTGGCGTCCTCTAGTAATATTAAAATAAAACATTTTCAAATAAAATAAAAATAAATGCAGAAAGAAGATAAATAACAAAGCAGCCAGCATACATATTACAAATATAAAAATTCTTAATATGAAAAAAATATATGTTCTTAATATATTCTTAATATGAAAATTCGTATGCTAATTTTTATTATATTCATGCTTCTTACTTTAAAAACAAAGTAGTATTATCATCGCATTGACTTCCCTTGTTATTGTAATATATAAATGATGTTTCTTTAAAATCACGAATTGACACAATTGTTCATTATTATTGCATCGATAAATAATATATAAAATATATTTTAAGGAGTGATTTTTAAAAAAATAACCGTTTAATGATGTTTTATACAATGATTTAGTTTCAATTAAAAAATAAAATAGGTTAACATTATAATTAATGTACAATATTATAAATTTCAATTGCGATTATTAAATTATAATTTACAAATCTCTATCTCTATAAAACAGTAAATGTCTGTCTGCCTGCCCGCGGATTTGACCGTAATTGTAACACCTAGGACTATGAAATTTTTGTCATGGGTAGATGCTGTCACCAGAAAGTGCACTTCGGCGCCGGATTTTTAAATTTTAATTTAGATTTTTTTTTTAAATTAAAGTATGCATATGGAATTTTGGGTTTGAGGCTATTTTATGATCTCCGCCAATCCTCGGCAATAAAACAGCCAGCGAATGAGAGATCCGGCGAAGCGACAGCAAACGTGCATATGACATTCTGGTTTGAGGCTATTTACAACTCTCCGCCAATGAGGGCAGGTGAAAGAGCTGTCGATAGCGACATAGCGACAACATTCCCCGTTTGGCTAGCAAAAGCAAGTAAGAGTTTTACATTTGAAACATTTTTATATTGTGAAATTAAACTAAACGAACTAAAATTCTCGTAAGTTAGTTTCTTTACTTTCTGTTCCTTTTTATATATTGTGAAATTTATTGTTTTTATTAATTAAAGTTTCCCAAAGTTAGTTTATTTACTTTCTGTAAGATGAAATAGACCTAAACCCAGTGACAGAACTATCTTCGTGTGTCTGCAAGGCTAATAATATTTCAAAAATAGTTTAAAATATGCATTATATATCATATTAAGTTCCCGTTAGTTAGTTTTGTCACTGACATAACTATCTTCATGTGTCTGCAACGCTAATAATAATGTGTATCAATATTTATTTATATCAAACTATCATTTACTTATTTTTATTTCCTTTTTAAAAATAATAGAAGCTATTTCATTTAGTACGTTATTTTATTTTGATGAAAACATAAATTTTCCACAAAATTTTTGAGTATTTATTCATTGTTATTTACAATCTTTCTTCCTATTACTGTTTTTGACTGTATTTTTAGTGAATTTGTTTCATTTTTCATTATTTTTAGTCAACCAAGAATCAAATGATTTTCTTGAACTTTACTTTATTTAAAATAAAAACATTCAGTAAATAATTTGAGTTCTTGGACGGTTAGGAATCCATTGTGATTTATTTTTTACCTCATACTTACAAATTAAATAGTTTTGATGAAAACATACATCTTACATTAAATTTTTGAGTATTTATTGTTTACAATTTTTGTTTCTGTAATTGTTTTGGACTGCATTTTTAGTTCCCGAGAATGGTGAATTCATAACATGCGATAAATTGTTAAGATGTATGTTCTCATTAAGATTTGTTATTGAACTCCAAACCATTTTTAACTCCATTTAAGAAGTATTTTAGTCGCCGAAGAATCTAATGTTTTTCTTGAACTTTACTTTCTATAAAATGAAAACATTCAGTAAATAATTATTGAATTGTTTTGATGAACTGATTGGAAATTCCAAGTGCGTAAAATATTTGTGAAGTGCATTTTGTGACATGAGTTTCATAAGAATCACACATGAATGGACTCTTAATCACCTGAGAACGGAAATTATTTACTGAATGTTTTCATTTTATAAAAAGTAAAGTTCAAGAGAAGCAGTCGATTCTTGGGCGACTAAAAATATTCTTTAATGAAACAGATTTGCTGAGCTATTTCTATATATTCATTATTTTTTTGTTGGGGATGTTTGTTGGGGATATTTTTTGTTGGGGTTGTTTTTGAGTGATGATTATGACTTCATAGATAGACACAATAATTACTTAATGTTTTACTTTTTGATAAAACTCACATAAAGGACAAAATTAGCACTCGCCAATTGGCGAGTAATACTGAAAATTTGTCGATTGACTGTTTTGCCACCACTGGCGATCTTAATAGTCACACTCGCCAGTTGCGATGATTGACTGCAAAAAGATTTTTTTTTCCTGCTATCGTTTGATAAATTTCAAAACCATTTAGTAAATTTCACAATTCCCCCCCCCCCCGAAATCATTTCACGAATTTTGACTTTTTTTTTCGAAGCCATTAGCATTTTTCCCCCGAGACCATTTGATGAATTTTGAGATTTTTCAATTATCGATTGATGAATTTTGAGATTTTTCAACTATCGATTGATAAATTTTGCAAATTTTCAACTATCCATTGATGATTTTTGTGATTTTTCCGCTACCAATTGGTGAATTTTGCGATTTTTCTGCTATCAGTTGATGAATTTTGTGATTTTTCCGCTATCAGTTGATGAATTTTGTGATTTTTCCTCTATCGATTGATGATTTTCGTGATTTATTGACTCTCGATTAACGAATTTCAAGATTTTTTTTCCATGAACGTTCAACAAATCGCACACTTTCTTTCCGCTGACGTTCGAATTGCGCGTTTTATTTCCACTGTCGTTCGACGAATTTTGCAATTATTAGACGAATTTCACAATTTCTCCCCAGTGATCATTTGATGAATTTTGAGATTTTTTTCTGAGACTATATAATAGATTTCTCGATTTTTTTTTCCAAGACCGTTTGACAAAATTATTTTTTTTCCTGCAATAATTTTGCGAAATTCGCTATATTTTTCGAGATTGATTGACAAATTCTGCTATTTATTTCCACGATTTCTTGACAATTTTTTTTTTTTTGGCGGTCATTTCATGAATTTCGTGATTTTTCCTCAACTGACAAATTTTGCGATTTATTAACCGAGACAATTTGCCGAGTTCTATCACAGGGGTTTAGGCCTATTCCAATTAAGCGAAAATTTTGAGTATTTATTGTTATTTACAAAAAAGTAAATAAACAACGAGAAGATTGTATTGAAATTTATAAATCCGGCCATTTTCCCCCCTTGCCAATAAATAAATACTCAAAAATTTAATGTAAGATGTATGTTTTCATCAAAACTATTTAATTTGTAAATATGAGGTAAAAAATAAATCACCATGGACTCCTAATTGCCCAAGAACTCAAATTATTAACTGAATGTTTTCATTTTATAGAAAGTAAATTTCAAGAAAATCATTTGATTCTTGGGTGACTAAAAATGAAACAGACTGACTAAAAATAAAGTCAAAAACAGTAATAGGAAGAAAGATTGTAAATAACAATGAATAAATACTCAAAAATTTTGTGGAAGATTTATGTTTTCATCAAAATAAAATAACGTACCAAATGAAATAGTTTCTATTATTTTTAAAAAGGAAATAAAAATAAGTAACTGATAGTTTGATATAAATAAATATTGATACACATTATTATTAGCATTACAGACACATGAAGATAGTTCTGTCACAGGGGTTTAGACCTATTTCAATTAAGCGAAAATTTTGAGTATTTAATGTTATTTACAAAAAAGTGAATAAACAACGGATTCCATATAACACGTAAATACTGATGTCATAATTAATTAGCACTACAACAGTAGCAATAATAGATTTATATGATATATATATTGCGTATTTCAGACCATTTTTGAAACATTATTAGCGTTGCAGATACATGAAGATATACTTTCTGTTCAGTAAAGTGTAAGATGAAATAGGCCTAAACCCCAGTGACAGAACTAACTAACAGGAACTTAATATGATACATATTGCATATTTCAAACTATTTTTGAAATATTATTAGCGTTTCAGACACACGAAGATAGTTCTGTCACTGGGTTTAGGCCTATTTCATGTTACACTTCACTGAACAGAAAGTAAATAAACTAATTTACGGGAATTTTAGTTAGTTTAGTTTAATTTCACAATATAAAAAAGTTTCAAATGTAAAACTGTTGCTTGCTCTTGGTAGCCAAGCTAAGCTCGGAGCAGGAAATGTCGTCGCTATCGACAGTTCTTTCGCCTGCTCTCATTGGCGGAGAGTTGTAAATAACCTTAAACCAGAATGTCATATGCACGTTTGCCGTCGCTTCTAGATCTGTCATTCGCTGGCTGTTTCATTGCCGGGGATTGGCGGAGAGCATGAAATAGCCTCGAACCCAAAATTCCATATGCACATTTAATTTTTTTTTTAAATCTAAATTAAAATTTAAGAATCCGGCTGCGAGGTGCACTTTCTGGTGACAGCATCTACACATGACAAAAATTTCAGAGTCCTAGGTGTTATAATTGGTGATATCCGCGGCCAGGCAGACAGACACTGCTATTTTATATATATAGAGAGAGAGATTGAGTTCCAAAGGAACGATACCTAATTTAGCGCAGGCAATTTTTTTTAAAATGCCTAAAAGAAAGGCTTTTGGTTTATGGCTAAAACATAAAATAAATATTTGCTTCTAAACGCAATTGCTTTTCTTTTAGCCAGTCCTAAGCCTGGATAAAAGCTTGAAGGGGAAAATAATGCCATTTGGATTTTCATAAAAAAATTCTGAGAAATTCCAGGTTTGCTTACAGTAACATATGGGATTGTGTATGGCAAGCCCAGTGCATGCTGTCTATGGCAGTGGCGCCTCTAACTTTACTTTCGTTTAAAATTAAAAAATCATTCAACCCTGATTTCAGGTACGTTTATAGTTGTTGGCACGTGCAACGCCGGGCGGGTAAAAGCTAGTATATTTATAAAACAAAAGTACCACGCTCCGGTCTCGAACCCGAGGATCAACTAGCAGACGCCATAACAACTGAGCTATGACCAACGCAATAATATTGCTACAAAATAAGTATTTATTTTGTGTTATAATATTAGACCCTATATTTCTCGAAAACCAAGGAAGGTTGTATAAAATCCGTTGAACGTGAGAGTAAGGGGCTTCTACCCTACAACATATATAAAAAGAATCAAAATATATGATTACCATGCTTGGTCCTCTTTCTGTAAGTCGATAAAATATGAAAAATTTTCAATGGATCTGGTTGGGCTGAGAATAAGTATAAACGTGCTGCATGAGCCGATCCTACTTTGAAAACATTAATACAAAGATTTAACATGTTCAGCGAGAAGATCCGCATCGGATTTGGCCATGCCCAAAACATGAATGATGTAGTGCTTAGTGGTTCCTTATATCGTGCGTGAGTGCGGGCTGAATTTGTTCAGTAAAATCTGGTGGTCGGGATGAGCGCCTTTTTACGTTATTTACTACATACTCGCCCTGGACTTAATAGTAACCGAGTCGTTTCGGGAAGGCATTTAAAAAAGAATAAAAGTGATAATGTACCTTCATAACTAGAATCTTCGAAATACAGTTTAACCCCATGGGGACGAGCAACACATAAAGGTGCCGCATACGATGCTCAGAATCCTTGATTAATCCCACCAGATATTTTTTATTGTAAACTTTTCCTTATTTAATCATAGCATTTCTGCGATTCAATTAGGCGAAAAGTTCTGTTTTGAAAAAACGGTGGTAAAACATTAAAAATTCTGTGAAGGACGCTTGTCGCGAAGGGGTTAATAACTTACAAAAAAATGTTTCAAAAAGTATGATATTTTAACCATTGTTTTTAATTTGTGCTAAACTGCATTATTTTTTTTTATCGAGTCTTAATTTTTATGTATTAGTTCAAAAGTCTATGTAATCGTTGATGGTGCTATCATGTTGCATTAATGTTGCTGATCATTAACTGTGTCCATGTCCGAATTGCATAAGAAATTCATGGAGACCGGTCAGCATTGGATAATGCAAGGAGTGGGCAACAAAGAGCATTACAGGAAAAGTGGACAATTATCGCCTTCACTTGCTTCGTGCTGGGGGCTGGGGTGGTGCAAAATTTTAATTAGATTAACAATCGAAAACTAACGATTAGATTTTTAAGCATGACTAAAGATTGGCCGATTGAATTTGATTTCAATCCTACTCATAGGCTACTGATTAATATTTAATTTAATTTCAATTGTTTAAACGGTTACAACGATTAAATCTATTCTCAATCTAAATAATAATTAACGATTAAAACAACATGTGTTGTTCCGGCTTTGAGGCCTTTTATTTTCTTTATTCTCTATGAAACTTCTTCTTGTTTTATCGCCCTCTAGATCCTGCCTCGAGTCAGAAAAACAAATCAACTACTGAAATTAAATGGTATGAAAATCAGTCCTGTTGGGTTGACTTTGAATGTTTCGGGTTAGATTTTTACTCGTTCGGATTGGGCGCGAGGCGTTCAAAATAGTCTTAAATATTTTTCAAGTGAAAATTACTAAATGTTTAAATATAATAAATATGTGCTAATTTTTATACAAAGAGGATAAAATTGATATTAGAGATGTAATTGTAGACTAGTTTTCGATAACTGTGTTAATAGGGTGGACAACGAAAGAACTATGTGGTCGAGTTGCGAAATGAAATTATTAATAGTAGAATATTAACAGTAGATGAAAGAATGACTGGTGTGCTTTGGCATATCTTTGTACGATATGAGGGGCAATGTAGGCCAATTCGTCATTTTGGCGATACTAACACGGCATCGAACACTGAAAAAAAAATGGTATCAAATTAAAGCTTAAACAAAGTATTTTGTAAATATTTTGGTCGGCCTGGGCATATCCTGGTAGAACCTCTCAGCAGACTAAAATTTATGTCAGAAAATGGCGTCATATAGTACGATTGAGACACTATAAAAACAATAATTTACGTTGTATTGACCTATATATTTTTACGTCAACGAGTTCAAGATAAAAAATAACTATGAGGGAACCGATTAGTAAGTGTACGTTAACCTTCTCACCGCCGCGCCGTGAACTGATATATCCGTTCACTATGCTGTAGGTTTCACTGCAACAGAAGCATTGTTTAAATTAATATAATTCTACAAATATAATGCAGTTTTAAAGCATTGAGTAATGATTAATACACTCAAGGACTATACTCATATACTGTAATTAAGTTTTTTATATCACGTTTGAAAATTCAACTTTTTTTAGCATGTTTATAAAATTAAAAAGAAAACAACATTACATATTTGCCCTTTTGCTAGGCAGTAAGGGGGTTAAACAATCGTGATATCTTCACACGTGCCTCGTGATATCTTCACACGATATGAGCAAAACAAGGCGCCAATTCGTCATTTTAACATGACTCCCACGTTATTAAGTTACGGCATGAAGCTTTAGCATGTTGTCTATCTTGACTAGTACAATACAAATATTTCAGTCTGCCTCGTGATATCTTGGTACGATATGAACAGAACGGAGCGCCATTTCGTCACTTCACGGTACTATAACCTCATTGAATTTCGATTTTGCAGCCGAATTCAAGATTAAACAATGTATATTTTTAAATATTTTGTTCTCAATGTAAAAACTCCAGATGCGCCATCATCCTTTCCATTAAGACTGTTGGAAGAAAGGTAGCCTCTAGAACAGACGATTCCACCGAAAAATTTAAAAACGATTTTCCTTAAGTTAAGCACACCAAATAAAGGGCTCGATGAGGGTTCGGCTCTTAATGCATCGGATAACTGGCATGGATTCAAGTTCCTTGTTGCTCATTTACTGGTCCCGTTCTACTCTTATCGTACCAAGAGATATATGAAAAGACAGGACCTTACTAGTCAAGATTTACATGTTAAAATTTCATGTCAAAACTTGATGGTGTGATAGTACCACCAACTGAATAATTCGCACTTTCTTCTGCTCACATCGTACCAAGATATGCCCAGACAGACTAGCCATTTTTCAAGCTACTGTTAAACATCTTGTCCTACATCATGATTTCATTTCGAAACTGGATGACATAGTTTTTTTTTTTTTTTTTTTTTTTTTTTTTTTTTTTTTTTTTTGTCGCCGCCGCCAGGTTTATATCAAATGTCAAATTTTAAAAATAACTAAAAGGCGCAAGAAGAAATGAGAGAGCATCCTCTAGCGGGGAAAGTGAGAATCAAACTGAAGTTGTAAGAAAAATATGCATGGTTAATGATGCAAGATTCAAGTAATACTTGCAAAATGACGAGCAAGATCTAGCTAACTATTTTCGACTTTATTTGTACGTTTGTTTGTTTGTTTTTGTAAGTTTTTTGTTTGTAATTTTGGTTGTACATTTGTTTTTTTATATTTGTGTATTTTTTACGTTTCTTTGTTTGTTTGCTCGTTTGTACTTTTTTGTGCGTTTGTTTCTAAATTTGTTTATGTGTACGTGTGTATGTTTGTGCATTTTTTTGTTTGTTTGTACGTTTGATTGTATATTTGCTTTTTTCTACGTACGTTTCTTTGATTGTACGTTTGTTTATACGTTTGTTTGTGCAATTGTTTGTTTGCACGTTTGTACTTTTTTGTACGTATGTTTGCTTGTGCAATTTTGCGTTTGTTAATTTTTGTTTATTTGAACCTTCTTTTGTCTGTTTCTTTGTTTTTAAGCTAATTTCTATGAATATTTTATTCTCTTGAATACTTTATGGTGTCAAAATTGAAAATGTGCAATTTTTAGAAGTTTAAACAGTGGCAGAAAAAGTAAAATTTAATCGTTGGATGTTGCAAACGTCAAAATGACGTCAGCATTACTCATTGACACATTTGTCCTTTATAATGTAGATTTTTTTTTAATTTAATTTTAATTCAATTACTTAGCTTACTGAAAATTAATTTTTTTGGTTCCCTTTTCCATATAACATTACAAATTTATAATTACTATATATAACTACAAAAGAAATTAATATCAGTTTTTTAAAGACTGTTCCTTCTCTCATTAAATTATTTACACATTTTGACCTCGGTGTATCTGAATAATTTTGTGCGACCTTGTATAATTTCCAATAGAGGAAATCATATAGTGACTTTTAATAACAGTCTCATACCAATGAAAGCGAATTTAAGCAAGTTAAATTGCGACCATATTTAATTATCGCCTGTGTAGTTAGATTAATGATTAATGTAATCACGATTAAATTAGTTGAGAATGAATTAATCGTGAAAAACATTTTAAAGGGTAATTACTTTTTCAAATTCAATCATATTACATTCATCATGATTAAATTTCGTAGAATTGAAGGTTTAATCGACTAATCAATCAACTAAAAAAGCAATCGATTAATGTCAACCCTGCTTCGTGAAACTAATGATGCACGTATATAAGTTTATTAATTTATGCAAACAAAACTTAATCGCATAATGATAATATTGTACTATTTTCTATACATGTATCTGCTCATTTGTGTTTGTACTAAAAATTTGGAATAGTAAAGTGATTTTGTGAACACCCTGTTTATATTGTTACAAAATCTACTAAATTGTTTTTTTACCTTTTTCGTTTTCTGTTGTGATGAAGCATTTTGATTGTTTTGGTGAATAAATTTAAAATGTTATTTCTTTCGTATGTTTTATTTTATTAATTTATTACCTTCACTTAAAGTACACCATCGAAGTTAAATAATTCGCTCGAGTGTTCTGCGAATGTTTAAACGTAGGTTCAAATCTCCCGTGGGATTAAAAAAAACTGAAGTAATGTATAACAGTCGCCTCATATAATGAATTTTAGTTTTCTTCTAAAAGATAATTTATCACGCAAAGAAAAAAACACAAGTCTCTGAGAAATAGCTAGCAAAAAGACATTTTCTAAATTAAATTTGCGCTTTAGCTATCTCCGTAGGCGTGTGTTAAAAATTTACGATTGAAATATGAGCAAATTTAAGTTATTTCAGAACTTTTTATCCCACTTTGAAAACATTATTGAAAAATTGAATCAAAGAATTCGAGTCATATTTTTCTGTAGTTTAAAATCTTCATATATTTATTGCACCAACTACAAAAATAAATCATCATTTTTTTCTATTTGTATATAAAAAAAACTTTTTAAACATAAATGCCATTACAAAACTATAATTAACATTTAATATGTAGAGTACTTGAAAAGAAAGTATAGTGCCTACTAATTGTCCTGCGAATAAGCGTATAAAACAGACATAGTTACTAATCGAATGGTAATAATATCTACTATTCATAAATTTTGCTTTGGAGATTGTTTACATATTAAGAATTGCAAGATCTTTCAAATGGAAGCACATACTTTTGACACATAATTTGAGTTCCTGGGACCAAGGCAGTATGAGAGGCTACGGCCGCCGAAGGCGGTCGTACGTCATCCGCCGATTCCAGGCTCTCCTAAGCCCATACGAGTCACGACCAAGAAGGAGCCGGTTTACCCGGGCACCCTCAAGGTGGTGCTCTTCAGCCGGAGAGAGAAGCGGGGGCTTGAACCTACCTGCACTTCATCACCCTTTTCCAAATGAGTTGACGACAAAGGTCGAAGGATACGGTGGAGCCCAAGCTAGAGGGCACCACTAATTTCACACTTCGGCGGATAGTGAGAGTGAACTACAGCCTCGTAGCCGGGATCCCATAGGGGAGCCGGGTCCTTTGCCCATGTTGAACACTCACACTTCCCATTAATGTACCACGTCTTCCGAATATCAAATCCTAGGGAGGGAGGAAGTGACTAGTTCATTTGGCGTGGCTAGCAGGAGGTGCTTCTTGCCAACCCGGGACTTCGAAGAAACTCGGTCCCAAGCGCATAGTCACGCCTGGTTGAGTTGTCACCATCAAATGGAAATCCATTCAACGGGTCATGCACATATCATATCACTACAAAAGAGCAGGAGGTCCAAGGCAGTATAGTAAAAGATATACTTTTTCTTAAATCTTCATAAGAATTATAAAAGAAAACGTTACGGCTTTATCCATAAATTTATAAAGATATAATTAAGATCTTATTTGAAAAAGTACTAAAAACACAAAATTATTCACCAATAAAATTATGTAAGAATTTTAAATGACCAACAGCGTGAGGCAGATTTAATGGGCTTCTAAATTGCAGTTAGCTGTATGCCCAGTCGAGAAAAAGTGCTGAACAGTGTAGGCAGCTTTAAGGGACTTCTGTAGCGCTCATCAGCTTTATGCCCAATCTTTAAGTGAGAGTCTTGTCAATAGGTGGAGCCATTTAAAAAAGTAGTCCTGCAGTCCTGTAGTTATAGTAATTACTGTAGAAAGTTTATGACTAGAAAATAAGAGTGGGCAATTTCCACTTGGTCTAAGCCATTAGGCTCCTCCCACTGCAGAAAATCAAAAAGAACATTTAGGTAATGCGATGAATTCATGAATACAGTGTAAAATAACATAAAATTTTTGACTAAAAATGATGAAAAGAATAAAATAATTTAAGCAGTAGTTCAGATGATGCCTGGTCAGCGAAAGTCCAGTAAAAAGGTGGCACAAAAAGCCGTTGAATAAAAACATATATACATAAAAAAATAATAACAATTAAATTTTAAAATAATGCTTTTTTCATAAATTTAGAATAAGATTTAAAATAAATTACGAATATTGTAGAAGTAGTCAACATTTCGCTTAAGATTAAGATTTTTGAAAAAATATATTTTTTGCCAGGGATATGTTCAAGAACACTGTTAAGTTTCTCGATAATTTCAGAAAATGAATCAATTTGAACTTCGATTTTAATTTTTTTGGTAATTTCGGCAATCGATAGAATATATCTCAAAAACTCTTGCAACTCATAGAGTTGATAAGTCGGGCAGGAGGGAAGGGGTCAATCAGTAACGATTTTTTGAGAGGGATTCTTTTCTATGTTTTTTTCACTGGGAGATTTCTAAGCCTAGTAAACTATTTTGAATTGAGGTTTGTTCGGGAATTCAGAACAGACATTATAGTTTGAGGGGTGCGAAAGTCCGCAGTTACAGCATATTGAGGGCGGTTTGGGTACCTCACGTGTGTATTTCAGGGAGCAATCTTTAAAGAATGGTGTCCGCTGGCTTCAATACAGCGGGAATTTACACGACAATTAGCTGCAACTCGAAAAACCTTCTGACAGCAGTAGCACTGGATTGCCTTTTTATCAGGTCTAAACTTTTCAATTTCAATTGTCAGCTTGAAAATTGACCTGATTAATTGTAGATTTCCTTAGAAGTTTCATTTTTAGGGAGTTCGACGAGGACTAAAGTAAGTAATTTCCTCTCCCTCATACTTTTCATTTAGGATACTTTTAAAATACTGAATCCTCTACAGGATAGCGTTTCTTTAATTAGTTCGATACCAATAGATCTGGGGAGCCCTCTAATAACTTCTTTGATAGGGATTTGCCTATCTGGGGGCTATACAGTTTTGGATGTTATTCTGTTTCAGTTATTTTTGCATAGCAATTTAATCGCGAAAGCTGGCAGGGAATATTATAATATAATTATCGGCAAGTTTTGCTTCGTAAGCAAACTTCTCGTCTAACGACAGGTCATTAGTGAATTCAATGATATTAACAAATTTTGTAACCATAATGGATCTTCTCTTAGCAATTTGGTGTGTTTGGAGGGGTCTTTGTCACTATCTGAATGTTCAATTTCGGACTTCCATCCCAAGTTAATTTCTTTGGACTTAGGTGGAATAACGCTTACTTTGGGCGTTTTTTTGTTTCGAGATATCAACTTTTTTTGGTGGTAACGAGGTTACAATGCTCAACAGTGTTCAGAAATTCAGTGATCAGTGTTCAGGAACACTTTTCTCTTCATCTTCTTTAGAATTAGTATTTACTGGGCGGTTAGGAGCCTCTATTAAAGAGAAATCTCGGTTATGCTACATAAATCTGTAAACATTAATTTTCTCTCTAATATTAGCAGTATGCTTTTCTTCCTTAACTAAAATTTCCTAAGGGCCTTGACAAGCATCATGATATCTGTTTATCATATCCTTAACTTTATCTTCCTAAAAAGGAAATTTTAATGACTTTGTGGGTAGTCTCAGTATCCCTAACAGAAGAAGATAGAGAAGTACAAGAGGAAGTACGGCGCATTCGATGACATCAGGCGTTAGACTAGGACATCATACGGTAGCAGACGAGTAATCAAGGAGGTTCTCAGACACATGCTATACGATTCCCGAATGTCCAGAGTCGATTATAAAATAATAAACTTTTTTTATGTAAACAAAAATCCTAGCAAATGTTTCTAAATATTTTATACGATCTTTTAAACTAATTATTCAAATGAACTATAAACTTACACATCCATGCTGTTGACGACCGAGGTTCGCTTTCTGTAAAAAATACTGTATTTTATTACTCATAGTTTTTTGGATATGAATATATTAAACATTTTCGTTATTAGAAAATGTTTTTGAATAGAAAAAAGCCTGGTTTATGTTTGGGTCTGTTCATTGTATCTCATTTTAAAAAAATCAATCAGAAAATTTGTCACAGGAATTTAACAAGAAAAAAAACAGAAACTGACAATGAATGGGTTAATGAAAAAATCTGGTAATGTTGCCTGTATCGCTCCATACTGGGAACAACATTGGGCAACATCATTACCATTAATCATAAGTGCAAAAATTTTTTTTTCTTCTTCTTGTATTTTGATTTTTAAGATTACAAAACAGTGCACAGCTATATAACAGCATCCATGCTTTATGTAGCCTGACAGTATAATTTTTTTAAACTAAAATACTAAAAAAGAATTGTTAATAGAAATTCGCGTCATATATTACGAAGTTCAATTTTTGTTTTCAAAAGTAATTTGTCACGTTACAGAAAAGAACAAAAGTCTGAAACCTATGGTGGAAAAAAAACATTTTCCAAATTAAATTTGTACTTCAGTATTAGATAACGAGATTTATGTACTACTAGATGAGTTTAAAGATCTCAGCTAGTTTAATTTGTGATAAGGAATAAAACAATATGCACCATACTTGTTGAAATAAACCTTATAAAGTGAATTATTCTTTTTTTCCCCTTTTAGTTATCTTTTATTTGTGCAAAAGGGAAAAACTTATTATTATGTCAAAGAATTAATCATTGTGCTTATGAATATACCTATGCTTACAAGCTGCTTACTTTATGGAGACGAAAATAGGAAAAAACATAAACAAAAACCCTATAAGTCATAATTCGCTGGGATAGATCTCACAAACAGTGGTTTGGAGAAGGTTCAACATGTTGAGGAGCAGGGTAGCCATTAGTTGATGTAAAAATTGCGAAATACGACCCTTGGATACGTTTCCATGAAATATTCTTCCAATTCCTTCATAACTGTGGTATTATAATAACTGCCATCTTCTAACATTTTTCGCCATTAGTAACTTTGAAAAGAAATATTCGCTTTATTTAATCGCCGTATTTCTGCAATTAAATAAAACAAAGAATTCTTTTTGAAATTACTAATGACCAAAAACTATAGCAATTGGCAGATATGCATTATTCTCTTGAAAATACAATTTTGCATCTTTTCTTGAGTGACGAGTTAAATCGTATTGATGAATTTTATTACGTTTACTAAGCACACTCAAAGAACTCAAAAATCTTTGACAACTTTTAAAATATCTTATAACACAGAGACAAAGTCCTCCTATTAGCTCTAGTACATTACTATTCCGGTGCTTACGGTGTACGAATAACTAAAATAAAACATACAGCTAACCTAAATAGCTAATAATCATTAACCCATTTGTTTTGAGAATTTTGTCTAGTTTGTTTATTCAAATTACTTGATTGATACCACTTTTATATTAAAACAATCGCCTTATTATTTTTTAAATGTTATTAAATGAAACATTAAGTAATACGAATATATAAAACTATATTAAAAAAGTTGTGCCAATCAAACAATCTAAATTTAAAAAAATAACACCGCCCAATTAGCAACATTGCTTCACAGGATATATTGACATTTTTATAAAATGGATTAAATACTATGATTAGAATTAAAGTTATGTATCACTAACTTAACCAGATAGGCTTCCTTTTCCTGATTTAGCTATATATTTTCATAAAAAGGCAATAATTCAATAAACTTTCTTGCGTTATATACTTTATTGATATGTACTTTTAAGGCATTACACAAAGAAAAATAGATTTTATGAGCCATCAAACTTCAGAAAAACACTCTTTCCAAAAACAAATTATCACAATTTTGCTCACTAATATATAGCATATATAAATGCAAAATCCATGTATAGCTTCTTCACATGGATAGTAGTGTAATCCAAAATACATAAATTTTGAGACCTCAGGATGGTTATAATTAAAGTTACACTACTTACAAGGAGACCGCCAAACATGGTGCGCACAGATTTTGATGATTTTAAGGTATGTTATAGAGGTCAAACCCCTAACTATCCTGGTCAAAGGTTTCCTTCAAATGGCCCTTAGTTTTTGAGAAATTCGGGGTTAAAGTTCAGCATACGTTTATAATACCCAATAGATTGCTACTTCGAGCGAGGTCTCTGTGGTGCAGCGCTAGCATGCGGGATTTCTAAACGCGATGCAAGGGTTCTGTCCCCTCCTGTGCCTTTTTTTTTTTTTTTTTGGCGCATTGTACGTTTCAAGCAGAAGTGGGAATTCTACGTTGAACTTTTTTATATATATTATATATTTTTATTTATTTTTTTTTTTATATTTTTCCTAATAAATTATAGAATGTTTCATAAAATCTTATAGCTTTTCTGCAATTATTAAACTAATATTCTATTTACGAAACTCCAAGCTAATTAATGTATAGATTTATTTATTATTATTTACTTTTTTATATTTTAAGCACAGTTCTGAAAAAATACTTCTTCTTTTTTTTTTTTTTTTTTTTTTTTTTTTTTTTTTTTTTTAATGTTATACAATTTTATTTTGTATAACTTATACAAAATAATTTTCACTTCGAATCTCCCAAACGTATGTGAGATTAGATATTTTCAAAGAAATAATAAAATTTTAAAGCAGTAACACTTATATTTAAGTTTTTTCCAGTTGTATAAATATTTAGTGCACTTTAAATACATTTATCATTAAAGTTCAAACTCAATTTCATTTTTCAATCGGAAAAAAAAATGACAGATTACATTTCAGATTTGTTTTCAATCTAACAAGTAAAAACACTGCCAATATCACGCATAAAAATTTAACTGGAAAAGCAAAAATCGTCTGTAAATGAGAGATAAAATTTGCAATACATACAAAAAAATATATTTCTTTTTAAATCGTCTGCTGCGACTTTCATGGAAATATCAGAATGAAATTATTTTCCTTGGCATAAGCTTTTTTTGCAGCTAGTTGCAATGTTTGGAGTAATGCTGTATATAGGAAAATTGTCTAGATTGTAATATAATGGAAGGAACAAGCACTGATATGGACAATTCTGGCTTGGAAGAAAAACTAAAATATGAAGTAACGAATGCTCTAAAATATTGCGAGACATTGTTAGAAAATGATAATCTCTTTACACATTCGCCATCTGTTAATATTTCTAGTGCTTCTATAGCAATAGCTGAAGAATTCCATAGCTCAATTTTAGACATATTGGACAGTCGGCAAATTATTTATTCAGATGAATTGATAATGATGAATGAAGAAGATGAACATCACGAATTTACAGAGGTATGTTTTGTTACTTTACCAAAAATATTCATTATATTTATTGTTCAATAAAAAAAAATCGAAATCAAATAATTTAATTTTAATTATTTATTTATGTAGTGTCCGGGATTTCACGAAGATGAAGCGAATTTTGTGGCTGAGGAATTTTCACCCGAACCACGTGACTATATCCCATTGTGGTACAAAAAGAATGCGGTTGCTTTAGCTGAAGCCCATCCAAAATGGAGTTTAACCCTTTGAGGGGCGGTGGTATATATTATATACCACCTAATTTTAATCCGATTCAAACCAGAAACTTTTAATTAAATTTTACTTTTTTAACTTTGACGAGAGATAGTTGAAAAATTGCTTATTCTTATTTTGTACAAAATTCTTTCCTAAATTCCGGTGGGAATTCAACGTTACAGGAGCACAAGTGCTTGCCCCTGAAAGGGTTAAAATCATTGCAAGCTAATGGAGCAAGTCGTTTAAAACAAAAGCATCTCTTACGTAGATGGAAAGATGATGTAAATCGTGGAGGTACTTATTTTGACAAATGGAAAAGCATCGATTATGAAACGTATGAAAGATTTGTTGAAGCTCGAAATAATATGGAACAGGTAAAACAAAACGAAATTTTTCAATTACTGATGTAACTGCAAAAAAATTTGAAAACTATTATATTAATTTATTAACTCATTTTTTATTACTAATATACAGGTCACGACACGGACTTTACAACACTGGGCAATGAGTGCGGCTCAGTGCCGAAACTAGCCTTTTTTGCGCCCGGGGCAAACATGGATTTTGGCGCCCCCCCCCCCCCCAAGTAAATTTACAAAAATAAATTTACCAAGTTTCTAATAGCTGACTTCTTCTAAATTTAAAATATGTAATCACAAAATACGTAATACTGAACTACGTAATCAGCTTTGTCAAATATTGATCAATTACTTTCTGAAGTGCTAACCAATAGATTATTTACTACTATTGTTACTAAATAGGAAATTATGTATACAATTTCTCGTGTTAAAATTAAATATGGCGTGCAAATATAAATAAATAATTTTTTTTGTGAATCAAGAAGAAATTAAGAAATCTGTAGTTCCGCAGTGCCTATATACAACCTGGCCCTGGTTTTGAAATCTAGACGTGTATACATTTCTTACCTAAGCTATTTAATTGAATAATAACTCGGGGAAATTTAAGAATTTATAAATGTGTCTCTCGAGCATGAAAGATTGAATTGTCAGGATTAGGATTTGTTATGGTGTTAAAATAAAATTTGGATGCTTCTAAATTATGGTAGAGATGAAAATAGTCTATTTTTAGAAAGACAATTAAACAAAGTTTAAAAATTTAATAAATTAAAATTATGACATTTTTTATATTTTAACTTCGACACCCTTTAACTTAAAACTATTCTCGAAATCATAAATGATTACTTTCTGGTACATCGAAGATGTAAATTTCATTCAAAAATGTGACATTCTATTTTAAATACCAAAAATTTAATAGTGTTTTTCATTTTAGAAAATGTTGTTATAAGGCAATAATAAAGACGCAGAACGCGATATATCGTGAATAATCAATCAACAATCTATTACAATTCAAAATGGATGGCCGTTTCTACCATTAGGCAAAACTACGCGGACATCTAGGGCTGAAAATGACATATTTTAGAGGCAGATAGGCTTCTTTACTAGCCATAGCGTCCCGGGAGTGATTTTTTCTGAACTCCTAGAAATCATTTTTAAAAAAGAAAAAAAAAGGCTTTTACTATTTTATCTTGCATATAATTCACCCCTTAGTTTTTAGTATTGTTGACTCCCATTAAGGCCAGATCTGTCTGTAAAAAAATAATTGTAGTAAAAAGCATGAGTGGATTTTTCAGTTGTCGCCTACCTAGAAATGGCAAAAGGACGAAAAAATAATTTGACAGATTAAAGGTAAGGGCGGCTTTTCTAGCCATGGCACCCTGAGTGAGATTTTTTTTTCTGCACCCCTACAAATGATGTATCCGGAAAAAAAAAATGTTTTACTAAGCATTTTATTTTGCGTATATTTTTCACCCTTTTGTTTTTAGTATCCCGAATAGTCGTCCGACGTCTTCCTGTCTAAACCTGGATTTGGTTGCAAAAAATAATAGCAGCAAAAGGAATGGAGTGGCATTTTTTAGTTGTCGCCTATGACGGCAAAACACAGAAATGACAAAAAAGACGGGAAAAAATAATTTTGGGAGATAAAGGCAGGGGCGGCTTTACTAGCCATGGCGCCCTGTGCGAGCTTCTTTTCTGCACCTCTACAAATGGTATATTCTTTAAAAAAAAAGGTTTTATTATTTATTTTACATTTATTTCACCTCTTAGTTTTTAGTGTCGCGCCCTTTCAGGCCGGATCTGTATGTAAAAAGGAATTGTAGTAAAAGACATGGGCCACATTTTTTAGTTGTCACCTGCTAGAAATGGCAAAAGGATTTTTTTTAAAATTAAAAAAATTGGGAGGATAAAGGCAGGGGCGAATTACTAGTCATGGCACCCTGGGCGGAATTTTTTGCGTACCCCCACAAATGATATGTTAAAAAATAAAATAAATAAAAGGTTTTACTAAGTATTTTATTTTGTGTATATTTTCCACAACTTTGTTTTTAGTATACCGAGAAGTCGCCTGATCTCACCTCTTCTAAGCTCCAAGGCTGGATCTGGATGCAAAAAAATATTTCCAGCAAAAGTAATGGGGGCGGAATTTTTCATTTGTCGCCTAGGGCGGCAAAACACATAGAAATGGTAAAAAGAGGATAAAAAATAATATTGGAGGATAAAGGCTTTAAGCCATGGCGCCCTTACTGTACCTCTAACAAATGCTATACTCTTTCTAGATAATGATTTTACTACGTATTTTACTTTATGCGTTCCCTTTTATTTTTATTGTCCTGGGCAGTCGCTCGACCTCACCCATAGCAAAACGGGGGAAACGGAAGCTCCACGCTGCTCAGCGAGAAAGAAAGAAAAAATAGAACACCCTTCTTAGAATTTTTTCACAGGGAATCACTGGACAATTATCTTTGTTGGACACTGGACAGTGACACAGAGACATGAGACTGACCTTGAAAAATGTTAGGGATTCTTACTACACGGTAAAGTGATTTCCCTGATAGATAGAAGACATAGGACATGGTGTATTTGGAATGGGATAAAAATAAACTAAGAGAACAGTTCTTTCGTTCTATTCATTTTCTATCTAGTACTTTAGACAAATCCTTTTATCTATTTGTCAAATTTAAAGCATTTAATTCAGTTTTTTTTTTTTTTTTTTTTTTCCGGCTACGAAACATTTGTATCCAAATTTCACATATATATACATTTTTGTATTAAACGACAAACGAAATCTTCATTTTGGCGCCCCCTTCGGGTGGCGCCCGGGGCACATGCCCCCTCTGCCCCCCCTTAGTTTCGGCCCTGGGCTTGTTTTCAGTCGGATAATTTCCATTTCCTTGCAAGTCCCAGATGGGTAAAAAGATTTAAAAAGAACCATCGGATAAGACAACGTAAAGTGACGAAATTTGTCAGTCACAAAGAAATTACAACGATTGAAGAAATAATGCAAGCGGCTGAAAGATTCCGTGTACAAACAAAAGTGCTAATTAGTAAATCTGACTTGGATTACGTAATTAATACGGATCAAATTGGATGCCAGTACCAAACAACCTACAACAGATCACTTGCTGAGCGAGGAGCTAAATCAGTGTTTGTCAAAAAAATTTTGAATAAATTAACGCATTCTTACACAGCACAGTACTCTCTTACAGCATTTGGAATTGTTTTACCATTCGTGTTCATTTGCTTACGTGAACAATCTGGAACATTTTGTCCAATTGTTCAAAAGAAGGTAAGTGAATTGAGCGCCACGTTTAAGAACGTAATCGTTACGTGTTCAAATTCCGGTAAGTTGACAAAGCAAACCTATGCAGAATATTTAAAAACTTGTCTTCTTCCCTACGTTAAGAAAAATACTTTTCTTTTGATAATTGATTCGTGGGGAGGTCAGACAGATTCGACAATCTATGATGAGATTTTCGAAAATGAAAATGGGGAGGTATCATGCATAAAAAAAATAATTTCACCAAAATGTACCCCTGTTTGCCAGCCATGTGATGTCTATTTTTTTCGCCAAGTAAAAAATTTCATGAAAAGGTTACAAAATGCAACAAGTTTGCTAGAAAACCAGAGGGCATATCTTCACGAGAAGATATTATAAAAATACATTCAATTATATTACATCAATTTAGCTCCCCTCACTTCCGCCCTATGATAAGATACGCATGGTCTGCCTCAAAATTAATAGATAGCAGAGAAAATTTCATAAATCTAAACGATTTATGCTTTCCAACAACATTGTTAAAAAAATCATGTTCGTGTAAAAAAGTTGCTTTTATAAATTGTGCTGTTTGTAATGTAATTTTATGTTTTGAATGTTTTTACGATAAGTATCATCCAACTAACTGTGTATTTACTAGTGATGATTAAGCATTTTTGTTTCTCATCTTTTAACGTATTTTTGACGTATTTACCGCAAATTAAGTTTTAAAAAGCATACATACTATATTCATTTACCCTTTTTTAATGTATTTATCGTAAATCAAGTACTAATATATACATATATATTAAATTTATTTATGCTTTTCTCCAACAATGTTAAAAACATTCATGATCATGCAAAAAAGTCGCTTTTTATAAACTGCGCTGTTTTTAATGTCATTTTATGTTTTAAAGGTTTTTATAATAAGTATCCTTTATTAAATGTGTATTTATTTGGACTTATACGGGTGATAATTAGCATTTCTTGTCCAACTTTTAATGCATTTTTTAATATATATAAAAGTAGAGTATTTAAAAAATATATATTATGTTAATTAAGACCAACATTGTTAAAAATTTCATCTTAAGAAATTCTTTTTATGACGATTTTTAATGCCATTTTATGTTTTGAATACTTTTGCGATATGTATCACCCAATTAATTCCATATGTATTTAATTAAAAATGTCAATGACGGTAATGATAAACATTTTTGTATCTCATCAGTTAAGATGTTGCAAGATGTTTAGAACGAATCAAATAATATTAAAAGGATATATTATTTTGTAAATATTTTCCTCATCAATTACTTTTTAAAAAAAATAGAAAATGCAAGTAAAAAAAGTATGTATTATTTTATAACTATGATAAATAAATAAATAAATAAATAAACATAAATGCCAACAATAATAGTAAGTTAAAAAAAAAAAGACGGGACTTCTAGACTTTAATTATCTTGGATTTTCGTCGACACAAATATTAGTTTAATAATTGCAGAAAAACTATAAATTTTTATGAAACATTCGAAAATGTAAATATAATTTATTATGAAATTATAAAAAAGTTCAAAGATGCAGAATTCCCACTTCTGCTTAAAACGTACAATGCGCCAAAAATTAAAAAAAAAAGGCATAGAATGGGACAGAACCCTTGCATTGCGTTCAGGAATCCCGCATGCTAGCGCTGCACCACAGAGACCTCGTTCGAAGTAGCAATCTATTGGGTATTTCAAACGTATGCTGAACTTTAACCCCGAATTTCTCAAAAACTAAGGGCCATTTGAAGGAAACCTTTGACCAGGATAGTTAGGGGTTTGACCTATATAACATACCTTAAAATCATCAAAATCTGTGCGCATCATGTTTGGCGGTCTCCTTGTTAGACCAATCTGGAGCCCGTACTGTTTGACAGATTTCGTTGAAACTTGGTACATATGTTATATGGACCATGGGGAAGAGAAATATCTTTCCAATTTGTGTTTCCGGTTCTCTATGCGCCATATTTTTCACCTGGTCATCGAAACGTGAACCATTTTTATTAGATATTTCTCTTCCACGTGGTCCATATAACGTAAATACCAAGTTTTCAACGAAATCCGTCAACTAAAACGTGGTCCAGATTGGTTTGAATAGTGTAAGTTTAATTATAACCATACTGTACATTTAAACATGTCATGAAAATTTATTAAATTATTTATAAGAATGACCATAAAGATTTTGACATTTGGCACATCTAGTGTTTAAAACCTTTATAATATACAAATTGTAAAGGAAATAGATTGAAACTGCATCATTTGGACTTAAATAATATACTTTTGATACTGGGCTCTTTCTTTCTCTTCTTCCCTCTTTTTATCCTTTTAAAATATTATATTTATTTTTAATTTTGCTCTTTCTATTAATATTATTTTATACTTTTTAATTTATTAACTCCCATTCTTTTTCTTCGTTTTCTATCGCTGTTTTTTTATTTAAATATTTATGTCACCAAATTTCTGAAACATTTATAGCGCATTACCTCATTGTACGAATAAGAGAAAAGTAAAAATATTTTTTTATATGTTATTGTTTGAACCTGAAAAATTTTAAAGAGGAAAACAGAAGATGTAATTCCAGCGTGTTTTCAATTAGTGATGGGCGTAAAAAATAATTTTGTGATTCGAATGGATCATTCGTGCATGCGCCAAAACATAATTGCTAACCAGCGAATTTTTTTAATCAATTGTTTTCAGAATATTTGATAAAAAAAAAAAAAGGTTAAAACATTTTCTTATTTTTACGTGGTTTTTAATTAAACAGTTTATGGTTTCCAGAGTCAACCCAGTTGAGCAACTCAACGACCTGTATATGAGAAATGGTATAGCACATTTTGAATCGTATAAAAAAAAAGAATAGCAGCAGTGCATGCACTGCATCAATAGAATTAAGGGTATACAACTTAATTCTAATTAAAATTCAAAACCTCTTTTTTATACAAAATTTATTATTAAAATTTAATTAAATTAAGCACGGCTATGTATTCTCGCATGCTCGAATTATTCATTTCAATATTAAAATCTTTCCTTCTGCCTATTTCTATTTGCAGTCATTTGGTTCTAAATAGATTTCATTTTATAATGACTTTTGTACACACAAATTTCGTGCTCAGTTTCGAAAAATCTCCCGCATACAATGTGTTAAGAAAAAAAAATAATGAATTTAATTCTTATTTTGTTATTTTCTCTGTTGTGGCACTATAGATGTCAGCAGTGATATAAATACATATTTTATGCCATCAAATTAGTTATGCTTGAAAAAATATATATGTGTTTGATTATGGTCATTATATTTTAGCATACTTTAATGAATAAATAAATAAATTTTGTTTTCAACTCTCTAAGTATACGGTATTTTTTTTTCATATCTACTCTAAAAGATTCATAAAAGATAGCTATGACAAACATCAGTATAGTGATGCGTATTTGAATACCTGCCATATTTTTTTTTATCTCATTCAATGAAAAACAACAAAAAAAAAACTAACATGAATTTCAAAATTATGTTTTTTCAGTATTTGAGTTCAAAAATTAGATGGTGAAAGAAGTGTGTTCTAACGCATAGAAGATATATAGATTATTAAATGATTAAAAATATGTTTTTATGCTTAAATAAACCATATAAAAGCTTCACAAACATAGCAAATAGTGTAATTAGTGTATTTGTGGGTTTCAATGGGAATTTAACATACTGACCACTCTGTGTAAAATTAGTATTGTTTAGGAGCCTTATTTTTTATTCCAAATTTGGTGGTATTTCACCACGTTCCGCCTAGTTTCTGAATAATTTGGCACATTTCTTTACGTGCATGAACAGGATCGCACGTGTTCCTGCATGCCTACATATATGTAAGCATTACAATATGTCAGTACATGTCTACATATATGTAAGCATTACAATATGTCAGTACATGTCTACATATATGTAAGCATTACAATATGTCAGTACATGTCTACATATATGTAAGCATTACAATATGTCAGAATATACTGAAATGAAATTTTACACATTTCTCCATTTTTTTTACTTCTATATCGTGATGTTATGTAATGAAGTAACGTCATGATGTTAGCACAAGGATTGACACGCCTGTGTTTTATGCATTAGGTTATTTTTTAAACTGGTATTCATAATATAAATGAAGAGTTAAGATATTTTCCGAATGAATTGAAAATCTTACAATTTCGTAAAAAAAGTATTTAACCAATGAGTTTCATTTCTACTTTGTTTCATTTAAAAATACTTTATAGCTTTTAAAATTACTTCTCTATTATTCTGGCATCCTTAAAAGATAAATAGTTTTTTTTTTTTTTTTTTTTTTTTTTTTTTAAGAACTGATATAAAACAAGAACTATGCAGAACAAATTTCCAGCGAAAGATTTATTCCTCCTCATTTAACAGACTTAAGAGATAACTTTATCGTCCGTATTTCAAGGTTTTGCTTCGTATGGCATTTCTATTTGGTGGAGTTAATTGCTCCAAATCTATCTCAAATGGTCGATAATAGATAAAAATCTTCTTTCCATTAAGGGAAAGAAGGAGAAGAAAGTACGTTTATAAGATTATTCTGTAATTCCAATTCAGCAGTGAATCAAGCCTAATGCTGAAGAGATTTTTATGAAGAAACACAAAATTTTTATTTTTTAAGAAATTCGACTTTTTCAGTGATGATGATGCTGATCTGCTGATGATGATGCTGATCTGCATCTGATTCAGCTCAGATGAAATCAGACATTATTTTAAATTTTATGATATTATTTCCATTGAAAATATTAATATATGCATTTTCGTAGAAACAAAACAATATTTATCCTATATTGCACCAATATTTAACAGTTGAGCTTAATTTGAGTATCTATAGCTAAATTAAAATATTTCGGGATAAAAACATACTTTAGCAGAGTCATTCGCCACCTAAAAATACCAATGGGAAAGAACAAGGCCTTTGAACAGAACTTTTTGACCAGTAATACTGTATTTGTACAATCGGTCAATAGAAAAAGAACCTCCATACTATTTATTACCAAATTATCGCAAAAAGATGCGAGAAGTACCATTTGTCAGGAAATTGTATCTTCTTTCCGAATATTAATGCAGTTTTTCAAAAGGGCTTCTCTGCTTATTAAAAATTGTATAAATTTTTAACACTACATTTCAGTTCCTCCGTTTAAATCATCCTGAAAAAAAAGCACAGTTTATATACTTTTTCTTAAATTTTCATAGAGGTTTAAAAGAAAATGTGTTAGAAGTTTGTCCGTAAATTTCGGAAAACAAAACTAAGATCTTGCAAAATACAGTACCAAAAACACACAATTTGTTACCAGAAAAATTATTCAATTTTTTTATACAAATAAATTCACGTTATTGTTAACACTTTGCCGACAGACCGTCGATTAATCGACGTTTGCTCCCCAGCGCTTACCGACCGTTCGTCGATTAATCGACTTTTGATCTTTCTGTTAGATTTGGTTAGGTTAGATTGACAAGTAGCAAGCATTCTTTATTCAGATAATTGGTGCTTTTTTATAAGCTTTAGCCCTTTAGAACAGGTTTCGCTTGTAAATACTGCAACGTCCCATTACACAAAGGTGACTGTTTCGACCGCTATCATAGTTTAAAAAAAAATATTAAACAACTTCTTTTTTCGACAAATATTGTTATATGGATTGTGGTATATTTTATGTAAATAATAAACTGAAAACGATTGTAATAGATAAAATAAATATTGTTTAACACTAATATTGTTTAACACCCCTTCACGACGAGCGTCCTTTACAGAATTTTTAACCTTTTACCACCGGTTTTTCAAAACAGAAAATTTCACCTAATTGAATCCCAGAAATGCTAAGATTTAATGAGGCAAATCTTACATTAAAAAATAACTGGTGGGAATAATCGAGGATTCTGAGCATCTTATGCGTCATGTATACGTGTCGCTCGTCCCCAAGGGGTTAAAGTAAAAGATTTTATTAAATTTCGTTACCCTAGAATAACACGAAGCGTACAATTTTACCAGAGTTTAAGAAAAGCGCATGTATTCCCGCGCGTCAGTCTAGGCCGAAACCAAGCCGGTGTCTCGGACGATCTGCGGCTGACCGGGCGGTAAAAGGGCATAGTATGTTCGAACCGCTACCGGTCGGTAAAGTGTTAAGAATATGTAAATTTTGAACTAGAGATGGCAAATCTTTTTATGTACGCGTTCCAAAAATTCTAAACAATATCTATCTACTTTGTGGCTTGCCAAACTTTTAAATAAAAAAATTATGCTGTTTATACGAAATATTGGTTAATAGTACAAAAGGCTTTCATGTATTAAATAACTTTACACAAAAATCAAAATGCCATATTCCTGTATATTGTGATGACATTAATTTAATCAAATCTTGATTAGAAAATATTCATTTAAATAACATGTACTGTAATAAGGAAAGAAATTTTATGATCATTAATTTAATATTAACTTATAATAAAAAATATTATTAATAATATAAAATATTATTAATAATAAAAAAAATATTATTAACTTATCAATGTGATTTTTGCTATTGTGCGTTTGACAAATAACGCTTTATACCTGGTTCATACTTTGTTATTTTAGAAATTTTGCTAGAGAAACGGGGTCCATTCGTCATCGTATTGCAGAGACTGCCTTATAAAATTCATTCGAAAAAATAAAGTCGTATAAATTCATACAGAAAGGCAAAGTTAAATGATAAAACTTTGTATGAATCCCCATAAAAACAAAAGAACACAGAGGACGCGTTTCGGGTTGGAAATTTTTAACAGCCCGTCATCAACCAAAGTAAACAAGTGTCCATAAGGACACAGAATGAACACAAATGAACATACTGGTAGAGAGGAGAGATTACAAAGAATGCGACAGGTGGCGCTAGCTGAAAGCTAAACACCAATCATAGAGAAGCACATGCGGAAAAGGAAAGTGTAGCCGAAATGATAGGGAAAAAAAGGGAATAACTAAAAAAAACAGGAGACGTAAATTAAAATAAATAAATAAATAAATAAAACAAAATAAAATAAACAATACATAAATAAATAAAAATAAAATAAAAAAGACAAGAAAAAAAAAGAGAGGAAAATAAAAGTTATAAAAGTAATTTTGAAGATGAAGAGAGATCATTGACAAGGTTATCAGAATTTAAAAAAATAAAAAATGCTTCGTGAAAATCCAAGTGAGTGGGAGAGACAGGAGAAGCAATTATTCTGGCCATAGAGAAATTGAAATAGGGACTTGAAATCCAACAGGGAGAGGCAATCGAAAATTTGGAAAATTCTTGATTTAATATGTACCTTTGATGCTCACTTAGTCTGAACTTTAATGTTCTCTTAGTTTAACCAATGTAACCTAAATTACAAGAACAACAAATAAAATAAACTCCCTACTGGTTATCGGTAGAAATAGAATCTTTCAGAGAAGATAATTTTATTTTATTAATAGGTTTCAAGATAACTTTAAAATTGAAACGGGAAAGGATTTTAGAAATTTTCAAACAGAGAGGAGAATAAAATGGCAGAACGATAGAGTTAAAATTAGCCGGATTATTAGAGTCCGAAACAGGACGTTTAAGATTGTTGAATTTATTCAGAGCTTTATCAATCAAAAAGAGGGATTAAAACTACGTGCAATGGCAAGAGATTTGAGATAATACATTTCGTTATTGAGAACAGAAGAGTCAGAACAAATGCATAACAAACTCAACACAAAAGTATAAAAAGACGCCACTTTTTGTTGAGGAAAATGGTTTGAAAGGGCATGAGGAAGGAGAGATACAGCGAAAGGTTTTCTAACAGAGACAGAGAACCTATCTGGGTTTTTCGAAACAAAGACATTAAGGAAAGGCAGAAAATTGCTTTTTCCCACTTCGAGAGTTAATTGAATACAAAAATTAATAGAATTAAAAAGTGAAAGAAGGTTAGAAAGATCCAGGTCAGAAGGAACAAAAATAAAAGACCAGAAAGGAAATATATACAAATTAAAGAGTTTTTTTTCAAAATAATGCATATAAACATCACCTAAAAGGGAATTAAACAATACCAAACCATCAGTTTCAGAACAAAAATAATTATTAAACTGAAAGACGGTTTGCCTGATACAAATACTAACTAATTGCAGGATTTCTCAATCTCAATGAAAGAGTAATGAAATTCGCGTAGCCTTCCTTCCAAACAATCAATTGCCCCTTGAGCAGGAATGTTAGTGAAAAGAGATTTAACATCTAAGGAAAACATTTTATAATTGCAAGGTGAAAGACGTTTAATTATGTCAACAAAGTCAAAAGAATTCTTAACAGTATGACAGTTAGTGGACGATAAGGAGCGAGTAACTTAGAAATAAATTTAGCAAGTGTATAAGAGGTAGTACCAATTCTGAATACTGCCACATCTAGTACTGTATTTGATAGGGCGAAAAGAAAACATTTTCCGCCGAATTCGCAGAGGAGGAGGCGCGCGATCGTCCAACATCCCCATATCCTTTAACCCGATACACCTGATCAGCGTCCAGACGCGAAATAGAGACGCCGCCGGTAATATTTAAAAGCCAGATACGAGAACTGAGATCACCGGACTACCGCAGAGGCTTCGAGCTTAATGTTCGTCTCGTGAGGCGGTCGGGGCTGGGTAGGCTGGGAGACAACCGAATTCGTGAAGGAGACGGCGCGCAACCATCCAACATTTTTTTAAATTAGTATTCGGCACGTGAAGTTTGTTTGGAAAAACAGACTAGCGTACTGAGAGCGAGATATATTTAAAGTTACCCCGGCAAAGAGTAGGGATATCTTAAATAATCTTGAATTCAGGCGGTGGCACCGGGGGAACATCCTCTTCAGGAACATCGAAATGCCGTGGACAACTTGAAGGTTTTATGTATATTACTGATATGGAAGGCTATCCCCACCTCCCTAAACTCCACAGTGTTCTCCCCGAAGCTGTGGATATCCACCCGGAGAAAAAGTCTGAATTCAACAATGGCAATGATCTCTATAATAAAACCGTAAGTCATGTGACTGTCATCAACAGTTCCGGAATGCCCACTTCACTTTTTCATATGCCAGGCGGCCATTTTTATTCAAAGTTATTTTTTCAAATAAAACTTCATAAATGTTACATTTTTAGAAAAATCGTTCAAAATAAATTAATATTTGACAGATGACTTACGTTCAAATATGTATATATTCTCCAATAACTTCAGTTGAAATTAGCTTCTCGCAGTTCAAATTCTCTATCCATGAAAGTAAACAAAAAAAAAGATTCATTCGTCGTAAAGGTTTAAAATATTAAACCATTAAACCATGGAGATAATCGTTCGTAAAGTAAGTTTTCCGTGAAAGATTTTTTGGAGCGCTGCCTGGTGTCAAAAAAATAATTCGTACCAGTGACACAATCAAAGTTTACCATAATTATGTGCTATACAACTCAACTTCTTTATCTTTTCTTGATGCAAGCTGAATGTAAACAAATACAACTCATGTAATGATATTTAATGAATCAAAATTCGAAACAAATTGTCAGTTAATTTGTTATTTATGTATTATACGTGCAAGGAAGAGAGACCACTGAAAATGATTGTTAATCACCAATCATATTTACCATTATTAATGAACAGTCGCTTTCAAAACAGTAATTTAATATACATTTACAAAATACATAACATCATTAAGTACTTTTGTGTTATTTGGGCGCAAATCTCGCCAATAGCATATTTAAAATCGCCAATACCAGCTTTTATTTTTCGCGTGTGCAAATTAGAAACTATACTTTGATTTTGAAATCAAATGTTCTGATGGAACAGCTGTCGTAGACGCACCGAGGCACTATATTAACTAAAGATTTTCAATATAGAGAGAAAAAACGGGTTGCTGTAATTAGAATTATAGACGGTAATGTTGGCGTGGCGTATTTACAAGTTACTGATCTTAATAGTCAGTAGACATTAAGCAGAAATGCCAAAGTAAGGGAATTATGCAGTTATGAAAACTCCTGAACTATATCAAAATAGGAGAGCAGAGAAAAACAGAGTCGAACAGAGATCGGCATCTAGAAGGAAGTACGTGAATTTTAATCAGATTCTACGCCACGGTTCAAAAGTGCTGACAGCAAATATGGTTTAAAAGGAATATGATTATCAAAACTGGCTTCCAAAAGTTCAATTTTTCACCAAACCATACTCGAAAATTACGTGTTATAATATGCACCCCGATTATGTCACATTATTCAAGACGTTTTAAATGAGAATAATGATAGATTTTCTAATCTGCCGTAATCAAGTCTACAGCCAAAGTTAGCGAGAAACAAACAAACAACCAAAAAAATATTGGCAACAATATGGTTCAGTGTAAATGTGGATATCATTAGAGACTTTCACAAAATAGACTTCATTGCACCAAATCGTATTAACTAAAATATGCCATTTGGCAATGGATCCAATTACGGAAAACTACTTAATATGTTTAAAAATCCCCTCATTAGCAAACATATTGCAACTGATGAGCAAACGGATATGAAGCATAAACGCTTAAGTTGGTTAAGCGGTTTTTGTCAAGAAAGATGAAATACATCACAACAAAAAATGTGCGGAATGCTACCATGATCGCAAAAGTTTTGGATTTGTCTATTAGAATCTTCCGGTTTGGCGAAGGATTACGGAAAAAAAATAAATTATGAATAAAAGTAACGTGTTACAGTGCTTAACATAAATTTAAGGGAGACCAAACTGGTCGCCAGTGGCGGCTAGTTTTAGGTATAATTTACGTTATTATCCTGGGCCAAGTCAACACGGAGAGCGTCAACTAGTACAGTATAAAATCCATGTATACTTGTTTTTAGTAATTATGCTTGTAAACAAGACAGGGGCGTAGCTACCATGGACCAGTTGGAACAAACTGCTCCAGGCGCACTAATCTCAAGGGCGCAAAATTAGAAAGAGCAAATTAAAGATTTGTAAAAAATTTTGCAATTTTTTTTCATTATTAATTAGATATTATGGATGAATCAGAACTGTTACAATCAGCTTATTCCTACGATATTTTATCTTGTTTTTAATCTCAACTATTTCGATTTAAAACATGTTTTATGCTCTTCTAAAAATAATTACATCTATTCGCGAAGTTTAATTTAAATTCATACTGTACCGCAGTCTCAAGTAACTTGTCCAACACAGTTTCAGCTTACTTGATTTTTTTTTCATTAACTTTGCCACGGATGACAGTTAAAGATTTTCAAATCTGAAAGTAATCAAAACTTATTTACAGGGTTCTCAGTGGTCGCTTTATTGGCTACTACTATTTCCAAACAATAATATTCCTGGCACATTTCTATTAAAAATGTTGCAGAAATTTATCATGATGTACGGAAATAACGGTAGCCAAAAAATTAACTGCTGAGAAACCTATATTTAAGATGTAACAGCTAACAGTGCCTTAGCTATTTAGCTATGCTACGGATTGAAAAAAACCAATAGTTTGGCGAATTCAAGAAAATTGACTATTTTGCAACCGATAAAGCGTAAAACGAAAAATTAGAAGGTTTGTTTCTTTTGTGGAAACTAAACATCCACATGCTTTATGAATACAGATTTACAAAAAAAATAATAATAATAATAATAATAAAAGCTGGAACTAGGCATATTCTGCATCAGCATGAACTCACGGCGATAAAATTTAAAGGGAGGGGAAGAGTCAAGCGACAAATGAAATTTTGTGCATATTGTTTTCCAGATTTGAAACAGGTGGGTAAGTGTGATCGAAGATCGCTCAAAGGATTTCGTTTAATATTCCTTTCAAAACACTTTATCCTTTCATTAATAAATCCAAATAAATTTCAATTAGCAACAAAAAAAAAGTCATGTTTTTATAAAGTAAAAATTTACCGGTCTATTTTTCCGTTTTTTCGAAAAACCAGCCCTCGCCCGCTATTATACTCTGTCATAATAATATCTGTCATGTGGATTAAATGCGATATTTAAAAAAAAAAAATTTCAAAATTAAACATGCTGTACACCTTCAAAATGTTAAAATATCATGATTTTTATCATGATTCAATACGTTTCTTAAACTCATATATTTACTATTCTTTATTACTCATATTGATACTCGCTTTGTATTGTTCTCAAACATTTGAAAAATTCGTTAAACTTTCAGTATGACTTCAGATTAATTTTCTTTTTAATTCTCTAATGACGTGATATTAATCTGTTTTCTGTACATACACATGCTCATACTCCTTGTATTACTGAGAAATCTTTGAAAATTTCCGTTTTATTACCAATATGCGTCAATCATTTTTATTTCATATTAATCTTTTTTTCAATTGGTGAAACTTTTTATTTCACTTTCATTTTTCACGTGGAAATCTTTCAATAGAAAATTAATTATTGTAGAAAGATTTTTATTGGGGATTTTTAATTGTTGATAACTGCTATAACGAAAAATGTTTAAATTTAATAGGAAAAGGCTTTTAGAATTTTGGTTTTTTATCTCTATTTATTAAAATAATACGATTTTTTTAAATTTTAATATTTTGAACTTTATAGCAGGTATTCAGCAATGTACACACAAAGTTTCAACTCTGCAAGTTACATAGTTTCTGAAAACGGCTCTGTGACAGACAGACAACGGAGCGGGAGTAATAGGGGTTCGTGAGATGAACAAAACCCTAAAAATGACAAATCTCAAATGCAAAATTTATTAGCATTTCTTGTTTTTCAAAAGGTGAGAAAAAGTTAATCATCAAAGCAGTATCTCCTGCTTAGAACCTGATTATAAAATGAAAAATATTTAAAAAATAATAATAATCTGAAGTTACTCCTTTCAACTTTCCAAACACTTTCCAAAACATTTTGCGTTCAATTATATAGTAATCTAACAATAAATAAAAATTTAGATCCTGATTTTACAAAGGCGAAATATTGCCATTAGTAATAAAGACATTTTAAAGAAAACGTGCACTTTCATTCATAAATCTTAATTAGTAATAAAGACATTTTGAAAAAAACGTGCACTTTCATTTATAAATCTTAAAGATTTTCCAGTAATAATTTTCAATAAATTTTCATTTCTCCCGTGCTGAAATAAGGCCTATAAATTAACAAAAATAAAAAAATAATTTTACTAAATTAACTCATATTTACACAGGCTCGGACTGATCCGCCGGGCAACCGGCCCGTGGCTCGGTTCAACCAAGTAAAGCTGCGTCCTCTCTCAGATGAAACTCATAGTTACAAAATTTGCTGCAAGCATTAGATTTGAACAGTTAAATTATTTAACATACATATTTTTTTTTAATTCTCCTCTGTGAAGCATTTTTTATTAGGGATTTTTAGGTGCGTTCGTAATTATATAAATACGTAGCACCTATTGTCGTCGCTTGGTCCGTCCGTCCGTCTGTCTGTCCGTCTGTCTGTCTGTCCGTCCGTCCGGCCGTCCGCATATAACAACGCAAAACCTACCTAACCGAATGGTTTAAAATTTAAGATATATTATCTTTGCAGAATTTTGTCGAGACATTTCAAATTTTATTAAAATCGAATCAAAACTTTAGGAGATATTAATAAAAATATTTATTAAGAAATTTGATTTTTTTTTTTAAATCGGTGCTTTTTTGTTATAGGAGCTTCAGAAGTTTCATCGTCAAGCGACCGAGATACTTATTTTATTACAGAAATTAATCTGCAGACGATATAACTCATTTCACAGAATTAAAAATCAGAAAAGATATGAATATTTATACAACTAAGCTATAGTACGAACGCACCTCATTTGTCACGTTTGACGTACAATTTCCAACTTGTTTCTCTTCACAAAGCAAAAGAATTGCACTTTTTTTCATTGAAAGTCTCTTTGTTTTAGAGGGAAATTCAAATCTTTTAAAACCTAATGTATATTCTATCTGTTACCAATGGCGGCAATCTTCAGCCCCTCTGGTACCTAAGAGCGTCACATATGTGTAAAAAAATACATATATTTATTGAGTTTTTTTTTTCTTTGTATAACTATTTATTAAAATTTTTTGTCTGAAATGTGTAGGGGCTTCGTGTATTCATACATAAATTCAAATGTTGTGATGGCAATTTCCACACTATAAATGTTTATTATATGGATTTTTGTGCCTGATGCACAAAAATATTTACAAAGACTATATTCGAAAAAAATAAAAAAAAAAGGTACGTCAAACTTTTTTTGTTGTTAAAAATTACATTATACATGAAAACAGGAGTGTTTCAATATTGTCTATAAAATAAGATAATCAGAACACCGGCAACCAATTTTGTATATACGTTTGAGTAGGGCTGTTCAACGCGACGTCCTTTTGAGGTACTTTTTGCGCCCCTTCGATGTGTATGTTTATCGTAAAAACATGAGCTAAAGCCGCGCCCGCGTGTTCACGTTCTGAGAGAAAATTTTGCAGATTTTATTTTTATTTTTTAAATATTTCTTGTCGTTCGAATGTTTCGAGATTTTTATAGGTAAATCCAGTGTACTAAGAACGTGTAAAAAGATTGTGTTAAAATATTGACATTTAGTTACTTTTGGCGTAGGAAAAAAGACTGTCTCTGCGTGGCGCGAAGTGACCTGCAATCGCAAATTTTTATGAAAGGGTTAACATTCGTATTTTTGAAAACCAATTGCACGGTCATAGAGAAGGTGTTAGCTTTAAGGGAAGTTTATACTTTGGCCTAAAATTCACATGATTTTCATTGTTTGTTTTACAAAGAAAGTTGTTCATTTACAAAGAAAAAAATATATGATCTTCGGACTTTTTGCATTATATTTATTGACATTCCACTTACATATTTAAATGTTTGGGACGGGGTGCAGATGAGCGTCGAGCGTCCATTTTTCGCCGATCACAATCATCGCGTTTAGAAAAAGTGTGAAAAAAGGTGGATATCGCATTTTTCGATCTTCTGCTGGTTAACTTCGGAAAACTCAGAACTGAGCAAGAGCGGGAGGCCAGTTTGCAAAATGCTTTTTGACGAGTTTTTATATAATATATCGGCGATTTATAAAAAAATATATATAAATAAAAATCTGAGACTCAGGACCTGCTTTGAACTATCCTCATTCAAATTTTCAGACTTCTACACGCGATAGATTTTCGTAACCCCCCCCCCCTCCGCCACGCACAGACAGACATACAATTTCTTTCTCTTATTAATAGAAATTATTTATTTATTATTTCTATTTAGTGCGTGAAATATCTGACTGTTAAAACATTTTGACTTTCAAATAAAGATATGGTTTTAAATCAAAATAAGAATACATGATTTTAAAATTTCAAAACAAAATTGTGCTGAACTTTTTCGAGTGACAAGAGGGCGCACCAACTTTGTTTGCTCAAGGGCGCTGAATATGTAGCTACGCCACTGAAACAAGAAGCACTAAGAAGCGATCAGAAGCAGGGCATACCTTTTCATTTCCTCCGACAAGCATTATTGCGTTTAACCCACATCATTCACAAGATTCTGAGGAATTAAATCACATTATTTTAAGGCTGATAGCCAGAGAATCTATTAACGTGAGAGACTAATGCATTACATTGTTTGGTTAGGAAGATATGTGGCACAAGTACAATAAATCAATCCATTTTGCATTAACTATTAATTTCACTCTTCCAAAAATTTGATAAAATTATCTAAAACATGCGTAGTATCTGTATCTCACTTGGTCCAAACAGGCATAATTAGAAAGTTTTTAGAAAATGAAAGATATTTAATTAAATGGAGAAAAAGAATTATAGGAGTTTTTTTATGATCAAATTCTTTTTGAAATAATCATTTAAAAATCGGTATGTCGACAGTAATTTTTGTTCTATATTTTCACAAATTTGAGTGATCAATAAGAAATATCGTTCAATTACAGAATCAGATTCACTGTATATACCGAACTCGAAAGAAAAAGAAAAGAAACTCGAATTAAGACATAAAAGTCTTATTAACCAAATAGCATAAAAAATAATATTGATGTATCCGGTATAGGAATAATATTTATGGTAATCATAAGCATTAAAAAAAACAATTTTTTAAATTATAAATCCTGAATAAATAAATAAAATTTGTCATTAGACTAATTAACAAGACTAGTTATGACAATATTTTATTTTGTTCGACCAGCAAATGTTCTTTAAATTGGTAAATCAGTATAATATAAGTAATATTTTTAACTATATAATCATAAATTATAATAATCATTAATTTTAAAATTAATTAAATTATCATTAATTTAATTAAAATTTTAATGACATATATATTTTTATTTGGTTTGACGTACAATTGTACACCGAAACAATAAATTGATTTTCTGAAGTAAACTTTTTCATTAATAATAAATTAATAATAAAATCATTTATTATTCCTTAATCGTATTTTTCATTTGTTTTCGCTTGTGACTATTCTTCAAAGCAATGAGTCATTGTAAAGATTTAAACTTTTTAAATTATAACATGTATTTATTTATTTTTTCTTAATTGTAATACTTAAAAAACACTTTATTAAATCTACATGTCAATTTTTTTCTAGCAATATTTGTAAACAAGAATCAATAAATCATATGATATGAATTATGATTATATAATCATTTTCGATAGATGATTTTACAAAATAGCTATTGTAACGGACATAGCCTTTCATTTGCTTTGACAAGCATTATTGGGTTAAACTCACATGATTTGTAAGATAGAGGATTTGTAGAACATCTTAAGGCCTTTATAGTCGGAAAATCTATTAAAGTGACAAACACATTCTTTATCTGGGAAGAAGTGTGGCGCCAGTACATTAAATCAATCCGTTTTGCTTTAAATAATGCGTTCACTCTTGAAAACTTATAAAACGATATTATAAAACGACTTAAAAATGACTATGAATCTATATTCCATTTCGTCCAGACAGACGGATTTTTAGAAGATTTTTAGAGAATAGCATTCTCTAAAAATCTTGATAGGCTCAAAAGTTTGTATAACCAACCAAAAACATTGTTCAGTTATAGAGTGATTTGTTTTTCTTAATATCTTCCAAAATTATTCAGATATTTATGCATTTGTAATAAGATGATCAAGGATTGAAATATAATTCAAATATTTATTTTTTTTAAATATGTATTTTTTTACATAAAAGGAATTGTATATAATTATAACAAAATTACCATTTTCTCTATAACTCTTTAAGATTGGTATTGTTCTCGCTTTTCAAATCATTTTCTTAATCACTGATTGTGAATTAAAAAAAACAATTCTTTCAAAAGAAATAACATATTTTTAACTAATTCTTAGGAGATGAATAATGTGAATGTGCTTTAACCCCGTAAGTGATTTGACCGCGTACAATATCTGCAAAGAAAGCTTACCTGAATCATTAGTCATAGTTGTTGGAAACCACTAATTTTTAATAGTAAATATTGATTATTTTAATGGCAAAAAATTTCCATTAAATAAAGAAAATGCAATCCCAATGCAACGGATTTTGTGCAAGATCCGCACAACACGCTTTCCATCTACGCAACAAATTATATCGATTGATCAACTTCGATTGAAAGTGAACAAAGCCAATACGAACTTTGTAGGAACATTAAAAATTCTGCATTGGTACGTTGGTACAAATAAAGAAAAGGGCGACCACTATCTAAAGAAAGTGGTACATGTCCATTGTACACTATAACTATAAACATATTAACTTAAAAACTTAAACGGACTGTATGATTTTGTTTCAACTAACAAAAGGAAGAGCGAAGGCTCAGGTCGCCTTCAATCAACATAAACTTCTTCACTTCAGTTGAGTTCAATTTCACTTTCAATCGACGGGAGGTCGCGACGCCCTCTTACGGGACTTATAAATTATCAATTTTCAACAATAAACATTCTCCCCCGGATTTAAATTTACAAATTTCAATAACTTAGAATTCTTATAATCATATAAATTTACATAGCACAATTACAGCAAAAAGTATTACACAACAAATAGATATACACAACATAACAGAAAACAATGTAAAATTATCAATAATTAATCACTATATTTCCTCTTAGGTATCAATAGGAAGGACAGCTATTTTCGTATTTGGGCGCTTTAATTCACCTGATTTTGTGCGAACCTTTACAACCGTGACCATGCCTCCGCTCCTGTATAAATTTTACTTATGCGGCCTAAAGCCCATTTACATACAGGCAAAAAGTCTTCCTTCACTAATACCATTAAACCTGTAGTTAAATTATCTTTTTCCATTATCCATTTAAATCTCTGCTGTAACGTATTTAAATAATCTAATCTCCATTTTTCCCAAAATTTATGGACGATCCTTGTAGTTTTCTCACAACGGCCTAAACGATTAATATTAACATCAATTAACGACGATTCGGGTATAGAGAATTTATTGGTATCCTGATCAAAAAATGACTGGGAGTCAAGACCTCAAAATCATCAAAATCATTTGACAGGGGAGTAAGATGTCGAGAGTTCAAAATACCTTCTACCTGAACAACAATAGTTTCGAACTCTTCATAATAAAATCGCAATTCACCTATCGCTCTTTTAAGGTGATGCTTCACAGATTTTACTCCAACCACCGAAATGAGGAGATTTGAGAGGTATGAATTTCCAGTCGATATCTTCAGAAATTAAATAATTTGCTAAAATTTCATCTGGAAAATTTACCATTTTGTAAAACACCTTCAATTTGGAATTTGCCCCAACGAAATTCCTAGCGTTATACGTAAATATCTTAGAGCATTTTCCACGCCTAGCCATAAACCGTTTAAGAGTAGCAATCAGAGCATCAGAAGTTAAATCTGAAAGAAGTTCAAGATGGATTGCTCGAGTCACGAAACATATACAAACACAGATAAATATTTTGTTCAAAGGACCTTTGAGCTGATTTTTATAAGTTACTAAAAACGGACCTCAAAGATCCAAACCGGTGCAATTAAATGCCGGTGACTCATTAATTCTCTCATAAAGTAATTCACTCGTTAACTGCGAGCATGGAACTTGTTTTACCTTAAAACAAGTAAGACAACAATGTACCGTTTTTCTTGCCAAATTTCTCCCCCCTAGAGGCCAAAATTTTTAACCTCACATAATTCAAGTGTCCTTGAGGTCCAACATGAAACAGACGCTTATGCATGGTTAAAAAACAAATTTTACTTAATTTTGAATTTTTTGGTATAATAGCAGGATGTTTCTGCTCATAAGATACGAAAGCTTTGTTGAGTCTTCCACCAACAAAGCATGATCTTAACTTAATACTTTAAACATGATACTTTAACAAATACTTTAGACATGAACTTAATACTTTAAATGGATTTAAAGTATTAAGATTACTTGTTAGAGCCTTCTTACCACCTAAATTTTGTTGTGAGGCTCTAATTAAAATATTTTCAGCCTCCTTGACTTCTTCTATGATCAAATGACCTCTTCCTTTAAGAGGATATCTGCAGTTGAAAATAAATCTGCGAATAAAAGAAAAAACATACATAAGTTTATAATAGTCATTTGTCGTCAGTTCAAAAAGTATGTCAAAAAAACTAAAATTCTCGTTGATAAAAAATTAAGTCACTGTACACTTATTTGCCTTTTCGGAAGATTTAATTTCACTTAAATAGTTTTCATTTTCACTTTCACTTAGTAAGTCACTTTCAGAAGAAAACGACTGCAAGTAACTTGAAAGTCCTAAATCCATAAAAAAAATCGGGACCTGAAAACCACTTGGAATTGTTTACAAGAGAGTTCGCACTTATTCCTCGTGAAAGCAGATCTGATGGATTGTCTTTACCAGCACAGTAAAACTACATCTCTGGTTCAGTTAAACTTTGGATTTCATCAACACGATTGGCAATAAAGGATTTCCATTTCTTGCTAAATCCCTTTATCCAGCATAAAGTAATTTTTGAATCTGTCTAATAATAGATTTTAGAAGTTTTTTACAATGGATTACTTTTTTAATTTGTTATCTTAAGTGAGCTCTAAGTAAAGTACCAAGCAACTCTAGACGCGGGAGAGTTATTTTCTTTAGTGGGGCAACACTGGTCTTAGCTTCTATTAAATTAACTGACACTTGGAATAAACAACAGCACCATAAGCCTTCTGGCTTGCATCGGAAAAGCAATGAATTTCAACATTGTTTGTATCAGATGATAGGAATACAAATCTAGGCACTTTAATTTGAGTTAATTGAGGAAGTTCTGAACACCACTACGTCCACTTTTCACAAATGTCAATGGGAAGCTCAGCATCCCAGGACAGCTTACGAATCCACAATTCTTGGAAGAGACATTTAAATCTTATAGTGAATGGAATGAGGATACCAGTTGGATCGTAAATTCGGCCGGAAGTCTGTAAAACAAATCGTTTTGTGTTTTTTTTTATCCTTCAAAACTTCTATTAAGATTGAAATGTCTATGCTAATAGCATCTTGTTCTATGTCCAACGATATGCCCAATACCTTCAATGAATTCATAACCTTGTGATTTTGATGAAATAGATACATTTCGAAACCTTCTTCCATCCACCTTTCTAGTAACGATTGGTCATTTGTTAACCCCTTTCTCAAGTTTAAACTGGCCTGACTCATGATAATCTTAGCCACATATGAGATCTTCTGAGCTTCTTCAATACTATCGGTACCACTCACTAAATCATCGACATAAAGGCAAGTATCGCGAATTTGAAAGGTTTCAGGATATTGATCTTTAAATTTTCTTATATGCTTCTTTATTGTGCCAGCTAGGAGAAATGGACAAGCATTTAATCCAAAAAGTAAACGCTTAAAACGAAATGTTAAAATATTTAAATTATCAAACACTTTACACACACAGCTTGATGAATCGCCAAATTTGGCGACCAAAAATTAGTTTTCATAAATGAAGCCAACTTGGCTATAAATGACTAATTTGGCGAATTTCTTATTCAAATTCAGTATTAACGAATCTTTTGTAAACGGTTTCATTGCATTTTCGCTTGCTGTTTTCGAGTAACATTAGCTATAATTTTAAAACGAAGATATAGGAAAGTTACCTTTTCCTCCCGGTACAGGCCGGAAGGACTTTTCTTGAGATACAGAAGCGCCAACGAAATAATAATTTTTATTTTCAAAACATTTTGCTTCGGGATTTAAGCTATGTTTCTCTCTCTCTTCGTGTGAGGAAAGCATTGAACTCGAAGTCATTTTTGACTCCCCTACTTTCTGACTCAACTCAATTTGTGGCGAATTGTTTATTTTTTTCTTTTTGAACATGTAGCAAAGAGCTGTGACGCATGCCGCAATGGACGCAATAATAATTCGAAGGGCAGTTTCTCGCTGAATGAGTTGAATTAGTAGATAAGCAGTTAAAACATAATTTATACCGTTTTGCAAATTCAAAACGATCGTAAACAGTCATTCTTTGAAATGCATTACATTTAAATAATGAATGAGGATTTTCACTTTTGCAGCAAATACACTTAAAATTTTTCGCAGTAGAATAAAATGATGTCTTCTTTTCTTTCTGCTGATATTTTCTTTGATTTACAGCGTTATTGGTTTTAGAAGCTTGTAAAGTACGAGCATGTTCTTTCAAAAATGAAGTTAACTGTTCGATAGTTCCTAATTCATCCATTTTAAGTGATCTTTCCCACCAACATCGAGTATTTATATCTAATTTTTCCACCAATAAATGAACAATTAATGTTTCACCAAAGTTATTTACATCTTGTTCTAATACTTTTAAGGATCGGATACATTCATTAATAATATCAACAAATTTTAAAATAGATTGAGCTGTATCATTTGTTTGTTGCAAGGAAAGTAATTTTTTAATTAAGATGTTAATTAAATCCTTTTTATTGGAATAGCGCTCAACTAACAAATTCCATGCAATATCATAGTTTTTATCAGAAATGGGAATGGACTGAATAATGTTAAGAGCGTCGGCCTTACATGAACTTTTCAAATACTGTAATTTTTGTGCGCTTGTAAGACTTGTATTATTGTGTACGGCTGCAGAAAATAAGTCTTGAAACTCAATCCATTCATCCAATTTGCCATTAAATGTGGAAAGTGTAATTGGAAGTTTAATTTCAGAAAGTTAAATATTTTTGGAAAATGATTCATTCTCTTTTCAATTGCTATTTTTAGCAGAATTTACTTTTAATAATTTTCGTTTTATGGCTAAATTAATACCACCTAAGTTTTCAATGATATTTCCCTTTTCATTAATAAAATCGTCTATATCTTTTTCATCACAATGCGCAAATATTGCATCGAATACCGAATTTAATTCCTTTTCAAAGGACAATATTTTCAAATTATAAAGGTCTAAAAGCACTATATCTGCGTCTTCTAAAGTCGAATTAACTTTGTCCTTAAACTTTTTAACATTCGACTTAAAGCTTTTCTTGTTTGTTTTTGCGGATTTAATATTATATATATTGAAAAATTGATGCAATGAACAATAAATTAAAATGTTTCGTACTCACCGAAATTAAATGATTCCGTAATAAATGATGTGCAATGATAATCCATACTATAAACTTCACTTGTAATCCCTTATCACAATGCAATAAAATAAATAGTTCTTTATCATTTCTTTTCACACAATCAAAAGTTCGAAATCGAAACTTGACGAATCAGTATTTAACGAAACTAAACTAAAACTTATAAGTTTTCTTTACTTATTACATCAATAGGTCATTCTCTAAGCTCGCACGACCACAAAAATGTATAACTATGAACAGACTAACTTAAAAATTTAAATGGAGCGTATGGTTTTATTTTAACTAACAAAAGGAAGAGCGAATGCTCAGGTCGCCTTCAATTAACATAAACTTCTTCTTCACTTCAGTTCAGTTCGGTTTCACTTCAATCGAAGGTTGCGACGCCCTCTTACGGGATTTATAAATTCACAATTTTCAACAATAAATACCCATTTTTTAGTTTATTTTGTTTCAAAAGAAGAAAGTGTTAAACGTTTAATAGAAGCATAACGAATACTTTTTCTAAACATCATAAATTACATTAGTTATTGAATTTTCCCTTAATTGTTATTTGCAATATTTAATTTTCAATAGTTTAAAAATTCATGTTTCCTTTTATGGACATATGTGAATAATAACAACTGATTTTTTAAGGTGAATAACTTTTCTGAAGTTTTGGGAGAATTGCATTATGTTTTGAAATTTTATTATATTTCGTTTTTTTTTTATTATTATTAATTTTAAAAGTTTATAAAAAAAACATGTAAAAGTGTTTCTAGTAATTGCGCTTGAAAAAGAGAAGCCTTACATTATGTTTTATGAAGGGTTTAATCTTTTCCGACAGAAACATATTCAAAATAGCCACTGTAACGATCATAGCTATTATTTTCCTCTGACAAGCATTATTGCGTTAAACCACATTATTCGGAAGATAGAGGAACTGGATGAGATTATTTTAAGGTTTTTATATCCGGAAAAAAACTATTGAATTGACTTAGTAATGCATCACATTCTTTATCTGTGAAGAACTGTGCACCAGCGCATTAAATCAATTCGTTTTGCATTAACTATTGACTTCAATCTTCTAAACAAATTACAAAAAATATAAAAAAAATTTATAGTATTTATATCTCATTTCGTCCGAACAAGTTCAAGAAAGTTTTAGAAAATGGATGATATATAATTAAATAGATAAAGGAATTATAAAATTGTATATAAAATTGTTTATATAATCTTTCCAACATAATCATTTGAAATTCGGGATGTTGGCAATAATTTTGTTTCTATATATGTTCAAAAATTTGTATGATCAATACGAAATATTGTTCAATTGTAGAATTGGGATAGTTGAAAAATTTAAAAACTATGAAACAAATTTCGAATTTAAATGAACAAACTTATTTTCATAATATAGTGCATGAAATAAAGTTGATGTATCTGGTATAGCAATAATATGTTTCTAAGCATGATTATTAAAAATATCTGATTTTTAAAATCATACAGTCTACATAACTATGACATCTGACAGATTCACAATGATGCTTCTGAAGATATTTCTATTTTGTTTCACCCAAAAAAGTTCTTTAAATACACTAAAGATAGTTCAATTACACAATTGAAATATTTAATTTTTAATGACTTATTTTTATTTAGTTTTAGGTACAATCAGACGATGGAAAAATAAATCAATGTTCTCAGATAAATACTTTTTAAATCCGTATCACAATTATTTACCTTTATTTAATATTTATTTTTCATTTAATTTTTATTTCAGTTATTATTGAAAGCAATCAGTGCTTAAAAATTGTTAATTATAGCATATATTTATTTTTTCTTATTCCCACGCTTAATAAACCGTTTATAAAATACACATGTAAGTGTTTTTATGGGCAATATACATAAAAAAGAAGCATTTTACAAAATTATACTTTATGACGTGCATAATCTTTTTTTTACCGAAGAATTTACAAAAAAAAATCATTGTGAGCTTTACATAGTTTTTCATTTCCTCTGAACAACATTATTGCGTTAAACCCACATTATTGTTAAGATTGGGGAACTGAATAACAATTTAAAGCTGTTCTAGCCGGAAAAAAGCTATTAAAGCGACAGAGTAATATATAATATGCAATATCTGGGAAGGTCCATGGCGGTAATACACTAAACCAATTAATCTTACATCAGCAATAAAGTTCACTCTTACAAAATATTTATAAAACTTTGAAAAATTGTGTAAATTCTGCATCTCACAGAGATCGATTTAAGGCGTTTTAAAGAATAAAAATTTTTTAATCAAATGGAGAAAGGGCTTATATATTTATTTTTCATACTCCAATTCTTTCACCAAAAAAACATTTAAAACTTGAAATTTTGACAATTATTTTCTTATAGGTGAACACTGTAAAATTACTAAAAGGCATAATAGATTCAAATGTTATTATATTTCAAATAAAGTGGAGAGTCAAAATACGTCCATTAGAATTAACTTTTAAATATACACTAAAAACACTTTTTATTTTGCTTAAAAGACGTCAACATAAACCTTAAAGATGTTAAAATTTAAAATTTACATGTTTCGATTTGTTCATCAAATCGTCATCAGAATATATACATTTATTTTTTTTATTATCCGGGTTTATTTGAGTTTATAAAATTTCCTTTAAAAGAATTTGGTTTGAGTTTAGTCGCGAGGGCTCCCCCGAAGTTAAAGACGGTTTTGAGCACGAGAATTTATCCTGTCAGTAAGGGTGACCTTTCGGGTGTTTATGTTATTCCATTTATTAGGGAGGGGGGTGTTAGAAATTATTATGTTGGTATGACGCAGAGGAAATTCAATGTTAGATGTAAGGAGCATATTGCAGATATTAAGTATGGGAGAGGGAATACTGCCTTATCAAGCTTAAATAATAGATAGAGCACCAACATCCTATTTAATGAAGTTAAATTGATTTATTGTTCCAGTTTTTATTTTCAACTTTTTGTGAGGGAATCTATTGAAATTTATTTAAGTAGCTCGAAAGCATGTAATGATACGTTGTCATTTAATATTCCGAAGATTTGGGTTGAGTGGTTAAATAATAGTGCGATGCGGTCTGTAGATGAATCTAAGAGCGGTGTTAAAATTAAAAGTATAGAGGGCGTTGTACCTTCTTTCAATAGTGACTGTTCAGACTCTCTGGTTTTTAATTAATTTAATCTCTCGTTTTTATGTACATTGTATTTGTGGTTTGTATATATTCTGATTACGATTTGATGAACAAATCGAAACATGTAAATTTTCAATTTTAACATCTTTAAGGTTTATGTTGACGACTTTTAAGCAAAATAAAAAGTGTTTTTAGTGTTTATTTAAAAGGCATAATAGAATTACACAATCCAAATCTTTTTTTCTAGCTTTCATACAAAAAGTATCAATTACATATTTTTTTAATAAATGCAACAAGCCATGAATTTTTATCTCAAATATATATATATTTTTTCTATTTAACATTTTTTACAGAAAATAAAAAGTAAATAATTATTTTGAATTCATAATTTTCATTACAATTACTAAGACTGGTATTATCATCGCTTTTCAAGTCGTCCATTATCTTTATCATTCATTGGAAAAAGAAAAAAAAACAATAATTTGAAAAGAAATATTGAATTTGTAACTAATTAACACCGTATGAGATTAATGTTGTTCTTTACAAGAATCATATATATAGTTGTTTTTTAGCTTTATAAGTGCAATATTGAATTTTTCATTAAGATAAAAAATTATGTTTTTTTTCTGACAAAGAGTTAGTCAACACTTTGACCACGAGTCGGGACGTTCTAGTGGAATATTTTTTATTCTATTCGTATCAATTTTTTAAAAATAATCTCTGTCATTCATATACACTAGTACATTTTCTAGAGAAATCTGTCACAAAGAAAAAATTATGGTATGTAAATTATGGTATGATTGACTATAAAATAGTCAGTCTTGGCACGTAAATAAGTCAACGATAAAATTATTTATCATTTTTAATTGCTTTTCCATTTACTTTTGCTGTACCTTCCGTGGCTGAGTTGATAAGACATCACTCTGCAAATCGCTTGAGAACGTATGAGCAGGCGGTGGGTTCGACTCCCGCTGACTCCGTTGTACACTCTTTGTGGAATTCCTGCATGTATTCTTCAGTGATGTCTACTTCCTTGTGTCTATCCCGTCCTCATCAAGAAGATTTATGTAACTGTTGTATCCTGTAAAGTCCGGTATGTGTTTCTATGAATAAACATGTATGGATCATTTCTTTACCAAACTTTTCAATTGTATCAAGTGTTTATTTATTTTTAGCAACTGTTTTCGCTTAATAAACAGCTTGTAAAATCCAAATGCATGTCCGTTTGTAATAGCAATATTAGTAAACAAAAAAGCACTATATTATGTTTTAAGAAAGGTATAATCTGCAATGGCAGAAACAGCTATTGTAACAGCCATTGTTTTTTATTTCCTCTGACAAACGTTATTGCGTTGAACAGACATTATTCGTAAGATAAAAGAATCGAATAACAATTTAAGACTCTTGTAGCCAGAAAAATATATTAAAGTGACTGGCTAATGCTTCACATACTTTATCTGAAAGCAAATGTGGCGCAAGTGCATTAAATCAATCCGTTTTGCTTTAGTTATTGAGCTTACTCTTTCAAAAATTTATAAAATAATGTAAAAAACGTGTGGAATTTATATCTAACATAGTCTAAACAGACGGATTTAAGAAGTTTTTATAGAATGACAGATATGTAATGAAATGTAAAAAGGAATTATAGAGCTGTATTTTATGCTACGATTCTTTATTAGATACTAATTTTAAATTCGCAATGTTGGCATTTCTTCTGCTTCTATATCTACGACGAATACGAAAGATTGCTCAAGTATGGATGCATTATAAATCTCTGATAATTAAAAAAAACTCAAATTTAGACAAAAACTATTATTAAGCGCATAATGTATAAAATAAATTTAATTAATTGCAATAACATTTTTCGTAAGCACGATCATTAAACAAATATGATTTTTAAAATTATAAAACCAATTTAAATATATAAAAGCTGCGTTATTAAATTGATGTTCAACGTTCATTATGAGGGTATTTCCATTTTGTTCCAATTATAAATGTATTGTAGAGAAATAAAATCTCTTTTATGCACTAAAATGGTTTAATTACGTAATCAAATTGTTTAATTTTTTAATGACATATTTTCGTCGGGTCTTACATATAGTTATACACTGGAACAATAAAGCGATACTTTGAAATAAACTTTTTTTCAAATTCAAAATATAATTTTCTGTCTTTGTTTACCTTTCAAGGCTTGTGTCACATATACGTTCCATAAAGAGTGCAAATTGATGTTCAAAGTTCATTATGAGGGTATTTTCATTTTTGTTTCGCTGGTAAATTTATTAGGGTTCCGTACTAAAACTAGTCGTTGGGATATTTTGTCAATATTTAAAAATACTAGTTGATGACTTATGTCGGACAATTCAAGAAAAACTATTGCTAACAATAAAACTAGTCGTTGAGGGCCACCGTAGTATTTACCCATCATGGATATGTATAGTATAAAATATGAAAATAAAACATGTGTAAACTACTTATAAAATGCGTTGCAATTCTAATAAAATCATGGTTTGATGACGTCATAAACTTTAAATGCTCTATTACTGAATTGCGTAAAAGAAACATCCTTATAACTCCAAAAATGATAATCCTATTAACTAACGGTTTTTCACGTCGGATTACGCGTCTCATTTCCAATTAAAATATATCTTTGAATTGAAATTTGGATGAAATACAGGGTCATGAAAAATCGAAGAGTGTGGCAAATAGGATTACAAATATCTCGGTAACTCATTATCCGATCGACTTCATTCTTTGTGCAAAATTTATGTTTCTTATTGTCTTTTATATTCACACCTTAAAATAAACAAATTCGAAAAAATTTATATACCTTTTATCAGAAGGAATATTTCGAGAGTCCGAAAAAAATAGTTTCGGATAATCGAGGTTACTGAAATTCAATAAACTTCTTTCCATTATAACATACTAAGTACATACCAAATTTCAAGTCTCTATCTCAATTTGTTCGGGAGATAGAGCGTTTACAGACACACAGACATACAGACAGACACACAGACGGACGGCAATTTTTTTTTCTTTAAATATGTTTTTCGGAATATCCAGTGTCTGAAACGTGTAAATCCGTCAAAAATTTATTTTCCGTTTTTAAAACGATTACAAGACTTGTCCTATACTACGTATGATGGGTAAGTAAAAGTAAAAACTGAACCATTTTAAGATCACTCCTGTGTCTGTCAATTTGTCAGAGTCCCTTTTCTCGTAAACTATGAGACGTGGAAAGTTCGAACTTGGAAAAGTTATAAAGCCTTTTTACCTCCATATTTTTCAGATTATTGGCCATTAACAAATATGTTTAGGAAAAATTTAAGGGGATAATTAAGTTACTTGAAAAAAAAGTTTTCTTTTTGTATATCATGTAGGGGTATCGTGTGAAAGACTTCGTAATGCCGAACAAAAAAAATATGTTTGTTTAATTTTAGGTATTATATTTTCAGAGATATCGTCAAAAATGCATTGCAAAAATATGCTTCTGCACCCTCTATTTCCGAATCTACTGAAACTAAAATTATGAAAAAATTAGGGGTAGTAGAAGTTTATTTAAACCTTGCAAGAAAACTATACAGATATTCCTAGATTTATAGTTTTTGAGAAAAACGCATTTTTCCGTTGCACGCAAACTTTAGTTTTCGGGTGGTCAGTAGGGGTGGTGTCGGGGGTTCTCGAGGTATCTATCAACGAAAAATCATCCAAAGATATTTGATAATGACTTTCGAAAAAAATTGTCGATAATTAGCCGATATATTAATTAAGTTATTTGAAAATATATATATATATATATATATCGTGTCGAGTATCGTTCGAAAGATCTCGTAACATCCACATCAAAAATATATTTGTTTTAATTTTAGGTATTATATTCTCAAAGCTATCGTCCAAAATACTTGAAAAATATACCCCTTCCCCTCCCTCCTATTTCCGAATCTACTGAATCTAAAATTATGAAAAAATTAGGAATTATAGGAGTTTATTAATTAATAAATTGTAATTAATAAATTCAATGTACGGAACCCTTTGAGCGTGAGTTATACTTACACTTGACTGATTTATTGTAGAGAAATAAAATCGCTTTTATGTACTAAAAGGGTTTAATTACGTAATTAAATTGTTTAATTTTTTTAATGAAATTTTCTTCTGGTCTTACATATAACTATACACTGGAACAATAAAGCGATATTTTGAAATAAACTTTTTCTGAAATTGATAATATTATCTGTTGTCTTCGCTTATCTTTCAAGACATGTGTCACGTATATGTTCCATATAGAGTGTATACGGTTTTATTTTTGACCACCATTATTTTTAAATAGACATCTTCGCCTTGTTTAATCGTAGAATTTTTTAAATATTACTTGGCGAATATTACTTTTCTGGAATACTGGTACTAAAAGTTAAAATACTCCTTTTGAACGACGTCCTGAAGAGGTTAATCCCATTTTCTATTTACTTTAACTCTAAACTATTCCTTAAAGTGATAAAAACGTAACACAAAAGGTTTACAAATACTTTTCAATGTAGATTACATATGTTTCCTTCGCTCTAACGGCGACATCTTCAGATCAAAATGATAAGTAAAATATTTTCGCAAAGTTTTTGAAAATGGTAAACATAAATCGAGAGATCACATGTCCAATGCAAGCAAGTGCTTAAATTGGTCAAACTGGAAAACGCGAAAAATATTATTTATTTTTATTTTTATTGTTTTTTCAATCTGTAAAGCATCGCGTGCCAGATTTTAGTTAATTCAAAAGAAGCCGATTCGTTGCAAATGTTACCGTTTCGCAAATATATTTTTATTGATTCACGGATAACGGATAGGACATAAACTCTAAATAATAATTTTCACGTTTTCCAGTTTGACCAATTTAAGCACCTGCTTGCATTGGACATGTGATCTCGTGATTTATGTTTACCATTTTCCAAAACTTTGCGAAAATATTTTACTTATTATTTTGATCTGAAGATGTCGCCGTTAGAGCGAAGGAAACATATGTAATCTATATTAAAAGGTATTTTTAAACCTTTTGTGTTATGTTTTATATCACTTTAAGCAATAATTACACATTAATTTAAAGTTAACAAGTGATTTTATCATATTATTTGAAACTATTCTTCAAAGCAATGAGTCGCTGTAAATCTTTAAACTTCTTAAATGCATCATATATTGATTTTATTCGTTAATTGTAACAAAAAACAGTTTGTAAAATTATTTAAGTTTTTTTATTAGCAATATTTGTAAACCATAACTTCAAAATTACGTTTTATGAAGGGTTCAATCTTTTTTGACAGAAGTATTTACAAAATAGCTATGGTAATGAGAACATGTCTTTTCTTTTCTACTGAGAAGCGTTATTGTATTAAACTCACATTTTTCGCAAGATAGAAGAGCTGAATAACAATATTTTAAGGCTAAATAGCCGAAAAAACTGTTAACGTGACGGACTAACATTACATTCTTTATCTGGGAAGAATTGTGGCGCCAGTATATTACATTAATCCATTTTGCTTTATTGAGTTCATTTTTCCGAAATTTCATAAAATTGATTTAAAAATTGTGTAGTATTTATATCTCACTTTGTCAAAGTAGAGAAGATCTAGAAACTGTTCAAAGAATATAATATGTTTGATGAAATGAGAAAGACATTATAAGGCTATAAGTATAATACTTCATGCATATATAATACTTCATAACTCTATAATAAATTATAACACCTTGTAATAATATATTTCTTTTAAATGCTAGAAGGTGTAAATTAACAACATAATATATACACAGTAAAATAACTTTTATTAGGTTGTTTGCTATGTTTTGGCTCACTCCGAGCCATTTTCAAAAATAAATGAGAATATTCCATAATTGGACGGTCTTTGAAATTGTTACTTAAAATGCTATTATTTGATTTTCTTGTACTTAAAAACCACAGCCCTGGCAATATTATATCAAGATGAAACCATCCAAATAAATTTCAATGATAGTAAAATAATTTTTCCCTCCAGTCTATATTATCCATCCATAATAAGAGAAACCAAAGAGATACTAACACGCAAAAATACAATATGTAACGATGGAACGTCTTTTGACTTACCGAAATTGTGCTCGAGTTACTCCATGGTTACAGATATGAAAACAAACAACCAAGTAAAAATAAAAGATAACGTACGTAATTTTTAAAAAAAGTACATAAAAATTAAATGATATCATTTTTAATAATAACTTCAAAGACCGTGCAATTATGGAATATTCTCATTTGTTTTTGAAAAACAATGCTCGAAGTGAGCCGAAACATGTCAAAAAACCTAATAAAAGTTATTTTACTGTGTATTTATTACGTTGTTAATTTACATCTTTTAGCATTTAAAAGAAACATAATACTTCGTGTTAGAATTTTTTTGAGTTAATTATTTACAATTTGAACTTTTGACAATTATTTTGTTTCTATAGGCTAACATTGTTGGATTGTGGAATCAAAATATATTCTTCTATTTTATTTATTTTATTTTATTTTTATACAAAATGAGGGAAAAATAATTATTTCAAATGCATTATTTTCACTACAACATCTTTCTGTTATTAACATCGCTCACCAAACCACTATCACTTTATCATTGAATGCCATTGATTATAAAAAGCCAAAAATGTTATAAAAAAATAGCAACTTTCTAACATTTAAAATCACATAAGAAATTTATAGATTTGTTCCCCTAACGTATGAAATTGGACGTTATATGTATAATGAGGAATGTCAAGAAAATAATGTAAACATTGAAAGACTACAATGCTGTTGCGTTAATTTTGAGTCTGTTTGCTGTGACTGTTAATTGGAATTTTAAAACACAATAAAAGCTGGAATGTAGGAATCATATGAAATCGCGAAAAAATCCGTTTGAGATAGATTACCGTCTTTGCAGGTAACTCGTTCCGAGAAATGACTCCGATACTGTAATACCACAAATTGTTGATTTTTTATCAATTTGTGATATGTGAAGAGACTTATGAAATAACTCTGTAATTATTTAATTGTCTATTTATTTATATATTTAATTATATATTCAGCCATGGATTATATCCATTCTGCAAAATAACCCTTTAGCCTTATTATCTTTAACCACAAACTAAAGCAACACTGGAGAGAACTATCTAGAGGGGGTGAATATTATAGTGTAAATAAAGTAATGTAATAATATTACCTTATTATCTTTAACAATTTTCTTTATTAATAATTATCATTAATATAATTATCTTTATTAAAATTACCTTCAATATAATTATCTTTATTAAAATTATCTTTAATATAATTATCTTTATTAAAATTATCGTTATCTTAACTCTTTATATGCCTTATTATTTTTAACCTCAAACTATAGCAACACTGCCGAGAACAATCTAGAGTGAGTGAATACTAAAGTATAATTAATCAATAACTTTAATAATTATCTTAACTCTTTATATGCCTTGTTATTTTTAACCTCAAACTATAGCAACACTGGCGAAAACTATTTAAAGGGAGTAAATACTGAAGTATAATTAATCATTATCTTTAATAATTATCTTAACTCCTTATATGCCTAATTATTTTTAACCTCAAACTATCGCAACACTAGCGAGAACTATCTAGAGGGAGTGAATACTAAAGTGTAAATAATAATAATATAATAATATTTCATTATATTAGTTGTATAAAAACTAAGACCTCTTTATGTACGTTTAATTACTAATAAAAAAAACCGAAATGATTCCACTCGACTTTCTGAACATTTAAGAGAAGAACGTGGATTCAGATAAATTTCTAACACAATGGAACCCAATGGATTTGAACTCTGGCCCACCCGTTTCCAAACTGGAGACGTTACTGATACGGCACTAATGCTTGACTACATCGATGTATTATTTATCACCCATACTTTGTAATATTTCTTTGGTAGTTTTCCCTACAGAATCGGTTGCAAAGTAGTTTGTAAAAGAGTTAAAAATGATTTAATAACTTAATTCTTTGGCCTGTTTGCAAAGATAATCAATACAGTACATACGACATTAGTCTTATAACATATTCGACGAAAAATCGGAAGCATCGTTTGGACGATATAGTGTTCAATCTCTTACACATACATGCAACATGATTACAATACTTTCCTTACACCATGTGTTCAGAAAGTGACAAAAAATCAAAATTATTCTAGATGTTTTGTATTTTAAATCACTTTGCTTGTTCCACATACTTAAAATATAAACTTAAACTAAAGCATGATTTTGCTTTGAATGCAATTTTCGAAAAAAAAAAACTCCCGTACATGCTTTATCTGACAATTCCTAGTTCAAGAATATCCTCTTGATTAAACGTTTTCTTTGAATACTAAACAGAAAGATTTTACGAGAAAAAATTTCAATGTTGTATGCTTTAAATTGCATCCATTGTTCACTCAAAATATTTCAACTCACGTGTATCTATCGAAAAAGGGTCAACGAGTTTCGTTATCAGTGCTATTTTTCGTTATATAGAAAATAACGGAAATATTAGATAAGTTATTGTGCTTTGTGCAGAAAAAATGCAATTTTGTACTATAAAAGTTTTCAAAAATATACATTACTTATATGACAAGATAACAAGCTCGATCTAATACTGGGCTATCGAAACTAGCGCCCGTGAAATACCATTCATTTTTAAAGTAATTTTTGTCTTATTTTGTTGCAAAATATTTGAGATTAAATAAGACGAAAATCACTATTAAAAATTAGTGGTATTACACGGACGCCAGATTGGACAGCCTTGATCTAATACATAGCTGTCATCTTCCCCCCTTTTTTTTAGATCAAATAAATAGAATTTCAAACCAGAAGATTTATTAATATCCTGTATTTCTGTGGGGTTAATATTTACTTATACAATTTCTAATACAATTTCTAATTTGATTTAATTTGAACCAAAAAAAAAATAAATAAACACGAAAGATTGGCAAGTATGCTCAAGTATGCTCTAATAAGTTTTAAACTTTAAATAACTCTGCACTTATTTCTTCTAATTTATTCAGTGCAAAACAAATATATGTTTTTAAATGCTGCAATTAATTATTTTATGCTATCTTACTATAAATTGATTGTCTATTGGAATTTAAAGTATTGCAAGATTAAAGTATCACCAAATAATTTGTGTCACGGGAAATCCGAAATTATAAATGCTTTTAACAGTGATGAAATTGTTAAAATGTATCACATATTAAAAATATATATCAAATATTCTACAGAATCGACATTTATATAATATAAATGCCCCTATGGCAAAAGTGTTTTGCTACAAACTTAATGAAACCAACTAAAACAGGTAATAGACAGTAGCCCATCTTTATTTCCGACAAGGTGCGTACAGTTCTTGGGATTTTCGAGCATTCTGACACTGCTATTTATGATTAGAAAATATCTATTTATTTAAATCTCAGTCCTTGTAATCACTTATTTTCATTGCAGTCTTTGCAATTTCCTTTATTTATTAGAGACATTGCAATCGTTTGTGGCAAATAAATTAAATAATATTCTATCAAAAATTTGTGGTAAACTTGTACGCACCATAAATTAGCAATCTAATCAAATAAGACTATCTATTTACAGACAGTTAAGCAGCGTGAATAATTGCTAACAATTTAGATCCACACATAATTTTAATTATTTAATATTACTTTAACTGTACATTTATTAAGGTATTAGTATTGCAAAAAATGATTTAGCTTAAATTATTAAACTGATCAAAAGCGTATAAAATATTGTCGAATATCTTCTATAAATTATCGCCTAGTGTTTTTAATATACGGAAGAAACAAATTGTAGCAAAAGAATGTGAAGAGAAAACAAGGTTTATAAAATTTTGTAAAAATTACCATTTGAAAGTGCCATATGCAGATTATAAGATATAAAATAAACGTACGACTACAATTTTATTAAATACCTAATTAGGGCCATGTTTCTTCTCCAGCACTATTTTGTAACAATAATCTTCGTTGTAGGTTCCTATAACATTTGCATTAGAAGTATACCACGAAAAATTTTTTGAGGAAATGTTGGTATTCAATAGAACCACTGCATGATAGAAATCCCATTTGATAACAACATGATTAGTGTATTTATTAATATTCTTAAGTATAATTATTTGAAAACAGAACAACAATTAATAGATTCTAAGAAATCTGTTTAATTAATCCATTTAAACTGCTTGGCAGGATTTTACTGCCAATATGTAATATTTTCAGGTTCACACCATTATTATTTTTAAAGAAATATTTACATTATTTAATGACAGAGATTTTTTATTAAATTAGGCGAAGATCTCTGTTTACAAAAATACTACAAAATTACTGTTTATAAAAATGTGCCACTGGAAAGTTAAAACAGTACGAATCCTGTTTTGGCATCGGATGTCACGTACATACAATGTAAATGCAACAGCAATTCATTTTCTCTCATATTTGTAACTATCACCGAACTACACTCAGTATTTTGTTTTATCCTTACTAGATTTAGTATTGTCCTGTGAACTTTCACTTTATTTGACTGTGCTGTTTCCCAGCAGTATATCGATATAAGCCTCCTTTTTATTCAAAAATTCCAAATGCATACCGAAAATCCCGAAGCAACAATTTTTACATTATGTACTCACAAAATGTCTTTCATTATATAAAACAAAATTTACTACTCAGAAATTCTGAATAAAAAAAGAGACCAAACGGCAATCCCGTTTCCCAGAACCGGGTAGACACTGGCCACTATTTTTATATTATTCTCGTACCGCTCTTTTTTTTCAGAAAATTAATTTACATGTAGAGTTCTACAATGGAACAATGTGATGGAATACTTCCTATCTCTTCATCACTTCGACTGACAGTTTCTTCATCGCTCAGTAACCAAACTTACACTAAAATTGTTTTTGAAAAAATAATGTACAGAACAATTTTCGGTTCGGTTCGGTCAACCAGTGAGAAACTTGTCCACGTTCTGCGATGAGTACTGCGCATTAAGCTATGACCTTCACATTAATGGCCATTTTAAGATGCTAAGGAAAACGAAATTGTTCCTCATTAACCAAAGACGTGTGTACCAGACTCCATTGTATTAATTTTAAAGAATGTATAAAGCTAATTTTTATCAACTTAATTAAATTATAATCAAATTTTATAGAGGTTTTTCACTATATAATAAATTAGGGGAATTAGTCATTTGTAGACATTTACTTTAAGAAATGTGTTTGCATAAGAAATGAATAAAAATAATACTTTTGTTTTTATCAAACCAGAAGAAGATGCCCTCTTCAAGTTTGGCGGATAAAACGAACTGATGTTACTTTATATGTTAGCAGATATTTACATATATCACAATGAAAGTTTTGAAAATAAGTCAGTTAATGAAAAATTCTCCTTGTTCTGACTTCAAATTTGGTGATACTTCACGAACTATCTCCAAATTCGACGATTATTTGGCAAGTATATGTGAGAAAGAGAGGGTCAGATAGTCACAAGCAGTTAATATACTATGTACCATACATCTATGTACATGCAACTATTGCTGTACGTAAATTATAGTTTCGTCCAATTTTTCTTTTTAACATAATCATATAAAACCGTTATATAATGACGTTAGTGTTAATCGAAGACACGTTTCTCCTTTATAACAAAGATTTTTATATACTAAAACGTCTTACTTTTTAATGAAATGATTATATAAACAATCATTAACTCAGGAAATTTGAAACAATTAATACATAAATATTTTAAATTATATTGTGTAGTAAGCTTTGAAATTGCAGGAAAATTTAATTTGTTTATTCATACTAGTAAAAGGTTACATAAAAATAGTTATTTTTATATATCTTTATCTAAACTTGAACCAGTTTTATCAGAAAGTATACCAAATGAATATAAACTGCTGTTTATTTTTCCGTTCTACCATCTCTTTGCTAGATATATTGTAACTCTAGAATTCATAAATCAAAGAAGAGAAGTTTTGTTCGCATTTCTTTAGGAAAATATTTGTTTATTATGCATTATTTATTATTTTTTTATTCATTGACTGAGATTAAAAGGTCATAAATAACAGCAGAAAAAAAATACATATTCTCTTGAATAAGCCTAATTTGTTCCTAAAAATACACAAATATATTTGGTACATATCCATCAGTGAATCACTGGATAAACTTTAATTACATCTTATAAAGGCAGAAAATTAAGTTACTGATGCGTCTACATTTCTAAAGGTTAATGAATTTAAATAATACCTTTCGATTAATAGTTTGTCCATTTATGTATAATAAAGAAATGTGCTTTTAGAATGAGCTCTTTAATAATTTAACCCCGAAAACGACTTAGTAAGAGTGTAAAGGGATTATAAGTAAATGAAGTGGATGGCCGATTATCTGAACCTGCCGGGACCGGACCCAGATCGAATACACAAAAGTTCGGATAACTGTAAAAATGAAAGCACATTCCACACTGACTGTAACGAACTGTAACTGAAAAATTGTACCACAGCAAAACGTTCAAAACGTTTCTCCAAACATTATAGAGAAAAACGTGGGTTCATATAAATTCCTATCATAATCGAACCAACTGGATTCGAACAGAGGACCACCTGTTTCGAAACAGGAGATACAACCACTGAGTCTTTAATGCTTGACTACATCGATGCAATATTTACCACCAATAGTCTTATTTCCTTGGTGAATTTCCCTATATAATTCGTCAGGAAATGTTTTTAAAATGGTTTAAGTACCAAAGCACTTTGTAAATATAATCAATATACAGCTCTTGCGACAGTAGTCTATAATATATTCGGAGCTCAATCGGAAGTATCGTTTGGATGTTATTGTGTTCTTTCTCCCACACAGACACACATACATCATGATTACAATGCATTCCTTACACCATTTGTTTGAAAAATAACAACCAATCAAAATTCTTCTACATACTTTGTGTATCATGTTACTTGTTTCCCATACTTAAAATATAAATTAAACTAGAACATAATTTTGCTTTGAATGCAATTTTCAAACAAACTCAGTTTTCAGTACAATTTTTTTTATCTAATAATTCCTATTTCAAGTATAATCTTTGACTAAAAGTTTTCTTTTGAATACTAAACAGAAATACTTCAGCAGAAAAATAGTTCAATATTGTATGCTTTAAATTGCATGTATTGTTCACTTAAAATATTTCAACTCACGTGTATTTATCGAAAAGAGGCCAAAGAAAGTCCTTTATCAATGCTATTTTACGTTATATACAATGAAAATGAAATATTCGATAATATATTGTGCGTTGTGTGGAAAAATGCAATTTTGTACTAAAAAAGTTTTCAAAAAATATACATTAATTAAATAAAACTAAAACCAGACCAATCTAATAAAGTGCTAGTCAACCTGGCACCCGAAAGATCCCACGCATTTTTTGAAGCAAAGTTTGTCTTAATTATTTTCAGAATATCTGTGAATAAATAAGGCAAACATTACTCTTAAAAATTAGTTGTATTCCACGGCTTTAGGTTGGACTGGACAGCCCTACCTATAAGGTCTGTCTCAAAAGTATAAGCATAAGCATAAAATGTCGATTTTCAAAGAATTATAAAAAGTTAGAATGAATAACATTTTTTTTATTTGCAGATTTCGCAACATTATTTAAATAAATGATATCAAAAGTAAAAAAAAAATAAATTACATAATTGTAAAAAATATAATAAAAAAAATGTTAGAAAAAAACTGTCTCAAAAGTTTATGCACAATGTCAAAAACAACCAGATTTATAATTTTTACAGAACTTATACTTACAAATTATTTTTCCGTGATTTCGGATTAGTTCAAATAAACGTGCGACCATCGAAATTATTAGTGTTTGTAGGGTTTCTGGTGGTAAAGAGTACCATGCTTTCTCAATAGACTCTTGGAGTTCTTCAATAGAGTCATACTGCTTTCCATTGCCGTAAACCTGGCGAGTTAAAATTCCCCAAACATTCTCAATCGGGTTTAAGTCTGGACTTAAAGCTGGCCGTCAAGAACTTTAACATTTTTCTGAGAAAGCCAAAGATTCGTAGAATGTGATACGTGGATTGAGGCATTGTCTTGTTGAAAAGTCCATTCAGGACCCCTCAAAATGTCACCGAATGGAAGAAAATGTTGATTTAGCGTGTCTTGATACTTTTTTGAACTTTGTCTTCCTTTTAGAAAAGCCAGAGAGGCCTGGCCATTGAATCCAAATGCCCCCAAACCATAACAGATTGACCGCCTTGCTGCCTGCTGAAAAATGACCTTGGTTCCATTCGTAAATCATGCCAATACGCGTTCTAACCATCAGTGTCATCTAAGTTCCACTTTTTCTCATTGCTGAATAAAACAGTAAGCCATTTGTACCCATAGGACATGTGTTTCTTAGCCCAGTTCATTCTTGCCTGTTTGTGATGTAATTTGAGAGACGGTTTTCGAGCCATTTTCTTTAGTATGATGTAACCACACTCTTTAATACGTCTATGTACAGTGTCTTTGGACACCTGTGCACTGAGATTATTTTTAATTTGCCGTATGGACATATTTTGTCTAGATACCAATCTCCGTATTCTCCGATCAGTCTGAACAGTCGTCATACGTGGTCGTCCACATCTTGGTTTCCGCTTAAAATTATCATTTCTAGAGAGTACTTGATATACACCTCGCTTTGATCGATTTAAAACTTTTGCAATTTCAGAAACAGTTTTATTTTGCGATTTAAATTTTAAAATTTTAAAATCTCACCTTTTGTGAATTATTTACCCTTCGGCATTTTTAAAACGAGAGGAAATAATTTGTCCGCCTTTTATACTTTTATAAAAGTGCAATATGATGTCATACAACGTCATTACACACGGCCAATCTCGTGTTTCTAAAAGAATTTGCATAAAGTGCTTAAACTTTTGAGACAGCGTTTCTTCAAGAAAAAAGAAAAATTAAATAAAAATAAATATATTTTTTATTTTAACCACCCAAAATGGCTTATTTTATTTTATTTTGATTAAATGTCGAGTATTTATTGTAAATTAGTATAAACTGTTTTCTTCTTCAATTATTTTAAGCCAGATTTGCAGAGTGTTTAAACTTTTGAGACAGACTATAATACATAACTGCAAACCTTTCTTTTTTTCCAAGTCAAATAAACATAATATCAAACCAGAAGAATTATTTAATGAATAATTCATGTTTCTATATAGTTATTATTTATCTTTATTTATTTAATACAGTTTCTGAATATACTTGATTTAAATGAAAAAACACACACACAGAGAGAGAGAGAAGATTAGCAAGTATGCTGTAATTATTTAGTTAGTTTTAAGTAGTTTTAGACTTTAAATAAATTTGCACAGCTTCTCTGACTCAGATATATAAGAAAAGCAAACATTAACCATGTATGACTAAAACGCACATGCAAAATTGCTTGGATTGGACGAAAGTGTAAGTTTTTAAGAACTACGGCTATAGATGCTTCTTCTAATTTATTCTTAAATTCAATTTTAAATACTTCATAACAGTAATATAATGTAATGCAAGTACCTACCTGTAAAGTCCGCGAAGGTGTGGTAAGTATAATCCAATTTGAGAATAAATTAGAAGAAGCATCTATAGCCGTAGTTCTTAAAAATTTACAGATCATGAGACGGAGGTTTGAACACGGCAAAACCGCTCTCTAAAGAGAAAAAGAAAAGAAATAAAATCAATAACTATATTTTAAATAATAAACTATTGTTTTAAAGATTAATAGAAACTATCAAAGTATTAGTAAAGTTAATAAAAATACAACATCATGGCTTCAAATATGAAAGAAATGCGTAACATTGATAAACTGAACTCCAACAATTACGCGGTTTGGAAGTTTAAATTAGAAATGTTATTAATGAAAGAGGATTTAATCAACCAGATAACTGATGATCCGCCAAACCCCTTAACAGGCGATTGGACGAAGAGAGACAATAAAGCCAGGGCTATTATAAATTTGAGCTTAGAAGACTCCCAACTGATTTACATAAAAAACGAAACATCAGCTAAAGCTACATGGTTAGCATTAAAAACAATACATGAGCGCGCGAATTTATCTAGTAAATTATATTTACTGAGAAAATTGTACAGTATAAAACTAGCTGAAAATGGTAATATGAATGACCATATAGTTAAAATATTAGAAACCGCTGATAAGTTAAAGTCTATAAGAGAAGAGATTAAGGACTCTCATCTATCTGCACTTTTGTTGTGCTCCTTTCCACCTAGCTATGATACTCTGATCACGGCATTAGAGGCCCGATCAGAGACCGAATTAAATTCGGAATTTATAAAAGGAAAACTTAAAGATGAATTTCAAAGGAAACAAGAAAGCTCCAATTCATCGCATGAAAATGTATACAAAAGATATAATAAACAAAAACAAAACACTAGGGCATATCCAAAAAAGGAACAAAACCTTTTTTGCACGAATTGTAAAAGAAAAAACCATGTGCGACAAAATTGGTGGTTTCTTAAGAATAAAAATTCTAAGAACCAAACAAATGAAAAATGCAGACAAAATTCGTCTTTATGCTTTGAAGCAAGTGCTTTTACTCCGGAAACAAAAGCAGAAACAAACACACAAATTCAAGAGAGTAAAAGCGAAAAAAATCAAAACACTTTCGAGAAAACAGTGTCTCAAAAGCAATTATCATTAATCGCACATAATGAATCTAAATCTACTTGGATTGTTGATTCTGGAAGCAGTTCACATATTTCTAATGACATAAATGTATTTGTTGACATTGACAATAACAACAAAAATACTGTCATGATAGCAAACGGAACAACACTAGAATCGCACGGGACAGGTACAATAAAATTACGGACACAATCAAATGACATAACTTTAAAAGACGTTTTATATGTCCCTGATAGTCAATCAAATTTAATGTCGGTTACGAAAGCCACAAAGCACGGTTATGAATTCATGTTTGAAAATAACACCTGTAACTTATCCTATAATGGAAAAACTCTCTTAGAAGGAAAAAAAGAGAGAAAATTTATATGAAATTGACCTATACAAACCTAAGCAAGAAATCTATGTCAATTTTGCTGAACAATGCAAGAATAAAAACTGCATTGAGCTTTGGCATAAGAGATTAGGTCATAGAAATGTTAATTCAATTAAACAACTGTTATCGAACAATTTAGCAACAGGTTTAGAAATTCAAAATTGCAAACATGACATAATTTGTGAGAGTTGCATCAAGAGTAAACTCACAAATGCACCGTATCCAAAAAGGAGTGAGAACAGAGCTAAGAAGGCGATCGATCTGGTGCATACGGATGTATGTGGTCCGATGCAAACAGAAAGCATAGGAGGGAAGAAATATTTTCTCACATTCACAGATGATTATAGTAGGTTTACTATGGTATTTCTTTTATCGAAAAAAGTGAGGTAGTTACCAAAGTAAAAGAATATGTAGCCATAACGAAAAATAAATTCGGTCGCACAGTTAAAGAAATCCGATCAGACAATGGGGGTGAATACACTAGCGAAGAATTAAAAAATTCTTAAAATATGAAGGTATTCATCACCAGTTCACTATTCCGCATTGTGCACCTCAGAACGGTGTTTCGGAAAGAAAAAACAGGACTTTAGTCGAAATGACAAGGTGCCTATTATCGGAAGCCCAGCTTCCAAATAAATTTTGGGCCGAAGCTTTAAATACAGCTGTGTATCTTATAAATAGACTTCCAACGAAGTCACACAATTCAACTCCATACCAGCTATGGACAAACAAAAAACCGGATTTATCAAACATAAACGTATTTGGCTGCAAAGCTTATGCTTATCTCGATAAATCCCAAAGAGGAAAACTCGATGATAAAGCAATAAAGGGTACATTTATCGGTTATGATAATAGATCAAAAGGATATAGGATCTATATTGGTAATAATAAAGTAATAAGGGCAAGAACTGTGAAATTTATAGAAAACTCTAATTCAAATGAAAATGAAAAAAAATCAAACATTGATATGAGCGAAGAATTAGAAGTTCAGAAACAACCTGAAAAAGCAGGGGGAGTTCCTCAAAATTCTTTATAGACATGCAGGAAGATAAACAAACAGACAATGAGGAAAATTTAAACGAAAACGAACCTAGAAGATCTCAACGATCAAACAGGGGAGTTCCGCCCGATAGATTCTCTTATATTACTAAAATACAAAAAGAAAATATTGAGCCAACAGAGTGGAAAGATATAGCGAAAATCGAAAACCCATATGATAGAAACAAATGGTACGAAGCGACTAATGAAGAAATTAATTCATTAAGAAAAAAACAAAACATGGGAACTAATTGATCCACCACCTGGAATAAAAGTTATTGGGAATAAATGGGTATTCACCAAAAAATATAATGAAAATAATGAAATAGAAAAATATAAGGCACGTCTTGTAGCCAAAGGTTTTTCTCAAAAATACGGAACCGATTATTTTGAAACCTTCGCTCCAGTAGTAACGTATACAACAATAAGAGCTTTTCTAGCATGTGCAGCGTATAAAAATTTAGATGTAAATCATATAGATATCAAGACTACATTCCTCCACGGAAATTTAGAAGAGGAAGTTTATATGACACAACCAGAAGGGCATGTAATACCGGGAGAGGAAAATAGAATTTGCAAACTAAAAAAATCAATTTACGGATTGAAGCAATCCGCACGAGCATGGAACATTAAATTAGAAGAAAGTTTAGCTAAACTTGGTTTTGTGCAAAGCACCTCCGATCCATGTCTCTTCACACGAAAATTAAAGGAACGTACAACATATATCATTATATATGTTGATGACTTATTAATTTCAGGGGAAACTAAAGAAATAAATGAAATAATAGAACAACTAGAAAAGGAATATGAAGTCAAAAATTTAGGACTTGTAAATTATTATCTGGGGATAAACATAAAACGAAGTAAACAAGGAAATTTCGCACTTGATCAAAGAAACAAAATGAAAGAACTGATCGAAAAATTCGATTTAAAGGAAGCGAAACCCTGTGATACTCCGATGGAACCCGGGTACTTAAACATAATTGATGAGGAAAATTTACTTTCTAATAACAGTAAATATCGGCAAGCTATCGGAACATTGTTATATATAGCTACAATAACCAGACCAGACATAGCCGTCGCTGTGAACATTTTGAGTCGTAGAAACGAAAAATCCAGAGAAAAGGATTGGAACGCAGTAAAGCGGGTTATTAGATATTTGAAAACAACACAAGAACTAAAACTAATTATTAGTAAAGAAAATGAGCCAATACTAACAACATATGCTGACTCCGATTGGGCAGGGGATAAAAATGACCGTAAATCAACAACGGGAAATTTATGTAAATTAGGAAGCACAGCAATTTCCTGGTCAACTAAGAAACAAAATTCAGTTGCCTTATCATCCGCTGAGGCTGAATACATCTCAGCAGCAACTTCAGCACAAGAGACAGTTTGGATAATCAATCTTCTAAAGGACCTTGATCTACAACAAAATTTGCCCATAAGTTTATTCGAAGATAATCAAGCGTGTATAAACATGGTTAAAAATTATAAACATCATTCAAAAACAAAACACATTGACATCAAATATAACAGCATAAAAGATCTTAAGGAAAAGGGAATAATTAATCTACAGTATTGCCCAACCAAAACTATGACAGCTGACATTCTAACGAAGCCCCTTCCCAAGCCTGACTTTACAAAACACAGAATAAGTTTAAATCTCAAGAACATTTATACTTCAGAAATCAAGCAGGGGTGTTAGAAAAGTGATTTCTGGAATAAACATTTCATCTCTTATAATGAGTCAACATATTTATCCTCTGATTTCAACGTGCTGAAGAAATGGAACATATGCGCTGACAAAGTACTTTTCTGTTTCTGTGAGATTCTCATTAAAGAACTGATACGTGTAACCTCAATAAGTTCAAGTCTAGATGACGTAAACTTGACTGTGTATTTCTTATCTGTGAACTAAAAAACATTTAGTCTCTAAGTGTCAGTCTTCGAATTAACAACTTCAGAAAATTATACGGATATAAACTTTAACCTTTTTTTATATTTTAATGTAAAATTTAATCATGTAAATTAATTCCTTTTTTTCTTTTAATAGTAATTAAATACTTAAATTAGAAGTTATATCTCGAAGCCATATTTACTTTAACAAGGTATTGTGTTTTTCAATCTCATCAGTGAAACGGAAAAGTGATTCAATCACATAGTAATACCATTGGATTTATTCTCAAATTGGATTATACTTACCACACCTTCGCGGACTTTACAGGTAGGCCAAACTTGCATTACCTTATATTACTGTTATGAAGTATTTAAAATTGAATTTAAGAATAAATTAGAAGAAGCATCTATAGCCGTAGTTCTTAAAAACTTACAGAAAGACCACATAAATTTGATTATGAAAGAGTAATATTTTCTGATGAAAACAATTCAATTTGGACAGTCATTTTGTCAGATCATAATTATTCAGAATTGTTTAGATTCAGAATTGTCTTGGGCAATCCTTTAGATTCCACTACTATACAGAATGAGTTGTAGTTTTGAATCAGATATTTGAAGATTCTAGAAATCGATTTTTGATTTTAAAAAAATGCATAGGTTACAAATTATATTATTTTTTCGAAAATTGATTTAAAAAAACATATACAAATAAACTTCGAGAAAATATAAATAGTATCATGGGAATGTTTTAACAGAAATTAATTTCCAGAAGTTTCAAATATGCGATTCTAAAATTACAGTTCACTCTGTGCAGTAGGCCTTGAGTTAGGCTTAAAAATATTATATATGAATTTAACATTAGAAGTTATTTTACACCTTTATAATTACTAAACTACTGGAACGAATGACTTCAGTTTTGTATCTGCAGATAAAATTTACCGAAGAACCTGTATTAAATTAGGTGTTAGTACTGAAAATTGTAAAGCTTGTTATAATTTCTAGATGCAGGCGACCCCTAAGAAAAATTAATTATAGAATTAATTAGTAGGGTGTATACCTTATCTATTGGTACCAGTCAAATTTGTATACAATGAATTCTTGCTGAGTTAGTAAGAGGGTATCTTTATTTTTCATGACTGTATATGAGGTTTGAGTTTTGCTTAACATGACCATATTAGTTTGACACTATTGAAAAGTAAATGACGTCAAAATTAGGTATTCGTATTGCAAAAAATGTTGAGTTTGGAACATTTTCAATATAAAGACGACTCCCTAAGACTATTTTTGTATCATACATTTAAAGACGACCTAATGTCCATTTCAATGGCTATTTCCGTTATTTTTCTGAAACTATTTGGTGATTAAATATATGGGGTGTTCTCTTTTTTTTTTTTTTTTTTTTTTTTTTTTTTGGCAGACTACGTGTAAGTATTACTGTAGGTAAATAATTGTTACATCCTCTGTTTTAACATCATGACGTCATCGTCTAGTGACTTAATATAATGACATCAGTGTTAATCACGAACATGTTTTTGCTTTATACAATATATTTTTAATTAATATAACTACTTGCTATTTAATGAAATGTTTATACAAACAAGTAACTGGGGAAAATGTAAAACATCTAATTCATGAATATTTCAAATTGTACTATTTGGTAAACTTTAAAATTGCATGAAAATTGAATTTCTTCATTCATACTAGTAAAAGGTTATATAAAAATAGTTACTTTTAAATTTATTTTTCCAAACGTAACCCAGTCTAAAGGAAGTATACAAACTGCATATGAATTACTGTTTATTTTTCCATATTACTATCTATTTGCTAGATGTATTGTAACTCCAGAATTTATAAATAAAAAAACAGCAGCTTTTTATAAGTTTCGTTCGCGGTTATTTTGTAAAATATTAGTATACTTTGCATTATTTATTATTATTTTATTCATAGTCTAAGATTAAAAATGAAAAAATATCTGCAGGAAAAAAATCTTTGCTATGCTTCTAAAAATATATTAATATATTTTGAATATATCCATCAGTAAATCCACTGAATAAATTTTGTTTACATATTATGACGGCAGACAATGAAGCCAACGATGTGTCTAAAATTTTCTAGGTTAATGAATTTAAATTATATTTTTCAATTAATAATATGTGGAACTTAAATTTAAAGAAGAAATCTGCTTTTAAAATAAGCAATTTAATAATTTAAACACGAAAAGTGCTCAATAATACTGTAAAGGAATTATAAGTAAATAAGTAGAACGCCAATTATCTGAACCTGTCGGGACCGTGCCAAGTTTGGGTTCGCAAAAGAATTGAAAAGGATGACTGGACAAATAAAATCACACTGCACACTGACTTTAACCTTAAAGAAAAAGTGTACCACTACAAAATTTTCAATACGCGAAACATTCAACAACTCTTCACAATTTCCTTTAGGTTATAAACATCTCAAAACATAAGAAAAGTTGTACATTGCTGTCACAAGAAAAACATGATGATTATTAAGCAAGCCTTTATTTTGATATCCATGGTTATTGAAGCGGTGTGACAAAGTCGAACTGCAACAAAGTCTAATTAAAACTAGTGACAAAGTCGAACTGTAACAAAATCTAATTAAAACTAGTCTGACTGACTAATTGGAAGACTTAAGTTGTGTACAAGATGTTAAGAATTATCTCTTTCAACTGATGCTGTAAATCGAATCCAGATGCACCCGTGCAAATAATCTCAAGAGTTTAATATACTTGCCAAGTATATATAAATTTTATGTCGCTTCTTTGATCTGACGCTATACAGACGGTTATTACACAATAAATTCGTAGTACTTAAGTCCATATGTTCAAAGCTATCAACTACTTCAAAAGCCGCCCATCTGCTCAACATGGGATTTTAAGCCCTCGAAACTACTTGAAATTCCTCAACGAGATATACTCAGATCTTGAGGGGACAAGGAAAGTATTCTATATTATGTGGTTAACTCCAAGCAGAGAAGCTCGATAGCTCTCTCTTGAGAGAAAAAGGCGGCCCTTGTGCCGTGACATCCAAATCTTGCCCGGAAAGGCAAATGGGCATCCCGACGAATCTAAATACTTTAGAACTCACAAACTGAAAGCTATATGTGTGCCGCTTCTTGTATCAGTAAATTTTATGTGTACTGTGACGTAGCTAATTAAATTCAATGTTGCGCCAGCAGTTCTTTTGATTTATTATGCTACAGCGGTATTTCCCGTGCACTCTTTCTTTCGACTGTCACCATAGGGAAGCGAATTAGCAATTTTTAATACACATTGGTAGATTATACAAAGGGTTGTTTTGAATGGTTTCTTCCTATGAAAGTTATTTATCGTATTTATCCTATATATCTGCGCTTACGTTAAAATACAGGAGCGAGTAGCATTTGTGTAGGATTTCATGTCTGGTCTTTGGCAATTCAGGAGATAAGATTAGATTATAAGTTCTTGGTTAATGAGATTAAGCACTTTTTATAACACCTTTGTTATATTTTTAGAAATTTCAAATTTTATTCCGCATTTTTTCTCTTCAATAAAGTAAGAAATCTATATGTTATGAGGACCGTAATATAAGTATAATGAGTGAGCGGGACTATGATATAACTGATTACAAAATTTTCTATTAATAAAAAGTTCTTAAAAAGTCATTAAATTATATATATATTTCTTTCAGAAAATTATTATGAATGTAAAATCAGTTAAGAAAATATTATAAATAAAATTTCTCATCAATGTAAAGAAAGCTGAGCTGTTAAAGATGGATTTAAAGGAAGCACAAACAAGATAAAATGAAGAATTGCTAAGAAAATTATCTTTTTAATTTTTTATTCATTCTTTTTACTTACCCATGATACGTAGTATAGGGTAAGTCTTGTAAACGTTTTGAAAATCGAAAAAAAATTGTTTACGGATTTACACGTTTCAGACACTGGAGATTCCGAAAAACATATTTTTAGAAAAAAAAATTGCCGTCCGTCTGTCTGTGTGTGTGTCTGTAAACGCTCTATCTCCCGAACAAATTGAGATAGAGACTTGAAATTTGGTATGTACTTAGTATGTAATAATGGGAAGAAGCTTATTGAATTTCAGTAACCTCGATTATTGGGAACTATTTTTTTCGGACTCTCGAAATATTCGTTCTGATAAAAGGTACATAAAAATTTTCGAAATTGTTTATTTTAAGGAGTGAATATAAAAGACAATAAAAAAATATAAATTTTGAAAAAGAATGAAATCGATCGGATAATGAGTTGCCAAGATATTTGTAACAATATTCTCCACATTCTTCGATTTTTCATGACCCTGTATTTCATACAAATTTCAATTCAAAGATATATTTTTATTGGAAATGAGACACTTAATCCGACGCAGTAAACCATTAGTTAATATGATTATCAATTTTGGAATTATAAAGATGTTTCTTTTACGAAATTCAATAATAGAACATTTAAAGTTTATGACGTCATCAAACCACGATTTTATTCGAATTGCAATGCCTTTCATAAATAGTTTACACATGTTTTATTTTTATATTTTACATTATGCATATTCCATTAAGGGTAAGTATTACGGTGGCCCCCAACGCCTAGCTTTCGTTCTTTTTGAAAAAGAGACCAAGTATCATTAATTTAATGGATATAAAGGAAAACACTAAAAAAAAAAAAAAAACATCCGGGTGGAGGTGCTAACGCTCTACGGCCTGGCTTTGCTGGGCCGAGTGGCCCCCCTTAGGCATTCAAATATATTAAACATTGTATTGAAAAAAAAGTAGATAAATTATAATAAATAAATATATGAATTCATATAAGAAAAAAAAATACCATACACGTAAAGATTTCCTTTTCTTTATGTTTTGTGATCATGAATATTTTAACTCATGATTTTTGTTGAATATGAAACAGTGCAAGATATTTTAAGTGATTAATCTTTCATGTGTGAAACACATGCAGCAATCAGGCAGCATAATTCTTATATGAATGATGTAAGAAAAACTATCCACTGTATCACAACCTAGAGAGATATAATTATTTTAGCAGGATAACACACACCACAATGATCACGATGATTGAAGTTGGAATATCTTCCTTATTTGAATTTAGCAGATACGATGGATTTTGTTTAAAAAGTTAATTATTATTTCTGAGATAACGATTCGATACATAAAGAGATTTTATTTCATTTCATATTCTTATTTGAGTTATTGCTCAATCTTGTTGAAGTAATGAAATGAGATGTAAATAAATTCTGTTTAATTTCGTATAATTGATTTATTGCCAACTGCAAAAATTATCGCGCAAAGCTAAATCATTTCTGTGCTTTATTTATTGAACTACATATTATTATAGATAACCGTTAAATATTTTTCATAAAATATTTGAGCGTATGAATAAAGATGAGTTTATTTTGTGATTATCTATAATAAATAGATGTAATTTTTAAAGGGAAATGTATTAAGCAATTTTGATAAATTAAGTGAGAGGAAAAAGGAGAACTAAATACTACAATATGTCATACTTTATCACAGTATGTTTATAAGTCATAAGATTTAAAAAAAGAAGAGGTGGATATAAAATCATCATAAAATCAGATGTTAGCGATTCTCCAGAAGGAAGCCTTTTTTACAACATTTTCTATAACAATTAGAAAGATAATAAATAAATATGTTGAAAGTGATACCTTTTTAAATTGTTCTTGTATAATGCTGAATTTATTGAAAATAGTAAATATGATATCTGTTAATATTTTTTATCGTATCAAAAGTAAAATCTTTGCCACATATTCAATCGTTTTATGAAATATGTATGCTATACAGATACATCTATTTATCGATTTAATTTTTTACAGAAACCAACACTTTTATTAAATTTAGGAGTGATGAAAATAAATTAAAGTCATTTTATCTCACATAAACTATTTTTCAGTACAATTGCAAAAGAAGGGATAATAGTTCAAAATTTTGTACACTTATTAAAATATTCTATACACCTTTATTCAGAAAAAATTAAAAACTTTAAATTAACATATATAACTTACAAAATATGAACTACTTGTATCACTGCCCGTAGGTATTACTCAAAACTTTTGAACAATTTCCCCTAAAAATGTTTTCAAGCATAATATGAATGCATATGATAACGGTGGTATTTTTTATTGATTTAACTATTTGCAAAATATATTTCTTAGACTTTTATTTAAAAAAAAATAATATGAAATTGAGAAAGTATTCGTTCTTTAAGACTGATATTTAAAATCGGGAATTAAATGATTTTTTTTATATAATTTACAACAATATCTAGAGCAGGGGTTTTAATCAGTGTGCCACGAAATATTTTAGCATTATTATATCAAAATTTTATGAATTAACAAAGGAACCTTTTATTTTAATTCAACAGTGCAAATTACGCGCGTTTTACATTGTATTGAGGTTTAATGCACAGTTCCCCAAAGTGTGGTACGCGTACCTCTTGGGGATACGCGGAAAGGTTCTAAAGAGCATGTGACGAATCTGTGTCAACAATCCGCATACGACCCTGTGCCGCTTTAAGCGAAAAGTGCTTTCATCTGATTGACTGATCAGATTATAACAATACACTAAGATAATGTATTATAAAATAAGTATAACAATAAACTCATTGTACTTCAGCAAATTAACACCGAAATTTTAATAAATGTAAACAAATTCAAATGTAAACAAAGGCAATTGTCATAGTAAAAAAAAAATTCTACATATAAACCAATATTAAATGTAAATAAAAGTATGTTCATTTGTATCCAGTACCATTTGCTGCTATTATTTGTTTATATTTTCTATTCATGGCTATCACAAGTATAAAAATAGGCGGTAAGCCAGGCATATATAATTCTGTAAGGGTTACGTAAGAAGTTTGGGAACCGCTGGTTTAGCGTAATAAAATTTCAGTATCTACAGATTTTATTCAGCATTTAAATATTTTTATGAAGAGTGTGCGGGGAAATCTTAAAAACGTCCTTAAATATTACATATAAAATGAATGCAGACAGAGAAACAATTTCGCTCAGGAAGGAAGTGTGATAAAATAGAAAATGGGCCAGTAATATGTCATGTAATGAAAAGATGAAAACTGAATAACAAATATTACAGCACCATTTTTGGAAAGTGTAAAAACAGAACATCCTGTTTTTTGTAATGCCGGTATAACAATTATATATTATATTAGTATACCAGATCATCAGGCATTGAAAGGGAAAAGAAATTGAAATGAAAGAATGTTCAAGAAGTTCAAGAAAGTGAAATCAAACTCATTCGAACTGATGAAGTCTCGGGAGGGAGGTGAAAACGTTTTTGATTCGAAGAAGCAACGTAGTGTAGATGTATCTATATACCTGGAATAAAATTTATAGTTTTTTCAGAAGAATAAAGACACGGGAAATATGAAATTCAAATTAAAGGATGTCAGAATAGGAAGTGTAAAAGACATTGTACAGGATATTGGGTGTGTAATATGCATTTTTAATACGCCAGACCTTGTCTGTATGTGTTTTAAAAGAAATAACTAAATATATTTTAATGATTACTGATAATGTGTTTTTACTGACCATATAAAAGAATTTTTTTAAAGTAAGTAATGTGTTTTTTTAAAGATAAAAATAATATGAAAATATAAAGCTACATCAGTATTGCTTCCATAAATAATAATGATGTCTGCTGACCTGGTATACTAATATAATATATAATTATAGTACAATTTTTACAAATTTTAAGTTTATTGTATACAAATTTTGAAGCATTTTAGATTTAAATTTCCTTTAACTCTTTGAAGAGCGGTGGTATATTATACACACCACCTACTTTTTATTCCAAACGACCATATGGCATGCATGATTTTCGAATACAATTTTCTCCATTTACAATTCACGTGAAGAAAAACATTTAATCCTTTCCAAATCAATCAATTCGTTCGTAAGTTCTGGTGGCAGTGAATCATTTCAAAATTGTACCAACAGAACTGCTTTGCCACTGAAAGATTTCAAGACCTGTGCATGTACACCGGCAGATTTAAATACTATGCAAGAGAAAAGATTACCTGAACTGTTTTATAATTGCAACTTCTTTCAGTTTTCCTCTCTCTCACGAAGCTGTTTGCGTTGAAACATTAAATATATATATTCCTTTCGTGTGCTTTTTTAATGCGGACCTACTCAATCCAGTTGTCAACGTCCTGACCAAAAGATGTTAAACTTCGCCTGATGTTTGTGAGTTCGAAATCCGCGCGATCGGGGCGGGGTAGTTGCTGAATGTTTTAGGTGTTTTTCTTATAGGGCAGTTGCAATTGGTGTCATACTGGAGGTCACACACTACAAATAGGCAGTTCTGATTGGTGGAACTACCCTGACCTCCAGTTGAAGTACAATGTTTGATCAGCTGATTGCTACTTCCCTATACTAGACCGATAATTCGGGTCACTTTCCCTTTAAAAATTGTCTCTGAAGGCAATATTTCTACGCTGTAAAAAAAAAAGCAAATGTTTTTTAATCGACGAAAACATCACAAACTCAGGATACATAATCACCAAAAATAAAAGCTTCTTCTTTTTTTTTTTTTTTTTTTTTTTTTTTGAAGTTACTTAAAAAATTAAAGTGTCAAACATCAGTATCAAAAATCATTAATGCTTTATATATAATAGGGAAAAAAATAATAAAATTAAGTTCTTTTAACGGCACTCAAAGATTTATTTATAAACTATCTACGCTTTTTAAGGTTTATACTTAAGAATATGAAAATCAGCACTAAAGTTTCGCAAAAGATAAAGTAAAGAATGTGGAAGATTATATAAAATATGTCTCTTTATAACAGAGTGATTAGGCTTCAGAACTATTTTTGTTTATGTTGTAAAATGTAAGTGTCTGTTATAAAGGTAAATATAATATATTACGATAACGATAGTTTTTATAATCGGCAGCTTCATTATATTATGTTAAATATACTTTTATAATATACATCATTCTGTAAAGTAAAAAAACAAAGACTAAAACCCATACTTTTTTTCGCCGTTATATTAATCAAGAATTTATCATTTCGCTGCATATTTTCCAAAACTTTTGATATGTATTCTATTAAAAATAATAGGTGAATTCATATTATCTTTAGAAACATTTCTTTCAAAAATTTTAAAAAACTTCAAAAGTTCTAGCAACTTTTATAATTTCTAAGTTTCAACAGCAAAGCTTTGACAAATCGGGTTAAAATTAATCGAGTATCTTTTAATTATTTTGGAGAAATAAGCATTAGACAAAAAAGGTGGATATAAATGCAATGGCCAAATAGCTTATCAGAAATATCTTTTTTTATTATTATGTCAGTGTTTTTAAAAGAAAAATCGACTAAAAAAACTCGCAAATAAGAAAACTTACCTCATGTTTTATTATTCGAAAATTAATTTTAAAAAAATCATTCTAAAAAAGTGCATTTCAAAAAGGTGTTTTTAATAGTCTACCATTTTTTTAAAAAAGATTAAAAAGTAAAACAGAAATCATCACTTTATTTCACGGCTAGGGGTCTGCCCCTACGAGCTACACTGTTAAAAATTTGCAGCAAACTGTCCAGTCACTCGACCGTTTTTACAGAAAATGGTTACATAACTATAATTTAACTCTATTTTGACCATAATATAGGCAATAATATGGTCAGAATAGAGTTATGTTACGGTTATGTAACCGTTTTCTATAAAAACGGTCAAATGACTGGACAGTTTGCTGCAAATTTTTAACAGTGTACGCTCACAAAACACCGTTCACACACCGCAGGCTCTAAAATCACGCTATGCTCTGATTTAAAAAGTGTACGAAAGATTGACTTATAATTTAACAGCCAAAGTCTATCTTCTGTAATCGGGTTGTCATTAATTTCCCTTTGATTGAGGGTTTTTTCGATTTTTAAGGCCAAATCAACTGCTGTCGTGATAAATAACGGCTGATATTATAATTAATTAAATAACATCAATTAAACATTTCAAAATCATCTTGTATAAAATGGATAAGTAAACAAAGTCACTGCTCCCAAAATTTTATACCGACGCTATAAGAAAATTGTGTTAAATAGGACGATTTAAACGCATTGTTTTAAATATAAGGTAATTTTTACGATAGTTTTCTTTCTCTTCTAGGTAGCTTCCATTAGGAAAAAGGACATCTTACTTATAATAAAATCCAAAGGCGAGAAAGTGTCTGTAACGGTACCGGGTTGTACCACTCTGGACTGCGAGTCGATCGTAGTTAAACGCCATGTTAGGCTTAATGAAAAACATATACTAACATATGACAACTAAATGTTAATTTCTTCTACGTGAAATCATGTCTGTTCTTCATATCTTACCCAATTATAATGTATTAAATTCCAAATTAAAAATAAGCTGTTATAGACATCAGGTTACTAAATATAAAGCACTGTTGCCATTCGGAATTTCCGAATCGTGAAACAAATGAATGACTCTTTGAACGCTTCAGTAAAAAAATATAGGTTAATTATCTGATTCTATTCTTAAAATATTTGTAAAAGCATATTAAAGTCTTTAAATATTTTAATTTTGTTTAAAAACTTCAAAAACTATTTTTGCAGCCATCTTTCGTCAATTAATATAAACAATCGAACTTTGTTAAAAATACAAGTTAATATTTGCATTAATTAGCATATTAAAATTTAATGTGAATTTTTCAGAAATTACATTTCACTTTGCTAAATTATTATTATTATTATTTGGAAAAAAAAAATGTGGCGAGTCATTCACTTTTGAGAATCATTCATCAAAATTATTTGTACTGTACAGATTGCCAATTGGGAATTCAAGCGCTCGACTACGCCATCTGGTGGAGAAAATACATAACTTCTAGCTCCAGGAAATCCCTTGCAAGCCCACTGTATTACATGCATTTTTAATTTGTTCATAATGATTATTTTTTTGCACAATTTCAGATTTCATGTGATATTTGTGTTCTGTGATTATATGACAAGGTAAAAATTATTAAAATTTGAATATCTAATACTTTCAAATTCGCTTACAATAAATAATGGTTTCAATGGAACTTCAGCATTAGTTAAAGGGACAATTTTCCTGTAGCAACAGCTACAATCAGCGCCTCTATAGGCCGTTTTAAGTCGCAATTGGCAACGTGTGTTTTACTGTTTTAACATCTTTGTTGATCTTTTAAATGCTGTTTTAAACACACGATTGTGGATCATTCGGTACTACAGCCGTGCAGCTATAAGTCTCATCCCCCCCCCCCCTTTCAAAGTTCAAACATGCGGTGGATTTGAATCTGTTCAATCAAATCAGTTTTTATTGTTTTTTATATAGTTTAAAGATCGTTTTAGCGATGCCTGATGAAAATGATGAAACGCCGATTGAACGTAGACGGCGATTAATTAGAGAAAGACAGTCAAGGTGGTTTGCTTGGCAATCACAAGCAACATTGGACCGCATAAGGGAAGATGGCGCCATCTACTGGTAGATAATGCAAACAAAGATTGAAATTTTGTTTCCATCGCAAATCAAATTATTTTTTTTCTTATGAAACGTAATTAAAATATATGGAATAAATAGTACCGAGTAATTTCCATTTAATTTTGCTTATATAATCAAAAAATGAGCTATGTGGTGAGTCAAGCTCTTTAGAAACTCATTGATAACATTTTTTTTACAGAAAATTTCACTCATGGATTTTTTATTTATTTATTTATTTATTTTTTAATGTTTAATTTGAATGTTTTGTCCATTCGTTGAACTATTTCAAAAATTGAATATTGAGTCAATATCCTGTCATTTTTGACAGGGGGTATATACTAGTTCCATTATAAAAGAGGAAAACAGTTACCTAATGCAGCCGTCCGGAAGAAAGCAGTTCCGGAAAACTTTTGGCATATTTATACCCATCATGACCCCCACACCCACCCAAAACCACCCCCCTTCAATTGTTGATTTATCTCTCTCTCTCTATATATATATATATATATATATGACATTTGTCACACTGTAACTCTCTTATTTATGAACTGATTTGGATGTGACTGAGTATGTGTATAGAACATACCAAGGTCTCGACCGAGTGCGTTAGCCAGCTTCATCCGCCATCTTATTTCAAAATGGCAATCAGTTAAAATTTTTACATTTTTTGAAAATTCAAAAAGATGTACGAAAAATTATAAATTGAAAAAAAAAATGTTTCCACTACGTGTAAGATCGTGATACAAGGATTCTGGAGCAATTTTTGTTTTGGCTTTACTCTGAAAAATGGCTTAGATATGGCAGTTTAAAATTCTTCGGTGGCTTACAGTTTGAAGCAATCTGTTTTTGTTATGCTGTTAACTCACATATTTATGAACCAACATAAATGTGACTGCGCATGTGTGTAGTACATACCAAGGCCTCGACCGAGTTCGTTGGCCAACTCCATGCGCCTTCTTGTTTCGAAATGACGGCCAGTTAAAAAATTTTAATTTTCAAAAATTCAAAACAATGTACAAAAATATTATAAATTAAAAAAGTTGTTTGTTTTGACTTTATCTTGCAATATGGCTGAGATATAGCTGTTTGAATTTCTATGTTGTCTGATATTTTGAAGCAATCTGATTTTTGTTATGCTGTAACTCTCATGCTGAAAATCTCAGTCAAATTCAGTATTAATAAATACTGAGATTGAATCTTCTATAATTGGTTTCCAAGAATTTTTCTCTTTTTAATATTGATATGTAAATATATTTTTTAATTTAAAGGAAATATCAATTACGCTGTTTTAAAAATTGAAAATAGGTAAAAAATTGCCTTTACGAAATATAAATTAAATCTCTATTAAAATGATGAAGTTTTAAATAAAAAAAAATAAAAATAAACTCAAAGAATTTGCCAAATAATAAAAAAAAGGATGGCACATTGCATACCGCAAGCCTGCGAACTATGTGTCTACGAAAGATGATTAAATTGTTATGCATAATTTTTAACGGACCTATGTTCGCAACATCAACACTAAATGGTGCTTAAAATATTTTTTCGATTTAAAACCTATCTGCTTCAGCTTGTATATCGAACATTTTTCTATAAAACTGCCAATTTTCATATTTTTATATGCAATAGTTTTCTTAATATAAGCCGAGAAATACCGCCAGTCACACAAAATTCATTTACGTTAGCGTCAGCAGTGGTTGGGGGAGATGGTGGGATGAATGAGACAGTTTCACAAAAATCGTTATTTTAAATATTTTATTTAAGTTATTATCAATATTATATATCACATGTCATACATTTAGTGTTTGACTACATCTTATGCATAATATTTATTCAAGATTATTATTATACAGAAATATAAATGAAATTTAAAAAGAAGTTCTTCTATGTCCGAATCATAAACACAGCGGGGATGAATGGGACACAAGAATTTTCCTCCCCGTATTCAATGTTAAGGACTAAAAGCTGACAAAAATTCCTCCTTGGCAATAGCTGAGGGATTATAAATTGTAATATGATCTCCAGGATTATTTGTTAGCCAATCATTTTGGACTTATCTCAACTTTGCCTTAAAAGGCCCGTAAACGGAAGCATTCAATGGCTGAAGACAATGGATACAATGAGGATGAAATGTTAAAAGAATAATTACCATAAATTATTAATTTATCAACCTATATAATATTATTTAGATAATAAATATATTTTTCAGCATCCTCTAGGGATGGATGAGACAGTTCTATTCATCCCATTTGAAATGGTTCAATCATCCCCATGATGCATATATTCAATTGTCAGCCATTTTGTCTCAAAAATTATTTTGTCACAATGGTTAATATTCATTCAGTTTAATTACCAATATTGAGCCTTTAAATAAAAAACTACAACATACCTTAATTGTTTATATTGCATAAGATATTTAAGTAAGTTCAAATGTAAAAAAAATTACTTTTAAGCAGAGTTTTCGGGAAATGCAAATTTGAAGAAACCTGAAAACAGCCACGTGGTCTTGCTTTTGGTTCTGAAGCACACTATGGTAGTGAAATCTATGACGATAAGAAGCAACTAAAAGAAAAGTTTATTGCCTGAAAAATTGAGAACTTCCCATCCATCCCTTGTCCCATTCATCCCCCATCTCCCCTACTTATATTTAGAATATACAGACAATGAAAAGTAAAATATTTTTTTAGGGCCATATTAACTAATTTTATTTATTTTGGAAAAATAACAGTGTGCCTAAAAAAACTCTACTTCAAACTCATAAATGAGAAATAATAGTTCATGTTTATTTATTATAAGGAAAAGGCATTTTTAATAAATCATTTTTGAAAGAAAATATTAATACTTTCGAAAGTCCTGCTATATAATTTTGGACTTTTTATTGACTATCTATTCTAAGCGGGAGATCGTTCGTCAAACTCTAAATAAGTATTTGATTAAATATAAATGATTCTTTTCATTTTTCCTCTGAAAACATCTGTCTCTATGAAAGTTACGGTGAAGTGTATAATTTATATCACTGAAATAGATTAATTTTCTTTCAGTGAACTTAAGACGATAACATCATAAGACACCAAAGTGCTGAAAGAAAAGCGAGATAATTGAAAAATTATGAAACATCATCTATTTTTTTATTATACTTGTTTGAAAATGATAATGCATCTGAAACAAATGTCAGATTAAAAAAAACCTTAAATGTCAAAGAGTAGTTTGTATTTTATTAAAAGAAAAAAGAAATAGAAAACCATTTTAAATATATATAGTATATACTCCCATTCCCTGTCTCTTTGTTTTTGACTACTGAAAATTTTGTAAAAGATTTTCATTTGAAAATCAAACTTTTGTAAGTCTTAACGAGCAGGGAAGACCGACGTGTGATCTAGCCCAATAGTCTTCTTGTGTCCAAAAACCATAGAATGCAAAATTTAGTGTAAATAGTCTGAGCCGTTTTTAAGATAAAATAGCTTGACTCATAATGACCCCTGACCAAAATGACCCACTAATTGAATTTTCTCGAACATGTGACCTAGCCCAACAGTCTTCTCGTCCCCGAAAACCATAGGATGCAAAATTTAGTGTAAATAGTCTTAGCCGTTTTCAAGATAAAATAGCTTGACCCATAATGACCCATGACCAAAATGACCCACTAATTGAATTTTCTCGAACATGTGACCTAGCCCAACAGTCTTCTCGTGCTCGAAAACCATTGGATGCAAAATTTAGTGTAAATTGAGCCGCTTTTTAGATCTTGACCCACAATGACCCAGAAATGACCCACTAATCGAATTTTCTCGGACATGTGACCTAGCCGAATGATTTTATCGTGCTCGAAACTCGTAAGACACAAAATTTAATCAAAATCGTTAGAGCTGTTTTTTAGATAAAATTAATTTGACCCGCGTTGACCCAAAAATGACCCACTAATCGAAAGTTCTCGAACATGTGACCCAAGCCCAATAGTCTTATCGTGCCCGAAAATAGTCGGATACAAAATTTCGTCAAAATCGTTTGAACCGTTTTTTAGATACAATTAGCTTGACCATGACCCAAAATGACCCAAAATGACCCACTAATTGAATTTTCTCGAACATGTGACATAGACCAACAGTTTTTTTTTGTGCCCGAAAACCATTGGATGCAAAATTTAGTGTAAATTGAGCCGCTTTTTAGATCTTGACCCACAATGACCCAGAAATGACCCACTAATCGAATTTTCTCGGACATGTGACCTAGCCCAATGATTTTATCGTGCTCGAAACTTGTAGGACACAAAATTTAATCAAAATCGTTAGAGCCGTTTTTTAGATAAGATTAATTTGATCCGCGTTGACCCAAAAATGACCCACTAATCGAAAGTTCTCGAACCTGTGACCCAGGCCAATAGTCTTCTCGTACCCGAAAATGGTCGGATACAAAATTTCGTCAAAATCGTTTGAACCGTTTTTTAGATACAATTAGCTAGACCATGACCCAAAATGACCCAAAATGACCCCCTAATCGAATTTTCTCCAACATGTGACCTAGCCCAATGGTTTTCTAGTGCCCCAAAACGGTAAAATACGAAATTTCGTCAAAATCGTTACAGCCGTTTTTAAGATAAAATTTGCATATATATATATATATATATATATATATATATATATATATATATCATATATATATATAACCACACACAAGATTTGCTCGTAGTCAAAGCACTTTATAACGAAATCGAAAGTGCTCCAAAGATTTACTCGTTATAACGTGCTTTCGTTAAAACGTTATAACGAAAGCACGTTATAACGAGTAAATCTTTAAGCACTTTCGATTTCGTTATAAAGTGCTTTGACTACGAGAAAATCTTGTGTGTGGTTATATATATATATATATATATATATATATATATATATATATGCAAATTTTATCTTTAAAACGGCTGTAACGATTTTGACGAAATTTCGTATTTTACCGTTTTGGGGCACTAGAAAACCATTGGGCTAGGTCACATGTTGGAGAAAATTCGATTAGGGGGTCATTTTGGGTCATTTTGGGTCATGGTCTAGCTAATTGTATCTAAAAAACGGTTCAAACGATTTTGACGAAATTTTGTATCCGACCATTTTCGGGTACGAGAAGACTATTGGCCTGGGTCACAGGTTCGAGAACTTTCGATTAGTGGGTCATTTTTGGGTCAACGCGGATCAAATTAATCTTATCTAAAAAACGGCTCTAACGATTTTGATTAAATTTTGTGTCCTACAAGTTTCGAGCACGATAAAATCATTGGGCTAGGTCACATGTCCGAGAAAATTCGATTAGTGGGTCATTTCTGGGTCATTGTGGGTCAAGATCTAAAAAGCGGCTCAATTTACACTAAATTTTGCATCCAATGGTTTTCGGGCACAAAAAAACTGTTGGTCTATGTCACATGTTCGAGAAAATTCAATTAGTGGGTCATTTTGGGTCATGGTCAAGCTAATTGTATCTAAAAAACGGTTCAAACGATTTTGACGAAATTTTGTATCCGACTATTTTCGGGCACGATAAGACTATTGGGCTTGGGTCACATGTTCGAGAACTTTCGATTAGTGGGTCATTTTTGGGTCAACGCGGGTCAAATTAATTTTATCTAAAAAACAGCTCTAACGATTTTGATTAAATTTTGTGTCTTACGAGTTTCGAGCACGATAAAATCATTCGGCTAGGTCACATGTCCGAGAAAATTCGATTAGTGGGTCATTTCTGGGTCATTGTGGGTCAAGATCTAAAAAGCGGCTCAATTTACACTAAATTTTGCATCCAATGGTTTTCGAGCACGAGAAGACTGTTGGGCTAGGTCACATGTTCGAGAAAATTCAATTAGTGGGTCATTTTGGTCATGGGTCATTATGGGTCAAGCTATTTTATCTTGAAAACGGCTAAGACTATTTACACTAAATTTTGCATCCTATGGTTTTCGGGGACGAGAAGACTGTTGGGCTAGGTCACATGTTCGAGAAAATTCAATTAGTGGGTCATTTTGGTCAGGGGTCATTATGAGTCAAGCTATTTTATCTTAAAAACGGCTCAGACTATTTACACTAAATTTTGCATTCTATGGTTTTTGGACACAAGAAGACTATTGGGCTAGATCACACGTCGGTCTTCCCTGCTCGTTAAGACTTACAAAAGTTTGATTTTCAAATGAAAATCTTTTACAAAATTTTCAGTAGTCAAAAACAAAGAGACAGGGAATGGGAGTATATACTATATATATTTAAAATGGTTTTCTATTTCTTTTTTCTTTTAATAAAATACAAACTACTCTTTGACATTTAAGGTTTTTTTTAATCTGACATTTGTTTCAGATGCATTATCATTTTCAAACAAGTATAATAAAAAAATAGATGATGTTTCATAATTTTTCAATTATCTCGCTTTTCTTTCAGCACTTTGGTGTCTTATGATGTTATCGTCTTAAGTTCACTGAAAGAAAATTAATCTATTTCAGTGATATAAATTATACACTTCACCGTAACTTTCATAGAGACAGATGTTTTCAGAGGAAAAATGAAAAGAATCATTTATATTTAATCAAATACTTATTTAGAGTTTGACGAACGATCTCCCGCTTAGAATAGATAGTCAATAAAAAGTCCAAAATTATATAGCAGGACTTTCGAAAGTATTAATATTTTCTTTCAAAAATGATTTATTAAAAATGCCTTTTCCTTATAATAAATAAACATGAACTATTATTTCTCATTTATGAGTTTGAAGTAGAGTTTTTTTAGGCACACTGTTATTTTTCCAAAATAAATAAAATTAGTTAATATGGCCCTAAAAAAATATTTTACTTTTCATTGTCTGTATATTCTAAATATAAGTAGGGGAGATGGGGGATGAATGGGACAAGGGATGGATGGGAAGTTCTCAATTTTTCAGGCAATAAACTTTTCTTTTAGTTGCTTCTTATCGTCATAGATTTCACTACCATAGTGTGCTTCAGAACCAAAAGCAAGACCACGTGGCTGTTTTCAGGTTTCTTCAAATTTGCATTTCCCGAAAACTCTGCTTAAAAGTAATTTTTTTTACATTTGAACTTACTTAAATATCTTATGCAATATAAACAATTAAGGTATGTTGTAGTTTTTTATTTAAAGGCTCAATATTGGTAATTAAACTGAATGAATATTAACCATTGTGACAAAATAATTTTTGAGACAAAATGGCTGACAATTGAATATATGCATCATGGGGATGATTGAACCATTTCAAATGGGATGAATAGAACTGTCTCATCCATCCCTAGAGGATGCTGAAAAATATATTTATTATCTAAATAATATTATATAGGTTGATAAATTAATAATTTATGGTAATTATTCTTTTAACATTTCATCCTCATTGTATCCATTGTCTTCAGCCATTGAATGCTTCCGTTTACGGGCCTTTTAAGGCAAAGTTGAGATAAGTCCAAAATGATTGGCTAACAAATAATCCTGGAGATCATATTACAATTTATAATCCCTCAGCTATTGCCAAGGAGGAATTTTTGTCAGCTTTTAGTCCTTAACATTGAATACGGGGAGGAAAATTCTTGTGTCCCATTCATCCCCGCTGTGTTTATGATTCGGACATAGAAGAACTTCTTTTTAAATTTCATTTATATTTCTGTATAATAATAATCTTGAATAAATATTATGCATAAGATGTAGTCAAACACTAAATGTATGACATGTGATATATAATATTGATAATAACTTAAATAAAATATTTAAAATAACGATTTTTGTGAAACTGTCTCATTCATCCCACCATCTCCCCCAACCACTGCTGACGCTAACGTAAATGAATTTTGTGTGACTGGCGGTATTTCTCGGCTTATATTAAGAAAACTATTGCATATAAAAATATGAAAATTGGCAGTTTTATAGAAAAATGTTCGATATACAAGCTGAAGCAGATAGGTTTTAAATCGAAAAAATATTTTAAGCACCATTTAGTGTTGATGTTGCGAACATAGGTCCGTTAAAAATTATGCATAACAATTTAATCATCTTTCGTAGACACATAGTTCGCAGGCTTGCGGTATGCAATGTGCCATCCTTTTTTTTATTATTTGGCAAATTCTTTGAGTTTATTTTTATTTTTTTTTATTTAAAACTTCATCATTTTAATAGAGATTTAATTTATATTTCGTAAAGGCAATTTTTTACCTATTTTCAATTTTTAAAACAGCGTAATTGATATTTCCTTTAAATTAAAAAATATATTTACATATCAATATTAAAAAGAGAAAAATTCTTGGAAACCAATTATAGAAGATTCAATCTCAGTATTTATTAATACTGAATTTGACTGAGATTTTCAGCATGAGAGTTACAGCATAACAAAAATCAGATTGCTTCAAAATATCAGACAACATAGAAATTCAAACAGCTATATCTCAGCCATATTGCAAGATAAAGTCAAAACAAACAACTTTTTTAATTTATAATATTTTTGTACATTGTTTTGAATTTTTGAAAATTAAAATTTTTTAACTGGCCGCCATTTCGAAACAAGAAGGCGCATGGAGTTGGCCAACGAACTCGGTCGAGGCCTTGGTATGTACTACACACATGCGCAGTCACATTTATGTTGGTTCATAAATATGTGAGTTAACAGCATAACAAAAACAGATTGCTTCAAACTGTAAGCCACCGAAGAATTTTAAACTGCCATATCTAAGCCCTTTTTCAGAGTAAAGCCAAAACAAAAATTGCTCCAGAATCCTTGTATCACGATCTTACACGTAGTGGAAACATTTTTTTTTTCAATTTATAATTTTTCGTACATCTTTTTGAATTTTCAAAAAATGTAAAAATTTTAACTGATTGCCATTTTGAAATAAGATGGCGGATGATGCTGGCTAACGCACTCGGTCGAGACCTTGGTATGTTCTATACACATACTCAGTCACATCCAAATCAGTTCATAAATAAGAGAGTTACAGTGTGACAAATGTCATATATATATATATAGAGAGAGAGAGAGAGAGAGATAAATCAACAATTGAAGCGGGGTGGTTTTGGGTGGGTGTGGGGGTCATGATGGGTATAAATATGCCAAAAGTTTTCCGGAACTGCTTTCTTCCGGACGGCTGCATTAGGTAACTGTTTTCCTCTTTTATAATGGAACTAGTATATACCCCCTGTGAAAAATGACAGGATATTGACTCAATATTCAATTTTTGAAATAGTTCAACGAATGGACAAAACATTCAAATTAAACATTAAAAAATAAATAAATAAATAAATAAAAAATCCATGAGTGAAATTTTCTGTAAAAAAAATGTTATCAATGAGTTTCTAAAGAGCTTGACTCACCACATAGCTCATTTTTTGATTATATAAGCAAAATTAAATGGAAATTACTCGGTACTATTTATTCCATATATTTTAATTACGTTTCATAAGAAAAAAAATAATTTGATTTGCGATGGAAACAAAATTTCAATCTTTGTTTGCATTATCTACCAGTAGATGGCGCCATCTTCCCTTATGCGGTCCAATGTTGCTTGTGATTGCCAAGCAAACCACCTTGACTGTCTTTCTCTAATTAATCGCCGTCTACGTTCAATCGGCGTTTCATCATTTTCATCAGGCATCGCTAAAACGATCTTTAAACTATATAAAAAACAATAAAAACTGATTTGATTGAACAGATTCAAATCCACCGCATGTTTGAACTTTGAAAGGGGGGGGGATGAGACTTATAGCTGCACGGCTGTAGTCCCGAATGATCCACAATCGTGTGTTTAAAACAGCATTTAAAAGATCAACAAAGATGTTAAAACAGTAAAACACACGTTGCCAATTGCGACTTAAAACGGCCTATAGAGGCGCTGATTGTAGCTGTTGCTACAGGAAAATTGTCCCTTTAACTAATGCTGAAGTTCCATTGAAACCATTATTTATTGTAAGCGAATTTGAAAGTATTAGATATTCAAATTTTAATAATTTTTACCTTGTCATATAATCACAGAACACAAATATCACATGAAATGGCTGTTAAATTATAAGTCAATCTTTCGTACACTTTTTAAATCAGAGCATAGCGTGATTTTAGAGGCTGCGGTGTGTGAACGGTGTTTTGTGAGCGTACACTGTTAAAAATTTGCAGCAAACTGTCCAGTCATTTGACCGTTTTTATAGAAAACGGTTACATAACCGTAACATAACTCTATTCTGACCATATTATTGCCTATATTATGGTCAAAATAGAGTTAAATTATAGTTATGTAACCATTTTCTGTAAAAACGGTCGAGTGACTGGAAAGTTTGCTGCAAATTTTTAACAGTGTAGCTCGTAGGGGCAGACCCCTAGCCGTGAAATAAAGTGATGATTTCTGTTTTACTTTTTAATCTTTTTTAAAAAAATGGTAGACTATTAAAAACACCTTTTTGAAATGCACTTTTTTAGAATGATTTTTTTAAAATTAATTTTCGAATAATAAAACATGAGGTAAGTTTTCTTATTTGCGAGTTTTTTTCGAAATCGAAAGTGCTCCAAAGATTTACTCGTTATAACGTGCTTTCGTTAAAACGTTATAACGAATTATTTCGTTGTATAGTAAGAAAGCCAATTACCCTGATTAATATGGTCTGAACGTAATCTGAGTATGCAGAATTCTATATAATGGAGACAATCATATAAAAGGACGTTTTATTACATAAAGATGTGTCTTAAAATAACTTTTGTTTAATAAAAAAAAAAGCTAGGCCTAATGTATTCATATTATATTAAGCCTCCATATTAAGGATCATTTTTACTACAAACAGAAAAGAGAAGAAAGGCGTTGATTTAAAAAGGAATTTCTAGGAAATCATATTTTTACGAATAAATACGAACAAGTCATAAAACAGAATTTTTATTTTGTGATAATAGATCTGGATGACTGAACTTCAGATAATTAGAGTTATTTGTATTATTTTAACGGTATATATATTTATATATCTTACTGTGCTACACATAAAAAAACTGGCAAATTTAATGTAAAAAAAAATATTCATTTAATTCTCTTAAAAGGCAGTTTTACATACCTATATAGGTTTGAAGAATGAAGTTAAAAAGCTCTGATTTATTTTCTTAATAACGTTGACTAATATTGTACACCCTATTTTGACAACATACATGTTAATTTCATTCGTTAACAAGTTTTCATTGTGCATGAAACATATGCATATAACTGTGCATATAACATTGTGCATATAACTGTAACACACAATTATCTGTAAATACTCAAGTACATCAGATGGTAAAATCTTCTCACCAGCTTCTAGAAGGATGTTTTCACTGACACTGCCAACCCACGCCTCATCTTTTGTACTTTTTTTTATGATGTTCTCTTCATCGAATTCTTCATTTGCCATTATATGTTTGAATCAACATTAACATATTGATCTAATTTAAACTCGGAAATCAGATTTAAAATGATGAAATAAGTTGTATTTTCCAATTTAGGTAAAGAAACAGTTTCATGATTGTTTGAAGGTGATGGAAAAAATCTCGAAACTGAAAAAGCATTAACAACAGAACATCGCACCATGCTGTATTTATCAGATAAATTGCTATCAGCTCGTCTATTTTTGTTTATTTCGTATATCTGAATTCACGATTATTTTTTCATAAGCATCTTCCAGTATTTAGCTTTAAACAAATGAATAACTCCTTGATCTCATGGTTGCACTTTGGATGTAGTGTTAGCTGGTAAAAGAAGTAATTTTATAAATTAAACACGAACAGAGCTCACATGCGAAGAGACGTTGAGACGGTGTCAAAAATAAGCAGAACTTTTCTTTTGGCTTTTTGCTTCTATTCGTCAAAATCTAAAATCCATTCTTTAAAAAGGCATTTCATCATTCAAGCTTTTCAATTACGCATGTACATTGCAGGCAAAGTTTTTATTACGTATTTAGGGATACACCGTGGATTCTTTGCTTTTCCAATTACAAGATGTTTTCGCCTTTCAGAGAACATAATGGTAATGAAAGTCGGTCTTTGCTCCTCTTCCAAAAGTGACAAGTTTCTTTTTTTAGTCAAAGTTTTATCAGGCATCCATATTAAATATATCTTTTTAACCGTAATCCTAATAAATGTTTGAGTTTTCGTTCTTTCATTCTTCAATTGTTTATTCTGAAACAGAGGCTGCTTCTCCACATAATTTTTTACACACAATTTCATGTCTTTTTTTTTTAATTTACTCAACCAATCATCATGAAAGTCTTTATATGTACAAGTGTTTCGGCAAATGCAAATGCTTTTTATTGCAAAATACTTCTACTAATATTGAAGTTTTTCGATCTTGCATCTTTAAACCATGAAAAGAATACTTCCTCCAAATCTTCATATTTCGCTGTGCATATACGATGAGGAAACTGCACTCCTTTTGAATATTTTAATAATTTTTTCTCAATTTTTCAATTGTTGAGAGTGCTACTTAGAATCCCAAATTTTTTTGCTACATCGCTTATTTTGACATCATTTTTGACGCATTTTATAATTTCAACTTTCTCTTCTAAACTCGATTTTTTTTTTTTTTTTTTTTTTTTTTTTTTGACAGACATGGTCAGTTTACAAAAAGTTTTAAAAATTAGCACGCGATAAATTTACACGAAAAGCAAATGTCAATGAAATCAGTCATCAAATAAAAAATAACAACATTCCAGTTCAGCTAAGCTGTCTTAAAATACTGCCCCTCCCCTAAATCTTTCTTGGAAGTATTGAAAATATGTGACTGGTCGTAGACAAAAAGATTGAAGGTTGTCTCATAGAAAAAAATAGCTGGTATTTAAAAAATAAAATTCTATTTCCCAGCCATTTTTTAAGTGAAACATTCCCTATATCGTTCTTTTTATCAATTTTCATGCTCGAATTGCTTTCGTTATATCGTGCTTTTCGTTATAAATATTTCGTTATATCGTTTCGAATTCAGTATTCAATAACAAACAGGCCAACTAAATGGTTATCCGCATTTCGTTATACCGTGCTTTTCGTTATATCGTAGTTCGTTATAAAGTGCTTCAACTGTATTAGAATATATGATACTGAGCGTGAATTGTTTAGTTCCCGGAGAAAAATCGAGTTTCAAAGAATTTGTTTTACACTTTCATATTGTACACGTACCCCAAAAAATCTGCAATGTACATCCTTGAACCGCAAAACTTGAAACGAGAAGACTTTTATAATATTAATATAGAAGATGAATTTCATATATTTTTTACAAATATTTTTTCTCTACAAGTTTCAGTTCTTCAAAGTTCTATAAAAATCTGTAATGTATTTTACTGAACTACAAAACATTGATAAATGCTCACTGGTTTTAAACGGTATAACGTTTCTCTATTTCAATATTTTAACTAATTCAATTTTTCACTAATTCACTAGTTTAACTAAATCAGAAAAATGTCAACTTTCAATTTCACTAATATCATAAAAGTACCTTTTTTAAATATAGATTGAATCTCAATTGAAATAATGACATTTTAAATAAAAAATTTAAAATAAAACCTCAAAAAAATAGTCAAATTTTAAAAACGATGGCACATTGCACAACGCAAGCCCGTCAAAAAATCACTAATCACATTATTTACCACAAATCACATTATTTATTAGTATTTATTGGCATTTATTTATAATGATGGTATCTTTAAACAGTGTTATTCAGTGTAGAGGGAACTGACAACTGAAATATAAAACAACTTTTTCCGAGTTATCAACGAGCTTGTAAAGCGTACCTTTATCTTCAGAAACCCCTGACAATGATAGATTTCTGAGAATTAATGAAACATTTCTGAAACAAAAGTTTCTTTTATTCGTCGTAAATTTCCGAAACGTTTCCGAGTTGTTTTTACTGTATGAGCACTGTAAAAACTACTCGGAAACGTTTTCGAAAATTAAGCGCATAAAAAAAACTTTTGCTTCAAACTTCTTCTTTAAATCTAGAAAATCTATTAATTTCAGTGATTTCTAAAGATAAAGAGGAGCTTTCGGAATAGGGGATTATACGGAAGAGGGTTTGTTATATTTTTGTAAACCTTAAGAAAGATAGGCGACTAAAATTAAGAGATTAAAAGATTAAGAAACATTTGCCTTTTTACAATAGATAAATTTACAAGATATAATCTTTTAAAGAATAGTCAAAAACTTTTTTTTTCTAATAAAGACTTCTATTCTGAAAAACGCCAAAAAAAGATAAGATAAAATTTAGAAACATTTGTCATTTTTTTTACAATGGATGAATTTACAAGATATAAGCTTTTAAAAATTAGTCAAAGACTTTTTTCTAATAAAGAATCTTCTATTTTGAAAAACGTCAAAAAAGAAAAGATAGAACATTATTTAGAAACATTTGTTTTTTTTCTTTATAATGGATGAATTTACAAGATGAAAGTTTTTAAAGATTAGTCAAAGACTTTTTTCTAATAAAGAATCTTCTATTTTGAAAAACGCTAAAAAAAAGAAAGCAAAGAAATTAGAAACATTTGTCTTTTTTTACAATGGATGAATTTACAAGATATAAGCTTTTAAAAATTAGTCAAAGAATTTTTTCTAATAAAGAATCTTCTACTTTGAAAAACGTCAAAAAAGAAAGATAGAACATTATTTAGAAACATTTATCTTTTTCTTTACAATGGATGAATTTATAAGATATAAGTTTTTAAAGATTAGTCAAAGACTTTTTTCTAATAATGAATCTTCTATTTTGAAAAACGCCAAAAAAATGACAAAATATAGTTATGAATTATTATTAAATAAAATTAAGAAAACTCCGTTTTTTACAAGTATTTTTCAAACATTTGATAACATTTTTCATTGGCACTTTCATAGCCGTTGCACCCGGCATGTACCTATATTTATAATTATATTTTTATTGTTTTGAAATTCATTTACATTAAATAATAACTCATATCTTTAAAAACTTTCAATATCATGAAAAATAGTAAATTTTTCTCTTCCTTTTTGGCATGCATTCATACTTTATTGAAAGAAACATTTTCTAAAATCTCTAATAAATATTGGAAGATGAATGTCATATTCCTTTCAGAAGCATTTCACTAAGTGTCATAAAAGTCTGTAATTTATATGTGAACTGTAAAACTTTGATAAATGGACTCAGATTTAAAAGGATATCATTTAACTCTCTTCAACTAATACGAGCAGGGAAGACCGAGCAATGCTCGGTCAAAATTAAATTTGAGTTCAAATATCATGACCCATGACCAAAATGACCCACTAATTGAATTTTCTCGAACATGTGACTTAGCCCAACAGTCTTCTCGTGCCGGAAAACCATAGGATGCAAAATTTAGTGTAAATTGAGCCGCTCTTTAGATATTGACCCACAATGACCCAGAAATGACCCACAAATCGAATTTTCTCGAACATGTGACCTAGTCTAATGATTTTCACGTTCCCGAAACTCGTAAAATACAAAATTTAATCAATATCGTTAGAGCCGTTTTTTAGATAAAATTAATTTGACCCGCTTTGACCCAAAAATGACGCCCTAATCGAAAGTTCTCGAACATGTGACCCAGCCCAATTGACTTCTCATGCCCGAAAATGGTCGGATACAAAATTTCATCAAAATCGTTTGAACCGTTTTTTAGATACAATTAGCTTGACCATGACCCAAAATGACCCAAAATGACCCACTAATTGAATTTTCTCGAACATGTGACCTAGCCCAACAGTCTTCTCGTGCCCGGAAACCATTGAATGCAAAATTTAGTGTAAATTGGGCCGCTTTTTAAATATTGACCCACAATGACCCAGAAATGACCCACAAATCGAATTTTCTCAAACATGTGACCTAGTCTAATGATTTTCACGTGCCCGAAACTCGTAAAATACAAAATTTAATCAAGATCGTTAGAGCCGTTTTTTAGATAAAATTAATTTGACCCGCTTTGACCCAAAAATGACCCAAAAATGACCCCCTAATCGAAAGTTCTCGAACATGTGACCCAGCCCAATTGACTTCTCATGCCCGAAAATGGTCGGATACAAAATTTCATCAAAATCGTTTGAACCGTTTTTTAGATACAATTAGCTAGACCATGACCCAAAATGACCCAAAATGACCCACTAATCGAATTTTCTCGAGCATGTGACCTAGCCCAATGGTTTTCTGGTGCCCCAAAACGGTAGGATACGAAATTTCGTCAAAATCGCTAGAGCCGTTTTTAAGATAATTTTTGCATATATATATATATATATACAAGATTTGCTCGTATTAGAATAATATGATTAGAACGGTGGTACCAGAAGACGCAAAAGGCATTCAAAGAGAAAAGGAGATAAAACATAATGAAAAACCAAAGAAGGCTTTTTGGATATCTTTTTTGAAAAAGTGACTGTGTATCCAGGACTACCACTGGCGACTATTATTTTATCTTTTTTTCGATCACTCTTTCTAAACAAGAATCTCCATGGTACATTTGTACCAGTCTTCAAGGTAGATTGTTATTGTTTTGAAATTGTGGTAGACAAAATAATAAAATAAGTAGTCACCAGTGAAATACCTGGTATATATGAAACAAAACCAAGGACACCTTTAAAAAGACAAAATTTAGTTATCATTTATTATGAAAAAATTTTAAGAAAATTCCGTTTTTAACAAGTACTTTACAAAGCTATTTTTAAAATAAATTATCTACCATTTTCAAAGATAATTTTAAAACACTTTTTTTTTTCTAGCATCCAAATTCAGAATGAATTTATGAGTTCTCTGCAAGAAACTTTTTCTAATATTCTGGATAAGTATTGAGCTAAATATCTAAGATGAATGTCACATTCTCTTTAGAGATATTTCTTTCTAAAATTTTTAATTCTTCTAACTTCCACAAAAGTATGTAATTTATATCACTTAAATACAATACTTTGATGGATATACATAGATTTAAAAAGTATTATGTAATTTTTTATCATTAATATTAGGATGGTGCTATCAGAAAACACAAAAGGTACTGAAATATAAACTAAAAGAAAGGGCTATGAAAAGTCAAATATACACTCTAAAATTGGGAGGAGTGAGAAGTTGACTCTTTGGAAGAGTGAGAGGCATTTTCATTCTTTTTGGAGTGAATTTTATAAAAATACACTCCTTAAAGAGTGGAATTTTCCACTCCCTAGAAAGGAGTGAAATATGTCACTCCGTTGTCGAGAGTGACTGTCTCACTCCTTTGACAAGAGTGAAATATTTCACTCCGCTGAAGAGTGAAAGCCTGGCATTATATAATTTTGTCCATATTTAATTATTGAGAGAAACGAAATTATCATTTTTTCTTTTTCTTTTGAGGTAGATTTCGTAAGAAATACAACCTATTACATTCTCTCCTATGTTGGAATTTCTGAAAATTTTTGCAGTTCTTTGCCGATCATGACCCCTAGAACCCCCCCCCCCCCCCCCAGTTCAAAACTTTATATATCTGTCTGCAAATCTCTTCCAAACTGATACATATAATTAAGGGACATAAAATCTTGGTCAGGTTCGTTAATGGGCAAAATCGAAATGGGGGGGGGGTTGTGAAAACAGAAAAAAAATCCATAACTTCTTAATTATGATACGTATCAAATCCGTTTAAAGTTATTATTACTTCTAGGAAAAGGGCCGAAAATTTATGTATGACAGATTTTTGATATCATTAAAAATGGCCTCAAGGGGGGGGGGGGGGAATAGGAGTTTAAGAAGAAAAAAATTCATAACTTCGTCAATTCACAAGATATCCATCCGCTTCTTGGAAAACATGAAAAAAAAATTGAATGCACTTAAAAAATATATTAATATAACAAAGCATACCTTTTATTATACACGTGAAATACCACTGCTTCGACCGATCGATGGTGTCTTTTTTTTCTTTTAGACATTTCAATATCAATTTTGCTTTTTAACCATAAATATAAAATAAACCTATGTGGAGAATTGATATTTTATCTTTTTTGTACTACTATTTATTTTTTTTAATCATTGTTCAACAGTATATAGTGCGGTTATTTTATTTTTGTGGTAACACTAATTTGAGGAAAAATCTTGCATTTCATTTATAAAAACAATGCCGATTTAATTTTTAATTAATAGCAATATTTAATCAAAAACCATGTTTTAACGAAATGTGGGGATAGTACTATGTCAGAAATTGCTTCAAAAACCTTTCGAATGAGGATACCTCATTTGTTGTTGTGTGTTTTGTAAATTCATAGAAAAAAGGATGTTGACAACAGAAATAACATGTATGATTTTATAATAATAGGAATTTGCAAAATAGCGCTAATTTACTGAAAACTACGGTCAAAAGATAAGAGTTTATGTTTAAAACACAAATTAAAGTGAAATCACACGTTGTTAGTCATAGAATATCCATCTATTTCGTTAGAAACTTTCAGTCCCCCTGAGTCTCCGTTTCAAATAAATTTCAAACACATGAACAAGGGAAATAAAATTAAAAATTGACTTCTACGGTGGATTCAGGGGGACAGCCCCTCCCCCCCCCCCCCCCCTCTGACGAAAAAAATCTTAGTCCCTTATTTTTTTGGTGTTTAATTATTATAAATTCACAGGGAAATAATAAGTTTTATAATTTTTAAAAACAATTTAATATCATATTTTAATTTTTAAAATAATAATTATTAGTTGATATTTTAAACAGAAACGGGATTCCAAATTTCCATAAGCGATCGCAAAATTCAGATTATGATGAGACCAATCAGTGGTCTCTATATAATGTTTAACCAGTGTTGAATTCAGACACTTTTCTACGGGAGGGATTTCTGTTGCCCCAGAGGGGACACTGTAGAGTTCCTGGGGGGAAATTGCATTTTTTATCTATTAAAAGCATAAAATTTCAAATCTTCCGGGGGAACATTCCAATGTTCCGGTGATACCCCCCCCCCCCCCCCGGGCTACCCCATGAATTCAACAATGTGTTTAGCAACACTGATTTCAAAGTTGTATATACAAAATAGTGACCACTCTAGCATTAATAAAGTGTATGAAAATACAGATTAGGTTATCAAGGCTTTCAAAAGTTAATGAAGGAATAATATTTTGGATTTTCTACATCTAAAGCAAAAATGTGTTGTATGAAAATTGCTTTTAAATTCTTTTAAATTCGATACATTATTTGCAAGTGTTATGTCAAAATCTTTTTTTAAGCTATTTTTCCTCGCTCTGAAAATGTAACAACTGTAGTAAGTATACTATTTAGATAATTGATAAATTTAACGCCTGTAAATAAAAAGTTTCTGACCGACCGACGATAAAAAGCTTTCGCTTCATTGCAAATGCTGACGTAATTATTATTATTTTTAACAGACCGCAGAAGACCACTGCGTTCTTTGTTTGGAAATGTGCATGCTGATTGGCTAATATATCAGTTCAACGATATAGTAGTTAGAAGAGGTGTACGTGTTCGTAGTTTTTACAGCGGAAAATTATGTGATTACATTTTTGTATTTTGTGTTATTCCATGTGTGTGTTACAGTAATGTGTGTTACAGTTACATGTGCGCTACAGTATGGGTGTCTTAACCCCCTGACCGCCGAGCAAAAGGGCAAATTTGTAATGTTGTTTTCTCTGTAATTGTCTTAAAATGTCAAAAAAAGATGAATTTTCCAACTTGATATAAAAAATTTAATTACGTATATGAGTATAATCCTTGAGAATATTCATCATTACTCGATGTTTTAAAAGTGCGTTATATTTGTGGAATTATATTTATTTAATGAATGCTTCCATTGCAGAGAAACCTACAACATAGTGTTTTTCCCGTTCATCACCAAGACCGTGCTTTTTAAATATTTTTATAAAATCCGACTGGTGAGTTTTTTTTTTGCAGTCGGGTATGTTTTTTTTTTTTTTTTTTGTTTCAAAAGTATTGTATCTGTAACTTTTTTTCAATCAAGAATTTTGATATTTTCATCAATTCGGATCGCAAAACCGTGCTTTTTTTATGTTTTGCCAGAAGTGTTTAAATATTTTTATAAAATCCGACTGGTGAGTTTTTTTTTGCAGTCGGGTGTGTTTTTTTTTTCCGTTTCAAAAGTATTGTGTCTGTAACTTTTTTCAATCAAGAATTTTGATATTTTCAACTATTCGGATTGCAAAACCGTGCTTTTTTTTATGTTTTGCCAGAAGTGTTCGACTAAATTATCAAAAGTAAGTACTAGTATACACAAAAAAACGATTAATTTTCGTTTTCAAATAAAACTTTTGTATGAATATTATTACTTATGTATTATTATTTAATTCCTATTTAAATTAAATTGATAAGAATAATGTCTATTTATTACATTTGTATCTTTTTAAATCCAATAAATATATTTTAATGTTAAAAGATTTCTGTATTTTTTTTTTTTTTTTTTTTCAATTACGTTCTTATCACTTTCAAAATTTTCAAAAATAACAAATTTGTTTAATATATCTTTATATCTCCACTGTATCAATAAATTTTTTTATTGTAAAGAATCTGGATTATTGATTAACTCACAGCATTGATTTTATTCTTATGTATTCACACAAAAATTAATCAATAATTTTCGTATTATATTTTTTCCACCAACCGATAAAAGTATAAAGAAATTCAGAAATACATTTTTTTAAATGTGATTATATGTTGTTACTCTGACTGTAAAAATATCAGTAATATATTATATATATACTTACTTTAAAATATGCCTTTTTATAAAAAGCAATAACAGAAAATTATCAAATCTTATGCTAAAAAAAAATGCTGTGTTTAAAACGTCTTTTTTTTTTCTTTTTTTTTTTTAACATTTTGATATGTTAAGGAATTTAATGTTGCTTTGATCAGTATGCGGAATCCTTATAACATACTCTTTCGCGGTCAAACACCTGTTGTGACCCATCTTTTATATTTTATAATTTGAGATGTACAATTTTTTTTCTTTTTTTTTTTGGGGGGGGGGGATCTTTTTAACATTTTTTTATGTGGGGGAGGGTGATTGATTTTCGTCAAATCTGATTTGTTAAAATTAAAAAAAGTAAATAAATATATCATTATTTACTTTGATTTATTGCTAAAAATTTTAGTTTTCGGTTTTGCAAAACTCGAGATATTGAAAACTAATTTTAATATTGATTTTTTTATTAATTACTTTTACTAAAAAGGTTAAAAATAGAAAATAGAAAAAACTAGACTTTTACATCTTTACATTTTTGCATATTTGTGGTCTAAATAATTTTCTAAGGCGTTTTCATTGTTTTAATAAAATTCCGAATCTAAATTTACTGATTCTACTATTTTTCTTTCTTTCTTTTTTTTTATCTTTTTTTTAATTCTAGACTGTTAAACTGTATTGTACAAGATCTAAAATGTAGGTTTTTCAGTAAATTTTAATATGTTTTGACATAAAAAAAATCTTTCCTTCTTTCTTTATATATTATATATATATATATATATATATAAAAGATTATCATAACATAAACCTAGTTTTTATGTATATGTTAGTATTTAAATGAAAATATAAAATATTCAGAGAATGAAAAGAGCTTTATTTGCTATTATTATTGTTTTTATTATTATTATTATGGAACAATTCTATTCAAATCTTAAAACAAATCAAAGCATACTTCAAGTATAGAAACTTGTACTTTATACTAAGAAAACATACTATATGGTACAAAATATTTATTTTATATCAATTTTAATTTGATGATCCTTTAAACAATTCAGCAGAAGTATTTTTCAACAGTTATACATCTGAAAAAATCTCATTTGAAGGATAAATAGCTAATTTTGATGAAAAGTGGTACTGTTCTTCTAAAACAAAATTGCAGTTTTAATCTAATATTGCAGAGTTGAATTTTCATTCTAAGATGATTTAAGAAAAAAAAATGGCTTAATAATGCTTAAAAAAGTGTGGTCAGAAATGGCTGCCAATTGCTCACAAAAATGGCCGCGATTCAGACGTTTCAAGTGTCTGAAATTCAGACACTATTAAGTGTCTTAAATTTTAAGACACTTTAAAGTGTCTCTTTTTTTAACCATCCGTTTCAGACACTTAAGTGTCTGAATTTCAGACATTTCAGTTTACAGTGAAGAAAGAAATAATATTAACTGATTAAGATTTTGGTTAATTACTTGCCCTTATAGGCTTTTTAAAACTATCATATCTTTATAAGACATGCAATGAAAGCAAACACAATAGTGATAAGCTTGGAATAAAATATTTTAGTTTATTTCTGTCAGTAACCTAATTTAATTCATTATGTAACTCTAATTGAATTTTTCCTTAAGAGTTCAGTTACTGTTACAAACTATGAATTAAATAAATATTGCCAATAAAGTATTTTATTCCAATCTTTACCACGCTTGTGTCTATTTTCATTGCATGCTCTAAAATATATGATTATTTTAAAATGCCCATAAAAGAAATATAAAAAAAAAATAGTTCTCTCCATAAAAAGTGAACATTCACTCCTATGAAAGAGTGACTATTCACTCCTGTGAGGAGTGAGAAATCCACTCCTTTTGCAAGAGTGAATAGTCACTCCTATGAAAGAGTGGATAGCCACTCCTATGAAAGAGTGACTATTCACTCCTATCAGGGTGAAAAAACCCACTCTTTCTGCAAGAGTGGATAGTCACCCCTTTGAAAGAGTGAGTATCCACCCCTGTTTAGAGTGAATATTCACTTTTCGGGAGTGAGTATTCACTCTTTCAGAGAGTGAACAATTTCACTTTTGCCTAGAGTGAATAGTCACTCTAAAGAGGTTGGGCAAATTTTGACTCTGCGATAGAGTGAATATCCACTCCTCCAGAGTGAATAGTCACTCTTTCTTATTTAGAGTGTATTTTGACAGATATCTATGTTGATAAAATAGCAGTGTGTCTGAAACAGAATTCTACTCCAGGATAAAATTATAAATGACAAAAAGCAGTTTTTGTTTTATTATGGTAAAATATAATTTAAGAAATATACTCTTAAAAGATACTTTTTCTGAGATCTTTTAAAAACCTTTTATTATTTTAAAAAGAAAATCAGCTATTTTTTTTTTTACATTGAGCATATATTGTTATTTTCGAGGTAAAAAACTTTTCTTCCTAATCTAGATAAATTGTTGTTTAAATGAAATCTTTAATCGAAAAAGATTACATTTAAACAATTTCTCAAAAATTGCATTACTTAAGCTATAATGCAGTAAGCTATTGTATGATAGAACTAAAATACCAAGATTTTAATTACTCTTAAAGATCTGAGATAATATTTATAAAGATTCATTATTTTAATATTTAATAATTTAAATAATGTTAGTATTTTTTAATATTTGAAAATTATACGTTGTTAATATTATCTAAGAGAATTTATTACCAACTTTTAACATTTTAAACACATATGCTACCAAAAAGAAAATGTGTCAAGAAAATTTACAACAAACACTTCAATTTTCACGAAATTTAAGTTTTGTTATATAACATCTTCTTCCACTATCGGTCCAATTCGTTTCCACCTTAAACAGAGTATACTGTGTATATATACAATATATATATATATATATATATATATATATATATATATATATATATATATATATATATATGATACATTCCTGTCGAAAATTGGCACATTATAGACGATCGCTATTGCCGTCGACTTGAACGTTCTTTCCACCAGACAATCGGAACATCTCAGTCCGAAACCACTAAAATTACCTGATAATCATATCGAGGTAGCCGCAGTCGAGATCGTTGAAATGTAGTCATGACACCCGGACATGGCATCACTTCGAGTCACTCACCATGAAGACAAATCTCGAAGTATATCACATCGGAAATCGTAGTGATTTTGCAGTCGTAAAAATTGAGCAGAGGCAGTGAAATCCAGAAGAAATTTCCCAAAAACATTAAAAAGAAGACTTAATAACTTAATAGATGAGCAGTGGCTTTATTGTGATCACAGAGATGAAAGCAACTCCACCAACTTTCGCTTCATTAAAACTGAACACATTTGAAGATCTTGAAGAATTAGCAGAGCTTGAAGAACATAATACCGATGCATTAGTGTAGACTCCCCAGTGACGGCAATTAGATGACAACCACTAATTCGTGTAAATTCTGTCTCCGAAGCCAGTGTAACCGTATAAATACTTCAAAATTTGGCCCAAAGGTACAAAACGCGCGAACAAGCAGGTCCACTCGCATCCATGTTCGGAGGGTGCTAGGGGGATAAAGAAGGCGGAGCTTTCTCGCTAATGGATGAAAAAATGAGGCCACGAAGACGTGTCTCTGACGTATGATTAAAACTCTTTAACAGAAGCGGCAAATTAAAAAGGTAAAAAGGCCTTTGGGCGCGAAAACCGCTTGGAATCATGGGATGCCGAATGAATTAAATAGAAATAAAAATGGTATTATAAAAGTTCCAAAGAATAAAAATTAAATGTCTCAAAAGAAGAAATTAGGCAGGTGCGTTTAGAGGCAGTGTTGCAATTTAAGAGAATAAGGTTTTAATAAATACGTGTAGCTTTTAACAGATTAAGATTTTTAGAATGATAAATAACAGAATATTTTGATTAAGTTATGGAATAAAATACAAAATAGATTTAAGAGCTATTTTAAAAAGAGAGGGAAAAAAGAATTGAAGAATTTGGAATAATTTAACTAAAGAAATAGGGCGAAAATTTTTTATTATTACATATATATATATATATATATACAGTGTGTCCGAAAAGTCTGGAAACGGTCAAATAACTCGAGAAATATACATCGGATTGAAAAACGGCAAAATGCATGTACAATATTTTTGAAAAATCTATTTAAGGATATGAAAGTTGCCCCCCGCCCCCAACTTTTCCTCCCGGTATAAAAGGGGGGAAACTTTGAAATCTTAAATGATGACCCCCATTTTTTTATTGCAGATCCGGATTCTACGGGAAAAAATACGTAACTTTTGTATTGAACATTTTCTTCGAAACATTGTAGATGGCGCTGTAATCGAATGCAATGCTGTGAGAATCGTTATCATTGCAATGTCTGAAAACGCTCCAATAACTCGAGAAATATACATCAGATTGAAAAACAGAAAAATACGTGTTTAATATTTTAGAAAAATGGCAACCTTCATATCCCTAAATAGAATTTTCAAAGCTATTGAACATGCATTTTTCCGGTTTTTAATACGATGTATATTTCTCGAGTTATTCGAGCGTTTCCAGACATTTCAATGGTAACGATTCTCACGGCATTGCACTCGATTACAGCGCCATCTACAATGTTTCGAGAGAAAATGTTCAATACAAAAGTTACGTATTTTTTCCCGTAGAATCCGAATCTGCAATAAAAATAGGGGTCATCATTTAAGATTTCAAAGTTGCCTCCCTTTGCCCCCCCCGGGGAAGCAAAATTGGGGGGGGGGCAACTTATATATATATATATATATATATATATATATATATATACATACCCTGTATATATATATACACAGGGTTTAACCCTGTATATATATATATATACAGATGTACGTTGGTTGGTCCTAAATTAGTGATAAAATTTTGCATTGGCGCTTTGATAGCCATTATACCCGAAAAGTACCTATACTTATAATTATATTTTTATTGCTTTTGGAATCCATTTACATTTAATAATAACCAATATCTTTAAGAGCTCTCAATATCAATGTGCCGCGTGTTACTGATTCTAAATCATATTTTTCAAATACTTTGATTTACTCATTTTTTTTTTATTTTATCTCTTCCATATGAGCTTCAGTAATTAGTAAATGCATATTCAAATCAAGAGAAAAGTAATAAAAAGTGTGCAAATGGCATATGCATATAAGAGTGAAAATTTCTCTACATATTACTTTTTTCTAGAATAAATGGGAGAATACAATACATTTTCCCCATTAAATTTAAAATTTATTTTTTATTTTCAAGCTTTAAACTGGAACTTTATTAAGAAAACATACCTTTTCAGAATAAAAAAGGAATAACATATTAATATTTCTTAGATGCAGAGAGTATTTTTTTGTGCTTACATGGCTGTTTGAAATTAATTACTGACATATTCGCTTCAGTGATCTTCAATTGTATTTACAAGTTCTAAGAAGAGAATTACATAGAAGTTTAATAATGGGAAATTTTTCGGGTGCAAAAAACTAATAATTATATTATGCGTAGTTTATTTTGTGAAAATATAAATATCATTTCCAGTATTAATTCTTATATTTTCAAAGAATGTGTGTGGCTGATGTGAAAATTAAACAAGAAGGGTAAAAACTACATTATTAGCAGGTTTTATTTAGGAATTTAGGTAAGTTGCATTATTAGCAGGTTAACTTGATCACGTGATGGCCAAGTGGAGGTGAAAGTATCGCGGCTTGTCTCTTTCGCTTGCTGTAATCGATATATAATGTGTGTATGTATGTATATACGCAATTTAACCATGAATTACTAAACTATTTGAATGAGACGTTTTACACTACAACTCTTTTTCACCATGGAACGTTTTGAACTAATAATAGTCATCGTATTATACATAGTTTATTTATTGGGACGTGTAATTTTTTTTAGATTGTCTACTTCACACGAAAAAGGAGCGATGCAGAGAATTAAACTGCCTTTGTAAATAACAGAGTGGCGACATACGAGTAATAAAGTCTGATTGGACGAGAAAGTTTTGATGAAAGTTCAGGAAGTATGGCATAAATCGCAAAAATAACGGTTCTTGACTTATACACTCGTTTACTCGAACTTCTATAGACGAGTGTTAAATAGATTTGAAGTAAACAAAATTATTACGTCTGAACATATTTATATTTATATTAAAATCATTAAAATTACAGACATTACATTACAATTACATAAAACATTAAAAACATATTAAAAATGGACGTTTCGGATTTACATGAAAATTCCTCATCAACAAACATTTTTCTTAACGTAAGTCACAGTTCAAAAATATCAACACATAGAAAATGCAACGAATCAAAATGTCGAGGTCAAAGTTACAGTTATAATAACACGGAGTATTCATTCGGGTTTGCACCTGCTTCATTAAGAGGTAAATAATGATATACGAAATGGTATACGAAAATTACAGATTTACCTCTTAACGAAGCAGGTGCAATCCCGAATGAATACTCCGTGTTATTATAATTATCACTTTGTCCTCGACATTTTGATACGTTGCATTTTCTATGTGTTGATATTTTTTACTGTGACTTACGTTAAGAAAAATGTTTGTTGATGAGGGATTTTGAGTGTTAAATAGGTCTGGAATGTGGGTTGACAAATTTAGGTGAAAAGCCTCCGTTCTAAACTCACGCCCTGTGCGTATCTCGCCACTCTATTATTTATAAACGCACTTTTCTGGTAAAAACATTCGTTAAAATGAATGTGGATAAATATAAAGGGTTGCCACAAACACTCTATTGTGTCAAAACCACTATAGCTAAAATACATCAACTTGCGCGCAATGCGTAGGAAAAAAATAGGCAATGTTAATAACGTGAGTGTTTTGCACAATTGCAAGAAGATCGTGAATTAAGAAATGGATACTCTCATTTAAAAAACAAAAATCAAAAACCTTTCTTTATACAATTTGTGTAAATAAATAATATTATACTTACTAATATAATTATACTTACCTATCTTTAAAAAAGTAGAGATTTGGTCAGTTTTGTTGCTAGAACTTTTATTTTTTGTATTTTGAATTCAGAGGTATTATATTTCTGTCTATCTGTCTGTATATATTATATATGTATGTGTGTGTGTGTGTATGCAGTGTTGGTACACTTGAAATTTCTTGGTTTTAAACCAATGGTTGAGGCTGAGCGCTAAGGTGACGGTAATTGATAGTTACAGATGTGTCAGTTGTATGATTTTTCTATGCCTTAAGCCAAACTTAATGTAAAGATTTTCAACATACTAAAAATAAATCAAACTTATGTAAAAAACAGTCCAAAGAGCCTCTGAAATCTTCTCATTAGTAGTTACGCAAAAATTATGTACTAAAATTATGTGTCCAATCTAAGATTGGAATTCAATACATAAAATCTACACAAAAGTTTTTTTTTCAGTAAATAAAACACTTTACTAATGAGTATTTTCTGTAATCTTAGTCTTCATCGCAACAACCGTTACAATGGTAGTTTTCTTCTGTGACTCGGTATGTTTTAATTATAAAAGATGCAAAGCTTTTCCGATTGTTATAAATCAATTATAAACATTATCGATTACTCATAGATTCACCAAAAACATCTGTACTCAACGACATATGTATTATTTTTTTTATTTTAAAAATAGATATTAGCCGGTTAAAATACACAGGGTGTATAAAAATTAGAAAATAAATAAATAATATAAAAAATAAGAATCCGAAATAAACTATTGGATATTTATTAAAATAATCGTTATTTATTCAATACCAGTTGAAAGACTTTCTATAAGGATTCAGTTAACTTTTATTGTTCGAAATAGTTTGTGAAAAAAACTTTTATATTTACATAATCTACTCTATATTTTAACTTGGGTAAAAAATCTCTTACTGTTAATCGGTATATTTTGTAATCTTATTTTAAACTATTACTGTTACCGAATCTTTTGAATTATATAATGTGTGTTATGTACAAAAAAGTTTTCGTACATTTTTTATACGCGAGATATTAAAAAAAAATAGATAAAAAAACACTATTTCTTATTTTATATAATTTATTTACCAATGCATTGAACGCGATTGGGGATAAAACAATTTTCCATCGTAGACAGTATTCTGACTTATGCAAAAAAGTAAAACAAAAAATGACTTTTTTTTTTTTCGTCTGATACAAAAGTTTGTTTCAGTGTGACATTTAACATTAGAACTACCGAAGCGAGTTATCTATAACCCAAGGTGTGATTTTTCTCTCGTATCACTGTTGTTTTTCAGAATAAAACTTTGAAATTGCTTGACTTTTCCTAAATATACAGAATAATGCCTTAACACGAATTTAGTTTAAATCCAACGAATACTTTTTTTATCTACGGATCTGTATACCTAAAATTACCGCGCGTAAAATGTAAGTAAAAAATCATGGAGGTATATGTATAGTTAATTTTTATTCAGTTTCAATATCCTATTAATCTATAGGAACATTTTTACAAAATCCAAATCGATAATTAAATATTTATACACTAATTAATTTTTCAGCAGAGCTATTTGCCTCATGCATACCAACGGTGTTGTGCTCATGATTGACTTTCCATCTTGTGCTGCATGGTTGTAGCCTTACCATATAAGACTGAGAGAATACTAGACTGGATGTCGTCTGAATAGCTTAATTGATAAAGCACTTGGTGGGCTATACCAAGGGATCCGGGATCGAACCACGGTCTGGGCATTTTTTCACTCTAATGGTTGTACGCTGTTTAGTAAAGTGATAAATAACATCCTTTGTATTTCGATAATTAAATGTATAAGATTTTCTAATCTATTCTGAAATTAGAAATTTAAATTTCCTTTGGTGGTATCTTATTATTATATTTCATATTATGTAATATTCTAGAAGCTAAATTTTATTAATTATTAATTAAAAATCGTTGTATTAAACAGCAAACCTTATTGTGTGTCTGTATCTCCAGGCAAAACAAGAATAACATCACTAAGGCCCACCCCAGTACTTCTAGGTATACAAGAAAGACGATGTTTCTAGTCTTAAATACCTTTACGTTTCCGCGTTCGACCAGATTCAGGCCTATTTAGCATGACTTATAGGTATAGTCTGTATGGATACGCCGGGATTTGAAAATCTTTCCACGTTAAACAAACTTCATTCTTAGACAGATTCCGTAAATTATTGCAGTTGTAATATTTCTTGTTCAGGATGCATATGTAAAATATAAAATAAATGATGAATGGGTTTTTTTCCCGAAATATTCGGAATAAAATCTATTAGAAAATAAACATTTAATTTTGAATTTTCTGAAAGCAGTTACGGAAAGTTATTTTATAGAATACGATAGATTGTTATAGACTAGATGCGTAGCGTCCCGCTGTGTCGCATTTGTATTTTATGATTTTTTTTAATTATTATTATTTTTATTTATTTATTTTTTTTTTTTTTTTTCATTTTTTTCATTTTTTTTTTTATTTTTTTTTTTTTTTTTTTTGGGGGGGGGGGGGGGTTGTTGGGGAATACACTCATGTTCAAAATTAAGAGAATTTTAAGATTTGATCGGTTATCTCCAGAACTACTGGACAGATTTTAATGAAATTAGGTATGTACTTGTACATAGGTTGATACAATGCAAAAAAAATAACCATTCAACAGTTATAATACACACGCATGATCGCTCGTAAGACTCATCAAAGTCTGAAGGTATAAAACAGAGCTTACAATATTGAGCAAAAAAATGGTTTAATAGGGGATATGGTCTGGTCTTGCAGTTATACAGCTCTCACAACGTGAATTCATTCTGGAAATCAGGCAGTTTATGAGTCCCTGTGGAAGTTGGTCCCACTCCTCTAGCAGCTCTGTTTCCAGGCTCTGGGTGGTTCTGAGAGGTGGAGAGCGAGTTCCAATTCCTTTCCTCAGAGCATACCACACATGCTCTATAGGCTTAGGTCTGGAGAGCTGGCTGGACTATCCCTCCGTCGACCAGATGAGCTTTCAGTGGGCGAGCGTTGCGGTCCATTAAAATGAAATCAGGGTCAATTGCACCCCTGAAAAGGCAAACACAGTGCTTCAAGATCTCATCCCTCCAATCACAGATCCCCTGCCAAGCACATGGAGTGGTGTGCACCCATTCAACTTTATGCCTGCCCAGACCATCGAACCCTCCGCTGCCATTGTGGTCCCATTCTCGGATGTTGGAGGGCTGGTAACGGATCCCTGGTTCTCTCCAGATGAAAGTACGTCGAGAATCAGTGTTTAGGCGGACCCGATATTCATCAGTAAATAGAACGGTCCGAACGAGCTCTCCTCTGTGTAAAAGTGAGCGGAACGTAAACTGTTTTTCTCATGTAGCCTTCTGGAAACAGTAACCCTTGAAACTCGGCTTTCTGTGCCTAATAAATGTAAAGAGACAGCTAAGATGTTGCATTCCTGTTACGCCTCGCTGTAATGGACAAATGGCGAACTTCATTGACCGGCGTGGCTCTTGGACTACTTTGCTCAGGCTTTATCTCTATGGATCTAGTAACCTTAAACTGTTTCCATAAGTTGGACCGACGCTAGGCGTTACATTGAAGTCTCTGCATTTGAGACTGTCCTGTTTCCAGTCTCCCCACGATTCACCACCTCATTCCATCATCCAAACGTTGATGGTTGTTCATTTTTTGTGTTTGCTTTTGAATTTCACTGAATGTTGCAAAAACACACCAAGATATTCGGCGAGGTGTGCGAGCGAACGAAATATGGAAATTGCCACGCGCATTTGTAAAACCTGTTCCTCTACTCGCTCCACCCATACACACATGTACGCTTATGTATTCGACACTAAAGATTTACATCTTTGTTTCGAAGCATTAGTTTTACTTTTCGTTCAGTATTTTTCATGAAATTCGACAAAATATGCAAATTATCTTAATTTTGTATTTGAGTATACTTACCAATCCAGTTTTTTAATTAAAATGTATAAGTCATGAGCTGAAATTATCATTTATAAATATTAGACCTTTCAACTGTCGTAAGTTTTGTTTAAAATGAATCAATTAGTTCTAGTGTGTTTGTGTATTGAAAGATTGGTTGATGGATTCGTTCTTCCGGTTTTTCTCTTTTTTCTCAAAAACTATTCTAGATTGCGGGATGCGAGCAAAATGCATATTGTAACTAGAAAATTCTCTATCTGCCTCTGATAAGTTTAATGTTTTTTATGACGCTGTTTCCATATCTTTTCAGGACAAACTGAGAACAGACAAACTATATTAAATGTTAATTATTGACTATAATTAGTCTAAAAAAATAGTCAGATGAACTTATAAATAGGTGGGTTTCCTGAAAGTCACAGACAGACACTCGCAGACACTCCAGTTTTATGTATTTATGATTAAAAAGCAAAATTCAAATTCAAATGTTTAGAAGAAAAAGACACCATTGATCGATCGAAGCAATGATATTTCACGAGTAGCCTAAATTGTATGCTTTGTTATATTAAATTAAATTGTATTTTCTAAATATTCAATTTATTTTTCTGAGTTACGTGTTTGTTTTTCTGAAGCGGAAGACGTCATCCTCTAATTCAGTTAAAATACGATTGTTATTTTTTTTTTCTCGCACGTGCCTTTGGCTATCTTCAATCAGTTTTATCTATAACGTTGATGAAATAAATGAGATGTTATTTTGGCCAAGGCATATAATATGAAGAAGGCATAATGTGTGAAGTCAATCGCCAAAGGGAACTATAACATTTCTGACCAATCGTGCAAACACCGCACCAAAACTGAAGTCTGACTCTAACCAACCAGGTATCTGGGCAGGGTAGAAATCAGCTGATTCCATGATAATTTGGGCATGATAATTTGTGCTAAACCCAACAACGCTTTTTTGCGCAATTTTCGGAGAAATTAATTGCCGTCTCTATAATTACACTCAGAAAAAATTGCAGTAAAATTACGGGCAGAGGCCGGCAGCAGGGATTCCAGTCATACCCCGTAAAAAAAAAAAAAAAAAAAAAAAAAAAAAAAAAAAAAAATCTATGCACATCATTTTGTACAGCCCGTAATTTTACGGGGCAAAGTAATACAGCATTGTAATGCACAGGATATAATGCACTTTAAAACACAATAACACTTTCCTTACTGCTCCGTAGCACGTAGCACGTTAGATAATCATCACAGAATCGCTGTTTTCGCGAGTTAAAATTTTCAAAACACGAGTAAAATGAAGGGTTACACCCTAGCGGAGGACAATGTATGGGGTCGTGCCGTATTTTTGCTAATATATGGGCTAGAACTGTAAGAATATGTTGATTGCTCTTACTTTTCTAAGTATCTAAGGGATAAGACCGTTTTTTTAGTGGATCAGACCGTTTTTCATCAAATAAGGCTGTTGCCCGTGCAAATTGAAGGGCAAACGCTCATAAATTTACAGTTTTTTCTGAGAATGTACGCATGCTACGTTCTGGCTTGTCTAATGTTGTTTGCAGATATTTTTATCCTTAATTTTTCTGCAGAAGTTCAAACCTGCATCTACAAAAAATATTAGATATTGCTAAAAAAAATAGTAGACTTCAGTGTTAAATCCTCGCATTGGTCCAGTGGTCCATTATATATTAGTATAGATATTCTGAATTAGATTATTACTTCTTTTTTATCTATGAGTGTGCACTTAAAAATTATTAATTTCAGAATCTATTCATAAAAATATTTATTCATATATTTAACAATTTAAAAGTAAAAGTGCTATGTGCGTCTGACTTTAAACTTCCTTTTTTATATCCATCTAACTATTAGACTTACTAATAATTACTACATTAATTTTAGCGATATGCACTTCACTATATGTGTATATCATTTTCTATCAAATAGAAATTTATAAAAGTATCAAAAAAAATATTTTTCCATTAGAGCAAATTTTTGAGCTAATATGTTTTTTTTTAATTAGACATGGTAGAAACGCAAATACTTTTCTAAATAAAATTTTATTTATCTTTTTCTTATTTTCAATTTTTTAAATTACACTCCCTTAATGAATAAAGTATATCTTTTAAAACTAAAACTTGGAGGCATAACGATATAGTTCTGAATTCAAATATTATTTTTATTCTTAATCTGTACTTTTAATTTAGCCACTAATGGATTCTCTTTGAATCGTGTTTTTAACTTTTAAAAGTATATTTCTGTAATAATGGAAATTGGACATGAAAATTTTTTTTTTTCGATGTTCCATAATTAAAACTTTATTTTTCAATGATGTCGTTTTCTTGAAAATGAATTAATTGGCCCTTTTTGCTTTGTGTTCTTATACTTTCAAAGAACGAATATTACTGATTTTAAAATTAAACCGAAGTATTCGCGTGTGATCAAAGTATCTAACTACTTAGAAATAATTACGGTCGTTTGAAAATATGCAGCTTTTTACAACATTCAAGATGTTTACTATACATAAAAGCATATAATAGAAATCTCCATTTGAATTAAATTTTAATTTCATTTTTCATTTTTCACTTTTATAAGTTGGACCCAATTAAAGAATAAACTACATCTTTTGAAAAAAAAAGAAAAAAAAATAGATTTTGGATCTTGAATATTATTTTTGTTCTTATTCTGTATTTTTAATTAGTCACCGCTATGTTCGCTTCAGTGACTTTTATCGCATTTTAAACAGATAAAAAATACTTTTCATATAAGTGAAATTTAGCCATGGAACATTTTTCGTACATTGAATGATGAAATTATCATTTTTTTTCAAGTGGTGTGTGTCGTTTCTCGAAAAAATTACTGATTTAAAATATATATATATATACATATATTTATAAATTTATTTGAGAATGTCGCATGATATCAAAGAAACTACTTTAAAAAATAATCATGTATGTATGATATGGTTGTACAGTCAAAGTATGAATAATCTCTTTTCACCTTCAGTTCTTATATTACCATAGAAAAATTATTACTTATTTTAAAACTAAATACTATGAAAGAATATTTAAAGTAAGTCAGATTCGATAGACAGTATGATTTGATTTTAAAATCTTGTATTGAAATTATTTTATGCTAATTTCTTAAAGATAAAATATATTCGTTATTCGTTAAAATATTTATATTAAAATATTTAAAAAATTATTTATTTATTTTATTTATTATTAATTTATTTATTAAATTTATTTATTAAAAATTTATTATTATTTTACTATTTTTCTACAAATTACTGAAAAAATATTAAAATACTAGCCGATCTTCGCCCGTCTAGCCGGTCGCTTCCGAGTGGGGCCCAGATACATAGTGCAGCGTACCGCCCTGACTTCGCTTGGGGCCCAAAAAGTGCATGTTACATGCAACCAGAAAAAAATAAATAACATACTTTAAATTAAAAGCATACAAGAAATAACTAATAAGAATATAAAAGGAGCACTTAAATAAAGACTTCACGACAAATATTTTTTTTTTCATGAGCCCCCTCAGAAAGTACTACCCGTGATTATCTAGAAGTGGGGCAAAAGTAGTACTTTGTATATGGGCCCCACTCGGAAGCAACCATATAGTCTTTCATAATAGGGTTCATAGCCGATGTTTTCCACAAACTCGCTAGCTCTAAAATCGATGAAATATGTGTTTAATCATTTTTATAGCAGATTTGTTATCCTGAATTTCACGCTCTTATCCAAACCTACTGATGAGATATGGTGAAAAGGTGAATCATCGAAAATTATCGGCCCCCGATTTAACCCCCTCTTTAGTAGTTGAATTTCTAAAATCGCCTAAAATACATGTTTAACTATTCTTTAGTATATTTGTTATCCTGAAATTCACGCTCCTACCTATAACTTCTATTGAGAAATGGCAAAATGACATAAAACATTCGACCCACTATTTAACTCCCCTTAGTGGTCGAATTTCTAAATTCACTGAAATACTTGTTCAACTATTTTTTTTAAGGAGATTTGTTATCCTGAATTTCACACTTTTTCCAAAACTGCTGATGAAATATGGTGAAAAGGTGAAATCACCGAAATTTTTGGACCCTTCATTTTAACCCCCTTTGTAGTTGAATTTCTAAAATCACTTAAAATGCAGGTTTAACTATTCTTTAGTAGATTTGTTATCCCGAATTTCACACTCCTCAGATTGTTCAAAAGTATCTCATCTGATCAAAGCATTAGCTTTAAAAGCAAATAGTCATTTTTCGTAGATGATGTTTTTAATTTTTTTTCACTGGAATCATTAGACAAAAACTAGAAAGTTAGTATTAGAGAATATTTATTCATTTTTACCATTGGTAAATTCCTTTTTATTAAAAAATAATTGTCTGAGAATTCCTGCAAGTCCGATTGGTTAATTAGGTTTCTACAGATGTTTGAAATATTTTTTTCAATTAATTTATAAAGAAATATATAAACATATAATGAATATTTTTACTCTTTTAAAATAAATTTAGCATAAAAAAATATTAATAAAAATACATGTTTTCCATTAATTTCTAATAATTCTTTATTAATATTTTTTATTAATTTCTATAAATTCTTTAATAATATATTCTATTCATTTCAAAACTTTTTTATAACGTTTATTTCGGTGCTTAGTGGCCTTAAGAAATTTCAGGTAAATAAGAACTGCTTTTTAATTTATGAAAGTAAATTTAATGTAAAATATCATGAAGTAGTATTTTTCCAGCGAAGTATAATTTCAAAAGAATGTATAATATTTTGAAACGAATCACTTGAGAATGATAAAAAAATAATAAAACAGAATTATGTATTTCTGGATTTTATTACTTTCCAACATTTTACTATACTATTCCATTAATTTCCAACATTTTAATACATTCCATTTTTAACACTTTCCAACATATTACTATATTCCCGTAATTTTCAACATTTTAATACATTCCATTTTTAATACTTTCCAACATTTTACTATATTCCATTAATTTCCAACATTTTAATATATTCCATTTTTTATACTTTCCAACACTTTCCTTCTGAAAAGTGTTTGTAACTTTGGTTCGTCTGTCTGTTTGCCGCCTGTCTCATCTTTGTCATATCTCAGTAGAAGTTATAGTTAGGAGTGTGAAATTCGGGATAACAAATCTACTAAAGAATAGTTAAACCTGCATTTCAAGTGATTTTAGAAATTCAACTACAAAGGGGGTTAAATGAAGGGTCCAAAATTTTCGGTGATTTCACCTTTTCACCATATTTCATCAGCAGTTTTGGAAAAAAGTGTGAAATTCAGGATAACAAATCTCCTTAAAAAAATAGTTGAACAAGTATTTCAGTGAATTTAGAAATTCGACCACTAAGGGGAGTTAAATAGTGGGTCGAATGTTTTATGTCATTTTGCCATTTCTCAATAGAAGTTATAGGTAGGAGCGTGAATTTCAGGATAACAAATATACTAAAGAATAGTTAAACATGTATTTTAGGCGATTTTAGAAATTCAACTACTAAGGAGGGGGTTAAATCGGGGGTCGATAATTTTCGATGATTCACCTTTTCACCATATCTCATCAGTAGGTTTGGATAAGAGCGTGAAATTCAGGATAACAAATCTGCTATAAAAATGATTAAACACATATTTCATCGATTTTAGAGCTAGCGAGTTTGTGGAAAACATCGGCTATGAACCCTATTATGAAAGACTATATGGTTGCTTCCGAGTGGGGCCCATATACAAAGTACTACTTTCGCCCCACCCCTAGATAATCACGGGTAGTACTTTCTGAGGGGGCTCATGAAAAAAAAAAATATATTTGTCGTGAAGTCTTTATTTAAGTGCTCCTTTTATATTCTTATTAGTTATTTCTTGTATGCTTTTAATTTAAAGTATGTTATTTATTTTTTTCTGGTTGCATGTAAAATGCACTTTTTGGGCCCCAAGCGAAGTCAGGGCGGTACGCTGCACTATGTATCTGGGCCCCACTCGGAAGCGACCGGCTAGACGGGCGAAGATCGGCTAGTATTTTAATATTTTTTCAGTAATTTGTAGAAAAATAGTAAAATAATAATAAATTTTTAATAAATAAATTTAATAAATAAATTAATAATAAATAAAATAAATAAATAAATTTTTAAATATTTTAATATAAATATTTTAACGAATACCGAATATATTTTATCTTTAAAAAATTAGCATAAAATAATTTCAATACAAGATTTTAAAATCAAATCATACTGTCTATCGAATCTGACTTACTTTAAATATTCTTTCATAGTATTTTTTATTAATTTAAAAACTTGAAAAATTCTAACTAGATAAAGACTTGTTTTTTTTAATAAAGAAGTAAAGTTAATAGCATGAATAAACACTAGCTTGATTTTTTGTTCTTTTTATTTACAGTGAAGTGTCTATTCATTTAAATGCATCACATTTTTTTAAAAAAATTCCTTTTGTGAATTTGCATAAAGTTAAATTTTATTTGAATTGTAAATAAAATGAATTTGTTTAAATGTTTTTAAACGAAAAAAATAGCATTCTATATTTTATAACCACTGCATTCAAAATTTATTTAAGTTTTCAATTTTCATAACTATTATGAATACATTTCCAAGTAATTGGAAATAAATCAATATATTTTTTTCTAATATAATCAAATATATTTTCACATTAAAAGTATTATATAAATTTCAGTATTTCAAACGAAAACATTTCTACTCTGTATAAATGAATCAATCAATTATTCTTTGCACCAAAAGCCTTGTACCGTTGCATAAATGGGTCAAACAACTATTCTTTGTACCAAGGAGAATCCAATGGATGAAGCAGTCATTGCCCCCTGAATACTAGGCCTGCGCGCTGTTAAAAATAGCGGCTGTCACAGGCGGATTTTTTTTTTTCAGTGTTTGAACGGTCCCTCGAACTTCAACACCAATAATTTCTAAAAGTTTTCTTCGCTTAGTTTTTCTGAGATCAAATAAGTCAAATAAAACTTTTAGATATTATTGATGTTAAAGTTCGAGGGACCGTACAAGCGCTGAAAAAAAAAATCCGCCTGCGACAGCCGCCATTTTTGTCAGCGCGCAGGCCTAGTATTCAGGGGGCGGTGGAGCAGTCATAAATGACGTCACTTGATCTCGTCCCACTCCTTGCGGCGTCCGCCATATTTAGCCGCGTCTTGCACTGGGGGACGGCTATCGTTCAAAGTCAAATATGGCTTCATTTTCCAGCTTCAAAGCTTTCCGCGGTGGAAGATTGATATGTCTGCTCCTCTCTTTTCACAGCTCCTTGCTTTGCTCGAACGATTTTGCACTATTGCATAAATGGACCAGTCATCTATTCTTTGCAACAAAGACTTTACACCATTGCATAAATCGTTCAATCAATTATTTTTTGCACCAAAGACTTTACACCATTGCATACATGGCTAAATCGAATATTCTTTGCACCAACGGCTTTGCACCTTTGCATAATTGGTCAATCAACTATTCTGTGCACCAAATACGAGTTGAGTAATTTTATTATTAATAGTATTATTTTGAAAATATATGAATAATAAATTATTTTTTTGGCATGTTTACTAAATCGATAAATGTAATTTTAGATGCAGTAACTTTTTTTGTTTCTAAGACCTTCGCTCCATTAAAGTCTACATTTGTCTCCTATATGACTGTCCTCCGAAATTCATTTTTTTACTACTATACTATGAAAAAAAAAAGATATTAACAATTATTTCGAAATTTTGCATTGCTAAACATAGATTAATGGTCTATCTATTCTTCGGATAGATAAAAACTGCAATTAGTAGATTTAGAATAGATTTATTATTTTTTTATTTCATGACAGACAAGAATAGGTGCAAAAAATAGCTGATTGAAACACATGCATACAGTCGATTCTGATTCATTTGAATTTAGATAACTCGAAATATTGTAAAATCTCAACACAGGTATGTTCATTTTTAAAAATTATGCTGATAACAATGTTAAGTCTTACATTAATCTAATTTTCAACCTCTTGTTCTAGTAATTGGAAGATCCTGAATAATACAATCACTTTGTTACTGTATTATACATTAACGTTATGAATAAGCACGTGAGCCGAAATATTTGCCAAGCAAACTAATTAAAAACACAGTAATTTCGACACATATTTACATCCCACATACATATATATTAGCTATACAGAATAATTTAAATCAATAATATGCAGGTCTGTACACAAAACTACTCAATAAAACATGCATCACAATTCACATATTCAGTCAAAAATACTGGATGTCCCATTCCAAATCAACCTCGGATTTTCGTTCCTAACTTTTAGAAAATTGAGGATTGCATAATGAAAATTTGAAATGAATTACGTTGCTTTCTTTTAAATATGACAACATAGCCGAAACGTGTTTGAAAAGCACAGAAATTCAATTAGTGATACTATACACACATTACAAAAAAAAGTACAGTTGGGGTGCGGATAGTTTAAATTATTACCATTCATCTTGATGTTATAACACTTTGCACAAAGCAAGGTAATTTTCTTTAAATTTCAATTGAAATTGCTCATTTTTCTGAAAGTTACTAACGGAAATCTAAATTCGGATAGAATTTAATGCTGTAAATCATATATTATTAGATCTTCTAACATTCAGTTAAAGGTCACTTAATATGTAATCCTTAAATTTTAAGTGGAGGTGGTTAATCCAATGTCATTTTCTATCTTTAGTCATTAAAGGGCACAATATTTATTATATGATGTAAAATCTTCTTACCTTTTCTTATTCAGCTGCTGGCAGGTTTATCCATTGTGTATTATATCCTTTGTATATGCTGCATCATTGAATTTTCATTCACTCTTTATTTCCACTTATATCCAGTTTATTTTTGCTTAAATGTGTGAGAAAGAGATATATCATTAACATGTGTTATATGAAGAGAGATGCGACTCATTTTTCTTTAGAGTTTCAAGAATTTTAATATAAAAATTTAATATGATTAATTTACAGGTTTTAAGTTATAAATTTGTATTCGTTTTAAGAGCGATTAAAAGATACATCCTCTCAGGCGAGGAAAAAAAATTATACCGAATTAAACAGTCTATAGTACTTAGAGTTTCTCATATTGCGAACTCCAGATATCCAGGCTTTAGCTGAAAGTTCAAAATGTTAAACGTTTAAAAGGTCAGGCTCGTGTCTTTGACGTCACTTAGGTAGCGATGTAGTTTTGTATTGACTTGTGTGCATAGGGCTAGTTTCTCTTATTTCGTTCTGTAACTGAAGGAAACTGGGATTATACACTGGGAGAATAGGTTTACAATATTTAACACCCATATTTTCCATTGAATAAGTGGATTGCAACTCCGTGCTCCTATGTTATTATAGCTTAGTTTTGTGTTCCCGACCTCTGTGCAAATTACTGGATAGTTGTTTTGAATTATTTTGTTATATACAGGAAATCCTTTCTTATCGCTGACTAACAGATAATTTCTAAGCCACTTGTTTTAGCGGTGTAGTACAAATTGATAGTTTAAATTATTACCGCTTGACATGATGCTATAACACTTTCTACAAAGCAAGGTAAGTTTCTTTAAATTTTCATTAAAATTACTTCAATTTTCGGGAAGTTACTAACGGAAATCCAAATTCGGATAGAATTTAAAACCCGTATTTTCTATTGGATAAGTGGATTGCAACCACGTGTTCCTATGTTTTTATAGCTTTGATTTTGTATTCTTGATCTCCGAGCAAATTTCTGTATAGTTGTTTTGAATTATTTTGTTATATACAGGAAATCCTTTCTAATCGCTGACTAACAGGTAATTTCTAAGCCACTAGTTTTAGCGGTATATAAGTTCTAATTAGAAAAATGCTTCATAGGTTCTTCCTCATGTGAAAACTCATTTACTTCTCTATAATTATTATTTTTAATTTACGAAATTTAACTTTTCTACGGCTCCTGAGTCCTATAATTTATTTTTTGAAAAATTTTGTTTCATGCAGTATTAAAACGTAAATATTAAATAAGTGAATATTAAAAAATCTTTTTTTGTACAAACAAAACTTACCGAGTTATGATTTTATCAATTTTCAGATTTTCTCGCACTAAAAACGCATTTTTCCATTTCAGTGCCTAAAAACGCTGAACAATTATAAAGTTCAAAGTGCCATAACTCAGGAAATTTTGCTCGTACAAAAGCGGAATTTTTTCTGTTTTTTCAACACGAATATAAAAATTATAATTTGTAACTTATTATTATTTTTTACATGAATGGATTTACATATGAAACATTTGATATATTTTTACTTTCGGGACTATATTTCAATAAACCTAGGAACCGTTCGAACTATGGCAACCCACATTCTAGAACTTAACAATACTCGCTCTCCTGAGTTCGATTAAATGAGTGAGGATGGATAGACGAGTATTGTTAACTTCTGGAATGTGGGTTGCCATAGTTTGAACAAAAACTGTGTGTACGCATTGTGTCTCTTTCGCCATTGTTATGCATAAAGGCATTCTACCTATTCGATAACTTTCCAGAAGCAGTGCCATCTATAAGAAATTTTTTGAACTATTTTTTTTATTTGCTTAAACAAAATTTCAGATCATAGGAAGCATTTTCGTCCAAACCCTTACGCCAATTGCTTGATCTTTTATTTAATTTAAAAATGTGTCAATGACTTTTGAGACACCCTGTATATTCTGAAGTACATTAACGTATCTTTTCTACCAAGATATTTAAAGCTCCATGTATATTTAATAAAAAATACGCATTTTTAAGATGAAACCGTATGCTATTTCTGTTTTAATCAGCTTTTTTTTATACTCGCTTGAGTAATTATGAATAGCATATTCAAATAAAGAGAAATGTGGGAAAAATAACGATTGCGCAAAAGCATAAATTTTATCGTGATACCCTTTTTAAGCAGCAGGAAGATAAATGCAAGCCATAAGCCATTTACTGAAGTTTTATTTATTTATTTATTTCACTGTTGGGTTTTAAAATGGAATTCCATTAACGAATAAAATATATATTTAAAGATAATATATATATATATATATATATTATTTCAGTTCTTATTCACTGCATTTTAAAATAAATTCATGTGATACTCATTCAAGTGATTTTAAATCACACATTATCAACTTTGAAAACTATGTTTATATAAACATAACAAATTTTGCATGGGAACTTCTTTGTGTGTTTAATAATGTGTTATGTATTTAAGTGTTTAATAATAAATATATTTCTTGGTAAGATAATCCTGGTTTACAAATTAAATATTAGATTCTTTAACTTTTTCTCATATATCATAGTAATTACTTTAAAATTAAGCATATACGATATGCTTGAGCAGAAAGAATAAAGTTTTTTTTTTCTTTAAAAAAAATAAAATATATTTATTTTACAAAATAAGGAAGACTATAAAATGTATCTTTAAGAACATTTTCATTTCATTTTTCAGCTAAGATGTTAAAAAGTCTATGTAAATAAACATATTTTAAATAGCTGAGAATCAGTGGATAAAAATACCGTATATTATTTGTCTGAAACATATTATTTTTTCTAATAGCCTTCCTTGTTACTCAAAAGAGCTAGATTAAGCTCTACGATACACGCTTCAGTAATTTGGAAAAGCATATTAAAAGAAAGCGAAAGGTGATAAAGAGAATGAAAATGGCAATTTCAAAAAGCTAAATTGTTTAGCATAATATTTTTTTTTAATAGAGGTAGAAGGAATGCAAAATATATCTTGCTATTCTAAAAAAAGAAAAGTAACTAACGCCCTTTCGACGCTATGCCGCCATAAATGAATTTTTTGTGACCGGAGATTTCTCTCGGCAAATTATAAGAAATTTATTGCATATGAAAAATCATAGTTTTGTGGAGAAAAACGATTAAGTAGACAGTTTTAACACTTAAATACATAATTTTTTCTTTTAGAATTGTGTTTTTTATGCTTATATTAAGGATTAGAAACCAGAAATTTTAAGATAGATTTTTAATTTTATTTAGTAGCATATTTATGTGATTAATGTAATTTTTTTTAATTATTATTTCTACTATATAAATATAGTGGTATCGAAGAACTTGATTTATTTATTAAAAGTTAAATAAAAAAGGGTTTGCAAATTTGATACACTATGTATTTAGGGCCCTCCGGGGCCGAGCGTTTAAGGCACCACTCCGCTAATCGCTTGAGAGCGTAGGAGTCACGGCGACAGGTTCAACTCCCGTCACCTCCATTGCACACTCATTGTGGAGTAATTCTTGATGTAATGCCCTTGTGTCCCTCCCGTCCTCATCACGAAGATTTATGTAATTGTCGAAGTCATGTATGTGTTTTGTGAATAAAATTATATATGGATCATTCGATACAACAGCCGCTGTAGGTCTCAAAGCAACACTCTTTCAAATGTTCAAAAACTATGCATTTAAGTGTTAAAATCGGAGAATTATTTTAAGAACTGTGTAATGTTGAAGTCAGTCAAAACAGTTCCCTTAAAATAGTTTTATAAGAAGAAAAAGTATGAATATCAATTTAATCCTCTTTTGCAAGGACATACTTGACCAGTTTGCTGTATGCAGTGTGCAATTATCTTTTTTCCTTTGACTAATTTTTTTAGGGTATTTTCTTTCAATTGTTTATGAAAATTCTCAATATTTAAATAGAGATTTATTTCATATTTAGAAAAGGTTCTTTTTTCCTATTGTTGCCAAACTGTAAAACAGCGCAAATAATAATATTTATTTTCAATTAAAAAATGTATTTACACGTGTTTATTAAAAATAGAGAGAAACTTTGGTGAAAATTACGTCATATTTAAAAAGATACATTTAAATTGCCTTATTTAGAATACCTTTCTTATAGCGTCGTTATAAAATTCTGGAGGCAGCGGCATTGCTTACTTGACAATTTTATACAAGCTTGTTTTAAAATATTTAATCAATCGCGAAATCAGCCGTTTGCTCTCGTGACAGTAGTTGATTCGGCCTTAAAATCCCTCTGTCAAACGGAAATGAATGGAAACCCGATTACAGAATATCACCACTGGTCGATTAATTATAATTCATTCTTCAATAATATTTAAATAACAGAGCAAATTAGTGTGTTTTTAGAGAATGCGGTATCTGAACGGGGAATGGCGAGCATAGCAATAGAGTTTTACAGTTATTGTTCCTAGACTCTTGATGTTGTAATCGATTGTAGAACATCTCGATTGTAGATTTTGGGAATTAATGGATGATTATATCGGATGTTATTTTTTATGATCACGATTTTTCTCGATTATTGAATTCTCAAGAATCGCCCGTCACTAGCTGCAATACTAGTTGCCCCTAGTGCTTTAAATATATGTATATATATTCCAATATTAAATATAAATGTCATTGAAGAATAAAATATAGTATTAAAAGATAAAAAAATTACATAGAGGCAAGTTATCAATTGATTTTTTTTGTCATATTAACTATATTTTTAAATTAATCCGTGCAATAATCGTTCCAGTGATTTTTTTTCTTTTCTTATAAAAATTTAAAGGGAAATTTGGATGAAAAAAAAAATGAAAATGGAACACTTTGTGTGTTGAATGCAAAAAATTATTTCATGCGGGATATCGTTTTCTGCGAAAAGTACTAATTTTCAGGAAAATAAAATATAATATATACAATTCCATTGTAAGGAACATATTGTTATATGAAGCAGAGGGATGGAGAATTACGGAGACAGCAAGAAAGAAATTAGCGGCAGTGGAAATGGATGCCCTAAGAAGTTCATGCAGGATATCAACAATAGAAAGAATAAGAAATCAAAGAATCAAAGAAATGATCAAAACATAGGAAACTATATTAGACGATGTCCAAAAGAAGTAATTAATCTAGTATGGTCATGTTAAAAGAATGAGTGATGAGAGACTACCCAAAATCGCATCTAATTATAGAACAAGGAAGACCACGAATGACCTCGATGGATGGTATAAAAAAGCCATGAGAAATGGGGGTCTGCAGGAGGAATGGACCCTTGATCGGAAGAAATGAAGTGGTCTCTTGTAGATTTTTCGGATGTCGGCACCTGATGCCATAAACCGAGTTTATATAAATATATATCTTTTTCGCTTTTAATACTTATATTTTTAATGCAGTGACATTTTTCGTTTTAAAATTAATTTTTCAACATTTTTTCTAAGATATCAAAGTAATTATAAGGGGCGTTCAAATGCAGAGGAGATTTTTACTGTAGCGCCGTTGTTTCTTATCGCAGTGGGTTAGTGTGTCTGCCGATAGATTGCGTGGTATTTTTCCCAGTTGTGCATGCGTAGTGAACGGCTTTGCTTCAGCTTATCCATTCTAGAAAAGTTGTTTTGTACGATCGGATGAATGTTGGATTTCCTCCAGATTAGCGCAACAAGTTGCCGAGGCTTAAACAGGCGCAGAAGCAAGCTCACTAAAGGAATGATGTTAAGGCAAGAGCAGTGCTTAGACTTAACTCGCGGATTCTCTTTTGCGTTTTACGGAATATTTAATATTTTATGACTTTTTCAGGATGCCTAAAGTTCAGAAGTCAAAACAGTAGCAGTTGTCAGGAGGGGACAGCCACCTCTTTCTTTTGTTGAATCTTCCTTTTACTTTTTACCTGACCATAAACTGATTCGAGAAGAATGGGAAGGGAAAAGATTTATGGCTATCTCAGGGCGGCTTGCAAGTGTGCGCAATAAACACAGCCTTACTTCAAAATACTAGGTCACCTATGGCCGTTAAGACCCTCGTCCTGCTGACAAAATCTCGCTCGGAGGTTTTGGTTCATCTTCCGTACAGTCCTGATATCTCCCTATGTGACTGCCATATATTTGGGGCTTTAAAAAAGTAGTTGAAAGGTCACCGGTTCCCATGTAATAAGGATGTACCGGATCCATCGTGGAAAACTGGATCCATCAGCAACCCCGGAGTTTCTACACTGAAGCCATCCACTCCCTTCCTAGGCGCTGGGATCAATGCATCAATATCAGTGGCAATTATATTTAGTTGGAATGCTACACATGAACTGTAATTATAATATTATAAATTATTCTGAAAAAGTATGCTTTAAATATAACCGTAGACTCATTTTCATTTGAACGCCCCTTATACATGAAACATTAATTATGAATGTATGATAAAATTGTTAATAAAAAGAAATAGTTCTCATTTTTCCGTGTAACTGTCAAAATTATTTTTCAAAAAATAAGTACGGTTACTTATTTACTTAAGCGTCACTTTCCTATAAAACTTCTCATTTGATCAAAACAACTGCTGAAGAAAATATCAATAGTCCTCTGGAATTGTAAACTTTACAGAAACTTTTATTCAGTTGTTTGTCAGTGCCCATTAAAGAAATTTTTACAAAAGGTTTATTCATTGTTTTCAGCGTTTTATTCCAAATTACGAGTTTTAAAGTGAGATTCTATTACAGAAATAAAATATGAGTTGAAAATTTTAAAGAAATAAAACCACAACAGAAATTCTTAAAAATTCTTTTCTGGTAACTCATTTAATTTTTTAATTAGTTTTTATTAAACTTTTGTTCAAGTTGTTTCGTCAAGATGCAAAGAGATATTTTAATAATAGAGAAATGTCACGTTTGTACACTCTTAATGTATTGAATACAGAAATTTATTTCATGCGTGATCGCGTTTTGCACATCAAGGACTTATTATAAAATTGTTTTTGCTTTTAGCACTAGAATGGCCGGGAATTTATATCAACTCATACAAGCATACTTGAAACTCGAATTTTTATTTAACATAATTTTTAACACATTTCTGCGTGGTTCACATTTAATGTATTTTATTTTTTAAATTCTGGTTCGAATTGAAATATGTTTATTTGGACCCGGTCAAATTAACCGCTATAGCAGTTTTAATGTTAATACATAGGGTAGAATAGTGCGAGAGTAAAGGAGAAAATATAGAGTTAGCAGGTATTTACCACGTGGCGGCTTTTAATGGCATTATAACCCTGGTTTTTACCATCTGCGGAAAAAACATGGTTTTTACATGGTTTTTATCATTTTTGGAAAAACCTTTCATTGTTTTTGCCAGTTTTGTAAAAGTATATCCTTTTTTTCATTTTTCACTGCAAAATGTATAATGTATAATTGATAAAACAGTACTGAATAAGTGAACTCAAAATTATAATTAGTTTAATATTACATTAAAGTATTCTCATTTTAATGGGCTAAAATTTTGATCATTTTTTGAAAAGTATTACCCCATAGTGTACTATATGCTGATGAAATATTAATAGTTGTAATAAAACATATAAATAAGTAAACTTTTAGTACAATTAACATAAAGTTTATCATTAAAAAAAATTTGCAATTTAAAAAAAAAAAACTATTTTTTTATAGCCTTAAATTCCGTTAAACAAACAATATTTCTAAAGAACTTTTGTCTAGGAAAGTACATTCACAAATCAAAATAAGATTTCTTCTTCTTAAATTTAATGATTATTTAAAACTTTTTTAGAGCATAAAATGTTAAACAAGATTGTCAAACTTTACAAATGCAAAAATTAAAAATAAATATTGATTGCATTGTGACCTACAATCTGTGTATTCGTCGACATCTTCAAAATTGAGCAAAAAATACTCAAATCTGAGTATGTGGCATAATCAAAATGGCTCCGAATCAAAATTACTCAAGATTGTAACATGTATATACTCATTTCTGAAAACATGCACACTCTCAAGAATAAAACATCATGTGCTTTTATTTGAGTATGTCCATGTTTCAAAAATAAGTATGAACTAACTTCTATGGGCTCATTTTTGAGTATTTCCATGTTTCAAAAATAAGTTTGAACTGATCCTAATCATTTTTGAGTATGTCCATGTTCCAAAAAGGAGTATGAACTGACCTCTATGTGCTCAGTTTTGAGTATGTCCATGTTTCAATATTGTGAGTATTTCTGGTATTTCAGAATTGGAAGCTTTCGTTCGTCCTATTTGAAACAAAAAGTTTCATAACAAAATGAAATCATCGATTTACTCAGATTTAAAAGTGTCATTTTTCTCAGTGTAACTGTTCACGGAAAGTGCATTACTGATTTTAAAATTAATAGTTAGATTCTTTAAAAATTTCTAATATCAATCTAACTATTAAATTATCCAAATCATGATTATATGCTATACTTAAATAGAACCAGGTTTCATTTTAAAAGATAAAATTATATAAGATTTCATTTACAGAATTCAGGAGATTGTAAAATACATTTTTTAGTACATTTATATTTATTTTCCAGTCAAGTCATTTAAGTTACGTAAAATTAATGAAAATACATATTCTAAAGAGTTGAGAATCATTTCATAAAACCACCTTATGTTTTTCGTTTTATAAATACTCTTTTTCTCAATTAGTTATTCTGCTTACTCAAAATTCTTAGAACATTCTTGGTAAAATAAGTTTCAGTAATTATGGAATCTTCAAATAAAGAGAAAAGTAGTAAAAAGCGTGAAAATGTTATAATAATCAAAGCGTACTTATTTTTTACCATAATATAATTTTGTAGTAGAAGTTGCTAAACATTTTCTTAATTAAATTTTAACTTTCTTTTTCATTGATGTGTTTTAAAATTGGATTTCTTCAAAGATAAAAGATACGTAAGATTATGCATAACATACTCAACATAAGGACATAAGGACGAACACAACATAAGGACGAATTTCTGATACTGAATATTACTTTTGTTATTACACAATGTATTTTTAAATTAATTCGTGTAATATTTTTTCAAGTGATTTTGAATTATGTTATTGTCTTCTAAAACGTGATTTGAATAAGAAAAAAAACTTTTAGCTTCGAACACTTTTTAAATATTCAATACTGAAAGTAATTTATGCGAGATGTCGTTTTTCAGAAGAAATACTAAATGTCTTTTTTTGCTTTTTATACTTGTATCAAATAAATTTCTAAATCATTCCAATCATGAATTAATTCCATAATTATGCATATAAAAAAGAGCTAGCCGTCATTAAAAAAATATTTTTAAATGAAATTTATTTTACAGAAATCTGAAGATTGTAAAATATATTCTGAAATTCATTTCTATTCCCTTTTCATTCAAGATATGTAAAACTAGAGTTGAAAAGGTAGAGAAAAATAACTGAATTTAAATTAATGTTTTCATTTACGCAGATATTTTTAATTAATTTCCTAACAATTTCCTTAATCAGATTTTATTTTTCATTTCGGTTTACAGCGATTGTAGAAGTGAACTTAATTATATAATAAAATATATCTCTTAAGAATGAAGAAATAGTAGCAGAGAAATGTGTTTCTGAATTTAAATATAATTTTTTATTCTTACACTGTTATTTTGAATTAATTACTTTTGATTCAGATATTTTGAATATAATTTTCAATTTTTTCAAAGAGAAATTTACATGCAAGATAAATGTTGCTATGAAGCAATCTTCGGACGGTCAGTATTGTAAAGTTGATGCTTGATGTAGTCGTGCAGAAAATAATTTATATGTAATTTTTGGCCCTAAATACTTGTATTTCAAAGATTAAAATTAAAAGTGAAGGATTTAAAATAAGGCTGAATGTTCTTCGAAGGTAATCAACGAAGAAAGGTTTTAAAAATACTAATCAAAGTGTTTAAAAAATAATATAATAATACTTTGTTTTAAATTTGCATTAAAAATTTGACTTCTCCAAAATTTTCTGAAATATATTTTTTTAATTATTTGTTTTAATTAAAATAAGTTTTTGAGGGTTAATTTAATAAATAACAAAAATGTAAAGTTTATAAAATGAAGTGATAAGACAAACTGAAACATTGAATTATTCACTATATTCAAATATATAAGTTTTTTTTTTGTTTTTTGTTTTTTTCACGTAAAATATTCATGACTTTTTTTGGAAAATCCCAAATTTGAACCCAAATTGGAACCGAAAGAGCCAAAACGGAACACGAAACCGACCTGACCCTGAAATATTTAAAGTCATCCCGACCCGAACTAGACCCGCGATGAAAAATATTAGGGTCAATCCGACACGACCCGAACCGTGAGTCAGGTTTTGTTCGGATAAAATCGGGTTACCCGACCCTAAGCAAGATTCTGAACATAAAATGTTTTAAATAAGTCTTCGGTCTGCCGTGGTACTATAAAAAGCTGTCTGTTATAGCTAGGGCTGTTATAGCTAAGGTAGCCTGTTATAGTACTGGTGAATAGCGTTTATACCCAAAAAAAAGTAGACCTAGGACTGATTAAAGCTTTGTTTTTAGGTGCGTTTATAAATATATAAATATGTAGCACCTATAGACGTCGTCTGGTCCGTCCGTCTGTCCGTCCGTCTTTCCGTCTGTCCGCATATAACAGCGCAAAAACTACCCAACCGAATGGTTCGAAATTTAATATATATAATTGTTGCAAAAATTTGTCATTTCCTATTTTATGAAAATCGAATTAAAACTTAAAAAAATATTAATAAAAATAGTTATTAAGTAATTTGAATTTTGTAAAAATCGGTACTTCCTTTTTATAGCAGCTTCCGAGGATTAATCGTCAAGCGACTGAGATGTATCGCCGAGTTATCTGACATGTATGACGTTATAGTCATATATGACGTATAAGACCAAGTTATAGTCACATTTTTCATTCTATTAAATCTTATCACATGTAATTAATTCAATGACATCCCATGATAGGTAATGATTCTAGGATGCCATGGTGATTACGTCCTATTTGAGATGCAGTCATATTATTTCCGTATTACTGAATTTTAATTCCGAATTTGTATATTAAATTGTTTAATTCTAGCAATCCTATAATCTACCGACAGATTTTTGGATAGATGTTTCCGGAGAAATAGATATTAAATGGTAAAAGGGTGTAAATATAGATTTCAAGTTCTGAAATTTTCAAAGCTATGTTTTAAAGTTTCCCATTGGAATTTCCAGTAAATGTCAACAAAAGATAAAATGTACTTATTTTAATACGGAAATTAATCATACTATAATAACAGACGATATAATTCATTCACTGAAATAATAACAGTACGAACGCACCTCATTTGTCACGTTTCACGTACAATTTCCAACTTATTTGTTTTACATCCAAATAGCAGGACACTGGTCTGAGTAACTCCAAGTTCTGGTATTCCTGCAGTTTAAGACAGTGCAGCGCTGTATATTGACTAAAATTCAAACTATTTTTCAAATGACTGTTTATAAAATGTATGAACTGCCGCATGAACATGCCAGTTATTTCAGCTTTATATTTATTATAGTTAATGGATTGTTGAATTTCAAGTTAATAAGTCCTTTGGGAAACTCCGTGTAAATATATCATTTTCAAATAGCGAGAAAAAGAATTACTATACTGAAACAAGAACGAAAAATCATGCGTCAAGCTTAGATTATGAAACACTTTCCTACAATTGCAGAATACGTTAGCAAAACTTCACTGTTTAATAAAGTGAAAGATGATGTCTAAGTAAACAATGTCAAAGCCAAACCGGGCGGGGAGGCCTATCTTTCGGCTTAAACTCAACTAGCCCCACCCATTCGAAGTAAACAATTTGGAAAACGCACACTCTCAGAAATAAAACACTCTATTTTGACGATTCCACAATCTTCAGGCCTCATTTCGTTATTTTTGACAATCATTTCGTCACAGAGTCACGTGGTTTTTGACGAAACGCGAATCCTCAAATATCTTGACGAAACTGTTTCCTCGCTGTCAAAAATAAAACTCTTACTTTTGACGATTCCGCAATTCTTGAGCTATATTTCGTCATTTTTGACAATTATTCCGTCTCAAAATTAAGTGATTTTTAATGAAATGGAAAATCTCAAATATTTGACAAAAATGTTCCCTATTCCCGGACAGATTATTTTTGTTACATAATCGTTCAAAATAAATAAATAAATAAATAAATAAATAAATTACACGAAAGTATTAAATTTACAATATATTAAAGAAAACAGAAACAAAAATATTTCATCCTTGGGGGCCGCTATAATAGGAATGTACCCCAAATTTCCACTTTATTTTTTATATATTATAATTTGCGTCTATCCTTTTTGTAACGATTTTATGCATTTCTATTGCCTATTCAAAGATAAATTTTTCTGAAGTTACAGAATTTCGTTAAAAACGCTTAAAAAATTCTTCCAAAGTTACAGAATTTCGTTAAAAACGGTTAAAATAGTAAAATGCGAACATCATTTGGTCCATTTTCGACCGAAAGCATCAACATTTTCCCAATGGTTAAAAAAAATCACAATTTTAGGAGCTCTTTTTTATTTAAGAAATATATTCATATAACAATCAAATTTAAAATATGTATAAATGACCCCCCTCTATAAACAGTAATCTTATCCGCTAAAATTGATGAACTCGCCTCCAAAATATGCACTTCAAAATTAATTATTTCTGATCAACAAATTAATTAGACCATATTTTAATCATTCATTGAACAAAGGAAATTTCTCTAATAAATTATATTAATCAAGCCATTTTCTAATTATTCAATAACCATAGAAAAACCGTAATAATAATTTAGCCTTATTAATTAAAACATTCAAAAAGTATAATAGCACCGATAAAAATGCAATCTGCTTTCTAAAAATATAAACACACATCAACATCCCATAAATACATTTAAAATCATATAATTCCAAAGTCCCGCTCGCGAAGTGGTTAGAGCACTTAGCTGCCAAGCTAAACATCGCGTGTTCGAATCCGATCGAATCCCAAGTGATCTTATTTTTGCCCTAGTCAATTAAAGATGCTTCTAAAAACTCCGATAGATGGCAACACCAACATTTTTTTGGAACTTTCGTCAAAGAAACAATTTGAGGAAACTGATTTCTTCGTAATTTTGAGGATGCATATTTACTCGATTTGACGAAATGTTTGCTCGGAGCATTTCCCAGGAAACATTTTCGTCAAAAACGAAGAAAATTTCTTGAAATTTGAGTATTCATTTTCGAGAGTGCATAAAACATTTGAAAACCCAATTTCAGGAATTCACATCAATAGTCGGAAATACATCTGAATTATGTTGTGCAGCCATGTGTATGATCTATAGATTTGTATATATACTACACAATATACTATAATTTAGTTCAGTTAGGAAAAGCATACTAAGGTGCAAATTCCGTTAATAAGCGGAAATGTACTCGAGATCTTTTGTTCCGCTCTGTATATCATCTATAAAATTTACACATACATAATAATACGCCAAAAATTAGTTTAATTATAAAATCGCATATCGCAATTTAAAACTCCCTTCCAGCAATTACTGTTCTAAAAAAGTACTGTAACAGAATTCTTTTTTGCGTCCCGGTAAATGTACGAAAAATTCTGTACACATCATATTTAATAGTAAACCTTAGATAGTGGTTTGAAATAGTGTAACATCTTTAAAATACACCGAAACCGATTTTTCCTCATAGATTGCAATGTAAAAGAATTCCTTTGAGAGTCACTGTAAATGCAGTATAAACGCTACATACACTGAGAAAAATGACATTTTCTAATCTGAGTAAATCGATGTTTTCATTTTATTATGAAACTTTTTGTTTCAAATAGGACGACACAATACTTACAATTCTGAAATACCAGAAATACTCAAAATATTGAAACATGGACATACTCAAAAATGATTAGAATCAGTTCAAACTCATTTTTGAAACATGGACATACTCAAAAATAAGCACATAAAATTCAGTTCATACTCATTTTTGAAAGATGGACATGCTCAAATAGGAGCACATGATGTTTTATTTTTGAATGCGTGTATCTTTTTAGAAATGAATATATACATGTCTCAAATTTGAGTAATTTTGATTCGGAGCCATTTTGACTATGCAACGTACTCAGATTTTGGTATTTTTTGCTCAGTTTTGAAAACGTCGTTTTTAGAGTGTACTTCATTTTCAATACCGAACATGTCATACTAAACATTATTCACGAACATCAATTGCATGGCAATCCGACTATATTTGCACGAGTTAGAGCACCAACAGACAGATAGACAAACCGAAATCATAAACACTTTTCAACTACAGGGTGCGAAAAAATTTTTGGGTAGATCAATGAACAAAACTATCAGGACGAGATTTTGCAGAATGTGCTCAAACTTTCTGCTCAAGAACATGTTTTTGGACTAAATTGGGTGTTTCAGCAAGACCCTGCACCAGACCAAGACCTCCTTATCATAGTATCAGACCTCTCAATCAGCAAGTTGTCTTTGACCGCTATACTTGTCCTGCTACTAGCGCCATCAATCGTCAGTAATAGTATTTACGACACGAAATCACACGAAATTTTTTCACAGCTCCATTTGTTCTATGCATTTGCTTATGAACTAGTAGTTTTCCTACCACTAAAATTTTATAGTAAATTTTATCTTATTAAATTGACAAGATCGTGTGATTACATGACGAAAAAAATTCTATTAAATTTTAGTGGTAAGAAAAAAGCGTAAGAGTTGGCAGCTATGCGGTAGCAGACCAGCTAGATTTTTCTATTATATTTTTGGATACTTGTCTTTTAGTAGAGACAATTTTGTTTTGTTTGATCGGAGAATTCTGGGATTTAAAAGAACAACATTTTCTCTAAAAATATACTGGTGTTCAAAAAGCCCGAAACATGGCAACTGTGCGGTAGTATCCACCAGGCGGCGATACTTTCCGGAGAAAGTCAATTAATAAGTTGGCAATTACCGCGGACATTTTCTCCCATAGACTTTCTCCGGATTGTCAAGTCTGATCTATGATAAGGGAGTCTTGCACCAGACTATCACGCGCGCAAGACTCTTGACTGCCCTGAGAAAAGGGCAGTTTCAAATCTGATTAAATCGATGTTTTCATTTTGTTATGAAACTTTTTGTTTCAAATAGGACGACACAATGCTTTCAATTCTGAAATACCAGAAAGACTCAGAATATTGAAACATGGACATACTCAAAACTGAGCACATAGAGGTCAGTTCGTACTCATTTTCGAAACATGGACATACTCAAAAATGATTAGAATCAGTTAAACTCATTTTTGAAACATGGAAATACTCAAAAATGAGCACATGATGTTTTATTCTTGAGTGTGTGCATGTTTTCAGAAACGAGTTGATACATGTTTCAAACTTGAGTAATTTTGATTTGCAGCCATTTTGACTATGCGACGTACTCAGATTTGGGTATTTTTTGCTCAGTTTTGAAAACGTCGTTTTTAGAGTGTACAGGCATCCCCCGACTTACGTAATTAATGCGTTCCGCAGACTTTTACGTAACTCGAATTTTACGTAAGTTGAATGTGTAATTTGCTTAAGTAAAATTTCGTAAGAAACTGAAATATTTATTATATATATAGATAGATTATTTACACCATATTAATTTTTAAATAAAGCATCATGCAGCAGTATTTACTCGGATATAAATTATACAAGTATGCAAAAATATAAAGGTAAACTGAAAAAACACTTTTCAAATAAAAAATATCTTGTGAAATTTGGGATTTATAAATTTTACATTGATGGAGTAATTTATAACAATTTTGAGATTACTTCAAACGACTATAAAAATAAGAAATAATTAAAGAGGACTGATTTACCTCTTCTCCACGAATTTTCAATGACAAGACAAATAAATAGCAGTCATAAAATGAAATAATTCTTGATAAGCACAAATTGTATTTATTAAGAATTAGATAACAACAATGAATAACGAACAATAAAGATTCGTTGTTATGATAATACTGTATATTCTCAAAAAATATATAACTCTTTCTAATACATAAAACTATATTATAATAGTTATACATTTTATGTACATATTTTATTTATAAAATAATTATCAAAAGTATGCAAACGCGTATCAAATGCGCTAGTGAGTTCATAAATGTAATTTTCAAAAAATTTATACGTAACTGCGAATTTATGTAAGTCGCAGTATACGTAAATCGGGGGATGCCTGTACTTCATTTTCAATACCGAACATGTCATACTAAACATTATTAACGAACATCAATTGCATGGCAATCCGACTATATTTGCACGAGTTAAAGCACCGACAGACAGATAGACAAACCGAAATCATAAACACTTTTCAACTACAGAATGCGAAAAAATTTTTGGGTAGCTCAATGAACAAAACTATCAGGACGAAATTTTGCAGAATGTGCTCAAACTTTTTGCTCAAAAACATGTTTTTGGACGAAATTGGGTGTTTCAGCAAGACCATGCACCAGACTATCACGCGCGCAAGACTCTTGACTGCCCTGAGAAAAGTGCAGTTTCAAATCTGATTAAATCGATGTTTTCATTTTGTTATGAAACTTTTTTTTTCAAATAGGACGAGACAATGCTTTCAATTCTGAAATACCAGAAATACTCAGAATATTGAAGCATGGACATACTCAAAACTGAGCACATAGAGGTGAGTTCGTACTCATTTTCGAAACATGGACATACTCAAAAATGATTAGAATCAGTTAAACTCATTTTTGAAACATGGAAATACTCAAAAATGAGCACATGATGTTTCATTCTTGAGTGTGTGCATGTTTTCAGAAATGAGTATAATACACGTTTCAAACTTGAGTAATTTTGATTCTAGCCATTTTCACTATCCGACATACTCAGGTTTGAGTATTTTTTGCCCGGTTTTGAAAATGTCGTTTTTAGAGTGTGGCTTAGGGCGGAAAACATTGAATTCATTTCTCCCCATGAACTAGGCATGATTACCAACAGGGCAAACTTCCACCAGTAAATTTAAATAGAAGTTTTCAGCTTATTGAAACTCCATATTCATGCAAAATTTCTCTAAAGGATAAGGCAACAATTTCTATTATTTTTTACCGGTGGAAGTTTGCCCCGCCGGTAATCAGGCCCTGTCTATGAATGGCCCGACATCAATCCAATGGATTTTTCCATTTGAGGAATACGGAAGGCAAAGTTCCTGGCTACTTCCCATCAATGTCTGGATAGTCTGAAAGCAAAATTTATCAAGGAATAGACCAAGCTTTCCGATGAGATACTTCGTGCCGCAGTCAATGATGTCCCAAAACGGCTAAGGGCATGCAGTCAAAGAAAAAAGCGGATAATTTGAGATAAAATCAGCTTTTCCATTAGTTACATGTTAAATTTAACATATTTGTTAATAAATTGTTGATATTTTCGTTTTTTCTCGAAAATAATGGATTTTATACCCATCCAAAACTTTTTCCGAACCCTGTATGTTGTACGGTGTTAAAAACTGTGCTTGAAAAATCAAATTTCTTAATATCTTTTCAAGAGAAAATGAAAAAAAAAAAAGAAAACTGTTTCCTTAAACATATTTTTCCTTTCTTTTCAATTTTCAACTTCTTCAGTTTGACTTAAATAAATGAAAATGTACATCACTTAAGTATTCAAAAACATGGTAACACTATGATGTGTTTTTTTTCTGAATTTAAATATTATGTTTGTTTTTACTGTGCTATTTTAAATCAATTACTACTTTAATATTTGCTTCAGTGATTTCAAATGACATTTTCAACTTGAAAAAATAAATAATTTACATATAAAATAAATGAAGATTTGAAAATGTCTTCTTGTGTTTAGTATTGAAAACTTCATGCATGATGAAATTCTACAAAAAAAGATATAGTTTTCATTTTTGGCTCTTAAATTTTGCTTTTTCACAGATTATAAAAAGTTAAATTTAAATATTAAATATAAAGTTATTTGAAATATTCAAATGTGATCAAGTGTGCTTTTAAAATTCGTTACCACATTGAGAAAAATGACACTTTCAACTCTGACAAAAAAATAGATGTTTTCATTTTATTATGAAACTTTTTGTTTCAAATAGGACGACCCAATCATTTCAATTCTGAAATACCAGAAATGCTCAGAATATTGAAACATGTACTTACTCAAAACTGAACACATAGCGGTCAGTTCATACACATTTTTGAAACATTGACATACTCAAAAATGATTAAAATCAGTTCATACTCATTTTTGGAACATGGTAATACTCAAAAATGAGCTCATAGAAGTCAGTTCATACTCATTTTTGAAACATGGACATACTCAAATAGGAGCACATGATGTTTTATTCTTGAGTGTGTGCATGTTTTCAGAAATTAGGGTTTCAAACAACCCATCAAAAACATGTTTAAAACTTGAGTCATTTTGATTCGGAGCCATTTTGACTATGCGACATACTCAGATTTAAGTATTTTTTGCTCAGTTTTCAAACTGTCGTTTATAGAGTGCAGTCGTTTAAAAATGTGTAACAATTTAAGAATATCATTTTCATATCATTTAACACAAATTAAGCGGTATTTAAAAAAAAATTGTAACTTTTTAAAAACCGATTGAATGATAGTTTAAATGCAGATTACAGTTTTGTTTCACGTAATATGTGAAAATATGTTTTAATTATACCTAATGTGTTTATTCCTTAAATTAAATTTCGAATAAAATAATTTGAATAATAAAATTTTTCGTATAGCAGTGTACACTTTAATTTTAGTGTATCAATATCATAAAAGACTTTTCTACTCCTATTCCATGAAATAAAGATAAATTATACCTCTAAAAAGTAAAAAAGAATTTAACCCTTTATACACTGACAGTACTTTTAAGCGTACCAGCAAATGAAATTTAATATAGAATTAATTTAATGTGTCTATTAATTAACGTAGACATTACTTTTCATACAAATTTCTTTGCATGATCACATTTAGAAAGCTCTGAGAAACAGTCGAAGCAAAATATATTTTTTAAAGATTATTTTATTTCGTTAACTAATTATTCTTTTTTTATCTAATTAGTCTTCCAAATATTTTACAAAAAGAGCTATAACTACTAATTTATTAAATCTCTTTTAATGAAAAAACTTATCTACATTTTATACTACGATTATATTACGTTCTAATATATGTCCAAACATTAAAGAAGATAATTATCGAGATGAAGCAAATTTTTTGCAATTATTTAAAAATAGTAATAATGAGATAATTTAAAAAATAAAATAAAAAATATGTAGAATTCTTTATTTAAATTTTCACGTAAAAAATAAAAAAGTATTTGTAATGAAATTTAATATACTTTCTATATAAGAGTACATAATTTAAAAATCTTTAACACATCTAACAAAGCATCTTTATTAATTCTAAAATCATCATAAATTTTCAAAATGAGATATTTTAAATACATTTTTTTCTTTTTTTTCGAACTACCAAATTATTAAGAATTTTAATCTTAGTCTTTCTGACATCTGCAAAAAACCAAGTAACATTTCGTTTTGTTTCTGATATGGAATATATGTTCTTCTCATTTTGATATTCTAAATAAAATCTCTAACCAGTTTCTTAATAGGATTTTTTTTTCTGTTCGATTTACAACTTATACAATTGGGTAGATCAAAATATATCACATAAGAATGAAGAAATAGTAATATAACGATGAACGTTTCTGAATCTATTTTTATCCTTGCTCTCCTATTTTGAATAAATAAATTACTGTCAGATTTGTTTTGGTGATGTCGAATTGCATTTGCAACATGAATAAACACATTTACATACAAGATAAATAATGTCATGAAACAGACTTCAAGTGTTCAATATTGTAAATTTGATGCATGATGTAGCTGTGCAGAAACAGATTTAGTTATCATTTTTGGCTCTAAATTCTTGTATTTCACTAATTAAAAGTGAAGAATTTTAAAATTAAGTGAAACATTTGTGAAATATTCATAAGTAATCAAAACAGCTATTTTTTAATTAATCAAAACATTTAAAAAATAAAACAAATACAATTTTTTTTCACTAAAAAATAGTTTATTGAGAATTTTTTCAAAAATAATTTTAAAATGACTTTTTAATTAAAATATTTTTTCACGATTCATTTAATGAATAACCAAAAACTAAAGTTTAAAAAACGGAGTTAGAAAAGATAATATATTGCACAGAATTGCCTTGACATTTGAAAAGCTGTAAACATATATATTTTAACATAAAACACAGAAAAATATTTTTAAATTCGTAAATTAGAATTATTAAATTTTTATTTGCTTACGATTTAATATTATATACTTAACACTTCATGCCTTTAAAATAATTAACATTGATATGACTATAAAAGTGGTTTTTTTCAATAGATAACATAAAACTTTCTTTGAAAAATATATAATATAAAATTTCAATTTTGAATATTACATAATATTTAGGTTTCCTTTCTTAAACCGACATTTTTCGATGGCCCAAACTTTGCTATTCTTTGCATTTTCAGCATATTTTATCAAGATTTTATATATTTACTCGACACAATGCAAACAAAGATACCATTTCGATTTTGATATGTTTTGTTTTTATCTTAGATACACAAAGATTTATAAAACATTAAAATAAAGTACTACATTATTTTGCTCAGACATTTTCGTATGCAAGATAAATAAAGTATTTTATATAATATGTTCTATATTTATTATATTTAAATTAGAAATTATATATATTTTAGAAATTTTCGCCTTATTTATTCTCAGAAAATTGTTACGAATTCTACCCGGTGTTGCCAGATAGTGGAAAAATAATTATCCCAAAATTTCTGAAAATTTCCCTAAATCTGGGTTTATTATTATTATTATTATTTATTGGGTTTTTTTTTTTTTTTTTCGAAAAAGTCTCTAACTCAGTTTCTACTTAAAAAAATAAATTCTAATTTTAAATTTACCACTATAAATTTACCACATCAATAATTTTCGCGGAATGTCTCCGTCCGCATCGAGACGGTTTTGGTTAGACGGAGAGACTACACAACCCCCCTTCCCCCCTTCACCCTCTCACACATACTCACACACCGTGGCGGGAAACCCCGACTACGAAAAATATGTTGACGAAATTTCCCAAAACTCTGACCAAAACAGAGAATTAAAAGTTACAATCTCTCTATGCATAACACTGCATAATTGAGTCAGTGATTGTTGAAAGTCACTAAGACCCAGTTTTGAAATTTCCATAGTGCCTTTCACCACCCAATATTTAAATTCCATCCTCCCAAACATGCATAGGTAGTACCGAACTATGTTCCTTTCTTCACGAAACGGTCAAAAACGGTCACAAAACTCTTTCTTTGCATGAAAAAAGATTGAAACGATCGTAAAATGAAAAATGTCAAAATATGGACTTAGTTCCTTTCAACTATCACCGATTCAATCGCATATCAGTATCCTTAAAACAACTCACCTTTCTCGACTCATGTAAATAGATTACAGTTTATTTTGGTTCATACCATCTTGATGTTGAATATTTTGAAAATTAATGACCTCTTTTCTCATAACGTTACGCTGAATGTTAATATTTTCCGGTGATTATTTTTAGTGTTTTGTAATTTAATACATTTCAGGATAGATGTGTCAATAGTTTTTGATTTGAGTATTTACGAATCTTTTAAAAAGCAACCACAGAATAAGCAATTTCATAGTTCCTTACAAATATTTACGAGAAAAATTGGAAATCCTTCGGAATGTAATCGGATTAATAAATGACAGAAACAGTTTCCATTTTTTTTTCTTTTTTTTTTTTTTTAAACATGATTAATTTTATTCCTACATTTTGAAATTTGAGGAAAAAATCTATCTTATAAAAAAAAGACAATTTTGTTCTTAATCTACAAAAATACTAATATAATTACGGAAGGAAAATGTACAATAACCTCTCCCGACTTACCCACGATTCCGATAAACGTGCTATACCTTTAGAAATCTCAGACACAAATATATTTTCTTAATTTAAAGAATCATTTATGAAAACAAAGTTTCTTTTGCTGCCACTGATTTTCAAAAACGTTTCCGAGTATTTTTTTTTTTTTTTTTTTTTTTTTTAGCGCTTACAACTTATTAATATAAGTTGTCTCAAATCAGAATATTGGTTTTTAGTATGCTATCAATTGTCAATGAAATATTTTCAAACTGCGTCAATGAATTTACACACGCAAGAGTAACGTTAATGCTGCTAGTTTGTCCTGTTTGTCTCTAAAACATGTTTGTAAAACAATGTAATGTGTGGTATCCCGTGTTAATTTATGAGAGTTAAATAAGTGTCCTATATTTCTCCTAGTTACGCCAGTTTAGTTAAAAGTGTCAGAAAGTTCTGAAATGGAAAAAAAAATCTTATCGAGTTTGACAGTGTATTAGAATGCCTTTAATTAAATAAGACTATTATTTCTTTTTGCATTTACGTATTTTGTTTTGTTTTATAGAAATAAACAATATTTATATTTATTAAATTGTAAAACACAATAACAATAGATTTAATGTACAACAAAATTAGGCCAGGATTTTGAAGTCCACGATCCAAATTTTTTAGCCGTAATTTCTTTTCTTTACTACTTATTATGCTGTCTCTCGATGACACCTGAAACAATAAAAAGAATGTAAAATATTATAAGATTATAATAAAAAATTTAAAATCTTGGAAAAAAATTTTCTTTCGTTTGTTTCTCAGTATAGTTTGTAGTTATAGTTTGCAGAGAATACAGTTTGTAGAGAATACAGAATATAGTTTGTAGAGTACTCGGTCTGGTTTGTAGAGAATTTGCTTTCCGTTATTTCAAAGAAGAACAAACATGTAAATCCAAAATGTATCGTGGAAAAGCCGCTGAAAATCAATTTTTCGAGATAATTAAGTTTCAAGTTTAGCCCTTCGCATGTAGCGCCGGTCTGCTGGGCTCAACGTTTACGGCTCGTACGACCGTAATTTTAGGAATTTTTCTATCGGATTAACTGTACGACATTCTTAAGGTCTCAACCATTGTCATAATACTAATAATAATAAATCGATTTTTTCGTCTTTTCAAACCTCTGACCCCCGTAATTTCATTTTGTATATTCTCATAAAGCAATAAACTTGGTCACTTTGCAAATTGTACACTTTTCCAACAATTCTTCTAGGCTGCATGATAAAAATCTCAGGCGTGTTGTAGAAAGACTAACTTCCTTTTCAGATTCAACGTCGACAACAGCCTAAAATTCAATTATTGAGGTTTCTGTTTCGAAAATTACTTTTCAATTTGTAGTCCAGTATACTTCTGTTGTTTTTTGTTGTTGTTGTTGTTGGAAAGTCAGATTTCAAATAGGCGGATTCATGCAAATTTTATTCAACAATAATTTACAGAGCGGCATTCGGTTATAACTTAACTTTTTGTTCATGAAACTATACATTATTCCCTAAAGGCATGCACTGAATTCATATTTCCACCTACGCAATTTTTCTCGCATGTATTGGCCAGTATATATCAGAAAGAATACGCGTTTATATCATATAGTTGGCTACATTTCGTTAGACAAATACTGTATCCAGAATGGCTTATTTTATTTTATTTTATTTTATTGGGGGATGGGGACCCTGTATTTTTCATAACAGTATATGAAAACCTTACTTTTAAATAAAATAATTTGAATAGACTATTTTCACCATATTTCGGGGGGGGGGGGGGGGGGAATGACGTCTCTCGTGTATCTACCTTTCCTCTCTGACTTAAAAAAAAAATGTATAAATTTCAAACATTATAAAGTATTTATTGATGGTGCAGCTATCTCATCTCATTTGAACAGTATAAAGCGAGTTACTAGTTTAGAGTAACTGGATTTACCTTTTGCTGGACGCTAACGCTCTCGCCTACTGTTCAGGAGATCCCTTGTCAAACTTCCACCGGCGCCTACCGCATTCCGAATTGGTAACCCAGACAAACACTCAGCAGCAACAACCAGAATCATTTCATCGCATAACCAACACATAGTAGCACCAAATAAATCATCGCCGCACGCAACGCCTGTGAAATGTTCACAACACAAAGCCTGCCGCTCATTGTACCTTCACACGGAAACACGATAAAACAGCATCACTCACACAAGAGCATCGGTCTTCAGCAAGACGTCTTCTTCACTGGGGATGTAGTGTGTAGCAATCTTATCTCACACGAACAGTTTAAAGCAAGTTACTAGCTGAAAGTAACTGGCTTGACCTTTTGCTCGATGCTAACACGATCGCTACTGTTCATGAGATACCTGGTTCAAACCCTGGAAGCGCCAATTCAATTCCAAAATAGATACATTCGGTTATACAGAAGTATCTAGGCTAACTGATCTTTCAAAGTCTTTCAGGTGAGGGTGGGGATTCTATTGTTTCGAAACACAAATTTTATAAAAAATTAGTGGTCAACAAAGTGTTAAAAGCCAAAATTTCATATTTTCAGTTTTTAATATTACGTTACTTACCGAGTGATTTAATTTTTTAACGATGTACTCATGGCAGTTACTTCTGCTTATAACATGAGTCTACAAAATTATATTTTATGCACTTCGTAATTATTTTATAAATGACAAACATGCAATAATAGTAATGGTTTTTATTGATTGCATTACATGCTTCTTTTGTAACGTGAATATCATAAGTATTTTTTGTTTATAAATGTCATATATTGAAAGCAAAAGTAATGCCCATCAGTGGAACATATCGTTCCACAAATACGAAAAGAGAAATACTTAAAATTTGAAAATTACTGCCGGAAATTAAAACAAAATTTCTAGATAGATAGCTACAAAGTCCAGATAAATTTAAAAATCAATTACCAAAAACATTCAACTTTAATGTTTAAAAATAATGAAATAATTCGAGAATAAGTAAATTTGAAAATTATTTAAAATCTAGAAGATAATTTGACTAAACTTTTACATTCTTTTAACTATACTTACTCTATTTTGTAATTATTTTATCTGTAAAAAAATCGAAAGCAATTTCGCATTTTACTCTCAAACATTTTCCTTCAATATACTACCACAAAGTAAAACCTCTAATTATTCTTTATGTACATTGACAACAAACGAATTCCGACAAAGAAATTTTAAATTATAATACGTGTACAATAATTTAAGAAATACGTGATTTATTTTCCAATTACATACACTTCTGTTATTGCATAAGCAATTGCGGCTTTGTTTGCATAAAAATGTCATTAAAGATATATTTTATTCAGGATTATTTCAAGGAATGTGAAATTCGTAATCAACTGAATATTTATAATAGTTAAAATTGCATTATTTCGTCAGTTTATTAGAGTTATAGTGAACTTATTGTTACACTTACATAAATTTTATTTGTATAATACACAGAGTATTATATTTGTTATCCATGTAGAAGAATAAGGATAATTTTGAACATATAATAAGCTGTTGTTTTTTGTATTTTACTTGATATAATAGTTGCTGAATGCATTTAATTTCCTTCTATATTCATATCCTAAGTAAGCAAAATTATGTTTTACTAACAAAATGAGATCTTTCTATTTGTTCCATAATTAAATGTGTTTTTTCGCTTTAAAAATGAATTTTGTCTAGTCATTTTAACGCTGTAAAAATAATATTTCTTTATTTGATTTATTTCTATACATTGTTATTTATGAATAAAATTTGTATGTTTCTTATTTGTGAATAAAGCAAAAAACAAGGTAAACATAAAAGCTTTCGATAAAAGATTATGTATATATATTTATTTATTATCTATTTATTTGTATTTTTAAAATACAATTATATGTGCGAACATTCAAGAAAAATAAATTAAAAACATAAATTAAAAATTTCAAGATAAAAATTAACAAGGGAGATTGAATATACGAAAATAAATAACTATGAGTATGTTGTGGAATCGTCAGAGGAGCTTTACAAGCACATTTAACAAGTAAAATGACATATTGTTTCAGCGAATAGTGTCGGCATAAGGCCTAAAAATGTAATAAGTTCTTTATAACATACACTGTTTAAAAATTTGCAGTAAACTGCCCTGTCATTCAACCGTTTCTATTGGAAAGGGTTACATAACCGTAATGTAACTCTATTCTGACCATAACATGGGCAATAATATGGTCATAATACAGTTAAATTACGGTTATGTAGCTGTTTTTTATGAAAACGGTTGAATGACTGGACAGTTTGCTACAAATTTTTAACAATGTATCTAATAAACCCAGAAAGTTTGAAATATAATAAAAAAAATAGACAGAAAATTAAATAATAAAAGAACTCACCAAGAAAAAATGTCGACTTAAATGCGGCTACACAATAACTTTTAATGTTATTTTATGAATGTTATTTTGGTTATATAACTTTTTTTTAATCTACCATTAATAATGGTATTCTTTATATGACGTAATTGGTTAATTTTGCTTGATATCACATTATAGCTTTTTGTGTTTTTGCTTATTTCAATTTATTTGTATGATATATATATATATTAATTATAACATAGAGTTTCTGTAAAATAATACTTTAAATATGTATGATGATGATACGTATGTACACGCGTCAAATCAATCAAAATTTAGGGTACCTCAGGCACATATATTTCAGATTATATTCAACATTTCCACAACAGACAATTAATCATGAACGCATTCGCTATTCTATCTCTTCCCAAAATTGAGCTGTTATAAGTCATTGGTAATCTTTACTCCATTTCGATAAGAGGCGTTCCATAAAAATATGCAATCCATGCAGTATGGATGTAAAATAAATGGCACTATTCACTTGCCCCAAATTAGAAAGTAGACACATAAGCTGATAAGGGTCGCTGTATAATATTGTATTTAATCTATTTACTAACTAGTTGCTTGTTAAGATGGTTGATTAAGGATGCTAAGGTCATTACCGCCAGCGCAAAATTCGTGGCTTCCAGTGAATAGACAGGGAAATGAATACAATTTCGAATAAGATAAATTTATTAACCGCCTAACTCTTCCAAGTTATATTCAATCTGTGATTCGTGCGGAAAATGACACTGCTGATACCTGTGAAACACATGAAACCGCCATCTAATTTGTTGAAACTTGTTGAAACTTGTAAAAAACATGTCATGGTATTTTTTAAGCAATAATAACAAATATCATGGCGATATTTTGCCTAGAACGTATGCTATATCTGTCTGAATTGTATTAATTATTTTATTGACAGCTTGAAGATATTTAATTTCATGCGCATCGAATTTGCCTAGCTATCAACAGCTACGATTTTTGGCTATCAATATTTTTGTATAGCTTTATTTAATATACTTATACATACTTAATATACTTATACTTATATGTTTATATATCGTAGCCTTATTTAGTCAAAGAAATTTGCGATTCAATAAGGCAATTTTTTTCAAAAATACCGGTTCAAAAATACGGTCGACAACAAATCGTAGCATTTGTGAATGCATTTGTCAACAACTGCGGTCCGTAGACCTATTGTCTAATAGCCGTAAAATTTTCCTCTTATAAAAAAGTGTAAAAATAAAGCAAAACAAACTCGGACAATTTCAAGGAAGAAAACTGTCAGAAGGAAAATTGTTTATTTAGAGAAAGAAATCTGTTTTCAACCGTAAAAATAGAATTTGTAGGAGTCGTAGCCTTCTATTTTATATTTTTTCTACACACTATTCCAATCAAAAATCTTTATAGTAGATATCCGTTGCACATACCTAATAATCACCCGTCAAATTATTGTTTGAATATAGTAGTAGAGAATATATAGATGGCTGTATTTCACAGTTAAAAAATGCTTTTTAAATGCATAAATTTTCCTTGAAATGAACAATTTTAAAACTATTTTTTAAGTAAAGGAATTACCACTGTTCATTATTTTATGGTTTTATCTTTCCATGTAATTTCCGTGTCGTTTTGACTTTGCTGTAAATCTTTTTGTTCTACTTGGGAAGCGCGGTTGACGTGCATAACGGGTGCCTTCAGGCGCCTTGAAGGGCAGCTCAGTTTTACCATTGTTTATGACATTTTTTAAGTATCTAACACAGTCATCATTCACAACAGGTAATGTGATTGTGTGATTTAAAGCTTCATTTTCTCAAAACGTTAATTTCCATTGCTAATTCGGAAGGTTTAATAAGGCTAGCGATGTACTCTGTAAACGGGATATTACTACAAAGAAAAAATATACTTTATCAACAAAATGATTATGTTTTGAATAGGCTAAAATGTATATGTAAAAATAAAACATATGTATATTTATCAAACTATTTATATATGTATATATGCATATGCATAAGTATGCATGCATGTATGTATATAGTTTATACTAACAACATTATAAATTTTGTTTTATATGATATTTCAGCGTCCATTCAACATATGTTCCTGAAGCATTTTTCTAGAGGGCGACATTCTGTTTCTATAAATTGTGAGTAAATTTCAGCATCATTGAGATTTTTGCTCATTCTTTTTGTCAATGTACAGCAATATCATGTTAATCATACTGCATTTACATTTATGCGCAATTTTATAACCCGACTGTGTATCTGCTGTTGAAGAGTTGTCTGTTTATCACTCTCTGTATGTATACATTTATCTATACAGAGTGTGGTCATGAACTGTTTCAACAAAACAAGATAGGTGATGACCCATCATAACGAACAATGCCTATTTAAAAGACCAGGGACTCAATTAGACGTAGTCAAAAATACAGAGTGTTTCACTCCCAGACGAAACCAAAATTTTGACTTACCCGCTTACCCCCAACACGCACACACTACTACCACCACCATTCACCCCTATTTCCGAACAGAAAGTTGTACCTTATGTGACTGGAAATCTGTGTTTAAATAAGACAACATTACTATTCGAAAGTGAATTTGAAAATCAACATATCGTTATGTGTTGGTGATAACAGTTTATGTAGGGAAACAAGTTGTAGGAAAATGTGGCACTATTTGTTTAATAAAACTTCTCTGTAAAATGGTATTTTCATGAAGTCCATAGTTACAAAACCTTCGGGCACATTAGCTCTCAGGTTTTGATAGCCTGTGAGCTAAAAAAGGGTTTGAGTTATAAAATTGCAATCTTATTTTGAGCAATATTACAGTTTGAGATAGTGCAGTGCCATCTATCGGGGATGTTTAGAACTTAAACAAAGAAACGCATTAACAAAATTTTTGACTTCGCGCATTACTCTCCAAGCTACCACTGTTTATTTTCTATTGAATTTTTAAAATCGCCGTTGCATTTAGGACCTGTAAAGCAATTTTATCCTTTTTTGTAGTATATATTTTTTTTATTTAATATTCTTAATTATTTTTTACTTATTATGTTTAATGGATTTTCTTCTATTATACTTATAATATTACATTTTACATAAGACGAGGTTCAAACTTAAGTAATAAAGCTCCAGTTTTAATTAACATGTCTTCTATAATTACATGTTAATTAAAGATTAAATTTCTATCGATGATCGAACAATGTTTGAATATATTATGTTTACGATACATAAGTTTGTCTTACACGTTAATTATAAACAGCATGTTTTGTGCTTTTTGTATATATATATATAAATCATTGCTTAATCTAAAACAACGAAATAAATAGGCAACAGGGGATCTTATTAATTTTAAACCAATTGCTTAAAATTTTAAAATACATCATTTTATCGTTTGTTAATTACGTATTAATTAAAACTTAAAATTTCATTGATGATGAAGACATTTTTTTTTTTTTAATATCACAAGAATAATATGATGAGAATATCAAAGTTATTCAATTTAATTTTTAATAGAATCTTACGCTCAGAATTTTAATAAGTCGAAGTTCAATTTTAAAAGGGAAAGTAAATAAAAAACGCATATTAAAAGACGAATTTCCTTCACATCTTTATTGGTATCAAATATGGATTATTTTTTAGACAAATGCATTATTAATTAAAATGTGACATTTTTTTTTTATTTAGAAAAGAAATTATTCTGACTTTTAATAAAAGCTGCGTTTGAAAACAAACAATGTTTTTTTTTTTTTTTTTCATTACCACATATCCAAAAGAGTTTGGATTTGTGAATAGAAAAATAAATGATAAAAATTTTTGTCGTTTGTAAACAACTAATTTCTGTTTAAAAAAAATATTTTTCAAATGTGTAATATTTTCACTCATTACAGAGAATCTCATTACAACGAATGTCAGTTTAACGAATTTTTCATTTTAACGAACATTTTTTATATTTTTAGACTTAGAAAAATATCTCTACTGAAAATATAGAATTTGCTTGAAAACTTTCATCGGAAACTTAATGAAGTGGAAGCAGACGACAGTGAAAATTAAGCCAATGATGATTGTCCATCAAGTACCGCTTGTGTTGTACGTTTAAAAGGGGCTCTATAGAACATTGAAACTCTTTAAAAGTCCAAGCAAAATAATGTTCAGAAAACATTTTCCACAATTTGTTTTTAAAAATACATTGTCAACTTCAGTGCAGAAGAAAATAATCTGATTTTATTTGTACAGAAATAAAGTTACATTAACGGCAGTTGTCAGTAAGGTTTTTTAATCCTTCATGTATGTAAGATAAATTATAAGTTATTTATACGATTAAAAAATCACGATTAAAATCTTGAAACTTAATGAATTGAATAATTTATCTTATTTCTATCTAGTAAGTTCATAATAGTTTAGTAGTAATATACTGGGTATTTATTATTTACTGTTATGCTTGCATGTTAACCGAAATTTAATATAAGTGTAGTAATAATATATATTTTTATTCAATGTGTATCTAAATTTCCGTTTTTAAAAATCTGCCATATTCGAATTTCACATTACCGAATTTTTCAGTATAACGAATTTAATAGTAGGTCTTCAGAAATTTGTTATAACGAGATTTTATTGTGTACACTGTAAAAGATGACCAATGTTTCTTATTTTATGAAAATATGCTATAACCACGAACGAAAATATAATATAATCTTCTGAGTTATCCGAAATTTCAAATACATGTTAAATTGTCTTTTGAATCCCCAGAAACGAATACATTTTCAAAATTTAAAGAATAATTTATAAAAACAAATTATTTTTAGCTGTCCGAATTTTTCAGAAACGTTTCCGAAGGGATTTTATAGTGCATTAATTAGTGTCCTCAGCCTGAAATACCTGTTTTTCGAATGCTATCAATTCTGAAGTAAACATTTTCATGCTCAAAAAAAATGTTTAACAGACAAACATGCAAAATTAACAGCGTTAACAATAACATTAAAATTAAGATTATTTCTTTACTCTTTCATGTATAAATTAACTTATGCGGCTGAAAACGTGTACTTGAGAATGGATAACATTCGAAAAACAGGTATTCCAGCCTGAGGACACTAATTAATACACTATAAAAACCCTTCGGAAACGTTTCTGAAAAACTCGGGCAGCTAAAAATAATTTGTTTCTATAAATTATTCTTTAAATTTTGAAAATGTATTCGTTTCTGGGGATTCAAAAGACAATGTAACATGCTATTTGAAATTTCGGATAACTCAGAAGATTATATTATATTTTCGTTTGTGGTTATAGCATATTTTCATAAAATAAGAAACATTGGTCATTTTTTACAGTGTGTGAAAATGTAATTCATTTGAAACTTGTTGATTATTCCCAGAATACTGTATGTAGGAAATATTGGTTTAGTTGATTTTGATAGAGAATTGATGATACATCGAATTTATATAAGAATTCAGCTCGAATATTAATTAATTAAACAAATTTTGCAGTGCAGCATTTGCTATATTTTACTTCGGAAAAGCAAAAATAACGAAATTACATAAACTTTTGAACACAGATTTTAATATCCAACTCATAACATTTAAAAAGTAAATTTTAATTAGACTTGCTATAGCAAAAAGTCTGTTATCACTTATAAAAGTGGATCCCATTTTTTTTAGGCTCGTCGTCCTCCTAGGAGATATGGTATTTTTATGTTGTCCACTATAATTGTCAAATCTTTAATTTTTTTAATTTTTGAAATGCAGGGTTTGTACAAATTAGTTGCGCAATCTCGTAAGTTAAGAACTTCCTAAATATTAAATGAAATTAAGTAGTTAAAAGTGAGACTAGTACACTGTTAAAAATTTGCAGCAAACTGTCCGGTCATTTGACCGTTTTTATAGAAAACGGTTACATAACCGTAATTTTGCACTATTCTGACCATATTTTCCTCAATATTACGGTCAGAATAGAGTTAAATTACGGTTTTGTAACTGTTTTTTACAAAAACGGTCAAATGAATGGACAGTTTGCTGCAAATTTTTAAGTGTGTAGTAATATTGCCGAAGTTTATTCAGAGATGGCGTTAGGTGTCATAACAACACAATTACCTGGACATGCTACAGATTTTCGTTATTCTTATCATCAAAGATGAAATACCAGGAGATTTCACTTTCAACAGGATGGCGCGCCTTGTCACTACCACAACGAAGTTACATCTTACCTCAATGCTGAGATACCAGTTTGGACTGGGCTTGGATGTGTTATTCAATGGCCACCACGATCACCAGATCTTTCACTGCTTGATTTCGATGTATGGGGTTTTGTAAGGAATCAAGTGTACAAGCCGCCACTTTCTGAATCCATTCCTGAACGAAAATAAAGAATCTGAAATGCAAATAATTTGATCGGCGGAAATGTGCTGACAAATCTGTGGCAAGAAATGATTTACCGATGGGACATTTGCAGAGTCACGAAAGGAAGTCACATCGAACATTTGTGATAATGGTAAACTTGAACTATTTTTCTATCTTACAACAATATGTACTTTAATTTTTTTCACAGTCAATTGCATTCAATAAATCATTATTTTTGCCCAACTAATTTGTAGACACCCTGTATTTGAAATGTTCCTGCCTGATATGAATTTCAAAGTATGTGTTCTTTGATAAAACAAAAATAAAACTACATTATTTGAGTTGTAACTTTTCCAACTGAGTTGAAGTGTATTCAGACCAGGATTTGAACCAGGGACATTTGTCTTAAACTGCCAATGTTCTGCCAACTGAGCTATCTGGACAAATCTGGCGAACGCTATTTACTTAGATAACTCTTTTATATCTAGTATTTTATCTGAAACAACACAAAATAAGATATCGCAGGAAAAGGAACTCCAAGAAAACGCTGGATACGTAATTACAATTGATTAACTTTAACACACTTTCACAATGGATACATTTTTACTCAGTTGGAAAATTTACAACTGATGATTTATTTAATTGTGTTAAAACTAATCAAGTGACTACATTATTTGGCCAATTGTAAGGTGAGCCATATACTTCAATTTATCATTTATTTCGGATGCAAGGCACAATGTTTAGAAATATACAAAAAAAATGTACATTTTACAATTTCTGACATCAACATTATTTGATATTAGCACACTAAAATCAATGAACATTTAATAAGATACTTGTAACTAGTGGGTACAATTTGTTCGTAAATGTGATGCAAGTATAAAGCGAAATTTGTTTTCGTGAGATGCTGTGAACTAGAAAGTGCGGTGAGGCAAATATATGAAGAGGTTAGAATGACAGTGGAGTAAGTCGAAATTTAGTTATTTGAGAAAAGAAGCGTTTTGTGAAACTTGTTGTATTGCCGTTGCATTGGGTGGTCCAATTTGTTTTGCCCTCTACCGACTCCCTAAGTGAACTATGACTTATTTGACTGGCACATTGAACATAAATTAATATACGTTCAGTGAAAATAGGATTATCTCGATTTTCAAAATTTTTGGCTTACTCCACTGTCATTCTAGCCCCCCTATATGTAGCTAGTTAGAATGTTAAGTGGCTAACCTATCATTGGTTTGCTCAGTCCAATCCGTTTTCCAGTCTATGACAGGATAAATATAAACAGGAAGTATACACCCTTCTATTGCGCAATGGATAATTATTAAATTTTTTGAGGAAAAAAAACTGTAAAATCCATTTAAACTTTTCGTATACTTAATACTTTGCTCCTTGATGTTTCTATTAACAAAACCAAGGTCTACGATTGGATTAAAATGATCATAGAAGGACAAGAAACTATTGAAATGGTGGTCTATGTTCAGCACTGTGAGTGATGAAATCATCCATGCAATTTGCATCCTCGAAATAATACAGCATACCCTTGATAACGTACTACCGATTTACTACTACTTTCACTGTACGAGACATAACATGGATTATTGGCGAAAAAAAGTGAAAATTTCAGATAAACAGCATTATCCTCTTTCATGAAAATGCCTTATCATATACTACAGTTTTAAGAAAAACTGGGAGAACCGCTTTTGAACAACTTTGAAACACTCTGCCTACAGTTCATACTTCTCATGTTATTTTATCACAAATTTTAGCAACTAGAAAAAACATTTAGATGACATCAATTTGAGGACGATGAAACGAGGGGACATTAGTGCGCACTTGGTTTGACAACCAGCACACTTCATTTTAAGAAAATTGAATTAAAAATTACGTATATGGTAGGATAACTATTTTTTTTAAATGAGGATATAATTTCATTTACAGTTATGTCTTAGTTAATATTGTACCCCCAATTTTTTATGTTATTTCATCAAGTTAAAGCAAAAAAGAATTTATTTGATTTATACTCGTAGACACTGGAGTTAATTAATAACTTTAAAAATGAAATTTCAATAATCTGTAACATGGTGTTTGTTATGTATTACAACGGTTTAATATTCATTCACAATTAAATCATAACAACATATTTAATTATTTACAACACCAACTGACATTTGTAACCAGATATGAGAGAGTCAGAAATAGCTTAATTTTAATATACAAGTTAAGTAAACTTCATTAAATTAATTTAACTTCAATATAATATCGGAGAAAAACCCAATTTTAGAATACTCGTGTTACGTCACTTACTGAAAAATGAATAAAATATCCTTTTGTAATCAACCAAAGTATGCTTGAAATCGCGAAACCATCCTTGATAAACGCATCGTTACCTATGCTTGAATACATCTGAAGTAATCGATTTCGTTGATGAATTTATGATGACCTGAATCTACAATTTCGACGTAGAGTGTCAAAAAATTGCATACTTAAAATCACTTAAAGGACAATTTTCACTCATTGGATAACTTTAATTTAAATTATTAGAAAGTTTCTGCATCAATCCTCATTATGCAGATTTTATGTAATTCCTAGTTCTTTTAAAATGAAATTTATATGTAAATTTTATTATAAATAAATATTTGGTCAACGAATATTAATCAAAATAGAATTAAATAAAATACTTTTTTAAGCATACTTAAATACAAATAAATATAAATTTAATGCATGTATTTAAATTTAGTAGAAAAATAAAAATATTTTTTTCAATTTTTGATACATTTTCTTGAAAGGAATTATGTTGCAAAAATATTTATTTAAATTTATTTAAATTTAGCTAGAATATCAAAAAGTACTATTGAAAATGTTGATAATCATACTTGTATGGATTTAATTTGGAAAAAAAATAATTTAAATATAAAAAATATTACTTCAGATTTAATCCTATAAATTGATGTTTTATTTTAAAGGATTTGCATTCTTTTATATTGTTAATCTTTAATGTTCTTATTTTTTTTTCTGAGTCACGATTCCAATGGAATTTAAAGGTTTTGTTTTTTACCATAAATACATGATTTGGTAATGATCATTAATCGAAGTATAAGTAATTTTTTTAACTACGGTTTTTAAACACATTTAAAAACAGTTTATATATGTATTTAATTTAGAGAAAAATACAATATATATTTCAAACCATGATAGAATAAAATTGTCATAAGTTACGAATTGTTCTCGAAGAATATAATTCATTTATGTTCTCAATATTTGAAAAGTATTGTTTTAAGAATATTTAAAAGCATCCAAATGAAAATAACATATATTTAAATTTAGTTAGAAGAATAGAAATTATTGTTTCAAATCTTAAGCTATTTAATATTATGTTTAGTTCTCATAGAATGTAATTCTTTATGTTCTCAATTATTTAATGATCGCAAAGACTTCATAATATTCTGATTCAAGTTCACAACGACATTTACGTTTTGCTGGTATTGTTTCCAATGCCCCCTGGCAGACCGAGACCGCAAACAAGGTCCCGAAGGTGCTGGAAAGGGCGTTTCAGCTTTCATTTAATAAGAGCCACAAGGGCGGGGGTACCTCAAGTTTCTCTCTCCGCAAATTTGATTCATACTGGAATGGGTGATCTCCCGAATCATTACTTCACTCTCACCTACCGGCTTTCCAATGAGAGAACACCACTGATTTTACGCGCAGATCTGTAACATCCATAAACGGAGCTAATAGTAGGGCAGTGTTAATAAAAAGTCATCCTTCCAAGTACTTTTCATTATGATTGCTCCTGCACTTCGATGTTAAGTTCACCTCACATGTGCAAGACGGAAGGCGGTTCTTTTATCGGCTTCTTTCATTTGCGAGATCGCTGTCGCACTGCAAAAGAATGCGCGTAATGACATGCTTGTAGCTTTCACTGGGAAGAAATACTTTTATTTAATTTTGTGCGCTTTGCATTGAAATCTTTGAAAAGCAGCAAAAAAGGTCACAACTGACATCAGAGCCTTTAAAAAAGAAACCCACAGAAACAATTTATTACTCTCGTCACAGAATTGATTCTGTGCCATCTTTAGGAGGGACACCGGTGCTTTACAATATTGCTTGCCGTTTGCGCTAAATGACATTATTTTTACCATAATTCCTTTTATGTTATTTAGCACTTTTATCATAGATACATGTTTACTAATGAAATTAATCTTAAAATAATTAAATCTACAAACATTGTTTTCAAGCATAGTTAAGTACAAATAAATTTAAATACATGCATTTAAAATTAATTTAAATGTATAAAACTCTACTTAAAATCTTGATATATCTACTATTCATCAAAATTATAGTATATGTAAAAGAAAGTTTAAATTAAAGTTCTAATTAATTCGTATAATGTACACAGACTTACAAATGAGTATTCTTTAGAAGCGACCAGTAACTACTTAAGATCTTAATTAAAATATCTAATTTAATAAATCGGATAGAAATCTTTAAATACCATTAATTGAAGATAAATTGAATTTAACGGGAACACTATGCATAACAGACAAAAAAAGGTTTCTAGAATTTGCCAGATAAAATTCCGAAAACTCTAAAGAGTATCAGCATTTAATCATACAAACAAAGGTAATTTCGAGAAAATATTTGCAAAGAACTTTTAATATTAAGTATTGTACCTATTATGTTAATAACTATATGTATTATTCTGTTTTTTATTTTAGCTATCTCGGAAGATGGAAAATTTGAATTTAAAGCACACGATTTAAATAAATAAGCTAACACATGGCAATATACATAAAAATCAAGCTATCCGACCTCCAAATCTCCAAAGATTACCAAATATACAGAACGACATCAGGAAATAAAAATTTGCATTTAAGAGGAAAAAAAAACCTTGTTGAGATAGGAATTTTATGTATACATTAGAAAAAAAAATGGAGAACAATTCTTTGAAATTCCTATTTAAATCAACTTAAAATTTTATATTTTTTGTTTCATTAAGTCATTTTGACGTCTTACACGGTGGCAAGAGAATGATGAAGTGATAAGAGCAAAATCCTATGCAGAAATGCTACAGTAGCGCTTTTGTCTCTTTACATGAGGATTTCAAATCCGAACTTGTAAATCAATTGCATATATAAGTAATAATCTGGAAAGATAATAATATTAAAAAACACACGAAAAATCTCATATAATGTTGGTTTTCATCTCCTACCAAAAAGGCTAAAATTAGTAAATAATTTTTGATTGTTAAATTACACCATGCTTTTGTACTATTTCGTCACTCTAGTCAATAAAGTACTTTCATATTCTCATACATTCTTGCTTACATATATACATCTTTTATATGCTCAATTTATTTATTTACAATTTATCATCTTAAAACATACATATATTTTTCAATACGTGTAAAGTACATACATGCATACATTGTAAAACTTTTAACACATACGTTGCATTCATTGGTTACTCTTTCAAGAAATGAAAGTACTAGCAACCCCTCTGTTACTAATGAGGAATTTTCCGACTGAAGAATCTTTCTTAATCCTGGTTCCCTTTAAAATGTAATAATAACTAAAATGTAATAAAGATGCATTTAAATTACGATACATCGGCGATTTCAGCCTCCTTTACTGCCCGCAAGGAACTGATCTACAATCAAGTCTGTAGAGCATAGATATCTCTCTATCCTTTTTATTAAGGTTAAAAATATAAAAAATCCCGCCGGTAAACGCGACAGAGGGCAGAGTGATGAACAACAGATAAATGAATATATGAATATAACGGAAACAATATTTGTAAAAAAGACAATAGTACAAAATAATATCACTGCTGGAGAATACAAAGCTCCGACCCGACAATGAGCAGTGAATAAGGGGTTATCCGAGTCTCTGCCTCAGTGATAGATTAAGGTAGAAAGATCACATTGAAAGTAAAAGATGTTTTTAAGCTTTGAGAGCAAATAATTTTTATAACAATGTTTTCAGAACAAATAAAAATTATAGCTACTCTGTCGCTAATAACGAACAAAAGGGGGAAAGTTTCAGCACCATCGAATGCCCAGAACAAGTTAAAGTCTGCTTCTTAATGCACCAGAAACATAATGGTCAGATAATATCTCTCCAGAGAATAAACCTGCATTAGATTCCCGGATGATGCAAAAATGTTACAAATTTCAATCATGAATTTATGCTGATTCATTACAAATGTTTATCAGTAATAATCATCTAGATAAATTGAACTATTAAATAAAGGAAGTATTATTCATCCTTAATTACACAAAGACCCACTCTTCATTCCATCCACGCAACGCTTACTAAAGTAGCTGCAATAACTGGACTCTCCACGGTGTTTCGCCTAATTAACACTTTATTGTAATTTCCAAGTGAAAGTGCAAGAGATGAGACAGTCATTCCCAATCTCTCGGATCAGACTTTAAATCGCAACCGGACAGTTAAAAAGTCGACCCGCAAGCATGGATACATCAAAGTGACTTTATTCAATACTTACACCCATAGACATCTAAAATAAAAAATGTATTTAATATAAATTAAATTATTATAAAAGTTAAATTGGTTACTCCAATTTTATCTTTCGATTGGGTGCGGATTTGACTCAAAAAACTTATAGACTAATTGAAATAAAATGCTAAAAGTGTTTTTGCCTTGTAAACGCGACAGCTTTCATTTCTAATTCAGTTTCAGTTTCTTTTCTAGATCGATGTTTCTTTTATTACGAGAACGGAAACAGAAAGTTGCCAAAAAAGTGATTACAGCCAAAAAACGGCACCCTTTCTGCGTTTTTTGGCGATGTAAGGGGAAAGATGATTGTTTCAGCTTTCTGCGGAAGAAAACAATGAAGTCCGCTGTCTATTTATATTAGATGTCTATGGTCACACCGCACTATCGTAATCACCATATTGTCACTCACTCGAGGATATCGCAGCATAATATTCTTTATGTTTTCAAGCAGAGTGTCTGATCAGCTGTTCATTAACGCAAAGATACCACAAAGAATCTTGTTCTGTGCAAGAAAATTATAGCTACTCTATTTTTAATTTAATTTACTTAAATATATGTTTGTGAGTGCAAATGTCATATTTTCTTCTTCTCCTCTACTCCTACACATCTACATTCGTGTATACGAACCCCAACAACAACACATAATATTTAAGAGTTTCAAGCTTAACCACTTGTGTTGCGAAGATTAGCCCTATCCCCTCCCAAATAAAATAATAATAATACTTGTCATATTTTCTTCTTCACCTCTACACCTACACATCTATATTCGTGGATACAAACCCCAACAACAACACATAATATTTAAGAGTTTCACGCTTAACCACTTGTCTTGCGAAGATTAGCCCTATCCCCTCCCAAGTAAAATAATAATAATACTTGTCATATTTTCTTCTTCACCTCTACACCTACACATCTATATTCGTGGATACAAACCCCAACAACAACACATAATATTTAAGAGTTTCACGCTTAACCACTTGTCTTGCGAAGATTAGCCCTATCCCCTCCCAAGTAAAATAATAATAATACTTGTCATATTTTCTTCTTCACCTCTACACCTACACATCTATATTCGTGGATACAAACCCCAACAACAACACATAATATTTAAGAGTTTCACGCTTAACCACTTGTCTTGCGAAGATTAGCCCTATCCCCTCCCAAGTAAAATAATAATAATACTTGTCATATTTTCTTCTTCACCTCTACACCTACACATCTATATTCGTGGATACAAACCCCAACAACAACACATAATATTTAAGAGTTTCACGCTTAACCACTTGTCTTGCGAAGATTAGCCCTATCCCCTCCCAAGTAAAATAATAATAATACTTGTCATATTTTCTTCTTCACCTCTACACCTACACATCTATATTCGTGGATACAAACCCCAACAACAACACATAATATTTAAGAGTTTCACGCTTAACCACTTGTCTTGCGAAGATTAGCCCTATCCCCTCCCAAGTAAAATAATAATAATACTTGTCATATTTTCTTCTTCACCTCTACACCTACACATCTACATTCGTGGATACGAACTCCAACAACAACACATAATATTTAAGTTTCACGCTTAACCACTTGTCTTGCGAAGATTAGCCCTATCCCCTCCCAAGTAAAATAATAATAATACTTGTCATATTTTCTTCTTCTCCTCTACACCTACACATCTACATTCGTGGATACGAACTCCAACAACAACACATAATATTTAAGAGTTCCACGCTTAACCACTTAACCGTGTTGCGAGATTAGCCCGCCCACCTCCCAAGTAAAATAAAAATAATACTAAAATATTAATATATATATTTAAATGTTTATTCGAAATAAATCAACCACGATTCGGCTTTCCCGTAAAAGTATCAAACATTGTACAAATCCAATTGCATTTTAACAATCACAAGTATATTGCTCGTTTGAGTTGCTCAAACTTGGTTTGGATGGCACTTTGAAAGGAATTTATATCATCTATGCAAAATGTTACAACTGACTGCATAATTACAATTCAAATTTATATGAAGTTTCAGCTTTATTTTCTCTTGTACTGGTTTCATTTACAGTGTTATTTACAACTGTTTTACTCATGCATACATTTTCGAAATTATCATCACATTCATCAGTAACAATATAATTAAGCACAAAATGATTTGTGTAACTATAATTAATTATACTTATGTGAATGATATTTGTATTCAGATTTTAATTACAGTTTCTAAAATGTTATTTTTAATCTTAATGCAACTATAATTCATTAAATTCTGATTTAATTTCAAAGAATATTTCAATTAAAACTTTAATTAATTCGTATGAAATATAATGATTTATCAATATTCTTTAAAAGCCATCAATACGTACTTAAGTTCTTGATTAAAATATCTAACTGAATAATAAATCATATGAAAATTCTTAAGTATCATTAACTGAAGATTAATTTCATTGAAAAGAGACATCATGCAAAAAGAAAAAGATTTTCTGGAATTTGTCTGATAAAATTCAGGAAAACAAATGTATTCAGCATTAACTTTGACAAACAAAGGTAATTTTGATACAATATTTTTTAAGAACTTTTATTGCGAAGCATTATTTAATTCATTTTGAAATATTTCTTCGTACTGTAATTTTTATTTCAGCTAATTTTATAAGAGAAAGTATTAGAAATTAATTAACAAGTTTTTCACAAATGCGCAAAAGCATGTCGTTGCGTGTAATTTAATTTTGAATTTATAATGACATTATTTTTTGCTTTCATCATATAGTATGCAAGCTGTATCACTGTTAATTAATAGTAATTAAGTAGAAGAATGCGGTATTTAAGTACCGTTAAGAATATTTCTGAGGAAATTACTTATATTCAGATTTCAAATATAATGACCAGAATAAAATGCGCTAGCCGAGTTTGAGCTCGTTGTGGTAGTTCTCCAGCTTTTTAGCTGCTCATATTTATTTTATAGAACCATAATATTTGTTTTTATTATTACTATCTGACCTGCCCGGCGTTGCCCGGGCAAACTGTCATTGAAAAATATAACAGTGGAGTGAACATCATAAAAAAAAGACTGAATAATATTTATTTATACTAAAAACTTGTAAAAAAATTAAATAAGAGCTAAAATTTCAAAACTATAACAGTTACATTTAAAAAATGAAACGGTCAGGGAAAATTAATACACTTACTTTTCCCTTTTTAAAAATCATTGCTTTGTTTACATTTTAAATTTTATATTGCTAGTTGTATTTTTTAAATTATAAATATTAAATGCTTACAAAAATCAATTTTCCAAATGAAAATGTATAAAAATATATCTATTTAATAGTTAATGTTTATTATCAAGAAATCATTGTTTGTTTCGTTTTTATTCCTGTAGATGGCAGCACCAAACCAATGAGCTGCGTTTCATTCGGCTGTTGCCATTAAACAATTAACAAATATTCACGATTTCTGTGCCACGTACGATAGCGTAATATATATAGATATAGATATTGTGTGAAGAAAAAAATGTCGGTTTCTGTCATTGAACGAATTAATCCGGAAAGTTTCAATAATTTATTTAAGGAATATTATGTTCTTGTATATATTTGTTTATAAAGTGTATATTTCTGTCTTTATATTCAATATATTTTCGTTTTCGTTATTGTACATGGATGTTTAAGGTCGTTAAAAAGACTATGTAAAAGAGGCAGGTTCACACGGTTTTTTGAAGGATTTCAAAATGGGGCGAAATACAGGGTAAACGGCTCGCTATTTCAACCAAGCATTTGACCCGGGGATAGCTAGTAAATACATAGTTGATCGTTGGTTGGATTGTGGTGGAAATAAGAATCTTGAAAATGAAGAGGGTCGTGAACGAAATTCTGTCATTGAAGTAAGCAATTGAAAGCATTAGTTCTGGCTAAATCCTGTTACCATAGTCCACCAGCTGCTAAAATTTGAGCATGTGTTGAAGGTATCTCCAATACAGAGTTTTAATTTTGATTGGTCAAACCAAATTTAAGCAAGGAAGTGGTCAAAACTGTTTTTTTTTTCGTCTAAAACTAGCCTAAATTCATTTAAACTTCTCAAAAGTGGTTGAAATACCCAGGTAAAAAAATCAGCAAAAAACCTTAAAAAAAAAACTTCAGGTAATTTGCAGGTATTTGGGACTAAGGTTTCATGAAGGTAAAAAAACCTGCATTTTCCCTTCACTTTTTTGTCCCAAATACCTTCGCTTTCCCTTTAGGCAAAAACCTGTATTTTCCCTTTACTTTTTTGTCCCAAATACCTTTGCTTTCCCTTTAGGCAAAAACCTGTATTTTCCCTTCACTTTGTCCCAAATACCTTCACTTTCCCCTTAGGAAAAAAACCTGTATTTTCCCTTTACTTTTTTGTCCCAAATACCTTCGCTTTCCCTTTATGCAAAAACCTGTATTTTGCCTTCACTTTTTAGTCCCAAATACCTTCGCTTTCCCTTTAGGCAAAAGCCTGTATTTTCCCTTTACTTTTTTGTCCCATTATTTTGTTATACACACTCTTATATACATAAGTATGTACTAAAGCATATAGTGTACATTCTTACAAACACTATTTACATTAATAGGGTTTGATTTTTCAGTAAAACTATGTAATTTAAGTAAAATAAATTTATTTCTACGCAAAATCATTTTACCTTTCATTGCAAAATATACTTTGTTTCTCATAAAAAAAAAAAAAATTCTTCTTAGAAGTTTGTTTTTTCAGACTTCGGAGACTGCATTTCTTCACTTCGTTTTCTAATATATAAACTCCACCATGTACTACAAAATATCAATGAGCAATACACAGATATTTGATGGGGGTTGTATTTTATGTGATTAAATGAGTACATTTTAACATGAACCCTCTGGGAACTGTTTAAATTCCACGGTATCCTATGCATATAAGTGGGGTATAAAACTGATCTGGGGTGTCCGTAAACGGCTCAACCGTCGCACCCATGTACTGAGGGACATATAACATGCACAACCAGGATCTGCCTTCCATATGCGCTGCGACCGGTCGGGGCACCGCCACCTGTGCATCACCCCGAATGAATTCATATATTGATGACATAGGTCATTGCGATACGTGGTGGATCCCATTATCAGAGGAGACCACTGTGAAAACACTTTTATAAGCGGTGTATGCAATTATCTGTTACCGGGTTAAGCGGGTACATTAACCGAAAAAAAACCCTGGATGCATGAAACTCACCATGCAGCAATCTCTAGAATGCATAAAATTCATTCAAACAGCAGTTAGTAACATATATATGTAAGCTTCGCACACATTAACCGAAAAAATAAAAAATAAAACCTTGATGTATGAAACTTACCATGCAGCAATCTCGAGAATGAATGAAATTCATTCAAACAGCAGTTAGTAACATATATATGTACGCTTCGCCTACATTACCACCCCCCAAACAAAAAAAAATACCCCTGGATGTACGAAACTCACAGTGCAGCAATCTCTAGAATGCATGAAAATCATTCAAACAGCTGTTAGTAACTTATATATATATGTACACTACGGCGTATCGAAAAAATCCAAATTTCTTAGATCTTTTTGCGGTAGTGCGGAAAAGTTGTGAACTCTCTTTATTAAAAAACGTGCGAAATCTTAAAACTGTATGTTGATATCTTCTGTCGCCTCAGTGGGCCTAAAGTTATAAAAATTGGACTAAAAATGATTAAAAATCAAAAATTAATAAATAATCACAGATTTCGCTCATCGGTTTGAGGTAGTGCTTATAAGTTACTATTTTGTAATGACAACAACCATAGAAAATTGCAGAATTATAGATTAATATCTTCTATCGCCTCATCGGCATCGAATATTGGGAATTTTGACGCATTTTGGTAGTTTTCTGCATAACTGTTTACTGCTTGCACAATACACAATCAAGACAGACTGGGTTTGGCGGTCTGCCAAAATAGTGAAGACAATGTGGGGACCCACAAGGAGTGTTTAAATACGTTTAAAACTGGACAACACAGTTCTTGTCAGTGAAAGGTATGGTGTTTCCAACAGAGCCACGGCTGCTATTGCATTGCGTGTTATGCAAGATTTGGGTTTAATATCGGAATCAGATACCAGCCTCGTCACAGGCAAGAATAAAATATGGAGGGGAAAATTGAGAATTTACATAAAATTGGTCTCAAAATTAAATGAAAATCGTTCCACTTCATTGCCTCCATCGTTCATTCTTGCCTGTGACGAGGCTGGTATCTGATTCCGATATTAAACCCAAATCTTGCATAACACGCAATGCAATAGCAGCCGCAATCTGGCTTTTATTTTGATGGACGACATGACAAAACCTTAACATCAGAAATACTCGAGGACAAGCAGTTCTTACGAACAATTGTAGAAGCGCATTGCTGTATTGTATTGGAGCCTGGTTCTACGTATATGGGACATGTTACACTTGAAAGCGGATCTAGTCTTGATAAATCTAATAGCATTTACGAATACTTAACAAGTGCTTTATTGGATGATTTTAGCAACCTTATTATTCTCGGGTGTGACGGCACTGTAGTGAACACAGGAATGTCTAATGGCGTAATTCGCAGGCTTGAATTGAAACTTCAGAGATTAGTTCAATGGATTATCTGCTTACTTTATTTTAATGAGTTGCCATTACGACACCTGTTTGAGTCCATAGACGGCAAGTCATCTGGCTCCACATCTTACACCGAAGGCATTGGACGAAACCTTAAAGGATGGTTTGGATGCAAAAAGCTTTCAATTGTTTCTTTTAATAATATTGAATGCAAGTTGCCACACATTGATCCTACCACCCGCAGTTCACTTACTTATTAGACATTTGCACCACCATTAGTTCTGGCGTTTGTTGTTCAGATCTAGCTATCCGGGAACCGGGAACGTTGGATTTGTCCCGCTGGCTAACAACTTCCAATCGAATACTGAGGTTATATATATCAATATCAGACCCATCAAATGAGTTGCTAACATTGGTTGTATTCATTCTAAGAGTCTACGCACTCTCATGGTTCCGAATTAAGATTCGTCATTCCTTAAAGGATGGTGCTAGACACCTGTGGCATTTCATCAGCTTATCTCGGTAATTGCCACAAAAGTATTGTGACATAATCGACCCAATTATTTCTCGCAACGCTTACTTTGCGGCTCAAGTAAATATGCTTTTGGCCGTGTTATCTGATCATAGGTGCCGTATTAGGACCCTTGCAGATCGGCGGATTATCAAGGCAAGAGAAATTAGCACAGACGGAAATTGTGTTCGCAAATTCGTTATTCCTGTTGTTAACTTTTGAGCTACAGACTATGTAGATCTCATTAATTGGCGAGCTTGTTATGTGATATCGCCTTCTGTTCTCACAGAGATCAGTTCTCAAGAATTTCTGAAGATGATATAGGGCAGTATGCCAATGTATTGCTGGTACTTTATTAAATTTGCTTCACACACAAAAGCGGTAGAGCGGATTGTGAAACTAGTCACTGCAGCCTACGGAAAAACAGTTGGGATGCAGAACAGGGATGGATTTATTAGAGCGACACTATAATCCAAAACACATGTCAAAATTTGAGACCAAAAATACAAGCCAGTAATGCTTTTGTCATTTATATGTTCGAAAGGTAAAATAAAGTTTGTGTTCGCATTAAAATGAGGTAAGTGTATCGTTAATTTATTTAAAATTTTGCCTTCATTTTCCAAAATTTGGTGTCGATGAAATGGCAGAAGATATCAACGTACAATTCTAAATTTTTTTATGGCTGTTGTTGTTTCTCGGCGTGAAAATAAGGGTGTTCCACTATTTTGGCAGATCGACAAACCCAGTCTGTCTCGATTGTGCATTGTGCAAGCAGTAAACAGTAATGCAGAAAAATACCAAACTGTATCAAAATTTAAAAAATTCGATGCCGGTGAGGCGACAGAATATATTAACCTATAATTCTGCAATTGTCTATGGTTGTTGTTGTTATAAAACTGTACCTTGTAACCACTACCCCAAACCGACGAGCGAAATCTGTGATTATTTATTAATTTTTGTATTTTAATCATTTTTAGTCCAATTTTTGGAACTTTCGGCCCACTGAGGCGACAGAAGATATCAACCCACAGTTTTAAGATTTCACACACTTTTTAATAAAGGGAATTCACAACTTTTCCGCACTACCACTAAAAGATCTAAAAAAATTGGATTTTTTCGATACGCCCTAATGTACACTTTGCATACTTTAACAAAAAAAAAAACCCACAAATTGACGAAATGCCCGAGTTCTTTCCTCTCCCTGTCCTTGTGCAATTAAAAAGAATCGTTTTCTCCTGTGACTGACAGATAAAATTTAAGATCTTTCTTCACTACTGATCGACAAATTTTGCAGTTTTATTCTGTAACAAATTAACAAAATATCAGAATTCCCTTGTGCGACTGAAAAGAATGGTTTTTCCTGCAACCAGTTGGAAAATTTTGACATCTTTCTTTGCAACCAATCGACGACTTTTGCAGTTTTTATTCTGCAACAAATTGATGAAATACCCAATTCCCTATCCCCCCCCCCCTTTTGTGGAACTAAAAAAAGTCTTTTCTGCGACTGACAGATAAAATTTCAGATCGTTCTTCACTACTGATTGACAAATTTTGAAGTTTCCTGCTGAAGCAAAATGACAAAATACCCGACTCCTCTTGTGTAACTGAAAAAATTCATTGTTTTTTTTCTGCAACAGACTGATGCATTTTAAGATTTTTCTTTGCAAGCGACTGACATATTTTGGAGCTTCATCCAGTGCATGGGTGCAAGTTTGAAATGTGGCAGACTGAAAATATTTTGAATTCTCCACCCAGACCTCTTCTCTGAATGCACAATGCACACACCATGTCCACGTAGACAAAACGTCGAAGGATCTCGAAAAAACGGCAAAATTCGTTGAAGGATCTCGAAAAAATGGCAAAATTCGTCGAAAGATCTCGAGAAAACAGCAAAATTTGCCGAAGGATCTTGAGAAAACGGCAAAATTTGTCAAAGGATCTCGGAAAAAATGTAAAATTCGTCGAAGAATCTCGAAAAATGACAAAATTCGCGGAAAGATCTTGAAAAAACAGCAAATTTCGTAGAAGGATCTCAAAAAAACGACAAATTTCGTCAAAGAATCACGGAAAACATGCGAATTTTGTCCACAAGCCAAGGAAAAAACGGGAAATTCATTAAAGGATTGCGAAAAATGGCTAATTTTATTGACAGATCACGGAAAAACGCACATTTTGTCATATGGCTGCTGAAAAAACACCAAATTCGTCGAAGGATCGTGGAAAAAACTGCTAATTTCGTTGAAAGATCGTGGAAAAACAGGCAATTTCGTCGAAGAATCCGGAAAAACAGCGAATTTTGTTGAAGGATCGCAAAAAAGACGGCAAACTCTGTCGAAGGATCATGAGAAAAAACAGTGAATTCTGTCGAAGGATCTCGGAAAAAGACGAATTAGTCGAAGGATGGCAGAAAAAACGGCCAATTTCGTCGTAGGATCGTGAATTCTGTCGAAGGATCTTGAAAAAAAAAACAGCATGTTTTGTTGAAGGATCTCGAAAATACGGCATATTTCGTCAAAGGATTTCGAAAATATGGCATATTTCGTCGAAGGATCTCGAAAAAACGGTGAATATTTTTTCCGCCCTCGGAAATTTTCAAAAGACGGAATATTCCGTCTGTGGACGGAAAATTTGCACTCATGTTCCAGTGGCAAATTAATGTAATTACTGATTTTCCCTCCCCCCTTTCCTCACACGACTGAAATTTTTTTTTTCTTTTTTCCGCCTAAAAATATTTACCTTTTACCGGAGAATTTTAAAAAAATAAAACCGTGAATTTCATCAAAGTATCACAAAATAAAACTACGATTTTCTTCAAGAGATAGCAAAATAAAACTACAATTTCTGCAGCTGATCGCAAAATCAAACAGATTTTCATCAGACGATCGTAAAGTAAAAGCACGGAACCACAAAATAAAGCTGATTTTTGGCAAATGATCATGAAATAAAACTATATGTTTTTGTTATTGTTGGGGGTAATTAACTGCCACTGTGATAATTTTATATTTATATACCTAAAAATATGTCTCATAATATTCATATTTTTTTAAATATTACTTGTAAAACTATTTAAATCTACAAACCATGGTGCTAAGTGGCCACTAACTTGACAGTAGTGGCTACTAAACATACAGCCTCTATCGGCCACTGGCTAATGGTGCAAATATTGAATTTGAACCTTTAGTAAGACTCAAATTAAAAAAAAAAAATCAAAAGCGTGCATTTCCTATCAACAATAGCTACTGAAAGCCAATTTGGCAGGATACACTATGGCTCTAAATGCTTTTTCTGTACTTTTCCCTATTTGGTCGCTGGAAATTTGCAATATACATCCATCGGTCAAAAAAACTTGTGAATTTCACCAATCAGTTAAGAGGAAAAAAAAATTGAGAATTTTGTTGATCTGTTGGGGAGAGGGGGAGATCAAAATCCTGGTAACAGGAAAAATAAGTGAAATTTGACTGGTAACAGGAAAAATAAGTGAAATTTGTCAGCCGAACATGGGCAATAACCCTCCCCCCCCCCCCTAAAGGTGAAAATAAGGAATTTGGCTTAGTAGCCACTGGCTGGTTGGTTGAATTTTTTTTTAGTAGCCAGTTACTGGCAAGTGAGAATAATTTCTTTAGTAGCCAGTAAGTACATTTATGTCATTGAATAATTAATTTAATAAATATATAATTAGTTTACAGTAAAGCAATTTATGTACTAAATAAAAATATTTTAATTTATATTGCTTTGAATAAACTTGAGACACTAATTTCCAATTTATTTAAAATTTTAAAATATGTTAACAGCGAAGTTATACACAACATGCTTATGTAGCTAACTACATAAGTCTCACTAAGCTTAGGTACTTGTGTGGCCAGGGGTCGATGCAGGTTTTTTATCTTGGGGCCCATTTTGTGAAATGTAAAGGTTATTTTTGTGAAAGAGAACATTTTGTAACAAAAGATGAAATCTAGTTAATCAAATTCGAACCAAGCATTTATAAACAAACTTTTTTAATTCCTTTTGCTGAAGTTTTCCTCTCTGGTGATATTGTTTGTTTACAAATTACAAATATTAAAACATCACAAAATAATAAATAGTAAGTTTTTATGGAATAGAATTTTGTGAAGGGCCCTAAATAGGCCCCAAATTTTTCCTGTGGCCCGCGAACCAAAAGTGGCCAACATCTTCAGAAATTGTGTATTTCGTCAATTAGTCCGGGAAAAATTGCAAACTTCGTCAATCGGGAGCGTAAAAATCCTGAATTTCCGTCATTCAGAAGCGTAAAAATGATGAATTTCCGTCAGTCGCGAGCATAAAAATCAGGAATTTTGCCGATCAGCTGCAACAAAATCACAAATTTCGACGATCAGATGCGGAAAAATAATGAATTTCGGCGATTGGACGCGAAAAAATCCTGAATTTCGTTTATCGGATGCGGAGAAAACATAAATTTCAATGATCAGACACGGAAAAAACATGAATTTCGAAGAACGGGTGCAAAAAAAATCATGAATTTCAGTGATCGGTATAGGTGCAGATTCATGGTCGCCAGTCGCCACGTGGCGACTAATTTTTTTGCTGTGGCCACTAACTTTCGGTGTTTAAGTCGCCATGTGATTTAAAAGTGACCAATTTCGGGTATTTCCAGTCACCATCGTGAAATTTCGATTTTTTTTTTTTTTTTTTTTTTTAATTAAGACCAAAACACAACAAACTTTATTAGTATCTTTTAATAACATTTCAGAATGATCTGTTTAACATAGCAAAATATTAAATATACTCGAATAGCAATGCTATTCGTAACAGTTTGAGTCTGATAATTTTACATAGTCTGTGATTTAAAAAAATATATATTGAAAAACAAATGCTTCAAGTGTGTTTTGATTTTTATAGTGCAAAATAATCTCACACATTCAGATTTTCTTTTATATGTACTTTTGTATGGCAAAATCAAAATAAGAAATATTTTTTTCTAATATTCCCTGCAATCATGATTGCTTAGCTTTGAACAATTTTTTTTAAAACCGTATCTTGCCCAACTTTATCTACTGACTATACATGATTAAACATTTATATTACACTTAACAGTCAAATTTTGTTGTACATGTGCGTATATTAAATAAATTACTTTACACTTTGAATTCCTGAGTTTTTTGCTTAGTTTTTTACTGCATATAAACACTATTGTTTTTATGCGTTTGTTTCACAATTCTGGCCACTGGATTTTTTGGGTTTAGGAGCCACTGGCTCCTTCCAAATTCTAGGAATCTGCACCTATAGTGATCGGGCACAAAAAAATTATGAATTTTGTCGAACGGGGGCGAAAAAATCGCTAATTAAGGATATTGGAAAATAATGCATTTGGCCGGTTCTTTTCATATTTTTAATCGCCAGTTTTTCAAGTTTAATCGACGAATGGCGACTGCTTATTTTCACCTTTACCCCCCCCCACCCCCCTCTTTCAAAACAAAACAAAAAAAACAACTATCGATAGGTTGTGGAAGATCTTCAATTTTGTAAATGGACGACAGATTTCGCGTTTAAGATTTCGCGTTTTATTTCGCGTTTGTATAATATTGATCTTTTTCATGGTTTCATATTGTCCTCTGGATCTTTTCTTCTGCTTGAGTGTCGTTTCAAAAAGAAAAATTGCCTGGAAAATGGCGAAATTTAAAAATTTTGCTGCGAATCCCACAATTTTATCCTGAAAAGTATTTTAGCTTTTTCTTTCGAGTAAAAAGGGGGATGGGAGGTTACTTACTGTTACATACTCTCAGAAAACTTAGATCTAAAATTACAAATTGATAGTTATGTAATTAGTGCCCTGTAAATATTTGTATAAAAATTGAAAGGTTTTTAAACTTTTATATATAAATTGTTTTCCACTTACCTTTTACATTTCATCATACTTCTTGTTATAGCAGCTACAAATATAAGTATAATATTTTATTTTAATAAGAACATATTAAAATATTTCGCCCTTTCTTATACCGATTCATCACAAGAACATTTTATATATCATATTTCTGAACTTGATTTCAATAACTCATCAAGAACATTTTTTTTTCATAATTGATTCTTGTAAATTCTGTAATTTGATGAGGTAGGTTAATATAAACATATTCAACCGGCAAAAGTAGAATCCTTGATGAAATGCAACAAAAACTTTTTATTTCCTTGTAAGAAAATGGTCATAAGGTGGCCGCTGACAGAAAACTTTTTAATAGCCACTTTTTTTCATTTAGTGGCCATATAGCTGATGGCTAGTGCTAATTTTGCCCTGTATGTCATTGGTACATCTGATCACATGCACGGTTAAAAATTTGCAACAAATTGTTTAGTCATTTGACCATTTTTAGAGAAAACGGTTACTTAACCCTAGTTTAACTCTATTCTGACCATATTATAGTCAGAATAGAGTTAAATTAAAGTTGGTTATGTAGCCGTTTTCTATAAAAACGATCAAATGACTGCAGACAGTTTGCTGCAAAATTTTAACAGTGTGATGCAATCGGCAAATCACCTTTTTGATGGAAAACAATTTTACACACAGCAGAAAAGGCATTTATATCCAAGAGATACAGTATTTTTCATGTCGAACAAACTTTAACCGATGATTGTTGATTTATATTGAACTATCTTACTACTACTATGAAATTTTTTTTAATTTAAGCTTTGCTGTACCATATTATAGGCACAATGAGTTTTAAATTAATTGTGTTTCAAGGTATTTATTTTCATAATGTTTTCAATGAAGTTCTTAATTACTTTTTTATACATTAAAAAAATTGTAAATTAACTATATTAAAATGATTTATGATAGTGTTCATTCTGGAAAGAATTGATGAAAATAGTGGCGAGTGAGCAAAGCGAGCTGGGATCAAGTAGCGGTCTCAATGTGAATTGCATTGCAGTTCATGAGGGCTAAGCCCCTTAGTAAAAAGTATAAATTGATTCCTGAAATCTTTTATTGCTGTTTCTGGTAGTTCTATAATCTATGACATGATTATTGCTTAATGCGATAATTTTAATCTAAAGAATTTAAAGTTTAATGAATATAAAATAGTAATAATGAATATAAAATACGAATAAAGTAGAATAAACATCAACTAAACCAGATTATAAATTTTTTTGTTATGATTACACGGCTCAAACATCCAATTTTCTTTTGTAAAAAGTATGAGTTATTCGAGTTCACAATAAGTACTTTTTAATTAATTTCACCTCTATTAAATCAAATATAAAACAAGATTACACGAATAAAATCTTAAACCTACAAATCTCCCTCTGAAATATTTTTCTGGGTACGGTCTAGATGATTTGTATTCATTTTTTTAAAAGAAGACCCATTTGTTTGTACTACAAAAGAAAAAAAAATTCATTTATAGCCATCTTATGGCTATATATATTCATTTAAAAATTTAATTAAAGTGCAAATGTTAAATTTATAAAGCTAATTTTAAGACACATCAGCGCAGCGACTCGCTAACGGCGCTTTCCGAGTCACATGTAATGTAAACGTCAAATTATGCATTTAGAAACCACTTCTGTAATTTAATGCTCTAATCATGGGCTCCACCGAAAAGGGGATAGGGGGTGGCAGGCATTAAAATCCTCATTGCCCCTTCCAGGATTTAAAATATAATTAATTAAAATTTCTGTTTCCTTTATTTTGAAAAACACGGTAAAATTTATTCTTTGCGGGAAATTTACAATAAAAGATGAACTAAGAAATTTTCCGTTAAGGAAGGGGCGGTGGCGCAATTGCTCCTCCCTGGATTTTAAAATTTAATTAATTAAAATTTCGTTCTTTAAATAGTAAAATTTATTCTTTTTGAGTAATTTAAAAAAGAGGAACTAAAAAAATTTCCGTTAAAGGGGGGGAGTGGGAGTCCCTCCCCCCCCCCCCCGTAAATCCACCCTCAGTAAATTCCTCCAGTAAATCCCCCATGGAAGTCAATTTTTAGCTCTGTTTTCGTTTATATGTTTGTGTTTAAAAGTTATCTTAAGCGGAGGTTTAGGGGAGTGTTGAATTCAGTGCCAGATGGGCAGGGGGGCACCCCACCAATTTAATTAACGCAATTTTCTTTTTCGCTGATTTTGAAAGAGATAGTAAAATTTATTCTTTTCGAGTATGTGTTTAAAAAATACCTTAAACGGAGATTCAAGGAAGTGATGAAGTCAGAAAAGAGCGAGGGGGGCAACCGCCGCCCCCCCCCCAGATTTTGAAATTTTAATTGACATAATTTTCTTTTTCTCCAATTTTTAAATACAGTAAAATTTATTTTTTCGAGTAACTTAAAATAATAAAACATTAAGAGCAATAGGAATTATGAATATTCCCGTAGTGTGTGTGTGGGGGGGGGGGAGTGCTCCCCTTAATCACTCATGGCAGTTAATTTTTTGTCCTGTTTTTCTTTTTACTTTTATGTGCTAGAAATTATCAGATTTCAGGGGGGGGGACAACCCTCGAATTTTGAACAATTAATTAAAATGTTAACTAACACAATTTTCTTTTTTAAATTTATTCTTTTCGAATAACATAAAATAATTAAACACTGAGAGAGAGAGGATATAACCAATATAACCAACATATTTTTTTTATCTTCTCCCCCCCCCCCTCTATGTGGCCCTGGCCTTTTCCAGTAAAAAGCTATTTGTATATGATGAGTTAGATACTTAACCATATATAATCATATCGGCTATAATAAAACATTTAGAAAAATATTTAAAATTTTCTGCATGAAAAGCACATTTTATTTTCCTTCAAAATACCTGTAGTGATTTTAGGGAAGATTTGCTAAGTCACTGAAGGTAATTTATAGGCCATAAGCTTCCTGAAATAAACCTGCATAAAACCTTTAAAAAAATCTTTATAATTCCTGCATGAAAAGCTGTTCCCGTTTTTCTTCAAAATACCTGTAGTGATTTTAAGAAGATCTGCTAAGTCAGTGAAGGTAATTTGAAGGTTATAAGCGTACTGAAATAATCCCGAATAAAACCTTTAAAAAACCTGTAATATTTCCTGAAGGAAACCTGCAGTTTTCATTTTCCTTCAAAATACCTGTAGAAACCTTCAAAATACCTTCAAAATCATATATTTTTTAAAGGTTTCTTGCTGATTTTTTTACCTGGGTAGTATTAAACCACTTTAGCTTACATAAATTGTTCAATCTGTGTATTTATGTACATATTAATGTGATATTATATTATTACATATATAATAATTAAAATAATTAAATTATTTAATAATTATAATAATTAAAAAATTTGGGAATGAAAGTTAATTCATTTCCAAAACGTTATTTTCCTTAAAATATATTTTTTTATTTAAAAAAACGTATTTTTCCAAGTTTGTTTTATCAAAATAATTTGTAAAATTTTTAAAAAGGTGGATTTAACTTTGTGTCGTTATATTAAAAATAAATTAACAACGTGAAATAGCACAAATAAAAATACATAAAATGGCAAACAGTTGTTTCAGAGCCCCTAAAGCTCCATGAGTGCCTCCATCAGTGCCAATTCTAAAGATTAAAACCGATTTAAAAGTTCAAGTCGTGTAAAAGTTCAAGTTTTAATCTTTTGAATTACAACCCTGCACCAACGACATATTAGAAATCGGTTGAAACGTTGCACAACAGAAACCATCATTACTTTTTTTTACACCAACTGATGCATTATTGCAGCAAATAAACTTTGATTGTTACATTATGGTGCTGATAGATTAAAAAATTGCATGCATGAAAATTATTTTTGAAAATTCATCAAAAAACTGTTAGTTAAGTTACAGTTTTCAAATAAACTTTATTTGAAAGTATTTTTGCAGGAAAGATTAGAAAGGAAGGTATATCTAATCAAGTGTGTCACATAGCAGATGTTACATAAAGCGATAGCGTATTTCTTGCACATTCTGTGTTACATTTATTTAATATTATTGTTTAAATAGATTTTTTCCATGGTTTAAACTTTCTCTGATTAAAACGAACATAATCCTGCTCCAATGCCATATTAGAAATTGGTTGAAACGTTGCACAACAGAAATCGCCATTACATTTTTACACATCTGATGCATTATTGCAGCAAATAAACTTTGATTGTTACATTATGGGTGCTCATAGATTTAAAAATTGCATGCATGAAAATTATTTTTAAAAATTCATCAAAAAACTGTTAGTTAAGTTACAGTTTTCAAAACACGATTTATTTCTATTAGTATATATCTCCTAAATTCACTGAAGAATATCTGTAATTTCAGTTTTAGATCTAGAGGTCCGCAAAATAAAAGCAAAGAAAGTGCGAAAAGGGATTCGTGGTAACCGCTGATCTAGAGGTACTAAGAAACAAAAATCAGGGGACCGAGAAGTACATTCATCTTTGTTTACAAAATTGCCTAAATTGTCACTACACCACTCTGGGACTATTTATGTGGTGTAAACTGGCGGCAGGTTTTCTTGAAAACAATAGTAGTTCTCCCCAAGCATTTGTCCTACGCTGAGTTGTGAGACTTTTTCTAAAATATCAGTTTTGTAATGTTCAGCCGTTACTTTTGTGGAATTCTTTCCTACAAAAACAAGAGTCAGTTACATATTGATCACCAAACAATCACGGAAAGGGAATTTTGATATGTCAGGACATACCAATATCCTGTTAGCATGAATATCCTGAAGTTACACTAAATATACTCGATCATTTTGTGAGTTTTTCTAAAACAAATAATTTTTCATTTGCTAAAATGAATTCATCTCCTGTGTTTCATGCAAGTATAATACACTAAATTTTTCTAAACGTTTTTGCTCTAATTAGAAATAGTTTTGAATTTCTATAAAAACATATTTCGAAAGTTTACTTTTATGATTCGTCAGAATAAAACATTATTCTATATATTATAACGCATTACCTTTATCTTTGCATTATGCTGTAATTTATCATGCTCCATTTTGAAATATATTTATTTCATTGACAAGTAAATATTGCCTGCTATGCAAATCTTGTGCTTAAGATCTAATATCATACTGCATGTTTGATGGAATATGAAAATATACTCATGCTTTTCTCATCACGATAGGTAAGATTATTTCTGTAAGACTGTAGGAAACTTTTACACAGTAGGATAAATTTATAAATGATACATAATAGATGGATTCATAAGTGATTGATTATGATATATAGTATGAATTTATTAAGTATCACATACTTAATGTATAATTTATTACAATTTTCACTTGTACTTCTTAAGAAATATTTTAAATTTTTAATAAGTCATAAACACACACATAGACTTTTAGAGATATTGTTTGAGTCCTAAGATATTATTAAAACATACTATTAAAGAAAATCTTTTTTTTTAATTATTACTATTTTTATTTTTTATTAGTTCATAAACATTGACTTTGAGTAGACATTGTTAAAGTCCTAAGATATTATTAAAACTTACTATTAAAGGAAAAAAATACTTGGCAATTGTTTTTTATTATATTCATGTTTTGAACATAAATTCTTTCAAAGTACTTCAGATATTTTCAGATATATGATGATCATTATGTATGATATACTGGACAGAAGATACATAAGTTTTTATCTGTCTTATCATTATTTATCAAATAGTTTTGTTTGTGAATAAATCATAATCGTATACTTTTAAGAAATATGCTGTTACATATTAAAAGATACAGAAAGAAAATATTACTTTGATGTTATATTTTATTATATCAATCTTTTGAATATAAAGCATTTCAAAAAATTTCATATACATAAGGATTTCGTTTACAATAGCTTGTTACAGAACTTGTCAAGTTTTTATATTCATGTTTAACTACTAAAAATGTACATTTTAAACTTCAGTAGAGATAGCAGAATAGTTCCCCAAAAAATGTAATATAAATAAAAAACTGTGAAATTCAAATTTACAGTAAGTCATTGGTCAAAACACAGTAGGTAGATGAATATAAAAATTCTTCTATGAATTTGTAGATCTCTCTATATAAAAAATTGCTGTTATTTCTCCTGTCGTCTTTCTAATACTTTTTATTTATGCTACGCACATCAAGTTTTTCAATCTTTTGTTAGTGACAAGAGCCACTGTTCTTCCCTTTTTGTGTGAAATAAAATGGTTTTAACATGTAGGGCATATTTCTATGTCTTTATAATATAACTATTTCTATACCTTTCTTAAAACTCGGTTCTGTATTTGCTACTTTTGTATAATCAGCGAGCGTTTTCAGTACATAACGGATGGGTTAACTGTGCTGAGAAATGTCACAAGCATAGTATAAAAAAATTCCCGTAAAAAAGTAAAGTCATGATTGTATTAGAGACCTTTGCTATTTCTTCTCTGTTATTGTTTTTTTTTTTATTATTATTTCGGGTTTATCACACCGAATACATGCCGTACCGACCAAAGGAGAATTTGAGTAAACATTAATAATACAAACAGATTTACTGCATCTCTTAACACTTAAAATCACTCTTCACTGTAAAAAATTTCGTAAAATTTCAGTAGGTGTACCGTAAATTAACGGTACTTGTACCATTTTCACTCTTTACGGTATGAGTGCCGTACTTCTAAGATATATTAAGCGTAAAAAACCGTATGTGTGCCATTTCGATTATAAACGGTATTTATACCGTAAAATGATTGTTTTTCAGTAAAAAATCGCTATTTATACCGTAAAATAATTATTTTTCAGTAAGGAAAAGGCTGGTAGCCCCGCCTCGGTGTACGACAACAATTGAAGTGATGATCTTGCTCTTGTTACGTAATGCGTGCAGGCCTGAGGAGAGGGGGAAGTGCAGCCGGTACATATAGTTTAAATATTTTACGGTACATATACTGTCCAGTTAAATTACGGTATATATACTGGTCACAAAGTAGCCAGTATATGTACCGTAATTGTTGACCAAATTTTTTTACAGTTTTTGATTCTTTAGGTATTCCCATTCATAGTAATAGACTTATATTCAAATTATTATTTATTCTCAAATTTTATTGGCAAATGTTTGTTTTATTGAAGCATAAAAAAAACCAATGAGACGCATAAATTTTGCAGAAATTGTCATTCTATCGTAAATGTCTTGAAGTAGATAACTTACATTTCCGTATGATTATGAAAATGCAATCGATCATCGTCTTGTGAAAATGTAATTGTCTTCGTTCGATTTTTATCATGATAAATTATCCCCTTACTTTAATTTTAAATCTTCAATTTTTTCTTTGAAGTTATTTTGATCATTGAAACTTTCGCCTCTTGTATCTGATACAATTCAATCGCCTCAGCGGGGAGTTTATTGAGAGTTGAGGTTGCTTCTTTAAAATTTCTCTTCTCATTTTTCATTTTTATTTACTTTTTTCATTAAAGATTGGCTTGAGGAGTAGTTTTTCTTTAAAAACCCGTTTGATGACTGTGATCTGTGAGAAACAAATGTAATTGTATTATTTGATCGGTCGTTTTAAAGTGAAATATAAAATTACCGCAGGATGTCTTCAATGTGTTACATCAAAATAGTACAAATCGAATCCTGTATAAATGAAGGACTATGCATATATGGGAATTTATCTTTGCTTTTAGTAGTTACGACCTTCTTAATTATGTATTCTTAACGTTATTTTTGTTTAAAGTTACTGTCTTGCTTTCATGTTAGTAATGTAATATCACTATCATATTTTCCTTTGCTGATCTGTATCATCTACACAGTATCCAATGCCTGTGATTTTAAATATGAGATCTGATGTCTTTCTCTATAATGTTGTAAATTATCGCCATAATTCAAAATAGTCAGGTATATCATGTATAAGACTTTTGTTTTCTCTAACAGAACATTACTAGCTGAAGTACAAACAGGGTAGTACAAAGACCAATTTAAAAATTTAATATAAAATCAAGTAATGAGTTTATGAGAGTGTAGTTTATAAAACATTTCTCATACAGAAAAATGTTTTGTCTAACCGTGTTCTCTAAACGTATTCCAAATTTTGCCGATATATGATGCCTATACCAAAGAAAAGAGGATGCCAATTCAGTAGAGCTCCATTATATCGCGCCTTGTTGCATCACTCACTCGAATATATCGCTCTTTATCCGTGTTTTTCATTGAGCAGAAAAGTGATAAAAATTTTCCTTAACCATCCTTTCTACATCATTCTACTTGTAAATAACAATAAGTTGTGTTGTGAATTTGTTTTAAAAAGTGCAATATGCCTATAAATTGAAATGTTGCAGACAAATCTAAAACATTTACTAGCAAATTATAACGCTTTTTTTTCTTGTCTCCCAACAAATGTGATAAAATGATGGGCTGTTATTTATTATATTAGCAAATTTATTACAAATGTCAAATGTTACACAGCATTTATATAGCGAAATCCTCTTTAAATGTATGTAGCCTTTGTAATCACATCCAAATAACACTCAGTTTCAATCCCTTCATTAATTAACGATTATATTTAATTAGTTTAATTAAACTATTAAAAAGTGTTCTTTAGTGATTTTTAAAATGTAATTAATGTAAAATTTCATAGTATAAATTTTTTATCCATGTCACAAAATAAAAAAATTGATCTTTTGAAAGCTTATAGAGTTTTCTATAGGATTATTTTTAAATAATGCACTTGAGAGAACATATTTCTATAAAGCCATGTCTGTGATAACATATAAGAAAATCAATCACATAAGAATAAGTGGAAGCAATATTTTCAATAAACATTTCTCAATTTTGATGACTTGGATTGATGATACCGTGTATTTCATTAACATTACCATAACATATTAATATACTGAAAAATCAAAGCAACCATAAAAGCATTGAAGATTTATGATCCTGTATAACAGAAAGAAGTATAATACAAGGAATCGGGAAAAAAGCATACGTTTTTTGTGAATAATCAGTACTTTTGCTAATTGAATGAAAACTTCTATAATTAATATATTTTCTTCATTTAAATGAAATGCGATAGTGTATTCACCAATAACAATAATATTTCTTGTTTAAGAAACCAAAAAATCAAGTTTATTTATTAAAGTACTAGCTGACTCGCTCGGTGTTGCCCGTGATAATAGCCTTAAATATGCCTAAAATCAGTATTGTCTGATTTTACATTTTTAAACGAAAATATTTCCAAACGAACCTAATGTTCGGGGTCACACTTCTTTCTGCAAAGTACACCCTCGAATTTGTATCAACTTATATTTTTAAATGAAAATCTATCCAAACAAACCTAAAGTTGGAGGCCCACATCCACGACAGGTACACCGGGCGTGCTCTGCACTCTCCAGTCTGTTTTGATTTTATATTTTTAAACGAAAATCTTTCCAAACTAACCTTACGTTAGAGGTAGTGTACGTTCTCAAACTTGTATGATTTCATATTTTTAAACGAAAATCTATCCAAATGAACTAATGGTTCCAATTATAGTGAATACCTATTTAATTTCTGACATTTAGATATAATAAAGTTTCATTCTGACTAAAAGTTCTTGAGAAAACCTGAATAATATAAAACGCGCCCCCTTTCTATTTTAAATCGCGAATACGATGAAATTGTCAGATGCGTGGATACGCATTACAAGAATACGTGAGTAGTGTTTTTGTCTTTGTGTATTTCGATCTGGAAAGGAGGATGCAGAATTTTAAATCAGCAGGAAAAATAGTAAACATAAAAACGGCATTCAGATTTTTTTCTCACAACTAAGATTATACTTGGCGCAGTACAATATAAGCAGATAAAATAACGTTCTTAGCACCAGAACTTTTTTATTGCAGACTAGTTTCGGTAGCATTCAGGGTACCGTCATCAGTGCATGGAATGATGAAATTTTGCAATTTTGCTCATACTTTTAAACATTTTTTGCTCAAATTTTATGAGCAAAATTCCATAAATCTTTGCACTGATGACGGTATGCTGAAAGTTACCGAAACTAGCCTGCAGCAAGTTCAAAAGTTCTGGTGTTAAAAACATCAGTCTAGTGCTATAAAGCTGCTTATAGTATACTAAATAATAATATTTTTAATCTTATCTATACAACGAGAAAAGTACCCGGATTAAGTGAGTATTTTTTGTTTTTCAGTATTTTGATCTGGAAAGCGGATGCGGAATTTTAAATATCCAGAAAAAATTTAAAACCTAAAATCGGGTTTCAGATTTTTTTTTTTTTTTTAACGGAAAACTTCGCAACGACCGGAAAAGTACCCGTAATAAGTGTTTTTTTTTATCTTTTTGTATTTCGATCTGAAAAGCAGATGCAACAGTTTCAAAATACGAAAAAAGGAGCATTTTACTACGATTCTCTTCTTTCCGCTTGCATTTTTACGGAAAAATTTGAAGGAGCAGACAACGGTGGCAAAGCGCCATTTTGCGATGTTCATTATTGTTTTAATTAACATCTAGTCTAAATATCAAAAAATGAAAAATCCGTGTCTCAGGTGCCTTCGTACCTGCCTTTCTGTATCTTCATCAAAATTTCCAGACTCTTATGTGCGATAGATTTCCATAGCCATCGCCAATAGTTAAACAGACACACACACAGTCAGACTATTGGGCAGAATATTGATTCATATATTAATCGCTGGTATTACACTTAAGACTGTCCCAATATACATTAATTAGCAAACACCAAGGAGTATGTAGGAGCATTTAGAATACTTATAATTAATAAAAATTTAGAGTGATCGTAAATTAATTCTAATAACAGGTAACGCGAGCCAAAAGGGATAGAATAAAACAACGCTCACGTTAAAATTAACAATTAAAATTAAATAAAAGTTTGCGTTGTGTTTTTTAGACCTCCTGTTATTTATGAATCATCCGCCTTAAAATTAATATTAAGTTAAGTACAAAGTAAAACCGTTTTAAAATACAATAAGAAATGGCGGGAAAAGTATCTAAATAACTACCCTAAATATAATACCTGAAAGAGAATAATTTCTTAATGATAAGAAATAAATTACACATATTATTGTGGTAAATAAAGAGATTTAAAATTGATTTAAATTACAAATTTATTTACAACACAAAATATTAAAAAATATTTACAAAAAGTTTAAAAAGAAAGTAACTTAACCTAGAAAAGGACACTGCCCCTTTTCTTGCAAAAATTCTAAAAATCAGCATGTTGCTGCATATGTTTCAGAGCAAGTAATTAATTTTATTAACAATCCTGTGGATTTTAGTTATATTATTTTTGAATTGCCTGTGACAAACATCTATTTCTTAAATTAATTTAATTAATTATATTGAGGACTATGCTGTACATGCCTTATTTATTTTTAACATATATTCAAATACAATGACAAAAATATTGCTGAGTATGATAAACCCATACCTGGAGTAGCACCCTGTGCTATATGGAGAGAAGGGCTTGGAGAACCTCGTTTGTCACTTCCTTGAATCCTTCATCCTGGTACTCTCCATAAAACAATATATGTAAGATCTTTTAAGATCTAAAAATTTTAATTTAATTGTGCTGTTTAAAAAGAGCATTTTTAGGATATGCCTCGGAAGAGATATATCGATCTATTAAAAAAATCATCTTCCGTAAAGTAAGTGCCTATCGCTTTGAGGCAATGAGAAGCATCCGTAAAATCACGGAATATCAATTGTCTTCACATCCTGGAAAAAATTATATGTTCTCCACTCGGTAGCAACTTTCAAACACGACTGTAGTCAACTTTTTCTTAAAACATACTACGTTGTTACTTAAAACATACATTTTCTCTTACTCTTAACTTACTATATATTTTCACATACATAATAAAAACAATACAATAAAAAATTACGTGTACAAAATGATTGGTCTCTTTTTTGACCAATCCGAAACTCGTCCAATAATAAGAGAGATCTCCAGACATGTCCAATTTGCATAAAATGCACCTCCTTCTGTTACGACGGTGGTCCTCGGGGTCATGCAGGGTGAGAGTTGTAAATAAAGCCCTTAATTTATCTGTAACACCATTGTGGGAAAACATCACAAATGGCGACCCAAAGTCTGGCTGCAATAAATCCTTCGTTGCTATAGCCAGCTTCTGCGTAAAATGTTCAACAAGTCACTAATATCTGTTAATTGGACTTGGTTAATCAATGTTTATCCGTTATTGATTAATCCCCATAGAAATAGTGTTCTCAATGAATGCATGAGTCTTTTCACCTTTTTCGTAGAGTGCATGGTTTATTTTAAATAATTAAACTTGTGTGCAGGGAGTGGGGTGTTTACGCTGAATTGCGTTAGATGAGTAGAAAAATGTTAGGATGCTAAGGCAGGTGTAAAGCGTCCAACACAGACAAACATCTTTCATTTATTAAAATAGATAAAACAGGGGTTTCCAAAATATGTGCCACAGCCCATTCATGCGCAAAAATGAAGGTACAAAGTGGGGATCGAATTACATGCGAGACAAAACATTCCAAGTTGAAATGCTTCTTTTCCCCAATGTAATCAATCTAATTTAAAAAAAAGAAATATGTAAGACCAGTAATGTTTAAATATTACGTAGATTATAGCAAAAATGTTAAAATACAAATGCTATGTAATCTTATTATATGTCTTTTAATTTCGTAGTTTAAATATTTAATTTTTGCTTTTGCCGAAAATAGTATTCGCCTTCAATAATAAATTTTCGACAAAAGATTAGAAAAAAAACTTTTTTTCAAAAGGTGTTTTTCAAAACGTTGGACACATTCCAACGTTAGCAATGTTCGCAATGAAAATTTAATTTTATTTTCATATTTTCCGAGAATTAGCCATGAAATATCCAAAATTTTGATAAGATTCGATTTTAAAGTAATTTATACACCATTTAACAAAATTAAATTTATAGATCAAAAACATCCTATAGACAGATTTTTACGTTGGACACATTACAAGATATAATTGGAGTGTGATAAATTTATATAGATCAAACTAAACGACAACTTAAGGTCCGCTTGAGGACCCGCAGGACCTATCTGCTCGAAAATAAATTGCTTTACGATATTACAGAAAGAAGAATCACTGATTCCGAATGAATTTTCCGATGCCCATATTCTGCAATGCTGAATATTAGCATGCCCTTAAAGATGGAAATGGGCTTCGTCTGTCCACAAAATGTTCATGGCCATTGATTGAAATGGATTGAATCGCACTTCCATGCGAGCAAGAAATTCTACAACAAAAGTTTGTCGTACTAGCAGGTCAGCAGGATGCAACTTCTGAACGGGGTTAATTTTGAATGGATTGCAGGATGTTTCGTAAAATGTTATGCACCTTGCTCACAGGCAAATCTAACGATCGAACAATTCCCCGTGGACTTTAGTTTCCCATGCCACTGCTCGTCTTTTCCTGCAATGCTGTGGCCACATCTTTTACTGCCGTTGAAGCAATTGGTTTCCTTCCACTGACAGATTTCACTTCAAATGTTCTTGTGTCTTTCAATTTCTTAATAATTTTTTTCCAGACCGCTTTACATCGCTTTACTGTCCGGAACGTCTTCAGAGTTACTGCCGCACACTCACTTATATAAAACAGCTTCACAAGCATAGCGCGATCCTTCATTGAGAGAGTCATGACGAGTTTCGCAGACGAAATATAAGAGAAAAGGCAGGTACCTCGCGTTTTTATAACAAATGCAATGTGTGGTGCGCATAACACAATTTTTAATTTGCATATTATGACGATTAAAGTGCCTGCTAAAATCTCCAACTATTTGTTTCTTATGCCATACCATCTCCCCCTTCTTCGCGTATATTCAGCTCAAATTTCAGATCAATCTGACCAGTGGTTCTTTTTTACAGTTTTTGAAAGTTGAACTTTAATTATGATCACCCTGTACAGTAGAAACTCTTTAATCCGACATTCTATGGTTCGCCTTATTCTGTAATCCGGCTACGATAGAGTACCTCGCATTTGTATTTTTGGGTGTTTTCGAACATCTCTTGTCCGTGACCTTTAGGTCGCGATTACTGTGTATTTAGTTAGCTCAATGTTTCTCGTGACTGTCAGTTTTAATTTCAGTACCGTGTTTTCTGCAGCATTCATAAATTCCTGTATAATCCGTAGTGACTTTTTGAAGAATAAACCGGAATGACGGAAGCAGCGTGATATCAGAGACCTTCGTTAAACTGTAACTCTCATGTTAATTGTTTACACATGTAATGGTAATTTACAGTACATATTATGCAATTTGAATTTCATTTTGTACTCTATGTCTTTTTTTAAACCCCCCAGTTGGTAGAATGACGAAATACAATACAGTATATTGTCATATATTTATATCGTTTGCACAAAGTTCATAATGTACGTAAACACATAAAATATACATTGACGTTTATTTCCGAGACATTAGAATTTGAGAACATTCTGCCACAAAATCCACAAGAAAATTATAATTTGCAGCCTCCAAAAGAGAATGGTATGTTTTGTTATTATGAGGTAAGTTTTATTATTATGAGGCCTACTCCATAATCATAAAAAACAATAACAATCTATAGATATCTTACATGTATATGGACTAGTAGAGATAAAAACATGAAGAAAATGTAAGTGGATATATACATTTTTTTAGATCCGAGACTTTAGAATTTGAGAACATTCTTCCACAGAATGCACAATAATATGATATTTTCCAGCCTCCAAAAGAGAATGGTAAGTTTTTTTATTATGAGGTAGCAGCTTTTCCTTTTCCCTTTATCTTAAATTATTTCTCGTGTATTATTAAGCACAAAGCTGCCATTCCTACTGCTTTTCGAATATCACTATTTCTGAATACTTATCTTCGTCTTGTTTCATCGCAAATCTTTTGTCATTAAATGAAGTGACTTTCTCTATTCTGAAATATTGGTATTCTATAATTTTGGCAGCTACGCAAGTGACAGAGTTATTCGTTCATTTCAATCGCTAGATAAACGTCGCTTCGTTTATGATAAAAACCGCCTGATTATGGACCATTGTTGTACAATTGTTATATTGTGGAGGAGAACTTATAACTGATTCTTTTCTGCATGGTATTCGCATCAAATAAATGTTAAAGGTGTTCTCAATTCCAAAAGAGATACTTTCTAACATATTTTTTAGTTCCTTTTTGTTCGGAAACGCATAAATTTGGTAGATGTTCTTATTCAGATAGTAATCGAAAAACGTTTTCTTTTTTTGGTAAAGGCAGAAAATCTTTCAATAAATGCTGTCAAAGTCCATGTTTTGAACCGAATTCCTAACGCAGCAGTACGAGAAAAGGGAAAACTTGTCGTCACGTGACAAGAATCGCTTCTAGCTCGATGTGTAATTTATTCATAAGAAAATGGAAAATTTATTTCGATAATTGTAGGTCTTTACGTTTAAAAATGAGTCAGAAAGTTTTGCGTTTTTGAGCAGGAATTTGAGAGCCATCTTAAACGTTCCAACATCTGTATCGACATAATAGACCAATTACATTTTCTGGAATCAGAAATGTCAAAATTTTTGTTTTCGTATTTCTAAGAAAACTCGTCTTTATTTGGTCATTTTATAATTCATTAATTCTTTTTATTAACGAAATTACAGTTTGATATTATTCATATTTTTTAATAAATACACTAAGACGTCGACGGGATAGGCATATACTTTACATCAAAAACCATAATTAACATAATTTCCCCTATATTTAAAACTTCTTCATTATGCATTTATTTTTAATTGTGAAAATATATTTATTTAAAAAGAAACCTGTCAAAATTTTAGTCATTTGATTCATTTTTTTTTCACTTTACACACTGACTTTATTAACGATATTGCAGGTACATCTTACATGCTAATTAATAAATATGCATAGAAATTATCAGTATCCGCACATAATCATATAAAATCATAATCAACATGGAACAGATATGTTTGCATTGAATCCAAACGGCAAACGTGCCAAGAGAATGTAATCCGAAACAAATGTAAAATCTATTCACAATCTGCACGTGCTTATCTCCGAGAAGCTATAACTTCGTGATTGCAGAATGAATTGTGGCACTACAGTTGCACTCGAAATGTCGAGTATACAATGAAGTACAAGTAAAAAGTTTCAGTTGTGACATAAACACTTTATTGAAGGTAAAATAGATATTTTTATGTTCCGTCGCGGAAAAAAAGAAGGATATACCCATCGGTATTAACTCAGCCACAAACATCCCATAAAAATAAGACTGGTACTAACCTACTATAAATAAAGTCTTCTAATGGATGGTATAATTAAATTTTGCATGGGGTCGTCTACATATTGAATTGCAATAGACTTAAATTTTTAAATACTAACGCGTAATTTTGTCATCATATTTGTATTCACTCTGGCTTTACCTTGTAATACCAAACAGCAAGTTATTAGCTCAAACAATTTAAAAATTATGCAGATATAAACTTTTTAAAGTTTATCCTTTTGTAACTCAACTCCGATTTGAAAAACACTTACTCAAATGTTAAAATACATAATTTTAAGCACGTAAAAAATAATTTAAAAAAAAATTTAGAACATAAAAAAATGTATCTTGAAAAATGTGTTTGTTGCATTTCTGCAACATCTTCAAAAATGGCACAGTTAGAACTAGAAAAACGATAGAACAGAAGCATCTGGCATTGAAGAAATTGATGAAAATCATACTACAGATCCAGGTGACCACAGATCCAGATGATGTATGAGTCAGTTCCCACAAGTCTTTTCCACAAGTTGAATATACCTGTATATACACTTATATTTTTCATAACATCGCAAAATTGTTTACGCAATCTTAGAAAAAATCTTAATTATCAAAATAAAAATTTCAAATCAGACAAGTAGTTCATGGATGTGGCGTAAAGAACAGAACTTATTTTCATTTAAACAACACTATTAGCCAGCTCTTTTCAAATTTTTATGAACAACACCATTTAGTTCAAGTGCTCTTTTCCTTTCAGTTGTATCTATTCAATTTACCCAGCTCAGGTGTTTAAGAAATAATTCAATCCAAACACCTTCCTAATAACAGTACATTTACTGATGTAGATATTTAACATAGAGAGAACAGTAAGTGAAAAGGGCTATTTTTGCTGAAAACAAGAAATGATTTCTAAGAAGAATTCTCTTTTATAACATTTTGAGGCATTTTTTGTGGTGATTAGTTTGTTAATTAAAATTGTTTTGTATCTGACATGAATAGCAATTTTTGTTTCTTTTTAATTAAAGTTTAGTTAGTTTTAGGATTTGGGATAGTTTAAACATGTTAGATTGAAATATTGCCTCTAATATTCTAGGATTTTTATCCCTAAAATTCTTAAAACACATCCTAAAGAACAGAAATGTGCGATACGCATTAATTTAGAGAAAACAGTAACTGAAAAGCTATTTTTGCTGAAAACAAGAAATGATTTCTAAGAATAATTCTCTTTTATAACATTTTGAGGCATTTTTTGTGGTGATTAGTTTGTTAATTAAAATTGTTTTGTATCTGACATGAATAGCATTTTTTGCTTCTTTTTAATTAAACTTTATTTAGTTTTAAGATTTGGGATAGTTTAGACATGTTATATTCAAATATTGCCTCTAATATTCTAGGATTTTTATCCCTAAGATTCTTAAAACACATCCCTAAGAACAGAAAAGTGTTATACGCAGGGCTTTACAAATTTGATAAAATCTGGTAGCCAACAAAAAAATTTTAGTCGCCAGTAAAATGTATTATCTTCACCCCCCTCCCCCCGATCTTGTCACTGATTTTCAAAAAGCACAAAAGTTTTATTATGAATTCATTTGGAAAAAATAATAACAAACATAGTTTAGAATTATTAGTTACATAGTTTAGAAGAGTTACATAATTTAGAAAGATAATATAAACCAAGTTTTCTAATGTGAAATTTATCAAAATTATTTATCTAAAAATAAGTAGAGAAATTCTGTACAGGCTGGATTAACCGGCAAATTCGGGAAATGCTGATTGCCGAAGGCTTCAAATGTCCAGGTAGTTGAGTACTACAAAATCTATATCTGATGAGGAGGGGGAATCAATGAAACAGTGAAGCAGGAAAACAATTTTTGCCTGTTTTGCTGTCAAAGTCAGTCAAATAAATCTGTTTTTATTATTTTAAAAATTGTATTTATTGAACTTATTTCTACCAAGTTACCCCGAAAAAGAGAAAAAAAAATGCAGTTTTTACTCATTTCTTAGGTCAATTTTTGTACAAAAAATTATAATAATAATAATAACGCCAGATTAAATAACTTGGTGGTCAGATAGAAAAACGTGGTCGCCAGTGGTGACCTGGCGACTGCATTTGTCAAGCCCTGGTTATACGCATTAAATATTTTTTTTATTATTAATTAGAATAATTATAGATCTTCAATTCTTGTTCGTTTTATAGAATGGTATTTCAATTATATATTCATTTTGAGAAATTCCATTCACATAACGAAAATCTATTTCAAACCAACCCATGTGCACGAGTTTAATATAAAAGTCATTCTCTCTAGACACGGAAATTCCTGTCTTCTGCTTCAAAAATAATGAATAAACTTGCATAAAAAATGAAACAGAATGCTATAATACGTTAATCACATGTTTTTATAACGAGATAAAACATATTATTTATAAAGATAACCCACTTAAATAAATTTCGTTAAATGTCATTCCCCTGTGTACCCCTGCATTTATCTTAGCACAAAAATGTTTCTTAAAAATTCACCATCCAAATACTTTTTCGATAAATTTATTGCTTAAATTATTAAAAACTATCATATAATACTAAAAATTGAAAAGTAAAGACTTTTCGTGGCTTATATTTTTCTGACAAAATAATAAAACATGCCCTTTGGTTTAGTTGCCCCTCACCTATCATAAAATGGAAATAATGATTCTAATATCTGGCAACAGTCATATTACCCAAACATTCCACCTCTAAACAGTAACATCATCATAGAAATTGTTGTTTTTGCAGAAACAAGTATGAACAAATAAATCATAGAGATTTCCAGTTATATATTGGTAAGTATTTTTATTGACTGTCATTACCCTGTCTGTTATGCCTTAAATTTGTAATGCCAGCTCAGTCAGCGATTAAGCTTTATTTGTATTGAGTTTTTCAAAGTTATCTTTAAGTGGAATTCTTTTTGGTGTACATAGTTATGATAGTAAGCTAACCTTACTTTTTGTCATTCCCCTGTCATTTCCCTTTTTATTTATCTGTCTAAGTGCCATTCTCCTGTCTCTCTTTGCCATTACTCTGCCTACTTGAAATAGAAAATTTTATTTTTGGATGATTAACATCGTAAAAGATTTTTGCTGACAGTATTTTATTACTTAGAGACAATATACATCGTATTGAAAAACGAAAAAATGCATGTTCAATAGTTTTGAAAAATCTATTTAGGGATATCAAAGTTGCCATTTTTCTAAAATTTTAAACACGTATTTTTCCGTTTTTCAATCTGATGTATATTTCTCGAGTTATTCGAGCGTTTCCAGACATTGCAATGGTAACGATTTCTCACAGCATTGCACTCGATTACAGCGGCATCTACAATGTTTCAAAGAAAATGTTCAATACAAAAGTTACGTATTTTTTCATGTAGAATCCGAATCTGCAATAATAAATGGGAGTCATCATTTAAGATTTCAAAGTTGCCCCCTTCCCCCCTTTTTTTTTGGGGGGGGGAGCAACTTTCATATCCCTAAATACATTTTTCAAATATATTGAACATGCATTTTGCCGTTTTTCAATCCAATGTATATTTCTCGAGTTATTTGACCGTTTCCAGACTTTTCGGACACCCTGTATATAATAATCAAATTGTTCTGTTAAGAGAAAATAACCCATATCTACATATCCGATGCTGCGTGTCTTCTGCAAAAGTTTTCATTTGAATGCTGCCATAAGTGTTGTGACGTACATATTTATTTACAGCATCTCTAATTTTACATAATAAAAATATCTTAAATTAATATTACTTTTTTCCAATGCAAAAATAACTATTTATTAGGTGTACAAACAAATTCTATCCGTTTTCATTAGATGGCGTTATCTAAAAGAGAGTAATAGTTTAGTGTACTATTGTACTAGTTTACTAGATTGTGTACTACCGTTTAGTGTACCAACATCTACTAGTTTAGTAGTTTACCAATTCCTGTAAAAGATTACGGGTGCAAGATATTTAATTTTAACATAATAAAAAACTGATGTTCTATATTTGGTGAGATAAAGGGGAAGGGTTGTATTACGAGCTTCTCAAACAAAAAGAAAATCAAAGAAAAGAGACCTCATACTTTCATGGACGTTGTTATTACTAGTGTCAGTAATATTACAGCACGACAACGCTAGGGAACAGAGAAGTTCCGCGGACTGATAAATCATAAACAATCTACAACTGGAAATTTCATCACAATCCTGCGCACTCCCGAAAGATTCTATCATGTGATTATCAGCTTTTTAACTAATTACTAAAGAGCTTCGAAAAGTAGCAATTTCAGACTAAAGATAAGGTACGAAAAACACCCGATGAATTCTTATAGTCGAAAGCCCAAGTCTTTTTTTGCCACGAAATGTATCAGCCGTCAAAGATTAGTAGAAACTAATCGTTACCACCTTGATTAAAGTTTGTATTTTATTTGATATTAATTTTAAACAATTCAAAAAACGAGTAGAATTTTTTGTACACAAATTAAAAAACAGTACACTTGCTCAAATTGACACTGGCTTGGGACAGAAGTTATTGCGAATTTTACAATGTTGTAGATTTTGGATCACTTCATTAAAAAATTAACTTTCATCCAAACAATAATGCTTTGTATAAAATGTAAAGAAATGTATTGTTTTATTTAAGGGGTTAAGGAAAGTCAGAGGCGTGAAAAAAATAGGCATTAATTTTTTTTAACTATTGTATAATGTTTTTAATTTTACATGTAATACCAAGTTTTTACACTATATTTTAAATAAACGTCACGAAATTTCAAATCAAAATATTAATTCTGCACCAAGTTATCTGTTTGATTCTTCAACGCTTTCTTACAAATACGCGGTGACCATCAATACTTTTTAGTGCTTTATCTAAAATCAATATAACAAAACATGATTATTAGTTTAATACTTTATCTAGTGCTCAATCAAAGATTTTGTTATGAAGCAAAATGGTGACCACTGAAAGTTTTCTTATAAATTTTAAGGGAAAAAAAGCGCTTGTTTATTAAATGCTATCTTACAAACAGTCGCATGTGGTGACCATCAGTACATCTTAGTGCTTTATCTAAAATCAATGTAACGAAAACGAATTATTAGTTTAGTACTTTATCTAGTGCTCAATCGAAACTTTTTTTAATGAAGCAAAATGGCGGCAACTGAAAGTTTTCTTAAAAATTTTAAGGAAAATAAGCGTTTGTTTATTGAACGCTCTTATAACAAATAGTGGCTTGCGGTGACCATCAGTACTTCTCAGAGCTTTAGCTAAAATCAATATAATGAAAACGAATTATTAGTTTAATACTGTATCTAGTGCTCAATCAAAACTTTTTTTTAATAAAGTAAAATGGTATAGACTGAAAGTTTTCTTATAAATTTTAAGGAAAATAAGCGCTTGTTTATTGAACGCTCTCTTATAAATAATGCCGCAAGGCACTATTTGTAATCAATTCTTCATCAGTATCTTCATCATTTGTAATCAATTAACTTCATCAGTACTTCTTAGTGATTTATCTAAAATCAATATAGCAAAATCGAATTATTAGTTTAGTACTTTATCTAGTGCTCAATTGAAACTTTTCTTTTAATGAAGCAAAATGGCGGCAACTGAAAGTTTTCTTAAAAATTTTAAGGAAAATAAGCGTTTGTTTATTGAACGCTCTTATAACAAATAGTGGCTTGCGGTGACCATCAGTACTTCTCAGAGCTTTAGCTCAAATCAATATAATGAAAACGAATTATTAGTTTAATACTGTATCTAGTGCTCAATCAAAACTTTTTTTTAATAAAGTAAAATGGTATACACTGAAAGTTTTCTTATAAATTTTAAGGAAAATAAGCGCTTGTTTATTGAACGCTCTCTTATAAATAATGCCGCAAGGCACTATTTGTAATCAATTCTTCATCAGTATCTTCATCATTTGTAATCAATTAACTTCATCAGTACTTCTTAGTGATTTATCTAAAATCAATATAGCAAAATCGAATTATTAGTTTAGTACTTTATCTAGTGCTCAATCGAAACTTTTCTTTTAATGAAGCAAAATGGCGGCTACTGAAAGTTTTCTTATAAATTTTAAGGGAAATATGCGCTTGTTTATTGAACGCTTTCTTACAAATAGTGCCTTGCGGTGACCATCAGTACTTCTTAGTGCTTTATCTAAAATCAATATAACAAAATCGAATTATTAGTTTAGTACTTTATCTAGTCTCAATCAAAACTTTTCTTTTAATGAAACAAAATGGCGGCCACTAAAAGTTTTCATGTAAAATTTAAGGAAAAAAGCGCTTGTTTATTGTTTATTAAAAAAGGTATTGATAAAAAACATATCATTCAATTAAGCACTAGTTTTTTATGCCTGCTGAATAAATTTCATTTAAATCCGTCGATTGGTTTTTAAAATATAATGGTCACTGTCTTTGAAAACGTAGTTTTGAGAAAAATGTATTTAAAGTTTCACACTTAATTAATATATAAAAATAAAGTTTATTAAATTGCATACATAGAATCGTCTATTCCTGTGCCATATAATAGACCTTCCGTCGATGTTCAATATGCAGTATTCAATATATTCAATATACACGTATGCAGATGTATTCAATATACAGGTAAAAACTGGTGAGTAGTGAGTACCTTCAGATACCTGCAGTCGATAGTAAGAAAGTCCTATGGTAATTATAGGATACTAGCTGTTACCCGTGACTTCGTTCACGTAACATTAAAAGAAAAATAAATGTACTAATCAAGCAAAATATTTCACTCCCGATAATTAAAAACGTAAATAATTAATTAACTCTTTATCACATTTCATAGAAGAAAATACGATATTTCTTTGTTATAGGGGCCTTTACTTAAATCAGTTTAAAAAAAGTAAAATTTTGTGCCAAATAACCGCGAAAAGGAAACTGCAACCAATGGAAAAAAGACGGCCAAATAAAATCGTGTAAATCGACGAATTGAGTAAAAACAAATGTCAATTTTACCTGATAAACCATTTTACTTCTAACGACTTTGAGAAACGTCTTAACAGCCATCATTTAAAAATAATCATTGGAAATAGTATATGCTTTTTCTTTAAATTCAATTCTTGTGAATAAGGAGGAATAATTCTACACCTAAATTCAAGGAGCTTCAATTGCAAAGCTTTTTGCAGCCCAAAATTACATGCAAACGTAACACTTAAATTGCAAAGCTTAAACCAAAATTATATGTAAACATTACTTTTGCATGTAATTTTCATTACAAATTAATATTTATTACGGTTCAAATTAAAATTCATTTGGGTGCAAATTACATGTAAATGTTACGTTTGCATGTAATTTGGGGTTGCAAAAAGCTTTGCAATTGCAAGTGTTACGTTTGTATGTAACAGCAAATTTGTGTCCTTGGTTTTATCTATATCTGAAACAAATCTTGATTTCTTGACAATATGCTGACAGGCGATTTTTTGCTCTGCAGAATAAATTGATTCATAAAGTTTGAATATGTGGAAATATGTTTTTATTTTTCGGAAATTTTACTGTAATCAAGATTTTTTTTCACCAACTATTCAAATTGAAAATAAAATAATTTTTTTCAGTTTTAATGAGAAAATGGCATAAAAATATATTAATCCGTTTTATTTCTCCTTTTTTTATCCACAAAAATGGAGTAATTTAAGTACCGTTTTTAGAGAAATTTCATTAAAATTTACAAAAAAAAAAAAAATAATAATATCGAAATCTAATTCAAAATTTTAAATTCTCAGAGTTTATATGACATCCTCGAATCAATGATAAACGGTATTAAGTAAATCGCGTTGCATTAAGAGGAGTAGTTGCGAAATACACACAGTCAAATTTTAACTTAATAGACTTGTGTTCAGTTTTCTTTTCCTAATAATCTTACTGATGCTTGTATTATTAATATTGTATGAGTTCAGACAATAAATAGAGATGAAATGTTCATGTTTGGCGTGATGCTGAAAATGCAACCCTACAGTCGGCCCAAACAACTGGCGGCTTGCTTTGAAAACCTCTCCCCGTCCAATGAATCCAGTCCTGGTTCCACGTGCAGCCTCTCTCCATCCAATGAAGTCAGCCCTTGGGCCTAATGATTTGAGCGATAACCGGCTTCATATTGCAAGCCGATTTTACGGTTCATTACCTCTCTATTCCTTCACTGTACTCTGTAATTATTAATGTATGAAATTGATTCACGCACCATTTGAAACATATTTAAAAAATCCCGTTTTATTATGACGCACTTTGATCCCGGAGAAATCTCTTTTCAATGATATAATTCTTGATAATTTTCTTTTCCTGGCAATAATGACGTGAATTTCAGCAGAAAACTCACATCTGTTTGTAACTGATATTCAAGCTTATTATTAATCAGTATAAAAAAAAAAAAATTCAGTTATTCATCTTAAATATGACGTCCATTATGTATATCTTTTATTATACACTGATAGTCATACTCTTTGTAATATTACGATTATTTGAAAATACATGTTTTATTTATGACGTCATATTTGTTCAAGCCAAGGAGGATCCTTTTCATAGTTCCATGGTTCAAGCGAAATCTTTTTCTTAGTAATATAATTATTGTTAATTCTTCCTTCTAATTATAACGCAGTTTTTGACAGAAAAAATATATTTTTAATGTAACCGATATTCATACTTCATGTATAATAACAAATACTCCATATTGCTGTTTCAAATATCACAGAAATTCATCTTCTTTTGAATTATTTTCATTTTTCACGTGAAAATCGCTCAATTGAAACTTGAGAAAAAATTATTTTTCCGCATTTTTATTTATTGGCAACGATCAAAGCCCTAGCAACGATAAAGTAAAATGGTTAAATTTTATCTAAAAATGTCCATTGATTCTCTATGAAAATAATCAAATTTTGAATTATTAAGAAAAGTATTTGAATAAAATAAACAAAAACCAGTCTATGTTCATTTCCGGGTTATAATCCACCTATATTCAAAGATACAGCATCATTAATTTCTCCATTTTGACGCTGGCTTCAGCCTAACATTTGCACACAATCAGATTTATAATATTATTAGGATCTCTAAGACTATCCATTGAAACAACTTGAAATTTTAATAATATTTTCAAAATATTATACTTTACGAAAATTAAAAATGTGGACTTTTTTAAACATTTGACTACCACTAACCGCTTAAAAGAAGAGAAACAATTATACCTGTTGTTAAATTTTCATGGAACGTTTATTTATGGCAATAATAAAATACTTTTTATTTATCAGCAGAAAAAAAAAAAAAAAAAAAAAAAAAAAAAACATTTCCTAAATCTATCAATTTAACAAAAAAAAAATATTATAATTTTCAATATTAAAGATAACAAGTAATATTTTAGAAAAATTATATTTATTCAACATTTAATTAGGTAATTGAACACTCATGCTACATGCTCTTAAATATTTCATCTTTCATGATATGGGTAAAAACTAAATATTTTGTACAAATTAAAAAATCACCGTCATTTTAAATGTTAGGCGGCAAAGTTTATTAGGTGCTTTCAAAAACAAAAAACAACAGGGGCGAGCGATTTTTTTTTTTACTTTTTAGCGTTTTAACATAAAAATATGAAAAAAAATTGGAGCGATAAATGGTGATTATAGCTATTCCTACGTGTATTTGTAGTTGGCCTGAAACAAGAGGATAACGTTATAAAAAATAAAAAAGTAGTTCCTAATTCCCTCCGCTTACCTTATATTTTTTATTCTATTGCCTGCCTGTCATTATTTCTAAATTATGATCTCAAATGAGTTATGAAAACTAGTTATATCGGGAAATATAAAAGCATTTCCTTTTTATACTAATGATTTCAGTCTAAAACCTTACGGCAATGAAAATTTCTTTTTTCATTTTAACCTTTTTGAAAAATGGACATTTTAAAAAATATATTCAATGAACTTGGGAAATAAAGGATTATGTGGATTATAAATTTAACCTCAAAGCAATTCGTTAATATCAAATCCAAAAGTTTTAACATTAATTTTTAACTAATGTTTTCATATTTTTTTTATAAGTTAAATAAAGATTCATGTTCTTGCTGCATAAATGGATTAAATATTTTCAGATAAGCATTTTTATATACAGTAAAACTTTTGAAAATAAAACCTGCCTTAAACGGAAAAAATTATAACCCGGCTGAAAGAATGCAAATTAATTATATCTGCCAAGACAAAAACTTGTCTAAAAAGGAAATTTTATAAGGTCTAGTGCGATTCCGTCTTAAAAACTTTAAAGGTTAAAATCTTAAATACATTGTATCGGACTCGTACAAAGAATTTGTTCTTTGATTAAAATATATTTATTTTTACAAATTAAATATTCTCCTAGTTTTTGCTGTAAAGAGTATAACAAATTCATATTATATCTTTCATGACAGGAATCAATTGAAAAGAAAATTACTCGTAATATTCCAACAATGATATTAAAATGAAATATAGCCGTTCGTTAATAATTTAATGCCAGAATTCTACATACAGGTTTAAATAGTACTTAAGTTTAGCTGAATTCTGATTTTATTTTCCAATATTGCATATTTATTTCGATAACGATTACTTACCTTTTATTACAATATTTATCGTATAGTACGGCCTATGAAATTACAGCTATATCTAAGGCTAAGTTACAGATGTGGCCGAAATTGTGTTGTTTTAGTTTACATTCTTCCAGCAAGATGCTCCCCATACTCTCAAAAGAAACAAAAAAGTGTTTTTTCTGTTGCTTTTATTTTGTTAAAACACCGAAAAATTCCGCCATCAGTTACTCATTTTCCCTAAAAATACAGAACATTCACCAATGTAATATAAAAAGTCATCTGAAATCCTTTAATCTGAAGCTGAATTTTTGACAAATCAGAGGCGCGTATCAGCAACTGTACTGCTTGTTACTTTTTCGTATTGGAAAAGGAATTTTTACGTATGTCCCTAAAAATACAAAAAATATGCAAACTGAAGCTCAAGCGTTCTCGTATTTCTCCCGTCAAAAGACATAGCATAAAAATCTCTTCCAATCACATGCTTGTTCCGACAACTTGCCAACTGTACTTTTTACGTTTTGACGAAATAGATTTTGAGCGAGCAAATTATCAAGTCTTTGGATGAGTTTAGATTTGGGAGCTCCATCTAGAGCAAGTGTTTCCAACTGCAAGATAGCGTGTAACCATTGTTTGTGAACAGTAATTTTCGTGGTATGTAATTGCAGAATCTGCACTATATCTTATTGAATTGCAGAATCTGAAGATTACTTTTCGGAAATAGTGGTTCCACACGGACTATTTCATGTAAAAGAACCCTAAGGAAACCCCTGATCTAAAAAATAATGCATGTATATGCAAGAAAGACTTGTATATGCTTGTATATGAAAATGCATGTATATGCGATTTTACTATTTGAATATTGACATAAATGCCAAAATATAACGTACTTATTCTCAATTTATTAATTTCAGGAACAAGAGAAATATATCATTCTTTAATTCTATTTATTCTCTCTTTGTTTCTAGTTATTCTTTATTCAAACTAACCACAGTTGAATTACATACTTAAACTACATATTATTACAAACTACTATTTTACATTATTTCTGTAATAAGAAACTTCATTTTACCAGAATTCTTAATAATATTTCATGTTACTTCTGATATTTATCATAGTTTTCATATTATGTATTCTTTATTTTAATTTAGAATTGTATAATTCAAAACATTGATTAACAAATAAAAATTCCATAAAACAAGCCATAAATAAGCATTATAAATGTGTTATTTCTGTGACTACTTTTTAATAAATCATTCAGTATTATATTTTAAAAGTTATTGCATATATTAATTAGCTGTGTAGTAAAGCTGTGTAGTAAGCTATGTAGTAAAAAATCTTTATATTATTTAAAAGAATGATAGTTTGGTTTTCCCCCCAAATATATTTCCTATTCATTTAAGGGTGGATGAGAGTTTTTAGGCTTGAAACATAAACATGTTTAGGAAACATTTTTACGTCTAATAATAATTTTAAAAATATGTAGGTTTCTGCATTAAAAAAATTAAATTTCAAAAATCAAGTTTTTAATAATTTTCACTGAAAAATGCATCTGGACTCGTTTTTATTTGATGTTGCACAAGGTATAGCGCTCCATGCAGGTCGTGGTATACCCAACCCCAGCTCAAAAATTATATTTAAATTATTAAATTCAACGACAAATCCGATAAGATACTGCACTGGTAGAAAATTATTCCATATTTTAATATGATTATGAAAAATTAGTATTACAATTAGTAAACAATTATATCTTTAACATTAATGTTATCTTTTATGTTGAAAAATGTTTCATCTGAATAATTATTCCAGATTTTAAAAGAAAAAATTGTGTCATCCCGAACCCGACCCACAAGAGGCGAATCCTAACTCGAAAACCACCCGTACCCGTAAAAAGTAATCATCTCGAACTCAACCTGACCCGTAACAAAAAATATTAGAGCCAAACGGACCCTACCCGAACAGCGAATCGGGTTGGGTTCGAGTTCAATCAAGTTACTTGACCTGAATGCAGGTCTTTAGATCCATGGTTCCCGAGACTGCACTGGCTGGTTTAATATGAAACGAATAAATCAAAAAACACCTTAAAATATATGTAATTATCTAGCCCAGCCATACTCAACTTTTTTCCATCGCGGGCCACAATTATAAGTTTGCCACGTTAAGTGGGCCGCAACAGGGATATATATAGGTACGTTCCAAAACTTCACAAACAAAATAGCTATCAATATTGTGACGTGTCAATTTTTTACGTACAAAATATTGCGGCATATGCACAGTATACGAAGCACTTGTGAATAAAATTAGCCGGTTTCATACATTAATTATCTAAGAACAAAAATCAAAATGACGGTTTTCTTTAATCGTAAATTAACCTCAATTTAATAAAATTTTAATTCGGAAATATGATTCATTTTAAATGTCCAATGGAATAAAGAAACAAAATTTAAGAGTTTTTATTTTAGTATTGTTTAATTTCAGAAATACCAGTAGGACGTACTGTAAACGCTGCTTCTTCTTCGCTAGAACTAAGAAAGTAAATAATTTCATATACGTATTAATAATATGTAATTATACAATTCAACAAGTTATCACAACTCAAAATGTTTTTGACCTGTAAAAAAAAAATATTAGCGCCAATCGGACCCGAGTTTAACGCATACAAATTTTTGAGTTTAATACAGATAAAGTTGCATATGCATAAAGTTGCAATTCAATGCGTTATTAATCAAATAATGATTATAATCTAATAAAAATTAAAAATTAAATTTTATCAAATTTATCAAAAGGTTAATAATGAATTATGAACACAAAGTTAGATAGATTGATATATATAATTAAGGCGTTGACATGAGAAGGGGAGTAAGCGCCAAAAAATCCATTTTTCCATTTTTTCGCTGATAAAATAGTAAATACCACGGCCAATAGCATGGGAAAGAGAGTAAATACATATCAAGTTTATTTTATTTCTCATGATGAGCCACAAGATGGCTCAGGTAATGGAAAAGGTAGTAATCAAATGGTAGTTTCATTTTTGCCACTTACTCCCCTTCCTATGTCAACGTCTCAATTCATGAATAAATTTTTGAAAATAAAATTAATATTAATTATTATTTGAATATAATCGTTATTTGATTAATAACGTTTTGAGTTGCAACGTTACCCATATGTGACTTAGTTTGTGTTATTAAAAAAACTTTTCGAGTTGTATTTTACGAATATGTAATAATGTATTTCGTCATGCTCGTAAATCAAGAGTTATGAGGTCAGGAAACGCCGATAGTAATATAGTGACACACTGTATCAGGACTGTATAAGGCATGCATAATTTGATTTTTAAAAAGTTGTTAGTCAATGTTATTTGCGAAATATTGGAACCTGAAATTGATGACTTTTTATTAATTTTCATTTACCTATATATAAATACTTTTTTTTTTTTTGTATCCATCTAAAAATAAAAGAATCGAAAATATTATTAAGTATCAGAAAAAAAAAATTCAAATTATGCGTTCGTTTTTTTTTCTTTTATTAAAAATATCTGAAGATCCGACCCGGAATTCCCGGGTTAGATAAAATACTGCCCCGTATATAAAACATACGGGAGAACAATTTTGGACAGATTTTTTTATATTTAACATATTTTTTTAGAATGTTCCACTAGCAGCACCAAAAAAGGATTTTTATATAAATATATCAATTATATATTCAAATGAAGTTCTGAAATTTATTAAAAGTTATTCTTTTGGATTAGTCGCATGTGCCAGGTTAATAGCAGAAGAAATCTGCAAAGATTTCGCGACTTTACAGCATCCATTTTTATTCTAAATTATTTCAGTGTTTAAGCACGCAGCTCGATTACATATCTGTTTTTATGCATATTATATTGCTTTACTCATTTGTTTATTTATTTTCTGAATAAGTGCAAATTTCGTTTAGGAATGTTAGACGGAAACAAACGCTACACTAATATATACACTGTTAAAAATATGCAGCAAACTGTCCAGTCATTTAACCGTTTTTATAGAAAATGGTTACATAACCGTAACTTAACTCTATTATTGCCAATATCATGGTCAGAATAGAGTTAAATCCCGCTTATGTAACTGTTAGATTTAGTTAGATATTGATATTGGTTGGTGCTGATTAGTTTTTGGTGTAAATAGCCCAACAGGTGGCGCTGCAATGCTACTTTTTTCATGATTTTCACGGTAGCTATATAACAAGAATTATAGCACAGAATTTCACCAGACTTCAGATTCAGTTAGACATTGACATAAATTGTTGTTGATCAGGTTTTGGTGTAAATCTCCCCACAGGTGGCGCTGCTATGCTGGATTTTTCAGGATTTGCGCGATTTTAGCGATAGTCATATCTCAAGAACTAATGCACGGAATTTAATAAAATTTTAGATTCAGTTAAACATTGATATAAATTGGTGCAGATTCGTTGCGGTGTATGTGAAACCTGTATAAGAAAGATGAAATTTTTGGGATTGGCGCATCACACTAGTTTTTTGTACTAAAAGTAGTCTTGTTGAACGGTTGGCCAAATACAAGTAAAATGAATGAATTATACATTTAACAAAATGCAAACAATTTCAAAAACAACATAATTGAAAAGTATTTCGAGATTTAAAATTCCACGAAATACATATCTTTCTTTGCCTTTATTTTAGATTTATTTTAATATAAAAGCCAAGCATAATTTGATTTTTAGAAAAGTCATAAGTTAAAATCCTTCGGGAAATTTTGGAAATATGATGTTTGACTCGCTTATTGATTTCCATTTTGCAGTATAGAAATACCTCCTTTTTTTGTAAGCATAAACAAGATGAAAATATTATTAAAAGTCCGAAAAAGAAAAAAATATATATGATTTAAAACTACTTTTTTTTTTACTTTTTTCACTTCTTTTATTAAAAATATTATGAAAAGCTGACCTTATTTCTTTTGCCAGGAATACTAACAAGAACGAAAAATCATGCATCAGAGATATATTATGAAAAACTACTCAACACTATCAGAATATATTTAAAAATTTTGTTTTTTCATACAATGAAACAAGCAATTTAAATAAGCAAATCTCGCTTAACTTTAATCATGCATCAGAGATATATTACGAAAAACTACTCAACACTAACAGAATATATTAAGAAATTTTGTTGTTTCATACAATGAAACAGGTAATTTAAATAAGCAAATCTCGCTTAACTATAATCATGCATCAGAGATATATTATGAAAAACTACTCAACACTAACAGAATATATTAAGAAATTTTGCTGTTTCATACAATGAAACAGGCAATTTAAATAAGCAAATCTCGCTTAACTACAATCATGCATCAGAGATATATTATGAAAAACTACTCAACACTAACAAAATATATTAAGAAATTTTGTTTTTTAATACAATGAAACAGGCAATTTAAATAAGCAAATCTCGCTTAACTATAATCATGCATCAGAGATATATTATGAAAAACTACTCAACACTAACAGAATATATTAAGAAATTTTGTTGTTTCATACAATGAAACAGGCAATTTAAATAAGCAAATCTCGCTTAACTACAATCATGCATCAGAGATATATTATGAAGAACTACTCAACACTAACAAAATATATTAAGAAATTTTGTTGTTTAATACAATGAAATAAGCAATTTAAATAAGCAATTCTCGCGCAGATAATCGGCCGTAATAAAAAATACCTATACCGTTCTCTTAAGGTGCATTTACATTTGGCTTTGCCATCCTATGTGTTGGCATTTCTGGCGCTAAATCATATGTCAACCCAACCAATCAGCGGCGGCGTGAACAACCAATGATCAACCTGATTGGGTGGATCTTATGATTTAATGCCAGGAACACCAATGCTTAGGATGATAACCCATAAGGTAAATAGTGCTTTATGCTGCTCAATGACTGCACTTGTTGCCTAGTGTCTTTGGGACTTGGTGTCAGGTCTTGGTCGGCCAGGAGCCATAAACACCTACAGAAAAGTAGCAATCGTTCAGGCAAATTTATTTCTTTAAAATTTTAACACTTAACTTTTCTTTTAAAGCTGTTCTCAAATCCAAACAGGTTATTTTCTGGCACATTACTGTATGTAACCATTTTTATTCATAAATGCATGACATTGCAGCTCCTCTTAATCAAGAAAGATGAAATGGAATAGATTTTTACATTTTTCGATAAAGGGAGAGGGTTTTTCAGAAAAATTATATCAAAGTTGGCATTTTGAATGAAATTTTCCTAACGTTACATCACGAGAAAGGTCTTTATGGGATAATAATCGCTTATGACTCTAAAGGCTATTATCGAAAATGAAAAAAAAAAATCAACTATTCGATTCTTTATCACTTCAATAGTCATGCCTGCAAATGTCATGCTTTTAAGTTTAAAACTGAGTCCGTCAATGTGTCAGAAAGATGCTCTCTCTCTCTCTCTCTCTCTCTCTCTATATATATATATATATATATATATATATATATATATATATTAAATAACACCCTTAAAGGGGTTTGTTAAGTAACATACTTAAATTTTCATGAAAAAAAAATCAACTTTTTTTTTAAACATTTTTCGAATCCCTATAATGTATAGAATAAATCCTAGAACGGTTTGGTGAAATTCGAAATATGTAAGAAGTCACAGTCATTAAAAACGAGATCGGACCGGTTGAAAAACAGGTATAGGGGATCCGGTGGGACACAACTGCACGCGTGCTGATTTCGTAGGTGTAAATCCAGGAATCGTGTACAAACTACACTGCAAAAAAAAAAAAAAAAAAAAAAAAGTGTTGATTTTACGGTATAATACTGACACCCCAGCTGTCAGTAATAAACAGTAAAATAAACAGTAATTTATTTTATTGGCATAAACCTTTCACGTGTAAAAAAATAGAAAAATTATATTTTTTAAGCCACGTTAAAGTTAGAAAAAAAATTACACTTTTTTCAAATGACTACCATTTTACCAAATTTCGTTCACTTTCACTAAAATTTAGTTTACCCCCCCCCCCCTCAACAAATTCAATATGTTTACTAAAAAATTTGATTTTGCTTGTTTAAAATGACTTTGACAAGCTGTGCACTATCCGGTGCAGGGTGATGCGCGCATACCATTTCCGTATACAACTGGCAATATCTCCGTCAATTTTAATATATATTGTATGTAAAAATATTTTTATACTAAACACTATGCCTAATAATTCAGATTTTGTGTTATTTCTACGAGAAAACAAAATCCCGAAATTGACTTATTTTTCGGACCGATGAACGGTAACCTTCTCTTAATGTTTTCCGGTATCCACGATATGCGCCCTGGTTTCTTGAAAATTTAAAAAACGTTCCTTCATTCTACATTTGTACGTAAAACTCTTTTCCTCATTCTACGCAGGATAACATAGATAAACTAAAGAATCAGAAATTTTTGCAATTATAAATTACAAAACATTTAAAGAAAGAAATAAACCAATAACCTTCCCTTAATGTTTTCCGGTATCCAGAAGACGCTCCCTGGTTTCTTGAAAATTTAAAAAGCGTACCTTCAAATCTACATTTGTACATAAAACTCTTTCCTTCATTCTACGCAGTGTAGCATAGATAAACTAAAGAATCAGAATTTTTATCAGTTAGAAATTATAAAACATTTAAAGAAAAAATAAACGAATAACCTTTCCGTAATGTTTTCCGGTATCCAAGATACGCTTCCTGGTTTCTTGAAAATAAAAAAAAAAAAACATACCTTCATTCTACATTTGTACTAAAACTCTTTCCTTCATTCTACGCAGGTAATATAGATAAACTAAAGAATCAGCAGTTATAAATTATAAAACATTTAAAGAAAAAATAAACGAATAACCTTCCCTTAATGTTTTCCGGTATCCAAGATACGCTTCCTGGTTTCTTGTAAAATTAAAAAGCGTACCTTTATTCTACACTGCTGGCCATAAAAAATGCTACACCATGAAGGAATGCAAATAACAGAATGATATTTATGTATCATATGACAGTATGACGATTCGAATGCAAGCTGGCAATGTGCGTTTTCCACGATGCTGCCAAACATGGATGTTAGCATCATGATGCTGCATACAGAACCAGGATTCATCAAAGACGAAGTGAGACGCTGTTCCTGCTTCATATACGGCATCATGATGCCAGTATCCATGTTTGGCGGCATCGTGGAAAACGCACATTGCCAGCTTGCATTCGAATCGTCATACTGCCATATCACCTGGAGTGACGGTATGAAGTGCCATTGGATACACGTCTCGGTAACCTCTTGTTCGCATTGCCAGCAATTTCAACAGCAGCTGTTACATTTCTGATGTGTTACGGCCCGTGGTTCTGCCTTATCTTCAATACCTCCGCAACTCTTCGTTTTAGCAGGACAATGCACGACCGCATGTTGCTCGTACTATACTGACCTTCCTTGATACAGAACATGTTCGACTGTTCTTCTGGACGGCACGTTCTCCTGATTTCTCACCAATTGAAAATGTCCTGTCAATGGCTTATGAGCGACTGGCCCGAAATCACTCGCCCGTCACTACGGTTGATGAACTGTGGCATAGTGTTGAAGCTGCATGGACTGATGTATCCGTACATGACATCCAATCTCTGTTCGACTCCATGGCTAGGCAGATAAATGGTTTTATTGCGGCCAGAGGTTGCTGCTTTGGGTAGTGTTTTCTCAAGATCTATACCGCCAAATTTTCTGAAAATGTAATCAATTGTCCTTTCCATTATAATGTATTTGTCCAATAAATATCATTCTGTTATTTGCATTGCTTCATGGTGTAGCAATTTTTATGGCCAGCAGTATACATTTGCACGTAAAACTCTTTCCTTCATTCTACGCAGGGTATCATAGATAAACTAAAGAATCAGAAATTTTTGCAGTTATAAATTATAAAACCTTTAAAGAAAAACTCATCAGCAATCCCCAACCATTAACAAAGGTTAAAAAGTAAGATGGTTTTGACAGAATATCAATTTATTTAATCAGTTCTGAAAGCTAAAGAATGGCATACTATAGAAAATGATGAATTTTATGTTTAATCAAATGTACTTAAAACATATGTCATGATTTAAAAGCCTTCCAAATTATTTTCTTCGTTTTCCTTTATCTTAGAGTTATTTAAATATTAAAAGCACGCATAATTGGATTTTTAAAAAGCCGTTAGTCAAAGTCGTTTGGGAAATATGGGAAGCGGGAGATGAATTCGATTTTTGACTCTCTTATTGATTGTCATTTAGCTTTGTAGAAATACCTCCTTTTTTTATAAGCATCTAAAAATAAATTAAATGGAAATATTATTAAAAATCCAAAAAGGAAAAAAAAAAGATATTTTAACATCTGCTTCCACTTTTTTACTTTCTTTTATTAAAAATATTATGAAAAAACGGATTTTATTTTCTGCGGAAATGTTAGAAAATCAAATTTGTAATTAAGAGATTGAATATATTTGAATATATTTGAATGCCACTCCCGTAAGTCTTCTGGAAAGTGTAAAAATATTTTTTCTTTAGATATATTCGTTTGCTTACAACTTTATAAATATTCACTCACCACTCAGAGGTTTTAATTTCAACAAAAATATTATAGAATACTATTCAGTTTAAGCATATTGCTCACAATTACGATCATCCTTTGATAAAACAATTTTTGATATATTTCTGAATTATTTTCTGACGAGTTGCATTAAATTCTAATTACTAAACGCACACTCTAAAAACGACATTTTCAAAACTGAGCAACAAATACTCAAATCTGAGTATGTCGCATAGTCAATATGGCTCCGAATACAAAATTACTCAAGTTTTAAACATGTATATACGTATACTCATTTCTGAAAACATGCACATACTCAAACCGGGTATCCTGTTTCCTCTCTGGTGGGTGCTACCCTATGGACACCACCCGTCTTAATTACATCCCTTACCATCCCCTAGCAATGTGTCATCGGCTTTTGAATTGAGTTAATCCATGAATGTCCAGTGAATGTCCCTGCAGTGCTGTTGGAAAGAAATTCACTTCAAAAGTTGCAATTTTCGCCGTATTTTCTGCTTTTCAAATAAATTCAGGCTGACGGCTCGATTTAGGTAAGTAAACTGTTTTCTATAGCTTTCATACTGTACTTTGATATCGAATAGAAGTGTGTAAAAGTTCAACTATCCAGGTGAACGACCATGTTGATTTTTGGTCGTATGTTTTGGGGCAAAACCGTGTACCCGTGGTTTTGTACTGAATTCTGCAATGAATTGTTTCTTCACTCAATTGTTGATTCTTCAAAGAGTTGGCACATGAGGAATGTAGCGGATACGAGAAATAAAAGCTGAGAAAGCTATTACATGACAACATTAAAATTCGCTTGAAAACCTGAAAAAAATTTACTGACTTTAAAAATTGTATGAATATTTTAAAGGTTGATTCAAAATTTATTACAATCAGAAGTGTCACTGCAAGCTGAAACGACACAGCATATGTACTGTCAGCTACATTCTGAATAATGAACTGTCTTATAGACCAGGCGGCGACCGCACAAACCATCACCTCATCGAGTTCACGGCCGAAATTCCAGGATTAGATAGAACTTGTTTAGCATATTAAAATGAAACTGGTCTGCCAAGGCTAGCTTAATAGAAACCACCTGCAGACCAAAATTAAGTGGTTGATTGGTAGATCCCCATTGAGTTTTCTAATGAAATTCCTTTTATCCCTTTCCTCCTGATTCCCCAGTTCCCATTGTAATATCTTATCTAATGCATAAATTTCGTTAGAAAACTTAAAAAGGATTTACTAATCAACCACTAAATTTTGATCTGCAGGTGGTGTCGACTAAGATACCACCAAGTTTCATTTTAATATGATAATCGAGTTCTATCTAATCCTGGAATTTCAGCCGTGAACTCGATGACGTGATGGTTTGTACAGCCGCCGTCCGCACTAATATGAATGATGACACTTTCCAGCACTTTTCGTCAGGTTATCATATTTCACAGAAATCACACTAAACCTCTTTAAAATATCCTTACAATGTCGTATTATTGTTAAAATAACCAACGAAAATGCAAGTTTGGTCTGGAATAAGATACACTTCGTGATGTCGATAGGTTTTTGAAAATCTGAGTCCCTTGGACCCAGACATTTCCAAAAGACTGGTTCCTTTTGTACAAAGGTGGATGCTTATTTTAAAAATTAGACAGATTCACTGTATTTAATACAAAACATGCATCTTTTGTGATTGTTCAAGGGGGGAATTATGCATCCTGAAGGATCAATCACACTTTTTTCTATGCATCCCTTCTTCAATTTTTGCTTAAATGATGCGCTACAGCGCTGAAAGTTTGTACCATTTTATGGCCACCCCAAAAATTTTGTTCTATTTTGTTTAGAAACACACTGTTTGTGTAAAAAGCAAGAAACAGTTTGTTACCAGACAATATTCAGGAACTTGAATTTGTACATCATTAATCCTTATCATGGTTGTTATTAATAGATAATTTTCTTGACACTTTTTGAACAGTAAATAAATAATGTAAAATCATGCTCTGTTATTTAAATATAATTCTTTTTTTAATTATTATTCAAAATATCTTTATTAATTCATATATAAAAGTAGAAGTTATGTAAGGCTTTTAAAAAATATTTTCAATAGGTTTTTTAAGTATTCGCTTTGACCGATTATTTTTATATTAGGTCAAACCGAAAATTCGTAGACCGAATATTTTGCTTTTCAGCCTAGATTAATATTCGTTTGTAAGGCCGAATACCGAAGAGATACCGAATTTCAGTGCATTCCTTTATTAAAGCAAATACGTGATATAACTAGGAAAAGGTAACCATGTTGTTGTTGGGTAATTTTATTTTCAATTAGTATTATTGTTCTTAAACTTTTATACATGTTTTTCTTTATCATATATTATAAAGCGAAAATCCGTAGAACAATCTTCAAAATTAATATAAATAACATTTTATCTGAATTCATAAATTTGATTATGTAAATGAACCAGAAGATTATGAATAATTATTTGTGTTCAGGAAATCTTCCAGCGGTTTCATTATCAAAAACGGGCGCTTTAGTTTATCATTCAGCAGTATTTTCTCTGGTGATTCTAAGTCTAAACACTGATAGCATCTTTAACAAAATCTGATTTTCATAAGTTTTCCTTTATTTTATTTTTATTATCCATCATAGCATTATTATTTTGAAAACGGTTCTTATTATATATATTCTTCTTAGTATTCAATGGAGTTATGGTATGGAGAAAACTCTTCATATATAACAAATAAATAGCAATTGTACATTTTATAAATCCCATTATGTAAATAATTAAGAAAATTAAAGTAAATTAAAGTAAATTAAAGTTAAATTAAAGTAAATGCATGCATTAACTTTGATTAAGAAATCTTGCTGTAGTTCTACGATAAATATTTTTTTTTTCATAAAAAAGCAAAAAGAAACGAAAAAATATATAAAATACAGGGTGTCCCAAATGTCTTTGACACATTTTAAGGTTCAATAAAAGATCAAGCAATTGGCATACGAGAGCGCGGTTTAGATGAAAATGCTCCTTATGATCTGAAATTTTGTTTAACAAATAATAATAAAAAAGTTCTAAAAAATTTCTCATAGATGGCGCTGCTTCTGGAAAGTTATCGGATAAGTAGAATGCTTTTATATATAACAATGGTGAAAGACACAGTATTTGTCCAAACTATGGCAACCCACATTCCAGAAGTTAACAATACTCGTCTATCCATCCTAACTCGTCTAATCGAACTCAAAAGGGCGAGTATTGTTAAGTTATGGAATGTGGGTGTCTCCATCATTGACTAGAAATATAAATGGACAGCGGACTAGCAACCCTTCCTTGAAGAAAACATGTCCTTTCCTCCAGCAGGTGTGGAGGAAGAATATTCTGCCAAACAGGTTTTTTTTCGCGCCAAACTGTCACGGAAATTCCACAGCTCCCGAGAAGAAACAGAGATTTTTCACTTGCGTTTGAGTTTGTCAAGTTTGAGAAAGGGATTACCGCCAGAAAGCGGCACCCTTTCGCCTATTTTTGGCGATGAAAGGGGAAAGATATATTCTTCAAGTCTGTCGGAAGAAAAGAAAGGAGTCCGCTGTCCATTTATATTTCTAGTCAATGGTCTCCATAGTTTGGAAAAAACTGTGCATATGCATTGTGCGTCTTTCGCCATTGTTATGTGTAATGGCAATCTACCTATTTGATAACTTTCCAGAAGCAGCGCCATCTATGAGACATTTTTTCAACTATTTTCTATTTGCTTAAACAAAATTCCAGATCATAAGGAGCATTTTCATCCAAACCACACTCTAGTACGCCAACTGATTCATATTTCATTGAATTTTAAAATATGTCAAAGACTTTTGTAGCACCCTATACATTCTTAATATAAAATTTTATTTTTTATCCGTATGTCTTTTTTTTAGACTCCGAAAAATGTTTAAAGTTATGAATAATAGTAATTATTATTAAAACTACGTCTCCTTAATCAACCATGAAATTTCTATGTCATACATATTTATAAAAACTATGTATGCTGAAATCTTACAATGGAATAAAATCTGACACGTACTGCACCATGATATTAAGTCTTTTTGTGAAACCTTGTATAAACAATTAGGAAAGACATTCTTATATTATCATTGTTCAAGAAATTTTGTTGTGTTTTCAAGATAAATTATATATATTTTTCTTTTCTATAGAAAATCGAAAAGAAAAAAATAATCAAACATACATTCTTAATATATATTTAAACAAGTGTTTTTTACTCTTTCTTTATCCTTTTGAAAAATGTTTATAGTTGAAGCCAGAAACCTACATCTCTTTATTTATAAAAATAATGTACACTGTTAAATGTTTCCTTCTAAATATTACTTTACTTATAAATCAAGTTAGCATTTATGTTGTGATGCATACTGGTACAGTACCGTGTTTTTTGTCATGCATACACGGTTACAAATTTGCAGAAAACTGTGCAGTCATTCGACCGTTTTATCAAATAATGGTTACTTGACCACATTAGGAAGGTATTATGACCATATTATTGACCATTTTATGGTCAGGATCTATTAAATTTAAGGTTAAGTAAACGTTATTTATAAAAACGGTCGAGTGGCTGGACATTTTGCAGCAAATTTTTACCAGTGTATGCATAATCTAGCACGTACTGTAAAAAGATGTATCAGAACCTAAATCATACTTGATTTAGGAGTAAAGTAATAGTTAGAAGAATACATTTCTTAGAAGAACGAAATGGGTAAATAAATATAAATAGGATTTCTCTTAAGTTTGTTCAACTACTAAACAACTTCCACTAATTATTCAATAAATACAAATCAAAGACATTTGATGGGCTCTTGTGTAAAACATGATAAGTGATTTTGAGATGATTTTCGCTCTGTTGGAGAAAATCTTAACTATGATACTCCAACCATTGGATATAATTAACCTAGTTCAATATACTTTCCTCTGCTCATTATGACCTAATTACATGGTATACAGGAGTTTCCGTGCTATTTCAGATTCATCATGTAAAGTGCAATAGTTATAGCTCGGATGAATGAAATTAGCCCTGCAGTTCACAGCCTTGTCCAACAAATAAGAGTGAAATATGCCAGCCAGGATATCGTTGGGACAGCTCAGTAGGGAGAGCGTTAGCACGGCAAGCCCAAGTACCCAGGTTCGAGTCCTGGTCCCGGCATATTTTCACTCTGCTGGAAAAAATCTCAAATATGATACTGCAACCATTGGAAATAATTTACCTAGTTGAATATACTTTCCTTTTTTCATTATGATAAGTGATATTTTTGAGTTTTTCCCGATTTTCGTGTAAAATTATTTAACAGTATCCTGACAGCCTAATATAACTACAGGGAATGTTTTTTTCTCAATATACGACATAATAATCAAACGTTAGATATTTGACGTTAGGTTTTAGATAATTAAACGTTAGACTTTATATTGAATTTTATTATTATACAAAATTTCTGAACTATTCTAAATTATCTAAAATTTCTGAACATTTCTGAAATAGTTCAATGATTGAACAAAACATTCAAATTAAATATTAACAAATAATCCATGTGCGAAAGTTTTTGTAAATAAGTGTTATCAATGAATTTCTAAACAGCTTGACTCACCACATAAGTCATTGTTTGATTGCATAAGCAAAATTAAATGCAAATTACGCTGTACTATGTATTCCTTATATTTTAATTACGCTTGATAAGAAAGAATCGTTTTACAGTATATGACCCATTATCCGGAATTTCAAAATCCGGAAGGACCCGAAGTCCGGAAAAAAAATTCGAAAATTTTCTAAATTTGTAAATTTTTACTAAAATGTTAGAATTCCTGAACTTTTTCGAAAAATTTTTCCGATTCCTATTTTTCTCCTATTGTGTTTCAATGTGTAATCATTAAAATATTGTTACTTCGGTGGCGGGTGAACACACCCCAAATTAAAAACAAATCATTTTTCTCTCAAATTTTAGTTCAAAATTAATTTATATTACGATTCGTTAGAAACAAAAAATAGTTATATATTTATTTCATCAGGGGTGATTCTGTTCCGAATTTTCCTAAAAATTTAAGGCATTCGGTTTCGAAAATTTTAGTCTTCAGTCCAAAAATTCGAACATAAAAGATATCTCGAATTTTGAACGATCGTCGCCGAAAAAAATCAATTATGTCTATCGTTCGCAGAAAAAAATAGACAATTTCTTCAAAGGATTGCAGAAACAACCTGAATTTTGTCAAAGGATCGAAAAAAACGCAAATTTCGCCGCAGAATTGCGAAAAAAATGCTTATTTTGTTAACAAATCGCTGAAAAAAACGCGATTTCCGTCAAAGACTTGTGAAGAAAACGCAAATTTCTTCTAAGGACTCTGAAAAAATGTAAAATTTCATCAAGGTATCACAAAAAAAACACAAATTTGGTTAAAGAATCGCAGAAAAAAAAAAAAAAAAAAAAAAAAAAACGTGAATTTCGTTAAATAATAGCGGGAAACATAAATATCTTCAAAGGATCGCGAAAAAAACGCAAATTTCTTTAAAGCACTGCGAAAAAATTTCTAATTTCGTAAAGGGATCGCGAAAAAAAAATTTCATCAAAGGATCAGAGAAAAAAAAACACACATTTTGTCAAAAGATCGCGAAAAAAAACCCCTCTAATTTCGTCAAAGAATCTCAGAAAAAACTCTAATTTTGTCAAAGGATCGTGAATCGTCAAAGAATAGCAAAAAGCGCAAATTTCCTCAAAGAATCGCAGAAAAATGCAAATTTCTTCAAAGGATCGCAGAAAGAAAACGCAAATTTCTTCAAAGGACTATGAAAAAATGAAATTTCGTCAAAGGATCGTAGAAGAAAAACGCAAATTTTGTCAAACAATAGTAGAATTAAATACAAATTTTGTCAAAGAATTACGAAAAAAAAACATGAATTTTGTCAAATAATCGTCAATTTCGGGAGTACCCGAAATCCGGAAAATTCCAAAACTTGGAAAGCCTTTAGTGCCGAGGATTCCGGATAATAGGTCCTGTACTGTATTTACGATGCAAGATAAATTTCAAAATCCGTCGGTAGATGGCGCCAATATACTGGATGGATCACCTCAAATCCTCCCTACGAAATCGACGGCAAATTGACGGCACTATTTCTGAAAAAAAAAGTGCTTACAGAAAAAAAGTTTACAGAAATGTTGATATACATGTTTTATATGAAATAGTTTTTGAAGGCTTTAAACAAAATTAAAATATTTAAAAGCTTTAATATACTTTTATAAATATTTTAACGGCAGAATCAGATGTAGCATAGGTTTTTCTTTAAGCCTAACATGGCGTTTAACTATGGTCGATTCGCAGACCAGAGTGGTCGCGCCCGAAATCGTTACAGACACTTTCTTGTCTTCGGATTTTATTATAAGTAGATATTAGAAAAATGAACCTTATTTTTATAAAAGTGCATAAATTAATATGCAAATATAGTAGCATAAAGCATAGATAAATTCATTTTTCAAGTTGTACAAATCGTTCATTTTATTACACAAAACAGAGGAATAATTAAGAACTATAAAAAAATATTTTTCAATTGTGCATTTGTTAGTTTTTAGCTAATTAAATTACACTTGAAATTATAAAACTATTAAGTTAACGCACTGCCAAATGAATGAAATAAATGATCAGCATTGCGTAGCATTTGAAAAGAAATAACCGTAATATTACAACTGTAGAGCTGCATTAAATCTCACTCTGGCTTCATTAATAAAAATATAGGTTTCTTTTGGTGTTGATCACCATTTTTTTTTATTTCTAAGTCTACGCTTTAATCTACACTTAAGTCTACACTTAGGATATATTTGTGTAATGCAATGTCCAATAGTAGTATAAAAGTAATAAATATCATTTTTTAAATTAAAAGATTAATTCAATTAGAATTAATCACGTAATTACTTTGAGATTTGCAACTAGTTTTCAGTGAGTGGCGTACTCAATACGCCACACATGTCTTTAAAGCGTCTTTGTAGCTTATTTTAACAAAAATCTGATTTTCAATTTAGTCATATTTTATCCATATATATTAGAAAACTGAAGAATTTTTTTATAAAAGTGCATAAAATAATATGCAAATATAAATTACAAAATGTATAGATAAATTCATTTTTCAAGTTGTACAAATATTTTATTTTAACCTTTAAAGACACATATAAAGACACGGTTTGTACACACATAAAATCACGGGCGGCGCACTCTATGCGCCATCGTCTTTTAAAGCCTAAGTAACAACTTTTAATGATATATTTGTGTAATGCAATGTCCAATAGTAGTATAAAAGCAATAAATATCATTCTTTTTTATAAAAAGACTGATTTAATAAGAATTAATCACGTAATTACTTTGAGATTTGCAACTAGTTTTCAGTGAGTGGCGTACTCAATACGCCACACGTGTCTTTAAAGTTTAATACGATAAACAGAGGAAAAATTAAGAACTATAAAAATTCCGTTATTGATCATAATTTTATAAAAGTTTTATAAAAGTGCATTAAATAGTATGGAAATAAAAATGGCATAGTGTATAGACAAATTTATTTTTCAAGTTGTACAAATCGTTTATTTTCATGCAACAAACAGAGACAAAATTAAGTCTATCTTTATATAAAAAAAAAAAAAATTCATTTTCTGTTGAGCATTTGTTTGTTTTTAACTAAATATATTACGGTTGAAATAATAAAACTAATAAGTTAACATATTTCCAAACGAATGTAATTTGAAAGATCAGCTCTATGTATCATTTAGAAAGAAATTACCATAATATAATAACTGTAGAGTTGCAGTAAATGTTTCTTTGGTTTTATTAATAAAAAAGAAGTTTTGTTCATTATTCAGCACCATTTTCTGTGATACTTCTAAATCAGCATGTTGATACCTCCATTTAATAAATATCTTATTTTGAGTATTCATACTTTATCTAATTATATTACCAAAGTGATACAAAGCCTTATGGAAATTCAGAAAACATTATGCAGATATAAATCAATGAATGTATAGATAAAATCATTTCTCAAATTATACAAATGATTTATTTCAACATAAAACATAGAGTGGTGAATTAAGAACTATAAAACTATTTCTGTTGTTAACTAGTTGTTAACTAAGTTTAGTAACAGTTGAAGTAATAAAACTTATAAATTAACACACTGAAAAGGGAATAGTTTAAATAATCAGTTTTATGTAGCATTTAAGAAGAAATTACAGGGTTTTTTTTTAATTACTATTCGGCACTAATTACCTGGATTTTTCTAACTCTAAATACTGATACTGTTTTTACTAAACCGGATTTTCCTTATTCTTTTTTTATCTAATTATATTACTAAACTCACAGAAACACAAATAATAAACTAATATAAATGAAATAATATATAAATAATTTCGTTTTAAAAGCTGTACAGATAGTTCATTCAAACATGAAAAACAAAGTAATGAATTAATTACGAAACATTAAAATCATTTTACTACTGTGCGTTTGTTGGTTCTTAACTAAATGAATTAATAGTTGAACAAATAAAACCTCCAAATTAAAACACTGCCAAAAGAAAATGATTTACATGATAAATTTTATGTAGGATTTAAATAGAAAATACTACAATTTAATAAATATGGAGTTGAATTAAAGTTGTTAAATCCTAAAAAAATTCGATTTTTCATAAAACGTATATGGGTCACTCCATGGTAACTTACGTTACATTTAGAATAATTTCCCTTAGTAATTTTCATAATATAACATCAAAAAATATTGAAAATGTATTGTTGATATGATTTGTTAATTAAACCTTTCCAAAGCGAAATTTGCATTAAAATTACCTACCTTTAGTGCTATTTTTTTAACACTGGCCATTATATTTATTATGGTAACTTACGTTCTTTCTGTCAGAAACTTAAGTTACCATAATAAATATAATTTTTAGCGTTCAAGAAATAGTACTAAATTGAAGTAATTTTTATCCAAATTTAGCTTTGTATAGGTTTAATTAACAAATCATATAAACATTACATTTTGAATATTTTTTAGTGTTATATTACTAAAATTACTGAAGTCAATTATTCTAAATGTAACGTAAGTTACCATGGAATGACCCATATATGTGAAGGAACATTTTCTGAGCATTTTAGAACGAACCACTAAAATGTGTCAGGAGTTCTTAATATAAGCAATTATTAAAAGTATGTTTTAAAGAAAATATAAAAATAATTTTTTAACACTTTCCAACATAGCTGAAAAATGTTTATGACTTCGGTTTGTTTGTCCGCCGCCATGCCGCCTGGTCGTGTTGTAACTGTCTCAAATATAATATACTTGGGTTGCCATGTAATTTATCTGTTTTTGAGGTTTACTATATCATGTTGGTTATTGAAAATGAAATGGGTAGCTTTTAAAGTTCGGTTACAAACATACCCAAAGGAATTCTGTTACATAATTGTCTATGAGGGAAAAAATCGTTTGCGGTACATTTTAATGATGCTAAACTACTTCAGACATAATTAAATTGATATGAAACAGTGAGGTGGAATTCAAAATGCTTTTAAAAGAATATAGAACACTAGCATTTACAGTTCGTTAACAGGGTTGCACAAAAAAGTCCATTGGATTATGATTTATGAGGAAAAATTATTTGCAGAATATTTTATTGATGATTGCAAATATGCAATAATTTCAATGATGTTTAGAGAATATTTTATTGATGCAATCATGCAATGATTTCAGTGATGTTTGCAGAATATTTGAATGAGTATTACGTGGTGTGTATAAGTTATATAGATCATAAATAGAACTGCTCGAAAAAAATCGCTCACATTAACGGCTAGGAACAGTAATTACTGAAAATGTTTTTCTACTGCGTTAAGTGTTTTTTAATTTTCTTTATTTAGATATCTCATTTCATTATATGAAATAAAAAAGAATTTCGTAATAAAATTCTAATAGTGTTGGAAAATGTTTAATAATTTATTTCTGATGAATAATTTTTCTTTTTTGTTTTAACTGCGCGCAAGAATTCCCTGCAACTTTTTAATATTTTTACATGCAATCTTCCCAGATTTATAGATTATATCTATATATTAGGAATTAACTTATATAAATAAATATATATATATATGTTATATGAATAATTCAGAATTAATTCAGTCAAAGCTATTAAAAGTTGTTTAATACTTTGTTAATTACATAACTAAAATAAAATACAAAATATGTTATATGAATTGACTGCATATTAACTGTTATATGCTTTGACTTAATTAATTCAGAATTAATTCAGTTAAAGTTACTAAAACGTGTTTAAGACGCTGTTAATTACATAAACTAAAATAAAATACAAAATATATTATATGAATTGACTGCATATTCACTGTTATATGCTTTGACTGAATTAATTCAGTCAAAGTTACTAAAAGGCGTTTAAGACGTTGTTAATTACATAAACTAAAATAAAATACAAAATAAAATTGTATTTAAAACCTATTATTTTCAAGTACACTCGTACTCATCATCAGGGTTAAAAACTAATAAAACCCCTTTCACCTTGATGACGAGTACGAGTGTACTTGAAAATTCTAGGTTTTAGATACAATTTTATATTTTTATTTTCTGTTTTATTTTAGTTTATGTATTTAACAACGTATTACCTTTTAGTAACTTTGACTGAAATAATTCTGAAATATTCATCTAACATCTTTAAGCTAAGGTAAAAATGTTTTGATTAATATATTTTTGATTTATATTATAAATTAGTTTACAGAAAAAAAATATGCTTAGATAAACAATGAAAAAATATGCAATACTTTGAATTTCATTTCCAAAATATGCAGAAATTTAACTTTAGTCTTAAAATAGAGTTTAAGCTATAAATCCATGAGGAATCCTTGTAAAAACATTAAATAGTTCAAGAAGAAGAATGTACCCGGTATATGATTTTTTAATGCTTTTTTTTAACTACATATATATTGGTACAGTCTCTTCTTAGCGTTAATTAATTTTTATTTTTCTATTCATCGTAGTTTTATGTGATTGAATTGAAATATGTGTATTCCCCCGGGCTTGCACTAAAGCTAAAAATCTGTAAAGCTTCACTTCCAGGGGGTGGTAATCCATTTATCTGTTTATAAGTATGAAAGAGTCTATAAAAGTAATTAAAGAATTAAGTCTTCCAATATATATATTCACTGAATAGCTTTTCTCTCTTTTGTTTGGCCCCATTCACATCATGTATTATTTTTTATTTTATTCAGGTTCAGAAAGGAATAAACGCTACCATTTACTTGTTTTAATTAACAGAAGTTAAGTATTAAAGGGGTATGAATACAAAAATAATGATCATTCCCATATGGTTTCACTCTTTTTCGTTAAAAGTGTAGTATACCCCTGGGAAAACATATTTTCTTTAGGGAAAGTCAGAAAAATCGATATTTTCTTACGAGTTTGCAAAAATTTTTGCGCAGTTGAGTTTTCTAGTTACAACCAAATATCCTATAAACTATTTTTACATTAGAACACATATTTCCTTTCTCTTTACTAGTAACAACCGGGTTGTCGTTATATCCGAGCTCGCTATAACCGAGTTCGACTGTACTTTGTTTTTCATGTATTGAAAATACGCAGCAGAAATAAATATAGTAAAATATATTACATTTAAAAGTAATTTAAATAAATATAAGATCCACATTGCTCTTACTAGAGATACGAAGGCCATGGCTCAAGGGACTCTGATTAATGACCTCATTCCAAGTTCAAATAAGATACATGATAGTATAATCGATCTGCCTAACTGTGTCGTTAAACCAGTTACACAGACCAGAATATTATAACAGAATGTCCAATTCGTATCATTAATGAACTCCGAGAATTCAATTAACGTCGAAACAAAATTTTACCATATAGCTTTAAATTATAAAGACGTTTCACGAGTTTCAGGAATTTGGATCGAATTTATGCCAAAAAAATGACAGGGAGGAAGGGGATATTTAACAAACTAAATAATCCAATTATCTAAAATCATATATTATTGTGCCGTTCAGATTATATCCAGTGAAGCGTTTCTTGGAAGACATTTTGTTATATTTTTACGTTATATGACGAAGTCATTGGTGATATCAGAAATTACAAGAGAAATAGCACTATTTGGATCTAGTTTCAACGAATATTTCAATGTTATTAATGGCTGTTGTTGAACGATTTCTCGTTGTAAAATACAGTTAATTTTGATCAAGTTTTTAATTGTGATAAACTAAATCAAGAAAAGTCTGATATAAGAATGGTGTCTTATTATATCCAATACACTTCAAAGGTGCAGTCTGTATGCTAAAGATAGCTCCTACAGCCTGAGGGAAAGTCTGTAACTTGTCTCCTTATACTCAATGTTTATACTTTAACTTTAGTTGTTAATTTTTAGTACTATTGAGTGGCAACAGCCTTAAATCGTGGTGTATTTTTTCCCCCATCTTGATGTATAACGATTTCTGTTATTAAACGTTTTTATTTTTTAAAATTCCGAAATGAAACTATGTTCCACTAAAAATGTTTATTAATCTCACTATATGGGTGAAGAACGTGTTACTTTGCATATAGTAGCTTGATATTTAACTGTTTGAAGAATTTGCATAAATAAAAAATAATCGGAATCATTCCATTAAGTTTCTTTTGCAATGACAACAAAGGAGATACACCACCTCGACAGTCGCTTGCCGAAGAATCAATAAGTTTCTTTTCATTTTCTACATTTGTTGATAACCGCAGTCTTTCCGAACATTGCTTGTGAGCATTTTGAACAGTTCCATCTACCTCAAACTTATTTCTAACTATACCGATTGTAAGTCGCGTCGAGGGATCTTCTATCTAAACTGTCTCTGCACTTCAGCTATATTTTTGAAGCTCCAGCAACAATTTTGGATAAATTTCAACACTTAGTCTGGTTTTATCCATTATATCAAGATAGTTAAACCGGAACGAAAAATTAGAGCATACCAGTTATTAGCAAATAAATTGTGAATACATGTTTTTGAAACACTCTGTATCATGTAGTTACAGAAAAATATTGCGAGCAATTAAAAAAAAAACTTGTTTAACATTTTAAAATAAAATACTTTAAATTGTCCATTTAAAAGCTGCCAACATTTCGAACAACTACACATTTTTAGTCATAACTAGCATAACTATAGAATTTTTTTTTATGCGGTTTGTTTTAAAATGCTCAAAAAATAATGCTGATTCGCATGTATATACATTTTTTCTGGAAAAACAAAATTTTTAAAGATTTAACAGTAGTATGCCCTTTAGTGCATATACGCATGCATCTTTCACAATTTTTAATCCGCATATAATACGGACTCAACTTATTACTAACATAAAATATATTCGTTTAGTTTAGAGTATTTTCATTTAATCTCTCGCATGATTATTTCCAGAAAAACGTTTTAAAGAATATATTTTATAGAAGTTTCATATATTCTATTAACATTTATTTTAAGAAATTTTTCTCTGAATTAAAAGGATAATTATTGTAAACTTACCTTATGACTTTTTTTATGACTTCAAATTTACGAAAAGGATTTGTTTTCATTCCTTCTTTTAAGAAATTATAAATATTAAGCAAGAAACTTGCATTTAAACAAATTCCTTCTCGATGTTCAAAAAATATTCTTATTTAGTATTGCATTTATGCATTAGATACGTAATGGAAAAGTAATAATCGGTTCAAATATTTTACAGATTTTTTTCTTTCAAATACTGATAACTAATTGGTTTTCTGGAAATGTGCCAATTAAAAAAATACACTGTTAACTTAGCTTTTTTGATTGCTTTTTGTAATATGAAAGTTGCCTTAAAATAACAATAACAAGTTGGAAATTGTACGTTACACGAGACAAATGAGGTGCGTTCGTACTATAACTAGTTTTACAATGTAAAAACCCATCTTTATTATCTCATTGAAATGAATTATATTGTCTGTTATTAACGAAATGAACATGCCTTTTTTTGTCTTATTACGTATGCCACGTTTACAGATGCGAATTTGTTTTTCGACAGCAGACAGCGCTGCAGAATTCATCATGGAGATCTTGCTTTGCGAATGATTACTTCCATGGTTTAATATTTCTGTGACTCACACTCTCTTGTATTTATTTACTTTAATGGATTGAGATATTCCGCTGTTAACCTAATTTCCACAGAAATTTAATCAGAATCTATACATTTTTTGATATAACTCATCTTTCAAGCAAACCATTTCTTTGGATGATCTTTCTAAAAATGTAACTTTTATGCAATTTTATTCGCAAAAATAAATTTGAATAAAAATGGCCGATTGACCTATGAAAAAAGATGTGGTTAGCCCGTATTTGTTTTCCTCAGTCACATGACTTGCGTTTTTATTATATAGATTACGTATGAAAGGATTTAATAGAATAAAAAAATCTTTTAGTAATATCTTTTTAAGTTTTGATTCGATTTTCATAAAATTTGAAATGACTCGACAAAATTCTGCAACGATTATATATGCTAAATTTCAAACCATTCGGTTGGGTAGTTTTTGCTCTGTTATATGTGGACAGACGGACGGACAAGACGACGACTATAGGTGCTACGTATTTATATAATTACGAACGCACCTAATAATAATAAATTTTCTTATACATACTAAAATTAATTTATATAATCATACACGTGTAAACTAACCAAGAATGTTGGCAAAGACATCGCTGAGACTTCACTAACAGTCATAAATAATTGGAAATCACGAATATGAATGTTGCATTTGTAACAAAATTCAGGGTGAAAACTACAGTCAAGTAACAATCAAAAAACTTTTGAACGGATAAAGCTGGATTTGTGGAACAAATATCTATAGTAAAACGAATATGTGCTATCATACGAGAGCGGCTGCAGTGTCTACAGAGATGAAATTTGGAAGTTATCGACCGTATCTCGAGAACTATGAGAGATAGCTAAATAAAATCAGTTACAAAAATATAGAGCGTCCTTGATTTAGTATGAAATTATGTCGTACATATAAGTTTTATAGTATCTAATCACTGGCTTAAATACGCAACCGCATACAAAAATGTTTCGAAATAAGGAAATATTACATTTACTAATAAAAAATACATGTAAGCAAGATACGTATTTTTACCACTGGTCTTCGGAAACGTTTCGAGTACGTTTTATAGTGTATTAAATATATTTCCCAAACCGGAATATCGGTTTTTACGATGCTAATAACTCTCAATGAAACATTTTCAGCTACGTAACTGAGTTTATACATGCGTTTAATGTTAGTGATAATGCTGTTAATTTATCAAGTTTGTGTGTAAAACATGTTTGTTTAGCATGAAAATGTTTACTTAAGAATTGATAGCATATGAAAAACCGATATTCAAAATACAGGGTGCAAACTAAAGTCATGAAACACTCAAAAAACTTTCGAACGGATAAAGCTGGATATGTGGAAAAAATGTCGACCTATAGTAAAACGAATATGTGCTATCATATGGGAGTGCCTGCAGTATCCACAGAGGTGAAATTTGGAAGTTATCGACCGTATCTCGAGAACTATGACAGATAACTAAATAAAATCAGTTACATAACTATAGAGCGTCCTTGATTTAGTATGAAATTATGTCTTAGATGTGAGTTTAATAGCATCTAATAATCGCCGGCTTAAATACGCAACCGCGTACAAAAATGTGGTGAAATACGGAAATATTACATTTACTAATAAAAAAACATGTGTAAGCAAGGTACGTTTTTTGACCACTGGTTTTCGGAAACGTTTCCGTGTACGTTTTATAGTGTATTAATCTTATTTCTCAAATCGGAATATCCGTTTTTACGATGCTAATAACGCTCAATTAAACATTTTCAGCTGCGTAACTGAGTTTATACATGCAATAGTAACGAAATAATAATAATCATAATGTTAATGATAATTCTGTGAATTTATCATGTTTGTCTGTTAAACATGTTTGTTGAACATGAAAATGTGTGCTTAAGAATTGATAGCATACGAAAAACTGATATTCCAATTTCAGAAAACTTATTAACTGAACTAAAAAAAAAAATACTCGGAAACGTTTTCAAAAATCATTGGCAGGAAAAGAATTTTTCTTTTTTAATTTCTCTCTAGATCTTCAAAATATATTGATTTCTGATGTGTTTAATCATAAAGAACGTTTTTCGGAATAGTGGGTTGCTCGGAAGAGATCTTGTATATTTTTGTTTGTTGTTATATTATAGTTTTCTAGATTATGAAACATTTATTTTTTCTTCTATGTATGTTTATATCAGAACAAGTATTACTGTGATTATTCAAACATAATTGAAAATATATGTAGTACCAAGTTCTCTCGATATAAATAGCCTTTTAAATTCTTTTTAAAAATTGTAGTTAGATTTATTATATTTTATTTTCAATGAAGCTAGTTGCAGGGCTGAAACTTCAAAGATTTTGGATATAAAAAAAAAAAAATATTCTATTGTCAAGTTCAGTCGGAAAAATCATTTCTAACGCACAACAGTTGAGTAAGCATTGCACATCTTCGATGTTCGAAGAAGGAGTTTTCAAAAGTGTACTTCTTCAGGGATTTCTTTCTGCACTTGAAGTCTACTATCTGTATTTGATAGATTTGCACTAAAAACTTAAAGCTTTTTTTCTTCAAAATGTTTGCCAAGTATGACTCTTGAAATTTAGAAACACATTCTTTTTTTAAATGAATAAATGAATTTTATACCAAGATCACGATGAAGATTTACTTCAAAATTAGATTTTGAAAAGAGAAAAAAATACGAGATTTTCCTTTTGTGTGAAAATTTATTCTTAAAATTTAAAAAATATCAATATATTGCCATGTTTTTGCAGGAAAACGCATCTTCACAGATTTTGTAAAGATAAGTAACGTAAGTGAGGTATCATAATGTAGTTTCAATGCGCTTTTCTAAAAAAAAAAAAAAAAAAAAAAAAAAAAATCGCAGTCTATACATCTTTAAAATATTCCGTGCGTTTCAATTTTTGTTCAGAATTCTCAATATCGATAATAGACAATCTTGGCACATATTAAAAGACACTTAATAGCCATTTTATTTTAATCCGACAGATAATTTAAAAAAAAGACAAAAAAAAACTGGCACGCAACTGAATTTTAATTGAAAATTCACATACACTGTATAATAAATAACAAATAATGTTTGCTTGTTTTTTTAATTTCAAAATATAACATAACAAAAAACGAAAATAGACAAGAAAATCTTCCGAGTTACACACGATTCCGAAAAGCATTATTTATCTTTCGAAACCTGAGAAATGATACTATTTTCGAGATTTAAAGAAGCATTTATAAAAAACAAAGTCTCTTTTACTGCCAATGATTTTTGGAAACGTATCCGAGTATTTTTTACAGTGTATTCAGTTTTCTGAACCTGGAATATAAGTTTTTCGGATGCTATCAATTCTCAAGTAAACATTTTCATGTTCAACGAGCATGTTTTACAGACAAACATGATAAATGAACAGCGTTACATTGACATTAAAATTAATGATATTTTGTTGCTGCAACGTGTATAAATTCAGTTACTAAGATAGAAATGTTTAATTGAGAATTGATAGCTTCCTAAAACCCGATATTCATGTTTAAGAAAACTAATTAATACACTGTAACAACTACTCGAAAACATTTCCGAAAATCCGCGGCAGCAAAGAAAGTTTTCAATTTCCAATTAAATTTTCAGCCGGACTGAAACTACTCCATAAATCTTTAAATGACACCACAAAGGATGTGAAATACTTTTCTCTTTGCTAAACAGTGTACAACCAATAGAGTAAAAAATGTGTCCGTGCCGGGGATTGAAACCCAGATACCTTGGGATAGCGCACCAAGTTCTTTACCATTTAAGACATCTGGACGACATCTAGTCTGGCATTTTTCCGTTATATATGTTGGCAAGGATTTTGTTAAATAATCGCGGAAAACATGAATTTCTTCAAAGGATCGCGAAAAAAAGCGCAAATTTCTTTAAAGCACTGCGAAAAAATTTCTAATTTCGTAAAGGGATCGCGAAAAAAAAATTTCATCAAAGGATCAAAGAAAAAAAACGCACATTTTGTCAAAAGATCGGGGAAAAAAACCTCTAATTTCGTCAAAGAATCTCAGGAAAAACTCTAATTTTGTCAAAGGATCGTGAATAAAATGCAAATTTCGTCAAAGAATAGCAAAAAGCGCAAATTTCCTCAAAGAATCGCAGAAAAATGCAAATTTCTTCAAAGGATCGCAGAAAGAAAACGCAAATTTCTTCAGGACTATGAAAAAATGAAATTTCGTCAAAGGATCATAGAAGAAAAACGCAAATTTTGTCAAACAATAGTAGAATAAAATGCAAATTTTGTCAAAGAATCACGAAAAAACACATGAATTTTGTCAAATAATCGTCAATTTCGGGAGGACCCTAAATCCGGAAAATTCCAAAACTTGGAAAGCCTTTGGTGCCGAGGATTCCGGATAATAGGTCCTGTACTGTATTTACGATGCAAGATAAATTTCAAAATCCGTCGGTAGATGGCGCCAATATACTGGATGGATCACCTCAAATCCTCCCTACGAAATCGACGGCAAATCGACAGCACTATTTCTGAAAAAAAAGTGCTTACAGAAAAAAAATGTTTACAGAAATGTTGATATACATGTTTTATATGAAATAGTTTTTGGAGGCTTTAAACAAAATTAAAATATTTAAAAGCTTTAATATACTTTTATAAATATTTTAACGGCAGAATCGGATGTAGCATAGGTTTTTCTTTAAGCCTAACATGGCGTTTAACTATGGTCGATTCGCAGACCAGAGTGGTCGCGCCCGAAATCGTTACAGACACTTTCTTGCCTTCGGATTTTATTATAAGTAGATATTAGAAAAATGAACCTTATTTTTATAAAAGTGCATAAATTAATATGCAAATATAGTAGCATAAAGCATAGATAAATTCATTTTTCAAGTTGTACAAATCGTTCATTTTATATACACAAAACAGAGGAATAATTAAGAACTATAAAAAAATATTTTTCAATTGTGCATTTGTTAGTTTTTAGCTAATTAAATTACAGTTGAAATTATAAAACTATTAAGTTAACGCACTGCCAAATGAATGAAATAAATGATCAGCATTGCGTAGCATTTGAAAAGAAATAACCGTAATATTACAACTGTAGAGCTGCATTAAATCTCACTCTGGCTTCATTAATAAAAATATAGGTTTCTTTTCGTGTTGATCACCATTTTTTTTTATATTTCTAAGTCTACGCTTTAATCTACACTTTAGTCTACACTTAGGATATATTTGTGTAATGCAATGTCCAATAGCAGTATAAAAGTATTAAATATCATTTTTTTAATTAAAAGATTAATTCAATTAGAATTAATCACGTAATTACTTTGAGATTTGCAACTAGTTTTCAGTGAGTGGCGTACTCAATACGCCACACGTCTTTAAAGCGTCTTTGTAGCTTCTTTTAACAAAAATCTGATTTTCAATATAGTCATATTTTATCCAATTATATTAGAAAACTGAAGAATCTTTTTTATAAAAGTGCATAAAATAATATGCAAATATAAATTACACAATGTATAGATAAATTCATTTTTCAAGTTGTACAAATATTTTATTTTAACCTTTAAAGACACATATAAAGACACGGTTTGTACACACATAAAGACACGGGCGGCGCACTCTATGCGCCATCGTCTTTTAAAGCCTAAGTAACAACTTTTAATGATATATATATATGCAATGCAATGTCCAATAGTAGTATAAAAGCAATAAATATCATTCTTTTTTATAAAAAGACTGATTTAATAAGAATTAATCACGTAATTACTTTGAGATTTGCAACTAGTTTTCAGTGAGTGGCGTACTCAATACGCCACACGTGTCTTTAAGGTTTGATACGACAAACAGAGGAAAAATTAAGAACTATAAAAATTCCGTTATTGATCATAATTTTATAAAAGTTTTAAAAGTGCATTAAATAATATGGAAATAAAAATGGCATAGTGTATAGACAAATTTATTTTTCAAGTTGTACAAATCGTTTATTTTCATGCAACAAAGAGATACAAAATTAAGTCTATCTTTATATAAAAAAAATTCATTTTCTGTTGAGCATTTGTTTGTTTTTAACTAAATATATTACGGTTGAAATAATAAAACTAATAAGTTAACATATTTCTAAACGAATGTAATTTGAAAGATCAGCTCTATGTATCATTTAGAAAGAAATTACCATAATATAATAACTGTAGAGTTGCAGCAAATGTTTCTTTGGTTTTATTAATAAAAAAGAAGTTTTGTTTATTATTCAACACCATTTTCTGTGGCACTTCTAAGTCAGCGTGTTGATACCTTCATTTAATAAATATCTTATTTTCAGTATTCATACTTTATCTAATTATATTACCAAAGTGAGACAAAGCCTTATGGAAATTCAGAAAACATTATGCAGATATAAATGAATGAATGTATAGATAAAATCATTTCTCAAATTATACAAATGATTTATTTGAACACAAAACATAGAGTGGTGAATTAAGAACTATAAAACTATTTCTGTTGTTAACTAGTTGTTAACTAAGTTTAGTAACAGTTGAAGTAATAAAACTTATAAATTAACACACTGAAAAGAGAATAGTTTAAATAATCAGTTTTATGTAGCATTTAAAAAGAAATTACAGGGTTTTTTTTAATTATTATTCGGCACTATTTACCTGGATTTTTCTAACTCTAAATACTGATACTGTTTTTACTAAACCGGATTTTCCTTATTCTTTTTTATCTAATTATATTACTAAACTCACAGAAGTCGTATGCAAATACACAAATAATAAACTAATATAAATAAAATAATGTATAAATAATTTCGTTTTAAAAGCTGTACAGATAGTTCATTCAAACATGAAAAACAAAGTAATGAATTAATTACAAAATATTAAAATCATTTTACTACTGTGCGTTTGTTGGTTCTTAACTAAATGAATTAATAGTTGAACAAATAAAACCTCTAAATTAAAACACTGCCAAAAGAAAATAATTTACATGAGAAATTTTATGTAGGATTTAAATAGAAAATACTACAATTTAATAAATATGGAGTTGAATTAAAGTTGTTAAGTCCTAAAAAAATTCGATTTTTCATAAAACGTATGTGGGTCACTCCATGGTAACTTACGTTACATTTAGAATAATTTTCCTTAGTAATTTTCATAATATAAAATAAAAAAATATTGAAAATGTATTGTTCATATGATTTGTTAATTAAACCTTTCCAAAGCGAAATTTGCATTAAAATTACCTACCTTTAGTGCTATTTTTTGAACACTGGCCATTATATTTATTATGATAACTTACGTTCTTTCTGTCAGAAACTTAAGTTACCATAGTAAATATAATTTTTAGCGTTCAAGAAATAGTACAAAATTGAAGTAATTATTATCCAAATTTAGCTTTGTATAGGTTTAATAACAAATTATATAAACATTACATTTTGAATATTTTTTAGTGTTATATTACTAAAATTACTGAAGTCAATTATTCTAAATGTAACGTAAGTTACCATGGAATGACCCATATATGTGAAGGAACATTTTCTGAGCATTTTAGAACGAACCACAATTACGCTAAAAATGTGTCAGGAGTTTTCAATATAAGCAATTATTAAAAGTATGTTTTAAAGAAATATAAAAATAATTTCTTAACACTTTCCAACATAGCTGAAAAGTGTTTATGACTTCGGTTTGTTTGTCCGCCGCCATGCCGCCTGGTCGTGTTGTAACTGTCTCAAATATAATATACTTGGGTTGCCATGTAATTTATATATGTTTTTGAGGTTTACTATATCATGTTGGTTATTGAAAATGAAATGGGTAGCTTTTAAAGTTCGGTTACAAACATACACAAAGGAATTCTGTTACATAATTGTCTATGAGGGAAAATATCGTTTGCGGTACATTTTAATGATGCTAAAATACTTCAGGCATAATTAAATTGATATGGAACAGTGAGGTGGAATTCAAAATGCTTTTAAAAGAATATAGAACAGTAGCATTTACAGTTCGTTAACAGGGTTGCACAAAAACGTCCATTGGATTATGATTTATGAGGAAAAATTATTTGCAGAATATTTTATTGATGATTGCAAATATGCAATGATTTCAATGATGTTTAGAGAATATTTTATTGATGCAATCATGCAATGTTTTCAGTGATGTTTGCAGAATATTTGAATGTGTATTACGTGGTGTGTATAAGTTATATAGATCATAAATAGAACTGCTCGAAAAAAAATCGTTCACATTAACGGCTAGGAACAGTAATTACTGAAAATGTTTTTCTACTGCGTTAAGTGTTTTTTAATTTTCTTTATTTAGATATCTCATTTCATTATATGAAATAAAATAGAATTTCGTAATAAAATTCTAATAGTGTTGGAAAATGTTTAATAATTTATTTCTGATGAATAATTTTTCTTTTTTGTTTTAACTGCGCGCAAGAATTACCTGCAACTTTTCAATATTTTTACATGCAATCTTCCCAGATTTATAGATTATATCTATATATTAGGAATTAACTTATATAAATAAATATATATATGTTATATGAATAATTCAGAATTAATTCAGTCAAAGTTATTCAAAATTGTTTAATATTTTGTTAATTACATAAACTAAAATAAAATACAAAATATGTTATATGAATTGACTGCATATTAACTGTTATATACTGAATTAATTCAGTTAAAGTTACTAAAACGTGTTTAAGACGTTGTTAATTACATAAACTAAAATAAAATACAAAATATGTTACATGAATTGACTGCATATTCACTGTTATATGCTTTGACTGAATTAATTCAGTCAAAGTTACTAAAAGGCGTTTAAGACGTTGTTAATTACATAAACTAAAATAAAATACAAAATAAAATTGTATTTAAAACCTATTATTTTCAAGTACACTCGTACTCATCATCAGGGTTAAAAACTAATAAAACCCCTTTCACCTTGATGACGAGTACGAGTGTACTTGAAAATACTAGGTTTTACATACAATTTTATATTTTTATTTTCTGTTTTATTTTAGTTTATGTATTTAACAACGTATTATCTTTTAGTAACTTTGACTGAAATAATTCTGAAATATTCATCTAACATCTTTAAGCTAAGGTGAAAATGTTTTGATTAAAATATTTTTTTATTTATATTATAAATTAGTTTACAGAAAAAAAATATGCTTAGATAAATAATGAAAAAATATGCAATACTTTGAATTTCATTTCCAAAATATGCAGAAATTTAACTTTAGTCTTAAAATAGAGTTTAAGCTATAAATCCATGAGGAATCCATGTAAAAACATTAAATAGTTCAAGAAGAAGAATGTACCCGGTATATGATTTTTAATTCTTTTTTTAAGTACATATATATTGGTACAGTCTCTTCTTAGCGTTAATTAATTTTTATTTTTCTATTCATCGTAGTTTTATGTGATTGAATTGAAATATGTGTATTCCCCCGGGCTTGCACTAAAGCTAAAAAGCTGTAAAGCTTCACTTCCAGGGGGTGGTAATCCATTTATCTGTTTATAAGTATGAAAGAGTCTATAAAAGTAATTAAAGAATTAAGTCTTCCAATATATATATTCACTGAATAGCTTTTCTCTCTTTTGTTTGGCCCCATTCACATCATGTATTATTTTTATTTTATTCAGGTTCAGAAAGGAATAAACGCTACCATTTACTTGTTTTAATTAACAGAAGTTAAGTCTTAAAGGGGTATGAATACAAAAATAATGATCATTCCCATATGGTTTCACTCTTTTTCGTTAAAAATGTAGTATACCCCTGAGAAAACATATTTTCTTTAGAGAAAGTCAGAAAAATCGATATTTTCTTATGAGTTTGCAAAACATTTTGCTCAGTTGAGTTTTCTATTTACAACCAAATTTTCCTATAAACTATTTTTACATTAGAACACATATTTCCTTTCTCTTTACTAGTAACAACCGGGTTGTCGTTATATCCGAACTCGCTATAACCGAGTTAGACTGTACTTTGTTTTTTATGTATTGAAAATACGCACCAGAAATAAATATAGTAAAATATATTACATCTAAAAGTAATTTAAATAAATATAAGATCCACATTGCTCTTACTAGAGATACGAAGGCCATGGCTCAAGGGACTCTGATTAATGACCTCATTCCAAGTTCAAATAAGATACATGATAGTATAATCGATCTGTCTAACTGTGTCGTTAAACCAGTTACACAGACCAAAATATTATGACAGAATGTCCAATTCGTATCATTAATGAACTCCGAGAATTCAATTAACGTCGAAACATAATTTTACCACATAGCTTTAAATTATAAAGACGTTTCACGAGTTTCAGGAATTTGGATCGAATTTATGCCAAAAAAATGACAGGGAGGAAGGGGATATTTAACAAACTAAATAATCCAATTATCTAAAATCATATATTATTGTGCTGTACAGATTATATCCAGTGAAGCGTTTCTTGGAAGACATTTTGTTATATTTTTACGTTATATGACGAAGTCATTGGTGATATCAGAAATTACAAGAGAAATAGCACTATTTGGATCAGGTTTCAACAAATATTTCAATGTTATTAATGGCTGTTGTTGAACGATTTCTCGTTGTAAAATACAGTTTTTTGATCAAGTTTTTAATTGTGATAAACTAAATCAAGGAAAGCCTGATATAAGAATGGAGTCTTATTATATCCAATACACTTCAAAAGTGCAGTCTGTATGCGAAATATAGCTCTTACAGCTTGAGGTAAAGGCTGTAACTTGTCTCCTTATACTCAATGTTTATACTTTAACTTTAGTTGTTAATTTTTAGTACTATTGAGTGGCAACAGCCTTAAATCGTGGTGTATTTTTTCCCATCTTGATATATAACGATTTCTGTTATTAAATTTTTTATTTTTTAAATTTCCGAAATGAAACTATGTTCCACTAAAAATGTTTATTAATCTCACTATAGTGAAGAACGTGTTACTTTGCATATAGTAGCTTGATATTTAACTGTTTAAAGAATTTGCATAAATAAAAAATAATCGGAATCATCCCATTAAGTTTCTTTTGCAATGACAACAAAGGAGATACACCACCTCGACAGTCGCTTGCCGAAGAATCAATAAGCTTCTTTTCATTTTCTACATTTGTTGATAACCGCAGTCTTTCCGAACATTGCTTGTGAGCATTTTGAACAATTCAATCTGCCTCAAACTTATTTCTAACCGATTATTTCTAAACTTATTTCTATACCGATTGTAAGTCGTGTCGAGGGATCTTCTATCTAAACTGTTTCTGCACTTCAGCTATACTTTTGAACTTCCAGCAACAATTTTGGATAAATTTCAACGCTTAGTCTGGTTTTATCCATTATATCAAGTTAGTTAAACCGGAACGAAAAATTAGAACATACCAGTTATTAGCAAATAAATTGTGAATACATGTTTTTGAAACACTCTGTATCATGTAGTTACAGAAAAATATTGCGAGCAATTAAAAAAAAAACTTGTTTAACATTTTAAAATAAAATACTTTAAATTGTCCATTTAAAAGCTGCCAACATTTCGAACAACTACACATTTTTAGTCATAACTAGCATAACTATAGAATTTTTTTTTATGCGGTTTGTTTTAAAATGCTCAAAAAATAATGCTGATTCGCATGTATATATTTTTTTTTTTCTGGGAAAACAAAATTTTTGAAGATTTAACAGTAGTATGCCCTTTAGTGCATATACGCATGCATCTTTCACAATTTTTAATCTGCATATAATACGGACTCTACGTATTACTAACATAAAACATATTCGTTTAGTTTAGAGTATTTTCATTTAATCTTTCGAATGTTTATTTCCAGAAAAACGTTTTAAAGAGAATATTTTTTTAGAAGTTTAATATATTCTACTAACATTTATTTTAAGGAATTTTTCTCTGAATTAAAAGGATAATTATTGTAAACTTACCTTATGACATTTTTATGACTTCAAATTTACGAAAAGGATTTGTTTTCATTTCTTCTTTTAAGAAATTATAAATATCGTTAAGCAAGAAATTTTCAGTCAAACAAATTCCTTCTCATTATTCAAGAAAATATTCTTATTTAGTATTGCATTTATGCATTAGATACATAATAAATACGCAATAATCGGTTCAAATACTTTACAGAAATTTTCTTTCAAATATGGGTAACTAATTAGTTTATTTGGGAAAATGCCAATTAAAAAAATACACTGTTAAAGTGGCTTTGTTGATCATATTTTTTAATATGAAAGTTGCCTTAAAATACTAATAACAAGTTGTAAATTGTACGTTACACGTGACAAATGAGGTACGTTCCTATTATAACTAGTTTTACAATGTAAAAAAAAAAAATCTTTATTATTTCAGTGAAATGAATTATATCGTCTGCCATGAACGAAATGTGGATGCCTTTTTTTTCTTATTACGTTTGCCACGTTTGCAGATGCGAATTTGTTTTTCGACACCAGACAGCGCTGCAAAATTCATAATAGAGATCTTGCTTGGCGAATGATTACCTCCATGGTTTAATATTTCTATGACTCACGATGAATGAATCTCTTGTATTTATTTACTTTAATGAATTGACATATTCGGCTGTTAACCTAATTTCCTCACAAATTATCTCAGAATCTATACATTTTTTAATGTAACTCATCTCTCAAGCAAACAATTTTTTTGAACAATCTTTCTAAAATATAACTTTTATTCAATTTTGGTCGAAAAAATAAATTTGAATAAAAATAGCCGCTTGGCATATGAAAAAAGCCCGTTAGCCCGTTTTTGTTCTCCTCAATCACATGACTTGCGCTTTTATTATATAGATTATGTACGATAGCATTTGATAGAATAAAGAAAACTTTTAGTAATATCTTTTTAAATTTTGATTCGATTTTCATAAAATTTGAAAGGACTCGACAAAATTCTGCACCGATTATATATATTAAATTTCAAACCATTCGGTTGGGTAGTTTTTGTGCTGTTATATGCGGACAGACGGACGGTCCAGACGACAATTATAGTTGCTACGTATTTATATAATTACGAACGCACCTAATATTAATAAATCTTCTTATATATACTAAAAATAATTTATTTAATCATACACGTGTAAACTAACCAAGAATGCTAGCAAAGACATCGTTATGACTTCACTAACAGTCATAAATAATTGGAAACCACGAATGACTGTTTACATTTGTAACAAAATACAGGGTGCAAACTAAAGTCAGGAAACACTCAAAAAACTTTCGAACGGGTAAAGCTGGATTTGTGGAACAAATATCTACCTATAGTAAAACGAATATGTGCTTTCACATGAGAGCGCCTGCAGTGTCCACAGAGGTGGAATTTGGAAATTATCGACCTTATCTTGAGAACTATGAGAGATAACTAAATAAAACAAGTTGGAAATTGTACGTCAAACGTGACAAACGAGGTGCGTTCGTACTATAGCTAGTTATATAAATATTCAGATCTTGATGATTTTTAATTTTGTGAAATGAATTATATCGTCTGCAGATTAATTTCTGTCATAAAATAAGTATCTCGGTCGCTTGACGATTAAACCTCGGAAGCTCCGATTGAACAAAAAAGTACCGATTTTTTTTTTTTAATTCAAATTTCCTAATAAATATTTTTATTAATATCTTCTAAAGTTTTGATTCGATTTTCATAAAATTTGAAATGTTTCGATAAAATTCTGCAAAGATAATATATTTTAAATTTCAAATCATTTGGTTGAGTAGTTTTTGCGCTGTTATATGCGGACAGATGGACGGACGGACAGACAGACGGACGGACCAGACGACGACTATAGGTGCTACGTATTTACATAATTACGAACACACCTAATCAGTTACAAACTATAGAGCGTCCTTGATTTAGTATGAAATTATGTCTTAGATGTAAGTTTTATAGTATCTAATCACTGGCTTAAATACAAAACCGCATACAAAAATGTTTCGAAATGCGGAAATATTACATTTACTAATAAAAAAATACATGTATGCAAGGTAGGTGTTTTTACCATTGGTCTTCGGAAACATTCCGAGTACGTTTTATAGTGTATTAATCTTATTTCTCAAATCGGAATATCTGTTTTTACGATGCTAATAACTCTCAATGAAACATTTTCATCTGCATAACTGAGTTTATACATGCGTTTAATGTTAGTGATAATGCTGTTAATTTATCATGTTTGTGTGTAAAACATGTTTGTTTAACATGAAAATGTTTACTTAAGAATTGATAGCATATGAAAAACCGATATTCAAAATACAGGGTGCAAACTAAAGACAGGAAACACTCAAAAAACTTTCGAATGGATAAATCTGGATATGTGGAAAAAATGTCGACCTATAGTAAAAAGAATATGTGCTATCATATGGAAGTGCCTGCAGTATCCACAGAGGTGAAATTTGGAAGTTATCGACCGTATCTCGAGAACTATGAGAGATAACTAAATAAAATCAGTTACATAACTATAGAGCGTCCTTGATTTAGTATGAAATTATGTCTTAGATGTGAGTTTAATAGCATCTAATAATCACCGGCTTAAATACACAACCGCGTACAAAAATGTGGTGAAATACGGAAATATTACATTTACTAATAAAAAAACATGTGTAAGCAAGGTACGTTTTTTGACCACTGGTTTTCGGAAACGTTTCCGTGTACGTTTTATAGTGTATTAATCTTATTTCTCAAATCGGATTATCGGTTTTTACGATGCTAATAACGCTTAATTAAACATTTTCAGCTGCGTAACTGAGTTTATACATGCAATAGTCACAAAATAATATTAATAATAATGTTAATGATAATTCTGTGAATTTATCATGTTTGTCTGTAAAACATGTTTGTTGAACATGAAAATGTGTACTTAAGAATTGATAGCATACGAAAAACTGATATTCCAATTTCAGAAAACTTATTAACTGAACTAAAAAAAAAAAATACTCGGAAACGTTTTCAAAAATCATTGGCAGCAAAAGAATTTTTATTTTTTAATTGCTCTCTAGATCTTCAAAATATATTGATTTCTGAGGTGTTTAATCATAAAGAACGTTTTTCGGAATAGTGGGTTGCTCGGAAGAGATCTTGTATATTTTTGTTTGTTGTTATATTATAGTTTTCTAGATTATGAAACATTTATTTTTTATTCTATGTATGTTTATATCTGAACATGTATTACTGTGATTATTCAAACATAATTGAAAATATATGTAGTACCAAGTTCTCTCGATATAAATAGCCTTTTAAATTCTTTTTAAAAATTGTAGTTAGATTTATTATATTTTATTTTCAATGAAGCTAGTTGCAGAGCTGAAACTTCAAAGATTTTGGATATAAAAAAAAATATATTCTATTGTCAAGTTCAGTCGGAAAAATCATTTCTAACGCACAACAGTTGAGTAAGCATTGCACATCTTCGATGTTCGAAGAAGGAGTTTTCAAAAGTGTACTTCTTTAGGGATTTCTTTCTGCACTTGAAGTCTACTATCTGTATTTGATAGATATTATAAAAATATTTGGAGACTACTCTAAAAAATCTTTAGATATATTTTTATTTAAAAATCGTTTAAATATAAAAATTCTATCCTTTCAAAGTGTACCGAAAGTTTTTCTTTTTAAAATATGAACCAATTTCACTAACATTTGGAATTTTTAAAAATGGAACATGTAAACATATTTTTTTTTCCTGCATATGCAATTCATTTTTTTCTTTTCTCAAAATTTTGAACACTAAAGTTAGTTTTGCACTACAAACTTAAAGCTTTTTTTCTTCAAAATGTTTGCCAAGTATGACTCTTGAAATTTAGAAACACATTCTTTTTTTAAATGAATAAATGAATTTTATACCAAGATCACGATGAAGATTTACTTCAAAATGAGATTTTGAAAAGAGAAAAAAATACGAGATTTTCCTTTTGTGTGAAAATTTATTCTTAAAATTTAAAAAATATCAATATATTGCCATGTTTTTGCAGGAAAACGTATCTTCACAGATTTTGTAAAGATAAGTAACGTAAGTGAGGTATCATAATGTAGTTTCAATGCGCTTTTCTAAAAAGAAAAAAAAAGAACATTTTTGCAGTCTATACATCTTTAAAATATTCCATGCGTTTCAATTTTTGTTCAGAATTCTCAATATCAATAATAGACAATCTTGGCACATATTGCAAGACACTTAATAGCCATTTTATTTTTATTTTAATCCGACAGATAATTTAAAAAAAGACAAAAAAAAACTGGCACGCAACTGAATTTTAATTGAAAATTCACATACACTGTATAATAAATAACAAATAATGTTTGTTTGTTTTTTTAATTTCAAAATATAACATAACAAAAAACGAAAATAGACAAGAAAATCTTCCGAGTTACCCACGATTCCGAAAAGCATTATTTATCTTTCGAAACCTGAGAAATGATACTATTTTCGAGATTTAAAGAAGCATTTATAAAAACAAAGTCTCTTTTACTGCCAATGATTTTCGGAAACGTAACCGAGTATTTTTTACAGTGTATTAATAAGTTTTCTGAACATGGAATATAAGTTTTTCGGATGCTATCAATTCTCAAGTAAACATTTTCATGTTCAACGAGCATGTTTTACAGACAAACATGATAAATGAACAACGCTACATTGACATTAAAATTAATGATATTTTGTTGCTGCAACGTGTATAAATTCAGTTACTGAGATAGAAATGTTTAAATGAGAATTGATAGCTTCCTAAAACCCGATATTCATGTTTAAGAAAACTAATTAATACACTGTAACAACTACTCGAAAACATTTCCGAAAATCCGCGGCAACAAAGAAAGTTTTCAATTTCCAATTAAATTTTCAGCCGGACTGAAACTACTCCATAAATCTTTAAATGACACCACAAAGGATGTGAAATACTTTTTTTTTTGCTAAACAGCGTACAACCAATAGAGTAAAAAATGTGTCCGTGCCGGGGATTGAAAACCAGATACCTTGGGATAGCGCAGCAAGTGCTTTACCATTTAAGCCATCTGGACGACATCTACTCTGGCATTTTTCCGTTATATATGTTGGCAAGGCTGAAACTCCGCAGCGTAAGAAGGAATGCTATACATGAGCACACTATTCAGTGGCGTACATGAGACGCCTTTCATATCATTTGTAGTGTCATTTAAAGGTTTATGGCGTAGTTTCAGTCCTGCTGAAAATTTAATTGGAAATTTAGATATATTATCCGATGCTGGGAATTTATTCGTCTCATGTACGCTACTGAATAGTGTGCTCATGTATGACATTCCATCTTGCACTGCGAAGCGGCAGCCTTGCCAACGTATATAAGTGAAAAATGCCAGACTGGATGTTGTCCAGATGGCTTAAATGGTAAACACTTGGAGCGCTATACCAATGTATCTGGGTTCGATCTCTTGTACGGACGCATTTTTCACTCTGCTGGTTGAACGCTGTTTAGCGAAGTGAAAAGTATTTTACATCCTTTGTGGTGTCATTTAAAGAAATCTTTAATTGTATTAATGTTTCTTTATGTCTCAAAAACATAGTTTCCGAGGTTTCTAAAGATAAAGAACACTCTTTGGAATCGTGGGTAAAACTGAGCACCGCCGTTAGGGGGTCAACCCGTAGCCTTCGAGATACTCGAGGTCGTGTCATTCTCCAGAAGACAGAGGGGGTCGGCAACGTTTCCGTCCAGTGTCCAGCAAGGGAAGACGCTCCATTTTACATGCACTAGAATTTTTTCTTTGAACTATTTTTTTTGAAATTTTGGGAAAGGAGCGTAAAAAGCATACATGGAATTATTATTTTATTAATGAACAAAGAAAAGTATTTTCAACTAGGTAAATTATATTCAATGGTTGGAGTATCACAGTTGAGATTAATTCCCACAAAGCGAGAAAAGCCGAGAACAGGAGTCGAACCTGGGTACTTTGACTTGCCATGCCAATGCTCTTCCTACTGAGCTACTCCGATGATAACCTGGCCGGCATTTTTCGCTCTATTGGAATTAATCTCAACTATGATATTCCAACCATTGAATATTATTTTATTATTATTATCGTTTAACTTGCTTCATTAATAACTTTAAAAAATCATCAATTTCCACTTTGCTTGCTTAAGACTCAAAGGAATTATATAAATCCTTAAAAATATGCAGAAAAAAATTTGTTATATAGTTAAATTTTTCATGTAGAAAACATCCTTATTGAAATATTCAATAGAATTTATTTCCTGAAAAATTTAGAAAAAATTTATATAAATGAATTCAAAAAAGCATACGAGGAATTATTATTTTATTATTATTATCATTTTTCTTGCTTCATTATTATATGAAAAAATTCTTCAATTTCTACTTTGCTTGCTTAAAATTTAAAGGAATAATATAAAACACTAAACAATGATTTAAAAAACTGTAATATTTGTAAATAAAAACCATCATTATAAAAAGGATCACTGGGATTTATTTCCTTGAAATTTTGAGAAAAAATCTATACAAATGAATGTTAAAAACATACATGAAATTATTTAATTATTATAATTTGACTTCCTTCATTAATATCTGAAAAAAAATTCCTCAATTTGCACTTTACTAGATTAAGACTCAAAGGAATGATATAAAACAATGAAAAATGCTTAAAAAACTGTAATATAGCTTTATTTGTAAATAAAAATGATCATTATAGAAATAATCACTTTGAAATTTTGGAAAGAAGGTATATAAATAAATGTTTAAAACATATATGAAATTAATTTATTTACTCGCTTCATTAATATGTGAAAAAAAAATCCCAATTTGTGCTTTGATTGCTGAAGATTCAAAGCAATGATATAAAATATTTTAAAAATGCTTAAAAAATCTGTAATATAATTTAAAAATCACCATTATTGCAATAATCACAAGAAGTTTTTTTTTTTAATTTGGAAAAAAAATGTTATAAATATATGTTAAAAATATACATGAAATTACAAAATTAATACAGGTTACCTTCTTCAATAAAAATCTGAAAAAGAAATCATTTTATTTGTTCTTTGTTTGTATAAAATTAAAACTATTGATTTAAAATGTTTGGGGAAAATTATTATAAATAAAAATAAAAAGCACATATGTAAATATGAGTCTACTGTTATTGTTGAATATTCTGAAATTTTTCTCTTTTATTTTCTTAAGACTAAAATTTGAATTTTTTTTTAAAACATAAATGCGAATATTTTTACAATAAAATATCCCCAACTTAAGGAATTACAGTCTTATGTAAAAAGTGTCAATATTAAGCCATCATTAAAACTAATTAATTGAATAGGTTAATTAAAGTATATATGAATGAGCATACAGGAATATATTTAAAGATATTTATTATTACTACTACATGCTTTTTATAAGCTATTTTGAATAAAAGTAAATATTTGTTTAGTTTTTGAGAGAAATATCCATGTCTTTTTATGGTGAATCATACAACGGAAACTTCCACCATGTTTATTTACTGCCACGACCTAGACTAAAATTTTTATTTTTTTTTTCCTTTAAACATAAATGCGAAGACTTTTACAATAAAATATCACCAACTTAAGGAATTACAGTCTTATGTAAAAAGTGTCAATATTAAGCCATCATTAAAACTAATTAATTGAATAGGTTAATTAAAGTATATATAAATGAGCATACAGGAATATATTTAAAGATATTTATTATTACTACTACATGCTTTTTATAAGCTATTTTGAATAAAAGTTAATATTTGTTTAGTTTTTGAGAGAAATATCCATGTCTTTTCATACAACGGAAACTTCCGCCATGTCTATTTATTGCCACGACCTAGACTAAAATTTGTATTTTTTTTTTCCTTTAAACATAAATGCGAAGACTTTTACAATAAAATATCACCAACTTAAGGAATTACAGTCTTATGGAAAAAGTCTTATGGAAACAGTCTTACAGTCTTATGGAAACTTCCGCCATGTTTATTTATTGCCACGCCCTTGTATCGAATGCTGCGGTCAACCGCCGACCCAAGTTCTGAGGAACTTTCAACGAGCACAGTCAGGATGATTCCTGTGTGCTCTATTGACGGTGGGGCCACCACCACCTGCGCATCATCTTCATTCTCTCAAGAGATTGACGACATAGTCGCTGCGACAGCATGCGACGGTGGAATCCGTGCCTTAAAGGAAACCAACTCAGAAGAAGTTATTTTATATTTTCGTTTGTGGTTATTTTATATTTTCGTACAGATTTAGAAGCATTTGTATTTTTTTAAGTGTAATAGACTTTATTGCTAATTTGAGTATCTTAAGAAACAGTCATTCCAAAACAGATGCACATATTTCTTAGATGATGCATCAAAATTGTCTCTAAGTGATGCAGAAAATTTTGAATCAAAATTAAACGCATGGAAAAAGTCAAACTGTGAAAAATATATTTTGAGAAAAATGTATTTGAAATACATTATGACACATTACTTACCTTTATAAAAAGTGAGAAAATAAAGTTTTTGCCAAGTACATCGCAATGTATTGATATTTTTTAAATTGAACAATAAATTTTCACATAAAATCGAAAATTCGTATATCTGTTCTTTTCGAAGTTCATCGTCTTCACTAGGGCTGGATTATTTATCAATATATCGGTCAAATATTGATATTTTTTTTAATATCGCAATGACAATATCTAAACTCTGGCTCAACCTATATATCCCAATAACAATAATATTGATTTATTTTACGATCACCTCGATTTCGAGCCCCAAAAAACAGCGACAAATATCCCGTACTAATATGTCTTTCAATCCTTTTATTTATTCGCTGCCCTGCTTTATCCAAAACGGAAAACTACCTCCGCTGATTATCTCTTTATCATATCTCAAAGTCAGAAATATTCCAATGTATCCCAATACATTCAATCTTTGAAAACCACAAATTCTACTGTTAGTTACAGATAAATACTGAATAACACTTTCGTTACTGAACAACAATAATCGCGCGGTCCTTGTTTGGCTGCTGCGATTGGTCCAGACATATTGCGATAACTCTTGGCTTTTGATATGTCATGTCGAAAAAGATGAGCGTTGATTATTACGTAGTATTGATTATTGCTTTATTTATAGAGTGCGGTTTCTTGGATTCGGGAGGAATTTATATCTGAGAGCTTAAAATAAATGTATCGAATTGGGTAGATTCGGTCTTTTTTGGTTGACCCGTTCATAAAAAAGGTACTTTAAATACATTGAAAATTTTTACGCTGAATTTCACTAGATTATCGAAATTTAACTTATTGCTTATTCTAGTAGATTTTATTAGGAAATTAAATTTCTGAACGGATGTCTATCAGTTATTCAGCAAAGAAGACGTTTTTTTTTCAATGAGAGATACATTAAATAATTTAAACAATGTTAGATAATAATTAACGCAAAAAAAAAAAAAAAAATTACATGGTTGCCATGATTAAATTTTGTAGTAAATCGTAAGTTTCTCAAAACACGCGATATAGTTTAAATTTCTTAAATTCATATTTTATTTCATCCAAGGTAATCCTTTGTTAAATAAAACATAAGAAACGATAATGATCATTGATAAAATGAAGTTTTTCAGGATGAAGAGAATTTTTTATGAAAAGATTAAACGAAGGATATATGACGAAAGGATCGTGATGTATCGGTGGTTTGGCCCGGACAAATTTCGTGTACAGAATAAACGAAATCAGACTCAGTCCCCCCCAAACTGTAATTGAGCCAAGTAAAATATAACTTGGTATTACTAAACAAATAATTAAATTCTATAAAACGAAACTTGTATACATTTGTATGTGGACAACTTTGAATTTCATTTTATTAATTGTGCTTTTTAATCATATATTAATCATATCATAGTGGTGAAAATGAGATTTATATATATATATATATATAACCATAAATGAAACAATACCATAACACCAACTTAAACTATGAAATAATGATTAAGTATGTAATAATTAGTTGTCAATGAACGTATTCCCCATAAGATAGTATATCTCTTATCTCTTATTCTTCTCATTTTATTCTATTAATATATATATATATAGCACTCACTGTAGAATACTTATACTTTTCGTATCTCGGGGCTGAAAGACTATTTCTTTAATAAGACCAGAAGTAAAAGATTGCTGGCATTTTCAAAATTTTATTTATTTCTTGACACAAAGCATACACATTACGACACATTACACGAATATATAGGACTTCACTTTCACATTTTCGGAGAACAAAATAACCCATGACATAACAATATTCTGTTTTTTAACACCGCTCTTCGAAAAAAACATACTTCCATCGGCAAAACTCACATGACAACTCCACTGAACGAAAATATTTCTAGATCACGTGATGCGTGGCGCACCGGGAAGAGTCTATTTTCGGGAAGGGGTTTTCTGCGTTACATCCTCCCCCTCTGTTTCCGACATACATCTCGGAGAGGAAACAGGATATTTTCTGGGTCTTCCCCTTTTTCTCAGGGGTACAACTGGAGTAGTTTCAGTTTCTTGGAATGGTGTCAAGGCTGAAACATGATAAGACCCAATTCTCTGAGTAGGATTGTCTAGACTGTGCAATGTCATATGTCACCAGTGATTTTTGAGTCAAAACTATATATGGCCCATCCCTCTTAGGCATAAATTTTGCTGTTTTCTGGTTACTTGCCTTGCTCACAGGGTGTAAGGTAACCCATACTTTTTCACCAGGTGGAAAATAAACTCTTCTACGATTTTTATCATAATATTTCTTACGCTGATCTTGTTTTATTTCAACTCGCTCTTTCACTCTCTTTGAGACATCTGCAAGACGTTTAAGATATGGAGTTATTTCAGGAACAAAATTGTTATTTTCAACAACTGCTCTAAAATCGTTCACCACATCATCGATTGTTCTTAGTTCTTGACCAAAATGCAGATAGGCGGCAGTTTGGCCTGTTGTATCAGATTTGGCAGAGTTCATAGCAAATCTAATAAAAGGAAGTTTATCAATCCAGGAATCGTGTTCATCCCCAACAAGGATTGCTATTCGAGGTTTCAAGTCTCTATTTTTCCGTTCGACTGGGTTGGCCTGAGGGTGGTACAAAGGTGTTAATGATTGGTCAATTTCAAGAATGTAACAAACTTGTTGTAGAACAGCGCTCACGAACTGAGGGCCGTTATCACTTAAGAGTCTTCTTGGGATACCGTAACGAAGGAAAATCTCTTCAATCAGCGTAGTCGCACATTCTTGGGCAGTTGCAGTTGTTAAGGCAAACAGTTCTACCCATTTAGTGGCACAATCTTCTACTATAAAAATCCATCGGTGCCCATCTTTACTACGAGGCAATGGTCCAAAAAGATCAATGCTGAGTGTCTCAAACCGTTGAGCATAAGCAGGTGTTCGCAATAAACTAGCTGGTTTCTGATCTGTTGATTTATAACGAGCGCATTCTGGACACTTCTTCACGTATTCAGAAATATAAGTTCTCATGCCTGTCCAATAATATCTCTTAGCAATTCTTTGATAAGTGCCTGCTTCACCATAATGTCCGGCTGAGGGGTCGTCATGATGAAGTTTCAAAATGTTTTGTCTTTCTTGTACTGGAATGACCAGTTGCGCTTCCTCGGCGTCCGATTCAGGAGCATACCGGTAAAGTACACCTTGATTCATCAGGAATCCTCTATCAGTACAATTGGCAAAGTCTTCACTTTTCTGTTCGTCTTCAAAACAATCTATAATCTTTTTAAGATTTTCATCTTGCAACTGAGCTTCTCTGATATCCTTTATGATTCCCTGAGCTAGAAGATTATCTATTTCTTTCTTAGCAGGAGTCATCCGATAAGGTGGCACAGCAATAGGAGCACTATCACCTGTATTGATACGATGCTCTACATACGGGGTTGTCTCTCCCCCTGGTTGAAAGCATTTTTCATACCTTTTTAGAAGACCATTCAGTTTTTCTCTTTCGTCAGAAGTTAAATTTTTTCCTTCATCTTCCCGTAAGGCGTATGGACTGACTTCGACCGCACCAGCTGATGAATTATTTTCTTCAACGTATTCATCTACAAAATGAAACTTTTTCTGAGGTTTATTACTGAAATACCACGTTTTGTTGGCAGTATCTAACACCATGTTAGCATTGTGCAAAAAATCCATTCCTAAAAGCGTTCTATTACCCTTAGCATTTGGTAATACAATGAACTCCGTTTTGAAGACTCGACCTTCAATCTCTACTGGAACTGTAGCAGACAAAGTTTCTCTGGCTACTGTAATTCCGTCAGCCAACGTGATATCATGAGTATGAGGTTTCAGAGCAACACCAGTTTTTAAAAATAGCTCATACATACGTTCTCCCGCAATGGAACGATTTGCTCCCGTATCTGCACAGACTAACACTTTTTTATTGCAGATCGTGATAGGCACATTTGGAGCTGAAACTGTTGAAGTATTTAAACTATACAACTTAAGACGATGTGCTTGCACATTTTCTTTTTTAACCGAAGGGGTACAATCTGGGCATTTCTTCTTTATAAATCCCACTTTACCACATCCATAGCAAACAATATCGGATTCTAAGCGTCGATTACCAAACTTAGGAGGAGATCTGTCCTCTTTTGGAGGCTTACTCTGCTTCCAATTATTATCTCGACGAGAAAACTCTTTTTTCACTTGGGGTACAACCGGATCTCTTTTTGGGAACGTACTTCGTATAATTTCATAGGCATCTAGTTTTTCGGCGAGGTCGACTGGCGAGTTTAAATTTTCCCACTCATCTAACATATGCTGTTTGCATTCAACAGGCACGCGCCTTTTCATTTGATCAGCTATGATCAGATCCTGGAGTGCTTCAAAAGACGTTACAGTTAACTCTTTAAGCCAATTTTCAAAATAATCTCGAAGTTCGAAGTAATAATCTCGCCAAGAAATTTCTTTTACCTTGCGATGAGCAAAGAACAACTGTCTGAACTTTTCGGCACTAATTTTAAACCGTTTTAGAAGTAAATCTTTAACATGCGAAAAATTCGAAGCGTTTTCTTCCGATTCACGAGCGATAAGCGTAGAAATAGAAGATGGGACAACACTGAGTAAATACGATACCCATAGATGCTCAGGTACCTTAGAGAGCTTTAACTGGCGTTCCAGAAGAACCAAAAACAATGTTACATCATCTGTTTCTGGCCTCAATGTAGGCAACAACCTTTGGACATCTATCTTACTTTCCGCGTGAGATACTATCCCTGTCGCATTACCACCTAGCACTCCACCGGAAGCACTCTGGCTCTGAACCTGTAGCTTGAGCTTCTCAAGCTCAAAATTCATCTCAAGCTTTTTAAACTCCATCTCTTCCGCCCTACGCTTCTCTTCTAATTCCAGCTTATGCTGCTCTAACTAGGCTTCTTTTTGTTTATCCTCTAATTCTCGCCTACGTTGTTCTTCTTCCCGAGTTACAATTTGATTCCTGACTAATGAATTCACAAAATCAACATCGAACGAGGGGGAGGATTTGATTTTTTCCCGCAATGTAACAACGGTCATAGTGGTTTGCACATCTAAATTCATTTCTAACGCAACCTGGAACAAATCCTCTTTGCGAGCTCTATTAAGTTCAGACATTTTTAATTTTAGCAAAACAACTAGCCGAAAACCCTATAAATGCCAAAAATTTCGTTTAAACCGTACCCCAAACGTGAGTTTTGCCGTTACAAATCATATAAACTTTTAATAAAACAAAACAGTGAGCTTTAACCATAATATAAACTATTACTACAAAACAGAACAAACATTAAAAATAAACTGGATTTCATAGCGCGACACATTCAAAACAATATTTCAAATGAAATAAACTGCAACTGAATAGTTGTCACTTAAGTAATATTCTAAATGAAAACAAAACACATAACTGAATAATTGTCACTTAAATAATATTCTAAATGAAATCAAAACACATAACTGAATAATTAAATTGCTCCTTAAATAATATTCTAAACGAAATCAGAACACATAACGGAATAATTAAATTCTCAACCAATATTATTTTTAAATTACTAAGACAGCTTAATATCTGTTTTGTTCAGTACAATTAAAAAAAACTTTCTACCTTAAAAAAAATCAAAACAACAAAACTTGCATAACCTACTCATTCAGTTTTAAATTCCACAATAATGCTTCTTTTCTCAATCGAGAACTCAGAATTAAATACTTACGTCCAATATTAAATAAGAACAAACATTTATATCGAAACTGTACTCAGTTATTTCAAAATCAATAATAAAAGAAAAACAAAAACTAATCAACTCTTTTAAAACTAATAATAAAAGAAAAACAAAACATCTTTATGATAACGGCGATAAAATTACGAATACTTTATATTAATTTGACCTGAAACCAGTAATATAATCATTTTACTTGAAACTGATAATATAATAATTTTACTTGAAACTGATAATATAATAATTTTACTTGAAACTGATATCAGTTTTACTTTTTTTCTTTCTTTTTTTTCTGAATCAATAAAAACTTATTTATTTCAACAGTCACGATAAGCATTCAAAAATAAAATCAAAAGTAAGGGAAGGGGGAAAGGGGAAATAATGTAAGAACAAAACAAAACATAACAAAATAATGTAAGAAAACCAAAATAATGTTATGAATAATGTAACTGAATTTAAGAATAATCAAACTGAAGTTAATAATGAACCAGAATAATATTAAGATTAACCAAACTTAAGTTAAGAATATCCCAACGATGAAAAGAATAAGAATGCGTTCTTTGTTTTTTATAAGAAGAAATTACGGATCCGTTTTTTCGAAGACACACATGAGTTACATAATTTGTAGAAATCTGTAAACACATATAATGCATTTCTTGGGCGTACACAAAACAATTTTTAGAATTTTAAGAACACATGAAAATCGTATGCTGCAATGGCGCCCGGTTGCGCCATTTTCTGGTTATAACTGCTGAAAACGAAAGAGCTTCCAAAACTTAAATACGATCCTAAGATCCTTCTTGATGTAAAACAATATCACTGTGAATTGTATTTGTCGAACTAAAGCACTTTGCATTTTATCTGCAGATTTCTAGTTGCAGAAATAAATCATTATCACTTTCACTACGGATTCGAGTTGTAGAAATTTAGCACTTTTCACTTGATTTGTAGAAATAAATCATTTTATCACTATTCACAATATCATTATATAAATCCCTGTGGATTTCTAGCCCGAGTTGGGGAGCCAACTTTTATAGCACTCACTGTAGAATACTTATACTTTTCGTATCTCGGGGCTGAAAGACTATTTCTTTAATAAGACCAGAAGTAAAAGATTGCTGGCATTTTCAAAATGTTATTTATTTCTTGACACAAAGCACACACATTACGACACATTACACGAATATATAGGACTTCACTTTCACATTTTCGGAGAACAAAATAACCCATGACATAACAATATTCTGTTTTTTAACACCGTCCTTCGAAAAAAACATACTTCCATCGGCAAAACTCACATGACAACTCCACTGAACGAAAATATTTCTACATCACGTGATGCGTGGCGCACCGGGAAGAGTCTATTTTCGGGAAGGGGTTTTCTGCGTTACACATATATTATATATATATATATATATATAACCATAAATGAAACATTATCATAACACCAACTTAAACAATGAAATAATAATTAAGTATGAAATAAAAGATTCCCCAACACACTTAATATGGAAACAAAAACATATTAAAAGAATAAGAAATTAAATAAAAATTGAATAAAAATTGAATAAATGGAATTAAATGAATGAAATTAAATTAAATTTGTGGAATTTAGACAGAATTATCAAGTACTACCAAATGCCTAAATACCACAAATAAAATGAAATGAGATGTTTCATCATCATATTAGCCATACATTGCTAAAAAATATGATTTTGGGACTACATCTCATAAACAATGAAGCAAACCAGTGATAAAATGAAAAATAAAATACAATATTAAAAATGAAAGAAGCCATACTTATAATTTACAGAGAAAACATTTAATAGAGTCAGTAAGTATAAAATCCATAAAGATTAAAAAAGATACCTTGCACCTCAAGAACCAGCATGAAACTCAACCATAACTAGGGAATGAATTGCAAAAAAAAAAAAATCCTTACATGTTGCCAATTTTAGAAATATAAATTGCTTTACAATGATGCCAGAAATAATGTTAGAATATTATGGATTGTAAAGTAAACAGGAACATTAGTGCTGCCATCTATAGGTAAAAGTGAATATAATCTGAATCGAAAGTATTGGATGGAAATTAATGTTTAATAATTAAACCAAATTACTATCTTAAATGATACCAATTAGTTAAATAATAAATAAAAGAAATTAATTAATAAATAGAATATCGAATTATATTAAAGTAATTTATGTATTAATGAATAATTCTATGTTATAAATAAGTATTAAGATGGAAAAATTAATTATTAAAGCAATTTAAAATAGTGCTGCCATCTATTGGTAAAAGTGAATATAATCTGAATAGAAAGTAATGGATGGAAATTATTGTTTAATAATTAAACCAAACTACTATCTTAATGATAGCCATTAGTTAAATAATAAATAAATGAAATTAATTAATAAATAGAATATTGAATTACACAGAAGTAATGGATGTATAAATGAATAATTCTATGTTATAAATAAGTAGTAAGATGGAAAAATTAATAATTAAAGCAACATAAAAATATAGGTACCTTTAAATGACAAAAACGATTAAATAACTGTACCAAAAATGCAACATCAATTAAATTAAATTAAAATAAAATACTAAATATTTGAATTAAGTTACAAATAATTTAAAATTAATATTGATTAAATATTGAAATGAATTAGTCACAAATAATGTTCCTTCATACAAAGTTAAATAAAATATAAACACTTAATAAAATTAAAACATATTATATTAACACTGTATAAAAGTAAACATTATATTAGAAGTAAATATGATATTGTCCACCATAGGTATTAATCCAAATCATTAGATCAAATACATTCTTAATATTAATGAATATAAATTCATTTAAATTAATTAAATAATGAATAAGTAAATCTAACTAAATTAATATACATATAGAAATATCACATCGCAGTCCATTATAAAATTTGTATTATCAAACAATTGTGTAAATCAAAATGCCCCCTTTTTTTATATTAATAATATAAATTAACCATGCGTATTTTTCCATACAACTCCGCCACACACCTCCTTAATCCAACGTCTACCCACCCAACCGTCCTACAATATATATATATATATATAAATTTAATAAGATTATATGATTATTTTATACATTTTTTAAACGCATGTGTTAATTTGGTTGTAAAGATCAAATAAGAACTAACTATATACAGGGTGATTCATAAAAGATGGGCAGAACTTTAAGGGGTTATAGTACACTTAAAGACAAATAATATTAAATAGGAGACTAAGGGTCCCAGACGTATTCCCAAGGAGATAGGGGGCATTAAAGTTTAGGGTCCGAAATTTCAAATGATTATAAAACATGGAAAAATTGGTCGATTCGTTTGCGGTTTTTGCAAAAAATTTTCTTTATGCCAGTATTTTCTTGAAGTAAAATTTTAAAGTTCAATTTCAAAAAATGCCGATAGGGGGCGCTTTAGACTTTGGAGTAACAAACAACTATTTTTTAACGTTATTTTTTGTATTTCTTTAAATGATTTCGAAAGCTTAGACTTAAACTTAAATTTTGATCTAAAAATCTGAGTCCTAACGAGTAGTTAAGTAGCGTAAACTGAAATTTGAAATTTGAAACCCTTCTCCCCCCAGAACAAAAATCAGTTATTCCCGATCTTTGTGTCGTAGATTAGGCTCTAACTACTGCCGCGTTTTGCTAAAATTATTCTTTATGTCAGTATTTTCTTGAAAATAAATTTTAAAGAAAATTTTCAAAAAATTCCGATAGAGGGCGCTTTAGACTTTGGAGTAACGAACAACTATTTTATACCGTTATTTTTTGTGTCTCATTAAATGCTTTCTAAAGCTTAGACTTAAATTTTCAGCCCAAAATCTGAATCGTTAGACGTGGTTAAGTTTCTGGGGAGAGGGGTTTGAAATTTCTACTCCTGAGCACAGTTCAGTTTACCATGTCCACACATTGTGTGCTGTGATACGAGGTAAAAAGACACAAATTAGGATTATGTTACCAAAGCATATTTATTAACATGTAATCACAATAAATGTTCAAAATTGTGACCACCAGAGGTTATGCACGCAGAACAACGGCGACGAATGGAACGGCGAACATTCGCGAAAACATCAGGCTTTTCGAGCACTTCCCCTACAGCGGCGGAAAGTCTGGCGACCAGTTCCTCGGGGGATTCAATGGGTGTCTCATACATAAGAGCCTTCAATCGTCCCCAAAAAAAGAAATCGAGGGGTGAAAGATCTGGCGAGCGATCAGGCCAAGCAACAGGACCACCTCGACCAATCCATCTGTTCGGAAATGTGATGTCCAGATAGTTGCGGACGTCTCGTACGTAATGGGCTGGCGCTCCATCGTGCTGGAACCACATGACCCGCCGGATGCGTGGAGGAACAACGTTTAACAGGTCTGGCAGCACATGTTGCAGAAATGTGAGGTATGTTTTACCGTTGAGGCGTTCAGGAAGAAGGTACGGTCCGATTAGGTGGTCTCCGAGGATTCCTGCCCAAACATTGATGGAAAAGCGTCTCTGATGAGCATGTGGATACGTAGCATGTGGATTGACATCCGCCCATACATGTGCATTGTGTGTGTTAAATGTACCTTCACGTGTGAAGGTACATTCATCGGTGAAAAGCACAGTTCGTCCAAAATGTGGATTTAGCGCGTTCTGCTGCAGAAACCAGCGGGCGAATTCAATACGATTTGGATAATCCCCTGGAGACAGTTTCTGGACTCGTTGCACATGAAACGGGAGCAAATGTTCATCCTTCAGTACCCTCCAAGTCGTGGACTGTGAGGTATCCACCTGGCTAGCCACTGTTCGTGTACTTGTACTTGGCTGCGCCGCTACTACATCCAGAATGGCTTCTGCAACAACTACTGATTCGTCCTTTTTTGCACGACCTGCATTCGACCGGGAAGCGAGAAATGATCCCGTCTCACACAACTGTCTGTGCAAGCGCTCGAAAGTTTTGCGGTTAGGCAACCGCCTGTTAGGAAATCGCTCTCCGTACATTCGTTGTGCCTCTGCACCATTTCCATCTGCCGCTCCGTAAATTAAATGCATCTCAGCCTATTCCTTATTCGTGAAGGGCGCCATCTTCCAATTCATTACTACAGCGACTTACACTTGACTCACCGTTCAGTGGTTTTTATGCCTGAATCGTGTCGAAATTTTGCATACGTGTTCTTCTTCTTCCCCATTTGACATTTGCATACTTTCTGTTTCCTTCTTCACCCGGTGACTAGCGTCAGGAATGGAGCTTTAACGTTTGCATGAGCGACGTTTCCAACTGTGCCAGTGCCTTTATGAGTGAATTCCGACTATGCAGTCCTTGACGAAAGTTGTATTTTTGCCTCGTATCACAGCACAGAATCGTTGGGCATGGTTAAGTAGTGCAAACTGAACTATGTTCAGAAGTTGAAATTTGAACCCCCTCCCCTCGCTACTGAACCACGCTCAGCGATTCAGATTTTGAGCTGAAAATTTAAGTTTAAGTCTAAGCTTTAGAAAGCATTTAATGAGACACAAAAAATAATGGTATAAAATAGTTGTTCGTTACTCCAAAGTCTAAAGCGCCCTCTATCGGAATTTTTTGAAAATTTTCTTTAAAATTTATTTTCAAGAAAATACTGACATAAAGAATAATTTTAGCAAAACGCGGCAGTAGTTAGAGCCTAATCTACGACACAAAGATCGGGAATAACTGATTTTTGTTCTGGGGGGAGAAGGGTTTCAAATTTCAAATTTCAGTTTACGCTACTTAACTACTCGTTAGGACTCAGATTTTTAGATCAAAATTTAAGTTTAAGTCTAAGCTTTCGAAATCATTTAAAGAAATACAAAAAATAACGTTAAAAAATAGTTGTTTGTTACTCCAAAGTCTAAAGCGCCCCCTATCGGCATTTTTTGAAATTGAACTTTAAAATTTTATTTCAAGAAAATACTGGCATAAAGAAATTTTTTTGCAAAAACCGCAAACGAATCGACCAATTTTTCCATGTTTTATAATCATTTGAAATTTCGGACCCTAAACTTTAATGCCCCCTATCTCCTTGGGAATACGTCTGGGACCCTTAGTCTCCTATTTAATATTATTTGTCTTTAAGTGTACTATAACCCCTTAAAGTTCTGCCCATCTTTTATGAATCACCCTGTATTAAGGAATATATGAATTTTTTTGGAAAACCATGTTGTAATGCTTTATAGATAAGTTTTTTAATATTGTATTTAATTAGTGAGAGGAACATAAACTTTTGATTCTATAAATATGATTAAGGAGTATATTACGATATACAGAATTATGAAGACATGATTTAAAATTAGTAAATGAATTAACTTTAAATTTAAATTCTTTACGTTTATCAAATAGATCAATTATTGTTTTGTTTTCTTTAAGTGTAATTTTAAGATCTAAAAAGTTAATAGTATTGTTAGAAAGGAGGTTTTCCGTTAATTCTTAATTAGTAGGATAATCAACTGGAAATATAGAAATATTAGTGTGATCAGTGGCAATTAAAATTATGTCATCAATATAACGATATAAATGTATATTACTATTAATAAAAGTACGTTCATAATGATACAAGTATAAGTCTGAAAGTATACTAGATGTACATCATCCTTGTGGTATACCGACTTTCTGTAAATATAGCGTGTTATCATGCATTATATAATTATTATATATAATGAAATTTGTTAAAGTTTTAAAATAAGCTGTATCTATATGAATTGGTAAATTAAGTGAATGATGATACTTATAAAATAATGCATTTATAATATTATGTAGATCTAATAAATCTATATTATTAAATAGATCTTTGAAATCATATGTCATTATATTGTTAACACATTTAAGATTTTTCAAAATATTGACGAGTTGATAGCTATTTTTTATACAATGTGTATTATCAGTGGATGTTGTCAGTGTATGAATTTGATTGGGAATTTTTAATAGATGTTTATTGGCTTATATATATATGTATATATATATATATTAATAGAATAAAATGAGAAGAATAAGAGATATACTATCTTTAAAGAAAAGCTTTATGAAAGTAATGGTAATGCAAATAGTTATTAAACAAATAGTTTATTTTCTTTTAAATATTTTGTTTTAAAAAACGTAAAAAATAAAAATTATGTTCTATGAGCAAATATATATAAAAATTTTCATTCATTGAATTCAACTAGGTTTTGTGTTTAAATTGTTGATACCATATTATTTATCTTAAAATAGCAAATGCTCTTACTCTCATCCCCCCTCCCCTTTAAATTAGTATCGCGATATATCAGCAATATCAATATTGACTTTTTCATACATTAAGATATTAAATTTCTGATATCATCCAACCCTAGTCTCCACAAACTCAATGTAATATCGTTCATTCTATCTTTAATTAAAACATAAAACGTGCAGCGTGCCAACAATTCAAGAAATGGCAATTATTTGGTAACGGAATTACTGTTCAGAGCAAATTTGTAAAATTTTATTGGAATTACATGAAGTTTATTTTTTTTTTCAAGTTTTGTTTTATACCGGCACAATTAGTATACACTAAGAAATTAAAATAAACATTTACAACAATTAAAAAATATATAAGGATATCATTTGGAAATTTTTAAATGCGGAGTAACGGAAATACATGAAATCCATTTCTTGCAATTCCGTTACCAAGCATTTAAAAATTTATAAATAATATTTTTTCTTTTTTTTTAATTGTTGTGTTTATTTTGATTTTTCACTGTGCACCAATCGCGCTTGCAGAAAATAAAACTTGTAAAAAATAATTAACTCTATGCAATTCCAATAAAAGTTTACAAATTTTCTCTGAACCATAATTACATTACCAAATAATTACCCAAAACTTAATAAACTTAAACTCTGAAAGAAATCAGTGAATTGAACGAATTTTTCTCTTGATTACATTTCGCTAAAACAACGAATTTTCTCTTTGTTTTGTCAATTTCTCTCAAAATACGCAAAATTCCACAATCTAAAGTAAAAATTACCTGAAATCCTCCAATCTACAGCTGCATTTTCGTGAAAGCACAGTGTGTTCCGGCAACTGTGTTTAATATTTTGTATTCAAAACAGAAATTTTACATGTCCTTTTTTCACTCAAAACACAAAAAATACAAAATCCTAAACTCAAAATTCCTTAAACTTCTCCAATCAGAAGACGGAAATTTGTTCAAATAGCAGAAAAATCTCTTCCAATATTATGCTTGGCAACAAGGGTTTTGGTATACCGGAAAAGTACCTTAACTGGAAAAGGTACATGTTTTTACTTATGTTATATTTGTAATTAAGGTCCTATCCAGTTTAAATAACTGGAAAAATAATAAAATATGAAATCTTTATTATTCATTTATTGATTGATAAGCTCTTCAGTTTCCTATTACGACCTACTGGAATAATTCTCATATTTTCTTTTAATTGTTTTTAGTTATTTAGTTTCTAAATAAAAAAATATATATATACGCAATTTTATTTATTTTATTTATTTATTTATTTATTTATTTATTGTAATTGTTGTTTTTGTTGTACTTGTTTTTATATGATTGTTATAGAACAACATACTGCAATGTCTATTGACAACTAGAGCAATAATTCCTTGAGCATTTTTATGGCAACAAGCGCACAAACAGAAAAGAAGGATTTACCAGAGGGCCCGTGCGAAGATTTCGCACTGAAATCTAATATTTTTTAGGTACTTCTCTATTATCCCGTCGACCACTTTTCATAACAAAAAACTACCGCCAAACTGTAAGATTAAACGCCAAAAATGCAGTCCCATTTACTTGATGTCAGAATCATTATACGTGTTTGTTACGTCATCTAGTGGTTTTACATTCGACATTTGCGTGTATTTTTCATTATGTTTTACTGATTTAGTAGTTATTTTATTAATTAAAATTACAATTGTGTCCTTAAATTCTTATATTTTATTTATTTATTTATTTTTTGATATTCCAATGGCAACGTTCTCCCGTTTTTTTGGCGATAGTTTTTTGTTATGAAAAATGGTTGACGGGATAATAGAGAAGTATAATTTTTTATCAATATATAATAGTTATTAGATGCAGGTTTAAACTTCTAAAGAAAAAGCAAGGATAAAAATATCTGCAAACAACATTTAGTTGTTAGTCAAGCCAGAATATTACCTAATTTATTCCATCAAAGTTAGACTAAAAACTGATCCAAGATTGCAAAATGCACGCGCGAGAAAAAAAATTAACAATCGTATTTTAACTGCATTAGAGGATGACGTCATCCGCTTCGGGAAAAACATGGAACATAGAAATATAAATCATTTCAATTTCAATTTCGCTTTTTAATCATAAATATAAAATAAATCCGTGCGGTGTTTTTTATAATAATTGCTATGAGCATCATATAATGTGATATTTTATTTTTTTGGCAACAATAATTTCAGGAAAACCTTTCATTTCTTTCATGAAAACAATGAGGATTAAATTTTTAATTTTCAGCAAATTTGAATCAAAAACATGTTTTAACGAACTGTTAAGTGGGCTATGTCAGAAGCCGGTTCTAAAACCTTTCATATGGTATCTCATTCGTTGTTCTGCGTTTCATATTTTCTTAGAAAAAGGGATGTTGACAGGAGAAATAATATATATGATGATGATGATGATTTATAAAAGTGACATTTGCAGAGTAACGAAAGCCAGCCACATCGAAAATTTGTCAAAAAGTTAAACTGTGAGAGTTTCTCTATCTCTCAATCATCTATACTTTCAGATGCGTCTGAATAACTGCGCATAATAGAACATTCTTTTTAGAAACTAATGTGTGTCCTCTATGGTATATATTATTTGGTAATTGTTATTGTAAATTCATATTATAGATGTTGAGCTTATTGCTTGAGTAGGTGATAGTCTTTTATAACATAATTCCTCCCAGATCTTGTGGCTTTATCTTTTAACAAACGGCTTAGGCCGGAAAGCGATTGCCTTATAGCTGCGTCATCAACTGTAGGCGGTTTTCCAAGTTCAAACGAAATCATTGACTTTCGGATCAAATTGCTGCTCTCGGATTAAGCTTCGGATCGAGTCGTTACCTTTCGAGTGCAGCTACTTTTTCCGGAGAGCAACGATTTCGTCCAAGCTTGGGACAAAACACAAAACTAAATCTTTCTAAAACTATCATTCATTCAGAGTTTCAGTAACGGTGTGTAATCTGATCTAATTTTCTTGTTTAGAAATATCTCATAGAATTAATATGAATCCTAAATACTCCCTCATGACAAACGTTTCGGTCTGATCTACCTGTCTCTTTTTATTTCAATAAGTATTAATAATATTTCCCACGTCACAAATAAAATCGAAAGCAAAATCGTCAGAGAAACACACAATATCCTTTAACAAAGGCTTAAAATAAAAACAAATTAACACGTTTGTTTGGCTAAGTACAAAAACAAATCCGGGTTATTGCGCATGCACCATGATAATGTATCTAAAGTGTGTTTCGAACATATGACATACGCCTGCTCGGACAGCAGTGTTTAATTGCAAATTATCGCTCATTAATTGGAATACAGATCAGAAAAACTAAATTTGGCACATATCTATGATCTATAGACTAAACTCTTTCATTTAAGATCAAAATAGAGTAAATTGGTGCAATAGTTTTCTCTTACAGACTCTCGAAAAAAAACGGCTTTTCATTTTGTGTATATAGATTAATTATCTTCAGAAAATGAGCGAAAGCACGTTTTTTGTAATATATTGTCATTAGAGAGGAGTTCGGGCTAAGGCTCCCAGACCTCGGGCTGGCTCACGCCTCTATTTAATTGTTTAAGCGGACGCCTTACTTGGCGTCTTATTCGCGTAAGGTGGCGAGTGAATTTAGTTACTTCATCACATGAAAAAATATAAGACTAAATAGCTAAGATATTTAATAACGTCATACATTAAAAAGTAAAAAAGAAAAAAAATACATGTAATTATGCTTTTGTATAATACTATATTAAATAAAAAATTCATTTTCATCAATTATTGCTATGTTTTACATGAATAATTAAAAATGACAATATAAATTTAACTAATACTAAATTTGATTTAATGGGAAAATATATATTCACATGCATTGGACTCTTATATTTTTATTACTTTCACTATAAAGTTAAGTTGTGATATAATTTATTATTAATAAAATAATCTTAAAATGTTAATATCCTATGGAATAAATATCCTATGGAATAAATATTCAGTTTTCACGATTTAATCGCATGTAAAATAATCCTTATTAAAATTTTAAAAAAAAGGAAACAATTTAATGATGAAAAATGAGAACCTTCCGCGTTTCGAATGATTTCTGTTTTTTTTTGTTTAATATGATCTCAGCTTCCCCCCCCCCCCCCTACAATCCAAAAATTTCAAACAACCCAGCACATAAAGTTTAAATAATTTTATTCCTTTACGTTTAAAAATAAGTCAGAAAATATGTCAAAAAGTTTTGCGGAGCAAGGAATTTGAGAACCATCTTAAATAAAACTCTTTCATTTTAAATGTTTTCTGCCCTATTTGTAATTTTATAATAACAGTAAATAAATAATGAATCGTCAAAATTACCCCTTCACGCCAAAAATAAATAAATAAATAAATAAAAATAATAAAATAAAAAAAAATATGTCACCCCCTCCTTTCTTTTCTGCAGCTGACGAAATTAAAAATCTTTATAAAAAAATGTTTCTTATGTGTTTTTTACTTTTTTCAAACAATAAATGTATAATCATTTCAATCATGCCCCCAACCCCCTCCCCTACTCTCAAACTTCAATTTTTCCTTTTAAGCCCCCGTGAATCAAAATCCAAATTTTGTAGTGGAGGGGAGGGGGACAGAAAATTTTCTTATACTTTTAGAAAAATAAAATTTAATAAATGAAAATTTAATCTAGCAGCTATTTAAAGTTAATTATATTTTACCTTTTAAAAATTTTCTTTTAAAACAATCTTGATAATCTTTTTTTAAAGATATACAACTATTATACAGACACACATATTTATTTGTAAATCGGTGGAATAGTAAAAATATATTCACAGTTGTCCGATCATCCAAGGCTGTCTGCTAGATGGTTGGCGACTTTCTCTCCAACATGGTTTATTAGAGAAAAATTGCAAATTCAGCATCAGCCGGAGTAGCTCAGTGGTCATAGTGGTAACCTGGAACGCTGTGGACCCAGGTTCGATTCCTGGCTCTGGCTAATTTTTCACTTCATGTTGGATTATTGTATTTAATGTATGTGGATGATAATGTCCTTTTCAGACTATTTTTCCTTTTTAATTAGTGGCTGGGTGTCTCCCCGGGTGTTTCTGACTCAACTCGGCCCTAGGGCGCGAGGGGATGACCGGAAGCCCGGCCGAGGACGCTGTGGCGGCCGGTCTCAGTTTCGAGATTGGGCTAAAGCAGGGTCCCAGAGTGGGACAGGCGTCGATCTAGTACCACTTCCGAGGCCCTAGGTGCGATCGGCCTTCGTCAGTCGTATCTAGCGGTCTCAAGGACCAGCCGGGGATTCCGATCCATTCGTTCTCCCGTCTACTATGGCCCGTTGGCACGTAGGAGCACATGGCGGGTGGTGAGTCGCGGCGAGCCTCGCGCTCTTAAGGGTACAGTCGCACTGCTCGCTATGGCGTGCCATGGTTGGTATAAGCACATGGGAAGCGGGTGTTCGTTTGGAGAGGATGAGCCAACGGACTGAGGCGACGCCAAGGTCGGACCACTTTTTTGCTTTTAATTCTCAATGTTCCCCAGAAGCGTAGAGGTGGATGCGTGACTGGGCTTCCTAGTTTTTTGTCTATCTTTAATTTACTAACATACCCCCCGAAAGGAAGACCAGAGATAACCTTCATAGGAGCTTCTCGATTCCGACCGGGGGCAAAGCAAGTCTCGGGGGGAAGCCCTTGGCTAGTTCTCGGGTCTCTGGTCGCTCTTGTGGGCTTCCAGAGGTGCCCGGGAGCGAGGATGCCATGGACTTTCCGTCGGGAACCGAACCTGTCCGACCACTCTCGTAGGTGGGCATGACTGGTAAAACCGTGACCACCATTGGATTACTAGCGACCGGTTCATTCAGGAAAAACCCCTGCGATGGTCTGCATAGACTGAAAGCAATACCAGTTAGTTTTTTTTTTAATTATTGAACTTCAAACACCCTAAAGTTTTGTTTCCCCCCTCCTAGCGGTGTATAAATTTTAAACCTTTATATGTGTTTCAATTTGTTAAGTAAAATGTGCCCTTTTTTTTTATTTTGTATTAATAATAAATAACGCATATAACCCACCCCCCAAAAAAAACCCACCAGTTAAAATATTTTGCTTCCCTTAAAAACAAAAAAAAGAATTAAAATTTATATATTTTCGAAAACAAAAATGAATTGAAAAGTAAAACTTTCCTAACAGAAATAGATTTCTAGAATTTTCAAATATGCAAACCCAAAATTAACCGCCAAATAATTTTTAAGTTTTGCTTAAAAAGCACTTGTCTTGTAATCTGTTTTGCGACGATCGAACATTTATTTAACATTAGGAAGTACAAACATAAAATCTGCGTAATTTTTAAACTACTTTAACGAGTGACTTTCAGTTTGATACACGAAGGTAAAATTTACCGAAAATTATGATGTCGAAATTAGGGTTTAGTATTGTTACAATTGTTATACGTAACTTCATCCTCCCCCCCGCAGCAAAATTTATGTACAGCATTATTATTAGATGTTATTAAATCTATTGTTACTTGTGACATTTTTATAATGATTTGCGGCAGAGTTAATAGAGGGTATAACTCCCCCCCCCCCTAGGATTGTAGACAATATATATGAAAAAAAGGATTGTGTTTTTGAAATGAAAAATATCATATTCATTTAAACTTTCGAAAAATGATTAAAATCATCAAAACCAAGGAAGAAAAAACTGCAAAAGAGTGGGAACTATATCTAAATTCTATTGCGTATTTCATTTTTAAATTACGTTCAATATGTAACATGAATTACATTTAAAATATGTAAAATGTATTAACTAAAAATGTCATAATAGCGATTTTGGCAAAATAACTAAAACTTAATTTAACATCTTTCTTTGCGTTACAGATTTCGGCTTAGCGATAAAATGCGGTTCCAATATACGTGACAAAAAACTAGTTTTAATATACTATTTTTTTCTAAATCACTTAATACTAATAGTTCAGAATTCTTAACGTTTACAGGTAATGAAAGACGTAAAGTGAAGATATGGACTCTATAATTTAGAATTTTAATGTTATATTAGTGAGAGTATCGTTTTTATAATCTTGGAATTTTAAGTAAAATGATCACAATATTATATATATAGAACAGACACGAAAAGAAACTGCAATATACAAAATGTGAGTACGCGATAATGCTTCCTGTGTATCAATCGAACTCTACACTGAATATTAAAACACCTGCCGCAATTACTCGCCAAATGTTACGCCCTCTCCTTACATTAGCAGATAACTTTCAGTAGGGAAAACAATCCTAGTTGCAGCGTGAAAGTGTAGCTCGAGAGGCAGTAGCATATACTTCATATCGTATGGTCGTCCGTGTGATAACAGCTTAACACTTACCGTGCCAAAGCTTCAGAATCATCTTGTCAACACTGCAAATTCTCAGCACACATTGGGAACATATTTGGGACATTTTGATTCAAAAAAAGAGGTCCAGTTACCTTAATGTGTACTGAATGTGTTACCCTTAATGTGTGAACCCTTAATGTGTTCCGAATATGCTCCGCTATAAAGAAAGTGTTCTGAAAGTGTACCGAATGTGTGCTGCTAATGGTATCTATTAAATCTAAACTTGGGAACACATTTGAGAACGGATTAGGAGCACATTTGGACACACTTGTGAAATCATCGCTTTCAGAAAGTGCACTAGAAAGTGTGCTGAACAAAAGAAGTGCTCGCAGAAGTATTCTAAAAACTGTTCCAAAAAGTCCGCTTCAAAGTGCTCTAAAAAATGTGACAAAATAAGGGTTTTAAAAAGTGTTCTACAAAAGGTGACAAAATAAGTGTTCTGAAAAGCGTAAAAGATTTGCAGTGAAAGTATGGGGAATTTTTTTCTAAATATAACTTTTAGGACCAAAGGACCATATAAAAATTCAAAAATGTAGCTTTACGAAAATTAATGGCAAGGTTAATTCATCATCATAACCTTAATTCCAATTTTATTTTGAACATTTTTTTTGCAGTTTACATTACATACGTATCTCCGACATGTAAAAAAATTAAACGTGTTTCAAACTTTTTATAACACCCTGTATAATTGATATATCACAAATACCATCAAAATCTAATAATTTCAAAGTCTATATCATTGCACTTTACGATAAAAGTGATCTATATAAAGATATATCAGTTTTGATATTTTTGGATTTTTGGTGCTTTTTACGGATTTCAGTTCTACTGCGGACACATTTTTTTATGTCTTCTATATTTAGAAATATAATTTCCGCTCTCATCTGGCTAGAAGAAGAAATACTTTTTGTCATTCTTGCAGCAGAAAAAAAAAAGTAGTATGTAGCGTGAGTGTCGAATGCTGATATATAGAGAAATAGTAATGGAAAATCTGGGTTAAAAGTATTTAACGAAATACTTTCAAACATGATGGTCCGGTTTTTTACGATTTTTCAGATTTAAAGCGTTTGTTTATTATAAAATAGCTAGATTTTGAGCTTCTAAAAATAGGTAACCTAAATATTAAGTAAATAGTACGCATTTTTTTAGTTTCTTCTAGACTTACTTTCAATTTTTAACCCTCTTGGGTTCGACTGTTTTTTTAATTTGAGGGGGGAATTTACAGTTTAGTTAAAAAATTTAAAACTAGTTACCTAAATGGCAAATAATAGAATTTACTGAAATCTATGAATGTCAGTAAACATCTGGGCGATTTTTCTACGCACGAAAATTATATCTACTATAAATCCTTGAAGGACGCAGTGGGATATTTTTATACCGCTTAATTTTAATCAATGCTTGTACCAGAATTTTTTAACATATTTTTATTTTTTTAAGGGTTGTTTGAAAAGTTGCAAAATTGAATTTTATTGCTTAAAACTATATATTTCTTTAAACACTGGTGTGAATTCAACACTGCAGAAATACAAATGCTCTCCTCTGAAAGAATTAACGCTAATAATTCATTAAAGGATATTAATTGTTTCACTCTAGGGAAATATTATACAAGAGATATTTTTCAATTTATTATTTTATTAATTTTGATATTTTTAAATTCGGTACTTCTTACGGCTCAGTAAAGATTTCAGTTCTGTGGACATTTTTATAGATTCTATATTTAGAAATACAATGTCCACTTCCATCTGACTAACAGAAGAAATAGTTTCTGTCATCTTTGCAAAAAGTAGGATGGAACGCGAGTTTCGGACGAGGGAATGTAGAGAAAGAATGAGAGAAAATTTGTGTTAAAAGTATTTAACGAAAAACTTTCAAACACAATGCTGTGATTTTTAAAGTAGTTTGTGACTATCAAATTTTTATTTTTATTTATAATTATTTAATATACATTGTAAAAATATGTACTTAATTATGCATCCACTTTATCGCTAATACTGCATGACATTTCAGTACGATTTCATCCTTTTATTGTTTGGCAAAATATTTGATTGCTGATACTTTTGAATTTAGTATCATGTTGCCGAAATAAATATAGCTTATATAATAAAAATACCTTCAAAATGAAATAATTTCAAAATCTATATAAATTCAATTTACGGTAAAAGTAATCCACATCACAAGATAAAAGGTTTGATATTTGTAGATCTCATACTTCTTACGGTCCGGAAAAGATTTCAGATCTAATGTGAACACTTTTTGATGACTTCTATATATTTAGAAATACAGTTTCCGCTTCCCGACTGTCTAGCAGAAGAAATATTTTCTGTCACTTTTGCAAAAAATAGGATGTGAGCGTGAGTTTCAGATGCTGACATAAAGAAAACAATAAGAGAAAATCTGGGTAAGAAGTATTTAATGAAATACTTTCAAATCCTATGTTGCAGATTTATAAGGTATTTCCTCAGTCTTTCAAATCTGTATTTCAAATATATTATTTATTATTATATCATTCATTTTGCGCTGATAAAATTTGATATTTAAATATAAGAAAATTGTACTCATTTTTGAATAATTTCACGGCTCACAGAATTTGTCTCTTTGGTCTTTGTTTACATTCGGCCTTTACGGCCTTTGTTTATTTTCTTCTATATGTATAAGAAAAAAGTATTGGAATCGTGAAAATTTTCGACTGCCATTTTTTGATGGATTTACACGTTTTGGAATAATCTAAAAACTTTTGGGGTATTTTTGGAAGATTTATGTCTGTATGTGTATCTGTTGTTACGTTTTTAAAGATTTCAATGATAGTTATATCTCCGTAGCTATGGGATGGAGTTTCATCAAATTTTATTTTCAGTTAGATCGTGATATAAATTGTTGCTGATTAGATTATAAGTGCATATCTCTGCACAGATGGCGCTGCTCTGCTGTATTTTTAACGTGTTCCATGATAGTTTATCCCGGCATCTATGGATAAAATTTCAATAAATTTAATATGCAAGATGTTTATTAAAAATTATATTGATTCAATGTAGGTTTTTTTTCACTCAACAGCGGACGCAGCAGTGCTATTTTTTTTACGATGAACATTACAGCTACATCTCAGAATGAAGAAATGAACCAATAGGTAGAAATGAACCAAATTTCCCAATAGGAGGCGCTTTGAACTGTTGCTTTTTATCGCTGTTCACTGTAATTCCAGTGTAAATTCAAGAAAATGCATTGTACTTCGTAATGCAATTGTTGGTGTATAATACCACTATTTAAATTAATATTTATTTAAAAAAATACAGAAAATGTTTTGTGATGATTACAAGCATGTCAGTGTTTGTATGTACTTCGTTTTTAGAAATGCACCCAATAACTTCACACCATTTAATGTAAATCAATACTCTCATAAATAATAACCTCATATAAGATACTATAACTTTTTTAACATAAATCGTTTTCCAAAAGTCTCAAATATGCGAATCCACAGTTTTTACTCACCTTGTCAAGCAGTTTTTGAGTTATGCTTAAAAGGTTACCCACATTGCAATCTGTTTTGCACTAATTAAAAATAAATTTAACATTGGGAGTTCCAAACTTTACACTTGCATAATTCCTAAACCACTTCACCGAATGTCTTCCCGGTTGGTATCTGTAGGTAAACATTGCCAAAGAATCAAAGTAAGATATAAACATTAAGTGTTCGTATTAAACTAGTTCGTGTGTGTAGTAGTTAGTGTTCGTATTATTCTTAAGCAAAACTTAAATACATCATTAATTAGTACTATTAATTGATTGATACCAGTCACATTTTTATACGATAATTTTCGGCAGAATTAGTAGGGGATAATCCCTTTTTTCCCAGAACTATACATTGCTATTCATATTTTTTTATAAATAAGTTTCCTATATTTTATTATATCCTCCGCTTATTGCGGAACATAACCGCCAATAAACCCCCACGAAATGTAAGAAAAACAGTTGTTCATCCTGAGCCGTTAAGCATACCTATAAGGCAGCGTTTATTAAATTGTGATCGGAGGACCACAAATGGTCTTCGAGGTCAATCCTTCTGGCCTTTTAATATTTCCATAAAATACAGACAAAAATGCAACTCAAAAGACTTCTTTATCACACACTATAGCAAAAAATCTCAGAGTTTAAGGGTTACACATGACAAGACTTTAGGCGATTCTAAAAATATATTCTGACTTATAAAAGTGGCCCCCACTACATAAAAGTGATAAGTACTGTTTTAGGGTTCTTAATTTTATTTGTTAAATTAGTACGCACTGAATTCCTGATATTACCTTGCTATAAAATTCATCGTAAAATGTATAGTGAAATATAAGTACCTTATGATGAGTATTCAAACATTCAAAGCCAAAAATCTTTAAACAAATTTTATTAGGTCAACCCCAAAACGTGTAAATCGATCAAAGAACGGAAGTTGAAAATTTGCCTGAATCTAATAATTTCTTCTTGTGCATATATAAGAAAAGAAAAGGGATGAAAAAATTCCAATTCAACACGAAAAAAAAATTAGAAATTTTCTAAAATTGGAGTGCCTATAATTTTTAGTAACAAGCGTTCTTTTTTTTTTTTTTACTTTTTTAAGAACGATAATAAAATTTATTCTGGTTGCTTAAAAATTAATAATAAACCTCCAAAAAAATTTTTAAAAATTATTTGCGATAGATAAATTAATACACAGTTAGATTGTTGTTTTTTAATCAAAAAACTGTAGTATATTGTTTAAAAGATTTGCATTATTCGGAACAAAAACTTGTAGTTTCTGTATTTTTTATTTGTTTTTTTTAATGTTTTAAAAAAAGTGAATCATTATTAGAATAGTCAAAATGCAATACATACACGCAAAATAATAATAATAATAATAATAATAATAATAATAATAATAATGCTTTAAAGTGATAGTTAAAAGTGTTGTTTCCAAAACTATAAACATTAATTCTCTGCATTACATGAATTCTCTGTATTAGATGCACATTTTTCAAATTTATTTTTCATAAATAATCACAAACTAATGATAGTGCCAAACCAGAAACAACAACAAAGACTTTGTTATACTTGGATATAGTTGGATATACTCGGTAAACTAACCAATATAAATTCGTTTTTTTTTTTTTTTTTTTCTGATCATAATTCATTTATTCGTACAGTGTCGAGTCATTCATTCTTGCCAGAAATAATCTCAGTAAAATGGAAAATCATTCGCATGGAAAAAAAAAAGAGAATCATCGGACGATTTTCATTTAAGTACCTCGATTAAAAAGTTCTACAAATAGAACTCTAATGAATGATTTTCCCCAAACGAGGAATAATCGCCTAAAATAACTCGGACCCCCACTAAAAATAATCTGAAGATTATCTTAAGAAAGTGCCACTGTCTTCAGAAATTCTACAGAAATCTGAAGACATTTTGCAGATTTAGCTTTACCTTTAAGAAATCTGCAGAATTTTTTAGGACATTTTGAAGATTTCATTTGCCTTTAAAATATCTGCAGAATTTTTTAAGACATTTCGCAGACATTTTGACGATTTCATTTTCCTTTAAAATATCTGCAGAATTTTTGAAGACATTTCGCAGATATTTTGGAGATTTGATTTACCTTACAATATCTGCAGAATTTTTGAAGACATTTCGCTGACATTTTGAAGATTTGATTTATTTTTAAAGTATCTGCAGAATTTTTGAAGACATTTCGCAGATATTGTGAAGATTTGATTTACCTTTAAAATATCTGCCGAATTTTTGAAGACATTTCATAGACATTTTGTAGATTTGATTTATCTATAAAATATCTGCAGAACTTTTGAAGGCATTTCATAAACAGCTTAAAATTTATAAGATAAACAAAATTTGTCTTCCGATATTCTACAAATATAAGAAAATCATTTAAATATAAAGTTAAATCTACAAAATATCTGCAGAATTTATCCAGACATTTTGAATATTATAAAATAAACATTATTTGTCTTCTAACATACTACAGAATATTCAGAACTTAGAAATTAATTTTGGTGCACACGTAAAAGCCATATATGCTATCATTTAATTCTAAACGAGGGATAATCGGATAAAGGACTCGGGTTTGCGCAATAAGCATAGCTCCAAACCTTCGTGTTTAATTTTTTTTAATCATTTAACATCAAATTTTGTACAGAAAAAATAAAGACTTAAATTGATTCCTACATTAAAGTAAAGAAACTTTTCGGTTGACATTTTTTGTGGCTTAGATATATTTGTTTTAAAACAGATAAAATACTTATTAAAAATATGCTTAAAAGGATACTGAAATGAGACAGACATATGTATAATATATATATATCTGGTTTCAGCCCCTTTTAAGCATATTTTTAATAAATATTTTATCTGTTTTAACTACAAGGTGAATTTATCATTCCACTTTAAATTCTTTTTGAATTATTTCTGTTATGTTTGTTTTAACTTGGAAAAAAAAAAAGAAGATATGTCATTAATCAGGGAATATCACTCGTCAACAACAAAAAAAAAACTTTTTGTCAGCTACTTTAACAAATGTAGATGTTCTAGACTAATTTGAGTGTGCTGACTCCAAATCTGAACTCCAAATTTCGCTATCACGTGAGAATGTAAAGTTATTGCCATCCGGCTGTTTCAAAAGTGAAAACTGCTTACCATCATTGCTTTGGTGTGGAAGTTGGAGATCAGGATAAATGGTGGGCACCACATATATGCTATGTACCGTGCGCAATATAGGGCTAACACAATGGTTAAGAGGTAAAAGAAAAGCAATGTATTTCTCTGTGCCCGGGACATGACGTGAATCGAAAAATAAATCACCTCTCAGACTGTTACTTCTGTATGACAAAGATATCCGGATTTTCAAAGAAAAATAAATCTAAAATAACATTATCCAGACTGTGAATCTGCTCTTAAACAAATAATATTGCTCAAGTTTCTGTTGTGTAAAACAGTATCATAATTTCAAATTTAAACATTGTTAGCTTATATAACTCGAGATCTTAACGTTATAGAGAAAGTTGGAGTTCAGATTTAAAATCAGCGCACTCAAATTAATCTAGAACACCGATATTTTCCACGGTAGCAAAAATATTGTTGACCAGTGAATCTATCGAATTATTTTTTTGAGTTATATTTATCTAATGGAAATATTTGAATGATCAGTAATAATCAAATTATTTGAATGAATCACTTCTTTTACAGTTACTGCTGTATCATAAGTTTACTGCCGTTACTTCTCCGATATCCTTAAATATTTTCAGTAGTGTTATAACTATAGCTATACTTTCTCCCAATGGCTCTATCTATTAGCAAGACATCTCACTAAAAGAATAGGCGTAAAATTGACTCCAACTCGGAAGCCCTAAAAGCCGCCCACACCGTTCAATGCACTATTATTAATTATTATATAAAATAATCTAGATCTGAAGTCATCTTAATTGATTATTTTAAAATTCAACAAAAATGAACTAGCAGAATATACAGGAAATGTCGGTCAAAATAGTTCAGTTAAATAAGTTTTATGGAATCAAAAGCTATTCACAGTAATTTAACCATCCTTTGAAAGCATATACTTGATTAAATTGTGGTATGCAGTGTCCAGTTATTTATCAAATTTGTCTAATTTTTTAGGGGGGTTTCCACTTAAATAATTATTATCTGAATAGTGATTTAATTTATAGTTTATCTCATGTTTTCAGGCGTTAAAAAGGCTAAATAATGTATCCAAACACTTTTAATTGAAAATTATATTTACACGTACATTTAAAAATGAAAGAAAACTTTAAAATTATTAAATTATTATAAAATGCGAAAAAGCATTTAATGGCGAAAATTATGCATATTTCAAACAATATATTTAAAACTATTTGCTTACAGCGTCTAAAAGAAAACTTTTCTTCTAGACGTTTAAATAGTCCGGGAGGTAAGGACATTTTTTACTTAACACTTTTACTTTTTTATACAAGCTGATTTTCAAATGCGTAATAGATCTTGCTTAATCCCAAAATCAGTCGTCAGTTTCACGTCAATAGAGCCGCCACGCTGTAAACCAAAAAATCCCAAAATCAAAGAGAAATAAATGACAACCCGATAACAGAAGATCGCCACTGTCCGTAATAATATCATTCAGTTTTAAGAAATCGAGTACAGTAATCCCTTAACATTCGCGAGGGTTACGTTCCAGAAAAACCTCGCGAATGTCAAATCCGCGAATGTTGAGTCAATCTCTCTGCACTAAAAAAGCAGTTACGTTCTCTACAATTTTAATTAGTGTGACACAGCATTTTAAAGAACAAAAGAAAATATTTATTTAACTATACTTTATGCATAACATGTATGTAGAAGTGGAATATACAGACATGTTCATAAATATGAAATTTATTTAATGAAGATAATTCAAACTAAGTGACTGAAGAAATAATTACAGCTAAAAAGCATAGTTTTTTTTATAAAGTAATTTCAACTTTCTCAAAGAGATGATAATGTATATTAGTAGGCCAGTATGCGATACAATATTAAAATACGATATTTAAATACAACTAAATGATTCAGAGATACTTTTATTTTCTAAGTGCAGCTTCAGCTCCATCTCTACGAGAACCTGCACATTTGTAATTAATAGATTGAAGATGTCGTGACCTTACCACTTGTAATATTCCCATTGCAATGAGTTTTCTTCTACTGTTATTATTTTGTTTTCCTACAACACTCGTTCCTTTTTCAGCAAACAACTGAAAATTGATTTGTAAATACATACTGAGAAAACACAGGGAAACAATCTTTAACCACTGTAAATTCTGAAAAAGCAAAGATATAATTAAAAAAAAATCGCGAATAATCAAGTCAGATTCTCGCGAATGTTAAATTTCCCGCATTTTCATGTTCGCGAATAATCAAAATTCGCGAATGTTAAAACCGCGAATGTTAAGGGATTACTGTAATCTTTTTAAAACAGAGCAAATTAGTATATTTTTAGAGCTTGCCGGTTTCTATGGGGCTTGGCGAGTGTAGCTCATTGGAGAAAGAGCCCCCTAGTTTTAAAAATATATATATTATTCTTAACATTTCATATAAAAACATATTCCTTGTTTAAAATAAATATTTGTTGCGAAAGAGAAGTTTATATATATATATATATATATATATATATATATATATATATACAGTGATGGCCAAAAGTTTGGACATTTTTTTTAAGTTTCATGTTTTTTAACTTTGTGTGCTTGTAGAATATATTAATTTTCACTTAAATACAAACGTTTATATATCAAATTGAAGGTAATTTAATATAAAATTTAATATCAAAAACAGTATTACAATATCTGTATTACAAAAAAAAGTTATGCTCATTTTAATAGAACAAACAAACACAAATCGTTTTGAATAAGGACGTGTTTTGTAATAAAAGCGTACTAGCCAATCACAAACACTGTTCTGAGGACCAATCAAATGTCTGTAGCTATAGTTTAGGTTATTTGGATGGTAAAAGAGTTGTTGTTGTGGAAATATTTTGCGGAATGATGTATACTAGTACAATTAAATAGAGTATTGCTGTTTTTGAATATTTAAAGTTCTTTTTTTAATTAAACTAATTTTAAACAATGTCATCAACAAGAAGAACTAATTGGACATCTACAAAAAGAAGCCGAATTGTCATATTGAGAGAAAATAGCCTCTCTTATGCTGAAATTGCAAGAAAAGTTGGTGGTTCAGTGACTTGTTCTGGTGTACGAAAGTTCTGTTTACGTTATGAAAAAACGAAATCAGTGGAAAATAAGGCAGAAAAAAATGCACAAGCGCTACTGCCAATAGAAAAATTAAACGGCTATGCCTTCAAGATAGAAATATTTCATCAGATGCCATTAGATGTGAAATGAATGCAGCGGGTATTGCAGTAAGTTCAAGAACAATAAGAAGAAGGTTATCAGGATTTGGACTACAAGCTAGAATTCCAAGGAAAAAACCATATTTAAATCAAAAGCAACGCGAAAAACGAGTTAAGTGGACAAAAGGACACATTAAATGGTCAGAAAATCAATGGAAGCAAGTAATCTGAAGCGATGAGAGTAAAATATCGCTCTTTGGTAGTGATGGTAGAAAATACGTGAGACGTAGAGTAGGAGAAGCACTTCATCCTGATTGCATTGAAGCAACTACAAAAAACCCAACAAATGTCATGATTTGGGCATGTATGTCTGCAGATGGTGTGGGCCGAATTCAAGTGATTGATGGCATCCTGAATGCCAAAAAATACTTCGAAACTGTCCTGGAACCAAAATTGATACCTTCCATCAGGGATCTCTTCCCCAACAACGCACCATTTATTTTTCAGCAGGATTCAGCTCCATGCCACACAGCAAAAATATGCAAAGCATGGTTTCAAAATAAAGGCATAGATATATTACCATGGCCAGGAAACAGCCCTGATCTCAATCCAAATGAAGATTTGTGGCAACGTTTGAAAATTCTTGTACGAAAAAAACGTCCATAAAAGACAACTTATTGAAGCTATAATTGATTCTTGGCACCATGTGATTACGAAAGATGAACTCCAAACACTCGTTCACTCGATGAAAAGACGCTGTGAAGCTGTCTTAAAAAATAAGGGTTATCCTACTAAGTATTGATTGTGAAAGTATCACTTTAAAAAAATGCAAATCTAAGATAGATCTTACTATTAGTTGCATAACTTTTTTTGTAATACAGATATTGTAATACTGTTATTATTAAATTCTACATTAAATTACCTTCAATTTGATATATAAACGTTTGTATTTGAGTGAAAATTAATATATTCTACAAGCGCACAAAGTTGAAAAACCTGAAACTTTCAAAAAATGTCCACATTTCTGGCCACCACTGTATATATTAATAATCTGAGGTGAGGTGAGGAGACGGATTTCAAAATCTTACTATTCATTTAAAATTCCGAGAAACATGGGCTCTCAGAAGGTACTAGTAGTTTCTAGAAATTTTATACGACATATTCCATTTATTAGCGAACGGAATTTCCGACAAAACAGCATGAAATAAAAGAAAAACAATTCTTCATTGCAAGTCTCCCAGCTTACTTGTAGAGTTCGTAATTTTATTATGATATATCAGAATACGCTAAGTTCCTGATATTAGCTTGAATGTTGCTGTCACACAGGTATAATTACTAAAAATGCAAGGTTATTAATTTTAAATACAATTGTAAAATATTTCTGGTGAAAAGAAATAATAGGTAATCACGTTTTTACAGTTGCCAAGTCTGGTAAATCAATTCTCAACGAAATCCTGCATCAAGTTGACGCTGAGTTTTTTTCCGGGTTGGGTTGACTTTAAATGTTTCGGATTTATTTTAGGTTTTGACTCTTTCTGGTTGGGTTTTGATTCTTTCTGGTCGGATTCAGGCTGATTCAATTTTTTAAAAGAAAGTCCTGAATATTTTTCAAATGAAAAAACTATATGTTTCAATATTAATGATTGTATATGTGTTAATTATTAAATAGAAAAGTTTAAATTGATATTAGAGGTATAACTGTAGGCTAATTTTTCATAATTGTATTAAAATATGTATCAATTTTATTTCACTTTATGTTCAGGTTTGAGTATTGCGGATTCGGGTTGAAGTATTTCATATTCAGGTCGGGTTACCGAATGATGACTTTTTTTTCATGTTCGGTTTAGGTTTCGGGTTGACTTTAAACAAAACTTTTGGGTTCGGAAATTTCGGTTTCGCATACAACCCAACCAGGGCAAACTCTACTTCATATCAGTAGACGTAAAAAAGTGCTAGCCCAAAATAAACACAAATTTTAGAAGTTTTATCTGTTAAGGGAAGGTACAAATACAATTTTCTAAGTACTGCTAATTTAATAATTGTCATAACTATATGAAAATTAATTAATCTCCATTTAATAATTGTATTAATTTCTATAAGTAATGTAAAGTTATTTAATGTATATTATATGTTTTATTAATTCTGAAGAAATAAAAAAATAAACACACAGAAATATATACTATGATAGACATAAAAGTTTCACAAACGAAAAATTGGATTAATTTTATATTGTAACGTTCAAGTCTAATTGATTTTATGGACTAATAGTAGGTAGATTTCGGGTATTATGGAATGCTATTTACATTCGGAATATCACTCACTGATATGGTTTAAAACCCTAAAATCGAATACTATTAAAAACATCAGCAGGTGATTTGTTATTTATAGACATTACATGCAAACAAATTTCATTACATGTAAATAAATAATAACAACTTATCTGGAGGGTATTATTAGATATTCAGGTAATATGAAATAGAGGCTAAAAATAAAGAAAAGGGTATACTCCGTTCATTACCGAATAGAACCGATAAAATTCCAAGAAATATACGAAAACAATCCTTCTTCCTGACTCAGCATACCTCTAAGGCACTATTCCTCATAATTGTGATCAGCAGATGACAAATGGTCTGTCCTTCTGGTCTTCGTAGATTTCCCTACAAAACAGAAAAAATAAAATCAAGGTGCATACATTTTATTAAAGGTTACAAGGTGTATGGCACCACTATTTCAATTTAGAAATTTTCTATTTAATATTTTTAATTTTGTGCCAATTTTCTGTAATTAAATAAGGTGTAAAATTCTTTTTTTTTAATTGTGCTAGAATTGTACGCACTTTGTAAAATTCAAATGACTAAAATAATTCAACACTAATAGCTGAATATCTCATTTTAAGAATTGCACGTGACAAGAGTTAGTCTTTAAAATATATTCTTATATAAAAGTAAAAGTGATCCATCTTCCAGGGTTCGTACGGATCAGGGAATTTTCCAGGAGTGATACTAATATTTTTTTTATAGAAAAAGAAATCTAGATTAAGCTCGCGAAACTTCACTTTCTTTTAAGGAGAGATTTTCTATAAGAAAATACTGGTACCGAAGAATTTCCTGGTCGCAAAATTCCAGGAGCCCTGATCTTCTAAAAAGAATGAGATATTTTATTACGTTAAATCAGGACACACTACAAGTTATAAGTTCCTGATAGAGAGCTGCCACTGGCGACTATTTTTTATTTCTATCTCGCACCACTTTTTCAAAACAAAATTTTTTTGCATACACTTTGACAAGATGTGCAAGAAAAATGTAATACGAAATGTATTTTTGTAAATAGTGGTGCGAATAAAATATAAAAATAGTCGCCAGTGGCAGCTCTGCTGAATGTTACCTTGAATATTAAACAGCAATCTTGCTTCTGGCGTCCAAAAAAATTCGCAAGGTTTCTCATTTTAAAATCAATCGTAAAATATTTCTGCTGAAAAGATATAACTAGTGATCTTGGCTTTACAGTTGCCAAGTCTGGCAAATCGTTTCCTGCCAATCGTCAAAATAAATAAATAAATAAATAAACATAACTAGCCAAAATTAGTATACTTTTCAGCGTTTCATCTGGTATGGGAAAATATCCATATAATGCTCTAAGTACTGCTAATTCAATAATTAGCATACACGTACGAAACGTCTGTCACGCATTTTAAAATGTTTACTTAAGAATTGATAGCATCCGAAAAAATTATGTTTCGTGTTAATGCCGGTTAAGAGAAAATTGATTAATTATTATTACGAAGAAATAAAAACTTTTTCGTAAAATTTAAAAAAAAAAAACGGGCAGCAAAAGAAATATTTGTTTCAAAAATGCCTCTTTAAATTTCAGAAATCTGTTAGTTTAGGAAGATAAAGGAACGCTTTTCGATATCTTCGTAATTTATTCGAGTCCATATTATATTATGAACCATCTATCTCTCTCCTTTATTTTTGCTTTCAGCGTAGCTGTTCCGCAAGTCTATTCATTCGCAATGAATCTGCGGACAGTCAAATGCCAAAATTTCTCACGCACGTGTGTATCACGCTTCACTCGCATCTCGACAGTTAAAGCAATTTTATTATTATTATTATTATTATTATTATTATTATTATTTTGGAAAAAACGCACGGCTTTTTTTAATTGATGTTGTCTCCTGGACAAAAATGTAATATTTATAATTTTCCTGTTTTCAGGAAAATTTTCATAAACTACCAGCTCAGTACAGCACAACAACAACAACAACAATAATGTTGGAGTTTTAACTCTTTTTAAAAAGTTTTTAGCCATAAAAATGAACATGAACATAAAATCCCAATTAAAAAAATTTATAGTTTGAAAATTACGAAAAACGGTGGAAGAAACGCACCTGGAATTTCAAAAATTAAACAGCCCAACTGGCAACCCTGGAATATATACAGTACATACTTTTACTAATAGAATCAGGACACACTAAGTTCCTGATTTTAACTTGAATTATTGATTGCAGGCAGATCTCAATAAACGGTGCAAGATTTTTATCATATAAAAATGACCTGTAAGATATTTCTGGTGTACAAATTGATAAAAATACTAATGTTTCTTACAAGGGAAACTATATTATAAAATTGAATGTACAACAGCCAAAAAAAGGGGTCACCCCACATACTAACTCTGTGTCTAATCGTTGTATAACAAGAACGGAAAATCATGCGTCAGACACAGATTACGAAGCACTTTCCAACACTAATGAAGATATTGTTACGAAATTTAATATTTTTCGTACAGTGAAGTGAAATATCTAAATAAACAATTTAGAAAAACATAAACACAGTTAAAAAATATTTTCAGAAATTACTGTCTACAGACGATAATGGATGCGAATTATTTTCTTCAGTCTTGTATATGGTATATAGATTTTTATAGATTCTACACGTAAATTAAAATGGGATGCTTTTCTAACTGCGTGAAGGATATTGTCACATTACATAAAATTGTTAGAGTTATTAAACGACTATGCCAATAAAATAGTTTATTTATTAATTTATTTTTAATAAAATCAATTAAATAATATTTATTTAGAAATGTACGTAAAAGATGCTTAAAATTGATTTTCGTAGGTAAAAAAATAATTTCTAAGAAGATTCGATATGAATCCGATATATGAATATTAATCGAGAGACTGACATCAACGTCAAGAAGCGATTTTTATCCAATATTTGTATATATCGATATTTTTTGCTAGCCCCCCTATATGTATATGCTTTTATGTTTTCCTAGACCACTATCTGACATACGATGCATAAGTCATATGTTATTATTTATTAAGCTGTCTTATTTTATTGTGTTGTAAATAAATTCCTTCACCGAAGTGACACACAGTAAGACCTGTCAATAGAACTTTCATCATGTAACTTCGACCACGTGGATGGCTGTGGCTATCCAGTATTTGCAAAACCAAAACTAAAATTAAAATTTATACAAAAAACTGTTGTAATATCATAGGCTAATTGAAACTTTTGGCTTATTACAAATTGTACAGTCCTTTTGCACGGCGCGAGGCATAGATGACGGCAGCTATGGGCAAGATCTGGGTTAATGCCCACTATTAGAAATAAGAAAAGAAAAAAAAAAAACATAAGCACTCCGGGAGTGCCGACAGAAGTGAAAACATGAATTTCAATATATTATATATATATATATATATATTAATTATATATATATATATATATATATATATATATATATATATATATATATATATATATATATATATATATATATATATATATATATATATATATATATATATAATAAAATACCACTGTTTAATTTACATAAAAATAATATATAAATATATGTCAAATATAATATAAACCCACCCTACCTCATACCGAACTATACACAATACATGTACATACTTATATACATAGGTGTTGGTTACAGTAACAGTGTCGGGAGTTAAATGGTTTTTTCCCATCTCAAAAAATGTCCAACGCGCCTAAAGAAATTTTACCTTCAGATGTACAGAGGTATCGGTAACAATGTCGGTTACAGTAACAGTGTCGCGAGTTCAATGGTTTTTTCCCATCTCAAAAAATGCCCAACGCGCCTAAAGAAGTTTTCACTTCAATAAATTCTTCATCATTGCAACTGCATGTACTTTTATGAATACACCTCTTTAGGTCTTTTGCGTATCCATTATAATTAAACATAACACGGCCTAAAGGCTTATCATATTTAAATGGCTTAACTATTTTTACTTTACTCACTGATAGTAGATCATTGTACTTGTTTAAATATTTACCCAAAATTAACTCTTTTATAGCAATTCCCCACATAATCCAATATAAGATAGATCTTTTCTTCCGTACTTTTCTGACAGTTCTTTAAATTACAATATCTCTATAGATCCTTTTTCTTGATTCTATACCGCAATAAATCCAAGCCCAAATCGTTATTAACATTTCTTGTGCTAGATTGTAAAGTTGTTAAAGTCTCCGGTATCAATTTCTTTTTTATATTAAATATAATTCCCTTAATGTCATTTTCCCTTCGATTACCATCACAATTAAATATTGATTTATTTCTTTACAAGTATTGAGATTTTTCGAAGTATTCAAATTGATATTATGTCTAATATCACTACTGATAAGCTCTTTCCTTATATCATGTTTTATTTTGTCATAAATAGATTTTGTCAACATCGTTATTTATCCAGATTCCTACTTCTAAAATTCTGTAGGACATTCTTCTTGCACTATATATATATATATATATACTAAAATACAATTATAAATTTACACTAACCACACTATATAGCCAAAAACAAATAACATTATATCAACTGAACACTAAAATATAGCCAATTAAAACTATGATACAATTATAACCAAACACAAAATACTAACGAAAAACCAATACCAGGAAAATTAAAACTGAAGGCAGGAGGGCATGGCTAACGACATGCACTGCAGGGTTAAAACTGGTTTCCACGCAAGCAACGTCCCCCTTCTCCTGCCGAGATCAAATTAATTCAAACTATCAACCAAAACACTAAGCTACACACAGCAGTAACCAACCCTATCTGAACTCTTCGAACAACTGATCTAGACCACACTTAGCATTCAAAAATGAATTCAGTTCACTTCTATATTTACTTCTACCTATAAAATTAATCATATTTCTCCGTACAAAGTTCACAGGGTAACCCTGCATCAATGCCATGTTAATCCACTCCATGAATTCGCCAACTGCATCGCCAAATCTTGAACATAATCTCTCAATACGAACTAAACCGTTTGTAAACACATTTCTAAATGCTGAAATATGCACGTTCGATTCAAAATTTAAGATCTTTAAAGTTTTAAAATCGAAATCATTTCTCTTGTCAATGATTTGAATAATGTCCCTTGTTATCAAATTGTCATTCTCCAACTCTAAATTCACATACAGATAATTGATGTTTTTAATATTCTGGGAGGAGAGTTCTAGTTTTAAAGTATTTGGATAATATTTAAAATCTAGGTTTACATTTTTCCTTATTTAATCCAACTATTAAAACATCATCAATATACCTATAACTCAATATTTCTCTATTTAAAATATTGTTATTCTCATATATATGTAAGTACATGTCAGCAAAAATTGAACTGCAACTCCCCCCCCCCCCATTGGGATTCCACGAATCGGTTTAAATACTCTACTCCCCTCATACCAGTAATTCTCTTGCACTACCAACTGAAACAAGTTAATAAACCAATCTTATCGCTATCTATATTGCTGTTTTTGTTATAAAAATCTATAACCTTGTCCTTTAAATCCAGTAAGTTAATGGTACTGTATAGGTCTGCAAAATCATATACAAACAAACTCTTTTTGTTTTGATGTTTTTTCAATTTATCTAATAAAATGTAACTGTTCATTATAATAAATGTGGACTTCGTATTTAACACTATCTATCAAACACACTACTCAAAACTCCCAGCAATTTCTTATTAGCAGATTCTAGGTATGAACCATACCCATAAGTTACAATTCTAAATTTCACTGTTTTTTTGTGAAACTTTGGCACTATAATAAGATACGGGAAACGTTGACTTTTCTACTTCAACTTAACTTTTTTATATAGTACCTTAACCCTGTTTTCCATCACTGAAACTTTCAATTTCAATAGCTCATAGTTATCGCTGTTATTATAACTTTCATTTAATATTTCACTACAAATTTTTACAGATTAATGCATAACTTGTGTTAGCTTTATCGACATATGTAATTATAAATTTACTCTGATGCTCTTTAATAGATTTCGTTAACCTAGTATAATCCTCTTGAGACACCGTCACAATCTCTAACATATATATATATATATATATATTATATATATATTATATTATATTATATATATATAAACTTATTGCAAAAATTAACCATTGAAACAGAAGCAACTGACCATATGCAATGAAATATATTATATATATATATTATATATAATATATATAATTATATATTAATATATAATTACATAAATATTTCATATATTATATATTTAATTATATAAATATTTAATATATTATATATTTAATTATATAATATAATATAATATAATATAGTATAATACTACTGTTTAATTTACATAAAAATAATATATAAATATGTATTAAATATAATATATAAATAATTTTCATAAAAAACAATAACGCACAGGCAAGCATGGGGCGCGCGACGCGCCCGCCCCGTCCTACCTGATACCGAAGTATACACAATACATGTACATACTTATATACAGAGGTGTCGGTTACAGTAACAGTGCGCGAGTTCAATGGTTTTTTCCCATCTCAAAAAATGCCCAACGCTCCTAAAGAAGTTTTCACTTCAAATATACAGAGGTGTCGGTAACAGGTCGGTTACAGTAACAGTGTCGCGAGTTCAATGGTTCTTTCCCATCTCAAAAAATGCCCAACGCTCCTAAAGAAGTTTTCACTTCAAATATACAGAGGTGTCGGTAACAGGTCGGTTACAGTAACAGTGTCGCGAGTTCAATGATTTTTTCCCATCTCACAAAATGCCCAACGCGCCTAAAGAAGTTTTCACTTAAAAAAAAATGTGCATTAAATCTTACATTTGTATTCGATATCGTAATCTAAACAACCATTAAAATAAAAACAACTGAGTAAAAATACACAAAATGATAAAACTGTTCAAGGATCTTCTCCTTGTATCTTTGAAAAATAATCTCTTAATAAAAGAATAATAATCAGTCAATATGACAGAAAAAAAAATTGAATCCGAAACTTTCTGTAGTAATTTAGCGTAAATCGGTAGTAGAAAATTGAGTTCTTGAACTAATTCCTTATGACAGTCAACCTGACTCTCCAATTTTTCCCCTCAAATTAAAAACCTGGAAATGTTTATATATCCATGCATCGTGTTTGAGATCCTAGGGTTTTAATGAGAGATTATACGTTATGTCTAGTTTTATATATGGGCTAACTATCAAGCAGGGCGGTCGCTCTGCCAAGCCAAGCTATAAAAAAAGCACCAAACAAACAACGCCAAGAACTGGACTTTAGACCGCTACTGCTTACTTACAGCAATCAACTTTGCAATGTTAAATCGACCAAACATGACAGATTAAAATATCAGATATCAAATGAATCAAGCGTCATAAGGAAAAAAACGGAAACTAAAAGAATCTAATGAAGAAATTCTTCAATTTGAGACCAAACTCATCTTCATAAGTGATTTATAAACAGAGATATAGATTTTTTTTTAAAAACGTCGAGTTACTTAAAATGATCACTATTTTCTTCGTCAAACTTTTTGTTTCAAACAACCTACAGATTTAAATATAGGGCAGAAATGAAAAAGGATTGCATTTTTGGACAAGTAATAACCTAATCTACGTGCTTTTATAAAATACAGTGAAAAAATAAATAAATTTCTATCCTTAATTAGCAAAAAACTGTTAATTAACTTGGCAACTAAAAAATTATGCCAAAACAGAGATAAAACTCTGTCAACAACCGTGTACCATCTGTATTATAATAGCACAAATCAGTTACGGGTTAATCATATCAAATTTCATCTGCAAGTCAGCCATTTTTTCTGAAGATATCTTTTTTTTAATAAAACTTCATAATTATAAGAACACACATTTTATCAGACAATTAAATGTGACTGCAAATTGTGGCCGATGACTGTTTCCAACAGGAATAAGCAAGACTCCCTTAATAGATAAGACTTGACAATCCGGAAAAAGTCTATGGGAGAAAATGTCCGCGGTAATTGCCACTTATTAATTGACTTTCTCCGGAAAGTATCGCCGCCTGGTGGATACTACCGCAGAGTTGCCAAGTCTCCGGCTTTTTGAACACCAGTATATTTTTAGAGAAAATGTTGTTCTTTCAAATCCCAGAACTCTCCGATCAAACAAAACAAAATTGTCCGTACTAAAAAACTGGTATCCAAAAAGAGAATAGAAAAATCTAGCAGCTCTGCTACCGCATAGCTGCCAACTTTTACGCTTTTTTCTTACCACTAAAATTTAATAGAATTTTGTTCGTTATATAATCACACGATCTTGTCAATTTAATAAGATAAAATTTAGTATAAAATTTTAGTGGTAGGAATTAAGCGTAAAAGTTGGCAGCTATGCTACCGATACTAGTTCATAAGCAAATGCATAGAACAAATGGAGCTGTGAAAAAATTTCATGTCGAAAATACTCCTATTACTGACGATTGATGGCGCTAGTAGCAAGAGAATATAGCGGTCAAAGGAAACTTGCTGATTGTGAGGCCTGATACTATGATAAGGAGGCCTTGGGAATAAGAATGAGAAATTGCCGATTTAGAATATCGATCTGGGTGGCTTAGTGGTAAAACGTTAGCACGGTTCGCTGAAGGTCCCAGGTTCGAGACCTGGCGCAGGTCAATTTTTCACTCATGTTTGTTTAGTGCATTTAATTGTTTGATAAAATGTGTGTTCTTATAATATTGTAAAATAAAGTAATCAGACGCAGTGTTCATGCTTTTAATATATATAAAATTTACATTTTTAGAAAGATATTTAAAAAAATTAATTTTGAGGGAAGAGGTACCTTCTAAAATGTATACATTAAGAGTTATCGACATTTAAAATTTCTTTCCAAACGTAAACAAACTTTTCGAAAAGGAATTGAATATGATTAATATATTTCTATAAAACCACGGTAAAGGACAAGCATTTCGTTCGCAGGCTGAGATCCTTTGACGTCATTTTTCTATAAATTAATGGAATCCAGTTGTTAAATTGTTTTTGTTTTAGAAGTTAAGTTTCCTTTTAAATTTATTGTAAGAGTACAGTGTTTAATTGAATAAAATAATGTAAATCTAAGAAATTGCTAAGATATTTTGCTACTTTTCACCATTAACTACGTTTTACAAAGATTCGCCAATCAATGGGATTTAATGCTAATAATAAAAGAACTTGATATCACGTTGTTTTCAAAAGCAGCGCTGACGCGCTATGTACATATTCCATTTTTACTCACCTCATGGATTAGTCAATGATATTTTTAACGAAGGATAACAAGTATTATAACAAGTCACATTTAGTATGTTGTTTTTAAGGGTGTAATTAGTTTAATTGAAAAATCTACTGGTATTTCTAGTTAACCCTTTAAACAATAACTGAAAGTAAAATGTAATTTTGCATAACATTCTCATGTTAATTTCATAGAGTAGATTATTTATATTATGTATATTCTATTTTTTAAAAAAAGACATGATATCTACAAAAAATAACTTTTCAAAAGTAAAAAAACAGCCAAGCTTAAAAAAAAAAACGAAAGTTGTGGCTAAAAAATGATGTGATATCAAATTTCCAAGCTTTTATTATAGTACTTATTTAACTTTTTTCCATTAAATAAGTTATCATAATATATAAGTCGAGTGCTACGTATATGTTAATAGAAATCGTTTTCTCCTGTACTAAATACATCCTAACATGTTTCTGAAAATTCAATTTTTTTCAAATTATGCATGATGGGCTTGGCGGCCATCTTTCCATATTTCTAAGCACCCAAATTTCTAAAGTAAAAGCGTCATACGTTTGCAATGTGTCTTTTCAATGTGCAATTTGTTTATAACAATGTCGAACTTCAGATTTTAACTACGGACAGATAAATTGAGGAAGACTGATATTTTGATAAATGGATTTTTACTACTTTGAAATGATTAATTACTCTAAAAAATAAATCATAAGATGAATCCTTAAGATAAGTCATCATTATTTTAATACACAATTTTCAGAACATACAAGTCCATAAACGAAACGCTTAAAATATTTGCTTAAGTTACAATTTTCAACTTCGGATTTTAACTACGGATAGGGGTGCTTAGAATTTTGTGTATAATATGGAAAGATGGCCGCCAAGCCCATCATGCATAATTTGAAAAAAATTGAATTTTCAGAAACACGTTACGATGTATTTAGTACAGCAGAAAACGATTTCTATTAACATATACGTAGCACTCGACTTATATATTATGATAACTTATTTAATGGAAAAAAGTTAAATAAGTACTATAATAAAAGCTTGGAAATTTGATATCACACTATTTTTTAGCCACAACTTTCGTTTTTTTTTTTTTTTTAAGCTTGGCTGTTTTTTTACTTTTGAAAAGTTATTTTTTGTAGATATGGTATATACTATAGCTATATGGGCGCAACACAATGTTAAAAAAATCACCCTTTCACACAGACTAGCTGTAGGCTGTAGTATAATCACTTGCATAGCCATTGTTCTTGATAGCCATTCTTGATAACGCCATTCTCATACGTTGCAAGATAAAAATTGCAAACATAATAACTTAAGTGAATTTAAACACATTGGAACTTTTTCAAGTTTTTAGAAGTATGGCCACCATTGTAAAACCTGCTACCGGTGCCACAACGCATGGATAACTTGAAAATTATTTAACACTTTCCAATACCCCTGAAATATTCCATGTTTGTTGTAATGACCCTATGCCTCGTTAGGCGAATTGGAAAATATGAAATTATTTGCCTAAAAAGCCTGATTACACGCAGACATTCCAATATTCCTCATTTCTTGAGGGAGTAAGAAAAATAACGACTCGGATGACTTATAACAAATCTATTGATTTTTGCACGACGATAGGTGGTGAATACACACAGGTACATCATTTTTAATTCATACATCTCTTTTACAAACTTTATAACAACGCTCTCAGGACTGTTAGCTTCAAATGAGGAGGATAATTTAACAGTATCACTAATTTAACAACAAAATCAACAGTAATTCTAATAAAAGAAGTAAAGAAGTGAAGTAACAAGTTCAATTTAGATGGCTCTAATCAAGCGTAAAAAGGGATGAAATACTTTCCCAATTCAATAAAATGCAAGTTCTACACTAAATTCACAATGTTTCTAAAACAATTCTCTTTTCTAAAAGCACAATTCTCACTTAATGTTACACTACTAAATAGACTCCGTGAACCTGAATATTACATTATTCTAATTAGATTAAAACAGTATACCAACACCCAAACAGTATGCCAACAGTATCTTACCAACACCCGCAGCCTTGCAGTAATTACGCTCGCACATGCTTAGCTAACGCTTCAGTAATTCTAGCTCGGGAATCTTCCAGGACATGTTTTGACCACCTTATCGGCGAGATCCGCTAGAAATCCTAAGTTTCTTGCTAACATCTCAGCATACAAGATAAGTTTCATGTAATCTGCCAAATGGAAAAGGGTGATATAAGAGCCCATGTGGATCATAAAACACCATAGATACCCTGTTCTATCTTAACTTTTCCGAGTTATGGTGGATAGAGAAAAAAGCGTCAAAAATGTGTCGTCTAAAAAAACTCAAATTTGCAATGTTTCTGTAAAACCTACACGCAAAATATTTGGAAATGGCAGACAAATTCTTATAAGATGACACCATGTTCATCAGAATATCTGGATTTAATAGCGAGCTACAAGCGCTTAAACATTGGCGAAGGGCAAAATTAAATTTGTCGCCAAAATCTATAACCGGCAATATCTCGCAAACACCTTTCTAGTTACAATCGGTCAAATTTAACAAAACCTTGTTCATTCTACTAGCTTTCGAATAAGCCTACAATAAGCCAAATCGATTTTCTACTTCCAGAGACATTTCGTCTTTTATTGGAAATGCATCACTGAAATCACTCGAGATAGTATATTAAATTGACACATTGGGCATCATTACGTCCAACAAAATCCATTTGCAATGGCGTAACTCATCTTCAAGTGATCAACTTATCACTCAAGCAATCGACAGCCATTCCAAGTCAAACATTGAAGCTGAATCGTGTCTGGAAATATGAGTTTCGCACTTGCAAATGGATTTTGTTGGGCGTAATGGTGCCAAATGTGTCAATTTAATATACTGTCTCGAGTGATTTCAGTGATGCATTTCAAATAAAAGGCTAAATTTCTCCTGAAGTAGAAAACCAATTTGATATATTGTAGGCTTATTCTAAAGCTGGTAAAATGGACAGATTTTTGGTAAATTTAGAATTAGAAAATTGTAATTAGAAGGGTGTTTGCGATATTGCCGGTTTATAATTTTGGCGACAATTTGATTTTGCCCTTCACCAATGTTTAAGCGCTTGTAGCTCACTGTTAAATCCATATATTCTGATGAAAATGATGTCATCTTATAGGCATATATATCTTCTTTCTACATATGTGTTTATTTTGCGTGTAGGTTTTACAGAAACATCACAAATTTGCGTTATTTCATTATTGGTGCATTTTCTTCTATCCACCATAGTTTGCAAAGGGTTAGCGATAGGAATGAGTTTCAATAGTGCTTTATGATGCAAATGGGCTCTTATATCACCCCCTTTTGTTTGGCAGTTTACATCAAACTCGCACTATATATAGCCTCTATACTATCACAGTCACTTAATTAACCTATCTCTTCAAAATAACAGTGACAACCAATTTCGGAGATATTCACTCACTTTGTGAAACTTAAAGAAAAATAAAATAGATTTTTTATTCCCGTACAAAAAGTAGCGATTGAGCTACTTTTGCTTACATTTGCTTACATTTGCTTACGACATGTAGAACATTGTCGTAAGCAAAATCACAAAAACGTACTCGTCCACTACAGTACTTTTATAAACGACATGCTAGAGATATTGCCACATCTTCGTTGCTATATCACGTCACTTTTATAAATGCACCATGATAAATTACTACTTCACAAGAAATGCGAGTAAAACGAGACAGATACAGTTATACACGTATTTGATATATACGCCATATAATATAAGTAATTAAGTTTGAAGCGCGCAACTTTTATTCCTTGAACTGTTCAGACAAAATATTTCCGATTTATGCACATTTAATTAACAGTTTATTTTAAAATTATACGTAAAATGAATTAATACGAGATTATATTTATATTTATTGAGAAGTTTATTTTTAATTCCGTATGGTTACTTACTCTTGAACATATCATGCACTTCGTTTATAATTCAGTTGTGTTACGTTCCTATTTTTTGTACCTTTTTTAAAGATGATGTTAGTCTATAGTGGAAATTTAGGCAGGGTCTATTTGTGAAGCATGATTTATATTCTTATATTTCTTATTTATTTTCTGAACTATGTTAGAAATTCGGAAACATGTAGAAATTCGAGAAGATTTTTATAACTTTTAGCGATTTCTGATAATTTATCACAAATGACAGTGTTTAAAGAAATAAAAAATAAAAACAAATTGAGATAAGTACTTTGAATGCTGTCAATCCCCCCCCCCCCTCGTACATACAAGTATGGAATATTTAGTCCTTTACTAAAAATCTTTCTGTAGAGCATACTTTTAGATTTGTTTTTTCAAATTATATGAATAATTCGATTTATCAGATTAAATATGTGCAGCAGTGTTATAAAATGGCTTTAGAATATATACGCTACTCGATTTCAGATAATAGCTCTGTTGAAATACGGTACACTGGTTTAATTGACTTTGGCTTTAATATATTCCCAGATCCGTCACATGGAAGGTGCGTCGAATTTCACAATATACATACCCAAAGTACAAGAATTAGTTAGGTTAATGTACACGGCAGCACAATGTTATTCCCTATATGCAGCATCTAATGCATAAAAGATTTATTATATCGGCCCATTATATGTCCGCATTAATGATGTTTATTTTGTACAAGAATGGTGATATAGCTGTACATTTCAAATACAAAAAATATTTTTAAATTAGTATAGGTATATCTTCAATACTAAATGTTACAAAACCTTACTAGGCCTTCATTCGATTAAATTGACTTCCCGGACTACACAATTGTGAATCTCTATTTTTTTTCTTAAAAAAACCTTTTTTTTTTACTTTACTTTTATATAGCTGAATGTTTTTGCTTTGGAACAAAACCCATAAATAGCAGTACTGATGCTTAATTCTTCATAAAATAAATCTTATTACTTACTCATCATACGTAGAATAGGGTAAGTCTTGTAATCGTTTTAAAAAGTGAAAAAAAATTGACGGATTTACACATTTAAGACACTGGAGATTCCAAAAAACATATTTTCAGAGAAAAAAAAATGCCGTCCGTCTGTCGATGTGTCTGTAAACGCTCTATCTCCCGAACAAATCGAGATAGAAACTTGAAATTTGGTATGTATTTAGTATGTAATAATGAGAAGAAGTCTATTGAATATCAGTAACCTCGATTATACGGAACTATTTTTTTCAGAATCTCAAAATATTCGTTCTGATAAAAGGCATATACATTTTTTTAAATTGTTTATTTTAAGGAGTGAATATAAAAGACAATCAAAAAAACATAAATTTTACATAAAGAATGAAGTCGATCGGATAATGAGTTGCCGAGATATTTGTAATCCTATTTCCACACTCTTCGAATTTCCATGATCCTATATTTCATTCAAATTTCAATTCAAAGATATATTTTAATTGGAAATGAGACGCTTAATCCGTTAGTTAATAAACTAACTGTTAGTTAATAAAATTATCAATTTTGGAGTTATAAGCATGTTTCTTTTACGCAATTCAGTAATAGAGCATTTAAGGTTTATGACGTCATCAAGCCACGATTTTATTCGAATTGCAATGCATTTTATAAATAGTTTGCACATGTTTTATTTTCATATTTTATGTTACGCATATCCATGATGGGTAAGTATTACGGTGGTCCCCAACGACTAGTTTTCATCTGAGTTTTCAAAATGTCTTCAAAAGAGTATGGCTAAGAAAGCAAGTAATTTTCATATTTATTTCACTCAAACCTCTATAATTTAAAAAAAACGTTGAGGATTTATTGATCATTACACAACTTCAGAAAAAGGGCTCTTTCTGACATCTACGGAGACATTTTGTTTGTGCAAATGCAATGAATGTGTATTTATTGATCATTACACTTGTTTAAAGCCTTTCAGCTTGTTATTGCGTTAATTCAGGTTACTTATATTTAAATTGATATTTTAAGGGGATTAGTAGTTTTATATCCATATTTGTAATCCTAAATCACCAGCCCTTAAAGTATCAACTTCAGAAAAAGGGCTCTTTCTGACATCTACGGAGACATTTTGTTTATGCAAAAGCAATGAATGTGTATTTATTGATCATTACACTTGTTTAAAGCCTTTCAGCTTGTTATTGCGTTAATTCAGGTTACTGATATTTAAATTGATATTTTAAGGGGATTAGTAGTTTTATATCCATATTTGTAATCCTAAATCACCAGCCCTTAAAGTATCAACTTCAGAAAAAGGGCTCTTTCTGACATCTACGAAGACATTTTGTTTGTGCAAAAGCAATGAATGTGTATTTATTGATCATTACACTTGTTTAAAGCCTTTCAGCTTGTTATTGCGTTAATTCAGGTTACTGATATTTAAATTGATATTTTAAGGGGATTAGTAGTTTTATATCCCTATTTGTAATCCTAAATCACCAGCCCTTAAAGTATCAACTTCAGAAAAAGGGCTCTTTCTGACATCTACGGAGACATTTTGTTTGTGCAAAAGCAATGAATGTGTATTTATTGATCATTACACTTGTTTAAAGCCTTTCAGCTTGTTATTGCGTTAATTCAGGTTACTGATATTTAAATTGATATTTTAAGGGGATTAGTAGTTTTATATCCATATTTGTAATCCTAAATCACCAGCCCTTAAAGTATCAACTTCAGAAAAAGGGCTCTTTCTGACATCTACGGAGACATTTTGTTTGTGCAAAAGCAATGAATGTGTATTTATTGATCATTACACTTGTTTAAAGCCTTTCAGCTTGTTATTGCGTTAATTCAGGTTACTGATATTTAAATTGATATTTTAAGGGGATTAGTAGTTTTATATCCATATTTGTAATCCTAAATCACCAGCCCTTAAAGTATCAACTTCAGAAAAAGGTCTCTTTCTGACATCTACGGAGACATTTTGTTTGTGCAAAAGCAATGAATGTGTATTTATAGTGTTATTTTAACTTCATGTAGCAAGAGGTTAAAATGTATAAATTGTCTTCCCGGGTGAAATTTTCTTTGTCCCATCTACGTTTTACACGCAGTGGTTCTAAACGTTTTAAGGATAGGTTGAACAATGATTCATAGATGAATGAATTAAAATTTAACTTTTAACCGTTGAACCCGGTGACTCAAGAACTTCGATTTGAAAAAATATTTACTCAGATGTTAGAATACATCATTTAAAGCATGTAAAAAATAATTTCAAAAATTTTGAACATAAAAATAAAAATTATTGACTGAAATGTACTTTTTCCACGTGTACAATAAACAGAATATTATATATTTCTTGTAAATATTGTCAATTTTGTAATACATAATTGTAACGTATACGAAAATACCTTTGTAAAAAATCTATTTTTGGACGTCTCCAGCCTTTTTAATTTGACAAAATTTACAAAGTTCATTTTAGAAATAACGATGTGAAACCGCTGAAATGATAAATAAAACTTTGGCATAAAAAAGTAACTCCATATCGCCATCTGTTGAGAATTCTATGACCAATTTATATTAACTGCTGTGCTGGGAAATAGCTGCAAGAAATGGAATCGTTTGGAGAATGGAATGTTGCAGATAGAATGTTGCAAGAAATGGAATGTTGCAGATATGCAACGCGGTTATACAAAGAGTTAATAAATAAATTCAGTTCTAATCAACTAGTACATTTTAATAAAAATATTCATTAAAAAAACAGCTGGATACTTAATAAATCTGGGTTATTTATAATTACTAAAGATCCTATTGAAGTGAATTTTTCTTTTCCTACATATATAACAATTATTTACTTTTCCTATAACAAATGTTTTGCAACACAATTTAAATAGAGAAGCTTCCCATTGCACGCATCTTGTTTTGTAGTAGAAAGGAGGCATTTTATTTTTCCTTCAGACATTTTATTTTTACGAATTTCATTTATATATAAACCCGATAATTTCATTTTTGTGAAAATACAGAATGCGTCAGAAAAATGCATACATACACTGTTTAACCGGTCATAACTTTCTATTTTGTTTTTCTTTTCAAAGTGTAATTAATTGGAAATAATGAGTGGATCAAGATTCACTTTTGAAAAAAAGAAAATTTATTTTAAAATACCATTGTAAGCATGAAAATGTAGCAGAAGTACAAAAACAATATCGCAGGGAATTTCAGGCAGATCCACCTATGCTACTTATAATTCATTGGATAAAATATAAGTTCGAAATGAATGGCTATTCATAGACAACGTTCCGGAACCGCAATTGAGCAGGAATGCACCACAACACCAAACGAAATGTTTGTTGAAGTTTCTTAATCAATAACTAACCCTCATAACCAGTGTATTGACCGAACGGTAATCATTTTGAACATCTGCTGTAGTAGGAAAAGTTATACATTTTATGTAGATTCTTTTGCAATTTAAATATTAATTATATGTGAATAAAAAATAGAGTAATAATCATCCAAATTGTGTATACATTTTTCTGACGCACCCTGTAAATGAATATTTCTTTTTTTTTAACATTGCTTTTAATGGAATAATGTTGGTAAGTTTCAAATTAATTTGGCATAAACTTTTTCTGATAATGTTAAAAATGTGATTTAAATAATGAGCGCTATTCGGCATACGGATATTAAAGTATTCGGCCTTAAAGAATTTTCGGTTTGAATGCCAAATAAGCAGGGTAGCCGGCAATAGCCGGATATTTGCTATTTCCCTACAAGTAAAGCAGCAAAATCGTATTCTTCTACGACGTATTCTTGATGTAAATGGATTTTTATATAATGTAGAACAACATGTGAAATATTTTTAGTAGTGGAATTCTACCTCTAAAACTATTGGTTTAGGATTAAGCTATTGATTAGCCATAAAAAGGAACAACCTGTATATTGCACAATATACTACTTTAACGGTAGGAAACATGAGGGGGGGGGGGTGTAATTGGAAATATAATCTGTAAAAATCCTGATTCAGAAAAATGTCTATGACCTACATTTTGATATTTACTCGCGTGTGTTAAAAAAAAAAAAAAAAATGCAGTACATAAGCTACAACACAAGAAAGATCATAATTTTAACTCTTTTTGCAAAGTGTTTGTTTTATGCATAAAAATCAAAATGAAGTTAAAATCCCTATTAAAAATAACAATTGTTTGAGAATTTCGAAAAACGGCCCAAGAAACTGTAACAAGGGAAAAATTTTTACCGTGGAATTCTGTACAATACATAATATTATTTAGTAAAATCAAGACGCACTGAGTTCCTGATTTCAACTAGAATTTAGGTACTTTTGTTCGATTAGCAGTGCAAGATTTTCTAAATATAAAAATAACTTTCAAGATATTTCTGGTGTTAAAATTGATAATAACTAATGTTTGTAATAAAAGAAAATAAATTATAAAATTGAACTTACATTCGGGAAAATAAAAAAGAGATACACCACTTCCGTAAAAACGTATCATCGTATAAAAATGTGACTAATATCAATTGATTAATAATAACGTCTACCAATTAATGTTATACTTAAATTATGCTTCCGGGGTGAAATTGTAACAAACTTTAAAAATTTCAATACTAATACCTAATTTTGACAACATATTTGTATTCTTCAGTAATTTGTTTCTTTAGATGCCAAATAGAAAGTCAAACAGTCAAATAATTTAGGAATTATGCAAAAGTAAAATTTTGAACTCATGTTGGGTTTATTGTATTTAACTGTACCTGGATAATATGTTCTTAAATTGTACTTAAAGTAATCAGTCGTATTGTTTATAATATCTGATTGATTTATATATAATATCTGATTGATTTATAATTATATAATCAGTCGTATTGTTTATACAGACAAAATATTTTCGATTTATACACATTTATTAAACAATTTATTTTGAAATGTATGTGTAAAATGGAAGCACGAGATTATATTTATATTTGTTGACAAGGTTATTTTTAAATCCCTTATGCTTGAACATTCATGCACTCCGTTTATGATACAGATGTGTTACATCCTTGTTTTTAGCAGCTTTTTTAAAGATTTTTATTCCCGAATGTTGGAAATTGAAGCATGATCTATTTGTGAAGCCTAATTTATATTTCTTATTTATTTTCTAAAATATGTCAGAAATATGGAAATATGTAGGAATTTCAGAAGCTTTTTTTTTTCAAATTTAGCCATTCCTGATAGTTTAGAACAAATGAAAATGCTTAAAGAAATAAAAACAAAAAACAAATTGAGAAACATATTTTGAATGTTGTCTATCCCTCACCCCTACATGCTAATTTTAAATTTTTACTCCTTTATTAAAAATCCTTCTGTAGAACATGCTTTTCGAAATTCTTTCAAACTTATGAATAATGCGATTTATACCAGACAAAATCTATGTAGTAACATTACGATATTATAAAATGACTGTACTATAGTCACGCAACTCGATTTCAGGTAATACCCCTGTTGAAATACGGTACACTGGTTTAATTGACTTCAGCTTTAATATATTCCCAGAACCGTCTCGCATGGAAGGTGCGTCAAATTCCGCAATATACATACCATAAGTACAAGGGATATTTAGGTTAATGTACAGAGTTACACACAAATGCACAACATTATTTCGTATGTGTAACATCTAATGCATAAAACATTTACTATTATGTCGGCCCATTATATCTCCACATTAATTATATTTATTTTGTACATGCATTATATATACCCCCAAAATTCAAATACAATATTTTTTTAATATAGATATATTTTCAATATTAAATATTACAAAACCTCACTATAAGTCTCCCCTCGATTAAATTGACTTCCCGAACTCGTGAAATTTTCTCTGCCCAATATATGTTTCATAGACATCCACTGGTTCTAAAATTACACTAGTTTACAAAAAAAAAATTTTTTGTTCATGAAATGAAACATATATTATTTATGTAGGCTATGGACGGTAGTTAAAAAAATATTTTTTTATTTTTTGTAGCACGTCACAATTCTGAGATATGAAGGTCTTTGTTTTTTATCTACCCGCAATTGTTTAAATACGTTTATCGTTTCGTTTTATTTTGTAAACAACTGTGTAATTCCAAAGTCTTATTTTTAGATAAAAATGTCATCTAGAGTGTGTAAACTACATCCAAACCGATTTTGTTAAGTTTCTGGCAAAATTGTCCAGTTAAATCGTGGTTTTCCTATAACAAAACCATTGCAAGAAGCCTATTTACATTACTTTGGATTTCCGGTGTCAAATCAAGATAATAGTTGGGTTCCTCATGTGATTTGCACTAATTGTAGATTGGTCCTCAGCTCCTGGTATTCAGGTAAAAATACATCACAAAAATTTGGTAAACCAAATACAGGTTTCACATACACATAAAACTTATCAACACCAATTTATATCAAGTTTTAATCTAAAGTTTTATTAAGTTCCGCGCGCTAGTTCTTGAGATATGAATATAGCTAAAATCCTGTAAAATCTGAAAAATGCTGCGTATTTGCCACCTGTTGGGAGATTCACACCAAAACCTGATCAACAACAACTTATGTCCACGTGTAACTGAATCTAAAGTTTCCTGAAATTCTATGCATTAATTTCTTGAGATATAGTTACCATGAAAATGATGAAAAATGTAGCATAGTAGCGCCACCTGTCGGGATATGTACACCAAAACGTAATCAGCGTCTATTTATGTCATGGTTTATCAGAATCTGAAGTTTGATAAAATTCTTTGCATTAGTTCTTGAGATATAACTATTGTGATGATCGTGAAAAATGTAGCATAGCAGCGCCACCTGTGGCGCAATTTTACACCAAAGACTAATCAACATCAATTTATATCAAGGACTAATTGAATCTAAAGTTTTATTAAATACCGTTCATTAATTCTTGCGATAGAGAGCCAACAAAATTTTTGTCACATACAGACAGACAGACTCACAGACTCACGGACATACATTTTCTAAAAGCAGTTAAATCGTCTAAGGATCATCTAAAACGTATAAATCCGTCGAAAATCGGAAGTCGAAAATTTTCATGAATCCAATACTTTTTTCTTGTAAAGATAGAAGAAAGTAAAATAAATGTTTTGCAGTTCAAAAATGTTGTTCCCCTGGGATATGTACGTGTATTTGAATCGCCTTACGGTGTTCTAGGAAAACACAGGGGAAAAAAAGATTTTTAATGAATCAATTGACAAGACCGCTTTCAATCTTGAGAAGAGTTCGTGTCTCTCTTCTTCGTCGTCAGTAGTATCTTCATTTTGTTTGTATTATTCACTGGGAAGAAAACTTTTCATTTCATCTTTTTTTCTGAAAAAGGAATTTGATTATGCTTGTAAGAAGATTACAGCTGCAATTTGGCTCAGTATTTTCATTTTAGCTTGATCAGTTGTAGAGTATGAAACTGTGGCATAATAATTTATTCTCTGTTAATAGATCAGCTGTATCACTTTCGATACATTTCCTTACACATAGCTTTATAAAATTAAGAGTTTTTTTTCAGATATTGAATTTTGTAAATATATAACAAATTATAACACTTAGTAATAATATACTTTTTTTTATTGGTAAAAGTTGTAAAATACAAACTGTAAAATAGTATTCAAAAAAACATTTCCTCGATGCAACATCGTTTAATTTACCAAAATTATGGGTTGAGTTACTCCATGGTTACGAATATGGAAATAAACATCGAAGTAAATATATATATATATATCAGGCCCAGTCTGAAAGAGTACGTGAAAAATTGAATGATGGTGTTTCAAATCATTACATCATAGACCGTGTAACTACAGAATATTCTTATTTGTTTTGATAATAGCTTCAATGGAGCCGAAATATGTAAACACTCTATTAAAACACTCTCTCGCCCCTTCTTGTCGCCAATTTTGAGCTTAAAATGAAAATATACTAACGGTTATGGTAACCTAGTTTAAAATTCACGCCATCACATTCGAAAAAGGAAAATCTTTGGCGAGAATGGCAAATGCACCTTTTCGACACTTCGCATCTATCGCTCAGTTTGATCACAGTTAATTAAAAAAGCTCCCAAAATGCATGGCCCGGAACCACCCGAATTTAATCATGTCTTTCCTGAACTCCGGTACAAAAAATTTATGCTACACGCACCTGTGTGAAATGTCACCCTGGCTGTCTATGTCTCTCATCTGGTACTTTATTTCACTATCATTGGATATGTCCAAAGAATTGTCTGTTACCAGTGGTTGAATGCAGAATGTCATCTCAAATAAACAGAGGAATGTTTCATAGTGCTTGCCTTTATTTCTCTGGCTGTGCAGCGTCTTCTAATTCACATTCCTTGTAGGATCCCGGACTTTTCGGCTATTGCGGATCATAGCTCAATCGTGCTTATTCATGCCTGAAATTACTTCTTCCTATAGATAGTGCTGCACTGGCAAACGTTACGATTGCCTGTATTGAAAGAAAAAATTAGTTTTGCTTGGCAAAGAGCAACTCTGCAAAAAATACTAAGCGAAATCAGATTTACTTGGAAAAAAACACAAAACAAAACAAAAATTCTTATGGAACGATCAGATATTATTTTGGCAAGAACAAAATTTTTAAGAACCATCAAATACAAAGAAGAAAACCGACCTCTTACTTACACCGATGGGACCTAGGTTGACAGTAATCTCACATTTGGAAAATGTTGGCAGCCAGCAGAAATTTTGGGAGTAAATGAAACTGGAAATGCATGTCGTCGTATTTTTGTTTTATGTGCTGTCGCCAAAATGAGTTTTTTACATAATTCCAATTTACTTTACAAAGCTAATACAACTAAGGAAAACTACCACGGGCAGATGAATTCAACGATTTTTGAAAAATGGGCCCAAGAAAAACTCGTACAAAATCTGCCTTCTAATTCAGTGATCATTACTGATAATACTCCTTATCACCCAATAAAGTTAAAAATACCAGCCATTTCATCACAGAGAAAAGAGCAAATAAGAGTCTTTCAAGGAATAATATTTATTTATGTTCTTGGAGCAGAAAAATTTAATTGCTATAGCAGTGGCGTCTCGTAACTGGCATTATTTGGGGCACTAAATACATGTCTGCCAAATTTACTTTTTATTACCACTATTTTTTAAAAGAAAATTTCCTTGGATATTGGCAGAAAATTCTGCCATTAAATAGATAATAAATTTCTTTAAAAAAAAGAATGGTTCGAAAGAATGGATCTTTCGTGTATGTATTTAATGCCCCAAAAATAGTCAATCACGAACAGCCACAGATTGGCTAGATATAGTGAAACGAAATACGTCAAATGTTAAAACGTACAAATTTGATTCTATGATTGAAGAACATGGTTATTCAGTATTGAGACTACCCCCCCCCCCTATCACTGTGATATTAATGCGATTGAGTACGTGTGGGCCGAAATTTTAAAAAAAAAATTACGTTCGTAGACACAACACTACAGGGGATATTGCAATGTCAAATTTGTTCAGCATATCAGGAAAAGCTATAAGCAGCAAATCATTAGAAAATTCGAAAAAAATGTCGCAAACATGTAGCTAATTTAGAAAAAGATTACTAGGATAAGGATGGAATAATAGAAGAGTTACGTGACCCAGTTTGTTTCTCCGTTAATTCCGACAGCGAAACTGAAAGTGATTCTGAATACTCTTCTGGTTAAATCATCTATTGATAAAACTCCAAAATTTTGTTTTTTTTACTTAATTTCCAAATTATGCTAGGTAATGTTTCTGCTATTTTCTAATTCAAATTATGTCGGAATAAGTAAACAATGCTTTCACTTCATTTTGATCAAAATGTTTTTTTATATATTTGATTATTTTCTTTATTTTTCATATATGATATTAATTTGTTTTTTATTATTAATATTACAAATCAATTTTTTGCGTTATTTTACATGTATAAACTGATTCATTTTAAGTTACATACAATAATAATAATAATAATAATAATAATAATAATAAAATCTTTAGCAGTAAACAAATTATTTATTCAAAACTGCGTTCGCCAAGCAAACTACGAAAAATAAACGTACGTCATTCTACCTGGCGCCCCTAATAAATAATGGATGGAACCTTTCCGGCTGATCGGTATAAATAATGGATGGAACCTTTCCGCCTGATCGGTAGTAGAGCAGTATTTACATTACTATGTAAAAGACCATTTGGAAAGATGGTCTTCTAACTCGATCACAGAACAACAAATGAATTCCAATTGCTTAAAAAATAATAATAATTTTATATAAATATCATGCTTAATTTTTCTGGGATTAATAACTTTATTTAATACTATTTTTTAGAAGACTCAAAGAGATAAATAACGTCTTACTAATAGTCTATACTAATAGTCTATACCATTGGTTCCCAAACTTTTGGGCTCGCGGAGCCCTTTTTGGAAAGAATTTCTAAGGCGGAGCCCCTTAACCCCACGGTACTCTATGGTTTACAAATGAATATATTTTTTTTATGCCCATGGAGCAGAGAAAGGTCTGCTGGATAAGAGCCTGAACCAGTAGTTTCCACTATGGGGCCAAGGTTCTCAGTTTGACGCTTTTCTTGATAAAGAAACTTTTTATTTATGCTAGAAATTTTGAAAATCAAATTTTCTATTATTTAACACCTTATCAGTTTTATTTAACATTACTATTATTGGACACAGTAAATTAAAAATAAGGACAAAAATCAACTTTTTTTGTATTAAAATATTTGCTTTGTATAATCGAGATATGTCTGCCAAATACAGAAAAAGTTATAGTTAAAAATTTGTAGTTTCTGAAAGCTTTTAGTAACGAAGAAAACAAACTCTTCTTACCCGAGCGAAGTTCAAGCGTTAAGGGGTTATTGGCATCCATTTTTAAAATAAAAAATATTCTTTCGGGATTTCCAGTATGAACTCGGAAATGAAGATCAAAATGGTAACCCTGTCTGCCCAATGCGTTGCATTGGGGCTTACATGAAACTATTATTATTTATGGCGAAAACCACACACATACAGAAAAAATGTAAGTTGTAGCATTTTCGTTTACAAAGAGAGACATTTGTATAATCCCAATAGGTTACTCGCAAAAAGAAAGAAAATGCGTAGTCCCAGTCGCCCATGAGTAATTATATAATACGTTTTCGCTAGTCCCGAACACGCGTAACAGAATCATGCGATTACGGATTATTTTTTTGTTCTTCATTACGTTTCTAGCACTTCTAAACATGCAACGAATACGAATCGCCTCTGAACTTCTTCTTTTGAATCATTTTTTAAAAATACATTTAGAAGCAGATCATCGTTTTAGTGTCTAAGTGGGCGGGCAAAATCTATAACCTGTATTGTGAGGTGCAGCATCGTTCACATTTTTGAAGTATTTAGCTATTAATTATAGTTTTGAAAGAAACTTTCTTTCACCATTATTTTTGCCTCAAAATAGATATACGGTTTTTTAACCCTACACATGTTTAAAGAACTGCAACTAGTAGAAAAACTTTACAAACAAAACGGGATATATGTGTGGGGTTAAATCTATATCAAGGCGGGTACTCATTGACAAAAAGTCTCAGCAAGAAGTGGAGCTGAGCAAAAGTTTAGGTTGTTAGTACGGTGACAAATGTAAAGAACCAATATATATATATATTAAAATTGCTACAGCCTTATTTCTGATAGGAAAATTTGGCATCATAACATAAGAATCTTAGCCAATGCCGAGACCAATTAAAACAAAATTTTAAAGAGGGGTTGTTAAGTGATACAAGATGTTAAAAAATGCGTTTTCAGCAACATACATTGCTTTAAAAATTAAGTACAATTATGTAAAACAGCAAAGAAAATTTAAATAACTGAGAATTAATAAAAATAAAATAAACTAATGAAAGGAATTAAAGTTACAGAAAGAAAAAAGCAAACTATATACACAACGTATATAAATATTAAATGAATCTAATGAGGTGTTTATGATAGACACAAGATGTTACAAAAAAAAATGGCGCTTTTAATCAACAAGCAGTGTTTACTATGAAAAATAGTATAGAAAATTTAAATATACAAATAACATAAACAGATTCAAGAAATTAAAGTTATAAAAAAAAAGAAATATATATATACAGTATACACAAATGTATAATGAATCTAATGATGGGCTTTAGATCATACAAGATCTTATAAAAATGATGTTTTAAGCGACTAACATTGTTTTACTATGAAAAACAGTAGAGAAAATTTAAATAGAAGTGTAAAACAAAGGGTTTTCTTTTTTTTCTAAAATATAAATAACTACCATAAGCAAAATGCTCGGCTCAATATAACCGCTAATTAGAATAGAAATGTTTCTGAGAAATGTGTCTTCAATTAAATGTTACAATAACCGGTGTTGAGGCGATATTATTGAAATCACCAAGAACAACAAAATAATGTTAACATTATTAATAGGACATTATAAAGTTACAATAAAAACACTAAATATTACACTAATAAAAATGTTGGAATATATTATAAATTACAAGAGTAAGTTGAATAATATAAAATTACAAGTGTAGTTTGAATAACTATAAAATAAAATTTACAGCCCAAGCAATTATGAAAATGAAATAAATATTTATTTCGTAAATACATATGTTCCATTTTCACGAACAGGGTGTCAAAATTAATTACAACTTTTGAAAAAATGAATAGGTGAAAAAAAATTGAAACAGTTTTGAATTCTAAACTGAAATAGAAAACGAAATTTGAGATTGAACCACTTAAATTAAAATATTAACGAAAAGCGAAAACCAATTATAAGTTTATCACTGAAACAAGCAAAGCATACCTAACACATTTCTCAGTAAATGTTGCAAGTAATGAAGCATAAAATACCTCATTTTAACGATCGCAAAGAGTAAAGCGAAAGAAAATGAACAATTTGAAACACACTTACCTCATTAGGAAGTTAGAACCTGGTTACTAAGCAAAAAAGAACAAAGTATAAACATATGAATAGGTGGACCTCCAAATAACTGAACTGTTCTTCCCTTTGTTCGGCAAGCAGAGGTAACAGTACTGGCGCGCGCGCGCGCCTTTGCTCTTTCAATTCACGTTGTGCATTCGATTCAGAATACTATATTTGTGGTTTATTTTGAATCGAATTTTTAAAACACATTAAATGCAGAAACATAAAATAAAGTAGTTCAACCCAAAAATATTATATAGAAAATAGATACATGTATAATGCAAATTTATATATCATTAAAAAATTATATTATAGTGTTTTTCAGCCCGGTGATAGAAGTATTTAATTTTGCCCCACACTCACACAAAAAAATACTACATACATTCGAAAAATTGTCCCTTGCAATATGTTAATTCTTTTCATGTTTTGTTTATTTTCCTGGAACGTCGCGGAGCCCCACGGGCTCCTTTAATCCACGGCTCCACGGGCTCCACACTTTGGGAACCTCTGGTCTATACTAATAAAAGAAAGTTTCGCTCTGTGTGGGTGTGTCTCTTGGCGATGGCTAGGAAAATCTAGCCCACCTAGAAGCCTGAAATTTTAGATTTAGGTAGTCCAAACCCCCTCCTGGTGCACCTGAGCCTCAGAATTTTAATATTTTGAAAATTAGAGTAGTTATTAATTAAAAACTGATCAAAGATCACAAATAAAAAATCAATCTTCGAAATCTGCTCGGGCATGCTCAGAAACCAATATCCATATCTTCGGGAATAGAAGAAAGAAAGCACGCGTCATCCCGTTTTCTTATTAAATTTTTCTAAATTCGCCATGGGCGAACGGCTAAAAATATGGAATAGCCGTTTACCTATTCTCGAAGAATGTACTTTTACGTCTCGAACGATCCGGTTGGTTTGAAAAAAGCTTGCATTTAACACTTTCAAAAAAAGTAATCAAGAAGCATCGAATTCATGTTTTTTTATTTTCTCCCATTTTCCGAGCCTTACATCCACCGGACTACAAGAGATAGAGAAAAATGAAGGTCACCAAATTAAAGAACTGACTTTGCCCTTTTCAAAGCCACCTTTGGTTTTGGTAAAAGTATATTTTCTGTATGCCGTTTCGCGATTTTGGCAATATTTAAAAATTTGCATCGGCGGTTCAGAGAAAGGTACGAAAAACTAAAAATACCAGACAATACCTACATTTATTCTTTTTCGATATCTGTATTCGTTTTTGAAAAATACGAATATTAACTCTTCGAAAAAAATTCGCGCGCAGGACTCAGTTTTGCAAATTCCGATTTTCTGCGATATATAAAACCTGACATCGGCTCTCTAAAATAACCAAACAAAAAACAAACACACCTAAAAACATCTACGTTCTAACGGGTTCAGGCAGAAACCTTTAGTTTAAAAATAATTCATGTTAACCCTTTCGAAAACGTTTTTTACCATAAGTCAATTTCGCTTTTTTAACTATTTCTCCTACTTTAAAAATTCGAATCGGCATTTATAAACCAGATACGAAAAACTAAAACTACCGTGCCTAATTTGCATTTCTTTGTTTTTTACAATCTGGTATCCGTTTTAAAAAAATTTAATTTTAACCCTCCGAAAAAAAATCCTTTCCAAAACTCACTCACGCGATTGTCGTTTTTCGGTCCAGGTTTAAAAATCGGCATTGACTCGAGAAATGCAAATACGGACAAACAGTAGGCTCCAGATCATAGACACGTCCATTTTCTTCTAAACGCATTGTTGGGTTTTAAAAAATATCTACATTAACCCTTTCGAAACCGATCGTTTACGTAACCCACTTTCGCGATTTCCGCTATTTTGTCAGTGTTTACCCAGGGTTAGATTTCAGTTCTATTAGGAAATTTGGTTGGGTCGAGTTGTCTGAAAAGGCCTCTACCAGAACAGATCGTGCCCCTGGTAGCAGAAGGTGGAACTATAGGAGTATCTCTGGTTTTATGGGCCCGATTACGACGTGATTTGGCTGATTCGACTTGATATCTATATCCTTAGATATTTTAGTTGCACTTTCGACCACCAGAGTGCGTTTTCCGATCGTGGGTTCTATGAGTCCGATTACGACGGGGTTTGCCTCATTCGACTTGATTTCGATAGCCTTACATATTTCAGTCATATTCGTATAGAACAGATTATTATTATCTCGGGTCCGACCAACGCCGGTCGTGTTAGCTAGTATTACATATATATAGAGTGACTTTAAGAAGTGGTAGTGAACACCACAACAAACAATCTTCATATATGTCACAACTAGTATAGATTATATATTTTCGTGTAGGTGACAATAGGGGATCACATCTATTTATTTAATCCAAATTCGGACTTTTGCTTATAACTTTAACAATAATGACAATATTTTAACGATATTTTGGTCTGAGCTTTCTTTATATAAAATGTAAGCATGGAATGGTAAACGTGGCTACCATCCTCATCCAAATAATGCTGAATTAGACACTCCCTATTTCCGAATGTAATTGAAAGTTCATATGGTTTGACTTACCGAAACATTGTCATCACTTTTCATATCATTTCACACAAAACAAGATAAGTCTGTTGAAAATAGATTTCAAAATATTTCTTTATATTAGTTATAGTTGTGAGCAATAGTTTTGTTTTGATTATAGCGGGACACCCTGTATTTGTATGTGAAAAAAAATGGATTACGACTCTCATTTTCTATACAAAAAATGTTTATTTCTGTGTGCAATACCACCTCTTAAAGTTTTTGTAATCTTTTTTTTTAATTCTATGTATTTTTTGCATGTAAAATAAATCACATATATCATGTTTTTTATATAAAACTAGCTGTTACCCGTGACTTCGTTCACGCAACATTAAAAGAAGAATAAATACATTAATTAAGCAAAATATTTTTCTCCCAATAATTAAAAACGTTAATAATTAACTAACTATTTATCACATTTCATAAAGACAATACGGTATTTATTATTATAGGAACCTTGACATAACTCAGTCTTAAAAAAGTTAAATTTTGTGCCAAATAATCGCGAAAATGAAATTGCAACCAATGCAAAAAGGAGGGCCAAATAAAATCGTGGAAATAGACGAATTGGGTAAAAAAAACTGTCAATTTTACCTGATAAACAATTTTACTTTTAACGCCTTTGTGAAACGTTTAAACAGCCATCCTTCAAAAAAAACAAAAACGTTAATTAGAAATAGTATATGCTTTTTCTTTAAATTCAATTTTGCCTCCTTGGTTTAATATATAGTTGAAACAAATCTTGTTTTCTAAATGATAGTATATTGGCAGGCAATTTTTGTTCTCCAGAATAAATTGATTTATGAAGTTTGAATATGTGAAAATATGTTTGTATTTTTCGGATAATTTACTGAAATCAAGATTTTGTTTTCACCATCTATTCAAAGTGAAAATAAATTCTGTTTTTCAGTTTTAATGAGAAAATGGCGTAAAAAATGTATTGATCTGTTTTATTTCTCCTTTTTTATACACAAATATGGAGTAAGTTACTTTCCGTTTTTAGAGAAACTTCGTTAAAAAAAATGGCATTTAATTTAGTTTTTTTAATTCTGAGAGTTTGTGTGACATCCTCGGATCAATTATAACCGGTATTCGCTATACCGGTAGTAAACTAACCGGTAGTATATCGCGTTGCGTTCGATAGTCTAGGAGTAGTTGCGAAATACAAACACACGGTCAGATTTTAATATAATAGATTCGTGTTCATTTTCCTTTTCTTAAAATTATTATGTGATTTTTAGCAGAAAACTCGGATACTCATGCGGAACGAAATAACGGATACTCATGCTTAATAATCAGTATAGATAACAAAACATATAAATTTTTCGTTATAAATATGGCGTGAAACTCATCTACTTTCTATACTTATTGATCCTTGTATTATTAATGTAAGGAATTGATTCACACTCATTTAAAAATATATTGGAAAATTCCCGTTTTATTTCAAATAGGACGTCTCCTTTTTCCCCAGGGAAATCCCTTTTTAATGACATGATTCTTGTTAATTTTATTTTCCAGGCAATTAATTTCAATACTGGCATAGGGAAAATTATGTTACTTTAACGAAATAATATTAAATCTTTAGGTTTTATCAACAAAAATGGAACTATGAACATTCGTCATTTTTTTTTTTTTTTTAGGTAATCGAATTATTTAGTTTTAAGAATGAAAATAAATATTTCTCGCTATCCATGACATCATTTTCGATATGGATAATTTTGCGGAGCATATTATTGACATTTGCTGACCATTTTCTTTTGAAACTTCTTTTTACTTTTTAAAAATTTAAATAAAAAATACGGTATAGTTATATTAGCCGGTAAAACGGCAAGTATTGTTACCATACAAAAGAAAAAAAGAAGAAAAAACCCAAGATCATTTTATTTCACCAATCAAAGCATATCCGCTTTATTTTCAATAAATGACGTCATATTCGCCTGTTTCCTATGGTTACGCATATTGAAACATTGTATTATTATCAAAAGCTAAAAAAAGTACGTTTTATTTCTAATAATATTATTTAATCTTCTTCTTAATTCTTTAATTTTTTTAATTTCATTTTCATTTTTCCCGTGAAAATTTTTCAATTGAAACTAAATTGTTGAGTAAAAATTATTTTTTCGGGTTTTGAATTAGTTTTGGCAACGATAAAGTATTAGCAACGGTAAAGTAAATTTAACCATTTTAAAATGCTATACGAAAAAATGTCTATTTATTCTCAATGAAAATAACTTAATTTTGAATTATTAAGAAAAATATTTGAATAAAACTAACAAAACCCAGCCTATGTTCATATGAGGGTTATAATCAGCCTATATGCAAAGATACGGGATCATTAAATACTCCATTTTGACACTGGCTTCAGCCTAACATTTGCACACAATCAGATTTATAATATTATTAGGATTTATGATTGTCTCAAAACAGAAGACGTTTATGGCATGAGTATATTTTTGGAAAATTCACCACCAAATTAGTATAATGCGTAATTCGATCTCGTTGAAACAGGAATTGCTTTACATCTTATCAATTTTTTTGAATTTTTTAGTTCCGGAAATCTTATGTATATATATATATATATATATATGTGTGTGTGTGTGTGTGTGTGTGTGTGTGTGTGTGTGTGTGTGTGTTACGGTCAATATGATTAATCCGGTCATTATGTCCGGTCATTATTAATAATAACCGATTATTATTAATAATGACCGGATTAATCGGAGTGTAGGTGTTTAGAGCTTAATTATGAAAAATCTACTGCAGCAAACGCAACACCATGCATACTATTTAGATCAGGGATAATTGATTTATAAAGAAAACATTAGTTCACATTTTCAACCCCAGGGGTAAAAGTGCGCAGCAAACTAATTTTGAGCAGTAAAATAAGCATAAAAACTATTTAAAAAATGAACATTTTACGAGATTAACTATAACATTTAATGGACATTTTAACATACAAATGCTGTTTTCTTTTTAGCAGTTACATTTCATTTTTGACATTTAACTGAATTTTTACACATTTACAATTTATTCGTTAACTGTACAATTCAAAACTTATTTTTTACAACTTTGTTCTTTCTGAATTACAATAACCATTACATGTTATAGTCAATCACGTAAAATGTTCCAATTTTTTATGCCTATTTTACCGCCAAAAATGAGCCTGCTACGCCACTTTTTCTCCTGGTTCAGAAAATGAGAAATATTTTTTTTTCTTTATACGTTTTTTTATTAGCCCTTTGTCTAAACAGTATGTATGCGAAACGGTGTTACGTTTGCACCAGTACATTCTGTATAATTGAACTCTGTGTTGAAATGTCACAATTAACTTAATGTGCTTTTATTAAGATTATTTACTTTTATTTTTAAATAGAGCAGATTTTTAACGAAATAATGGTTATTTTTGTTGGTAATATATCAAAAGATTAATATCCGGAATTAATTTCTATGACAGTTTATTTACATCATTTAAAAACTCATCCCGATAAAAAGTAATTATCTAGAATTTCAAACAGGAAATGAAAGTGCCTAATGCAAGATGAAGAGGTTTTTACAGCACGTGCTCTGAACAAGGAAGTGAAAGACTAAAATACGTATTAGTGACGTAAATTGACTTTACGTCATTACCATCCAATGAAAAAACTTAAAAATGATGTCACTATATAAGGACTAAGACTGTTGCATCTCTGTTTAATAGAACTTTGTGAGATTCTTTTTAATTCGCGATGGAAACGGACATTATGTCGTTTTCCCTTAATCTTAAATTGAAATAATGTTTAAAACTAAATTTTATGTAACTATTAAATGTAAGCTATGTAAATTAAATAATTTAACAGTATTATGAATATGTTTTATTAATTAATAATATTTTAACATTACTTAATCAGTTACATGGATATCCTACATACCAAGGATTATATAGTGAGTGTGTGCTAAGCAAAATGGATTAATACAAATTCTGGCGATCATGGCCTAGCGGTATAGTGAGGACGATTGCTGGAAAATAGAGGTAAGCAAATATCTTACCTATCTTTTGTTCCGAAAGTTGAATTTATAATTTATATTGCTTTAGAAAGCGCAAAATTACTGACTACCGAGAAAATAACACTAACAAAGATTATGAGACTGAAAAATTCTTAAGTATATAAAAAAAAAAAAAATAAATAAATAAATAAAAAAAAGTGTCCTAGAATCCTCGAATACTTAAAAGAAATTAATTAATTTTAGATATATTCTAAATTAGAAAAATGGCAACCTTCAAAGAAGGAAGTATAATTGAAAAATTAAATTCCAGTAACTATGCAAACTGGAAATTCAAGGTGGAGATGCTCTTGATAAGAGAAGAGCTCTTTGAAGTTGTCACAGACGACCCACCTAATCCAATATCCCCGGAATGGTCGAAGAAAGATAGAAAGGCAAGAGCCTTGATTAATTTAAGTATTGAGGATAATCAAATCATCCATATTAAGCATTTACAGAATGCACGGGACACATGGAACACGCTTAAAAACATCCATGAGAGATCAAATCTCTCTAGCAAACTCTTTCTCCTCAGGAGACTTTGCGGAACGAAATTATCAGAAGGAGGCAACATGATAACTCATATAACAAAGATATTAGAAATTATTGATAAGTTATCAGCCATAGGCGAAGAAATTAAAGCAAATCATATTTCAGCATTATTGCTCTGCTCTTTACCTCCTTCATACGACACCCTCATAACCGCATTAGAAGCCAGACAGGAAGACGAATTAACTCCAGAATTTATAAAGAGTAAATTAACAGACGAATTTAATAAAAGAAACGAGTATTCTAATAACAGTGATAATTCGAACAAAGCCTTTAGAGCTGAAAGAAAATTTAAAACCACAGGTTTTAAAAAAGAAGAAAAATACTGCACGATTTGTAGACTAAAAAATCACAACACAGTTAATTGCTGGCATAACAAACATAAAACAAATAATTTTAAACAAAACAACAAAAAACATTTCTCTTCTTCGCTAGTCTTTCAAAAAGACGAAAATAATTTAAGAAGCGCGGACTCAAATAAACCGAAAGAAAAAAGCACAGCTTATTTCGGAACCGAAGAAAAGAAAAATTGCGCATTTTTAACGAACAAATCGAAAAATAACGCATGGATTATCGATTCTGGCTCATCCTCCCATATTTCAAATAATGAAAATTTATTTTATGAATTTACAAATAAAGAACATACCAACGTCGTAATTGCCAACGGCAATAAATTAAAATCCTATGGTTCAGGTAATGTAAATATTACCACAATAACATCCGACGGTAGAACACATGAAATAACATTAAAAGATGTTCTACTAGTACCGGAAATTGAAACAAATTTATTTTCGGTAGCTAAAGCTACGAAAAACGGATGCAAAATTACATTTGAAAATAATCAATGTTTTCTAGAATATGAAGGATCAATACGCTTAGAAGGGATAAGAAAAAATAATCTGTATGAAATTCAGCAAACAAACATAAACACAGATGAAAATTTTGTAAACATGATAACTAATTGCAAAAATAAAAATTGCATAGAACTGTGGCATAGAAGATTAGGACATAAAAATGTCGCGTCGATTAAAGAATTAATGACGAAGGAATTAGCATGCGGAATAAACATAAATAATTGTTCCCATAGCACCGAATGTGAGCCTTGCATTAAAGCAAAATTAACTGACGCACCTTACCCAAAGAAAACGGAATTGAGAGCAAATAAAATTCTGCAATTAGTACATTCAGACGTGTGTGGTCCTATTCAAACTCCAACAATAGGGGGAAAAAATTACTTTTTAACCTTCATAGACGATTACTCTAGATTTACTATAATTTATCTACTACAAAATAAAAGTGAGGTATTTGAAAAATTAAAGGAATATGTTGCACTGGTCAACAATAAGTTTGGCAAAAAGCCTACAGAACTCAGAACTGATAATGGCAAAGAATTTAAAAATTCTAATATTGATAATTTTCTAAAAGAAAATGGAATTAAGCGACAGCTAACAGTACCATATTCTCCCAGCCAGAATGGTATTGCTGAACGAAAGAATAGATCATTAATTGAGATGACAAGAACATTGTTAAGTGACTCTAATTTACCATTACATTTCTGGGGAGAGGCGATATGCACTGCAAATCACCTACAAAATCGACTGCCGACTAAAGCCAACGAAAAAACTCCATATGAATTATGGACAAACAGAAGACCAAATCTAAAATATTTAAGAGTCTTTGGCTGCAAAGCTTATGCATATATTAACAAGCAAAAAAGACAGAAATTAGATAATAAAGCAGTAGAAGGGATCTTCGTGGGATACGATAATTATTCCAAAGGATATCGTATCTATACGAGCGGCAAAGATATCACTATAGCCAGAACGGTGAAGTTCTTAGAAAACTATCCGATAAATTCAAATAAAGAAAAATGGCTAGAACTAAATTTAGATGAAAACACTAATGCCGAAAACGAAAAATCGGAAAACCCAAATCTGATAAAAATCGAAATTTCAAATGAAAATGATAATCAGAATGAATCTGAACTAAACCAAACCGAACCAAGAAGATCAGATAGAGTAAATAAAGGGGTTCCCCCAGATAGACTAATTTATATGGTTAAAGATGAAAATATTAATGAACCGAAAAATTGGCAGGAAATAATAAACATGGAAAACCCAGTAGAAAAAGAAAACTGGATCAAAGCGACACAGGAGGAGATAGAATCTCACAACAAAAATAAAACTTGGACATTAGTTGACCCCCCGCCAAATACAAAAATAATAGGTTCGAAATGGCTCTTCAAAACAAAATTAGACGATAAAGGAGAAATACAAAAATATAAAGCGCGTTTAGTGGCGAAAGGCTATTCGCAAAATTTTGGTATTGATTACTATGAAACTTTTGCTCCAGTGGTTTCACATACTACAATTAGAAATTTTTTAGCAGCCGCCGCCTATCATAAACTAGACGTAAATCATGTCGATGTAAAAACAGCATTTTTGTATGGAAATTTAGATGAGGATATATACATCACTCAGCCGGAAGGCTATGTCAAACCTAATCATGAAAACAAAGTGTGCAAATTAAATAAGGCTATATACGGCTTAAAACAGGCAGCTAGAGCCTGGCACATAAAAATTTCAGAATCATTAGAAAAGTTAAATTTCAAACCATCAACATCAGACACGTGTTTATTCATACGTAATACTAAAAACAGTAAAGCATATATTATCGTCTATGTAGACGATTTATTAATATCAGCAAAAGAAAATGAAATTAAAGAAATTATACAAAAACTTAAGATTGAATATGAACTAAAGGATTTAGGTCAATTAAACTACTACCTAGGGATTAAAATTGAAAAAACAAACGAAGGATATAAACTGAATCAAAAAGGTAAAATTGAAGAATTAGTTAGAAAATTTAAATTAGAAGATGCGAAACCATACAAAACGCCCATGGAAACAGGCTATTTAAATTTTGATAACGAAGAAATACCATTGCCAAACAACATCGATTATAGAAAGGCAATTGGCGCACTTTTGTATATCTCAACTGTCACAAGACCAGATATTTCAGCTGCGATTAACATCCTAAGTAGAAAAAACGAAAACCCTTCACAGAAGGATTGGAAAGCAACTAAAAGAGTGATTTCCTATTTAAATCACACTAAAAACTTTAAATTAGAAATAAATACAACAAAGCAACCAACTCTTGAAGTATACTGTGACTCAGACTGGGCTGGAGACGTACAAACTAGAAAGTCCACCAGCGGAAACCTATTTTTATTAGGGAAAAACCCAATTTTATGGATCAGCAAAAAGCAATCATGCATAGCCATGTCAAGTGCTGAAGCCGAGTATATTTCAGCAGCAAATGCATCACAAGAAATTTTATGGTTAATTAGACTCTTAGAAGAATTTAACTTAGAACAGACATTACCCATAACTATGCATGAGGACAACCAGTCCTGCATAAAAATGATCGAATCAGAAAAATACACCCGTCGCACGAAACACATTGATATAAGGTATCATTCCATTAAACACCTAAAGGACAATGGCACAATTAATCTAAATTACTGTGAATCAAAGAACATGATAGCGGACATCCTAACCAAGCCCACTCCCAAACCTATCTTTGAAATTCACAGAAATAACTTAAACTTAAGAAATCAAATTCCAGAGATTAAGGAGGAGATTGTTGGTAATATATCAAAAGATTAATATCCGTAATTAATTTCTATGACAGTTTATTTACATCATTTAAAAACTCATCCCGATAAAAAGTAATTATCTAGAATTTCAAGCAGGAAATGAAAGTGCCTAATGCAAGATGAAGAGGTTTTTACAGCACGTGCTCTGAACAAGGAAGTGAAAGACTAAAATACGTATTAGTGACGTAAATTGACTTTACGTAATTACCATCCAATGAAAAAACTTACAAATGATGTCACTATATAAGGACTAAGACTGTTGCATCTCTGTTTAATAGAACTTTGTGAGATTCTTTTTAATTCGCGATGGAAACGGACATTATGTCGTTTTCCCTTAAACTTAAATTCAAATAATGTTTAAAACTAAATTTTATGTAACTATTAAATGTAAGCTATGTAAATTAAATAATTTAACAGTATTATGAATATGTTTTATTAATTAATAATATTTTAACATTACTTAATCAGTTACATGGATATCCTACATACCAAGGATTATATAGTGAGTGTGTGCTAAGCAAAATGGATTAATACAAATTCTGGCGATCATGGCCTAGCGGTATAGTGAGGACGATTGCTGGAAAATAGAGGTAAGCAAATATCTTACCTATCTTTTGTTCCGAAAGTTGAATTTATAATTTATATTGCTTTAGAAAGCGCAAAATTACTGACTACCGAGAAAATAACACTAACAATTTTATAAACGATATGGATATTGAGTTATTGATACCACATTATTCTAGTCGATATCAAAGAGTTTCAAAGTGATGTTATCAGAAGAGAAGTTTTTTGGTGTTCTTAAAAAACATATTTTTAAAAAAGCCTGCAAGTAACAATAACTGCACAGTTTATTATTGTTGTTGTTGTGGTTGTTATTTGAGTAAAAACTGGTTTACATAAATAAATAACTAGTAATTTTGAAACAATAACATCAATGCTACTTCAATTGACTGCTTGTTAAACGATTATCTTTACAAAGGTTGAGCAAAAAAGTCATGTTATATTAACATTGATATTGTTTTTTATTTATGTACTAGCTAACCCACCTGGCGTTGCCCGGGTCCGAGATAATTACAATAACAGAGAAAGGCGTTAACCCCTCCCTCCCCATACCCGCAAATATAATAAATAATTTTTTCAAGAAAACCATCGTCACCTACTTTAACACGAGCATTAAAAAAATAATTACATTTTTCTGATAATTAGAACATAACGAAGACGCTACGCTAAAATAACCGGCAGCTGACGCCCCTTCCCGACCTTAATTTCAAATCTATATTTTAATTAGTTACCTAAAATTTTGTTCATTAGTAAAAATTGGCAATTATTTCCTTTCATTTTCATAAACTAAATGGAGGGATCAGCCAGTAAAACAGATCTCTTTGTAGTTCAGTTTTTAATGAAAGAAGATCCCTGCCTGAAACTTTCTCGGATTGTTTTCACTGACGCCGGCAGATTTTTGCATAAATTAAGAAAAATTACCGACCGAATTTTTCAAAAATCACATAGTCAGATGCAGATTTTTTTTTTTTTTTTTTACATATGCTCAGAAATTTTCAAATTGATATCTCAATTAGTTTTCTTGAAATTCGCTAATTAGTAAAATAATTCCGAATTCGTTCTTTTCCGCTTGCAAATCCAATGCGCCTGTTCGTATCTTTAGCCATTTTGATTCAAAAGATGTCATTTTAGAAGCGATGGTTAATGAGAATCTAATTAATATCTTGGGTAATTATCAAAATATTAAAATTCTGAGACTCAGGTGCACATGGTCAGACCTTGGACTATCCACACCTAAATTTTCAGACTTCTAGATGGGCTAGATTTTGCTAGCCATCGCAGACAAACACACACACACAGAGCGAAACTTTCTTTTATTAATATAGATTAAGCGTCAGCTGGCGTATTTTAGCGACAGTGGTTTGGCACAAGAGAGTACTTTTTATGGCAACCACATTTAATTTAATCTACGTTGTTGCCATATGAATGTTTTTATAAATGAAAGAGTGGTGGCTTGTTCAGATTGGCAGTTTATGTCCAATCTCTGCAACTCACATTCCGGAAATTGGCAATACTCGCCTGTACAATTCCTATTAAACAATTGAGACAAGTCAACAAACAATAGCTTAGCGATAATAGCGGGCTCTCCACATTTTTGTTCAAAAATCTCTCATATCACATTTTATTGCTTCTATTGCACTTTCATATTTATAAAAGCACTTATTTTAAAAGTATAGTTGATCATCGCTGAATATTTTGTCCAAACTGCTTTCGAGCGAACGAACAAATTTTATTTCTCTACTAGCAAGCTACGCCCGCTACGCTGGTCAATTTCTCTTAACGAACCTTTAATCAAACAAAATATTGACATTTCATAATTCACTTTTATATTTTAACAGAATAATAAGGATACTATAATTTGTGACTCGTGCTATAGTCAATATACACGTCAGGACACGTCGCCCTTATCATTATCTTTTTACGCGTGAAGGTTTCGCTATGGTACTCTATTGTGAAATTTGGTAATTTTAGAAACTCAATAGTTGAAAAATCGCAGAATCATTAGATCATTTTTCTTTAGAAATTGTTCTTAGAGCGCATTTAGATCTTATAAATAACAATCATGCCGAACTTGAAGTTTCTAGCTTCAGCATCGCAAAAATCGCAATTTTAGAAAGTTTTTCGCTTCTGCACCCCCCTCGGGGTAGTGGCACCGACATAAAATATAGCCTATGTTGGAGCAGGGATTGTCACCATCCATTTGCCACCATCACTTTTGAAATCGGTTCTGTAGTTCCAGACATTCCATACAAATTGTAATTTAGAATGTTTTTAGAAAATTTTTTGCTTATTTCAGCCTTTTAAATTTCGAATTTTTTTAGATTTTGTTCTTATAGAGCATTTAAATCTTGTAAGTAACTACCATACCAAATTTGATACTTCTATCTCCTTCAGTACACAAAAAATCGAAATTTTAGAACGTTTTTCGCTCCTGCATGTTGGAGCAGGGATTTTCACCATTAATTTGCCACCATCACTTTTAAAATCGCTTCAGTGGTTCCAGAGATTACCCCCTACAAACAAACAAACAAACAAACAATCTTTACTACTTTATATATTAGTATAGATAAGGGCGAATTAGCTCCTTGTTCCCCCCCCCTTTATACTTAACCAATCAATCCCGAAAACTAATCAGAGATGCGCCTTAACACAGTGAACCTATAAATAAAATTTGAAGGAAATGGGATAATTCTGCATGAAAAACCCATTTATATAAATTAAGGGGGGGGATTACCCCCCCCGATCCCCCCCTCTATACTTAACTAATCAAACCCGTAAACTAATCAGGGAAGCGCCTTAACTCAGTGAACCTATAAACAAAATTTGCAGGGAAACGGAATAATTCTGCATGAAAAACCCATTTATATAAATTAAGGGGGTGGGAATTAGCCCCTTGTTCCCCCCCCCTTTATACTTAACCAATCAATCCCGAAAAGTAATCAGGGAAGCGTCTTAACCCAATGAACCTACAAACAAAATTTGAAGGAAAACGGAATAATTCTGCATGAAAAACCCATTTATATAAATTAAGGGGGGGATTAGCCCCCCCCCCCCGATCCCCCCCCCTTTATACTTAACTAATCAAACCCGTAAACTAATCAGGGAAGCGCCTTAACTCAGTGAACCTATAAACAAAATTTGAAGGGAAACGGAATAATTCTGCATGAAAAACCCATTTATATAAATTAAGGGGGGGGGGATTAGACCCTTGTTCCCCCCCTTTATACTTGACCAATCAATCCCGAAAACTAATCAGGGAAGCGCCTTAACTCAGTGAACCTATAAACAAAATTTGAAGGAAAACGGAATAATTCTGCATGAAAAACCCATTTATATAAATTAAGGGGGGGGGGGAATTAGCCCCTTGTTCCCCCCTTTTATACTTAACCAATCAATCCCGAAAACTAATCAGGGAAGCGCCTTAACACAGTGAACCTATAAACAAAATTTGAAGGAAAACGGATATTTCTATGAAGAGTTATCGCATTACGTACGTACATACATACATACAGAACCGGCTGCCAAGCTCTCAGAGCTTGACAGCCAGTGTGATAACTGAAAAATCGCAATTTTAGAACGTTTTTTGCTCCTGCACCCCCTGTGGTTAGTGGCACCGACATAAAATATAGCCTATGTTGGAGCAGGGGTTGTCACCATCAATTTGCCACCATCACTTTTGAAATCGGTTCGGTAGTTCCAGAGATTACCCCCTACAAACAAACAAACAAGATTTACTCCTTTATAATATTAGTATAGATTGCTGATTGCTCACGTTTGAAATGCAGCGGACAATCAGGTATTAAAATATTTGACGTAATTAATACGATGAATCATTTTAGCTTAAAACCTTCCCCGCTGTAATAGAATTGTACTGTAAAAATTGCATTCAAATCTGTTCAGTTTGTGTATGAGAAAATTGGAGACATACACACACATACATACAACACGACCAAAATCCAAAAACGCAAGCCTCCTTTACAATTCAAATAATTGCCCTGAATTGAAGTCGCTTAAAAACTAACAGTACTGCAAATACCACTGTAAATACAATGAAACCTCAATTTAACGATTGCAAAGGGTCTCTTGAAAATTATCGTTAAATTGAGGTTATTGTTATATTGGGGAACTCATCAAATAAAGTAAAACTGCATAAAACTCAGTTATTAAATTTTGAAAACTTTACCAGCTATATTTCTATTTTACTGTAATTATACTTTGGATCATAAATATATACTTTTAATAACTAAAAAATATTTATAATTGCATTGGGTTTTTTTTTTGTTGTTGTTGTTGTTGTTTTCCTTCAATTTAGCCGGTGACATGAATTTTTCAGTTGTTCCAAAAGCATTATATAAATGTCCACCCATATCAAACCCCATTAAGTATTTTTTGTTGCATATATTCCAGCATTTGCTTAAGTTGAGGTAACTTTCTCGATATCATCATGATTCTGTGTCAGAAACAGAATCGAAATCACTCGAATTTTCTTCGTTTTTGTCACAAAATTCTTTAATATTCGATAGTTCGTAAACGGGAACATAAAATTCACAGTTTTCATAATCTATTAATGAAAAATTCTGACTAGAAATATCATATCAATCTGATGTTTCAAATTCCTCTAACTCAAATTCTTCATAGATAGAAAAAACTGACATTTCTTATAGTTAAAAGAAGCATTTACAATATTTCAAATTCATCAAAATTATCGTTAAATTGAGGGAAACTATCATTCAAACGAGTATCATTCAACATAGAAATAAATATATAAATAAATTCGGACCAATTAAAATTTACTGTTAAATTGATGAAATAGTTAAATCTGGATCCTATTGCATTTTCTCATTTTACACTTTAATATGTGGTGCTGCCATCTACTGTCTATTAAAGTAAATAAAAGGATTGATATATTTCGTTGTCAAGGACGTTAAACATTAACTTCCTCTATAGCACAAAAGCATAAATTTTGAAAGAAATTTGACATCGGCGTTTAAGAAGAAGATTCCTTGCACTGAGCTTCACAGTGTAATATTATATATTATATTTTTCAGACAAACATTGCACATATTTCACTTTTAATTTTCTAGTAAAATGTATAGTGCTGCCATCTATTGCACAATTACATAAAGAGACAAGTCGTATCATTCCTGACAAAGCAGTGATTTTTAATAATATTATCAAACGTGTTGAAAGATAAGAAAGGTAAAGAAACGACGAATACTCATATTAAGGTGAATGAATTTCTTGATTCTTGAACGAATGTTGCTTTGGATATTACTGCTGGATCTTATTGTAATCCAGCACCATATGAACAATATTCTGAGAGAAAGAGAAATATACTTTTAGCTCTTGAAATAGTTTGCTCAACCAGAAATATAATTATTGACACATTCTGAACAAACCACCCTTTGACGCATTCTTAAGAAAACTGTAAACGTTCTGTTTCTTTTCTTTCTTTACTTTTTTTTTTTTTTTTTTTTTTACTGTATTTATTTATGGCTACGATGTCTTACACTCACGCACCTTTTTTTTTTAATCTTTTATAAAAAGGAAAAAAGTCGCCAAATTTTGGGGATTTTTTCCTTTAATGGTAACGTGGTTATTGTGTTATGTTATTGGTTTGGAGTCGGCTTGTAAATATCACCAATCGAAAAGTCGCCAAATATTGGTGCGTGAGTGGAACACATCTGTTCCGAAAAAAAAAAATTAAATTGATATACATATATTAAACACATTAAAATTTACTGCATAAACCAATGTTTTTCTATCATGTGTAACATATTTAAAGGAACATCTGTGGCAGACGCACCAGGGTTGTTGCGATTTTTGCTTTGCGCCATTTTGGCGACAGAACCGCGTTTTCGAATACCTGTTAGGTCTAGTTTGCTTAACAGCATGTTAGTTTATTTTATTAAACACACACACACACAATTTTACTATAAAACACACTCAATTTTTATTATAAACACATAGAATTTTATTTCTATTAAAAAACAGACACAATTATTAATTTATTATAAATACACAGAGTTTAATTTAATATAAAACGCATGCAAACTGCTTTACCGGATTGCCATAGAAAACTGATTAATACACTATACAAACTACTCGAGAACTTTTCAGATAATCACTGGCAGCAAGGGAAATTTTGTTTTTTATAAATCCTTCTTTACATCTCGTAAATATATTGGTTTGTGAGGTTTCTACAGATAAAGAACGCATGTTGGAATCGTGGGTAACTCAGAAGTGGTTATTGGATATTTTTGTTTGTGGTTATGCTATATTTTCGTAGATTAAGAAACATTTGTCTTTTTTTTACAGTGTGATTTTAGTTTATCCGAAGAATAGTTTCACCATTCATCTGAAAAAGGAGGTGGGTTGATTGACTTTTGACCACCAAATAGTGTAAATTTTCTCACCTTTTTCAAAGGTGTTTTGATTATTTTAATATATTTTACTACATGTATTTACTGCTTCTCGGATTTTTTTTTTTTTTTTTTTTTCAGTTTTTATTATTTAAATAGGTACAGCTGTCGCAGACGCACCGGGGTATATTTTTTGCGCCAAGATGGCGATTTTATGCCTTGAGGAACAGTAGCGCCAACTTTTGAAAAATATTGGATGGGCCCAAAAATATTTTGGTAAAGTGACATGGCCGGAGTTTTTTTCCTTCTTTGGGAGGTTGGCGAGTGTTAAAAAGTAACTCTGTCAAGTTAATCATATTTTAACATAAAGTATAAAGTTGTAATTTTATTAAGTATATTCTCTTAAAATCTTCATTATAAAGACTCTAATATTTACTATAATATCACTATAACATGAATATGATTACAAATTAAAAGCGTAAAAGGCTAAACATCAAGCAATCAGGGCATTAAAACAGATGGTCACTGATGGAACTCACTAATGAAAGATAAAATAAATTTTGTTACAGGGTAAATAAATAACAGGTAAAAATAAATAAATACATCAATAAATAAAAAACAATGAAATAAATAATGAAATAGATTAATGGTAATTGGGTGCGTCGAGGTAAAAAATTATTGGATGGGCGAAAGGCCCCATGGTCCAATATGCGCTAGCGCCACCGTTGAGGAACCCGGCGACATTGGCGAGATTTAAATCTCGCTATTTTATCTTACTAAAATTAACACTATTTGGGAGTCAAATACCATTGCTAATAAACCCACTTTCTTTTTCAGATTAATGGTGAAACTATTCTTCGGTCAAACTAAAATCACACTGTAAAAAAAAGAAAACAAATTTTCTTAACCTACGAAAATATAACATTACCACAAACAAAAATATCCAATAACCATTTCTGAATTACCCTCGAATCCGACGTGTGTTCTATATCTGTAGAAACCTCACAAACCAATATATTTACGAGATGTAAAGAAGGATTTATAAAAAACAAAATTTCCCTTGCTGCCACTGATTTTCTGAAACTCCCGAGTAGTTTTTAGCTCACAGGCTATCAAAGCATGAGAGCTAATGTGCCCGCCTGTTCTGTATGTATGTATATACGTATGTACATATGTACGTAACGCGATAACTCTTGATAGAAATATCCGTTTTGCTTCAAATTTTGTTTATAGGTTCATTGTGATACGGTGCTTCCCTGATTAGTTTTGGAGTTTCATTGGTTAAGTAAAAATGTGGGAACGGGAGCCTAATTCCCCCCTTAATTTAAATAAATGCGTGTTTCATGCAGAATTATCCTATTTCCTTCAAATTTTGTATGTAAGTTCATTATGATAAGGCACTTCTCTGATTAATTTGGGGGTTCATTGGTTAACTATAAAGGGGGGAACGGAGGGCTAATAACCCCCCCTTAAGTTAGATAAATGTGTTTTTCATGCAGAATTATCTGATTTGCTTCAAATTTTGTATATAGGTTTAATGTAATAAGGCGCTTTCTTGATTCGTTTTGGGGGTTCACTTGTTAAGTATAAAAGGAGGAAATAATCCCCTCTAATTTATTATCGATTTCTTTATTTTTCGATGGCATTATATTCTTTGATATACGAGTATAATATACAATTCATGTGAACAGCCTATGAGCCAATGCCATCAGTTTAACTTGGGCACTTTTATTATAGTGTATTAATCAGTTTTCTCAACCCGGAATATAGGTTTTTAGGATATTATCCATTCTCAAATAAACATTTTCAACTGCGTAATTGAATTTGTACATTCAAGAGTAACAAAATAATATTTAATGTTAATGTTAATGCTGTTGATTTATCAGGTTTGTCTGTAAAACCTGTTTGTTGAACATGAAATGTTTATTTGAGTATGAATATCATCCTAGAAACCGATATTCCGAATTGAGAAAACTGATTTATACTTAAAAAAAAAAAAAAAAAAAAAAAAAAAAAACTTGGAAAGGTTTCTTAAAATCAATAGCAGGAAAAGCTTCTTTAAATCTCGAAAATAATATCGATTCTTAGGTTGGGACGCACCGTTGCATAGTGAACCCTAGCTAGCTCAGTGATAAGTCAAAAAGTAACTCAAAAATCAACTTTTATTAAGGGGAGAATGGTGGGTGAGTCTCCTTCACTAAAATTTGAATTCTGATTGAGCACTGTTAACTGAATAATCCCACTCAAGCAATGCACGTACTAAACTGTAATCTATAACACTTGAATAAGACGAGTAAATGAAACTAACTTACACACAGATGCGATCTGACATTACAACTCCAGCAGAACTCTTTCTGCAGGGATGAGCCGCCTTCCAAAACTTTCGTTAATAAAGCTAAATAAAGTAGCCTGTGGCCACAAAAATCATCTTTATTCAATTTAACACTAACTTACCTGTCAAATTTAACTTAGGGAGCCTGTCTGTCGGTTCTGTCGCGCGTAAAGCTCTGGCAGAGAATCCCACACCTGCCGCGAGGGCGTTTCTCCGGCGCACCTGAAAGCTTCTACAGCCTACTGATGCCCCTCACTGCCCAGTGTCGCGGGGGAAAATCTGTTTTCCGGCAGTGACGGACCACTAATGTAAAGCCTCGATCAGTCTCTGTCACTTGCTTGCGAGTGGAGAATTCCCGGCAGGGCTGGCCATAAGCCGTTTTTCTTTCATAAAGTATTTATGTTATTGTCGCGTTTTCTAGCGGCTTCAACTACGGCTGAACACTGTATTTTTTAAGACCTTAATAAAGGGACCGGGAGGGATACTATGCTCTACAGACTTGTTTTCCTTGTCTGAGCAGTCCACATGCTAAAGCCATATGGTAGGCCTCCCTGCTTGGTTGAATCTGTCTGAGCAGTTCCTCTTAGGCAATCAAATCAAATCAAATCAAATTAAATTAAATTCTCTTACCAAATCCAGATCTCTGCTCTAAGCAATCATCCGAACCGGCGTTCAATTTCCTTCTGGTATCAAAAACAGTCTAGGCTTCCCTTAGGGCGAGATGTGACCAAATCCAACGACACACACACTGTCACTTGCTTAAATACATTGCCAACTAACCAGAGAATAAGCCAAATTTTGCATAAAACAGCTGCGAAACGCAGAATACACACAAATTCCGAAGGACACATGTATTCGTCGAAAATTAAAGTAAAAGAGAATATAGGTGTCGCTGCATGCACACAGATGTTATTTTCACAATACGATCTCAATTAAAACAAACGAATGCCTTTATGAAGAGTCTCCAATCTATTACAATGTTTCTGAATGTATAAAGAACGTTTTTCGGAATTGCGGGTAACTCGGAAGTGGTTATTGTATTTTTTCGTTCGTAGTTATATGATATTATCCTGTATGAAGAAACATTTGTTATTTTTTAAAGTGTACTATTGAGAGTGTTAAAATACCTTTATTATTATTTTTTTTATGACAGAGAGGAATAGGTACAAATGATACTTGATTAACCTACATAAAACAGCTTCATTTTAATACTTTATCTACTTACCAGAATAGCTAAGGTTAAAAAAAATTCTCAAATTCTCTATTTCAAAGATATATTTTACCTCACTTCCCACACACTTCTGTGGCTCTGCCATCAAAATCTGCAGATTTGGCTAATTTTGTAATTATTTCCATCTCTGGGTGATTTTTCGTGCATTCTTCTTCTGCTTTCCTGATTCCGCTGCATATCCATTTTCCATGATCAAGGTTTCTTTCAGTTTTATGGAAATGCGAATTATCTTTTAAAATAAAAAAATAATAATAAATATGACTTATTTATTAGAAAAGTATGATCTTAAATGAAATCATACATTTTATATCAAAAATTTTTTGATTGTAGGAATGATTTTGTTCCGTTATTTAAAATTCTACTCCCGAGTAGTAATATATTTGTCATATTTAAGGACAGAAATATGAGGTTATATAAGGCAAAGACTACTATTCATAAATTAGTTAAATTCAAAATACCGAAACAAATCACCCATGGCATTGCTCGTAGATTAATTTGTTTATAAAAGATCACGATTTAATCAAATGTCACTAAATATATATTTAAATTAAGGAATCTGTTATGATTTAAAATATTCAGCCTTAATTTACTCATATTTAATAATTCCTTCACTTTAATTTATTCATTATTTAAATTAATTCATAAAATTTATGTTAAATAATAATCATTAATCAATTAATAATTTTAAATCAAACATTCATTTTAATTTTATAACTTTTAGTGCAAAATAAATTTAATTTCATTTTCTTTCCATTTCACAGATCTTCCAAATTATATTTGAATTAATATTACAATATTTATTTTAATATTTTCAATAAACGTTACTTCAAAAATATCTATAAAACGTAACTTCTAAAATATATCTAAAAGAAAATCATTTCTTCCATAATTGTAATGTAATATAATTTTGTGTAACAACACTTTTCAACAAACGAAAATAATAACTGTGCTGTCGCAAAAAAAATGTAAAAGATCAGGCTGCTTCGATCATAAATTTAACGCCATTTTTCGTTGATTGAAAACAATATCTAACATAATAGCTGCCAACATACCGATATCTTTCGAACCATTGTACCGATATCTCCTACAGCAAATAAACATATTTCGAACCATAAAATATATTTAAAGAAGTGTGTTTCGTTTCTTTCTTGTACTTATTTAATACCAATTTTTAAGTAAAAATTCCGCTTTATCTGGTCTAGATAAAATTGACACAATGCCTCGGAAAAATATCATTATGTTGTAGTTACGCCTAACACCTACATTGTCGCTAATAATATACAATCGAACTGTGTAACCTTCTTCTTCCAAATCGATTAAAAAATGGAAAATATCGAGCACCGTGTCGTGGTGAAGGGTTTAACACGAACAGGATCGATTCCTAAGGAAATAAATAATTTTCTCGCTCAGACTACTGGATATTTCCGCCTCCATACACTGTAAAAAAAATCCCATTCAACGTGGAACAATTTTACGGTGCAATAAAAAAGCCGAAGCGCCAAACCACTCAATATTTTTAAACTCATGATGATGTTTTAAACTCTAACAATGGTTCAACTTTCCACCATACCATGGCAATAAGGAAAGGGCATGTTTAGAAACAAACTCTTCCATCAACCAATCTATTTACTACATTTTTGCTTTAGGGTTCGAAGCAGGAATCATCAGGGCGGCATAAACCAATCGTATCGCAGGCGAATTAATCGTGAACCAATTATGTCGTAGATCGTAGATGACTTGTTTGTAGACCAATCAGATTGTCTGGGTTTGTACGATAGGAAACATAAAGACGGCTAGTTTACCAGTCGTGATGTCAGCTGCCTTTTGCTAATGTATAACAGCTAATCAGAAAAAGATAGTTGTTTGCACATTAGAGCGCTATATTTGTTGCTTTAGAACACGATGCTTGTCCGCATGCTCGTCTGGTGGTTAAAACTCTGAATACAAGTCAAGAGGTTTTTCGTTTTGTATCCCCATTTAGGCTTGGGTGTTTGTAGTATGTTGGATTCTACTTTAAACACAGATCCTTGTATCATTAGTCCTTGTTTACGAGCGATAACTATAATCCCTTTATGGCTCAACATTTTGTCAAATAATCAATTTTTTTACCAGTCTTAGATCGCGTAATGCACCAAATAATGATAAAATGTTTCCCCAACTTATGGTTTCAACTAGTACGGCACCAAATTTTGGTTCAATTAAGCACCAAATTTTTAACAGTCTATGTATGATGGGGGTGATTCGGACATATTTATTACAATGTATCCAACTGAGGATCAAAGTTAATAGTCAGGGGCCATCAACATCAATAAATGAAAAAAAAATAGTTAAAATTTATTATATGCCGAATTAAGAAGCCTGAATGCCGAATTAAGGAGACAATAAAAGTTGTGAAATGCTATATAAAACAGCTGATATGGATGTGATTTTTCTATGGAATTACTGAGGCGATTTCATTTTTTTTTATATAGCTACATTTCGAATGTTTTGTTTATCTTCAAAATCAATATTTTTTTGTAATGTTGACCCATTCGCTGCCAACCACGACTATACTCGTGGTTTTTCCATCTACAGTTACGAATTCGTACCGGAAATTTCGAAAGAAGAATTTTTATTTTAGGTAATCACGAAATATCTGTAATTAAATAAAGTACATATTGCTACAGTCGAGGCCGTTTATAGAGAGCCAGCATTTAACGAGATTCCGGATTTAGCGAGGAAAATTGAGTCTTTTGCTTGGTATAATGTTTATAAATGTATTGAAATATACTGTTTTAGCGAGCAAATGTTTGTGCTTTCCTCGGATTTAACGAGGGAAATAATTATGGAAGCATGAAATAATTACCGCAATAATGATTTTTAAAAAAAAGAAAACACAGTTTCTCTCGAATTTCCCCATTCCTCTTGTGAAGAACAACTTCTTTTTTTTACCACCTAACTCAACGTCAGTGTTACAGCCGCTCGACCAAGGTGTTATTCACAGCTGCAAATGCTCTTATAGAAAGCAATTCATTCTCATCATGTTAGAAAGAAATGAAAAAGATCAGAAAGTTAAAATTTCTGTTCTTGACGCTATACACCGATGGCAGATGCTTGGAGAAGTGTTACTCAATCCTGTATCCAAAACTGCTACAGGAAAGCTGGATGGATTGACAGAAGTGAAGATGACTTCGAAGATGAAGATAACTTGCCACTCTCAGTCTGGTTCCAACAAAATAACATTGAGCAGTTTACTCATCGATATAGCGATTATGTTTTAATCATCGATGAGTACAATGACGATGTCTTAACGAATACCCTCCACTGAGGATATGATCGTGGTAGTGGTAAAAGTCCAGAAACAGGCAAATGCAAGTGATAGTGACTTGGAAGAAGAAACTGTACTTAAACGTGACTGTGCTGCAGAGTCATTACAAAATCTTGAACTGTTTTTGAAACAATGAAACATACTGACGATGCAACATTTGGCGCATTAATGGCTTTACGACGAAAATTGAATGAAACGAAATTTTGTAAACTCAAACAATCAACTTTGGATGAATATTTTTCCACTTCTCGAAAAACATAATCAAGCAGCAATTTCCGTAAGTTTCTTTTATTATTATTTTTTTATGTACGTACTAGTTATTAACTTGGATTCGCATATAGCGAGCGACCGGATTTAACGAGCATTTTTCTGTGTCCCGAGCTCCTCGTGAAATACGGGTCCTACTGTATTAATATTTTCTGGTATGAATTCGAACTTTCTAAATAAAATAAAATTCCGGTAATTTTAACCCGGCAGTGAACGTGTTAATTTAAAATTAACCTAGATTAATAGATGCGTAACTATTGATATTTTTATTTTTATTTCTTGCTGAACTATCAATTTATAGGTTAGTTATTGCCAAAACTAGTAAAAGAAAATTATTGAAATCCCTTCAGTAGTTAAAATATTTAACTTTAATATCAGCTGTTTTCTGTACGATTTCGTTTTAGGTGCGTTCGTAATTATATAAATACGTAGCACCTATTGTCGTCGTCTGGTCCGTCCGTCTGTCCGTCCGTCCATCCGTCCGTCTGTCTGTCCGTCCGTCCGCATATAACAACGCAAAAACTACCCAACCGAATGGTTTGAAATTTAAGATATATTATCTTTGCAGAATTTTGTCGAGACATTTCAATTTTTTTAAAAATCGAATCAAAACTTTAGAAAATATTTAAAAAAAAACATTTATTAAGAAATTTGTTTTTTTGTTTTTTTAAATCGGTGCTTTCTTGTTACAGGAGCTTCCGAGGGTTAATCGTCAAGCGACCGAGGTACTTATTTTATTACAGAAATGAATCTGCAGACGATATAATGCATTCCACAGAATTAAAAATCCTCAAGATCTGAATATTTATATAACTAGCTATAGTACGGACGCACCTCGTTTGTAACGTTTGACGTACAATTTCCAACTTGTTCGTCCTTAAAATGCGTGTGGGGAGTGACATTTTGCACATTTCAATCAAACGGATACGTCATATTTTGATCCAGGTTTCATGTATAATAAAGATTTCTTGGAAATGAGTCTCGCGTTCGTAAATACTAAGAAAACAAACACGTGGTCTATTAGATTTCAATGAAATACCGAAGGAATAAATAAACATATCCATCCGTTTTTTGGAAATTTAGTAAAGAATCATAAAAGACAGCTGCAAAAATGAGATAATCCAGAGAGTGAATGCGTTTCAACAATCAATTCTTTTTAGTCAAAAAAAGAAACAAACAAGTTGGAAATTGTACGTTAAACGTGACAAATGAAGTGAGTTCGTATTATAACTAGTTTTACAACGTAAAAAAAAAATCATCGTTATTATTTCAGTGAAATGAATTATATCGTCTGCTGTGAACGAAATGAGGATGCCTTTTTTATCTTATTACGTGAGCAAAGTTTACAGATGCGATTTTTTTTCGACATCAGACAGCGCTGTAAATTGACCACGGAGATCTTGCTCTGCGAATGATTACCTCCATGATTAATATTCCTATGATTCACGATGAATAAATCTTTTGTTTATTTACTTCAATGGGTTGAGATATTCGGCTGTTAACCTAATTTTCACTGAAGTTATCTCAGAATCTATACATTTTTTAATGTAACTCATCTCTCAAACAAACAATTTTTCTGAACGATCTTTCTAAAAATGTTAACTTTTATGCAATTTTATTCGAAAAAATAATTTTCAATAAAAATGGCCGCTTGGCATATGGAAAAAGATGTGGTTAGCCCGTATTTGTTTTTTCCTCAGTCACATGACTTGCGCTTTTATTATAAAGATTACGTATGATAGGATAAAGAAAAGTTTTATCTATATCTTTTTAAGTTTTGATTTAATTTTCATAACATTAAAAATGACTCGACAAAATCCTGCAACGATTATGTATATTAAATTTCAAACCATTCGGTTAGGTAGTTTTTGCGGCGTAATATGCGGACAGACGGACGGACCAGACGACGACTACAGGTGCTACGCATTTATATAATTACGAACGCACCTAAAAAACGATTTTTAGCTGGAAATACTTTTACGTGTCTTCTTAGTTAATCATTTTCATTCTCTCAGAATCTATCTTTAAAACCGTCAAACTATAAATTAATCATATTATGCTAACTTGTTACAAAAACTGAAAGCTGACATTCTCCGGAAGGACGAACTTGGAATGTCAAAGAGTTTGTTTTCGCCATGACAAAAGCGAGCTTGCATCTTGATATTAAAATATATATATATATATATATATATATATATTATTATTATTAAAAATAAATAAATAAATAAATAAACTTGAATTATCCTTCAAACTGTTGCCAAATACTTCTTTCCTTTTCGATATTTAGCAGTTCAGATTAATTTCGATTTGCAAAATTGCGAAACATTTCTACTATTAAAAAAATTAATAAATGACGAAATTAATAAATCTGAAGAAACTATTTCCATTGTACTATAGCCTCCTTAAGTTGAACTGACTTTTGTTTTCATAGAATTCTTAAGTAATTTAAATTAATTTTTGAATTAATTTTCAGCAGTGAAATTCGCCTGATATTATAGAACAATAAATATGTGAAGTTTTACATTACTATCTAAGCGTAATACCGACAAAGTGAAAAATATCAAAGCCGGCAATCGAACCCGGACCCTTGGAACAGCGCTCCAATGCCGGCCATTGAGCTACAAGGACGATACTCACCTTGCATGAACATAGAAACAGATAAGGACTTCTCACGAAATAGTGTTAATAATCTGTCGCGATCACGACTTTCAAACTTAATGGCAGCTGCGCAACCACGCGCACGGTTCTGCGCAACCGACAAGCATCCTGCTAAGGTAGCGCCGCGTACAAATAACAAACCGAAACTGTATATAGGATACCCACCAGATGATGGCTGTCAAGCAGACAATTTGAAGAAGCAGACGAACTGGTGACGTATAGAGTTGCATAAAAGTTACAATTTTTGAAAGATCGTTCAAAAAATTATTTGCTTGAGAGATTAGTTACATTAAAAAATGTATAGATTTTGAGATAACTTCAGTGAAAATTAGGTTAACAGCCAAATATCTCAATCCATTAAAGTAAATAAACAAAAGATTCGTTCATCGTGAGTCATAGAAATATTACACCATGGAGGTATTCATCCGCGAAGCAAGATCTTCATGATCAATTTTATAGCGCTGTCTGGTGTCGAAAAACAAATTCGCATCTGTAAAAATGGCATACGTAATAAGAAAAAAAAAGGCAACCTCATTTCGCTCATAGCAGACGATATATATTTCACGGAAATAATAACGATGATTTTTTTACATCGTAAAACTAGTTATAGCACGAAACAAACGCACCTCATTTGTCATATGTTTAACGAACGTAAAATTTCCAACTTGTTATTTTTTGCTAAGTTTACGGAAATATATTTTCTTCGCTTAACAACGCGGAACTTTCCGACACATTTTCTGACTCATTTTAAAACATAAAAGCATGATACTTGCAGTCATGATTGAATTATAAGCGATTATTGTCTCAGGACAGCAGTTTTTTTCTTTCCTGTGCTGTAGCGTAAGGAAATTCAGTTCGAAACGCAAACTTTCTTAATTTTCTGAAAAATCTGCATTTACCGAAAAAAGGATAAAACCGATTATATTTTTTCTTAGTTCGAACACCTGCCAGTTTGATCCATATGCGAACAAAAAATAATTAAGCAATGCGTCAAAAAGTAGCCACTTCGGCAACAGCCTTAAAAGAGGCTATGTTTGCACTTAGTCGTTCAAATTATATAGTGGATGTAACAGAATTGCAGCAGAATTTACGAAAAATGACTACAGAAAAAAAAATTAAATTAAAATTAAAAGATTGGGTTTATAATAATTTAAACTGTAACTGTATACCAAACCAAAAACTTTTACAGCAAGGGTGGTTGGGGAAGTTCGACATATGGCCTAGGACCCGATTCCCTCTTTTGGGTTCCGGCTACGAAGCCGTCCGAGGACTCCAACGTCTCACCAGGTGTTTTTGTGGTGGTGTCCTCTGATTTTGGGCTCCACCGCATATCGCAGCGACCTTTGTCGTCAACACGTTGGTTCAATGGGAGTGGTGCGCAGGTAGTGGTGCTCTCACCGGCCGCAGCACTTACAGTAGAACTCTCCTGGTCGAGTGCGTTATAAGTCCCTCAGTATTTGGGTGCGGCGGTTGACGTGCCTGACGGGCACCACTCGGCGCCTGGCGGCGCAGCTTAGTTATACCCCTCATCTTGTTATTTAAAAAAGCCCGTTAATATTATGATGCAAAAACTAATATATTTAACGAAAATTTTCTTTCTCGTGATCTAATTCAAGATATAACATTGATTTCTGTTCAAAAATCAACGATGGAAAGCACGTGTATCGTATAGAAGTTTATCGCACCTGAATATTGAATAATAATATTGCAATGCATCTCTTACGCAGTCAGCTTTGCAAAAAACTCATAAAGATCAAAAGATCAAAGGATAGCCAGTCATACTTCCTGCCGAATAATAGGAAAATCGAGTCAAAATGTTGAATATTTATATTGAAAATGCTGTACGTAAAAGGAGAGAAAACAACTACGGCAGCTGTACCTAAAGATAAAAGAACAAAAGCGAGTATAGAAACATTTTCTTTTATTGTCTCTCTTTGTCTTTGATATTGAACTTAGGGTTGAAGGACAGGAGGAAAGGAAAATTAAGTATGGAGACTACTTCTTAGTTAGAACTTCAAGAGTAAGGGTAGTCAGAGGCTTGAAAAAATAAGCATTTTTTATGTATTTACTAAGCACTCTGGCGAGGTAAGTAAAATCTGCAGATATGAGAGATTTTATTTTTATTTATTAAAAGTGTTAAAGATTTTATAATTTCAGATTATATATTTTTATATTATTAAATACAAGTAATTTTTAGTTAGCTGCAATTTTAATTCAAACAACGCATTTTAATGAAATATGAGTAACACATGGGCTGATAAGTTCCCGGTCTAATAAAGAAAGCACAACTTATTAAAAAAATTTATAACTTTATAACAGTATAACTTTAATAAATAACATAAGTTTAATAATAAATAATAATAATTTAATAAATAATAATTTAATAATAATAATTTAGTAATAATAATTTAATAATAATAATTTAATAATAAATAACATTAACTTTATAACGAAAAAGCTCCAAACAGTGCTGAGAATCATCGACTCGTTGTTGTTTTTGGTCAAAAGTCAACACGCGCGGCACCCACTTTGACAACAGCTTTTTCATAGACAAATGTTCATTCAAAATAAAACCTACACGTTCCTTGGATATCTTCAGAGTCTGAGCTATCTCCAGAAACTTCACATTACGGTTCACCAAAAAGATTTTGTGGACTTATTTTATGTTTTCCGGAGTAACCACCTCTTTTGCGTAGTGCATCACTGGTGTCCGTACGACCACGTTTAAATTCAGCAAACCAGTCAATAATGGTTGATTTATCTGGTGCAGTGTCCAGATAACGCTTATCAAGCCAAGCTTTTGTTTGAAGGGTATTTTTTCCATCAAATAACAATTCTTGAAATTCTTGTTCATCAATTTTTTGTTTATCAACAAAGTCGTTAAACTAACACTACTCTAACGTTTTATCCACACGGCGAATCGTCATGACATTTTTTCTGCTACCTTTAAAAGGTTAGTATTTACAAAAAAAGCATCGGTTCTGCGATTGCAACGCCATCTGTATGCCAGACCGGGAACTTATCAGCCGATGTGTTATGCTATTTCAAAAGCTTGATCAAAAAACTTTAGAAAAATATTGCATTCATTGTTGTGCGTTTTGTATATGCATAGAAAATGGGTTGACATAAAAAATAGTACAAATGATGGCTACAATGCCGAATGATTCAGATATATAGCTGGTTACATTAACAATGGATTTTTTTTTTAAAGTGGTTTATTCAAACAAGTGAAAATTTTAATTCATTATTCATCAGAAAAAAAACAATTTAATAAATCTCTTATATGTTTTTAGCAGCAATTAATGTACCTTAAGCTATCGTAAAGAAATTGAAACAATTTTCATCTTATCTGGAAGGGGAGGGACACCATTGAAGCGATCACAATGTTAAAACAGGTATGGTGTAACCATCTTAAATCTTTCTTCAATATCGTTGTAAAATATTCGTTTTATTAGCGCAGTTATACGGTTACAGAAACACACTAAAGAATATGAAAATATAGTACATTATTTTTAAATTTATAGGGTAAAAGTCTGAAGTTTTAATTATAATTTCAAAAAAAAAAAATTGAAACTGAGAGATAGGTATACTGCCCGTCGTAAAATGCACAGTAAAGCAGAACATCCTGTAAAGTAATCAAAGCCAAAAATCCTTAAACAAATTGTATCTAGGACTAGGGTTCGTTGATATATATCAATGGATATATATCATGATATCTATCTTGATATATATCCGATATTTATTTTCAAAATATCAAGATTTTCGATATTTTTATATTATTTGATATTTATGTTCAAAATATCAAGAAGTTTGTTATTTTCAATATTTGATATTTATTTTCAAAATATCACTGTGCAAGATATTTTTGATATTTTAAGTCAAAACAAAAAACAAGTGTAAATGAAATTTTCTACTGATATTGACTGTTCCATTCTAGCTGAAGAAAACAAACAAAAATCTTATCCAAGCTTTGTTTAAAGTTTTTATTTTTAAATGTAAATTATATGGGACTAATAATTATGTAGGATATAACTAATTCGGGACAGATATAGAAAGATAAACTGTTAAATTTAGATAATCAGTTCTATACAGCTTTATTAGAAAAGAATCAATTTCTGGTTTTATTGAGCTTAAATTGTACAACATGTTAAAGAATAAAAAAAGAAGCTGACATTTGTTTAAATTTTTCAATTAAAAAAAATTATTCTGTATTTAATTTTTTGTTTTATAAATTTCTGATTTCTTGATAATTGATATTGAATCCTATAGTTTTTTTTTTTTTTTTTTTATAAGTGTATAAAGCAAATTGTTTCTGTTTTGTTGATTAGTTGATCTTCAATTTTGTTCAAAGTGAAAAATAAAAGAAAATGAAAAAAAAAAGCAGTTTTAGTATATAGTTTAAGTTTTCATGTTAAGTGCAATATATTTTACTTTCTAATCTATATTATGCTTAAAATTATTTATTATCAGCAGTAAGTTGACTATTTTGAAAATATCGGATATATATCGAAAATATCGGATATATATCAAAATATCGGATTTTTTTTTTCGAAAATATCATGATATTTACGAACCCTGGGATAAATATTCTATTTCAACTAAAAAAAAAAAAAAAAAAAAAATTAAATATATATATATATATATATATAATCCCATTTAAATTGAGAACTTTTCCAAAATCGCACTGCCCTGTCATTTTTAGTAACAGTTCTTTTTCAAAAAAATAAATAAATAAATAAATAAATAAAATAAAATTTATTCTGAGTTTAAAAAAATAATAATAATAAATCTCTAAAAATGCGATCGTTAAATTAACATACAGCTAGACCCTTTTAAAGCAAAAGTTCCTTTTTTGTACATTGTTAAAACAATTACATAATCTGAACAAAAATTTATAGTTTCCATACTTTTTTAAAATAATAATAAATAAATAAATAATAAATCTCCAAAACCTAAATCACAATATTTGCGATCGTTAAATTAATATACAGCTAGATTCTTTTTAAACAAAAGTTCATTTTTTATATTGTTAAAAAAATACATAATCTGAATAAAAATTTATAGCTTCTATAAATTTTTAAAATAATAATAAATAAATAAATATATAATAAATCTCCAAAACCTAAATCACAATACTTGCGATCGTTAAATTAATATACAGCTAGATTATTTTTAAGCAAAAGTTCCCTTTTTTATATTGTTAAAACAATTACGTAATCTGAACAAAAATGTACAGTTTCTATAAATTTTTAAAGTGATAATAAATAAATAAATAACAAATCTCCAAAAACCTAAATCACAATGTTTGCGATCGTTAAACTAATATAACAGCTAATTTTTTTTTTTTGAGCAAAAGTTTTTTTTTTTTGTATATTGTTAAAAAAATTACATAATCTGAAGAAAAAAATTATAGTTTCTATATTTTTTTTTAAATGATAATAAATAAATAAATAATAAATCTCCAGAAATCTAAATCACAATGTTTCGATCGTTAAATTAATATACAGCTGCATTTTTTCTGAAGCAAAAGTTCCATTATTTGTATATTGTTAAAAGAATTACATAATCTGAACAAAAATGTATAGTTTCTGTAATTTTTTATTGATAGCTTAAAAAAAAAAAAAGATAATTATTTTAATTGTTAAAGTGCTATATAAACATGGAAAAAAACTAATTTTGCATTAATAAATTGTTAAAAGTGTTGTTTCCAAACTTATAAACATTAATTATTTTATGCCTTACAGGAATTCTGCAAAATTTTCTAATATATTTTTCATAAATAGCTACAAACCAGAGAAAAATCAAACCAAACACAACAAGGTATTTGAGAAATACTCGGTAAACTGTTCAAAATATACTCGTATTTGTTTAATCATAATTCTTTCATTCGTACCAGAAAAGACTCATTCACTGGTACCAAAAATAATCTCCGCGAAACAGAAAATCATACGGATACAACAAGGGCTTAATTTGCGCCGGAGCCCACCGGAGCTCAGCTTCGGTACTTCTCTGTTTTTAGTAAATATTTAAATATTGTCCAGAATTCACCGGAGCCCATAAACACTGCGCTCCGGAGCCCAGTACAATAACGCTTCTAAAAAATGAATCCTAAATTACCCCTTCCTTTCCCTCCCATTTCCAATCTTTTGCATCAAAACACTTATAATTGACGTAAGGTGTCGCTTACCTAAGAAATGGAGACAGTGTTGAATTCAGCGGATGGCCCGGAGGGGACATCCCTCCCCCCGGAGCATTGAAATGTCCCTCCCGGGATATTTGAGATGTTATGCTTTTAATGGTTAAAAAGTGCACCCCCCCTGTCCCTCCCCCCCTTCCGGAACTCTGAAATGTTTTCCCCGGAGAAAAGTGTCTGAATTCAACACTGGATGGAGATGAAACATGCTCGATTTTTATATCAGTATTTGGGTTTGGGCAAGCTCAAGCTCAATCTGTCTTAAATTCAAATTTTATTTATTTCCAATTCAAATCATTTAATGCTATTTTGATAAAAATAAAGAGTAAACAGAAATAGTCTTTTTTTCTATTCTGCATAGCTGTGAACTATTCATTTTTTGTGTTAACACTATTTCCGAATCATAATTCTGAGCTTATTGGATCGCAGAATTCTGCGATTGATTAACATTAAGATTAAGCAAAGGTTTCTATTTGGAAGTAGTAATAACTAAAAAGTGGAATAGTTGGTAGCTATGTATAAATGCAGATCGATGTATTTAAAACTTTTATTTTGCTAAATAAAAAAACAATGCTTTAAATTTTGAAAATAATGTATGAAATATAAATATTAAGATTAGAGTGACTGCGGAAGGGGAGAGAGGGTTACGCTACGTGTGTTAGAACTGCAGAATATTAGTGCTCCGGTACTTTTTTTCTTAAAAATAAGCCCTGGATACAACAAAAACGAATGATTTTCACTAAACGAGGAATAATTCCATGAAATAATTGAATCAGAAAATCGCTCAAATACAGCAGTAATGAATGATTTTAACCAAACGAGGAATAATCCACTGAAATAAGTCGGACATGCGCAAAAGCAGCATACGCTTTCATTCAGATACAGAGAGGATACAGATGGAAAATATTCGAATGAAAAACTCGGGCATGCGCAGAAGCATAACTTTCAACCTTCTAGTTTTTTTTTGTTTTTTCCCCCAATGAACTAATACCAGAAATTTTATAAATGAAAGAATTAAGTTAAATATGACCTATAAACTAGAAACATTTCACAAAATATTTTTTCTGGATATAATTACATATTTTTTAACGCTGCGAAACAAAAGAAAAACATGTATCATCTATATAATAAAAGCCCAAAGCATGTAACTGTCATCAACAGTTACGGTATGCCCGCTTCGCTTTTTCATATGTCATATTTTAATTAAAAATTGTTTTTTCGAATAAAACTGCATGAAAGTTACATTTTTAGAAATATCGTTCAAAATAAATTAATTTTTGAAAGATGACTTCCATTCAGTTATGTATATATTCTGAGATAACTTTAGTTGAAATTAGGTTGGCAGCTCAATACCTCGCTCGACTACAGTAAAAAAAAAAAAAAAAAAAAAAAAACTAGAAATTTATTCATTGTGACCGTTTAAAATATTAAACCATGAAGGATGTAGCCTACTTAAAAAAAAAAATAGCATTCGTTGTGAACGTTAAAAATATTAAATAAGTAATTACTTGCAAAACAAATTCTCCAACAAACAAACACTTCCTTCAACGAATCTGCCACTGCATTTTCGTCGTAGCGATCATTGCAGAAATCGACATGGCGTTAGAGCTTCCTTACATCGATTACGCTTCGTTTTTTAAAATATTATTTTGGCGCCATCTATCGGTAATATAAACAAAGAAGTTTTCTTTTGAAATTGTACTTGGTAATGAATGTGATGACTTCTGAATGAATATTTCTTATAAAATGTAATTAGAAAATAAGAAATATATAATGTTGTGTACTACATATATTAATTATATCAATGCAAATAAAATTTTACATTTTAACATACTAGAAACTTTGCAGCGAAAATAAATTTGTAATTAATAAGATAATTAAAAAAAACAATCATGTTAATGCAATTAATAGTTGCAATTTACTTATGTAATAAAATACGACTTTTCATGATCAAAATTTTTTACAAATTTCTGTAGGCATGTTTAAAAAAAATCAGGATTTTGAATTTTAACATAGTAACTATGTAGTGAAAAAAAATATATATCACTCATAGTCATATTAATGCAATTAATAGTTGCAATTTAGACATGAAATAAAAGAAAAGATGTTTTTTTAATGATCGAAATTTATTACAGTTTTATACAGTTGTGAAATCGGAATTTGAATAATGAAATGTTTACTCTAATATAAAAGGGAAGTTTAAAAGACCAAAATGCTCAAATTACTTGAAAGTTATGTTGAAAGATACATATTTTGTGCTTTTTTTATGTCGCTTAAAAATGTGCTTTGCAGCGCTGCCTGGTGTTAACGAAGTATTTAGGTCAGTGTTTTACGAAGCTCATATGAATTCGAAGCCCTGGTGTAATTAGGGGCCCGCTAGCGGGCGCAAGCCAGCTAGTTCGAAAAAATAATAGATAGAATGATTATTTCTAATTATATTTCTATAATCGAATTATTCGAATGATTTGTAATATTCGAATTGTTCGAATGATGGCACAATGCTAATTTGAAGACTATCGCATGACCTACAAAATATCAAAGTTTCCGTCATTTCCACAAGGGCCACATTTTTCAACATTGTGCACATTAAGACAGCATCTCATGAACATATCAAACTTCAGCTAATTCCACCGGGCCTACATTTTTCGAAATTTTGCCAAACGAGACTTTTGACCTGCATCGTATGAACTACAACATATCAAAGTTTCCGCCAATTCCACCGGGTTTACATTTTTGTGGATTCCGACTATTAAGACATTTTATCCGCATTGCATGAGCTACAACATATCAGTGCTTCCGCCAATTCCAACGGGCCTAAATTTTTCAGGATTGTGTACATTGAGACATTTTATCAGCATCTCATGAACTACAACATATCAAAATTTTCGCCAATTACACGAAACCAACATTTTCCATGAGTGTATTAATTGAGACATTTGATCAGCCTCCCCTGAATTACAACATATCAAAGTTTCCGCCAATTTCACCGCATCCACATTTTACAGGATTGTGATCAAAGGGACATTTTATCAGCATTGCATGAACTGCAACATATCAAAGTTTCCGGCAACTACACCGAGCCAACATTTTACATGAGTTGCCACATACCATTGTGACATTTGATCATCATTTCATAACCTAAAACATATAAAAGTTTTTGCCAAATCCACCGGGCCAATATCTTTCAAGAAATCTGTCATTTGAGAAATCTATCGCATTTGAGCAACTACATATGAAAGATTCCATGAATTCCACAAGGTCTACATTTTTCAGGATTGTGCTCATTTGGAATTTTTATCAGCATCGCATGAACTACAACATATCAAAGTTTCTGCCAATTCCATTGGGCCTACATTATCCAGGATTGTGTCCATTAAGACATTTTATAATAAACGCATGGCATACAAACTTTTCCGCCAATTCTATCGGCCTACATTTTCCAAGATTGTGCCCATTGAGACACTTGATCAGTTTTGCATGAACTACAACATATCAAAGTTTCTGTCAATTCCACCTGGCATACATATATTTTGTGAATGGTCCTTTATTGGTGGGTAGTATCTTTTTCTTTTTTTTTTCACGAATGTACATATTTTCGATATATTCAAGTCTGTGTGGGCGTGTGTGCGTGCGTGCATTCATGTGTGTGTGCATGCATGTGTTAATGCATACATATGTGTCTCTCTCCATGTGTGTGTGTTAATGCATACATGTGAGTCTGTGTGTGTTTTCGAACAGAAAAAAAAATCTTTTTTAGAAAATCGGTTGAAAATCAGATATGTTAATCAATGAATATTCTCATGAACAGCTCAAGTCACGTTATACATTGCCGCTTGTGACCTATGTTTGATAATCCAACAATTTTGATGCAATCTTTTCCTGATCCATTATCAGAATCATTCTACGTGCTCAGAGCAGTCTCTGGACATCTGTGAAGATTTTTTTATCATCCAAAAGATGCCGAAATAACAAATATGCACGTCTATGGATATTTCCGAAAAAAAGACTTTAAAATTTTTTGAAAAGATTTTATCGCACTGTGAATTTCTGAATTTTTCTCTAAAAAATCATATTGAATTTTATAAAATTTATAAATTACTAAAGTACAGAGGAATAAACATTATCTATCTTCTTTTGAAAAAAAAGAAGGAAAATAAAGAGAAGAGCAGAAAAAAAACCCTCATTTATTCAGATTATGGTACAGTTTTGTAATAGAAACAAATGAAATTTTATTGTTGATGTTTTCTCTAGATGTTTTCTTATAACAATAATTTTAGATTTCCTTTGAGTATATTTGCATATAAACAATCTTAAAAAAATAACCGACTAAGGTAATGCGTCTGCCAGAGCATTACCTTCTTATAGTTTTAATACTTTATATATTTCTTTTTATAACTGTAGGAAGTAATTGATCTTCTAATACGATTCATGATATTTTTGTATGATTCTTGGGAAAACAGTACTTTCTCTATCGACCACTAGTGTAGATAGTAATGACTATTTAAAATAGGTGGATTGAACTTTGTGCCGTTATATTAAAATAAATGATCAACGTAAAAATAGCACAAATAAAAATATATAAAGTAGCAAACAGCTGTTTCGGAGCCTCTAAAGCTCCATCAGTGCCAAAATTTGGCCATCAGTGCCAAATTTTAAAAGATTAAAAACTGAAGTTTAAGCTATGTAAGTATGCTTGCCTCTCCGCACGCGACCAAGATAGAAAGGCGGCGAGTTTTTAAAAACAACAGCGGAGTCAGGAGTCACATGTGACGTAGGTGACCAATAGAAGCGCTCGGCCAGACTGGACTAGTTTAATAATGCATACATATGAGTCTGTGTATGCATACGTAACACACCGCACGTAACGTACTTACCTCCGTTTTTTCCTCCGTACTTAACTCGTCCAGTCTGGCCGAGCGCTTCTATTGGTATCTACGTCACACGTGACTCTTGACTCCGCTGTTGTTTTTAAAAACTCATCGTCATTCTATCTTGGTTGCGTTCGGAGACGCAAGCATACTTATATGGCTTAAACTTTTAAATCAGTTTTTAATCTTTTTAAATTTGGCACTGATGATGGAGCTTTAGAGGCTCCGAAACAGCTGTTTGCTATTTTATATATTTTTATTCGTGCTATTTTTATGTTGATCATTTATTTTAATATAATAATGACTATATCCTCAGAGTTAACCCTCATGCTTTATGAGTACCACTATTTCGGATCTTTCTTTTATTTAATCGCAGAAATGTTTTTATTAAATAAAGTTACTGTTTATATTCGAAAATAATGGTACTCAAAAAATTAGAAAGGTGGGCACCTATGCTATATCATAGGTATTGATAGCTGACGTCGTTGATGAAACACAAAATTTGTGCCTTCAATGTCAAAAAAGAGAAATGTTTCTCGATCTATCAAGAATTTTTGCGAAAATATAATATAAACTCTTTCGACTTACCTATGCTTCCAAAAATCGTTCCTTTGTCTTCAAAAATGTCAGAAACAAATAGATTTCCAAAATTTAAAGAAGTATTTCCGAAACTAAAGTTTCTTTTACTGCACTTATTTTTGGAAATGTTTCCAAGTAGTCTTACAATGTATTAATCAATTTTCTCAACTGATATATCCACGAAATATTACTTTTTCGGATGGTATCAATACTCAAGTAAACGTTTTGATGTTCAACAGACAAACCGACTAAATTAACAGCGTAAAATGGACATTATTTGGCATGTCTAAATTCTGTTACGAAGCTGAAAATTGTTCCTTAAAAATAGTAACCAGAAAACCAATTTTTAAAATATTTTAGCAAATAAAATATGTTTACCAATATGGTTGTCAAAGGCGACTTTTAGGTAGCTATCCTTACAAAAATCTACCTATTGCAGCCGTTCGGAAGAAAGCAATTCTAAAAACTTTTGGCATATTTTCACCGATCATGAATCCCTAGACCTTAAAACCACCCTCCGTTCAAATGTCGATTTTTATACAGGGCTGATTGTGTTCCGGTATTTTAAATACCACTAAAATTATCTAGGAATATTCTTATTATGTCATCGCAGAATTCATCGAATAAACAAGACAAAGATTGCTGTATAAATTTAGTGGTGTACAATATATTTGACATTTGTCATGCTGTAACCCTCTTATTTGCGAAGCGATTTGGATGTGACTCAGTATGTGTATAGGACATACCAAGGTCTCGACCGAGTTCGCTGGCCAGCTTCATCCACCATCTTGTTCCAAAATAGCGACCAGTTAAAATTTTTAAATTTTTAAAAATTCAAAAAGATGTACAAAGAAATTATAAATTGAAAAAAAAAATGTTTCCGTTAAGTGTTGGAACGTGATACAAGGATTCTGGAACATTTTTTGTAGTTGCTATATCTTAAAAAATGACTGAAATAGACAGTCTGAAATTCTAGGGAGGCTGAAATTTTGAAACAATCTGATATTTGGTATGCTGTAACTCTCGTATTTATGAACCGATATGCATGTGACTGCTCATGTGTACAGAACAACGTGATACAATGATTCTGGAACTTTTTTTCATTTTGGATATATCTTTAAAAATGGCTGAAATAAGGCAGTTTGAAATTCAAGTGTGGTTGAGATTTTGAATCAATCTGATATTTGTTATTTCTCATGATGAAATTCGCATTCAAATTCAGTATTCACGAAAACCGGGATTGAATCTTCTATAATCGGGTTCCAAGCATTTTAGCTTCGGGTGTTTGGGTAAAATGAGTTGAATGTTTAAAAACATGGAGTATGAAAGGCTACTTTTTCTCCCGATACAGGCCGGAAGGACTTTTTATATAATTTTTGCCCACCGTTATTCTCAAACAAAAATTATCTTGGAACACTATAAAAAAAAGACAAATGTTTCTTAATCTACGAAAATAGAACTACAAACGAAAATGTAATATAACCTCTTGCGAGTCCCCACGATTCCAAATCGTTTCTTTATCTTTAGAAACCTCATACATTAATAGATTTTCGAGATTTAATCAAGCATTTAAAATTTTTGCTGCCTGTAATTTTCGAAAACGTTTTCGAGTACTTTTTATAGTGCATTAATCAGTTTTCTGAAACCGAAATATCGTATTTTCGAATGGTATTAATTCTGAAGTAAATATTAAATGGGTTGCACGCAGATTTAAAAATATTCATACGTGAAAATTATTTTTAAATTAATAAAAAATCAGTAAATTGAGATACAGGTTTCGAACAAATTACATTTAAATATATATTTTTTTTCCTATGCGACGGTTCAAAAACTGAAATTGTGCGATAGTTACAAGTTAAAAAATCGCAATGAAAGAGAAATTAAATTAGATAGGTCGTTGCCACGATCAATATGACGTCAGGATTACTTAGGGACATGTTTTTACTGTATAATATAGATTCTTAAATAGAAAATAGAAAAGAAAAGAATAGAAAAAGGGCAAAAAAAGAAAAGGAAATATTATGTATATATAATTACTTAACTGCAGATATTTCTCATGCAAAATGAAATTAAGTTTGTTTTTATATTTTATACCTGTTCTATGTACATTTTTTTAATTTTAACAATTTGTTTACTTAGTATTAATTACAAATTTTGAAAAAAAAAAAAAAAAAGAAATTAGATTTCAATCTATTCAATTTAAAATATTTTCAATTTTTTTGCATTTTTTATATATTTTAAAATGTTTTTGTATTGTATTTTTTTTTCTTAAGAATTGTTCAATTACTATTTTCCTGATTAAATATATATTCTTGCATCGATATAAGCTAACTTGTAGTGAATCTTTATTCAACTAAAGAACGGGGGTCGATAATGGCTCTTGCAACATTAATGTAAATTTTGAAGTATATCACAGAACAAGTATTAACTAGCAATATGTAAACAGAAATTATTTTATAAACGCCAACTAAGTAATAAGTAATAAGTATTAAATATAATTTAAAAAAAATTATACTACTGAAAATTGCTTATGAATTAATACTACTGTAAAATAATTTAGTTATTGACATTACAGAAATGTAGTTTATTTAATAGTATTACAAAATCGGAATTTTTTGTAAATAAATTCTTTTTGTTTGGAATAAAAAGATAAAATAAAAAAAATAAAGAGCTAAAATATGTTTTATACGTTTATAATTTACGAGTAAGTATGAACAAACTGAGGTACCAATTTTATTTAATGTTTTACAAATCCTTATATCCTTAACATAAACTTATATAAAATGAAAATGGTACCTCTGTTTGTTCTGAGTGAAATAAATATATAAAATTCAAAAATAACAATTGTAATAATGTAAAAATAGACAATTTTGACCGGCAAAATAAATCTATTTAATTTCAATTAGTTAATATCATATAGCATTAACTAGATATGATAATCAACAAAATACATTTTAATATCTATTTTTTTTTTCGTTAAAAAAAACTTTTTCACCTGTGAAAGGGCCTACTTTCGCAGTATTATAGACCCTAGTCTTTTCAACAGCAATGATTCATTATTCTTAATATTGAATTAGAATTTAGCATTCAGACAACAGTTTTTAAACACCGAGAAAAGTTATGCCTATATATCTCAATAATTCAATGTAAAGTGTTCTGACATAGTTTATTTTAGCTTAGAATACTTACTGTGTATACTTACTCAGATGTAAATTAAATAAATAAAACCTAACAACTGATATGCGTCAGTGAGTGCCTCATTTGTACACGCTTAATAACTGAACACACAAACACCTACAAGTGTATGAATATTCTTGCACAATTCACAGCAATGTTCATTTTAGTGTATGTTGTATGAACAAATATATTGATAAAAAAATACATTCTTATAAGAATTTTCTATACGTTTTTTCATTTATTTCACTCAGCTTCCGTTCTCCATTTAATAACCTTATATTGTTTACCTTGTCGCCTTCTGTTTCGACCGACGTCAGAACCCTGACTTATAGAAACTAAAATCTGAGAAAACTCATAATAGATGCGCAGGTGCCATGAGCGAGATTAGTCATAAACCTGGATAAAATCTCAACTTTAGAATGTTGATGACTGCAGATACTTTCAAAATGGGGACATTAATAGGACTTATATTTTGTACTCTCATCATGGGTGGAAAAATTATGATTGTCGAAAGTGCAGTGTATTCATCGCCAGATGCAGCCCTGAAATTTTCTCAGTGTTTGATAGAAAAGATGAGAGAATCCCCGTTTTTCACAGTGGACGATGAAAATAGTATGTTCGAAATGCAAGATGTAATGGCGCAAGCTTTGCTCAAGAAGGAACATTCGTTACTTTCTGCTAAAATTCTCGTAAACGCTTTCGTTACTTCTTTAGCAGATATAATTATTGATAGTGATGTTTCGAGAAATACTTATAGAAAAGGTATTTATTTTTCAGCGTTAGAACAGTGTTCGTTATCGTCAACTGGATATACCGATGTTGAATTTATAGGCGAGGCCCAAAGAATATTCACCGTTATTGAAACGAATAAAGCTCTAAAATATGGAAAAGCAGGTGCGTTTAGTGAAGCAGGAATACCAGCTGTAGGAACTTTCGGTTCTGTTGGTTATTCCCAGGCATCAGGTGTGGGCAACCCGTTTGCAGTTCATCCAACTCCCGTACAAAATCGACCTGCTTCGCAATATTTTCATTCAGATGGTAAAACTATTTTTGAACAGCAAGAAAAACCTTACTCTCCTCCTATAGCATCATCGGCACAAATTCCTCTCAATCCACAGTATCCGGTAAATCCTTCAAGCCAGTTTGATTTATCTTCAAGGTTTGGTACCAGGTTCCAATCACAATCAGGAAATGTGCCACAAGCATCTGATTTTTCGGGTATCTCTCAAACTGGAAGCTTTTCTTCAAGTTATGCTTCTTCACAATATCAAAACTTCCCTGTAGTCTCTGATGCAAGTAGAACGTCGCAATCAGAAAAGGGTTTCTTAGGTCCTCATGCAGAAAAAAATCCCTATGACTACAACACGGGCATAATATCGGAGACTGGTGTAAGTGAAATACGACAACCTGGATTAGGTTCTCATTCAGGAAGCGCTCCCTATGTCTACGATACTGGTGGAATAACAAAGACTGATATTGGTAGGCCAGATGTTTTATCTTACGCAGTATCACCTCAGATTGGTCAGATAAATGAAGGTAGCACTTTTCAAACTTCCACTGAAGGCTTAAATATCCCTCAAACAAAAGAAAGCTCAGTAGTTGTGATTCCACCAAAGATTAATCAACAGTTTATTTCAGATGAACATTTCTCCCAAAATCCAGAACAGGGAGCCGACGAAGAAATATATCTGCCATCAAATCAGAAAAGTGCATCTAAATCAGAAATAAGCGAATCTTCAATTAGTTCGTCTATGGACATGCGTCAGGCACATGAGCAATATCCTGATTACACTTCTTACTCAGAGTTAGAAAGTATAGTGATGAATATATTAACGGCTTCACCTAAATTTAGGAAAGCATTTAATTCAGAAATCTCAGAGGAAAATGCTATACATTTAGCACGAGCTCTGACGGAACAGACTTTTGCTGACTATAATTTGGATGTAATGAATGATGCTTTATCTGTTGTTACCGAAGAAATAGCCAAAGTCAGAGTTCCGTCTCCAGAAACTTTTGCTTTCGCTTTATCGAATGCCCTCATATATGTACTGAAGCGTCACGAATCATCTTTATCACCCGGACAATCTCAGTTAGCAGCAAGCTTTCTTTCTAGCTTAGATAATTCAGGGCAATTTCATTCACATCGAGAAATTGTTGAGAAAGAACCTGAATATTACAATACAGGTGTAACTTTAGAACAGTCTAGTTTTGATAATTCAGGAAAATCATATTCAAAACAAGAAACCTTTGAGAAAGAACCTGAAGATTACAATACAGGTATAACTTTAGAGCAGTCTAGTTTTGATAATTCAGGAAAATTATATACAAAACAAGATACTTTCGAGAAAGAATCTCAAGATTACAACACAAGTGTAACTTTAGAGCAGTCCAGATTAGATAATTCCCAGCAATTTTATTCACAACAATACACTGTTGAAAATCAACCTCAAGATTACAGTACAGGTGTAACTTTAGAGCAATCTAGTTCAGATAATTCAGACCAAAATTATTCAGAACAGGAAACTGCTGAGAAAGATTATCAATATTACAATATAGATGTAACTTTAGAGCAGCTTTATCCTCAACAAGAAATTCTCGAAAAACAACCTCAGGATTACCAAGCAGGCGAAGCAGTTTATTCTGAATTCAATGAAAAGCAAACTGATTTCGATTTTCAATCTCCACCTTTGTCACCAGAAGATAGAAAAGGTGAAATATTTAGTCTCTCTCTTTCACGGTATTTATCAAACTCAGACGCAATCAGAAATTTTTTCTGTTATCACAATGAACCAGATGATGTAATACAGATATCTTTTAGCATAATTAAAGCTTCACTAACCGAATATGGTATGCATGTAGCGTCATTAGCAGCCAGTGTTGCTTCTGGTGCCTTGACGGAATTATCTAAAGAAGGATTATGCAATAACTACGCAAAAACAATATCAGAAATTATTGCTGAAATTTTAGAGGAAAGTGAAATTAAGGACCCAAATTTTGAAAGAATTGCTAGAAAAATGGAACAGAACTTAATTCAACGACAAATTACTCCAACAGAATCTCAAAAACCTCCAGCTGCACTCGAAAATTTACCACCAAGGGTGCCTGAAACTGAAACTTATGAAACTGTACCAAATCTTGAGCCTTCTCTTACACTTATCCCTAATCGTCAAGCAAAGACTGAAGATCCGGATACAATAACACCATCTGATTATAAAGATGTCCCTGATTATCAATACACACATCCAGTGACTTCATTACAAACATCAACGAGTTTATCTACAGCACGACCCACTGTGCATTCAGCAGACTGGGCTCCAGATGGTACTATTGATCAGAAAACCTTTACGGATTATCTGACTGAAAAGTTTTATACTCTTCTATCATATGATTCAAAGGAAAGCGAAGATACATATAAAAATACTGAAGAAACTTCTTCCACTACAAAAATCGTAGAAAATCAGGAAAGTGGAGGAGAATTTTCAGAAGAATCTTCTACAGAAGAACTTAGTCAAGAGCCACACAGAAGAAGAAAAGGAAGGAAAGGAAAAAAGAAACAGAAAATAACCACTCCCCAACCGGATATAGTAACTACCTGTTCAGATGAAGAATATGAGGAAAATAAAGAAGTTTATAATCCAACAACGACAGAAGATGAGTATAAAATATTATATCATCAAGACGATGATGAAATTCTTCAAGAAGATGTAGGTCATAGGGACTCAACAGAGTCTGATGTTAAATCAACTAGTGTTGAACTTCAGCCTAGCTTTCAAGGTCCAGTTCTTGATTCAGAATATGCAACTGCAAGTTTCCAGCCAAATTTTGACGTTAGACCATCTGATTCTGACCACACAGATCCATCATTAGCATTGGCAAAAAAAATATCTGAAATAGCTGCATCAGCCTCAGATTATATTCGATCTGAAAATTTTGATCGGAGTAACTTGTGTGCACAGATAAAACAATTAGCTCCATTAGTTAACATACCAGAACTTGATTACTGCAGACCTATTGCAACTGTTGACTACCTTTTGAATGTTTTGCATGCTGCGGTTAGAAAACTAAAGGGTGTTTAAATTGAAAAAATTGAACATGTAAAATATTCTGAAAACTGCTTCAGGTTAGAATATAAAGCTACAACCAAAAATTCACGAGCATACTTAAGGTAATGATATATAAATATTTTGTAAAGTCCAATTTTCGATATTGTATTTCGGAATTTGATCTTGCTGCAGTTCCTATTATAATTATTGATATAATTTGGTAAGTACTACTTTGATGAAAACAATTTTCCAAACTTCGTATAATTAAACAAATTTATTGAAATATTTCAACTCTATTTTTATTATAAAGGAATTTCTTTGAAAAAGATAGTATTTCAAAAGCAAGATTATAAAATATTTAGTGTTTTACAAAAATTTAGTTATTATTAAGACTATAGTTCACAGAAAGCAAAAATAAAATTCTATGCGTTTTGCTTTATTTTGTTTTCTTTAAACATACTTATTAATGTAAATTCTTTTAATACACTCGTACTATGTAATTTAAATTTCAAAATTCTTTTCAAATATCTTCTTCTTTTCATTTTTGAAATATGCATTCAAATAATTCCTTTTAGTATTTCTAAAGTATGTTGATTTAGTTATGCTATATTTCTTTATTCAATATTAAAATTTTAAATTGTTATTTTCTCTTTGTATTATGCGTGAAATAGTAAAATTATTTGTAAACGGTTTTCTGTAAGAAAAATTCTGATGAATATTTCGTTTTGCAAACCTCATTCATTTATATGTTCAAATATTATAAATATTTTTTCATTGTATTTTGGAGGTAATTAATAATAATATTTTCTAAAATAAGCTCCTTAGAAAAACTGTTTATAATCACTTCAAAAGTACTTAAAGAAGGTTTTAAGTAAGCACTTGTGCAACTTTTAAAAATAGTTCATTGATTAGTTGCAAGATATGTAAGTTAATACAACTCTGCTATATTTTCTTCTTTTAGATGGAAGCTTAAAATTATAGTTGTTGTTGTTTTTTATATCACATATGGAATGGTCTACAAAAATATTTTTTTTAAGAAAAAAACTTTAATGAAATTCTTGTGAAACATATTTATTTATCTGATTGAATATTGTAATTACCAATTCATAACATTTTGATGATATTTAACAATCATAATTTCTAAAACAAAATCTTTACGAAAATTCTTGATAGTTATTTTAAAAACAGAATTCTTGCAGAATTCTTTTAAATATTTCTAAAACATTATCTTCTCTTATGCGAAAATTATTGTTTATTTATTTGGAGTTATAAGGAATTGTTTGTAAAAGTTTCTTGTAAGGAGTTTTCTACTAAAACGTAACTCTGGCGACACTCTAGGTCTTCCAAAATAAGTTTGTTTGTATGACTGAAACTCCATTTTTATCAAATTTGGGCATATTGAAAATATTATTGTTAAATATAGTGGCGACATTTAACAATAACTTGTACTACAACAAAATATTTAGAAAAGTTCTTAGAAATCATTTTAAAATACTTTTTGCATAAACATTCAGTCAGACAATGTTTTTAAATTGCTCGGATTTGTTTAAGCGTTCTTTCTGCATTTTCTTTGTTAAAGTTATAAGTTTAATAATACTTGTGTTATTGTTAAGGTATCATACAAAATATGGATTGTAAAATTATCTCGTATTATAGTTACATATTTGTCGAATCTGGGTACATTGAAAATATTGTTAAGTAAAGTGGCAATATTTATTTGTGCATTTTGATTGTTAATGTTATAAAATTTTATCTTGTATTATCGTTAATGTATCACAAAAAATATGAATTGTAAAAATATCTCGTAAATATATTTGCATCAAATAAAAATAAATACGGCTAAAATTAAAAAATTCATTTTTCTGCAAAATATTTGATTAAAGTCGAATTTATCTATTCACTTCACTTGGGGCAATATTAAAAAAATAATAATAATAATAAGTATATAAGTAAAATCTTTTGAAATAAGCAAAAATGATTTGCAGAATTGTTTAAATTATCAATTATATGATATTTTTAAATCTTTCATAGCATTTTTTTATGCATTATTTTATAAATTTTCCGGCAGATGTAAAATATTTAAGAATCCTTGCATCATTTTTACGATTACACATATAAAATAAATTGTATTGTAAAAAATAAAAAGTTTCTTTATCTACGAAAATATAACATAACCGCGAACAAAAATGTGAAATAATTTCATCCGAGTTACCACGATTCCGAAAAACATTCTTTACATTTAGAAACCTCAGCATCCATATATATATATTCGATATTTAAATAATCATTTGTAAAGACAGTGATTTATTTGCTGACTCTGTTTTTCAGACACGTTTCCAAGTAGTTTTTATAATATATTATTCAGTATTCTCAAGGCGTAATATCGATTTTTTGGGATTGAGAGTATCTAAATATTCGGTCAAACATATCGAATACGTAAGAACATTTTTAAAATATTTTGAAAACCTTACACAATTCCTACTTTTAACTGTCAATTAATAAATACATTCAGAATAATTAAGAAATATAGGATCATTTAAATAAAATAGATCGATTTTACATTATTTATTTTCTGTTTGAAAAGTAACACATAAATAACTATTAAGGACGATCTTCATAGGAATTAATGATGTACAAATGCAAATTCATGAACATTGTCTGGGTAATAATCTGTTTCTTGCTTTTTCATAAACAAGATGCTTCTAAACAAAATGGAACAAACTTTAAAAGGTGATAGTAGGCATATTTTTTTTTTTTACATACAGTAAAAAATACAATGTTTGTCACTCCAGGCTGAACAAGGGTTTTCGTTTGTCGTTTTAACACTTATAAAGATATTGTAACGAAAATTTCAACAAACTTAATTTGATTTCTGCGAAACATGATAAGATGAGAGGTGCTGGAAATTGTCACCCTTCATATCCAAACAACACTGAGCTAAACATTCCATTATTCAGAGTGCATCTGGCAGTACATATATTGTGTCACTTATAAAAATTCAGTCACTTTCAATGATGTCACCACATTTCATACAAGCAAAGTTCATATGATGAGAATCTCGCTGTGTTAAAGTTCAATTCAAACAAAATTCGAATTCAACAAAAATTCGAATTCAGCTTGTAGTGACACATCCGGTATTTTTGATTGATTGGGTTGTATTTTTGATCGAACAAGTAAATTGAGATGTTGGTTTCCTATATATATATATTTATCTTGACCACGTTATCTCTCCTGAAAGATTATTCCAAGATTTTGAGGATATACCCTGTATGTTTGCAACCTGTAGAAATGATCGCCCACTCCACACAGTGCTGTCTGGTACATTTAAAAAGTTCCTTGCTAAGTCAAAAAGAAAAGGAGAGTTTTTCTTGCTGAGTTACCTCCATCTGAATAGATTGTATTATTTATTTATTTGTTTATTTTTTACTTTAATCCCTTCCTCACAAATAAACACTATATTACTGCCAAAATTTTCTTCTAATTACCTTCAAAACTTCTCTTCGATTTAAAAATATTTGTATTAAAATGCAAGAAAATTACATTAGTTTATTTTAGTTTACAGGAGAAGTCTTGAAGTTAAAAGTTTTACTTATTAAAAAAGTTTTAAGACTGTCCTCTTCTTAAATAATAACGCAAAACATAGATTTATTTTTAGCGTAAAGCTTATTTGTGTAAAGGTCTTGTTAATCCAAATGGAAGTATTTGTGTTAAATATTATACAAAATTGTTTTAAAATTTAACATTTTAATGCGTCTAAACCCTGAAACATAGCAATATTCGGCCAGACGAATATTCGGTATTCGGTGTCGAATATTCAATATTCGGTATTCGACGAAAATCAAAATTCGGTGCATCCCTCATTAAAATTCATAACTTTGTGCCTTCGTACAGCAGGTAAAAAAAGAAAAGAAAAGAAAAGAAAAGAAACACTATACACATTTTAATCGAAAAATTGTAGCTGAAAAAAAAAAATATTCAACTGAGAATTATATCTTCTTTAAATTTATATTTAAGAAATAAGCTTAGAGAACTGTCTAGATTTTGAAATTGTGACAAACTTTGAAATTTTCTATGCAAACACCTAATTTTGACACCAGAATGCGAATCTAAATTCTGAAATTAGCATAGTTGTAAGCTCTCAGGAAATTTCTATGATTCGTTACGAAATATCCAATACTAGCAAAACCCGCGGCTTTGCTCGCGTAATCGTTGAAATATGCCAAATGTTATTTGTGTGCCTATTTTTATTAGAGGAAATTATGCTGCTACGGATAATTCAAAAATTACTAATTAAGCCGCATGTTGAGTAAACATCATTCTTATACTGCATAGGCAAACCTGAGACTTAAATGAATGAGAAGAACTAAAATTAATTGTAAATAAATAGTAATTTAGAAAGTATTTTGAAAGCATTTCGTTCATTTCATTTTTTATTTGAAATTTCGAATTTCTTAGAAACCGTTCTTAGCGAGCATTTATGTCTTAAAAGTAGCCACCATGCCAAATTCCAAGCTTCTGTAATTACTATGTCACAGAAATCGCAATTTTAAGACGTATTTCGTTCCTACACACTTTAAAATTTATAAATTTTTAAAAACTGTTCTGTGGATGAATTTAGGTCTTAAAAGTAGCCAGCCATGACAAATTTCAAGTTACTGTCTCAAACAATTACATAGAAATCGTAAATTAGAATGTTTTTAGAACGCTTTCCTCTGATTTACCCTTTTAAATTTCGAAATATTTTAGAAATTATTCTCAGCGAGCATTTATATCTTTTAAGTAACTACTGTGTCAAATTAAATAGTTTTACCCCCTTCAGTATCACAAAAATCGCAATTTTAGAAAGTTTTTTGTCCCCACTCCCCGCTGTAGGTAGTGGCACCGACATAAAATATAGCCTAGGTTGGAGCAGAGAACTGTCACCATCAATTTGCCACCATTACTTTTGAAATCGGACCAGGAATGTTTGATTATCCCCTACAAACAAACGTTACTTCTTTATAATATTAGTATAGATTAAGGGGACCAGGAATGTTTTATTATTCCCTACAATCAAACGTTACTTCTTTATAATGTTAGTATAGATTAAGGGGACCAGGAATGTTTGATTACCCCCTACAAACAAACGATACTTCTTTATAATATTAGTATAGATTAAGGGGACCAGGAATGTTTGATTACCCCCCCCCCCCCCCACAAACAAACGTTACATCTTTATAATATTAGTATAGATTAAATGGACCAGAAATGTTTGAAATGACGAAAATTGACTGAAGTTTAATCGCTTATTAGGGACCCTGTAATATTAATTTAGACTATTATTTCTTTTTGCATTCATTTATTTATGTTTTATAAAAAGTAAAATTTTCAAAAATTCATGAAAATTTAACAAATTGTTGTGTCGGGGTACACTTTATTCCATAAGACTTGCCTAAAAATTTAATTTTTCTTAGCAAAAGACCTAAGTAGTTCAAAGAGTCACATAAGTTCGTTCACATTTTCAAAAAATCATATAAATTCAAGAAATTGTCACACCGAAATTCAGTTTACTCATTAAGAGCCTACGCTAGTCATGCAAAGAAACGCTCAAACTAATGTTGAGTCTATGGGAAGGTTATAGGCAGATTACTCGCTCGCATTTTAATATTTTTAAATGATGTTTTTTAGATAGGATAGCTGAGGTCGATCTCTAACGTTGTTAGTTTTTACTTTTTCGATTTTGGTTACAGTTTTTTTTATAAGCGGACATTTTCAATTTTGGAACCGGTTCTGAAAGTGAAAGTACCTTTATATAAAAAAACCGGAACCAAAATCAAAAAAGTAAAAACTAACAACGTTAGAGATCGACCTCAGCTATCCTATGCAAAAAACATCATTTAAAAATATTAAAATGGGAGCGTGAAATCTGCCAAGAACCTTCCCATAGACATTAGCTTGCGCGTTTTTTCGCATGACTGATGTAGGCTCTTAAGACTATCAAATGGTAGGGATTTTTGTAGCAAAAATTAGTTAAAAATTTTTTGAACTATTTTTTTTTCCTTTTGCCAGAAAACATCCGACACTTTCACAAGTCTTATGGTGCAAAACTCACTCTCATGCGACAATTTGTTAATTTTACATGAATTTTCATTGTAACGAACTTTTAAAGCTCTCTGTGTATAAATTACTTTCCTAACATTTTTACTCAAAATTATAGTTTATTTCACAAAGAATCAAATAGTAATCCAACAAAAAGTCGTCTTACTATTTTAATCCGTTTTCGTTAATTATAAAATTGTACACTGGTTCGTGTATATTTTTAAAAGATCACTTTCAGTCTTTAGTTACTTCTCTCTAATAAGAGAAATTCATTCTCAATAATATTTTACTATAAAATCAGACACATCAGCCAATTCCCATGGCTTTTGAAATACGTTCTGTCAATTTACTACTGACAGCAAAGATTGTTAACGGATTGTCCAAGACTACCACTCAATAAGAGAATAATATTGAATTTGATAAATATTTTTGGTATTAAACAGCTATCTCTGCCTTTAAAAATACTGAAAGAACCAGAAAATAAGTATCATTATAGGCAGGTTATCGCTAAATGCAGGCATTGGTACCAACAAGGAAGGTCAGGGCAAGACCATTATCATCTCCTTGGAATTTCATTCTCCTTTCATTAGCCGCTATTTTTACTCTTTTATTTAACTCAACTTGGTTTTTGTATATAAAGATGGAATTTTGTAATCTATTTTTAACTCACTTCCTGATACGCTAGAATTATGAAACTTATGTACATGGGTGTGTTTCTAATGACAATACATAAATTAACTAGCAGAACCACATGGGTTTGTCCATGTTAAGCATGGGAGCCTTACAGGCAAAATAAATAAAAATGCAAGAATATGGCGATCACAATAACGGAGTTCTATACATTCCCGCACATAAATCGTTAAAAGAGAAACAGGAAAAAAATAAGTTACCTTGAGATAATCATAGAAAAAAACCTCGACTTTATAAATGAGAAAGTGCATTTTCTTTGATGCATGTAACAGAAAAATATACGATTTGCCTGACAATACGAAAAGAAAAATCAACCAAATGGCGTAGCATTTAGCGAAACTCTATTTCGTATGGCATATATATATTATTAAATTAAAGAAAAAACTTTTCCTTAGAAAAATGTTTTACGCAAAATATCTAATCAAAAATCAGCAATAGTTGTCTTATTAGTCTAATCTTCCATAAAAAGATTCATAGCCTATGTTGGCGGTGCAATCACTAAAATAGCTCTAAAATTGGTTAAGTACGTGTTTAACAATTTTTTTTTAGCAAATTGATTTAAGTGCATTTTATGCTCGTAACTAAAACTGCAGTTGAGGTATGACGAAATGACTTGAAACTTTCGACAATTTTTGAACCCCAATAATGGTTGAATTTCTAAAATCACTGAAATACGTGTTTAACTATTCTTTTAATAGATTAGTTATGCTGAATTTTACGCTCCTACAAAAAACTGCTGCTGAAGTATGGAGAAATGATCTAAAACTTTCGACCTCCATTTAACCATTTTAGGGGTTGAATTTTCAAAAATCCTTTCTTATTACTTGCCTAGATCATAACAGCAATCTACTGCCAAATTTCGTGAGCCTGACTTTAGTCGTTTCAGCTGGGCGTTGATGAGTCAGTCAGTCAGGAGTTTTCTCTTTATTATATTAGTATAGAAAACTTAATTTTAAGGCATTTTTCCGTTAACCGGCCGCAGATGATAAATCGCCTAATAATCTTTTTGGCTACAACTGTTTACGAGTTACAAAAACAACGGGGTTATTTATGTGCCAAACCATTCTCGCCTAAATGATTTTGATGGCATTCATTGAATTGTTTGGGTTCGAACCTCGTTTGAGCGTCGGGAATACAGTAAAACCCCGGTTATCCGAAAAGCAAGGGAACCAAAGGATTTTCGGTTGACCGGGGTTCCATAGTAATTTTCGGATAACCGAGAGGCTTCCAAATTTTATTGTACCAGATTACATTACTCACCCTTGTCACTCCCTCACAGTCAGGTAAAGCGTTTGTGCTTGTAGGTGCAGCAAGTGTCCGTATTCTGTTCGGTTACCCTTTCCTGTTTATACGCGTTTTAATTTCCTCCAAACTTTATTTAGGATGAGTAATACTTTAAAGCACAAACGTGTTTTTATAAGCATGAAGAACTTACCTAGTTGAAAAAGTTGATACTGGCACTCATTAAATTGAAGTACAGGGAGATGCTACAACGTCAGATGGGTTGTTGTTTAAAAGATGGCGTGATAAGGTAGCATTGAAGCAATGTAAAGTTGAAAAACAAAAATCGCAACATATTTTGTAAAGAAATGCAATAAAATGCTTGCATTTACGCATTGGTCCAAATAAGTAAGTTGACGCTGTTTATTTATATCATAAACAGCATGCTTGTTTAACCCTTTGAGGGGCAGTGGGATATATTATTCCCACCTAATTTTTATCTGATTCGAAACAGAAACTTTTAATTAAATTTTACTTTTTTAACTTTGACGGGAAAATTTGAAAAATTGCTTTTCCTTATTTTAAACTAAATTCTTTCGTAAATACCGGTGTGAGTTCGACGTTACAGGAACAAAATTGCTTGCCCCTGAAAGGTTTAAAAATAAAATTTTTCATATTAAAAAAAAAAAAAAGAATATTAAGGTATTTTGGATAACCGGGATTCGGGTAATCGGGGTTCTACTGTATATTATAGCCAACGGGCAATTTTTAAACTATAATTTCACCAAATTTTTAGCATTTCTGAAATGATTGTTTCGTATCCATTCAATTACATTTGGTAAAACAAATTTAAAATTACCATACAAATTATCCTTTTCACCTAACCAGCGGAAGCAGGAGAAAAAAAAACAGGCAGAAAAAAAAAACTCCGACAAAATCTTGTGATTCTTCCGCAATATCTTTCTACACTGAAATTTCACGGAAATTGTTCATCTGTAATATTAACCCAGTATAGACATTTCTGGAGTCACGATGTTGATTTAAAAGTAAGCTATTTCCGCACCATGTTCTGCTTGGCTTTCTAAGAAATTTTCGATAATAATTTGTATATAGAACAAAATTCGATGTTATCGAGAAAGAAATAGTTGTTGCAGCTGGCCTCGTAAACTCTATTCTAGATGTTTTGTGTCTTTCAGAGTCATTAAATGAAAGTACACGTTTCTTTTTTACCACTGACCTCTTATAATTAGGTCTTAATAAAAAAAGTATACTTAGGAATAATCATAAATTTAGGTTAATTGTGCTCAGCTTTAATGCACATTGTAATATTAATTTTACAGAAAAACCTGCTAAAAATGGAACTGCAAAGGTACCAGATGAAATGTCAGTTCAGTTTTAGACAGGTTTCCGTCTTATGAGAACCACCTTATCTTATAATTGCAATGTATTCTTTACGCCTGGTCGTATATTTTCCTTTTAAGGCCGTATTCCGTTTTCACAGGTTTTACTGTTCAAGTAATTTAAAAGTAAATATACATATTACATGAACAAATAGTTGTCCAAATTCCTCCTTTCTTTTTTCTTTTTCTTTTTTTTTCTTTTACCTCGGGTAAAATAAACATATTTTGAACCAGACATTTTATTTTATAAATGAGATCAATTGAGTACCGAGTAGAAAAACAACACATTAAATAAACGATCTGATTCAATTGGAAGAAACTGGAATGTTGGCAGCAAGGATATAGTGGAGGGTATACTGTAGTATACGTCTTATACCTTCTGTATAACTCTGTATACCTTCTGTATAACTCTGTATACCTTCCGTATCTATAACGTATATTCTTGGGTGTAATACCCTTTGCTTATACCGTTTGCACTCTGTGTTTTTTTTTTACTACATCACTGGTTGGGAGGTATATATATAATAAAATACCAGATATCAAGCATATACTTACTGTAACGCGTAAGAAAAAGCAAAAGGTATTTGACGAATTGTAATTTTTTATTATTATTATTCCGAAAATCTTTTAAATTAGTATTTTCGGCTAAACTACTGCTTGATTATCGCTACTTTCAAGAAGATTTTTTTAGATATATATTTTAAGGTGGTTCTCGGATAACCTACTCAAAAACACGAAACTTTCTGACACATTTTCTGGCTCATTCTTAAACGCAAAGGCATAAAATTGTCAGGCCTGCCTATTGAAGCGATCTGGAATCAAAATGAGTTTTCCATTTTTCGATAAAAAAATTACTTATCGACTTGTAAACGATTCGTGTCACGTGATGACACGTTTTTCCTCTTTCTGGCGATGCAGTGTCGGGAATTCGGTTCAAAACGCCGACTTTGACAGTATTTTCTGAAAGATCTTGTGCCTTTTCTAGAAAATGGAAAACGTCTTTAGATTACAAAGTATCTGAATAAGAACACCTGCCAATTTCATATGTTTTCGAAGAAAACAGAATTCAAAAATGCGTCGTCAAGTAGCCACTTTGGATTTAAGAACTGCCTTAAGGGAAAACAAAATAACAATAAAATAAGGTTCTGTTTGTGTTAAGGTTCTGTTACGGCCGATTATTTACGGGAAAAAATGAACCTGTTTTAGCAAAATTTGGGTTCTTTAAAAGAAACTTCACAAATTTTGTCCTCCTGCACAAAAATTTTCATTTTTAAAATAGGACTCGTCCCATTTTCTTTGCCGTTCTTTGTTTTAAAAACATTGTACAAAACAAAATCTGTATTTTACAATAAAAGGTGCTGGCACCCCGGCTGCCAACACAGTTGCTGTAAAATTTACAAGGTGCTGTTTTTAATAGCGCTGTAAAATTCACAGAACTTTGCGGTGAATTTTACAAGATGCTGTTTTTAATAGCGCTGTAAAATTCACAGCACTTTGCGGTGAATTTTACAAGATGCTGCTTTTAATAGCGCTGTAAAATTCACAGCACTTTGCGGTGAATTTTACAAGATGCTGTTTTTAATAGCGCTGTAAAATTCACAGTACTTTGCGGATAATTTTACAAGATGCTGTTTTTAATAGTGCTGTAACATTCGCATCCCTTTGTTGTGTGTATGACAAGATGCTGCTTTAACATTCGCAGAAGTTTATTGTAAATTTTACAGGATAGTGTGCTTAACAGGGCTGTAAATTTCGATACGAAAAATACAGCTGAAAACATGGACTAATAATTTTAGCTCTTTTCGCAATGCAGTGTTTTCCACATTTTCATAGACAATGGGGAGTTAAATTGCCTTTTCCAAAATGTTTCCCTCTTCAAACTGGACTTTTGACAAATTTATTCATTAAATCTGATCTGTCACAGAATGACAAAACGGCTGAAATCACAAAAGAACCTATTATCTAGTTTCTATATATGTAAAATATCTTGTTAAAAACAGATAAACATAACGATTATAAACTGTGAAAAAAAATGAAAAAAAATTACTAATGGCTTCTGAAATTTCGAAAGACACGTGAAAGCTTTTCGGTATCATGAGTAACTGGGAAGAGATTATATATTATATTTTCATAAAACTTCTTTCTATGTCAGAAAACATAATTTTTTTTGTTAAGTGTAGAAAAAAAAGTATCTCCATTATCCGAAAGATATAATATATATGGAAACGTCATGTTTAAATAGTTATTTAAACCCCACATTGTGGTGGTGCCAGACAAAAGAGAATAAATATCACTCTTAAAATAATTTTTTCTGCATGTCAGTCATGTTTAACATTGGAAACACGGCAAATAAAAAAAAAAAATTTAAAATAATTTAAAAGAAAAACACTTCTATGTGAGTAGTTAGAATTTTTTTCGTCTCTCTCTCTTTTTTTTCTTTTTTTTTTATGACACTATTTTGAACAAAAGTAAATATGAAGTAGAATTTAAAAAACTACCTTATTGTTGACATTACACGTCCTAGTGCTTAAGATTATGAAATATTTTCTTATTTTTAAGTTACATATGACGTATTCTGCCTGAAAGTATATTATTTTACGTGATAATAATTCCAATATTATTCTACGTGAAAAACCTGAGAAAGAGAAGAAGAATGGGGGGGGAGGGGGGGGGGAGATATTTTTCTTACTGCAATTTCAAAATTCAGACGTAAATTTCGCAAAATATGTGCTTTCTTATTACCTCCACTCCTGCCCAAGACTCCAAAAAGCGTTTTTTATCTTTAAATCCCCCCAAAAACTAGCACATTTTCCAGATTCAAAAAAGTATTTAACAAAAAGAAAGTTTTTGTTGCTGCCACTGATTCTCGGAAACGTTTCGCTGTAGTTATTATAATGTATCAACCAGTTTTTTTAACCTGAAATATAGGTTTTTCAGATGATATCAATTCTCAAGCAAACATTTTCGTGATCAACAAACATATTTTACAGACAAACATGATAAATAAACATTATCATTAAAATTAACATTATTTTGTTACTTTTGCATATATAAATTCAGTTACGCAGATGAAAATGTTTAATTGAGAATTGATAGGATCCAAAAAACAGATATTCCGGTTTGAGAAAATGGATCATTACACAATAAAAACTACTCGGAAAATCTTCCGAAAATCAGTGGTGGCAAAAGAAACTTTTTTTTCTATAAACACTGCAAATCTTTATACACTTTTCAGAACACTTTTTAGAACACTTATTTTGTCACCTTTTTTAGAACACTTTGAAGCGCAATTTTTGGAACAGTTTTTAGAATACATCTGAGAACACTTCTTTTGTTCAACACACTTTCTAGCGCACTTTTTGAAAGCGGTGATTTCACAAGTGTGCCCAAATGTGCTCCCAATCCGTTCCCAAATGTGTTCCCAGGTGTAGATTTAACAGATATCTTGAGCAGGACACTTTCAGAAAACTTTCTTTATAGCGGAGCATATTCGGAACACATTAAGGGAACACATTCAGTACACATTAAGGTAACTGGAACACTTTTTTTTTAATCAAAGTGTTTCAAACGTGTTCCCAATGTGTGCTGGGAATTTGTAGTGAATGATTCTTTAAATCTTGAAAACTTACGTCTGCTATATGTCCAGCGATGCTTCTTTGCTGAGCATTCCGTCATCTAACTTGGGTTTACAAAATTGGCAGTTATAAAATGTAATAAAATGTATCAATAATTTTCGAATCACAATACCTAAAATGTGCAATCCGATTTTATTGGTAATGGTCATTCTAGCATTTCATTATAAATTTATTACCAAAATTAAAAGGATTACGTTGTAAATTTATTTTTTCTAATTGTTTTAATTTTAACCTATTTCCAAATAGCGAAATGAACAGAAATTTTTAAAATTTGTTTTTTTAGATTGTTCGTATTTAAATACAATTTAAATACACTGCTTTGGAATTACTGCCATCACAACTTCGTAAATACAGGCTATGTGAGATCATCAAGTTTGATTTTCTATAAAAGCACCATTCAATTAAAAAATTTACAATAAAATAAAATAAAGATATGGTCTGAAATTTTACATTAATGATTAAAGCGAGATTATTAAATCTCATAACAAAATCAGATTTATTAAAATAAACACTATCTTTGGATACAAAAAAAAAAAATCATCATCATTTGTTTTACAAATTTTAATTATTGATATTGTACAAATTTTCATCATTATTTTACAAAAAATTAATCAACTATAATATAATGCTGACAGAGATTGCAGATAAGTTAATACAGTAAGTTGTCAAATCCATTACAAAATTAATTCTTTACTCTTGATAGAATAAAACACTCCAGTAATTCTTATTCTTTTTTCAAAATCAAAGTTTTATTGGCGTAACCTTTCAGCCACATTCGCTGTTTGCAAAAATGTTGACCGACAGCACCACTTGGAGGCAGGCTACTTTTTGCTCCTTTGTGGACCACCACTTTACGCCCTAGATGGTATGGAACGTAACTGAAGTGGCTGGCCGATACCGGATTGCTGCTGGAAGAATGCTGTAAAGAAGATGTTGCTTAGAAGAAATATCGAGACGCCTTGTGCAATGGTGTTAAACAGAGATGAAGACAACTTGATAGCAGATGTTATTCAAGCAAGGTTGGTGATGTCATGTTGGTATATAAAGGGCATAAGAAAGATGCATATCGGGAAAAGAAGAGAGTCGCAATCATTAAATATAAAAGTCACATCCGGGAAATAGTCACCATAGTCAGAGCAGAAAAGTTTAAGCCCATTTTTATCAATATGAATATAATAATCAATAAATCATCAATAAACAATAAATATCACAATATCAATATTTAGTATATATACAAAAATTAATAAACAATATATATAACAAAATCCATATCAGTATCACAATATCCCTAAATACTATATATCAATGTAAATATCCATAACACTATATATCAAATAAAACACAATACAATACAATATCTATCAACAACAAACACAATATCAATAAACACTGTACATATCATAATATAAATAATATCAGTATCACAATATCCATAAGCAATATAAATTACAATATAAAAATCAACCACACAATATTGATAAACACCACCACAATATAAATATCACAATACAAAAGACATTAAGAGAAATTAAATTGGCATTAAGTTACTTTCTTTTTAAAGAATGCCCTTTTGAATGTTTTTTGAAGCTGAGCGATTCGGGATTTTTTAGCAGGTTTCCCTTTTTTCATATTTTTTTACGTTTTTGGAAAAGATGATAAGTAATCTGGAGCAGCTGGAGCCTGTCTTATAATTTTTTCTGCTTTTTTGTTGAAATGGTGCACTTGAAATAGGTGGAAATAGGGCTCTTCTTTTAACCTTTCCTTCAATTCATTGAAATGGTGTACTTGAAATAGGTGGAAGAGGAGCTCTTCTTTTAACCTTTCCTTCAATTCATTGAAATGGTGTACTTGAAATAGGTGGAAGAGGAGCTCTTCTTTTAACCTTTCCTTCAATTCGTTGAAATGATTGTTTTGGTATTGGTGGTGCATAGGGGCTCTATTTTTGACCATTTGTCCATTATGTTTATATTTTATTTCTTTAATATCACTTCTATCTATTACTATTTCAGGAGCAGATAAACACTTTTTAAGCGATAGTGAATGTTTTATAATTAGAGTGGCAAAGACAAGAAAAAACTTACCTGGTAATAAATCAGGTTTTTTGGGAATAAACTTGGTTTTTGGGAATAAACCAGGTATTTTGGAAATAAACCGGGTCTATTGGAAATAAACCTGGGAATAAATTGTTTTTTTTTTTTTTTTTTTTTTTTTTTTTCAACTCTAGTTATAATAGATGATTCAGAACATGTTTCAGAAACATTATTTTCACTAAAATACCTTTTTATTTGTATATTCTTTTGTGGATGCTTTAGCATATGAAACTCTTTATTCTTTGAATAAAAACCTATCTTTAGAGCTATATATTTGCCCTTTTTTCACAGCATGAATTTTTTATTGCATAGAGGTGGATGCGTCGGAACATGATACAAAGTCTGATTGATTGTTTCTTTACCATAACAGGTGATTGAGGTGTTTTTCTTTTAACTTCTTTTTATGTTGTTTATGTTTTATATTTGAGGATTTCAGTGAAGTATTAATACTACATTTTTTAGACTGGCAAATGCTATCTTCACTATAAGCTTGGTTATTGTTTTTATTTTCATGGCTAGTTAAATTTCTTGAATCATATTATTGCTGGAAATAGTAACTGCATCATCTCTTTCAAATGAATTACATTCATTTGGATACTCATCATAAGTATTCTTAGACTCGTCTTCATCAAAAGGATTCAAGCCAAGAGGATATTCATCTTCATTAAAAGGATTCAAGTCTGGAGGATATTCATCTTTATCAAAAGGATTTAAGTCTGGAGGATATTCATCTTCATTAAAAGGATTCAAGTCTGGGGGATATTCATCTTTATCAAAATGATTTAAGTCAGGAGGATATTCATCTTTATTTTTTTCTTCATCTTTAATATTTTTGTTATGATTCTCAGTTTTGCAAAGAGTTTTATTTTTGGAATCAAATCATGCTAATAGTTTAGTAGCAGATGCAGAACGTTAAAGTGATGGTGAAGAAGATTTAGTAGTAGAAGATCCGGAACATCTTTTAGAAACATTATTTTCACTAAAGTATCTTTTGATGAGTATATTCTTTTGTGGATGCTTAAGTACATTTTTTTTTTATTATCGGAAGTTTTTTTCAAAAGGCTTCAATTCAGTGGGATACTCATCATTATTCTGCTTATTCTAGACTCTACTGGATGTGTTCTTTTGCTCTGGATAGTTCTCTTGATTTTTATCTTTATTGTTGGTGGCTCACTTGGCTGTAGATATATATTGAGAATCTTTATTGACACTATTTTTAATATTATCATCAAGTTCCAAAATACTAATTCTTTCATTATCTGTAGCGGTGCTTTGGTTCTCTTTTGCTGTAACACGTATGCCTCTGTGGAAAGAGAAAAAAAGAAAAGGATTTAATAATGTTTAGATATAGAAAAGCTAGAATGACAATTTGTATAGACATTTTCACATAAATGATTGAAATATAAAAGATTTGTTTATGTAAAAGATAAAATATAAAATAATAATAATAATAATAATAATAATAATAATAATAATAAGCTATTTATATTAACATATTAACACAAATTAAAAAAAAAATATCAGTAAGGCACTAAAACAGTATTTAAACTCTTTGCAAATGATTTAAATACTTGTAAAAACTCAATGTATTTTTTTTAAATTTAAATTTAGAAAACGGGAAAATCTTCCTGTCATTTCCCTTATTTTTCTGTTTTTTTTTTTTTTTTTTTTTTTTTTTTTTTTGCTATTTTTACCTTTACACAAGAACAGAGGCCCCAGAAGCCTATAAAAATCTACATTTTTTTTGTTTTATATTTCTTATTTGTGCTGTTTCACTATGGATAGTTCACGTTAAACATAAATCAAAGCACAAAGTCCCTATTCCTTATATCTATAAAATTATTTTGTCTGCCTTTAGGACCTTTTAATTCAATGTTACGTCTGAGCTTATTAAATTGTTATCCTGCTCAAGAAGCATTATTTATACGAGTATTTATGAAGAAAATATTGGTTAATTTCAAAAATGAAATCTCTAATAAGAAAAGAAAAAAAATAACCAATAAAAAATTATGTAAAACATGAGATTATGACACATTTCTACAGGATGTCTGTTAAGCCTTTATAAAAGCCGTGAGAAAAATATTCAAGTCATTATGGAACAAGAACGAAAAATCATGCGTCAAGCAAAGATTATGAAACACTTTCCAACATTTCCAGAATAATGTAACTTCACAATTTATAATAAAATTTCAAAATTTATAATATAGAGTGCAGGATGCATCCCGGATTAAAGAACATTTTCCCCGGTGTACAGAACTTAGGTTAAATTCTTTTAATTTATTGAAAACTATCTTTTACGTTTAATTTTTATTTACGATTGATTTTAAAATAGTGGAAGCTAAGTAAATAACTTCTATTCCATTAAAATTATAATATAATATATATAATTTTGAAAACAGTATACTGCAATCGTCATTTGTTCGTAATTAATACTAAAAAAAGATTCACGTAGAATAAAATTATATCAGTTATTGAAATGTGTATATCTTTCAGGTATTTCAGGATGCTTTAATAAATTCCAAAATACTGTGAATTAATAAAATCCAAAAATGGATGTTTTAATATTTAAAATTTTTAATTAGCTTGAAAATGTGTACAAAGATAAAAGTGTTCACGCCGAATACTTAGCTTTTAACAGAATGTTATTTACTTTTTTTAACTGTTCTAATGGATGTATTAATTAAAGCAATATTATTCTTTAATTCGTATTGTTATTTTAATGATAAAAAAACTGATATCTAATAACTATATATTATACAATCATATTATTTTCAAAATCATTTCTAAATAATATAAACTACTTACAGAAAATTTCTGACTCTACACTCTATATTTTTGTACTACTTCATGATCCAAAATTCTTAAAAACAAATAATTAGTCAATTATTAAAAAAAATAACCCTTTTAAAATTCAAATTATCAGTAAAATATATTTAATAACACATTATCACTTTTCTAGCAAGCAAACCAATTAGTGCAATACGAATACAATAAAAATATAATTATTATACGCAAAAGGTAAAATTCATTGTTTAAAATTTATTAATATGAATTGTTAAGATTTTTTCTCAACACAGTAATAAACTTCATTCAAAATTATTTATTTCAACCAACATTTTAAACACATTGTTCCTGTTTATATACTAACAATAAAACTTCATTACAAATATTGTTGTTACAAATAATATTGTTTTTTATTGTTTATAAAATAACAATAAAACTTTATTATGTATATAATAGTTTATAGAATTTTTTTTCCTAAACAGGTAGAAATATTTGCGTCACTCAGAGATCATAGCAATCTCCATTTTCAAAATTTTCACGAAAGGTGAATCTATTTATATTTTTGTCAAACAAATGTAAACAATTAAATAATAAAACATTGTATGTATCAGCATAAAAACAAAAAACACACATGTGTTCTTTTGTTTTTATGGTGATACATACAATGTTTTATTATTTAATTGTGATTTATCGACAGTTTTTCGGTGGTGTTTCATCTGTAATTCAATAGTCTATCTTAACAATCAGTTAGGATCTCAGTATCACTTTGAATTGTTTTCTAAAGAAGTTGATTATTCAAGCGTTAATAGTTATTTCTGAAAATTAGCTTTCGATAGCACAGTCAGCGCATGTTCACACATTGCTAACAATTTTAAAGTAGTTATGATTTTAATAGAATTCAGAGAAAATAGGAAGAACTGAGATACTACAGAAATTGAGATAACTACAGTCATGGTCCCGACGGCCCATGTTCGAACTTGATCCTGTATGTGTATACATGCATATATAAAAATATATATTATATACATATACAGGGTGCAAAATGTTATCTATCGCCGACTTTTAATTTCTCAACCGTTGGTTGTAGACATATAGTTCCAATTACAAAAGCGTTTAAAATGAGGTACATATTCATGTTGTGGCGTTAATTAAAGTAAAAAATCAATTTTATAAAAATTATGAAATCTTACTTTTTATACGGTCCCCCGGTCCCTATAATTATATTTACTAAATGTTTGCACATATCATAACAAATACAACACAAAAAGTTTGACTTCTGTACGACAAAAATTGACAGAGTTATTAAATTTCAAAGTTTGAGATTTTTTTCCCATGATTTTGTCTTTTACTTAGGGATCAGTTAAAAAATGAATTAGAATAATTCGAGATCGAAATCAGGGTGCAATGTCCTTTTTATGGCAAAACTACCTTTCGCCGGTATCGTTAAATCGGTATATCACCAAAGAGGGTGGTTTCATCTAAAAATTTGAGCTGACTTTGAGGGGACGTATACAAAGCGAAGAATAAAGTATTGAAATTAAACAGAAAAATAAATATCAATTTATTATCATATTAGAAAACGGTCTACTATAAAAAATGAATACATCAAATACCGGAATCTACTAGAGATACTGCTCAAAGTGTTCTCCATTGGTGGCAATGCACAATTGAATGCGTGACAATACTGAGTCCTGGACACTTTGGAGCATAGCAGGCGAAACCACCTTTAACCGGGATCGCTAAAACCGGGTACCATCAAAGGGGTTTTTTTTCATCTAAAAATTTAATCTAACTTTTAGGGATCAAACAACATTCAAAAGTCAAATTAGGTAGTGTTGAATTCAGGGGGTGGCCTGGCAGGGACATCCCCACCCTTCCCCCGGGAGCAATGAAATGTCCCTCCCGGAAAATGTGAGAATTTGTGTTTTCAATGGTCAAAAGTGCAATTTCTCCCGTATAATGTCCCCCCGCCGGAGAAAAGTGTCTGAATTTAACACTGAAAGTAGGTATTGTTTGTTATCGGGAAATAAAACCTTCCGCTCTTTTACGAATGCGTCCAGTCTGTTTTGATTTTATCAAAATAGGGTTGAGTCGAGTCTGTTTAGCTACGTTTGGCTGAGTGCCAATCTTAGTGACCGCCTACAAGAGAACGCAAACTAGAACTTGGGAAAATACTCATATCAACGTAACACGCCTTTCGATTCTAGAATCGTCCCAGAGTGCTAGGCGCAGTTTTCAAAAACGAACAATAGAATCGACATCAGTAAAATAAAATATGCTCACTAAAAACTTGATAAATGGCAGCGGAATGCAAACGACCAACCGAAATATAACGAGCATGAAAATCAAGTTATGCAAATTACAATAGTACCGCAGCACAACGCGTTCAGGATAAAACACGAGCCACTAGCAGTGGACATGCTAGTCAGCGCAGAGATTGTGATGGCAGGCTATACGTACACGCAATATACCGAAATGATACTTATTTATACTAAATGTCAAAGGAATGCCAGAGCGGCTACGAGGGTTTATTCAGATCGTTTTTCTAGAGCTCTACATCCAATGCATGAAACAATAACCAATGCATGGCACCGTCTTAGAGAGATCGGCTCTGTTGCACCACGACCCAGAACAAGTAGACGCGCAAGGTGTAATGTTCAAGTGACACCGGAGGAAGTGCTGGCATTCGCCCTTTTAAATCCACAAATGAACACGGTGGAAATAAGAGAGGCATATGGATACACGCGTCAGCGTGTTTGGCAGTTATTATATGCACATGGTCCGAATCCATACCATCCAACACTGGTACAATCATTGATGTTGGGTGACCACGAAAGACGGTTTGATAACTGTAATTTCATGCTTAACACTATAGAGAAAAATCCATCGTTCCTTTGTGGCATTCTGTGGAGAGATGAGCCAACGTTTACACAGAGTGGCATTGTGAACGTGCAAAATGTGCATTACTGGTCTCTGGAAAATCCTCATATCGCCCGCACAGTACGACACCAGGTACGCTGGTCAACGAACGTGTGGTGCGGTATATGGGGAACTCAGATTGTTGGACCGATCTTCTACGATGGAACCCTAACGGGCGAACTTTACCTGCATCTACTACAAAACACGGTACGTGACTGGTATGAAGAATACTACGAAATGCATGTCGGATGGTTTCAACATGATGGGGCCCCTCCGCATAAAGCATCAAACGTCCATGCGTATCTGGCCAACGAATTCGGTTCACCGGACTTGACTCCCATGGACTTCTACCTCTGGGGATACATCAAGGCACAGGTGTATGTGACTGAGCCTACTTCTCTGGTTGATCTGAAGCAGCGCATCATCCTTGCTTGTTGCAAAGTTCCACCTGCTATGCTCCAACGTGTCCAGGACTCAGTACTGTCACGCATTCAATTGTGCATTGCCACCAATGGAGAACACTTTGAGCAGTATCTCTAGTAGATTTCGGTATTTGATGTATTCATTTTTTATAGTAGACCGTTTTCTAATATGATAAAAAATTGATATTTATTTTTCTGTTTAATTTCAATATTTCATTCTTCGCTTCGTTAACGACCCCTCAAAATCAGCTCAAATTTTTAGTTGAAATAACCCTCTTTGGTGATACACCGATTTAGCAATGCCGGCTAAAGGTAGTATTGACGTAAAAAGGACATTGCACCCTGATTTCGATCTCGAATTACTCTAATTCATTTTTTAACTGATCCCTGAATAAAAGACAAAATCGTGTGAAAAAAAATCTCAAACTTTGAAATTTAATAACTGTGTCAATTTTTGTCGTACAGAAGTCAAACTTTTTGTTTTGCATTTGTTATGATATGTGCAAGCATTTACTAAATATAACTATAGGGACCAGGGGACCGTGTAAAAAGTTAGATTTCGTAATTTTTATAAAATTGATTTTTTACTTTAATTAACGCCACAACATGAATATTTACCTCATTTTAAATGCTTTTGTAATTTGAACTATATGTCTACAACCAACCGGTTGAGAAATTAAAGGTCGGCGATAGATAACATTTTGAACCCTGTATATACAGTAAAATCTCCCTTCAAAACACCTCTACTTAACGAACACTTTTTGAATCCCCACTCTCAAATGTGTATTTTTGTATACTTTTACTTCGGAATAGCGAACAGTAATTTTGACTACAAAATATTTGTTTTAATTATATTTTTACATGAAATAAAAATTTAAAGGAAAAAAGCAATAATTACGACAATTCCAGTGTGAGTTTTAATATCAGCTTCGAGGGTAACAATATTCCTTTAACGTTGGAAAGTGAACATACATATGATTAGGTATAACACACCTTTGCTTCTTGGTTTAAATAGGCGTCTGACAATATCATTTACAACAGGCTTGACTTTTTAAGATAGATAATACGCTGACTACTTTTAGAGTGAAGAAATGTGTTATGCATATTATTAGAGTGCTTTAAAATTTCATTTCATTTTACTTGAAATGATTTTCGTATAATCTTTAAAAGTTTCGAAAAAAAGAAAAAAAAACAATTTTCATTTTCATAGATAACAGCTTACGTTCTCAAAATCTAAACGTTAATTAACTACATTATAATCAATGCACATACAAACAAGAGCAGAAGAAGCTGGTGTCACATGACTCAGTGGTTTACACTGTTAGAAGAAGTTCATGTAATGTAAGTAAGGAAAAGCATGTTGCCACTCAAATCCTAGCATGAGATTTTTTTATAATAGAAAGAAAAGAGTTTTTAATAACTTTAATTTAAATTGCTTTTTATTGGAAGTTGTACATTGATTTTTTCCGAAAGTTAAAAAGAAAAGGGCCAATAATTTGGTATATGAAAAGAAGAAACTATATTTTACAATGCATTATTTTATCATTTACTAGCAAGCTACGCCCGCAGCGCTGGTCAATTTCTCCAAATGAACCTTGAAACAAACGAAATGGGGAATTAGACCATGCATTTTAAAATAATATGTATCTTCACCTGGAAAATCCTTCCGCACTGTTAAATACGATGCGAATGCCATTGCGTTGTTATATTATTTTATGCGTTATACAAAATTCGGGCTATTAAAAATAAACTCTTTAATTTGATGATTTATATTAGAGTTTGGTAGAAAAATGTGGCCGTTGTGACCAACAGAAATTAAAATGTTCTCTGAGTCGCCACACTACTAAACTAGTCGTTGGGGGCCACCGTAATACTTATCCATCATGGATATGCATAATGTAAAATATGAAAATAAAAATGTGTAAACTACATATAAAATGCATTGCAATTCAAATAAAATCGTGGCTTGATGACGTCATAAACCTTAAAGGCTCGATTACTGAATTGCTTTAAAGAGAATTTTCCTTATAACTCCAAAAATAATAATCCTATTAACTAGCGGTTTATTGCATCTGATTAAGCGTCAAATTTCCAATTAAAATATATCTTTGAAGTGAAATTTGGATGAAATACAGGGTCATGAAAAATCGAAGAGTGTGGAAAATAGGATTACAAATATCTCGGCAACTCATTATCCGATCGACTTCATGCTTTATGCAAAATTTATGTTTTTTTATTGTCTTTTATATTCATTTCTTAAAATAAACAATTTCGAAAATTTTTATATACCTTTTATCAGAACGATTATTTCGAGATTCCGAAAAAAATAGTTCCGGTTAATCAAGGTTATTGAAATGAAATAGGCTTCTTTCCATTATTACATACTAAGTATGTACCAAATTGCAAGTCTCTATCTCAATTTTTTCGGGAGATAGAGCGTTTACAGATACACAGACACACAGACGGACGGCCGAAAAATTTTTCTAAAATATGTTTTTCGGAATCTTCAGTGTCTGAAACGTGTAAATCAGTCAAAAAAAAATTTTCGATTTTCAAAACGATTACAAGACTTACCCTATACTACGTATGATGGGTAAGTAAAAAGAGAGCATTACAATCATTGCAGAGATTGACCATTGAACTTAAATAATGTTCGGGTTTTCTTTTTCGTTTATTAGTTCTTGAACTCGGGCCTCACAGTTGGTGCTATGTGTGGTTCCAGTAGCTTAAATACAATCTCCCTCTAGCTTTTACGTTATATTTCGGAATATACGATCTTCTGGGCAGGTCTGCTACAGTTTTCTATCTTTGGATTCCAGCAGATAAATACAGCGAAAAATGTAATAAATTACTTAGACACAAATATCAATGTTTAACTTTCATATTTAAAAGAAATGTAAATCATAAAAAAGTGGGGTTTTAAAGGTAAATTGTTTGAATAACATTAAAATAATGTTATTTTCAATGCCTGTTCATTTTATATACCAATTGCAATGATGTAATAATTAACCTGGAAAACAACCTCGATAACTGATTCTGGTAAAAAAATATATATAATCCTTTAATATGCATCAAATAGAATATTCCTAATCTTCCTTAATTGTGTCCGCAGCCAAGTTTGAAGTCAAACATTAGAAGTTTTTGTAACGATATAGTTACAAATGTACCAGAGTTAGCTACAAAACTATGTTAATTACGCGCCAAACTAAGTTCCATTAAATAATGTCAAATTGCTGTCTACTGAATTATAAATCTTTCACCAATAAAACTCATTGAGAATGATAAATAAAGTTAGTTATGCAAAATATATAGTAATAATCTTTTTTGTGAAGTCTTGAATCGAAGATTTTTGTGCCTTTCTCTAATGAGCATAATTACTCGGTGAAATAAATAGGCTTGCTATTTCTTTTATTTTCAATATTACATTATTCTCCAGTCTGTTCTCTAAATAAACCCCATAATGCACATAATCCGTTACTTTGTCACTAAATTTAGCTGTTAGGATTGTGCGCTAGCCGAAATTGTTTTATAATAATCAAAATTTTGTTTAATCTGAATTCCAAGTACTTTTTGTCTAATCTAGGTTAAAATGATAAATCAGCAAATATTGTTCCTTGGTCACCATTAGAATTTCAAAGTATTTTTCGTATATTGCAAGTATGGCTTTTTTGGTGATAGTAAAATAACTGTAGAAGGAATATATGTAATAGTAAATATTCTTTTGACCGTTTGCTTCATAATGAAAAACCATAAATTTGCTAATCGCTGAGTACAAATTCGCTGTAATCGGATTCACCTTCAAGAGCCCCTACAAATATAAAAGAAATTTCCAACAATATAGTAAATACGCCAATTGGTGGGGGACCCGATTACAGAAAATTAGTGCAATATGTTTTAAAACCTTCAAAACGCAGAAAAGATATGCAAAGAAAACTAAAAAAAATAAATGGTGATTTTTTTTATGTGTGATAATAATTAATGTGTCACAGACGTTTGCACTAAAATTTAAATATTTGACTCTATTTTTATAATATTAACTGTTATTTATATAATTTACATTTGAACATAAAAACTTACTCCAAAAATGTTGTCACACACTTGAAAAAACACCATTATTATGAACATGAATTATTGTGCCAATATTGTGACCGATGTCATGCTTATGCCTTTTATGGCTTCAAATAAGTTGTTTGCCGACAAAAGTAAAATTAAAATCGTAAATAAACGAATAACATGTGACTCAAAATTAGTCATTTTTATAATTACATCTGGTGGTTTTTTCTGTAAGTCACATGACGCAAGAGTTAGATAAAAATAAAAATTAAATTAAAAAATAAAGAAGAACTCAAAAACAACATTGTTACTCAGATTATATCTAAAAAATTTTTCAGATGCAGTTAAGAAATTTAGTCTTAACCTGACGTAAATGATAAATCGCTAAATATGGTTTCAATTGCAATATTTCACATTGAATAATTTTTTAAGCATTGCGAACATTCCATTGCATATATAAATTAAATATTTTCGTTTTATAGCATTCTTTTTCATCAAAACTGTTTTGCTTATTTTATTTAAAATAAAATTAGTAAGATTTCCTTTTATTTTTGAGGTGTTTGTATTATTTTCTAAATGATATAGCCGTGTCAATTCTTTTACTAACGATAATGGTCACCAAAAATTAACCAGTGGTAACCTTTTCGTGCAAAATAACAGAACTTTTCATCATAATTCTATAACTAAAATACGTAGAACGTTGTGTTATATGCTAAAACCTTCCCTGCTAAAATTATCTATCGAACAGTGCAAGTTCCATAAAAATCCATTCAGCGGAACTCGAGTTATAAAGGAACGGAACAAAATTTCCGTTTGTGTTTTATATATATAGTAGATTGTTCGATTCATGAGTCTTAATTGTTATACAAGCTACATTTCTGAAAGCATCAAAACATTTCAACAGCATTTGTCTACAGAACATGTCTTCATTCTTACAGAATATTGAGTTCTGCGTATTCTGAATTTAGTGTAAGTTTGTATTATTTACATGTTTAGAGAAAGACGACCAAAATAAAACGATTTAGGAAAAGTTAAAGAATCTAAATCTAAATCTTTCAGAAAAAAAAACTAAGATTACGGATATATGCCAAACGTTTTAAAATTTGTTAAGCACGGGTAGGTGAGATCGTGGGAAATAATAATTAATTTGTGGAGTCTAGGGAGAGAGAGAATCATTTATAATGCTGATAAAATCGACTGTTTTTCAGATTTATTTTCGTATAAGACTTAAGCTTAAAAAAGGGAGACCTTTTTCGGTGGTAAAACTTCAAAAGAACGACTCGCTGTGTTTTTATATTGTACTGTGTTAGTTGAATTTCAATGCGTATAACTGTAAAATCTCTCAAACGTAGATATTTCAAGAACATGCAAATGAACAATATTGGTGTCATGCTGAGGGCGAATTAGAAATATTGGATAATACGTCTTTTATTGACTGAATAGTGAACAACTTTTAATAATAAAATAAAAATACATTTAAAAAAAAAATCTTTTATTTTTGAAAATGAATATTTTTAGCCATCAGACTTGAAATTTCGAAAATATTAAAATTGTATTTCCGTCTTAATACCACTTCCGTATCTCCACAGCTTGGTAATACACAAAATCTAAAGTTTATGAAATTCTGTGCATAAGGTCTAACAGAATCAGAAGTTTGATGAAGTTCTGTGCATTAGTTCTTGAGATATAGCTATCGTGAAAATCATAAAAAAGGTAGTATAGCAGCGCAACTTGTTGGGCTATTTACACCAAAACTTTATAATCATCTATTTATGTCAAGGTCTAACAGAATCTGAAGTTTTATGAAATTCTGTGCATTAGTTATTGAGATATAGTTATCAAGAAAATCGTGAGAAATGTAGCATAGCTGCGCCACCTGTTGGGCGATTTACACCAAAAACTAATCAGCACCAATTTATATCAGGAACTAACTGAATCTAAAGTTTGATCAAATTCCGTGCATTAGTCCTTGAGATAAAGCCCCCAAAAGATTTTGGGGGTAAATTTGGGTAAATTTTATGCCTCACATGGTAACCCGGTTATTTTGTTTATATTGTTGTTTATTTACTTTTATTTTTTATTTTAATTCTATAAATTATTTTTATCATGTATATCAATATTTATTTATATCCAAATATCATTTATTTCTTTTTATTTCTTTTTTTTTAAATAATAGAAGCTATTTCATTTACTTTATTTTTATATTAAAATAAAAAATCACGTACTATTATTGCATGCTATTTGTAACATTCAAAAACAAAGTTTTCGCCAAATTGGCCGGGGGGGGGGGGGGGGATCGCACCAACGTAGTGCGTATATGACATCTGTGCCTTTAAATCTACTAAATATTTTCTAATAATGTTTCTAAATATGCATTAAAATCTTATATATTTACAAAACAAAAATCATCATTATTTCATAAGCAATGCTATATTTTAAATTGAAAAGTTTAAATAAAGTAAATGCGTAGAATGCTTTATTTATGTAGTAGTTGTTATTTTAAAATTTAAATCTAAATTATACTTACAAAATGTGTGCAATCTTGTGTCGGAGATTACGTGTCCACTTCATACTTCAATCAAATTAAAATCACTTTTCTTTTCTTTGAATTAAACGAGTAGAAATCGAATTAACACAAATGTTCGAAATATCAAATAAAATCAAACTATAGTAATAACTTTAAAATATCAGTAATATATTATCCAAAAGACACTTAATCATTTTCGCTAAAGTTATAAAAAAAGATACAAGAATGAGTAAAGTGCATTGTTGTACATAAAAAAAAAAAAAACAGAATAAGTGCTTAAATTTTTCATTTCATTGTTTGTACACATTCTTATTGAAGTATTTATGCATTCTTTGAGCTATTGTGAACAAGTAACATTGTTTCTATTTTTTATTTAGCAGTATAACAATGAATAGTTTTTAAAATAGTATAATCTTGATAAATATAGACTTAATTAATAATGTTGATGTGACATCACAAATGAAATAAAAAGGAATTCTTATCGTTTAATAAATTCTCATGTTGAGTTTATTTATTAAAATTTAACAAGCGGTCTAAAAATATATGTAAATAAAAAAAGCCACGTGTCTGAATATTTTCATTTTCTCTATTAACAAAACAAAATCATGCATCACGCAATTATCATTATTATACTTTTACAAAAAGAATTTCAAAAATTATGTAACAATTTTAGCATTTCTTTCACTTTAGCAATTTTTATGATTGACACATGTTGTTGAATACTGTGTCAATCAGAACGGACACGTCAATCCGGTCGCATCTCAATCAGGATGTTGATATGTTGTTATAAGAAACCTTTTTAATTATTCAGAAGAGCAAATACTTTATTATAATACTTTATTATATTAGGGTGGATCAAATGAAAACGAACAGGATCCACAGAATGAAATAACATAGCTTATTTTAAACAAAATCGCCAAAGCTACCCAAGAACTTGTCCTACTGTTTAACTAAGTAATGAATACCTTTCTCGTAGAATTCTTTAGCTGAAATCGGAACCAGTTTCGAACATTGTCCATGACTTTACTGCCCGAGTAAAAACAGGAACCCTTCAATGCCTTTTTCAGCGGACCAAAGATGGGAAAGTCATATGGCGAAAGATCTAGGCTACACGGTGGGTATTCCAACACTATCCACCAAAACTTCACCAGATTCCCTCCACGGAAGTGCTTGTGACCGTCCTGCACACGAGTCAATGACAGTAACTGTTCTCGATACACTGCCTTTATTCGCGATGGACTTCGCACAATCCAACTCGTTCTGCCACCAAATAAGAATTATACTGCGTTAGATAGTTTGAGTAACTTAGAAAATTATTTTCGTAAAAAGGCTGAAATTGGCAGAAAGTTACATTTATGTGAGACTATTTTACTACAAGGACTAGCAGATGGCTTAAAACCAGAGTATCAGAATTATCTAATTATTAACCCTCCTGATAGTATAACAGAGTGGTACAGACTTGTACAGCAATTTGTGGAAATTTCCACACCTACTTTACAAACCCATCATTACCAAATAGACCTAATCAACCCAATTTTAATATTCTCCGATATAGTGTGGAGCCTAATAGACACAATTTTCAACAATTTAATGCTCCTAGACATTGGATTCAGTCAAATAGGCCCAATAATCAGTTAAATACTCCTCAAAATTGGATTCCTCAACAAAATTATAAAGTTCAAAGGCCGAGAAGTTTCCAAAATAGGGTACAAAATAATTATTTTCAAAATCAGTACCCATCCAGGCCACGCAGAGTTTGTGTAAACAGAGATATAACCAATTCTTTCTACTGGGAAAGACGGTATATTTTTCGTACGAATTCATTACCATCTGATACTCCTCCAAATAATTCTCAATTTAGTAATAATGCGTCTGACAATTAATAGTGTATGGATATGCTAATAATTATAAATTACCTTGTGTCGTTGATACTCGCTCTACAATTAGCAATTTTACCTCTTAAATTTGTTTCTAAATTAAATGCTCAGATTAAAAAATCCTCCTATTGCTATTGGCCAAGCTAAAGAATTTTTGCAACTCAATCAAATGTGTAGTATTTTTCTTAAAATAGGTAAAATTCAAAAATATGTCAATTTTTAAGAGTGTAATACTAATTTAGAATTTGCTATCTTAGGTTTAAAAGAATGTTCAAAATTCAATTTAAATATTGATTGTAAAAATTGTAATATTAGTCAAGGAAAGAAAATTACAAATAAGAGAATATCTATGCACAATAAGAGATTAATGCTATTACAGAAATTGATGCATAATAAAATTGTAAAAATTTAATAACATCTTCCTAATCATAATGAACTGAGAATTTGTAATAATGTTTCATCAAATTATGAAAAACATATAACAACTCAGGACTTTCAAGACCCAAATAGTTATGACTTTAATGTGCAGCCCGATTATGAAAGTTACATAACTCCTCAAAATTTTCACGAGCCTAATAATTGTGATTCAAAATTAATTGGGGAAATAAATTATATTCAAAATGGGACTTTGAGGGATATTGTGCAAAATAATGTAGATATTTTTTCGAAACATAAATACGATGTAGGTATGATTAATATTGAACCCCGACACGTTTTTCTCAAATCTGACCTACCCATATCTTTTAGGCCTTACAGGACTTCCCCTTTAGAAGAAAAAGAAATAGCTAACCATATTCAATCATTATTAGAAGCTGGATTAGTTAAAGAAAGCAATAGTCCTTATTATGCCCATGTTACCTCAGTTATGAAAAGAAAGGAAGATTTAAAAACACTAGATTATGTGTTTATTATAGAAAACTAAACGCAATAATGAAAAATTATGCTGACCTCTACCTCGTATCGATGGAATTTTAGATAAATTGAGCGGTGCTCAGTATTTTTCAACTTTAGATTCAGCCTCTGGCGACTGGCACATACCTATACATCCATCTGATACTGAAAAATTAGCTTTTGCTACAAACTCTGGTCTCTTAGAGTGGCTAGTTCTGCCTTTCGGTGTAAAAATAGGACCCCCAGTATTTAATAGAACACTTAGAAGAAAAAAATAATAAATACAAAGTAGACTTTGCTTGCCATTATTTTGATGATATAATTATTTTCTCCTCCTCTCTAGAAGAACATCTTGAACTTTTAACCAAATTTTTTTAAATATGTAAACTTGAGAACATAAAACTTAAATTATCTAGTAAATGTAAACTATCCCGAAATAAAATTAATTTCTTAAGATATGAAATTCAAAACTGAACTTTGACTCCAGCTAATACTAATATTGAAGTAATAAAAAAATTAAAACATCCCTCCGATGTAAAAGAACTTCAGAGGTTCTTAGGATCTATCAATGTTTATCATAAATTTATAGATAAATATGCAGAAATTCGATATCCTCTCAATAGGTTACTCAAGAAAAATACCTTACAGGAATGGAATACAGATTGTCAAAATTCTTTTGAAAAGCTAAAAAATATTTTAATTTCAAAACCTGTCTTAAAAATTTATTATCCTAAGTAGGTATTCCTTCCCCTTTAGAAGAAAAAGAAATAGCTAACCATATTCAATCATTATTAGAAGCTGGATTAGTTAAAGAAAGCAATAGTCCTTATTATGCCCATGTTACCTCAGTTATGAAAAGAAAGGTTTCAAAGGCCTTCACATGTTTATTGATGACTCTCAGGTGGCAGTAGGTGCAATTATTAAACAACCCGACCAAAATAAATCCCATATAATCCTATGGGATGTTCTCCTCAATTTTTCAATTATTGCTGTAACTTTTTGAGTTTTCACGATATTTCACTGGTCATTTTATATGAGTTGCCCTATAGTATTGACTATCAAATCATGACAAAAAGTCTTTGCCGTAGTTCGCACATGTGCAGTTAAAATTTATTTCATAAAAATACCTATATATCATCAAATATTCAATATATTAATATTTTAATCACAGTATACTATTTCTACGATTTTTTGTCAAGTTTTTGGAAAACGGTGTTCAATTCGGCTGAAAACTCTGTATGCTATAAGAAAAATCTTTTGAATTTTTCACAGAAACGTTAACATATTCTCGAATATACGTGCTATGCTTACACAAATGCACACAAATGTTTAACAGAATCTACATAGTCATTTGCTAAAGTGGCAGATCATTTTTAGCATTTTTGGATACTTGGGTGATCGAAAATATTATTTCATTACAAAAATTATTATTTTCCCCCTAATTGTCCTCGCGACAAAATCTTCACTGAAAAACCTGAAGTCAAACACGTTCTTTACATCCTCAAAGTTCAAGGGCATTCCGGGCATTTCCTCACGAGTTTCAGTAAGATATTCGACGAAACGTCTGAAATTGGTCACTGTCCCTTAATTTCTGGACACCAGTGTAGTTTGATTAAAATAGTTATACTATTTAAAATTTGTTAAAAAATTTTTGCATTGGAAGTAAACCATGGATACCAAGAACTTTTGAGTCTATATTTTATTATTACACTTCTTAAAGTCTTTGAGAATGTTAAGAATCTCCAAGAGTTAGAGAATCTAAAGACTTTTGTTGGAGATTCAGGACTTTAAAATTATAAATCTACCAAGGGACTATATATTAAAAAAAAAGAATTGTTTGTTGATATTTTAAAATTTATTCCAAGTTATATCTTATTATTTCTGTTATTTTAAACTACTATTTCAATTGTTGACTGATTTCTAGTGTTTACATTCACTATTTCTATTATTGTTATGTACTATAATACACTTACAAATTGTAAGTGACTATGTAAACTGTGCTTTGTATATTTTCAGGAAAATGCTCTCCAAATTCTAAAATTTTACAGGTATTAAAACTATTTTCGTAAATTCAAAAAAAAATTCCAAGTAGTCTAAAATATTTTCTTTTGAAAGTGATTAACTAATTAATACCACTTATAATTTTCTCACTGTAGCAACTTCTATCACCTAACTTATAAACTTTTTACTTGTCTGAACTTGTAGTTCTAAAAAACTACCAAATTCATATAATAAATATACATATATAAATATACATATATTACAAAATTTAAAACTCCATACCCAATTAAATTTATTCTATAAAAAAAAATCTTTTTATTAATATTCCATTTACAACTCTAATTTATTAAAATATTCCTTTTTTTAAAAAAATTCCATTACTGTCCAAATTTAAAACACTTTTTATCCTAATCTACTTAAATTCACTTTTTATTTACCGTCAAATAAGATGTAAAAATCACATTTCATAAGTATATTTTTTCTTAAATAACCTATTTTCTTAAATTCTTTATTATATGAAATATCTCCGATTTATTCCCGTATTTAAATCTCTTTTATTTCTTTTAATCTGTATAAATTAATCATTCTTTTTCCTAATAGTCTAAAAAATCATTCTTTTAAATTGTTTTGATATCGAGAAACTTATATTCTCAATACGTAAAAGCCGAAAATTATTCTATTAGTTTTCCCGCGCTTTTTAATTTCTACAATTGTCTAGAAAATTATTTTCCCGCCAAAAGCATCAGAAGACGCATTTCTTCAATATTAATTCATAGATAAACGATAGTGCGAGGCGAAATTGAACATGCATTGGTTAAAATAGGTCACGTGTTACGAAATTGTTCTTCGCGCTCCTAGCTAACGAGCTGACAGAGGCAGAGAGCGACAGATTTTGCCGCCGAAGTGAGTGTTTAATAAAAATGATACTGACGTTGTAGTGAGCAATCAGATACATTGTAGAGTTCTAGTATGTTTTAACATAGAGATTTGCTAAAATTATAGTTATGGAGAGAGACCATTCCCCGCTATTTAAGATAATTCAGCTTAAATAAATAAATTAGAGTGCAATAGTGTTCTTTTTTTTTCATCTATCTACATTTTACTCGGCTACTAGTGCTTTAACTTCATGATACGACTGCATTAAATTATGAGATGCTTGCCATAATTTTTCATCGACTACTGGATGGATCTAAAAAATAGCAGAACATAACATGTATGTGTGTATATGTATATATATACATATGTGTGTGTATATCTATCACTGGGGCCGGGGTAACATAAAAGTACCACTATTTTTGAAGATTTAAATGTAGCCTCCTTAAACTTCACTTATAAAATGCACATTAACAACAAGTGATTTCGATATGAGCGAATGGACAGATTTCAACTCTATTAAATGTTTAGTGCTGCCATCTGTTATTCTTAGTTTAAAACATTTATGTAAAAATTACCAGACCTCATTATCGGTTTTGAAGCGTATTATTATAAATATAAGCTATTTGACTGGCGATCCTCATCACAAAATCATTCTAAAATAAAATTTTTGCTTTCGCTTTGATTTTATTTTCATCAATGTTTATACAAAATTTTGATAAATTTGTGTAAAGCTATAAAAATAAAATGACTAAATTAATAAACCTCTCAGGTTACTGTTATTAGGTAACTTAAATTATTTTACAAATGTAAAATCATCCTTTTCCTTCAACATAATAACATTTATCTTTTCTTTTTTCCACATTTAGACCCTATTTTACAGAAGTTCAATAAGACTTGAAAAGATTCTAAGAGCCATGAAATAGAACATAGAGCATTTTTCCATAAATTTCTAAGTGAAACAAAAAAGTAAAAATATTATTTCAACATCAAAAGCAAACAACTTCATTCAAAGTTGAATATAAATTTTTACAAAGCATAAAAGCCTAAAATTTCTTGAAATATAATATATTTTATCGACTGAGCAACAAGAAAGCTTGAAATATATTTGGCATATTCTGTTTTGGTGCTGCCATCTCGTAAGAGGTTTTTCAACTACATTGAAATAAATAGCCATAATTTCGATGACTTTCATACAGATATATATTATAACCATTTGGTAAAAATTACACTAAAAGTAATAGATTGAATTAAAAGATAGTTCCAATACGTTTATTTATTTATTTATTTAACAGCAAAAAATTGCTTATTGCTTTCAATCGACGGATTCACACTCACACTGATCACATTGATTGTATTGTGGAAGGATTCTTAGAAGGATTGCGCGTGGATTCGGATTACGGAAGATTTCTTAGTAGTCACAATTACTTACATTTATTAAGAAAAGGGTTGTTGTAGCTATTGAATGTATTGTAATTTGTTGTGGACAAGCTTGTATATAGGTTTGAATGTATATATAAGGTGAATGTCAGAATGTAAGTAAAAAAAGAATAGATTTTAAAATAATTCTAAAAATAATAAAGTCCTTCCGGCCTGCACCGGGAGGAAAAGGTAGCTTCCCTATCTCTTGTTTTTAAGAATTCAGCTAATTTTACTCAAACACACGAAAGTAACATTTATGGAACCCGATTATAGACGATTTCCTGTTTCCGTCAATACTCAATTTGAATGGAAATTTCTAAAAATTAGCCAGCTATCGCCCTATTGACTTCATTTATGGTGACCTTGTTGCCAATTTTGGTGATATTTCGTCGCCAAGTTTGGCGAGAAATTGATGCTTGTGGATATGCCTGCGTATTTATATTTATTGAAAATGTTGTTTAAATATTTTTAGTACATTTGTAATCCTGAATTTCACGCTCCTTTTTGTAACTTCTACTGAAATATGGCAAAATGACTTAAAACATTCCCCCCCCCCCATTTAACCCCACCCCCCACCCCCCTTTAGTGGCTGAAATTCTAAAACGCTGAAATGCGTGTTTAACTATTTTTAGTAGATTTGTTATCCTGAGTTTCACGCTCCTACCTAAAACTGCTGCTTTGGTGAAAGACCGAAAAGACCTACATTTTTCGACCTCCCCCCCATTTAACCCCCTTAGTAGTTGAATTTCTAAAATCGCTGAAATATGTGTTTAACTATTTTTTAGTAGATTTATTATCTGCATTTCCCGCTCCTACCCAAGACTGCCGCTGAGATATAGCAAAAAGGCGAAATGACCTAAAACTTTCGACCCTCCATTTAACTCGCTTAGTGGTTGAATTTCTAAAATCACTAAAATACGTGTTTAACTATTTTTTTTAGTAGATTGGGTATCCGGAATTTCACGCTCGTACCTAAAACTGCTGCTGAGATATGGCGCAAAAACGAAATAAAAGTTTCAACCCCTTTAAGGGGTGAATTTTGAAAAACCCTTTCTTATTAGTGGGTGTCTACATTGCGCAAGGAACATGTCTTCCAGATTTCATTGTCGTAGGAACGACGGTTGGGGCTCGGTGTTGATTATGAGTCAGTCAGGACATGTTATTGTATAAGTATAGATAAAAAAGCAGACTACCATGTCCTTAATACATAACATTTTACTTTTCCATTACAATAAAAAACGAAAAATGTGTCTTGTTTGTGTCGTAATACATGCTACAAAATCAAACATTATATGACTTACAAACTATAATCGCCGCAAATGATCATATCCCACACTTTCTCGTAAAGAAACACTACTCAAAAAATGATACTTTTGAGATATTATAGCAATCACAAACATACTTTTCCACCTATTATTTAAAGTACATATTAATATCTTTAAAAATAATGGAAATGCAACAGCTTTATCATTTTTCGCAGCTGGCGTTATACAAACATAATGTCTGCAAAACTTCAGATACTAATCGCTTGTAGCGTCACTAATGTAGAAACAAATAAATTACTTTGGTCATTGGATATAAGAGTTTCCATTGATTTCCCGTTCTTTATAAATAAAAATAGTAATCATTAGTTTCGAGTTATAGAAACATTTGACATAGGAATGAGCTCTAAAAGCAAATAACTGTGTTTTCGGTGGCGTTGTTTATTTTTTATGTAACTAGGGGGCTCTGCCCACTGCGAGCTACACTCGCCAACCTTCGTCCACACCCCGCAGTCTCTAAAAATACGCTAATTTGGTCTGTTTAAAAAATATTATCCGATTACGGAAGATTGGACGATATTATTACGATCAGTGTCGATTTTCCGTAATCAGGTTGCCATTCATTTCCATTTCGCTGAGTAATTTTCCGGGCACCAAGGGTCGTTTTCGTAGTTGATTAAGATCAATTATATATCTCAAAATAAGCTGTATCAAATTGTTAAGTAAAAAATATCGCTGCCTCTCGGGCTGTTATAACGTCTAGAAGAAAAGCTTTCTTTTAGATGCTATAAGGAAATTGTTTTAAATATCACGTTTCAAATATAAGCGTATTAAATATGCATAATTTTCATCATTAAAAGCTTTTCGCACGCAATAATTTAATTACATAAAAGTTTTCTTTCTTTTTCAATATATTACGTGTAAATATCTATTTCAATTGAAAATGTAGTGTTTAGAAATATTATTATTTGATCCTTTTAAAATCTGGAAACAGTAGATAAAAAAATGGCTATATCAAAATGGGATTTAAATCTCTTTTCAGATAATGAAATTTTGAATAAAAAAAATTGGAAAAAAACTAAAAAATAAGCAAATTTTTAAAATAATTGGACATTGGCCTATTATAATCAAGTCAAGTATAAGCCTGTAAAAAATTGTTATATGGCTGTGCATAGTTAGCCCTATAAAACTTATGTAACTGAGCTATTTTGACTGATTTCAACGTTAAATAGCGCTTAAAATAATTCGTCTACTTAAAAAATTATCTGCTCCATCGTGTTTATCATACATTTTTCTGTAAAACAACCAGTTTTCATGTTTTTACATGTAATAGTTTTTGCAGGATAAGCAGTGAAGTGAAAAGGTCCAATAAATTCAATTACGGGAACAGCAGCGGCATCGTTAGCAGAATTTTTTAGAATAGACAACATTAATACGCTGGCAGATCCGTTGGTGAGAAATTGCATAATTAAAACTTTAAAATGTGTGTGTGTGTGTATTTTCTCATATGGGAACCATACTCCAAATAAAAATTGGGTAATACAGATTCAAGAAAATTTTCTTTTGTGCTTATAGCTTGCGTTAATGGCTTGAAATAGGGTAACTAAATTTACATAAAATTGATTTTTATGTTTAATAAATCTGCATAATAGGCTTCATAATATGTTTAATAAATCTTCATAATTAGGCTTCTGTCACGTAAGTTTTATGCTGTGATAAAAAAAAAAAAAATACATGATAGGGTTTTTTTCATTTTACGTTGGTAGCGCCCAAGGTAAGAAATTGCTAAGCTAAAATCTTAAAATGGATTTTTGTGTTTTCGTAAGTTGCAACCATACTCCAAGTAAAAATTAGATAGGCTAATTAACTCAACTTTCTTTAACGCCAATAACGCCCCTAGCGAGAAATATATTAAACAAATTTAAATAAAAGTGGTTTTTTTATGTTCACTGTATGACGGGTAGTAAAAATAGGTAGCACTGATTCAATGCAATTTTCTGTTGCGGTATCGCGCCCCCTGGGAGAAAACAGTGTAACCAAATTTAAGAAGAATCGATTTTTTGTGTTTCATTCTATGACAGCTACACTCAAGTTAAAAATAGGTTGCACAGATTCAGCACAATTTTCTTTTGCGTTTATAACGTCCCCTGACAAAAATAAGGTATCTTTTTTTTAAATAAATTTTTAAAGTAACCTTCAGCTTTGGTCAAACTTTATGTTTGATAAAAATTTTCACGTGATAGCTTATTTTGTACGCTGGTAACGCCTCTGATAAGAAATTGTATAACTAAAACTTTAAATGTTTTCTCATATGGCAACGAAACTCCAGGTTAAAATTAGGTAAGACAGATTCAACAAAATTTACTTTTGCGTTTATAGCGTCCCCTAAGAGGAAATAGGGTAACCAAATTAATTTGTTGTTGTTGTTGTTGCAGAATGGATTTTTTTTTTATGTTTCGCTGTATAACAGCTATAGTGAAGTTAAAAATGGGTAGCACAGATACGACATGTTTAAACCGTCTCCTAGCAATAAATACGGTAACTAAACTTAAAAATAATATATTTCTACGTTTTTTTTAAATCTATAAATCTTCATAATAAACGTCTGACAAAGTGAAATTGAAATTTCGATTACAATTTTTATATGATAAGCTTTTATTTTAAGTTGGAAGCACTTCCGGTGGGGAACTGTGTCGCTAAAACTTTAAAATGGTTTTTTTCCCTCTAAAATTATGAAATACAGGCTCAACTTTTTTCTTTTTAGGTGCGTTCGTAATTATATAAATACGTAGCACCTATAGTCGTCGCTTGGTCCGTCCGTCTGTCTGTCTGTCCGTCCGTCCGCATATAACAACGCAAAAACTACCCAACCGAATGGTTTGCAATTTAAAATATATTATCTTTGCAGAATTTTGTCGAGACATTTCAAATTTTATTAAAATCGAATCAAAACTTTAGGAGATATTAATAAAAATATTTATTAAGAAATTTGATTTTTTTTTAATCGGTGCTTTTTTGTTATAGGAGCTTCCGAAGTTTAATCGTCAAGCGACCGAGATACTTATTTTATTACAGAAATTAATCTGCAGAGATAGAATTCATTTCACAGAATTAGAAATCATCAAGATCTGAATATTTATATAACTAGCTGATACATATATATCTGAATATTTATATAACTAGTTAAGATATTTGTATGAACAGTGTCATAAAATATATACTTAACTAGCTGTTTAACCCGTTCTACGCACGGGAGATCATGAATTTAATTCTAAAACGTGCGTACGAACGCACCTCGTTTGTAACGTTTGACGTACAATTTCCAACTTGTTTTTTGTTTTTTTTTTATAGCGTCTTTTGGGAGGAAATAGGATAAGCAAATTTAAATAAAAATGAATTATTTATGTTTTTTTAATAAATTTTCAGAATAAACTTATGTTTCTTATGTTTCGGTCAAGTATACGTTTGATAAAAAATTTCACATGATAGGTTTTTTTTTCTTTTACTCTAGTAGCGCTGTTGGTCGGAAATTGAATAATTATAACTTTAAAAGGGATTTTTTTATCTTTTCTAATAGGGGAATCATATCCCAAGTTAAAATTAGGTAGTACAGATTAACCAAAATTTTCTCTTTCGTTTATAGTGCCCCATGGTAGGGAATAGGGTAACCAAATTTAAGTAAAACTGATTTTTTTTTTTTTTTAACTGTATGACAGCTATAATGATGTTAAAAATTAGCAGTAAAGATTCAACACAATTTACTTTTGCATTCAGGGCATCCCCTGACAGGAAATAGGGTAGCTAAATTTAAATAAAATTGATTGTTATGTTTTTATTATTGATTTTTTATGCTCAGATTGGAAGTTTTTGTCCAAACTACAGCAACCGCATGCACTGAGGAAACATTTTGGATTAATTATTGGTAAATTTACATAACAATTATGATGTGATACCGCATAAGTCAAACCTTGAAGATGGTACCCTCTGTTAAATTTGAAATGAGTTCATCTGTTTACCTTAGTTAATAAAAAAACTTGAGATATTAAACAAAAACATAATTTGCAAAACAAATAACAGTAGAAGAAATTATTTCCTACATTGTTTAGGCCTGAGAACAGACAGATATTAAAATATTACATTCAGTTGGCTCCACATTTAATATTAAATATTTGGTAACAAATATGGTTAAACCAACTGAACTTTAAAAAACGAAAATAAAATTCAAACAATGTGACATTTACACCATCCTAAAAACTTAGATTCCGTTTAAATGAAATAGAACTAAATGTTAGACTTTTTTAAATGTTTGTATTTTGAATGTAACTTGTCTTTTTGTATGCACTCATCATAAAAATATTATCAAATCTGCAATACAAATGTTGTTTGTAGCTTGTGAAGCTTAGAAATGAAAAAAAGTTTTAAGATTTATTTCGATTTGATTTGAACGGAATCTAAGTTTATAGAGGGGTTTATATATTATATTGTTTCAATTTTATTTTTATTTTTATTTTTTAAAGTTCAATCGTGTTAATCGAAATATCTTATTATCTGTCCCTTCTAGGACTGAAATAATTTAGGCAATAACTTTATTATTATTATTATTTGCTCTGAAAATTAGGTTTTCGTTTCATTAGATATTATGTAAAGTGGGATCCGATTAAAATGTAACTTGCACAGCTCTAGTTCCGTCCGCTGATCTGCATATTTACTAGTATGTAAATGTGTCTGTGTGCGTGTTTTGTATATATTTATATTGTAAAACAGTGATTTTCGTAATGGATGTTTAATTATTCTAATTTGCTTCGTAAATCTATTTATTAAGTATTAGAAAATAACAGACATATTCTTCATCAGGAAACTTTAAATTTTCAACTTGAACGAACATAGAGCTCGAAGCCGCAAGTATCTCTCGATACCTTCAGAGCCCCAAGCCCAACATTTCCTGTAATTCGATGTCTTTAATTTAATAAATTTCCCTTTTAAATTTGTATGGTTTCAATTTTCAGATTTGTTTTCCCTTTCTATTTGGCTTCCGAAAGTGTCTCTGTATAAAAAGGGACGCAGCAAAGGACCATTACGGTATAATACCGCCGTAAGTACCTTTTTACCTGGCTTCCGCAAGTGTCTCCGCGAATTCTGCGTCGGTCCTAGAGCTCGAAGCCGCAGGGGTTCGTCGATAGATTCAGAGCCCTTAGCCCAGCCCTTCCCGCTTTTCGAGATGTTTCATTTGTCATTTTTCCTTTTAAATTTGTCTCATTTCAATTTTCAGATTTTTTTCTTGCAACCTAGCTTCCTCAAGTGTCTCGCTATAAACGAGATGTAGCAAAGGACCATTACGGTATAATACATATAGACGAACATAGAGCTCGAAGCCGCAAGGACCTCTCAATAGCTTTAGAGCACAGAGCCGAACTTTAATTGCAATTCGATGTCTTTAATTTAATAAATTTCCCTTTGAAATTTGTCTGGTTTCAATTTTCATATTTTTTTTTTCGCTTTCTACCTCGCTTTTTGACCGCCACAGAATTCGCGGAGCACGGCGTTTCGCGTAATGGTCCTTTGCTACGTTCCTTTTTATACCGAGACACTTGCGGCAGCAGGTAGAAAGGAAAACAATCTGAAAATTGAAACCGGACAAATATAAAAGGAAAAATGAACAAATTAAACACCTTGAAAAGCGGGAAGGACTGGGCTAGGGGTTCTGAAGCTATCGACGAACCCCTGAGGCTTCGAGCTCTATGTTCGCTATTCAACAAGTCACAGGGCGTTAATTTCAACACATGCAGAATGAAAAGTAGGTGAAAATGACATTATTTTTATTCAATTAGTAAAATATTCCAGTTTTAAGAATGAAAATGCAGGCTGCCTATGTAAAATAATGTCATTTTCACCTATTGAAGCTTTCTGCTCGTCATATATTATGATCTCAGGTCTCTAAAAAAGAAGAAGATAAAGAAGCATTAATCGTAAAGCTAATGCAAATAACGCCATTTTGATGCAGGTTTAGTAAATATTTTCAATAATATGAACGAAACTGTTCGTTTTCTTTTAAACATGATAACATAGTCACAAGCGAAAAATGTTTGGCAAGTACTTAAATTCAGACTCTATTTCTTCATCAAGTGTATACGAATATCATTAAGTTTCATATTTGTCAAAGAATTAATGGCATCAGATGAAAAATGCGTTTCTTTCAGATTCTGATTTCGAAAAGGATAAGTAAGAGTTTAAAGAAGAAAAAAAAGTTTCTTTTAATACAGTTAATTTATCTAAAAATGAATGCAGAAAACAGGAAACAAGATATCATGCCGAGAGAAACTTATGAAAATCCATCAAAAGGAATAATAAAGACCGACAAAATTGAAGATAATACTTTCAAGACTCTGACTTACTCTAGAAGTGAAACTGATCAAGCAGATGTATTTGAAAATCCATCAAAAGGAATAGTAAAGATCGACAAAATTGAAGATAATACTTTCAAGATTCTTCGTTACTCTACAAGTGCGACTGATCAAGCAGATGTACTTGGAAATCCATCAAAAGGAATGGTAAATATCGACAAAATTGAAGATAATACTTTCAAGACTCTTCGTTACTCTACAAGTGCGACTGATCAAGTAGGTGTACTTAAAGATGAAAACTGCACATCAGATGTCAAATCATCGTCACCTTCGACCGACAGAAAATTTTCGACAAAACAGTCCGACCGTAATCAGTATGAAATTTACAACAGCAGTGATACAGATTCACCATATAATCTTGTGCCCCATGCAAATGAAGTAGCGCCACAACCTGAGTTCCGTAAAATGGCAAGGACATTTTTGGCTTTCATGGCAGGATTTTGCATTGGATTGTTCTACGGACTTTTCAATCCCTCCACCGATATGTGTTTGTCGGATTTATACATGTCTGTTTATGTGGTATCTTACTTAATTTTGTATCTCATCTGCTTTTGAGAAGAGAGACTGTGTTTTAAATATTTTTACAATCAAAATCTAATGAGTTTTTTCCGAAGTAATCAAATTACAGTGTAATGTGATCAGTTTCTGTTCATTTAAGTTTGACGGGGAGTTTTGTTAGTTTATTTGGGTATTTCTCCATTATCCCGTCGGCCACTTTCCATAGCAAAAAAGAAAATACCACCGAACAAACAAATAATCGCCAAACAAACGCCCAATAAGCAAATGGAAGAATGTTGCCATTAGAATCTAAAAAGAAAATACAAGAAATTCGGAAAAGCCCCACTCACCAAAATATCAACTATCAGTAAGTTTAAACAATAAAATTTACAATATATTAATGAAAACAGAAAAAAATAGGCACAGATGTCATATTACGCACCCCATTGGCGCAATTTTTCCCCCGCCAATTTGGCGAAAACTTTGTATTTGAATATTAGTTACAAATAGCATGCAATAATAGTACGTGATTTTTTATTTCAATATAAAAATCAAAATAACATAATAAATGAAATAGCTTCTATTATTTAAAAAACGGAAATAAAAATAAATAAATGATAGTTTGATATAAATAATTTTTGATATACATAATAAAAACAATTTATAGAATTAAAATAAAAAATAAAAGTAAATAAACAGCAATATAAACAAAATAACCGCGTTACCATGTGACGCATAAAATTGCCATTTTGTTGCAATCGCGCCAATATGGTGCGTATATGACATCTGTGCCAAAGAATAATCTTATATATTTATTTATTTACATTATTTTTCTTAATTATCCCTCTCATCTTGTGAATAAATGTCTGTGACGTCAGTTGAAACTGTTAGTAGGTAAATATGCATCGCAACAAAATTTCAAAACTCTATATCATTTAATATCATAACCGTTTGTTATTTTAATTAACGAAATAACTAATGAATCAATAAAACATAATGAAAAATACAGGTAAATGTCGAATTAAAAATCACTTTATGACATAACAAACGCGTGTTAACGCTTCTGACGTCAGGTGAATCTGACACCACGATCATGAATTTTGCGTTAAATCCTGCAGTTTGGCGATACTTTTTTGTTATGAAAAGTAATCGACATGATAATGTAGAAGTACCTTTATTTGTTTTTTCGAATTCATATAAGCAAGTTACTTACGTCTTATCCGGACAACGAGGATACACCGCCAACAATGGCTAATATTTATTACAATAAACCTTGGGAGCAACTGCTTAGTTGCTGCTGCTGTGTGTATTTTATATAATGTAATACGCGTTATGTATTATTGTAAGTTGTACTTACTGTAAGTTTTGTATATGGTATATTTATTGTGAATTGCTGCATGGAAAATGGTACAGATGTCGTAGAAGCACCGGGGTTTCTTTTTGACGCCAAAAGGGAGATTTTTTTGACTGGCGTGGTAGCTCGGTGATTTTTGCTTCATGTGGCAACCTGGGACTTTATAATAAAATTAAATGTGTGTGTCAATAAATAAATAAAATAATATAAAAATAATTAATAAAAAACTCAAATGTGTGTGTTAAATAAAAATAATGTGTGAAAATAAAAATAATACGTGTTAAATAAAATTAATGTGTGTGTTAAACAAAATTGTGTAGTGGCAAAATAAAACGATGCCAATCCCTATGCGTCTGCGACATCTTTTCCATAAGATAGATAGATGTAAACGTAAGAATGTACATATGTAATATAAGGGCTAAAACTCCATACAGTCAGGTTTATAGCTCAGATTGGCGTTAAACGCGATTAATGTTGGCAACAATATGTTTCCAAGTGTATGTGAGCTGTTATAAAAGTATTTTGCCAAACGTTTATGATCAAGTGTAAGCTATATAATTATGTATTAAACAGAAGTACATTTATACAGATAATTAAATTATAAAGTTAAAAAGCGCAAATATTTATTAAAAACAACATTATACGTTTCGGGTTTTTCCAGAAGCCCCTCCCTCATCAGTAATGTAAAATGAAAAACACAAAATCACGAGAGATGATAATACAACTTACCGAAGAGAGCATGTGTCAAAAACAATTCAAACAAGTTGGAAATTGCACGTCAGACGTGACAAATGAATGTACTACTGACGTGACAAATGAATGTTCGTACTATAGCTAGTTATATAAATATTCAGATCTTGATGATTTTTAATTCTGTGAAATGAATTCTATCGTTTGCAGATTCATTTCTGTCATATAATAAGTATCTCGGTCGCTTGACGATTAAACCTCGGAAGCTCCTATAACAAAAAAGCACCAATTTTTTTAAATTTTTAAAATTTCTTAATAAATGTTTCTGTTAATATCTTCTAAAGTTTTGATTCGATTTTCATAAAATTTGAAATGTCTCGACAAAATTCTGCAAAGATAATATATCTTAAATTTCAAACCATTCGGTTGGGTAGTTTTTGCGTTGTTATAGGCAGACGGGCGGACAGACAACGAAGCAGGAGTAATAGGGTTTCATGCGATGAACGAACCCCTAAAAATAGGAGAAGGAGGGGCGGGCGTCTGAATCAAAATAAATGAGCGTATTCAGCTTAAACCGAGCAGGCTTCAGGTGGAGATTTCACGGATTTCGTGAACCAAGCATCCAAGAAAATACGGGTCCCATAAACGTTGCAGTTCGACTTTATGGCCCTAGCTCTCTCAAAATCTGGGACATGATTTTCATGAACCAAGCATCCAAGAAAATACGGGTCCCATAAACGTTGCAATTCGACTTTATGGCCCTAGCTCTCTCAAAATCTCGGACGTGATATGCCTATTACATGAACAACAATTTTCTAAGGGGGGATTTTCAACTGTGCTATGCGTTTCCTAACTGAATTAAATTTTAGAATGCTATGTAGTATAAATGCAACTCTATAGATTACATACAGGGCTGCACAAAAGACTATTAGAGGGTAATTTCTGAAATTGGGTTTTCAAATGTGTTAAAAGTTTTCCAAATTGTTTATCTTGACATTCTTTTTCACCTTATTAAACGATGACGTTTTGTTACAGAATTCTAGAAGTGTTGGAAAGTGTTTCATAATCTGTCTTCGACGTATGATTTTTCTAACTTGTTTTAAATGCGCTATTTTATAATCAATCAATGTTGATCTCGAAAATCACGAATAATTTTATGACCGCATTTCATGATTTTTACAAAAAATTTCCGTTACAATACATTAATTTGGTGTGGACACTGAACACGATTATGGATAATTCGTCGCTTTTATTTACGCTTGATAGAAAGCACCAGCTAGTGAATTTATTTAATAAAACTATAACTTTTCCTGTGTTTCTTTATTTAAATATGGCAATAGGACAGGGAAAAAAAAAGAATCTTTTAAAATATATTTTTAAAGATTTCTAAATTTATTTCTCAACGTATAATCATAATTTAATTAATATTAAACTATTAATTGATTAAAGCGTATCTTTATTATAAAGAAACATATTACACTCTTTATATTTTATTTATATTTTCTACTTTATAGTGTTTAAAACATTTCGTTGTTGCAGCTTCACAGCCAGTTAACCTTTTTTGAAGAGCGTGTCTTAGCGCATTATTAAATCCATTGTTATTGTAAGTCGTATATAATTATAACCATAAAGAATATTTGGCGATTTATCACTTGTGGCGGACTGTCGGAAAATGCCTTAAAATTAAGTAATTAATTTTTAATTAAGTTCTAGAAACATTATCGGATACACACCTTTGTACATAATTTTTTATAAGTCTAGCATATCAGGAAGCGATTTTAAAATTCGATTGCAGAATTCCATTTTTACATACAAAAACCAAGTTGAGTTAAAGAAAAACCAGTTAAACTTTTTTCTTTTTTTTTTTTAGAGAGAGTAACATTGGTTATCTAAAACATTGTCCCTGAGAAACAATGAGAAACATGGTATAAACATATGGTATAAATTAAAAAACTAAAAAAGTCAGATTTTACAAAGTAAAAATGCAATTTACACTCAAATTACCCCCCCCCCCCATACCCAAATTACCCAGGCAGGGGATAATGTACATATAATGTCGTATATTTGGCACATATATGAGCGTTTGGAGTATATAATATTCATATACTGCATATATATAGTATATAATATCCATATATAAGTTTTCGATGATCTTAGAGAAATCGCAACTGCAATCTTGGCATAATCGTAATTGTGTGGGCTGCTATAACCCAAAAATACCGATTTATCCTTTAATTTTTTCTGATATTTTCGAATCATTTTTATAAAATTTTAGGATGTTGACTGATGCAGAAGTTTTGTCGTCTCCGACTGGCGTAAAAAAAAAAAAGGTTCAAATGGAAAAAAAAATCCAAATAATATAAGAAGTGCTTTTTAAATTATTTCTACGAAAAAAAGAACTTCGGAGAAGATAAACATAAGTAACTCGAGAACTCTCAAAAGTGCGGCATATTCGTAAATCTGCTTCACCAGTGAAGCATTAAGTCAAAAAGAATGTCTCCCTGTCTCTAGTATTTTGCAGCGAAGATAACGAAATGCTAACACACATGCGAGCGTGTCGACTTGCATCTAGAAACGACATCTATCATCTTATTTTCTCGAGAAGCAGAGTCCTGAGATGAGAAACAAAAGATAAGCTTCTATAAATATAAGCCACCCTTCCGAGGTTTTAAATGCCTCTTTTCTCTCTAACGAAGAGATATTTTTCTTAAGTTGTACACCCCATTAACCTTTTTTTTTCCTTTACCCCTTTATTTTTGTGTGTTGTTTAAGACTCGAGTTCGTAGAAGAGTTCATTAGGTTGATCGTTTATGAAAACCTTTCTTCTTCGTCAGATTCAAGTGAGATGAAAGTTCTTTTTTACACACCAGTATTGAATTCAGACATTTTCCTCCGGAAGGGATTTCTAAAGCTCCGGGAGGACATTATATAGTTCCGGGGGGGGGGGGGGGTATTTCTGAGCCATTAAGATTGTCCCAGATTACGTTTTGCTCAGCGGTCTCTTTCTTGTGGTAATTAATTAGCTCTCTGTCATGTGGTTGGGCGGTGTGTTTCATGTTTTATGACTTCTCTAGCTTGCCTAAAGGTGACAAGTCAGCAGTAGAGATGAGACGGGCTCAGTCCGTCCCCGAGACCGGGTCTGACACGGGCTCGGGCTTGATTTTTAAACCAGTCTTCGGGCTCGGGCTCACTTTATGAAACTAACAATATTATTTATTCTCGTATATATGAAAAATAACTTTATTTTTTCCTTTAAAAAATTACTTATTGCAGTTGCAGTCAGTTTAATGCTATTTTGATCAGAATGAAGGGAAACAGACATCTTTTTTTCTTTTTTAAAATTCCTACTATTAGCTCACACTCTCTTTCTATATATCTTGTTCAAATTTTCAATCGTTAATAAAATATTTTCTATTCATCCACTCAAGTTCAAATAATTTTTTTTAAACTTGTATTGGATGACACTTTATGTTAATACAGTTTTTTCAAATATTAATTCATTCATTAAATTTAATTAATTAATTTTAGTTTTAAATGGGAGAAAAAAATTCCTCCCATTGTTTTCATAAATGAAATGAAAGATTTATCTCAAATGAGTGATGCCACAGAAATAAAATACCGCAACGATGATTATAAAATAATGTTCAATAAAGATAACGTGGGACATTAATGCTGCACGGGTTTATTTTATATATTTATGATTAAAAGTAGGAATTGACTTTAAAAAAAATTACATTACTTGTTCTAGCATTAGGGTGCTATTTCAAAAGAAAATTTTTCATATTATTACACACAGATGTCTGAAAAACAGACTGGGTGTAAAATTCTTAAAATAGCGAACCATAAACTTCCGTTGCGATGGTATTATACAAAGCAAACGCTAATTAAACAAAAACTAATTAAAGAACCATCATCTGGCTGTAAAAATTCAGGTCAAAACCCGCATCTTTAGATGACAAAATGGGGTCGAAACCAGGTTATTTTTCCTTTCTCTTTACTTTCATTTCTAACGTGCGGGTAATAGGTTAAGGTTATAGGTATAAGCTTTGAATTTCTTTTGAAGCATTACTTGTGTCTGAACTTTCCAGCCTTCAAGCTTTGATGATCATTCCAAGTAAACAATCAGGGGTACCTGCTTACGGAATGGTTATTCTGTTTAAGTATTTAACACTAGGTATTTATAGCATATAGAATAAATTCTGTCAGAATCAGTAGGTATGCAGCAACAATTGTTATGCGTGAAACATTAGTAGGAGCGGAAGTTGTTAAAGAAAAAGGATTTGTTATTTTATAAATTTTGGAAAAAAATCCACCATCTTTTTTTTTCTTCTTTTGGTGAGTTTAGGATCTTAGAAAAATGTGATAAAAAAAAATTAACTACCACATTGTTTTCTTTAGAATTTGAATTAGTAACACAGCAGCACTGAAAAACAAAATAGGAAAGAAGAAATCAAACAACAAATAAAACTAGTCGTTGGGGGCCACCGTAATACTTACCCATCATGGATATGCGTAATATAAAATATGAAAATAAAACATGTGCAAACTACTCATAAAATGCATTGCAATTCGAATAAAATCGTGGCTTGATGACGTCATAAACTTTAAATGATCTATTACTGAATTGCGTAAAAAAACATCCTTATAACTTCAAAAATGTTAATCATACTAACTAACGGTTTATTGCGTCGGATTAAGTGTCTCATTTCCAATTAAAATATATATTTGAATTGAAATATAGATGAAATACAGGGTCATGAATAATGGAAGAATGTGGAAAATAGGACTACAAATATCTCGGCATCATATATCATTATCTGATCGACTTTATTCTTTATGTAAAATTAATGTTTTTTTATTGTCTTTTATATTCACTCCTTAAAATAAGCAATTTCGAAAAAATTTATATACTTTTTATCAGAAGGAATATTTTGAGGGTCCGAAAAAAATAGTTCCGGATAGTCGAGGTTACTAAAATTCAATAAGCTTCTTCCCATTATTACATACTAAGTACATGCCAAATTTTAAGTCTCTATCTCAATTTGTTCGGGAGATAGAGCGTTTACGGTTTTTCGGAATCTCCAGTGTCTGAAACGTGTAAATCCGTCAAAAAAAAAAATCGATTTTCAAAACTTTTACAAGACTTACCCTATACGTATGATGGGTAAGTAATAAGTATAAAAAAAACAGTTTAAAAAAAATACTTTTTTTTAAGCATTAAATATTATCTGCAAAATCACGCCTAATTTCATGACTGCAGCTCATGTTTTTCCCCAAAAAAATTATCGTTAGAATGCATTAACTTGGCTTGGGCACCAAACTCGATTATTGAAAATTCCCTGCTATTTTTACTTTTGTCGAACACGTGAATTTATTAAAAAATGTACATTTTTTTGCTCTTATTCTTTTTTAAGATATGGCAACAGGTAAGTAAAAAATGAAACATTATTTAAACTATCTTCTGAGGGTTTTATAATTGATTTCTCAACATATACAGGGTTCGTACGCTTTTACCACAATTTTTAATAGAATTTTTCTATTTAATATTTAAATAGCAGAAATTGTAGACAACTCGTTTAATTGCAGGATTTGTAATATTTTTCTTCATTTAAATAAGGCGAAAAATTCTCTTAAAAGATCGTGGTAAAAGCGTACGAGCCCTGGTATAATTGTAATATAATTAATATTAAAAATTTAATTGATTATAACGCATTTTTTAAATATTGCACTCTTTATATTTTATTTTTATTTTATTTTATACATTTTAGCGTATAAAATAGTTCATTGCTGCAGTTTCACAGTCAATTGGCTTATTTTGGCGAGCGTGGTTTGGCGCATCTTTAAATGTTGTTGCAACTCCTATACAATTGTAACCCTCAAAAAATATTGAGGAATTTATCACCTGTGGCAGGTGAACGGGAAAATGACGTAAAATTAATGTATTAATTTAAAATTAAGATCTAAAAATATTAAAATTTGTATTGTCATAGGAAACCCACCTGTGTATATAATTTACATAATTCTAGTCTATTAGGAAAATCGTTAAAAATCGATTATAAAATTCCTTGTTTATATAACAACAATCAAGTTGAGTAAAATGAAAACTAGTCGTTGGGGGGGGGGGGGGCACCATAATACTTACCCATTATGGATATGCATAATATAAAATATAAAATAAAACATGTGTAAACTACTTATAAAATCCATTGCAATTCGAATAAAATCGTGGCTTGATGACGTCATAAACTTTAAATGCTCTATTACTGAATTGCGTCGGATTAAACGTCTCATTTCCAATTAAAATATATCTTTGAATTGAAATTTGGATGAAATTCAGGGTCATGAAAAATCGAAAAGTGTGGAAAATAGGATTACAAATATCTTGGCAACTCATTATCCCATCAACTTCATTCTTTATGCAAAATTTATGTTTTTTTTTTATTGTCTTTTATATTCACTCCTTAAAATAAAAAAAATTAAAAAAATTTTACATACTTTAATATTACATACTAAGTACATACCAAATTTCAAGTCTCTATCTCAATTTGTTCGGGAGATAGAGCGTTTACAGACACACATACAGACGGACGGCATTTTTTCCCCCTAAAAATATGTTTTTCAGAATCTACAGTGTCTGAAACGTGTAAATCCGTCAAAAAAAGTTTTTCGATTTTCAAAACGATTACAAGACTTACCCTATACTATGTATGATGGGTAAGTAAAAGCAGTATAAAAAAAAAACGGAAACGGGAGAGGAGATTAACACTTCTTGTTTTAAATAAAATATTTATTCTTTAAAATATAAATTTTATGCTTTATTTATATGCATTAACTTTAAATAAATTAATGATAAAATTTCCATAATTCATTTTTCGCGTAGCAAACTACAACAATACGTGTACCCCAGTTATTATTACATTATATCCACATCATTCATCTTCCTTCTGTACGAAAACAACCTATTATTAAAACAAGACGGAAATTCACACTAATCATTAAAAATATTCTTTCTCAACTCAACTCAACTCATTCATTACTACTTGAAGTATACACGTAAATATGGCAACCGATTCGTTTTCGAATGAAAAAAAAAAATGACAAGAAAGTTTTGGAACTTATATGCACATTTTCGAAACAGGAAAACAAATGTCGACATACTTTTGATGTTTTTCGATGTATACTTTGTTTTTTGTTTTTGTTTTTTATTTAATCTAATTCTTTGACTAATTCCAGATCATTTGTATTCTGAGAAAATGATGAAGTGAAATTATTAGCATTCCCAAAACAAGCCTGGAAAAAAAATGGCTCATAGAAATAATGGACTGATGGCACGCACAGTTAGCTAGCTGTCCGAACTCTGCCGGTGTCGGTTACGCCTTTCGATTTTTACTGGAAACAGAAACATACTGTATGGTGGAAAACATGTGGTAAAAGAATGATTCTGAAATATTTCCATTCCAATACATCGACAAAAACAGGAAAAGAATACTGTGTTAAATAGCGGAACACAAACGCTTTATTGTGATTTAAGTAGTTTAAAGTTGTTCTCGAAAAAATGCCTTTTTTCCCCTGCATCACAATATAAAAATTTCTATCGCATCCACGGAGTTATTTTTCTATTTAAAAAGCAAGAACGAAATAGCATTGATAAGGATTTAAACATGACTTTATGTGACTTTTTATGTGACCCATGTGACTTTAGTTAAAACTTTAAAGTATATCGTAGAATAATTATTAAAACACAATATCCAATTAAAATTATTTTAAAAAGTCTAAGTACACTGTGAAAAATACAAATGTTTCTTAATCTACGGAAATATAATTATATCCACGAAAGAAAATGTAGAATGACTTCTTCCGAATTATCCATAATTCCGAAAAGTGTTCCTTATCATTAGTAACCTCGGAAACTAGTATATTTTCGAGATTTAAAGAAGCATTTATAAATACAATTATTAATGAACAATACCCAATTAATATTATTTAAAAAATTCTAAATAAATCGCAATAAACAACGTTTCATTGTGATTTAAATAGCTTAAAGTTATTCTCGAAAAAATTTATGTTTTTCCCCGCTCCATAATATAAGAATTTCTATCGCATCCACAGAGTCATTTTTCTATGTAAAAAGCAAGAATGAAATAGCATTGATAAGCATTTAAACATGACTTGATGTGACTTTTTATGTGACCCATGTGACTTTAGTTAAAACTTTAAAGTATATCGTAGAATAATTATTAAAACACAATATCCAATTAAAATTATTTTAAAAAGTCTAAGTACACTGTGAAAAATACAAATGTTTCTTAATCTACGGAAATATAATTATATCCAAGAAAGAAAATGTAGAATGACTTCTTCCGAATTATCCATAATTCCGAAAAGTGTTCCTTATCATTAGTAACCTCGGAAACTAGTATATTTTCGAGATTTAAAGAAGCATTTATAAATATAATTATTAACGAATAATACCCAATTACAATTATTTAAAAAATTCTGAATAAACCGTAAAAAAAAAAGTTTCTTAACTTAAAAAAAAATATAATATAAGCATGAACAAAAATATAGAATTACCCATATAGAATTACTCTTCCGAATTGCCCATAATTCTGAAAAATGTTTTTATCATTAGAAATCTCAGAAACCAATATATTTTCGAAATTTCGAGAAGCATTTATAAATACAATTATTAACAAACAATACCCAATTAAAAAAAAACTGTAAGTGCATCATGAGAAAATACAAATGATTCTTAATCTACGAAAATATACTATATCCACGAACGAAAATATACAATAACCTCTTCCGAGTTACCTGAGATTCCAAAAAGCGTTTCTTATCTTTAGAAACCTCAGAAAACAATATATTTTTGAGATTTAAAAAAGCATTTATAAAAACAAAGTTTCTTTTGCTTCCTCTGATTTTCGGAAACGTTTCCGTGTAGTTTTTATAGTGTATTAATCAGCTCTCCCAACCGAAAGTATAGATTTTTGGGATAGTATTAATTTTCAATATCTCAATTAAACATTTTCAGCTGCGTAATTGAATTTATATATGCAATATTAACAAAACAATATAAATTTCAATGTTAATGTTAATGCTGTTAATGTAATATGTTTGTCTGTAAAACATGTTTGTTGAACAGGAAAGTGTTTACTTGAAAAATAATAGCATCTGAACACCTTTATTCCGTTTTGAGAAAACTGTTTAATACAGTATAAAAAACAGTCGGAAATGTTTCCAAAAATCATGGCAGCGAAAGCAACTTTGTTTTATTCTTTAATCTCGAAAATATATTGGTTTATGTGATTTCTAAACAAAAAGAAAGCTTTTCGGAATCGTGGGTAACTCGGAAGAGGTTATTGTATATTTTCGGACGTGGTTATATTATATTTTCCTAGATTAAGAAACATTTATTTTTGTTTGTTTTATTACAGTGTTATATAACATTATATATATATAAAACGTTAAGGTACGTTGCGGCGAAAAAGCGGTTATTTCTCTTTTGATGATGGCAACGAGTGTATTTTGTTTAGAAAATCAAACCTGCTAAATCTAACTTTAGCCGGCTTCGTTATTTGTTGTATTAAGAAAACTATTGAAGATATCTATTCGAAATTCACAGTATTCTATAGATTATTTTTTCTGATATCGTAGATGCAAATTTTGTGAAAATCGGACGGTAACTTTTCTTAATTTTGTCCAAAAACTGACCCGTTCTGAATCAAACGACCCAGACATTTGAGGGGGTCGTATTGAATTTACTTCCGCTTCGCGATCCATCTCTATTTAATCCAGTGGAAGGGTTTCGTGCAACTATTTTTAGAGTGTTTTCGCGTTTGACTGGGCCGGGCAACGCCGGGCGGATCAGCTAGCATTATATATGATGGATAGTAAAAATGACTTAAAATAAATTGACTGGTGAAAAAAAAATATTTGTGGGCCCTAAAGGAATATGATATATTTAATCATATTACAGAAAGAAAATTTCCTGTAAAGATGTAAAAATTTATAAAATAAATGTATAAAACTATTATAAAATAAGCATTAAATAAAATAAATATTATCATATTATTATATATAATATATAAAATAAATATTATGTTTATAAAATAGTAAATATTTATCTTGTAAACAGAAAAGCTGTTTTCCAATATGAATGAATTGATGTATCAATTTCAGTTTAATGTTTTATGAATCCTTATACTCTTAACATAAACATAGCTCACAAAAGCGATTGTCCACTTAGAAAATGCATAATTATCGACTAATTACTAAGTATAAAAATAATTTAAAATGATTTATGTTGTTGCAATTAATCATTCAGATCTTTATCTTTATATGTTATGAATATTTTCGCGAACAAAAATAAATTTTATTCTTAAAATTACTAATTTGTATGAAAAAGGTAGAAAACTATGTCAGTAAATTGTTGGAACAATTGAGAAATTTTGCTATGAAACATGAAAATGTTATGATTTTTTTTTTTTTGTTAGAAACTATTTTGTTATGAATACAAAAAGGAAATGTATTATAATATTTGGTATTAAAAGTAAGTCGCATAACGCACATTTAACAATCTTTTGCTTATTTTATGAAAATAATTTTAGTTGGAATAGGGAATATTTTTTATAATTTGATGCCATCGATGGGTCTGATTAAGACATTACATTGGATTTTTCGAAATAATAGTTCTTGATTTTTATCTAGATAGAAAGACATGTATGAGAAAAGTTGCTTAAATGTTCAATTTAAATGGACTGATAATCTTTTAACCAGTTCAGTACATCATAGATTTCAAAATCTGAGAAAATCTGGCAGACCGTAAGAGTTGACACATGGTTCAAAACGCATAATTATCAGAAATACTTTTGAAAATCTAAAATTAGACTTTTAAAAAAGACTTTTAGAGAAGTAAATGAAATAAATATTAATCAAAAAAATTAGAGAATGGAATCAATCGGTAAAACTGCATGGTGACATTAAATCTAACACTATAATTTCGTCACCTGGTCTCCGAACACATAGCTTACGTCCAATGGTGAAACATAATAGATAGAGATGGCAAAATTGTGATGTTATATTTAATATCACCATGCCATTTTATTGGTTTCGTTCTTGATTACTATTTATTCCATTTAGTTTACTAAACATTGTTAAAAGTGTAATTTTTGGGTTTTCTAAAATATTTTTTGATAATATTTCTGAGTCTTCATCCATATATCAACTCTAACAGTCTCCCAGATTGTCTCAGATATTGAGTTCTATGGTGTATTGAGCTGCATTTAACGGGGTCAAATATTGCAAAATCGTTTAAATTAAACATTTAAGAATCTTTTCTGATCGTTGTATTTTTATCTAGATGAAAATCAAGAACTATATTTCGAAAAATTCAATATACTGTCTTTTCCAAAACCATCCATCAAAATATATATAAAACAAAAAAAAATTTCCATATTCTATCTAAAATTCTTTTAATAAAATAAACAAATGATTGTCAAAGATGTTATCACTTACTTTTTAATATCAAATAACATATTACATTTCAATTTTGTATTCATTACCGATAGTTTTGTTTAAGGGGTTTTATTATATATATATATATATATAATTCCTGGCACAAAAACACAAACTTTCTGACAAATTTCCTGAATTATTTTTAAACGTAAAGGCATAAAATTGGCAGAACTGACAACTGAAGTGATTTGTAATCTAATAGCGTCTTCCATTCTTTGATAAATAAATTATTTATCGAGTTAAAAGCTATTCTTGTCACACAAAGACAAGTTTTTCCCATTTAACGTGTTACCGCGTTGTGAATATGGTGCAAAACGCCGACTTTAATGGATTTTAATGTGTAGTGCAAGTAATTATTATGTTATGAATGACAATATGGACGATCGTAGATAAAAAACTGTTTGAATATGGAATATTTTATATTTTGATGTATGGTTTTGGAAAAGACAGTATGCTGAATGATATGTGACTCATCAATTTTGTGATATAATTTTCCACCTTTTACATACAAATTAGTAATTTTAAGAATAAAATTTTCTTTCCGTATCCGAAAATATTCATAACATAGAAAGATGAAGTTGAGAATGATGTATCATAATAACAGAAAACATTTTAAGTTATTTTAAATAATATTATTATACAATAATATATAATATTATACATTATATATACATAATATATACATTACATAATAATACATTATATATACATTATATATACATTATATTATACATATATATACATTATATAAAAATTATTAATAATTGTAATAACATTATTATACAATAATGTACATATTATTTTTTATTATATAAATTATTATATTATTGAAACAAAAATTTATTTGTAAAATAAAACTTTCTTTAGCAAAGCGTCTTTTACACTTTTTAATTTATCCCACGAATTTTTATATGAAGAGTAGTCTCTATTAATGTAAATTTACTATATTTCTGTAAGAATTTACATGCATGATCACCTATAATAGAGACCTGATTATAATATCAGGGGTCGATGCAGGATTTTTTTCTCGGTGCCCATTTTGTGAAAAGTAAAGGTTATTTTTGTGAAATTTATTATATTTTTGTGAAAATAAAAATTTTGTAGCGAAAGTTGATATCCAGTTAATCAAATTCAAACCAAGCATTTAAAAACAAAAACTTTTTAAAATCCTTTTGCTGAAGTTTTCCTCTCTGGTGAACTTGCTTGTTTACAAATTACACATTTTAAAACATCACAAAATAATAAATAAATAATAAATAGTAAGTTTTTATGAAATAGAATTTTGTGAAGGAGCCCATTTTATCAAATTGATTTTTGTGAAGGAGCCCATTTTATCAAATTCATTTTTGTGAAGGGGCCCATTTTATCAAATTCATTTTTGTGAAGGGCCCCATTTCATTAAATAGATTTTTGTGAAGGGTTCCTAAATAGGCCCCAAATTTTCGACCCCTGAATATGCTAGTATATTATATTTCTTCATAAATAAAGCCTAGGGTATAATAGCCTAATATATAGCCTAATTTATAATATTACAATTATATAATAATTTTTAAATAATTTCAATATTTTTTAATTACTTGGTAATTCTGGATTTTCTAAGTATCCCATCACATTTATCAGCAAATCAAAATGGCAATCTTCATCCGCTCTGTGTGGAATAAATAGATAAAGCGCTACTTCCAAAAATAATAAAAATGTACGAAGTAGCTAAACTTGATCACAAAATAATAATAATAATAATAATAATAATAATAATTTGAGAAATTCTAAATGTTGTGGAATATTAAATAGATATAATAAACACTCAGGGTGCGTCAGAAAAACGTATACCCACTTTGAATGATTATAACTCCAGTTTTTATTCAAATGTAATTAATATTTAAATTGCAAAAGAATCTATATAAAATATACTGTAAATTTTCCTCCTATAGCAGATGTTCAAAAGTATTACCGTTCTGGTCAATACACTGCTTATAACGGTGGGCTATTGATTCACAAACTTCAACAAACATTTCATTCGGTGTTGTGGCGCATTCTTGCTCCTCAATTGTGGTTCCGGAACGTTATCTGTGAACATCCATTCGTTTCAGACTTATCTTCTATCCGATGAATTGTAAGTCACATAGGTGGATCCGCCTGAAATTCCCTGCGATATTTGTTTTTGTACTTCTGCAACATTTTCATACTTACAATAGTATTTTAAAATACATTTTCTTATATACCTATTGTCATGCAACCAATATCCTTCCAACCCTTTTTTGTTTAAAAAAGTAAACGGAAGTGAAGAGACGAGAAGGAAGGAATGGTGGTTCGTTCGGAGTAAGTAGGATGTGGGAAGGCATCCGAGTATATTTTGATTGTTTAAGAAGTAATGTGGTTTAGGTGGAATTTTTATGAATATTAGTGAAAGTGTACATAATGTAAATAATCATCTTGTAAATATCAGCTCTCATTTAATAAACTGTGCATTTAAATTTTAAAAAGAAGAATCGTTGTGTCATTCGGCTGTCATGATATTACAGCCCGCTCTCATAACGAGAACAAGAGTTATTTCTACGATTTAAAATAATAAAAGTTGTGCTTTGGATCGCAGTGTTTGGATTACAAAATAGAGGTGAGCTATTCTTTTTTTATCATTGATTGTGTAGTAAGATACTGTTAACTTTATTCGAAAATGTTTAAAAACGTAACTAAAGCGGATTTACTTATTGTTCTGGAAGAAATAGGTGAAGAAGCTGATGCTAGTAAGAGAGTACCCGAATTAAAAGATTTGTTATTGAAATCTAAAGAATACTTAAAAGATAAAGATTTCGTAACTGAATTTTTATCGACTACAGTGTCAGAAAGAAAAAATGGCGAGGAAGTAAATAGATTGCGTTTACAACAACAAATGAGAAGCGAGAATTTAACCCATAACGAAGGGGAAAATAATACGTCATTATCATTAGATAAATTAATTAAAGCAGTTCAAGTTTTGGTAATCCCAGGGCCCAAGAAAAATGAAACATGGAATCTTTTTTTTTTATTCTTTAGAAAGAGCGTTTAAGCACAAAAATGTTCCTAAGGAATATAAATCGGAAATTTTGCTAAAATTAGTAGGTGAAAAAGCAGGAAATGTTCTTGTTTATATTGATGATGAAGAATTAGCTGATTATGATAAAATTAAATCTTTAATTTTGAAAGAATATGAACCGTCCCCATTTACTTGTTTACAAAATTTTAGAAACGCTAAAAGATTACCTGGTGAAACCCATCAACAGTTCGGTTCGCGATTAAGATCCTGTTGGTTAAATTATTGTAGAATTCGAAACGTTAAAGATTTCGATTCACTTATTAATTTAATAATATCAGATAAAATTTTTGAAACTTTGGATAATGAGCTAGCTACTCACATTGCAGTCAAGCAAGGAGAAAGTTGGCTTTTGCCCGATCAGTTATCGAAAGACTGTGACATTTATTTTACTGCAAAAGGCAGGTCTTTCGAGGAAACAAAATTTGAGAAACGGCCTATTTATCGTGAAGTGAATAATGATAATAATACTAAATATGTTCCCCCACAACTAAGGAAAAATCAAGCTACGTATGAGAACAGACACTTCTCAAAATCACGTGATTGTTATATTTGTAATTCCCCATTACACCTAGCAAAATTGTGCCCAAACAGAAGAAATAAGTATGATAAATCTTATACTCAAAATGATGATCAGGGTCAGAGAAAACCGAAAATGCAACAAGATACAAATAAATTGAATCCAAATAAAAATAGTAATGCAGTAGTCACTAATGTTAGTTCCAGGCATTTACACATGAATGATCAATTAAACGAAGTTACTCTTTTTCCTTTAAAAAAATCATTATTTATGTAGAAGGTAAAGAAATAGAAGCTATTAATGATTCCGGTACCCAAATTAGTATTTTAAATACGTCATTAATTCCCGATCTGAAAATCGAAGCTAAAGGTAGTATTTTGTTACAATCCGCTTTCAAAGAAAAAGTACAAGCAAATTTGGCTACTATACCCATCCATTATAAATTACCTAACAGTGGAATTTATGTTACCTTAAATACGCTTTTTGCTTTCACTGAAAACTTAAATGTGCCTTGTTTATTAACTCCAGACGTGTGTAATGCTTTGATTGAACTTCAAAATGAAGAGTTGTGTAATAGTCAACTGCAGGAGTTCGAAGGTCACGAAGCTAAAAATAGCTCAGAACCCCCACTCGCGGAAGAGAAATTGAATGTTTGTTTTATTTCTTCAGTGAATAAACAAAATGATGGAAATGATGAATTTTCAGAGTTTAATATGTTTTGTAAAGCTCAAAAAGATTGCGCAACGTTAAAGAATTCATTCAAGGACGCTAGATTAGGAAAAAATAATTTTTTGATACGGGATAATTTATTGTATCATAAAGAAACTATTTGCGGTGATAAAATATTTCAGCTCGTTTTACCGGAAAGTTACAGGAGTAAAGTGTTAGAATTAGCTCATGATTCAATTTTTGGAAACCACTTAGGGATGAGAAAAACTAAAGAAAGAATTAAATTATCTTTTTATTGGTCGAATATTTCAAGAGATGTAGAAAATTATTGTAGAACATGTAAGAACTGTCAGTTAAAAAGCCCTGAGAAACAAACAGATAAAATTCCGATTACACCTGTTGTCCGCGCACCATATCCATTTCATACTGTAAATATTGATTGTATAGGTGAAATTATTCCGCCGTCAGGAAGGAAGCATAAATATTGTCTTACCTTAATTGATCAAAATTCTAAATGGCCGGAAGTTGTACCATTACGGAGTCTCTCTGCGAAAACAGCATGTGATGCTTTATTAGATATTTTTATGCGCACCGGAATTCCTGAAGTTAACTGTTCAGACCAGGCCACTAATTTTAAATCTGAACTGACTAAAGAATTTGAGAACCGGTTAGGGGCATGTCCTCGCTTTTCAACTCCATCATACCCCGCTTCGAATGGATTAATTGAAAAATTTAATCGTGTGTTTAAACAAATGCTACATCATGTAATTCGTACGGATCCTGTTAATTGGGATAAACATATTCCTTTTCTACTTTTTGCCTACCGTGAAGTGCCAAATTGCACAACTGGAGTATCACCGTTTAAGCTCATGTATGGTCGGGAAGCTAGAGGTCCCTTGGCAGTACTAAAGTCATCATGGTCAGGTGAAATCCCCTTACCATTGAATCTTAGTAATTCAGCAGTAGACTATTTACAAGAATTAAAAATAAATTTGGAAAGAGCCGCTGACATTGCTTCTTTAACTGCTGCAGAAAAACAAGAAAATTACACTCGCTATTTCAATCGTCGAAGTAGAATGAAAGAATTTGAAAAAGGCGATTTAGTATATTTACTTATCCCTGATTCTACCAATAAATTATATGCTAGATGGACAGGACCCGGAGAAATACTTGAAAGAATAAAACCACATTCGTATAAAGTGAAATTACCTGATGGGGGTGTCAGACATGTTCATGCGAATAAAATAAGGAAATTTAACGTAAGAGTACAGACTGTTGGGGTCATTTTTGAAGACGATGTAGAATTTGGAGAAATTCACCCAACACCAATTAAAGCTAATACTTCGAATGAAAATAATATAGAAGTAGACCTTAGTCATCTGGAGGTTGATAAACAATTAGAGTTAAGTAAACTTCTACAAAAACATTCACCATTATTCTCAGGCAAAATTCAAGTTGCCAACGTTGGAGCACACAAAATTCGTTTATTACCAGGTGCGGAAAGAAAGAAACCATATATTTATAAAATTCCGGAATCGCTAAAAAATGAAGTGGATAAACAAATAGAAGAGTTAGAGCATCTAGGACTTATAGAAAAAAGTGAAGCTGAAATAGCTTATCCGGTCGTATGTGTCGCAAAAAAAGACGGTAGCATGCGCTTATGTATAGATTTTCGTCAATTGAACACAGTGACAAAACCTTTTGATTACCCTATGGAAAATGCAACTGAATTAATTAATCAAATAGGAAGTGCTAACATAATTACATGTTTAGATGTATTAAAAGGGTATTGGGAAATTCCTCTAGAAGAACAGAGTCGAGATCTTACTTCTTTTAAAACCCATCGTGCTCAATACCGATGGAAAGTCATGCCTTTTGGATTGCGCAACGCGGCTGCCACATTCCAGAAATCGATCAACAATGCTCTGGATGAACATCGTGAGTACAGTCGAGCATATTTGGATGATATTGCTATTTTTTCAAATGACTGGGAAAATCATCTGAAACATCTTGACGCTGTTTTATCCAAATTAACTGAACTGAAATTCACGGTGAATGTTAAAAAATGTGTTTTTGCAAAGGCACAGATCAAGTATCTAGGTCATGTCATAGGAGGAGGTAGACATGAGCCCGATCCGGAGAAGTTACGTGCCATTGAGACAATAGAATCACCTAAAACCAAAACAGCCCTCAGAAGTGCATTGGGTTTATTTAATTATTATCGTGACTACATAAGAAATTATGCTGAAATCGCCAAGCCTTTAACCGACTTGACAAAAAAGAAAATCCCAGAAATCATTCCGTGGTCTGAGGTTGAAGAAGAGGCTTTCCAAACTTTAAAACGTTTATTGTGTGAAGCTCCTAAGCTGTATACACCAGATCCTAAAAAGCCTTACACTATTCAAAGTGATGCCACTTCTTATGGAGTTGGTGCTTGTCTATCGCAAAGAGATGAGAAAGAAAATTTGTGTCCTATTAGTTTTGCTAGCCAAAAGCTCACTAAGGTGCAACAAAACTGGTCGACTATTGAGCGTGAAGCTTATGCGGTAGTGTGGGCATTAAAAAAATTTTGAAGTTTATGTGTTTGGTGCTGAAATTGAACTAATAACTGATCACAATCCCTTAATATATCTTCAGAAATCTGCACCTCAGTCTGCAAAATTACAAAGATGGGCCTTATCTCTACAAAGATATAATATAAATATTTCTCATTGCCCAGGTGCAAAATTAAAAAATGCAGATAGTCTGTCACGACTAGTTACTGTATAAGGATTATTTAAATGATACTTTATTTTGTGTTTAATTTTGGTATGCAGTATTATATCAAGTCGTCTTTCCGTCTGTTGTGAATTGTTAGTGTTTTTTATATGTTTATTATATATTCATTATAACTATTATAACAAGGCTTCTATACATCTGTTTTGAATTGTGTTTTTATATATATTTTATGCTGTATAGTTGTATGGTTGCTATTTGTCAGATTTTGCTTCGCTTTGCGTAGCACAATCTTATCGGGGGGGTGTCATGCAACCAATATCCTTCCAACCCTTTTTTGTTTAAAAAAGTAAACGGAAGTGAAGAGACGAGAAGGAAGGAATGGTGGTTCGTTCGGAGTAAGTAGGATGTGGGAAGGCATCCGAGTATATTTTGGTTGTTTAAGAAGTAATGTGGTTTAGGTGGAATTTTTATGAATATTAGTGAAAGTGTACATAATGTAAATAATCATCTTGTAAATATCAGCTCTCATTTAATAAACTGTGCATTTAAATTTTAAAAAGAAGAATCGTTGTGTCATTCGGCTGTCATGATATTACACCTATTAAAATACCCATAATACCCATTAAATACCCATTTCGAAAATGGTTATTTAACAGTGCCCAAAATTTATACACAGTGGTAACTAAAACAGGCATGGCTCAATTTAGGCTCATACCTAAGAATCTTTCAACCCAAATTGGGTTTTATTTTTTTCTGTGTTTACGTTGACTGTTACAAGAGGACACTTACTCTTATCGACCCTAGTTCTTTGAGGGAACACTGTAAAAAAAAAAAAGACAAAGTTCTTAATCTACGAAAATATAATATAACTAAGAACGAAAATATACAATAAATAACCTCTTCCGAGTGACTTATGATTCTGAAAAGTATTCTTTATCTTTAGCGTTATATATAGCTCTTTAAATCTCGAAACTGTTATTGGTTTCAGAGGTTTCTAAAGATAAAGAACGATTTTCGAAATCGCTAGTAACTCGAAAGAGGTTATTGTATATTTTAGTTCGTGATTATATGAAGGGTATAGACGCAAAATTCACACTATCCACTTAACCTAGTTTATAGAAAAATGCAAAGAGCTGATTATTATTAATAAACATAATATATTTGCACAATTTTTTATGATATAGTTGTTGCCGAGTTGTTTTTATGACATAGATCGAGTTGTTTTTATGATATAGTTGTACATAGTCCTAAACCTGTAATAACTGTGTTAAAACTAGAATTTAAATTTAAATATGGAAAATGTGAGTTTTGCAGCAAACTTCTATAGGTAATGTTAGTTATAAACCAAAATAGTTATGAATTTAAAACAACGAACCAAAAAAAAAAAAATAATAATCTGAATATTAGTTTTCATTATATTATTTTGGAGGGTAATAAACAATAAAAATCAACACGCAAAAAACATTTATTAAAAATAATTTGCGCAAAAATTTTACTATTAGAGTCAACTTCTTCACTAGTGGAACATTTGACACTACTTCTTACTTCTTTATCTCCCTTGCATTGGAGAGTGTGAGTTTTATTGCAAAACAGTTGTTGGATAATGTGAATTATGCATCAAAACGAGATTTTCAGCATTTTTTTTTTCAACCTTAATATGTTTTTTTATGGTCCAAATCACTATTACATTCCGATGCGCCTTAAAAAGACAAACACGATGATATGAATAACTCAATACCTTAAAAAAGTGGATAATATGACTTTTGCATCTGCACCATTCATATTATATTTTTCTAGATTAAAAATCCTTTCTTTTTTTGTATTTAGCATCTGCGATGTAAAAAACAATTTATAGACTCTACTTGGTTTTACTTGATCTAATTCTCTCTCCTGACATCCGATAGACTAACTGCTAATCTGCTATTCTAACCATTTCATTGAACCATTTCATAACCTTTTAACTTTAATCCACTTTGATAGTTTTAAATTACTCGACGAATTCTTTTTTTTCACAGAATAGTCTCCCATGGGATAACTGTGTCGATGTGTGCACATATGGAGCGAAGCGGTAACTTGTACGATGTCTGGCGCAATTTCAAAATGAAATGAAAAAACTAAAGGGTACAGCAGCAGCCAGTGCGTACTTCACCTATTCTAATGAAAGAAAAAATGCTGCCTTCTATAAAACAAGTTTTGAATGAAACAGTTAAAATAATATATATTTTTTTTAATCACGAGATAAAAATAGAAGACTGTTCAAAACCGTGTGTGATGCCATGGGCTGTCTGCGTATGTATTTTCTTCTTCATACCGAAGTAAGACGACAGTCCAATCGTAAAAGTTTAATTCTCCTCTTTAAATTGAGAAATGTAGTCAGATTCTCCATGTCGAAAAATGATTCAGAGGATGGTGACGACAGTTGTCTAATAAGATTGGGATATTTTGTCAATATTTAAAAAAACTAGTTGATGACTTATGTCAGACAATTCAAGAAAAACTATTGCTAACAATAAAACGAGTTGTTGGAGGCCACTGTAATACTTACTTATCATGGATATGCATAATATAAAATATGAAAATAAAACAAGTGTAAACTATTTATAAAATGCATTGCAATTCGAATAAAATCGTGGTTTGATGATGTCCTAAACCTTTAAATGCTCTCTTACTGAATTGCGTAAAAGAAACATCCTTGTAACTCCAAAAATGATAATCCTATTAACGAACAGTTTACTGCGTCTGATTTCCAATTCAAATATATCTTTGAATTGAAATTATATTATTACTTTATATTATCTTTAAAATAAACAATTTCGAAAATTTTTATATACCTTTTATCAAAACGAATATTTCGAGAGTCCGAAAAAAATAGTTTCGGATAATCGAGGTTACTGAAATTCAATAGGCTTCTTCTCTTTATTACATACTAAGTATTACCAAATTTCAAGTCTCTATCTCAATTTGTTCGGGAGATAGAGCGTTTACAGACACATAGAGACACACACAGGCGGACGGCAAAAAAAAAAAAAAATTTTAAATATGTTTTTCGGAATCTTCAGTGTCTGAAACGTGTAAATCCGTCAAATTTTTTTTTTCTGCTTTTAAAACGATTACACGACTTACCCTATACTACGTATGATATGGGTAAATAATAAGAAGATTTTTTATTAAAATTAAATTTTGGGTAGACTCATTCAAAAATGGAAGCCTAGATATTTTTCAAATAACAAAAGTATTTAACCCCTTGAAGGGCACCGGTATGTTATATATACCACTTAATTTTAATCCCGAAATTCCACAATGACACCAGAATTTTATAATCAATTTTTGAATTTATAAAGTACATGAGGAATAGCTTTTACTTATTTTAAAATAAATTCGTTCGTGAATCCTGGTGTCAATCAATCATTTCAATATTTTATCTCTAAGAGTACTTTGCCCCTGAAGGGGTTAAAGAAAAATTCGAATCAGGCATTCCTGCTGCTATATTAAACGAGTTTGAAGTGTATTTGTTATGTTTGCTTATTACGTTGAACCCTTATTTTCCAAAAAAATTAAAAGGAAACAGTAAAGGACATTTTTTTATTCTAAATTCAAATTCCAATCCCACTTACTTGTCTAGTGGTTAAGGCGCTGGCTGCTGGACAAAAGGTGCCGCGTTCGAATCCCGACTCAGGCATGGATGCTTGTAGTAGGTCGGATTCCACTTTAAACAGAGTTCTCGGTTCTTTATGTGCAAAAAAATGTGTCCGTAGCCTTTCTGGCATTACAGCTGCTTGATTTGACATGAGATTGAAGCTAATTAATCAGTTTCGATTTTTTTTTTATGTGCAACAAAGGATGAGTATAAAAACGATTGAAAAAGTTTGAGAACCACTGAATTAGAGAATAACCTTACAGATTAAGTAAATAAACTTTTTGGAATATGTCAACAAAGAAAATTGTCTCTCAATATTAGAATTGGGCGTTTTTTTTCTTTTCATTTCTTTCTCTTCGTTGATGATGATTTTTCCGAGTCCGCTTTAAATTACTTTTAAATCCGATTACCTATTTTTAGCACTTTCCAACCTAGTTGAAAAGTGCTTATGACTTCGGTTTGTCTGGCCGTATGGCCGTCTGCCGTCTGCCGTCTGGCCGTCTGCCGTCTGGCCGTCTGTCCGTGCTCTAACTCCCGTAAATATGCTCGGATTGCTCTGCAATTTTTATATGTTATTGTCGTTATCTATAGCATGTTCCCTATTTCAGCGGAAATGTGTAGCACTTATAGTTTTATTACAGGGACACTCAAAAGAATTCCGTTACATTGCGGTCTATGGGGAAAAATCATTTGCGGTTTATTTAAATAATGTTTCACTATTTTAAACTCATTGAAATTTATATATATCACTAAGGTGCATTAGAAGAAGCTTAATATGGAATAGGGTGTGCATAGCACTTATAGTTACTTTACAGGGACAGTCAAAAGAATTCCGTTACATGACGTCTATGGAGAAAAATCGTCTGCGGTTTATTTAAATAATGTTTCACTATTTTAAACGCATTGAAATTTATATATATATATCTAAGGTGCATTACAAGAGGCTTACTACAGAATAGTGTGTGTATAGCAGTCATCGTTCATTTACAGGGACACACAAAAGAATTCTCTACTGTCTGTTAACACTAATTCCTGGAAGTGCGTTTTAAGTTACTGAACGCGATTTTAATTTTAACTCGCTTTTTGTCTATTACGTGGTGTGTATAAATTCTGTAGATCCTATACAGGGCAGCACAAAAGTTTCGCGAACACATTTCCGTTTATTGACAGAAACTCCAGAAAGATAATTTTAAACTGTGCTACGCGTTTCCTAACTAAACTAAAATTTAGCATCCTAGCATATACAAATCTATAGATCATATACAGGGCTGAATAAAAGTATCCGGATATTTTTCCGAATATTGTATCTGTTGGAAATTCCTGAAATTATGTTTTTAAATATGTTATGCGTTTTCCAAATTGTTTACTTAGATGTTATCTTTTAGCTTATTAAACGGTATGTTTTGTAAAATTATTTTGGAAGCGTTGGAAAGTGCTACATAATCTATGCTTGACGCATGATTTTTCGTTCTTGTTTAAATTAATATTTGTTGGTTTGAATTCTTTATCTGGAATCAATAATTGAAAGTATTCTTAAAATACATAATGTATCTTCAAAAGTTAAACTACTCGCACTGTTTCCGCAAAAAATAAGATGAGGTGTTATATTAATTTTTGCTCGCAAGGGCACATTAAGGCATTTTTGTTTTCTGGAGATATCTCATATTTTTTCACCCTATAATCTACATTCATTCATTTAAAATATTCTACATTTATTCCTACATTCATTTAAAATAAATTACACACATTCATGTACTTTCATGGACCAAAATTTAATTTTATTCAATTACAATGAATGTAATTTTCTTTTTCCATACTTGTTTCGGTCGAATTTTAATGGTTGGTTACTTATGAGTAGTCGATTGAAGTAGGCATGTAATTCTATATACACTGCATGTGTCCATTGTAATGTATATGCATAGGAGTTCTTGGGACTCAACCAGAGGGCGACAATTCTCGATGCACTAGACTTCTGTTCTAGCGTACTTCTGAGGTTCAGCAGAACTATCTGATTGGCTTGTAGTATTGTCAATCAAACGAATAAGTAACAACCCACACACGTGGTCACATTTGGTGACGGACGGAGCAAGACCCCTGTTCTGTTGAAGTAGAAAAGAAAGCAGCACGTTTTTTTCTTTTGCGTTTGAACTTAAAATAATTATCGTTCTGCGTGTTAATTTATTATACATTATAGCTTTTTTTAAAGCTCAAATATAGGCATTGAAACATTGCACATTGTAAAAATGTGATATTTGAGGTATTAATACGATAAAATGAGAAAACTATATTTCAATCTGTGGTTAAAATCACACTTCAATAAATAATGGATAACAATATTTTATTTTTTATTCCTGGAACTGTTTTTCAGTTTTCCAGAAAACGTAATGTTTTGAGTTGACACTCTTCAAATAAGCGTGCAATATGTAAAAAAAAAAAAAAAAAAAAAAAAAAAAAAAAACTATTATTCGCAAATCAACCAATCTAAGGGGGAACAAAAACTTGCTAGTCGGGCCCTGATCCCAATGTAATGTTAAATGACCTCAAACTGATTTTGCCTTTGAATTATACTGTTTTGCTTTAATTTTTATAAATTTGCTTGGGTCAAGGCAAAACTACGGAGATGTAGTATACTGCAATTCATGTTTGCCCTGGATGGAAAAAAAGAACGAAAAATCATGCGTCAAGCATAGATTATGTAACACTTTCCAACGCTTACAAAATAATTTTACAAATCATTAACGTTTAATAAGCTGAAAGATTACATCTAAGTAAACAAGTTGGAAAACGCATAACATATTTAAAAACGTAATTTCAGAAATTTCCAACATGTAGAATATTCGGAAAAATATCCGAATACTTTTATTCAGCCCTGTATAGGATCTATAGATTTGTATATATACTACATAGGATGCTAAATTTTAGTTTAGTTAGGAAACGCGTAGCACAGTTTAAAATTCTCCTTCTGGAGTTTCTTTCAATAAACGGAAATGTGTTCACGAACTTTTGTGCTGCCCTGTATATGAAATACAGAATTTATACACACCAAGTAATAGACAAAAAGTGAGTTAAATTTAAAATCGCATTCAGCAACTTAAAACGCACTTCCAGGAATTATTGTTAACAGACAGTAGAGAATTCTTTTGTGTGTCCCTGTAAATTAATGATGACTGCTATACACACAATATTCTGTAGTAAGCCTCTTTTAACGCACCTTAGTGATATATATAAATTTCAAAGCGTTTAAAATAGTGAAACATTATTTAATTAAACCGCAAACGATTTTTCTCCATAGACTAATGTAACGGAATTCTTTTGACTGTCCCTGTAAAGTAAATATAAGTGCTATGCACACCCTATTCCATATTAAGCTTCTTGTAATGCACCTTAGTGATATATATCAATTACAATGTATTTGAAATTGTGTAACATCATTAAAATAAACCGCAAATGATTTTTCCCCATAGACCGTAATGTAGCGGAATTCTTTTGAGTGTCCATGTAAAAAAACTATAAGTGCTACACACTTCAGTTGAAATAGGGAACGTGCTATAGATAACGACAATAACATATAAAAATTGCAAGGCAATCCGTTCATATTTACGGGAGTTAGAGCACGGACAGACGGCAGACGGCCATACGGCCAGACAAACCGAAGTCATAAACACTTTTCAACTAGGTTGGAAAGTGTTAAAAATATAGCTAATACCCCTGAGAGGTAATAAAAATACTTACCATTTTAATAAGAGCTTTTCAATAAATAAAAATTAAAGTAGTAATTTTGTTTACATTAATATTACTATTTTGCCACATTTGTTTACACTAAATAAGGAACAATAAACGTTTCTCTACCTTTATTTTCAACTACAGATATAAAAAGTTTTGTAAAATAATTATAATAATACTCATGAGATGTATAAAGACTAAAGAGCAGACATTAATATTAAATTTTAAACTATTATATAAATATATATTAGAAGAAATTTTTGTATTCTTATATATTTAAACTAATCTTGTTAAAAATATTTATAACTTTGTTAAATGAGGAAGTTAAATTTCTGTAATTTGGTAACTACAATAATCTAACACTCAATCACTTAAATACATATAAACACGTAAATGAACACATTTTATAATACATATATATGTTATGTTACATGTCATTTTTTTTAATGTAATTATGTGTTTTTAGGTTAAAGTATTAAACAGGCAGTTATTTTGGAAATCTCCCATTACTAAAATAGATTGAAATTACTTTTATTCTTTGAAATTTTACATGAAAACAGGCATGTTAAATCACTGTTTAATGTTATTAAATAATATGCAAATAATACACAGGTGCTTAGAATTATTCATTAGAAATAAATATAATGGACATAAAACTCAATGCTTATTAAACCTGAAATCGCGTTATTCAGCTCTCTGCCCTTTCTTTAAATGTGGTAATCCATTTATAAAGTTTCACAATCAATTTATTAAATTGAGTTCGGCTAGCAGATGTACACTTTCAAAGCAGAAGAAGAAATTACACTTCTGCTTTCAAAAGAGACACCAGCAGCCAATTAATTCAGAAATTCAATTAAAAGAAAAGTCCGTATTTCCTTTTATACTGAATACGTCTTAGAAAAGAATCACTTCAATTCGCGAAACACATGGCAGCTACGTAACTGAAAAATAACTGCAAATGATTACTCTTCTTTTAATCAACTGATAATAGTAAATGATGATTCTTCTTCTATTCAGCTTATAATATTAAATATTCCTCTTTAATAGCGCAACGAAATAATTGAAAACAGAGCTTTTAAATATCCATATCGTCACAAAACAAACTTGTCATTCGCCTCAGAGCGAGACTTGTAAACAAGTAGGAGGTTCTATTTCCATCCAGCGGTAGCCATGATTGGCTCAGAAGTACGCTAGAACAGAAGTCTAGTGGATCGAGAATTATCGCAACCAGACGGATTACGGGTTAAGGGTCCTCTTTACGCACTTGAAAACACCCGCTCGCTAATGTTAATCCTATGGGGCATTATTTTTCTAATATCTCGTTTGCATTTCAATATTTTTAAACGATTTTTTTGCATTGGATAGCAGAGATCAATCTCTATTTCCGCCGTTCATTACTTTTTCGATTTTCTTTCCGTACTTTTTTTTTTACGAAGATACTTTTCGAAAGTGAAAGTGTCTTCGTAAATAAATGTGGGCAGAAAATCGAAAAAGCAATCATCGGCGGAAATAGAGATTGATCTCTGCTATCCAATGCAAAAAAAATCGTTTAAAAATATTGAAATGCAATCGAGATATTAGAAAAATAATGCCCCATAGGATTGACAATAACGAGCGGATGTTTTCAAGTGCGAGAAGAGGACCCTTAAAACCCTTGAGCGTCTGAGGAGTTTCGTGCATTTTCATAAAAATATTTGTAAAACTTAAAATAATTTTTTTTTTCTCGTTTGTTTCTAAAATACACTTCAAATCTCTTTATTTTATATATATCTTAAAATACAATTTTGTTAAAGCATTTTTTGTCTAGAGCCGATTTAAGTTGTTTTTGGGAAACGGAAAAATATGAACAAACAGCTTAGAGGAAACACAGGTTGATGAAAACAAATTTTTTTGTGGTCTGTGTTAACGCTTTGATAATACATTTATCGGTTCTCTGTGTTTATGTATTTTCTAAAAATAAATTGTCCAATGCAAAAATAAGATCAAAATCTCTGAGTTATATATATATTAGCTTGATATTTCAATATTTTTGGATTTTTAGGAAAATCCAGCATACTAGGCAGCTTTTCACTCACATTTACAATATTTTTTTTAATTATTATTTTACTCTGCGGATATATTTTTACCTAACCTATTTCCCATTAGATCGTTTCATCACTCCAGCATCCGTCTCTATGAGGTTTTCATCATAATCATCATAATCCCCAAGAGGAAAATTACTTTCTTTTCTTCTGCAAATATTAATATAGAATTGCAAAATCTCTGTATATATTTTAGTGACTGACAGGAAGGAAATTGTGGCTGCCAAACCCATTCCGTGCCATCTTGGTATTTATTCATTGTCGTTGCCAAACCGCGGAAAGTAAAAACGAAACAGAAATAGAAAATACATTATCTTTGTTTTTCCCACGCATTTTCCGGGCTAACCTTGTTGCATCATTCCAAAGTCAAGAAGATTTGTTTTTATTAAGGGAGGTGGTAAACACAGAGTTACCCTCTGACATCAGAGGAAGTGGACACAACAGACAGGATATCTCCACCAATGGGAAGCGGCCTTGACGCATTGTGAAATGACCGGAAATGACGTTGTCTTTCTTTGCTTTCCAGTATGGAATTTAAATTTATGCTGATGGCTTTTTATATGAACGTTTGATATTGTAGAAAGAAAGGGAATGTGATGTAACCTGAGCTGTTGGTAATGACATGACAGTGAAATTTTTATTTTGCAGATCACCTTGGGTTCTTATTCAGGCATTTTTCACAAGTGGCATGTAATTATTCAGTAATGTATGTTATTTATATTCTTCTAGAACATTTATTTAACTTAAAAAGGGATGGACATATTAAATACCTACAGAATAGATTTAAAATAAGACATTCCCTCTGAAGATATTCCTACTTAGGTGGAATTTCAGGAATGATTTTTCACTTCTGGTCCATCAATATAAAGAAATCAGAATTGTTCTGGGGAACATCGAAGAATCTGGGGACCATTCAGTGATAAATTAAAGAGGTTGCTTAGGATAGAATCCTGTGCGGTCCCGAAAATTCTGCTTAAACTCAACTCGAAACCCGAATAGAACTCGACAACAAAATTTTTGTTGACTCGGAACTTAACCCGAACCCGACTAAATTTCTTTTGTCGACCTGAATCCGAAATGCTTCAACTCTAACTCTACCCGAAGCCCGAAAACGAAGAAAAGTGATCTATAATTTAATAATAAAAATTTAAAAAAAGCCTACAATCATATCTTTAATATCATTTTATCGCTTGTGTAGAAAAATAAACATGCAAAGAGTCTTTCATATTCAAATATATAGTTTTTCATGTGAAACAATATTCTGTACCAGGGGTGGCAAACCTATAGTACGCGTGCTAGAGATAACACGTACCACAATTTCTCCGGCATGCGAAAAACTAAAATTTTGATGATCATTTATATAAAATTCACTATATATATAAAACACTTTATATAAAATTCATTTATATAAAATTCAGTTTTCTTTTTTTTTTATCACAGATAAAATTTTCTTTAACATATTCAGACTAATACAAATACATATATATATATATATATATATATATATAACCATAAATGAAACATTATCATAACACCAACTTAAACAATGAAATAATAATTAAGTATGTAATAATTAGTTGACAATGAAAGATTCCCCAACACACTGAATATGGAAACAATAACATATTAAAAGAATAAGAAATTAAATTAAAAATTGAATAAATGGAATTAAATAAATGAAATGAAATGAAATTTGTTGAATTTAGACAGAATTATCAAGTCCCAAATGCCTAAATACCACAAATAAAATGAAATGAGAGGTGAGGTTTCATCATCATATTAGCCATACATTGCTAAAGAATATGATATACAGTAAAATCCCGTTACAACGAACTTCACGGGACCGCAAATTTTATTCGTTGTAACGGGAATTTCGTTGTAACGGAATTCAATAGAAAATTAAACATTTCAATTCAGATCCTCATATCATAGTTAATTATAAAAATATAGTAGTATAATACAAATTAGTAGATAATTAATTATTAAAAATAGTAATAAAAATTAGTAGTACCTTCTAATAACGTAAAGTTAGTGTATAATACAATGTATAATATTTTTTATAGAACTGAAAAATTGACTTACCACCATTTCAATGATCTTCAAATTGTACAAGAAAAAATTTAATGCAGAAAATCAGTGATTTTTTTTTGTACAAGGGAGTTTGAAGCTGCGGACAATACAAAATTATGTACATGATTAATATTAGAAAAAATGTTATCTGGTACACTGCTCTGTAAAGAAATAAAATTGCGCACTCTTTCTAAGCTTTCTAAGGCTTCAGCAGATGTAACTTTTGAAACCTCATTTTCTTCATCTTCAGAACTTTCTTCATCATTTTCTAAAATGCGATCATCAACAATAGACTGCACAATATCTGTCTCTGTTAATGAATAACAAGTTGCAGCATTGTCATCTGCAGTTAAAAAATCTTTAAAGCTTATGCTTTGAGACACACCAGATTTTTCTTTTACTAAGTTCCAAGTGGATTCGATCTCATATTCGACTGTCTGCTCCTCATCATGTACTACATCGCTAGATCCTTGAGCCGTCGATTCTTTATTTAAATCCTGGTCAATCTGCGCGTGTTTCCAACAGTGGGCTATTGTTTTCTGGCTTATATCATCCCACGATCCACAGATCATATCAATTGCCTCTTTCATGTTGCACTTTCTGTTTACGTTATTTTGCAGATCACAGAGAATGCGTTTTAATAACATAGTTTTGTATCGTGATTTTACGGCTCTGATAATGCCTTGGTCAAGAGGCTGAAGTATTGCAGTACAGTTAGGCGGGAAATACTCTACACGAATGTGATTCAATATAGGAGGATCATTATGTGCTGTGCAGTTGTCTATGAGTAGAAGAATTTTACGTTTTTGTTTTTGCATATCTTTATCAAAATTTATCAGCCATTCATTAAAGAATCCTTGCGTCATCCATGATTTTTTGTTGGCTTTGTAGATGCATGGTAAGGACTTAAAATGTTTGAAACAACGGGGTTTTTCAGATTTGCCGATTATGAGTACTTTTCGTTTTTCTGTTCCTGATTTGTTGCAGCAAAATAGGGCTGTAATCCTTTGTTTGGAAAGCTTTCCTCCAATACACTTGTCTCCTTTTAACGCTAAAGTCTTCCTTGGTTCTAACTGAAAAAATATTCCGGCTTCATCGGCATTAAAAACATCGTTAGGACTATACGTCTTGATTATTTTTTGTATTTCACCTTTACGCCATTCGTTTACAAATTCAACTGGGACGTCTTTTGCTTCTCCTGAAATGCATTTTGCCACTATACCGTATCTTTCTCGGAATCGATTCAACCATCCGACACTGGCTTGAAAATTTTCAATGTTTAGCATTCTTGCAAATTCCAAACCTTTTTCTCTAATTAAAGGGCCACTTAGAGGGATGTTTCTAGAACGAACATCCATAAACCATTTGTAAACAGCACTATCCACATCTTGAAACTGGGCATTTCGAATTCGTTTTCTGCTTGGATCAAAGACTTTAACTTGAATTTTTTTCAAAATGCTTTCTTTATCTTTTAGAAAAGTGGATAAAGTAGACGGCGAAATTCCATATTTGCTAGCAACATCAGATTTTTTCATTCCTTTCTCAACTTCAGAAATTATGGCTTTTTTTTCTTCCAAACTAAACTGTTTTCGCTTAACAGCCGCCATTTTATGACCTACTGGTAAGATGAAAATTTTCAAACTGATTTCGAGCTTTGGAAATTCCTTTGCGAAAGTTATTCAGGTAGGGAGGAGAGGGAAGGGGGAATGTGCAATACTCATTTCACGTTTTGTTAAGTTTGCCTACATTGGTTACAGCTTACTTGGACTTCCAAGAAAAAGGGGTGGAGAAAAGGGGAGAGCGAACAAAGGAAACATTCCTTCTGCAGTGAAATGCCTATGCACACCGATTTTACAACAAAGCTCGGAGAAAAGCGATTGCTTTAGAGATAAGCTTGATTGTCCCTAAGACTAGGCATCGAAAACAAAAATTGTCAAGCGATAAAAATGTACAACTGAAAGTATTTACCGTGTCATATTATTTCGTTCTAACGAGATTATAAAAAATTGAATATTTCGTTATACTGAGATTATGTTAACATTATTTGAATACATTTCAAAACGGGACTCGCTTGCATTTCGTTATAACGGGATTTTTCGTTGTAATGGAATTCGTTGTAACGGGATTTTACTGTATATATATATATATATATTGCATGAATTAACACATTGGAAAATTTCCTTTATCTGTGATGCTATGCAGTGTTTCCGGCAAGTAGCTACTTTGAATTATGAAATTTGTTACATTTTTCTTTCTGCCACAAGATAGGCAGTAGCTTTATTTCGCAGAAATCTGCTGTTAAGAAATATATTTAGGAAAAATGGAAAAATCTCGCTGTTTCACTGACTCTTTTTATTTTACCTGAACTTTCGAATTCTTAAAAAATAAAGGTTTGAATAATTAAGTCTGAAGTTCGGACAAACCTTGGTATTGCCGTTTACAACTTTTCAATTTTTTTTAAATATTGAAATTTTAATTTGTTTCATATTTAAACAAGTGCACATCTTTTCATATTGCTTGAAAAAAAATGCAGACAAAATATTTAAAACTTCACGGAAAATTCATAATTTTTAAGCAAGGGACTTAAAATTTATCATTATCTCAGAATAATCTGAAAGATGAAAAGGAAATAATGTTAAAGAAAACGAAAAGATCAAATTGAAAATTTGCTGCTTCTCAGCTAATTTTGCTATTAATTTCCTGCTTCTCAGCTAATTTTACTATTAATTTCTTGGGTACTACTCTATTATCCCGTCGACCACTTCTCATAACAAAAAGCTATCGCCAAACTGTAAGATTAAACGCCAAAAATGCAGTCCCATTTACTGGATGTCAGAAGCATTATACGTGTTTGTTATGTCATCAAGTGGTTTTTAATTCGACATTTGCCTGTATTTTTCATTATGTTTTACTGATTTATTAGTTATTTCATTCATTAAAATAAAAATTGTGTCCTTAAATTCTTATATTTTATTTATTTATTTATTTTGATATTCCAATGGCAACGTTCTCCCGTTTATTTGGCGTTACAGTTTGGCGATAGTTTTTTGTTATGAAAAGTGGTCGACGGGATAATAGAGTAGTACCATTTCCTGTAACATACATTAGAAACTTCATTACTCTTTTTGGTATATACCGGTCACATTAATTTTTTCTTTCTTTTTTTAACTAGTTATTTTCCTCCATGATATCAATCTTTTTATAATTTTGATTATAATGCGTAAAGAGATTTTGATGTGCAAGATAATCATCATATGCTAAATTCCATGCGTGCGTTTCAGTTGGGTGTAGAAAACACTTCAATTAACTTGTGATAGGAAAATACCACTCTTTCATCTTTCAAGCATATCACACCCTAGCAGGCATATCACACGAGATCAACTGAAATATCTTTTAGCAGATTGTGAAACGATCTCCAGATGAGATGATCAGATAAGGATTTTTTTTTCCTTATAAAGAAGTACGATTTTAAAAAGTTATTAGTATTTTAAATTAATATTTATAGAAATGAAAATATTGTTTGTATATTTCCACATAACATCACTTCTGAATAACTGTGATGAAGGAGCAAAATTCTAATGGAACAAGTAGTTAGAATGATGGAATACCTAGTTACGTACCAACTGAACTTTCAGGTTATAGGTAATCGACTTGCGAGGCAAAAAGAAGCCGTAAGAAATTTAAAAAGTTAAAAATTAAATAAAAATATTTAAAAATATAATAAGGAAATAGAAGTTTAACAATAAAAAGTAAAAAATAAATTAAAAAAAATTCCATTAAATCCGAGAAGATGACAGATGAAACCTACCGAGGGTCGAACCTATCTCAAAAAAGAAACAAGTGGGTAAGTGTGATCGAAGATCGCTCAAAGGGTTTCGTTTAATATTCCTTTCAAAACACGTTATCCTTTCTTTAATAAATTCAAATAAATTTCATTTAGCAACAAAAAAAAAGTCATGTTTTTTATAAAGTAAAAATTTACCGGTCTATTTTTTCGTTTTTTCGAATATCTAAACCAGCCCGATAGCGCGCCAAGCCCGCTATTATATTCTGTCATAATAATATCTGTCATGGGGACTAAATGCGATATTTAAAAAAAACAATTTCAAAATTAAACATGTTGTACACCTTCAAAATGTTAAAATATGCGAATATTTCCATAATCGGATTTTTATCATGATTCAATATATTTCTCAAACTCATTTATTTACTATTCTCTATTACTCATATTCATACTCACTTTGTATTATTCTCAAACATTTGAAAAATTCGTTAAACTTCCAATATGACGTAAGATTTTCTTTTTAATTCTCTAATGACGTGATAATAATCTGCTTTGTGTACATACACATACTCATACTCCTTGTATTATTGAGAAATCTTTGAAAATTTCCGTTTAATTACCACTATGACGTCAATCATTTTTATTTCATATTAATCTTTTTTTCAATTGGTGAAACTTTTTATTTCATTTTCATTTTTCACGTGGAAATCGTTCAATATAGAAAATTAATTATTGTAGAAAGAATTTCATTGTGGATTTTTAATTTTTGGCAACTGCTATAACGAAACACGTTTAAATTTAATAGGAAAAGGCTGTTAGAATTTTGGTTTTTTATCTCCATTTATTAAAATAATACGATTTTTTCAAATTTTAATATTTTGAGCTTCATAGCTGGTATTCATCTAGATATACACAAAGTTTCAACTCTGTAAGTTACATAGTTTTTGAGAATGGCTCTGTGACGGACAGACAATGGAGCGGGAGTAATAGGGTTTCGTGAGATGAACGAAACCCTAAAAAAAATTCTTTACAGAGACCATACATTTAATTTCAAAGCTACAAAATAGTAAACTTTAAAGCCACTGGCAGACCAATGATAGTTTTATTTATTTATTTATTTATTTTTAAAATACAAAGACAAAAGACAAGAAAAATTAAGTTTAATTGGAGAGAGAGGAAAACTCAATCTTCATCATCAATTAATAAGGCATATTTAGGACAATCCATTTTATTTTATTTTTTTATATAATTCTAGGTTCAAATAACTTATTTGTTAGCACAATTTTTTTTTTTTTTTTATGAAGAATGGGTTTTTTTCTTTTTCTGTAAGAATTTTTTCGACAGATAATTATACTCAATTAATAGATAGTATTTATAGTGTCTATTAATTGATGGTTATCTGTTGGAATCTATACCAATAGGTAACCCTCAGAATAGGATTGAGGATAATCTATTAATATATATATAGGGAATTATTAATCCTTATACATATTATATGTATAGGGGAAGATGGTGTGTAATAAGAGATGAGCGAAAAACCCTTAATATATATTATTTAAAAATATTTTATAAAATGCTAAAATATAGTTCTTACACTAAGCTCCTTATTACCTCTCTACAAAAGTTATCCTAGCCTATTCTTGTTTTAAAAAAAAGAAAAATATATAACTTTGAGCTTTTATAATTATCTTACAGAAAAAGCGAACTTGGTACAATGCATATTTTTTGGAAAGAGTAACAAGAATTCCACGTAGAAGGGGAATAATTATTTTTAAAAACATAACAAACATTACCAAGTAAGAAAAAATACGTTTATTAATTAATGTAACGTGAAAAATACAGTTTAAAAGCCAACGCCATTTACAACATTTTTTTGCACCAACCAGAGAGACTAAATTAGAGTTAAATCTTCTTAAATTTAACCTCGATGTGCTCTTTATACGAAATGTAATAAAACACTATATTTTCAAGGGGTTTATTTTTATCTATATTTTTTAACACTTCCTCTTTCTTTAAATTTGTAAAAAAAATGTGCTAGTTATACTTTTACAGAAATTAAAAATTATTATATATTTTTGAAAACCTTATCGATCTTTCCTCGACCCATAGTTCAGGAATCGCAGAAGCTAATTACATTATTTTGCAGAAGATATAAACTATACACTGAGAAAAATGACACTTTCAAATCTGAGTAAATCGATATTTTCATTTTGTCATGAAACTTTTTGTTTCAAATAGGACGACCCAATGATTTCAATTCTGAAAATACCAGAAATACTCAGAATATTGAAACATGGACATACTCAAAACTGAGCACATACAAATCAGTTCATACTCATTTTTGAAACATGGAAATACTCAAAAATGAGAACATAGAAGTCAGTTCATACTCTTTTTTGAAACATTGAAATACTCAAAAATGAGCACATAGAAGTCAGTTCATACTCAATTTTAAAACATGGACATACTCAAATAGGAGCGCATGATGTTTTATTTTTGAGTGTGTGCATGTTTTCAGAAATGAGTATATAATGTTGCGGTCAATATGATTAATCCGGTCATTATTAATAATAACCGGTTATTATTAACAATGACCGGATTAATCCTATTGACCGTAACATATACATGTTTCAAACTTGAGTAATTTTGATTCGGAGCCATTTTGACTATGCGACATACTCAGATTTGAGTATTTTTTGCTCAGTTTTGAAAATGTCGTTTTTAGAGTGTACAAGACTCTTCGCTTTCATTTCTTATCAAAATAACAATCAATTTAAGTAATATATGAATAAACAAGAAAAAAAATCAAACGTCAAGCATAGATTATGAAATACTTCCCAACACATTCAGACTAATGTATCAAAACTTCTCCGATTAATAATATGAAAGACGACGTTTGGAAAACGAATAAAACATTTGAAAACTCAATTTCAGCAATTACCATCTATAATCGAAAAATATCAGAATTTTTTTGTGCATCCCTGTATCTTAGCTATAGATTTGTATACATACTTACATAATATGCAAAAATGTAGTTTAGTTAAGAAACGCATCACACAGTTAAAATTCACCTTCAACAATTTCCGTCTAAAAATGGAAATGTACTCGAATGCTTTTGTTCCGTCTTGTATGGGATCTACAGAATTCACACACACGATGTACTATGCAAAATTCAGTAAAACTTAAAAACGCAAAACAAAGTTGAAAACACAATTATTGGTCATAGACAGTACTGTAACCGAATTATTTTGTGTGGCCCTGTAAATGAACGATAAATGCAATGCACACCATACATTTCAGTAATCAAGTTACAATACACCTCAGTAATCCATATAAATTTCATTATGTTTGAAAAAGTGTAACATCATAAAAATACAGTGCAAACGATTTTACCCCGTAGACCATTATGTGACGGAATTCATTTGTTGGACCCTGTAAATGAATAATAAATACTTTACATTCCATATTCTACAGAAACCATGTTTTAGTGCACCTCATAAATGAGTAACAATTTCTTTATGTTTAAAATAGTGTAACATCATTCAAATGCAGAGAACAGTCGTTAATAATCATCAAAAATAAAGCAGGCAGTTCGTTCTGTACGCTGCAATACTAAAAATACGTAAATTCACATACATTTAGAGTATAATTTTACAGGAAACGCCACTTTTTCAAAAAAGACAGTCAAATTCTGTAAATTTACGTCGTGAATGTGCGATTTTGAAATACTGACATGTTTTTACAGCCAAAACCCGTTTACCTAAAGAAAAGACTCGTTTTTTTTTTTTTTTACAGGATTTGCATGGAATCCCTGCTGCCGGACTTTCTTCGTAATTTCACTTAGATATATTTTTCAGTGTAAAAGACGTGTATCCAGTTTCACCGACATAAACCAATTCTTTACATTGTAGTACTATTTTTCTGACCTTAGTTTTGGACTTAAAAGTAATTATACATATTTTAAGAACGTTGGATGTGATACACTGAGAAAAATGACACTTTCAAATCTGAGTAAGTCGATGTTTTCATTTTGTTATGAAACATTTTTGTTTCAAATAGGACGACCCAACGCTTTCAGTTCTAAAATATCAGAAATACTCAGAATATTGAAACATGGACTAACTCAAAAATGAGCACATAGAGGTCAGTTCATACTCATTTTTGAAACATGCACATACTAAAAAGTAATTAGAATCTGTTCAAACTTATTTTTAAAACATGGAAATACTCAAAAAGGAGCACATAGAGGTCAGTTCATACTCATTTTTGAAATAGGGACATACTCAAATAGGAGCACATGATGTTTTATTCTTGAGTGTGTGCATGTTTTCAGAAATGAGTATAATACATGTTTCAAACTTGAGTTATTTTGATTCGGAGCCATTTTGACTATGCGACATACTTAGATTTGAGTATTTTTTGCTCAGTTTTGAAAATGTCGTTTTTAGAGTGTAGAGGTTTATTTAAAAAAATGGTGTGTTTGTGTGTATTTATGGGGGAGGAAAATATCTGAAATTGCTTTCATTTTTTAAGTGTTATCTTTCCTATCTAATTATCTTATCTCGCAGAAGATCCAAACTTGAAGTTACCGTTACATTTAACACCATCTTTCCTTGATCTACATGCAGAAACCTGCACTTATATTTTTCATCAAGATAACAGTCCGTTTAGGAAACATATAAATGAAATAGTCCAGTAATGGTCGATGAATCGAGATTATCGCCCGACCGTAGCGAGCACACTGAGAAAAACAACTATTTTACACGTATAGAGTGAAGCATCGATTTCAGTCCATCCGAAAGAGATAGACGATATGGCTGAGTGATCTTCATGATTTAACTCATGCTTCCCTACTTTAGCGTTATCAATTTATCATAGACAAAATTGTTACAATGCGTTTGACCCTTTAGGCTCGGATATTTCTGTCAAAGATTACTTTTTCATTTGGTCGAGTGAATTTGTGAAAGTAGAATGGTCATTTTTTTATATACAGGGTTGTCGAGAATATTCTTCTCCAACTGAGCGGGCTGTGATGGGCGTTGTATGGGTCATAATCGGGGCCTTGTTATCCAAAAGAAACGTGAAGAGCGAGCTTTTCCGCTAAAAATTAAGAGAGGGTCAAAATAACTGGAAAATGAGGCACCTAATTCCTAATTTTTAGGTGCGTTCGTAATTGTATAAATACGTAGCACCTATAGTCGTTGTCTGGTCCGTTCGTCTGTCCCTCCTTCTGTCTGTCCGTCCGTCCGCATACAACAGCGCAAAAACTTACCCAACCGAATGGTTTGAAATTTAATATATATAATCGTTGCAGAATTTTGTCGTGTCATTTCAAATTTTATGAAAATCGAATCAACACTTAAAAAGATATTAATAAAAGTTTTCTGTATTCTATTAAATCCTATTATACGTAATCTATGTAGTAAAAGCACGTGAATTCCAGGATAACAAATCTACTAAAAATATAGTTAAACGCATATTTCAGCGATTTAATAAATTCAATCACTATTTGGGTTAAATGAGGGGTTAAATGAGGTTTCGAAAGTTTTAAGTGATTTGGTCTTTTCGCCTTATCGCAGCAGCACTTTTAGGCAGGAGCGTGAAATTCAGGATAAAAAAAAATTACTAAAAAATAGTTAAACGTGTATTTTAGAGATTTTAAAAATTCAACCACTAACAGGGTTAAATAAGGGGGGGGGGGGAGTTTTAGGATATTTCACCATATTTCAGCAGCAGTTTTAGGTTAGGAGCGTGAAATTCAGTATAAAAAATGTATTAAAAAATAGTTAAATACGTATTTCAACGATTTTAGAGCTAGGAATTATGTCGCCGACATCGGCTATGAGCCCGATTATGGAAGATTAAACGAATAAGACAACTATCGCTGATTTTTTATTAGATATTTTAAGTTACATTTTTCCAAGGATGTTTTTTTTTTTTACTTCATATGTTATAAATTTTTTTGCGATTTTCGTCTTTTAGTGATCGGGTTTCAATTTTTATACAAGTTATAGAACATTTCCTCCTGTTCTCAAAATATATTTTTTGGAAGTAAAGATATGCGATTTAAATACTGGTCGCCCTACTTATGGGCTCGGATATGCGCAAGGCTTCATTATAATAATTGCCTTATAATGAGTTTATAGGCGTGAAACCCACAGGGCTATGTTAAAATGATTGTCGTTTTAACGATTTATGCACACAAAATTCACAGAGCCCTGTTACAGGGATCGCTGTATTAATGATATATGGCTGAGAAAGACACAGGGCTCTATTATTTTGATCACCACATTAACAATTTAAGTGCATGAAACCATAGTGTCCATTTACAATGATCGCCATGTACCTTAGACTATTCCTTTTTTGTTTATTTTAACTGAAATCACACCTTTCCCCCTAGATAGTCACGTTCAGGGCCGAGCCAAGGTCTTTGCCAGGGACTCATAAACAAGTAATATAAAAAAAAAATTTAAGTCAATTCCTACTTTTTAATCATAAATATATAAAATAAACCCGTGCAGCATTAATGTCCCACGTTATCTTTATTGAACATTACTTTATAATCATCGTTGCGGTATTTTATTTTTTGTTGGCATCACTCATTTGAGATAAATCTTTCATTTCATTTATGAAAGAAAACAATGTTTTTCTCCCATATAAAAATTAAAATCAATTAATTAAATTTAATTAATGAATTAATATTTGAAAAAACTGTATTAACATCAATTGTCATCCAGTACAAGTTTAAAAAAAATTATTTGAACTTGAATGGATGAATAGAAAATATTTTATTAACGATTGAAAATTCCAACAAGATATATATAGAGAGAGTGTGAGCTAATAGTAGGAATTTAATAAAAAACAAAATATATCACTTATGCCGTGAAATCATTATTCACGTGCTTTTTTGAATTTTTATTAGGTATTGTGGTAAAGTTTAATATATTTTTCTGTTTGCACTTTGTAAAATGCACTTTCTTAGCCTCAAGCGTTGTCCGTGATATCCCACAAGAAAGCGACCGGCTAGTAATCTACGTATATAATAAAAGCGCAAGACTGAAAAAAACAAATACGGGCTAACCACTTCTTTTTTCGTATGCCAGGCGGCCATTTTTATTCAAAATTATTTTTTCGAATAAAATTGCATAAAAGTCTGGAGGAACGGCAGTGCCTCTGCCAAGTCGAGAAAGCACAGCCGTTAAGCATTCTTTTCTGGAAGCTACTCAGGGCATTTTTGACGCCCTCATATCTTTGCACTGGAGATTTCCAAAAACCTGAAACTTCGTTTACCTACACATAAGAGCAAAATTTAAAATTTCACGTTTCTGACTTTTCTAGTTCAGACGATATATGAACTCAAAATTTCGATTTTTTGTCATTCACTCACTCACTCAGTCAACCGTCATCAAAAAGATAGGGTACATCCTGTAACCCTAGAAACTTGAAATTTGGAATAAAGGTAGTGTTTAGGATACAAAGAAAGGGAAAATTAAAAAATCCAGAAATTTCGATAAAAAATTCCAAATTTTCATAAATTCCAACAAAATTGGAAATTGAAAATAATTTGATCTCGTAGTCTTAGAAACTTAAAATTTGGTGTGAAAGTAATGTTTAGAATTCAGAAAAAGAAAAGATTATAAACATAATAAAAATCGAAACTAAAATAAAAAAATCGGAAAAATTGAAAAAAAATCGAAAATTTGAAATAATTTGAATAAGCGCTAGAAACCTGAAATTTGGATTAAAGGTAGTATTTAGGTTAAGAAATAAGAAAAAAAAATAAAAAATCTGGAAAATACGGAAAAAAATCCAAAATTGCAAAAATTCGAAAAAAAATGAGAAATTGAAAATAATTCCATCTCGTAGTCTCAGAAACTTAAAATTTAGTGTAAAGATGTTTTTTAGAATTCGAAAAAATAAAAATATATAAACACAATAAAATTAGAAAATAAAATTAGAAAATCGAAAAAAATTGAAAAATTCGAAAATTTGAAAATAATTTGATTTTGTAGCGCTAGAAACTTGAAATTTGGAATAAAGGTAGTATTTAGGATACCAAAAAAGAAAAAAAGAAAAAATCTGGAAAATTCGAAAAAAGTTCGATTTTGTATCCTTAGAAACTTAAAATTTGGCGTAAAGGTAGTGTTTAGAATTCAGAAAAGGGAAAAATTAAAACACAATAAATTCGAAAATAAAATCAAAAAGTCGAAACAGATCGAAAATTTGAAAATAATTCGATTTTGTAGCGCTAGAATCTTGAAATTTGTAATAAAGGCAGTATTTAGGATATAAAATAAAAAAAAATTAAAAAATCCGGAAAATTCGAAAAAAATCAAAAAAATTAAAATAATTCTATCTTGAATCCTTAGAAACTTAAAATTTGGTGTAAAATGTAAAAGGAGATTCAATAAAAGGAACAATTAAAAAATTCGAAAATGAAATTGAAAAATCGAAACATCTGTAAAAAATCGAAAATAATTCGATTCTGTTGCGCTAAAAACATGAGTTTTAAGATTATTGTCCTATTAGCTAGTACACCGCCTCTAATTTTTTTGTGTTATTTTCCCCGGATTATGCTTTCTTTTCTTTCGTTTACGAATTTTGTTATAGAAAAATTCCGCTATAGACAGGCTACGTTATGGGCGGTTTCTTTATAAACAGGTTCGTTTTCTTTCAAAGGTTTTGCAGGTTATACTATTTAATTTGCATATGAAATATCGTTTGTTAAATTATGTTAACCCCACAACAATTTTCACAACTCCTCCTCCCCTCCCGATATTACTGGCTGGTTAAGGTTTGATAGTCCTTTCTAAATAAAATCATGGTGACTCTAAGACTCACTTGACTTATCTTTAAATTGAACCTAAATGATCCTGAGAAGACAGAACATGAAATTTAGAAATGAAATCGAAAAATCAAAACATTTATACAAAATCGAAAGTTTGAAAATAATTTGATTTTGATGTCCTAGAAGCTTGACATTTGGCAGAAAGGTAGGGTTTGGGATACAAAGTAAGAAAAATTTTAAAAATCCAAAAATTTATAATTTAAAAAAAAAAGCATCGAAAAATCGAATATAGTTTGATTTACAGTAATTTTCCGGAAATTTTAATTTTATCTTTCCTATATCAAGTATCTAGGGCTGCGAGTAATATCTCAGATGGATAGCACCTTTCCTGGAAGTAATTGAGAGTACTTTTGACTTCCCCCTACCATAACTTAGTGCTTGTCTAATAGGAACCTGAAACTTCTTTTTATCTACAGGACTTTGCAAACGAAACTAAAGCTTCAAATGTTTGGTGCCTGCAAATAATAGGGACAGAGTGTGGACTTAGAAAAAGCCAGTGGATGATCTCCAAAAAGAGCCCAAATTCAAGAAAAGGAGGATTACTTACAAAAAGAAGTGAAATCTCATCAGAAACATCTCCTGTAAAAAATGCTGTCAAGTGTCGTGACTCTTTTACCGTAAAAAGTTCTGAGATCGCGTAAAGCCAAGATTAACTATCTCATTAACTCGGAAATTTTCATTCACAAATCATTCCTAGTCTCTACACTTTTAGTTAATTATTATTTTGTGACTTGGCAATTACGTAGCACAAAAATCTGATAAATATAATTAGTCTTAATCAAATAATACTATCCCATCTCATAACATATTAGGTGTAATAACTTCAGTGCGTGTATATAATTAACCTTAATCAAATTATCCCATCCCATCAAATAACTAGTAAGGTGTAATATCTTCTTGTGCGCATATAATTAGCCTTAATCAAATTACCTCACCCCATCCCATCACATAGTAAGGTGTAATAACTTCCCTGAGCTGCGTAATTGCCAAGTCACAAAATAATAATTAACTAAAAGTGTAGAGACTACGAGTGATTTGTGAATGAAAATTTCAGAGTTAATAAGATAGCTAAACTTGGTTTTACCGCGACCTACGTTATACACGGCCTGTGCATGACGTTTAAAACGTCACATGGAGTGGATCATTTTTACACGGTGATTGGTGCAAAACGGTGGGAGCGGCGCTTTGCACCAATCACTGTGTAAAAATGATCCATTCCATGTGACGTTTTAAACGTCATGCACCGGCCGTATATAACGTAGGTCGCGGTTTTACACGATCGCTAATGAAATACTATTCAGAATCGGGCGCCAAGAACAAGATTGCATTAGCGAATGAGACCCACTCCATGTATTGAACCTCTTTCCTTCACATCAATGCTGGGTGATTTTAGTTTTGGCCTGGATTGCACTCCTATCACTTGCAGCGCTATCTATTGCTGGCAATTTGAACTAAAATCAGGAATCGCAGTGAAAAACTCCTGACATCTTACATTACTCTCCAGCAAGAATTTTTTAAATATCTGTCATCGTTTGGAAGTTATTGAATTTTAAAATCAATCATTCCATTTTAAGACACCCGGTACCATCCCTGCTTATTAAACACTTGATTCCGAGTTCAATATAGAAAAGGAATTTAGCATTACTTTAGAATCTATCTTAGATTAGAAAATATTCCAATGGGAACTGGGTATCTTTTTCCACTCTAATGTTCTTCATTTGATTTTTTTTACAGTGTTACATAATAGCATCCGCAAAGCATAGCTGCCAACTATTACGCTTTTTGTTACAACTATTTTTTAATTGTAAAATTTGCCTTATTAAATCGAGAAAATTACGATTACATAAGCCAAATTGATATGCATTTATGAAGTGCAGTAAAACATCCTTTTGCTTTGCAGAATATGAGGTGCAATGCAAAGCATTATCATTCATTTACGGGTCAAACAAAAGAATTCAATGGAGGATATTCCATCTACGTCATGATCACTAGTCCAAGCGAAGAACTTCTTGGGAAAAGAAGAGAAGGCTTCGTAAACGTAAATCTCCGCCAGCCAACGAAACAGTTCATGGGAGAAAGTAATGCATAGTAGCTTCCCTTCTTATCAGTTAGAAGTTCTTTGGGTAAATTACCGGTGCCACGTGACCTTTTTCAGTCTCGAACCAGGATTTGGAATATCGTTCATTGCATAATGGTCTACGGAGATAAATCTGTACAGATGTCGCAGATGCACCGGGGTTTCTTGTTGGCGCCAAAATATCGATTTTTTTACCTGGCGTGATGATAATCTGGCGATATTTACTTCATAAGGCAACCCGGTGTTTTATAATAAAATATGTGTGTTTTATAATAAAATTAAATGTGTGAGTAAATAAATAAAATAAAAAAATAATTAAATGTGTGTGTCAAATAAAAATAATATCTGAAAACAAAATAAAAGTGTATGTTAAATAAAATTAAATGTTTGTATTCCATAATAAAGTAAAATTAATAAGCTGTTTTTCGCACACTAGGCCTAACATGTATTCGAAAACGGTGTTTTATCGCCAAAATAGTGCGAAAAATAAATAGCGCCAACCCTGGTGCGTCTACGACATCTGTTCCATCAATTTCATTATGTTTGAAACAGTGAAACATAATTACTAAACGAACTTGAAATGTAACATACTTCGTTTTAAATAGGGAACCTGCGATGGTAAATCTCAGTAATATATTATATCGATAACGTAGAAATCGAAATACATTTACAAGAGTTGTATCGCGGACAGACAGATGAACAGAATTGGTAAAAATTTTTCGGTACTTCTCTATTACCCCGTCGACCACTTTTCATAATAAAAAAAAACTATCGCCAAACTGTAAGATTAAACACCAAAAATGCAGTCCCATTTACTGGATGTCAGAAGCATTATACGTGTTTGTTATGTCAAGTGGTTTTTATTTCGACATTTGCATGTATTTTTCATTATGTTTTACTGATTTATTAGTTATTTCATTAATTAAAGAAACAATTGTGTCCTTAAATTCTTATATTTTATTTATTTATTTATTTTGATATTCCAATGGCAACGTTCTCCCGTTTATTTGGCGTTACAGTTTGGCGATAGGTTTTTGTTATGAAAAGTGGTCGACGGGATAATAGAGAAGTACCAATAAAACTAATATGAGGTTTTTCGCACACTAGTCCTAACATGTATTCGAAAACGGGGTTTTCTCGACAAAATAGTGCGAAAAATAAATAGCGCCAACCCTTGTGTGTCTACGACATCTGTTCCATCAATTTCATTATGTTTCAAACAATGAAACATAAATACTAAACGAACTTGAAATGCTACATACTTCGTTTTCAATAGGGAACCTGCAATGGTAAATCTCAATAACATATTATATCGATAACGTAGCAATCGAAATATATTTACAAGAGTTGTATCGCGGATAGATAGATGAACGGAATTGATAAACATTTTTAACTAAGTTAGAAAGTGCTAAAAATAATAGGCTTATTTCTCAGAATATTAAGTAAAATTGAGTAATAATAATAAGGAGAAGTTTTATTAAAAAAAAAAAAAAAAAAAAAAATACAGCATTTTTTTAAACATTTTATTAAAATTAGTCAAAGCAAAATTTAAGTTCTTACATGTACTGGCTTACATTTTACATTAAACCATTCTTCAATCGTCTGAAATTCCAATTTTTGATCCGTGTGGTGCACAAAATTTTTCTTTTTCTAAATATTTGTAATACTCCGAAACAACTTTTAGTCATTTCAATGGTAATAACTTTACTTGAATTTTGTAGAACTCCAATGATAAAGCTAAAACGGTATTTTCCCCCTTCTTCTTGCCCTTAGTTTCTTCTGTTATAAAATTTAACGACATATATGCTAAATATCGGAACCGAAAATAGAAATGGTAGTATTTATGAGCAAAGTAAAATTAGCATTTTTACCAAGGAAGTTGCATATTCAAGCTAAAACATTGCCACTGATGTATCCATATCCTGATCTCTTTGATATTCGTTGCGTGTTCGGATAGACACGGTCAGTATTGAAAGTATTACTTGCTCTCAGGTACCGATTTTCTCCCCATTTCTTAGGTACTCCTCGATAAGGTTGATTCCACTCTCTGGGAAAATAGTCATCTCCAAAGCTATGCGTACTCGAAGGCATGAAATGTTTTCTTCCTGTATAAGATCGTTGGAAATATTCTCTTTTATAATAATCTCCTGCATAACCTCCGCGCAGGTTCCTTTTCTCATTTCTGATATCTCCGCTTGAAGTTGCTTCACAATAAAAATCATTTCTTGGCCTGAATCTATCATATCTTCGCCTTCGATTTGGTTTATATGGTTTCAGAAACTTCAAATATCTCCATTCCTTTTTATAAATCTGAGGCAACAGGGGCACTGCTCTCACTTCATTCTCCTTTGGTAAATGGCCATCTTCATCCTTTAAAGTTTCGACAACTGCATCATATTCCTCGAATTCTACAATTCCATAGATTTTAGAAGCAATTTTACGATGGAAATACAAACATCTCTCATGATATATATCACTGGCTGGAGAATCAATTTCGTATACGCCCGCTGAAACTACTGTTCCAAACTTGCTGAACATATCTCTCAAACTATCTGGCGACAAATTTTGAGTAGGTAAGTTGAATACCATCAGTGTTTTGCCAAAACTTGTATCTTCAGGTTTTGGAATTGGCTCGATTCGGCGAATTCTGTTTTCTTCGGGATTTAACTCCAATATTTTAGACTTTTTCAAACTATAAGCTACAACTCTGAAATCCCGTGTAAGAGATTTAATTTTACGCAGTGAAGTAATTAGTTTCAAGCCTACATATCCCATTTTGTTTCGTTGGACATTACTTAGAAGGAAGCTATTTTTAAATAAGTTGTAATCTTCGAAGTAAGATTCAGCTGTTTGTCTAATTTTCTCTATAAGGCTATCAGGTGGTGGAGTGAAATTCTCTTCAATAGTTGAGCCTACTTTTCTATCGTATATCTTCGCGTCTAATATTTTTGCTGACTTTTCATTTTCTTGGTTAGTTGCTTTTTCCTGATGGATAAGTTCTCTTTCTGGATTTTGATATTTTATCGGACGCTGTATTTCTTCAACAATATTTTTACTTGAAAGATTCAAAACTTCACTTACCTCATATTCTCCTTCATTATGTCGACTATCAGCTTCTTTTAATAAATCCGCAGTTGTGTCACTTGATGAACTGAAACTTTTCTTTTCAGCATTTTCTTCGCCATCATTTAGATCATTTTCATCCGGATCATAATCGTCATTACGCTTGTCAGTTTCCTTCAGTTTTAACGCTGATAACTCTTCTTCAAGAATATCCATCAGTTTATTTATTATAGTATTTCCAGTATCGTCCAAGGACATTTTACTGCTCTTACTCAAGTTTTAAAAAATTCGCCTTCAAAAAACTCAAGAGCCACTATGCTTGCAGATTATTTTTTAGAATAGCGCTGAAATTTAAAATGTATTTCGATATCACGCGAGTAACGTGAAAGATATTAATTGTTGCCACTATGAAGTTTTTTTTTTTTTAAATTCTTTTAATAAAATATTTAGTTTTTAATCAAAGTTTGAAATATTAACGTGCTTAGGTTCATGAGCGTTAAAAAATGATAGATAATACGATAGTTACTCAACTTTTATTAGCAAAAACCGAGGAGGATAAGACATCATCTGCCTATAACCTTCAGCAAGACCCTCTTATTATACTTCAGACCTCACGATCGCTAAGTTTCCTTTGACTTCTGTACAGGTGGTTAAAATCCACATGGTTGTCCTGCTACTAGCGCCATCTAACGTCAGTAACAGGATTACTTTCAAATTTGTTTTCCATATGTATTTTCTCATTTTCTTCGCGTTTTCAAATAAAAATTGTTTATTTTGAAGTTTTCATATGTTCGAGACATTTTCTTTTCTTATAACATGAACTTATTTTACTGTTAAATTAAAATCGTTTATTGCTCTATTCCGTTATGCAAATCAAAAAAGAAAAAATAATAATAGTCAGAAAATATTTTCTCTCATGAATTCCTTAGTAATATTAGCCTTCGAAGTAAATGCATAGCATCTAGATCCCGAAAAATTAAATATTTTAATATATTTTCTCTTTTATATTTTCATATGCATAAATTACTTTGTTACTGGCGTTTTAGTTTTTTCACAGTTAGAATTTCATGTTACAGTATTAATTTAAAATCGTTCTTTCAAATTTTTAAATACACATTTTCATTATTTTATTTATTTATTGGTCTATAGTTTATTTATTTTTGAAGTGATGGGGGATCATTTCAGTTTAAAACACCTTAGGCGCGAGCTTTCCTGTTTTGTATGTATTAATCCATGAAACGTTCCATAATCGGGATCACAGTCAATTGGCATATCTGTGTGAGCATGTTTTAGCACACAATAAATTTCCTTGTTGCAACTCACATTCATTCCAAAATGTATTGTTGTCGACATCGCTCCTGTTAGACGCCAACTTTGGATGTGGACTCGATTACTAAAGATGTGTTTTCATTTATTATAAAATATCAACTTTATCACAAATTTTCTACAAAAAAACACTTGTTTTTCGTTCTGCTCGTGCTGAGGATTTTATTCATCTAGCAATTCTGAAAATGAAGGAGTTGAAAGAATGACAGTAACAGTAATTTAAATTTTTATTCGAGTAGCGAAATGACAGCGGCAAATGAATTTTCGAGTGTTTTCTAGGTGCGTTCTTAATTATATAAATACGTAGCACCTATAGTCGTCGTATGGTCCGTCCGTCTGTCTATCTGTCCGTCTGTCCGCATATAACAGCGCAAAAACTACCCAACCGAACGGTTTGAAATTTAATATATATTATCGTTACAGAATTTTCTCGAGAAATTTCAAATTTTATGAAAATCGAATCAAAACTTAAAAAAGATATTAATAAAAGTTTTCTTTACTCTATTAAATCCTATCGTACGTAATCTATATAATAAATCGCAAGTCATGTGACTGAGGAAAACAAATACGGACAAATCACTTCTTTTTTCATATGCCAAGCGGCCATATTTATACAAAATTATTCTTTTAATAAAATTGCATAAAAGTTACATTTTTAGAAAGATCGTTCAAGAAAATTGTTTGCTTGAGAGATGAGTTGTAATGTATAGATTCTGAGATAACTTCAGTGGAAATTAGGTTAACGGCCGAATATGTCAATCCAAAAGAGTTAATAAACACAGGAGATCCGTTCATTATGAGTCATAAAAATATTAAACCATGGAGGTAATCATTCAAAAAAATTTATAGCTTAATTTACGACTTGAAAGACAAAGAACTCCCAGGTCAAACGAAAAAATTTGATGATGCTGAATTGCAAGCATTGCTGGATGAAGACGATAAGCAAACTCAACAACAAATGGCAGAGAGGTTACATAATAGTCGCCGAACCATTCGTAATCGTCTGCATACATGTAAAAGATTCAGAAGGAAGGAAAATGAATACCACATCAACTGAAGGACAGACAGGTGGAAAAGCAAACAAGTAATATAAAAAAAAATTAAGTCAATTCCTACTTTTTAATCATATATATATAAAATAAACCCGTGCAGCATTAACGTCCCACGTTATCTTTATTGAACATTATTTTATAATCATCGTTGCGGTATTTTATTTCTGTGGTATCACTCATTTGAGATAAATCTTTCATTTATTTTTGAAAACAATGGGAGGAATTTTTTTCTCCCATTTAAAACTAAAATTAATTAATCAAATTTAATTAATCAATTAATATTTGAAAAAACTGTATTAACATAAAGTGTCATCCACTACAAGTTTAAAAAAAATTATTTGAACTTGAGTGGATGAATAGAAAATATTTTATTAACGATTAAAAATTTGAACAAGATATATATAGAGAGAGTGTGAGCTAATAGTAGGAATTTAATAATAATTAAAAAACAGTGTGCGATGTTTTGCTTTCTCGGCATGAAAGAAAATATTTTTTGCATCGGATCGTGCTTGGAGACAAAAAATTGATGTATTTCGAGAACGCAAAAAGCAGAAAATCATGTGTTGACTCAGGACAACCATCAACATCGGCCGCAAGCCCAAATCGCTTTGGAAAGAAGACAATGCTGTACATTTGGTGGGATCAGAAAGATGTCGTGTGCCATGACCTTCTGAAACCATCTGAAATAGTTAATACCGTTCGATACCGTCAAAAAATTATCAATTTGAACCATGCATTGATCGAAAAGCGACCAGAATGGGGTACAAGACACAGAAAAGTGATTCTGCAGCACGACAATGCCCCATCACACACAACAATCATAAACACCACTTCTACACTTGGCTGGGAGCTCTTGTCCCATCCACCGTATTCATGAGACTTGGCCCCTTCGAACTACTACTTGTTTTCATAGATGTCTCCCGCACTCTCCATGACACCACTTTAACAATTACGAAGATGTCAAAAAATGGCTTGATGAGTGGACCATCTCAAAAGATGCACGGTTTTTCTGGGAAGGCATCCACAACATGCCAGTGAGATCGGGAGATGTGTAGCTAGCGATGGCGCATGCTTTGAATAAACCATCTTTTACCTTTCTCCCAAATTAAACGTGTTTTTTTTTTATGAATAAATTAAGAATTATTAACCGTTGCACCTGTTAAACACAAATTTTCACGAAGCACCTATGACTGTTTTCAGATAAATTAATTATCTGATAATATGAAGAAAATACATGATTTTTAATAAGGAAAAAGAAATGTTTCGCGAAAATAACCAATTCACATCCTCCTATTCATAGCTGATTGTTATTTCTGATAAACCCAAATGAACAATCACTGCAATTAACCAAAATATCGTCTGCTTACGTCCAATGAAGCCCTTAACTAATTTGCCAAAAGAAAAAACGAAATCATGATATTCTGCGCTTCCGATATGCACGCACTTCACTTCGTTTCGTGTGCGTGTTCCTCTCTTTTATTATCACTGGAATTAATCTGGTTTCGAGGAGATAGGATAATTCATTTGGAATGAATGGTCAGAAAACTATGGCCGAAGCGAGGAAGCGACCGGGCGAGCTTTGTTCCGCCCGCGTACAGGCGAGTATATCCGGCAACCCTCTGCTGAAGAAAAAAGTGGGTCCTTTATAAAACGTAAACACGCAGTTTGGAAATAAAGGCCGCAGATTTTTCCTTCTTTTTTTCAAATATCGTTGATACATTTCTGTTGGGAAGTCTTTTTTTTTTCCCCTTTGTTATCACTGTATAAAAAGGAGAAAGTATACAGGTATTTTGATCGTTTTCTGTGTAAATATAATTATCGGAGAAATCTTCTTTGATTATGGGCTTTCGAAAATATAGCCATGCAAAAATGAAAAAGTGGACACACCCTTACTAATTTGGCCGCAAATAATTATACTTAAAAGATACCGGTGTCAATCGATGGGGGGAAATATCTGCTAGCTATTGGTATTTTTAAAAGTGTTATAGGGATTATCTCTACATTAAAACGAACCCAAACTTCAAAATCTTTTCAACTTTGACAAATCCAAATTGACATTATAGAAAATTTTGTGTAGAACCAACAATACATTTTTTTTACGTGGAAAAACAATGTATTTGAAAACATATGTTTTGCATATATATGTTTTTTTTTTTTAGAATAAAGTGTCTATTAGAATTGCAATTATAGATAATGTTTTTTCATAATTGCATTAAAATATCAATTAATTTTCATTCATTTCTGGTCGATTTCGGGTTGAAGTGCGTCAGATTTAGGTCTGATTAACTTAAAATAGAATTTTCGGGTTTGTTTCGGAAATAACCCGACCCCTGCAGGATTCCGATATGGATAACAATAAATTGTTGCGATATAAACACAATGGTGAGGGGGAAAAAATTTAATCGATTTTATTTATTTTCCTTTAAAATTACTTGTTTTCCTTGCCCTATTATAATATAGTGCTCAATTGTCGAAAAAAGAAATTTCAAAAAAGTATTCTCAGTGTTAGGGTATCATTCTTTTAGCTGTGGAATAAGTCTTTCTCAGATGTTCTTGCATTGAGTCAGTCGTATTGTTTTCTCAACAGTACAGAATCTTCCAGTACCTTTCCTATATAGAACATATCACACCATAATTAATGGAGGATGTTGTATATTATTTTCGATGCGATCTGGTTTCTAATGGTTGCCAGGAAAAAACATTATCTAGAAAATGGTAATAAAACTATGATTTCAAATTTATCAACAATACAAATGCATAATTATGATAATAATTTAAAAAATTATTCTTTTTCTATCATCCATAGTAAAAATTTTGTAATTTCAGACAAATTGGAATCGTTTTTTAGGTGCGTTCGTAATTACATGCAGAATTTTGTCGAGTCATTTCAAATTTTATGAAAATCGAAACAAAACTTAAAAAAAATATATAAAAGTTTTCTTTATTCTATTAAATCCTATCATACGTAATCTACATAATAAAAATCCCTGACGGCTCAGCCTACAGGCACAGGTAGATTTCGAAGACGCAAACCGTGGGGTGCCTGTTTATCGGGAATTGCTACTTCGAAACCAAACTTGATTGCAGGCGGAGCCAGCAAGGATTTTTTTTTTTTTTTTTTTTTTTTTTGCTATAAGAGTTGGTCCTATAAAAAACATGCCAATATAAAAGTTTTAGATAATATTAAGAGGATTTATAATAAATTTAAGCGGATTTGAAATCTTGGGAATTGACGAAGTTATGAATTTTTTTCTTCAAAAACCTCCCCCTCCCCCCTTAAGGCAATTTTTAATTATATCAAAAATCTGTCATACATAAATTTTCGGCCCTTTTTCTAGAAGTAATAATAACTTTAAACGGATTCGATACGTATAAAAATAAAGAAATTATGAGGGTTTTTCTGTTTTCACAAAAAGCCCCACCATTTCCCCCCCCCTTTGTTCGATTTTGCCCATTAACGAACTTGACCGAGATTTTATGACCCTTGATTTTATGTATGAGTTTGGAAGAGATTTATGCAGAATTTTTCCAGTTATCGTGGTCAGAAAAAAGTGACATAGATAGATAGATAGATAAAGTTTTGAACTGGGGGTGGTTTTGGGTTCTGGGAGTCATGATCGGCGTAGATCTGCAAAAATTTTTCAAAATTTCCAACTTAGGTGAGAATGTAATAGGTAGTATTTCTTACGAAATCTACCTAAAAGCGTAAGTCATGTCACTGAGGAAAACAAATACGGGCTAACCCCATCTTGTTTTCATATGCCAAGAGGCCATTTTTATTTCAAATTATTTTTTCGAATAAAATTGCATAAAAGTTTGTTTTTAGAAAGTTTGTTAAAAAAAAAATTGTTTGCTTGAGAGATGAGTGAAATTAAAAAATGTATAGATTCTGAGATAACTTCAGTGAAAATTAGGTTAACAGCCGAATATCTCAACCCATTAAAGTAAATAAACAAAAGATTTATTCATCGTGAATCATAGGAATATTAAACCATAGAGGTGATCATTCACAAAGCAAGATCTTCGTGGTGAATTTACAGCGCTGTCTGGTGTCGAAAATAAAATTTCGCAGCTGTAAACATGGCTATAGCACGAAACGAACACACCTCATTTGTCACGTTTAACGTACAATTTCCAACTTGTTATTTACAGTTGTGGTTAACTTCGACTTACCGTTAGGTTTCTGTGCAAATAACTCATTATCTGCTTGCCAATGTTGTACACCATGTTTCGATATTTTAATTCCTTCATCTTGTATTTGTTTAGTAAAAATATTTACTAGTAGTATTCTATTTTTTATACAAATATCTCTATAGTTTTGTTGTCTATTTTCGGGGTGGTTAGGAGGAGACACGTTTACAAGCTTCTTTCCTTTTTCGCAACACCAACAGTGATGTTTTAAGTCTAAACTGTTTTTACACTGTTTTATTAGGTGCGTTCGTAATTATATGAATACGTAGCACATTAGCCGTCGTCTGGTCCGTCCATCTGTCCGCATATAACAGCGCAAAAACTACCCAATCGAATGGTTTGAAAATTAATATATATAATCGTTGCAGAATGTGGTCGTGTCATTTAAAATTTTATGAAAATCCAATCAAAACTTAAGAAGATATTCATAAAAGTTTTCTTTATTCTATTAAATCCTATCAAACGTAATCTATATAATAAAAGCGCAAGTCATATGACTGAGAAAAACAAATACGGGCTAACCACTTCTTTTTTCATATGCCAAGCGGCTATTTTTATTCAAACTTAATTTTTCGAATAAAATTGCATACAAGTTACATTTTTAGAAAGATCATTCAAAAAAATTGTTTTCTTGAGAGATGAGTTACATTAAAAAATGTATAGATTCTGAGATAACTTCAGTCGAAATTATGCTAACAGCCGAATATCTCAATCCATTAAAGTAATTAAACACAAGAGATTCGTTCATCGTGAGTCATAGAAATATTAAATCATGGAGGTAGTCATTTGTAAAGCAAGATTTCCATCGTGGATTTTACAGCGCTGTCTGGTATCGAAAAAAAGTTTAAATACATAATTTTATGTATTTATACATATTTATTTTGGAATTCATTTTATTAAATATCTGAAATTTCTTTCATATTAGTACGGCGGCAAGTATTTACTTAGCATTACATCACATTAATATTAACTTAACTAATGTACTTATATTAGTATGTACTTACATTAGTACTCACACTAGTATTACATTATTATTTTTTTAGTACATCAATATTTACTTTCATATTATTATTATAGCGATTTTTTTTCTTATTAGTATTACAGTAAGTAATAGTTCAAGTAGTTTCACGATATTTAACTACTATGGATTGTAGCGCTAAATACAATAAAACGAACTGACAGTCAAAACCTTTTTTTTTTGGGTGAATTTATTATTATTAGTATTATTATCATTAAGATTAAAGTTACAAACTGAATGTTAAATGAAGTTAATTGACTAAAGTTACATAAAGTCAAGTTTTTATATCGTTGTGGGGTAGACGAACAAAGCAAAATAAGAATAACTACAGTTCAAAGTAGAGTCCTGCACAAGTCGAGATGTACGCTACCCGAACTCGAAAATTCTGCTTAAAGTCGAACCCGAATCCTACACCATTTCAACCCGAACCCAAAAAATTCAAACCTGAACTCGAAGTGAATGAAAATTAGCCATATTTTAATACATTTGTCGAAAACAAGTTTATAATTATATCTCTAATGTTTTATCTTTATATATATATATATAAAAATAAACACCTATACACTCATTAATATTCAAATATATACTTTTTATCATTAAAAAATATATTCCGGGCTTTCTTTTTAAATATTGGTTCAACGCGAACCAGGCCCGAAAGAATCAACACTCAATCCGAAACTGACCCGAAACGAAAAAATTGGCGTCAACCCGACCCGATTCAGAGCTCTAGTTCAAAATAGTCAAAAGCATCTATCGAATCATCTTTATGTAAAATATAAGATTATCGGCATTTTCAGTCAAAGAAAGCCACGAAAGAAACTTTGGAGCTTCTACCAAATTATAACACTCAAAAGCTAAGTTATGCATAGTTAACTTCTACATTAGCGCTATCTTCCCTATACTTTCGTCGTTTGTACTAACAGGGAATGACTCGAAAATCTATTATAGACAAATTCTAAGGAGCAAAAGTAGGAATAATTGAATATTTTCATGGTTATTTAAAATGTAAACTTTTGTGAATACCAAACGATTCAACTCGGAATATCGGGTTAAAGGTATCGGATATATATACTGTACAGAACGTAGGTTAAAATAATTTTTAATTGCATAGATTTTTACATTTAGTATATATTTTTAGATTGCTCAAAAATTATACCAAAAAAAGCATTTTTGTCAATTTAGTATGTACTAGCCGAATCCCAGTGCTTAATCGCGAGAAGATTTCTGTATTTATAGAAACCTTTTCGATTTTGATTGTTTCAGTGTTTAAGCACGTATTCGATTACAAGCGTGTTAAAATCGTGTTTTATCTCATTTGGTGATTTCGTTGCGGAATAACACACGGAAACAAATAAATACTGAACTATTTATATTGCTTTTAGGTGCAAACGTGTTAATCTTTCGTAATCGAGTTGCACGCGATATAGATAAATTTAAAAAAATCATCCTCGAAAAATATTTTAAAAGTAATAAAACATCAGGAAATTGAGATACAGTTTTCAAAGGAATTGCATTTGAAAGTGCATTCTTTCGTCTATTCGATGTCATAAAAATTAAAATTCTGCGATGTTTAGAAGTTAAAATTTTGCGATAAAGCGAAATTGATGGTTCAGATCATTGCAACCATCGATATGACGTCAGCTTTATTCACGAACGTGTTTTTGCTTTTTAATATATATTATACCCGAAACTTTTAAGAGGCAGAGCCCCTTCTTGATGACTACTAATTATAACCAAATCAATTTTATTAATTATTGACGATCCTAATTATTCAATTTATTAAAAAAATTGGAGTCTTGATTGCATATTTGAAAGCTACGCAACTCTGCCAAACCAGATACTAATTCCCAATATTGATGACAAAATTGCATAAATTTAAAAAGACTGAAAACAACCCGAATAGTTATTAATATATTTAATATAAAATGTAAATATTTCCGTAAGAGTAATATTGATTTTAAAATAATTTCACTATCAAAATCAGTGCTAATTGGTACTGCATAACAAATCTAAGACAGAAACCTCTCGAAAACCGAATTTTTATTTGTTTACTGAGCAGGTGTTATTCTGTTCCAAAGTAAGGCGAATTACAATAACATTGTATTTCTATATATTCGATGAAAAACGTTCTAATAATTGAAATATAAATTATTATTTTTTTTCACAAAGATACTAACTTTTTAAACACACCACGAAAATACAGAACTTAGAATATGTTTCTAAATTAAAAAAGAGTAAGGTTTCTAAATTAAAAAATTAAAGACTTAATCTTTCTTAATTAAGTAATGTGACCTACACTACTATAAAAGCAGAAATAAAACTCCAATAGCATAATATATGTATATACTATCTATAAATAATATTTTAAATTAAAAAATATCTTTATCTTTTAAATTCGTATAACAGTAATATTCAAATTCCTAAAAGAAGATGGCATTTTAAAATATTACACGTTAGTTTTTACAGTAAAATGAACCTTTATGCAGAACTTATTAGCAAATAGAACCCACCAACAAATCTCCTCTTAATATATTAACAATCACAAACATTTTAAATATATGGATAATACTATACATATATATATATATATATAATTGTCCCAAGCCTGTACTATGTTTTCGAGAGTGTGAATCTAAGCGTTGTCTTACATGTCCATTAGCTGATAAGTCACAGATTTCAAATAATAACAATCTTAATTTGGTAAAATTTTGCAAAGCATACAATGTAATCTATTCATTGAAATGCAATTCGTGTAACATGGAATATATAGGACAGTCTTGTCAAAAATTACATAAGCGGCTAAATTTACATCGTTCTCATATTGTTAAATATAAAAATTCTAAATTTCAAACAACTCATAATATTGAATATACTCATTTCAAAAATCATGATTTTAAAAATATTACTATTAAAATACTTAAAATACAAAAAAATTTTACTGAACGACTTTTTCTAGAATCTAAATATATAAGACATTTTAATACTACATATCCTTATGGATTAAATCAATTAGTATACAAAAAATCACATCCTGTATTTTTAGATTTAACTAAATATGAAAATTATAAAAATCTTTATTCCGGATTAAATTTTTCAAACTTAAAAAAAACTTCAAGATCTGGTAGAGGTAAACATAATAACAAAAAATTCACTGATGATATTGTGATTCAACAGGAGCTTGATAATCTTGAGGCACAATTTTGTAATGATTATTGTTGGCTTGCTATAAGAAAACATGTTTTTAGTATAAAAAAGAAATATATAAACCAATATTTCAAGGTATTTAAAAAGAATCAATATTCTCCACATTTTTGTGATATATTTTATGATATTCTACATTATAGAGCAAACCTATTAAATACAAGTCTTTCTAATAAACCTAAATATAAAACTAATAATACACAATTAATTATAAATTTTTCCAATCATGTATTTAATAATATAAATTTACACAATATAATAAACAACATTAATAATAATTTTCCAATAAAAAATTTTACCATTCACAAGACATATAAATATAATCGCACACTTGGACGTAAAATTTTTAATTACAATTCTTTTGCAAAAAATTTGGTCTCTTCAAATAATTACCCATGTTATTGTAATGACCCAAAATATCAAAAGTATATAAATACAACACATGGTCATATCATTACTGGTGATCTTAATATTGTAGAACAACCTATTTTACAAAACTTAATGCATAATGGCACAAAATTTCGTCTTCCATATAAGTGTAATATCAAATCCATAATATTGCAGTTTATTCAAGATATTGATTTGTTTATATATAAAATTGCTGTTGATTACAATAAACCAATCGAATATTTCAGTGAATGGAGATTTTATGTAATTGATAAATTAAAAAATGAAATTATAAAAAATTATCATCATATTATACATGCAGCTTTTAAAAACATAAATAAACATATATCAGAATTACAAAACAAATTTATAATTACTTATGTAGATAAATCTCCAAATAATTATGCTATCATTTGTAAAGAATACTATAAAGTGTTAATTCACAATGCAATCAACACAAGTAATATTTTTAATAAAACTAAATTAAATATTGAAATAAATAACAGAAAATTATTAAATTATCACAAATTACTAAAAATCAAATGTAATAATTTTAATTATCCTTATCTTGTTATAATTCCAAAATTTCATAAAAATCCTATTAAATTTCGCACTGTTACCATCGGTTGTAACACATATAATAAAAATGCAAGCAATTTACTACTTAATATTTTAAAGCAGATATATGATATAACATTAAAACATAATAACCAACATTGCCTAAAAAATAGTTTTCAACTCATTAATAAAATACATAATATCAATCCGGTAAAATTCATAAAAACATTGGATTTTAATGATTTATTTAATAACATTGATATAAAAGACTTACATAAAACAATGTGTATATTATTTAAAGAATTTAAATCTCAATTAAAATTAAAAGAACATATTTCAGTAAATTTTTTTAAAACTTTACTAAATTTTACATTGCATAATAATTACATTATATATGACAATATTATCTATAAACAATGCCAGGGAATTCCGCAGGGCGGAACCGCATCTAGTATTCTCTCTGACCTTTACTTATATTATTATGAAAGAAATATAAGTCCGAACAATGATTATGTATTTTATCGCTATATTGATGACATTATCATATTTTATTTCAATGAAAAAAATTGCACATCACCACTCAATTTTTATCCTACTCAGCTTAAATTAAGCGAAAATGATTTAATTAATAATAATATAAACTTTCTTGACTTAAAAATTAATATTACTAATAATTATAAATTAATTTTTGATATTTATGATAAGAGATTTGATTTCCCATTTAAAGTAAATATTTTTACCAATTTTGCTTCATGTTTACATAAATCTGTTTATAAAAATATAATTATCAATTATCTACATCGTATAAAATACTTATGCTCAGATATAAATAAAAACAAAAATATTAGATATATTCGAGATCAAGCAAAAATATATGGTTATCCAATTTTTATGATAAATTCAATCATCAACTCTTTTAAATAACATTTATTATATAATTTAAATATAAACATGGTATGTAATAAATTATGTAATATTTTACTTTTTTTTTATTTAATAGTATGTAATATTTTTTTTTATTGTTTTAGTGTGAGATAACATATAACAAAAGATATAGAAAATAATAATTATAACATACATTATTACAATTATAACATATTAGGAAATTTAATATTTAATATTTGTTTGAACATTATATACACTTTATATAGAAAATTACAATTATAACATACATAATTACAATTATAACATATTAGGAAATTTAATATTTGATTGAACATTATATACACTTTGTATAGTTGTGATTGTGCGTTGCCGATCACCTCTGTTTAAGGTGTTATTGATGTGCAGTTTTCATACATTTATAAATTAACTTATACAATAACAAATTAAATTATACATGGATAACATTGGTGATTATAACTCATAAACATATCTATTTGCAATATATATAAATATAAATATATATAGTTTTTATTTTTGTCTATGAATAATTAAATTTAACAAGTATTTTAATTACTGCATTGCATTAATTTGATTGAAAAACAGTAGTAATACTATTAATTATCAATTTTATAAATTTTGAGATATTTTGAATTGTTTATGAATTATTTAATTAGATATTTAAATTAATCTATGAAATATAAAATATATTTACAATGTAGTATAAATTAAACATTAATTATTTAATAACAAGTCTAATATATATTTTAGTAGTAGTAAAAATAAAACATTAATTATTTAATGATATGTCTATAATATCAGTGGATTAACACAGCTGGCAGCAAAAACAATTTGAATTAAAATAATATCTCTTTTACATAATATATTCTTGTTAAGAATATCTGAAATGCTGTGCAAGTTGAATTAATTCTGTGTAGATTTATTCATATAGTAGTATTATATTTTATTTGAATTTAAAGTAAAACTACAAGTTAGTATTGTTTTTTAAAGTTTATTTATATAATTAAATCTAATGAAGTGAGTATGTAACTAATAAAGTGGATATCTAACTAAATATTAATTATGAATTATTATAATACCAATAGATGGCGACACTTTACCTTTCAGGTAGTTGTTGATAATATTGTTAATATTATATTTAATTTAACTATAGAGGGAGCTATTGATTGTATATTAATTTTACTTTCAAGAATTAAAATTGGATGGAGTAATATATATTCACGGATATAATTTTGTTATAAGTGTATAAAAACCAGAATTATTTTGTGTGTTTTTGAATCATTTTGTGTTTGGGTGTCATCGATGGGGTTGTGTTTTAAAAAAAGTGTGCTCTCAACTTGTCTTTCAAATCATTTCTCTCAACTCGACTTAGTCAACATGTATGATGCATTGCCATGTGGATGTGAATATTATGCGGAAGTTGTGACATTTTAAGGATTCTGTATAATTATTGTGAGTAAAATATTTTATCTACACTTTATGCGTTCATATTTCCAATTTTATTATTTCAAAACTGTTATCTCGTGGTAATTTCGTGAGGTGTTAAATACAGTTTTTGGGATAATCGTTGTGAGTGAAATATATTGTATATTCTTAATGGTTTTTTATTTCCTATTTAAATATTTCCAAATTTTAATATTTCCAATTGTTGTCTGTTAATAATTCAGTGTACCTGGATGATTCTACTGATCTTAGCATTATGCCAGTAGAATTATGAAACACTGAATTATTATTTAAAACACATGTGGGTGCATCCAGGCTGATGAGTACATGTGCATGTGTTTTTTCATATCCAATTCATATTTAATTCTCATGTGGTCCAATTTTCCATTGTATATGGTTCATATTTAATTTATTAATCCATTTGTATTTACTTAATTGCAACTCCAATTTATAATTTTTTTTTTCCCTTTCTCTCTATTTTTTTTTTCAATATTCTTTAGGTATGAGTAAAATTTGGCCAATTACCATTGAAGCACAAGCTATGGTAATATTATGTTTGCACATGTTAATTATTAGCTATGTGGTATTCTGTATACACAATATCATTAATTATCTCTTTGGAGATTTAAGTAGAATGATAATAGAACTTGATATGTTTTTTGAAATTCATAGATATTATAATTATATATATATATATATATATACGAGCAGGGAAGACCGAGCTATGCTCGGTCAAAATTAAATTTGAGTTCAAATATCATGACCCATGACCAAAATGACCCACTAATTGAATTTTCTCGAACATGTGACTTAGCCCAACAGTCTTCTCGTGCCGGAAAACCATAGGATGCAAAATTTAGTGTAAATTGAGCCGCTTTTTAGATATTGACCCACAATGACCCAGAAATGACCCACTAATCGAATTTTCTCGAACATGTGACCTAGTCTAATGATTTTCGCGTGCCCGAAACTCGTAAAATACAAAATTTAATCAAAATCGTTAGAGCCGTTTGTTAGATAAAATTAATTTGGCCCGCTTTGACCCAAAAATGACCCCCTAATCGAAAGTTCTCGAACATGTGACCCAGCCCAATAGTCTTCTCGTGCCCGAAAATAGTCGGATACAAAATTTCGTCAAAATCGTTTGGACCATTTTTTAGATACAATTAGCTTGACCATGACCCAAAATGACCCACTAATTGAATTTTTTCGAACATGTGACCTAGCCCAACAGTCTTTTCGTGCCCGGAAACCATTGAATGCAAAATTTAGTGTAAATTGAGCCGCTTTTTAGATCTTGACCCACAATGACCCAGAAATGACCCACTAATCGAATTTTCTCGGACATGCGACCTAGCCCAATGCTTTTATCGTGCTCGAAACTCGTAGGACACAAAATTTAATCAAAATCGTTAGAGCCGTTTTTTAGATAAAATTAATTTGACCCGCGTTGACCCAAAAATGACCCACTAATCGAAAGTTCTCGAACATGTGACCCAGCCCAATTGACGTCTCATGCCCGAAAATAGTCGGATACAAAATTTCGTCAAAATCGTTTGAACCGTTTTTTAGATACAATTAGCTTGACCATGACCCAAAATGACCCACTAATTGAATTTTCTCGGACATGCGACCTAGCCCAATTCTCTTATCGTGCTCGAAACTCGTAGGACACAAAATTTAATCAAAATCGTTAGAGCCGTTTTTTAGATAAAATTAATTTGACCCGCGTTGACCCAAAAATGACCCACTAATTGAAAGTTCTCGAAAATGTGACCCAGCCCAATTGACTTCTCATGCCCGAAAATAGTCGGATACAAAATTTCGTCAAAATCGTTTGAACCGTTTTTAGATACAATTAGCTTGACCATGACCCAAAATTACCCAAAATGACCCACTAATTGAATTTTCTCAAACATGTGACCTAGCCCAACAGTCTTCTCGTGCCGAAAACCATTGAATGCAAAATTTAGTGTAAATTGAGCCGCTTTTTAGATCTTGACCCACAATGACCCAGAAATGACCCACTAATCGAATTTTCTCGGACATGCGACCTAGCCCAATGCTTTTATCGTGCTCGAAACTCGTAGGACACAAAATTTAATCAAAATCGTTAGAGCCGTTTTTTAGATAAAATTAATTTGACCCGAGTTGACCCAAAAATGACCCACTAATCGAAAGTTCTCGAACGTGTGACCCAGCCCAATTGACTTCTCATGCCGAAAATGGTCGGATACAAAATTTCGTCAAAATCGTTTGAACCGTTTTTTAGATACAATTACCTAGACCATGACCCAAAATGACCCAAAATGACCCACTAATCGAATTTTCTCGAGCATGTGACCTAGCCCAATGGTTTTCTGGTGCCCCAAAACGGTAGGATACGAAATTTCGTCAAAATCGTTAGAGCCGTTTTTAAGATAATTTTTGCATATTTATATATATATATATATATATATATATATATATATATAACCACCCACAAGATTTGCTCGTATTAGAATATATGATATATATGTATATTTAATTATCTAAATTTTGAATTACAAAGAGAAGAAAAAGTTTTTCAGAGTGGAATTTTTCTGTGAAGATTTGGAACTGTCTGTAAATATTGGAGGATGTATATATATATATATATATATATATATATCATCATCATCATCATCATCAACCGTTTTCAGTCCACTGCTGGATGTAGGTCTCCCCCAGATTTTTCCATTGTTGCCTGTCTAGTGCTTTAGTCATTCAATTAACACCGGCCACTTTTCTGATTTCGTCACTCCATCTTACTTGAGGTCGTCTTCTTGGTCGTTTTACATCTCTGGGATACCACTGTAGGGTGTTTGTGCTCCATCTATTGTCTTGTCTTCTTGCAATGTGCCCAGCCCATTTCCATTTTAGCCGTTTAATTCTCTCGATGATGTCAAAAACTTTCGTCTGACTTCTTATCCACGTTATTCTCTTTCGGTCTCTTCTGGTTATGCCTAGCATACATCTTTCCATACTTCGCTGTGTTGTTTGTAATCTTTGTACCATCCGTTTTGTTAGTGTCCAAGTTTCTGCTCCATAAGTTAGTGCAGGCAAAACACATTGGTTAAACACCTTTCTTTTCAAACAAAGAGGCATGTTACTCTTCAGAATAATATTGTTCTTCCCAAAAGCACTCCATCCATTTCTTATTCTTCTATTGATTTCATTCATGATACTGTTGTCTGATGATATTTCTTGTCCAAGGTACACATAACTTTCAACATCTTTAATCTCAGTGTTGTTGTAGACGATTTTCTTTTTTGATGCAAATGAATTGAACATCACCTTAGTCTTTTCCAAATTTATTTTTAATCCCACATTAATGCTAGCTTCTGCCAAATCTTTTAGCATATTTTGCAATTCTTCAGGGTTATTACTGAAAATTAAAATGTCATCAGCAAACCGGAGATGGCTTAAATATTCCCCATTTATTCTAATCCCTTTGTTTTCCCAATCCAGCTTCTTGAAAATACTTTCTAAGACAGGAGTAAAAAGCTTAGGCGAAATGGTGTCTCCCTGTCTTACTCCTCTTCCAAGCTTGATCTTCGCTTTTCCTTTGTCCAAACGGATGGTGGCTGTTGCTTTCTTGTAGATCTTCTTTATGATATTGATATAAGGTTTGTCTATACCAATGTCCTCCAGAGAAGTAATTACTGCAGATGTGTAGACCGAATCAAATGCTTTTTCATAATCAATAAAGGCAAGGCAGAGAGGTAAATTATATTCTTTATGTTTTTCTATAACTTCCCTTACCGTTTGAATATGATCCATTGTGCTAAATCCACTTCGAAATCCTGCTTGTTCTCTAGGTTGAGCTGAGTCCAGAGCTGATTCAAGTCTTGTCATTAAAACTTTGGTGAAAATTTTATAAATCACTGACAGTAAGCTGATTGGACGGTAGTTTTTAATGTTTTCCTTTTCTCCTTTCTTATAAAGTAACACCATCACAGCATTATTCCAATCTTCTGGTACATCTGATTTCTCGAGACATTTGGAAAACAGTATGGGCATTTTTGCAAATTCTTCTCCTGCTTCTTTGATAAGGTCAATTGTAATTCCATCTTCGCCAGGGCATTTACCTTTTTTCATGCCTCTAATGGCTTGTACAACTTCATCTGTCATCACTGGGATTATCTCTTCAGTTTCTGTTATGTTTACTAGTGGATCACGCAGGTTGATTTCCCTTTGATCTTCACATTTATATAGATCGTTATAGAATTTTTCGACAATGTGTACTATTTCATTATTGATTTTGGTGATTGTTCCATCTGCTCTCTTCAGTGCAAAAATACCTTTTCTTCCAACACACAGTTTGCGCTTAGCTGATTTTAAACTTTTGTTATCTTCTAGAACTTTTTTGACAAGATCACAGTTACATTTTCTGATATCTTCTGTAACACATTTTCTTACCGTTTTACATAATTCTGCATATTCAACTCTTGATTTAGGATAGTTTTTCTTCATTTTAAATTCTCTGCGTTTCTTCATCAATCTTCTTGTTTCTTCTGTTATTTTCTTTGTTTGCTTTACTTGTACTTCACCAGCTATCGTCCTTGCAATTTCTTGTAGAGTATTTGTTATTTTCTTGTTCACTACTGTAACATCTTGTTCTTCTTCTAAGATTGATTGAAGTACTTGAAAACGATTTTTAAGTTCTAAATTAAATTCTTCTTTATGTTTCTGGAGATTTATAATATCGACTGATTTCTTTGAGCATTGCAAAAGCTTCATTCTTTCCACTTTAGTATTTAAAAGCAGTTTGCATCTAACTAACCTGTGATCGCTTCCTGTATTGAAGTTATTGAGAACGCTGCAATCCTGAATAAGATGCTTTTTGTTTGTCAAGATGTAGTCGATTTCACTTGTTGAGCCATTTGCACTACGCCATGTCCATTTTCTTTGTGGCTTTTTCTTGAAAAATGAATTCATGATATACATCTGTTCACATTCTGCAAATTCAATCAATCTGTTTCCTCTTTCATTACGCACCCCATATCCATGATTTCCTACTGAGAATTCACCTTTCATTTTTTCCCCAATTCTAGCATTCCAGTCTCCCATTATTAATTTTATGTAGCATTTTCCTTTTTGATGCATTGAAGCTACTTCTTCATAGAAATCCTCAATTTCTTCATCCGTATAGCTAATTGTTGGTGCATAAACTTGGGTAATTTGCAGCTTGTATCTTTTTGACACTTGTATAACTAACCTTGCAACTCTATCTGATGCACTATCATATTCTACAATTTGATTCTTCCACCTTTTATGAATCAGAAATCCTACACCACTTGTTTTTCCATCTTCTGTACCTCTGTAGTACAATACATGTCCACTGGGAAGATCAATCTTCTCTTCACCTTTTCTTCTTACTTCGCATAATCCTAGAATGTCCCAGTTGATTCTTTCTAATTCTTCTTCAAGTTCCTGTAAACGACTTTCAGAAGATAAGGATCGTCCATTATACGTAGCCAAGGTCATCAACTTATGGCAGCCAAGCCGAGCCCGGTGATTCTTAGCACCCTCTGTCTTCATGTTTTTCTGATCGCTGCCGTAATCAGGAACATGCAGACTGCCGGGAATTGAGGGCCGTGATTTGTTTTGTGAATTCATGGTAAAATAAGGGGGGAGGTGGCCAAATTCCTCCACGCTGGCCAAGCGGGTTGGAGGAAACCCATCCGCGTTCGTTCCCCATGCACTAAGCAAGAGTACTAACAGGCTGCACCGATGGAAGGTGCGGATTGGACATTAAGTCTCTGCTCCCAGTCGATTCCTTTAAGTCCTCCTCTGAGGCATTTAAAGGGTCTTCTCCTAGTTAACAAGCAGAGGCTATTAAACAGCCCATATATATATATATATATATATATATATATATATATATATATATACATATATATATATATATATATATATATATATATATGGCCATTAATGACCGGCAACTTTCAATTTTAGACATTTTGTCGAATATTTAAAAATATACTTGTCAGATTCTTCTGGTATTTTAGGATCCAAAAGAACAGGTATGACTTCATATTTATCATTGTTGATTTGATAAAGAGGACAAATAGGGGACCAAAAAAAATTAAAGAAAAAAATAATACTTGGGATCACTCTGTAAAATAAAATACACCAAATGATCTATCGCTACAGAATATACATAGGCAGACATTGTACAATATGTGTATTTAATTGTGTAAGAATAGCATGTATATTAATAGAGATATAGCGATTTTTTTTTAAATTAAAAAAATTCTTGCATGTTTTTTGCTTATAACATACAGGGTTTTTAACCAAATTTAAAGCCAGATTCAGAAAAATTGACAAAATATAGTAGAAATAATATAGTGCAATTGAAATGTAAATATATTAAATATTTAAGGAAATATGGGCAGTTGTATAAAATATTTTTTATCTGCGCATGCGCGAACGATAAAAAGGAACTTTTTACATAATTTAATAGTCAACTCTATGGAGCAACGTGTTAAAAAAAATCAGTCAAATATCGTAAAAATTCAGAGAGATATCGGCGTTAGAGTGAGCTGTTTTTTAGTTTCTCACTAAAACTCGCTAAATGATAAGGGATTGTCCACAAATTGTCATGTTTAATTTTTATACTATATTTCATTTTTTATTGATACTTTAGTTCGACTTGGAAAACTTTATTGCACCAGGTTATAATACTTTTGGAATGGATCCTTTGATTTTGATAATTTTTTGTTCAAATAAGCTCGTTAGGGTAGTTTTTCAAAGAGAACTAAAGTATCATTAAAAATTGGAAAATAGTATAAAATAAAAAATGACAATTTGTGGAAAATCCCTTATCATTCAGCGAGTTTTAGTGAGAAACTAAAAAACAGCTTACTCTAACGCCGATATCTCTTTGAATTTACGATATTTGACTGATTTTTTTAATAAGTTGCTCCATAGAGTTGACTATTAAATTATGCAAAAAGTTCCTTGTTATCGTTCGCGCATGCGCAGATAAAAATTATTTTATACAACTGCCCATATTTCCTTAAATATTTAATATATTTATATTCCAATTGCACTATATTGTTTCTACTACATTTTGTCAATTTATCTGAAACTGGCGTTAAATTTGGTTTAAAACCCTGTATGTTATAATAAAAAAAACATGCAAGATTTTTTTTTAATTTTTAAAAAAAATCGCTATATTTCTATTACTATACATGCTATTCTTACACAAATGAATACACATATTGTACAATGTCTGCCTATATATATTCTGTAGCGATAGATCATTTGGTGTATTTTATTTTACAGAGTGATCCCAAGCATTATTTTTTTTCTTTAATTTTTTATTGGGCCCCTATTGGTCCTCTTTATCAAATCAACAATGATAAATATGAAGTCAAACCTGTTCTTTTGGATCCTAAAATACCGGAAGAATCTGACAAGTATATTTTTAAATATTCGACAAAATGTCTAAAATTGAAAGTTGCCGGTCATTAACGGCCATATAGTGTATATATATATATATATATATATATATATATATAGGAAGTGTGCAAGTTTATTAAAAAAAAAAAAAAAAAAACTTTTTGAATATTCTTGAAAGGGTGGAAATATCACAGAAAGCGGGGAATTTTTTTAAACTATCAACAAAGAAAATGAAAAATTATCTACAAAGAGAATAAAAAACTATCTACAAAGATGAGAAAAAATATTTTTGAAAAAGTAGAATTTTCCTGTGAAAATTTTGAAGTGTGTAAATCACGAAGAAAAAATTATAGGAAACGTAGAGATTAATTTAAAAAAAAAAAAGAGAGAGAGAAAGAGAAAAAAGTGGAAAAATCAGAGAGAGCGTGAAATTTTCTTATAAAAAAACTTTGCACTATCTGCATGAGAATTACTACAAAGGATTACGCTAACTACAAAATATGAAACAAAAATTATACTATAGTAATAGCAAAAGAGTGTATTTTTTAATCTAATTAATTTTATTTTTCATTGTTTTGTTATTATTATTATATTCTTGCGTGTGTGTGGGTGGTATAAAGATTTCGAATTGTCGGTAAATGGTGGCATAAAATTTTGTGGTAAATTTGTAGATATTTTTAGAACAGTCGAAAGAGTGGAAACATCATAGAAAGCTAGAAATCTTCTTATAATTTTTTTTAATTATCCAAAAGGAAAAAAAAAAAAAAAAAAAAAAAAAAAAAAAGATATTTCAGGAAGAAATTTTTATATGAAGATTTTAAACTATGTGTAAATGTTGAACAAAAAATATTAAAAAGTATAGAAGTTTTTTTTTTATTTATTTATTAAGATTTTGAACTATTTAGAAATATTAAACAAATCATGAAAAGCGTGGAGTTTTCTCTAAAAACTTTGAACCATCTAGAAAGAAAAGAAAACTTTATAAAAGGAGTGCAATTTTTCTAAAGTGATTTTCATTTCCTTTACTCTTTTATATATTTTTTATAGAAAAGGTATCTTGTGTTTGAAAAATAATATACTGTATTGAAAGAGTATGTTGCGATGTACTCAGTGTTGTTGTAAATAACCCAGGCAGTATAAGGTAAAGCCAGGAGAGATGACGCGGTCGGAGAGATTGCGTACATAGAGGTTTGGGGGGAAGGAGTAGAGTGAGCGCGCAGCGACTCCAGGTAGTTGTACAACAGCAGTAGTGGAGTGTCTACTTGAAAGTGCACGTTGATTGTTTTGAGCGTCTAAGATAAAGCATTGCTATTTTGTTTTGTTTTCCCAAAGTAAGTGCTTGAATTTTCATAGCTATTCATCAGAATTTCTATACAATGTAGTAGTACAAAATATTTTTAACTTAAACGATTTCTCATAAGCTACTAATCTAAACTAACAATGTGAACATCAACTGTTCGTTTTAATAGCGGTCATGTTTATATAAAAGGCCGCGCAATCTCTCCTACCGAAATTGGAGAGTTTGCGCATCTGCTACTTAGGAGAGATGGCGCATTGTTTCCATTAGTTTCCATGCTAGGAGAGATTACGCAGCTTATTGGTAAATTTGCATAAAAAATGAAAAATTAAAATGAACTAATTTTCAGTTAAATGTGTTATCAAGTAACTTGATGTCATTTTTTAATCTTATCTGAACTTGCTTTTTCTGATTCTTTAAATTTTTTTTTTCATTTAATTAAAATTTTTTAATCGTTTTTAAAATTATTTCCTTTTTCTGATTCTCTAATCATTAAGTTAAAATATGCATGCCTAATACAATAATATTTATTCACAAAAACCTTACAACACTGTCATTTAAATGTAATTATTATTGTTAACAATTTAATTGTGGTTATTATTAGTAACAATCTCCGCTACCCATGTGCGCAGACGATATGCGTTAGGCAGTATATATATTACAGCTTTACTTGAAAAACAGAGGGTACATGGGAAGATCTTTAAAAATCCAGAGGGTATACGATGTATAATATCGTATATCCTCCACTGCAACCTTGGATGTACTAAAAAAGTATAATTTTATTATGTCATTCCATGTATTTTAACCATAATCTTCTTCGAAATTAATTACACAATGAAATTCACTTCTGCAGCCACCATGATTCTCAAAAAGAAAAAAAAAACTTCAACAAGAATTTTTTATGTGAAGATTTTGAACAACCTGTAAATGGAGTACAAACAATTTTAAAAAGTGTATGTTTTTTTTTGTTTTGTTTTTTCGTTTTAGATTTTGAACAATTAAAACTGATGAACAAGTCATAAAAAACGTGGAATTTTCTCTAAAAACTTTGAATTATCTAAAATGAGTAAAGAAAAAAAAACTTTACGGAATGGAATTTTTCTATGATGATTTTCATTTCCTTTACTCTTTTATATATTTTTTATAGAAAAGGTATCTCGTATTTGAAAAATATTACAGTGTAGGTATATTGTACAACTGAGTACAACAATGTAGTACAACAATGTACTCAGTGTTGTAAGTCGTAAAAAAACCTGAGGGTATACAATAGGGAGTATAGGTTATAGCTTTACTTGAAGAAAAAAAAAGAGGGTATACGGAGATTCTTTAAAAAAATCCAGAGAGTATACGACGTATACTACAGTATATCCTCCACTTCAACCTTAAATGTACTAAAAAATTAGCGTAATTTTCTTATGTCATACGCCAGTATTTTAACCATAACCTTCTTAAAAATTAATTACACAATGAAATTAATTACACCTCTGCAGCCAGCATAATTCTCCGACGCAGAATTCTCCGTATTTTCCAAACGAAAAAAAAAAAAAAAAACGAAACATTTCTCTACTAAAAACTCTCTCATCATCATCGTGGGTCCCGCATCCCTTCCTTTCCAACCCACTTTCTCAAACTCTACTACCCATGCTCCCAAAACAGTGCAGTTTTGGCGCGAAATCTGGGTCGCCAAGCGAAGGGAGACTCACGTGAGGGTGGGAAGGTGGTAGAAAAACTCGGGCTATTATTGTCGATGTGGTTGAACAAAAACTCCAACACACGTGAATACCCGTGTTATTATAGTGGATGGGACTCACCTGGATGTTCTAAAACATGGATTGTATCTCTAGATGTTCGAAACAGTTCTAAAGATGTCCTTTTTTTTAACTGTAAAAATATTTCCCTAAATGAAAACTAAAATTTTAGATGTGTTAATTGTGAATAATGTATAGAAATACATATTTATTATTATTATTATTATTATTGAAGTAGATTTCCATATTATTTTTGCGGTAGAGACAAAAATATTTTTTTGCTTTGAAATGGTCGAAAAAAAATATTTTTATAGAAAGAGTAAAAGTTTTCTATAACGATTTTGAGTTGTCTTAAGATAGTTGAGAGGAGATTTTAGAAAGCATGGAATTTTTATAAAAACGATTTTGAGCTGTGTAGGAATGGTCAAAAGAAGATAATAGAAAAAAGTAGACTTTTTCATAAATACTTTGGAATATCTAAAAAGAGAAGAAAAATTTTAAGAAAGAGTAGAATTTTTCGAAGAGCATTTTGAACAAACAAGAAATTATAGAAAAAAAATATTATCCTTAGTATATAGTTCTGTTACAAAAGTTTTTTGTGTGGAAAGAAAATTGTTGAAAGTGTTTATATAAACATTTTTTACGATTTAAAATTTTATAATATTCTGGCATGAAAGAGTTTGAGAAACTGTAGCATCATGAATCAGCCATTACTGTATCATACTTTTATTGCATTTACTGTGTTGGTCAGTGTAGTGTCCAGCCAAGATTATGGGACAACGCTCACTCTGAAGCAAGGGTTAGTGATAGGTAGGATACTTAAGACTTCAAATGGGAGAGACTTTTATGCTTTCAGAGGGATACCCTATGCTACGCCACCTATAGGCCTTCTAAGATTCAAGGTAAGTCTATCAAATTGAATGATTTTATTTTAATACGAAAATATTCTCTCCTAATATAAATATTAATATAAATGCTGGACGATTACACCATGAAATATTACAACATTAAAGAAGTGAGTATAAAACATCACATATTTTTACTGAATGGTGTATACAAATTTAAAATTTTATACATACATTATTATTAAAAATATCTATGTTTCGACCACCATCTATGGTCATCTTCAGGAAAAGTTTCTTGTATTTTATATATTTTTTCTTATATATGAATATAAGAAAATTTTCCGGAAGATGACTATAGATGGTGGTCGAAACGTAGATATTTTTAATATTAATGTATGTATAAAATTTTAAATTTGTATGCACCATTCAGTAAAAATATGTGATGTTTTATACTCACTTCTTTAATGTTGTAATATTCTCTCCTTTTCTTTAATATTTTCTCCTCCTCTTTCTGTCTGTCTATATATCTATTTATCTTCCTTTCTTTCTTTCTCCTGACTACAATTAGATGTTGTTGCCAATACTTAAAAGATAAAGAAAGGCAATCTGGTGATTAAAAATACTTAACTATTTCATAACAGAATTTCCGAAAAAGTTTAATAGAAATTTGTAACTTTTATTTTCAATGTAATAAAATTAAAGAAAAATTATTGTAGAACTATTTTATTTTTACTAATGAAAATTAAAATAAGTAAACTGGAAATTTAATACACTATCTTTTGGAACTGCCTAATGCGAATTACGATAAATAAAGTAAGTTTTTATTTTTAAATAAAAATAAAATCTGCTTCTCTCGTTTCAATTATTGAAAATTGGAGGCAAATAAAATAATTGAAAACAGAAAAAAAAATAATCGTCTTCATTTTAAATAATGATAATGGTGGTAAATAGATTAAATGTAATAATAAAAAGGAAATAATAGTTTAGCGATTTCATTTTAGCTGAAGAAAATTAATGTAAATGGAATAAATGAAAAAGAAAACAATCCTCAATCTGTTTTAATTAAACGAATAAAAATGAATGTAAATAGAGCAATTGAAAAAATAAATAATCATCAATCTATTTCAATTTAGCCAATAAAAATGAAGGTAAATAGAATAACTGGAAAAGAAAGAAAAAAGATAATCGTCTGTCTATCTCGATTTAACTAATGGAAATTATAGTAAATCGAATACATGTAAAAATAAAAAGGAAATAATAATCTAACGATTTCACTTTAAATAATGGAAAAACAGGTAAGTAGAAGTTATAAGAAAAGATTTTCGTATGCCTGTTTCTATTTAACAAAAGAAAATACAAGTACATAAACAAAATACAAAAGAAAAAGAAATAATCATCTACACATCGGGGCTTAACTAATGAAAATGAAGTTAAAAAGTAAATGAAAAGGGTAAGTAAAAAAATAAAGATACGCCTATTTCAATTTAACTATTAAACAAAACTGAATGTTCAAAACAACAGACCACTAGCACTTATTTTAGATTAAAGATATGGGATTAATGAAAACAAATTCCAGCATTATTCATACTTATTTAAAAATATTTCGCTTTTACTAAATAATAATAACAAAAAATACTTAAAACAAATCGCGCTTCTAATATTTGAATAAAAAATATCACAGGAAAAGTGAAAATGACTTAAAATAACACATATTAATGCAAGTATGAAACATTATTAATAATAATTAATAAGGAAAAAATGACTTATAGGAATGAAAATATTCATAATTTTTATGAATTACGATGCGTTTTCTAATCGAATAATCGTATTATTATACGATTATTCGGTAAAGATATTTGAGCAAACACAATAGTACAACACACATAGTAAAGCCATAAAAGTGTGCGCGTGTAAATAAAAAGAATATAGTAGTAACGTGTCGGAAACATAAAGTCATGTGCTATGTATTAATTACAATAAATTTAAATGTATTAAATAAACAACATGCAGCTTTGTATGCATAGGTACAAATCTTAATTTCTTTATGCGTACGTGCATATGACTACTTCGATTTAAAAAAATACGTAAAACGAAAAATGCAATTTGAAACTAATCTTCAAAAGGCATATTTTACATAACTAGAAAAGCAAAAATAAGTATTTTGAATGAAAAAAATTCTGGAGCATAGTTAAAATATGAAAAACACTTTTATACGTATTTTTTCTTTCTTTCGTTCTTTATTTTCCACTAATGTGACCCAGTCGCTCAAATTTTTTAAAAGAGAGGAAAATTTCTATTTTTTTTATATTTCTATTCCAAAATATCCAAATGCTCTAAAATACATCTTAGAAAATTTTCCAGAGTGTCATTGTTATTATAGAGTGATTCATAGCTATTTTTAAAAACAGTTGTTAACTATTTGCATTAGTGAACGATAGCTTGCATTAATCTCAAGTTATATTTTTCTACTTTTTTTTTTCTTTTTTTTCTTTCTGTTTCTTTTTCTTTTCTTTTTTTTTTTTTTTAAATAAAATCTAAAACCTTATCAAGAGTTTACAAAGTGGTTTAGTTATTTTTAACGATTACATAAACGATTTTATTAACGATTATATAAACTTAATATTTTGAATTTTCTTTTTTAAAAAAATTATATTTGTGACTGTTCATTATTGAATAATAATTTTTCTACTTTTTCCTAGTTTAAAATTTTCAGATTTATTTATTTTTATTTTTATTTTTATTTTTATTTTTATTTATTTATTTATTTTATTTATTTATTTATTTATTTATTTATTTTTTGGGGGGGGGGGTATTAAAGTGGTTGGTTCGGGACACATATTAATCATATTTACTCGAGTAGGAACAAAGAAGAAGTTTCCGACCTCGTGATGTGATTGGTTGGTTTCTTGTACGTGATTTGTCTCGGCGCGATTAGTGAAAAACACCACTTTTTATTTGAAACAGATGCTAAATAATAGGTTTTTTTCCTCTGTTTCCTGAAATGTCTACTTTTTCGAAAGTTAAATTTACGGCAACTCTTTTTAGATAAAGTTGAATAAATTTCCTAAATTTTAAACGCAGAATGTAGCCTAATTATGAGAGTTACCACGTAGAATGTTACATAGGGTACCTTTGTTTGTATCACATAAAAACGTAACACAATTTATTAAATATATTTTCTAATTAAAAAAATGTATATTTGATTTTTAAAAAACCGTACGGTTGGCAACTGTATATAGATATTACAATTTAAATGCATTATTACATTTACATATTGCTTCTTAATTTAATTTAAAATCTCTTTCCTTAATTACGATCATAATATGAACTATTTACAATGAAAATTACAAGAGAATTTATTCTCTAAATAACCTTTTAATTATTACTAACGAGCAAGCAAATCTTTTCCCACAAGATTTTGATGTTCTTGAATTCTATTTGGTATTAAACATAGCTGTCTTCTAAATTTTTAACACTTCTATGTACTAGTGCTACAATTAAGTTTCGTAAAATTGATTTTTAAAAATTAAATCGGAAATTTAGTTTCCGAAAATGCAGATATTTAAGAAAATAGAAAAGATAAACTTTATTATTGAGATATATTTTCAAAATCAGTGTTCCTCTTCAATAATCACGCGCAAACATATGACTAGGAGAAGTCAACCAATCAGAAGGCTGAAAATTTCTGTGTTATTCCTACTCGAGTAAAGGTGGTTAATATGTGTCCGGGACACAAAACTCATCGTAGTTTAACTTATTTTATATATTTACTTATTTTTATTTATTTATTTATTTTAGATTTAAAATTACTCTAGAACTTAAAGAATAAAACGAAACAAAAAGTGCGTAAATACACTAATTAAATAAAAGTATAAATATTTTTATACAGTACATACAGTTTTTTCCCCCTTGTAAACTTAAATTTTGATAACTCTATTACTGGATATAATATATAAAAATTAAAATCCAGAATTAGAAAATAAAATCGAAATACCATTTTTAAATTCCTAACAAAAATTGATTCATTTAAATTTTCTTTAAAAAAAATACCTTATTTTTTATTGGAGGAATTAATTATTTTTGTTAGCATTTGCACAAAAATAAATAAATAAATAAAATAATTATTTTATTTTATTTATTTACTTCTTTTTTTTAGGCGCTGAATACTTTTAATACATATAAACATATATTTTCGTTATTTTCTTTTTTTTTTATCTTTTGCCTGTTTTTTTGTTAAAATTTTAGATTTTTTTGTTGTTGTTTGCTTTGTTTGTTTGTTTTCATTAAAGTGGTTGTTCCGGGACACAAAAATCCCGAACATATCACAGTATTACTTATTTTACATAGTTATATATATTTAGTTTTAAAATTACTCTTGAACTTTTAGAATAAAAGGGCACAAAAAGCGCGTAAATACCATAGTTAAATAAAATGTATAAATCTTTTTACACAACATATACAGTTTTTAGGTGCGTTCGTAATTATATAAATACGTAGCACCTATAGTTGTCGTCTGGTCCGTCCGTCCGTCTGTCCGCATATAACAACGCAAAAAATACTCAACACAGTGGTTTGATATTTTATATATATAATTGTTGTAGATTTTGTCGAGTCATTTCAAATTTAATGGAAATCGAATCAAAACTTAAAAATATATTAATAAAAATATTTATTAAGTAGTTTGAATTTTTTAAAAATCGGTACTTCCTTGTTATAGCAGCTTCTGAGGATTAATCGTCAAACGACCGAGATGCATCGTCTAGTTATCTAACATGTATGACGTTATAGTCATATATGACGTATATGGCATTTTATAACCTCTATGACCAAGTTATAGTCATATATGACGTTTATGACATTTTATAACCTCTGTTACCAAAGTATAGTCACGTTATTCATTCTATTAAATCCTATCATACGTAATTAATTCATTGATATCCCATGATTGGTAATGATTGTAGGTTGCCATGGTGATTACGTCCTATTTAAGATGGAGTCGTATTATTTCCGTATTACTGAATTTAAAAACCGAATTTGAATACTAAAATTGTTTAATTATATGAATCCTATAATCTACCGACAGTTTTTTGGATAGATGTTTCCGGAGAAATAGATACTAAATGAAAAAAAAAGTCTAAATATAGATTTCAATTTCTGAAATTTTCAAAGCTAGGCTTAGGTTTTCCATTTGAATTTTCGGTAAATGTCTACAAAAGATAAAATGTTACCAACTTAAAATGTACTTACTTTATTACGGAAATTAATCATATCATAATAACAGACGATATATAATTCATTTCACTGAAATAATAACAGTACGAATGCACCTCATTTGTCCGTTTGACGTGCAATTTCCAACTTGTTATTTTCTTCTATAGCCCAGCTAAAGGAGAAATTTTTTTAATAAAATAGAAGTACCATTTTAAAATTCCTCTGCCGTATGTCCGCACTTTGCAAAGTCCTCCAAGTTACCTGTGTATTATACCTCTGGAGGTGCCTAGTCAGGTGAAGGTCTCGTCACCTGATCAAGGTTCTAAATTACGAGACATTTTAAATCTGTCAATTCAACAAAGTTAAATAGAAACCTTGAACCGGCAAACAAAGATAACTGTTGAAAACCACAAGAGAGCAAGCACTGCAGCGATGTCAACAAATCTATAGTCAGGTGGATCACAGCCATGCTGTGATCAGGCGATTTCCGCCCCGCTCCCAGCTACCCGTCAAGCTAGGCACTCATGCCGGGCAGGTAGGGGCCTGGTTAGCGGTATATATATATAAAAAAAAGATACTCGTATTGCCAAGAAATTGATCTATGTTATTGGGGTTTACTATGGTATGTTTGTTATTGAAAATGAAGTGTGTAGCATTTATGGTTCTTTTACAGGGACACTCAAAAGAATTTCCGTTACATTACGGTCTATGGGAAATAATCGTTTGAAGTGCATTTTAATGTTGTTACGCCATTTGAAACATGATCGTGTGCGGCATATTTTAACGATGTTACACTATTTTAAACAGATTCATATTTGTACGTATCACTAAGGTGCACCATCAGGCGCTTACTATAGAATAGGTATGCATAGAATGTATCGTTCATTTACAGGGACACTCAAAAGAATTTGGTCACAGCACTGTTTATTAATAATAACTGCAGGTAGCTCGTTTCCAGTTGTGGTACGCGTTTTGGGATGTAACTATTTTTTTGCATGTTAGTTGGTGTATATAAACTCTATAGATCATATACAGGGCTTCTCAAAAGATCTCACGTACATTTCCGTTTACTGACGGAAATGGCTGAAGGGGAATTTTTAATTGTGCTATATATTTCCTAACTGAAGTAAACTTTAGCATACTGTGTAGTATACATACATATCTGTAGATCATATAGAGGGGTGCACAAAAGAATTCGGATATTTTTTCGACTATAGACGGTAATTACTGAAATTGTGTTTTTAAACGTGGTATACGTTTTCTAAATTGTTTACTTAGAAGTGACGGTGACTTAACAGTGAAGTTTACTGTGAAAGTTTGACACGATATTCTGAATGTATTGGAAAGTGTTTCACAATCTATGCTTGACACATGATTTTTCGTTCTTTCTTTTCTTTTCTTTTAACACTTTCCAACATAGTTGAAAAGTGTTTATGAATTTGGTTTGTCTGTCTGTGCTCTCACGTAAATATAGTCCGATCGTCATGCAATTGATGTATGTTAATGATGTTTACTATGGCATGTTCGGTATTGAAAATGAAGTATGTAGCGTTTATACGTCATTTACAGGGGCACTCAAAAGAATTCCGTTACATTATTACGGTCTATGGGAAAAATCGTTTGCGGTGTATTTTAATGATATTATACAATTTCAAACATATTTAAATTGATATATATCACACAGGTGCACTAAAAGAGGTTTATTATAGAATGTGGTGTGCATAACATTCATCGTTCACTTACAGGGATACACAAAAGAATTCGGTTACAGTATGGTTTAAGAAGAATGATTTCTGGAAGTGAGTTTTAAATTCTGATACATGTTTTTAAATTAAACTAAGTTTTTGCCTATTACTTGCTGTGCACAAATTCTGTAGATAATATACAAGGCAGCCCGAAAGATCTCGAATACATTTCCGTTTATTAACAGAAACTGCTAGAGGGGAATTTACAACTGCGCTATGCGTTTTCTATAACTGAATTAAATTATAGCATAGTCTGTAGTATACATACAACTCTATATATCATATACAGGGATGCACAAAATAATTGGAATACTTTTCCGTCTATTGGGGGTAATTGCTGGCGTTGGGTTTTCAAATGTGTTATAAGTTTTCCAAATTATTCAGTTAGACATCATATTTCACTTTATTGAACGGGGAAGTATTGTCAAAGCATTCTGGAAGGGTTTGAAAGTGTTTTATAATCTGTATGCTTGACGCATGATTTTTCCTTCTTGTTTAAATATATAAGGGTTTTTTCCCCTTATTTTTTTAAGAATGGACATCATAGTCTTGCATAGTCTTTGCATAGTCTTGTTCAAAGCTCCAATGTGCTACATGTCTACATAAGCTAAATACTAAACATAGATTTTTGTAGAAGTAAAAATGATTAAATCATGTTTCACTCAAATACTTCATCAAATACCTTAACATTTTTTGCTTCTTCTAATAATAGTGAAAGCGATTCATTGTCTATCAAATTTCTTTGCGGGACACATAATAAGTCAAATCGCCGGTTTAAATGCTTTTTTCGGGATCTAATATAATTGATTCGAGTTAGGAATGACCTTTCAAAAGTGGATCACGTGACATATCCATCGGAAAGGAATACACATGTTGGCAAAATACCATCCATCACTCCGTATAACGACAGTGTTACGCCTGAATCAATGAATGGAAAGGGATCATGTAGTTACAACCTGAGCACGGAAATAAAAATAGCGTGTGACGTATCTGAAACCATCGAATCAAAACGGAATGATACAATTCTGCAGGATTTTTATTTTATTTTTTAAATGGAACTCACTTTTCGTTTTCTGTTTAGTTTATAAAAATGCAACCAGCCGTTTATTTAAGTATGTATGTATATGCACTAGAGTCCTAGGAAGCAGAATTTTAAGAGTAAGAGTAAATAAGATTTCAAGTAGTTTCACGATATTTAAGTCTTATGAATTGTAGCGCTAAATACGCTTTTTTCAGGTGAATTTTATTATTTTTTTTATTATTATTACTAGAGTAAAGTTACAAACCGAATTTTGATTGAAGTTAAGGGACTAAAGTTAGAACTTTGTAACCGTTGTGAGGTAGATGGAAAAAGCAAATAAAGAGTAACTGCAGTCCTGAATGGGTCGGATTGTACCTACTCCGAACCCAACAGTATTGCTTAAAGTCAATCCTAAATTCTTACCGAATCCGACAAAAAAAAAAAAAAAAAAAAAAAAAAAAGGCTAACCCTGAATTTGACACACTTCAACTTTATGCCGACCCAAACCCAAACCAAAGAAAGTTAATCCATAGTTTAATACAATTACGGAAAATAGTCTATAATTATATCTCTAATATCGATTTTATCTTTTTGGTATAAAAATGAACACATGTACACTCATTAATATTCAAGTATATAATACTTTTCATTTAAAAAATATTAAGGACTTACTTTTGAAAAATCGGGTGAACCCAAACCCGCTCGGATGAGTTAAAACTCGACCCGAAACCGAACCAAGCCCGGAATATTTAAAATCAACCCGACCCGTACCACGAATTGGGCCGAGTTGGGGAGAAATCGATGCTGGATCCCATGCAGGGCTCTAATATGCATTGCATATATACAGGGTGTCCACGTATAACCTGACCGACCTTTATTTTCGCAACCGTTGGTCCTAGATGCATACTTCCAATTACAAAAATGGTTTAAATAAGGTAAAGAATTATTTTTAAAGCGATTTGGGTCAAGAAAAACATTTATTAAAAAAATACGAAATTTAAATTTTTATATGGTATCCCGGTCCTATAAGTGATATTTAGTAAAAATTTACTGTGACACTAACAAGTAAGACAAAAAAAGTCCCATTCATCTAACATTAAAATTGACCGGGTTATGAAACTTTGAAATGCATGACTTATACCACTTTTTTGCATCTCAAAACAGATGATTTCGGCCATGCTTTCACGGGTCGTATATAAAGTACTTACACTTATTTCAAGGTATCTGCGCTTTAAAAGAAATCGTTCAACTATTACGATTGAGTTAATTTTTATTAGTTAAGTTTCAGATTAATTAAAATAATTGTATTTTAACATATGTTTTATTTTGAAAGTATTTGAGGCTATGATTTCTTTTAACAAAAATTATGTTATTTTCATAAGGTTTTATTTAACTTGCAACGATCGTCTTTCCAGTTTAAAATTTGTTCTCGAACTTTAACTCACTTTCAAATGTCCGATCGAAGTTAAATTTTACATACTGACTTAAATCCGATGACAATGTAATATTATTATGATTTTAACGCTTACTATCTTATACATACTTATATTAGAGGATAACACAAAAAAATTGGGATGGATTATCATCAACAAGTTTAAGAAAGAGTTTTAGATTAGATAACATAAACCTGCGATGGTTGTGTTTTTTTGATGGATTTATAACCATCTCAGATATCATTAACTGATTTCAAAACAGGAAGCAGTTCAAGGACATAAACATTTGAGCACGCAAATAAATACATTAAGTGACAATAAATCATTCTATAATGAACAGACTTTTCTATTTTAGACAAATCATCCTACTCAAGATAAACAATGATATTAATATGTGAAATATGTTCGCGAAATTAGTTTTAATATCAACCCACGCATGCTGCAGCTGTCTGACGTCATCAAAAGAACTCTGATTCAAAAAAACTATTTTTATTATTAAGCTGAGTTGCCCTTTTTATCTCAATAGAGAAAGATGTAATAATTTTAATCTGTTGCTGCAAAAGGCAGCTGTATGTAAAATGTTACTGGAAATTATTAAGTCAAAATTTTAATATAATTATCTATAACAAAAGTGATCAGTCTCAGGTGTGGACTCAATATAAATAATATACTTCATTAACCAATATTTATGTTTTCAACACTTTAGCTCAGAAATAAATGGATTAACGCAGTTAAAAATGTGCATCAACCTGAAGTAGTAGGAATACTGATGCTGAAGAAAGATAAAGGTAAGAAATTACCTATATTATTATATCAATTGTATTTTCATGGCCAGAATGATATATATTGATTATTTATTTATCTAAGTATTAGCGCGCGTAACCTACAGCGTAGAGCAGAGGCGGCTTTTTTGCCAACAAACGATTACGAGACTGAGAAAGTCTCATATTTTAGTAGATAAATAATATTTGAAAAAAAAAAAAACTACTGGCCATAGATGTGTGCACATTAAAATGAAATTGAAAATTATTGAAAATATAGTTAATTATTTGATGATGAAATAAATATTGTGCATTTTTTTGTTGATATATATAAAATGTTAAACAATTGAAGAAAAACTAGATATATATAAGAAGTTTTATATAAAATAATAAAAGAGCAATTCCTCTTTAATAACAAAACTTAAATAACTAGTAAAATGGCCGCATCACGTGAGATACAGCTTGTAGAAAAACTTAACGCAAGCAATTACAGTAATTGGAAATTTAAAACTGAAATGTTACTGATTAGAGAAGATTTATTCAACGTAATAACCGAAGATAGGCCCACGCCAGTCACGACTGATTGGGAAAAGAAAGACAGGAAGGCAAGAGCCATAATTAACCTATCAATTGACGATTCACAAATTGTTCATGTTAAGGGGCTTAACACAGCTAGAGACACTTGGAACGCACTTAAAACCATACACGAACGGGCGAACCTCTCTAGTAAATTATTTTTGTTAAGAAAGCTCTATGGAGCCAAGCTCCAAGAAAACGGAAACTTAATCAAACACGTAACATACATTCTAGAATTAATTGACAAACTTTCAGCGATCGGGGAAACAATTAGCGACTCCCATCTTTCAGCTTTATTGCTGTGTTCGCTACCCCCTAGTTATAATACGTTAATTACTGCCCTTGAATCGCGAAATGAGGACGAGCTCACACCACAATTTATTAGAAGTAAATTAACAGATGAGTACAACAGAAGGGTTGAAAACACAGACCAGGGTGAAAATTCATCAAAAGCGTTTAAAACGCAGAAAAGATTTCCTAATGATAACTTTAAAAAAGATAAACAGTGCACGTATTGCAAATTGAGAAATCACACGTACAGAGAATGTTGGCATTTGAAAAATCGAAACAATCACCCAAATACACAAAAACAACAAACATACAAAAATAAATATTACTCATCATCGTTGTGTTATCAACAATCGGATAACCAGATAGGAAACACTGACCGCGAATCAGTAAACACGAGAAATTATAGAACGGAAACAAAACCAGATAAAGGCAGCGACGCAGCCTTTCTAATAGACAAAGCAGGAAAACAAACCTGGATTATCGATTCTGGTTCATCTTCACATATCCTAAATAATAAAAATGAGTTTACTAAGTTAAATGACACAGAAAAAACAGCCGTCATAATTGCCAACGGAAAAACTCTAAACTCGTTAGGTACCAGAGAAACTACATTCACGACAAAAACATCCGATGGAGGCATAAATAAAATTACGTTAAAAGAAGTGTTATATGTACCGGAGCTAGAATCTAATTTAATTTCAGTTAGTAAAGCCACAAAGAATGGATATAAATTATTATTTGATAAAGATAAATGCACGCTGTCACGAAATGGGAAAATCTATTTGGAGGCAAAAATGAAAAATAACCTATACGAAGTTGAATTATTAGAAAATGCAGATAGGAATATAGTAAATATGGCACATGAATGCAAAAGTAAAGACTGCCTGGAACTTTGGCACAAACGCCTAGGGCATAGAAATTATAATTCCATAAAGGAAATGGTTAAAGACGACTTAGCCTACGGCATAAAATTAAATAATTGCAATCATGGAACAACATGCGAAACATGCATACAAACAAAAACAAGCGATGCTCCCTATCCCAAAACAGTGTATAGAAACAAAACAGGTAGAGTACTCGATCTAGTGCACACGGACGTATGCACAGCGATAGGAACCCCCACAATAGGTGGTAAAACAATGTTTGTAACTTTCATTGACGACTACTCTAGATTTACCGTAATATACTTATTAAAACATAAAGATGAAGTACAGGATAAACTAATCGACTATATAGCTATGGTTCGAAACCAGTTCGGGATATATCCGAAAGCAATAAGATCCGATAACGGGGGAGAGTACATAAATAGAGGGATAGAGGATTACTTAAGAAAAAGGGGCATTAAACATCAATTAACAGTGCCGTATTGTCCGAGCCAAAATGGCATTGCAGAAAGGAAAAATAGGTCGCTATTAGACATGACTAGAAGCCTACTGAGAGAAGCAGATCTGCCACAAAGATTTTGGGGAGAAGCAATTAACACCGCGAATCATTTACAAAATCGCTTACCAACAAAATCGACAAATAAAACCCCATTTGAGCTATGGTTTAATCGCAAACCGAGTTTACACTATTTGCGAACATTCGGGTGCAAAGCCTACGTATATGTGAATAAACAACATCGAGGAAAATTGGACGACAGGGCTCAGGAAGGGATTTTTGTAGGATACGATAACAACTCAAAGGGATATCGCATATACACAAAACAAAATAAAATTGTAATTGGCAGAACAGTGAAATTCATGGAAAATAGTAAAATTAACCTAAAAGAAAGCAAAGAGACAGAGAACTCATATGACGACAAAAATTACATTGAAACAGAGCTAAACAACACAACCGAAGAACCAACCGAGTCCAAACAACCGACCAATGAACCAAGAAGATCCGAAAGAATGAACAGGGGGATACCACCAGACAGATATGTCTGTTATGTAAAAAATAATGATACAATAGAACCTAGTAGTTGGAATGAAATACTGGAAATAAATAATCCCAGAGAAAAAGAAAATTGGCTTAAAGCCACACAAGCGGAAATAAATTCGTTGAGAAAACACAATACATGGGAATTAGTGGATCCTCCACCTAACAAAAAGGTTATAGGTTGCAAATGGACATTCAAAAAGAAATTAGACAGTCACGGAAACACTCAAAAGTACAAAGCACGTTTGGTAGCCAAAGGGTTTAGCCAAAAATACGGGGAAAACTATGACGAGACTTTCGCCCCAGTAGTGTCACAAACAACTGTGCGAACTTTTTTGGCAGCAGCCGCATATAAGAAGTTGAACGTGAGACACATAGACATAGACACAGCTTTTCTATACGGTGAGTTAGAAGATGAAGTCTATATGAAACAACCGGAGGGTTACATTGAGAAAAATAAAGAAAACAAAGTCTGCAAATTGAAAAAATCCATCTATGGACTTAAACAGGCAGCGAGAACTTGGAATAAAAGAATAGAACAATCTTTAAAAAAATTGAATTTCCAACAAAGCACAGCGGACTCATGTCTATACACACGAAAAGAAAACAACATCACAACGTATATAATAATTTACGTAGATGACTTATTAATAGGCGGTGAAAACGAATCAATTGAAACAATAATAAAAGCTTTAAAGCAAGAATATGAATTAAAAGATCTTGGGGAAGTATCCCACTATTTAGGCATGGAAATAAGAAAAACCCAAACCGGATACAAATTAAATCAAAGGTTAAAAATAGAAGAACTAGCAAGAAAATTCAACTTAGAAAACGCAAAACCAATAAGCACTCCCATGGATGCCGGTTTTCACAAATTAGAGGACGACGAAAACTTAATGCCTAACAACACAAAATTCAGACAAGCAATAGGATCATTGTTATATATAGGAACAACTACACGTCCAGATATATCAGTCGCCGTTAACATCCTCAGCAGAAGATGTGAAACTCCACGTTTTAAAGATTGGAACGCTGCGAAACGCGTAATTAGTTATCTAAACATCACAAAAAACCTGAACCTCACATTAAATACAAACCAAGAACCACAACTCATCGGTTTTTCTGACGCTGATTGGGCAGGAGACACAAAAACCAGAAGATCGACTACTGGAAACCTTTTCATGCTGGGAAATAGTCCGATACAATGGTACTCAAAAAGGCAAAATTGCATTGCCTACTCATCGGCAGAAGCTGAATTCGTTGCTGCAGCTAGTGCAGGACAGGAAATGGCATGGCTAATAAAACTATTAGCAGACCTGGACTTACATCAAAATTTACCAGTAAAACTGTACGAAGACAACCAGAGCTGCATCAAGATGGTGGAGAACGAAAAATTCTCAAAACGAACAAAACACATAGACGTTCGATATCACGCGATAAAAGAAATGAAAGAAGACGGTATACTAGACCTTCGTTACTGCCCAACACAAGACATGACAGCAGACGCCCTGACCAAGCCACTGGGCAAACCACAGTTTGTGAAACATCGAGAATCTATGCAACTATTACATGATGCATCCGAGATGGTTAAGGAAGGGTGATGGATTTATAACCATCTCAGATATCATTAACTGATTTCAAAACAGGAAGCAGTTCAAGGACATAAACATTTGAGCACGCAAATAAATACATTAAGTGACAATAAATCATTCTATAATGAACAGACTTTTCTATTTTAGACAAATCATCCTACTCAAGATAAACAATGATATTAATATGTGAAATATGTTCGCGAAATTAGTTTTAATATCAACCCACGCATGCTGCAGCTGTCTGACGTCATCAAAAGAACTCTGATTCAAAAAAACTATTTTTATTATTAAGCTGAGTTGCCCTTTTTATCTCAATAGAGAAAGATGTAATAATTTTAATCTGTTGCTGCAAAAGGCAGCTGTATGTAAAATGTTACTGGAAATTATTAAGTCAAAATTTTAATATAATTATCTATAACAAAAGTGATCAGTCTCAGGTGTGGACTCAATATAAATAATATACTTCATTAACCAATATTTATGTTTTCAACACTTTAGCTCAGAAATAAATGGATTAACGCAGTTAAAAATGTGCATCAACCTGAAGTAGTAGGAATACTGATGCTGAAGAAAGATAAAGGTAAGAAATTACCTATATTATTATATCAATTGTATTTTCATGGCCAGAATGATATATATTGATTATTTATTTATCTAAGTATTAGCGCGCGTAACCTACAGCGTAGAGCAGAGGCGGCTTTTTTGCCAACATTTTTTAACTTTTATAATTACGTTTTATGTATTTTTTAACGCTGAATAAAAAAATTACCTTCACTTTTAACCATCATATCAGGATTTTTTGCAAATCGTAAATTTTAAGGTTAAAAAATAGCGAAAAATCTGATATTATAAAATAGATGTAAGACTTTTTTATTCAGTTTAATTTTATTTAATTCAATAATTTATTCAAATTTTTGGCTTATACTGGGTTTCTTACAGCTAAACAGCTCAGAGGTCCGATGAGGTTGGGAGGGGAGGGGAGATCAATTTTAACTTTAAGCTTTTTAACTTTGAAATTTGCGATTTGAGAAAAATCCTAACGTGATGATTTAAAATGAAGGTCATTTTCGGATTCAGCACTAAAAAATACAGAAGAATCAATTTTCAAAAGATAAAAAACATGGCACAACCCAAAATTTGAAAGACAGTGTAATCTAACAGTATTTTAAAATCTGTATCATTTTGTAAAGAATTGAGGCTGTTGTTTTTCATCCTTTTATTTAACAAAAATTCTGTTTTTTTTTTTTTTTTTTTTTTTTTTTTAATCCTCTTATATGTACAGTACAAATTGTATATTTTGCATTAATATGTCAGAATGATTATAGATTTCACAATTATATTAGATTGCAATGTTAATTTTTCTCTCAACTATTTTTTTTATATATCTGACGATTATTTAAATTTCTACTACATTTGTGAATGACCCCTATTTCGCAGCAAAAAATATACTCCAACTTTAAACAGCTATTATTCGGTCAATTTTAATGTTAGATGAATGGGACTTTTTTGTCTTACTTGTTAGTGTCACAGTAAATTTTTACTAAATATCACTTTTAGGACCGGGGTGCCGTATAAAAATTTAAATTTCGTAATTTTTTAATAAATGTTTTTCATTTTACCAAATCGCTTTAAAAATAATTCTTTACCTTATTTAAACCATTTTTGTAATTGGAAGTATGCATCTAGGACCAACGGTTGCGAAAATAAAGGTCAGTCAGGTTATACGTGGACACCCTGTATATACTGGGCCCCATAAATCCGTTTAGAATTTTGAAAAAATCATAAAAATCTAAAAGACTGTCATATTGGAGTGCGGTTTGCATCATAAGATATGTCAAAAAATCCCAGTTTTTGTAACAAAAGAAAACAAGAACGAAAAACCATGCATCGGGCGTAGATTATGAAACACTTTCCAACACAAACAGAATATTATTAAGAAATTTAATTTTATCACGCAATAAAATGAGGTATCTAAATAAAAAATTTTAAAAAACCCATAAAAGTAAAAATCCATTTTCAGCAATTGCTGTCCATACCCGTTAATTTGTGCGGAATTTTTCGTATAGCCGTATGATCAATAGAACAGCGCGTAAACAATCGCATCAAAACGGAATTATACAATGCTGCAGGAGTTTTCTTTTCTTTCTTTCTTTCTTTCTTTTTTTTTTTTTTTCTTTTTTTTTTTTAATGATACTCATTTTTCGGTTACTGTTTAGTTTATAAAAATGCAACCAGCCATTTACGTAGGTATGTGTATGTTACGGTCAATATGATTAGTCGGTCATTATTAATAATAAACGGTTATTATTAATAATGGCCGGTTATTATTAATAATTCGCAATGAAGTTCGGTCAATATGATTAATTAAGCATAGTACCGAATATGTCATTTACTGAAACTCCTACTATCATTACTATATGTATCTAACAAAAATAATTGTTAACAGACAATAATACTCAATCAAAAAACGTGTCCTATTAATAGGACGCCAGGGCCGAATGGGGTTAATTTTAAAATTGCTGTATGATATATATAGCTAAAACACGACAAGGCCAAATATTTCTATCACCTGAATCATATTGCCTTGGAAAGACAATGGACGTTTTTTTGTGTCAAATGAATAGGGGAGTTTCAAAATTTAAACATTCATAATTCCTAAACATATCTGCCCGAATAACTTCCCGCTTGGTATCCTAAGGTAAAATATTTCGACAAATCCGAATATTATGTCAAAATTAAGTGTTCCTATTAAAAATTTCAAAGTTTGACACAATTTCATTATGAAGATGACCCATTAAGATTATTTTGTAAACATAAATTGAAAGAAGACATAATTTCTAGTCGAAGGGCTATTTCCATTTTTTTTTTCTTTTTTGATAATGTGGGGATTAAAATGTATAGGGGTTTTAATTTTTTTTTTTTGGGGGGGGGGCGACTGTACCTTTGCAATGTATTTATTAACACAAAAAAACAGGCATTACTTCATCAAAAAAAAATTGTAATTTTGCAAAAAGCTAATGAATAAAATGTTTTTCACTTTTCCCTTTATTACATAATAGCATTTAATCCCTACAGCTAAACTCGATATTTTATATAACTTATATTTATGTCCTCATAGTTCGCTATATTTAGCTTAAAACGATTCTCAAATCATATTTATCCTCGTTTTTTCCTTGATCGTGAAATTCGTTAAAAGCTTCAATGGTAAGATCTGTATTGTTTTCAACACTGAAGCAGTAAAAACAGTAATAAATTCAACAAATTTTCCGATCTGCACTTGAAAGTCACGAGATCTCTGTGTCACCAGGCTAATAACCTCAAATTGAAATATATATTGCTAGAGCACGACAAGGCCAAATATTTATATCATCTGAATCACAATTCCTTGGAAAGACAATGGACGTTTTCTTGTCTTTGCCACCATAAGCCATTCTAATGAAATATCACGTTGACCGTGGCCTTAGAATGAGTGTATTTTGGCAAAATTATTTTATGGCATACAGCATATTTGATGTTTTCTACTGTGTAAATTCATGCATTTCTATTTCTTCCCATGAGACAACACAGAATAAAACCATTGTTTGATAGTCAGCGTACATTCACCTGAAAGAATTTTGACCTGCATGAGTGTTTTATTATTTATAACATTCAAAATAACCTATTACTCTAACATACACAAAATATTTTTTCCAATCAGTTTTATAACATAAATAAGAATATACCCTTATAGAATTAATCAGTATAGTTTTGAAACTTTTATGCCTGGCATACCCCTTGGAGAATAAGATGCACCTCGAGTCTCTTTTTTTTTCATCTTTGTAAGATTAATTGATTAAAAAAAAGACGCAAAAAAAAACAGAAACTATATACGAATAAATATAACTTTTATTTTACATTTAATTTAAGCGTTATATTTGGCAAGTTATTTAAAGTGAAATAGAATCATTAGCAATATTCACCAAATCGATGATCAATATTTTGTCTTAAAAACAATCAATGATGGAAAGCTTTTTTCTCATAAATAATAACCTCTAAATGGCAACAAATACACAGCTACAATACTCGATAACTCAACTCCGCTCTTAGTTTCCGAACCATAGAATAGACCATATTGAGTTTTTTCGACGGGGCGAACCGCTTGTTGGTAGTCTACAGTATCTCATTGCGTACCTCCTTGACGAGTGGTGGCAAACCTATGACACGTGTGCCACAGATGGCACGTGGCATATTACTTTCGGCACGGCATAGATTCGTGTTCTAATTCAAAATATAGTTAAATTGCACAAAATGCATTAACTTATACTGTCTGAGTTTGTCTGAATTAGATTAGTTGCCATAGAGATTGGAGAAACTTAAATGCAACTTAATAAATACCAATCTAGCACAATATTAGCTCAAAACATTTTCTGACTATTGAAGGATTGGGAGATTATCGGAATGGAAAGATTATAAGGCATTATAAGCGAAAATATCGATGTTAATATTTTGACAACATAGAATTCAATTCCAGGCTCGCAGAATTAAAAAAGCAGGCACTTGCCATTTTGACAATATTTTCTCCGCGTCATTTCTTTTGGAAATAAGTAATATAAAAAACTCAAGTAGAAACTTCTTGTCAAATGACTCCAATACAGATACTCTTAAAAATAACTAAGTACTACGCTGATATTAATTATTTGGCATCTAAGATGCAATAACAGAAATAGCATTGTAAATTACTTTCTGAAGTATAACATCAAATATTACCCATATTTCTTAATCCTAAAATCAAATATTTCAGAAATTTTGATACATTATTATTTAATCCGGTAACTTTTTTGTTTTATTGGCACGTCATAATTACGTAAAATATTTTTTGTAAAAAATTATTACAGAGATGTGAAAATGCTTTTCGTCTCTGCCCTAGAACATCTTCACGTACACCGAAGGGGCACTCGCACTCCACTTTGGACAATACTGGAATAAAAGATGGAGAGTAGCTCATAAGACTTACTCTGTTGAATGTAGTTTCCGGCCATCCTCTGTAAAAAAAATGTGGTGGTTGTTATTTTAAACTAATAACGTTGTGTTAACACTTAAAATTTATTATGTTACTGGCTGAACCGCCCGCTGTTTCCCGGGCCCGTGATAATAACCTTAAACAGAACTCAAGTTTGTATGTTTTTTTAAAGAAGCTGCACAAAGGGCCCCAAGAAGGAGATTAACATTCAAAATTGGTGGTAGCTGAAGTCCGAGAAATTTTTTTGTCGTTCAGGTAGTAGCTGGAAGTCCTAAGAAATTGTTAGAAAAAGAAAGCTAGTGAATCGGAAAATTTTTAAGGGATCTATAGTAGGGGGCCCAAAAAAGCCAACTCATAGTTTTGAGCAAGGCCCTAACAGGAAAACATCTTAAAAGATCTAGTATTTAGTGCTTTAGATCTCCAATTAGTTGAAATTAAGTATAGGGCATAAATTAATCATTAGAATAAAATTTTAAAGAAATACTTAAAAAGGGGCCCTAAAGCCCCAGTAAAAATATGAGGGTGTTGGCCGGGGACAGGAGTCCAATACCCAACTTTAAGGTTATGCATTGAGAGAGTGGCACAATTACGGGGGTAATAAATGCATGGCGCACAAAAAGTTCAAGGGGCCAGGGTTCTAACTCGAATGTAGAAAGGGGTGAATAACTAAATAGAGAAAAGGCCCCAAAAATAAAGAAGATCGGATTAAAAGGGGCAAGTTATTAACAATTTGGGGAACAAGAAATTCAAGGAAACCAGGGTCTTAACTGGAATGTAGAAATAGTGGAATAGCTATATGGACAAAGAGGACCCCAAAACTAAGAAGATCGGATAAAAAGGGGACAAATTATTAACAATTTAGGACACAAAAACTTAAAAGGGCTCAGGGGGCCTAGATTTTATCCGAGAAATTTTTTTGTTCTTCAAGTAGTAGCTGGAAGTCCTAATAAGTTGTCAGAAAAAAAAGCTAGTGAATCGGACGATTTTTAAGGGAGTTATAGCAGAGGGCCCAAAAGGCACCAACTGATAGTTTTGAGCAGGGCCCTAAGAGGAAAACATGTTAAAATTTCCTAGTACTTAGCGCTTTAGATCTTCAATGAGTCGAAATTAAGCATAGGGCATAAATTAACCATTAGAATACAATTTTAAAGAAATGCTTAAAAAAGGACCCTGAGGCGCCAATAAAAATATGACGGGGCCAGGCTCGTAAATAGAATATAGAAATGGGAAAGTAACTAAGTAGAGAAAGGTCCCCAAAACGAGAAGATCGGATTAAAAAGGGGCAAGTTATTAACAATTTAGGAAAGAAAAACTTCAAGGGGTCGCGTACCGGGGCCCAAGGGGCCAGGGTCTTAACTGGACAGTAAAAATGGGGGGAAAGCTAAATGGAGAAAGGGAACCAACAAGGAAGAAGATCGGATAAAAATGGGGCAAGTTATTACCAATTTAGGGCCAAAACCTTAAAGCGGCCTTAAGGAGACCGGGTCTTAAAAAAAAATAAAATCTGAGTCTCAGGTGCATCAGGACCTACCTTGGACTATCTGCACCCAAGTTCTCATACTTCTACGTGCGGTAGATTTCGTTAGCCATCGAACACACACAGAGAGAGAAACAACTTTCTTTTATTAGTATGTTTTATGTATGTATGTGTTACTTGTTAATAATAATTGATCTCTGTGATAGTTACTTCTTAAGTATTGTGTCATCGTAAAATGTTTCCTGTTAAAATGCAATTGCTCCATTACAGGGTCGTAACCAGATGGGGACAGGTTAGGCTGAAACCAGAGCTGGCTTTTGGCTAACCTTAGCAATTTAGCTAATCATTAAAGAAAAACTGTATAGCCAAATAATAATTTAAAAAATCATAATAGATTCGTCGTGAAACTCTCGTGATTCTAAAATCGTTCTTTAAACTTCATAAAAATTACTTCTTAGATAAATTAACTTCTTTTATCTATTTCAATGACTGTTCCAATATTTTTTAATTTTTAGAATATTGATTTTAAGAAATAATAATTTCTAGAAACTGAACTATTGCTTATAGAATTCAATAAAACAAGTGCATTACAGATACGGTTAAAAAAAAAAAAACTCGCCCGATATATTTCTAAATAGTTTTATGAAAGAAAACGCGAGTTAACTCTGGATTCGGGATAGCAAATTAATGGATTAAATCAAAATAAATAAATAAATATTTATTTATTTATTTATATGAACAAGTTCTGAAAAATATGGAAACACATATAAGTTACACAGAAAACTTTTAATCGTAGAATAACATCACTGAGAGAGTCACCAAAAGAAAGAAAAAACTTGCAATTTGATTACTTCAATCTTTTGATTTTTTCGCCAAATTAAACATTTTATCGCGATTTGGCCCAATGCCGATCGGCAGCGAGAACCCTGGCTGAGTCACCCCTAGCAACTTCTTGAGTTTCCTCTAGACTTCATAATATTTTAATAATAATATCATATATATTACATTTAATAAAAAAAAAATAGAAATTAGAAGTTTTATGGCAGGGGGGCTTGCTCTTTACTTCTGTAGGTTATTTATCCTTATAGTGGAGGGGGAGAATTAAGTTGTGAATTAGACCCACCAAGAAATTTCAAAGTACCCTCCCTCGCCCTCCTGTCCCTCCCTCTTTGACATTGTCTGCTGTTTATGGCCCTGCTGCAATTTTGTAATGTTCCGATTTTCTATTTGAAAAACTTTTCTGTACATCTCTTTTAATAGCCTGTTTTTATTATTACCTTTTTATCCTTTTATATGAACTATTCTACTTTTACATGGAAAAAATGCATTTGTATTTATTTTTATTAATTTATTATTTTTTTATGAATAAAATATTACATAAACAATTTTTTTTTAAACTGTTGTGATCCATCCATATTAGTTATTTTTGGATTATCAAATCGCTTGGAATTTATGAATTGATTGATTTGTGATTATCGTATGCACTTTAATATGTAATTCCGCAACACTTTGTTCTATTTTGATGATGATTTTTTTTTTTATGTTAAAGGATATATTTTCCTAATAATCCAGTCTGGTGTTTTTTTTGTTTTTTTTTTTTGTTTCTTTTAATCAAATTAACTTTTCTAATGTTTCATAAGTGTTATTTTTTTTTCATGAAACTACTGAAATAACTATGAATTTTGATAACATTACGAATTTCCCTTTTGAATTGACCATTGTACAATACATTGAGGTTTATTATTATTTAAGATCCGAATTGTGCAATATTTTAATTTAATTAAAGATTGAAAATTAATAATTAAATATTTAATCATTATTAAGGATTAACCAATTAAAATTTGTTTCAGTCATAGGATAAAATGTTAATGGTTAAAATTAATTTCAGTTGCATCTCTTGATCAAAGATTAAATCAATCTTTAATCAAATTCATTGTTCATAATTAACGATTACTGATTAAAAAAACATTTATGTATTTTGGGTCAAGTTTTCACAAAGTGATGACATGTATTCAATTATACTTAATTGCATTATTTTCTCTAACAGTTCGGAAGGCTACACGAGGCTTAATGTTTCGTTTATCTTTAGAAACTATCTGAGCAAAATATGACCGTAGCACTTTAACCCTTTCCGACACAGTGGTCCCACTCCGGGTACACCTAATTTTAATTCCAAACTTGCATACGGCACCAAGAATATTTTAATAAAATTTTGTTTCTAGAATGAAAGCTTAAAATAAGGAGTTCGTATTTTCTAAAAAAGTCGTTTGTAAATTCCGGTGTCAGTCAGCAATTTCTCATTTTACGAACAGGCTTTGTCTGTGCCGGAAAGGGTTAAAATCAACCAATAAATGAACTTTAAATAGCCTGATTTTTTTTAAAAATAATTTTAAAATACTACACGAGTTGCAATTTTCTAACAGAGCGAAAAAGTGTCCAAGCCAGGATTTGAACCAGAGAACTTTGATGTAAACTGTCAATGCTCTCCCAGCTGAGCTATCCTGGACAAATATGGAGGACATTATTCACCCAGAAAACCTTGTTAATTATGACATGTGATCTGATAACTGAATCAGCTCAATAGAATAAATCGCATGCAATGGGACTCCAAGCAAACGCTGGATACGTAATTACACTATATTACTTTTAACACAATTAATCTAATTGGCATATAAATCACACAGTTGGTGATTTATTTTCCAACTAATCAAAAAATGTGTGATTTATTCAGTAAATTTTTTGCGAATTCAATAAAATTTTCAATAGAATTTCCGATAATTTTATTTTATTTATGTATAGTGAAAGTTCTTACTATTGGACTACGTCATATTGTTAACCTTGTGCTACTAACCTACTACCTTTCATTAATAGGATTAACATAAAGTATCTTTTTATCATTTTTCTTTTAATATTTACCAGTATATTTTTGTAGCGTCAATAAGAAAAATATTTTAGTATCAATAAAGTGATTATTAATATTTTGAGTGTTTTAATTGATTTTTCACTGCGTACTATTAATTAATAGTTATTCTGTGATAAACTTTAATAATTACATGAATGTCGCAGGGGCCCGCTTTTAAAGCCTTTTCGACCCTAGCCCTTTAAACTGACACCAGAAAAGTACAATATAAATAACTTGTTACATACACCCATAAACGGAGATAAAATAGTTTGTAGATTTTTGCAAGATAAAAACACCAGAACATGTTTCTAACTTCCAAAACATTTCCAAGTTCATGCATGTGTGCGTAATTATTTCTAATAAACTTTATCTTGCTTTAAAGGACGCGAAAATTACGCAAACGTTGCCATGCTAATAAATTTAAAATGAACTTTATGTTTAAAATTCAGGTAAAGTAACTGTAGAAAAAAAGAACAATTAATTAAGCTGCGAAAAATACATAAACCGGAAAACGCGAGCCACAAAAGAAATTAATGGGGTAAATTTTATGAATAATTTGTCAAGTTTCTCTTAGAATATATACTGAAAATAACTTTCTCTTATCATGCGGTTCAAATCTATCGTTACTTTTTCAGTAAATCAATATTGTTGCAGTGCTATCAATTTTGTACAATATTTCATCAATATTAGGTGTTTACTTGTTAGTAATAACTTATAATTATTTTAGTAATATTGATATAACATTACACTAATAATTGTAGTGGAAACATATGTAAAGATGTTTACATAGAATAGTTGGGAATATAATAAATTATAACACTTTGTAATTATATATTTCTTTTAAATGTAATTTAACAACATAATACACAGTAAAATTACTTTAATTAGGTTGTTTGACATGTTTCGGCTCACTCTAAGCCATTTTTAAAAACAAATGAGAATATTCCATAATTGCACGGTCTTTGAAGTTATTATTTAAAATGCTATCATTTAATTTCCATGTACTTTTTTAAAAATTACACATGTAATAACAATAAAAGATAACGTGCGTAATTTTTAAAAAGTACATGAAAATTGAATAATAGCATTTTAAATAATAACTTCAAAGACCGTGCAGTTATGGAATATTCTCATTTGTTTTTGAAAATGGCTCGGAGGAAACCGAAACATGTCAAACAACCTAATTAAAGTTCTTTTACTGTGTATTATGTTGTTAATTTACACCTTTTAGCATTTAAAATAAATATAGAATAGTTGGGTTTAAGTTGGAAAAGGTGTAAATAAATTGCCAATTTCGCATAATCACATTATTGTATTGTAGTATTATTGAATCCATTTTTAACACTATTGTGTCAATATTACTCCAATTATGAAATATACGGTCAATGCTGCCAATAAATTTTTATCCAACGTTGTTGAAATGTTCGTGTAACTCTGAAAATATTACAATGCCTATGTAAAATGTAAATTCAAAATCTTACGTGAGTATAAAAAATATTATAATATATTTTTTTCATTTCCTACGCATATCATGCATAGATGTCAACTGCTGCGATTGGTTGACACCAATAAATCCGAATAGAAATTTTCTCTTAATTTAACAGAAAAATTCTTCTACGATTAATTAAGGCAAAGATTTTTTTTTTTCGAAATTAGTGCTGCTAAAAAGTCAGTTGGTAGTTATGATGCAGTTTGTAGCTATATGATCGTAAAAATGATGATGAACAAAATGATGACAAATGATGACAAAAAAAATGATGACGTTTACAAATGCGATTGTTTTTTCTACGCCAAACAGCGCTGCAAAATTCACCATGGAGATCTTGCTTTGCGAATGATTACCTCCATGGTTTAATAATTTTATGACTCATAATGAACGAATCTCCTGCGTTTATTTACTCTAATGGATTGAGATATTCGGCTTTTAACCTAATTTCCACTCAAGTTATCTCAGAATCTATATATTTTTTAACGTAACTCATCTCTGAGGCAAACAATTTTTTTGAACAATCTTTCTAAAAATGAAACTTTTATGTAATTTTATATTAATATATAATTTTGAATAGAAATGGCCGCCTGGCATATGAAAAAAGAAGTTGTTTGCTCGTATTTGTTTTCCTCACTCACATGAGTTGCGCTTTTACTATATAGATTACGTATGATAGGATTTAATATATTAAAGAAAACTTTTATTAATATCTTTTTAAGTTTTGATTCGATTTTCATAAAATTTGGAATGACTCGACAAAATTCTGCAACGATAATATATATTAAATTACAAACCATTCGGCTGGGTAGTTTTGGCGCTGTTATGAGCGGACGGACGGACCAGATGACGACTATAGGTGCTACGTATTATATAATTACGAAAGCACCTAAAAAGGATTAAAATTAAAGATTGACAAGTTAAAATTTATTGCTTTTCACGAACACAGAGTTTGCTGGAAAACTAGTCTCATCTTATACATATATTAAGGCTGTTCTCAAAATCTTTGCTCAACTATGCAAAACTTCCTGACACATTTTCTGACTCGTTTCTAAACGGAAAGGCATAAAATTGGCAGGTTAGACTATTGAAGCGATTTGAAATCGAAATGAGTTTTCCATTTTTTGATAAATAAGTTTCTTATCGAGTTATATGCAATTTTTGTCACATGACAGCAAGTTTTTTTCCCTTTCTCCTGCTGATGCGTCAAGAATTCTGTTCAAAATGCGGACTTTTACAGTATTTTCTATGAAAGACCTTCTGCCTTTACCAAAACATGGAAAACGTGAAGACCTTCTGCCTTTACCAAAAAATGAAAAATGTAAAGACCTTCTTAATTTTACAAAAAAAAAAAAAAAAAAAAAAAAAAAAAAAAAGAAAATGGAAAACATGAAGACCTTCTGCCTTTACCAAAAAATGGAAAACGTGAAGACCTTCTGCCTTTATCAAAAAATGGAAAACGTGAAGACCTTCTGCCTTCACCAAAAAATGGAAAACGAGAACACCTTCTGCCTTTACCAAAAAATGGAAAACGTGTTTCAATTAAATAGCTTCTGAATAAGAATACTTGCCAATTTCATGCGTTTCCGAACAAAAATAAATTTAGAAATGTGTCAAAAATTAGCTATTTTGGATTTGAAAACAGCCTTAAGAGAAAATAAAGTTAATATAAGTTTCGCGAAACTCTTGACTTGAGATATACCTGTTTCGATTTGAACCGGATTTAAAAAAAATAAATAATAAATAAATAAAATCTTTGTTCCTTGAAATAAGTTCAAGGATAGCAGAACATGATAAATTCCTTGTTTGAACATCTGAATAAATTATTAGGAACTGTCATCATCTGGTATAGAAACATCTGAAAGCTGTTTTTGTGCGTTTTAGTGTGCGTGTGCTAATATAAAATTTAAAAAAAACTAAAATATAAGGGATATTTTATTTTTAACACAGATGCACCATTTCGAAACTTTCTCGGTGTGTGTGTGTGGGGGGGGGGGGGGGGGGTAAAGTTTTCTATAAGGAAACAAAAATTTATTTTGATCTTGTTGAGCACATATATGAGAAGCGATATTGATACAATTTTATACTCGTGTATATTTTCAAATTATCCAAAGTACTGGTTAATAATAAATATGTATCACTTTGAGAATGTTGTAATACCAAGGCTTTAGCAAATATTGATAATTATTAATTTCTGTGCTTAAAGTGTTCATTTAATGATAATGATTTTAATCAAATTTGACAAGTTATTTTAGCTTTTGTGTAATTTTTGAAAAGTTTTTTTTTTTTCAATCTGACATGTGATATCCGATACATTCTGAAATATCATATTCCTTGAGTGAGGAGTTCCCCTCTCCAAAGCCTTTCCCAAATAGCACACCTGCTTTCACGACTTCAAAAATCTCAGGAATTTTTTTAAAAGAAATGCGAAAAGCTTTTAAAATTTCATTTTCGCTAAATTATCGTACATATTAAGATAGAAAAATGTATCTTTTTTTTTTAGTTGATGTATTAAAAAATGGTAGCTTGACAGGTGTTGGGCGGGGACGTTTCGAAAAAAATGGATCAAGCGGTGTCCATAATAACTCCACCTACACTCAACTTAGAAGAAGGGTGACGAACCTATGGCACACGTGCCCATACCCCAGATGGCACGAACAAGAATTTATCTCGCACACGAAATTTGATAATCATTATAAAGGGGAAAAATTTATACAATAAATCAAATTTTGTTTAACAAGTACAATCTATCCGAAATAATGCAATTATTTTTAATTAATACATTAGAAAAAATTTTCTTGAGATGAATGTTTTCGATGTGTAACTATTTTGCTTTTCTATATGAATCTGAAAAACTGCATTTTTTCAGATGAAATTCATAAGACAGTCGAAAAAAAAAAGGAAAAATTGGCCTAATTTTGTTATAAATGCATATTGCTAAAAGTAACAAAAAAGTAAAAAGCATTCTTCTTGCTAAAAGTTTCTGCTAAAAGTAAAAAAACATTTTTCCTTCAGTGTAAAACAGCAAATCTCATTAATAAATTATTAATACATTTTTATATGAATTTAGATTATTACAAGCTATATGTTGCATTAATGATGTTAAAAATTCATAAATTTTATTTCCTTATTATAGAGTGTGCAACTTAAATGAATTAATTTCATTAAATCAATGATGACTCCTATGTGCAATAAAGCGCGATTTGATTTTTGTTCTTTGTTATTTAATGCATTAAAACAACTGATTCTATAAATAAATGTTTCGTATAATCAGCATACTGTGCAATATATATATATATATATATATATATATATATATATATATATATATATATATATATATATATATATATATATATTATGTAAAAGTTTGGCACGTTACAATGTTGATAAACATTTCACCCAAAAAAATTATAAAATAAAAATAGCATTTAGGAGGAATGTGGCGGGACTGCTAAAAAAAGTTACAAAATTTTTTTTTTTAAAAAAAGGGGGGTATGCATTTAATCATTTTACTCACATCACAACATCATTTCTACAACATAAATATACACAATGTCTTATTATACATTGCTAATTATTGTACTTGTCTTTCCATATGATATTTCTTATATTTAAATTTTATTTACTTCATTAAGTTTCCTCACATTTCAAATATTATTTGCTTTGTCAATATATGTTTATCATTCTCTCTTTTTATTATATTTCATCTTCATCACTAACAGATGGCAGCACTAACATTTTTTTAAACTTGTCTACAATTTTAGATTTTACTTATAATTTTCTGGGATAGATGGCAGCACTACATAATTTTATTATCACTATTCTCAGCAAAGTTTTGGGCTTTGATATGCAGCCATTTTGAGCAGGAGCAGGTGTCTGACTAAAAGTCAAGTAACTACAATCTTTTTTACATTTACTTTAAAATTTGTCCTTTTTGGTGAGTCTTGAACATTATTTTATGTTCTATTTACTATTTAAGTTGAATAATTTTTTATTTATCTAATTTCTATTTTTGTTGCATATTTATTTATTTATTTTACAATTTGAACCTCATGTTGGGTTTTAATTTTATTGTTTCATTTTACTTTGTCATTTGAACCTCATGTCGGTCCTTAATTTTTTTGTTTCATTTATATATGTTATTAGGGGCTTAATATTGTCAATTTTAGGCATAATGTTGACAATATTTGTTGAAATAACATATGCTTACTATGAATATTCTTATAAAGCCCTTCTGAAGATTGTATAAGATATTCATAGTTTTCCAATTTTGCTTTTTCAATTTTTGCTTTTTCATCCTTTTAAGTATAATTCCTTCAGTGTCCATTCCATTGCTTCTTATGGTGTTTTATCCTTCGTTCTTTACATGTGTATTCATTTATATATATATATATATATATATATATATATATATATAGCGACAGAGAGAGAGAGAACAAAAAATAGCGAAATATTTAGCCGCTTTTAAAAATATGCATTTTTAGAGAAATTGCATCTATTCAAAGTAAAATGTAAATTTTTAACTAAAAATTTCCTTAAACAGAAAACCGAAGTATCAATATTTCGAAAACATTCTTCGTATTTCACCAGAAAAATATGTGACAATTAATCTTCTGAAAGATCAAGTTGATTGATTGAAAAATTGTGCAGTTTAAGTGTCCACTTATTTTGAAAATATTATTCTAAAAGAAACACGCTTAAATATTTCGTTATTATTTCGCTGTGGCGTGTACTTTTTCTATAGCTCTAAAGTTGTCCTTTTACTTTCAATATCGATTTCTAACTAATAAAATGTGATTTTCGTGTGAATGAAGGAAAAGTGACAAAAACAAATTTTGAAGTTTTGTACCTGTCAAAGTGGTGTTACCTTTTAAGATAACAAATAAAATCCTTTAAATATCGTTAAGAATTTGAGTTGTTTGATTATATAACTAACCGAAAAACATTACTAACTGGCACAAACATGTAATTTTCGATGCATGGGGGGGGGGGGGGGGGGTGAGTGTTTATGAGAAGTGTGGTACTTATAAATGAAAAGCCTAAGCTGAAATCGGGTTTATTCCGGATTGGCTCATCAGATTTCTTATACTAGATTAATTTTGACACAATTATACAAATTGTTAAAGAAATCATATGAGTTTGTAATTTACCAACTGGGCGAAAAAGACCGGGTTAACTGGGTGAATTAGATCTACCAGATTTGTCCGGGATTGTTCAGTTGGTAGAGCATTGGCAGTTTCAGCCAAGAGATCCCTGGTTCGAATCCTGGCCCAAAGTTTTTCGCCCAGGTTGGAAATTGCAAGCTCATGAGATTTCTTATGGTTGGACTCGATTCACCTTTACTCTGATTAAAATACTCTATATATTTTAATTGTCTTCCATTGAACGAGTGTTAAAAATATACTGGGAGAAACAGAAATAGTTAATAATAAAATTGATTTTTCGGCAGATAAAGGTAAAAAACTTCTTAATTAATCATAAAAATAAGAAATTCGCAGAGGCGTTCAAAAGAACTTTGCCTTTCTTCAGCAGACGCTACGAAGACGTGCTACCACTTTAAAAGCAGGAGCAAAACTCAAAAGCTCAAGAGTCTTGCTATTGCCTTTCAAGTAATAGCACGTCTTCTTAGTGCCTGAGAAAGAAAGACAAAGTTCTTTCAAAATCCCTTGCGCATTTCTTATTACTTCCCATCATGGGTACGTTCTGTGATAGTTTTAAAAATCGAAAAAACATTGACGGATTTGCACGTTTCAGACACTGGAGATTCCGAAAAACATACTTTTAGAGAAAAAAAATGCCGTCTGTGTGTCTGTAAACGCTCTATCTCCCAAAAAAATTGAGATAGAGACTTGAAATTTGGTATGTACTTAGTATGTAATAATGGGAAGAAGCTTATTGAATTTCAGTAATCTCGATTATCTGGAACTATTTTTTTCGGACTCTCAAAATATTCGTTCTGATAAAGAATATGTAAAAATTTTCTAAATTATTTATTTTAAGGAGTGAATATAAAAGACAACAAAAAATCATAAATTGTGCATAAAGAATGAAGTCGATCGGATAATGAGTTGCCGAGATATTTGTAATCCTATTTTGTACACTCTTCGATTTTTCATGACCCTGTATTTTATTCAAATTTCCATTCAAAGATATATTTTAATTGGAAATAAGACGCTTAATCCGACGCAGTAAACCGTCAGTTAATAGGATTATCATTTTTCGAGTTATAAGGATGTTTCTTTTACGCCATTCAATAATAGAGCATTTAAAGTTCATGACGTCATCAAGCCAGGATTTTATTCGATTGCAATGCATTTTATAAACAGTTTACACATGTTTTATTTCCATATTTTATATTATGCATATCCATCATGGGTAAATATTACGGTGGCCCCCAACGACTAGTTTATGTATCACAACAATTTTCAACATTTTACGGTTTTCAGCAGGTATTTCACTTGTAATACTTTACTGAAATAATATACTACTAAAACTTGTTGTATTGAACATAATTTGGAGCTAATTGGTGATACGAAGTAGACAACAGTGAATTAATTTCCTTCAGAAATTACATTACAGAATTTCAATGTTTAAAATACATTATTGCACGATAACGTATGGATATATATCTTTATCCAAGCTTTCCTTGACATTGAACTACATCTTAGGATGGAATTTCCTTCATTTAGAGCACGATTCTTTGTTTTGTGTACAGATATAATAATAACTTACGTTTTACCTCTTGAACTAAATGATCATGACTTTAAAATTCGTGATCATCAATCTTGTATGTTTCTTTCACCTTGAACTGACGAATCGTGTCATGTTCCAAGTTTTAGAAGGCTCTTATTTTACGTTACATTCTATTCACATCCTTGTTGTTCTATTATAAATGTAATGGCAAAGTAACGTTTTGGATAAAATAAATAAACGTATGGTAAATATGCAATATTACCCTTACAGCTAGCTGACTTATAGGCTAAACTTAACGAAGAATTCTGATAATTTGAATGCATAATTGAAGCATCATAAATTTATTTTCAATACATTTAATATTAAATTAACCTTTTCTCCATTGTTCACTTTAGCACAGTGGTATTTACTGCGCGGCCTGTGGGAAAAGCAGTTTCGACATAGATCTTTTCGATTTTATATATTATGTATTTTAAAACTTAGATGTGGTATGTGTTGCAAATACAGCATCATGCTAAAAAGGTTTTGAGTCTTTTTATATAAACATATATTTATGTGAGATGGCATTTATTAAAATAATCAAAAATAAATACAATAAAATCTCGCTAGGCAAATGAAAGTCTTGAAATTTTTCTTTAAATCACTGTTGCCAAAAAATCTGCAAAAATTGATAAAATTATAGAAAAAAACTGTCAGATTTTGATTACTGACCACGAAACTTGAATAACCAAGACAGGTTATGTAAGCTTAAACTTTGTAATAACTGTGTATACTTATGTTAAATAAAACTAATATTAACATTTAATAAAATTATTAATAATTTCATTTAACATTAAACTACTAGAATTGATTAAAATTAATAATTACGTATTAATCATTAGTATCTATTATTAAATCAATATATGTTCATCGCAAAAAGATAAGTTCGCTTCCCTGCCAGATTTTGGTTGTTATAAAAATTTATTTGAGTACCACTGCTTTAGCGTTACTAATACTCTCAAAATCTGACTGTATGTATGTCTGTGTGTATTTCACATCTATTTCTCATAGAATATGACACATTACGAGCCGAAACAAACATCAGTTATCGGAGGATCTTAAAATAGGTAATAGCTCTTGAATTTCGAAATTTAAATTAATTTTTTAAGCTATTAATTAATTTTTTAATCAAATTTCTCCAACGAATTTGAATAGGAGTAATTGGGTTGTTCCATTGTTTCGAGAAAAAAGGGTAAAAAAGAGAAATAATAGAAATAATATTTTATCATTAAAATGTAAAAGAAAATGTTTTTTTATTTGAATAGACAATTTTTATTACTGTCCTAAAAAGCCCTAAATGTGGTAAAAATTTTCACGCTTGAAAATAATGTCATTTAAAAAAAAAAAAAAAAAAGAAGCATACTTTTTAACAAGGGCAGAGAAGGGGAAATTGAATTACATGTTGATTATTACTTATCCATCATACGTAGTATAGGGCAAGTCTTGTAATCGTTTTAAAAAGCGAAAAAAAAAAAAATGTTGACGGATTTACACGTTTCAGACACTGGAGATTCCGATAAACATATTTTTAGAAAAAAAAAATTGCCGTCCGTCTGTCTGTGTCTGTAAAGCTCTATCTCCCGAACAAATTGAGATAGAAATTTGAATTTTAGTATATATACTTAGTATATAATAATGGAAAGAAGCTGATTGAATTTCAGTAAACTCGATGATCCGGAACTATTTTTTTCGGACTCTCGAAATATACGTTCTGATAAAAGGTATATGAAAATTTTTGAAATTGTTTATTTTAAGGAATGAATATAAAAGACAATAAAAAACATAAATTTTGCATAAAGAATGAAGTCGATCGAATAATCAGTTGCCGAGATATTTGTAATCCTATTTTCCACACTCTTCGATTTTTCATGATCCTGTATTTCATTCAAATTTCAATTCAAAGATATATTTTAATTGGAAATGAGACGCTTAATCCGACGCAGTGAACTGTTAGTTAATAGGAGTATAATTCTTGGAGTTATAAGGATGTTTCTTTTACGCAATTCAGTAATAGAGCATTTAAAGTTTAGGACGTCATCAAGCCAGGATTTTATTCGAATTGCAATGCATTCTATAAATAGTTTACACATGTTTTATTTTCATATTTTATATTATGATAACCATGATGGGTAAGTATTACGGTGGCCCCCAACGACTAGTTTTTAAAAAACAATGTGGTTACATCTTTATATGAGTTATAACAATGGAGTTCATTATGCGCCAAATTTTGCTCGCTAAAATGTGCCAATTAAAAAAAAAGCTTTAAAATTGCAACATTTAAATTACATGCCAAATATTTAAAAAAATCTTTTATTAGTGTTCTTAAAAGTGGAAATTGTTTTAAATTAAAAACCAGCAGGCCAAAACAACTGTCGTAAAAGCGCGAAAAGTGCTGAAAATAATACTATAGGGAAAAATTAAGCCAAAATGAAAATAATGAGAGAGAAAGTTCCTAAACATTTATTAAAAATTAAGACACTTTATGAATGTGATTAAAATTCTAATTTATTTACAGTACCCTAATTTCCGGCAGATAATCCTCTGATCAGATAAATCTGTTTGGAGCCAGAAATTTTGCTTAAGGGATATTGCCTAATCTGCACCATGTACAAATAATTTCTATTTTATTGATTATAATTTCTAGGCCCAAACATGTTTCTTTAGATCGCGGAATATATGCGAGAAATGAGTATTCCTATCACACACATATCCTCACATTTTTTAGGTGTGTTCCTTATTATATAAATACGTAGCACCTATAGTCGTCGTCTGGTCCGTCCGTCTGTTCGTCTGTCCGCATATAATAGCGCAAAAACTACCCAACCGAAATGTTTGAAATTTAATATATATAATCGTTGCAGAATTTTGTCAAATCATTTAAAATTTTATGAAAATCCAATCAAAACGTAAAAAAGATATTAATAAAAGTTTTCTTCATTCTGTTAAACCCTATCATACGTAATTAATTCAACGATATCCCGTGACAGGTAATGATGCTAGGTTGCCATGTGGTGATCGCGTCCTATTTAAGATGGGGTCATATTATTTCCGTATTACTGAATTTAAAAACCAAATTTGTATACTAAAATTGTTAAATTATAACATTTATATAATCTACCGACAGTTTTTTTTTTTTGGATGAGTGTTTCCCGAGAAATCATATATTCTAATACGAGGAAATCTTGTGTGTGGTTATATATATATATATATATATATATATATATGCAAATTTTATCTTAAAAACGGCTCTAACGATTTTGACGAAATTTCGTATCCTATCGTTTTGGGGCACCAGAAAACCATTGGGCTAGGTCACATGTTCTAGAAAATTCGATTAGTGGGTCATTTTGGGTCATTTTGGGTCATAGTCAAGCTAATTGTATCTAAAAAACGGTTCAAACGATTTTGACGAAATTTTGTATCCGACTATTTTCGGGCACTAGAAGACTATTGGGCTGGGTCACATGTTCGAGAACTTTCGGTTAGTGGGTCATTTTTGGGTCAAAGCGGGTCAAATTAATTTTATCTAAAAACGGCTCTAACGATTTTGATTAAATTTTGTATCCTACGAGTTTCGGGCATGATAAAATAAATGGGCTAGGTCACATGTGCGAGAAAATTCGATTAGTGGGTCATTTCTGGGTCATTGTGGGTCAAGATCTAAAAAGCGGCTCAATTTACACTAAATTTTGCATCCAATGGTTTTCGATCACGAGAAGACTGTTGGGCTAAGTCACATGTTCGAGAAATTTCAATTAGTGGGTCATTTTGGTCATGGGTCATTATGGGTCAAGCTATTTTATCTTAAAAACGGCTCAGACTATTTACAGTAAATTTTGCATCCTATGGTTTTCGGGCACGAAAAGACTGTTGGGCTAAGTCACATGTTCGAGAAAATTCAATTAGTGGGTCATTTTGGTCATGGGTCATGATATTTGAACTCAAATTTAATTTTGACCGAGCATAGCTCGGTCTTCCCTGCTCGTAGATATTAAATAGAAAAAGAGTCTAAATATGGATTTCAAGTTCTAAAATTTTCAAAGATAGGCTTAACTTTCCCATTGGAATTTTCATTAAATTTCAACAAAAGATAAAAGTTGCCAACTTAAAATGTACTTATTTTATTACGGAAATTAATTTTATCTTAATAACAGACGATATAATTCATTTTTTCAGTGAAATAATAGCGATGATTTGTTTTACATTGCTTTGTATTGAATATTTGCGCATTGTATAACTTTAATGTAATAGAATTGTAATTGTTTGTAAAAGTGTATTGAAACCTTAATTTCATAAAATAAAATTAATATCTATAATATGAAAATCTGCACATAAAATAAATTTCGTATTCATGCATTTTTTCGTAAGTGCGCTGCACCAAGATCTGAATATTTATAAAACTAGTTGTAGTACGAATTCGTCGTACGTATTTGTCATGTTTGAGGTACAATTTCCAACTTTTAGGATTTTCGTTTTGACTTTCAGATTTTTTTTTATAAAAAAAAGTCATTTTCTATTTTTAAACTGAATTAATAAAAGCATTTCTTTTTAATTATTCTGTTTTTTTTTTTTTTTTTTTTTTTTTTTTTGTCTTTTACTTTTAGCTGACATCACTTTTGTATCCAGCGGTTCCAGTTACAATAGAAAAAAATAATAAAAAAAACTAGTCATAAATGTTCATGTTCGTTTTATTTTTCTCATAAGTTAATGTTTTCTTTATTCTTTTCCTTTTTTCCCTGTCATGTGTCGTAAATCGATAACTTCGACACCCCGTATTCGATTTTTTAATGACGATTTTAGGATGACATAATTTTTGTTTTCGACAGCTCATATTATAGTCAAAAACGCAAAATTACTAATGTATGCCCATGTTTTTCTCACAAGTTAATGCTTGTCTATTTAAGCTTTTTTGCATAATGTTTTTTAGAAGTGTAATTTTCACATACAATAGTAAAACTTCTGTGTTTTTAACTGGCATGCACTTATTTATAAGATGTGTCGTTTTATGGTTTAAAAAAAAAAATGGTAGTGCATGTTTATTTTAATGTATTTTGTATGTACATAAGCAGTTTTTTTTTTTTTTTTTTTTTTTTTTTTTTTTTTTTTTTTTTTTTTTAAGTTCATTTTACCAAAAAAAAAAAAAAAAAAAAAAGAAGAAGAAGAAGAAGAAGAAGAAAATGGTAGTGCATGTTTATTTTAATGTATTCCGTATGTACATAAGTAGTTTTTTCTATTTTCTATTTTCTTTTTTGCGTCTTTTTTTTTACAAAATTGTGGTTTTCGCGACCAATAGGAAAATTTTAATTTTTTTTTAAATTATTATTATTAACAATCACAAAAGTTTATATTACAAAATAATAATAATAATAATAACAATAATAATAATAATAATAATAATGTAGGCTCATATTAATGTTTTTCTCACGAGTTAATATTTCTTATATTTTTCTTTTTTGTAGAATGTTTATAAAAATTATTAATTTTAATGCTTTTCGAACTTTTCTCTTTCTAAATGTCAATTGTTATATAGTATAAAATACTCAAAATATATTGTGCTTGATATTATAAAATATTCAGATAAAAAAAAAAAGTTTAAATGTCACTGAGTCTACTTAGGTTTAAATTTAAACGTTCAAATATAAGATAATATCATCTTTAAGCATTGGAAAATAGTTTTAAATCATTTTGTGAATTTTTCGAATTTATTTTTTCTTTTATTTTTCTTTAGAATTTTTTATTTATAAAACCCGCACTCTAGTTATTATCATGTGCTGTGCTAACTTAAAAATAAAATAATGTTTTATCTTGAAAAAACAAACATTTTTTATGACGGAACCACGAAAAAGTTAGTCATTTTTTCACCTTTAATTTTAAAGACTAACCACGTGAGATTTCAATTGATAGATTAAGAGGGACTGTGCAGATTAGTACACAAGTCTGTAGAGCATAGTGTCCCTCACGGTCGAAGAAAACTATTGTTACTATAGCTAAACACAAGTTACTCCTCTAAAATTTACAAAATTGCACCCTGATTATGGAAAAGGAATAGCCCTTGTTTATGGAAAAAGACAAATATTTTTTTAAAAGGTAAAAAAGCCTACGAAGATAAACTGAAGTGTATTTTAGTTGAATTTAAAAAAAAAAATCTCATTGTATTTTTATCGATCCCTTTCTGGAGTATACTCATGCCAAATTTCACAGTGGTTGGTTTTCTTTGTCATAACGCATCAACACTTCCCAACATAGTTGAAAAGTGTTTGTGAATTCGATTTGTCTGGCCGTCTGTCTGTTTTTCCGTGCTCTAACTCACGTAAATATACTCGGATTGCCATGTAATTGCTATATGTTAGAGGTTTCCAATGAAATGTTCAGTATTGAAAATGAAGTGTGTAGGTTTTACAGTTCGTATACAGGAGCACTCAAAAGAGCTCCACAACACAAGGATATATGAATAAAAATCGTTTGCAGTATATTTTAATGCTGTTACACTATTTCAAGGGGAATTTTCAACTGTGCTAAATGCGTTTCCTAACTGAGCTAAATTTTGTCACAATTAGATCATATACAGGGCTGCACAAAATAATTCGGATATTTTTCCGACTATAGGTAGTAATTGCTGAAATTGTGTTTTCAAATGTGTTATGTGTTTTCCATTTGTTTACTTAAATATTACCGTTTACGGTGCTGTTGTTAGTTGGAGTTGAATAGCAAAGAAGATAAACTGTCCGACAAAGATATATGATGAATGCTGAAAAGTTTGGCCATAAATTTCAATATAACTTCGCACAGCGTTCATCATGTCGCAATACCTCATAATCCGTAATCCCGAGAAAATCAGTAGACAAACTTGAATAAAAATCCATTAAAACTTGCTTAAGTTTGATTTCACTTGATTTAAGTTTTCTTTATTAAACAGTAGACCAAAGAATGTTGGAGGGGAGGTGGTCGTTCACATGGAAATCTAATATGACTTCTCTATACAGTGGCTAAGTAAAGTCTGCCTAATTTTTGCGGTGCACATGTGCGCCAACATTCATTACCGATTCACCAGATGTACATGTGTATCAATTTAATCGCCATTCGGAATTTAAGACTTTTTAGTAGATAGCTATATTAATTTTGCGTGGGAGATACAAGGCAGGCCTACAATACGAGGCGCGTTATCCAAATGGCATGATTTAGAAGGGCAACCCTGCGAATTGTTATGAGAAGAGCGCAAATGTAATATAGGGTGCAAATAGATTTTAGTGAGAAGTGCGAGACTGGCAGATAGAAAACATACACTGTTTGCAATTTAGTTACAAAAGCCAATTGAAGTTAGATTCTAAGAGCACCACAGATGTAAAACATCTGTAATTTTTAATAGATTTACAGAGCGGAGATTGCCGTTAAAAGAATACCATAGAATATCAATGTACATGTTAAAATAACCGTTGTTGCATTTTAATTTGGAAAGGAAATACTTTTGTGCGGTTAATGAAGATGCGATGATATAATGAAAGAATACATATACATGATTAAATAGCATATAGCATGGGATAGTTATGACTTTAATTTAGAATATATAGAATTTAAATAAAGATATAAATTAACTTTTAGAAAATATTAAGGAATTATAATTTTTGAATAAAATGACAAATATATATGATCTTTACATCATATCGTTCACCTTATTAAACGGAGAAGTTTTGTTACAGTATTCTGAATGCACAGTTGCCAACCTCCCGATTTTTTTCATACCAGTATTTTTATGTAAAAATATTTGTTTTCTTTAATCATAATTTCTACAATTTAATAAAGTGAATATTTTTGTAAGATTTTACTGGTATTCACATTCAGAATGTGATAAAAAGTTTTTAATAATCTATGCTTGACGCAGGATTTTTCTTTCTTGTTTTATTATTATTATTATTATTATTAACAATTAAAATGAAATGCAGAAATGTTTACTGCTATAATACCCAATATTAGATATCTTTTATTTTTCACTAGCATTTTGTAATCAACGTTTCATGTAAGATTAAAGGTCAGCAATGCGTGTAAATGTTAATTTTTTTTCCTCATTCCGAAAACACTATCATTATTCACAATGATTTTTATTTGAAACTAACTTTAATGTTCTCCTTCATGCTGTAATTTTATTAAATCTCATGCGATCGTGCTGTATATATGCTAAAATATGAAGAAAAAAAAATCTTTAGTTTAATTTATCATTTCTATATTTTCGTTTTGACCTTAAACCTTCTTACATATTAATTGCTAATAAAGGCGTTTTTTTTTTTTTAAGTTTATATATAGCTTGGTTTGTTTTATAAATATCTTTTTTCTTAATTTCATTGAACTTAATTTTGTAGACATACTCATTTTTTATGATTACAATGAAATATTTTAGTAAAAATAATCATCATTTAGATTATAGTAAGATTTTTGACGAGTAGGAAATTCTCATTTTGTTTAGTGGTGTAAATTTGTAATCCTACTACCAGTGGTGTAGTCGAGGGGGGACGCGGGGGGACGGCGTCCCCTCACTTTTTTATTTTATGTCGAGCGTCCCCTTACTTTTTATTTTCAAGGGAGACGCTAGAGACGTGAGAGGACGCCATCTTTTCAAACTTACTAATTTTTTTAAATTATGAGCACACCAATAAATCAACAATTTTAAGAAATAAGGCATTGATTTTTAATACTTTTCAACAACATGGAAAGTGTTTACGGAGTCAGATCGCTTGTTTGTCTCCATCTGTTCGCATTCTACTTGTAACTTCCAAAAGTTTGCTTGAATTTCGACAAAATTTTATGTATATTTTTTCAATGTAGCCTTATCACTATTGTGAATTATGTGTATAGCATCAGTATTTCGTTTACGAGTGATCAAAAAAGAGTTCTTTCATATTACTGTTTACTGGGCGGAGATTGTTTGAAATGCCATATGGTATTGAAATTCGTTACAACATATTTCCTATCAAAAATAGCATTTATCGTTCGTTTACAGGGACGTTAAAAAATATTTCGAAACACCAAAACACCATGAGCTATTAACAGTAATTGTTTGCAATGCATGGAAAACGGTGCACGAAACATTTATAGTTATTTTAAGGCTAAAGAATCCGGACACATTGTCAGACGTGGATTCAGTTGCTCGAAACGTGTTTTCGATTATATTTTGTATTTTTCAGCTGAAGTAAATATCCATTTGCTAAGTGATACGTAAATGATATTCGTATACAGGGCCACACAAAAATAATCCAAATACACTACCGTCATGGCCGGATATTTCTTGAAATGCGTTTTGCAGCTTTTTTAAATTTTAATGTGTTATGTGATGAGCATATGATCATTAATTTCTATACATGGCCACTCAAAATAATTCGAATGAAAACGTTACCATTTATAGATAATTATTGCTTGGTATGTGTTTAAACTGAACGAAATTATATTTTCGATTAAAAAAAACGTTAGACATGCTTTTCCTTCACACATTGTTGCACCAAATTAATTTTACAAACATTTGTGTGTAATGGATATAATATATATTGGCCGGTATACAGTGTGTCTGTGTATTATACAAGTTGACACGCACTTTAATTTGTTACCTGCTGGAGATAAGTAGATAACGTAAATTATAAAAAAAAGTTTAAAAAAAAGTAAAAAATAATATTGAAATAATATTGTCAATGAAATAATTACCTTGTTAATTTTCAAACATTTATACAATAACTCTTTATGCCACTCTTCTATTCAAAATTTGTCAGTCAGAAAAAATTTTCTTTTTGCTGCAATAAAATCATTAAAAATCTGCATATCTATATATTTAAATTTAAATTTAAAAAATGAAGGAAGAAAGCTGACTTATAAAACCTTTTCGAACCATTTAAATATTTATCAGTGAAAATAGTCCTGTGCACATATTGGCGATAGCATTTTTATAACAAAATTAAATATTAATAAGTGTAAAAAGGAAAAAAAATGCATCGCAAGTGTATCTAAATAAAAAGCTGCACGGGCAGAAATCATGTAAAGAGACAGTGTAGTTTTAAAACTTACAAATAAAAAAAAAGAAGAAGAAGAAGAATTGGCTAAGCATGCTCTATGTATTTTCCGTCAGCTGCAGTACATAACTGGGGGTCAACCGCACATGTTTATTATCATCCATGTTGCTGTTACCTTCTTGTAATACATCGTAAGCTTTTCTAATTTGATATATAGCAGTGTTGAATTCAGGGGGTGTCCCGGGGGGAACATTCCCCCCCCCGGAGCATGAAAATGTCCCCCCCGGAAGATTTGAGATTTTATGCTTTCAATGGGCAAAAAGTGGAATTTTCCCCCCGGAGCTACAGAAATCCCTCCCGGAGAAAAGTGTCTGAATTCAACACTGATATATAGTCGTTGTCCCCTTCCTCCCCCCTGCATATTTCCTACCTTATTTTAAACTTTTTTGCATCTTACATTGATTACTTATCTTCAAGTTTAAATTTTTTCGGACGCCCTGTAAAAGTCGACCTTAGCTCAAACTTGAAGACTTTGTCAAAAAATGCAATACTTTGATAGCAACGTGGTTCAAAGTGGTTTTTAGTGACAAAACTTGATGCTTTTAATTTATAATAGTAATTTAACTTTAATGAATAATAATCTTTTTAATCTTCTAATTCTAATCTTTAACGATTCATCCTTATCTAAGTGAAAACCGCAGCCTTACTCAAAATTTGGAAAGCGGTAAATCATAGAATGGCTACTGATACAAAATTTGGAAAATATAAAGGTGAAATTTTTTTTGAAAGTAAGTATTTCTGTAAAGTTCATTGAAAGAGGGAAAATAATACATATTATTAAACTGTGAGAGAATTAAATATATTGCTGTTGTTTTCAACCCATTTTCCCCCTTTTATTTAAATATTTAATAAATAAAAGAAATTATTTTGAGCCACTTTTTTACCCGCTTTCTTTTATCTTACATTTCTGTATGTATATGACAGTCAAAACTTGTGATTCATTTTTCACCCACTTCCTGTTGATGTAGAGCTTTAAAATTTGGAATATATATATATGTATATATATATATACCCGAGGAAAATACATGAATTGGACATTCATTTTCAGAAGAATAACAACTTAAAAACGTTTTCGGCTTATTTCAGCACTTAAAGTTTCGAATATTTTAAAAGCCATTCTTCGTGAGCATCTGCATGTTAATAGCTACCAGAGAAATCGTGATGAAACGAGTTTAGAAGATTTACTTAACAATCAGGGCACAAGCGGACCAAATGGTCCGCTTTTTGAATACCAGTATTTTCTTAGAAAAATTTTATTTTTAGATTTTTCTTGTAAATTTTGCAGAAACAACCTTCGGAAGTAAATTTTTGTAGAAAAGTTTTAGAAACCTACTAAGAAATTTTCTGTTAAAAAATATTGGTATTCAGTTGGCGAACCATTTGGGAGCCCTGGACAATTCATCCTTTTAAAATGTAAATTAAAAAAATAATAATAAATAAGATTTTACGAGCATGTAAGTCCTGAAAGTATATGTGTGCCAAGTTTTAAGTCAGTTGCCTTGCTCGAATATATCCACACAAATCATGATGAAACCAATATTTTTGAACGTCTTTCTCCATTTCATCCCGTAAAAATTCAATACTTACAGATTAGAAGTAACCTAGTTACTGATTTAAAGAGTTACTAATTCTACAAAAATCTTGATGAAACGCGATTTTCAGAAATTTTCTTTATAAGGATACTGGTCTATTTCACCCCTTTCAAATTCGTATCGGGATGTTCGGAAAGTTCCTTCGATTTGGGAAAACTAATTCGAACAGGAAAATTCTGCCCGTCAATTGAAATTAGATATTGAAATTAATGTCTAATAATTAAATGATAGAATTTTCCGGTACGAATTGGTTTTCCTCCCAAATGGAAGAAACTTTCCGAACAACCCAATATTTTTACACGTTGTTGAAAATTTTGTACAGAGTTTGGTCAGTGGCATATATAATCCAGAATTTTAAATAATCTTTTCATCATATATAACATACCTGCAAAATTTAATCTCAGCCGAAAACACCGTTTAAATGCTACCCTACTCAGACACATACGCATATTGACTCATTGCAAAATCACCAAACACAGACTTTGGGAATCTTAAAGAAAGTACCGACTCGCACACATGCATACGCAGATACATAAAGAATTGTTACAGAAATAGGAAAAGTGGACTCAGGGAACCTATAAAAGTAAAGATATAAATTTCATAGTCTTTTTTCTTGTCATGATTACAACATTTTCCTTACACTATACGTGCCCGTAATGTAAAAATGCAATAATTTTCAATGCTCTTAGTATACAATAGTTATTCTACGACTATCTCAAAAATAAACAATGTCTAACAAAAGTCTCGTTGCGTGGATTAGTGTTATTAAATTACGTATTCTATTTCAAATACGTATTTTCACACATGAAATAAGGTTAACAATATTTTAATTTATGGGAAGCTATGAACGACCAACAGATAAAAACTTTAATTAATTTAATTTAAATAAATTTTAATTTAAAATTTAATTTTTCAATTACTTTTCTCTGCAATTCAAAATGAAAAGCAAGATTCATAATAAAGTTTGCCCTATGGGTGATACAGATACAGACCCTAATGAATGAGACTATGAGCGTCCCCCCACTTTTTTCCCCAGGACTACACCACTGCCTACTACAGTATAGATATACAGTATAACTCCTTCAGACCTATATTTAAATTGTCTTTGGTCTTTGATATATAGAGAATGACATCTGCAATCAGAATTCAATCATCATTTAGATTACAGTAGGATTTTTGACAAGTAGAAAATTCTCATTTTGTTTAGTGGTGTAAATTTGTAATCCTACTACAGTAAAGTGTACAGTATAACTGCTTCAGAGCTATATTTATATTGACTTTGGTCTTTGATATCGAGAGAATGACATCTGCAATCAAAAATGAATCATCATTTAGATTATAGTAAGATTTTTGACAAGTAGAAAATTCTCATTTTATTTAGGGGTGTAAATTTGTAATTCTGCCCGCGGGCCGCATGTGGCCCGGCGACCATTTATGTGCGGCCCGAGACACAATCATGTATCCATATTTATAAAATTAATTTAGATGTGTATAAAAAGTATTTAAGATTTTCACTGTTGTTTGACAGACTTGAAATTTTGTCTACTTATAGCTGAATACCTACTATGAACCTGAAAATCATAAAAAAAAAAAAAAAAAAAAAAATCGTTTTATTTTAATATAGAGAGATAAAAAACCAAAAATCTAACAGCTTTTTCCTATTAAATTTAAACATTCAAATCGAAAACTGGAAATCGCTATAGAAACCGCTATCCGACTTCACATACATTTAAAAATGTCAGAAAAACGAGTCGACATTTCAACTTGAGGGAGATTCACGAGCTGTGATAGATTCACGAGTCAAAATGATTATAGATGAGGTCTTTATTAGAACAGTTTTCGTAGAAGATGAAAGTTTTTATGCAAGGCTAATAATGTTGTGGGCTGTACATATATAACGTTATCACAGTAGGGGTTCGGAAGGTTTGGACACATGACATTGTGAGATATCTCTAGGGGGAGGGGTGTTGTTGTCTTTTATATCGTTAACATTTTTAATCCAACCAAAATTTTCTCTTTTTTATAACTTTTTCTTTACATCAAAGTATTTTTCTATCTTTTTTTTTCTTTGCCTGTTAACTGTTTTTATGAAAATACAGAGTTATTATAAAAACTATTAAATGATTTGATTTGATTGCCTAAGAGGGACTGCTCAGTCAAGGAAACCAAGTCTGTAGAGCATAATATCCCTCCCGGTCCCTTTATTAAGGTCTTAAAAAATACAGAGTTCAGCCGTAGCTGAAACCGCCAGAAAACGCGATTACATAAATAACATTATTTTATTAAAACATATAGTATATCCCAACGTTTGGCATTCCTATTCTTCTGCCATATGTTTATGCGTATATAATCCGCTGTTTGAGATACCAGGTGCGAAGTATGTTTGAAATTATACTTATTGTGTTTACTAGAAAGAAAAGAAAAAGAATGTTCTCAATCTGTTTTGTTGATAAGAAGTTCTGCTTATACCGTTTCTCCGTGCATGGGGCAGGTGCAAAAGACATTATTACTGTTGAATGCATCATGTAGCAAAAAACTGTTATTTAATTATTTTAAATTGTATAACTATTTATTTTAAGTGTTATTTGATATAAAGTTATTTCATACCTAATAGTGATATTTCATAGACTTCTTCTGTGATTTGAATCAGTAAATTATGCGAATAAAATATTTATAACAATATATGAATATAACTGCTAACGAAAGAAAAGGAATGAAAAAAAAAAGATATTTAAAACGATATCATTAGGAATGGTTTAAAATTATCAAAAAGTTAATAACGTTATACATATACAGCCCCCTGCTATTTTTGTTTAATGAGAGATCATATCAATATTGTAAAATGGGCATATGGCCATTTTTGTGTCGATCCACAGTGCAATTTTATGATGCTTATTCTTTTATGTATTTTATGTCGTATCGTATTCAGATCAAGTGTAATCAGTATTGTGGTTAAATCATATATCATATATATATATATATTATTTCTCCTGTCAACATCCCTTTTTCTCAGAAAATACGAAACGCAGAACGACGAATGAGATGGCATATGAAAGGATTTTGAACTGGCTTCTGACATAGCACACTTAACAATTCGTTAAAACATGTTTTTGATTAAAAGTTGCTGAAAATTAAAAATTAAATCGGTATTGTTTTCATAAAAGAAATGAAAGGTTTTCTTCAAAGTATCGTTGCCACAAAAATAAAATACCACATTATATGATGCTCAGCAATTATTATAAAAAACACCGCAAGGTTTATTTTATATTTATGATTAAAAAGCGAAATTGAAATTGAAATGTTTAGATGAAATGTTTTCCCGAAGCGGATGACGTCATCCTCTAATGCAGTTAAAATAGGATTGTTAATTTTTTTTTTCACGCGCGTGTATTTTGCAATCTTGGATCAGTTTTTACTATAACTTTGATGGAATAAATTAGATGATATTCTAGCTTGACTAAAAACTAAATGTTGTTTGCAGATATTTTTATCCTTACTTTTTCTTTAGATGTTTAAACCTGCATCTAAGAAATATTACACATTGATTAAAAATGATACTTCTTTATTATCCCGTCGACCACTTTTCATAACAAAAAACTATTGCCAAATAAACGGGAGAACGTTGCCATTGGAATATCAAAATAAATAAATAAATAAAATATAAGAATTTAAGAACACAATTGTTATTTTAATGAATGAAATAACTAATAAATCAGTAAAACATAATGAAAAACACACGCAATTTTCGCGTTAAAAATCACTTGATGACGTAACAAACACGTATAATGCTTCTAATATCAAGTAAATGGAACTGCATTTTTGGCGTTTAATCTTACAGTTTAGCGATAGTTTTTTGTTATGAAAAGTGGTCGACGGGATAATAGAGCAGTATCTAAAAAATATTAGATTTCAGTACGAAATCCTCGCACGGGCCCTCTGGTTTTTATACTATTTACTTAAATCTCACAAATATATATAGATATATATATAATGAGTACACCTGCCAATTTTATGCATTTACGATTGAATTTAAATTCAAGAATGTGTCAGAAAGTAGCCAGTTTAAATTTAATAACATCCTTAAGATAATTCCCAAGTTTTTCTTCTGATCCTCTTTACCTTTTCACGTATGAAAAGTAATTGCTTGTGTACAACTTGATTCGCTAAAATAGTAACACTATTTCTCGTAACTATTTTTAATTATTAATGTGGTTCTGGTCAAGAAAAAACAGAAAAAAAAAAAGTAAAATCCTAAAATTTTCGTGATACTCATCACGCACATAGCAATAACAAATATATATATATATATATATATATATATATAAAGTTTTGCGTGATATATAAGTTGCGTGAATGTGCCATTTCATTGACTTTTAAATAACTGAAGCTAAAACTTTAACCTTTTTTGGAAACGTTAGTATTGTGCGTAATCTTTTTTTTTTTTTTGTCTTTTTTAATGCAAGAAATTTGCCATTTTCTAATTAGAGAAATTTCATCTAATTTATTTTGACTTCTTTTTCAATTGTCTGGTGGTCAAATCGTGTGGTCCAGAAAAGGTAAATTCCGAGTTTAAATCTTTGAACTTCGTGGGATGGTTTTCGATGATTATTCATAACTTAGAATCATCGATAGAATACAGAGCAAAAGAAAAGGCATAATTGGATAAACTAAATTAAGAGAGTTAACGCTACTTTAAAAGGCAATAAATTATATTTTGTGGAGAATCGTGAAGTGTTTTAATTTACGCCTTTTCAAAATCTGCAATACTTAAAAATGTGTAGAACATTCAAATACATATATCTGTGTTAATGGATTATGGGCAAATACAGAATACTCGAAAAAATATTTTCACATTAAAAAGTACTTATGATACTTAAGTACTTATAGGTACTTAAGATTTCTTTTTTTTTCTTTTCTATAAAAAATTTAAAAGTTTTTTTTTTTTTTTTTTTTTTTTTTTGTCCATATGGTAGCTTTTGTTTTCAACAACAAAGAAAATGACTTTAGATTTATGATCTGGATTTTAGCGACAGGGTAGCTATTGTGGCATTAGATGTATGACAACAGGTGTCGATCCAGGCAAAATTTAGGGCATATTTAGAGCTCTTTCCAAAAATCCATTTAATTAAACATAACCCTTCACAAAAATCCATTTAATTAAACAGACACCTTCACAAAATTCCTGTTAATAAAATAAGACCCTTCACAAAATTCCATTCTATAAACACATACTCTTCATTAATTATTTTTATTTCTTTTAGGTTTTAAAATGTGTAATTTGCAAACAAAACAAGTTCACCAGAAAGGAAAACTTTAGCAGAAGGACTTGTAAAGCTATTGTTAATAAATACTTGGTCCAAATTTGAGTAACTGAATTACCATTTTTCGTTACAAAATGTTATTTTTTACAAAAAATGTAAGAAATTTAATAAAAATAACTTTTACTTTTCACAAAATGGACCCCAAGAAAAAAAACTTACATCGGTCCCTGGATAAAAAACACCTGATCGATCTGGTTGCGATATAGCATTCTCGAGTTTTTCGTCTTTCCCTTTTTGCCATTCAGCAGGAAAAATAATTGCCTATGTACGACTTGTTTCGCTAAAGATAGTAATACTACGTCTCGTAATCATTGTTAATTATTAATTTGGTTCTGGTCTTCAGAGAAATGGAAAAAAAAAGCACATTTATAAAAATTTCGTGATACTCATCACGCACATAATAATAACAAAAGAAAAAAAAAGTTTCGCGTGATATATAAGTTGCGTGAATGTACCATTTCATTGACTTTTAAATAACTGAAGCTACAGTTTTAAACATTTTTTGAAACGTGCATATCTTTTCCAGCCTCAATTACTTTTAGTGCAAGAAATTTGCCAATTTCTATTACAGAAGTTTCATCTAATTTATTTTGACTGCATTTTGAATTGTCTGGCCTACCAGTTAATTGGGGTTGAGCAGGTGGTCAATTAGTGTGGTACAAAAGGGGTAAGTTCCGGGTTTAAATCCTTGAGTTTAACAATGGGATCATGATTAATCTTAACTTTGTAGGTTAGTTAATGGATAGAATAGGGAAGTAAAGAACAGACACAACAGGAAAAATTAATTAAAAGAATTAAAACCACTTTCAAAGACAATAAACTATATCTTGGGAAGAATCGTCCAATATCTTAATTTACGCCCTTTCAAAATCTATAATATTTACAAATGTGTGAAACATTCAAATATACGAATCTGTGTTATCGCTACTATAAATTATGGGTAAATGTAAGGTGTCCGAAGTCAAATAAAAAGGTTAATTTCCGACCTTTTAAAATATGTAATACTTATGATAGTGTAAAGCATTCTAACGTATGAATCTGTTACAGACTATTGGTAAATACGGAGTAGCTGAAAATCTTCTTTACTCTTTAAAAAATCATTACAAATAAATAAACAATAATAAATATTTGTGGGTTTTTTTTAATATTCATTAAAAATAATATCAAAGTTTATTATTATCATTAACTTTGTTTATAATAATAATAAACTTTATTGAATAGATATAATATTATTATATTAATAATGATATTAATATAAGAGTATTTTTTTACAGTGTATCATTATTAATAATGAATACACTGTAATCATTATTAATAATGATCCGGCCAGAAAATGGTTTGATAATGGTACTACAAAGGATGTGAATTTCTTTTCTCTTTCCTAAACAGCGTACAACCAACAGAGTGAAAAATGTGTCCAGACCGGGGATCGAACCCAGATACCCTGGTATAGCGCACCAAGTGCTTTACCAACGAAGACATCAGGACGACATCCAGTCTGACAATTTTTTCAGTTATATGCGTTGGTAAGGCTGCAACTTCACAGTGCAAGTTGGAATGTCAACATGAGCACACTGTTCAGTGGCGTACATGAGACGGATAAGTTTCCAGCATCGGAAAAATATATATCTAAATTTCCAATTAAATTTTCAGCAGGGCTGAAACTACGCCATAAATCTTTAAATGGCACTACAAAGGATGTGAATTTCTTTTCACTTTGCTAAACAGTATGGCTTAATTGGTAAAGCACCTGGTGCGCTATTGCAGCTTGGTGCAGCGTGGGTTCGACCACTGGTCTGGACACTCTGTTGTCTTTTCACTCTGTTGGTTGTATGCTGTTTAGCAAAGTGAAAAGAAAATTCACATCCTTTGTAGTGCCATTTAAAGATTTATGGCGTAGTTTCAGTCCTATTGAAAATTTAATTGGAAATCTGATTTGATAATGGTTTAAAAAGGGATTCAGTACCTAATCCGTCGGTCGATTTTTACGAAAATCTGTACCGTTCTTGTTTCCACAACATATTCCCCAAATGAGAGATCAATCGGAAGTACCGTTTAGTAGTTACCGTAATCACTCCCACCCACACACTATATAAATAATGATTACAATATTTTCCGTACACTGTGTGTTTGGAAAGTATGTATATACTACACACTGCAAAAAAGAAAAATGTTTCTTAATCTACGACAATATACCTAATATACCGACGAAGGAAAATATACAATAACCTCTTCCAAGTTGCCGATAGGATTCCGTAAAGTGTCCTTTATCTTTAGAAACCTCAGAATCCAATATATTTTCGAGATTTAAAGAAGCATTTATAAAAACAAAATTTCTTTTGCTGCCACTAATTTTTGGTAACGTTTCCGTGTAGTTTTTATAAGGTATTAATCAATTTTCACAAACCGAAATGTAGGTAATTCGGATGCTATCTATTCTCAAATAAACATTTTCATGTTCATCAAACACGTCTTACAGACGAACATGACAAATTAACTGCATTAACATTAACATTAGAATTAATATTAATTTGCTGCCTTGCATATGTAAATTCAATTACGCAGCTGAAAATTTTTAATTAAGAATGAATATCCTGTTAAAAACCGATATTCCGATTTGAAAAAACTGCTTAAGATTATATCAAGAAGAAACCACCCAAATAAATTTCAATGAAAGTAAAATAATTTTCCCTGCAATCTATACTATCAATCATTATAAAAGAAACCATAGAGATTGTAAAATGTAAAAATACAATATGTAACGATGCAGCATCATTTAATTTACCAAAATTGAGGTTCGAGTTACTCCATGGTTACAAATTATCTTCTAAAATAAAAGCGTAAGTCATGTGACTGTCATCAACAGTTCCGGGATGACCGTTTCACTTTTTCATATGCCAGGCGGCCATTTTTATACAAAATTGTTTTTTCGCATAAAACGGCATAAAAGTTACATTTTAAGAAAGATCGTTCAAAATAAATTAATATTTGAGAGATGACTTACGTTCAATTATGTATATATTCTGCAATAACTTCAGACGAAATTAGATTCGCAGTTCAAATTTTCTATTCATGAAAATAAACAAAAATGAAAAAAGATTGATTCGTCGTGAACATTTAAAATATTAAATCATGGAGGTAATCATTCGCAAAGCAAGTTCTCCGCGAATGAATTTTTGGACCGCTGCCTCGCGTCAAAAAAATAATTCGCACCAGTGAGACAATCAAAGTTTACCATAATTATGTGCTATACAACTCAACTTCCTTTCGAACCTTTTCTTGACGTAAATTGAACTCATATAATAATATTTAATGAATCAGATTTTTAGCATTTTTAAAATCGCTAATACAGCTTTTATTTATCGCGTGTACAAATTAGAAACGATAGTTTGATTTTGAAATCAAATGTTTTAATTTATGATATTATTTCTTATTTATTTATTTTCTATTTTAAATGAAAAGTGTGAAGTATTTTAAATTTATGTATATAAGCATTTTAGATTAAAGTTAAGTATTTTAAATGAAATGAGTGACAGGTTTATAATTTAAAATTAAATAAATTGTAGTATGATGGTGATGGGAACGATATTTGGCGATTTATCATCTGCTCCCGGCTAACAAAAATACTCATAATTAAAAAAGGAAATAAAAATAAATAAATGATAGTTTGATGTAAATAAATACTGATATATACATATCAAAAATAATTTATAGAATTAAAAAATATATAAGTAAATAAACAACAATTTCCATAACAGAATTTTCGCCAAATTGGCGGGGGGAATAATCGCGCCAACGCCTATGCCCCCAAAATATGCGAAATACTACCATGATCGCAAAAGTTCATGATTTGTCTATTAGAATCTTCCGATTTGGCGAAGGATTAAGGGAAAATTAAATTAGGAATAAGTGTAACGTGTTGCAATGTTTAACATGCATTTAACGAAGACCAAACTGGTCGCCAGTGGCGGCTAGTATGGAAATAAACATCCAAGTAAAAAATAAAAATAACGTGCGTAATTTTTTAAAAAGGTAGATGAAAAATTAAATGATTGCGTTTCAAATAACTTAATAGACCGTGCATTTATAGAATATTTTTGTTTGTTTTGATAATGGCTCAGATTGAGCTGAAACATATGTCAACATTCTAATAAAACCTATTTTACTGTTTATAATCTTTTTTATTTTATACCTTTTAACAATTAAAAAGAAGTATGTGATTAATATGCTATAAAAACTACTCGGAAATGTTTCCGAAAATCAGTGGCAGCAAAATAAAACTTTACTTTTATAAATGTTTCTTTAAATCTCGAAAATGTACATTTTCGTTCCTGTTCATATCAAATTTTCAGAGATTAGGAAACACTTGACTTTTTTTTTTTACAGTGAACATACATTTTGTTATCGTAATCTATACAGAGAGTGAATGTAAAAATTATCACTGAAAAATGTCAAAATATTTTCCAAAGAATAATTTGGCACACATTAAATTTTAATATCTTTTACTGTAGAAAACTCGAAAATATCTTCCTAAAAACATTTCTTCATTTGTTAGAACATGACAGCTTTAAAAATGACTTGACGACAACTGACATTTCAATATTTTTAGATTTTTAACGCTTGTAAATATTTGTTACCAAATGAGGAAAATTATTTTGGGAAAAGCAAAGTCTCTTTTCAAACATAAAGAAATTTAAATTTGTCGGTTAATTTGAGTCACGCGAGATTTGAAAAGTTCATTTCCGAAAACAGTCTCTTTGATCGTGATAATTTTCTTTTAAAGGGACTTATCAGTCTTACGATACTGAAATTTCAAGATTTTTGACATATACACTGTTAAAAAAAAAATAGACAGATGTTTTTTAAGCTAAAAAATAGCATATACCCAAAAACAAAAGTATACAATAAACTATTCCTAGTTACCCACGATTACGAAAAGCGTACTTTATCTTTTAGAAAACTCAGAAACTAATATATTTTCGAGATTTAAAGAAGCATTTAAATTTCTTTTGCTGCCACTGATTTTTGGAAACCTTTCCGAGTAGTTTTTACAGTGTATTAACTACACTGTTGAGTAAAAAATGGCGGAGATATGGCAGTTTGAAATTCTAGGGTGGCTGATATTTGTTACGCTGTAACTCTCGTATTTATGAACCGATATGAATGTGACTGGTCATGTGTACAGTAGGGCTGGACGATATCAAAAATTTTATATCGCGATATATCATCGAGCTAATATCGATATTGGTGATATATCGCGATAACTACCTTAAAATGTGTGGGGATAGAAATATTGCTAATTTCGAAAGACAAATGTACGAGCAATTTAAATACCAACAGATGTAGAAAGCAACGAATCATATATATATTTATACATATATATATAAGAGAAAAGCAAAGAAACTAACAAAAGAAGAATAAATAAAAAGAAAACTGCCCAGTTAAACTGAAGGCATTGAGCTCACAGGCTATTCACATTAAGTGTATATTATACTCTTATTTCAAGGAATTTGAAATAAGCCTCTCGAAAAATAAAGAAATCGACAATATAATAAGGGGGCTCATCATCCCGTCCCCCCTCCTTATAATTAACCAATAAACTTCTAAAACTAATCAGCGAAGCCTCTAATTACAATGAACACATATACAAAATTTGAAGCAAATCCGATAATTCTGTATGAAAAAACCCATTTATATAAATTAAGGGGGGATTAAATACCGTATCCTCCTTTATCCCGTATCCTCCTTTATACTTAACCAATGAACCTCCAAAACTAATCAGGGAAGCGCCTTACCACAACGAGCCTATATACAAAATTTGAATAAAATCGAATAATTCTGCATGAAAATCTCATTTATCTAAATTAAGGGGGAGAGGATTAGCCCCCTCCCCTTTACCCCCTTTATACTTAACAAAAGAACATCGAAATCAGGAAAGCGCCTTATCACAATGAACCAATATACAAAATTTGAAGAAAATCAGATAATTCTGCATGAAAAACCTATTTATCTAAAATAAGGGGGGTGGGGAATTAGCCCACTTTCCCCCTTTATACTTAACCAATGAACCCCCAAAACTAATCAGGGAAGCACCTTACCACAATGAGCCTATATACAAAATTTGATTAAAATCAGATAATTCTGCATGAAAAACCTATTTATCTAAATTAAGGGGGGTGAATTAGCCCACTTTCCCCCTTTATACTTAACCAATGAACCCCCAAAACTAATCAGAGAAACGAAACACCTTATCACAATGAGCCTATAAACAAAATTTGAAGCAAAACGATTATTTCTATCAAGAGTTATCGCGTTACGTACAAACATACGTACATACAGAACCAGCGGGCACATTAGTTCTTAGGCATTGATAGCCTGTGAGCTAAAATGTACTATATAATTTTGCTTTATTATGCAGAATACTAGGTTTGATATTTAAATCTGTTTTTTTTTTTTATTTCAAAGTGCCATTGAATTCAAAAGAAAATAAATTGCAAATGATAAAAATAAGTTATTGGCTAACAAAATTAAATAAAAACAAACAAACAAAATCACACACACGCACTACACGACACCATATATTCATTTTAATATCAAGGCGCTACCCGATAATATTGGGCGAGAAAATTATCTCAATGAGCCCTGAAGTAGTGCAATGCTATCGACTCGAGAATAACTAACAGATACTCTAGCTCGTATTTTATTGGCCATCACATATCAATACCTTGACCTATTGCAACGAAGTCTGGACGAATAGCAGCAGCGCAGCATCAGGACGAATAAGTCTGGACGATAGCTGTATTATTCAGTTAAGAACAAAGAGTTTACTTTGCGGTTTGAGAGGATAGTAACGAACTTAGACATAATAAGAGAATGTATTCGTATTGGGATATTCTTTATTTGGGTTTGATATTAACGAAAGCGAGATAATTAAAGAATAATCGTTGGAGGGGATATTTTGATTGGAATAAAGTAGAGAAGTGAATATAAATGCATGGATCGGACGAAAGGAATAGGTTGAAGAGGATATTATACGGAATATTCGGCGCTTTTCTTGTGGTTTGAAGTCGAGAAAAAAAGAATTTTTTTTGGATATATCGGTAGAGTCAGAGCTTAATTTAGATATTGTTATGCATTGCCAGAGTCAGAGCTTAGCTATTATTATTGGGATAAATCGTCAGTGTCAGATCTTACATATTGTTATTGCGATAATTAAGAAATATCAATATTTGATCGATATATTGATAAATAATCCAGCCCATAGTGTACAGAACGTACCAAGGTCTCTACCGAATTCGTTGGCTAGCTTCATGCGCCATCTTGTTTCAAAATGGTGGCAGGTTAATTTTTTAAACTTTTTCAAAAAACTTTCAAAAAATTTTTTAAACTTTTTTCTTTTTTAAATTCAAAAAGATGTATAAAAAATTATAAACTGAAAAAGTTGTTTCCGTTAAGTGTTAGATCGTGATACAAGGATTCCAGAACATTTTTTTTTTTGTTTTGGCTTTATCTATCTAAGATATGGCAGTTTGAAATTCTAGGGTGGCTGACATTTTGAAACAATGTGATTTTTGTTATGCTGTAATTCTCATGCTGAAATTCGGATTCAAATTCAGTATTAACGAAAACCAGGATTGAATTTTCTGTAATCGGGTTCCAAGCAATTTAGCTTCGGGTGTTTGTGTAAAATGAGTTGAATTTTTAAAAACATGGACTATGAAAGCTACCTTTTCCTCCCGGTACAGGCCGGAAGGACTTTTTTCCATGTATAACTTTTGAACGAATGCTCCGATTTTAATAATTATTTTTCTCGTTTTGTTTATTGGAAAGGACTGGTTTTATAGATGCCCCGTATAAATTTCATCAGCATGCCAAAATGATATGCTTTGTCTGTCTGTTTATTTTTGCCTGTCTAAGCTCTAACTTAAGTAAAAATTTGCCAATCGCAACTACATTTCACTAGGTTGTTAAATACACAGCATTATTTTATGTCTTAAAAATAATTTTTCACAGACATATGTAAAAATATTCAGTATATGGTTCTACACTGCGCGTCAAACATGAAAAATGCTGATAACAATGTGGTTTAATGTGAATATGAATAAAAATAAAGGGTTTATACAAAAGACAATTCTGATGTGCCAAATCACTGTCGTTAAAATACATAGACCCATGTACGTTGAAGTTGGTTTTATTTGTTATTTAAAAATTACTTGTTTAATTTAAATTTGCACTTTTGAGGAAAAATACTTCTAACATTAACAAATTCTTGCAAAAGATTCGAAAGATTAGTGTTACCAGGTTTTACGGTTTAAGTGGGACAAACCAAGTTTTAGAAAATCCATGACCCACCCCACAGAACCACTGTAAAGGACGCAAAAAACTTAATTTTTGACAATGCACAATTTTTTTTAATTTATAATTTAAATATTTTTTTACTCATACCGTATAATTATTTACTCTATATTAAATACATAAAAGTCTACAAATATGTGAGGTAATGTTATCAACTTCTATCTATCTATTTCTATCTCTATTATATATATAAAATGCAAATGGCAATTTCGATCCGGCTGCTTATAACTTCAGTTCTGCTGAATGGATTTTGATGGGACTTGCACTGTTAGTTACATAATTTTGCTGTGAAGGTTTAAGTAAATAACATATCTTTCTACGTTGCTTAGTTATATAATTATGAGGGAAAGTTCTATAATCACATGAACCCGATTTTGAAAGATTAGCTTTTTTCAAAAGTTCTATTGTCCGAATTTTGATGGGACTTCCCTTGTTAGTTAGATAATTATTCAGGGGAGGTTTTAATATATAAAACATATCGTTCCATGTTGCTTAGTTATAAAGTTATGGTGGAAAGTTCGAGAATCAAATGAACCCGGTTATAAAATATTAACCTTTTTTAAAAAAGTCTGCTGAATGGTTTTTAATGTAACTTGCACTGTTAGATAAATAATTTTTCTGGGATGCTTTCAGTATGTAGCATATTGTTCTACGCTGCTTAGTTAAAGAATTTTGGGAAAGGGGGAGTTCTGTAATTAGATAAACCCGATTATGAAAGATTAGCCTTTTTAAAGGTTTTACTAGATGGGTTTTGATGAGACTTGCATTGTTAGTCAGATAATTTATCAGGGATAGATTTAGTATATTGCGCATCATTCTATTGTTCTTTACCAAATCGTACTGTAAATTATCAACTAAAATAGTTGGTCCTTAACAGACCAATTTATTTCTGACACATTAGAAAATGTAATAGTCCAATGACGTTTGCATCGTTTTCAGCAATGCTGAAGGATATTCCAGGTAAAGGTTCATATTGCTTTAAAATATTTTAGTGCGATTTATGTTTAAAGAAAACTTCATCAAATAGAACTATAGATTATTCGTTTCATTGATCCCATGTGTATTATAAGTAAACATATACTTTTTTACTTAATACAACTTTTAAAATTTAAACCTACAACAAATTGTCGAACGGTAATTTTTGTCTTTTTTTCTTTCTTTTCTTTCCTTTTTTTTTTCAAACTAGAAATGCGTGTTTCCGAATTAGTTCGTACGTGTTTAACATGAATAAACTGATTAGCCAATTACCAAAGTGTAGCACCACTGTATTTTGTATTTATGTTCATCTAACATCCTTCAAGGAATCGAGTCGAAACTCGAATCTAGAAATGGGTTACTAAAGTTCTCCCCAACATTCTCAACTTTAAAGACCAGGCCAAAACGGAAATTTTCTAATGAATTATGTTAATGTGCTGAAAGTTTAAGGAAATGCTGTCTAATCTCTCCGCTAAAATTGGCAATTTTTCAGAAAAAAAAGTTTTGTTTTAAGAAAAAAAGTCTATATGTGATTGTTGCTGACAGTTTTTTTTTCCTTGTAGATAATTTAAACCAACTAATGGAACCGTCAAAACTTGACGGAAAAAAATTACTACAACAATATCAGTAAAATAAGCCTCTGTATTATTTAAGAGGGGGAGAGCATGAAACAGTGTTTCAAAAATTTTATTTTAAAAGTTTTATTTTAAAAGTACTATTTTCGATGCAAACTATAAACAAACAATCTGTAAACAACTCTGTAGTGCAAATCAGTTCGACATTACCGCCACATTCATCATTTCAAGAAAGAAAATTTCATGGAAACTATGGGATATCATATAAATAGTATATTCCTACGTATATATCATATTCAGCAAGTAAAAGAATATAATAAATAAAGCACCCCCTGTGATAATGAAACCGAGTGAGCTCCTATGCGCATGTGCATTGCATATGCCCAAAGGCACCGTCGAAATTCGACGTTAAAAAAAAGTTTTTAAATGTTTAAAAAAAAGGTTTTAAAATGTCCTCTTTAATCATCGTTCGTTTCAAATCCATATCTTCTAAAACGCATCCATTCTTTTAAGATAATCAATTTTTATGTAAAGATGGAGAATTTTTTTTACAATAATAGTATACAATCTGCAGATGAGGCAGATTTTTAATGTTTTCAAGTGTAATTTATGTGTATGGTTTCTTCGGTCTCTTTACATAATCAGGATGATTATCTTTTTCCCACAATCGGAAATACTCAATGGATCTTTAAAAAATAATAATAAAATACGATTCCTATTATATTCTGATGCAGCACATATATCAACGAATTCAACATGATATCAGTTTTATACTCAACATAAACTGATAATCGATTTTGTTTTTGTTTTTTTTTTCGTTGACGGATTTCAGTTTAGCGCCAAAATGTTCTATCTTATGAATTTTCTAACCTTATGATTTATTAGGGGTTATTTCTTTTTTTTTTTCACTTTTTATGTTGATTAGGGAATATTTTTCAATTGTGGTAACTTTCCCAGGGACTATTTTACATCATTGGAGCAAACAGATGACCATTGTTGGGATAGATTCGAAAAATAATCCATGCTTGAAAATTATTTAAAAAGTCGTTTAATTAAGCGGCAGTTTTAATAAATTTCATTCAAAAGTTAACATTTTTTTTAATTGTTGATGTAAGAATTGAAATTTTACGGTATTTAGAAGTGTTGTAAGCGCGATAAAAGCGAAAGCGATAGCGCCGTTTATTGTCACAATCGTTATACATTTCTATAAATTGCCACTGGGTTTTGGTTGTTGTCCAAAAGTAGACTACCATTTTTTTACGTCTACAGAGAAATCTACAGTGAAAGAAATAGGACATTGCCGCTAATAAGAAACTGTTAAATGAACTTATAATAATAATACAAAGATAATTCCTATAAAAATATTAGCCTTACATAGTTTATTTTAACTCAAAAAACAATCATTATTTCAAGCTTTTTTTTTTTAATACCATAACACTATTTGTAATAATTATAATTTTTCTGAAATCCTTTACTTTTGTGGAATTTTTATTAAAAAAATTAAATCCTTCAACCTATAATCGAAAAAAAGTAATGGGTAATATGTATAATCACGGTATGCAATCAAAATGAAGCAATCAATAAAAGCTCCAATGCTAATCTTTCTAATTACGAATTGAAAACTCAATTAAAATTGCGTCACGTTGGCACAATCATATAAATTTTTCTCTTTAGGTTTTATCAATATAAAAATGTATTTCAAGCTAAGCATAAGTCATTTTCACCAGCGCAAACTTTTCCCACGTACTTTATATACGTTACTTTTATGCTTAACCACCATGTGTACAAATAAAAATATGTTTTGCATTTAATTGTAATAAAAAATTGCATCAATAAAGTTATAATACATAAAATAAAATAAACCCAATTGACAATATTCCCGTGACGTCACAATAAATATGAATTTTTATACGGTTATAAAAATAAAGTGCACGTGATAAATATTTTTATCGCAATTGAACTTGCAAATGAAAAAATTTGGCCAAAAAGCGACGTGTCTGAATATTTTTCATGATTTCTCTTTTCTCCTCGCAACAATGGAAGTAATCTCTATCTCTATAAAACAGTAGGTGTCTGTCTGCCTGTCCGCGGATTTCTCCATAATTATAACACCTAGTACTCTAAAATTTTTGTCATGTGTAGATGTTGTCACCGGAAAGTATACCTCGGCGCCGGATTTTTAAATTTTAATTTAGATTTTTTTAAATTAAAACGTGTATATGGAATTTTGGGTTCGAGGCTATTTCAAGCTCTCCGCATGGAATAGCTTCGGCAACGCCATCTGTGGCAACGAAGCAGCCAGCCAATGAGAGCAGGTCTGATTATGGCATGTTCCAGGATCTAGCGACGACACACGACAGTTTAGTTCGTAGCTTACGCGGCTGTTTAGGTACAAATTTCATTGTTTTTTTGTTTGTTTTTTTAGATTTATTTTAAAGAAAAGGAATATATTTTTGACTGATTGAGATTAAAGTAGGTTAGTTTTGATTGTATTCATTCTTTGTATGTTTAGTTGCCCCCATATATTATGTTTTAGGTAAGAATATAACTGGGCATTTTACTGAATGGTTTCATAGCGTTCATATATCTTCTCATGTTCTGAAATGAAACAAACTGTTTTCAATAACAAATCTTAATGAATTAAATTAATCTTACACTTTACTATAAAATGTAGAGTTCTACATCGCATGTTACAACGTTCTCGGGAACTTAAAATGTACTAAAAAACTCTTAACAGAAAGATTGTAAATTAACAAACTCATATATATAAGATATAACTTTAAACTGATTTGCCTCATCAACTGTTGTCGAAATCAATGTAATGTAAATATTTCTTAAATATTATGATTTTGTTTAACAATTGGAAACATTCAGTGAAGTGTAGATTGTATTTTTTAATCAAAACAATTTGATTTGTGAGTATGAGGTAAAAAAAAAATCACCGTTTTCTCACATGATGAGTTTCATCAGAAAGTAAAACAATAAATAAATATGAATGATTTGCGGAGCTGTTTCAAAATAATTATAAATAATAAGTCTTTAAAAATGTAAAATCAATTTTATTTCTGGCCGAGTTTTTTTTAAAATAATTATAAACCATTTTAATTTGTAAGCATGTTGTAAAAAAATCACCATTTAGTGACAAATTTTGAGTTTTATAAGAATCGCCCAAGAACGGACATGGAATGTGGTATCAAATTTATGTTGTGATCACACTCTTTATAATTATTTTTGTTGAGGGTTTTCGGGCGATGTGATTGAATTTTTGATAGAAACAGCTCCGCAAATCATTCATATTTACTTAATGTTTTACTTGCTGATAAAACTCATAATATGTGAGAAAACGGTGATTTTTTTTTTTTTTTTTTTTTTTTTGTAATTCATATTTACGAATTAAATTGTTTTGCGGATTGTAAATATGAGGTAAAAAAAAGTAACCGTTTTCTCACATAATGAGTTTCATAAGAAAGTAAAACAATAAATAAATATGAATGATTTGCAGAGCTGTTTCAAAATAATTATAAAGAATAAGTCTTTAAAAATATAAAATCAATTTTATTTCTGGCCGAGTTTTTTTTTAAATAATTATAAACCATTTTAATTTGTAAGCCTGTTGAAAAAAAATCACCATTTTGTGAAAAATTTTGAGTTTTATAAGAATCGCCCAAGAACGGACATGGAATGTGGTATAAAATTTATGTTGTCATCACACTCTTTATAATTATTTTTGTTGAGGGTTTTGGGGCGATGTTATTGTATTTTTGATAGAAACAGCTCCGCAAATCATTCATATTTACTTAATGTTTTAACTTGCTGATAAAACTTATAATATGTGAGAAAACGGTGATTTTTTTTTTTTTACTTCATATTTACAAATTAAATTGTTTTGAGGATTGTAAGTATGAGGTAAAAAAAAATCACCGTTTTCTCACATAATGAGTTTCATCAGAAAGTAAAACAATAAATAAATATGAATGATTTGCGGAGCTGTTTCAAAATAATTAAAAAGAATAAGTCTTTAAAAATGTAAAATCAATGTTATTTCTGGCCGAGTTTTTTTTAAAATAATTATAAACCATTTTAATTTGTAAGCATGTTGTAAAAAAATCACCATTTTGTGACAAATTTTGAGTTTTATAAGAATCGCCCAAGAACAGACATGGAATGTGGTATAAAATTTATGTTGTCATCACACTCTTTATAATTATTTTTGTTGAGGGTTTTTGGGCGATGTTACTGTATTTTTGATAGAAACAGCTCCGCAAATCATTCATATTTACTTAATGTTTTAACTTGCTGATAAAACTGATAATATGAGAAAACGGTGACTTTTTTTTTTTTTTTTTACTTCATATTTACAAATTAAATTGTTTTGAGGAAAAAATACATCCTACACTGCACTGAATGTTATAATTTCTTAGCAAACTCATAATGTTTAAGAATTATTTACATTATATTGATTTCGACAACAGTTGATGAGGCATATCAGTTTAAAGTTGTATCTTATACATGAGTTTGTTAATTCAATGATGTAAAATTTACGATTATTTATTTATTGTTATTTACAATTTTTCTTTCTGTTACTGTTATTGGACTACATTTTTAGTTCCCAAGAACGTTGTAATATGCGATAAATTGTAGAACTGTACATTTTATAGTAAAGTGTAAGATTAATTTGATTCATTAAGATTTGTTATTGAAAACAGTTTGTTTCATTTAAGAACATGAGCTGATATGTCTAGCGCTATGAAAACATTCAGTAAAGTGCAAAATATATTCTTACCAAACACATAATATATGGGGGCAACTACGCATACAAAGAATGAATACAATTGAAACTAACTTATGTGAACCTCAATTAGCCAAAAATATATACCTTTTCTTTAAAATAAAACTCAAACATAAACAAAACAATGAAATCTGTGGCTAGCCGCTTTCAGCTGTGAACATGAACTGCCGTCGCTGGATCCTGGTTCATTCCATATTCACACCTGCTCTCATTGGCTGTCTGCTTTGTTGCTGTGGGTTGGCGGAGAGCATGGAATAGCCTCGAATCCAGAATTCCGTATGCATGTTTTAATTTAAAAAAAAATCTAAATTGAAATTAAAAAATCAGGCCTAGGTGTTATAATTACGTTGCTTTCCTCAGGCAAGAAGACAGAATAGGTTTGTTTGTATAGATATAGAGGTTTGTGTGTGTGCTGTTTTTAATAAAGACAGTTGCATTTTTTCCGCGACCCTTTCACAAAAGTTTTTTCTGCGAACCTTTCAGTAAATCAGCATTTTTTCCACAATCCTTTGATGAATTTCGTATTTTTTCTGCGATCCTTTGATGAAATTCAAGTTTTTCCTGCAATCATTTGACGAAATTTGCTTTCTTTTTTTTTGTGATCCTTTAACGAAATTCGTGTTTTTTCTGCATCCTTTTGTCGATATTCATGTTTTTTCAGTGATCCTACGACGTAATTAGCGGTTTTTTCAGCGATCCTTTGACGAAATTCACGTTTTTAACCTGATCCTTGGATGAAATTTGCGTCTTTCCCGCAATCCTTTGATGACATTTGCATTTTTCTGTGATCCTTTGATGAAATTTGCTTTTTTAATAATCCTTTGACAATATTCGTGTTTTCTCTGTTGACTTTTGACGAGATTCATGTTTTTTTAGCGATCCTTTGACAAAAATCGTGTTTTTTCAGCGATTATTTGATGAAATTCGTGTTTTTCTCGCGAACCTTTGACAAAATTCGCGTTTGCCAGCGATTCTTTGATAAAATATACTTTTTTCTATTATGATAGGGAAAAGCGGATTAGGATAAGTAGATAGGGAAACCCCGTTATCGGATCGGGACATTAGATGTAATAAAGAAACATTTGTATATTTGTAATAATTAGCCGGAATGGGATGTTTGTGTGTGTGCTGTTTTTAATAAAGACAGTTGCATTTTTCTGCGACCCTTTCACGAAAGTTTTTTCTGCGAACCTTTCACAAAATCAGTATTTTTTCCACAATCCTTTGACGAATTTCGTACTTTTTCGGCAATCCTTTGACTAAATTCAAGTTTTTCCTGCAATCATTTGACGAAATTTGCTTTTTTGTGATCCTTTAACGAAATTTGTGTTTTTTCCACATATTTTTGTCGAGATTCATGTTCTTTCAGTGATCCTACGACGTAATTCGTGTTTTTTTCAGCGATCCTTTGACGAAATTCACATTTTTCCGGGGCTAACGAGAAAGACGGGCTACCGCGCTTCTTCAATTTAGAGTAGTCACGTGAAGCTCCCGGTCTCAGCTGAGCTAAGCAAACCAATTGACATAATATATTTTAGATTACTATTATACCCGAGTTGTTTTTTAATTTGATAAAATTCGTTACTGCCCCCAAGCAGTACAATCATGATTATCAAATCTTACATATAGTTCAAAACACTGGGATAATTTTAAGTACTAATTAAAATAATTTGTAACCAGGTATAAAGTTGTTAAAACTGAAAAACAATTAATTGAACCCTTTATATCCTACAAATCATTGTGAATACACCAAAATATAACACAAACTACGGAAATATAATTTATTTAACATTTCAAAATTGAAGCACAATTGACGATTTTGGAAAAAAAAAAATTGTCGATTATTTTTTTTTTTTTAATTTTCAAACAGGTATTTTATACCATAAATATCAATATTTCTCCACCAAAATTATAGACGGTCATGGGATATATATTTTATATAATATATAAAAAAAATTAAAGATTTAGTAGAAAAATAAATATTTAAAACAAAATGAAATGTGCTCAATACTTATCTCAGAGAATAAATAAAATATTTTTAACACACAAAATATATAAAAATTAATATTTTTTCAATAATTTTTTCCTACCAGAGGAATTGTGATTAAATCTTATAAAAAGTTCAAAATACTATCATAATTTTAAGTATATTAAATAAAATAATTTATAAACAGTTATAATGTCAAAAGTGAAATATATATATATATGTAAGTATATACAACTGTACCTAGCTCTCTGTACCCTAGAAGTTACTGCAAATATAAAAAAAAAATAACACATACTAGATACTATGATTTATTTAGCATATAAAAATTTCAAAGCTGTAGAACAATTTAAGTTATTGAGAAAAAAATACGATTGTCGAAAAATAAAAGAGAGAGAAAAAAGGTGGGGGGGGGGGGACTTTTATACCCTAATATCAATATTTTTGCATGAAAATTATACACGGTCTTTGAACACACACTTTATATAATATATAAAATTTTCAAAATTTTAGTTTAAGAATTTAAAAAACATATGTGAAATGTGAAATATGCTCAATATTTATTTCTGAGCATATAATATATTAAAACAAGAAGCAAAAGTCTTAATTTTTCAGTGCAAATTTGACTTTACTTCGCAAGTCTCAACTTTTTTGAGTAGTGGATAAAGCTGGGAACAGAATTAAGAAGAATCAAGACGGTTGGGGAAAGAACAGCTCGCCTATTAACCTTCACTGCTCACAACCCTACCCCTAGGAAATACTCTATCTAAATTCCTGTTCATTCCATTTTTATTCCCCCTTCCTGGAGGGAGAATCCATTCTTCTACCTGCTTTATTTGAGAGAGTGGTGAACAAAAGGAAAAGGGAAGGGATGCGGTTTCACTTTTTTGAAGGCTGGAAAGGTAAATGGGAGGGGGAAATTCTTCCCTTCTATAGAATTTGGGAAAAGGTCATTTTCTGGGGAAGAAAACATATTTATTTTACAACCAAATACCAATAAATCTAACTGATCATAAACAAAATGTAATCGTAATAATATTAGTTGTGTAGCACTCCAAAATATTTAGAGAAGCATTATTATAAAAACTTAGTTATGTATTGAAGTTTATAGAAAATTATAAGGAGCTTTGAGAATTACTTTTTAAAAAAAATTCGTTTGTAGGATTTAAATCTATATTAGTCTCTTGACATGTTCTCTGCCGGCGTATTGCTTTATTTAGATGTATTTATTTTGGGATGGAATTTTTTCACAGTTGTTAACATATTTTTTATCTAAAAAATGACATTAATGCCGCTATTTTCAATTATTCAATATGAATTTAAATGGTATGAAAAACTGTATAAGAGAGCTTTTTAAGTTCTGTTAATAATAAATATTAACGTAGACATATATTAATAATATTAATAATTCAGAACTAATTTTAAAGGTATGTGCATGCAATTTTTTACATCAAAAGTTCTTGTTCAGTCAGACGGCAGACAGACAGACAGACAAACCGAAATCATAAACACTTTTGAACTATATCAGTCCTGAGTAATGATACATACACAAAGACAAATATAGGAAAATATGGCAATACTTTAAACAGAAATTATGGCATAAATGATAAGCATATATAGAATTAAGCATGCCGGATTTCCTTCTAAAACAAAGTTTGATTGTTAGAAATTCATACGCAACGCATAATTGAAAATTTATGGTACAAATGTAAAAGTTTGAAATAATATCTGGCAATTTGTTCTTTGTGCTTCAGTCAAAATCTCAATTTATTGATTTATTATTTTATTATAAACTAAATTAAAAAAAGATTAACACATTTATCAGTGGAATTGTATTCAATTTGTTAATAAATAAATTAAAATAACATTTCATTCATATATACATTTAAAAAATCATGAATTGTTTAAAGGAACCAAAATGCAAAGTATCATATGTATAGTATTCTTAATATTAATCCGTAATAATATTACACGTGTGGTATTCTGAATATTAAATCTTTAAAAATAATCTGAACTTATTAAAAATTTCGACTTGTTTACATCAATAAGCGAAAAACTTTAAGAATAAATAGTGCAAGTAAATACATATTCATTTAAAATAAATTAGCTTTACTTATATTTAAACAATACAAAACAAACACTATCGTATAATGCATAGGTGTCTTTCATTTAAAAAAAAAAAAAAAATACATCGCCAAGATCAGTAATGCAGTGGTGAATTCAAGGAGTGACATTCCCTACAAATGATTTCATATTTTAGATTTATTAATGGTCTAGATATGAAAAATTATCCCGAAACATTGTAATGTCCTCTCACCGAAGCTGCCCTCAGAAAAAAATATATAATCAATAATAATCTTACGATTTTACTCTGCTGTTTTATTTCATATAAGTAAAGTTACCGGCATTCTGCTAACTAAATTATCATATTTACAACGATTAAAAGTATATAACATTGCACAATTAAATGTTATGCATATTACATCAAAACGAAAAAATGGTTAATACTTACATTCGATAGATTATCCTAAGTATCTCGTCCTTTATATTAATTGATGAAACTACTTAATAAAACCTCTTAACACAATTAAAAGAAAAGAAAAGAATCGCAATGAAAATTGCGCTTGTATTTATTAATAAAGGTTGGAACGTTGGAACAATTGGTTTTTAAACACACACGAAAACAAAAGTAATGGAATTCCTTTGTGACAGCTGTGCGTCAAAGTACGTTTTCAGTGAGACTGCGACTGTCACGTGACTTTCAACCACGGTAGCCCTCTGCGTTAGCCCCGCATTTTTCCTGTGATCCTTTGGCGAAATTTGCGTTTTCCCCGCGATCCTTTGATGAAATTCGCATTTTTCCTTGATCCTTTGAAGAAATTTGCTTTTTTAATGATCCTTTGACAATATTCGTGTTTTCTCTGCTGCCGTTTGACGAGATTCATGTTTTTTTAGCGATCCTTTGACAAAATTCGTGTTTTTTCAGCGATTATTTGATGAAATTCATGTTTTTCTCGCGAACCTTTGACAAAATTCACGTTTGCCAGCGATTCTTTGATAAAATATGCTTTTTTCTATTATGATAGGGAAAAGCGGATTAGGATAGGTAGATAGGGAAACCCCATTATCGGATTGGGACATTAGATGTAATTAAGAAACATTCGTATATTTGTAATAATTAGTGAAAATGGCGAGATAAAGGGGGTGGGGGGGAACGACTTTTTACTAAATATCGCATTTATTCTACATCAACTTCCTCTCACCACCAGGGGGTGCTTTGCTATCTCTGTTTCTATGGGCTGGATCACGACGGGGTATGGCTCTTTCTACTCGACATCAATAGAGCTTACTGATTTTATTTCGGATTTTCACCACAGGGGGCGCTTTCGTATCTCTGGTTCTATGGGCTGGATCATGACGGGGTATGCCTCATTCGACTCGACATCGATAACCTTAATGATTTCAGTTATGTTCGTATAAAACATATTGTGCCCCCTGGCGGTGGAAGGTGTAACTAAAGGATTTTGCAGCTAACTCGGGTTCTATGGGTCACATCACGACACGGTTTGGCTCATTCGACTCGACATCAGCTTACCGATTTTAGTTCCGAGTTTCACCACCAAGGGGCGCTTTCGTATCTCTGGTTCTATGGGCTGGATCATGACGGGGTATGCCTTATTCGACTCGACATCGATAACCTTAATGATTTCAGTTATGTTCGTATAGAGCATATTGTGCCCCCTGGTGGTGGAAGGTGTAACTAAAGGATTTTGCAGCTAACTCGGGTTCTATGGGTCACATCACGACACGGTTTGGCTCATTCGACACAACATCAATAGAGCTTACCTATTTTAGTTCTGAATTTCACCACCAATGGGTGCTTTCTTATCTCAGTTTCTATGGGCTGGATCACAATGGGGTATGGCTCTTTCCACTTGACATCGATAGAGCTGACTGATTTTAGTTCGGATTTTCACCATCAGGAGTGCTTTCCTATATCTGGTTCTATGGGCTGGATCACGACGGGGTATGGCTCATTCGACTCTACATAGATAGAGCTTATCGATTTTCACCACCAGGGGCGCTTTTCTATCTCTGGTTCTATGGGCTGGATCATGAAGGGGTATGGCTCTTTCGACTCGACTTACGGTAATATATGGGAGTGTGTATGGCACGCCCAGTGTTTACTGTCTAAGGTAGTGGGGCCCCAACATTAGATTTGTTTAAAAATAAAAAAATGTTCAACACTGATTTCAGGTACATTTAAGGTTGTTGGCACGGGCAACGCCGGGCGGGTAAGCTAGTCCGATTAATAAAGTTTTGGTTCTAATTACCATCTCCTGTAAAATTATAACTTTCTAGAATATCTGTAATCAGATGATTAGAAAAACTGAATTAAGTATGGTGAGTTTTATTCAAATATATATATCGATTTTGCCTTTTATATAAGAATTTTATAATTCGCAAAGTATAGTACAGTCATTATAGTGGATTCTGATTTTGCTATAGGATGAAACTCCCAGTAACTCACACTTTAAGGATTCTTTCTTGTTCAGATCACAATTACAAAAATTTAAATCTATTTTATACTTATCTTTGTTTTTGTAATGATAGTACAGATATATTAAAAAATTATTGTTGGCAAAATATTGAAAAATTATGCATTTTATTATTAAAAATTAATTTTTTTTTTCATAAATATGGTCAAAAACTCCAGTAACTGACACCATCCCTATTTTGAAACATCAATAACTGACACAAAGTGAAGCAGTGATTGATACTTTATTTTAAAAAAAGAATAAAGTGCTTTAACAAAAATTTTATTCTTTATTATAAAAACAAATACATTAATATTTATTATAAAAAGTGGGATTTAGTAAGCTATACTGAATTATCAGTAATGCAGAGTATATAGCAGTAATATTTAGTACACTGCATTATTAGTAATGCAGATACCCAATAACTGACATTTCTGAACCAGTAATTGACATCTGGTGTCAGACACTGATAAAACAACTTAAATTTTAATGGTGTTTACTACAAGATAAATTTAATTTATTATTATTCATTTTTAAACAGTTCAAATACACAGACTTCAACTTTCTTTAATATAACCAATAACTAACACCTCTGTCAGAGACTGGTGAAATGAAATTCTAGGAACCAATAACTGGCACCCCCCATTAAGCTAAATTAAATAACTATAAACCCTAAAAATCATGGCCCTAATATATATCATATATATCTTTAAACTAATTTCTACTAGTATAACTTTAAGAAAAAAGTTTAGGATGATCGCATTACAAATAGATTAGAAAAACACTTCCATAATTTTAGAAATAAGATGGTTGCTTCAAAATGGCACTTTCTGAATTCTCAAAAGTTCCTCATTGAATATGTTATTGGCCCTCTAGTGGTGAATAAATTGACTCCAAAGTAAAAATGAGTGTCTCATTGACCGCTAGATGACATTACTTTGCAGAATTTTACAACAAAATGCGTATTTGAGTTAGATTTTTGCTCAAGTGTCGCAGTTACTGGTTAGGTGTCAATAACTGAAGGTTTCACCCTATTTAAGCATTAACTAAGATAACTTGTGTACTAGTTTTTGAAATTACACTGTTTTAAAAACAATTTTCGAAAACTGAATAAGATTCGTTATTTCCTGATCCATAAACATCCTCCTCTCTCAAGCACTTAAAAATTCTTATAGTTTTATTAATCGCTGTGCATATTTGAAGAGCAAATGGATCATTCTCCTAGAAATCTGCAAAACGATGTCACGTGATGTATACATATATATACACACACACACACACACACATATATATATAAGAGAGAGAGAGAGATATATTAATTGGAAATATTTAGATGATTTTTAGATGGAAATGAGGTGTAGTATACTCATATAATATATACGCAGTTAATCAGATAATTAATTTTTAAAAATAATGTATCTACAAAGTATGAACAATCAGGCCCGTGAACTGGCACATTCCTAGTTAATACAACTTTACTAAGTCCATAAAATTAATGTATATATATATATTTTTTTTTTTTTTTTTTGTCATGATAAATCATTGATTTTTAAATCAATGCGTTTTAAAACTATTACTAAACGAATTTTCAAAGTGTAATATTGGGTACTTAGAGTTCTGTTTGATTAATAATGATGTCACAATAAAACTTAATCATGTCCATGGGCAGACATATAATAGTTGCTATAAAATGTCACCAAAGGTGAGCAGTTGAGAACTTCCGTCTTTCTAAACATCTGAGTAAATAGTTTTCTAATCGTAGTTGTTGAGTTACAAAGAGTTAATGATGGTACACTATTGAAAACATAATGAAATTTATGTGAATTTCTTATACGCACTAAAACATGTTTTCTGTAGAATATGGAGTGCAAAGTATTTATCATTCATTTACAGGGTCACACAAAAGAATTCTGTTACATAATGTTTCACGGGGAAAACTATTTGCAGCGTAATTTACTGATATTATACAATTTCAAACATAATGAAATTGGTATACATTATCATGGTTCATTACAAGATGATTGTTCTCCCATATGATGGGCATATCATTTATCGTTCATTTACAGGGACACACAAAAGAATTCTATTACAGTACCTATTAGCGACTAAAGAGTGAAGTTTTATTTAAGTATTCTGAAAGTGTTAGAAAGTGTTTCATAATCTATGCTTTACGCTTCATTTTTCGTTCTTGTTTTTTTATTGCATGGTAATTGTATTAAGATCGAATTAAGTTCCCAAGTCGAGGTAGTACATTTCAAAAAATTTCATATCCTATTATAGTGTAAAAGTTTAGGAACATTCAGTGTAATCTGGAAATTACCCACGAATCTGTAAATCTTTCCTCTATCTTTAGAAACTTTTTGGAGAAGGAGCAGCATAGGTTGGGTTTGGACCGTCTTGTGAATTTTAAATATTTCTTTCCTTAATAGCTACTATACTTTTCTATGCTATAGCTTTTAATGCAAATTTTTCTTGCGCGCCTTAAAATTTAGTCTACCATTTGATCCCCCATACGCAACGTCACTGGCCAAAGGATAAATCAGAAACCTCTGAAAACAATTGTTTCCAAAATTTTTGGAAAAGTTTCGGATTAAATGGCGCATTTCTTGCATATAAACTTCGAAGAAAACATTTGTTACTAGCTTCGGAATCTCGTTTGTTTCTCAGATTTGTGATAGGTTCTTCTGGTAAAGTTTCCGAAGGTAGGGTAAAGATTTCCAGAATAGTGGTAACTACGAGATTGCATTGAATGTTTGCAAATTTTCATCTGTTTGATGAAAAGTTTGCGCACTTTCTTTTGAAATGCACTGATCCAGGGTTTATTTCATCTACAATAAATTGTTAATTTAAGTGTCGTCAAGTTCATATCGTGTTTGCATCATTGCTGACATTTAATGTAACGGAAAGTCATAATGAATCAGAGATTTAAACAAGTTGGAAATTGTACGTCAAACGTGACAAATGAGCTGCGTTCGTACTATATGGGTCGCGCAAATGAAAGTGGCACTACAGTCGGTTTGAAAAATGGTTTAATGGTATTAATGTAAATTAGTATACAAAAGAAAGAAGTAATATAGACGTAACAGATAGGCTAGACAAAGTCATTTTGTAGATCCTTGGTGATAACCACATGCGCTTGACCAGGTCGTCACCTGTCGTCAATACTGCTTATTCGACTACGAAAATCCCTACACCATCGGAATACCGATTTGCGTGACATACACATTTTACACTCCGTGCCATACACATTTTACATTCGACGATAGATTTCACTAAAACTCACATTTTTTGCTGTTAGAAACTGCATGATCGCGCATTGACACCGTTTTGAGGCATCCATAATGCGAACGATGCCTTTTAACGTGCTCTCACGCTATCACACACGCATCTGGCGAGATCTGATGGTATCGCATGCTTTCCCAGAACTCTGCGCTCTCTATAGGAGCATGCGCAATCATCTTTCTCTTCAAATGGCGGAGTTATTATACAGGCATGCCACTTTCATTTGGGCGACCCTTATATAACTAGTTTTATAAATATTCAGATCTTGGTGCAATAGCTGTTGCACTCTTATGCAAAAAGACATGAATACAAAATTTATTTTAAGTGCAGATTTTCATATTATAGATATTAATTTTATTTTATGAAATTAAGTTTCAATACACTTTTACAAACAATTAATTACAATTATTCTGTTACAATAAAAATTCTACTATGCGCAAATATCTAATATAATGCAAAAAAATCATCGTTATTCTTTCACTGAAAATTTAATTTATCGTTTGTTATTATGACATGATTAATTTCCGTAATCAGTGCATTTTAAGTTGGCAACATTTTATCTGCATCTTAATATGACGTAATCACCTTGGCAGCATAAAATCATTAGCTATCATGGATTGGTTGTTTGGTTATTTATTACTGTCGATTGTCTGTGGGGGGTGCAATCTGTGGGGGGGGGGTCTTTCTAAGGGACCCCAACCCGTATTAACGCAAGTTTCGGACGACAGGGGTTTGAAAACAGCACCTCTCGTCTACCAGCTTTGAGAGCAAAACCTCTCAGTCATTGGTGGGGCACCTATCATGGGATATCATTGAATTAATTGCGTATGATAGGAGGATTTAATAGAATGAAGAAAACTTTTAATAATATCTTTTTAAGTTTTGATTCAATTTTCATAAAATTTGAAATGACTCGACAAAACTCTGAAACGATTATGTATATAAATTTCAAACTATTCGGTTGGTAATTTTTGAGCCGTTATATGCGGACAGACAAACGGACCTGACGACGACCATAGATGCTACCTATTTATATCATTACGAATGCCCGTAAAAATCTACGGAAAAGTAAAAATAAAACCTTTTTTTTTTATTATTTTTTAGATATATGCTAACAGTGTGTTTCCACGGAAACATTCCGTGCGAAAGTGCTCAACATCAACACACATTAAGTCAATCGATATAGAAAATTCATTTTAGAATCTTGAATGTTATTAAAAACTTACATGTTACGAGCTGTGTCCTCATTAATACATGTCTATTTAACCTTAATGTCGCACGACTTTATATCTGACAGACAAAGGCACGAAAATGTTTAAACAGAAAAGGACATGCGTTAAAATACGTCAAGTCGAAGTGAAGTTGTTTTACATCATTATAATGGGAATAATACATCATTATAAAGTATTATTTTGAAATATTTCCTGAATAACATTAACTTATATTTTTGACATTTATGACCTATTAATGACAGCGTGCTATGTCTTTTTGACAACGTTGCCGAAAAATGTAAGCAACTCGTTGTTATGACAATGTTTTTAATTTGTGATGTCTTATAGAGATTTCAAATCCAGATTTTTTTTTCTTAATTATTAAATGAATATTTGTCAAATATACACAAATTGAGGTAAATTTCAATTAAGCGTTTCACAAAAATAAGTTTTTCTTTTTTAATAATTTCATTTGATTTATATAATGAGGTTTCACAATAACTGATTATAACATTCACTGATTATAAAGGTTACAACTTCCATTTCAAATATGAAACTTTCTAGATCCACCTTAATTTTCTATTAAGACAGTTATGTATAATTCATACGTTTTTCATTTATGACGTTTCTTAGTTAAGGTGTGAGTTCGTTCCTATTGTTTCTAGTGGTAAAATGTTTCATTTCCCTAAAGTGTATAATGCATTTAAACGATTCTAAGCTTAGATCCCAATTAAATTGTTTCGTTTTCCTAAAGATTACATTCCATTTGAATGATTCTAAACATAGGTTTCAATTTTCTAATGGTAAATTGTTTCATTTATCTAACAAATACATTCCATTTAAACGATTCTGAGTTTAGGTCACACTTAATTTTACATTTTTCTAATGGTAACATGTTTCGTTTATCCTACAGAATACATTCTTAGTCCCCAAGGATTAATCGCCAAGCATCCTAGATGTATCGCCAAGTTATATGGCCGATGTGACGTATATGACCAAGTTATAGCCGTATATATTACACGTGTATAAGACGCATATTACATATAAAATGTAGTATTACTGTATATGACGTATATATATGTTGTAGTTTAATTTGTAATTATTGTAGCTAGCGCCGGATAGTAATATTTTTCCTCTCCTTAGGCTTAGGGGTTCGTCCTGGCCATTAGCCATAAGCTGATCCCTAGGGTGGGCGCTGTCTGTCTGTCTGTATATGACGTATATATACGTTATATATGACGTATAAGACGCATATGACATAAAATGTAGTATTACGTATATATGACGAATATATGGCGTATATATGATATATATGTCGTATACGGCATATATATGAGCGTTTAGCGTATACATACATATGGTCATGTCGTATATATCGCGTATATACAATGTGTATAATATCTTGGCGTCGACCTTGGCGTAATCGTAATTGTGCAGGCCGCTAAATCAAAGAAGTATCTGTATTTGTTTTTCCGTAGTCGAGTCCACCACCAAATTAGCGTATTTTACTGAGTTTTGTTTTTCACTATAGTTTGACAACTGTTTCACATTAATTTTAAAACACATTATTTTCAGCATCGTTCATGTTTAAAGCCAACTTTGGCTATGGACCCGATTACGAAAAATTAGCATTAATATATCCTCAACAGAAATTAGTCACATGACATTTATTGCATCTAAATTGGTTCTGAAAAAACTTATTTGATTCTGAGTACAGACACATTTAGACCGCAATTTCTTTTTCTCAGAAGAAGATGAGATACAATGTGAGACAAATTACATAGCAAACGCAGTTGTACAGAGATATATTGGTGTAGGAATTGAAATGTCCATACAACAATCCAACGCAAAAACCTGCCATGACAGCCCAAAAAGCCCTCGCTAAACTCCGAGATTCAGGTAAAGATGGGATATCATTTTCACTGAACACGCAACTATGCGGTACACCCTCGATATAGTTACTGTTGCGAACTGCGCTTTCGGTAGCCTTTTCAATGAAACTGGACTGATTTTTGGAAAGTTTCCCTTCAGTGGAATGTGGCTCTTGTTTTATATCCAATGTCCCGTTCTCAACTTTAACTACATCTGCTTGGTCTGTGAAATATGGCAATGCTGAGAATTTTACATTTTTCTTAGTGTCAGATGATGACGAGATTTCATTTACATTGAAGGCAGAATTATGTGGTGACCTCTCCCATGGATAATTACTGTTGCAAATTGTAGATTCGGTGATCTTTTCAATATAGTTGGGCTGTTTTATGTGAAATTTCCCGTTAGTCGAAGATGGCTCTGATTTGGCATCTAATGTGCAGTTCTCATCTTTAAATACATCTCCGGCTAAATTGCATGATTCAGATGATGATGGAATTTCATTTTCACGAAACACAGCACTATGCGGTGAACTCTCGACACAATTATTGCTGCAATTCCCGTATTTAGTGTCTTTTTCAGTACGGCCGGACTGATTTTTGGACATTTTCCCTTTAGTCAAAGATGGATGTGTTTTGAAATCTAATGTACAGTTCTCATCTTTAACTACATCTGCTTGATCTGTCGAATGTGGTATTTCTCCGAATCTTACCTTCAAAGTTTTGTCGATCTTTACTACTTCTTCTGATGGATCTTCACAAGAATATTCTTTTCTCCGCATGATATTTGCTTCCCTGTTTTCTGTAGCCATTTAGATAATTTAATTTAAGTATTAATTTTCTTTTTCGTAAAAATCTTACTGAAAATGTTTGCTATACCAGAATTTAAAATAAATGTATTCTCATTTGATGCCATTAGTTTTTTTTTTAAAAATATGATACTTTTAACGATATTCACGTAGCCTTCACGAAGATATTTTTTTCGCATGCGAAAATGACGTCATGATTAGCAGAAAACAAACATTTTCGTTTAAAATATTATAAAAATTTACAGCAGCATTAAAATTATGAAATTTTGATCGGCATTTCATTGTTTTTATTTTTCGGAGATCTGGAACTCCAACCTTATTAGCACAGAATGCTCCAATCAGTGAAAATGACGTCACTTTAGAAAGAATTGGTGCATTTCCGTTTATAAAAACCGAATTATTACTGCAATTACATCAGCCAATAAAACGTGAGAAACACAAACACAATGAAAATCTATATATTTAAAATACAAACCGGTTAGTTTTCTCATTTGCATTCACATTTCTACTGAAGCAATTTTAATAATTTTTTTTTTTAATAAAAGCTGTTCATTGGTAGATAAGTCTGCCCTAGTTTGTTTTTTTTTAATTAAAAAAGTTTTTAGTAGAAAGGCGGTATACTTCTAGCGACGAAAATAACGTCAGTGCATAAGAAAATATATGAAAGAAAACTGGCATATTCTTTCGTAAAACTGGTACATTTCATGTCGAAATGATTTTCAGCAATTTTTCATTCTTCTGATACCGAGTTTAAGCGGGGCCTCCGAGATGTCGCTGTGTTTAAGTCCGTAAGGCATAAAACCTATACTCTCGCAATAAAAAGTCAGTGAAAAATTACGTCAATTTATAACGTTGATAGTATATTTTTTTCATTTTAATGCATGTTTATGACGTTTTCATGATAGCATTATAAATGTTTATACATGTTTATGACGTCATTTTTCATTGCAGAAAGTGTTCCGCCATTTTACATTTCCGCAAATTACAGATAGCAAACAAAAATATTTGTTTCAGAAACGCTTTTTTTTAAATCTCGAATATCTGGTTTCTGAGATTTCTGGAGATAAAGGACCACTTTTTGGAATCGTGTATAACTACAAATATGTTATATCATATTTTTGTAAACGTTCTTGCAAGATCAAGAAAACTTTCGCTTTTTTTTACAATGCACTTATGGTCTGAAGAAAGAAAGTTAAATCTTAACACCTTTCGGAAGATATCGTTTTTCCTCAGTCCATACTACCACTACTACTGTTTCGTAGCAGTATTGCGGTCTAAAAAAGAAAGGCTAAATATTTTTTAACCACGCCGCGATTTTTAAATTTTTATGATGTATTTAAAAAAATAAGTTACATTGTACTCTAGGGTTCACTATAGCATTATATCCATATTTCTTTTAGATTAAGAACTGTTATGGAACTCAACGACCCACTAACCAAATACTCGAAACAAAGCCAAAAGATCTTTAATTCAATTTTATAGGAGAGTTATGAGAAACGAGATCGAAAACATATAATTCCATTTGATTCTCGTAAAATTGTGTTATTCTGCCTCTAAGAATATTTCCAGTGTTTTTAACTCATGCAATTATGGTAGCTGATGATAATCCTTCTGCAAGTCAAAGAGGAGGGGACTAGGAAGCGCCGTTATCGCTCTCTGGATTTTGAAATTTAATTAACAAAATTTTCTTTGTCGCTGATGATCTTGAATAAAAGTACAAAAAATATTTTTCCCAGGTGATTTAAAATAATTAAACTCACTGAGAGAAAAGGAACTAAGAAATTTTTTCCGAGGGTCAGAGCTCAGAGCCCCCCTGAACTTTGCAGGCAAGACAATTTTTTGTTCCTTTATTATACGTTTATTTGCTTAAAAATTATCTTAAATAGGAACATCGGGGAATCTTGAAAAATATGAAAATTGTTTCAGCTATTTATTTTGAAAAATAGAAGTGGACTTTTAATATTTCTTACATGGTACATTTATGTCTTACTTTTAATGTTTATATGTTTAAGTATTAATATAATAAATTATAACACCTTGTAATAATATATTTCATTTAAATGCTAAAAGGTGTAAATTAACAACATAATAAATACACTGTAAAATATCTTTTATTAGGTTGTTTGACAAGTTTCGGCTCACTCCAAGCCATTTTCAAAAATTTGAAATTTTTCAAAAAAAAAATTTCAAAAAAAATTTCAAAAGTTCTTGAAAATGGCTCGGAGTCAGCCGAAACTTGTCAAACAACCTAATAAAAGTTATTTTAAAGTGTATTTATTATGTTGTTAATTTATACCTTTTAGCATTTAAAAGAAATATGTTTAAGTATTGTTTGAAACCAGGGGTAGATACTTCTTTGGGGAAAGAATGCATTTTCGGCAGTCTTGACAGTGGACCACAAGCATTATGTGTTCTAAATTCTTGTCCCTTTCTAGGCTTCGTTCTGCCGTCACCCATGCTGCAGATTACCAAATTTAACTTAAGATTTTCATGCTTAAGATTTTCAGAACGCAAATATTTTTGCTCAAGAAATCATTTAAAAGGAAAATAGGTGAAATTTGTAGACATTACACTTCAAGTACAAAATAATCGAACATTGTTTTTCATTTTCTTATACAATAAAACTTCTGAATAACGGACATCTCAGAAGCATGGAATTTGTCCGCTAGTCAGAGGTAAAAATGTACAATTACATAGACGCTTAGATTGAAAAAGTGTCCGCTTAATAGAGATATCCATTATGGAGGTTCAACTGTACATGTTATATATATCTTCAATTATAACTACTTGTTACCTCATAAGGATCGTTCTGTGGCTGTCGAATCCAAAAATCGGCTTAAAATGGCAATTTTGGCAACGTCTTCTAAAAACATCTTTGCCTTTATTATAGAGAAACTGTTCGATCTCTTCGTATCTGAATATAACTTGAAAATTATGTATTTTTTATGAATATACCTGTAAATTGCATGCATTTATGAATGAAAATGACTTCATGAATGTACCATAAAATAGCGAATTTGAAGTTATGAACCAACTTAAGATATAACTAGTCGTTGGGGGCCACCGTAATACTTACCCATCATGGATATGTATAATATAAAATATGAAAGGAAAACGTGTAAACTATTTATAAAATGCATTGCAATTCAAATAAAATCGTGGCTTGGTGACGTCATAAACTTTAAATGCTCTATTACTAAATTGCGTAAAAGAAGCATCCTTATAACTCCAAAATTGGTAATCCTATTAACTAACGGTTTACTGCGTCGGATGAAGCGTCTTATTTCCAATTAAAATATATTTTTAATTGAAATTTGAATGAAATACAGGGTCATGAAAAATCAAAGAGTGTGGAATATAGGATTACAAATATCTCGGCAACTCATTATCCGATCGACTTCATTCTTTATGCAGAATTTATATTTTTTTATTGTCTTTTATATTCACTCCTTAAAATAAACAATTTCGAAATTTTTTATGTACCTTTTATCAGAACGAATTTCGAGATTCCGAAAAAAATAGTTCCGGATAATCGAGGTTACTGAAATTCAATAAGCTTCTTCCCATTATCACATACTAAGTACACACCAAATTTCAAGTCTCTACCTCAATTTGTTCGGGAGATAGTGCGTTTACAGACACACACACAGACAGACGGACTGCAATTTTTTTTTACAAAAATTATGTTTTTCGGAATCTCCAGTGTCTGAAACGTGTTAATCCGTCAAAAATTTTTATTTGATTTTCAAAACGATTACAAGACTTACCCTATACTACGTATGATGGGTAAGTATAAAGAGACACCCCCCCCCCCCCCATTTAGATGATGTGCTGGACCCACCCCTGTCTAGAGCGAATGGTTCTGCTTGGAAATCATTGTATTGGTACTTATGTAAGGAAGTTTCATATTGGTTAAAGCTACCTTTATGATTCTGAAACATGTCAATATCCTCAAAATTATCTTATACATTTGTCTATTTAAAAAACTTTGACAATCGACGTGGCAATAAACAGACAGCCAAAACGAAGTCACAAGAACGTTTTAAAATTTTATATGAGAATATGAAAAAGAGGTCAAAAGCATAGGTACATAACTTTATTCGATTCACGCAAAATTATGTCACTCTACCTGTGTAAGAATAAATCCAATTTTTACAGCTCGTTTAGTTACGGCAGACGATCATAATCTTTCCGCTCATCATTATCAAATACAGATTCTTTTGTTCTGCTATTATCTTGCTTCTGTAATTGTTTGTGTACATTAAAACTTTTCTATAGAGTGGTTGCCGCTCCGTGTAAAATGTTTGTATGGGTGAAATTTTGTATTAGAGATGAGATGAACTCAGCCTCAGCCCGTAAGCCCGAGCCAGTTTCGGGCTCATAGCTTTTAATACGTCTTCGGGCTCGGGCTCAAAGTAAAAAGTTTATTTATTTACAAATTAATAAAGGGGAAAATCTTCCTAGTTGAGAAACAAGAATCCATTATAATTTTTTAAAAGTATTTTGCAATTCTTTAAAACTGTGTTTGAAAGGGAATTGAATTGTTATTGGGGGCGCAGAGGGGCGCGGGAGAGTTTTGAGGAGAAGTATTCTATCTGATTCTGTAGTCGTGGCATGGTCAGTGTTAGTAACATAAAGAAGCCTGGGATATCCCTTGTCTTCCCTCGCTTTCCATTTGAAGTCATTTTCCAAAATAACTGGAAAACAAAACTCCTATACTATTTCCGTCATACCCATAGTTGTACAATGATATTTTTTTAAAAAAATAAGAAAATTGATTTTTCAGATTTCTGCCAGTTGTTGGGTGTAAATTATAAATTTGCTATTTTAAACTGTCATGAGGAAGAATTTAGGTTTAATACTTATTTCTATATAGAAAAAAAAAGATTTTTAAATGAGATAATTAATCTGAAATAATTTTAAAAGGTTACTAAGAATTTTCTAATGCGTACTTTCCATATCGGGTTCGGGTACTGATGACACAAAATTTTTATGTCATCAGTGTGTCCATGCGTCATTTTGTGAACATGTGTGTCCATGTCTCACACACGTAGACATGTCTCCGAAAAAAGAATTTTAAGTGAAATTTAATAAAAACTTTTAAAAAAAAACTCGAACTCATCTAAAGTACATATGTAAGGAAGTTTTATATAAGAATCATATGGGTTGAAGCTACGATTTTTATTGTGAAACATTCTAAAATCCTCAAAATTATTGGAGGAGAGGGGGAGATCTGTCAAAAATCTTTATGAAAAACAATTCGACAATAATTAGACAGCCAAAACGAAGTCACAAGTATTTTGCAATTTCATAGTACGATTTCAGAATCCGAAAAAGGCTAAAAGCATAGGTACATAACTACATTCGTTTCATGGAAAATTATGTCACTCTGTCTGTAAGGACTAATCCAGTTTTTATGGCTCATGCAGTTACGGCAGATGATCACAATCTTTCCGCAAATAATCATAAGCTGCATTTCCCGTAAAAATACTAAAGTGCCCCTACAGCCAGCGATTTCAAGGTTGACCACCGGCACACAGGATGGATGACCCTGCCTCTACACGTGGACACATTATTTTGGTTATTGTATGTCCGTTTCCGACGATCGCAATTGTTACATCGTCGAACGGGAGAAAATGTAGTTATTGTCTTCACACACATGTTTGTAAACAAATATGGATTCAGAGCGATATGATGCCATGAAAATAGATTTATTCAAAGCAGTTTGAAATAATAGTTGAATACCGAATTGTTAAATTTACAGACAGTAATTTTATAACCAGTATAACATTTTTTGCAAGTTTACTTGGATTTTTATTGATTTTTTTTCATTTGAGCAAATTAAAATTGCAGAACTTTGATCTCGGTAACCTGCAAAATGAAAGATGATTGAAAATTATCAAAATTTTATGAAATATTAGAGTTTTCTGGCACTAAAAACGGACAGACAAGTTTGTATTGTCAGAAAGCTTCAAAATTTCCTAAAATCCAAAGTATCATAACTCGGTGAATTTTGATCATAGAAGAATGACAAGTTTTTACAATTTTACATGTCAGAACATGAAGAAAAAAATTCTAAAATTAAAAAGTGTAACTTTTTAAAAATTAGCTGCGTGACTATTTCATCAACATAATTTTAAATCCTACTTTATTTTGAACACTTGTATACACTAATCATGTTGTATGAAATAGCGAAAACTGTAATTCAGAGCCCAACAGATGCGATCCTTTTCCAATCTAACATGTTTGAAAAGATCATACACTTTCATATTTCTACATAAAGATTAATTTTATGGTTTGGATAAGATTTGGACTATTTAGGCAGGAAGAGATTAAGTAAACTAAGTATTCAGGGTCATCTCTAAGCTCAGGCAGAGTAGGTATAATGCAGGAGGCGTCTTTTTCCATTAGGGTCGCTTCCCTGCGGTAATAATGATGTATTCGTTTTTTTTTCCTCATAAATAAACGGGGCTGTAATGGTAGGTATGCGGTGGTATACGTTGTATACCCTCTGTTTATCAAGTAAAGAGATAGTGTATTATTACTCTGTAGCCTATACCCTTTGTTTATCAACTAAATAGAAAGTGTATTACTCTGTAGCCCATATCATCTGCTAATAGCATATACCCTTTTTATTTTTACTACAACAGTGTAAATAAAAGGTACAAAGGAGCGCCAGCGAAAGGACGTTCTTAGGGGTATACAGTTGACCTTATAGCGAAAGTCCTTTATAGAATTCCATTGCAGAATTATTTTTTTTTTATCTTTTGAAGCCCCTCGTTTTTCATTCGTTTTCAAACATTCTTAAGATTAAGTGAAGCATCGATACGGATATTAACTTAATGAACTGTAAATTTGTCAGATTCTTTTACAGCTTCTTCCCCATTTTTCTTATTAATCTATTTATTTCTCATTTTACAGGATCCGTTAATGTACCCAGGATGGGCAGGCACACTGGACGCAAGAGACTACAGATCACCATGCCCTCAGTGGGACAGCCAAGGTCGGCTGAAAGGTGCCGAAGACTGTCTTTTCATCAATGTCTTCACGCCAAATATTCCCGTAAGATTCTTATACCTAGCAAATCTGCATAATTCCTAGTCCATTTTGTTTTAAAAATATTTAAGGATTTGTAAATCGTCCACAAAAAAAACCACACAATGACCACACACTTAATTTAAGTGGATTTTTTAAATTAGAGATGCAATCCAAATGTTATACATAGCAATCATTTATTGTGCAGCTTTATAGTGATTTTTAAATTTAAGACAGTTTTTATCAAAATTGTTTTCAGGGTTTGTGTTTGTCAATGCCTTTAACTACAAATTAAAACATTTGTTTATGTTTTTTAGATATTTACAATTTTGTCTGACTACTGACTCACTAGGTCAGAGCTTAGCGCCCATTGGTTGTTAGGAGTCCACACATTATGTTATAATTGCATATTCTTTTAAAACTTAGTATCTATTATTTTACATTTTAGCATCCAACTTATTTTTAATTAAAAATGCGAATATTTTGTGGATTTTTATTTCTCTGGACTTTTTAAACTTCTGATCCAAGGAAGCATGTTGCATCCAACAGACAATTTTTGATGACTGGTGGATTGTTATTGTTATATACTTTTATGAGGTTCGATCTTCGTAAAACGCATATCAAAACCACTTCTCTAAAAATACTGTTAATTTATAATTTATGAAAATAAAAGATTCCATTTTTTAATATATTTATTATAATAAAGGCAAAAATAATGGTGAACACATGATATTTTTTTTTTTTTTTTTTTTTTTGCTTGTATAAATCAGGGGAACGTAAAAGGGAGGAGAGGGCTCCCAAATTGTCTGCTATTTTAATATCTGATTTGTCTGATACTTTGAGCTCGTCATGTTGTATTTTTCGTGCATGATTTATACACTATTATTGCTATTGTTGCTAGTTGCTCCAATTTACGCGGATGACCCGACTTTTATGGGTTAGAAGATAGGAAAAACTGCGTGGAACATAATTTTTTCTCAATTTTTCAGAAATAACAACATTTTTTGAATTTTCACTGTTTTTATTTACAAATAGACATTCTATTTTACATATTTTTTTAAAAGTGTCATGAATATTTTAAAAATATCCAAGATGACGATTGTTTGAATATTTTAAATTGCCGTCCATTTGACATAATAGTTCAAAAACCCACCCTATGTCAGAATGTCTAAGCGGGTAGCCATGCTGAAGATTCGATATTCGAAAGCGAAAAATTTGAAAGTATCTTAACATTTTAAAACTGAATATTTATATCGTTTAAAATTCAGGTAAGATTGGTGAGTTTCATTTATTATAAGTTTGATAAATAGTAAGAAAGCTGAAAAAATTTAAAACGAAATTCAAACGTTTAATTTCAGTTGTTTCAGCAGTACAAATGTTATGTTCTTAAAAGTTTGTTGAGTATCATTTGTGAAAACTGACTGACAAAACAGTATTTGTTATTACTCCAAGAATAGCTATGTTTAACAAACTTTCTACTTTACCTTTTAGAAATTGTTTAATTCACTTAAAATTAACAGGATGAATGAATATTAAGTTATATTTTATAAATGTTCCAATTTATGATTTTACTGTTATGTTTTAACAAGAAATGTTTTATCATAGGCTGCGGGCTCATTTTCACCAGTCACTTATCCAGTCATGATTTTCATCCATGGCGGTAATTTTGAAGAAGGGTCGGCCAACAAGTACGGACCCGAAAAACTGATGGATAAAGGGGTCATTCTCGTCACTTTTAACTACAGGATGGGGCTCTTTGGTAAGTATTTATTCTGGATTGTTTCTTCCATCAAATTACATGCTTAAAATTTAAAAAAATAATAATAAATATTCCCTTTTAAGGATTCTTGAGTTCTGGTGACCATGTATGTCCAGGAAACATGGGTTTGAAAGACCAAGTTTTAGCCATTAGATGGGTTCGAGAAAACATTGATAGATTTGGAGGCGACCCTAATGCCATCACTCTGTTTGGCCAAGGATCTGGTGCGGCTAGTGTATTTCTACATATACTTTCACCACAAAGTCAAGGTACCTGCTTTAGAAAAATCAATTATAGCTAAAAGAATTGCATATAGACAAAATATTTTAAAATTCTATAAGGCTTCTTTTGATATGATTAAGAAATATTAACCGTTTGAGTTCTGAAAATTCGGCCTATAATCCGCGGAACAAACAATTGTGTTTCAACCCAGAAATTTTATCTTATAAAATGTAACTCACTAGATCGCTGTAAATACTTAACTGTTGAATAAAAATTAAATGATTTCAATTATTGAATAAAATTTCTGGGTTGAAACACAATTTGTTTGATCCGCAGATACACTGCGGCGCTATCGCGCTTCATAGCACTCAAACGGTTAAAGTAATTTATAACATTTTGTAAATATGATTCGGAAATAATACACTCTCAAAAAAAATCGTCAAAAAACGTAAAAAATACATTAAGCAAGTTGCATGAATATCCCTGTGATTGGAAGATCTTTTTCTGCTATTTGAATAAAATTTCGTCTTCTGACTGGATAATTTCAGGACATTTTCCGCTTATGTGAGAGAATTTTTGAGAAAATTTTTCGTGTTTTCAGGGAAAAGGACATGCTTAAAAATTTCGTTTCTAATGCGAAAGAGTACTTAGCAGCACAGTTGCCGGAACACCCCAGTGATTTGACAAAAATGCTGCTTTAGATTGAAGAATTTCAAGAATTTTATACGCTAGATTGGGGGAATTTCTGTATTTTGGGGGGGGAAATGGGCGCAACAAAGCGGAAATTTGCATGTTTAAACTACATATTATCAACGTAATAATATGTTCAATTCACGGGTTTTTTAAGGGTATATACAAACAAGACTAAATTATGGCATGCCAACACGTAGCACAGGCCACAGTGAGAGAGTGACACTATTTTCGAAAAGTAATCATCTCCTTATTTAAACGCGAAATTTCTCCCTTAAATAGTGCAGAAATTACTATTCGAAAAAGATAGTGGCTCTGTGCCATGGTTCTCAACAGTGCTTAGTCGGGTCGGGTCTGCAAGAATTTTTCTGATCTGTGTGCGAAAAAGTAGGCAATAGAAAGTAATAGCAGAATGCTCGATTCTTAGTTCTAGTGTAAACTATTCGTCAACTGCGCATAATAGATGTATAGCGAATAAAGGGATTAGTATTCTTCCCATAGCATCAAAAATCTGATACGGATAGATATAAAACTCTTGTACCATGAGCAATGCATTTCGTATAAAACCAATGCAAATATAAACAGACAAACAGACAAAATAAATTTAGCTTGAATTTGTTAAAAAGATTCATAAAAATAGCTCCTGATTCGGCGTAAAATTTAAAAAAAAAATAAACTATAGCAGCAACGAAATAGATTTGTTGCAACTGATGTTTTTCACTTCTTCACTAAATATGATATCATCTCACTATAACAAACAACACTTCAAAATGGTAGACAAAAACATCTTTTATTTCAGTTGAGGTGAACATCACATGGAAAAATTCTTGTCAAGGCAATAAAAACTATGTAATCCATATACCTAGATGAAAAGCAAAATTAATGAGACAAAGGGGAGACTGGGAAGTTTTAATTTCACCCATTCTAGAAATATCAATGTGTAGTAAATAATAATAAAAGAGATATTAAATTAATTAAAGAAACGACTTGGTGAAGGCAATAATTTTTTTAGTTTAACTACTAACTATAAATCAATGTAAAAATTGTAGGTTGGTTGAAGTGACAAGTATCACTGATATCGAGATTCAAGCGACTCCAAAAGATCCCTATTTTTGTTTATGAGTGCAATCAAGAATAGGACAGGGATCCAAATCCTCGATTCATGCCACTGCAATTACTGTGTAACTCCTATCCAAATGCATGCATAATTTTGTCATACTGCGGTTTCGTTTTCTGTTAATTAATCTAACCTGTGTAACTATGCAATGTATTTTTCTACAAGCTTTATTTATTGACTTTTATTATCTAACAAGGTTTGTTCAATCGAGCTATCATGCAAAGTGGTTCTGCCCTTTGTGACTGGGCTCTCGAGGGGGATCCGTACAGTTACGCCCGTGAAGTTGCGCAAAGACTGGACTGTCCGACGGACTCGACAAATGCCATGGTGGACTGCATACGACATAAGCCCATCCTTGACATATTGAGTGTCCAGAAGGACAATAAGGTGAGATGTGATAAATGACAGCTAGGATCGTATTTCTTTTTCCTTGCAATAACGTGTATCTATATAAATAATGTTGTCATATCGCAAAATCTTGAAATTAAGAAGAATTGTAAAAGTATTGGAAGCATTTAAAATCGTTACACAGTAGACGCTGGACTACATGACACTCGGTTAACCGACTTCCCCTCACATATTTCATCATCCGGTTTTTGAGGGCATCTAAGGGTGTTTATGGTTGTACATCAAAATTGAACAAAAAAATTTATTACGTCTTAACTTACAATAAATTATACAAAACTTTAAATGAGGTAAAGAAACAACTGAATTGGAAGAGTCTTATAGTGAAGAACAGTAATGCAATGTAAGCGATACACATACAGAACATATTCTATTCAGTTGCATTGAGTGTTCAAAAAACAGAAAGAAACATATATAAACGAACTTCTTTTATTATGTAGAATATGAAAGGTACGTAATTACCAAACTGCCTCTTTAATTTTATCTTATTTTTAATCGTATTCCGAAGTAGCACAGGAGCGTTCTACGAACGTTGAAACATGGTTATACGGAAACGTGTTATAGCTGTCCAAATTGTACGTTCCATCAATGTATACTTGTCCATCTTGGTCAAGTTCAATGGCATGGTTCAAAGAAAGTTCTATGACAGTGTGCTTTTCACTATTAGATCTACAGAAACGTCTTGAGAACATTCAGATTGAGTATTCTCATAACGTTTAACCCATTCTCTGCTAATGGTGCGTTTTCGCACCATTCAAAATAAAGGTGTATGAAAAAAAAACCCGCCAAGGTACCACTATTTTAATATGTTAAAATATACTTTATTTAATGACAAAAACTTTGCTATTAAAAATACCGAATATTATCTTTCAGAATTTTTGGTGGAAAACGAATTTCAGTAAAAACGTTGAAGACTCCGCCCATATAGTTTCGGCAGTTAATGAGTTAATGACGGTCAGAAAACGTTCTAAATTGTTTTGTTTTTTTTTTTATAATATAATGTGTTGCGAACCGTTTTTCCACCAGCTCTTAAAATGTATAGAACAAGCTCTTCTTTTTTATTCTACAAAATAAATAAAATTCACCATTATAGTAAAATAATTATAGCGGTTCCTTTCGTCAGAGAGAGTGGAATGTACCCACAACAAATGTTCCCCTACTTCTAATGTAAACGCACACTGTACTTTCATACCTGATGAAGGCAGCCACTAATTAAATGCTCTGGAAACAAAGTAGTGATTTTTGCTTATTTTATAGAGAAAAAGAAGACTCTCTTCTACATACATTCCACCTCTGATTTATAGAATATTTTTTTCACTTACCATAATTAACAAACTACTTTTAATCATTTTACTAAAAAGTGCAATTTTCTAAATGAGAATGATACTTTTTATCTGTGTGATATAACATTACAAATTATTTTTATTTTATTATTATTATTATTACTATTATTATTTTACGATATTTATAAAAAAATTAAATATCAGGAAATTAATCCTTTTTTAATGTAAACAAGTGTATAAATTAGGAGAATAATGCAAAAAATTATGTAACTAAACGCGTTAAAAACTGAAACTGAAATAGAAAATATATATTTAGTACATAAAATTACTTTTGAATATTTTTGTAGAACATTTCGTTTCTGTACAAGTAATGATAAAAAGTAAAAGTATTCCGCATGTTAAAATGTTCTATGGGCCATATCGCAGAACATAATCAAGATTGACATTTTGCCGATTTATTATTACTATATTATTCTCATATTAAATTCATTTTTTAAAAAATTATTAAATTCATTATAAAAAAAATTATAATGTCATTGTTTACCTTTATTTATTTTAGTTATAATAAGCATTTTTTCCCTTTTTTTTAACATCATGTAGTAAATATTTCTGCTTAAGATAATTATTATCTTTATTATAGTTGATAGTAGACCATCACACAAATAATTTGAAAAAGTACATGTTTGGAAATAAAAATGTTGGTACTCTTGAAAAAAATATTTCAAAAAGAAGCATACATTATTCTTAATACAACTTTTTACGCATACAACACATAACAGTTAAACTTATTTGTACAATATTTTAACAGTTCAACATTTTTAACAATTTCAAAGCATCAAGCAGAAAAACAAATCCATAATTATATATATTCAGTTGAAAAAAAAATCTATCTAAAGAAAAAACTTTTCATATTGCTTGTGCTTCATAATAGGTATGTAAAATAAGTCTAAATATTTTCGAGGGTAACTTGTGTAATCGTATCTGGGTGGTCATGTCAACGAATTGGAAAACCGAAGGTCCCTGGTTCGAATCCCGTCGCGATAAGTATTGGCTGTTTACTGAAGACTGACTCAAATAGAAAATTTCTTCCCATATGATGTAAAGTTGTCCTAGAAAAGTGAATTTTTTTTACGTTTTATGAATGTCATTTTAAAGAAATGAAAAATCTTCAAAAATACGGAATATATCTAAAATCAAACGGAAATTTAAAAAAGGATATTTCAGAAATCACAGAAATTTTCTTGGAATTTACGGAAAATTTTATTCCGTTAAAATACGGAAATAGTACTGGCGTCCCGATTGCCAGTACAATTGTGTTTGCTCCTTTAAAGCATTTTGAAATCAAGGGACACAATATATATTTCATTAAATATTTTATTATTTAATTCAATCTTATTAAAGAGTTAATTTCAGCTTCATTTAACATATAACGTGTTCGTCATAACTCGCGATTATTTGCTGGTTAGAACCATTCTGAAACAAAGGTGCATGCAAATGCTTACATTTTCCATGTATCCTTCTTTTGACATGATTCTTCTCCTTGCCATAAATTTCAAAAAATATAACTCTCCTAATTGAAATTTTAATCCTTTGTTCTAGATTTTCGGTGACTTCCCACTACGAGCCGTCCCAGTTGTGGAGAAATTTGGTGACAACCGATTTCTCCCGGACTCGCCAACAGAACTCCTCAATGCTGGAAACTTCAGAAGAGTACCTCTAATGGCTGGCATCAACAGAGATGAAGGAGCTTTCTTCTATCCACGTGTGTATTTAATTTTGGGAAATTTATCTTTTCTTGGTTTCTTGTCTAACATACGTTTACAACACGTACACTCCGTTGTGTGTCGAGAAGATAAAGAGAGGAAAAATCAGCACTTTTCCGAAAAAAAAAACACTACTGGCGCTACAATTCATTAGGATCTAGGCCTTGGTATCCAATTCCTCTTTCATAACGATGGGTTCTGGTAAGGCTCCTACAGTCTGGGCTGACTCACGCCGCCATTTAATTGCCAGTAGGAGAAGAACGATTGGTCACGCCGCGTCGCGCCGTGTGGGCAACAATCGCTGATTGGTCTACATGGGCATCAAAATGCTTGATGATTCAACCTGTATTATAGTACCCCTAGGTTCTGATACAGCCTCATAAGGCTGTGTTCAGCTAACGTCACTGTGGGTTAAATAACTGTGGGGTAACTAGAAACACCTATCCGTTCTTTATGACTCCTACTGTACACATGCATTCGGGCTATTTTATTGGTCGACGATTAGCATGCTTAGGATATGACTGCCATGCATTACAATATGAGTGCTACGTCACCATGACTATTCCTGCAATGTTTTGACTTCAGAAATGTAGTAGTAGATTGGTTGATGGAAGTGTTCGTTTGTAAACATGTCCTTTTCTTATGTGAGAAATGTCCTGGTCAGCCTGATGCGGAATTCTTTGGGTTTAGTACACCAAGCACTCTGGGGGAACGCATTAACCAACTTCCATAAAAAGGAGGAAGTTCTCAGTTCGACGTATATATATTATGTATGTTCTCCGATTACTCCGAAACTACGCGGCCGATTCATGTGATTTTGTTTAAACTGAAAGAGGATAATCTTGAACTGGTCTCATTTACATTTTATCAAAATTGGTTCAGTACTTTTTAAAAAATTCAACAAAAACCAAAAGTTTTTTTAAACATTTCATTTTTAACGATTTTCATCAAGTGACGTAGCGCTATCTGTTTGGCGAGAAAGTCGCTACCCGGCGGTTTCCTTCCCTCTTTATACGGTTTTGTTTCTAGGATTGTTGTAGGGAAAACCAAAAAGCAATATTTTAATCGTTAAAAACTTTTATGACGTAATCGTATTAACGTGTATGGTTAACCAACACCCCATTTTCAGGTCACTTGGATCAGTGGTACTTTTGTTACAGGGTTTTACTTTCACAACTTTAAAAAAAGTCACCCTGTATAAAGGATCTTGTTAAAAATTTATAAACATGAACCTGAATATAATGAGCATTTCAAATTCACAAATTTACAATATTTTTTTCACAAATATAAAATACTTTTCACAATTTCACACAAAAGCAGGACCCTGTGAGAAAAATCTGGACAGACACCTGGTTATGCGCTTTCCAAATTGTTTAGTTAGGCATAATAGACCTTACTAAATGGCGAAGTTTTGTTACAATATTCTAAATGTGTTTGAACATATTTCATAAGCTATGCTTGACGCATGATTTTTCTTTCTTGTTTTCTTTTAGTTTTGCTCAACACTTATCGCGATGCACTGAGAGAGAACCCGGCATTCCTCCGAACGCACCTCATCCCGATGTTCATACTCACTACCACCAACATCCGTGGGAACGTGGATTCAGTGGCCGAGACCATCTTGTTCGAGTACTTCAACCGCATCAACCACGCCAACATCTCTCAAGTCCTCCATCCTTTCATCAACGTGAGTCGATTTCTTTTTTTCTCCACAAACAGATTCTACAGTATATTCTCCTTTATCTGACGCTAGATCATACGATACATATGGTTAACCAACACCCCTTACATATTTCTACATAAACAGTAATCGGAAGAAGCGCGCTACAAGTAATGGAACTACGGCAGTCGCTACTTTTTCCAGTAGTTTATAGGGTAGCGAGCTACATTTTGAAAAATGTAATGTAGCGAGTAGCGCGATACAAAAAATCAGTAGTTTGTACTGACGCTACTTGGGGGGGGGGGGGGGGGGGGAATGTGTCATTCTTCTAGTCACATCGTAATTTCTTTCTTTTGTGCAAAATTATTTCTGTGCAAAAATTTGCGAATGTTAGCCAGCATCGCATCATATAACGTCATGGATTTTTCCATTGACACTTGCTGGTAAATCCAAGTGTCAAAATCCAAATCAAAGAAATTAATTTTCTTGCTGGAAACACTTGTCTACTTATAAATTATTAGATCTTCATGTTTTAATACTGCGTTTCGTCTTTTGGAATTGCTTTATTTTCAGATTTATTATTTTTTGATATTATGACACAGGAAATCATATATTCTAATACGAGCAAATCTTGTGGGTGGTTATATATATATATATATACATATATATATATATATGCAAAAATTATCTTAAAAACGGCTCTAACGATTTTGACGAAATTTCGTATCCTACCGTTTTGGGGCACCAAAAAACCATTGGGCTAAGTCACATGCTTGAGAAAATTCGATTAGTGGGTCATTTTGGGTCATTTTGGGTCATGGTCTAGCTAATTGTATCTAAAAAACGGTTCAAACGATTTTGACGAAATTTTGTATCCGACCATTTTTGGGCATGGGAAGTCAATTGGGCTGGGTCACATGTTCGAGAACTTTCGATTAGTGGGTCATTTTTGGGTCAACGCGGGTCAAATTAATTTTATCTAAAAAACGGCTCTAACGATTTTGATTAAATTTTGTGTCCTACGAGTTTCGAGCACGATAAAAGCATTGGGCTAGGTCGCATGTCCGAGAAAATTCGATTAGTGGGTCATTTCTGGGTCATTGTGGGTCAAGATCTAAAAAGCGGCTCAATTTACACTAAATTTTGCATCCAATGGTTTTCGGGCACGAGAAGACTGTTGGGCTAGGTCACATGTTCGAGAAAATTCAATTAGTGGGTCATTTTGGGTCATGGTCAAGCTAATTGTATCTAAAAAACGGTTCAAACGATTTTGACGAAATTTTGTATCCGACCATTTTCGGGCATGAGAAGTCAATTGGGCTGGGTCACAAGTTTGAGAACTTTCGATTAGTGGGTCATTTTTGGGTCAAAGCGGGTCAAATTAATTTTATCTAAAAAACGGCTCTAACGATTTTGATTAAATTTTGTGTCCTACGAGTTTCGAGCACGATAAAAGCATTGGGCTAGGTCGCATGTTCGAGAAAATTCGATTAGTGGGTCATTTCTGGGTCATTGTGGGTCAAGATCTAAAAAGCGGCTCAATTTACACTAAATTTTGCATCCAATGGTTTCCGGGCACGATAAGACTGTTGGGCTAGGTCATATGTTCGATAAAATTCAATTAGTGGGTCATTTTGAGTCATTTTGGGTCATGGTCAAGCTAATTGTATCTAAAAACCGGTCCAAACGATTTTGACGAAATTTTGTATCCGACTATTTTCGGGCACGAGAAGACTATTGGGCTGGGTCACATGTTCGAGAACTTTCGATTACGGGGTCATTTTTGGGTCAAATTGGGTCAAATTAATTTTATCTAAAAAACGGCTCTAACGATTTTGATTAAATTTTGTATTTTACGATTTTCGGGCACGCGAAAATCATTAGACTAGGTCACATGTTCGAGAAAATTCGATTAGTGGGTCATTTCTGGGTCATTGTGGGTCAATATCTAAAAAGCGGCCCAATTTACACTAAATTTTGCATCCTATGGTTTTCCGGCACAAGAAGACTGTTGGGCTAAGTCACATGTTCGAGAAAATTCAATTAGTGGGTCATTTTGGTCATGGGTCATGATATTTGAACTCAAATTTAATTTTGACCGAGCATAGCTCGGTCTTCCCTGCTCGTTAATACTGAATTGACCTGGTCGGCATATAACGAGTAATATGTGCTTCAACTAACATTTTAGAAAATAACGTAAAATATTTTCTTATATGTCTCTTTCTTATGTTTCTTTATTTTCTGATATCTTTCTTAATTTTTTTTATGGCTTCGGTTTTATCGTATTCATTTTATTGTGTCCCGGCAAACGGAATATAACGAGGGCCAATCTGTTATTGTGTCCCTAGTTTCAAGTGTAGATTGAATCCTTTGACAAAATCTGAAAGTAACGAAATAAGCGACTACTTTTGAAATGTAGTTTATAGTTGCTACTGTTTAAAGCAAATAGTTGTAACTAACTACATTTTCGATAAAGTACCTGTAGTTCTCTACAAAAATAAAGCAGTTTTTTCGACCAATGATCATAAAGATATTTTTGCCTTTATTCCCAAATTTGGGAGGAAAATGTATTATTTTTTTATAGTCGCTACTGTTTAAAGCAAATAGTTGTAACTAACTACATTTTCGATAAAGTAGTTGTAGTTCTCTACAAAAATAAAGCAGTTTTTTCGACCAATGATCATAAAGATATTTTTGCCTTTATTCCCAAATTTGGGAGGAAAATGTATTATTTTTTTAACATTACAAAAATGCTTTAAATAGGATAAAAATGCTAATAAATGGTTAAAATAAAGTTAAACAAGGACTCCCCTCAAAGGGATTAGTCTGAGCGATATTGCTTAGAAGATAGATTTAACAATAACTTCTGACAAGTAAGGAAAATTAGATGCTAGCTTTAATTTATTAAATAAGGGCACAGATTAAAATGATGAAAATCGGCAAATTAAATGGTAGAATTACAAAATACCACATACATAAATTCATTTACACTGTTAAAAAAAAAAAAAATGAGGAAGCAAACAAATAAATAGAGAAAACCATGCAAGACAGCCATGTATGGGTAAAAATTTGGAAGTACACATACATTAAAGGTATAATATAAAATTTTCTTACAATAATCATTAAAATAAATCGAAAAATTTCGTAAATCCGGAGAAATTCTCATCAGCAAACAGCCTTGCATATTCAAATTCTCTTTGGCTGTAAAAATGATTTGAAAACGAGGAAGAAACAGATGTAACGCAATTGCTTTTATAATAAAATCTGAAAATTTTCTGTAAGAAAATCACTATTAAAGAGAAAGTAAAAGTGTATTAATCATTTTCCCCCCTTGAAATTACCCTATATTTTTTATTTATGACGAAAAGTAAAAGGTACTTAATTACAGAATTTTCTCGTTAAATTTGCCTATATTTCATTACGATAATAGTTATTTATTTCACTCTGTGATAGTAGCTATATTTACTTCATATATAGTAATTTTATTTACAGTTTAAGAATTAGAAAATGCTTCTGCTTTATAGATTTAGAAAATGCTTATAACAATGTCCTCCTTGTTATCCGACGATTTCAATTTTCAGGCATACCCCACTGGTCCCGTGAGTGTCGGATAATTGGGAGTCTACTCTACTATAACAGGATTACGATCATCAGAGACTGTCTGAATTCTGATTTATCCGGTAGGACTAAAAGTTGTTTGGAGATAAATTCGTTTAAAACGACTTTTTTAAAGAAAAAATTAATTGCATAAAAAAAGTAATACCTATGTTACATACAGATTATGCAGACATTATTTTTCTATATTAAATCTATTTATAACATTTTTATTTCTTTTTTTTTAATAGCAATTACTTGTTATAATGCCTTGTAACACTTTCCAACATGTAGCTGAAAAGTTTGTCTGTTTGGCCGTGCCCCAACTTTCATAACTACACTCGAATTCTGATGTATTTTTTTTATATGTTATTGAAGTTTACTGTATAATGTTCGGTATTGAAAAATGAAGTATGTCACTTGCATAAAAGATTTCCTTTATAATATGGTCTATGAGAAAAAATCGTTTGCGGTGCATTTTTAGGTGCGTTCGTAATTATATAAATACGTAGCACCTATACTCGTCGTCTGCTCCGTCCGTCCGTCCGTCCACATAACAGCGCAAAAACTACCCAACCGAATAGGTTGAAATTTAATGTATAGAATCGTTGCAGAATTTTGTGGAGTCATTTAAAATTTTATGAAAATCAAATCAAAACTTAAAAAGATATTAATAAAAGTTTTCTTTATTCTATTAAATCCTATCGTACGTAATCTATAAAATAAAAGCGCAAGTCATATGACTGAGGAAAACAAATATGGGCAAACCACTTCTTTTTTCATGTAACTGGCGGCCATTTTTATTCAAAATTATTTTTTCGAATAAAATTGCATAAAAGTTACATTTTTAGAAAGATCGTTCAAAAAAAATTGTTTGCTTGGGAGAAAAGTGACATTAAAAAATATATAGATTCTGAGATAACTTCAGTGGAAATTAGGTTAACAGCCGAATATCTCAATCCATTAGAGTAAATAAACACAGGAGATTCGTTCATTATGAGTCATAACAATATTAAACCATGGAGGTAATCATTCGCAAAGCAAGATCTCCATAGTGAATTTTGCAGCGGTGTCTGGTGTAGAAAAAAAAAATCGCATTTGTAAACGTGGCATTCATAATAAGAAGAAAAAAATAAGGCATGCTCATTTCGCTCATAGCAGACGACATAATTCATTTCACTGAAATAATACGGATTATTTTTTAACATTGTAAAACTAGTTATAAAATGAACGTAACTTGTTATAAAATGAACGTACAATTTCCAACTTGTTTTATATTACGATATTTCAAACATAATGCGATTGATATTCATCATTGAGGGGGAATACAACATGCTTTCTCAGGAGTATAAAATAAGTAGCATTTATAGATCGTTTATAGGAAGCACAAAAGAATTCCATTGCATTATGATATATGAAGAAAAGTTATTTACGGTGAATTTTAATGATGTTGTAATACTTCAAACATAATGAAATTTAAATGGATCACTGCAACATGTTTTCTATAGATTATGGAGTGCATAGCATTTATCGATCATTTACAGAGACACACAAAAGAATTCGGTCACATAACTGACATTCTATCATATATACTTTTTTTTTTTACACTGACACGTAAAAAAAAATTAATTATATAATTATTTGAATCGGTGATTGTTTAAGAAATTCATATAGCATTTTATATTATAATTAGCACATTTATCACAGTGATTGAATATGGAGATTGGGCAAGGTATCCCAAATAATTAGCACGATTCTTAGAAATGTATGTTAATGCGAGAAATATAGGTCTACATGATTTAGCATTTAATCCTTTGGCAAGAATAACGGAATCTCTCATGTCTAGAACAAATTATGCATTACACTATGATGATCAAAGTTAAATTCCGAGTTCAAATATTTTGTAGAAAGTTGGTTTTAAAAAAATGAGGAATTGGAAGTTATTTTTTTATTTTTTTAAAGAATTGTTACAGTTGATTGCGTTGAGTTGAAACATGAGTGCCGTGCGAACTGCTGCCCTTCTATCTTTTTTCAACCATACATTAAACAATATAATAAATTATAACACCTTGCAGGAATATATTTCTTTTAAATGCTAAAAGGTGTAAATTAACAACATAATAAATACACAGTAAAATAACTTTTATTCGGTTGTTTGACATGTTTCGGCTCACTCAAAGCCATTTTCAAAAACAAATGAGAATATTCCTTAATTGCACGGTCTTTGAAGTTATTATTCAAAATGCTATGATTTAATTTTCAGGTACTTTTTTAAAAAAATTATTACTTTTTTGAAAAATTAAAATACAGCTTTAAATGTTTCAATATCTGCTTAATAGCCAAACCCCCTCAGAAATTAAAGGATATCATTTGCAGTAAAATTGACCCCAATTAATTTTGAGAATTATTCAGGAGTATATGAAATACTTTTTATTGAAGAAGACGGATCTAAGAATTACGATATTGTAATTTAACTACGTAAAAAAGGAGCATATAGCTGATATTAAGTATAATAGAAAAACTACAGCCCTGGCAAGATTATATCAAGAAAAAATCATCCAAATAAATTTCAATGAAAGTAAAATAATTTTCCCTGCAGTCTATACTATCCATCTATAATAAGGGAAACCATGGAGATACTAACACGCAAAAATACAGTATATAACGATGCAGCATCATTTAACTTACTGAAATTTGTGCTCGAGTTACTCCATGGTTACAGATATGAAAATAAACAACGCACGTAATAACAATAAAAGATAACGTGCGTAATTTCTTAAGAAGTACATGAAAATTAAATCATAGCATTTTAAATAATAACTTCAAAGACCGTGCAATTACGGAATATCCTCATTGCCTCATTGGAGTGAGCCGAAACATGTCAAACAACCTAATAAAAGTTATTTTACTGTGTATTTATTATGTTGTTAATTTACACCGTTTAGCATTTAAAAGAAACACATTAAACCAATTCGAGTAAATTTAAGGAGAAGTGTTTATTTATAAAAATCTGGTAGAAAACTAAAAAAATATGTGTTCTAGAAGGTTTTTTTCGTTTTTAGTCGAAGATTTTCTTAATTACATAGTTAACATATTTTTTCTTATTTGGTAGATGTCCACCGATGCCATGTATATTGCTTGCAATGATGTCACTGTGCAATCGTATGCAGCCACTGGAGCACAAGTGTTCATGTACACCTTCGAGTACAGAGGTGAAAACAGTATGGTAGAACTGAAACATGGAACTCCCATAGCATACTTTGATCCAGGTAAATAATTTCGTTTTGTTCTAATGCAACAAAATTAACAAGATATCATACATGGGGTTATCTTGATGCGGACCGTATTCTTTCTTGAAAAGAATTGTGCAAGCACAAGCTTGTTTTAGAAGATAAGATGGGTCATTCCATGGTAACTTGCGTTACATTTAGAATAATTGACTTCAGTAATTTTAGTAATATAACATCAAAAAATATTCAAAATGTAAAGTTGATGTGATTTATTAATTAAACCTATCCAAAGGAAAAAATGCAAGAGAATTAGGTAAATTTAGTGCTATTTCCTGAACTCTGGAAACTATATATACTATGGTAACCTACGTAACTGAAAGAAAAACGTAAGTTACCATAATGAATTTAATTCCAACTATTTAATAAATACCACTAAATTTGGGTAATTTTCCTCCAAATTTCTGTTTCGATAGGTTTAATTAAAAAATCACATCAACTTTATATTTTGAATATTTTCTGGTGTTATATTTCTAAAATTACTGAAGTTAATTATTCTAAATGTAACATAAGTTACCATGGAATGACCCAGATATTTAATTAGAGTTATTATGATTTTAAGACGGCTGCTGCGTCAGTTTCATATACCCAAGTTTAAATGTTAAGATAATTTTGAACACCACCACGTTTAAAAATGTTTGTGCAACACTGTGACGTTCCAGCCTCGTAGAGTGCCATGTTGTGATTTTATGAAATGCAATGACGTTGCGGGACGTGGTTGCTATCAAGTCATCATTGCGTTAAATTTATTTAATATTACCTTAAAGATCTATTTAAATATGGTATAACAAGAATGTTGGATGCTGTACATAACCTGATACAGCCAATTTTTATATATTTTCAAGTTTTTCTGATAGGATCCTGTTTTTGTGAAATTGTGAACAGTTTTACTTGCCCATCATAAGTAGTATAGGGTAAGTCTTTTAATCGTTTTAAAAATCGAAAAAAAAAATTTGACGGATTTACACGTTTCAGACACTGGAGATTTCGAAAAACATATTTTTAGAAGAGAAAAATTTGCCGTCCGTCTGTGTGTCTGTCTGTATGTCTGGGTGTCTGTAAACGCTCTATCTCCCAAAGAAATTGAGATAGAGATTTGAAATTTGGTATGTACTTAGTATACAATAATGGAAAGAAGCTTACTGAATTTCAGTAATCTCGATTATCCGGAACTATTTTTTTCGGACTCTCGAAATATTCGTTCTGATAAAAGGTATATAAAAATTTTCGAAATTGTTTATTTTAAGGAGTGCGTATAAAGTCGATTGGATAATTAGTTGCCAAGATATTTGTAATCATACTTTCCACACTCTTCGATTTTTCCTGACCCTGTATTTCATCCAAATTTCAATTCAAAGATATATTTCAATTGGAAATGAGACGCTTAATCCGACGCAGTAAATTCTTAGTTGATATGATTATCATTTTTAGAGATATGAGGGTGTTTCTTTTACGCAATTCAGTAACAGAGCATTTAAAGTTTATGACGTCAACAAGCCACGATTTTATTCAAATTGCAATGCATTTTATAAGTAGTTTACACATGTTTTATTTTCATATTTTATATTATGCATATCCATGATGGGTAAGTATTATGGTGGTCCCCAACGACTAGTTTTGCATTTGTGGAAAGTCTAGTCATCATTTTGTGAATTTGAAATGATCGTTACATTCAGGTTTCTGTTTAGATACAATTTTAACAAAATCTTTTATATATATGAAAAAGCTATATACACTGCAAATTCTCAGCACACATTTGGAACACTTTCATTCAAAAAAACTGTTCCAGTTACCTTAATGTGTACTGAATATGCTCCGTTATAAAGAAAGTGTTCTGAAAGTGTACCGAAAGTGTTCTGCTTAGGATATCTGCTAAATCTAAACTTGGGAACACATTTGAGAACGGATTGGGAGCACATTTGGGCACACTTGTGAAATCACCTCTTTCAAAAAGTACGTTAGAAAGTGTGTTGAACAAAATAAGTGTTCTCACAAGTATTCTAAAAACTATTCCAAAAAGTACGCTTCAAAGTGTTCTAAAAAAAGGTGACAAAATAAGTGTTCTGAAAAGTCTATAAAGATTTGCGGTGTAATAGGTACTTTGGCGTCTTCAGCTGTTTTGTGACAGGTCAGATTTTACTTTTAAATGATTAAATTTGTGAAAGTTTAAGTTTGGATATTGAAAAGTTTTCTGAAAGATATTTTTAAGACAAAGAAGTTTGTGAAAGGTCCGGTTTGAGATGATAAATTTTGTGAAGTGTCCTTTAAAGGGCCCTGTATTTTCCTAAACATTTCCTTGATATTATAGATATTACCTTCTTTGGAAATTAAGAAGTTTGCTGGTTTGATTGTCTCCTTCCCAGAAATGTTTTCTGCGGAGAAAATTACACAACTTTCTCTTCGTTTACGATTGTCATTTTTTTACATTGTAAAGCTAGTTATAGAACGAAACGAATGCACCTCATTTGTCACGTTTAACGTACAGTTTTCAACTTGTTATAAATGATTCTGTAAACCTCGGCAATATATTAGTTCCTGAGTTTTCTAAAGATAAATAACGCTTTTCGGAACCATGAATAACTTAGACGAGGTTGTTGTATATTTTCGTACATATATCTATTATATATATTTTCGTAGAGTCTTTTTTTTATTTACAGTGTTCTTTAAGAATAAAGGTATCAAAAATAAAGTTGAATAACAAAAAAAAAAAATCTATCTTTACTTTCCTAGTTTACCAACGACCGATCTACCGAATCTTTGATGAAGTGAATGACACCAAATTCTAAATATCGGTTGATATTCATTTTTACTCATAATTAATGTCCGGAAATGGATGTATATTAAATATAATAGGGATTACTAGCATTTTAAATCGCGACCTCATCCTATCGTGGAAAACAAGCTTTTAATCGCTTTTTATCTTCGAATGGGGACAGCAAAAGACATGGAAGCTCTTCAAGTGTCGGTGATGTGATGCGTCATCAAAAATAAACCTCGACAGGCAGCATGACACACACAAAAAAATTATTTTACTTGCAAACAAATACTAACGAGATTCGGTACAGTGTATTTAAACATAACATTTTGTCTTCTTTGCTGGAAGAGGTAAGTTGTAGTTATGTCACTTTTGCTTATTTGTTATGTAGCCACATAGATCGTAATAATTAGCACGTAAATATGCAATATGATATTTTCAGTACGAGTACTTTAAGGTGTGAGTTTGATTATACTAAGGATCCAATACACTAAATATTTCAAACAAAACATTCATTTTTATTTTTTTATTATTTTCCCATTTACTCCAAAAGGTGACTTATGTCTAATTCATGTCTACTATTCTACCATATTAATAATAATAATAATAATAATAATAATAATAATAATAATAATAATATAAAATTTTCAGTACGAGTACTATAGTTTGTTTAGTTACGAGTTGTTATAGTTGTTTAGTTGTTATAGTTACGAGTTTGTTTATACTAAAACTGCATTGTAACATCTTTTTCGTCAAAAATAAAACATTCATTTATGTATGATTATCCTTTTTCTATTTATTCCAAAACGTGACATGTGTAATTCATATTTACTGTTCTTCCATATTAATAATAAGAATTATATAAAAGTTTCAGTATGAGTTACTACAAGATATGAATTTGGTTATACTAAGACTGCATTGCAATAACTATTTCGTCAAAAATAAAACATTCATTTATGTATGATTATCCTTTTTCCATTTACTCCAAAAAGTGGCATGTGTAATTCATATTTACTATTCTACCATATTAATAATAATTATAATAATATGAAATTTAAGCATGAGTACTGTAACATATGCATTTTAATATACTAACGCTATTATTTATTTACTATTTCCTCGAAAATAAAACATTCATTTTCGACATGCAGGTGATATACAAAATTTCTAACTTACAAACTAACGAGATTCGACACATAGTGTATTTAAACATAACACTTTATCTTCTTTGCTGTAAAAAGTAAGTTGTAGTTATGCAACTTTTGCTTATTTGTTATGTAGCCACATAGATCGTAATAATTAGTATGTAAATATGCAATATAATATTTTCAGTATGAATACTGTAAGATGCAAGTCTGATTTTACTAAGGCTACAAATACACTTATTATTTAATCGAAAATAAAATATTCATTTTTATTTGATTATTATTTTATCATTTACAACAAAATATGACTTATATGTGTAATTCATATCTACTATTCTATAATTTTAATAATGATAATAATATAAAATTTTCAGTACTTACTGAATCAGTACTTAATCAGTAATTAATCAGTACTTAATCAATTCAGTATAAGTACTGATCAGTATAAGATATGATTTTGGTTATGCTAAGACTACAATGTAAATAACTATTTCATAGAAAATAAAACATTCATGTATCTTCCGAAAAGCGTTGATTTTCAAAAAGCACTTTCTGGAAACCTTTATTTACATTTTAAAATGTCATCATATTGTTATATCAATGAAATAACTATCAATGCATCAAATGCAAAAACAATTTGTTTCATACTTACATCATTGAGAATCAATTTGTTTAATTTATCCATAAATAAGCCATATAATAATTTAATCAAAATTTATAACACTAGCAAAACCAACGGCTCTGCACGCGTAGTTGTTGAAATAGGCCAAGTGGCATTTATAAGTGCGTATTTTTATTAGAGGAAATTATACTGCTACGAATAATTCAAAAATTACTAATTAAGCCACATGTTGGGTAAACTTCATACTTATACTGCATTAGACGAACATAAGACTTAAATGAATGAGAAAATCTAAAATCAATTCCAAATAAATTGTAATTTAGAATGTATTTTGAAAGTTTTGTGCTCATTTCATTGTTCATTTGAAATTCCGATTTTTTAAGAAATCGTTCTTAGGAAGCATTTACATTTTAAAAGTAACTACCATTTTAAATTCCTTTTTAAAAAAAAGATTGTATATCAACTATATCTCATAAATCGTAATTTCAAGACTTTTTTTTTGCATCTGCACACTTTTAAATTTCAAAATTTTTAAAAACTGTTCTGTGGAAGCATTCATGTATCAAACGTAGCAGCCAAGTCAAATTTCAACTTTCTATCTCTAACAATTTCAGATAAATCATAGTTTAGAATGTTTTCAGAACGTTTTCCGCTCATTTCAACCTCTTTTTAAATTTCGAATTTTTTAGAAATTATTTTTAGCGAGCCCTTACATCTTAAAAATAACCGTCATGCCAAATTTCAAGTGTCTAGCTCCAACAGCATCACAAAAATCGCAATTTTAGAACGTTTCTCTGCTCCTGCACACTTTTAAATTTCAAAAATTTAAAAAACTATTCTGTGGAAGCATTTATGTATCTAAAGTAAGTAACCAAGTCAAATTTCAAATTTCTGTCGCTAACAATTTCAGATAAATCATAGTTTAGAATGTTTTTAGACCTTTACCGCTCATTTCAATTTTTTTAAGTTCGAATTTTTTAGAAACTATTTTTAGCGAGCACTTACATCTTAAAATTTTTTTACACCATGCCAAATTTCAAGTGTCTAGCTCCAGCAGCATCACAAAAATCGCAATTTTAGAACGTCTTTCGCACCCTTTTAAATGTCGATTTTTTTTTTTTAAACTGTTCTGTGGAAGCATTTATATATCTTAAAGTAAGAGTCAAGTCAAATTTCAAATTTCTGTCTCTAACAGTTTCAGATAAATTATAGTTTAGAATGTTTTCAGAACGTTTTCCGCTCATTTCATCCTTTTCAATTTCGAATTTTTTTAGAAACTATTTTTAGCGAGTACTTACATCTTAAAAATAATCACCATGCTAAATTTCAAGTGTCTAGCTCCAGCAGCATCACAAAAATCGCAATTTTAGAACGTCTTCCGCACCCTTTTAAATTTCGATTTTTTTATAAACTGTCCTATGCTAAGCATTTACATTTTACAAATATCAGACAGGTCAAATTTCAAATTACTTTCCCTAACAATTCTAAATAAATCGTAATTTAGAACGTTTTCCGCTCATTTCACGACTTTAAATTTCGATATTTTTAAAACTGTTTATACCGATATATTTGCATCTTAAAAGTAACTACTATATAAAATTTCAAGTTTCTAACACGAACAATTCCAACTAAATAATAAAGTAGAACGTTTTTAGACCGTTTTCCGCTCATTTGAACTTTTTAAATTTCGAATTTTTTAGAAACAGTTCTTAGCAAGTAACCACCATGCTAATTTCCAAGCTTCTATGCAAACTGTACCACATAAATCGCAATTTTGGAGCATTTTATTCTCTTGATCCTGTACCTTTTTAAGTGTCGATTTTCTAAAAAAAACTGTCGTGGGTGGGCATTTACATGTCTAAAGTAACAGCCATGCCAAATTTTAAGTTTCTAGCCCTAATAATTCCAAACAAATCGTAATTTAGAACGTTTCCGCTCATTTCACCCTTTTAAATTTCGAACTTTTTATAAACCGTTCATAGCAAGTATTTACATCTTAAAAATAACCAGCAGACCAAATTTTAAATTTTTAACTCCAACAATTTCACAGAAATCGAAATTTTAAAACGTTTTTTGCTCCTGCACCCTCTTGAGATTTGTTGTAGCCACATAAAATATTGCTATGTTGGAGCAGAGATGGTCACCAACGTTTTGCCACTATTATTTCAAAAATCGGTTCGGTAGTTCCAGAGATTATCCCCTACAAACAAACAAACAAGCAAACATTACATCTTTATCATATTAGTATAGATTATCATTTTTCCATTTACTTCAAAATGTGACTTATGTGTAATTCATATCCCTATTCTATCATAATAATAATAATAATAATAATAATATAAAATTTTCAGTGTGAATACTATATAATATATGAGTTTGATTATACTAACTCTATTATTTATTACTTACCCACCATTACAGCGCAAAAACTACCCAACTGAATGGTTTGAAATTTAATGTATAATCGTTGCAGAATTTTGACGAGTCATTTCAAATTTTATGAAAATCGAATCAAAACTTTAAAAGACATTAATAAAAGTGTTCTTTATTCTATTAAATCCTATCGTACGTATATAATAAAAGCCCCAGTCATGTGATTGAGGAAAAGAAATACGGGCAAACCACTTCTTTTTTCATAAGCCAGGCGGCTATTTTTATTCAAAATTATTTTTTCGAATAAAATTGCATAAAAGTTACATTTTTAGAAAGATCGTTCAAAAAGTCTTGTAATCCTTTTAAAAATCGAAATTTTTTTTGACAGATTTACACGTTTCAGACACTGGAAATTCCAAAAAACATATTTTTAAAAAAAAAATTTTGCCGTCAGTCTGTGTGTCTGTAAACGCTCTATCTCTAGAACAAATTGAGATAGAGACTTAAAATTTGGTTTGTACTTAGTATGTAATAATGGGAAGAAGCTTATTGAATTTCAGTAACCTCGATTATCCGGAACTATTTTTTTCGGACTCTCGAAATATTCGTTCTGATAAAAGGTATATGAAAATTTTCGAAATTGTTTATTTTAAGGAGTGAATGTAAAAGACAATAAAAAGACATAAATTTTGCATAAAGAATGAAGTTGATCGGATAATGAGTTGCCGAGATATTTGTAATCCTATTTTCCACACTCTTCGATTTTTCATGACTCTGTATTTTATCCGAATTTCAATTCAAAGATATATTTTAATTGGAAATGAGACGCTTAATCCGACACAATAAACCATTAGTTAATAGGATTATCATTTTTGGAGTTATAAGGATGTCCCCTTTACGCAATTCAGTAATAGAGCATTTAAAGTTTATGACGTCATCAAGCCACGATTTTATTCGAATTGCAATGCATTTTATAAGTAGTTTACACATGTTTTATTTTCATATTTTATTTTATGCATGTCCATTAACATTTCATCGAAAATTAAACATTCATTTTCGACAGGCAGCATGATACACAAAACTTTTAACTTGCAAACAAACACTAACGAGATTCTATACAGTGCATTTAAACATAACATTTTGTCTTCTTTGGTGGAAGAGGTGAATTGCAATTATGTCGATTTTGCTTATTTGTTATATAACCATATAGATCGTAATAATTTGCCTGTAAATATGCAATATGACATTTTCAGTAGGAGTTCATTGAAAACATTGCATTGAAAACAACGCATTCATTTCTATTTGTTTCTCTATTTATCCATTTACTCCAAAATGTGACATGTGTAATTCATATGTACTATTCATCATAATAATAATATTATTATTGTTAAATTTTCCGTACGCGTACTGTAAGATGTCAGTTTGATGATACTAACGATATTATTTATTTACTATTTCATAGTAACAAAATAAAACATACATTTTTATTGACTTATTATTAGTGATTAAAATTAATTATTAAATTATTATTATTGATTATCATTTTCCCATTTACTCCAAAATGTCACTTATGTGTAATTCATATCTATTATTGTACGATATTAGATTTAAAATTTTCAGTACGTGTATTATAAAATGTGAGTTTGATGACGCTAACTATATTATTTATTTACTATCCTATTTCAGCAAAAATAAAACATACATTTTTATTTGATTATAATTTTTCCATTCACTCCAAAAAGTGACTTATGTGTAATTCATATCTACTATTCTACCATATTAATAATAATAATATAAAATTTTCTGTATGAGAACTATAATATATGAGTTTATTTGTACTAATGCTATTATTTACTTGCTATTTCTTCGAAAATAAGACTTCATTTTCAGTTTAAAATTATGCAATAAATGCAGCATGATACACAAAACTTCCAACTTACAAACAGACACTAACGAGATTCGATACAGTACATTTAAACATAACACTCTGTCTTCTTTGGTAGAACAGGTAAATTGCGCAGTTATATCACCTATGATTATTGTTATGTAGCCACACTAGGGTTACCAGATTTTACATTTTCTACGTAATTTGTACGTTTTTCAGGATTATTGTATGGGGTCATTGCTCATGCTTAAACCTTTCCCATATAACAATTTCTTACGTTTCTTTTTTTTTTCTTTTCCTTTTTTTTTAAACATGTCTGACTTTTATAATTTCAAGAATTTTTGGCAGTTTATCTTTTCAATTTGTTTCATAAATTTAACTTTTGATGCACTTTTTTCCACAAAAATTTGACTGCAAAATTAATTGAACAGTATTATTAGAATAATGTAATACAAATACATTTGAAAAAATAAAACAATTAATTAATGATTTGTTTTAAGAAAAATTCTTTAAAGAAGATGAGGAAAATGACGGTATTTTTATAAAACAAAAACAAAGTAGTGTCAATGCAAAATTTTTCGATTTTTTAAGAGAGAAATCCGGCAACTCTGAACCTCACAGATTGTAATGCTAGTTAGTATGTAAATATGTAATATTAAATTTTCATCATGTGTGCTGTACGATATGCGTTTGACTGATTATACTAAGGTTTAAATTTATTTATTACAGTGGAATCTCGAGTATCCGTGAAAACTATCTATGTGGAATATTATTATTATTATTTTAATTGTGTTAATTGCCTGGAATACGAAAATATAAGTAGGTCAGGTGTGTAGTTTTGGCAGGGTTTGTAAATATCGTGATATTTTCCAAAATATCAAAAATATCCGATATTTTGATATATATCCGATATTTTCAAAATAGTCAAATTATTGAAGAATATATTATGAAATTGTGATAAAAATTGTCAGATCTAATTTAAATTATAAACTAAAACATATGGCACTGAGCATGAAAACTTAATAAAACAGTATTTTAAATGTATTTTTCTCTACAATAAGAAAACATTTTTATGAAAAATGATTTATTTTACACATTACTAAAATAGACGTCCGATAAAAACATATGTACAGATGTTTTTATTGGACGTCTATTTTAGTAATGTTTAAAATAAATCATTTTTCATAAAAATATTTTCTTATTGTGGATAAGCAAACACGAATCTTTCGTTTCGAATATTCTTTTATCATTAAAGTTATTTTGATGTATTTTTCTATACATTTTTTTTTCACTTACGTAACAAAATAGAAGATCAACTAATTGAAAACAGACAATTTCCTTTTCACACTCACAAAAATCAAACTATAGGATTTAGTATCAAGTTGTAAGAAAATTTTATGTTTTATATCCTTCTATATTAAAAAAAAGTAATCTGGAACTGAGCCAAAAACGATTTAGACCAATCAAATTCTGCGTAGATATTCCGGGTTAGTCTCATCGCTTTTTACTAGGGACTTTTTTAAGGAGCTATTACTTTTTTTCTAGCCATCGTATGGATTCGAAAATCATACCACCAGACGCGAAATATAACAAGCTTTCAGAAATTCAAAAAATTATCACGGTCGGACAATAAAAACTCAAAAAATCCTTAAAAATCGAGTAAAAAATCTTTTATTGGAAGTCATTTTTTTATATTGTTGCCAATTTCTAAATAAGCGCAAAGGATTATGTTTTATCTCAAATAAAAAATGTATTTGCGCCAGACTATTAAAAACAATAATGAAAGTTTAAAATAATAATTAAATGATCACGTGTTGAAAGCAGGAAATAAAGAAAATTACGTCATAAAAATTGTGTTTACACATGAATATTAAAAATAAAAAAGATGAATTAAATGAAAAAGCATTATAACCTGATTACAGAAGATAGTCGCCATTCGTGATATCACCATCATCATCTTTTTAAAACAGGATACATTACCAGGTTTTAAGAGGCTGTAAAATCAGAACGGGGGTTGGTGAGCGTAGCGAGCAGGGGGCAGAGCCCCCTAGTATAACAAAATTTTAAATGCAAATTAATTTGTTTTTATTGAAAAATTTGAACATAAATAACATAAATAAATGTAAGCTTGTCTTTTTTTTTTTTTTTTTTTTTTCTAACCAGTTGTGCAGTTTAAACTGAACAAAAGCAAAACCAGAACAGATTCTTCCTACTGTAGCTGTAAATAACTTATCTAAATTAGACAGTTTATCTTTCAATGGTTGTTCTAAGTAAATATTTTCCCACAAAATTATTGGTAATCTACATTTAAAAAATTATCTTCAAACGTAAAGCTTGGAAAATATTTCTTTGTTTGGTGGGGAGGGATTTCTTTTTTGGGGGGAGCTTTGTTTTTGGATATAAACTTTTGCTCTTATTTTACTTAACTTTTTAACTGTTTTTGCTTAACTTTTTAGCAAAAAGTCACTATAAGAGCAAAAGTTTTTATCTACAGAGCGACACAGCGAATAACAGTTAAAAAATTCATTTACAACTGTTTTAACAAAAAACAAAAAAATCAAAAATATCATACGTAATATTTAAAAAATGAATATCAAATGTGTGAAAATATCGAAAATATCAAACTTCATGATATTTCCGAAATAAGTAACGGATATGTATCATGATATATATCAAGATATATATCCATTGATATATATCACCGCACTCTGATTTTTGGTCATATTGGCATTAGGTCACTTTTCTTCCCTCTGTAAACAAATCGTCGGTAAATACAGTAAAGTCTGCCTAAGGCGGAATCGATCGCAACCAAGAAAATTTTCCGTCGTAAACAGTATTCCGCCTTAGACAGATTTTACTGTATTCAAAATCGTTCTTCGGAATTTAAAAATCTTTCCGCGTTAGGCAGATTTTCGTCTTACATTAAGTTCGCCTTAGACAGAGTTTACTGTAATGTCAAAGAATCAAGAATCATCGGAAAGTAACAATGATAATGACACTGCTTTTCCGAGGGAAAAAGTGCTTCTTAAGCCTTGGAAGAAACAGATATTTCACTTTTATATTTAGAACAAAAAGGGGGATATTTATATTTCCAAGACATTTTTAACTTACGAAGAATTAGAAATAAGGTACGGAATAAAGAAACAAACAATGTTTTGTTATTATTTATGACGTTGAACCGTAGTAATCATGTGTGGTATAGTACTGAAAAATTCCTCCTTTTTAGGTGCGTTCGTAATTATATAAATACGTAGCACCTATAGTCGTCGTCTGGTCCGTCCGTCTGTCCATCTGTCCGTCCGTCCGCATATAACAGCGCAAAAACTACCCAACCGAATGGTTTGAAATTTAATATATATTATCGTTGCAGAATTTTGTCGAGTCATTTCAATTTTTATGAAAATCGAATCAAAACTTAAAAAGATATTAATACAAGTTTTCTTTGTTCCATTAAATCTTATCATACGTCATCTATATAGTAAAAGCGCAAGTCATGTGACTGAGGGAAACAAATACGGGCTAACCACATCTTTTTCCATATGCCAAGCGGCCATTTTTATTCAAAATTATCTTTTCGAATAAAATTGCATAAAAGTTACATTTTTAGAAAAATCGTTCAAAAAATTGTTTGCTTGAGAGATGAGTTACATTAAAAAATGTATAGATTCTGAGATAACTTCAGTGAAAATCAGGTTAACAGCTGAATATCTCAATTCATTAAAGTAAATAAACGCAAGGAGATTCGTTCATTATGAGACATAAAAATATTAAACCATGGAGGTAATCAATCGCAAAGCAAAATCTTCAGGATGAATTTTGCAGCATTGTCTAATGTAAAAATAAAAATCGCATTTGTAAACGTGGCATACGTAATAAGAAAAAAAAAAAAAAAAAAAAAAAAAGGCATGCTGATTTCGCTCATATAACAGACGATATAATTCATTTCACTGAAATAATAAGAATGCTTTTTTTTTTTTACATTGTGAAACTAGTTATAAAACGAACGCTCTTTTGTCACGTTTAACGTATACAATTTCCAACTTGTTTCTCTAGTTTTATGATGTCTTTCTTATTTTATGTTAAGTCGTATCGTATGTATAAATGAATATTTTAAAATAGGGAATAGTGTACTTCTTTAATTCAGAGTCTCATAATATTTTTTCAAGCTGCATATTTATTTCTGCTTAAAATGGTATAATATATTTTTATTAAAAATATCTCTTTAAATCTTTAAACAATAAGCCTCATATATGACACATTCCGCTAGAATTCGATTAATAGCAGATTTCGATTAATTGGCCAATTTGCTTAACCCCCTCTCTCTGTCATTACCCCATATACTAATCGAGGTTTTTCGGTATTTCATAAAATACATTCATTTTTATTTTATTTTATTTTTTCATTTACTATAACGTGCGATTTATGTGGTACTTCATGTGTACGATTCTACTACTCTGTGTGTTATCAACCCTTTCTCTATAAACACATCCTTGCCTGATTTTTTTTTTTTATTATTATTCATAAAATTAATAGAATGTAACTGTAATTGCAATGTAAGTACTTTATAATCCGGGACGCAGCGTCACATTGTTACAAACAATTTTAACGTCAATGATTTTGATACATATGATATATTAGATAGTACATATAACAAAACCGCCAGACAGCTGACCCACCAGCGAGTGATATTGTCATATTGTCATAGTAACATCGCAGAGCCCACTGCAATGTAAAATGTGAGGCAACCCGATTACGGATGATGCTCCCCTGTTGGAGTATTATCAGTAATCGGGTTGCCTCACATTTTGCATTGCAGCAGCATGTGCGATGTTGATTTGGCAACACCCCACGCCAATTGACTGTTGACTAGCAGTTTCGTTATTTGTACCATCCAATCTATCATATGTATCAAAATCATCTATTCTAAAATTGATTCCAAAATGTGACGCTGCCTCCCGGACCGATTCAAAATAGAGGTAATGCCGAATATCTCTTAAACCGTTGATAGAAACTTACTTCCATTTACAAATTGCATACGAATCAAACATATTTTTCACATATGTCATTTGTTTTAGAAGGAACTGCATACATAATAAAATATAAATGTTTTATATATAAAACCCCCTTTTCTTATAACTTATATCTAGAAAAAATTTGTCCGGCGTCTAAGGAAGATATTAAAAAGTGTCACATTCTTTTACGACCAAAACTTACCGAGTTATGATACTTTAATTTTATGAATTTTCAATGTTTTAAAATAATATTATTTTCTAGTTTTACCTACTAAGTTTATTGTTTTGAAACTAATTTAAAATATTGATTTTATATTATCGATATTAATAATTTGTCTGAGCAATTAATTATTCTTCAAAATATTTAATAATTTTTACATTATTTTTTATTTAACTTAATTTGTTTCTTGTAACATAAAGATGGAATTTTGTAATCGATTTTTCAATCACTTCCGGTCATGCTAGAATTATAAAAATTATGCACGTAGCTTTGTTTCCGATGACAAAACAGCATTTTAATATTTTTGGAACTTAATTGTAAATTAATAATTAATTTTAAGACATTTTTCTGTTAGCCAGATGCAGGTGATCCGAAATGGCTAGGGACCGAAAAGTCAAGTACCCGCAGAAATTGTGAAAAATGCAGCATAGCAGCGCCACCTGTTGGGCAATTTACACAAAAAACGAATCAGCACCAATTTGTATCAAGGTCTAACTGAATCTAAAGTTTATTAAAATCCGTGTATTAGATCTTGAGATAAAGCGCCCACAATTTTTTTTTTTTTTTGTCCCATACAGATTTACAGACAGACTGACTCACAGACAGACATTTTCTAAAAACAGTCAAATCGTATTCAGGACTCCTAAAACATATAAATTCGTCAATAACTGGAAGTCAGAAATTTTCATGAATCTAATACTTTTTTTTCTTGTAAAGGTAGAAGAAAGTAAAAACAAGGAGTGTGATATATTTATTTTAAATACCTTTTTTTTTTTTCAATTAATAGTTAAAAATTAATTGTATTATGATTATATATGTTGAGAAAACAATTTAAATATTCTGAATAGATAGTTAAATTTTGATTTTTTTTATCTTTCTCTTGACATATCTTTAAAAAAAAAAAAAAAAAAGTAAAAATTGTATATTTAAAAAAAAAAAAAAAAAAAAAAAAAAAAGTTTGCGTTTTCTACGAAGCGTAAATCAAATCGGTGAATTTTCTTAACATTGTATGCAAAAAAATTGTACGCAAGTAATTGCAGTAAATATATTAATTGTAAAAAAATCGCAAAGAAAATCGAAAAAGTAATAAACGGCGGAAATAGAGATTGATCTCAGCTATGCAATACAAAAAAAAAATCGTTTAAAAAAATTTAAATGCAAACGAGATATTAGAAAAGTAATGTCCCATAGGATTAACATTAGCGAGCGTGTGTTTTCGCGCGAGGGGAGAGGACTTAAAAGTACGAGAGAAGAGGGAGATAACTGCATGCCGCGCTTGAGTAGGAGGGGGGGGGGAGAGAAAAATGCAGTTTATGCTTATTTCTTAGATCAATTTGTGTACCAAAAAAAAGCTACCAAATTAAATAACTTAGTCGTATCAGATTTTAAAAAAAAAACTTGGTCGCCAGTGGCGTCCTGGCGACCACATTTGTCAAATCCTGGCCATGAAATGCGTGATTTTTAAGATAAACATTGAATGCTTAAAAAAAGGTGTGTAATTTTTTTTCTTTTAAATAAGAAAATATGTTTACTTTTATATTTATTTTCCTTTCAGGTGTCGCCCACGGAGACGAGCTTCTGTATCTGTTCAGTTTAGACGTCGAGGGCCTGAGACAACCCTCGCTGCTGGACAACCTGGTCAGTGGTCGCATGGTATCCCTCTGGACAGACTTTGCTAAATTTGGGTAAGTCAGCTATCAATTTGGTCACATATTCATTTATATTGATTTTGAAGTTTTCATGTACAACGTTAGACAGATATCTGTCCAAAAAAAAAAAAAAAAAAAAAAAGTAAAATTTGTTTTTGAAAAAATACGCTTTTAATACTGTATATAAAAGTTGGAGTTAACTCTACATCGAACATAAAATTAATGATTTAGAAATAAAAATTCGCGTTTTTTATAAGACGTCTCAATGCCATGTAAAATTCATATATCTAATGTTAAAATTAGATGTATTGTTATCAAAAATTTTTAATTTTTGCCCAGTTTCTTTTCAAAAAATGGTAACAGGAAAGTAAAAAGCATTTTTATATCACTGCAAATGTTACTCTTCATTGTTGTAACAAAGAAATATTTATCGTTGAGTCAAATGATAATAGATTTTTTTTTAAATCAATTTTTGCTCAGTTTCATTTTAAGATATGACAACAGGAAGAAAAAAAAGGTTTAATTGAACTATCTATTCAGAATTTCTAAATTTTTTATTTGAGTGTAGCAACCTGTGACACAGGTGGAAAAGGGATAAACCCCCCACAAAATTTGTGTGATGTAATTAATGGTTATTAGTTTTACGAGGGCCAGTATTTAATGTTTTAGAAAGTAATACACAAAATACCTCTGTACTGAAATAAAGTATTTATTTACACTTTTAAACAGTCAACTTTAGCATACATACACCTTTTCATTCGAATAAACCAATTTTCATTAAAGATATGTCATTCAGAAATTTGCTTCGCAGAAACAAGGTATTTATAAAGTTTAACCGCATGCTATGGCATTCTAAGCCGATGATTCTGCATCTTATTTTTGATGAATGGGAAAAGTCATTGGGTGTTAACTCAGGTGAATAAGGATGATGATACAATAAATCAATTTTTTCTTACATCAAATAACTGTTAGATTGAAATGCATTATGCAAGCTTACGCTGTCATGATGATAAGTAATGTGACTTTGTACGCTTTGTTTTCTGAGTTCAGTAATTAGTTCTGCCAAACAAACTGTCGTCTACAAACAAACATTCACTATTCTACGATCCTTCGAAACAAAAGATCGTGCATGGCTGAATTTACGAAATAATGAAACAATCATTTTCTTTGAATCAGTTTGTGGACAAACAACTTCTCTTGGATATGGTCATTTTGAAATATCAAAGAGTTGAATGCTATTTTGTTTTGCGTTTATAGGAATAAATACAAATTTATTCATGTGTTACATTGTTAAAGGATAGGCAAGTTTTTCAGGCATCGGTGTTGATTCTTGCACTATTTGACACAAGCAAGAAGCAACCGTTTGGGCTTAGGTTAAAATTTATAAAATAACTGGCGCACATACCTTTTCCCATTTCAAATAATTATTCAAAACTAATGCATTTGAGTTCTTTAAATGTTCAAAGAAGCCACAGTTTCGTCATATGTTACATGCTGTAACTCCCAATGTGTACATCCCAATGGGACTTCCCTCCCCCCGACGATTTGAGATTTTGCTTTTGGTAGGGAAAGGTGGCCTAAAATGACCCTAACGGGCAAAACGATCCGCATATGTTCCCTTCCAGAGAGGTCGCGCTATCTACAGGGTAACATATAAAGTAGTTGTGATAAGTGAAGAAGAAGCATTGGTGGTATTCAAGCGATTGCAGCATTACGCGTCTGAATAGAATTCTTTAAAAAATTGAGTTTTATATCATCTGTTATAAGGTAAGCACTAATTTTCATATTTATTTAGATATACAGTCTTTCATGTACAAAAATATGACTTGGTTTACTTAATGGAGTCTGTTTTTAGATGTGAATTACACTTATGTATTGTCATAATTACTTTTATATCCTTTATTTTGCCAATAAAAAACAATTTACAATTATTTTTAAATGAAGTATCATTTTGCCCTTGGGTGAGGGTAAAATGATCCTTCATTTAAAAATAATTGCAAATTGCTTTGCCCTTTGGTGAGGGTAAAATGATCTTTTGGACGCTTTTTAAAAAAACTATTTTTTTCATTACTCAATTTGGGTTTAAAATATTATTAAAATACGTTTATAATACAAAATATAGTGTAAAACATACTAGCAAAGGGCCAAAGTTTTATTTAAGCAGTTATGTTACTTTACACAAGTTTTTCCCTTAAGAGGATTATTTTAGGCCACCGTCACCTAATAGCTTAAAAATGCAAATTCCCCCCACAAAAAATAAAGCTCTATATACACCTGCTCTCGGGGGAGGGGCTGAAAACAATCTCTCCCGGAGAAAAATCTCTGAATTCAACACAGTCTATGTTTACGATGGAATTGTTTAAACTAATCCTAAACTAGTGTTTCAGATAGTACTTCATGTTCAAATCGAATTTATTCGATTGACACATTTTTGTTGGTTGAATCTTGTGAAAGTCATACTTAACCATATAGCTCGAAAATCCCTTTTACTTAAATCCAAGTGTTAGTACTATCTTATTAATTTCGAAACGACAACCATATTTTTTTTTTTAATAGAATTTCTCGTTATTTAACAACAAATGTCCATGCGAAAATTCAAAATCTTAAAAAATAAACAGTGCTGACATGTTTTATTTTATATTGCCAACTTCTAAAAACTTAAGTATGGGCCCACGTAATTCGTCCAACTGAGTGAAAACTTTTCCAGGCCAGAGGTCGAATTGAAAACCTCTGGCTTAATTCCTAATTGATCAATCGGTAGGGCACTGGCAATTTATGCCAGAGGTTCTGGTTCGACTCCTGACCTTCATTCAGTTGGAAAAATTACAACTCGTATGATTTCCTTACTAATGCGTATGATTGTGTTAAATTAATAAAGTGTAATTACGTATGCATCGTTCACTGGAATTCCTTTACTTTCGGTTTATTCTGTTGAGCTGTTTCAGATGACAGACCAGATGGCGTTGCCAAAATGTTGTCTGAGTGAATTGCGTTGGGCGGGTATCGTCCAGGTAGTTTAGTTGGTAATTTACACCAGTATTCTGAGAAATTGGAAAAAATTGAACTCATATGATTTCCTTACTAATGTGTATGATTGTGTTAAATTAATAAAGTGTAATTACGTATGCACCGTTTATTGGAATTCCTTTACTTTCGGTTTATTCTGTTGAGCTGTTTAAGATGACAGACCAGATCAAAATGTTGTCTGAGTGAATTGCGCTGGTCGGTAATCGGTCGGTTCAGTTGGTAATTTAAACAAATATTCTGGGATGTTGGAAAAATTATAATTCATATGATTGCTTCACCAATCAGTATGATTGTGTTAAATTAAAAAAGTGTAATTAATGTATGACTCCATGTTTTTCTAGCCTAGTTATGTAAGGCACTCTGTTGCATTAACAAAAACTTGAAAAAGTTTATTTTACTTTAATTTATTTATCTTTATTTTTTTTTCGATTAGGGAAGCACCGCAATTCATCAACTACGAATATCCACGCTGGGAGCCATATAAAGCCGAATCCCAAGCTTATTACCGCATCGAACGTGATCTCAGACCGGAGTTCCACTACCAACAAAGGGCCGTCGACATGTGGACCAGACACCTTCCCGCACTTGCCACCATGACAACTCCAACCAACAGTCCGCTTATACAGGACAAGCGGGTAGAGAGCCTGTACAGGACACTCGCTTGGGCTATGGTATCGGTATCCATAGCCTTATTAGTGGTCGTCGTGGTACTTCTGATTGTGCTCTACAACCAAAAGAGAAGCCAAAGCTTCAAAGCCAACACGGAAAATCAATCGAGACTTTCAGGCTCAACTCTTTACTAATAGAAAGTCCAATGAAGACAAGACTTTTCTTCTGCGAACTGCCATAAGGAAATATTAATATTTTCTAAGCATGAAGTAAAAGTAGAAAGCTGGTGAATAGCTAATTAACTAATTAGCTAATAACTATTTGAGATGTTTGCCTGCATTTAATCACGATTCTCGTTTATAATCTCGGAACTTTATATCATGGATGAACAATTGTGTATAAGCTACGCATATGAAAAATAATATAGAAATGAAATATTCTAGAACAAATTTATTTTTCTGTGTAAACAGACATGTGAAATGAAGATCCTGGTATATAATATATGTGAGACACCAAATTGCCTGTGCGATACCAGCCTATTTTAATTGGGAATTTAAAACAGCTTATACAGACCAAATCTGATACTATTTATAGAAGTTTTACTCACTGCCAGTCTTTTATCTATCATCAGTTGAATAATATGTTTATGTGAATTTGATACACAAAATTATCTGTGACGTTTTCACGTCACAAAACCCTCGAAGTGCTTACAAATCTCTAGGCTTCAACATAACAGTTGAGTTAGTTCACTGCAGAGTAAAACATTAATATTTGCAAAATATTGTTAGTTTTGCCTTAATCAGAATGAATTGTCAAATATCATCAATAAAGTTTTTGTAATTTATTTTCTAAAGATTTTAGGATTTATTTGTTTTAATATGAAGCAAATGGTTGTGCTGTATCAATGACTTAACCCTCACGCTAACCTGGATTTTTTTATTTTTTTTATTATCGAGTGTCCGAAAAATCTGGAAACGGTCGAAAATATACATCGGGTTGAAAAACAGAAAAATACGTGTTAAATATTTTTAAAAAAGCTATTCAGTGATACCAAAGTTGACCTCCCATCCTGGAGGAAATCCTATTTTTCATTGAAATCTTGAATGGGAACCCCAATTTTTTATTGCAGACTCGGATTCTACGGGAAAAAATACGTAACTTTCATATTTAACATTGTTTTCGGATCATCGTAGATTGCTCTGTAATTGAGCAAAATGCGGTCAAATTTTATTTGTGAGAAGGAAATCCTATTTTTCATTGAAGTTCTGCTTTTAAAATTTTACATATTTTTTTCCCGTAGAATCCGAATCTGCAATAAGAAATAGGAGTTCTCATTTAAGATTTCAAAGTTGCGCCCCTTCTCACCGTCACCGGGTTGGGAGTGGGGGTCACCTTTAGTATGACTGAATAGATTCTTTTAAAATATTGAACACGTATTTTTTCGTTTTTTAATCTGATGTGTATTTCTCGAGCTATCCGACCGTTTACCGACTTTTCGGACACCCGGTACGAGGCTCCAAACTTCAAGGGTTCCTCTCTATTTTAAGGAGAGGCTACCGTTCATCGGCACGAAAACTTCGGAATATTTTTTCCCCTCAGAAAAAATATAAAGTAACACAAAAAATTAATTTACCCGCTTATTGTTTATAATTTTTGCCATAAAAAGTTTACTATACTATAATTATTAAAATTAATGGGGATATTGTCAGTTTCATAAGGGTATACTTCGCACGCATCACCCAGCACTGTATAATGCACAGATTGTCAGAGTCTTCTGACACAAACAAAATTAGAAAACATATGGCATTTTTGGGGGGGAAAGGGGGGGACATGAACCTATTTTTTGTGAAATTGGAGAAATTTGGTAAAATGGCAATTGTATGAAAAATGTGTTATTTTTTCTCTAAATTCATTGTGACTTAAAAAATATTATTTTATTTATTTATTTTACCTATGAAAGGTGCATAGCCCTACAAAATAAATAATCTTCAGTTTCCGAAAAGAAGAAAAAGATGATTGGTTGCTCCATTTAAACGATGATTTACACGGTGCACTAAAAAATGTTGTTTCAAGAAAAACGCGAGTTTTTACTAAACAAAAAGAGTCTAAAAATATTTAGTTAATCGTTATATTTTACAATTTAACAGTTAGTTCGCGATTCCTGGATTTATGCCTACGAAGCTAAGAATTCAGCATGCGTGCAATTGTGTCCCGCCGGATACTGTATACTTATTTTTAGCCGACCCGCACTTGCTTTCAAGACTGTAACTTCTTGAATATTTCGAATTTCACCTAACCGTTCTAGGGAATTATTCTACACACTATAAAAGCACTTTTGCATTTACCGATGCGACAACGGTTATCGTACACGATTGTCGATATCCAACTTCGTTGAACGCAAAATGATTTATATAACGTTGAACTTATATACACCCGCTTTTCCAGCTATCGATCCGATGACGATTTTGGCGTCATAGTGCAGCGCTTCCCACCCTTTTTTCTTAGACGTACCCCTTTCTTAGGCTCTTCATTTCGGCGTACCCCCATTTCTCATAAACACTCCCCTCCCCCTCGACTCAGCCATATAACGCAAGCATGCTTTTTTTTTTTTTCATTACCTATCTTCTTATCACAGCCAAATAATAAATCGACACAAATTACATTGACACTAACCTTTTATTTTTACTTTCTTCTATCTTTACAAGAAGAAAGTATTGGATGCATGAAAATTTTCGACTTCCGGTTTTCGACGGATTTATACGTTTTAGAAGGTCCAGAACACGATTTGACTATTTTTAGAAAATGTCTGTCTGTCTGTATGTGACAAAAATTTTGTGGGCACTCTATCTCAAGAACTAACGCTCGGAATTTAATAAAACTTTATATACAGTTAGTCCCTGATATAAATTGGTGCTGGTTAGTTTTTGGTAAAAATCGCCCAGCAGGTGGCGCTGCTGTGCAGCATTTACACGATTTTAGCGATAATAATATCTCAATAAATACTGCACAGAATTTAATAAAACTTGAGTTTCAGTTAGACCTTCATATAAATTGGTGCTGATTCTTTTTAGTGTATGCGAAACCTGTGTGAGATAGAAGAAAGTTTTGGGATTGACACATCCGACTAGTTTAACTTGCATTTGAAAATTAATATTGCTTTTTATAATATTAGCTAAACATTAAAAAAAATAGTATAGCATTGAAAAAATTTTTAGCTATATTACGATGATTATTGATAACAACTTTGTCTCATTATATACAAATAATAAAAATGACTTTTCATACTCTGAATGGGATCCTTGAGCTTGTTTTATGGAACTGATTTTTTAAAATCGGGTTCAAACGAAGACATATATAATCTCAAAGTCAGAAGTAGCGTCAAGCTAATTGCGATATTTGTTTTTAATATACGCATAGGACGAAAATATTCTTCCGACAAGCTCGGTATTTGTGAAAGGCAACAAGTGTATTATAGCCTTGTCACTGAGTTCATGGTATTCTTTTACTGCTATCCAAAAAGCAATAATATTTCATTGGTTGAAATCAGATTGTAAAAAAGAATCAGTCGAAAGTTCGATCAATTTTTCTTTTTCAGAATCTGATAAATTTTCGGCTAGTGAACGAACAAATCGTTAAATGGGTTTTAAATCCGGTTCGTTTCACAACTCTAATTCGGAAAATATTGTCTGAACGACGTTTTAAGTCCTGTTAAATGAGCCATTATACAAGATTTTACTTCTGATAATTTTAGCTCGTTTTCAGATAAGAAATTGTAAAGTGTTTAAAAAACTTCTGGCTGGTGTTTTCTGATGCATGATTCCCAAAAATCTAATTTATTAATCATAAACTCTATCTTGTCAGATACCTTAAAAATGATTACGGAACTGTCCTGTAATCCTAAATTAAGTTTATTTATTTCTGAAAAAATGTCAAATAAGTATGCAAACACTTGAAGCCATTCTTTTTCATCAAATTTAGAGCTCAGCTCAAAAGGGTGATCTTTAAAAAAAAACTTGAATTTCATGCCTCAATTCAAATAATCGTTCAAGTACTTTTCCTTGTGAAAGCCACCTCACCTCTGTGTGCAAAAGCAATGTAGTATGCGGGCTGTCCATCTTTTCACACAAAGATTTGAATAGCCTGGAGTTTGTTGAATTGGCCTTAATAAAATTAATAACTTTGACAGTTTGGTGAAGTACTTCCTTCAATGAGTCTGGCAGGGGTTTGGTCGCTAGACTGTGTGTGTGTATACAGCAATGGTTCCACGCTACACGCGGTGCAATTTCTTTTATTAGACCGCGTAAGCCTATATAACATCCAGACATAGATTTTTCACCATCAGCGCAAACCCCACAGCAATTGATCCAATGAATTTCTTTTTCACAGAAATAACTGTTAATGGCATTAAGTATACCTTTTCCTGTACAATTTTCTGTGAGAGGATAGCAGAGTAGCAAATTTTCTTCAAGTACATTATCATTCAAAGATCTTGCAACAACAAGCAAAATTGACAGGTTGGGGATATCCGTACTCTCATTCACCAGAATTGAAAAGTAGGGACTCTTTTTTTTATTCTTTGAATTACTGTAGATTCAATATTGGCAGACATGTCACTAATCCTTCGAGCAACTGTATTCTTGAGAAAAGAAGAGTTTTAATTGTTTTCACATGCTCCTCACCAAACATACATTCGAGAGCATCTTTGATACAAGTATATATAAAATTTTCAGCGATTGTATGATTTTTACCACTTTTAGCAATATGATAGCATATTCTGTGCGATGCTTCACCAGCATTCTCATTGTCTTTGTTTGTAGAAAACACGTAAGATGCTACAATAGGGCCGCTTGATAGTCGCTGAAAGAAACTGACATAATTTTGTTTATAAATTGGATGTTTTGTCTCTAAATGACGTATTAATAAAGAGGGTTTCATGCTACTATTAGACAATATCTATCCACATACAACGCATAGTGGTTTTGGAAAATCTTCCTCTCCCGTGAATGAAAATCCATATTTCAAATAATCATTATTATATTTTCTTTTCTTTAATGGGGTACTGATGCTTTCAGTTTTATTTAAAGTATTAGGTTTATCACTTACCAGAACAGGCCTATTAACAGCTTCACTCAGGTTGTCTTGCACTTCTAAATAATCAGATTGTTTCGAAGTACTTGCAGTTCCAGACTCACCAGGTTCAATTTCAATCGCAGTTGCAGTTTTCTTAAGAGTTCCGGTTTTCAACCAATTATCCATTTTAAACTCAAAACAAAATCACTCATATAATAAATAAACACTTCAAATTAAATTCTCATTAAAATGAGGGACGCTTTTCTATTAAAATACGTCAATGATATAACTCCGCCTATTCGAAAACAAAAATAACGACCAGCTTTTCAACACGCTTTAACAAAAGACATTAAAACCAGAAGCTCTGACGTAATTTAGGGGTTCTGCAATCAGGGCCGTAGCTAGGGGGGTGCCAGGAGGACTTAGCACCCCCTGAACATTTTTGAGCCTACCCTGGGAAAGTTGCCAAGGACACCAAATTCTGTTCAGAAATCGTGTGTTAAAAAAACTGTGTAAAAAAATTGAACTTAGTTTTGGGGGCTTTTTACAGTTTTGCATAAATACTAAATTATAGTATTTGTTTAAAAACTGCAAATAAGTGCTTCAATATGCGCACATCCTATCTGCACATACTCAGAATTAGCAACTTTTCGCTGATGCAAGCATTGACTTTTACATAAGTTATATACTGAAATTTTTCATTTTGCAGCGTTTTCCATTATTCACATAAATTAAAGTTATTCTAATGAGTTTGATAGTAAATATAATGCTTATGATAAACATTATGTTTCGTATTTGAGTCATCCTAGTTTAAAAAAAATATATATAAGATCCTAGATTTATAAATCATACTAATGAAAAATAGCTAATAGCCAATTTAAATACAAGCATTTGACTAAACACAAAAATAATTTTAAAATGCAAAATACATCCTTGGTTTTTCTAATGTTTGTTATCCTATAAAAACATAACTTTAGAATTCTTAAGGGCAGGGAATATTCAGAAAAAAAAATTAAAGATTGCAACTCTTTTGAAACAGGTGAACTGTCAGCTTTTTATTTACTTATTGACATCATCACTTATTATTTCACTAGTATAATTATACACTGAAAATTTTCATTCTGCAGCCAGTGAAGTAGTCGTTAAAAATCCAGAGGGCATACGCTGTAGGCAGAGTGTATATCCTAAAGAGCTTTAGTGTTTTTGAGTAGAGGGTATCCGGTATTCCTTAAAATAATCCAGAAGGTATACCGTATAAGTCGTATCCACCGTATATCCTCCATTACATTCCCGTCTGCAGCTTTTACTTTTCTTATCATCAAATAAAGTTATTATAAACAGTTTAATAAGAAACGTAGTGCCTACAATATGAATATGCAATAATTTATCTTGCTATATAGTACTTTGATCCTATATATCTGTGTTTGTGCGTGCATGTGTCAGAGAGAGAGAAATAGTAGGACCCCCCCCCCCCCCCACCTACATTTTCTTGAGCACCCCCTGTTGTTTACTTCTAGCTACATCCCTGTCTGCAATTATTATTAAAAACGGAACAATGAAACAAAAGTGGTGAAAAAAGAATATTGCATAATTATTAATTGAAGTTTTCGGAAAGATGGGAGGAAATATATAAGAATTCATGCGGACGGAACTAGTGACATTGCATTATCAATGAATTATTAGGGCTAGTGGGCTTTTTCTTTCTTTTTGAATGCAACATATTGGATTTACACATGAGACTAAATTTGTAATCCAAAACTATCAATTTCCTTTAAGTGTTTTCAATTAAACTATTTTTGTGAATTCCGCCATTACTGATATTATTTTCATTTACTCCAGGTTGGGAACCGCTGTCATAGTGTATAAGAATGCGTTTTGCGTGCAATCGATGTCGGTTAATGACAATCGCGTACTATTTATATTTATCGGTGTAGTGACGGTAAATAGAAAAACGCTCTAAGGATTCAAAAAATGTACAAATACATATATATATATATATTATGAACGTTTACTTATCTTTAAAAAGCAGCGTTCTAAAATTGGTTTATGACTAGGGCTTGGACAAATGCGGTCGACCAAATTATTTAATCCGGCGGATTTTTTTTGAGAATAACTATTTTATTATATTATTATTATTATTTCTTTTTCTTTTTTACAAAAATTTAACTAAGAAATAAGCACAAACGGCGTTTTTTGTCTCCCCACCCCTACTAGTAAGTGGCAAGCAGTGATATTTCTTTTTTCTCGTACTTTTAATGGTAGTACCAAATTTAAAAGGCATTTTCCATCTCATGCACAGAAAACACCATTCTTTTCAGGGGTTGTGATAGGTTTCAATAAAACAGTAAGAAATAGTGCTAATCCAGACTTTGTGACACCTAAATTTGGATACAATGCGAAAAAATACACATCATCAGATATCGATTTTTTTGTAGAACTGAACTACCCGAACATTTAAAGCAATCAGCAATAAGCATTTCTAGAACATGCCGTTAATTCGGCATTTACAGTATTTCTTTTTCTTTTCCAGAGATATATAATTTCGATAATTTTCAATACGAAACTTGGTTTACATAAAGTTTGAGTACTGTTCTAAACTATGTAACTAATAATTCTAAACTATACTTGTTATTATTTTGTTCTCAAATAATTCATAAAAAAAAACTTTTGTGCTTTTGGAAAATCAATGACTGAGGGGTGAGGGAAAATACTTTTATTGTCGACTAGAATTTTTTGGCTGGTTACCAGATTTTATCAAATTTGTAAAGCCCAGTAAAATATTCAAATATTACATTCGAATAGCTGCCAGCTTTTACGCTTTTTTCTTACCACTGAAAGTTGAAAATGAATTTTGCCTTATTGAACCGACGAAATCTGAGATTAAATAAGGTAAGTGTCAAAAAGAAAAAAAAAAAAAAAAGGTGGCAGCTATGCACCCGCCTAAAACTTCTTTATTCACTAGAGTAAAATATTGCCCTTTCAAAATCTTGCTGAAAATATCGCAAACATTCTAAAAATTACTGTTCACAGACAAAAAAGAAAAAATATTCTAACATTTTTATTCTACAGCTTTTTTTTTTTTTTCATTCCCATCGCGTACCATTCCTTTCATTTGTTTTCATCTATGTTTAATAGATGGCAGCACTACCGACTGAAATAAGATATTGACTATTTATTTACTTTTTAATTATCTCATCTTTGAAACTTGTGCTACAATTTAAGCACAATACCTCATTTAGAGAGAAAATGGACCTTATTATATTAAAATCTAATAGCTAGTTCTAAATTTACAAAATATTTAAAATGCACTGCTTACTGGTTTCATAAATTTGAATACAAAATTGCCAGCAAACTATTTTATGCAGTGACCAATGGCCATATATACAGAGGCCAGTCAAATTCCAAATACTTATCATGTGTCACACGCACCTAGATTTTAAAAGTAAATTTTAAAGGGAAAAAACACACGGCATATTTGCATATTTAAAAAAAAAAAAAAAAAAAAAAAAAAAATGCAGTAACTCCGCTTTTTTTTTTTTTTTTTTTTTTTTTTTTTTTTTTTTTTTTTTAGAATGGCACCACCTTATACAGGGTTCATACTCTATTTGAATAAGAAAATTCCCTGACTTTTCCAGACCATTTTTTCTACAAATCCATGCCCACAATTCACGACATTTTTAGAAATACGAATAGCAATTCTAGATCTTAATGATTAAATATACCCCTGAAAATAAAAGTAATCTATAAAATTGAAACCAAAAATCTATTATTTGATATTTAAAATATAAAAAATGAAAACAATTTAAAATACACAATTTGGATGGATTCAAAGTAACATTTTATTGATATAATTAGATTTCACATATCAACCATTCAAATATTTGATATTTCTACTACCATGTCATTTGTTTGTGTTGTTTCAGAAACAGTTTGTTATGTAACTTTCAATTTTTTGTCTTTTAACAATTTAATTTTAGCTACATCTTTTCTTTTTCACTTGCTTTATAATTTTCTTTCTTATTTAAATATTCATGATAACTCATCCACAAATAAAATTTAATTAATTAAGTTTAAATGTAAATTTTATGTAAATTATATATAATTATATACAAATTAAAATGTAAATTTTAATTTGTAAATTGTCACATTGTGACATTATAAACAATAAACATGTTTTAAACATTGTTTTAAATGTAATGTTTTAAACAAAATGTTTTAAACGTAACAACCCTGGTTTTAAGTAAATCTGAATTTGTTTGCAACAATTTATTTTTATTTAAGTTATTTTGAAATTTATCTAGGAACTGTAATAAAATTAATAGAAATGTATATCTATACAGAGAAAATAAAATAAATACATGCACAGAACACAAATAATTTTAATTTAAAAAAATCTTATTTAATTTTTTTTTTTAAATCCGATTTAAATCAAATAAATCGGATTAAAAAAAAAAAAAAAAAAAAAACATGATTTTTATCACCCTTGATTACATGTAATGTTGTATATGCGTGACATTTCATGTAAAATTTTACATATCAATGTAGTATTTTAGGTTTTTCACGAGGTTTTTGACGTGACGGTTTAAACTGTCAAAAACCTGCCAACCCTGCTCAAGTCTCTGAAATTAAAATATATGCATAATCAAGTGTGCTTTCTGAAGATTTTTTATTAAAGGATAATGTTGCTTCAGAAATATCAGAAAGTTTTTTAGAAATTGAGTCTGGCTGAATTTTTAGATTTCATGACAGGACAGAAATTTCGGTCTCTGCAGACCTCTAAATAGGCACCTGTCAATATGAGAATATTTTTCTTTTTTTAAAATGAACCACTCAGAAAAAGAAAACCTTGTGCACCAAATGAATACAAATTTACTTTTTATTTTTTTAAAGTTACAATGTTGCAAACTTATGACAGTGTTTCATTACAATGCTGCATAGTAAATTGTATTACAGCAGGTTTTGTGACCAACATTAAAAAAAAATAAACAAAATACTTATTTCTACAGCATACAAAAGCAGCTTGAATGCATAGATTATATTCACTTAATAAAACTAATGCAATCAAGAATGCAATACATACAATTGTAACTTTGATATTTTCGATAAATGAAGATTAATTTTAGAAATAACACAATACAATTTTATAAAAAGTAAAGCTGTATGAAAAATGGGCAAAAAGAATTACAAATGAAAGAATGATGTATTTTTTACAATTTGCACAATATTAATTACAGTAATTTTAGCAACAAATCTTTGGAGGGGAAAAACCCACCAATTTTTTAATATGAATAAGATGCTAATTCAATAAGAGTATTAACTTTGCAATCACGAATGTAACATATGAGCAATACTTACAAAATCTGAACAAATGAAGATTATGAATATTTGCATACATTACAGAAGTCCTAAAAAGTTTTAAAAAGTAAAGCTGGATGTAAATTTTGAAAAAGAAAAATGAACACATGAACTTATTCAATAAGAATACAGGCAATTCCTAACTTAACGTCTGAGATAAACTTTCTTTAACCAAAGGTAACTAAACTTAAATCAATGTTACTCAACTAACTATTGAATCTTCAGACTAATTAATTAAAAGCAAAATCATTGCATATACTTATTTTCAAATTTTCATTTAACTTGTAGTGGCAAACAAACAAAATAGCACAACTTAAGAGATATAATATTTAATATGTGGCTAACAGATTTATTAGCTTGTACTGTATAATATTGTAGTCGTAACATTAATGGAATAAACTGAATTTGCAAATGTGATGCGAAAAGTGTTAATTTACTAGACAAATATTTATTTATCTAATGTTAAATAAAACTTTGTACTGTTAATATACATGAATTTGATGAATTTTCATGAAAGGTGGCTATATTCCACAACAGTTATTTAATGTAGACAAAACCACATTCATTGGCAAAAATAATTCTTAAGACTACATACAGAGTGTTCCATCTGATCGGCTATATACAGACTTATATCTTATCATTGACCAATAACTAATTTCTAAGTTATATAGAGTTCCAATTGCAAAAATGTTTCGAAAAGGTTTTTTCATCATATAAAAATTCATTTACACCAAAATAGTTATATAAAATATGAAATTTAAATTTTGGCTCCCGGGTTTCCATTATCTAACATGTAAAACAATAAAAATTCCATTCTTCTTCAAACAAAACTCACGCAGTTATGATGCTTTGAATATTATGTAGTTTTGAAATTTTTTTTTTAACTCTATAGCGTCCTTCTATTCTTAGCACCGTAAAGCTTTGAAACTTCATAAAATTCACAGTATCACAACATAGGGAGTTTTAGTTGCAGAAGATGGAATTTTTACTATTTTAACTGTCAGGGCATGGGAATTTTTTTCCTTGCCTGAAAAAAAAATTGTATACATGGTGATTACATATACTCATAAGATTCGGGTGCCATATAAAAATTAAATTTTGTAATGTTTTAATAAATAACTATTTTGATATAAATTGCTTTTAATATGATGAAAAATATTAAAACATTCTTGCAGTTGGAACTGTATTTCTAAAATTAATGATTTAGGAATTAAAAACAATAAGAGAAGACCCTTTGTACATACATAAACAAACTGAACGGATGTATAGTTTCAAAGCTTTTAAGGATAAGGGAAAAAAATGGTAATACAGACAGAGCTCAGCACATGCCATGTATTTTTCTCAAAAATGTCATCTCTTTGGCTGGGCTATGAAAAACTTCATGACAGCTTTAATGATGGCTGTGATTAATTTGATCTAACGAGTGATCTGTTTAATATAAAATTTGGTATAGATATAATTTATCAGTATATTATTATTACTTCGCTACATTATTTATGTTCATTACAGATTTTATTGAGGAAAAACTCTCAATGCATGCACCTTTTTTTTGTTTTTTTCCCGTGGAGTAATTGTTATTTGCATTGGAATATAAAAACTAAAACTAAAGGAGGTGGGTAAGACATATTTTCAGCCAGCAATAGGATAAAAAATTCTAAGATCTTTTAATATAAGGAAAGAGCAACTGATGTCATGGCTGGCAAAATGACGACTGGATAACTGTCCATCCTTATGCTTCTATTATACAAAACAACTCAGGCAACCTAATTGGTCTGTGAATAAATAAGTCATCTACAATCTGACTGGTCTACATCAAACTGACAATTCCAACAAGATCACTAAGGTTAAAATGTAGTAAGATTATACTTAAATCATACTGAATTTTTACCCGACTGCCAAGAAGGGTTATGTGTTTGACGCGTATCTGGGTATGTATGTATGTGGATTTCTTTATACCTTCGAAACATCCCAACGGCTGGATGGATATTAACGAATGAGATCTCTATCAATTCGTCTTAACCGTCTGATGGTTATAGGCTAGGTTTTGTTTTCATAAATTCTAAATGGTGGCCCCGTAAAATACAAAATGGTGGTAGAAATGAAAAAAAAAAATTGTTTGCTTTTTACGCAGTCAGGTTTTTATTATTTTTTTTATTTAATTTTTAAGCTTGTGTGTGTGTGTGTGTATATATATATATATATATATATATATATAATTATAATATCTATGAATTTCAAAAAACATATCAAGTTCTATTCTACTTAAATCTCCAAAGAGATAATCAATGATACTGTGTATACAGAATAACACATAGCTAATAATTTAGCCTAATTGGCTCACAAATCACTTTGATTAACTTCTATATATATATATATATATATATATATATATATGAAGCAATCATCATAGTTTTTATATTATGTTTTATACTTTGATAAACATATTAACATGAGTAAATACAAATCTTAAATTACATGAAGGAGGGGGGGTGGGGGGGACAAAAAGAAAGACATTTATCTACCTACCTCCTTTTTAAATCAAAACTCATTTCTAATATTTTTTTAAACAGATTATTCAGTTACCCACTAATCTGTTCTATAACTAAATCGTAGGAAGGATGTAAAATGATCATTTATGTGTAATGTAAAGCTTGTACAATCAAGAATGAATATACAACAGGAATTTAGAGCTTTTCAAACAATGAAATCTAACTCTAAAACTAATCACAGAAATAATAAGATGTACTATGCATTTTTTTAAAAGTAAAGCAGTACATAAAATGATTGTGAAAGAGTTACAAATGAGTATGAGAAACCTTTTTACAAAAATAACAATATGCAAATATACATATAGTTGCATTTAATTGGATACTTAAATGCATCTGTAACTTATTCAAATAGAAATATATCTCAATATAAAATAAACAATAAAAAATAACAAAAAATAACGTTATTATTATTTTTTTTTTTTTAATGACAGCTTTACAGAAAATGGTAACACTGACAAATATTCTTTTTAAACTTGGAAAATTTTATGCATGCTCACTAAACTATAAAAGGAAAAAAGATTAAGAAATTATATGAGAGTGAGTTAAATTTAATTTGATAGATATGCATATGCAAAAAACTATTTTAGAAATTTCGATTAAGGATATTTTTAACTCAGTATAAAAATGAGACAAAGTAAATTTTATATGCATAATTTTCTACCATTTTAAAAAATGCAGCTAATTTATCAAAACAAGTTGTAATTTACATTTTTAAAACACACTACTGTATAAAGGCAAAAAACTTCTTATTAACACCATAAAATTAAGAGACGTGCAAAGTCTTTCGGAAGAATTTTGTCTTGCATAAAGAATAATGTGTGCGACTGGGAGGAAATAACATAGAATAATAATTAAATATATATATATGAAAACAGAAGGCATTAGCCCATGACACAAAGATCATTAGCCAATCAGAAGACAGAAGAGAATGAAAAAATCTCTAACGACACAGCCTACAGGCACAGGTAGATTTCAAAGACGCAGACTGTGAGGCGCCTGTTTATTGTGAATTGCAGGAAAAGAACCTTTTTGCCATGATGTGGCATTTGGGACCATCATCAACCTGTGCCTGTAGGCAGAGCAGGCAGGGATTTTTTTGTTTTTAATTTTTTTTTTTTTGCTGTAAGAGTTGGTCTTATAAAAAGCTTGTCAATATAAAAGTTGTTGGGTTGGTCCAATTTTGTCCTTTAACGAACTTGAACGAGATTTTATGCCCTTGATTTTATGTATGAGTTTCAAAGAGATTTGTACAGAATTATGGAAGTTATCGTGTCCACAAAAAAGCAATACATATAGATTATATATGTATAAAGTTTCGAAATGAGGATGGTTTTGGGTTCTAGGACTCATGATCAGCGTAGATCTGCAAAAAATTTTCAGAAATTCCAACGTAGGGGAGAATGTAATAGGTAGTATTTCTTACGAAATCTACCTAAAATATGAAGCAAAATGAATTAACACACAGTCAGAAAGAGAAAAGAAATGTACAAGAAAAATATAGCTTAATTAAATAAAATAGACTAAAAAAAAAAAGAAACACCAATTATATATACAAATATAGAAATAAACTACAAAAGGAAAAAGCTATATGTTTAACCCCCCCCCTCTTTTTTTCTGGGGTGGGGGGTTAGTTCTTTAGTTACTTTTTCCTATTTTATTTATTTAATAACTCTTTTTTGTACATATATAATTTTTATCACTATTTTATTTTTTAACCAATATTTTTCTTGTAATTTCATTTCACTCTCTGACTGTTTATTAAATTTGCTTCATATTTATCATTCTGTTCTGTCTTCTTTTAATTGACAAATTGTCTCTGTGCTATTAGCTGATGCCTTCTGTTTTCATATTGGTTGTTTTCTTTGTCCTGTCTTTTTTTCTTCCATTTCCTTTAATTCTTGCTCTTGCTTTCTAAGTGGTAACACATATTCTTTGCACCTGATGAATAAAGACAAAATTCATTCAAAAGACCTTGTGTATTTCTTAATTTTATATGCCTTTATTCGTGCATCATACTAATGTATTTTCCCCCCTTGGAATATTCTGTTATTTCACACTTTCTTTTTATTAAAAAAAAAAAAAAGTACATTTATTAGGAAAAAAAACACTTTAAGATGATCTCTTAAAGCTAAACTCTTACATGGTACAAACATGACTTTAGTACCAGTACATGCATGCTACCATGACTATTAAATTCCCCTACCCCCAAAAAGGGGAGAGGAGGAGATTATTCGTCTGGAATAGTTCCCACTCTCCCCTTCCATCACACATTTAAAAAACCCACAAATTTTATTATTTTAAATCATTTGAAGATCAGCAAAAGCACAGCTTCTTTCTTCTTTGGCTATACATTTATCTGTTATCATTTATATAAATGTTATTTCTCAATGATACACCCATCATCATATTAGCAGTTACAATAGCAGTAATCACTAAAAAATGGGCTAAACAGGTGAGATTCGGATGATATTTAAGACAGTTAATAAAACTAAATTTGGGAAAAAAAAAAAAAAAAAAAAAAAAAAACATGAAAAGGGAAAAATTTTAAGAAAAAGAAACATTATGCAATCCCTTCTATGTTAACATTAAATTTATCATGTATTTAAATTGACATATTACGTACAAAACATGAAGATTTTTTTTTTTTAATCAATAATAATAACAATAATAATAATAATAATAAAATCCAACAAACAAATACATGAAATTGCCATAAAAAATAGAATGAGATGACAATTGTTACATAATATTAAAGGGAAATAATTCACAAAAAAAAAAAAAAAAAAAAAAAATGGAAAAAAAAATTAGCTTCCTTTTCTCCCTCCCCACAGTATAAAAAACTAATGTATATAGATGAAATGTTTTAAAATCTTATTTTTAATACTTTTTTTTTTCATTGAATGCTCTTTTTCAGCCATTAAAATAGAATTTGGAATTACCACACAAACCAAAAAGAAATGTATTAGAGCAAGCTTTTCTCAAAGTAAGAATATCAATTAAAATAATTCAATTTTTAATATATGCTCTGTATAACATGTGAGGCAAAAAAAAAAAAAAAAAAGGATGAAAGGAATCAGTTTGAAAAAAAGAGAATCATTAAAACTTCATTGTAAATTATCAATTTATAAATTTAAAAGCAAAAATTTACTTAAATGCTTAGTGAGATTTCACACAATAACAACAAAAATCTCTCTTTGGAATCTTTCTTAATGTTTTTAAAATTATGAAATTTAAAATTAATGTGATGGTCTTGAAAACTCAGAAACACACAATCTCACTTCTGCAATCCTTATTTTGCAGTAAAAGGCACTAGAATGGAGTGTAAAGGTTCATATTTTGATCATGAGGTAATCTTATACAATGTGGGTAAGTTATTTGAAACATATATTCTTTTCTGATAATTCTAGCACAGATTTAAAATCAGTTTCTTGTTCTCCTGACTCAGAATCACGATGCTGATCACAAGATGAATCTGATGAAATGGTAACCTCTTCTGGCATCACCGGGGTACTATTCTCTTCTAATACAATCACACTATCACTATTCCTGTCTTGGAATGCCATACACATTTGGAATGCCGGTGATGAAGCACTACTGCTTATCCCCGATAATGGTAACACACTGTCTGGTGGTGATATGTCACTTTCACTCTCTTCTTCCTTATCTTGTGTTACTGGTGAATCATTTTCATTTTTATCTGGTGATAATAAAATGCTATTTCCTTCTGATAATGGTAATACACTATCTCTATTGTCATCTGCTAGCGATGACACATCACTTGCAATTTCTATTTCATCTTGTATTACCAACAGACTACTAGCTTTTTCTGGTGATAACATACTAATGCTATTTTCTTCTGGCAGTATTACCACATCATCACTATCCTTATCTGATAATCTTGAATCATTATTATCATTATCTTCTGCCTTGTTTTGCAATGAGAAAGCATTTTCTGGCAAAATTGTTGCACCATCTATACTATCTTCTTCAAAAACTCTATTTCTACTCTCATCTGGTATTTCAAGCATATCATTTATATTTTCTTCTTTCTTGTCTTGTAATGCTGGAGTAGCATCCATATTCTTCTCTGATATATCTGACGCTCTAGTTTTAATCTCATCTAGCAATGTTAATAGATTATTTCTCTTTTCTTGTAGTGTTGATTTATCACTAATTTCATTAGCTGAGGGTGATCTACTATTCGAAGTCATTCCTGATACTGAGAAATCTGGATTAGTTTTTTGCATGGGTTTACGACTTTTACGCTTATTTCTTTCTGGCAGGGATGGTGTATTAACTCCATTTTCTTGTTGTAACTGAAATGAACTACCAGTTCTATCAGCTAATGTTGACATATTATCTGGAAATACTTCCGTTTCTGATAATCCCCAACTAGTTTTTTGTATAGGCTTAAGACTTTTACATGTATTTCTTTTTCTTGGCAGGGGTGATGAGCTATCCCTACATCTATTTTCTTCAGGTAACTGAGATGAACTATTAATTTCATTACCTGATGGTGACATATGATGTGAATTAATTTTTGATACTGATGATTCATGAATAGTTTTTGGTTTAGTTTTACGACTTCTGCATATAGTTTTTCTCTCTGGTTGGGATAAAATATCACATCTATTTTCTTCTTGTAACTGAGATGAACTGTTAATTCTACCAGTTGATTGCATATCATGCAAAATAATTTCTGTTATCGATGATTGATGAGTAGTTTTTGATGTAGGTTTATGACGTCTAAGTTTATTTTTCTTTTCTGGTAAAGACAATATATCACATTCTTTTCCTATAGGTAACTGAGATAAATTATCAATACAATCAGCTGATGATGGCATATCATGTAAAATAATTTCAGACACTAATGAATCACATTTTGTTTTTGTTGTAGATTTAAGATTTCTAACTTTGTTTTTCTTTTCTGGTAGGGACACTATATCATATCTATTTTCTTCTGGTAACTGAGATGAACTATTCATTTCATTAGCTGATGGTGGCATATCATGTGAAATAATTTCTGATACTGATGATTCATTAGTTTTATATATAGATTTACAACTTCTGCGTTTTTTTGTTTTCTCTGGTAGGGATAAAATATCACTTCTGGTTTCTTCTGGTAACTGAGATGAACTATTACTTTTGTTAACTGATGGTGGCATATCATGCGAAATAATTTCTGATACTGGTGATTTATTAGTTTTTGGTGTAGATTTACAACTTCTGATTTTTTTTGTTTTCTCTGGTAGGGATAAAATATCACTTTTTTTTTCTTCTGGTAACTGAGATGAACTATTCATTTCATTAGCTGATGGTGGCATATTATGTGAAATAATTTCTGATATTGATGATTCATTACTTTTTGATGTAGACTTACAACTTCTGCGTTTATTTTTTTTCTCTGGTAAGGATAAAATATCACTTCTTTTTTCTTCTGGTAACTGAGATGAACTATTCATTTCATTAGCTGATGTTGGCATATCATGTGAAATAATTTCTGATACTGATGATTCATTAGTTTTTGATGCAGATTTACGACTTCTGCGTTTCTTTGTTTTCTCTGGTAAGGATGAAATATCACTTCTGTTTTCTTCTGGTAACTGAGATGAACTATTCATTTCATTAGTTGATGGTGGCATATCATGTGAAATAATTTCTGATACTGATGATTCATTAGCTTTTGATGCAGATTTACGACTTCTGCGTTTCTTTGTTTTCTCTGGTAAGGATAAAATATCACTTCTGATTTCTTCTGGTAACTGAGATGAACTATTCATTTCATTAGTTGATGGTGGCATATCATGTGAAACAATTTCTGATACTGATGATTCATTAGCTTTTGATACAGATTTACGATTTCTGCGTTTCTTTGTTTTCTCTGGTAAGGATAAAATATCACTTCTGATTTCTTCTGGTAACTGAGATGAACTATTCATTTCATGAGTTGATGGTGGCATATCATGTGAAATAATTTCTGATATTGATGATTCATTAGTTTTTGGTATAGATTTAGAACTTCTGCGTTTTTTTGTTTTCTCTGGTAGGGATAAAATATCACTTCTGGTTTCTTCTGGTAACCGAGATGAACTATTCATTTCATTAGCTGATGGTGGCATATCATGTGAAATAATTTCTGATACTGATGATTCATTAGTTTTTGATGTAGATTTATGACTTCTGTGTTTCTTTGTTTTCTCTGATAGGGATAAAATATCACTTTTGGTTTCTTCTGTTAACTGAGATGAACTATTCATTTCATTAGTTTTTGATGTAGATTTACAACTTCTGCGTTTAACTTTTTTCTCTGGTAGGGATAAAATTTTTTCTTCTTGTAACCGAGAGGAAATATCAATACCATCAGCTGATGGTGGCATACATTGTGAAATAATTTCCACTGATAACTCATGACTAGTTTTTTGAGCAGGTTTGCGACTTTTACGTCTATTTTTCTTTTCTGGTATGGATGATGTATCAGATCTATTTTCTTCTGGTATCTGTGATAAATTGCTATCAGCTGACAGTGGTACATTATCTGCAATCTCTTCCAATGCCAATTCCTGACTAGTGTTTGGAGTAGATTTATTACCTATATGCTTTGTAAATGCAAAAGATGATCTATTTAAGACAGCTGAACGGCGACTTCTTCTTACTACTTGTTGAGAAGTGTTCTTTCCAGAAGGCATAGTTTTTAATTGCTCTGAAAAATAAAGAAGATTATTTAAAAGCAAATTAGGTATATTTAAAGTTTTCTTACAGTATTATTAAAAATAAAAATAAGACAAATAAAAACAGGTGAATTTGTGAATATATATATACAATATTGTCATAAGCTAAAAATGAGCTAACAAATGTAATATATATTTAATAACACTAGTTTACAAAAAAAAAATTTTTTTTTGTTCATGAAATGAAACATATATTATTTATGTAGGATATGGACGGTAGTTAAAAAAATATTTTTATATTTTTTGTAGCACGTCACAATTCTGAGATATGAAGGTCTTTGTTTTTTATCTACCCGCACTTGTTTAAATACGTTTATCGTTTTATTTTGTAAACAACTGTGCGATTCAAAAGTCTTATTTTTATATAAAAATATCATTTAGAGTGTGTAAACTACATCCAAACTTATTTTGTTATGTTTCTGGCAAAATTGTTTAGTTAAATCGTGGTTTTCCTATAACAAAAACATTGCAAAAAGCCTATTTACATTATTTTGGATTTCTGGTGCCAAATCAAGATAAAAATTGGGTTCTTCATGTGATTTGCACTAATTGTAGATTGGTCCTCAGCTATTGCCATTCAGGTAAAAATAGATCACTGAAATTTGGTGAACCAATGACATGGAGAAAGCCAACTAACCACCTAACCGATTGTTACTTTTGTTTAACAAAAACTTTTGGTTTTAACTAAAAAAATAAAGATAGCATAAAATATGCAGAGGTTCCATCAGTGACTAAGCCGGTCCTTCATTCAGAGGATTTACCAGTTCCCACACCACCTGGTAGAAGTGACCAAACTCACACAGATACATCAAGTAGTATTAGAATGCACGAGCATATGACAGTGAAAAATCAAGTTCAGATAACTTTGTTGATGATGAGGACAGTCCACATTTAATAACTCAGTCTGAACTCAACAATCTTTGCAGTTGTCTAAGTCAAAAGCAGAATTACTTGGCTCTAGGCTGCAACAGTAGAAATTGCTTGCACCTCGCACAAAAGTTAGTATTTATAAAGATATTGTTGAAAATTTATTGCAAAATTACGAGCGTATGGGTGTAAATATGTCACTAAAAATTCATTTTTTGCATTCCCATTTAAATTTTTCTCCAGAAAATCTTGGTGGTATGAGTGATGAACATGGTGAGCAATTTCGCCCAGATTTAAAATCATTTGAGTAAAATTATCAATTTTTTTTGGGACCAAAATATGCTAGGTGACAATTGTTGGTCTGTTGTGAGAGATACATATGAAAATATTTATAAAAGAAGAGCAAAAATAACCCATTTTTAACTGTCTATTGTTTATTTAGATGTAGTGTTTGTAAAAATCTTCTTAATAAATATTTCAAAAAACTGACGGGCTGGAATTTAAAAAATATTTTTTTCTAGATGTAGATACCCAAAGTAACGTAACCGTATATATTTCATTTCATGAACAAAAGTCATGTAAACTAGTGTAATTAATAAGATACCAATTAAAATAAGAAATAGGATCTTATAATGAATATGCGAATATTCAAAGTGAAAATTATCATACCTGCCAACCTCCCTATTTTTTCTTTCTTTTTTGTCATATAAAGCACATTTTGAACTAGAAAATTTTCTTCATAAATATAATTTAATGAGTGCTGGTAAATTTACCACAGAGGAAAAAGTCATGTTATTGAATAATTTTATTGAATAAATTTTAGGGTACCATATATGTTTTTTGACTTTGAAAAAACTGGAAGGTGGGCAGATATGTAAACAGGATGACCAGCACTTTAACTTTTTCATATTCAAAGGTTTGAAATAGAGATTGAATTTTAGAAGGGAATTTCCTGTCTTTAGTCCAAATTTTAGGGGTAATTTTTCAATTTTGTTTGCGGATGGGGAGGGGGGATTTACAATTCAAGTTTTTAATATATATATTTTTTAATTATTACCACCACATTATATTTACTGCAAACATTACAATGCTATTGTTATGCTATAGCAGAAACTTTCATTTAATTTAAATAATTTAATTAATCTAAATTAAAAAAATTTTTTTCAATCTTAAATTATAATTTTCTCAGTTTAAAATTCCTTTACAAAATATCATTTCAATATTAATTATTATTTTTTATATTCCCTCCCTCAATTTAAAATTACTTTTATTAAACATTATTTAAATCCTAAATCTAAATTTTTATACTCATTCTTTTCTCAGTTAGGAATTCCCTTTATTAAACATTCCTTTAAAACTTAAGCCTTATTCTATTCAAACATTTTCTTTTCCTTCTACAAAGAAATCTCCCTTTTAAACATAAAATAAAGCAGAAAGAAGTATCACTCATGAGGTCAATGTACGGTGACTTATTTCTGTTTTGAACTTCATTGCCAATCCCCAATTTCAAAATAACTTGCGCAGTTTTTGTTCTTGTTCTGGAGAAATAGGGAATGATATGAGAATTTACCCCTGCGATCGACGAGTTTTTTTGATTGGCTGAAAGTAGGAACGTTCGTGGATTGAGATTACTAGCTACACTCTGAATTTGAAAACCGCTGGGCATTTTTCCTTCTCTTCTACTGTGAGTCGCCACCGGGGATAGACGTGTCCCCGATGAGTGCATAAGTATTTTAAAATGACCGTTATAAATATTACAAAAAAAATTTAAAACAGTTAAAGCCTTTTTGATCAATTACTACAATTAATTACTTTATAACATAAATAATGTCTCCTAATAATTTTCTGAAATAATAAATTTATTTTAAAACAACGACTATGAGATTATGATGGAACATAAAAGAATCCTTGGTAAATGATACAATGCCAATTTTGACATTTCTGATCGGTGTGCAACAGTCATTGCAAGTATAATTTGATTGCGATATTTTCAATGTGTAATAATCATTGCAAGAACAATTTGATTATGCTGACTTCAAAAAGAAATTTCAATCATCGTTGATTACTTCTATAAAGAATTTTAAACATCACCTTGGAAAAATAGATGAATTATTTATATATCATTTGGTTGATCCTGACTTCATAAAGTAGTAATACCTTTATTTTTATACTAGATGGAACCTGTCAAAACTTGACGGCAAACAACTTGTTAGTACTGAAATTTTTGAAGAATAATTCAAATAAAATAAGAACAATCATTTTGTCCATAGCGGCTGTCGAACCCATGCGATAATCGGAACAGAGAAGAAACGCGCCTTTAAAACAATGAAGACTGAATATTAAAAAATTACAATTGTAGAGCTAAAAAGAGAATATGCTAATGAAATGAAAATGCCATTACTTAAAAGAACAATTTGAAACATATTAAACTTTTATAAGTATATCCAGTTCGATATATATATATTTTTTTAATAATTCATTGTATGGATATTTTTTAGTATTTCTATTTTTTTTCTTTTTTTTAACTACACAACCTTTAAAAGTTTTCATTAAATTATTTTTTATCAGTCTAATTCTAAAATCCTGAATTTAAAATTTGCTGTTTGCAGCTAACAATTAATAATACATATTTTTTATTGAGTAATTAAAACAAAATCTGGATGGAACAATACAGTACTATATAGGAATGACGAACAGAAAATTTAAAACAAAAATAAAAGAACACATGGCTGATATCAAACATGACAGAAGAACCACCGCTTTAGCTAGACAATATAGTAAGGAGCAGTTGCAGATAGATTTCAATAATAGTAAAATAATTTTTCAATCAAGAGCTTATTTCCCATCCATTATCCGTGAATCTATAGAAATATATTTGCGAAAAGATTGCATTTGTAACGAAACCGTTTCCTTTGAATTTGCTAAAATTTGGCACGCGATGATCGATAAATGGAAAAGCAATAAAAATTAAAATAAATAATAATTCTTTCACGTTTCCCAGTTTTGGCCAAATTAAGCACCTACTAACTTTTGACATTCGATCTCGTGGTAGATGTTTTACTATTTTCAAATATGCCAGAATTTTGTATTTATTATTAAGATCTGAAGATGTCACCGATAGTTGTGCATGAAACATATGTTATCTACATTAAAGAAAAAGGTATTTTAAAATATTCTGTGTTATGTTTTTTTTTATCACTTTAAGCATTATTGGACATTAATTTAAATAAATTATAATTACCAGAAAACTTTCAATAATGAATTTATTTATACCAGCAAAATTATTTATCTATAAATAGATACAAACATGTAGCAAGATATGAGAATCGCAATAAAATTTACAAATGATGAAATTTACTTCGTTTTCGTTTAGGTTCAGGATTAGATCTTGGTTCAGGATCATCAAGATCCGTTTCATTTTCTGGCTCGTTTGGTTTACGTTTCTTTCTAGCTTGTCTAACTGGATTTGATTTTCTCTTCCTCTTTTGGCGATCTTCTTTAGATCCTTGCGAATCCATCGGATCCAAACAGTAACTACATAAAATAAATAAATAAATAATCCAAACAGTGTTGTTTAAAAATACTATTTATGCATTAGTATGAAATATTAAAATTATTCAATCACTAGTTATCACAGCTGTTGAAGGAAAAGAGAAGATGAATGGTTGATCTATTCTGACACAATATGGACTGCTTTTCACATTCATTTGCATGAAGTGAGCAACTTTCTTTCTTTTTTAATGTAAAATAAATAATTTTGAGCATATAAACTCTGGATTAAGGGATGTGACTGTGAATATAAAATGCATATTTATCAAAGAAATGCGCATATTGCATTTCACTTATTCTATTACAATTCCACAGGACTACGTTATTTTCGCAAAAATGACGCAATGGAATTTTTTTTCCATCTATACAATGGCATCAAACTTTTATAATTTAGATACATTTTAACTAGTATTTAAACAATAAAATGAAATATAACTGGTTCGTATGATTGCCATTTACTTTTTATAATTTAGAAAATATTAAAAAAACAAAAACAACTTAAACTAACAATAAATGTATAGGTTGACTGAATCAAAAAAGAAAATTGGTTTTGCTAAAGTTATAAATCCAAATATATCGGATGAACTTACTTCACATAAATTCAATGATTAATTGAGGTGTTGTTCAATGATTGATAACATAAATACTGTTCAATGATTCAGTCAATTGATTAATTTTTTCAAAACAAATATTATTCTGGCTGGTTTCGCTGTTTAAGATTTTTCCCTTTCTATCAAAAGAAAAAAATTCGCCATGTTAAATATATGCACATCAAATTAATATTTGCTCCAGAAATACACTCAAAAAGTGCAGAATTGAAATTACCCAAAAGTGTTGCATAAATAGGACAAAATATTTTCTATTCCAAAAAAGAACTTTACAGAAACTTCCTTTCCCCTTTAAAGTTTAAAAAAAAAAAAAAAAATACACTGGTAAGACACTTTAAAAAACTTCATTTACATGACTTTCCGATGTAATTATAAGCTCGGATGTAATATAAGTTCATGTAATATAAGATTATAATATAAGCTCAGCTTTGATTTGATTGTTTCTAAATTGCTGTGCAAAAGAGCCAACTCAAAGGAATTGATTGAGCAGACAAAATGTCTGATAAATAACATTTCCATATCTTTCCCTCTCCCCTCCTATATGCTTCCAATATTTCTTTGAATTTTTACATGTATTCAGAGAATGTCCAAAATAGCTTTAAAAATGGTGGAATTCCTCCTTTAGGAGGAACTCTTTCATGCCTGAATAATGAAGATATTTTAGTGAGATTTTCATCATATTAACTTTGCTTTTGTATGAAATGTGATGACATCATTGGAAGTGTCTGAGTTTTGGTGAATGACGCAGTATATTTACTGCCAGATGCATTCTGGATGATGGAATGTCTAGTGTTGTTTAGATATGAATAGTAGAATTTCCAGCACGCCTCGTCATGTTATCATATTTCATAGAAATAAAAGTAAATCCGTTGAAATTATCAATAAAACAAAAAAATAAATAAATAAATAAATAAAGTTTAACCTTGAGTGAGATATACTGTATATTTGACTGAATAAGTGGATTGTGATTCTGGTTTCCTGAACACAAAAGATCATCATTAATGGTTAATTTTTTTTAAGTGTCACTTTTCAAACAACAAATTAATAAGGAAAACACATCCTATTTTATTTAAATATTATTCTATTTCTAAATTATTCTGTATATTTATTAATTCACAGTTAAAAGGGAAAGTTACATAAGAATTTAAAAATATTAAAAAAATAAATAAATAAATTATAATTTGTGAAATATCAAAATCATTTGCTACACAATAACTGAAAATTAAATAAATCAAATATCATGTTAGCAAAGTTTAAAACAGGGGTGATTGAGTAAAAAAAAAAAAATCTGAAATTCACAGCAAATTTTCTGAAAAGTTATAACAGAGGGGTGGGGGGTGGGGCATTTTCACGATCTGTTGAAAAAATTTGCCATTTTCCCGCGATCTTTTGACGAAATTTGCCGTTTTTCACAATGTTTTTGACGAAATTTGCCGCTTTTATGCAATTTTCTGACAAAAGTCACGTTTTTCCAGCGATCTGTTGACAAAATTTATCGTTTTTCCGCGATCCTTTGACAAAATTCGCCATCTTTCGCAATGTTTTTGACGAAATTTGCTGTTTTTCGCAATGTTTTTGATGAAATTTGCTGTTTTTCGCAATTTTCTGGTGAAAGTCACGTTTTTCCCGCGATCTGTTGACAAAATTTGTTGTTTTTTCGCGATCTTTTGACGAAATTTGCCATTTGCCGTTTTTATGCAATTTTCTGACGAAAGTCACGTTTTTCCAGTGATCTGTTGACAAAATTTATCGTTTTTTCGCGATCCTTTGACAAAATTCACCATCTTTCGCAATGTTTTTGATGAAATTTGCCGCTTTTCGCAATTTTCTGGTGAAAGTCACGTTTTTCCCGCGATCTGTTGACAAAATTTGTTGTTTTTCCACGATCTTTTGACGAAATTTGCTGGTTTTTCGCGATCTTTTGATGAAATTTTCTGTTTTTCTCAATGTTTTTGACGAAATTTGCCATTTTTTTTTAAACAATTCTCTGACGAAAGTCATGTTTTTCCCGCAATCTGTTGACAAAATTTGCCATTTTTTCACGATCTTTTGCTGAAATTTGCCACTTTTCACAATGTTTTTGACACAATTTGCCGTTTTTTTTGCGATTCTCTGACGAAAGTCTCGTTTTTCCCGCGATCCTTTGACAAAATTGGCGACTTTTCTTCGAACGAATGATGATATTGCTTTCTTTCTGCGATCATTTGCCGAAATACCGATACATTTTATGTCCAAAATTTTGAATTTATGACCAATATATTTTTTTTCCCCGGAAATTATTGCCTTAATTTTTTTGGAAAATTCGGACCGGAATCACCCCTGATTTAAAACATCATTATTGCATTAATGGGTAAGATATTCATCAAGTTAATGCAAAATTCAACAATAACCCTAAATTGAACAAAACTTTCAAAAAATAAGCAAAGTTTAAGGAGTTAATGTACAGAAAGCAAATAACTTAATGGTTATGTACAAGTAAAAAAGAGGAAAATTATGAAAGACATCACTGTAAAGTAGGCCTGGTCCTTAAATCGATTTAAGCTAAATCACGATTTAACTAAATCGATTTAAAGCTAATATTGTAAATCTGATTTAACTAAATCAATTTAAAACTAACCTCGGCAATCCGATTTAACTAAATCGATTTAAGACAAAAAAATTGATTTAAAGCTTACATCAGGAATCGTATTATCTATTGGCTTTAAATCGATTTAAAACAAAATACAGATTTAGTGCTAACATCGGAAAAACGATTTATCTACATTGATGTATCTACTAGGCCTGGGTCTTAAATTGATTTAAGTCATAAATCTATTTAAAACTAACATAGGAAATCCAATTTATCTATTGGATTAAATCAATTTAAGCTGACATCGGAAATCCGATTTAACTAAGTTAAATCGCGATTTAAGCTAAATCGTGATTTAGCTAAATCGCAATTTAACTAAATCGATTTAAAGCTAACATCGGAAATCTGATTTAACTAAATCGATTTAAGACAGACTTTAAAGCAGAGTCATGCATCAAGTTGTGCATCTGATTTCAACACTGGCCACATGGATTTTTTTTATTTTTTTAGCGCAATTTAGATTTTGATCTTTTTTTTCAATTGAGAATATTTTCCTGAAATTGTTTTAGTACTTATGGTTATGGTTGAAAGAAATAAAATTTTACATTTTAAATCCAAATTTATCGAATTTACACATTTTTACACATTCTTTTAAATGAAAAATTAATTTTTATATGTTTAGGTACTATTTGAACATTTTAGTTTTAATTAATTATTATCTTGTAATTAATTAAAAATACCTTAAAAAAGAGTATTGTATTGAATCTGGTAACCCTATTTTTACAGTAGATTGAAAGTGGAGATGGGAGGTCATTTATGATATTTTCTGCTTTTTTGTTGTTTGCTGATTTTGCTCATTACAAATAGATATATTTTATTACTAATCTTACAGGTTGCCAACTTTAGCAAAAAAAATCAGCAATTTCAGAAATTGGTGCTTCGAGGCTCACACACTTTCAATCCTCCTCCATTCACTATATAGATGTCAGCATTTATGTTAAACAAATTTTATTATAATAGGAAACTTTAAAGGAAAACTGCACCATATTTCTAATATATTTTTCTTTCTTTTTTAATAACTTATTTTCTCATCATGTTAAATGAATGGTTAAATGCATCGTTAAATTAATTGAATCTGGTTCTGCTTTACCCCAATAAATTTTTAATACTGTGTCAGTTAAAAAAGGTTTGTTTCCTTTTCTTTTGTATTATTTCTTAAAGAATGAATTCATTAAATTTATTAAAATATTTCACTAATTTTTTTAATTCAAAAATCCAAAGGTTTGGGTTTTCTAATTTTTTTCCATGTATAAAAAATATACCTAATTTCAAAGTTATTTGAAAAATTAAAAACTCTATATAAGGTGTTCCACTTAAATATTTAATGATTTAATAATGAATCCTTTTTCCCATCAGCAATATTACATTTATATTATCTAATGGAGAAAAAAATTTGAAACTTTGAAATAAATAAAAATGCACTAATGAATGATAGTTTGTTTACACATAGTATTTATTGTACAACAAATAAATATGCAAAGATTATTTCAATGAATTTTTCATTTGAGGTGAAATAATTCTTTTACTTAAAATTAAAATTATATAAAAAATGGATTTATTGATAAAGACATTGTTATGAAAAATGTTCATAAACATATCTATATAAGAACTTGTATCTATGGGAAGGAGGGGTTCCAATTTTTTTTGTCTAGATGTAAATATTTTTTTTTTTTTCAAAATAACAACTAAGTGTACTATATAATACAGAAAGTGTATGTGTGTGTGTGTGTGTGTGGGGGGGGGGGGGTGTACATAAAGACCTTATTTTGTCACTATAAGTCAAAAAATGGCTTCCATATCTTAAAGGTAAAATCAGTCTTAAATCGCGATTTAAGATGGATGATAAATCGATTTAAGAAATCTCTACATCGCCCAGTCCTACTGTAAAGCTAATTTAGTGAGACAGAAACTTTATAGCACTACCTTAATTACTAATATACACAAGGAATGAAAAATGTGTTGAATATAGAAATACACTCACTCATCATCATTGGCACTTTTGTTAATAATAACATTTTCCTGTTCTTTGCCAAATTCAACAGAAGATAAGAATGATGGCAACAAGAACATTGACATAAATCTTTTTCTAAGACGTTGCACGGCAGTTTTAGAATCTTTAAGACTTTTACAAGTACAAGGAGCATTTAATATGCTTGTCGAAGCACCTTCAATCATAGCTGCATTTTCTAATCTTTCATCCAGTAAGAAAGATTTTTTGTTCTAAAATTTAAAAATGAAAATGTTAATAAACAATAATCAATAAACAACATATTTTGCAAATGGATATTCAATGATGAAACGGAAAAGTTAATAATTATTTTCTATTACACAAATTATGAACGAGAACACATGACATAATTTTACAATCTTAAAGGCTATATCATTATTCTTTCTGTCTTCCGTTACGATTTTTTCAAATTTTAATATTTTGAGCTTCATAGTAGGTAGTTAGCTATAAGTTCACAAATTTTCATGCCTGTAAGTTATATAGTTTCTGAGAACGGCTCTGTGAAGGACAGACAATGGAGCGGGAGTAATAGGGTTTCGTGAGATGAACGAAACCCTAAAAAGTGCCATTCACATGGCCATAACTTGCTTCTTTTGTGCAAAATTTGGTTTCCACTCACAATTTGCGAATCGCAATGAAAAATCTCAACTGCAATGTATTGCAACACATTGTATAAAATCATGAATTTTTCCCATGGACACTTGCTGCTAAAATCAAGTGTTAACCCACCAAACAAAAAAAAAAAATAAATAAATAATTTTCTTGATGGTAACACTAGTTTATTTACTTGTTATTAGGTTTTCATGTTCATTATTTGGAATTGCTTTATTTACTCTCACATTATACTCGGTACAGATTTACATATATATCTCGTTCATATACAGGGTGATTATAAAAAAACTATCCCGATATATGAGTCCCTAACTGTCATACCGTTCACAGAAACTGAATGAAATTTTGGTTTAAAGTATTTTGAGGTATGCGCTCAAGAATCATGTGAAAAACAACAGTTAAATTCTAACAGTTACGGTTACAGTGACAAAATTTTGAAATGGCAACACCTACTTTTTTTATTGGAATGTGATCTTCATAGTGAAAAACCATAAAAAGCGTTGGAACGGTACCTGTAGCATGAAAATCATTGGCGCTAGACAGACTAAAAAGAAAAGTGAAAACAACCAATAAAAGACAGAGAAACAACAGAAAATAAAACATTTTATTGTTCAGTGCTATCCACCATCTGCCGTATGTAAAGTGTCGTCGTCTGTGAAATGGAAAATGTATGAAACACATTAAAATGTTTTGTTTTCTGTTGCTTCTCTGTCCTTATTGGTTGTTTTCACTATTCTTCTTAGTCTGTCTAGTGCCGGCGATTTTCGTGCTACAGGTACCGTTCCAACGCTTTTTATGGTTTTCAGTATGAAGATCACATTCCAATAAAAAAAAGTAGGTGTTGCAATTTGAAATTTTCAAAATTTTGGCACTGTAACTGTAACTGTTAGAATTTAACTGTTGTTTTTCACATGATTCTTGAGCGCATACCTCAAGATACTTTAAACCAAAATTTCATTCGGTTTCTGTGAACGGTATGACAGTTAGGGGCTCATATATCGGGATAGTTTTTTTTATAATCACCCTGTATATATATAGCTCTGTTTTCGTGCCTCTCACAAAAATAACATGTAGTTTATGTTTAATCGCATTTTTACTTTACATACACATACAGTGTAAGGAAAATATTGTAATCCGGATAAAAGCCCAATTGAAGGGCCCCTCTGTAATAACAAGGCAAGTGGAGTAACCTTGATTCTCAATTTTCAGATTTTTGTAATGTATTATTCATCATATAAGGAAATATTAAGATCATAAGCAAAGAAAAGATGCTAGAAAACTCTTCTTAATATGCAAAAAAGTTATATTCTAAATTAAAATGTTGAAAGTAAATTTAAAAGGTTTTTAGCTGAAAACTCCATTTCATTTGCCTTGCGATAGGAGGTGCCTTTAATCCGTTATAGCAATTTTTACAATGATTCCACATGTATATGTATGCCTGTATATTATTATTATTATTTTTTTTTTTTCAGGTCGACAGAGTTTACCTTTGTAAAATTAGGATCCAAGTTTTTATTTATATTTATATTACTATTTATTTGAACCTACAGTATTCTGTAAAGTGTTTGGAAAGTCAAATGGAGTCACTACAGACTTTTTTTTTTTTTTTTATGTAACTGTATTTAAATATTCATCCTCTTAATTTCTCTAAAATATTTGTAAAATGTGTATAAACTAACATTTTGGAAACCAGTACAAAAACTTTTCTTGTTTGTTATTTTTCTTATCTTTTTAATGCTCTTGGTTATATCACACTTATTTAATTGTTTCCTATAGACAATGGTGTATGCTACATTTATTGTTCATAATACAGGGAGACACACACAAAAAAAAAATCGATTACATTACTGCCAACAGACAGTGATAGATACAAGTATGTTTTAACAATACTATACTACAGTTGAAGCACTTTATAACGAATTACGATATAACGAAATGTTCATTACCATTTAGTTGGTCTGCATGTTAAAGGACATTGAATTCGAAATGATATAACGAAAAGAATTCGAGCCTGAACAGTGCAATAAAAATGATATAGCGAAATTTCCACTTTCTTTTTACTTAACGCGGGAAATTTTTTTTTTTTTTCTTAATTACTAGTTTTTTCCACCTTCAATCTTTTTCTCTACCGCCAATCACATATTTTTAATAGTTCCAGGAGAGATTTGGGGGAGGGGCAGTATTTTAAGACAGACAGAAAGACGACAGCTTAGCAGAACTGTATTATGTTCTTTTTTATTCGATGACTGATTTCATTGACATTTGCTATGCCTGTAAATTTATGGCGTTTTAATTTTTAAAACTCTGTACGCTGGCTGTGTCTGACAAAAGAAAATGGTTGAGTTTAGAAGAGAAAGTCGAAATTATAAAATGCTTCCCAGAATTATGTTAAAAAAAAAGCGATGTAGCGAAAAAAATTAGGTTTAGCACTCTCAGCACAATATTGAAAGATCGAGAAAAAATTCTTAAAATTTTCGAAAAGGCTGCAGTTTAAATGTTTACGTACAGCAAAATATGCAGATAATGAGGAAGTATTATTTTCATGGTTTAAAGATGCAAGATCCAAAAAAATCCCGTTAGTGGAAGTATTTTGCATGAAAAAGCATATCACTTTATAACTTTGATTAATACTTTATAATGTTCAATAGAGAGAATAGCGCCAAAAAAAAAGAAAAAAATAGTTAAATATGAGTTGTCTGATGGCAGGTGTCAATGAACAAGAAGGATTTGTAGAAATTTGCCAGAAACTTTTACCATCTGATGCACTCGAGTATTTACAGAAAATTGTGTGTTACATGCGTAATAAAAACTTGTTAGCGAATGAAATTAATATGTATGTTGGCAAAATAGAACTTACATTATTAGATAATGCTGTAAAGAAAAGAAAGCAGAGCTTGTTAACTTCATTCTTCAAACCAATATAGGTGTGTAAAAGTTTCCTTTAACAGAATTAAATCAATAATATATATTTTTTTAATTTGCCCAGTTTTTTTTTTTCATGTGTAGCATAGTATTATATACTATACATATACCGTTAAAATGATACAACAAAACTCTAATTATCTGAAATCCAGTCATCCAGATTAATAATCACAAAATAAAAATTTTATGATATGAATTGTACGTATAACATTCGTAAAAATATAATTATCTTGAAATTTCTTTTTAAATCAACGCTTTTCTTCTTTTCACTCTTTCTAGTAAAAGTAATTTTTCCTGTGAAGCATTAATTTAATATGAATACATGAGATCTAGCTTTTTTTTTTTTTTTTTAACAAAAACAATTTTAAGAGATCTTAAAGAAATAAACAGACTTTTTTTATGATTGTCCCCAATATCCGGACTTATGCATAATCAGATTACGTTCAGACCACATTAATCCGGATAATTGGATTTCTTACTCTATAACGAACTAATTCGTTATAACGTTTTAACGAAAGCACTTTATAACGAGTAAATCTATGGAGCACTTTCGATTTCGTTATAAGGTGCTTCGACTGTATTTCTAATATTAATGATATAATCTTTGAAGTGCACAATACAATCTTCTCTATGAAAAATCGTGCATATAACATTTAATGTTCTTTTTTTTTTTTCAGGGCTGCACAAAAGATTTCAGATATATTATGAGGTATGAGTGATAACGGGTGGATGTGAGTTTCCAATAACATTATCTGCTTTCCATCTAAACTAAATTTGTAAACAACATGTGGTATAAATTCTGTAGATAATATACAGAACTGCACAAGAGAGTCCAAATATATTATCATCAATGGGTTTGAATTTCTGAAAATGTGTTTTCCAAATGAGTTATAGAGTTTTTCCCTTTGAATCAAGTTTTAATAAGTTATTAGATGTTTTTGTAATCTTAACAAATTCCTCTACAGGGTATCATATAAAAAAAAGGGATACTTTTTCCTTCAATTGTAATTGCCAGAAAACAAAAAAAAAAAAAGATACTTTTTCAGTTATGTTATACATTTTCCAGCTGCATGAAATGTTAGTATAATATGTGGTGTGTATGAAAATATAAAATTCATATACAAGACTCCAAAAAAGTTTTTGCATATGTTACTCTCAATGTACTGTGTTTTCAAAATGAATAAAATTTTCTCAGGGCTGAACAACTTTTGTGATTACTAATGAGTAGTGAAAGCTCAGAAATTGTGCAATTTTAAGTTGTCGAGTGTAACCGCATATTGAAACTAAAAACAGGATAATATTAAAAGGAACTTTTATTTATGAAACAACATTAAAATATCAAAAAAAATTAAAAGACAGACAGCACAAAGAAATATTTTACTAATTAAAATGTAAAGCCCTTATACAAATGCTGCAAATCAAATTTTAAATTATCTTGTAAGTTTTATAATTCATTTTTAATTAAAACAGGCTAGATTTTGGCAACAGTATCAATTGAATATTTTTGTTTAAAATAATTCATGCAGTATAGAAAGCCCTGAAAAATACACATTTTAAATCATAAAATTTATAAAGGGAAATTTATATATGCTTAAAAATGAAAAGAAACCAAATATATGACGGCAAAAATCTCATTAAAAGCAGCTTGACAAAAAGTGTAGTTTCTAGTAAGCACTATATATCTTAACAATTCAAATTTTAATTTAACTTTCACAATAAGAAGTTAACAACTTATTTATATTGAAACTTGCTATTAAATGTTCCAATAACTTCCTAAAGCACTATTTGAACAATGAACTGAATGTGTTTACTCAGTTATTTTCTATAAATTTATCCCACTTTTCCACAGTGGTAAAAACGGGATATTTCAGGAAAGTAAATACCGTATTTTACCATTGTATTTACTAGGGATGGGAAATACTTCTGTGCTCATCTTACAATCTGCAAATGTCTTTTTTTTCTATATTATTAAAGAAAAGTAGTAAAACAAAAGCTTACCATATTAGCCATAATAGACTCAGGGGTAGCACTAGATGTAATGTTACCAGATCTATGAAGGCACTGCAAACACTTTGGGCAAGATTTTCTTCTTTCACACAAATAATCATTATACGGTTTACTATGAGAAACAAACTCTGACATACTGAGCAGTCTATTTTCAGTAGCTTGAATAGTTTCCATTCCAAGCATAGTTGTCAAATTTGGAGCAAGCACTATGGACTGGTTATCATAGACAGGAGGCTGAATAAAATAACTGTTGACAGTCTGTAAAGTTTCTCTGTAATCAACTTTAGCAAACACTACATGGTCCAAGTCATCATCTTCATCACACAAAGCCTTACATTGAAATTGCTAATATAAAGAAAAAAATAAATTACACTTTTCATCTAAATTCTTATAAACTCAATTCCACATTGCAGGGATACCACTCAGAAAATATCTCAAAAAAGAGAAAATTATGCGTAAAGTAAAATTTATGACATTTTGCACAACATTTTCTGCATGAATTTTGTAAACAATATGTTTATAATTAACTAAATAAATTTATAAACAATAAAATTTAACGCTAAAACTATTTTTCAAGTAGCTTAAAAAAATTAAAGAAAACAAAAACTGATTTTTTTAAATTTTTTGTAAGCTTTAATCATTTTTCCTCAAACTTGTTATTTTTTGCACTTTTAATTCTGTTTATGCATCATGCATAAAAACTTAGTATTTTGTAGGTCACTGTACTTTATATCAATGGAGGTAACACAGCAATAGATTCAATGATCCCAGTGAACAATTTTATGTCACATCATTGTAAATAAATTGTGGTGACCCAATAACAGATTCAATGATGAATTTTACTATCTATTAGCATGACAAAAAAAGATGTCTATAAAAATAAAAAAATGTATATGCAAGAAATATGGAGAGGTTTTATTTTTAATTTTTAGGTAAAACAAACTCTGACATTCATATTGTGAATGGAGAAAGATAAAACACTAGAAGCCTTGCTGCGTCTTTTAGAGGTCTGCACGGGCCGAAATTTCCAGGCCCGGGCCCGGCCCGACCCATACAAAAAAAAATTTGGCCCGGCCCAGCCCGATACAAAAATTAAAAGTTCGGCCCGCCCCGAACAAAAAAAATATTGGCCCGGCCCGGCCCGATTTAAAAGTTAAAAGTTCGGCCCGAGCCCGGCCCGGAAAAAAGTTAAAATCTCGGCCCGAGTAAATTTCTACAAAACATAATTTTTACATCGATTTGGTTAAAAATTTGCCTCGTAGGAGGAGATTTAACTAAAAATTTCTATCTTAGCCTTTTTTTTTTTTCATGTTTATAATCTTCATTTTTATACAGGTGCCGCAAGCTGGAATGTTTATTTTTTTAATAAATCTATATTTGTTGTATGTATGTATGAGTTTAAGTTATCAATATTGTTAATCCATATTCCATTTATTGAAGTGTTAAAAATCAGAAAAATGGTATACAGTAAAATCTTCTAAGATGTAATTGCATAGGGAAGAAAAAAATGAGTTATAGATAATTTGCCTTCTTATCAGGTGTAAATGTATTATATATTCTTTTCTTACGTATTAGTATATTCATTTTTAATGGATCAACACATTTTTCAATTTAAGACAGGATTCCGTCATAAGCAGGTTCTTTTTCACATGTTTTACTATATTTTAATTTAGCCATATTTTAATAAGTGTATAAATCTACTATTCTTTAAAAAGAATAAATTTTAATGTTTAATTATAAAATAATGGCGATTTAAAAATGTATGCATGTTTTGCAAAGATTTTTATGCCAGATCTTATTTTACTGACCTTCGAACGGACCAGGCACGCCGAGACAATGATTTTTATACGGGTCAAAACCAGGACTAAAAATTTTGAGGCATGAAAACTAGGAAAAATGAAACCAGTCCCGGCTCTGTACGAAAAAAATAATTTAAGGCACGGCCTTATCCTTCAGGAAAAAAGTAAGGCCCGGCCCGGCCCGTAAAGAGTAATCACTCGGCCCGGCCCGAGCCTTCAGAAAAAAATATGTCCCGGGCCCAGCCCGGTCCGAGTGCCGTGAAGAAAAATAGGCCCGCGGGCCGGGCCGAGTACGGGCCTTGGCCCGGCCCGTGCAGATCTCTAGCGTCTTTTGTTAGCATTAAATTATTAAATTAAGTTTTTTTTTTTTTGTTAATCCTTATGGAGTAAAATTGCAAATTTTACAGACTGCAAATGTTCATGATTTTTTACCGCCTTGATAAAATTCAGTTGTTGTTGTTGTGTTTTTTTTTTTTTTTTTTTTTTTTTTTTTTTGCGCATAAGCTCACAAAATTTGTTTGTTTGTCAAAACTCACTATTTTCTTCTTGCAAACAATTGACGAAATTCCCATTTTTTTTTTTTTCTTCCTAAGACCAATTAACAGTGTTATTTTTTTCGTGATGGATTAAAAAAATTCACAATTTCTTTCTGTGATCAATTGGGAAAATTGGTGTTTTTTTTGCTGAAATTCGTTGTCTTTTTCTGTAATCAATTAAACATATTTGCACTTTCTTTTCACAATTTATTGACGAAATTTGTGTTTTCATTCTGAGACCAATTGACAAAATTATTTTTTTTTTTTTTCTGCAGTCGATAAAAGAAATTCACGATTTTTTTCTGCAGTCAATCGACGAAATTTGCAAATTTCTTCTGCAATCTATTGACAAAATTTGCATTTTTTTTTTCATGACTGATCGATGAGACTCATGATTTTATTCTGGGAGTAAATGATAAAATTTGCGGTTTTATTTCATAAGAAACTGACAAAATTCGTAGTTTTATTTGGCGAGTGACCGCTCAAATTAGTGGATTTTTCTGTGTCTGTTTTTACAAAATTTGCGACCAATTGAAGAAATCTCCAATTTCTTTTCAGCTAACAACTTAATTTTGCAAAAATCAAGGAGCTAACTGAGTTAAATGAATGTAAACTGAAGCATTGCAAGATATTTGAAAATGTTCATGAGCAGTTATTGTTTCTAATGATATGCAGAGAAGTACAGAGCAAGAATTAAGAAATTCAAAGCTAACATTTATTAGACTATGCAAATAAAACAAATGTAGATTTTCTTTTCAACTGCTGACTACAAGAACTACAAAAAATATTGCAAGGGTTATTACTATGATTTTGAAATTAATTCACAGTATACTAATGCAATATGATTCAGCCATCTCTTATTTAAAACAGCATTTATACCACATTTGATGCCCATATATTAAAAAGCTTAACTTTATTAGGATGACATTCATTGTTGGAAGAAGACAAGTTGTCAAGAGAGAAAGAGAGAGGCAAAAATTAATCCAGAAAAGAAAACAGGTGGGGGGAGTGGGCTAAATGGGAAAAAATGAAAGGGCTAACTGTATTTTAGCTCGAATTTACTGGCTTAATTAAACAAAAATTTAAAAAGAAGAAGGGCTGAGGCTCAAGGTGCTTAACTTAAAAATGACGAATATGAGATAAAAAATTAAGGGGGGGAGGGGGGTTGAAAAGTGGGGGCAAAAGCTCTCTAAATCTCAAAAACGATAGCCCCTTAACAAAACTAAATGCAGATTTAAGAGCAAAGACCTAATGGTCCTATATTAAGATATCCTACAAGTGGGGTCTATTGTAGGTTTGTTTTAGTTATAAAATAATGAAGGACCAATGAAATTCTAAAGAATTCTAATAAGGAAAGTAATTCCTATTCTAATAAGGAAGGGGAGGGGGGGGGGAAGTGTAACTGTATTTTGGCTAGAATTTACTTTCCAAAATAAACAAAAATTTAGAGGGAGGAAGCTGAGGTTCCTATAAGACATACAATAATATCAGAGATGCATGTTCCAGGTGACATACACTATCTGTTTTCACAGAAGTAAACTACTTCCTTTTTGTTTACTTTCAAACTTACAACTTAATCTATAGTTGGAGCATCGTAGTCGTCTGTACCTGAATTATGAATGAATTAAAATGCAAAGCATCACAGCAAATGAATTTAAAATGAATTCGCACCATAGCAAATGAATTTAAATATATATATTTTTTTATGTTGAGAAAAGATGAGGCATAATTATGCAGGCATGAGATTGCAAAAAGATAAAAAGAGGACATTTAAGATTTTTTTTCCTGCGACAGATTGATGAAATTAACAATTTTTTTTCATCTCTTGATGAAATTTCGATTTTCTTTGCTGATTGTTTGACGAAATTATAGTCCCCCCCCCCCCCTTTCCGTGAACTGTTTCTGTGGAATTAGGCCAAAAATTAATAATTTGAAGATCAATCACATGACCATATTTTGTGTTTCCCTCTAAGAATCTCTTGAATAATTGCCGAGCTACAAATTTAAAGAGCGAGACCCAAAATTTTCTTTTACAAAATTTTCAATTACATGAATTTTTCTGTGCTGCCACCATTGACTTCCTTTGCAATGCACATCAGCTCAATTTATTTTATTTACTTATTTATTTTTTTTTTAAATAATGGTTCTGCGGAAAAGTGGCATCCCTGGAAAATGATAGAAAAGAGAAATTTGTGAAAGATTAAAAAATCCTGAAACTTGTTGAGTCTGACTTTAGCAATTATTAACAATTCTATTTTGATTTAACCGAATAAAAATGAAAGTCATACACAAAAAAAAAAAAAAAAAAAAAAAAAAAAAAATCTTAGAAAATGACAAAAAAGCAGAAAATATATATATTTTTTAAAAATTAAAAAATCGGTAAAAAGTGGAAAATGACAAAAAAAGCAGAAAATTGCAGATCCGTGGAAAGATCTCATGTCTATATGAATATATTTTTTCTTTTATGTAAAAAAAAAAGACCAGAGCAATAATTACCTTATAGAGATAAGCTTTATGTAAAGACATCTCTGCACACTGTCTTGAGCCAAAATCTAGGGGAGAAAGTACTTATTTTAACAAAATCACATTTTTTCCCCTTTGTCTACATTAACAACAGAAGTACTAATTGGGGATGTTATGAACAGTGATACTGAATACTCAGCTAAATACTGAATACTAACTTAAAAAAAAAAAAAAAGATACATATTCAGGGCTACCAATCTTTATAAGTACTAATGTGTAGTTAAAGGTCAGAAAATGTGTAATTTTAAGGTGTGAAGTGTATTTACTACAATTATGAACATGCTCAATGCAGAAAAATCTAAAAGGAAATATTAAAATGGATTTTTATTTATAAAGCACACATTAAAGTATCAAAAATTCAAATCTCATGCAGCACAAAGAAAAATTTAACTAATTAAAATAACAAAAGCCATATACAAATAAGCATATTGTTATGATTTGAAACATTTTCTTCTTAAATTAATTTATTTCCAAAAAATATTCTTTATAATTAAATTAAAATCATTAATTTATCATAATTAATTATCAATTGAAAATATTCAAACTGCAAAAGTTTATTTTTTTAAATATATCTTTTTATTTCTAAATAAACTACTTTTAAAATTATATTATCTCCCACAAATAATTACTTAAAATTATATTAAATTCTTTTCTCTAACTTATGTTTATAGCATGACAAAACCTTTTACATGTAAATTTTACGCTAAAAAAATGTATGCTTTGAGTTATCATTTAAGAGGATAGTTTAAAACTTTTTTAATTAATAAAATTTTAAAATTTCACAGCTTCTTCTGTGAATTACAACAAAACGAATAAAATTTCCTTATATTCTAAAACACATATTTTAAAATGAAAGAGAATTTTCGTAGAAATTAGAAGAAAAATTTTAGAGTCATATACTGTTTATTTGTCAGGAAGTGACTAAATTAAATAAATATAATCTATTCAAAAGATGGCAACACAGCAAGAATAACATTCAAATCGTTCCTTTTGAGCAAGGAAGTTTTTAAATGCACGAAAGAATAGTATCTGGAATAGGTGATAATTTTGAGGGGTTGTAAACATACAGGTTGTTCCTAAAATCTTGTAACAAACTTTCAGGGGAGATAATGTGGTCAAGACAAACATTTTTTGAACAAGAAATAACATCTCAATCCACTTATTCCATCAAAAATACAATGCATTCAATTAAAAATACTGGGTGTGTTACTAGGAGTCAAAACTGAATTTTGTTTACAACTTTAACAATAATGAAGATATTTTAGCGAGATTTGCATAATTAATTTTCCTTGTATAAAATGTGATGATATCATTGAAAGCGAGCTAATTTTGGTAAGTGACACAATAAAATACTGTCGGCGGCATTTTGAATAAAGGAATGTCTAGCTCAGTGTTGTTTAGATATAAATGGGGACAATTTATGACACTTATCATAGTATAATATTTCACAGAAATCAAAGTAACTTTGTTGAAAATATAGTTACAATCTCTATTATTAATGTTCGGAAACATCTGTGTCTGTCCTTCAGTACCTGGAAAAACTGCTCGCAGAGAGGTGCTCTTAGTGTAAAAAAATGCGGAAAAATCCTTGAACTGTTGATATTCAGTATCAAAAAGATCGACCCTTAATTAAGAAAGATATCAATTAAAAGCCTCATCAAAATTAACAAAAAATAATCCTATTTATCAAAAACTTGAAACCGTTTTGATAATCCCAGACATTGAAATTGTCTCTTTTTCATGCATCATCAAATTAAAAAAAAAAAAAAAAAAAAAAAAAAAAAAATACTGGGGGTATCAAATTGAAACTCGGGGTACACAAACACAGTCGATTTTTGTCGTTCCAAAAGTTCATTTTTTTTTTTTAATTTGGACCATAGCTTTTCTTTATTTCAGCCAAAAACTGACCAGACTTCCAATATTGACCCAGACAACTCGCTTTTCAAAACATTTCGAAATAATTACTCGACGTCCACGAAAATTTGCAAACATATCTACAAAATAAAATAAAAAAATAAAATAGTGAATTCAATAAAACAAAATTCCTAAAAATTGACAAGTAACTTTTAAAAATATCAATTAAAACTCATTAATGAAAATTAATTTCTTTCTATTCCAACAGAACAGGTGCAAAAGATTTGCACGTGTTCTGATAATTGCATGGATTCTGGATCAGACACTGAGGTGTTTTCGGCCGAAAGAGATGAATTGATAAAATGATGCATTTGAAAAGGATTGGAATTTTTATAGTCTATATAAAATTTTTAAAAATATCGGATTCTCAAATCTGAAAAGTATGCATCTTTGCTTATAGTGGGCTGATTTCAGAGATTCCAAAAATTTTCAAATTCAGCCCATAATTTTTTATTTTAATAAAATGCTGACTTTTGTATGGGAAAAAAAAAAGGTAAGGTTTCTGCTTATTCATTTCAAATTATCTCAGTTTGTATGGGTATAATCGCGACATGGTTTGGCTCATTCGACTCAACATGAATAGAACTCACCGATTTTACTCTAAGAGTTTCACCACCGGCGACGTTTTCCTATCTCGAGTTCAACGCGCCCGATTACAACGGGTTTTGGCTTATTCGACTGGATTTCCAAAACCTTACAGATTTTGGTTATGTTTGTAGAAGACAGATTGCGACCTCTGGCGGTGAAATGTGGAACTAATGGATTTCGCAGCGTGTGCCCAGCACACCTGCTATACGCTCCCGCAGGCAGCAGGGATACGTACCTGCAGTTGGTATAGAAGAGATCTGGTGGTGGAAGGTGGAATTTTGGAACAGATTTTGCAGCACATGCGCAGAGCGCCTGGTACCGCAGGCAGCTGGGACCTGAGCAGGAGGTTCGTTTGGTTAGAGGATTTACTATTTGAAGTGGAAATTAAAGAGTTTTTCCGGTACGTGCTCAGCATGCCCAATATACGGTGCCGAAGGCAGTGGGGACACGAGCTAGAGGTTTGTTCAGTTCTAGGTTTTCTGTATTTGAGTTTCATATCAATTTGAGCCCCCTGATGTAAATTAGGGGCCCGCTAGCAAGCGAAGCCAGCTAGTATCTTCATTATTGTTAAAGTAACAAACGAAAATACAAGTCTGTCTCTGTTAAATACAATTACTCTGATTACTCTGAATATTTTTATTAATTGACAGTTAAAAGTAGAAGTTGTGTAAAGGTTTTTAAAAATATTTTTAAATGTTTTTTTTTTAAGTATTCGGCAGGCCGAATAGTTTGAAATTCGACCAAACCGAATATTTGGCAAGTCAAATAATTTGATATTCAGCAATTTTTTATTATGGCTAAAATATTATTTAACTTTAATTTTTATAAATTTTACTTAAATATTACACCAACTGTTGTACTGCCATGTCACATTCTATGGTTGTAGTGATTTGTTGGACCTAAGATTTCTGTGTATAGATTTCTGCAAATTTAATTATACTTTGATATGTTTCTGTTTGTGTAATTAGCATAACATTTCAATATGTTATTAATCACTGTCTTGTTACACTAGATCCCTGATTCCAACACATCATTATTATATATATTTTTTTCGGTACTTATATATTATTTGTGCCAGGTCAGATTCACTGTACCAGAAATGGTACCAAAAATATTAATTACAGTAACCCCTCCCCCCTTTATTTTTCATTGTAACTGCGTAATTAATATTATAAAATTGCCATATTAAAGGCAGTGGCAGAAGTATTTACATACATATAACTATATAATATATTACATTCATTGATACAGTATATTTATATTATATTAATTCTGGTAGGCATAACAATCCTTTCACTGCTATCATTAATATTGTTTATTGCTAAAAGTCCTCAATTTGATGTTATGTATTTAAAGAATGCATACTAAATTACTGTTTTGTATTATTTTAGTTTGCTTTTATGTGATTTATCAATCTCAACAATGCTACATATTTATTAAATATACATTAAATTACCATTTTTCTGATTTAAAATAATCTTGTAAGTTGAAAAAGAGATATTTTAATGTATTGAATTATTTATTATTCTGCAATATTTTGAATTAAACATATTTAAGACTTCTTGAGAAAATTAGTAATGCTGCTGAATAATACAAATCTACTTGGCACATTAACAAAGCCATTTTTATCTGTGCATGAAATTTGCAGACTATTTAGAATTGAATATCATTTTTCCTTTTACTTTAAATGTTAGTACATAAGTACATCAATTATTCTCCAATAGTTGTGCTTGTAAAATTTGTTTACATCAATTTTGGCACCATTTTTTAAAAAGATTCTTAGCCTTTAAAGAAAACAGAGAAATGCTATTTTACTTCTTAGCATAAAAATACCTGCAAATTTTGCACATTAACATGAAATGACCACATGAATGTGTCAGAAAATATAGAGTGAGAATTTGAGAAAAACATGGCAAAAAAAGATATTTTTATCCTGAATCTATTTGGCTAAATATCCAAAGTATTCAGCCAACTGACGTTCAATATTCGACCAATTGAATATTCAGCAAAAGAGCCGAATACCAAAATGGGTGAATATTCATTGCATTCCTAGTACGAATAAAGAGGAAAGTAAGACGATTCCATTCATTTTCAATTAATAAATAATTAAAGCAATATTTAGTGAATTAATTCACAATAAAATATAATATAGCTACAATCAAGGTTGCTATCCATGCAGGAAAATGCAACGAATTGCGATTTCCAGGTGTATTTTACAAAAATTTCACTCTTGGTTCACTCATGTGGTGCAGAGGTTCCCAAACTTTTAGACTGGCATAGCATTAAATTGAAATATACCTACAAGAGCACTTAGAAAGGGAATTAAAGGCTGCCGTGTGCTTAAAAACAGTTGGAAAGAGTTACCTGCTGCTGCATCCTTTCAAACTGATTTAGAGTCACCCCCCCCCCCACCCCTCCTTGCACATTGAAAAAAGGAACATCAAACTCTAAAATAACTTAATAAAAAAATTCACACATATATATATATATATATATATATTCCCCCCCTCTCCCCTCCTTTTCGGAGGCCAGAAAAAAGCATGTATTGTAATCTATCTATAGCTTGATATTTCAGAGTTTTCAGAATAAATTTTTTTTTTTAAATTTCCCATCGCTAATTTTGCTATAAAGCGATATTAAAGAGGTTCTATTTTAGCTAAAATTTGTATGAATTACATGTATTTACAGATAAAACTATGCTATTAGCAAATTAAATTTAGTAAATGTCTTGTTTTATTAAATAGCATCAGGGTGTTTCAAATATTACAAAAAATACATCAAACTGTTAAAATTTTTAAACATAGAAATAATACAAGATCAAGCTTTGTTTTACTTTATGGCTATGAATTTTTTTGCAAAGTCTTTGGACATAATCTAATTTTAGACAATTTAGTTTGTTAGAACTTATTATTCTAAGGCAAATAATTGTTGCAGCTTTGAAAATGACAAGATTTTATTGCAAAACAAAAATAGGAAATTGGAACCTACTTTGTGTTTTTTTTACAACATTCGGCATGATATCACTCTGGATATCAAACATAGTGTGCAAGGCTGAATCAACCAATTCTTTTTCTTCTCTAGAGATATCTCTGTCAGGAGGCTTAAAATAAGTCGCTTCATCACATTCAGGCTCAGGCTCACCTCTTTTTCTTTTAAAGAGAGGTTTAGTGATGTACTTTAGTGGAGGAACAGGATTCATTTCCTGCTTTTTTCTTTCTGCTAAGTGTGCATGCAAGATAGCACTCACTCTATGCAGCATTTCAGAACTCATCCATGACACATCAATTGATTCCTACAAATATAAATGAACATCTCAAATTTCAGATAAGAAAAGTTGGTACTCGTGTAAAACATAGATTTCAACAATTATTCAAATGTCAAATTTACAAAACCATAATGAGACATCTTTAATGTAATTTGACTGTATTTAGGTATAATATTACAATATAGCATCACAAATATTGGAATTTTAAAAATTATGATATTTTATTGTATATTGGATGCTTTTAAAATCATTGAGGAATTTAGGGGGGGGAGTAAATACTTAAATCAACTTGAAACTACTCATAAAAGATGAACTGAAATATTGAAAATATAATTGCAAACGATAATGAGCGAAACCAGATGAAAACCCATATCACTTTAAGATGAATCTTAAACTTCCATCAAACTAAAGTTCATCACTACACATCGTTATAATCCAAATTGAAACTAGTCATTAAGTGTAGACATGGATAAAAGTCTGTTTTCCATTCTAAAAGAATTTACCATACAGCATAATCTAACAATTCCCGAGAAGGAAACTGAGTTTTCTTATCTTGAGTGATTGGAATAAAAAAGAATCAAAACAGAAGACAGCAGAGAAGGGAAGTTTAAAAAATGATACTCTTAAATAACCAGAGTTCGAACACATGTGTGCCAGAAGAGACACAACCACTACCTAGAATCATCCATGGAAGCACAGGGATGATACGATTGACAAAATCGAAACCAAAGTAGATGAATGTTGACTGAGAGACACACACCATCTAGTGTATGGCAGAAATATTACCTCATTCATCAGTAGAATATTGCCTGTGCATGTTGAAAACGAAAAGGTAAACATCAATAGTGAAACGGAGATAACAAATGTAAGTACAACCAAAGTAACAGCGGAATAACAGCTCCAAGTTAAACAGAGGTTGATGTTATTTTGTAAAAGGTAAAGTAATAAAATATGACTATGCAAAAGTGATGAAATGATGAAATATGCAGAAAGTAATGAAAACGTTTAAAAGGGTTACTAATGGAGCTTCGCCCGCTACGCTGGTCAATTTATTTAGTAAGAAATTTCATTTAGAATCTTGCAGAAACTGCATCAACATATATTTAAAAACTGTGATTGTTGATTTATTTTTTCGTTGGTGAAACTTGGAACTAAAATCGGTAAGTTCTATCGATATCCAGTAGAATGAGCCAAATTGCGTCATGATCATACCCTTAGAACCAGAGAGAATTTGAAATGAAATAGCAAAATCCTTAATGTTTTATTTCTTTTTCTATATAAAAAATCGCGATTTTGCTAAAATAAAAAAAATTATGGGCTGAATTTGAAATTTTTTTTGAAACGCTGAAATCCCAGCCCACTTTAAGCAAATATGCATACTTTTCACATAAAAAAAAACGATGTTTAAAAATTTTTTTATAAGGCCCTGAAATTTGCCAGTATAAAAATTTTCAATCTGTCTTCCTTTCCGATTAAACACCAACAAATGGGATTTTCATTGTCCCCCCACTGTCAAACAAAACATATGAAAGAAAGCTCATCAATCACGACCAAGGCAGTCAGGGAAGGAGTAGAAAAAGTAGAAGTCATAGAGGGAGTGCTAAGGTTGCAAGCAGTAAGCCAATAGGGGAGCTGTTCTTTCCCCACCTCTCTTGATTCATCTTAACCCTCTAAGCGTTTTGCCGTATTTTTCCGTTTCCCAAAAACAACTTAAATCGGCTCTAGACAAAAATATTTTTAACAAAACTGTATTTTGAGATATATGTAAAATAAAGAGAAATGGTTATTTTAGAAAAAAACGGGGAAAGAAAATTTAAATTATTTTAAGTTTTATAAATATTTTTATGAAAATGCAGAAAAGCCCTCAGACGCTCAGAGGGTTAAATCTATTTCCTCCCTTATTCAACATCTAAAAAAAGTTGAATCCTGCACAGAAAGATAGATTTTGTGCTGAAATTCTTGGTTTGTTGCTTTAATATATAAAGATTATTACTAACAAATTTTACTATTTCAATGTTTCTTTCTGCACTCAGAAGAAAAAAAAATTTTTTTTACAATTTAGTAGTTACTATAGGCCTCACCCCCCCCCCCCCCACCCCCCCAAATTAAATAAAAAGCAAAAATTTTACAATTTTAGAATTATATTGGGTCCTGCAGAGAAAGCAGACTAGCTATCCCCTCAAAGTTTTTTTGTTTAGAAATAAGACTTTTTTTTTACCCCCACCCCCCCATTAAAAACTTTAACAGTGGCCCAATTAGTACTTGAAGGAAGAAAAAGAAAAACACTGCTATACTACTTGCACATTTAATACACCAAGATTAGCCACTAGATTTATTTATTTATTTTTAGTATCAATTTATTTTATTTCAATTATGAGAAATGACTAATAATTGTGGCAGATTTACCCTTTTTTAGAAAAGAACTTTCAAAATTCTGTTCATAATAATATCCTTGAAGGCTTAATTTTGCCATCAACACTTTTCCCAAAGTATCACCACTCATGTTAAATTTAAACTTATTAATTGTTTAATTAATTGTATTAAAACTACTGATTTATTAATAATGCTGAAAATTATGCATTTTAAAACTTACTAAGTCCTGTATCGCAGCTTTATATTCAGGTGCAACTTCTTCAATTGCTTTAACCAGCATCTTCAAGCCATTCTCCCTATAAGATCTCAGCCTTTCATTTCTTATAGGACAGTATTTTGATGGTGCACAAGGTCTCAAAATTCTCGCGAACATCAAAGGATCATTCACATTAGGATCATATTCACCTGTTCCCTGAAATCAAAAACGTTGATTCAATCAACAACACATTTCTTTTTTTTTTATATTAAATAATTGAAAGGATTGATAATAGTACAAAATATGCTTAAAAAATCAAGAAAGTCACAAATAAAAAATTATCTAAATTACCAAAGGGGACTTTATACTCAAATCTTTGTAAAAGAAACATAAAATCGAGAAAATCAGCTATTCATGACATTATACCGAAAAATTGTATTCTTTCTACTTACTCTTTCATTATGGTACTTGATTGACCATTCTAACAAACGTCCGGCTCGGATTAAACACATATTATCAGTTCGACCTTTAAGTCTTTTACAAATTTTTGCCCATCGACCTGAAATATAAAGTTATTTTAAATGAATTTCACAGTCAAGACTTACAATGTTTTAAAAAGATTTACAACATTTTTAAAATAAAAGTATACAAAATTTTGTACTTCAGAGGACAGGAAAGATGAGTAAGATCTTTCCCAGTCTTCACACTCTAATAGGTAAAACTCTATACATGGCAAACAATTTTAGTTTTGAGATTTTCGGATATTTTCATGGAGTTTATCAGATAAAGGCAATGGCTCCACAATGGCTGGTATAAATAAAATTTTACCAACTGCAGCCAGCTTTCCATTCAACAATTGATAAGCAGCATTTGCAAAGAATAGATGGTACTAATTATACCCATGGATTTTTGCATATGAGTTAGGATTGGTGCTTTATATATGGCATAATCACACAAATAATTTTTTTTTTTTTTTTTTAAATAATTACACAGGCAGGAAGAAAGTACCTTCACCAAACTTGCGGTATTTATCACAAGTTGTGGCAACTTCTGTATCATATCATATTTTCGAAAATATAAAAAATATCCAATATTTTGAATATATAATTACTATGACTATAAATATTTTCAGACTTAATACAGAGTTTCCCCCAGGTTTAAAAAAGGGCAGGGTGCTACTAGTGAGAAAAGGGCACTTTTTTATTCTTAAGGGCACTTTTGGATTCTTGAGGGCACTTTTCAGCTTCTTAAGGGCACTTTTTTTAATTGTTAAAGGTATTATTTTTGTTTTTTAAAGCCACTTTTGATATTTAAAAGTCAGGACACTCTTTTCAGGACAACATTGAGTCAATTTTTACTATGAAAGCAAATTTTGTAATGCAAAAAGGAGAATGGGCACTTTTTTTACTGAGGGGCAAGAAGGGTGCTAATTATTTTTCTGAAGGGGCATGAAGGGTGCTAATTCTTTTTATGAGGGGCAAGAAGAGTGCAATTTTGTAGACCAAAGAGCAGGCAAGGTGGAAAACCCTACTGAAACTGTCTGGGGGAAACTCTGCTCAATATAAATTAGAAAGCAAGATATATTGCATTTAGCATGAAAATTTAATAAAATATATACTAATACAATATTCTAAATGTCTTTTTTTTTCCTTACGCAACAAAAGTGGGGACTTTTAAGTTAGCCGGGTGCAAATCTTGCCAATAGCAGCTTTTATTTTTTGTGTGTGTGTGTTTCAGAAACAATACTTTGGTAATAAAATAAAATGGTTTGATTTTTTTTTGTATTTTAAATGAAATGAGTGAAAAGTATGTCTTTTAAATGTATATAATATATGTATGTATTGCAGATGAAATGGGTGAAAGGTTTACATTTTGAATGAAAGTGCAATACAAATTATGGCGATGGGAACAATAGCTGAGCACAGGTAGTAAATCGTCAAATAACATAAATATACCCAAAATTGAAGATCAACTAATGAAAAACAGATACAATTTTCGTTTTACACTGACAAAAAACAAAAACAAACTGTAGGATTTAGTATGAATTATCAAGAAAATTTTATACTTTATACAACAAAATTTTAATTACAAAATAATTTGTTTTTATTGAAAATTTTTAATATAAATGCAAGCTACTCTGTTTTTTTATTCCCTAACATGTTGGGCAGTTTAAACTGAACTAAACCAAAATAAGAAAAGTCTCTTACTAAAGAAGCTGTAAATTAGACAATTTGTTTATCAATGGCTGTTCTAAGTAAATATTGTCCCACGTAATTATTGGTTCAACATTTAAAAATTCGGCTTCAAACATAAAGCTTGGATTTTATTTTATTTTATTTTTGAGGTGATAAATATCATGATACATATCCAGGGAAAACTTATTATTTTTTTTCAATACCACTAAATAAATAAATATTCAAAACTAAGATATATATCCCTTGGTATACAGGATGTGTCAGAAAAATGTATACACACTTTGAATGATTATAACTCCAATTTTTATTCACATATAAATAATATTTAAATTGCAACAGAATCGACATAAAATGTATAACTTTTCCTCTTACCACAGATGTTCAAAAGTATTACTTTTCTGGTCAATACACTGCTTATAACATTGGACTATTGATTCACAAAATTCAACAAACATTTCATTTGGTGTTGTGGCACATCCTTTTTCAATTGCAGTTCCAGAATGTCATCTACGAACATCCATTCGTTTCAAACTTATCTTTTATCCGATGAATTGTAAGTCGCATAGGTGGATGTGCCTGAAACTCCCTGTTTTTGTGCTTCTGCAACATTTTCATACGTACAATAGTATTTTAAAATAAATTTTCTTTTTTCAAAAGTTAATCTTGGTCCACTCATTATTTTCGATCAATTACACTTTGAAAAGAAAGAAAAACTGGAAAGTTATGACCCATTAAACAGTGTATGTATACATTTTTCTGACACACCCTGTATATCATCGAACGCTGGAACACAGTCAGTTTTTCCTTAAATTTACATTAATATAGCCGACAAATATTTATTTATTTTAATGTGATATGGTGATAGAGTAAAACATTACATGCATGAATATTTTTTTTTAAAGTTATCCAATATTGGTAAGTTAAACTACAGTTTTCAAATAAACTTTACTTGGAAGTAAATTTTTTGTTCCATCTGATGGAGTAAAAATTAGTATTATGCCATATTAAGTACAAATATATCGCAAAATCAGGGTGTAAAATTAGAATTTTTAAGTGATGAAGCAATGCTACAGAGAAAAACAAAAACTGGTTTCATTTCACTTATCTAGAATTTTTGCCAGATACAGGAGAGGGAATATTCACTGAATGAAATTTAGCTGCCATGTCGCAAGTTCCGATTCATGATCTAGCAGGTTGGTATTGCATTGTAACTGAATCCTCACTAGTATTGGTGGATCACTAAAATAAAAAGTGTGTGCCAACTATTGATCAAAAAATGAATTAAAAAGAAGAAAAAAAACTAAAATTTGTGCTTTTTTTTTTTTTTTTGGCTTTTTTTAGACAAATTTAAAATACTCAAAAAAGAGGAAAGAAGTATGAATGACTGCAGTCAAAAACAACACACTTGGCAAGAAGGCTTTCAAATAAATTCAGTTACATCTTTTACATCTAAAAATTATTAATTGAACTTTTTTATATATATTTTGTGTTGTAATGGTAATTTAAGCATATAAATTTCTGCCTGAGTAATGTAGTTATTTTGAATCAGAAACAGGAGCCCACACATAAATATTATTGCCAACTAGCTGGCTTCGCCCGCCAGCGGGCCCCTAATTTACATCGGTGCCTCGAAACTTTTGTATTCTCCGGCTCGCATCCCCCTCGAACCGAACGAACCTCCCACCCGGGTCCCTGCTGCCTTCGGCACCGTACACCAGTCGTGCTACGCACGCACAGGATAATTCCATAATTTGCATAATCCCTTAATTTGCACATCGAATAGTATAAACCTCTAACTGAACTAATCTCCGACCCTGGTCCCCGCTGCCTTCGGCACCGTATACCGGTCGTGCTACGCACGCACCGGATAGTCCCTTAAATTGCACATAGAATAGTATAAACCTGTCACTGAACGAACCTCCGGCTCGGGTCCCCGCTGCCTTTGGCACCGTATACCGGTCGTGCTACGCACGCACCGGATAATCACTTAAATTGCACATAGAATAGTATAAACCTGTCACTGAACGAACCTCCGGCTCGGGTCCCCGCTGCCTGCGGCACCGTATAGCAGTCGTTCGACCCTGGTCCCCGCTGCCTGCGGCACCGTATACCGGCCGCGCTATGCACGCACCGGATAATCCCTTAAATTGCACATAGAATAGTATAAACCTCTAACTGAACGAACCTCCGGTTCGGGTCCCCGCTGCCTGCGGCACCGTATAGCAGTCGTGCTGCGCACGCGCTGCAGTATACGTTAGTTCCACCTTCCGCCACCAGGTGGCGCAAATAGAAAAAATAAACCTCGAATAAGATAAACCTCAAACTGAACGAACCTCTAGAACCCCACAGTTAAGATAAAAAAACTTGAAGGGGGGGGGAGGACACTGCTTTTCCTTAAACAACTGAATTAGACTGCCGGAAAAAAAAAATCTGATGTCAAACAACTTATTTAGACTACCGGACTTCTTGTTCAAAGACAGGGACCTGTAGGAAAACTTAAAACTGAAAAAAAAAAAAAAATCGATAACGGGCGAAGCCCGCTTTTCCCTATCATAATATCTGGTTGCCACTCTAAAACAAAAACTTAAGATACTCGTTATGGCAGTTTTTAGACGCGGCCTACTTCTTAAAATCGTAATATCTAGCCGGCACTGTAATAGAAATCTTTCTTTTGCTTTAATTATACAAATAACGATGATTAATTACACAATAAAATAATATATCGGCTCCTAATGAAGATATGAGAATAATTTTTAGATATTCTGAAAGCAGAATCCATTTTGAGTCGCCCTGTCAAAGTTTGGAATTAATGCGCCCTTTAGATTCGGAAATGCCCCCCCCCCCCCCTCTCTCGGAAAGAACGCAGTTGAAAGTCACGTGACTATTTTATCTCTTTCAGAAATGACTTATCCACAGACGATTCGTCTGCGTTGAATGTTGAAATAAAAAAGAAGCTGTCTCTTCGGAATAGAAATAAATTCATTTGCTGTGTCATTAATGAGTTTTAATTGATATCTTCAAAAATTACTGGTCGATTTTTAAGAATTTTTTTTTTTGTTGAATTCGCGATTTTTTTATACACGTGTTAGCAAATTTTCGCGAATGTAGAGTCATTATTTCCACTTGTTTCAAAAAGGAGTGGGGCGATTTGATCTCGGATCTGTCGACCCTGCATTCTTTACAGCAACCTTTTTTTACGTCTGGGGTCGATGTTGGATGTCTGGTCCGTTTTTGGCCGAAATAAAGAAAAGTTACGGTCCGAATTTCAAAAAATTTGACGTTTTGCAACGACAAAAATCGGCTGCGTGTGTACCCCGATTTTTGGATCGATACCTCCGGTACATTTTTTTTTATTCGATGATGCGTTAAAAAGCAACGATTTGGATGTCTGCGATTATCAAAACGGAAATTTTTTTCGATTCTTTTTACCCGATCGAAACTTGAGCGTCGCGCCTTTTTTGCGAATTTTTCTGTCCGCGTCCGCCGTTCGTGCGTCGCCTGGTCCCGGAGCCTTTGCGGGTACAAAGGTGGAGTGCACAGACAGAAACACACACACACACAGACGTTTACCGCGCTTAATATTAGGGACTAGCTGGCTTCGCCCGCCAGCGAGCCCCTAATTTACATCGGTGCCTCGAATTGTAGAAAATCTCGAATCTTGTAAAACCTCAAACCGGACGAACCACCGACCCGGGTCCCCGCTGCCTTCGGCAGCGTATACCGGTCGTGCTACGCACGCACCGGGTAATCCCTTAATTAGCACATTGAATTGTACAAACCTCTAACCGAACGAACCTCCGACCCTGGTCCCGCTGCCTTCGGCACCGTATACCGGTTGTGCTGCGCACGCACCGGATAATCCCTTAAATTGCACATAGAATAGTATAAACCTCTAACTGAACGAACCTCCGGCTCTCAAAAGTTAAAAGAGAATTATAATATTCTCAATAAAAATTTCTCTTTCATTACGAAATAATTTTAAAAAAAATTGACTGAACTGACCATTGACTTTCTGAACTAAAATACCATAAATTTAGGACATCATGAACTTATAGTACTTCGAAAATATTTTATATTTAACTTTCAATTTGCAAAAAATTGTTATTTTTTACCTTTTATATTTTATTATTGTTATGTAATTATATTCATTGTTTCAAATCTAATAAACAGGCGCCTCCTGCGGTGGGGGTTGGAACGGATGGGTGCTATCGGTGCCGGGTAGCGTTTATTTTTCCCCTCGTGGACTTATTGTTCCTATACCTCACGGGTGGCTGTCCACGAGTGGGTGATTTCGGTCCCCGCTGCCTGCGGCACCGTATAGCAGTCGTTCCGACCCTGGTCCCCGTTGCCTTCGGCACCGTATGACGGTCGTGCTACGCATGCACCGGATAATCCCTTAAATTGCACATGGAATAGTATAAACCTCTAACTGAACGAAAACCTGCGGCTCGGGTCCCCGCTGCCTGCGCCACCGTATAGCAGTCGTGCTGCGCACGCGCTGCAGTATACGTTAGTTCCACCTTCCGCCACCAGGTGGCGCAATCTGTTTATATGATCATAACTGAAATCGTTAAGACTTTCGATGTCGAGTCGAATGAGCCATACCCCGTCGTTTTCATGCCCGTAGAACCGAAGATAGGAAAGCGCCCCCTAGTGGTGAAAAAACGAAATAAAATCGGTAAGCTCTATCGATGTCGAGTCGAATTTATTTAGACTACCTGAGTTCTAGTTCAAAGACAGGGACCTGTAGAAAAACTTAAAACTTAAAAAAAAAAAAAAAATCGATAACGGGCGAAGCCCGCTTTTCCCTATCATAATATCTGGATAGGGGGTCCTTATTACTTTAATTATGATGTTTGGAATCAGTTTGGTGGACATCCGTAACATAGTTTCTTAGTTATAGAAACGGACCACAGTTAAAAGAAAAAAGTGGGGGGGGGGGGGGGGGGGGGCTGACACTGCTTTTTCCTCAAACAACTTATGTAGACTACCTGTGTTCTAGTTCAAAGACAGTGAGCTGTAGAAAAACTTAAAACTATAAAAAAAAAAAAAAAAAAAAAAAAAAAAAAAAAAAAAAAAAAAAATCGATAACGGGCGAAGCCCGCTTTTCCCTATCGTAATATCTGGTTGCCACTCTAAAACAAAAACTTAAGATACTCGTTATGGCAGTTTTTAGACGCGGCCTACTTCTTAAAATCGTAATATCTAGCCGGCACTGTAAAAGAAATCTTTCTTTTGCTTTAATTATACAAATAACGATGATTAATTACACAATAAAATAATATATCGGCTCCTAATGAAGATATGAGAATAATTTTTAGATATTCTGAAAGCAGAATCCATTTTGAGTCGCCCTGTCAAAGTTTAGAATTAATGCGCCCCTTAGATTCGGAAATGCCCCCCCCCCCCCTGAAAGAACGCAGTTAAAAGTCACGTGACTATTTTATCTCTTTCAGAAATGCCTTATCCACAGACGATTCGTCTGCGTTGAATGTTGAAATAAAAAAGAAGCTGTCTCTCCGGAATAGAAATAAATTCATTTGCCGTGTCATTAATGAGTTTTAATTGATATCTTCAAAAATTACTGGTCGATTTTTACGAATTTTTTTTTGTTGAATTCGCGGTTTTTTTATACACGTGTTAGCAAATTTTCGCGAATGTAGAGTCATTATTTCCACTTGTTTCAAAAAGGACTGGGGCGATTCGATCTCGGATCTGTCGACCTGCATTCTTTACGGCAACCTCTTTTTACGTCTGGGGTCGATGTTGGATGTCTGGTCAGTTTTTGGCCGAAATAAAGAAAAGCTACGGTCCGAATTTAAAAAAATTTGACGTTTTGCAACGACAAAAATCGGCCGCGTGTGTACCCCGATTTTTGGATCGATACCTCCGGTACATTTTTTTTTATTCGATGATGCGTTAAAAAGCGACGATTTGGATGTCTGCGATTATCAAAACGGAAGGCGAACTTTTCGCTGTTTTGACTTCTCTTCCAACTTCGGTTTCGGTCGGTAATTAAAACACTTTCGCTCATTAATAACTCCCCGGGTCCGGGTCGGAATCCCGACCCGATCGAAACTTGAGCGTCGCGCCTTTTTTGCGAATTTTTCGGTCCGCGTCCGCCGTCGGTTAGTCCAGGAGCCTTTGCGGGTACAAAGGCGGAGTTGCACAGACACACACACAGACGTTTACCGCGCTTAATATTAGGGATTAACTACCATTTTTGGTAATCTATCTTCCTGGCACAAATACATTGATAACATGCTTTATAAGCATGTTATCAATGTATTTGTCACATTTTGTCACAATGTATTTGTCACATTAGAACACATTTGAGAAAGGGGGCAAAAAAAGGCATTTTTTGAAGCAACTTTGGCCTAAAAATTGAGCAAACAGAAAATTAAAAGATTATACAATATGTTTACATAAAATAAAAAGATTAAAAAAACACTCACCATAACCATACTTCCTAATGAGGGATATAAGCTGTTTATCTTCTTCTTGGGACCAAGGTCCAACTCTGACATTCGGTATCAAAGCATTACAATATCTAAATTAAAAAGAAAAAAAATGTTATGTTGTACTTAGTAACTATTATATTAAGTTCAATTATTAAACAAATTTAAAAATTAGTCATTTTCAAAAAATATTAAAATAAAAGTTAAATTTAATTTTTTTTTTTCCTTTACCGTAAACCGGATTACTTGGACCCACAAACAGAAGAACGATTTTATTTTACATTAGTCATGGGTCTACTATGTTGAGAGTATTGACATTATTAACTGAGTATTGTTAAATTTTGTTGATACTCTAAACACACTAGAACCAAGACAGTAAATGTAACGATTTTTTAAAAACAAAGAAAGATAATATGTCGGAGAGGCAATTTAAAAAAACATTGCATTACATTAGTGAGTATCCGTAAACCAATGATTTTATTTTTATTAAATGCATTCGCTATTGAATTTACCTATAATTATGAGGTTATTTAATTATATAGCATTTTGTGCAGTTGCCTCTCGACTCTTGGTACATAATCATTTGAAAAGTATAATTAAAAACCTTAATACGTATCACATGAAATTAGCATAACAATTAAAATTATGGGCATATCTATAATGCAAGATCAGAATGTGTTTCTGGGAAAAATTAAAAATGTCCAGCTCTAGCACAGACATAAACCCGACATTTTCGATTTTATCTTGCTTCATTCCTTCTTTCTATAAATTTGAAATTTGATAGGAGTCTTCTTCACACCATTTGATGCTTTTTTTTCTTCTTTTTTTTTTTTTTTTGACGGGTGGGGTGCCCACATAGAATTGCAGTTTTAATTTTTATATTTTAGCTTGTTAATTAAAAAATAATAATAGAATTAATCATATTGATTAACTGGATTTAAAAAATTGATCATTACTAAGCATTAATCGATTAATAGGACCATCTAATTGGCACAGTTCTAAAAACAACTAAGGTAAGCAGTTTTTAAATTCAGAGTACAATAGCAATTTGATATTAAAGTTAGAGATGCAATGAATATCCGGAGAACAAACTGTATCCGGACAGTGTGCCGTTTATTATGATTATCCGGCATGGACTTAAATTATAAGGCCATATTATGCTTTAATTTTCACTCAACTCATTGTTAAGATTTTCGGAATATAAAACTGATAGTTTAATCTTGCAAAATACAATGCATTATTTTTTTAACTAAAAATAATATACTTATATTTATGGCAAATTGTATTTCTAAACATATACAAGAACAAACATGTGAACAACTATTCATAAAATACATACTTGCGTATATGAGTAATAGGCATAGTTAAAAAGGCAAAAGTGGGAGAATGAGACATCAAAGAAGAGAACTTTTTTTCACTATGTTAGTAGCAAGCAAGAACAAGTTTTCTGTTTTCACAACACAAAACTTGTTTTTAAGAGTACGTACAAAAACTTGTTGTTAAGGTAAAGCGATAGACATAATGAAATTAAAAGAAAAATAGGGAAGGTAGCGATATTTAAATAAAACATTGCGCAACAAATGTATTCAGTTTAAGTTTTTCATGAAAATAATTTATTAACACTAAACAGATATCGTAATTTACTACTGTATTAATAATTTGGTTTTGTGTTACAAAGAACTTTTTTGTTGTCACAACACAAAACTTGTTCTTAAATGGGAAAGCAACAAGAGCTAAAGAAGGTAGTTAACAGCCTGAATATACCCTGTTGAAGAGAAAAAACAAGTGGGTAAGTGTGATCGAAGATCCCACAAAGGGTTTTGTTTAATATTCCTTTCAAAATGTTTTATCCTTTAATAAATAAATCCAAAAATTTCTTAATTATAATTATCATTACACCATCTCAATAAGAACAGCCAGCCAAACAAACAACCACAACAACAAAAAAAAATCCCTGACAACTCAGCCTACAGGCACAGGTAGATTTCGAAGACACAGACTGTGGGGAACCTGTTTATTAAGAATTGCAGAAGAAATGACCTTTTTGCCATGATGCAGCAGTTGGGACTGCCCACTTCGAAATATACATCTGCCTGTAGGCAGAGCCAGCAAGGTATATATATATTTTTTATTTATTTATTTATTTATTTTTTGCTATAAGAGTTGATCCTATAAAAAATGGTACTTTTGGGTTAGCAGGGTGCCAGTGAGATATACACACACACACATATGCACATATCTACGTATACATATATATACATACACACATATATATATATATACATATATGTATATACATGTGTACATATATCACTGGTGCCTGGCTAACCAAAAAGTACCAAAAAAACTTGTCAATATAAAAGTTGTAGATAATATTAAGAGGATTTATAATAAATTTAAGCGGATTTGATATCTTGTGAATTGACAAAGTTATGAATTTTTTTCTTCTGAAATCCCTATCTCCCCCCCCCCCCCTTATTGGGGGGCATTTTTAATAAAACCAAAAATTTGTCATTCATAAATTTTTGGCCATTTTCCTAGAAGTAATAATAACTTTAAACAGATTCGATATGTATCAAAATTAAGAAGTTATGGGGTTTTTTCTGTTTCCACAAAAAGCCCCCAACATTTGCTCCCCCCCCCCCCCCAGTTCGATTTTGCCCATTAACGAACTTGACCGAGATTTTATGCCGCTTGATTTTATGTATCAGTTTGGAAGAGATTTGTACAGAATTATTAAAGTTATTGTGTCCATAAAAAAGTGATATAGATAGATAAAGTTTTGAACTGGGGTGGTTTTGGGTTCTAGGGGTCATGATCGATGTATATCTGCAAAAATTTTTCAGAAATTCCAACTTAGGAGAGAATGTAATAGGCAGTATTTCTTACAAAATCTACCTAAAACGTTATTTTAACTAAGACTTGGGGCGTTAGAGAAAAGGGATTAGTCTGAGTGATATTGCTGAGAACATAGGGTTAACAATTATGATATAATGAAAAAGAGCAAATTAAATGATAGAATTACAATATATCATATATAAATTCATATACACTGGTAAAAAAATAGAAAGAAGTACTGTTCATCAGGTTTGCTTTCACTTTTTTTTTTTTTTTTTATAACATTTGGCAAAGAATCTCATTTTCTTAAACCAAAATTGCGCAAAAAAAACTGGATCTTTTAAAATGCCAAGCTTTTTAAAGTTATGCAATCAGATTTGCAGCCAATAACATATTTTAGCAAGCGTGGCTTACTGCAAATTTAATTTCATTGTTGCAACATTTCCTTTGAGACAAATATTTATATTTGAATTTAAAATTTTCCCTCTGTCCTTATATAACTACTAGCTGAAGTGCCTGGTGTTGTCTGGGATTTTAAGAATGTTTGAGTAGCAAAATCAATTTCAAAATTAAACAGGTTGCATAGAAAACTTCAAAATGTTAAAATATGCCAATATTTCCTTACTCGGGTTTTTATCATAATTCAATACGTTCCTCAAACTTATATGACATTATATTCACATGCTGACGTCATATCTATTTGCTTTCTATATTACTCATATTGATACTCACTTTGTATGATTCTCAAACATTTGAAAAAATTTGTTAAACTTCCAATAGGATGTCAGATTAATTTTCTTTTTAATCCTCTAATGATATAATATTAACCTGCTTTTTGTACTTACACATACTCCTTGTATTACTGAGATATGTTTGAAATTTTCCATTACATTACCAATAATGTCATCATAATATTTTTTTCAATTGGTGAAACTTTTTATTTCATTTTCATTTTTCACGTGGAAATCTTTCAATAGAAAATTAATTATTGTAGAAAGATTTTATTGTGGATTTTTAATTATTGGCAACTGCTGTAATGAAAAATACTTTAATAGGAAAAGGCTCTCTTTATATTAAAATAACATGACTTTTTCAAAATTTTATGATTTTCTGCATGACAGTAGATATTCAGCTGTAAGTACACAAAATTTCAAGTCTGTAACTTATACAGTTTCTGAGAACTGGCTCTGATACAAACACAGAAGTGAGATGAATAGGGTTTTGTGAGATGAACGAAACCCTAAAAAGAGATAGATAAAAGTACTAAATATTCCTTTCAAATGTATTCTGTTGTAGGTTTTTTGTATAAAAATAATTTACTATTACTAAAATAATTAGCTGCTGCTGATATAACTATTGATTTAAAAATGATGTAATTGATGATTTTGGTACTGAAACTAAAATAATCATAAAAATAATTATAAATAGAAAATTTAAAAATAAGATAAATAAGAAAATATATAGTATTAGCTAGCTAATATAAACCCACACCTAATTTCTTTAAAAATAAATAAAAACAGTGCCTGGCCAAATTTACATCCATTGCATCTATATAATTGAAGTTTGATTTTAAATATTACATATGTAATAAATGTATGTGCTTCTGTTTGATTTTAAATAGTATATATGTAATAAATACATGTGCTTCTATTTTTGCTAACAACCAGATCAAAATAAAATTTATTTATCTTTACTACAGTTTAAAATTACCCAAATCCCCTCTTTAAATGTAAACACAAAATAATAATTTAATTCATTTTAAACAATATTACTTAAGAACTTTAAAAGTGTTTTAAATGCTTTTAATTAAGCAAATGACATAAAATATGTTTTAAAACAATTTAAAATTCATTATAAATACCAGGAATGGAATTTGCCTTCTCATAAAAATACACAATTAGGAAAGTTATGCATGATAATTCTTTTATTAATAAACAAATTATTAATAACAAAAATAAAATGATACACGATGATTAGATTTAAGGAAAAAAAAACACAGTTTGCAACGTAAAGTTATATTTTATTAATTATAGAAAATAAAATTAATGGTGTCAAATTTTGAATTTAAGAATGAAAATAGAACATTTTCTCACAGCAAGAGTCAAAGTTTTAAAGAGCCTTCATATATATTAGAACTAAAATTCTATCATATCAAATAGCACTAATCAAACACAGAGAAGAAATAAACATCCGAAATTTTTATAGCCTATTTAATATGAAATAAGAATGAGAAAAATTGTGAGAAAATCGGGAGAAATATATAAAAAATCAGGAGTATGGAAAATCAAGCAAAAATCAGGAGTCTCATGTCAAAATCAGGAGACTTGGTAAGTCTGCAGTACTCTTTGGGTTTTTTTGTTGTTGTTACAGTCTCTTTCAATATTTGTGACATATAAATCCTATGGTTCTTTATTAAGAAATATATTTGTATTCCCTGCAGCTTTCAAGAATAGCCATGAGTCACCATTGATTTCCCCTTTACGGGTATATTTTGCATCTTAGCTTTAACTTTGTATTACCCCCCCCCCCCCCCCCACACCACCACAGACACATACTTCACTTATAAAATAATTCTTGGGCCAATTTTAAAGTCTTGTTCTTACTTCTGAAACAATCAGCAGCAAAATAATAATTCATCAGTTACTTAGCCAAAATTGATTTTGTATTGCAATTATTAGTTTCATCTACACTTCGAGAGGTAACAATTACTTAGAATGGGTCTTGTCCAATTCTTTAAACATAGAAGTGAATGGTGTTACATTTGTACAGATGTTTTGCCTTTTTTCAACTAATAACTAAATTAAAAAAGAAAACACGAATATGTTTCTATAGTACCCGTATAAAAGCATTGTCATGCTTTTGCCCAGCCCTTTTAAAAGAAGGGTGAACAAAATAATGAAGTTCAGACTGATAAACAATGAAATTAACATCATTTTATACCTCATTTTTAAGTTAAAGCTATTATAAGGCATTAACAGAAAGTAATGCATGACAGACATAAAAGATCAAGCTGGAAGGGGGGAAAAAAGTTGACCTCATAGCAAATACAAAACTATCACAATAAATATTAATACATGTGCATATATGTCACGATTTCTCAGAAGTTTTGCTTCAATCTCAAAAACAGCCGGTAAGGTATTAAAAAAAGCAGATTTGCAAAAAAACTTTCATGCCCGGCATTATAAAAAAATAAATAAAGAAAGAAAATAAAGAAATTGTAGTGCTTTACTGTTTATTTATGCAATAAGCAAACATTAAAATGATTCAAAATTATTATATCCTCATTTTAAATAAAACAAATCTAAGTAAAAGAACCCGCTCAATTTATCATTACGAAGAAATCGAGCATGAATGAAGTTTAACATTTAAAAATTCCTACACTATAGAATATTCTAATTATGTTATGTGAATTAAATTTCAGATTACACATAAAACAGCAAGGGAAAAGATTACCTTTCTCTAATTGCATAAGTAGACCTGCGCTTAAAAAAATCTCCCATTTTGTTCCACTTCGCTCCATATTTTTGATATAAACCAACAAGAAGCTAAATTAGAGAAAAAAAGAAATCACTACATCTTAATCATATAAAAACAATGAAGTAATAAAAATGTAAAATAATTTAAGAAGGAAAAATAAGTACATGAAAAATGTTCTGCAAAGTTGGAACAAATTTGGTGCGAAAATTATCTGAGTAACAGATGAACTGCTGACATCAATGAAGTGGTGACATCAGTTATCAGTCCTTACTGAAAACCTCTGCATTTTTAGCACAAAAACACTCCAAGAGGGAACCAAAAACACCCTGAAGTAATTTACAAATATTTTCTTTATTTATTTATTTTCTTTTTTAATTTGAAAATAATTTAGTATTCAAAATTTAAAAGAGTTGGCAGCTAACCTCTTGACAAATTTTTTACAAAGCAGCACAATTAAAAACTACAGACTTGTAAAATTATTAAAAAACACATAAAAACATACCCCATCTTCTTCAGGAGACCAAGCAAAACGATTATCTCTTTGTGAAATGCTTCTCTCAAAACGATTTATAATTTGCTGACGAGTGCGTCCCTCCATCATTATTGATACTAAAAGTAAAAAATAAATTAAATAAACAAAAAAACTGTTAAAAACAAAAGAAAACCAGAAAGTTCACAGTTACAGTAAAATCTCATGAACACAAATTCTTAGGAGATAGAAAATTTGTTGGTGATAAAAGTGTTATCAGTTCAAACTTACACTTACAAAAAGTCACTGAATTAAATAAATTTATGATTTCAAGTTGCGTTTTTACTGCATAACATGATTTTAATGTTTCTATGATAAAATGATAAACTAATAAGTAATTACACTAAAAGTTTCAAAAATTACTTTAATTTTATTTTCAGTCTGTCTTTAAAAATCTCAAACACTAATTTATTTATTATTATTATTTTATTTTTATTTTTTTGGTGTGGGGGGGAGGGGGGGTTACATTGCTTCCAAAAATCCTAAATCCTATCTTATTTTTCCATCCACTCCACTAAATTCAGTTGTTCTAAAAGGAAGTGATGCACAGTCAACAACCATTTAAAAAGCTTTATTTATATATTGACCAATGGATATGGAACTTGTGTCCTCATTTTCATCAGTATCAGTTCGGCACATAAAGTTTCATTTATAATTTTTTCGCCTATAGTACGTCCGGGGTAAGCACATTATTATCCATTGCTGCATAAGCACTAAACGTGATTAAATCAAACATTAAATCTCAATTTTAAGCCATTCTTTTCTTCAACAATTTATCACTGATCATATTCAAAATTAAAAAATAAATTCTAAACTTCAACTTTGTTGGTCTGTGTTTGCTGGACTCATTCTGATTGATGAACTAAATTAAGGTAATTAAGTTGCTTTTAGTAGCATGCAGCCCTATGACTTAATATTTAAACTTTCTTAATTAGTTTCAAATTAATATATAATACAATATATAAGAGCAAAGCATATAAAACTATTTGGAAAATAACAGGCAGCAAAAAAAATTATATAAATATTTTTAAGTAAACATACTTTTGTTCCAAGGTATAATTTCCCCACATTTATGTTCTTCAACTAGCTCAATAAGTCGTGCATCTTCTTCTTTAGTCCAATACCTGATAAATAATAATATACTGCAATCAAAAACACAACAAACTATGAAAACATGTTTCTTTAAGTCCATGGAAATTAAACTAAATAAAAAAAGATTATCACACATAAAACAATTTAACAGCACTTTTTCACTTGGTGAATTTTGATAGCTGAAAATGGCAACCACATATCACAATTTAGGTAAAATTATCACAATTTGGATCTGATTATAAATGCAGACAGGGTTGTTAAAATTTTCCAATTTTAGAAATAGCAGAGTTAAACATAAGTTGCATAGAATAACTCAGAATTCCAATTCTATTATATTTTACAATGAAAAGAAACTGGCAAAGTTGGTCAGAAGTCATAATGTTACAAAATGTCAAGATTTTTTTTTCTAAATTAGGGATGCACAACCTGTGGCCCACGGATCAATTTCGCTGATCAGATGCGAAAAAGTTGATTTCGCCGATCGGGTGAGTAAAAATCGTGAATTTTGCAAAATTTCGCCAATCAGATGCGTAAAAATCTCAAATTTCGCCCATCAGGTGCATAAAAATTGCAAATTTTGCCAGTCAGACCCGTAAAAATCAAGAATTTTACCGATCGAGTGGATAATAAATCGTGAATTTTGACGCTCGGGTGCGTATAAATCTTAAGTTTTGCCGATCTTCTGCGAAAAAAAATCACGAATTTTGCTGATTGGGTGCGTAAAAATCGCGAATTTTGGCGATTGGGTATCTATAAATTGTAAATTTCGCCGATCAGACGCAAAAAAAAATCTTGAATATCGCCCATCGGGTGCATAAAAATCAAGAATTTGGCCGATCGGGTGGATATAAATCACGAATTTTGACGATCGGATGCATATAAATCTTAAATTTCGCCGATCGTCTGCGTACAAATTGCGAATTTTGTCGATAGGGCACGTAAAAAGCGCAAATTTCGCCAATTAGGCGCATAAAAAATTACAAATTTCGCCGATCTGCACGTAAAAATCATGAATTTTACCGATCGGGTGCGTAAAAATCGCAAATTTTGACAATTGGGTGTGTAAAAATCTCAAATTTTGACGATCGGGTGAGTATAAATCGTGAATTTTGACGATCGGCTGCATAGAAATCATAAATTTTGCCGATCATCTGCGTAAAAATCACAAATTTCGCCGAACGGGCGCGTAAAATTTTTTTCCATCTTTGCCAACTGAATTGGGTTATGCTGACTAAGGAGGTGGTTGAGTATAAGGGGCTAACCCTCCTCTTTTAAAATTAGCATTTTTATGAGCTTTTATGCTGATCCTTCCCTGAAACAAAATTTTGTCCACACTACGGATGTTGGCTCTCGACAATCCAGTCATTTTTGTGACTGGCCCTCCTCTTATAAACTGGTAAATATATACTGGCCCTCCTCTTATCGTTGTGCACCCTTACTTGATATCTACATTTTATGACTGAATATGTTAAAAAGTACAATTTAGAATAATGTTTCTCCTCCTCCCCACCTTCATTCGTGAAAGCACAATTTTTTTCGACACTGGCAACCTTTAAAGCTAAATTTATTCCTTCAAATAAAGTCAAGGAGTATTTTCACTCTTTTAAAATAATCTAAGCTATATCTCTTTACAAATGTAAACTGTTGATATATCTTTGCCAACAGAACTAAATATGTTGACTGGGAAGGAAGGAAGCTAGGGGGCTAAGACTACCCTTCCGAAATTGATTTTTTTAAAAATCTGATTGTAGACATAGATTCCCCCCCCCCTCCCTCCTCGCCACACCTCCTTGAAACAAAATTCTCTCAGTGCTACTGATGACGGCTCTCGACAACACAATCATTTTTGTAAGTGGCCCTTCGCTTAAAAAGGTTGTGCACCTTTAATCTAAATGTACAGGCCCATATGGAGAAAAGCTATGTAGTCTTAATATCAAAGTGTATATATATATATATATATATATATATATATATATTTAATGAAAGTTATAAAACAGGTGGATTTTTAAATACTTATAAAAATATTTTCAACTAAATTTTTCACAGAAAATTTACATTTTCTTTGAAAAGTTTATTTGTATGCATTTATATATTTAAAAATCCCTGACGGCTCGGCCTACAGGCACAGGCAGATTTCGAAGACGCAGACCGTGGGGCGCCTGTTTGTCGGGAATTGCGGAAGAAATGACCTTTTTACGATGATGCGGCAGTTGGAACCGCCTACTTCGAAACCTAACTTGTTTGCAGGCGGAATCGGCAGGGATTTTTTTGTTTTTTATTTTTTTTTTGCTATAACGGTTGGTCCTATAAAAAACTTGTAAATATAAAAGTTTTAAATAATATTAAGAGGATTAATAATAAATTTAAGCGGATTTGAAATCTTGGAAATTGCCGAAGTTATGAATTGTTTTCATCTAAAACCCCCCTTTCCCCCCCCCCCTTAAGGCAATTTTTAATTATATCAAAAATCTGTCATACATAAATTTTCGGCCCTTCTCCTAGAAGTAATAATAACTTCAAACGGATTCGATACGTATCATAAGTAAGAAATTATAGTTTTTTTTCTGTTTTCACAACCCCCCCCCCTCCCCCCTGGTTCGATTTTGTCCATCAACGAACTTGACCGAGATTTTATGCCCCTTGATTTTATGTATCAGTTTCGAAAAGATGTGGGAGTTGGAACCGCCTACTTCAAAAAATAACTTGTTTGCAGACGGAGCCGGCAGGGATTTTTTTTGTTTTTAATTTTTTTTGCTATAACGGTTGGTCCTATAAAAAACTTTTCAATATAAAAGTTTTAGATAATATTAAGAGGATTAATAATAAATTTACGCGAATTTGATATCTTGTGAATTGACGAAGCTATGATTTTTTTTTTCTCTTAAAACCCCCCTTTTTTCCCCCCCTGGTGGCCATTTTTAATTATATCAAAAATCTGTCATACATACATTTTCGACCCTTCTCCTAGAAGTAATAATAACTTTAAACGGATTTGATACGTATCATAATTAAGAAATGATGGGGTTTTTTCTGTTTTCACAAAAAGCCCCCCCACCCTCCCCCCCTTGGTTCGATTTTGCCCATTAACGAACTTGACCGAGATTTTATGCCCCTTGATTTTATGTATCAGTTTGTAAAAGATTAATGCAGAATTTTTCCAGTTATCGTGGTCAGAAAAAAGTGACATAGATAGATAGATAGATAGATAGATAAAGTTTTGAACTGGGGGTGGTTTTGGGTTCTGGGAGTCATGGTCGGCGTAGATCTGCAAAAATTTTTCAAAATTTCCAACTTAGGTGAGAATGTAATAGGTAGTATTTCTTAAGAAATCTACCTAAAAAAAAAAAAACAGTTACACAAGTCTTAGAATTTATATTTTAAATAAAAGGAAGAGAAGAGAAAAAAGCTTGAAAAGACTAATTTCAATTGCATGTTATTAAAAAAGAATTTGTTTCTATAGTTAAAAATTTCTCGAGATTATCATCTGATTACATGAAAAATTGCAGCTATGCCAATAAAAATAAATGGATGTTTAAAATTTTATATTTAATTTTCAACCTATTGGTATAATTGAAATAATTTCGTACATGGATTTTCATTTTTAACAAGAGAAGTTACATGAGTCTGCTTAAATTTTTTTTCCCGCGATCCTGTTTTTGTAAATCTTTTTATATAAATATATTGCCTTATAAAAAAAAATCTTACAAAATTGTCATAAAAAATATAAACAAAATTTTGTGAATTAGAAATTATCGTTATATTTAGCTTCCTACTTAGATATTTTTAATAAGATCCTTCATACATATATACAGCTAGATATAGATTCATTGATGATTTCAGCTGTTATGTGAAAGGTTTTGTTATTCTAAAATCATCACATTTCTAGAGGATTCAGAATGAGAATTGAAAAACTTTCTGAATTTTGTGAAGGGTACTTTAAAGGACTGAAGTTCTTCCTAAACTACTTACAGATCATATTTTTATGGTTAACATTTTCATGCAAGACACTGAACATAAAAAAAATAAAATAAAAATAAACAGAATGCAGCCATAATAACATTTTGAATGTATTATTTCATAAATTAAATTTCAATTTTTCCAATTTGGAAAAATTGAAAAATACTCCTTCAGAAAAAAAAAACAGTTTTTTTTCTGATATCTAAATAAGAAGCTAAATATAGCGATAATTTCTAATTCACAAAATTTTGTTTATATTTTTTATGACAATTTTGTAAGATTTTTTTTTTCTTGGCAATTTGTGGCCCATCGTGTCTCATTCGTGAAAAAAAATATATTAAAATGGTTCTCAAATGACATGCTCAACAACATGAAACTTTCTGACATATTTCTGACAGAACTAGTAGCACTAAAATTGTCACATATATATATATATATAAAGAAAACCCGAAATTAGTCAAAACCAGAATTAACTAGGGAAAACAGGCTTTTTCTAGCACTCTAAGTTAGAACACATTCTAACTGGAATAAATCAGTTAAAACACATTTTAACTGGAGCTCTCAGTTAGAATGCGTTTTTCCTAGTTAATTCGGGTTTTCATTGTAACATATATATGGGTCATTCCATGTCAAATCAACCAGTGACTCAACCTGACTATTTCAGATTTTGATGAAACTTACAAGAATCATTCTCCCTGATGATATAAATGAGAATATACTTATTATTTTTTTTTTATCTCAGTAAATTTTCATACAATTTTTTTAATTTCGAAAAATCATCACTTTTTCACTTGTATAAATGTTTTCAATTTTGAACTTCTCAAGTTCTATCAGGCATAGAGAGTTGTTTGACCCCTCGTTTTAAACATTATTTTTTCATAAGGTTTAATTTGATATGAAAGTTTACTATGCTTGGTTAAAAAAAATTAATTTAATTTAATTTTAAAATAGTGTTTTTTTTTAAATCATGTTTTTTGTAATATTATAAACTTTAAATTCTGAAAGTTTTAGAGTGGAATCTCAATGGCATCAGCAGTTATGTTAAAAAAAAAAAAAAAAAACAATTTTAAACACTAGTTGGGGCTGGTATTTAAAGTTGGCACCTTGCCAACTTTATGATTGTGCTAAAGATAGTATTGTCTTATTAATTTTAAACATTATTTTTTTATAACTGCTGATCCCATTGAGATCCCACTCTAAAACTTTCAGAATTTAAAGTTTATAATATTAGAAAAAACATAATTTTTTCAAAATTAAAAAAAAAAAAACTTTTATTTTTTTTAAGTTAAAATTTTTAAATTAAATTAATTTTTTTAACTGAGCATAGTCAAATTTCCTATCAAATTAAACCTTATGAAATTTTCTTTAAAATGAGGGGTCAAACAACTCTCTATGCCTGATATAACTTGAGAAATTCAAAATTGAAAACATTTATAAAAGCCAAAAAATGATGATTTTTTTTAATTAAAAAAATTAACTGTATGAAAATTTACAGAGATAAAAAAATTATAAAAGTATATTCTCATTTATATCATCAGGGAGAATGATTCCGGAATGTTTCATTAAAATCTGAAATGGTCAGGTTGAATATTGAAAATTTTTGATTGATTTGACATGGAATGACCCATATGTTACTCATAGTCCTACCTAGCGTTCTAACAAGAATAAATCAGTTAAAACACGTTTTAACCAATTTATATCAATAATTTTTGATAGATACAAATAATATTGTCTAACAAATCAGTCAAAACCCAAATAAAATGGGTTTTTCCTAGCACTCCAAGTTAGAATGCTTTCTAACTGGAATAAATCCGTTAAAACGCACTTTCCCCAGTTAATTCGGGTTTTCACTGTAACATATATAAATTTTGCAAAAAAAAAAAAAAAAAATCAATCAATCCACATTTAATGCCAGTATCAAATCTCATTTTGATAGACCATATAAATACAGTAGAACTCCAATTATCCGAATCAATTGGGACCGGACCCCATTCGGATAATCAAAAATTTGCATAATTGGATCTTTTCCGAAAAAGGGTTGTTTTAATTAATTACTGTATGTATATTGAAAATGGGAGAAAAAACTATTTTTAAAGAAAAGAGCTTTTAATTAATTAAATGAAAAGGCAACACTTTTACATGTTAAGTGTACTTACAAGTGCTGTACATTAGTACGGTATGTACGTTAGAGATCTGCACGGGCCAGGCCCGGGCCATATTTTTTTCTGAAGGCTCGGGCCGAGTGATTACTCTTTACGGGCCGGGCCTTATTTTTTTCATGAAGGATAAGGCCATGCCTTAAATTATTTTTTCCGTACAGTGCCGGGACTGGTTTCATTTTTCCTAGTCTTCACGCCTCAAAATTTTTAGTCCTGGGTTTTGACCCGTATAAAAATCATTGTCTCGGCGTGCCTGGTCCGTTCGAAGGTCAGTAAAATAAGATCTGGCATAAAAATCTTTGCAAAACATGCATACATTTTTAAATCGCCATTATTTTATAATTAAACATTAAAATTTATTCTTTTTAAAGAATAGTAGATTTATACACTTATTAAAATATGGCTAAATTAAAATATAGTAACACGTGTGAAAAAGAACCTGCTTATGACGGAATCCTGTCTTAAATTGAAAAATGTGTTGATCCATTAAAAATGAATATACAAATACGTAAGAAAAGAATATATAATACATTTACACCTGATAAGGAAGGCAAATTGTCTATAACTCATTTTTTCCTTCCCTATGCAATTCCATCGTAGAAGATTTTACTGGTATAGCATTTTTCTGATTTTTAACACTTCAATAAATGGCATATGGATTAACAATATTGATGATAACTTAAACACATACATACAACAAATAGAGATTTATTAAAAAAATAAACATTCCAGCTTGCGGCACCTACTATAAAAATGAAGATTATAAACATGAAAAAAAAAAAGGCTAAGATAGAAATTTTTGGTTAGATCTCCTCCTACGAGGCAAATTTTAACCAAATCGATGTAAAAATTATGTTTTGTAGAAATTTACTCGGGCCGAGATTTTAATTTTTTTCCGGGCCGGGTCGGGCTGAACTTTTAACTTTTAAATCGGGCCGAACTTTTAATTTTTGTATCGGGCCAGGCTGGGCCAAATTTTTTTTTTATGGTCCGGGCCCGGGCCTGGAAATTTCGGCCCGTGCAGACCTCTAATGTACGTACCGTACTGTAAATGAAAGTCATTGCTTGCTGAACATCTCGGTCAAAGTATCTGTTTGATAGTCTTTACCCGTTTTCGGGCAGCCAAGTCGTGTATCCACTTTACAGTGAAAAGTTGCATGTGGTCACACTCGAGCTGACGATCCATCCACTTCAACGCAGTTTCAATGCTGGCAAATGCTTCACTAGCCGATGGTCCTGTGTCTGCTTCAACTTCGACATTAAGGTCATCTTCTTCCTCGACACTTTCTTCTCTCACAATTTCAATAAGTTCATCATCATTTTTTATTTGAAACCCAGGGTCTGACGAATCACACACCATCCACTCTCCTATATCTTCAGCACTAACTTCTGAACATCCAGGAATTTTCAAAAGAATGTTTCTGAATTCCTCAAGTGGCACATCATTCTCATCTTCTCCTGTCACTTCCCTTTTCATTTTCTTGATCTTCATTTTCCTTTTCCTTCTCTTCTTCAGTTGATATGCCTTTGAACTTTTTCCACACACGTCTTAATGTGACTGCCTTAACCAAGCTCCAATCTTCCGCCACCATGTAAGCGCAATCTTCCAGCCAATAATCGAACTCACTATTAGACGGTGACTCATCATCCCAATAATGTTCGTGTTGCGCCTACACTAGCTTCGCAGAGGGAAGGACAATAGCGCGCGTAGACAGAATCATTATTTTTGCGAATCGCAGTACGTTTCCGTTTCGTATTTTTTTCTGAAATTCTGAAAGCGATTCGGATAGTCGGAGTACGGATAATTGGGAGTTCTACTGTACATCCTTTACTTGTTATACTGGAAAAGAGGAGGGGGGGGGGGGGGGGGGGGGGGGGGGGGTGGGGGGGGGGGGGGGGGGGGGGGGGGGGGGGGGGGTGGGGGGGGGGGGGTAAGTCTTGTAATTGTTTTGAAAATCGAAAAAAAAAAATTTTTGACGGATTTACACGTTTCAGACACTGGAGATTCCGCAAAAACATATTTTTAGAGAAAAAAATTTTGCCGTCCGTCTGTGTGTCTGTAAACGCTCTATCTCCCGAAAAAATTGAGATAGAGATTTGAAATTTGGTATGTACTTAGTATGTAATAATGGGAAGAAGCTTATTGAATTTCAGTAATCTCGATTAACCGGAACTATTTTTTTTGGACTCTCGAAATACTCGTTCTGATAAAAGGTACATAAAAATTTTCGAAATTGTTTATTTTAAAGAGTGAATATAAAAGAGAATAAAAAAACATACATTTTGCATAAAGCATGAAGTCAATCGGATAATGAGTTGCCGAGATATTTGTAATCCTATTTTCCACACTTTTCGATTTTTCGTGACGCTGTATTTCATTCAAATTTCAATTCAAAGATATATTTTAATTGAAAATGAGACGCTTAATCCGACGCAGTAAACCGTTAGTTAATATGATTATCATTTTTGGAGTTATAAGGATGTTTCTTTTACGCAATTCAGTAATAGAGCCTTTAAAGTTTATGATGTCATCAAACCACGATTTTATTCGAATTGCAATGCATTTTATAAGTAGTTTACACATTTTTTATTTTAATATTTTACATTATGCATATCCATGATGGGTAAATATTACGGTGGCCCTCAATGACTAGTTTAATATTTATGCTTATGTTATGTAATTCCTAACTGTAGGAAAGTTAATGTCAACACTTTTCATTAAACTAACAAAAAGGAAGACAAATTATTTAAAAAAAAAAACGGTTAAATACCAAACACTGCTAAGAAAAAACACAAATATCAAGGCAATTTTTGAAGAGAAAACATCACATTAAACTTACTTCTTTTTTAGAGTAGAACTCAGCCTAGTTTGATACCTCTCAAAGCACTGAATGGCAGTTCTCTGAGTCTAAAGAAAAAAAATAAATACTTACATAAACCTCGATTGCGGCTTAAAACGTGGCTGAAAGACACTAAAAACTACATTAAGTTATACAGAAAGAGATTACTCCCTTGTCATTTACTTCATCTATATGTAAATCATACATATGTAATATTTACATATCATATATACAACGCATAACATATCAATGTAACTTGGTTTGGATCTTATATTTAAAAAAGGGAAAAAAATTTAATATGAATACAGAGAATACAAATTTGGATACTTCCGTATTCACCACCTGCCAATGAATAAAACTACTACTGAATACTACTTTCTACTTATATTCTAGCTACTTTCTGAAAAGGAAAGAAAATAATGTGCGAAGTCAAACCAAAATATGTGCAATTTTGTTTCTGTTACAAAAGTTACAGATATTTGTATCTTAAAGGTCACCCATTAAATTTTGAGGGAATGGGGAGGGGGGGGGGAGGGAAGTTCGGTCGTAATTTAAATTTCATGTTAATGTTAAGTGTATAATAGATCTGCCATCCCTGATGGTGGAAGGCTAAATAAATTTATTTTTGCAGTGTGTGCACAACACACTGTTATATGGCGCCATAGGCAGCAGGGGACCCATTCCAGAGGCACGTTGGGAAAGGAGGTTTGTTTAGAACAGAAGGAACTAAAACATGTTTTAATCATTCGAGATTAATTTTGAAAAAAAAAAAAAAAAAAAAAACAACCAGCGAAGCAGGTACTAGTTAATGGATCTATAAGTAAAGGATAGCTTAATTTTAGGGGGGCATAACTTTCAGTGGGTCTCAGTAGAAGATTATTCCAAAAAACACAACATACATTATTTAAAGAAAGAGTCAAGTAAAAAAATAATTTATGCAAACATTTATGAATTATGTTTAAATAACATACATTTAAAGCAGCAGCTATTTCATCCCAATTGCGTTCTTTATACTCTTCAGCAAGATCTATCAACTTAGCGTCTTCTTCTTCAGAAAACATATCTTTATTAATGTGAAAACCAAGTACATTGTTCCACATATTTTCGCACTCTTCGGGAGTTCTGATTCCTTCCATCTGAAATGATATCAACAGAAATTCTATAATTATTTATACAATTATAAAGAAAATGAGAAAGTAAATCTTTCATTATAAAATATATAGGCAAAAGTTAGGCTGAATATTCACAGCACAGAAATAAAAAAGCATTATTTACATATTTCTAAAATGAAATGATACATAAAAATAATAAATTGAAGCAATTTATTAAAAATATGACAATGATGACAATAAATGGTTATACTAACATTTGTTGCTGAAACAGTCATCCAATCTATATTTCCACTCAGCATTGACAAAAGTTCAATTAGAGATTTTTCACTGTAATAAGAATTAAAAAATTCACATTACAAATTTTTATTGCAGACAAAATCAATTACATAAAACAAAATAAAAATATATAACAGGATAAGTCATACTTACTTTGTCAGTTTTATTTTCTGCTCACAAATGTATAACTCCTGTTTTAGTTCTTCTATGTCTTCCTCTGTCGCATTTTTGTCCTTCAACTTCCTTTTTATATAATCTTTACTGTAACAGAAAAATAGCTCTTATAGTTGCAATTATTTTACATTTTATTATATTTTATTTATTACTGCTTTTTAAATAAATCTATTTTTTATCCCATATTAAAACTCAAAACTTCACATAACAATTACGCTTCACATAATTATGCGTCATAATTGGTTTTCTATGTGTTTTCCAAGACTTTGCATATTTTGCTACAATTGCATATGAGATAGCTTCAAAGCTTGCATATTTTTGTTTTGTATATCAACACAGAATGTTTGGATCATTTTAATTACTGATATACACGTTATAATATTACACTAGGGAAGGGCATCGAATGCTGCAAAAATTAGCTGTGCTGAGAAAACATTCATTTGATGTCATCAAGCAGACATTGATAATTTCTATATTTGAAATGAACATATTGACAGCCACTATACTATATACCCTAAAATAGCTCTCCTGAAGATCTTGGCTGTCAAAAACTATGGCCAAAAGTAGGCAAACTGGAATCTTTCATTGTTATTAAAATTTATATAGTTTGTTTACATGTATTGCTGTATTCTGTTTCACAATTCCTTTGTCAAGAGTTTTGTTTAAAATAGTGTAAATAAAGTATTATCTTTTGTTTAAAAACAAGCCTTTTAGGTAGATTTCGTAAGAAATACTACCTATTACATTCTCCCCTATGTTGGAATTTCTGGAAAATTTTTGCAGATCTACACCAATCATGACTCCCAGAACCCAAAACCATCTATCTATCTATATCACTTTTTTTTTATGGGACTAGGACTCATTTTACTGCAGCGGCAAACTTCGGACAGTATTTTAGTATAAAAAGTTTCACCTTTCTTAAATGCAGAATTAAAAAAAAAAAAAAAAAAAATTAAATAAGGCAAAAATACTCTTATAAAATGCCTGTGGAACTTTGCCCCTACATTAATCAGCTCTGGTCAAGACTGAAAATATTTTGAACATCACCCCTTCCCTCCTCCCTGTACACTCACAGAAAAACACAAATGCATTAAATTTTATATGTGGTAAAACTTAATTATGTCAAAACTCTGCAAAAACTGCATGTAAAATATGCATGTAAATTGCAATCGAAAAGTTAAATTTGAAGCTATTATATAGAAACAGCAGTTGAAATCTAATAAATCTCCAAAATTTATTTTGAACACACAAAAAGATCTATCAGATGAATCCAAATAACATATATTATGTTGGTATGTCATTTTAAGACGATATCCAAAATATTTTATGCCAACTCAAACACATATTACATCAAAATATGGATGAAAAGATGTTTAATTTTGGTTTTATATCTATTCCTGCCGATCCAAAAAAAAAAGAGGCAAAAATTTTACAATTTAAGCATCATTTGGGGTCTCCTCCAGAACTCGAAAAATTACGGGAACTGCAAGAAAAATAAAACTGAAAATTTTACTATTTTAGCATTAATTCTGTTCTCACGGCTTTGTGAAAAAGGGACAAAAATTTTACATTTTCAGCATTATTAATTGTGAAATTTTCGGCCCTGCAGACCCGAAAAATCCAAATATTGAAATCTAAAGTAGTAAATAAAATTGAAATTTTACTATTTCGACTTGGAAAAAAAAAATGCAAAATGTTACAATTTTGGAGTTATTGTGTGTTTTCCAGACATGAAAAATTCCGATGTAAGGAAAGAAAAATAAAGATGAAAATTTTACATTCCCTGCATTAATTTTATAATTTTGGCTTTATTTCAGGCCTGCAAGACTTGAATATCAAAAGACTCAGGGAAAAAAAAAATCAATTTTTTTAGGGTATGCACATGAAAAAAGGGGGAAAAATTTACAATTTCAGCATTACTCTTGGTCCCACAGATCTGAAGAATGTGAGAGAAAATAAGGCAGAAAAATAATAAAATAAAGCAAAAAGGCAAAAAATTTTCTATTACAATGATATTTTGGATTCTGTAGACTCCAAAAAGAGCAGAAGTTTCCAATTTCCTCGGGTTTCGTAAACCCCCAAAAAAACAAGAGAAAGGACTATATACTAAATATAAAATATAAACTAAATATTTCAATTAAAAACAGCTTTCATATATGCTGTATACTGGACAGTATATTGGGCCTGTTTAACCTGGGTTTCTTTGTATATATAGTCCAAATATAAAAATAATAATTCAGTTTATAAATTTAAAATTACATAGAATTGGTATAATTTCACTTCAAACCGTCTAAAAAACAAGCTGGAGTCAGAGTCGGACTGTTTTTTAGTGACTCCGACTCCACAGCCCTGGATGGACAGTATAGACTGGAGAGGAAGAAAAAAAAAATCCATTCATAATAAGAGAAACTATAGAGATTGTAACACGCAAAATAATATATGTAACGGTGCAGCATCATTTAACTTACAGTAATTGTGGCTCAAGTTACTCCATAGTTAAAAATATGGAAATAAACAACCAAGTAAAAATGAAAAAATAATGTGCGTAATTTATAAAAGTACATGAAAGATTAAAATGAGAGCGTTTCAAGTTTCAAATAATAACTTCAAAAACAGTGCAATTATAGAACATTCTTATTTGTTTTGATAATGGCTCGAATAGAGCCGAAATATATCAACAGACTAATAAAAGTTATTTTACTATTTATAATGTTTTTATTTTACACTCTTTAGCAATTACAAGAAGTATAAACAAGGTGTTAGAATTTGTTATATTTTTTTAAAAAACAGGTTTTAAACTAAGAAATTAGGATTGAAAGTTAGATACGCATTTAAGTTAGTTGATTGAAAGTTAATATAATACAGACGAAAAATCACAAACGTAATACAGTAGAAGACCAGTAATCCGCACAACTTGGTTTCAAGCATTTTGCAGATTTGAGACTTTTTGCAGATTACAGGTCATGTCTATTTAATCTTTGTTTAAATTTTTTTTAATTTATACTCTGTACAAATTTAGATTGTTAATGCTTAAAAATAAACAAATTCCACACTTAAAGATATAAGGTAAGGATTATTTCAAAAATAATTTATCTATTTTTACATGTGTTAAATCTATCATCAATAGTTGTAATTAAAACATTTGGTTTAAGTTTTTGTATTGTATCTCGCAGTCTATAAATGACCATAATTGTCTGCTGAATCACAAAAGTTTCTTTTTAGAAATTTCGATATCCTTGACAAATTATTCTAAAAAGTATATATCAAAGACATAAGACAAATAAATTTATAAAAAGAAATATATATATATTTCCATATTATTGATTAATTAAATAAAATATTTTTATATGTACTATCATTTTAAACTACAACAAGTAGTATTAAATGATATATATATATTAGAAGTCAAATTAAAATTGGATGGAAATTTTATAAAAAAATTTGCTATTAGTAAATTGTTTTTAAGAATTTTTTTTTTTTTTTTTTTTTTTTTTTTTTTACATTATCATACGCTGTGCGGATTACAGGCGTTTGCGAATTAGAGGTACTCTACTGTATTTAAAAAACAACTTTTTCTAGCTTTTAAATTTTCACAGCATGATTATATTTGTTTACAATTTACTCTAATTGAAATATCAAACTCAACAGGACATGACATCATCATTAACATATTCAGAGACTTAGAAATTAATATCAAATTATTAGCCATCAAAATTGAATCTTATACTTTTCAAAGAATGAAATAAAACTTATTCCAATATCATTAAATTACAATATAGATAATAAATTTTTAATTTTACTATCTATCTTTTTTTTTTTTTTTTTTTTTTAGTTACACATTTTCTTACAGCAGTTAATAATTTTGAAATATACCAAGCTACTAATTAAATGAATTATGAGTAAATTGAATCAGTTGTATTATTAATAACTAAATTATTATCTAAGGAAACTTTTTGTTGTTGTTAATTAGAATTTACTATGGTAGTGAATTCAATTCTGATATACTACAGTTATTAAACAGGGTGTAGCAACAACAAGAATAAAAAATAATAATAGTAATAATATAATTACTCTCTCTTAAGAGGCTGCAAAGCAGCCAAAAGAGCATATGCAGTAATTCCATCCAAGAGTTTTTTATGCTCAGCTGGGGTCCCTAAAATGTAAAGAAAAGTATAAGTTACACAAAACATTATTTTTTTATGCATTTAAGATAATTTTTTTAAACATATATACCCTAAAAATTTTAACAAAGTATTAACATTAAATTTGGAAAAACAGTGAAATGTTTACATGGAAGCAGTCCAATCAAAGGGCTGTAACGAATGGTAATCGGTTAGTACTATGATTTAAAAAATTTAAAAAAATCTTATAAAATTACTATTAATAAAGGAGAGATTTCACTTTTTTAGGTCCAAAAATTAATAAAAATTAGATATTTGTTTTTTCACATTCTTTTTCCTCTCTGAAGTGGGTAGAATATGTATCTGAAATTAATCGTTGCAGATATTTCAGGGATTACTAAAATTATTTACAAAGTTATGATCCTAGTATTATTCATAAAGTATGAATTTAAACTTGTTTTTCAGCATGCAGGACAGCCAACTTTTTCTATTTGAACTTTGAAGGGCACACATATTTTGTGTAAAGTATCATCATAATATAAAGCTCAGACCAAAGTCTGTATACTTCTTTATGCAACTTGAAACTGTTAGTAATCTTGAACCTTTAAAAATGACAGGTAGGACTTGATGGAAATCACCAACCAATAAGATAATTTCATTCATTTATTTATTAGTATAGATTATTATTATTTATTTACTATTATTTAATATACATTATAAATCACAAATATGTGCATATGTAACATTTATGTTATAACAATGCAGACAATGGGGTTAAACTGCATAAGATAAGACAATGGAGCTAATGTTTTAATTAATGACAAAATGGTGCGTTTTTTGGTTTGATTTTGCACTTTATTTTCTTTCCTTTTTAGAAAGTAGCTAGTTTCTGTCCGATTTTTACAAAAAATGCCTTTTTGGATGCAGAAAATTTTTCTACATATGTGTGGTGAGTTTTAAATCGATACCCCAAATACTTTTCTTAATATTCAGAAATTAGTGAAAACAAACCACTTGTTGCCATCGACCAAAGAGAAATAATCGCTTTTTCGTCGCTATGTTCCTTAGCGTTTTATATATAGAGATAAAATAAATAATTGTAAGACATGCGAGATATCAACTTACATGGTCTAGGAGGAGCCAAATATGCATTAACATCATGACTTCTCATTTTGATAATGGTGTCTTCATTGGGAGGAGGTACCTATAAAATTTAAACAAAAGATAAAAATTTCAAATTTAAAGAAATGTAATAAAATTCACGTGAAAATAAAAAATAATTCTTACCATTTTCTTCAGATCTCTGAAATAAGGAGCGGCAAATATTGAAATTGCTCTGATCTGTGTTAAAGGCCTAGATCTGTCCTGCTGTTGGTCTTCAGTTATGATTCTTTGCAGAATTGCCTAAGTATGCATTGAAAAGTAAATATATTTTTTATATAAGATAGTACACTCAAAAAACAAGGAACAAAAATGCAAGAGTTTCAATGATTTTGATAATTTTAACTATAGGATGTATTAATTGTACATAATATTTAAAAAAAAAAAATTTGCACAAAATTTATTATAATTTTTATACATTGTTATAATTTTTATTTTCTCAAATAAATGCAAATTCCTGAATATTGTCTAGTAAATAATCTGTGTCTTGTTTTTTTGCAAAGATCATGTTTCTAAATAAATTTTTAAAAAAAAACTGTCACAGGGGGTAATAGACAATTTTTGTCCAGGAAACCAGGATCACAACACACTTATTCAATCAAAAATAAAGTGCATCTCACTCCAGGTCAAATTTGAATTTTCATTTGTTACTTTAATAATATTGAAGATATTGTAACTATATTTTCAACATAGTTACTTTGATTTCTGTGAATCACAAGAAGTACTAGAAATTGCCACCATTCATATCTAAATAAAACTGAGCTGGATATTTGTTTATTCAGAATTCAGCTGACAGTACTAACTGTGTCACTGGCCAAAATTCTGTAACTTCCAATAATATCATATTTGCTGCAAGCAAAATTAATAAGATTCAAATCTCACTAAAATATCTTCATTGTTGTTAAAGTTGTTAATGAAAATTCAGTTTCAGCTTGTGGTGACACACCCTGTGTTTTTGATTGAATGTATTGTATTTTTGATCGCATAAAGTGGATTGAGATAATGTTCCTTGCTCAAAAAATGTTTGCTTTGACCACATTATCTACGTAGAAAGTTTGTTCCGAGATGTATGAACACCCTGTATGTTAACAACCTCTGAATATAATCACCCATTCCAGACACATGCTCTCTGGTTCATTTAAAAACTTCCTTGCCAAATCAAAATGAGCAGGAAAGTTATTCTTGCTGATTTGCCACCATTTTAATATATTGTATTGTTTTATTTTAGTCCCTTCCTGACAAACACTATATCACTGTAAAATGTTTCTTCTAATTCATTAAAAAATTTTCTTTGATTTTATACTATTTGTTTTAGAATATTAAAACATTTTATAAATTTATTTGAATTCACAGAAGCAGCTACTAAGTTTTAAGCTTTATTAATTTTAAAAAGTTTTAACACTAACCTTTTTTTAAGTTATAACTCAAAGCACAGATTTTTTTTGTGTGTGTAAAGTAGGAGTGCACAACCTTTTTCAGCGAAGGGCCACTAACAAAAGTGACCGGATTGTCGAGGGTCACCATCAGTAGAATTTTGTGACGGGGGTATGTAAGTCTGCAATCAGATTTTTTAAAAACACAAAATTTTTTTTAGCCTCCTAGGTTCCTTCCTTCCCAGTCAACGTATTCAGTTCTGTCTGCAAGGATATATCAACAGTTTATGTTTGTATTTATACAAGAGATATAGCTGAGATTATTTTCAAAGAGTGAAAATATTCCTTGACTTTATTTGAAGGAGTAAATTTAGCTTTAAAGATTGCCAGTGCTGAAAAAAAAAATCTGCTTTCATGAATGAAGGTGGAGAGGAGTAGAAACATATATTATTCTAAATTGTACTTCTTAACATATTCAGCCATAAAATGTGGATATCAAGTAGGGATGCACAACCTTTATAAGAGGAGGGCCAGTCACAAAAATAACTCGATTGTCGAGACCCAACATTCGTAGGGTGGACAAAATTTTGTTTTAGGGAAGGAGGGGGAGGATCGCCCTAAAAGTTCATAAAAAAGCTAATTTTAAAAGGAGGGTTAGCTTCCTATACGCAACCATCTCCTTAGTCAGCATAACCCAGTTCAGTTGGCAAGGATGGAAAATACTTGCATTTTTTTTTCCATGCGCGATTGACAATATTCGTAGTTTATTCCTATTGATTGACAAAATTCACGATTTTTATGCGCCCATTTGGCGAAATTCATGATTTTTACGCGACCATTTGGCGAAATTTACGATTTGTACGCACCCGATCGGCAAAATTCTGGATTTTTACGTACCTAACCGGCAAAATTGGTGATTTTTACGCGCCCGATCGGCGAAATTTGTCATTTTTTTTTTTGCACCTGATTGGCAAAATTCACAATTGATACTCACTTGATCGGCAAAATTTGCGATTTTTACTTGTCCGAACGGCAAAATTCATGATTTTTACGCGCCCGATAGGCGAAATTCATGATTTTTACACACCTAATCGGCGATTTTTACGTAGACGATCGGCGAAATTTATAATTCACTAGCACCCGATCGGCAAAATTCGCGATTTATACGCACACGATCGGCAAAATTCATGATTTTTACGCACCCGATAGGCGAAATTCGTGATTTTTACGCACCTAATCGGCGAAATTTGCGATTTTTACGTAGACGATCGGCGAAATTTATAATTCACTTGCACCCGATCGGCAAAATTCGCAATTTATACGCACACGATCGGCAAAATTCGCAATTTTTATGCGCCCGATTGGCAAAATTCGCGATTTATATGCACTTGATCGACAAAATTCGCGATTTATACGCACCCTGTCAGCAAAATTCGCGATTTTTAAGGGTCCGATAGGCAAAATTCACAATTTTTACGCAGGCGATCAGCGAAATTTACGATTTATACGCACCTGATCGGCAAAATTAACGATTTTTATGCACTCGATGGGCAAAATTCGCGATTTTTACGCATACGATCAGCAAAATATACGATTTATACGCACCTGATCGGCAAAATTCGTGATTTACACGGGTCCGATCGGCAAAACTCACGATTTTTACGCAGGCGATCGGCGAAATTTACGATTTATACATACCCGATCGGCAAAATTTACGATTTTTATGCACTCGATGGGCAAAATTCACGATTATTACGCGTCCGATCGGCGAAATCTGGCTAAATTCGCGATTTTTACGCATATGATCGGCGAAATATACGATTTATACGCACCTGATCGGCAAAATTCGCAATTTATATGCACCCTGTCGGCAAAATTCACGATTTTTACGGGTCCGATCGGCAAAATTAACGATTTTTATGCAGGTGATCGGCGAAATTTACGATTTATATGCACCCAATCGGCAAAATTTGCGATTTTTACACACTCGATGGGTAAAATTCGCGGTTATTAGCGAAATCTGGCAAAATTCACAATTTTTATGCATATGATCGGCGAAATATGCGATTTATACGCACCTGATCGGCAAAATTCGCGATTTTTACGGGTCCGATCGGCAAAATTAACGATTTTTACGCAAGCGATCGGCAAAATTTACGATTTATACGCACCCGATTGGCAAAATTTACGATTTTTACGCACCCGATGGGCGAAATTCGCGAATATTACGCGTCTGATCGGCGAAATCTGGCAAAATTTGCGATTTTTATGTACCCAATTGGCGAAAATAGCGATTTTTTCTCGTCCGATCGACGAAATTGATCCGCGGGCCACAGGTTGTGCACCCCTAAAGGTTTCTTGTAAAAAGGTCTAGTTCATAAAATGGTAGTATCTGTGTTAAATATTATGTAAAATTGTTTTATAATATAACTTTTAATACTTTTAAACTCTGAAATATAAAAATATTTGGCCAGCTGAATATTCGGCCGAATAGTTAGTATCCGGTTAGCCGAATATTCGGTATTCGGCCTCACTGTTACTATTCGGCTTACCTGTGGGCCGAATATTCTGGATTCAGTATTCGGCCAAAATCACTATTAGACAGTCAGAAATTATTATTACCAAGCTTTTATGTTCTAACTTTTGAGCATTTTTTCCTTTTGTAATACATGGGAAAAGGATGCACTGTTGCATGGGTACTGTTCAAGTGAAAACCCTAAGCAGCATCTTACAATACAAATGAATAATTTTCTAAAAAATCACAAATTATTAAATACACTTTTTTTTTTTTTTTTTACATTTCTTTCAAGTGGTTAAGAAAAGCAGATTGTTTGTTTGCTATAAAAGAATGTCTTAGAAGTAGGAGAATTTTATAACAAAAAAATATGCTTATAAAACTTTCAACTGGCTTTATAAATGTTTCTAGTTTTGCAGTTTTATTTGCTTGTATCCACTTCTTATAAGTTACATTTTCTATGCCATTAAGCTAAAAACTGTTCTCAAACATTTCTATTAGTTTATTAGATATCTAGGTCAATCTGTACAGCCCAAATAACAGTCGGATTTTCACATATATATTTGAGAACATCTTTGTATGTTTTCATTGGTTTCTCAGCACATATTACTTCATGTAATTTACACTGTATTAGCATTAACTGGGCATTTTGATGTGTAGTACAAACACAGACACTATAAATACCACTACTTCCGGAAAGTACACAGTTCTTTTGGTCTCAGTCTACAGAATTTGGAAAATTCTATTTTAAGTCCTGGAAAATTTTCCTTAAATAGAACAAACAATTCACTTAAATTATTGACAATAAGCCTTTTTGGATATGAATATTTTTTTTAACAGATTTGAAATCTTTTTCCCAGACATAGTTTGTCATGTCACTTTATAGAATTTTTTCACTTTGTCAGCAATTTCTGGATCTAAAGTTTTTCTCAGTTTAGGAGTAAAGATGAAAATAAGCACTCGCCATTAGGCGATTAAACTTGAAAAACTGGCAATTAAAAAATATGAAAAGAACTGTTCAAATGCAGGATTTTTCGATTTCATCTTTCCCTATTCCTTTTTTAAAAAGTTTATTCAAAACAATATAAATTAAAATATTTTTATTTAGTACATGAATTACTTCTTTCCTGTAAACTCATTATATATATTTTTTTAATTAAATATTCAATGACATAAATGTACTTTCTGAGGAATTATTTTTACTAGCCAGTAACTGGCTACTAGAAAAAAAAAAAAAAAATCAACCTACCGGCCAGTAGCTACTAAGCAAAATTCCTTACTTTCACCGGCCAGTTGCTACTAAGCAAAATTCCTTATTTTCATCTTTAATCAGAAGATGACATGACTCCTTTCTCTGTTACTATTTTTTTTTGCTTTAAAAGCCATAAAATTAGATACATCAAATTCATCTTGAATCTTTAGCAAAACCCAACTTTTGGGTAAAGTTTTAAGAATGATCATCTTTTGACTTTTGTCATTTGTTGAATGAAACTTTCCTTTCTGATTTTGAAATATTGGAGCTGTTCTTTTCAGCACTTGTACCAGGGCTCATATTGAGTAAATTTTTTCCCAAAGCTCCAGTTCTTAATTTTAATTTTGCTTCAGGGTAGTTTTTTTTCTTGCAAATGTTTCCTTTTTACTAGAGTTTCACTCAAAGTCAGCAAAGTTTTATTTAAAGCATCAAAAGCTTCTTTTTTTTTTCTAGGGTTGTAATTTTAGATTCAAAAACATCTTTCTTATGTAGTTGCAATTTTAATTTCTTCAGGTACCAAACCATCTGAAGTGCACTCTGGTTCTACGGGTTGCATCAATAATTTACGGCAGCTATTGCAAATTTTAACACCAGTTTCTAAAATATTGAATTTCTGCAATAAATTTTTACTAACGAACATTAAGCCATTTTTATGGTAATTATGATCTTCTTTCTTAAAAAGATTACAACAATACATTTTCTTTTTTGATGTAGATGCTTCCATGTTCTGTAAAAATATTTTTTACAATTTTACTTTCAACACACAAAGAAAAAAAAAGGGGGTAGGCTTTAGCTGTATTTGCTAATAAAATTGAAACTCGTCAGAGTGTATATAAATAGATAGTACTAATAATTTAAAACAACAAACAAAAATAATTATTTTTTGACTTATACCAAACTTATTTGTACTGCAAGAAAAGTTTTAAAATCATGAGATAAAAATGTTCTCAAGAATGGATGCAGTTGCAGATATAGTTACAGTTAACCAATAAAAGGGGAAAAAAATAAGCCAGTGAGTATGTGTATTCATTTTTTGTTCTCCGTAAACTTAAAATATTTTTGTTCCATCACTATGGACCATATATTGGTATTAATATAATAATAAATATCAGAAAGAGAAAAGTAATTAGAATTTATGACTTAAAATGTAATCAATTTCTTATTTTGACTTAATTTGAATTTGTGACCTGATGCTAATAACTGTCAAATGGGAAGAAAGTGGATTAGAATTTTGTGGCTTCAAGTAATCATCTACTATAAACATACCAATCAACTCATATTTTGGCAAACTAACTTCAAAAAATTAATCATCATTAAAATGTTTATGATGGGTAATTTCTTTTCTTATCATTTCATATCAACTCACTGTTGTTTTTATCAATACTTTGCCCACCCCCCTCCAAGGGGGTACTTTTGTAATTTTGCACACACCCCTCATGTGATTATCATTGGAAAGGTCTGTGACCGCTAAATCAAATTATGCATCTCCGGTGTCCATCCTCCCACTTTGCCTCACCAAGGGGGGTACTTTTCTAAATTTTGCACACACCCCTTATGTAATATATTGTTGGAAAGGTCTGTGACTGCTTAATCATATTATGCATCTCTGGTGTCCATCTCCCCACTTTGCCCCCAAACGCGATTCGCTTTTACCACCAGAGGTGCTTTCCTATTTCGGTTTCTATGAGTTGGATTATGACAGGGTATGGCTTATTCGACTCGACATCGATAGAGCTTACCGATTTTAGTTCATTTTTTCACTACCAGGGAGCACTTTATTATTTCTGGTTCTATGGGCTGGATCATGACGGGGTATAGCTCATTCGACTCTACATCTATGTTACGAGTTGTAATTTTCCAACTGGACAAAAAATGTCCGGGCCAGCATTCGAACCTGGGATCTCTTGGCTGAAGCTGCCATGCTCTACCAACTGAGCTATCCCAGTCGAATCTGGAAGGCATAATTCATCCAGTTAACCTTATTGATCATAGGCATCTGGTCTGATATTTTAATCAGCTCAACAGAATAGATCGCAGGTAATGGAACTCCAGAAAACGCTGGATACGTGATTACACTAAATTAGTTTTAACACAATTATATACATCTCGACATCTATAGCCTTAACGATTTCAGTGCCTGAGGTTCATATAGAACAGATTGCATCACCTGGTGGTGGAAGGTGGAACTTGCAGCGCATGCGCAGCATGACTGCTATATGGTGCCGCAGGCAGCAGGGACCTGAGCCAGAGGTTCGTTCAGTTAGAGGTTTATACTATTCAATGTGAAAATTAAGGAATTATCCAGTGTATGCGTAGCATGACCGGTATACGATTCCGAAGGCAACGGGGACCCGTGTCGGAAGTTCGTTCGGTTAGAAGTTTATGCTCTTCGATGTGCAGATAAGGAGATTATCTAGTGCATGCGTAGCACGACTGGTATACGGTGCCGAAGGCAGCAGGGAGGAGCCTGAGGTTTGTTCGGTTCGAGTTTTATCTTATTCGACGAGGTTTTATACAAATGGAGAATTCAATTAGATTTGAGGCCCCAATGTAAATTAGGGGAAAGCCAGCTATTATGTCATATTAAAGTGAAACTCAAAAGCTTTTAAATTAGTCCAAATTTAGTGCTGTACCTTAATTAAGAGCTGAGTTACAAAAATTTAAAAAAACTTTAAATTTTCGGATTTTTGTAACTTTAGATGAGCTATAAATCGAAAACTGGAGGTCCAAAAAATCTGAAAAAAAATTATCACATTTTTTGTATATTCCATTAGAGTATTAAGTTTCATGGAAATTGGTGAGGGTGAGGTCAGATTTTTTTTTTTGGTTGATTTGACATGGAATGCTCCACAAAACCTGTTATATGCATTTCTATTTTTTAATTAGAATCCAACTTTGCTGACTTTACTTACCTGCTTTTCTCGATTTATATTCAGTAAACTTTGAATTTTGTCTACCTCATATTCTACTAAGCCACGAATTTTTAAATTTAAGTCAAGTGATTTCTTCATGCATTCCAATTTATCCAGAGGCTCAAGTTTTACCTATAAAGAATAAAGAGATTACAAAGCTTGTTTTAAGTAAGAAAACAAATCAAATTAATTCATAGTACTTTGATAAATTACAAGAACTGAAATTTAAAAAAAAGACTGTAAAAAAAAAGATAATAATAATAATTGATTAAAGTTAGTCTGAATGCTTTAGTACTTAATTTTATTTTTCCTGTGCTTCTGTTTGCTTTTGAAATGACATCTTTTGTAGCATACTACAACTAAGTTGCAAGTTATTAAGCCTTGATTTAGGGTGATGCACTACATCATATGTTGTATGGAAATCAATCTGAAAAATTATTTATTAGCAGAAATTTCAGGGGAAAGGAAATTTAGATGACTGATATTTATTATTGTTACTAAAATTACATTGGTAAGAAACTATAAAAGTTTGATGCATGAGCAGGGCACAACAAGGTATGAATGAGCACAACAAGAGTGGTGCGGGCGGTGTGCTCCCCCTGTTTATGATAAGGATAAGGTATGATAAGGTGGACAACATTCTTTCTTTTCTTTACTAATAAACACAACAAATAATAATTTCAAACGTACTTCACACCCGTTTTCTCCAACAGTGGATTATGTGCACATATGGCAGAACAGTAGGAATGCTGAATGTAGGGATATATTCCATATTTTGCAATAATAATTTTGTATTTTTATAAAAATAGATAACACACAAAAAGAAGGATGAGACTATTTTGATGTAAAGGAATAGTTACGGGAAAAAAAAAAAATTATTGGATACATAAATTTTCGGCCCTTTTCCTAGAAGTAATAATAACTTTAACGAATTATATACGTATCATAATTAAGAAATTATAGAAAGGGGGGGGGATTCTGTTTTCACAACCCCCCCCCCCCCCTGATTCGATTTTGCTCCTTAACGAACTCGACAGAGATTTTATGCCCTTTGATTTTATGTATCAGTTTGGAAGAGATTTGTGCAGAATTATGGGAGTTATCGTGTCCATAAAAAGTGACATAGATAGATAGATAAAGTTTGGAACTGGGGGTGGTTTTAAGGTCTGGGAGTCATGATTGGCGCAGATCTGCAAAAATTTTTCAAAATTTACAACTTAGGTGAGAAGTAGAGTTGTGAGTTTTCCGGAAAATTTTGAAACCGAAAAATTTCTGGGAAATTTTCCGTAAAATTTTCTAAGCATTAATAAAGTAATCATTAATAAAGTATTGTAAAAATAAACTTTCGTTCATTAGAGGCTACAAAAGTAAATAAAACTGGAGTATTTTCATCAACTTCGGATGTGATATCCTTTTGAGTTTTCCCCTTCCAACAAAAAACTATAAGCTTAATTAATAAAGTACATAAATCGTGATTTATAAATTTATAAATTTTTATTCATGCATAAAAGCTGAAAAGTTAATATAATAATTATTTAATAACATAACTATTATGCATATATAATGTTTCAGTAATTAATTAAAAAATATTATATTGGACAAAATGTTGGATTTACTAAATTCAAATTGATCTATGAATATCTGAAATGAAAACAAAAATATGTTCTAAAATAACTGCATATTTCTCTATAACAAATAAAATTATTTTTTTATTTATTAATGATGCTGACATACTTCAGGAAAAATGTGAATTACTATAAAAATGTGTTAAAAATCAAAACAAATGACCAAAGTTTATACATTCAAGAATTTGCTGAAAAAAATCAAATATAATATGATTTTTATAGCAATTTTTTCTACAAACACTTATTAACTGTGGAAACACCAAGAATCCATGACGTTGATATCCTAACTTTCTGGGTCACTCTCAGAACTGGACAGCATAGGGTGACCTAAATGCAGGGGTCGATGCAGGTTTTTTTTTCTTGGGGCCCATTTTGTGAAAAATAAAGGTTATTTTTGTGAAAAATAACATTTTGTAACGAAAGTTGAAATCCAGTTAATCAAATTCGAATCAAGCATTTATAAACAAAAACTTTTTTAAATCATTTTGCTGAAGTTTCCTCTCTGGTGAACTTGTTTGATTACAAATTACACATTTTAAAATATCACAAAATAATAAATAGTATTGATCTTTGTGAAGGGGCCCATTTTATGAAATTGATTTTTGTGAAGGGGCCTGTTTTATTAAATAGATTTTTGTGAAGAGGCCCTAAATAGGCCCCAAATTTTGCCTGGATCGACCCCTGAAATGAGAATTGCTGCTACTAACGTAAGTGAAGATTCTGTGTCAGTGTGTTCCTTTAATAGATCAAGCTCAGAATCAGAATTTGAAAGCATAACATTGTCATTGCTTATCAAATGAAGATTTTGTGAAACCGATACCAGCTTCGCAGTGCATTTATCTGTCAATCTATTTCTCTTATTTTGTTTTTATGTTGCTAAATGCCATCCAATTGTGTTAACATGAAGCAGCTGTTGGGGGAATATTCAAAATTCTGACTGCAACCCTGTATAGTTCTCTTGTACTACAATGACCGTTCCACCCAGTTGTTGGAGATATTTTACTGGCAGCTTTCCAAATACTGTCTCTATTCCAGAGCTTTTGTTTTGTCTGGTATTTTGATATATCTGACATTACTGCAACTTAATTTACAACAGGAATGTTTTTAGCAACTTCGATTACGGTTTCAATAGCTGTCATTCAACCATCTTCTGACAAATGCTGTCCACAGTATTGCAAAAGATTCGCAGCTAAGTGCATTGAGGGAAAACAAAAATCGTATATGATACTTAAAAATGAGTTAACAGACTTTTCTTCTTTGGTCAGGGTGAAAACGACAAGTGCTCGATTATTTTCTCATCACGTTTTTAAAATATAACTGTGACTTCTGAAATAGCTGCTGCATCACCTTCTAACTTCTGTATTGCTGCTGAAATGAGTAAAGGCAGGTCATGTGCAGTCGGAACTTGCACCTGAAATTATCCAGTCATTATCCAGTATCTGCTTTCGTACATTTGGAGGCAGTGATATTGTGTTATCTATAGCTGCACATTGTGAGCATTTCCTTTGTACACAGCAAGCTGTCAAAACATCTCGTTGCTGAATCCCGTCTAGTTTTTGCTGACAAAATAAGAGAACTTTCTTCCCCTCGTTTTTCTTTCTGTATTGCCTTCAGTGTTTGATTGGCGACATGGTGATTCTTAAACAATTTGACAATTACCTTACATTTTGACAATATTGTTCGAATTGAATTCAAACTTATATCCTTTGTCAAAAGGATACCCATGAGCAAGGCAGCCAAATATTAAGTAAGCAAGGATATTTCTCCTGTAACATTTGCCAAGCTAATTTCATGTTCCTTGCATTATCATTTATAAGGGCTATTACTTTGGAAGGATCCACTCTTTCAATCTCTGTTCTCAAAATTTCTGCTATGTATTCTCCAGTATAACAAGAAGAATTTGTATTCACTGCTTTTAAGAATATTGGCTCAGGTGTTGAATACATTATGTTCATCAAATTATCGGTGGTGCCATATTCTGACCTCTGCCACTACCACATTACTTTGTTTATCAAATAACAAGATAATTGGACGATTCATTTTCTGTGAGTGCTCTTTTTTTATGAAATAGGGTGAATTGACTTGTTAGGAGTTGTACATTAAACAATATGATAAATCTTATGTAAATCAGAATGAAACTAATTTTATTCATGTGGATTACAAAGTTGGAATTATAACCTGTAGTTTTTGTTTAAATGGTACAGAAATTGACTAATAAAAGAAAATATGGAAAGTTCAAATAGGTCCCATAAAAAATTTACTAAAAAATTGCATGTTTGACACTTAAAAATTTCCTGAAAAACATAGTGGAAAATTTTCTGGAAATTTTTCCATTTTGGAAAATTTTCCTCCCCACATCACTAGTGAGAATGTAATAGGTAGTATTTCTTATGAAATCTACCTAAAAGTTGCAGAGACATGTTTAAACAAAGTTGGTGAGAGGTTAATCATATAGGTGCAGATTCACGGTCACCAGTCGCCACTACATTTTTTGCATTGGCCAATAACTTTTGACGTCTAAGTCGCCATGTGTTTTACAGAAATACCCCATTTCCACCAAACTAGATTTCCGCTTTTTAAAAAAAAATCAAACCCATCGATTCTCCTCTATAATTCCGCGATATTTACCTTTTCTTCTTTTTCTGTTGTATATAATTAAACATGGACTCCACATTTCTGCAGATATGCAAATTTCCCGTTTTCTTCTTTTACTTACCCATCATACGTAGTATAGGGTAAGTCTTGTAATCGTTTTGAAAATCGAAAAAAAATTTTTGACGGATTTACACGTTTCAGACACTGGAGATTCCGAAAAACATATTTTTAGAAAAAAAAATTTGCCGTCCGTCTGTGTGTCTGTAAACGCTCTATCTCCCGAAAAAATTGAGATAGAGACTTGCAATTTGGTATGTACTTAGTATGTAATAATGGGAAGAAGCCTATTTCATTTCAATAACCTCGATTAACCGGAACAATTTTTTTCGGACTCTCGAAATATTCGTTCTGATGAAATGTATATAAAAAATTTCGAAATTGTTTATTTTAAGAAATGAATATAAAAGACAATAAAAAAACATAAATTTTGCATAAAGCATGAAGTCGATCGGATAATGAGTTGTCGAGATATTTGGAATCCTATTTACCACACTCTTCGATTTTTCATGACCCTGTATTTCATCCAAATTTCACTTCAAAGATATATTTTAATTGGAAATTTGACGCTTAATCAGATGCAATAAACTGCTAGTTAATAGGATTATTATTTTTGGAGTTATAAGGATGTTTCTTTCAAGCAATTCAGTAATCGAGCCTTTAAAGTTTGTGACGTCATCAAGTCACGATTTTATTTGAATTGCAATGCATTTTATAAGTAGTTTACACATTTTTATTTTAATATTTTACATTATGCATATCCATGATGGGTAAGTATTACGGTGGCCCCCAACGACTAGTTTTATACTTCCTGAAAAATACCTTAAAATTTTACATTGTGAATTACAGAATAAAACTTGGAAAAGGCAGATTCAATGAGCATTAAAACAGCTCAGATGAATGTAGCTCTGTATTGGCATGGATGGAAAACATTTTAAACAAGCTTTGTAATATGTTGCATAAAGTTATTTATACACAATTTACATACTTTTGTACCAATAAATAGCACAATTATTATTTATGTAATCAGCTTTCTTTTGTAATTTGTGTAAAATCTCTGAAACACAATCATTCGACATGATTTTTCCCCTTTGCGGACTCATATCTAGGCATGCATCAAAAAGTGGTTAAGTCAGCATTTATGTATTTTCATATTTCTGCAACTTTTTATGATAAAATGCTGAAATTTTGTACATGACCTGATTAATGTTTGGGGCACATTTTACTCACTGGGAAATTATTTGTACGGTGGCTGTATAAAAATTTAAATTTTGTATTTCTTTAAATTTAATCCCCTTAAAATTTTAATCGATTTCATAAAATTCTGTACCTTTTTTTGTAACTTTGTAATTTATAATGTAGGTCTATTGTCTATGATCAATATTTGATGAATAAGAGCCAAGGTCAATGTTTTTGAACACCCTGTATATGCACCGCTCTAACATTATTATAAATAAAACACAGCTTTGCAGTTTTCACACAAAGTCTATTACTAAATTTATTACGAATGTATATAAATTTGCAGATTTAATCTAACAGCTTGAAATGAAATGCTAGGCTTTAAAGAAATTGCTTAAACTTAATTTGTCTCTAGATTTAGTGTATTTATTACATATCTTATCATTATACTTTCTGTGTAAATGCAAATTTTGCTTATTTAATAGGTTGCTATAATTTCTACGATAATGATCTGCTTGGTCCAGCATTGTTGGGTAGCAGATAAATTTTGGTTGGCTGAAAATTAACACAAAAAATTCTGCTACTAGGGACATATAATGAAAAATTAGAATCAACTGTGAAGAAAATAAAGAAAATTTTTTTTTTTTACTTTATCAGATGCTAATTCCTCAAATCCAATAGAAGGAGATTTTGAAACTTACCCTAACACTGCTTTGGGATGACTGAGAATGTTTAGTTTTCTGTGAGAGTTGGGATGACTGAGAATGTTTAGTTGCCTGTGAGAGTTGGGATGATTCTGTAAAATAAAAAGGGGGAAAAATAATATTAACATGTGTTACTGTTATTACAGATGATTAAGCAAGCATCAAATTTAACAAACAGATTGTTTTATTCATCATCAATAACTGAAAACGTAATATTCCAAATTTAAAACTCTAAAATTAAATTGTTACGGTTCTCTTTTTAGTCCTTTTTCTTTCGGAAGTTTAATACTGATTAGTCAGGCACAGATGAATCTTCAATCACCACTTACACTTAAAGGTGAAAATAAGCACTCGCCAGTCACCACTCGTCGATGAAACTTGAAAAACTGGCGATTAAAAATATGGAAAGAACCGGCCAAATGCAGTATTTTCCAATTTCCCTTAAAATTCACGATTTTTCCGCACCTGATAGCCGAAATTTATGATTTTTTTTGTGTCCGATCGACGAACTTCGTAATTTTTCCGCACCCGATCGCCGAAATTTGTGCTTTTTACGCACTCGATCGCCGAAATTCATGATTTTTCTGCACCCGATCGGCAAAATTTTTTTTTTATTTTTTTTTTTTGTGTGTGTGTCCGAACGACAAACTTCGTAATTTTTCCGCACCCGATCGCAGAAATTTGTGCTTTTTACGCACTCGATCGCCAAAATTTGTGATTTTTTTGTGTCCCGATCGACGAACTTCGTAATTTTTCCGCACCCGACCGCCGGAATTTTTTATTTTTTCGTGTCCGATCGACGAATTTCGCAATTTTTCCGCACCCGATCGCCGGAATTTTTTATTTTTTTGTGTCCGATCGACGAATTTCGTAATTTTTCCGCACCCGATCGCCGGAATTTTTTATTTTTTTGTGTCCGATCGACAAATTTCGTAATTTTTCCGCACCCGATCGCCGAAATTTGTGCTTTTTACGCTCCTGGATGATGGAAATTCATGATTTTTACGCTCCCGAATAGTGAAAATTCATGATTTCTACGCTCCTAAATGACGAAATTTGCAATTTTTTCTGGACTAATTGACGAAATACACATTTTCTGAATTTCTGAAGACGTTAGCCGCTTTTGGTCCGCTGTCTAGAGGTTGTGCACGTGTAATGTATATCATGTTGAGAGTAATTACTTAGTGTATAAACATATCTATTTTATTTTTGTCAGATCTTAATTCTAGACAAATAATGTTTTTGAAAAAGGTACTTATGTAGTTAGCTACACAAGTACCTAAGCTTAGTGAGACTTATGTAGTTAACTACATAAGCATGTTGTATATAACTTTGCTGTTAACTTATTTTAAAACTTAAAATAGATTGGAAATTAGTATTTCAAGTTTATTCAAAGCAATATAAATTAAATATTTTTATTTAGTACATAAATTACTTTACTGAAAATTAATTATATATATTTTAAATTAAATATTCAACGACATAAATGTATTTACTGGCTACTAAAGAAATTATTCTCACTCGCCACTCACTGGCTACTAAAAAAAAAATCAACCTACCGGCCAGTGGCCACTAAGCAAAATTCCTTATTTTCACCTTTACTTACAATGTAAAAGTTCTTGTCAAACTACACAAACATTTCTAAAATCCAATGTTTATGTATCCTAACAGAATTACAGTATGCTTTTAATTATAAAGAAAATGATAGGCTTGTCGACAACGGAAAAATAAATCATAAAACAATTTTCAGTAAAACACATTTTGCCTAAATCAGAGAACACTCAGAAAATAACAAAAATGAAAATATTATATGTTAAAGGAAAATTTACGACATTTGTCACAACATTTATGCGTAAATTTTATTAATTATATTCTATTGAATTTAAAATAAATACATTGACAAATTTCTTATGTTAAAATGTTTTATAGTATTTTCTGTAATAAACATATTGCATTTTCATAGTTGAGTTGAAGAAAACTGACTACTTGTTAACATGTACAGTTTTATAGGTACTACATTAACATTATTTCATCAAATGCAGAGTTTGGTTTTCATGTATTCTAATCAGAAACAAATAACGTGAATATCAAATAGTTAACTAACATTTTTATATGCACAAAAAACCATAACTTGGATCAAATTCAATAGCAAGATATTTTTTTAATTAACATAATATAGTACAATAGAACCTTGATCCATCATTCCCGCATCTTTCGTTATCCCGTATGTATCGTCTAGTTTTAAAGGTCCCATCCCGAATACTATTTAAATGATGTCAATTATACCAGCTTAGGTCGTTTTTGAAACAAGCAGATTCCCGCATCTATTGTTCAAAAATTTTATCAAAAAAATGGAGAATTTATCCCATTGTATTAATGTTTAAAAAAAAAAATTCTTCCAATTGTGACCTTAGATACACTTGCGAGAGCGATTCCATTGCAGAATGGTGATCTTTAAATGCAATCCCCAAACGGGCGATAAACGTGCCATTCGGCAACCCTCCAGTGTACAGGTGGAAGGAAAAAAAATGTAAAATGATGAGCAGTGAATTGTCTTTATAAAAATTAGAATAAGAACTTAGTTTTAGTTAACGACGTGGCTTCGGATATCTGTATTTATTAAAGTTATCACCGTAAGATCGAGAGAGGGGGAGGGGGGGGGGGGGGTGAAGGCCTTTCAATTAATGAAATTAAGGAGGACAGTAGATCCTTCGTGTGTTTTTTGAAAAATGTTGAAAGAGTGAATGATTGACAGAGAGGGCGGGGATTAGCTGCAAACGTCATAGCTTCTAGAAGTTAAGACATTCTATTCTCACTTTACCTTAGGCTCTCATTTCAGTTTTGGCTGTGATTGGCTATTGTTGTGTGTCTATTGTTTTCATTATTTTTCACTTGTTTGTGACTATCATGGCTAAACAAATTCGTACTTTAGAGGAAAGAATTCATATCATTGAAGAAGTAGAAAAACGAGTTCAAATTGTAAAACGTTTAAATTTACCACCTTCAACATTGAATTATCTATAATTTCAAAAAAAGCCGAAATTAGAAAGCAGTTTGATAAGTATGGTATTTCGGCGAAAAAACGAAAAACTGGTCGACAATCAATATACAGAGAAACTGTATTGTACGACTGGTATCGTCAAGCTTGAGGATCACAAATTCCAATAGATGGAACAATTCTGTGTGTGCGTGTGGGGGGGGGGGGGGGGGGGGGGGGGGAGCCCTAGAAATTGCTACTTTAAAAGGTATTGAAAATGTCACAGCCTATAATGGATGGATTTCACGCTTTAAAGAGCGACATGGATTAAAATTAAAGAAATTTTTTGGTCTGCTGTTGATGACAGAGTGGTTCAAGATTTGTTTTCCAAATTACCGGATTGAAGGATATAACTCTCGGGACATTTACAACGCGGATGAAACGGGGCTTTTTTATAGATGTTTGCCGGACCGTACTCTGGCACTAAAAGGAGAGGCTTGTCATGGAGGCAAAAGTTCTGAAGAAAGACTGACTGTTTTGTTTTGCACAAATAGTGATGGAAGCGATAAAAAAAAATGCCGACTGTAATCGGAAAGCCAGAAAAGCCAAGATAACGCATAAATATAAGAAAATATAAGAAAACGCATAAATATATATAATTTCATAATTGAGGTAACTAAATATATAAACAGAAACAATAATAGTCAGTTTTAAAAAGATGACATAGCTAGCCATACATTAATTCATAAATTAGGACATCAGGGCTGCCAGGAACTTTGGTCTAAAATAGTAGGTAATTAGGGACCTAATGATTAAAAATTGGGGACTTTTTAGGGACCGAAAGCCTGAAATAGGGACTTTTTGGGGACCCAAAAAATAAAAACAATATTTATGCAAATCACATACTATATTAAATACCAAGTGAACCAAAGCTTGTTAAAACTTTAAAAATTCATAAAAAGTGAAGAAATTATGATATAGAAGTGTGGTTTGTTAGAAAGGGCTCACAAGGCAGTCTAATTTTTTTTTAGCAGCAAAAACATTTTTAGTTAAAAATGTCACTGGTAGAGGGTGCTGACGACCCGAAACACGATGAACAGGACAACAGTACACTCCATCCATTTATTCTTACAATAACAATTGTTCAACATGACCTCCAGACCACATTCTTCGTCTTCGGTCCTTTCGTAGTGTGAAATTTTAAAACACAACAGTTGCTGACTCTCCGTTCAAATAGAACAACGTCACCAACAATGTTCCATTGGGCAAATGATAACATTCTGAAAGCGAATGAGAAATCCAATTGTATCCCGGTCTTTTATTACAGGATTAATTTGCATAATTCTGCTAAATCTCTCGCATGTTAACGCCATCTACAGGTGACTTTTTTAACTAAAAAATTTTTACTGCTAAAAAAAAATCTGACTACCTTGTAAGCCCTTTCTTGCAAACCGCACTTCTTTATCAAAATTTCTTCCTTTTTTATGAATTTTTAAAGTTTTAACAAACTTTTGGGAAAAAGTACACCAAATATTTTTAACTTGTTTAATAATAAAAAATACTTAAGATTTCTCACAAATAGATCTTTAAGTTTCTTACTCGCAAAATTTGTAATTAAATTATTTTTTCTTTTATTTATGACAGTAGACAAGCTATCAGCTTCATCCTTTTTCACTTTCCGTTCCTTGTTAGCTGTTATACCATCTGTAATCAGATTTTATGTAACTTTAGCTTCAGTTAGATTTTCTTCTTCTAAAGCAATTCTCAACCTTTGGTTGCCTTCAGTAATCAATCTATCCCGATACAACTACTTCTTCACTCACATTTTTTTTTAATTTTCCAAATTTTAATTCAAGATCTATAATTACATTTTTATTTTCTTCAGCTTCTTTTTTACTTTCTTCTATCTTTACAAGAAGAAAAAGTATTCAGACCTGCCAACCTTTGAAAAGGAGAAATAGTAGCACACCAAATTCAAATTTATCTGAAGGTTGGTTGGTGGCTGTTTTTTACGCTGCAAATTTTAAGCGAGCAAATCAGGGGGTGATTCTGAGTAAAAAAAAAATACTGAAATTCACAGCAAATTTTCTGAAAAGTTACAACAGAGGGGGGGGGGGGGGGGGGGGGGGTCCACTTCCGCCACATTTTTTTGTGTCCCTTTGACAAAATTTGCGTTTTTTCACGATCTTTTAGCGAAATTTGCAGTTCTTTCAAGATTTGTTTATAAAATTTGCATTTTTTTTCGCAATGTTTTTGACGAAACTTGCCATTTTAGGCGATTTGTTGACAAAATTTGTCGTTTTTTTGCGATCTTTTGACGAAATTTGACGTTTTTCGCAATGTTTTTGACGAAATTTGACGTTTTTACGCGATTCTCTGATGAAAGTCACGTTTTTGCTGCGATCTGTTGACAAAATTTATCGTTTTTTCGCGATCCTTTGACGAAATTCGTCATTTTTCGCGATCTTTTTGAAGAAATTTGTCGTTTTTTCGCGAGCTTTTGACGAAATTTGCCGTTTTTCGCAATGTTTTTGACAAAATTTGCCGTTTTTTCGCAATGTTTTTGACGAAATTTGCCGTTTTTTCGCGATTTTCTGACGAAAGTCACGTTTTTCCCGCAATTTGTTGTTTTTTCGCGATTTTTTGACGAAATTTGCCGTTTTTCGCAATGCTTATGACGAAATTTGTCGTTTATTCGCGATCTTTTGACGAAATTTGCAGTTTTTTGCAATGTTTTTGACGAAATTTGCCGTTTTTTAACGATTTTCTAACGAAAGCAGGGATGAGATTGACAAAAAAGCAAAAAAGCTGAAAACTGCGCGAACGACATTTGAGCAATAATTATGAATTTCAAGCGCAACAAATATAATTGCTATTAAAAAATATAATTTTTTAACTAAAATAAATATATATAATATAAAAAATCGTGCTTTTACAGCGATCTTTCGACTAAATTCCCGTTTTTATGGCGATCTTTCGGCTAAATTCCCGTTTTTACGGCGATCTTTCAGCTAAATTCGCGTTTTTTACGGCGATCTTTCGGCTAAATTCGCATTTTTTACGGCGATCTTTCGGCTAAATTCGCATTTTTACGGCGATCTTTCGGCTAAATTCCCGTTTTTTACAGTGATCTTTCGGCTAAATTCGCGTTTTTACGGCGATCTTTCGGCTAAATTCGCGTTTTTACGCCGATCTTTCGGCTAAATTCCTGTTTTTACAGCGATCTTTCGGCTAAATTCACGTTTTTACGGCGATCTTTCGGCTAAATTCGCGTTTTTACGGCGATCTTTCGACGAAATGCGCGTTTCTTCGTGCGATCCTGCGACGAAATTCGCGTTTTTTTTTTTTTTTTTTTGCAGAAAATCGTAGTTTTAGACAGATTTTCGTAGCATCGTAGTTTGTGGTTCAAAATCGTAGCAACTACGATTTTTTCGTAGCAGTTGGCAGCTCTGTCTACAGTTCTAATTATGAGCAATTTCTAAATTTAAATATACTGGTGTACCTTTTCAAAAACTTTCAATCACCTAACAGTTGAATTTCAGAAAACATCTTTTCAATGGATTTTTGTCATAACAGGAAGTAACAACTAAAATTTTACGATTTCAGGTGCAAGCGTTTCGGTTTTGGCTGTGCATTGATAATGCAGTCAGAAAAGACATTGTTATACAGGGTGTTTTTTTTAAACTGACACTATTCAGAGCCGTCTGTAGCTCGTTCTAATAACTGGATTGACCCAAAATTTTGTGAATGGACTAAGAAAACCATGGGAAAAAAGATTCCAACAAAAAAAAAATTAGTTCCAATCATCATCGATAGGGGGAAATGTGGCGCTGTGGTCATTTATGCAACTGGGAATTAGCATAAAATACGGGCAAAAAATGAAAATATAAATTTTTACTTACGCAAGCGACAGTAGCGCCAATAGTTTAAGTTATAAATGCATGCAAAAAACAATTTCAGCTCAGGTTGAAAATGAATCTCACGTTACCGCAGCACGCGTTACTTGTGAAGTTCTTATATTGTAACCAGTACAATGCACAAGCCGCTCTTCGTTTACTTAGAACATGCCATAAACTGCGTAAAGGACCTTTATCCATTAATGTATTGAAAGCAATGATTCTGAAATTCGAAAAAACAGGCTCGCTAGCAGTTCGGTCAGGCAGAGGACGTAAACCGGTGGCAGAAAAAGTGATAATGGATGTTTCAACTGCGATCAACGAAAGGGAAAGTGTAAATGATGAATAAAACGTGGCATTTTATCCAAATTATTAATTTTGTCTGTTTCTGATGGGTTTTTTTCAATGTACAGCGCCACATTTCCCCCTATCGGCGGTGATTGGAACTAATTTTTTTTTTGTTGGAATCTTTTTTCCCATGGTTTTCTTAGTCCATTCACAAAATTTTGTGTCAATCCAGTTATTAGAACGAGCTACAGACGGCTCTGAATAGTGTCAGTTTAAAAAAAAACACCCTGTATATTAAGACTCTCAAATATACTTTGTAATGAATTGTTTTCCCAAATCGACAGGTATCTGAATTTGATTTTATAAAAGATTCTATTCACGCATGAACTTAATACTAAAAGGCGATAGTCCTGGGAATTGTTTAGAAATGGGCAGACTGAGAAAATGACAATTTCCAAATAATCGTACCGAAATGGAGTGACTCTGAAAACGGCCAGTTCCGAGGACTGACATGTAAATGAATGGTTGGTTATCTTAAGGTGGATTTTGAAGAAGGATCTAATTATAAGGCTTAAAATTGTGTAGCCCCTGGTGCCAAACATCAGAACTAGAATAAAGGTTCCTGCATAAAATAATTAATAGTATAAATGGAGGGTCATTCAACGATATATTTTCAAAAGGAAACTCGATTACACTAAAAAGGGAATGGGCCGCCACCCTGGTGGGCTAATCATGGGTCGCTTCCTAATCATGACTTTTCCCCCGAGACTGTCACATTTTGAAAATAGGCTTAAAGTGCAAAATTTGACAGAATATTGATTACTTAGTTTTAAAAAAAAAAGTATAAAAAACACCCTTTTTTTCTACCGCATGACTAGGAGCAAGTCTTTAAATTAAACACTCTAAAAATGAAAAACAGCAGAAGTAAATATTTTATCAATATTTTAAAGCTTAATACAAATTAACAATACAATTTTAGTCACTATATATCATGTTTTATACAATAAAACTTGTAAAAATGAGTTTTAAAAGAAAATTTCAGAGCTCATGCTAAATGACGAACCTTTAAAAATGAAAACGTGTCTAAAACAGAACATTTTTCTAAATCCTTTCGATTCCCCCTTCTCATGATTCACTACATTTTGAAAAGCATTACTAATTAAACTATATATTTTTTTAATTTGGGAAAGGGGGCGGCAGGCCTGTCAGTGCCCCTCCTCACTTGGATACGCCACTGAAACTTACTAAGATGAAATTGCACAGGACGAGAAATAATTACGCTTTACACAGGTTTTCGTTTTAGTAGGTACATTGTGACTTATTGGATTATTTTCATTGGAACCATGAAATTTTCCTTTTAAGACAGTATTCCGTTATAGACAGATTTTGTTTTGACAGATTTAACACTATTTGAAAAACTAACTAACTAAGGTCTATAAAAAGATGTGACCCCCCCCCCCCCCTAAGTCGAGGGCTGGATCCGCCCTTGCATACATTAAATTTAAAGAACAAAGGAATTCAACAACAGAGTGAAGCAGAAAAATGTAAGGAAACGCACAAAATTTATCAAAATGCCTACAAATTTTAAGACTACACAGAGACTAAAGAAAAAAATGTTACCCTTTTTTATAATAAAATTTAAAAAATATGACAAAATACCTGTTGCTTGGGATGCTGGAGAAAATGGCGGTTCATCTGGAGGTTCTTTTTTAATTTTCAGATTATACAAAGCGTTTTTAGGAGACTTCTTGTTAAACGAATTCATTTTGGAACTACTCGGATTCCAAAATTCACTTTATTAATTACAATTATATTTTACTACAATTTAAAAAGGATGTTTCCAAACACTCTATCTAATCACATCAATCAAACAAAACCTGAACAAAGCCGACTTCAAATACAATAAACATCGGCCAATACACAGTTAATGGATACAGTTAAGTTTATATTTTATTAATTTAATTCTATTTATCTGTGATTTAAAAGACAGTGCTTAGTTGTTTCTATGAATTTAATTTATTCAATAAACGATATTCATAAATTTTTTTTTTTATTCATTTTTTTTTTTTTTTTTTTTTTTTTTTTACCAAAAACTCTAGGCGGTTACAGTTTGGTTCTGTTATTCCGCTGTTTTGGGTTTGTTTATACCGTGGTCCATTATCGAAAAAATTGTTTTGGTTTAGCAATAGCATGGATTTTTACGCCAAGTCTAAAATAGTTTAAACAAATTAATCAGTAAATCATGTTGTGTTACATGAAATACCACGTTCTCGGCATAATGAATGAAAATTTGACTTTTATTTGTCAGTGAATTCTAGGCTACATCTAGAATCGTGCATAAACATTGCTTAATGAACGTTTTTTAATCTATCCAGTTCTACGTTAAACAGCTATTATCTTCTCGTTCTGCCTTAATCATGATAAGAAGCAATAGCATTCGAAAACAGTGCATTAGAAAGTATTCATCTGTGTTGTGCAGAAATCCCCATAATAAATTACTCAAAACACATATTTATACAGTACATGGTCAAAGAGGAATTGGTTTTGTATTTAGAGCTTTACGAGGTGTATTGAGAATACGGTATATTATACTGGGCTCTGCTGTTGGAGGTGGTGTACAATTATCAAAGGTAGAGACAATATTTGAAAGCTTTAAAATTAAAGAATAAGTTTTTAATTAACCCTATCACTATGTCCTATCGAAACATGCCCTGTTGTTGCCCAGGACAAATATGCTATCTATTTTTGAAATTAATAAAAAAACAAGTACCACTTATATTCGTACAGTTTAATTTTTACCGTGTGTTACAAACATTATGATATGAGATATCACCGGCTGAAACTACTCAGTGAGTGATAGATTTTTTGACAACTTGTTGAAAGTGCTTGGAACATAGTGATAGGGTTAAAGTTAAATATATATACATAAATCATTTAGTAAATTTTTTGAAGTCTTAGTCTACCATACTTTGTTAAGATTAAAAAGTTGATGTGAATATTTTACCTTTCCCCTTCCCGTACACGTGAATTTTAGGGGCTGATTTTCATAATTCGGGTTCTTAATTATTCCAAATTTTGTTTTGCATTATTACAGTCATATTTATTGTAGGGTAGATGTGCCAGTAATGGACCGCCTTCCAGTAATGGGCTACCTTCAATATTTTTGGTTTACAAAAAAATAACCAATAAAAATTCATCTTTTATTATTTCATTATATGCTTTCTTTAAATTCTAGTTTTAAATACAATCATAATATCAATTATCTATTACTTTTTGTGGGGTGTCCATTACTGGAATTTAGGGTGTTTTGATTTATTTCTGTTATTTACAATTAAATTTCGATTCACATTGGAAAATGTGGCTATGAGCATGGTTAAATATTGTTGGTAGATTAATATAATATTAAGAAATGTGGAATATAACAATTATAACTATTAATTAAAAAATAATTTTTTAAGAAATTCCTTAAGGGTGTCCATTACTGGCACATCTACCCTATTTCATCAATTCATATCCATAAGCAATTTTTTCAGTATTTATACAATTTATTTAATATAAGGAAGCAATTTATCTATTTTTATCTACAAACAAGAAGTAAATTGTATATAAAAAACAATAATATATCAATATATATGTATAAATAAAATGTTTATATATTATACATTTAAATACATACATATAAACAAGCATAAAAGTTCATTAGGTTTATTTTCATAGCTGTTTTATATAATTTGGCAACAAATCTCACTCTCTAAAGCCAAAATTGAACCAAGCCTTTTAAAAAAAGTGCCAAGGGCCTTTAGTGGAAAAGTATTACAATTAGAGGTATTGGTGCAGTTATACCTTCAATGCACAGATAATATGTAAGTACCAAAACAACTTTACAGAATGAGTTGTAATTTTGAATTTGCATACTTGAAGCTTCTAATTTCTTTTTTAAAAAATATGAATTTTAACTTATAATTTTTTGAACTAAAATTTATTTCTAGAAGCTTTTAAATAATACAAATATAAAATATCACCTCATTCCACCAAGCAATTATTGAGTTATGCTTTAAAAACACCTGCATTGTAATCTGTTTTGCAACAATTACAAATGAATTTAACATTATGAGTTCCAAACTAGAAATCTTCATAATTCCTGAACTACTTCACTGATTAACTTCCTCTGTGGTATCCTAAGGTAAAATATACCGCAAAAACCAAATATGCTGTCAAAATTAGGTGTTTGTGTTAAAAATTTCAAAGTTTGATGGTACAGTTTTAATATGAAGATAACTATTCCTGTCGAATGGCCATTTCATTTTTTTTCTGAGACAATTTTGTGATTGAAATGTATGGTATTTCTCTTTTTTTTAACCATTGGGAAAATGGTTGTTTCTTTTGGTCGAGAATGGACCAAATGATGTACGCATTTACTCTTTTAACCGTTTTTAACAAAATTCTGTAACTTTAAGAATTTTTCTTTGAATAGGCAATAGAAGTGCATAAAATTGGGTAATTAGTACGTGCCAGTTTTCAGCCAACTGCGCCAGGCATGGAGCCAATATTACTAATTATAGTAACCCTTATATTTTTTCTTCTTGCTACATGGTACATACAGGCGACTAGACCCTGGCCGTCCACATTACGCAAGTCTTCTCTGATTGGCCAGAAGCTGGATGAGCATCTGGGGAGAAAACGACTTCTAAGAGTAGAACTTAGAAAAAATTCGGGATCCCTTTCACCAGTAGAGAAAAAGAGGAAATAGTAATAAGTTATTTGTGTAGCTTTCACTTTTCGCTTGCATTTATTATTCAGAATTTATTATTAATCATTAAAATTATAAATATAGAATGTTGAATTTTATAATTTAAACAAAGAAAACACCGAATTTGCAAAAAATGAGTTATTTTCAAAAGGAAATAAATAATAATAAAAAAACCATAGCAATGGCTGTTATTTATATAAAAATCTTTGTTATATAAATCTGTAAAAAATATTTTTATGGCTTCATATTTTAATATTATAATATATTTTTTAACAGACTTAAAATAAATATATATATATATATATATATATATATTTATATATATATTTATTCGACAATAAATATTACATATAAATATATTCGGAAGTTATCTGTGTCTCTTCATGAAATACTGATTTTTTACTTCTCCTCAGAAGGCTTTTCTTTAGAGTATTCATTTTAATGAATGATTTACCTTTTTTCCTGTTTACCTATCCTTTACTGTTGTAACATTTGTTAAAATAGACCAACTGTCGTAAATGTTGAATATTTTGTCAAGATTAACACCAGCCGTTTAAAAATAATCATCGTATCCTATCCTACTTTTTTTTTTTTTTTTTTTGTAAGCTCATTTTAAATTTTCCAGTTAATAGATGGTTAGTTGGTTATTTTTTACGACCGATTCCCTGCACTAGGGATATAGACCAGCGGGTGGTCTTTCTAACCCGTATTTACTCAAGGTTCGAAGAAAAACTCCGAACGGTTAGGCAGACGAGCGCGACAGGGGTTTGAACCCAGCACCTCCCGTCTGCCAACTATGAGAGCAGAACCTCTCAGCAGTCACTGGTGGAGCTCTAGTTAATAGAATTCGATAAATTTTGAACTTTTTAAAAATTTGAATATTTTATAATACCTTTTTGACATATTACTAAATGATTTTTTGAAGGAGGTATGAGATAATAATCTTTTTAACGAAAACGCTTGTCATTGTTCGTAGGGGAAAGGGAAGGGAGGAATCGGGGTACAATTTAACTTGGGAAAAATTATGAAAATATTAATCTTCCAATTTGATTTATTGCTGCCATTTCACATTAAATGAAATTTCCCTTGCAGAGTTGCAATCTTTAAAGCTCTTTTTCTCTTTCAGTCTATGGTTTTTCAATATATAACTATGATCAAAATGCTAAAACTTCGACATGCATTTTTCAAAAATTCATGAATCAATCTTTTTTAATGGACAATCCATATGGTTGATTTAATAAAATCATGTATTTTACCAAGAAAAAAAAGGGGGGGGCAAAATAGTCATTTTTACATTTGTCATGACATTTTATTTCATTTTTTAACTAATTAATTAGTTGGAAATCTGGTCCTTACAGTTATAGAATACACGTGAAGAAAATTGTGAAAAAAAAAAAAAAGAGTGGTGCAAGAAATTCAAAATTGTAATAGAAGTGTGGTTTTAAAATTTTCTTCTTTTTTTTTCGAATTCTTATTATACGAATTGAATTTTTCTTTAGTTAAATCATTTTTCTTCATAAAACCATTTAATAATAAGTAAAAAAAAGTATATATAAAAAAATAATAATATATCAAATAGTCTATCAAAAAATCAAATCAGAAGGTTCCAGGATTCCTTTAACTGGAAATTTTGAAATGTGCTAAAAAAAAAAAAAAAAGACAGAGGTTATTTATGATTATTAGTTTTAAAAAAATTTAACAAAATATTAAAATTTTCGACAAATGACATATTTTGACAAGGTAAATAATTCATTTATAAATCTTACCCATAAGATTAAAGGAAAAAAAAAGAAGAACAAAAAAGAAAGAATGAAAAAAAATCAGTATTCTGTGAACAGACACTGATAATTTTCGAATTTATTTATATATCATATTTATTGATGAATAAATATATTTTACAAATTCAATATTTTCTTTGTTAAAATTATAAAATTCAACATTCTGGATATGAGAATGTTCGAACTACGAAGCAAAAGAAAGAAAATTTAAAAGTATCTGAGCTTACTAGCAGTTATACGTAATGTATTTGATGTTTGTCACAACAGCAACGAAAGAGAAGCCATTCTTTTCAGCTCCGGCCAATCAGAGAAGACTTGCGTAATGTGGACGGCCAGAGTTTAGCCGCCTGTATGGTACATGCCTGGGAATAATCTATAATATTATTCTTTCTTATTTACTATACTATTTACCATTTATTAATTTTACTAAAATAATGTTATTTATTATTTTTAACAATGTTATAAATTTAATAAACATATATTACATTTTATTTATTTTATATTAATTACCATTTTTAACAATGTTATTTGATATTGTTAAATTACTGCGTTTGAAAACATGATTGGCATCGATAAACAAGATTGGTACTTGGCCACCATTTTTGGTGATCAATCTCCTGGCACAGATAATACGTAAGTACCTAAAATTGTTACAAAAAGGATTGATGCAAACTATCAGATATGAAAAAAGCCGAAATTTGGTATTTTTGTGTTATAACGGCCCCATGTATGACATTATAATAATATATGATATGTACAGAGTTGTATAATATAGACGCACGCCGTGCGCGGAAAATTTTCTGCAAAATTCGGAACTTTGCAGAAAATATTTTTAGGAAAAAAAAAAAAAAATTTTTTTTTTTTTTTTAAATACCAAAAAACCCCGTGGCAGAATGTACGCGATGCTGCGACGGGCGTCGCAGACTTTTTAGGGCACCTGCAGACAGAAAACATTCAGCGCTATAGTGCGTAAATTACGCGAAAAAACGGCAAACTTCGTCGAAGGATCGCGAAAAAAAACGGCGAATTTCGTCGAAGAATTGCGGAAAAAACGCGAAATTTATTTAAAGATCGCGACAAATGGCTAATTTCGTTGACAGATCGCGAAAAAAAAGCGCAAATTTAGTCAAAAGGCTGTGGAAAAAACTTTAGTTTCGTTGAAAGATCGCTGAAAAATGCTTATTTTGCCGAAGGGCTACGGAGAAAACGCCAACTCCGTCAAAGGATCGTGGAAAAGACTTAATTTCGTCGAAGGACCACGAAAAAACGGTCAATTTCGTCGAAGAAACGGCAAATTTCGCCGTCGGATTGCGAAAAAACGGAGAATTCTGCCGACAGATCACGAAAAAACGGCAAATTTCGTCGAAGGATTGCCAAAAAACGGTCAATTTCGTCGAAGGATCTCAAAAAAACGGTAAATTTCGTCGAAGGAACTCGAAAAAATGGTAAATTTCGTCGAATGATCTCGAAAAAACGGCAAATTTCGTCGAAGTATCTCGAAAAGACTGTTAATTTCGTCGAAGGATTACGAAAAAACGGTCAATTTAGTCGAAGAAATGGCAAATTTTGTCGTCGGATCACGAAAAAACGGAGAATTCTGCCGACAGATCGCAAAAAAACGGCAAATTTCGTCGAAGGATTGCCAAAAAACGGTAAATTTCGTCGAAGGATCTCGAAAAAACGGTAAATTTCGTCGAAGGATCTCGAAAAAATGGTAAATTTCGTCGAATGATCTGGAAAAAACGGCAAATTTTGTCGAAGTATCTCAAAAAGACGGCAAATTTCGTCGGAGGATCGCGGAAAAAACGCAATTTTGATGATATATTGCGTATTGCAGACTATTTTTGAAAACATTGTTAGCGTTGCAGACACTTGAAGATAGTTCTGTCACTGGGCCAAAAAATTAAAAATATTCCCCAATTTATGTACGATTTGTTTACTGTTTGCGCACAATTCAAAATTTTAAAGATGCAAAACATTGTTGTGACATTACAGACGCTTGCGAAGAGGTCAAAATATTAAGGATTGGGTTGTTTCTAAATGCATTGAAAAAATTTAATTGATAAGAATTCAGCTCTTCCTATCATGGATTTTTAGTTTTATTATTATTTTTAACCAAAATAATAATTCTTTAATTAATATTAATTAATTTTAAATGGTAATTATTTTAAACTACTGTTTTTAATTTATATCGTCCAAATAATATAACACGTAATTTTATTAAACATTAAATTAATTTGCAGAAAGTTTTTGACTCAATATTTATGTGCGCAGAAAGTTTTTGGTTTTATACAAGTCTGGATATGTATATAACATTTCTTAACGTATGTGGCCAAATTATAGTCATATATGATGTAATAACGTATATATGATGTATATATGACATATAAGACGTTAATAATATGTGTATAAGGATGCATATGGCACATAATAGGAGTGTTTGGAATATTATATACCGTAATTTCGGAAATATGCGCCGCACCCATCGTAAACGCCGCATCATTGAAAAATCGGTAAAAAAAAATATATATATATATACACGTAAGCGCCGCATCATTGAAAAATCGGTAAAAATGAAATAGTCACCATAAAAAACGATCGGCAAAATTGGATTAAAAGTAACAAGAATAGCAATAAAATCTTACAAGATAATTAACAATAAAACACAGGTTATCTTAAAATACAATAGGAAAAAAAAATACGTACTACGCCAATCGATTATCGTTTTAATCGAATATCGCCGTATGCGGTGTGCTTATGAAATAAATATAATTTATCAACTATTGTAAAGCATACAATAAGTACTTTTAAAGAGTGAGCTATTAATGTTGAAACATAGGTTATCTTAAAATACAATAGGAAAAAAAAATACGTACTACGCCAATATGCATACTGCGCCAATCGATTATTCGTTTATCGTTTTAATCGAATATCGCCGTATGGGCTGTGCTTATGAAATAAATATAATTTATCAACTATTGTAAAGTATACAATAAATACTTTTAAAGAGTGAGCTATTAATAGTGAACAGAAAATAGAGAAATATGGATAAGTTAAATATATTTTGACTATAGAAATTACGTTTTTATAAGAAAGATATATTGTGATACTATGTACTGTTTATGAACTTTATACTGAGATTAAATGAATGTAAATAAAGGTGTAATATGAATGAATGTTAATGAATCCATGTGTTTAAAAGTGTATTTGAGGCAGTAAGACTAAAAAAAACCTGAAATGAAGGCTTGTTTTTCACAATATCCAGATTTTTGCTATGTTGAGGGAAAAAAATCATCGTACCCGCCGCCCTGGCGTATTCGCCGCATCGCCGAAATTTTGAACTTTCAAACACATATGCGCCGCGGCGCTTACTCCCGAAATTACGGTAAGATGCATATATGAGCTTTGCGATGATCTTGGCGAAATCATAACTGTGGGGGGGACTGCTATAACCAGGGCTGGGTTTTTGTCGGCAGAAAGTGGTTTCTGCCGTGCCAGTGGCAGAAAGTGGTTATAACCGGTTTTAACCGGCAGAAACTGGCAACAACTGGCATAAACACATGTCGTGACATAATCAGATTTTTTTAGTAGTATGAAATTCCTTAAGTACATTTTATTCAGGATAAATAACAAATAAAATACTGTGGATAATTTCAATTTAAAATAAATAAATTTGTATTAGAAAAAGTGAGTAATGTTACAGATAAAATTTTTGTTATAATATGGTTGTGTAATTTTATATATAAACAATTATTAGAGCACTTAAAATCTCAGTTTAAAATTCAAAATAGAAAACTATATCCAATACTTATTTTAAATTAAACACTGAAAAGAAAAATAATCAATACTTACTCAAAATACTTATCTGTAATTTAACATAATAATTTAATAATAACTGTAAAAAATCTTTCTCATAGAAATGTTATACAGCTCCAAATAAAAAAATTAGAATAATTAATTTAATTTGTATTTGGAATTGCATTTAGCTTTATTTCACTGTAGTACAATTGAAAAAGAACAGCGGTGGATGTTTTAATACATATGCATGTTATTAAAAAATATTAAAACTGTTATATTAAATTTTGAGTGAATATTTTATTTTTCTAAAATTATTTTCATTATTTAAAATATTAGAACACTAAAATAGGTGGTTAAAAAAATTAGAATACTTATGAATTTTTCTGATTGGTTACATAATAATACATTTGTGTTTATCAATCATACATTGATAAATACAGAAGGTTGCATAAAATAAGAATTTTTGGCGCAATAGATATTGCACCAAAAAACAAAGTTGAGCTGCTTTCCAGCATAAAGTCGGCATGATCATGTCTGGTCAGAAAACATTGTGAACCACTTGTAGCTAGCTTGGCAAAGCGAGTTCGTACTGTTATAAAATGTAAAGGTGATGCTACAAAATATTAAAGAATAACTATTTTTCCTTTTTTTTAAAAAAAATACATATTATTTACAATGCATTATTCTAATTTTGAATCAGGTAAATGGTTATTCTAATATTTTGATTTTTTCTAAGTGTGAATAATTATTTTAATTTTTGTATTATTTTCTTTAATTTTAATGCTAAAAGATTTTACAAACTATGTAGATTCTTACAATATTAAGTTTTATCCTGTATTCCTTTTTGTATAAGCGATACATAAAAAACCTTTTTTCATAATTCCTTTTTTTCTATTATTCTAATTTTTTTACTTGGAGCTGTAGTTATATGTGGATCTTGTAATTCCGTGGATTTAAAAACATTTCATTTAAATACAGTATTCAAAGGAACAAATCTGACTTCTTTTTTCTTTTTTTATTTAAAACAGTTGAAAATGTTCCAACCATATTCCATATAGTAGATAATCTTTAACTTATTGCATTATATTATGTATTTAAAAATTCTCTGAACAGTGATTTGTTAAAATATCATAGAATTTTTTTTAATAGAAATTTAATTGTAAATAATAATATTAATAGTTAAACTTGCACAGTATCAGATTACCATTATGAAAATTTCTGTTTTTCAAGTAAAAGAAAATTTGTATTATATAAACAAAGTATATTTATATCATCAGTTTGAAGCTTTTTGCTACTCTGAATAACATTCATAATCTTATGTTTAATTTAATTGTTTACATATCAAATACATGTGTGAATTATGAATCATTGCAGTTAAAGTTCTTCTTCTTATTATTTCTTAGTTTCTGCCAGTTTTTGCCACTTACTGGCAGAAACAAGTTTCTGCCATGCCGGTTTTAACCGGTTATAACCACTGGTTTTAACCACCCCGGCAGAAACTTGCCAGCCCTGGCTATAGCACAAAAGTATGATAATTTTTTTTTAAGCTTTTGGAACATTTTCCCAATGGTTATTGTAATTTTTTAAATTACAATTTTTTTTTTTCTTCTTCTTCTAGCTTTATGTTATGTGGAAATGCAGACAGCGTATTCAGATAAAAAAGGACAATTCGTATGAAGGAAGTAGAGTCTTGCTTCACAAATGCATTATGTTATTGTTATAGTTATATATTTCTGAAGCAAGGAACTGACTTCCAAAAAATTTAGATTTCCACTGTGACAAATCCACGATAACAGCTATGGCAAATCCAAATTTAATGTGATTTTTTAATTTTTAGCTGTTTTTTATTCAATTTTTAGTGTTATTTATAGCATTTTGTACAGGGTTGCCGAATTTTAATTATGCCAAAAAAAATCTGGCTTTTATTTTAAAAAAGTAGTTTGCTACCTATTTACATTAAATTTGCATTAATCTTTCTTTAAATGCACTCATAAATGTCTTCTACTAAAAGAGTTAGTGTAAACTTTACTTTTATTTAAAAATAGATCTATATATATATTTGTCTTACGTGGCGCAGAAATAGGGCTGAATTCTACCTTATCGTTGGCAACAAGCGTAGTTTCCAGAGCTCAGACCAATGAACAGACAAGATCAGGGTCGGCGCAAGGGGCGTGCAAAGTGTGCGACTGCACGGGGCGCCAAGTCGCGAAACGGCTTAAGGGGCGCTCAAAAATCAAAAGATCACCGACAAAAAATAATTTTAGATTCCGCGTTTTTTTTTCATTTTTTCCAGGCTGCGGTCTGTGGGAGTTGCTCTACCTTGGGTTTAAATAACAGTTCAAGGACACTGAAATCTTCCCATATAGACCATATGCCCGGTTCCTTTATCTGAGGAAACGAAGCTATTAACACTCAAATTACATCCAGGAAAGACATAGCCAAACCTCTATTCAACACCAGGACTGAGGGAGGTTAATTAATAACTACTGACATTTTTACGATTCTGAACTCTTTCTTCTCCCGCTGGTTGATCGACTCTCGACTGTCCCTTCATGCAGCTGATAGTGGCAAGTGTCCTTTGGCAGGTAACATCTTGTAGTTGCAGAGAATCGTACAAATTACTTATTCTAGTTTATTTGTATTAAACAATATTAATTTAAAGATTATACTCAAAATGCCGTGCATGAAAAAATCGGGAAATTATTAAAGGATCAATAGGGCGCCGAAAAAAAAAGGAAGAAAAAGTAAAAACCATGATGAAAAAAGGGATATAATCGGAGCGCCAAATCTTATGTTGAAGACGCAAATGAAAGGTTAATAGAGGTAAATTTCTCTAACTAAAAATTATATATGTAATTAATCTTATTAAAAAATTAACTTCAGCACATCGTTTTATTTAGTTATTCTTAATTTAATCTGTATTAAATCAATAATAGTGTAATAGTATTTCAATACATGGCCGAAAATAGGAATTTTTCAGTCGCAAGCATTTTGGCGCCCTCTCCAATCCTTTTCCAAAATAAATGTATACAGAGAAGTTTTCAATCCATTCTCCTAATTTTTATTTTAAATATGAAATAATTGTTAGGAAGCATATTTATCTTAATATTTTTATATTGCTTTCTTTAGAAATGGACCTGCTGTAATCGCTTCGTTTTTATCTATCTATATATAATCCAGATCTTGTTAACAAGATAATGTTCGAAAATTGAATCATTTCGAACCTAATTGGAACAGTGTACTGATCTTACAAGTACCTTGGATCTGGGTGTGTTCATTAATCAAGTATGTAAATCGTATAGTTTGTTTACAGAGACACACAAAAGCAAATTTTGTCATCACGATGTCTGAAATATTGAACCAACTCAAGTATAATTGGGACAGTGTATAAATCTTACAGGTATCTTAGATGAATTCGTTAATCAAATATTATTCTCTGGCACCCCTAAGCAGTCCCTTAATAGAAAAATCACGCCCTGTTCAAAACAAAGAGTATAAAATTAACGAATATATCTTTATTTTGGGTCGTCCGGTTCCATGACATTTTTTCCTAAATTTCGTTATTTGTTTTTTGTACCAAAGGACAAACCAAATCTTCTTTTGGCGCCTCCTTCTACTCTTGTGCCCAGGACATCCCCCCCCCCCCTCGGCCTTGCTTCAACAAGACAATGTGAAATGCACCACAAATAAGTTTAAAGTCAAAACATTTATTGATATGAAATTAGGACTATGTAACTATTTTTTCCTGGTCCATACTTTCTTTCTTTCTTTCTTTCTTTTTTCTCAGGAAATAAAGGAGATAAATTTAGTTCATTTTAGAAAAAAACATTTTTCTAGTTCAAATTTCAGAAAAAAATCAGACAACGTCGATGGAAACTTATTCTTAAAGAGTGATGTTATTAACATTGAAGAAAACAATGCATTGTAAAATTTTTGTGAAGTCAGTTCATCTTATTAATTTTAATATTTATATTTTTTTAAGAAACATATCAATGATTTAAAATTGTTTTTTTTTTTCAATCTATTCTGAACAGCTTTTTCCCGATGAGAGAGAGAAGGTTTATTTTAAAACTCGTTGTGTAAGGCCAAAATCCAAACTGGCTGTTTTTTAGCACATTTTTTATCCCAAATGTGTCAAATTGGCAGATGCTCTTCTTAAAAAAACTAATGTAATCGAACCGTTTTTCAGTTTTTCGGTAAAAGCAGAAGAATTTCAAAAAATGCCGTCAAAGTTGGCGTTTTGAGCCGAATTTCCGGACACGACAGCGCAAGAAAGGAAAAAAACTGCTGTCCTGAGACAAAAATCACTTATAACTCAAAATGCAATTCTTTTAACAGAAAATGAAAAAAAAAAACTTTTCGATTTCATATCACATCAAAAAACATACCTGCAAGTCTCGTGCTTTTATGCTTAAAAACGAGTCAGAAAATGTGTCAGATAGTTTTGTGTTGTTGAAGGGGGAAATATATTTTAAATCTTTTTATATTTAAATTGATATATTTACATTTATATGAAAGATAAAACCATGAAACTTTGTAAATTGTTTTTCAGCTATAGTTTTGTGTTGTTGAGCGGGGAAATATTTTTTTATCAAGACTTTTCATATTTAATTTTATATGAAAGATAAAACCATGAAACTTTGTACAAAGTTTTTCAGCTATGTAATCTTTAAATTGGTTTCGGAATTTTTTATTTAAAGTGAAAATTTTTAAAATTTGTTCCTCGTAGTAAAAAATACTCATAAAAAATTAAAAAAAACGTGTGTTTTTTTAAAAAATTTGTAATTTTTTTAAAAATAAATATTTCTGTAAATCCCTTAGTCAAATCAATATTCCATATCAAATGTGAAAATGTATGAAAAAAAAAAGAAAGAAAATTAGAAGATAGAATATTTTAGAAAAGTTTTAAAAAGATAATTCTCTTTAAAGAATTTATATTTAAAAGGGAATAGATGTATAAATTTGTATTTCAAGAAAATAAAATTAGAAAAATATGATTATGAATATAAAGTAAAATCATATTTATAAATATCTTGTTTCCCGGCCATCACACTTTTTTTTTAAATATAGTTAAAGAATTTTGTCAAAGTTTAAAAGAAGAATGGGATAAAAGCATATACGTAACTAGACGGGGGGGGGCACGGCCCACCCCAGAATTTCAAACTCAAGTGAAAATGTTATGACACTGATTGCTCTACATTTTAATTTAAAAATATTTGAAAGATTACACAAAGAAATACAATTATTTCTGATTAGAGAACTAATGTAATCAAAACGAGTACACACACATAAGTGAATGTGTGTGTGAGGGAGGAGGGGGGGAGTCAGCCATAGGGAGCCAGAAGAAATAAAGTTAAATAATTTCTGAAGGCTCCGAATCTGAGCAAGAGTTATCTTTTTTGTCACGAGGGTGATGGTAAAAAATCAGTTCTAAGAATTCCAGTTTAGTAGTCTTTCAACAAAGCTGTAAAATATTATGTGCTGTTGTCAGGGCTGGTGAGAGAGGGCACACTTCGGGTAGGGAAATGACCAATATAAGTATTTCTAAGAAGTGATAATTAATCTCTCTCGGGCAAACCAGGATATAGTTGTCAGTTGTTGGTCCATTAATTGTCCAGGAATAGGTAATAAGAACATCTTGGTAAGGGCATCCTTTGAGAAAGGACGAATTTTTTGCAACTTCCCCGTGGCTTTAAGCATGTGGGGTGGTTTCCATGCATAATTATCAGTGCACAAATAAATTCTGTAGTTTGTTTAAAATACGGCAAACTTTTTTTTGTGGTTCTGCCACATAGGCCTATGCTTCAAGTTCTAGAATGTATTTTTTGTGAGTAAATTTCTCCTAATCAGATCTTTGAAATTCTGTATAAATGGAAGAGCTTTGAGTAAGATGTTATGTAACAAAAATGATATTGCGAGAAAATTGAAATAAAAAATTTTTGTCGCAAATTTTCTTGTTTTTAAGTTATCCAGAATTTATGATGGCTTTTGAAGATAAAATTTTGGTAATATGCTTTCTAAGAATATAAACATCAGATCGGATGATTTTTTTTAAATTTTCTGCCCTTGCCCCTCAAAGGAGGGGGGGGGGGGAGAGGAAGGCAATTGGTTGTCTGTTGGGGATCAGTGATCAGTCTCTTTGCCTCGTTTTTGTCCGCGTCCCCAGATTATTATATACAAAAAGGGATTGAATTTTAATGCCTTTATGTATTCTTTAAATAATATCATAAGTAATTAGTAATAGTATGTTTAAAAGTAACGAATATATAAAAAGTTAAGAATAATCCAAGAGTATTTCCTTTTTTACGGGCTTTTAGGGGGGGGGGGGCGCCCGACGGATATTGGCACGGGCGCCAAAATACCGTTGGGCCGGCCCTGGACAAGATTGTGTTAACTCCGCCTCCAATATGGCGGTCAGTGTCAGAGCAGTGAAACTCAAGTTAACAATTATTAAAAATAAAATAATATGAACGTAATCCAAAGCGTCTGAGATGATTCGTCATTTTAATTATGAGTAATATTGTTAATTTCAAATGAATTCTCAACTCTTATTTAGAATTTATTTACGAATTTCACTCACACAAAAAATCAGAGATAATAAAATATAAACTTTCTAAAATGTCCCTGCTGCCATCTGTTGCTGTTTTATTGAAGTAAAAATAATTTCTTTTTCAGAAATCTATAATCAATTAAAATAATAAAATGTCGAACGAAATTTAAACAATCATTGATGATAAACTATCTTCCTACCACGTAGTGTTTTTTTTTTTTTAATGAATTTAAGCCGTGCTGTACAATATTATAGGTGCAATAAGTTTTAAACTAATTATGTTTCCAAGATCCTTTTTTCATAGTATTTAAATGGTTTATATGCCCAATAGTAGCATCAACTAAATGCATTTTTAGTTGTGTTTTCAACAGAGTTTTCAATTACTTTTTTACATTAAAAAAATTGTCATTTCCAATTTCCATATGTTCAAATGATTTATTGTAGTACTTATTCCGGCTAGAATTACTAGAAAAATAAAAAGGGACGAGCGACGCAAGCTGTGACCGCGTAGCGTTCTCAATGTGAATTGCTTTGCAATTCACGAGGGGTTGACGAGCGTTAGCGAGTAGGGGGCTGAGCCCCCTAGTATATTTTTATAACTACTAGAAGGAAACTGGATTTTTTCCACCCCTGATTCTGCAGTGATTTTCTGACATTCATAAAAGAAATCCAGTTTCAATCTTGGCCCAGTATGTTAAATTTTGTTCTCTGCAATTTTTTTATTTTTCATGAATTTTTATGTATTTTTTTATGTTTTTTCGCATTTTGTGAGGATTTTTTGACATTTGTAAAAGGAACTAGTAAATAAATAGTTCAATATAGTAAATTTTGCTCTCTGTGATTTTTGTTTTTTCCCCATATTTGTTATGCATTTTTTAGTGGGTTTTTGCATTGTACAGTGATTTTTCGACATTTTTTTCTGAAACAAAGAATTCTCTGGTAGATTTTACTACTGCTGTAATTAAATTACAGTTTGAAGAATGCCACGTTAGTTCCTATAGCAACGTTAATGACAATGCAGAAATTTTCTATTTAATCTGGGTCTAAATAAAAAATCCCAATATTTCAAGCTTCGCTTGATTTGAGAATGAATAACCCGTGTGGGTATAACCCATATGGATCTGTACTGCCGAAGGCAGTTAGGTTCCCAACCTCAGGTTTGTTTGAGAAAAACCCACCAGCGAAGCTTTGCTAGTAACAGAAATAAATCAAAACACCCAAAATTTCAATAATGGACATGAAAATGTTAGTAATGCACACTCTACAAACAGTGGTGTAGTCATAAAAAATCAAAAGATATACATTATAGACAACTATGGAGGGTATACATAGTTTATCCAGAAGTTATAATATGTGGCATATACCAGGCATGTCAAACTCGTTTAACACCTCGGGCTAAATTAAGCATTCATGTACAAAGCTGCAGGCTACATAAAAAAAAGTAAATAATATTATTACCATTGCACAGAATGAAATTTGTGCGTATACAAAACACAGCCATGTTAAAGAAATATTCATACAAAGTTCCAAAATTAATATTATTATACTTATTTTGTTTTATTTTTCGAAAAAATCATCAAAATTATGTTTTATCAACCAAATCTATAAAATTTAATTGAATTTTCTAAATTGTAGTTATTTTAAAAATTGATTGTACATTCTGGTCTGTTAATCTTGATCTAGCAAAAGCATAGACTGTCAATCTTCTAATTTTTCTTCAAGTAAAAAATAAAAGTAAACATTTTAAATCAGAAAAGTTGTTTAATAAAATGTGTTATGTATGTATATATGCTCCACTTGTTTGATTTCATTTAGTAAATACATTTTCTTGTTCAAATTATGTTTATTTGACTTGAAAAATATCAAAATGTTGGCAGTTGTGTAAAGACGTTGTATAAAAGTGTGCTAGCGAACATAGCTAAACTAGGCCTAATTGCACACTATATTTTAAATTGATGTTTTATATTGATGAATATTTACAGAAATTTTGAATCTCATCCCATAGCCATATGTTTTCGTTTTATTATGGAACCATACTGAATTTTGATTAACCGCAGTAATCTATTCTGAGGAATAATTTCAACATCAATCATTAGAGGTGAAGTAAATAGATTAAACTGATTTTCATATTTCTTGAAATTCAAAAAATCTATTTTGTTTTAAATTCATTTTTAAATACATTTTTAGGCTCGGGGCAAGATTTTAATTTTTATACCAGGCCGAACTTTTTATTTTTATACCGGCCCAATACTAACCCAGGCCAATAAAATTTTTGCATGGGCCGTGCTTGAGTTATAATTTTAACTTTTATACTGGGACGGGCCAGGCTGTGTTTCAAGCTAAAAATTTTCTTGTATGTTTTGGGTGGGGCTCAGGTCTGGAAATTTTGGCCTTGTGTAAACCTCTAGTATATATATGCGTATATATGATGCATATATAAGGTTTGCGACAATCTTGGCAAAATCGTAACTGCAATCTTGGCATAATCGTAATTGCTAGGGCTGCTATAACCACCTAATATTTTAATCAAAACCAGATTAACTAAATTTACATATTATAGTACTAAATTTATATTGAGAATATCCATCTGTTCTGGTATTTTAAAAAATATATATGATTTTCATATTTTTATAATTTATCAAGTTTTTTTGTTGGTTTGTGTGTTGCATCTGGATACTATGTTTATAAAAGCTATTCTAAAAATTAAAAAACTAAATTTCAAAATCAGCTTATTTTTATTACAAGAAGAAAAAAATCTATGTTATTATGTCAACATTATAAGATATCTTAATTTTTTTTTTCGTCTTTAATAATATTTGAAATTGTAAAATATTGAAATAATTGAATGAATATTAAAGGTCTTGATCACACTCAAAAATAGATTTCAGGGCATAGTTTCATTCTTTATATATCTTTGGTAGAGTAGTTGTAAGCAAACTCTGTTATGCTTTTAAATAGAAAATGTTTGTAAATATGTATTTATGTACATCCATATGTAGGGTTGTATATACTATTGTCTGTTCAGGGAAAGGAGATAACGAAAGTAAACAAACGGGTTGCAGAAAAATAGCCAAGGAGCCACACATTTGGCACAAATCCCTAGGTTGGCAAATTTTATTTTTTATTTCGATTTGTTAATTTGAAGCTCAAACATTTCAGACAGTCTGTTTGGCGCTTCTGTCACAGCGCCAGGTTTAAACATCGCCAATCTGCATGTGCATTTGTTTACTTCTGTTATCTCCTTTCCCTGAACAGACTATAGGTGTGTTAAGTTTCAAGACTGATTGTTTCCTGAGCAGTGGCGTGTGTGCATACCCGTTCCACCGAGAGGAGGAGGTAGTGGGGGGTCAGCTAACGCAGCACATGCACGTCAGTTGCCTCCGAGACCTTGGAGTGAGTAGATCGCTAGTGGAGTGAGTGCATGTCATTGACCCCTGTCGTAAACTGGTTGAGTGGAAAATGCAGCATCATTTGAATCAGCGTTATTCTGTAAAGTTCTGTGTGAAACTTAAGAAAACCATGACAGAGACTTTTCGTATGATTCAAAAGGCCTACCAAGAAGAAGCTCCTCATCTCCAAAACCTAAGAAAGCTCGCATGAGCAAGTCACACATGAAAATCATGCTCGTTGTTTTCTATGCTAAAGGACTGATCCACAAAAAGTTTGTTCCTGAAGGACAGAGTGTCACAGGTCAGTTTTATGCTGGAGTACTCCACCATTTGAAGGATCGAGTCCGACCAGACATCAGAGACGATTGGATTGTTCACCACGACAATGTGCCCTCTCACACGTCGCTCGCCGACGACGACATTTTGGCTAAATTTAACGTGGCAATACTGACGCAATCCTCCTACAGTCCTGACGTAGCTCCCAGCGACTTTTTTTTTGTTCCGGATCAAGAAAGACCTGGAAGGGAAGCGATTCGACATGATTCCAGCGATCCTGGCAGCTTCGATGAGGTCCCTTAGCAGTCTTGTGCACAAAGACTTCCAAAGAGCCTATGAACAATGGAAAAAATGCTGGCAGTGGTGTGTTGATGCCCAAGGGTCATATTTCGAAGAATTTTAGTTCGCTGTACAAAAATGTTTAATAAATTTTGTATTCTCAGACCAGTCTTGAAACTTTGTGAACACACCCTGTATTTATATAAAGTGCAGCTCATACACCGTATAAATAAATGTGTGAATTGGAGAGATGTGCCCACGAACATGTTTAAAAATTCAAATGCATCCATGGAAGTACACAAAAGTTAACGACGTCTGATATACACTGACATTTATCTTGATTCCACTGTTCCCAATATAATTAAAGTAACTATGGTGATGAATCACAAACATTTTATATAATTGAGTAATTACTATGGTGTTAAATGATTACATGTGAACGCTATATGTTTTTATTATATATACACATATAAATATACATATTTGATTTGCTGTTTAGAAATATGAAGAGTGGAAGGATAATCTTCCAGACTTTAGTTGGATGTCTGATTATCTACCCCCACCTGAAAAGATTGATGAATACAGAGGTACTCTGATTGAATTTAAAAACCGTATCAATTTTCCGGAAAAGGGATGGTTCAAGAAGAACATGTCGACTCTTGCAACCAGGATAGAAAATTTAGGAGAATTACTGGAGGATGCTTCTGATGGGGATCCAACTACAATCATGGCTGAAGGTATGGAGTTATGTTTGATTAGATAGTGTAATATTAATTTTTAAATAAGGAACAAATTGAAGGGGGTGTAAAAGAATAAAATGAAAAGTCGTAGATTTACCACCTCCTTCTCTCATAGAGTTTAATAGAACTAGGAAGATATAACCGCTTTTTTTTTTTAGTTGCCAAAATGTTCTACTTAGGTAAAGTTTTGAAATTATTTATTACCTTATATGCATATAAACAGGCAGTGTAATGAGTTATAATAATAAAGAACTTCATTTCAAAATATAAACAAAAACTAAAAATCAAGTATAGATTATGAAACACTTGCCGAATACTTTGACAAAACTTCCCCATTTAATAAGGTGAAATATGATGTCTAACTGAACAATTCAGAAAGCTTATAACACATTTGAAAACCCAATGCCAGCAATTACCGTTAGCAGACAGAAAAGTATTCAAATTCTTTTGTGCATCACTGCACATGATATATAGACTTGTATATACTACAGAGTGTACTATAATTTAGTTTAGTTAGAAAACACATAGGGCAGTTATAAATTCCTCTTCAGTAGTTTCCATTAATAAACAGAAATGCATTTGAGATCATTTGGGCTGCCCTGTATATTATCTACAGAATTTGTGCACACCAATTAATAGGCAAAAACTTAGTTAATTTAAAAATACATATCAGAACTTAAAACACTCTTCTTAAACTGTAGGTACTGTAACCAAATTTTTTTGTGTATCCCTGTAAATGAACGATGAATGCTATGCACGTAACATTCTGTAGTAAGCTTGTTTTAGTGCACCTGACTGATATATATCAATTTAGAAATGTATGAAAAAGTATAACATCATTAAAATACACAGCAAACGATTTTTCCCCATAGACCATAATGTAATGGAATTCTTTTGAGTGTCCCTGTAAATGACATATAAATGCTACATACTTCATTTTCAGTACCGAACGTGCCATAGTAAACATTATTAACATATATCAATTCAATTGCATAGTGATTCGACTATATTTATGCGAGTTACAGCACAGCACAGACAGACAAACCGAATTCATAAACACTTTTCAACTATGTTGGAAAGTGCTAAAAAGATCTATATTGAATTGTTTGTGTGTGCCTTGTTATATTGTATTCTACGTTTCCCCACTTTAAATCAATTCCAGGCTTTGGTCAAGCTTGAATCGATACAGCTTAGCAAATAACAAATTACTGACTAGCAGACTAATGAAAGAAGTAGCAAAAAAATTCTTCTTTATCTTTTAATTAAATTCCCCCTCTGTAAAACAGTGAGATGCACAGACTGACAATACTTACGAAGGCAAAACTTTAAACTCAATTATCTCGAAACACTGTTTTTCAGCAGTTTTGCCACAATAGCTTTTGAACAAGTTAACGGATTTACATGTTTGTTTTATTTTAAATAAAGGAAATTAAATTATCTATAAATTATACCTGAAAAACTAACAATAAAAAAAAAAAAAAAAAAATTCAAGTTATAACAAAAAATATAATTAATTTTTATGGATTTTGAACTTTTTTAGGTACTTTTCTATTATCCTGTCAACCACTTTTCATAACAAAAAACTATCACCAAACTGTAAGATTAAACGCCAAAAATGCAGTGTCATTTACTTGATGTCAAAAGCATTATACTTGTTTGTTATGTCATCAAGTGGTTTTTAATTCGACATTTGCGTGTATTTTTCATTATGTTTTACTTATTTATTAGTTATTTCATTAATCAAAATAACAATTGTGTCCTTAAATTCTTATATTTTATTTATTTTGATATTCCAATGGCAATGTTCTCTCATTTATTTGGTGTTACAGTTTGGCGATAGTTTTTTGTTATGAAAAGTGATCGACGAGATAATAGAGAAGTACCCTTTTTCATAATATTTTTTTTTTTTCTTGTAACAAATTCTTTTTTGTCTCTTCAGGTATAATTGAGAGATAACATAAGCAGCAAAAACAGTAAATGGTGACTCAAAAATATGGAATTTCAAAATCATTTCTAAATTAATTTTACAAGATTAATTTTGTCATATAATATTAAATCTTTTCTCATTGTTCTTTACAATTTAACAAATGTATTTTTTTTTAATTTAATAAAACATAAATAAATAAATACAAAAAGAACTAATTGTCTAAGTTAATTACATGTTTCCTAATCTACAATTAAATTTCAGTCAATTTTCATTATGTCAATTTTTTCTGGTTTCTTTAATGAGGAAAGGCTACTAGGTTGAAATTTTCAAGTAGTTCTGTATCATTTTAGCAAAATGATAATGGTCATTAGAAAATATCATAAGGTAGATTATTTGAATATTAGCAAGTTACAATAGTTTAACCCAGTGTTGTCCATCTGTAAAATTAGTCCATAATAAAATTATTATAGTCCAGTATGGAAATGCAATATATAACCTACATGTATCCTTGTTTTTTCTTCTCTGAAGTCAGTAGTTTTTAAGCACATAGCAAAAAGACTTGTCAATCCAGCTGATACATTTTCTCTTTGACCTTGTAATCTTTAAACATTACTGATTCTTCTTTTTTGCCGTTAATCTTTTTTAAAATTTGTTCACTTGTAATATTATTATAAGCATTCAAATGTACAAATAGTGAGTTAGTTATACATAACCAAATCTGTAAATATTAATTTTTATCATGTTTCTCTTTGTAGAAAATGTTATAATCATTAATATCATGTTATTTCATATTGTTAGATAATTAAGTTTTCATAATTGTTAATTTATTTACAGTTGTACTTAATTATTACGTGTAATGCAAGAAGAAGGAAGATGGTTAGTCTAATATAAAAATACATCATTAGAAACTCTGTTGTAATAAGAAAAATAGCAGTATAATGAGCAAAATTTCACAAAACCTTAAAATGAATTTCTATTTTTCTTAAGTAAAATGTGTTATTTGATGTGTTTTCTGCACATTTTCTGAAATTAATGATTAGCATTTATGAAGTCATTTGTTTTAAGATTTTGAAACTCCTTCATTCAATTTAACTCAAATAACAATGTATGAAATTGGCAAGATAGTGGTACTTCTTAGCTGTAGGGACCTTGGTGAGATAGAGAAAACAGCAAATTTGAATTTGGCTATAAAAGTAAAATTTTCACAAGCACTGCTCTGGTTTTACATTTTAAAATCTCATCAGATTATTATATGAAGACGTGTGTTTCAAAACTTGCTTTATCTAGAAAATGAAATTTGGGGAAATCACGAAAAACCTCTAATTGCTTCCATTGTAAACCAAGATTTTACAATGCCAGAAATACATACTAAAACTAGTTGTTTTGCAGATTGTAGTGATTTTTTTTGTGCAGATATGCCAGTATTTTTATTTTGCCATTAATCTTTTTTTAAATTTGTTCACTTGTAATATTATTATAAGCATTCAAATGTACAAATAGTGAGTTATACATAACCAAATCTGTAAATATTAATTTTTATCATGTTTCTCTTTGTAGAAAATGTTATAATCATAAAGTTATAGACTTAAAAAACTTATAGACTTATAAGTTAGACTTAAGTAAGACTTAAAACTATAAGTAAGACTTAAAACTTATAGACTTATAAACTTATATAGAGAAAATATGATTTTTTAAATTTTGGATAAGGCTAGTTTTGAAACTCATGTCCTCATATATATCTTTATACAATAACTGTCCATGTATCAAGCAATTTGTTCAATATTTACACCATTTAATACATACACTGAAGAGCAGTTTATTTAATATATACATAAACTAGTCGTTGGGGGCCACTGTAATACTTACCCATCATGGATATGCATAATGTAAAATATTAAAACAAAAATGTGTAAACTACTTATAAAATGCATAGCAATTCAAATAAAATCGTGGCTTGATGACGTCATAACTTTATAGGCTCGATTACTGAATTGCTTGAAAGAGGTTTTTCCTTATAACTCCAAAAATAATAATCCTATTAACTAGCGGTTTATTGCATCTGATTAAGCGTCAAATTTCAAGAATTAAAATATATCTTTGAAGTGAAATTTGGATGAAATACAGGGTCATGAAAAATCGAAGAGTGTGGAAAATAGGATTACAAATATCTCAGCAACTAATTATCCGATGGACTTCATGCTTTATGCAAAATTTGTTTTTTTATTGTCTTTTATATTCATTTCTTAAAATAAACAATTTCGAAAATTTTTATATACCTTTTATCAGAACGAATATTTCGAGAGTCCGAAAAAAATAGATCCGGTTAATCGAGGTTATTGAAATGAAATAGGCTTCTTTCCATTATTACATACTAAGTACATACCAAATTGCAAGTGTCTATCTCAATTTTTTTGGGAGATAGAGCATTTACAGACACACAGACGGACGGCAAAATTTTTTTTCTAAAAATATGTTTTTTGGAATCTCCAGTGTCTGAAACGTGTAAATCCGTCAAAAAAATTTTTTCGATTTTCAAAACGATTACAAGACTTACCCTATACTACGTATGATGGGTAAGTAATAAGCCGTATAATAATGTAATACAAAGCATATAGCATATGTCGATATAAATGAGTTATATAAGATTGGAATTTTTTTTTTCATTTTCATGACCAGGGCTTGAAGGTTAGTACGGGGGTGAAGGTATATAGTATGTAGAGTGACTGGGTTAAGATTAGACTACTGGCTGTTTTTTTTTTTTTTCATTCATACGAGAGATGTTTTGCTTTTTGCACTCAGGTATGATTTAGAGAAAGGTTTTCTTTTCTCTTTTATGATAGAAGAATTTTCTTCTTTTTCTTGTAGGTTTATTAAAAGCTAGAAAAAAGATTTTTTAATTTTATTTACATTGCAGTATAAATTTTGTGTTTCTAAAATATTTTTTCTTTTTATTCAGTCTTTGCAAGGGAAATGGATAAATCATTCCAAAAACAGCAGGAAGTTTTTGATAATCTGTTACTGAAAAACAAACTTAAAAGCAATAACAGTGTTTTTTTCACTGGTATGTTAAATAACGCCCACCTCTACCTCCCACCAAGTCATTAATTTTCAAAAAGTGCAAAAGATTTTTATGAATTAAATGAAAATAACAAGCACAGTTTAGAATTGTTTGTTACATAGTTTATAATAGTGCATAATTTAGAAAGATAATATCAACTAAGTTTCTAATGGAACTTATCAAAATTATACATTTCTGAAAAAAGAAAAAGAATATCGTAAAGGCTGAATTAACCAGCATGTTTGGGAAATGCTGATTGTTGAATGCATCAAATGTCCGTAGTTGAGTGCTACAAAATCTATATCTGATGAGGGCGGGCATTGAAATAATGAAGCAGAAAAAAAAAAAATTGTTCATAAAAAAACATTAATAACATTAAAATATATATATATATCCAATATTCATAAAATTTTATATTTTTATTTAATTGTAAAATTTGAAAATTAGTCTTAAATCTTATTAAAAATTTCATCAAACCACTTTATTTGATTGCATTTCATACATAAAATAATCTTTCAAAATTTAACAGTTTATTAAAAAACAGTAGTCTTATCAATGTTATTTAGAAAAATTCATGAATCTGTAAAATTTAATTAAATAAAACATATTAGTTTTGGTTTTTGATATTATATTTTATATTCTCTGTTACTATTTTTTTTTTAATTTACTTTCATAAATTTACTTATTTTTCTTAAATAAATTATTTTATTAATCTTTAAAAATATATATATCTTTTTTTCCTCTAAATATTCTTAATTTTTAGAATGTCATAATCAAACTGCATTACATTCAAAATCCATATTAATTTTTGCAAACCATCTTTAATTAAAAATCATATTTCTTAAATATATATGTATATTTTAATTCTTGTTTAATTTACTTTTCTGACAAGTAGTTCAAAGTACAGTTTTTTTTTTTTTTTTTTTTTTTTTTTTTTTAACCTTTTTATATTTTTTTATTTTGGTTTGCATGTCAAATTTATCTTTGTTTAGAAAACTAAATGTGAAGTGATATTTTTTATACTGGGACTCTTTTCTTGCTTTTAATAGGTATGTTTGCTATTTTAGGAGGATATTCTTCAGCTTTGCCACTAGGTTTGTCCCCTTTTTTTAATCTATCTTTCTCCTGTCCTATGTTTTATCCCAGTTTCCGATTTGCTGTGTTTTGTCAAATTATTATAATTTTGGATTATTTAAATCGCTACCATTTGATTTATCTTTTTTTTTTTTTTTTTTTTTTTTTTTATTTGATGCATGCTTAAAAAAATTTTAAAAAATAATAATTAAAAAAAAAAGACTGTTAATTTGTGTTTGTTTGAACTACATGGCAGAATTACCTATTTAGTTTTCAGATATTTTGTTCCTTTAATAATTCACTAATTTGTTTTGTTTGTCAATTCCATAGAAAAATTCAACAACAAAGTATATCAGTAAATTCTGCATATTTTAATATGAGAGATATTTACTAAGATGAGAGATATTAAGGTGGTATTCAAAAAAATATATTTTTCCACGCTCAACAACTCAAAATTTTGAGACACATTTTCAGACTCATTTTTAAAAGTAAAAACATGAAACTTGCCGGCGTGATTTATGAAGAGATTTATAAGGGACCCATTTTTTGATTTTTTGTTCAATTAATTAGAAATTGATTTACAAACAATTATTTTCACAGTACGATAATTTTTTTTTTTTTTTCCAGAGCTATCGCTTTGGGAAATTCGGTTCAAAATGTCCACTTTGTCAGCATTTTTTGAAATATATTCTGTCTTTATCAAAAAATCGAGACAATACGGACATTATAGAGTTTCTGAATAAGAGAACCTGCCAATTGAATGCATTTTAGAGCAAAAATGAATTTAAAAATGTGTATTTGAATACACCCTTAACTAAGAGAGATATTTTCTTTTGCATCTTATAATATTAGGGTTTAATCTAGAGCTAGCCAAATAGCCAAAAAGCTAACTGAAAGCACCTTTTGCCCCCAAAGTATTTAGTGGATTAGCCAAATAGCAACAGCCAAAAAGATATATATCATTTCCATTTTGTTGTTCCTGCCTTTCATAAATCTGCAACTGCCACGTGTAAAAAAATCTCAAACCGCCTCTGTGCCTCTGTCCCGGTAACTCACTTCAAAATTTGTCTCGTCCTCTCTGTGCAAGTCTCTTACAAATAGTATGACGTCATTTGCATTAAACAAGTATTGAGAAAATTAAAAGAGTTTGGTTATTTTTTGTTGATGATCCAAACTTAGGAAATGAAACCAAAACGGTTCATGAATGGAAGTTATTCAGGCAGGTTCTGGCTACAAGGGGTAAAGAAATTAAACCAGCTGATTGTATTCTTTTTCCATAAAAATGGCTGACATGATTAATTACAAAATTAAGGAAAAATTACTGACATGTTTCCCAATGTGACTTCTTTGTATGAATTTGTAGCAACAATTCTGTTGTCTACAGCAGATTGTGAAAGGGGATTGAGTCTCGTGAATATAACAAAAACTGACGTGAGAAATAGACTGACAATCAAAAATTTAAGTAACTTAATGGCGATTAATTTGGAAGGGGAAGTTTGAAAAGAATTTCCATTTAAAAAAGCATTTGATGTGTGATGTATGCCAAATCTCGAGAGGGTCAATTTTACAGAGTGGTATACTGTTTGTATATTGTATAATTACAAATAATACTCATTTATATAGAAATTTTGTATAAATAAAAGTTTTTTTTTCTTGGCTAAAGCTATTTTTATTTGGCTAACACTTATTGGCTGCAATTAGCCAAAAAGCTACAAATATTTTTTTCCTAGATTAAACTCTAAATATCAAAGTTGAAGTAGTTCTTGGTCAATGTTTTTAATTAATAATTATTTGGGAGAATGTTGTTATATTTTCTTCACACACTCCAGTTGTATGCATTAAAAAAATGCAATTTACAAAATTAAATCAATATAAAAATAGATTGTTGGAGCAACATTTTAACATCTTGCTCATCTGAAGTCCCTTGCTTAAAATGGAAAAACACAGTGTTTTAAAAAGGATTTTCGACTAAATTTTATTTTGAGCAATACCTTTTAACCATCCACACCTCATAAATTGCATCTAAATCATCTTAAGCACAATATTGAATAGTATTTTTAACTATGCCTATTCAAAGAAGGATTTGTGAAGACAAGTGTGTGTGCAAAAGAGTTAAAATTACAGTTGACTTAAGTTGAGCATCTGTGATTTAAATTTTGAATGTCTGGAAGCAATTTTCATTCTCCTGGTAAAGAAACATGACTTAAATTGGTTTTTTTTTTTTTTTTATAACTTTAAACATTTTTCTTTTCCATTAAATCTAATCAGTATCAAAGTTTGTATATATAAAATTTATAGGAACATTTTGTTCTAGTTTATTATTATTATTTATTAATATTAATTTATTTTGTGGAATATGTAAAAGATATAACAAACACAATACCCAAATATATAAAATAACAAAATTTCTCGTGTAATAATTGTTGATTTTTCTTATCATGTAATAGTTATTCATTTTTTTGTTTGGTTAATTATAATGTTTTTAATTATATTTAGTTTTATCCCATTCATGATTGTTAGAGTGTGTTGATCATGAATGAAAATTCTCTGTGGGCAGTGGTTATGAGTAGCTTGCTACAAATAGTGAAACTACAGTTATTCTGTACTTTTTTTAGTAGTTTGTAGTGCAACACCCTACATTTAAAAAATATATAATATTGCGAGTAGCACAATATATGAAATAGTTTGTAGCAAACACTAATGCTTTTTTTAACATTACTTCAAGGAAAATAAGTATGTGCCATTCTTCAATTCTTTGTGATCATAACTTATTTCTTTTGTGCAAAATGTGTTCTGCAAACTATTTGTGAATGCTGATGACAAATCTCAGTTGCAGTGTTTACTAATGCATTGTATGATGTCAAAGATTTTTTTCAATGACTCTAGTATACTTACTCATTTTTAAATCTTTGGTTTCTTCTCTTAGAAGTGCTCTATTTACAGATTTATTATTTTTTTATAGTATCCCAGAGGAAATTATTATTGAACTGTTCATACCTCAGAGTGAATCACTAATCTCACTATTTTTTGCATTTGTCTCTTTTAGTCTATATTTTTCAGATTTAGTCTCTCTTCTCTTTTATCATTCCTTACTCATTGATCACCTCCCAGTCCCTTCCCTAAATTTGAAACTTATGTTATTTGACATGAGAGACAGACAAATAATCTTTATTAGCGACTTGCTAATTTTCCCTCCAAACGCAAGTGCAGCATGAATAATGGAATGCCTAGCTCAGTTTTGCTTGGATATAAATGTTGACAATTTCCAGCACTTTTCATCATGTCATCACGGTTTACTGAAAGCAAACTTTAAAATATCATAACAATGTCTTTCTTATTGTTAAAGTTACAAACAAAAATCCAAGTTCGGGTTGGAGTGAGATACACTGTATTTTTGACTGAATAAATGGATTATGATCCTGTTTTTTTAATATAAAAATTGTTGTCTTGATGCTTATTATCACTTCTGAAAGTTCCAGTTTGTTTAGAAACACCCTGTTTGAGGAAAAAGCAAGAAATGGATTATTACCAGACAGTATTCAGGAACTTGCATTTATACATCATTAATTCAAATGACTATTGTCATTAATAGTTAATTTTCTTAAGTGCCACTTTTCAAACAGCAAATAAATTATGGTAAAGCCATTTTATTATTTAAATATGATTATTTTTCTAATTATTCTGAATATCTTTATTTATTGACAGTTAAAAATAGAAGTTATGAATGTTTTTAAAAAAGTGTTGTTTATGTATTCGGTTTGGCTGAATATTTTTATATGCTAAACGGTAGAAAATTCTACAACTTTGTGAGAGGCAAATCTGTGCACTCAGCAGATGGGATTGGCCATCTTTTATACTAAGAAAAGCTGATACTAGAAAAACACTGTGGTGAAGAAAATTGCACAAGTTATTTCTGAATCTGTTTTGGTCTTAGATCTTACTAGCTTTGTAGCTGTTAATATTGATGGCAGAATGCAGCATTCTTCAGATGTGATAATGCTAATCTTAACACATTTCTTCATTTGTCAGGTCATTCCCACTCTGTATAATGTATATCTTGATTATTGACAATTTCAGTGATAATTAGTTGCAATAGGATGAATGTGATTAAAAATTACTGCAAAACACTGAACCCCAAGAGCCATTTGGTAGCTTATTATCTTTTTGAAAGTAAAATAATAGCCTACTCAATGAGTGAATCCTTTAATTGTGTTTACTGAACGTGTCTTTCAATAAAAATTTTTGATTATTCGCAATCGATTGTTTTTTCCTTATAGCTCTGACAATTCAGATGGACAGATGTAGTAGTATATATCTCTTAATTTCACTAAGAAAATTGTAATATGTGCATAAACTAGCATTGTGGAAACTAACACAAAGCATTTTCTTCCATGTTATCTTTCTTAAATTTTTAATACCCTTGGTTATGTTGCATTTATTTGATTATATCCCGGCAGACACTATATAATGAGGGGCCACTGTATTACTTGATCCATGTCCTCCATTTTGAGTATAGATTGAAATCTTTGAGATAATCTAAAAGTAGTAAAGTAGTGATTACTTTTAAAAAAAGTAGTTGTAGTTAACTACATTTTTGATAAAGCAATTGTAGTTCATTACAAAAAAATATTAGTTTTTTCGACCACTGTCTGTATGGGATTAGTTCTTAATTTTCTATATATCCAACTGTTATAAAAGAGCTTTTAGGCTAATCTCTTAACAGTTAATCATTTTCTTTATGTTGATGATTATACAATTTTTTGTTTTTTTTAATGAAAATTGTTAATCAATCAATTTATTTTCTTCTTTTAACATACTTTATACACTTTTCTGTTTTTGGCAAGTTTGCCATTTGTTCATTCCTGAAATTGTGCCAATTTTAGTCTTATGTTTTATCCCACATAATGTTAGCGTATTTTCTTGATGCAAAATTGAATTATTACATGCAGGGTTCTTGCTGACTTTTGACCAACCTTGGCAATTTGGCTAATCAGCAAAACAAAACTGTAGCCAAATGTAAAAAAAAAATAATAATAATAATAATAATAATAAAATTAGTTTGTTGTAGAACATTGATTCTAAAATCGCTCTTTAACTTCCAGTTCTTTAACCTTCATTTTTAATTAGGCTTGGCACCTGATTTTGTCCAGACGTTGTCTGCACAAAACTTGCTGCGGCTTTGGCTGATATTTAAATGAATTGATGCTGAGCAATCTGAAAGGGGTGAGAATAGCCAAACTGTAACAAAGAGTAAACTTTTTGCTTTCTATGCATACTTAGAAATTCCCCCTTTATTAGGTGGCAGGAAATATTTCAGGGAGTTATTTAAATGACTACTGTACTGATTATTTATTGTTGCTGAAATAACAAATAGAACAGAAAAAGTAACAAAAAAAAATGTTTTAATGGTTTTATGATTTGCATGCTCAGAAAGGCAAAAGGGGGTGGGCGCAGAAAATATAATAAATGACTTATTGAATTGTTGTTCAAGACAAACCTAGCATTAAAAAAAATTTAAAGTAAACAGTCTTAAAGATTTTTAAGCTTGAGAGATGGTTTAGGAAAATGTGGATAATTTGGAGATTAAGGGTTATTTAGATGATTGATTATTTAGTTTTTGTTTCTACAGAGTAATAATAATGCCTAAAAATTTGAAAATTGAAGAGATTTAGGGATTTTAAACTTTGTGTGCTCAGTGTTGGGAAGTGGGAGCAGCAAAAGAAAAATTGGTGATTTCAGAGAGTGTGTGTGTGTGTGTGGGTGTTCGGAGTGTTATATAATTGATTATTTACTGCTACAATAAAGTAAAAATAAATAGGGCAGAAAATGTTTGAATAATTGAAAACAATGTAAAGAAATTTTGACGGGGGGTGAATTTAGATTAAAAAAAATAATAAAATAAAAAAAAGAATATTATAGAAGAAATAGAGTGATGTAAGTAGTATGGTTTGATAGGACATGATAAACAACATCAGTCACTCATCACTGTTTATGAGAGTATCACTTGTACACAGTAAAGAAAAAATAAATCAGCTGTTGCAATTTGGGAATTTTGATCTTCCCTTTCCTCGCCAAATTAATCATGTTTTTGCAATTTGGCACAATGCAAACGGCAGCAAGAATCCTGATTACATGTATTTTTGCATGTACATTTATACTTAAGATTTCAAATGTTTTCCTTTTGTTTTTTTTAAGTAAGAGCATATTTGTATTGTATTTGGATGATAATTTTGTTATTAGTTGCGTCAAAAAAATGAAGTCTTTGTTTTCTTCTTCTCCTTTTTTTTTAGATATGGCTATGAAGACCTCAATGTCTGCAGTATCTTCACCTTTTAGTTCTTTTGGTAGTTCAGTATCTGACTCTAGTGATGAAAAAAATCGAATTGACAAGTTACAAGAAGAACTAATTAATGTTCAAGTAAGCATTCTTCATACGTACATACATACTCATTTAATATATGTATATGCGTCCGAAAAATTTATCATTATAAATTTTGTAAAATTGTTAGTTTGTAAAATTATTTTTTGCTATATAAATTAAAATATTTTAGATAAAATATCAAAAAGAAGTGGAGAGACTAGAAAAAGAAAATAAAGAACTTAGAAAACAGATAATGTTGAAATCTGATAAAAGAGGACAATCCAGAAAAATCAAAGTAAGTTGTAAACTTATATATTTGATAACAAGTTTTCTGTGCATTAAATGTTTCAATAAGGATCTTTGAATATTTCTAAATTGTAATAGCAAGTTTATGTAATTAGAATTGTTTGCATAGAAATATTGTTATCCATTATACAGATCTTGCAGACACATATATTGAAAAACAAATAATATATATATATGTGTTTTTAAATATAATTTTTAATTTCAGATATTTTTTTAATCCATGGAATTTGAGTTTTTAACCTCCAGTGTCTATGTCCATCTTTCATAAAGGCTCCTCAACTGTAATGTAATTAATATTCTTCCGATAGCCAGTGGTGGTATTTAAATGATTTAACAACTGGTTCTCAGTCTAATACCTTTTTTAAGTATAAGCAAGAAAGAAAAATGGTGTGTTACACACAGATTATGAAATACTTTCCAGTATTATAAGTTATTTCTTCTTTTGCTACAGTGAAAAAAATTATTGTTCTTGAACGTAATGTTTCCTGCTAAAAGGATGCAATTTATTTTGCGACTGTTCAGTAATCATAAGACACTGACCAAAATTTCTATTCAAAAATACATCAAAACAGCATAATACAATAAGCAGAAATTCAAGCTCATCCTCTAAAGGTGCAAGCAGTTATCTATTAACAACCCTAACTGCACAAAGAAGGATAGAGATTGTTCAACTCTCTATTATCATGAGAATACTAATTCACTAACTCGTTGGCTTTCCTATTTATACCATTGCTTTGGCAAGAAATATTTGTAACTTCAAAGTTAATCTGGAATGTTCTTGATTGATTTGTAAATTTTGAACTCATATTGAAAATAAAAAAATTTTTGCAAAAAAAATTGCTATACAGACTAATGAGGCAACAAATATAAATATTAGATTCAAAAACTTACCAAAATTTATTGGTTTCCTATTTACAAATGGTTTTATAAATAGGATATTGGTACAATCTACTACTATAAATTGTGTACATTTGTTTTGCAATTACTCAGCAATAATCAGTAAATAATATATAAGACCTGTCACAATTCAATTTGAAGAGAATTTTGACATTTTTTCTCACACTTATTTAAAGTAAAAAATAAAAGTCTTGTCAGATAAAATAAAATAAAAAAATTAGTAAACTTAAAAAATCTAGAATATAAGAAATCTCGAAAAAAAATGTAAATTTTCAAAATTGAAGTTAATATGATTGCAAAAAAATGGCATTTAACAATTTTAAAGTCTATTTAAATAGTGGAGCAGGAAAAAGGTGATATTGTGAAAATTCAATAAATCTGACTTCTCTTACACTATATAGGACGACAGTAAAATATGGGTTAAATATGTGTTTGGTGCTAAGTTTTGCCAGCAGAGTTGTCAATTTGCCATTATCTCATCTAAGTCGGACACATTTACAGATTCATTTTTGTTTGTGAAAAGTGACACTCAAAAATAGGTTCTCATTATATTCTGCAAAAACTTGTATGTGTGACATTATTCCTGAAAAAGTTAAGCGTATTGCTGCATATAAGTAGCACTGTATGAAAAGCATTTTGAATAGCTTTATTTAAAACTCTTATTATGTTTTTCATGTACTCATCCTATTCTAGCCTTATTAGATCTTTTTTTTTTTCTTTCCATTTTAGAAATCATTGATTGACATGTACTCAGAGGTTCTTGATGAACTGAGTGATTATGATTCCAGTTATAACACTCAAGATCATTTGCCTAGGGTACGTATTACTGATTATCTTTATTTTTATTAATTATCTTTGCTGCTAAACGTTCTTACTTCAGCTGTCAAATTAATCTTCATGCAGCTTAAATTAGATTATCTATTTTATTTTTAGGTGGTTGTAGTAGGGGATCAAAGTTCTGGCAAAACAAGTGTGTTAGAAATGATTGCTCAGGCTAGAATTTTTCCTAGGTATGTATTACTTGTATGATATAATTAATTAATAGGAATTTTAAATTTTCTTTTTTGTTATTTTTTTTTAATATACTAGCTCATCCGCCCAGCTACGCTCAGGTCGGGGATAATAATCTTAAATATAGGTAAAATCAGTGCTGAATTCAGACATTTTTCTACACGAGGGATTTAATGTTTGGGGCTTCACTGCCTCTTTTCATAGTATACCATTACAACCGGAAAGGCACCGTGAATAAGTGGGTAATTTTTTTTATATTTTTATCTGGGGAACGAGAATGATAGTTTAAAACTGCAGAAAAATGGAAAACATGAAATCTATCATGATATTGACCTTCAGATTTTTTTTTTTTATCTAGTAAATATTAATATTTTTTTTAAATAAAAGATATTTTTACAACCTGAGATATATCTTGAATAAATGGTTATTTTTTGGTTATTTTTGTATTTCCATCCAGGAAACAGGGATGGCAGTTTTAAAATTAAGAAAAACACAGAACATTTTTCCTTTCCCTAGACATGTGCAGAAGCGATCTTATCACCCATGTACTGCCAAAAATTGAATCTCGTTCATTAAGGCTTTTAATTAATATTCCTACTAATTTCAAAAAATGAAAAATCTGAGTCTCATGTGCATTTGGACCTGTCTTCTATCCTTATCCAAATCTGCAGACCTCTACATGCAATAGATTTCCCTAGCCATCACCAACAAACAGACAAACATAATTCTTTTATTAATAAACATTACTTTAGGTTATTTGTTATAATTTTTGTTTTATAATTGAAACAAAGCAACAGGAGTTATAGCCTACTTAACCAGGGTTTACACTAGAGGAGGGGAATGACATTTTTTATCCGAACCAAAATTTTAAGGAAGATTTTTGAAATTTTAATTATTGTTTTCATTATCTTAAGTGGGATTTTAAACAATATTATGAGAATCACTTCATCCTATGCTTTATGTAATGTCTGATAGCCTTTATAAATGTTTGTAAGTAAGACTTTTTATAAATGTTTGCAGTGTTTTGTTTTATTGGGTGTACAAATTAGTTCAGTCTGTTTTCAAAAGATGGTGCTGGCTGTGATGAATGTTTTATAGTGACAGCTGATTTCGATGGTTTCAGTTTCAGAGAGGTTAGACATCTGTCAATAATATTCAGTTTATATCGTTTTGAGTTTCATACAAAGAGCTTGTTTTTTACTGTGTTGAATATGTCAAATTTTGTGCTAACTAAGCAGCATTTGTGGGAAGTTTTAGTTTTCTGCTTTAATTGGAAGAAAAGTGCAGCTGAAACCCATCTAATGCTTGTGGAAGTTTTTGGTGACACTGCTCCAACTGATATATCATGTAGGGAATGGTTTCGATGTTTCCAGAATGGTAATTTTGGTATTGAAGACAAGCCTTGCTCAGGACAACCAAAAAAATTTTGAAGACGAAGATTTAGAGGCATTACTGGATGAAGATCCGAGTCAAACGCAATAGGATCTTGCAAAATCATTGGAAGTGAGTTAACAAGCCGTTTCTGCACGATTGAAACCGAGAGACATTGAAAAGCAATTTTTCACAAAAGTCAAAAAAATATTTGGAAACGCTCAAGTGGGATGTTATACCTCACCCGCCGTATTCTCCGGACATTGCTCCTTCTGGTTATTGGTTGTTCTGACGGATGCAGCACGATTTAGCAGGTCACCGATACACTTCTCTCACAGAAATTGAAAATTGACTCCAATCTTGGATCGCCACAAAAGACGAGTTATTTCTTCGAGATGGAATTAAAAAATTGCCTGAGAGGTGGCAAAAAGTAGTAGCTAGCGATGGAGAATACTTTGATTAATCTGTTCATTCATTTTGTTTTGAAATAAATGCATATTTGAACACAAAAAAATTGACTAAACTAATTTGTACTCCCAATACATTAGACAAAATAATGAGTATGAGAAAAAAATCTTTTTTTCTTTTCATTAATTTAAATGATCTAAAAACATTTGATTTAGATTAAACTTTTTATTGGAAATTTATATTTGTGTTGTATTACCTGTGCATGTACTTAATATAACCCATTTAATGTTTAATTTTTACAAATCTATTAGTTTTATTTTTCCAGTAACCAAAAAAAAATAAGGCCTAAATTTAATTTTATGCTTATGGCTTTTAATAAAAATCATCCATAGATGCACCATTTTGCATGTGTGCATGCATGTGAGGAATTTTCTGCATTTTAAAGGATTTTAATATTGCTTTAGTGTCATTTATTTAAAAGTATTGACAACCAAAAACATGTTTTATACTGGTATTTATTCCACAGTTTTATAAATTGTAAATTACAAAATTAGGAATATTTTACTTTTTCTTTTCTTTTTTTATGTTTTTTTTTTTATTCTCAGAAAGTTTGATATTTCCATTCCTGAAAATTAAAAAATGCAGTAATATCTACATGAGAAAAGTTTAATATTGACAGCACATAAAAGATGCATTTATTTGTTTGTTTAATTTTGTTATTTATTTTCTACTAATAATAATGTAGCAATAATAATGAAGCTTCACTCTTAAAGAAAAGGAAAATCTAATCTGACATAGCGCAAGCAGATGATAGCCTACGATATTGCAGGGTTCCTAGCATCATGGAAAGTCAGGGAAAATCTGGAAAGTCATGGAATTTCAAAGTAGTCAGGGAAAGTCAGGGAAATTTAAAAATATATAGAAAAAGTCAGGGAATTTACAAATATTTTCCAAAAAGTCATGGAAAAGTTTAGGAGAAAAATGAAAAATGATGCGAAATTCATCATATAGTCTCAGGGAAAAAAAAATAGAATTTTGAAGAGCAATCGCAGAAAAAAAAATCGCTAATTTTTGACAAAAGATTGCAAAAAACAGTAATAAATTTCGTTGTATGCCCGTTTGGTCAGAGAATTTTTTGAGATTTGGTCAGGAAAAGTCAGGGAATTGTTTGAGATTTGGTCAGGGAAAGTCAGGGAATTTGCTAGTCATGTTTTGCTGGGAACCCTGTATTGACATTATATGGATATCAATATATAGTATATATCAATATATGGATATCATTATATAGTATCGATATGGATCATATTAATTATCTAGGTAATTTTATAAAAATTTCTTTTTATAGAATTATGCACTTGATATGCAAATAAAGAAGTGAGACGAATAGGTTTTTATGAGATGAACGAAACTCTAAAAATAATAAATCATCTTCAATCTGCATTTAAAAAAATTTAATAAATAACAATAAAAATGTTAAATCTACTAATTAATTAGATATAGAAAAGCAAATATTATTAACTTACATGTCTATCTTATAATAGAAATAATATTACATGCATAATATTCACAATGTTTATTTATCATTATATTATTATGATCGCAGGGGTGCTGGAGAAATGATGACTAGGGCACCTGTTAAAGTAACATTGAGTGAAGGACCCTATCATGTTGCTAGGTTTAAAGATAGTTCTCGAGAGTTTGATTTGACCAAAGAAAGTGAGGTATTAAGAACTTTCATCAACCTGTTTATTTTATTGTAAAAAAATTATATAATAATAATAAAATTTTATGCTAAGAAATATTTAGTTTTTTTTTTTTTTTTTTTTTTTTTTTTTTAAATAAAATGTTACATATTACTGTACTTTCTAAAGTGAAACTTCTCTTTCTTTAAAACATTACCTAAGGCTAGACAAACAATTTAAAGTGAAAATGCAGTTGCCATAATTTTATGTCAGTTGTAATTTTTTTATTTATCATATGAGAATGTTAATACAAACCTTTTTTTTTTATTTTCTATTTATTTATTGTGATTTTACTTGTCAGTAATACTTTTTAGTATTACATAAATTGAAAAGTGTTCAAAATGTATCCATGATTTGATGAAAAGTTGTAAAATTTTTAATCATATCATGAATGCAATCAGGGATAAATAAATTTTCAGTTGAACTAAGTGCCAGTTCAAACAACCAGGCAGTACAGTTTTATGTATAGGCCAACGTGTTTTGGTCTAAAGTTTTAGATAGTATTATAAAAGTTTTTAAATTACTTTGATGTATATTCGTTTAACTTTAACAATAATTAAAGGTAGTAAATAACAATTATTGCTAGTGATAAAACTTAAGCATGTTGAAGCCAATCAATTTTACAAAGCTCGGTAATTATTTTTTGTCCATGCATATGCTATTAGTGAATATTGAAATACCAATTGCTCACTGCTTTGGATGGATCAAAATCCTGTTCATGTTAATAAAATTTAAATTATTAAGACTGCCCAACTTCAGTTATGATTCTTGATTATGTTCATTAAACTAAACCTACTTTCACAAGAGACACTAATTAATACAAAGCAACTTTGGCATTAAATTCAAAAATCTGTCTTCATTGGATGTTTTTTGTAGTCACTTGACATCTGAGTATATAAAGTATTTAAACTGGCAACGCTGGGGATTGATCAGAATTAAATAAATTTAATGGTTAAAGTAAATTTATTTGAATCATTCAATGAACATAAAAATCAGAATTCCTGGCAGGTAAATACTATATTGCATTGAAATATTGCACGTAACCCTAGAATACTACCATGTTTGAGTTCACCATATTTCACATATGACACGAGTTTGTAAAATTTAAGTACACAATCATTCCAGGCTTAAATACCAAAGTAAAAAAAAAAAAAAAAAACTTTGGCACCAAACCTATATTTCCAGTTACCATGGTGACCTGGTGCTCAGGATTTGTCGAGCCCTGGATACAATCATTACTAACATGCTGACATATGCAGCTTTACATTGCCAAAAATAAAAGGTATTTTTATGTTAGCCGGGTGCCAGTGATATATATACATATATATATATATATATATATATATATATATATATATATATATATATATATATATATATATATATATATATATATACATATGTATATACATATATCTATTCATATATATGTACATGTATATATATGTATATATATCACTGGTGCCCGGCTAACATAAAAGAACAAAAAAAAATTGCACAGCCAAACTCTATTATAAAAAACCAATTGAATATAGAATTGAAGTTAAATTAGCATTTCACTCTAAAATAAGAAACTCTTTTTTTTTTTTTTTTCTAATATATTTAGAGATAGAATCTTATATATTTGATGATCATAATATAAATTACGAGATCAAGAAATAGGAAAATCTTTTCTGCAGAGATGTAGAAACAAAAGCAGTGGTTATCAATTTTTGGTGAACTAATAAAATATTGCTCCCAGATCCAAAAATGATCACATACATTCTACACGTACCAGCCATGATACACTGCCTTCTAATTGCCAGCCTCAAATTTCAGATAACTGCCAGTGGTGACCTGGTGACTAGGAATTTTGCATTTTGACCTATGGTATGAAAATTATACATGTTTTTTTGAATTTTATAATTTTATTTACTTAAAAAAAAAATTGCATTTTTTTTTTTTTTTTTTTTTTTACTGATTGTGTGGTTCTTGATTTTCCAAATTTTAAAGCATTTTGCTTATTTTTCTTTAGTCAGTCAATCTGTCTTAATATCAAATAAAATATTAATTCTTTATATGTTAGCTCTCAGCAGTTTAATGTTAACTTGTAAAGTATTATCTAATGTTGATAAGTATTAGTATTTTCCTCTTTGTGTCATAGTTTATGTTCAGTTTCAATTTTTAGCAGTCATATTTATGTCTGATAAATGAGGTTATGTTAGACTTTAAATTAGTACATGATTCATGATTTAAATCCTAAGTTTGAAGTGGAAAGACAGTTATTGCTGTTGTATTCAGGGATGTAAAAAATAACCATGTCTTCTATTATGTAACTTTTCACATAATTTCTTTTAGATGGTTAGAGACAATTTTAAAACATACTTCAAGTTCAGAAACAAGCTTTTTGGCTGTGATACGTGGATTAGCTTTAACTCATGCTTTCAATTCCTCGTTAACAATCACAGAATCTTATCCACAACCTCCTTCATCTTTAAGACTCTTATTTCCACAACAAAATTTCTGGAACTAACATCAACTACTTTGTGTTCACTACTCATTCATTCCTGGGTTAAATGCATGGTTGATGTGTCACAAGCTATTTTTGCTGCTTTTTGTCTCATTTTTAATTTGTTCAAAAAATCATACAAACCTGCTTCTTTTCCACAGGCTTTAATAACCTTAAATATTCCTTCACAATGTCAATCAAAACTATAATACTAAATAAGTAGAGACAAAAAACTGCCATCTACAATAACATACAAAAGAGCAAAATATTCCTTTAAAAATTTATCGAAAAAATCCTGTTTGAAAAGTATAACAGAGACAGACATCTTTTTTTTTTTTTCAATTCCTACTATTAATTCACACCCTCTATATATTTATATATCTTGTTCAAATTTTCAATCGTTAATAAAATACTTTTTATTCATCTACTCAAGTTCAAATACATTTTCTTAGACTTGTAGTGGATGACATTTGATGTTAATACAGTTTTTTCAAATATTAATTAATTAATTTTAGTTTTATATTTAAAAAAAAATCTGTGCTTTCTTGTTATAGGAGCTTCTGAGGTTTAATCGTCAAGCGACTGCGATACTTATTTTATTGCAGAAATTAATCCGCAAATGATATAATTCATTTCACGGAATAAAAATCATCAAGATCTGAATATTTATGTAACTAGCTATAGTACGAACATACCTCATTTGTCATGTTTGACGTACAATTTCCAACTTATGTTTTTAATTAAATTTAATTAATTAATTAAATTTAATTATAGTTTTATATTTTCAATCGTTAATAAAATACTTTTTATTCATCCACTCCAGTTCAAATACATTTTTTAAAACTTGTAGTGGATGACACTTGATGTTAATACAGTTTTTTCAAATATTAATTCATTAATTAAATTTAATTTCTATTTTGCCACTTAATATTGTGATTCTGTCATATGTATATACATATTTATGTTAATTGTAATTATTTAATAAAAAGTTATTAAAATAAAATTTTTCTTTGTTGACCTAAGTAGGAATTGACTCTAAAAAAAATATATATATATTAGTTGTTTACAGACTGTAATATATCAAAGTATTTTATTTCTGTTGTGGAAAAAGTTGCGAATTATTTAGGCTTTTTGAGTTCTGTTCCTTTTTATTTATTTTTTTTTTTCTGTATAAAAAATGTAGTATTTTATTTTTTATTAGCTTGCCGATCTCCGTAGAGAGGTTGAGATTCGAATGAAAAAGAGTGTGGAAGGTGGTCGAACAGTTAGCAGTGAGGTATTGAATTTCTCTTATATGTATAATTTCATTTATAATAGTACAGTAAAAAAATCAAAATATTTTTGCATGCTTTTAAAATGTTTTTTTAGTGTCATTGCAGATAATATGTTTGATTAGAAGATTTTAGATACTATAATTAATCTGACTTGTTATTTATTATTAAGTGTCTAAAATAGGTTTTAATGTTTAAAAACAATATTTTATCTGAATATTTGCTTAATTATAAACTTTTTAAGCAGAATATCATGTTTATATATTATTTATTTATTACTAACTGACCCATGGGTGCAAATATTTAGTCCTGGACAGATTTTTGATTAATAGTAAATTCTACTTCCATATACTTAATAATAGCAATTTTATTATCAAGAATTTTTAATCACTATCTTTTATTGCAAGAGATCAATTTTTAGACATAATGCAAGACATAGACATCTTCTAGTCCATTTCCTTTTGGTTATTCCTAATATTCAGAAAAGTTTTCAGTCTTGGCTTGGATGGACTTCTTGCACCCATGAGCTGACCTGCCCTCCATTGCCTGGGCCTGGGATAATAACCCTAAATATGCCTAAAAAAACTTGTTGAATTCAGACACTTTTCTCCAGCAGGGATGTAGTGTCTTTGGCAGTGTACACTCTCAAATTTGTATGATTTTATACTTTTTAACAAAAATCTATCTAAATGAATCTAGAGTTGGGGGCCTCACTGCCTTCAGCAGAGTATGTTCAAGTCTGTTTTTCCAAACATGCCTCAAATTTCTAGGATTTTATATTTGTAAATGAAAATCTTTTGAAACAAACTTAATATTGGAGGCTCCAATGCCTTTAGCAGCATACACCCTCAAGTTTGTATGATTTTATATTTATAAACAAAAATCTGACCAGACAAACCTAGATTTGGAGGCACACTGTTTTTGCCGGTATATGCTCCAGTCTGTTTTTTGCAAATGAACCTCAAATTTGTATGATTTTATATTTATTAAAGAAAAATCTTTCTAGATGAAGTAAGGGGCTCCCATTATAGTGATGGCCAATTTCATTTCTGACATTTACATAAATCAAACTTTCGATTCTGACCAATATTTCACGAGAAAACCTAAATAATACAAAATGTGCCCCTGCTCTTCACTCTTTTAAAAACGTTAAATGATATCTTCCATATTGGCAACCTGTCTTGAAAGTACAATTCTTTTAAAACATGAAATAATGTATGGGAAGGCACTGAAAAAAAATAAATTCTGGGAATTTACAAAACAACTTCCAGATTTTTTTTTTTTTTTTTAATATATATATATAGTAAACATTAATATTTTTTTAACCAAAGATATCGCTGGACTCTGAATAAGTGGGTATATTTTGTTTTTAATATTTCCATCCAGATAAACAGGAAGGCATTTTAAAACTGCAGAAAAAATTAAAACAAGCACGAACTCAACCTCTTTTATATATATATATATATAATAAATATTACTATTTTTTTAAACTACATACACTGTTAGAACCAGAAAGGTATTCTGAATGTTTGTTTTAACTTCGATCTGAGAAACTGGGATGATAATTTCAAGATGCAGAAAATATAAAAACAAATCGGGAAACATGCAAACCAACGTAAAATTAAACTTTAAAAAGTTTTTTTTTTTTTTTTTAATAGTAAATATTAATTCTTTTTCTTTGAGACATTGTTAGAAACAGAAAGGTACTTTAAAAAGGTGGGGTTTTTTTTTGTATTTTTAACCTCGACTTGCAGATGGCAGTTTAAAACTGCAGAAAGAAAACTAACACATAATTGAAGTCCAGAAAAAATGATTTAGTAGAATAGAATAGCAAATACTAATATATTTTTTTAATGTAAGATACCATTAGAACCGAAAAGACACAACGAAATATTTTGTGTTTTTGTAATTTTATGGGTTACCTAATGATGGCAGTTTCTAAATAACAGAATATTTAGTCTTTGCTTAAAAAAACTGAGGCCCAGACTTGAGTCCAAACAGGCGCATGCACAATCAGCAGCACAATGGAAGATTGCCATTTTGCGATGATCATTAGGATGTTTAATTAATATCTTGGCTAATTGTTACAAAATCCAAAAACTGGCTTCAAGGTGCATAACTTCAGACATACAGGTACCTTTCTGCCAAATCTTGTAACTCTGTGCACAGCAGTCTCTTCAGAACACAGAACATACACGACTGACAAACTTCTATCTTTATTGCTATAGATATTGATTATTGTTCTGTGAAAATTAAGGTGATTTGTTGTATCATTTTAGGTTATATCAATGACCGTAAAAGGACCAGGTTTACAAAGAATGGTCTTAGTTGATTTACCTGGAGTTATCAGTGTGAGTAATGTTTGTCTTTTTGTAAAATTAAGAATGCTATTGCAAAATCTTTTATTTTAAATTCTCTGTGTTTGAATTTTATATTAAATTAATATTCTCTATATTTTGCATAGTCTCATCCTACTAATATTTAAAAAAATTTATTTCCTGTTAATTCTTTAGAATTTTATTTCTTAACCTTCTTTTATCTTTTTTAAATCTTCAGGGGGCAAAAAAAGTGTAAAATTGAGTCTTTACATTTTACTCCCTTAAATTAGATTTATTGGCATGTAACTACATAATGCATTTGGTAATATCTATTTTCTTTTGGGCTCACCAAAAGTAGCTTTACAATAATTAATTAAAATTTTGAGAGAAACATTCCACTTTGTCCTAGGGGTTTATTCTGTCTCTAAACCTTATGGTAAGTCCCCAGAGTGAGTGATAGATTAGAGACATGTATCCAGATCATTTGAATCAGTCTCTGAGTGACTTCACAGAAAAATTCTTTATTTCTTTCAAAATTTTAAGTCTTTGACAAACATTGCAGAAAGGATGCCTAGGAGCATTTTCATTTATTATCATTAGTAACAAATTTTTACAAGCAATCTAAACCTAAATTATTTAGTAGTAAAACATTCTAAAATACTTAAAAGAATTTTATTAGATTAGAATTATTTTTAGAAGGATACTTTATCGAAGAATATTTGTTTATTTAAGATCAAATCAATGAATATCTGGTTTGGTCTTGTTTAGGTAAAGCATAATTTATAAAGATAAGATTTTTGTAATGTAGTAAAATTGCACTATTTCCATACAGAAAACAAAAAAATTTCGAGCATTTTTAAAAATTGTAAATCTTTATTAGTTATATCTCCTAAGGAATAGATCATGGAGATATTATTACATATATTAAAAGGTTACTGGAAATTGTATTATCTTACTGTATTATAATTCTTTACAGACTGTGACTAGTGAAATGGCAGATGGTACAAGAGAAGCCATACGTGAAATGACTCAACTTTATATGAGCAATCCAAACTCAATAATATTGTGTATTCAAGGTTAGTTTAAATTCAATATATCTGTGTGAAAGTAATTTTTTATTACAATAATTGTTAAATTTATTCAAAGACGTCTTAATATAATCTCCCTTTTTAATGTTGCTGTGAACTGAAGTTACAAATTGCATAGATCAAGATATTTCCTTTTCTTTAAAAAAAACATTTTGTAATATTTTTGTGTTTTAAATTCAAATAAAATTTAAATGGTTTGATCAGATAATACACTTTAGAGATGGTATGCAACAGATCATTCATTGGATATGTCTTTTTTACTTTTAATATATATTTTTTTTATAATAAAAATTATTTGATTTTAAGTTTTATGGTAGTTTCTAAATAGATGTTCATTTATTCCAATGCCTTAACTTATTATATCACTTGTCAGGAGTGATTATGTTCCGGGTGTACCCTGGATTTCTGGTGTTTTCATGTCTATTGATCTTTATGGATTTAGAACTGTAAGTGTTGTATGTTTAGTGAAAAAAGCGAATCCAAAACTTGAAAATCAAAACTGAAAATGATCTGTAAAAAGTGCAAAAAAATTCACCACATATTAGCAACAAACGTTTTACTAATAGTAACCTTATGCAGTAACTGATTGAAATAAAACTGTCAAACTCTGTGTCCTGCATCAATTGGAGGTGTGATTTCTATCTACAGGCAGAAACCAATCTTTTGAAACATGTCATTTCAGAATCCCACAGGCTCGGGGAAAAAGGGCAAACATTTTAAAATTTCACTGTTACTTTAGGTCTTGATGACCCGAAAATCTAAGAGAAAAGAAGAAAAAAGCAAAATTTTACAATTTCAGCATTATTTCACGTCTTTTAAATTGTAAAAAATCCCTAACAGCTCGGCCTACAGGCACAGGTAGATTTCGAAGACGCAGACTGTGGGGCTCCTGTTTGTTGAGAATTGCGGAAGAAATGACCTTTTTGCCATGATGCAGCATTTGGAAATGCCCACTTCAGAACCTAACTTGTTTGCAGGCAGAGCCCGCACGGATTTTTTTTGGTTTTTAATTTTTTTTTGCTATAAGGGTTGGTCTTATAAAAAACTTGTCAATATAAAAGTTTTAGATAATATTAAGAGGATTTATAATAAATTTAAGCGGATTTGATATCTTCTGAATTGACAAAGTTATGAATTTTTTTCTTCTGAAACCCCCCGTTCTCCCCCCCCCCCCTCCTCCTTGAGGCCATTTTTAATGATATCAAAAATTTGTCATGCATAAATTTTCAGCCCTTTTCCTAGAAGTAATAATAACTGTAAATGGATTTGATGCGTATCATAATTAAGAAATTATGGGGGGGTTTCTGTTTTCATAAAAAGTTGCCCCCCCCCCCCCCCCCCTTGGTTCGTTTTTGCCTATTAACGAACTTGATCGAGATTTTATGTATCGGTTTGGAAGATATTTGTGCAAAATTATGGCAGTTATCGTGTCCATAAAAAAGTGACATAGATAGATAAAGTTATGAACTGGGGGTGGTTTTGGGTTCTGGGAGTCATGATCGGCATAGATCTGCAAAAATTTTTTAAAAATTCCAACTTAGGGGAGAATGTAATAGGTAGTATTTTTTACGAAATCTACCTAAAATCTGACCAAAAGAAAGAAAGAGGGGAGGGACTGAAATTTTGTTTCTGAGTTACATCGAATCCCACAGACCAAAAAATCTAGGGGAAAAAAATGTAAATTTACAATTTCAGTGTTACTTTGGTGCAAAAATCCTATTGAATAGAAGAGAGAGAGAGAAAAATAACAAAAATTTTATTTTATCAAAAGATAAAACAAGGCTATTCCATATGTGCAACATATTTGCAAAAAAAAAGTTATTCTTTGTTACCAAATGGCAAAAATTGACTGATGTTATGGATTATGAGCCTATAATTAATTTAGACTAATACTTCTTTTTACATTTATTTATACAATGTTTTATAGAAATAAAAAATATTTGTTAAATTGTAGAAAATAATAACTAAATTTTAATAATGTATGACAAAAGTAATACTGCTAAACTAGTTTTGTCACAATTATGAAGTCCAGGTTATATATTTTTTATTCATTATTTCTTCTTTATATTGCTTATTACTTTACATCGTAGTTATACCTAAAACAAAAAACAAAAATTAAAAATGAAAAAATATATAATAACAAGCTGGGAAAAATTCTACCTTACGGTAGAATATAGATTAGCCGCACACAGCTTTTATCGTTGAGATTTTTTCAGCCAAGTCTATGTCGTCAAAAAAAAAAAAGTTTGTTAGCATAAGCCAGCTTCTCCACTTTAGAATTTAGTTAGCGATCTGAGATTTTTTGTGAGGCCGGCGGAATATATTAGGAACGAACACACCAAGTTTTAAAAAGATTCGGTGACTAGAAGTACTTTTAATAAACATAATAGTGAAAAGATGTGGCTCCAATGGGCTGAGACATGGCGAGGTAGATGTTGATTACAAATGTGCTGGCTTAATGACATCCTGTAAACTATTTTTAATGGTTCAAGACACTTTAACATTTAATAGATAATTTAAAAAAAGTAATGAAAAGTTCTATGATAGCAGCTTTTATGATGGATACAGCTAAGAGAAGTTGTTTAACAAATGATGAGTTAGCATTAATTGTCGGGCTCTTGGAGAGTGGTGGGGGGGTGGAAGGGAGGAAGGGAGCTATACAAAACACAAATGCTCTACGAGACCTTAAAAATGAATCCTCACTTGCAATTGAGAGATGGGACTTTAAAAGGGATGCACTTTTGTGCTCCTCTGATGCCCCCCCTCCCTCGAGAGATACATGAAAACCGAGGGCACCAAAAGAAGCGGGGCAAATACTACCTTTATGCTGTAAACAGCTAATTGTGGTGAAATTTTGGAGCTGTCCGGCCCATAGGAACAGAGAAAAATGGAAAAAACTAAAATAATTATGAGAAATTGAAAAAATTAAATAAGAAAAGTGCTCTTGACTGGAAGGCGGGGGGGGGGGGGGGGGGGAGAGTAGGACCAGACAAAAGTGCTTGACGAGATCAAACTTTTGATAGGTTACATGATGGGGTTTGAACACCTTGAATGTTTTGTCCCGGGGGGGAGACAACTCCATTCCTAAGGGAGATAGGGCCTCGGGACCCTCTTAGAAATGTCAGCCTTGACGAATTTAACTTCGTTGGATCGTTTAAATGGGGTCTGCGCCCACTGTAGGACAATCAGGGACTGAGAAAGGAAATACAAGCAGAAGTATCGGCATAATAAAGAGAGACAATTTGATTTTTAATATTGTCAGTAACAACCATTTGTATAGCTATGTGTAAAGAGTGTCCTCCTTTATATATTGAGTAGCTGTGACTTTTCATAAACAGGAATTTTACTGTAGACTGAAAGAATTAGCCCTGTGTGTGGCTAATAATAATATGTAATGTAAAATTTTAATCGTGAAATTTCTGAATTTGTCGTATTTAAATAAGTAATTGTTATTAATATCAAATTTTACTTTTATGAAAAATATTCCATTTATCATGAAAAATACAAAGCAATCGATAAAACATTTTTAAATAAAAAAAGTAGAAAAATCAAACAGAAATTTAGGGGTATCGAACCTGCAACCCTCCAGAATCAAGGGCAGTATTCTAACCATTTGGCGATCAAGTTCACTTCTAGACTTTTACAAAATAGCGTTAAAATAGGCAAATTAGTCAAATCAATGTTTCGAATGCAGACCTTTCAATTTCACTATGCATACATTTACAGTATAGACTCACTCCATATTTTAGTCTCCTTCACCCGCACGCTGCCTGATCTTCGTCCGTGAACAGCCCCATTATCTTTTCACGCGAGAAGGTTTTGCTATGGTACTTCAATGTGAAGTTTGGTAATTTTTTTTTTTATTTATTATTTGGAAAACGGCATAATTATTAAATTTGAAATTTATATCAAGAAAAATACAATTTTTTTACCTTTCTAACGCAGTTTGTCTAACAGTTTTGTGACAAATACTTTTCGAGCTATTAATTTTTTCAGTAACTTCAAATGTTTCATTTTCCGATATTAACCTGTGGCAACGATGGATGGCTGTGACTTTTCATAAAAATGAATTTTACTGTTGGCTGAAAGAATAAGCCACCCTGTGTCTGGCTAATAAATTCAAAATCCATAAAAATTATCCTAATCTTATGTTGTTTGATTTTCATGCAGTTAATAGTATCAGTTGTGATATAAATTGATATCTATATTTTGCATCGATAATTTTCAGGCTTTTTCACTTTGTATCTCAATCACCCCTGACTTGTATTATTTGATTGTACATTTGTCTTAATATGTAATATAATATGTCTGAAACACCACATTGTATTATGATCGTGACTATGAATTGTTTTATTGCATACAATATATATATATATATTTTTTTTTTTTTTATGTGTGTATTTTCTGCTTTACACTTAAATTTCTTACAAACTCATATGTCTTCTATACATTATAAACTGTTATCAGATTATCCTTTATATCTGCAATGACCCAGGTTTGAATACTTGTCACAGCACCAAAATGTGGTTAAAATACTATGATAGGATAGTGAAGTATAGTGAAAACTTCATGGAACTATAAATCATATGTGCAATAACACTTATAGGATATCTTTTAGATCCAATTGAGAAAAAATAGTATTAAATATTGAAATTGTTATATCATTTGTTCTTGAAAACAGTAAAGTTGTAACATTTAATTAAGAGAGACCCTTTGTAGTTAAAATTTGTCTTTATTATGTCCAAGAAAGTTGTTGAAGATGCAATTTTCTTTTTGGCCACAATCTTTAAAAAATCATGTTGAAAAGATTTTAAATTCAAATTTTGTAGGAATCTTTTAAAAAATCTGAAAATCACAACACCATTTAAAACAGTATTTTAAAAACCGGCACCTACATCATCACTTTTAGAGCATTCCATCAGTCATTAACTGTTGTAAAAATGTATAGTCAACCCCCTTTATACCCTAAATATGAGGCTAGCGAAATGAAAACAAAATTTTTTTTAAATTAATTTGAGAAAAACAAACCAATGAAAATTTAAAAATCTCAATGAAAATATCTGATCTCAGAGAGCATATAATACATGCTGATGTATAATATACCCCTTTTGCTCGAGGAGAAAAGGAGAGCTGAACAACAACTATTATTTCTATAACTATAGATACTGATTTCTTATGATAGTCGGCTTGGTACAACATTGTTGGGTCATAAATAAATTTTGCTTTGCTGTAGATTGACACATAAAATTCTGCTATTGGGTGAAAGATGGTTTATTTATAAGTGTAGGAGGTTAGAGCTCTTTATTTAAATCTAAATTTGAGTTTGTAAAAAAGTTATTCATGCAAGATTGAAAATTTTTTTGTGATTGTGTCATGTAGATATTTCAGAACTATATTTTACAGGAAAAAGAAATATTAGCAAGGTCGAAGGTTTAAACCAATTTTCAGGGCATTGAAATACTAAAGAAATAATAATTAGCTATAATTGAAAAAAAATGTAGTTTATTTGCATATCTAAATATAATATTTTTAAATGCCTTTAGAATGTGAATCAAAACATCTGAAAAAAAATTATGGAGTCAAAATTATTTTAAGGAATATAGTATGAGATCTTTTATTTATTTATTTTTATTTTTTTGTTATTTTTCCCAGTCATGTTTGTACTATTTAATTATCTCTGGAAATATTTCCGTGGCAATTTTTTTTATAAGATAATGTAGAATGTAAATTCATGGTTCATTTTTACTTATGGGTTTCGAAAATATATTATCATAATATTTATTTGAATGTATATATACAGGGTCATTCATAATTCCCTCCTGGGTTTCGAAACGTTATAGTAAAAAAACGAAGACGAATATGAAAAAAAGAAACATATGAAATTATTCCGAAACTATTCAAGTTTTACTTACATACATTACAGGTGTTCTATGTGTGAACCCTTGGTCACATGGCATACATCCATGCGATAGTCCAGTTCCTGCCATACTCCGTTTCTTTAAATTTCCGGTACCACACATGAATTGTTTTGTCAGTTGGTCCCTGTTTTCGATATTTATTACGAAAGGCCCGTTGAACTGACACCACTGATTCAGATTTAAAGAAACAGAGTATGGCAGGAACTGGACTATCGCATGGATGTATGCCGTGTGACCAAGGGTTCACACATAGAACACCTGTAATGTATGTAAGTAAAACTTGAATAGTTTCGGAATAATTTCGTTTCTTTTTTTCATATTCGTCTTAGTTTTTGTACTATAACGTTTCGAAACCCCGGAGGGAATTATGAATGACCCTGTATATTATATTTGATACAAAATACAAATTTATTTTGTGTGAAAAAAAAAATCTTTTTTTTTTTTTTTTTTTTTTTTTTTTTTTTTTTTTTTAAACAAATGTAACAGTAAAAAAGTTTATATGATATACGTACAGAAAGAAAACAATTTCTATATCTTTTATCTAAAAGTAGTTGTTTTTTGGCTGGTAAGGGGTAAATATTCAATAATTTTTATTTATATTATTCCATATTATTTCATATACAGCACTTAAAACTATAGAGAAATAAATAATTATTTGTAGAAAATGTGCTATTATGAATGGTAAATGTAAATATCATTACATGAGCTATTACTTTTTTTGTTTAAACTATTTTTCAATTCTAATGTATGTTGTTATATTATGTTATGATTTATCAATTAAAAATCTATTATTGTTTTCTCCTTCTTAGATGGATCAGTAGATGCTGAACGAAGCATAGTAACTGATTTAGTCAGCCAAATGGATCCTCTTGGACGAAGAACTATTTTTGTTTTAACAAAAGTTGACCTTGCTGAACAGAATTTAGCAGATCCTTCTAGGGTATTTTTTTTTTAATAAAGTTCATTTTATAAAAGATTTATACTGCTCATTATTCAGCTATACTTTAAATAAATGATAGTACAGTGAAATTCCAATTATCCAGCCTAATTTGTTTTGGACACAGTCTAAATATGCAAAAATCTGAATGATTGGGACAATTATCAGAAAAGGTTATGTTGTGAATGACAAATTTCTCTACATTTACTTTTGTTTAATAAAAAGGTGTACCAATTGCATATTGTTGAAAATATTATCACCTTTTCTACAAAGAGTATTCATAAGAATAAAACCAATGGAAAATCCTAACAATTTTCCTTATTTGCTCCTACCCCATTGATTAACAAGTTTCAACACTACCTGCTTGTCACATAAAATCCCAGTTACAATGATAAATTCCATGGATTTTCTTAGAATTCGAGAATAGAGAAATGTAGTATCTCTTAAATATCCTAAATACTGACATAAAGTTATCCAAAATTTATATTAAAGATAAATTTAAATGTAATTTAAATAAGAATCGCAAGGAAATTATATTTTTACAAATAATTTTTTTTTTCTGTGAAAATATAATGTTTTTATTTCTTTACATCAATCTACATATTCAGTGATCTGGATAATTGGAGTTTCATTGTATTCTCATTAAATTTCAATAATCTGTGTCTTCTAATTTAATTTTATGATTGGTTTTATTGTTGTTGTTTTTTTAGCTTAAAAAGATTTTGGATGGAAAATTGTTTCCTATGAAAGCATTAGGTTACTTTGCTGTAGTAACAGGTCGAGGTTAGTTTTTCTTCTGTTAACAATTCTTTTAATGCATAACTAGTTTATTTTAGCAGTATAATGTACAGTATAACCTCGATATCTCGAATCTCTGGGGAAGAGAAAAAAATTCGAGATATAGAGGTTTCAAGTTATCAAGGTTTTGACAAAATTAAAAAATCTAAATCTTAGAAATTGTGTTTTGCTGTAAAAAATAAGATTCATTAAAAACTATATGTACAATCTACTAATAATTTTAAAAAAATACTAATTTCAACGTTTTAATATAATTTCAAAATTGTGTTATACACATACCTGTTTTGATTAAATATACTATCCAATTCTTCATCAAGAAATACATTTAGTTTTTTCTGAAGAAAAAATCTTTAATTGAAGTCTGCCGTCTCACAGAATCTTTTTGCAATTGCATAGTTTTCTGTAACGTAGCAATGGCACCAAACTCTTCTGTTTGAATATTATCGTTTGTTTCGAGAAATCTCTGCAGCAGGTCAACTGCCTTCTCGGCTTCCTGCACGGTAGTTTTTTCGTGCTCTTGTTGATCGAGTAGTTCTTCGATTTCTTCATCAGAAACTTCTGCATTAACCCCTTCGCGACGAGCGTCCTTTACAGAATTTTTAATCTTTTACCACCGGTTTCTCAAAACAGAAATTTTCGCCTAGTTGAATCCCAGAAATGCTGTCACTAAATAAGGCAAAGTTTACAATAAAAAGTTACTGGTGGAAATAACCGAGGATTCTGAGCATCTTTTGCGTCATGTATACGTGTCGCTCGTCCTCAAGGGGTTAATGCTTGAAACAATCTCTTCATCTGTCATCGTGCCGCACACTTCAAGCTCATTGTCTACATTCAAAAATTCTTCGAATGAAATTTCAGTGGGATATGCCTTTTGTATTGATTCCCAGTGTTCTAGATTCAGTTCTCCCTCTTCAGTTGCTTGCTTAATGGAATCAACTTCCTCTGTTTCACTGGAATTTACATTTTCTAAAAATCCTGCTTTGATGAAACAATTTCTTATCGTTGTTTCTGTAACATTTCTCCATGGATAGTCAGCCATTCGCATTGACTGTAAGATGTTGATTTAGGTGTGTTAGAAGATTTACCTTCACCGATGTTATCCAGGAGTCTTCTCACAATTTGCGCTCGATAACCAACCTTTAAGCTATGGATTATCCCCTGGTCGAATGGTTGTAATTTTGAAGTCTTGTTTGGCATATTGTTATTGTTTGGCATCTTGTTATTTATCATAACACACAAATATTTTTTAAATATTGCGTCTCAAACCTTATCCAATAAAACCAGTTGATTATTTAAAATGCTCTGTACAGATTTTTATATTTAGAGTTTGCATAATCTTAGATAAAATTATCATGGATGGTAGCAATAAAGTAATATTTCTGTCATAAAATGTAAATATTGTGATTTGTTCTTATTAAACGAGACATTACACATGGAAATTTCTATTATCCTTCTTTTCCTGTACTGTGACTTTTTTCTGTTATAATATTGTTATAAAGAGATTATTTGTTAGTATATAGCACTTGGATGACAGAGATTAGAAGATTAGAGACTCAGAATAAATGGGAAAAACTCCTTCTGTAGTTGTTTTTGTGAAGAAAATTTCAGTAATAAGATCCAAAGCCGATTGGCACAATTAATGTAATTATTTTAACTCTTATACAGTTTAAAGAATATTATTGTTAGCATCATTTTTTGTTTGAAGCAAACCTTCCTTGTGGATCTGATTATAGAATCTTAGCTATTTTCTCTGAATTGGTATAACATAGTAAATTGTTCCATTTCCCATACCACATACTATTTCAATATATATATATTTTTTTTTTTTTTTTTCATTTCAATTTTTAGTGGCAGTTGTATGCATTTTATGCCTTTTGCGGTGATTTCTCATTATGCAAAGATCTGGTATTGCATGAAAATGATTTTTAAATCCAACAAAAATCATCTAATTAGGCATCTTATATATATATAAGAATTATTCATTTAATAGTATAAGATTTCAGATTTTGGCAATTCTTGTATGTTTTATACACTTTCAAATCTTTCCTTGGAGAAAGTTCCATAATTGTGTTCAAAGCCAATTGGCATAGGTTTGCAAAAAAAAAAAAAAAAAAAAAAAAAAAAAATGTATTTTATTTTTGCAACTGTTGTTTTTAACTCTTAAACAGTTAAAATTGCATATAAGTTGTCTTGTTTGATGTCCATCTTGACTGCAGACCCAGTTACGGAAAATTAGCCATTTTATCTGTGCGAAGAACATGTATAACAGAATAAATTGTTTCCTTTTGCATACCATATGCTATTTGTAATATTTTTATATTTCATTTCAGTTTTTGGAAGTTTTTGTGCAATTTTTATACTTTTTGTAATGTTTTCTACCTGTGCGAAGAGCAGGTATTGCATGAAAAAAAATTTCCCAAAGATGACACTCTGAGAGATTGATTTCTAGACCCACCCCAAAAATCTCTATGATTTTCGTGAAAATCCTTAGATCTGTTTTTGAGAACCCAAAAATAAGAATTGCTCATTTAATAGTATGATATATTAAGTAAAAAATAAATATTTGTACTTCTTATTTTTCTTCAAAATTTCTTAAAATATTGTTTTGCTTATTTTAAATAAAAATTTGTGTAATTTATTTATGTATTACTATTACATTTATATAGGTAGCAAAGATGATAGTATTAATATCATTAAAAATTATGAAGAAGATTTCTTTAAGAACTCAAGACTATGCAGGTAATATTTTCCATAAATGTTTATTTATATAATGATTTATCTCTTAGCTTAATGAATATTAAGTTGTCTTTATCGACTCATGTATTCAGAGTTTCGATTATAAATATGGGTAATGAACGAATACAGTTCTTAATGTGGTAGACCCTCAGTTTTGTAAATTCAAATATCTATTTATTTTTTAATGACATTATATTTTATCCAAATAAATTATGCTTAAAATTTAATTTATTTAAAATACTTAAATTCCGAAATTAATAAATCACTATTAAAATTTTCAGTTATGCATACTTAGAAGCCTTTTTTTGCTCTTTATTCTTTGTTATTTTTCTTTACTGTTTACAATATGATTTGATCCGAAAATAATTCCCTCTAATAATAATAATAAACTTCTTATTTTTTTCTCCAGATTGTTATTGATTTTATTCAATCTGTTACTTTTTATAAACTGTCAGTGCTTTGAAATAAGCAAAAGTTGATTTGTATCAGTTTTTAGGTGTGTTCGGAATTATATAAATACGTAGCACCTATAGTCATTGTCTGGTCCATCTGTCTGTCCATCTGCACAAAAACTACCCAACCGAATGGTTTCAAATTTAATATATTATCGTTGCAGAATTTTGTCGAGTCATTTCAAATTTTATGAAAATCGAATCAAAACTTAAAATAGATATTAATAAAAGTTTTCTTTATTCTATTAAATCCTATCGTACATAATCTATGTAATAAAAGCACAAGTCATGTGACTGAGGAAAACAAATACGGGCAAACCACTTCTTTTTTCATATTCCAGGTGGCCATTTTTATTCAAAATTATGTTTTGTAATAAAATTGCATAAAAGTTACATTTTTAGAAAAAGATCATTCAAAAAAATTGTTTGCTTGAAAGATGAGTTACATTAAATAATATATAGATTCTGAGATAACTTCAGTGGAAATTAGGTTAACAGCTGAATATCTCAATCCATTAGAGTAAATAAACACAGGATATTTGTTCTTTATGAGTCATAACAATATTAAACCATGGAGGTAATCATTCGCAAAGCAAGATCTCCATGGTGAATTTTGTAGCGCTGTTTGGTGCAGAAAAAAATTTACATTTGTAAAGGTGGCATACGTAATAAGCAAAAAAAAAAAAAAAAAAAGGCATGCTCATTTCGCTCATATAACAGACGATATAATTCATTTCACTGAAATAATAAGGATGTTTTTTTTACATTGTGAAACTAGTTATAAAACGAACACACCTCATATGTCACATTTAACGTACAATTTCCAACTTGTTTAAAAAGGCTGTAAATATTTCAAATTTCAGTTGATTACGTGAAAACCTATCAAATTAATTTTTGTTGCAGGAGTGGTATCTTAAATGCATCTCAGTGCTCAACTAGGAATTTAAGTTTTGCTGTTTCTGACTGCTTTTGGAAGATGGTGAAAGCATCGGCTGAACAACAAGCTGATGCTTTTAAAGGTAGGCATGTTCTGTTATTTCTATTATTTTTAATGTTTTCTAGTATTGATGTTAATTATGGAGCTGAGCAAAGCAAAGCTCTTTTGTGATTACTAGTATTAATGGTTTCTTTGTGACTCCTCCTAAACTATTCAACTGATGGCCATTTAATTCAGCATAGTGATAGACATCATGGCCGTCCTGGCTTTTGTATAGAAAAATCTTACAAAAATAGTGTTTCTTGAGGAATAATTATAGATCACAAGTGCCATAGACTTAATGATAAAAGTCACTATCATTTTTTAAATTTTCAAATCTTTTTTTTTCATTCCTGTTGCCACAAAAAGAAACTTTGTATATAGACAATATCTATGTTATGCAGAAAAAACATGCCTGTGAGTAATGCTGACATCATATTCATGATGGAAACACTTGAATAATAAATTTTGCTTTTTTGCAAATTTATTAATTTCTAAACATCGCACAATTTAAATTTTTACACCCTCAAATAGCAAGGGGGGTGTATTTTATTGGTTATAAAATAACTTTCAAGCATGAATTCAAAAAAAAAAAATCTATCTTGTGCAGCCCGATTATGAAAGATTGGCACATATTTTTATTTAATTTAGTTTATCTGTCTGAGTCAAATCTTGCAATTGTTTTTAACACTTTCCAACATAGTTGAAAAGTGTTTATAAATTTGGTTTGTCTGGCCATCTGTCTGCCTGCTCTCTAACTCACATAAATATACTTGGATTGCCATGTATTTTATATATGTTATTGAGGTTTACCATGGTGTGTTTGGTATTGAAAATGAAATATGTAGCTTTAATATTTCATTTACAGGGCCATTCAAAAGAATTCTGTTATGTATGGTCAAGGGGGGGGGGGGGGAGAGAATCATTTTCAGTGTATTGTAATGATGTTACACTATTCCAAATATATTGAAATTGATATACAGCATAGAGGTTCACTGTAATATGTTTACTATAGAATATGGTTTTCATAGCATTTATTGTTCATTTATAGAGACACACAAAAGAATTTGTTTAAAGTACTGTGTTAGAGTAATAATTGCTGAAAGTGAGTTTAAATTTTTGGTATGTGTTTTTACATTTAACTAACATTTTGCATGTAACTTGATGTGTATAAATTCTATAGATCCTATACAGGGCTGCACAAAAGAATTCCAATACATTTCTGCTTATTGCCGGAAATTAATGAAGTAGAATTTTAAATTGAGTTATGTGTTTCCTAACTGAACTAAATTTTTGTATGCTATGTAGTATACATACAAATCTATTGATCATATACAGGGATGCACAAAAGATTTCAGATAATTTCTCTACTGTAGATGGGAGTTGTTTAAATTGTATTTCTATTTGTGTTATGCGTTTTCGAACCTGTTTAAATAGACATCATCTTTCACATTATTATTATTAAACGATGAAGTTTTGTTACTGAGTATTCTGAATGTGTTGGAAACTTTCGTAATCTATGCTTGATGCATGATTTGTCTCTTGTTTTATCTACTTTCACCTAACTGATTTTCTTTAAATGTTGCACACGATTTTATTGTTGATGACAAAGCAATATTCATTATTATAATATTGTCAGAGGCAAAGTTATCTTGGGGCAAAAACATTCTTCAATGTTTTTGATTGAAATCACATATCTAACAAACCAATTTTGTGCAAATGTTGCAAACAAAATCATTATCAATGATTATGTAATATTCAAGTATTTTAGGGTAAGGTTCCAAGGGCAAAAACATTCTTGCTTTTGTAAACAAGAATCTTGATTTTGAAACTTCAAACATTTAAATTTTTTGAAATCTAATATCTATCAAACCAGTTTTGTTCAAATTTTGTGCACAAGTTCAATGTCGATAACAGATTTTCAGAGCTGTACCTTATCAGGATATTATCCATGAGCAAAATTCTGTTTTATGTTTTTCATTGAAATGTCATATCTACTGAACGAATTTTGTTCAAATTTTGTATTGCATATAAGTCAATTGCTGATGACATTGCATTAATTTTTTGATTAAAAGTAGGTTATTTATAATTTTAATTTATATTTCTTGTTTTAATTATTATGCTTAGCTTTTGTTGGTATGCATTAGTTGCAAACAGTTATTCCTGTTCCTTCTTTATTTTAGCTGCTCGGTTTAATCTAGAAGCTGAATGGAAGAATAATTTCCCTCGACTTAGAGAGCTTGACAGAGTAAAAAATTTAATTAATTATTTATTTATTGTTAGAAAGTTAATAATCCTGCATATATGTTTTTTTATATATATATATATATACATAAATTTTTGTATGCTATGTAGTATACATACAAATCTATAGATCATATACAGGGTTGCACAAAAGATTTCAGATAATTTCTCTACTGTAGATGGGAGTTGTTTAAATTGTATTTCCATTTGTATTGGACAAGTTCCCAACATTGTTCCAACAAGTTAATGGAAGAATAATTTCCCTCGACTTAGAGAGCTTGACAGAGTAAAAAATTTAATTAATTATTTATTTATTGTTAGAAAGTTAATAATCCTGCATATATGTTTTTTTTTATATACCGGGTGATCCAAAAGTCAGGACAAACTTTAAAAATGAATAATTTGAAAATGAATCAAGATACAAAGATACGGTTTGCACCAAACGGATGGAAAAGAAACCGTGTTTTGTGTGGCAACGAAATAAAAAATAGTTCTGTTGGCGACCAACAGATGGCGCTTTCGGATTTCTGATGTAGGATTATGCAAAGCAACAAACGATATAAAAAGGAGCAACTGCAGCAGGTAATGGTAGTCGAAGCTTGTATGCATCGAAATGCTGTCCATAGTTGAGAAAGCCCTCTTAGTTAAACTGTATTATAAGAATTCGGAAAGTGCCATTGCGGCATTGCGAGCATATCGCTATATAAAGGGTATGCGAGATAGCAAAGGACCAATAACGTCTTCTGCATTGAACAAAATGATGAAGATATTTAAAGCTACAGGTTCTTTGGCGTCACGTCAAAGAAGTGGATGTCCCTCAACAGCCACTGCTGTTGCCACGACAGTGGAGCAGACAGCGCAATCCATGTCGGCGGTTGCTGCACATGGGACGTGCAGTGCTCGAGAAGTTTCGAGGCAGACAGGAGTGTCGTACGGAAGTGTCTGGAAAGCACTGCGAATAACTTTTCAACGGTATCCCTACAAGTCGCAACATAACCAAGAACTGAAACCTCCTGACTTCGACTCTCGCCGAGATTTTGCGAATTTGGTATTCAATAAGATGGAAGAGCAGCATGACTGGCTTCACACTGTGCTTTGGACAGATGAAGCGCATTTCACACACTCTGGCGCTGTTAACACCCACAATTGTCGAGTGTGGACCACAGAAAATCCACATGCATTTGGTGAGGTACCCTTGCAACAGCCTAAAGTGAGTCTGGTGTAGCTTCACTGCTGATTTCATAATTGGTCCATTTTTTTTTTCGAGGAAGTCACACAGACGGATTTCAAAATAGTTTCTGTCACTGGTCAGCGATATGTAGCACTGTTACAGGACAACATTATTCTTTAACTGCAAGCGCGACAGGCACTCCAAACAGTCACCTTTATGCAAGATGGAGCACCACCTCATATTGCTTGCCTGTGAAACGCCTGCTACGCTCAACATTTTGGAAGGATAGCATTATCAGTCGCTACTTTAATCACGCATGGCCTCCAAGATCTCCCGATCTGACACCCTGTGACTTTTGGCTGTAGGGATTCTTGAAGTCAAAAGTGTACCGCGACCAACCGGTATCACTAGCAGCACTGAAAGATGCCATCCGTCAAAATGTGTCTACCATAACGCAAAAAATGCTACTAAATGCTGTGAACGGTGTGGTACCTCGTCTCTCAGCTGTACTTCTGAATGATGGACAGTCCATTGAACATTTACTGTAATACTAATTAACTGTAACTAAGTTGACTTGTAAATTGTCAACATTTTTTCATTTGTAAATCATCTTTTGGTGCAATAAAACACTATAGCGCCATCTGTTGGTCGCCAACAGAACTAATATTTTTTCGTTGCCACACAAAACCCGGTTCCTTTTCTATCCGTTTGGTGCAAACCGTATCTTTGTATCTTGATTCGTTTTCGAATTATTCATTTTTAAAGTTCGTCCTGACTTTTGGATCACCCGGTATATATATATACATAATGTTTGTTTTGTTCATTGCAATAGTTTTATTTGCCAAGATTTTTCTTTTAAATAGTGATATAAAATGTTATCAATAACAGAGTGAGTTTTGCTGTGAGGGATTTAGTAATTTTTTTTAAGTTCTAACTTGAATAACATTTTCAAAATTCTGTTTAGTTTTATTGAAACATTGCGATTTTTATCAGTTAATAATTGTTTCATCTCCAAATATTAATTTGCTGCTATAAGAATATGTATAAAATTTATCATTGCTATTATTACCTATTTATGTTACATTAAAAATTTTGCTGGTTATCACCATTGTATAACACATTTCTCATGATAATCAGTTTTCTAGACATTTTATTGTCTAATAGAAATTTTTTTATGAAAGTGTATGCTGACTTTTATCTGCAATTTATTTTAAACCTTCCCTCTAAAAGGAATTTGGTATTTATGAGTTCCTTGAAAATGGAATCATTTATTTGTCAGTTTGTTTTTCAAGAAATATAAATTGTACAGGAGTGCGAAAAAAGGAGGCAAAATCAGGCAATCTAAATTCAACTTCATCTGTTGTTTGACTACCAAAGCAAAGAAAAAAACACTGTATTATGTTGTTACTGATTTTATATGACATCGTAAAAATTCCCCTTATGGCATAAAACTTATGCACGAAAATATTAAGCAAAACCAATTTTTAAAAATATTAAAGGAAAAGTAATTAATTGGTTATTGTATTGGCCAGTGGCTATCCTCAGTGTTTTTGAAAAATGTTAATGCCTTTACAAAACCTTTTACATAACCTTTACAAAATATTAATTGATCAATGTATAAATATCTGAGATATTCTTATGTGTGACTATCAGAAAAATGTATTACAGTTTATATTTTTATAAATTTTTGGACTGGTTTCTTTCAGTGCAAATTGCATTTTGAATAAATAAAAGTTATGCAATAGTTCTATTATATACATATCATTCACAATGCTGGTTAGAGCACAGTGATTAGATTTTTTAAACGTGAGATGCTCAAAGATGAGGTTGATGTGATTTGATCCTAGATTTTCTGAAGACAAGGACTGTGTTATAATTTTTTTCTCCACTTGTTAATGTTAATTCTAACTTCTTAATAAAACGTCTCAGAAAATTTATTCTGCAGAACAGCAGAACAGTATAACTAAAAGGAACCAGTGCCTAAAAACTTAGTCTTCATATTGTAATTGATTACTTTTTTTTTTTTTTTTTTTTTTTTTGGCTTGTAAAGGAAATATTCTTAGGTTTTAGCATACATAACTACTTCCTCCAACAAAAATTATTTTTTTGTAAAATTTCAAAGAGCATTGATTCTTAAAATATTTAGCACTATTATCATTGAACCATAATTTGAATTTTTAAAGTAATTGTTAAACATTGATTTTATTGGTTTGGTAGTTTTCAAAATTTATTGCTGCATATAATCTTTAAATTTAAATTTTAAAAAAATATGCAAATAGTACAATTTTTTTTTTCTGAATATTTATATTAATTATTTCTGTTTTAAAAAAAAATATTTGTGCTAAGTAATTCAGCTATGACAACAACTTTTTAGTCTTAAATTCTTGTTTCTGTGTATATCTAGGATGAACTTTTTGAAAAAGCTAGAGGTGAACTGTTAGATGAGATAATTAATTTGAGTCAGCTAACTCCTAAACATTGGTTTGTATAACTTTACTATTTTTGATTATAATTTTCTAATATATTTTAGTAATTTCCTTTTCTATGTTTTTTTTTTTTTTTTTTAATATGATATTGAAAAAAAAAGTTCAACTATTTAATATGTATTTATATGTTTTATATTTCTATTATTATCATTATTACTATGCAAGGGCTAATGCAGGATTTTTTCTCTTTGGTTCCCAATTTTGTGAAATTCATTAACTTTTTAAGTCCTTTAGTTAAAATTTTCCTTTCTTGTGAACTTGTTTGCAAATTACACATTTTGAATCCTAACAAAATAAAAATAATTAATGCATGCATGAAAGAGTTTCCTCCAAAGAGAAGTTATATATATATATATATATAGAGAGAGAGAGAGAGTGTTCTGTTATATAGAAGAAGCTAATATATTGGAAGCATGTAAGGAAAGAGGGGGGGGGGGTAGAAAATTAATTCCTCGAACATTTTGTCTGCTCATGTCCTTGTATTTTCCGAACTGCTGTCCAGGAGAACTATCAAATCAGAGGTCAGCTTACGTTATGAGCATCTGGAAATCGTGTAAATGAAGTTGTTTAAAATGTCTTTCAGAATGAAGGTTTTTTTTTAGACTTTAAAAGGGAAAGAAAGTTTGCATAAGGTTTTTTTTGGAATAGAAAATATTTTGTCTCATTTATAGAACACTTTTGGATAACTTCAGCAATGTGTCTTTGGGGATATATTTCTGAAGCAAAGATCACTTTGATATGCATATATTTAGCATGGAGATTTTTTTTTTCTTTAGAAAGGAGATGACAATTTTTAAACAATCAAACCATCCAGAATAATGTTTGTTTTGAAAAATTAATCACAGTACTTCACATAAATTCATCAGACATATTTGGGTTCACACTTTTAGCAAACTGTCATCTTCCATTCTCTTTTTTGATTCAATGAACATTTCCAATGATTCATTTATTGTTAGTTTAATGTTTTTTTTTTCTAGTTTACAAAAAGAACATAACAGTTATATGTAGAATTATGTTTCATTTTATTGTCTAAATATCTGTTAAAATGTGTCTAAATTATAAGAATTTTTCATCATTGTATAGATGGAAACATTTTCGACTCTTTTTTTTTTTTTTTTTTTTTCTATATCTCACTTTCATGTTTGTTAACCCCTTGGGGACGAGTGACACGTATACATGACACATAAGATTCTCAGAATACTCGATTATTCCCACCAGTTACTTTTTATTGTAAGCTTTGCCTTATTTAATGATTGTATTTCTGCAATTCAATTAGACGAAAATTTCTGTTTTGAAAAACCGGTGGTAAAAGATTAAAAATTCTGTAAAGGACGCTCGTCGCGAAGGGGTTAATGAAGAGTGTGCTTTTGTGAAATGAAATCTTGTGAAGAGTCTCTTTCATTAACGGTTATTTATACCTGCCTGCAAAGTCAAAAAAACTTTTATTTTTGGAGATTTTTTTTTTCAGGAAAGTAAAACAAGATATTAGAAAAACTCTTTTTGTATTTGTTTATTACACTTTATAGAAAATAAATTGATTTTTGTAACGACGGAATAAAGTTGGGTGTCTCCAGAAGACCGGCTGTCCAGAGATATGTTGTTTTGGTTGCTGTCCACCATAACTCCGTCAAATGCTATCTGAAATTATAAAAAGCGTAATGTTTTTACTCAAAACACCTAAAACTAGAGAGTTTTGTCTGTTTTTTTGGAAAAATTGATTTTAAACAAAATGACAGCCATTTAAAACTAGTCGTTGGGGCCCACTGTAATACTTATCATGGATATGCATAATATATAATATGAAAATGAAACATGTGTAAACTATTTATAAAATGCATTGCATTTCAAGCCTCTATCTCAATTTGTTTGGTAGATAGTGTGTTTAAAATTGTGGCTTGATGACGTCATAAACTTTAAAGGACCTATTACTGAATTGCATAAAAGAAACATCCTTATAACTCCAAAAATGATAATCCTATTAACTAACAGTTTACTGTGTCGGATTAAGTATCTCATTTCCAATTAAAATATATCTTTGAATTGAAATTTGAATGAAATACAGTATCATGAAAAATCGAAGAGTGTGGAAAATAAGATTACAAATATCTCGGCAACTCATTATCCGATCGACTTCATTCTTTATGTTTTTTATTGTCTTTTATATTCACTCTTTAAAATAAACAATTTCAAAAAATTTTATATACCTTTTATCAGAACGAAAATTTCGAGAGTCCGAAAAAAATAGTTCCGGATAATCAAGGTTTCTGAAATTCAATAGGCTTCTTCTCATTATTACGTACTAAGTACAAACAAAATTTCAAGTGTCTGTCTCAGTTTGTTCGTGAAATACAGCATTTACAGACACACAAACAGACAGACGGACAGCTATTTAAAATATTATATATGTGTTTCGAAATCTCCAGTGTCTGAAACGTGTAAATCCCTGAAAAAAAAGTTTTGATTTTTAAAACGATTACAAGACTTACCCTATACTACGTATGATAGGCAAGTAATTAAGGTACCGATTTTCACAAAAAATTTTGAACTTTGATTGTTTATAAAAAAAGAAGAAAAAATCATCAGATTGCCAAAAACAATAATTACTATCTAGATAATATTGTTTTAAAAACTGATCAAAATTTTTAAAAAAATTGCTTGAGATTTGTTCGAATTATCATGATCACCGACTTTTGATTGAGATTTGTTTGTGCTATCGTGATCACCGAGTTTTAAAACATAGTTTTGAGATAATCACATTTAAAGATTCAAGTTATGATTTATGTAATGATAGAACGAAGTAAATTAATGCAGCATAACTTTCTTAATTTTTATCAGATCAACTAGCAGTTGTAACTGATTATTCTTTACTAGTTGTGCTTTCAGAAAATGCTATTTAAAAAAAAAAGAATACATTTTTTGAAAGTTTGCAGTTAAATATTATCCCATAAGAAGAATTTTGTGAAGGAAACCTGTTTCATTAAAACAAATTTTGAGAAGGCATCTCTTTTATTAAATGGAATTTTATGAAGGGTCCTTAAATATGTCCCAATTTTTGGCTGGTTTGACCTCTGCTGTATAATATGTTCATATGTTAGTAATAAGCCAATATGTTAGTAACTATGTTTTTTTATTAATTTTTAGGATTAGTCCCTTTTTATTTTCAAAAACAGACAACAATATCTAATTATATTAGCATATATATATATATGTAAGATATCGCCTCTGTATAACGGGCGCACCTCGATATAACGAACGCACATCGATCCCTCTGAAACGACAGACGGTCGATCGCCGCTATCACACATTCCAGTAATCGGTATAACGTCGTTGATGTAGTCGTGCGAATGTAAAAGAAATCAGCAAGCATTTTCCTGGGAACTAGCGTTTATTCCTTTGTAATTACAAGTCTCTCTTTAAGCTAGGCCCAGGGGACAGTTTGAAGAGTCTTTTACCGGGGAAACATCGTCTTATCGTTCATATTTCGGCGAATTGCCGGACTTACAACGGCAAGGATGCCGTCGCACTTCGAAGAATACTGGCCGTAGTTTTTGTGGAGAGTGATTAGAGTCAAAAGCCACGCAAAAACGTGCTCCTCACATTATATACGGCCGGACCACCGCCAGAGACCGCTTTGCAACTTATGAAATAATGTAATTTAATTGGCTAATTAGCCCTTGACTCATATCTGGGTAAGCAGCCCAGATAATTAACATGCAAGATGTAGCCACCGGGAGAAGAGAGATGCGCTACCGTCAGCACTTTTAATCTTAACGAGGATTCAAAATTGATATCTGTTCGTAATAAATGTATCGTAAGGAAAGTTAAGTTACAGGGGCAACTAGAAATGAAGGCAAGACTTTAAAATTTTGATACACGATTTAGGGATTTTAAACTTTGAATTTTTATATTTTAGTTTCTGATTTGGAATGGGTTTAACTAAACTATCCTTTCATATCAATCCACATTCGTTCACATTCAAAATTCTTTCATACTTTTTCACATTCATTTCACATCCCCCCCCCCTTTAAAAATGAGCACCACAGTACTTGTCAGCAAGGGCTGTGGGGCTCAACCCCATAAGTTAAACTCATTTTAAAATAGGCTATCGATTTTTTTTTTTTTTTTTTTTTTTTTTTTTTTTTCCTACGGAATTCTAATTAGACTCTCAAACTGCTTGGGCTTACTTTTACATAAAATACTGGTACTATTTGATGATATACACTGAAGATAAAACATATGACATATACTGTAAACAAAACACACAGCTGCAGCAAAAAAAAAATTAAACATTTCTCGCGAGAACATTATGTGCTATTTTTTGAAAGTCTATTAGCACATTGCAAAAGTTTTTGTTAACCAACGTGTCCTGTGTGAATTGTTCTTGGGTGTTGGTTCATCAGGAAAGGTAAACATTGCACCTTTCTTCAATTATACAATACAATAAAAACTAAATAATATGATACTTGAAAACAGAAATATAATATGGCAATTACTTATATCATTTACAAAACACAAACAATTAAAATATGCACTTAAACTTATAAAAATACTTCAACATGATATAAACACTTATTCAAAACATTAAATTTCAAAAATATAACATAAAAGATATTTCAAATATATTGTAAATATAGGACAAAACAATTACTACAAATGCAATAAAAACAACACAAACATGAAAATGTCATCTGAGCAGTTACAAGCTCTGTTACTACTCCAAAATATCTATTTACAAGCATCTTTGGGCTTATAGGACACTCTAGTGGGAATTATTCTCAGGAGAAAAAAAAAGATTGAACTGGAAAACTTTGTAAAAATAGGAAATTCTAACCAAAAAAATAAAAAAAACTTAGGCTATCCTTTCCACCATGCTCAGTGAGACATGGATTTCTAAACTCTGAGGTGATTATCATCCAAAAAATGTGTCTCTTGCACAAGGAAAAAGGAAAAGTGGATGCCAGATAATCACCTACAGAGGGAAAGCGAAGCAGTTTTGCCAAATTCTCCATTCTACATGGAAAGAGAAAATGGGAAAACAGTTCGACTATAGACGGGAGGCCACGGAGCGGAGGACCCCTAACGTGTTCCTAGTTTTGTCATTGTATAAGTAATAAAAAAAATAAAAAGGTTAGCAGTACTTTAAAACTGCTCCGCCAACTACACCGCTGGGTTTTAAATTAACATCCAGCTGGGTCCTCATCCAAACACTAAAATGATAGAGGGACGATAGGAAAGCAAAAATAAAAAATTGAAAGATGAAAGAAATAGACGGGGGTTATTCATGGTAGAGTTTTAAATTTTGAGGAGGGTTATAGAATCTCAACTTGGAGGCGTGCACTATTTCAGAATTTCTCTTAAAATGTATACTGGGTTTATCAATTTCAAAACTTACATCAGATAGTTGTTTTAAGATAGTATATGTTCCAGAATATGGTGGAGTCAATTTACGTGTATTAGGATAGTGGAATTCTTCATACATTACAATGTCACCAACTTTAAACTTTACAGGAAGAAAACGAGCATCATAATGGATTTTGTTTTTTTTTATGGTAAGCTATTGTTCTTTCCTTAGCCAATTTTCTAGCTTCTTCAACAGGAGGGTAATAATCATTATCTGGTAAAAGAGGATCATAAGGTAATTTTCCTAACAGCAAATAACTAGGTGGAAACTGAGTTACAGAATGCGGAGTAGCATTATATTGGTACAATACTTCATCTAAAAATTTTGTCCAAGGTAATTTAGTTGGTGATGAATTTACAATACATTTTAATCTGGTGACAATAGTTTGATTCAAACGCTCAATTTTCCCATTCGTTTCCGGGTGATGACTGGAGGTTAATCGGTGTTTGATATTATAATTACGAAGAAAACGTTTAAATCTAGAAGCTGTAAATGCTCCATTTCTATCAGTAAGTATTTTTTCTGGTACTTGAGTTTGAAATAATTGTTTCAAAATGTTTGTATAAGTTTCAGTTGTTACACTTTTTGATGCGAAACCCCACACATAGCGAGTTGCATGGTCTATGACCAAATGCAGATATTTCTTTGCCGAATTATAATGATTAAATCCGCCAACAGAGTCCAATGCCAAGCATTCAAAAGGTATATCCGTTGGGGGCATGAGCTGCAACAAACCAAATCTTTTTTGCCTACTTTTTTTGTTGATTTGGCAGGTATGACAATGTTTAACAAAATTTTCAATATCTTTATTAAAATTAGGCCAATAATATTGATTTGTAATTAAATTTATCATCTTATAAATTCCAGGATGTCCAAAATCTGTGTGGGCTTTTTCCAAGAGGGGTAAACGTAAAGCCATGGGGACGACAATCTTATACAAACTTTTCTTTTTAATCACAATAACATCATTAATTTCAACATATTTTTTACCATCTACCTTGACATTTTCTTTTTTCTGATTTTCTCTGATATCATTCAAGTTGAGTAAATGTATATGATGTGGGGGGTCTTCTGAAACAGGTAATCTAGACAGCATATCAGCCTCTACATTAGTGGAGCCCTTTTTATATTTAATATCATAGTCAAACATACTCAATTTAAGGGACCAGCGGAAAAGACGTCCTCTTAAGTTTTTAACATTTTTGAACCAAGTGAGAGCCGCATGGTCTGTATGAATGACAAATTTTTGACCGTGTAAATAATGGTAAAATTTATCTAGAGCATCCACAATTGCCAAACATTCGAGTTCAGTAATTGCATAATTTTTTTCATAGTCGCGAAGATTTCTAGAATGATATGCTATGGGGTGCAAAATACCATTTTCATCAGCCTGTTTCACAACACATCCCACTCCAAGACTTGATGCATCTACAAATAAATTACAAGGTGTTTTGGGATCAAACAATCTTAAGATAGGTTTTTGAATTAGAGCTGCTTTTAATTTTTCAAAAGAATTTTGACAGTCCTGGTCCCATACATAAGGAACATTTTTCTTTAGCAAATTATTTAGAGGATATCTAACCTCAGCATATTTATGAATGAATTTATTATAAACATTAATAGATCCCAAAAAGCGTTGTAACTCTTTAACATTGGTTGGTGGTTTTAACCTCTTGATGGTTTCAATATTTGGGTTATCGGGTGTAATACAACCATTCGACACTTCATATCCAAGAAAATTAATTGTTTTTTTAACAAAATTACATTTAGACAGCTTTAATTTAAGATTTTCCTGGACACAAATATCAAAAATGATTTCCAAATGATGGTAATGTTCTTCTTCATTTTGTGAGAATACAATAATATCATCAAAATAACTGCATGCAAACTCAATTTTATATTTATTTAGGATTCTTCGAAGGATACGGTTAAAATTTGCAGGCGCATTTTTCAAGCCGAACGCGAGACGTTTCCACTCAAATAAGCCAAACGTTGTGGCAAAAGCTAATTTTTCAGTATCTTTAGGGTGGATAGGTATATGCCAATATCCACTTGCTAAATCGAGAGTGGAAAACACTTTAGCTTGCACCAATTTGTCCAATAAAGTGTCGATTCGGGGTAAGGGTTCTGCATCTGTTTTGGTTATGGCATTTAATTTTCGGAAATCGACACACAACCGAGTTTTCTTTCCTTCTTCACGTTTATAAACTAAGGTTACAGGTGAGGAATAAGGGGAATGACTTTCTTTGATGATACCGGCTTTTAACAAATTTTGAACTTGTTCTCTAATTTCTTCTTCTTCCTTAGGGGAAGTACGATAAGCTCTAAGCGAAATTGGTAAGTCAGAAGTTAAATGTATTCTCTGTGGTTCCATGTTGACACATCCTACATCATATTTATCTTTGGCAAAAATACCGACATATTTGGCTAAGAGAGTAGGCAGTTTGTTAGGTGCAGACTGAACTTGGATAGGTTCAGTGGCGTTTACAAACTCCGGCTCATAATTTTCACCAAATATCCCTGCATTTTCCTTTTCTGAGACATCTTCATTAGGTTCTGACACGTGCAAGGAATTAACTGTTGGAATATTTCGTAATTGGTTCAGGAGAGGCACTCTTTGGTTATTTTGGAAAATTTGCATCTTAACACAATCAATATTTAACTGGAAACTTTGGCAATGGTTAAGTCCAATAAGGGTATAGGGTAATTTATTATCAATAACATAAAGATCAACATATTTGGATATGCGGCCAATTTTCAAATTAACACGACATTTTTCCTGCAAGGTGAAGAATGCCTTGTGTTTGAGCGACCGATAGACCTTTACGAATTTTGGAAGTGTTTAATTGGAATTTTTGGACTAAATGTAATGGAATGACACTTAACGAGCTTCCTGAGTCGATCAAACATGGTATTGAGTTTTCCGGTATCCTTAGAGTAGTAATTTGACGTTTCTTTGGGTTTTCTTTGGATCCTTTTCTTTTTTCTATGTACCCGGGTACTATTAATTGTCATATATTACTACTTGGGTTTGCAGAAAAATCACTTTGTGTCTGATTTGGATTTTGGATTTGAATGTTTGGGTGTTGGGTTAGAGAAGAGGCCTCTAAAGATTGCTTTCGAAAAGGACAATCTCGTACCCAATGGTAAGCATTTGGAATATTAAGATTAAGGCATACACGGCATGGCGATGGTGGCAATGTAGCCTGGTAGTGTATATTTGGTCTGGGAGGAGACTGTTGAAATGGTCTCACATTTTGGAAAGTTCTTTGAGGGTTAGTCACATTTGGGCGATTCTGGGGGTTTTGATAAGGGTATCTATAATTCCAGGATCGCATTGGAAAATTCTGCTCAGGGGTATTAGGGCGATATGGTCGCCATTGTCTGAACTGATTTTGGGGAGTTGGGTCTGGTTTATTTTCAGGACTCTTGCCTGCTACTTCAAGCTTAGTAAGTTTAAAAACTAATTCTCTCCATTCTGTGGCAGTTTTAGGGGCATTAGTCACAATAAGTCTCTGCATCGAAATTGGCAAACCTTCGGATAACCCTTCTAGAATGAATTTGTTATCTAAACCCAGATTACGACCCATTTTAGTTTTCTTTTGGTAGTACTCGTTGAGGTCATCACCTGACCTATACCGAATACTAGCAAAGTCGCTTAGTGATAGTGTATCTGGGGTAGAAAAATTTTCATGGAATAGTGAAACAAACTCATTCCAGTGCAAAACATTAAGACAGTTGTTAATGTATAGGGTAAGGGCACTATCTTTTAAAAATTTCTGGATGTTTCTTATCTTCCAAACATCATCTTTTCTGGACTCAATACATACAGCCTCAAAATAAGCAAGCCAAGAGGCAAAGATCATCTTAGCTTCCGGCGAAAACGGGATAATCTCGGGGTCTTTTGTTTTTTCCTCACTATTTGCTGCATAGCTACCTACAGTGGCCTTTTTGATTAATTCTATTTCAGGAATTACGACCTGATTTTTAAGAGATTGTTGGCTCTCTGGGCTAATGGCTCCATTCATATTTACAGGGGCACTTTCATGTATTTCCGTATTTGGAGGACTTTCAAGGGGATTCCCATTTCCCTCAATTTCTGTATTTTTTTCCTTTAAAGATTCGTCACCTTCACCCACTTGAGTGGATTTGTCTTCTGCACTCATTTTTATTACTTATTTTTACAATCTCATTAAACAAAATATAAAAAAAAAAAAAAAAAAATATTTTTACTAGAAAAAATCTTTTTTTTTTTTTTTTTTTTTTAATTTGCCCTCTTTTTTTTTTTTTTTTTCTTAATTTTTCATTAAATCCCGCTTAAATTTCCAAAATAATAAACAAAAATAATCTGCTTCATTTAATCACTTAAGTTGTAACATAGAGATAATAATAAAATAATAATAATAATAATAATAATAAAATAATAATAGTATTTTTCATAAAAATAACACTTAAAAAATAATAAAATTTCAAATTGTTTTTCTTTAATTGTTTTTCTCTCTTACTGCTTCAAAAAATAAAAATAGAAAGTTTCTGTCCGCTTTTAAATTCTTCTTAAAAAATAACAAAATCGAACATACCTATTTCTTCTTTTTCTTTTAAATCCATTTGATTGCACAGAATACTCACGTGAAAAAAAGAAAAAAAAATATCAACATTAAAACGAAACCAAAACAGAAAGCATCAACCAAACAACGGACTCTTGACACACGCAAAGAAAGGGAGAAAAAAAGAACATTCCTCCTTCTGCCAGGAGATCGTTGACCTTGAATTTTCCACAAACCATCTGTGAACCATCCCTTTCGCTGGATAGTAGGTCATTTGAGATAACTATTGAAAGTGAATGAACAAAACTGTTTTTCTTTTGGAGTGAAGCGCTGAAGAAAAATTGTTTATTTTAAGTAGGCAACGAAATAAAATGTTTATCCGAGATTTGATAGCTTAATGAGGAAGCAGAAGCTCTTTTATTAACTGATTGTAGATATTTATTTCTTTATTTTGGACACAAACTTTTTCTTTTCAGTTAAACACACTAGTCTTCTGTTATTTTCTTTTAAAGGCCCGGTGATTAAAAATAGTCTTTTTATGGTTGGTTCGATTACGATGTTTCTTATTAATGAATAGTTATTTAAAAGAAAGGATTTTCCCATGGCAGGTATTTAATCCAAGCAGACTCACTGTAAGATATCGCCTCTGTATAACGGGCGCACCTCGATATAACGAACGCACATCGATCCCTCTGAAACGACAGACGGTCGATCGCCGCTATCACACATTCCAGTAATCGGTATAACGTCGTTGATGTAGTCGTGCGAATGTAAAAGAAATCAGCAAGCATTTTCCTGGGAACTAGCGTTTATTCCTTTGTAATTACAAGTCTCTCTTTAAGCTAGGCCCAGGGGACAGTTTGAAGAGTCTTTTACCGGGGAAACATCGTCTTATCGTTCATATTTCGGCGAATTGCCGGACTTACAACGGCAAGGATGCCGTCGCACTTCGAAGAATACTGGCCGTAGTTTTTGTGGAGAGTGATTAGAGTCAAAAGCCACGCAAAAACGTGCTCCTCACATTATATACGGCCGGACCACCGCCAGAGACCGCTTTGCAACTTATGAAATAATGTAATTTAATTGGCTAATTAGCCCTTGACTCATATCTGGGTAAGCAGCCCAGATAATTAACATGCAAGATGTAGCCACCGGGAGAAGAGAGATGCGCTACCGTCAGCACTTTTAATCTTAACGAGGATTCAAAATTGATATCTGTTCGTAATAAATGTATCGTAAGGAAAGTTAAGTTACAGGGGCAACTAGAAATGAAGGCAAGACTTTAAAATTTTGATACACGATTTAGGGATTTTAAACTTTGAATTTTTATATTTTAGTTTCTGATTTGGAATGGGTTTAACTAAACTATCCTTTCATATCAATCCACATTCGTTCACATTCAAAATTCTTTCATACTTTTTCACATTCATTTCATATATATATATATATATATATATTTTTTTTTTTTTTTTTTTTTTTTTCTGAAATATATTTTGATTTTTTTTTTTCTGTTACTTTTCTATAAAGTTACAAAAAATGCTTATATTAAATTTTAAAGCTGTAGTAAACATTTAAGAAAAAGAAATTCTGAAAGTTAAATGCACTTTAATGAAAGCTAAGCATTTTTCTGCTCTATCTTTGTCACAGTTTATAAAATGTAATATCTTAGAAATTGCATTATTTGCAGCTAACTCATAAAAAGAAGAAGAAAAAATTCCTATAGTTATTTATTAAAGGACAGTTTGTGAATGCTTTAGTCAAAGTATAAAGATATGACTTAAATAATTTAAAAGTAGACATAATTAATTTTGTTCTTAAACCATAAAAAAGCTTTTCTATATGCTTTTGAGACACAATCATATTATTTCAGACAGGTGTATTTTTGTGATTGTGGCACCTCAGAAATTTTGTTTAATTGTTAACTTTTAGCAAAATTTCATGAAGAATAGTTTACTTTTACAGGGTTTTTTTTTTTTTTTTTTTAAATCATATCTGTTATTTAGAATCAAAATTAAAATAATTGATTTTAAGACAATGAGCCTTATTTTTGAGTTACAGCTCAACATAACATGCTTTTGATTTAAGAACAGCCTTTAATTTTCTTGTATATTGAAAATACTTAGGAAATTTATTTTATTCTTTTGCATCTTTGCTTCCTACAAAATGGTGTAATATTAAAAGTAATAACAAAGTTTCTTTTTGTGTTCCTCTGTTATATTTTGAGTAAGTTGCAGTAGTTTCTTAAATTACAATTTGAATAAATGAGCATTTTCAATAATATCTTATCAATTTCAGGGAAGAAACTCTCTCAAGAGAATTGTGGAAAAAGATGTCAGTATATGTTTTTGAAAATATTTACATACAAGCATGGCAAGCTGGAAGTGCTGGGTAAATTATTATGAAAAGTTTATTTTTGTTATTTTTATACTTCTCAAAGTAAGAAATTTCATGTATATATGCTTATAATGATTTATAAAGGGGAGGAGAACAAAAATCTTCAGGTTATTTCAACAATATAAAATTATCGATTGCTAAATTGATAATATGATAGCTTATTTTTGAATAATTAAAGTTTTGAGATCTATTTTTATTTATTTATTTATTTATTTATTTTTATTTATTTATTTATTTTATTATTTATTTATTTTTTAGTTATGATTAAAAAATTATAGTCAGATTATTCATTGTTTTGATATTTTAATTTCGTTTAGCTATATGACTGTATATCACAGTCATTTTTTATTAAACCTTTGATATTTTAAAATCTTGAAATAGAAAGATTTAAATGTTTACAGACTCTGTTTAAAAAATAATAATTAAAGAAGAAAATTTGCTTGCTTGTTCTGGAATTTCTGTCTATGCAGGCATTTGTTTAATTTTTTACTTGAATGTATTGTTTTCGCAATTTCTATCACAACCATACCAAGTCTATTTATTTTATTTATTTATTTTTATTTTTATTTTTTATTTTTTGAGTTATGATTAAAAAATTATAGTCAGATTATTCATTGTTTTGATATTTTAATTTCGTTTAGCTGTATGACTGTATATCACAGTCATTTTTTATTAAACCTTTGATATTTTAAAATCTTGAAATAGAAGGATTTAAATGTTTACAGACCCTGTTTAAAAAATAATAATTAAAGAAGAAACTTTGCTTGCTTGTTCTAGAATTTCTGTCTATGCAGGCATTTGTTTAATTTTGTACTTGAATGTATTGTTTTCGCAATTTCTATCACAGCCATACCAAGTCTATTCATTTGGTATGGAGCTATTTATTCAATATATTATTGCAACAGAAATTCTTATGCATGTTATTGCACTCCTTTATTTAACTCAACTTTGTTTTTGTATGTAAAAGTGGAATTTTGTGATTGATTTTTCATTAACTTCTTGATGCTAAAATTCTAAAAATTACATTCGCATGTGACTTTCTGATGACAATGCAACATTTTAATAGAACTTAATTTTAAGTTAATAAATTAATTTTAATACATTTTTCTGTTAGCTAGCCATTGATGATAAATTGCCAAATATTCTTTATAATTACTGTTTTATACAAGTTACAACAATAATGGATTTAATTATGTGCCAACTACATTTGCCATAAAGGCCAACTGACTGTAAAACTACAACAATAAGTATTTTAAACACTAAAAAGAAGAAAATATAAAATATGCTTTAATCAATTAATAGTTTCATATTAATTAAATTCTGATTATACGTTGAGAAATCAATTTGGAAATCCTAAAAAGATAATTTAAATAATGTTTAATTTTTTCGTTCCTGTTGCCATATTTAAAAAAAAGAAATAGAGCAAACATTTAGATATTTTTAATAAATTCAGTAGCTTGCGCTTTTTACCAAGCATAAAACAAAGTAGTGAATTTTCCATAATCAAGTTCAGTGCGTATGCCAAATTAATGTATTGTAACAGAAATTTGTGGTTAAAAAAATGAATTGCAGTCATGAAATTAGGCATGATTTTTAGTATAAACTCTGAATGTCTATAAAAGAGTGTTTAATTAAAAATTAACTTTTTACTTATTTTACTTTCAAATTTAAGAGTGTGTGGCAGTCTGTATAGTCCTCATGTGCAAAAGATATCTGTAGCATCTATGTAATCAACCAACTGGCCTAGAGTGTGTGGATCATTATTCTATTTCTGGATTTTTGAAATGTATATTTGATGGCATGCATCTCCCCTTTTGTATACAATTTTTTTGTTTTTGTATTTCCACATTTCAAAATGTGTTCAAATTGTATAAAATAAAGCCTTGAACATTACTGTTTTTTAAAATTACAAGGGAAGTTATTGGACATGTTGATGAGAATTGTCACTAAACTTTTCTAAGTGAACATAATCACAACTGCAACGTGTGGTGTTTCACATTTGTACTCAACCCTCGGAATAGGATATGTAAAATGGATGCCCGCTTGTAATATTTACAACCATAGAATTTCAATCTGACTTGGCATAATCTATAATGAGATAATACAGAGAAAGTGGGAATAAAACACTATCAGTATAAAATATTACCTTCATGATAAGGTATGGGATCTGTGAAGATATCAGAATGCCTCATGGCTCACATTATGTTTGCCAGTTTATGATTGGTAAGGGGCCCACAGTACATGTCTTATTCTAGCAATTGTGAATTGCAATGCTACATGTTGTACATTGTTTTGTTGATACCCTCGTTCACATCTAAACATTTTTTACAATTTCCGTCGGCAGCTCAATAGCTTCCCCCGTTATTATTTGTATAATTATTATTTATTGCTGCTCATGGGGAGAAAGATTAAAACTTTTAGTAAAATTTTTCTTTTAAAATATGCTGACAATATGCATACATACTTTTGTGGAGTTAATTTTGTGATTATCATATTATCTGCCTGTAAATTTTTTGTACCAAGAAATTTTAAAATGGTATTTCCATAGCCTCAACAGATTTCTTTATAGATTGAAGTTATTCATAGCATGTTAACCTATATTATATTTTTTTGCTTGCATTCAATATTTCAAATTCTCTGAAGTCTCATATACACTAATGAGAGTTACCCCCTTGTATAAAATGTTTTATTTATACAAGCTGCTTTAGAAAATAATTTTACCATAAAAAAATATTGCTAAGACTCTGGTATAAGTTTTTAAAACTTACTAAAAGTTTAATTTATTTTAACTCATTTTCTTTTTTTTTTTTTTCTTTCTTTTTTCCTAAAATTTTTTTTTATAAACTCTCAACCCAAAATGGACTTTTGTAACTTTTATAGTTTTTGTTTAGAAATTAAATTTATCATTAAAGTACATTATCTGCTATGAATAAATATGTTTGAATCAAAATTGCTAAATCTTTTTTGTACCAAGAAATTTTAAAATAGTGTTTCCATAAACTCAACAGATTTATTTATAGATTGAAGTTACTCATAGCATGCTAACCTATATTACATTGTTTGGCCTGAACTCAATATTTCAAATGAATTTTTAGTTATTAGTACTTTTTTCAAGAAACCTTTTGATTATACTCCAAGGGTCGATCTAGGCAAAATTTGGAGCCTATTCAGAGCCCCTTCACAAAAATCTATTTAATAAAACAGGTCCTTTCACAAAAATCAATTTTATAAAATGGACCCCTTCACAAAATTCTTTATAATAAAACAAGCTCCTTCACAAAATTCCTTTTAATAAAATAGGCCCTTTCACAAAATTCTATTCCATAAAAACTTACTATTTATTAATTATTTATTATTTTGAGACTTTTAAAATGTGTAATTTGCAAACAAACAAGTTCACCAGAAAACTTCAGCAAAAGGATTTTAAAAAGTTTTTGTTAATAAATGCTTGGTTTGAATTTAAGTAACTGGATTTCAATTTGTTACAAAATGTTATTTTTCACAAAAATATAACAAATTTCACAAAAATAACCTTTACTTTTCACAAAATGAGCCCCAAGAAAAAAAAAACTTGCATCGACATCTGCACTCATATTATCACACTTATATCTTTGAATTTTTGTAGTGTACTTATTTAAGTTGTAATGAAAATATAAGTATTAGCTATTTTATTTTTATTTTTAAACTCTCTGTTTTTCTTTCTTGCTTTAGAATTTTCTGTATCTTTAAATGCAGCAAACTGAGTAATGTGTATTTTTTCTTAATTTAGATCTTTTAATACTGCTGTGGATATTAAACTGAAACACTGGGCTGATGAAATGCTTCCTAAAAAATGTGTTGATGTATGTTTTCTTGTATTTCTGTTTCTTTCTTTCTTTTTCCTTTTTCAAATTCAGTTTATGTTACATTGCATAATTTTTTTTTGTTTTTTATAATGCCTCAATTAAATTTGATACAGCATAATATTCAATAGTTAATTTATAATTAGAAAAATGTTTGTTTTTGTTATTGTACATTACTTTATATAGTCAACTTCCTCCAATCTGCAAAAGTTACCTTTGATCTACAATATTAGCATATAAAATTTAAAAGAAGTTAAGGTTGTAGAATTTTAAATATTCAAATGTCTGAATTTCTTTTTGTCATTGTGATTATTTTAAAGAGCTATCTTGCATTAAAAATATTGTTCATTTGTATGCTTAAACATACTCTGTCTGATTTTATATCATTCTTGTGTTGATAATGTATAGATTGGATGGGAAACTCTACAAGAAGAATTTAGAAGTATTTTACAAAAATCCAAGACTTCCAAAGAGCATGATGATATTTTTGACAATCTGAAAGCAACTGTTGTGGATGATGCTATTAGACATCATTCTTGGGAATCGAAAGCTGTTGACATGTTGGTATGTTTTTATTATTATTCTGTAAAATTTAGGCATAGTTTTTGCTGATTTTTGAAAGTTTAATAAAATTATATCCATGAATTATTTTATTTTTGTTCATGTAACAATAAATAGAAAGTTTTGAATTATTCCTAATTATATCACCAAAAATTTATTCTTTTTTTTTTTCTTTAGAAGTATTCACTATAAAAATTTCTTTTCATTATCAAAAATAAATAGAGTAAAACTGCAATAATTTAATGCCCAGATAACTCTACATTTTTTATTTATATGGTTGATACAATGTTGACTTTAATAAGGAAAGAACTTGTTAATTTGACTCAATTTTGCAGAAACCCACTTAAGTTGATAACAAATTGAACTATTTTATCACTAACAACTAAACTTGTCATGCTATAGTCCATTAAACATCATGGCCTACAGTCTCCCAGTCCTATTTTCTTGACCATGGGCCCTGGGGTACTGTGCTATGCAGCTTATGTCTAATGCGGTTCCCAAGCAAGCTTGGTACTCATTTTATCAACCCTGAATGGATGAAAGATTTAGTTAACCTTGCCCAACCTGGAGTCGAACTCTAAACCTTTAGTGTGGTATTATGACGTGCTGATCACTAAGCTACTGGGCTTATATTTTATCACTACTAATCTTTAAATTTATTTCTTGCTTGATCAGAGTTTCGTAATTAATTAAAATTCAATCTTTATTTCTATAATCCAACTGAATTTTATATTTTATTCGGTCACTTCTTCTATGTTCTAGAAACATTATTCCAGTTATCACACATTACAAGTTCCCTGAACTAGATATAAATGAAAATCGACTTATTAAATAGAGACATGCAACTATTTAGTAATTCTATTCTAATATTTAACAGTACATCCTTACTTATTGTACATATTTTATGATTTTCAATCATAGTACTTAAATGACCTTTTAAAAGTATGAAATTATGTAGAAACTTAATTACTCTGCTATGTTGACATGTTTGTTAATCCCCGTGGAATGTTGAGTTCTTGCTGTACTTAAATGAGTCATTAGGTATAGTGTTCCTTCCATTAAACAGTGCATTGTCAACTGATTCTTGGATTGCTTCTTACCAATGAGTTTTGAGCTTTGAGAAAATATTGTATGTAGTGGGCACACGTTATTTTGGTGAAAGATATGTGTGAGTAGTTTAGCTCAGTGGTTAGGACACTAGGCTTGTAGTCTTAAGTTTTCAGATTGTGTCCATGCTGATGTTTTCACTTGTTTTAGAGTTTTGTTTTGACCTTTATTAACCCTTTAACGGGCAGTGTTCACAAAAAAGGACACCTAATTTTAATTCCAAAACTGACAAACGGCACCAAAAATATTTAATTAAAAATTTCCTTTTATTAAGTACCGGAAAATAAGCAAGATTTTATTTTCTAATGAATTCTTTTATAAATTCTGGTGTAAGTCCATTATTTCATCATTTTACAAACAGACTTGCTCTGCACCGGAAAGGGTTAAGTCTGTTGATCAGTTGCTCTTTATTATGAGTTGCTCTGTAATTTTTTTTATCGATTAGATAATTAAATGAAATTTTAATTGTAATTAAGTTAAATTAAATTTATACTTAATTTTTATTATAAATTGAAAAAAAAGAATTCAAGATTAATTTTATAGGTAGATGAAATACTTTTTATAGCTGTTCCATCACTCCCTTCATTTAAGTTTTATATTTGGAATATAGTTAGTCTTCAATTCTATATTCTGGTTGTGTTAGAAAGTGTTATGTGTAATGTATGTTTTTTTCCCTTGTTTTTATAATATGCATTAAATATTTAATTTGATTTAAATGTTGCAACTAACAATTATAAATTGTTCTATTTATAATATTTTTTTTATTAAAGTCTGTGTAAATAAAAGTACAGTTCATAAAAAAATATGGACCCCCACCCCCCATCTCCATCTATTTTATTGGCAAATAGCCACAGAGAAAAATGAAAATAGCCATTCGATTAGGAATTGTGTCTTCTTTATATGTATACTTAAAAAAAAAAGTTTAGGTGACTGTCTTAATACTAAAATTGTATCAAACTCTGAAATGTTCAATGCAAACATCTAATTTTAACATCATATTTGAATTTTTCTGTAAATTTTATGTTAGGATACCAAACAGGAAGTCATTCAGTCAAATAGTTTTGTAATTATCAAGCTTTAAAATGTGGAACTCCTAATGTTAGATTCATTTTGAAACATTGCAAAACAGATTTTAATGTGTCTTTTAAACACAACTCAAAAGCCACTTAGCAGAATGAGCTGTAATTTTAGATTTGCGTATTTGAAGCTTTTCGAAATTTATTTCTTTTAAAATATTCATAGGTTGTAATTCATATTTATTTCTGTAATTAATTTCAAAATATGTAACTTTTTGAAAAAATATGAATTGTAACCTATGATCTTTTTTATAGAAATCGATTTATAGAAGCTTCATATATGCAAATCCAAAATTACAGCTCATTCTCCCATGCAGTTTTTGAGTTAAATTAAAAAACTATCCACATAGCAATCTGTTTTCCAATAATTAAAAATGAATTCAACTGTAGGAATTCAACAGTTTAAACCTTCATGATTCTTAGATTATTTGATCAAATGACTTCCCGTTTTGGTGTCCTAAGGTAAAATTTTTCAATTCCTAATTGAATGACCAGTTTCTTGGGGTTACCCCCCCCCCCCCCCTTTTTTTTTTTTTTTGTCTAACTATACAAAATTTTTAAAACTCTAAAATACTTTTTCATTATTTATTTAAAATGATTTACATTGTTTAATTAACATTTAATATATGAAATGTTAAGAATGCACTTTTTTTTCAATGTTTTCAGCGCATAATTCAGCTAAATGCTCTTGAAGATAGAGCTGTTACCGATAAACAACAATGGGACAGTGCTATAAAGTTTTTAGAATCAAGTTTGAAGGATAGACTCGTACAAAGTAAATTATTTTCCTTAGAAATTTTTAGAAACTGTGTGATTATTTAAAATAATGGTATGTCTTTGTTATTTTGGCTTCTGTTATTCAAACTGTGCCAAGAATTTTCACTAATTTTTATTTATGATCATTTGCATACAGTTTATTACATGCAGACTTTTTTTTTTTTTTTTTCATTGCAAGCATTTTTACTTGTTGTGTACAGTTTCTTGTTGCCATATTTTTGCAATTGCATTTAATAGCTCATCTAAAGCAGTGATTCACCTGTGTGATTTTCTCTTAATTAATAAATTTTCCATTAATCCAGAAGGTAATCCAAGTGACATAGGGGCACAAACACTGAAGAATAGCGTATTCACTAAACTTGAAAAATAATAGCTATATTAAATTCTCGATTATATGATACCATGTGGAAGATGGACACTCTATTTACTGTTAAATGATAAATTATTTACATAGATTAAATTTAAGGTTAGGTTATTTTAAGTTAAAGTTCTAGAGTTCTAATTCGAAGTTCTAATAATCTTAAAGTTTCTATTCATTTCTAGTTCTAAGATGTCCAGCCACGAACTTCTTTCTTCTATGAGTCTCTGATCTGATCTGCTGTGAAATCACTTTTTGAGTCAAGAGTTACAACTAGAAAAAAACACAGTTATTTGGGAAAACCCCTGGAATGTTTCCAAGTTATTACAAATAAGCTTGGTAAACATTTAATTAAGTTGTGTGTGGGTGTAAATTGCATCTTGACTGGAGTACTCTATTTGATTTATGTCTGCTGAGATTAGATTGTTTATTTGCAATAAATTGTTCTGATGAGTTTTAGGATAGAAATTGAAGTGTTATTTTCTATTAAATAATTCTAGTTTACAGGATGTGATGCAATCATGGGTTTTCTTGAAGGCAGAATCTTTTGGGAATTGGCAACACCACTTAAGCATCTTTAAAATCATGACTCCTTCCCCTTAGTTGGGTAAATTTCTAAAATACCAGTAACCAGAAAAGTTTTTTATACAATTATACCATTTTTTTTGTGTTTTGAAATTTGGCGTAGAAACTTTTGGAAAATTGAATAAAAAAAACTTATTCTGTGAAGTTTGCCTGTATAATTTTTATTTTTGGTCTACAAGATTACTTTATTAAGACAAACAGAAAGCTTATGGAGGATTGGAATAAGTTAATAACTAATATGAAATTTCCCCCTTGTAGAGCATATACTCCATGTTTGAAACCACTGATCTAAAGTATTTTCTCTGCAAATGTCATCTGTAACATGAAATTTCCTTTTGTGACCATTTTTGCATATTTAATTGTGAGATAAAACACATACATTTGGGAGAAATTTAAAATAAACAAACTTGATATATTTGTAATTTTACATATGAATATTCATTATATGTGATGTATTTGAAGTTTGATTAGGACTGCCAGCCATTTTGCTTTTATTGGGGTCATATCTTGGTGGTTTATCAGAGAACCATGATAATAAAGAAGTACCAAAATAACTATAACTTCAAATTTCAATAATATATATTGCTTTAAATGTGTTTATGAGTGAGTGTGTTTGTGTGTGACACAGGCTTTTTCTGATTTATCAGTATGTATTAATTGTTATAATTAGTCTGTACAATCTTCTAATTTTTTTATACTTAATTTTTATTGATCTTTGAAATAAGTTTCCATGAAAGAAGTTTGGGCCAATGAAATTTTTTGAAGGAAAGAAAGAGACAGTTGCACTTTTTTCATTACACTATTTTTTATTTGAAGGGGAGGTGGGATAAGTGATGCTTTTTATATTGCATTCCAGTTAATAATATTTCGTTGATCAAGTCTATAACAGACTATATGAATACAGTACATTCCCAAAAATTTGCACAGCTTGGACACAATCTGAAAAATGCAGTCTTCTGCATTTTTCAGATTTTAGATCATTGATTGTTTACATTTTCAAACCTCATCTGAATAGTTATATTTTTATAAAATAATTACATATTTTTAATAATAAATGGTAATAAAAATCACTATATTTAATGAAAATACAAATAAGTCATAAAAAAATATATTTATTTCATGAATAATTTTGATAAATTGTAATTATTATTACAAATTATAATTTTAACTTGTAACCGTTTGATCAATGATATTTTGATTAAGAGTGTTCATTTCATGTTTTAGGATCTTTTCTTGCAACCTACAAACACTCAATAGTTTTTGTTTAGTCACTAAAGTCTATGCTATTAAAAATGCTATAAAATGAATTGAGGTAATAAAACAAAATATCCTTTTATAGCATTTTAATGATACTATCATTACCAAGTAAAATGTAAATTTACTTGATTATCCACTATAGCTCGTTTTTAGCTTTACACATTTTAAAATTTTATATATAATTTTATTAAATGTTTGTATCAACTTGTTTTTGCTTTTAGCTAATGCATACATTTATGAAATGGAAGGGCCTTCCTTCTCAGAACGTTGGGCATATTGGGTTAGTAGAACACCTGAACAGCGCCTGTGGTCTGCTGTAAAGAATGAAACAGAAAAATTATTTAGACAAGCTCATTTTGCTGTGAGTATTACATTAAATATTAGAAAATTTGATATTCCTTACTATAGTGTTCATAATAATCACCCTTGTTATGATGTTAAGCCACTATGTTTAACTGTCAAGCCATTAATCTGTTTTTCTTATTTTCTTATTTATTTTAGTTGATAAATGAAATGTTGTCCATTGTCCTTTTCACAGTTGTATGCATCTACCTTTTTATATATATTTTTTTCCAATGTGTCTAATTCTGATGCATAGAAACATAATCACAGTTACCATTTTGGCAGTTAATAACCACTGCTATACTTAACATGTGCTAAAATATCAAATTCGCTTTTATATTAATACTGTTGATAATTTTCATTCATTTAAAAAATTGAATTATATTCCCCATCTAGGCTTGAAAAATATCTGCATGTGTAATCTTGAATAGTATCCCCTGAATAACTCATAATATATTGTTTTCCCACTAAAGTTTTATTTTACTTTACCAACTAATTGTTATTAAAATGTCAGTTCTTACCAGGATTGTTAAATATCTTAATTGTTTCAGAGGATGGGGGAATAAAACCCTTCATTAACACCAGGCACCTAACTTATCATCTGCGAATAAATCCACCTTTCCTTATAAATAAGGAAAAAGTTGTGAATATTCCTTTTCCTCCTTTAGCCATTTGGCAACACCATTTATATTTTGTATTACAAAAATAACCTGCCATGCTATTAATTAAAAATACCTCATAGCATAAGCTTTGGATTTACTTTTAGTGAAAAAGTTGGAAAAAACCCCTACAGTAAACCCAGTTATGTGTTTTAGAATTTGTTTTAAATGTAGTAAAATGGAGAAGTGCCAAGATTTTTAGCTTAATCAAAATTCTTTCCTTAACATTTATAGATTTTTTCCTTCCCTTAACATTTATAGAATTTTTTTTTTCTTTCCTTAACATTTATAGGATTTTTTGTTGTTGTTAAAGTATCCTTATGTTTCTGTATTAACATTGCTGTACATTATTTTGGGAAATAAAAGAGAAAGGAAATTGTTTAAATTATTTTTGACTCCCAAAACTACTTGCTGCCATTTACATTGCATACTACATGCATGCTACATTGCATAATATAAAACTTAAAAAAAAAAAAAAAAAAAAAAATATTGACCAGTGTTGGATTTGTTTATGATTTTAAAATTTATACAGAGGCAAAAAAGAAGGGAGGGATGGGAGAAAAAAAAACTATGAGTCACCTTTCTAATTAACCAGATTTTGGATCTAGTAGTACTGTTGTTAGACTACTCAAACAGTATCTGAGCATATGAATTATAAACAGCATTTTGATAATTACCATACTTCTATAGATTTAATGATATCTTTCAAAAACAAAAGATGTGATATTTTGGAACTGTATGGCAAAATCTCATTTCAAATTATAAATTACTGTCTGGCAAAGAAATCTAAATCTAGAAGTTCCATAAACAAATTCATTGCCTACATAGAGAGTTAATATTTCTAATGTTATCCACAGTTTCAGGCATAAATCCTGTGAAAAATGTTTAAAGATGTGATCATAAAACAAAAAATGGGATATATGTTGATTCCCTCCATGTAATAACAAATAATAGATATATCAGGAACATGTTTCTTTTATACAGCCTACTTGGATGCTACAAAATTGCAATGATTTAAAAAGAATGTGATGTTTTCAATTATTTTATGATCTCCTAAATCTTACATTTATAAATGCTTGGACATGTGGAGCCATGTGCATAATGATGAAGGACTCAATCTATGAAATTAATTGAGTTCAGAGTTTGACTTGTTGGCAGTTCCTGCTCTTACGGCAAAATGGAGATTTTAAAGTGAGGAAAACCATCCAATAGAATCGAACTAGAGCCTAAACTGAAGACCAAAAGCGAGTTGCAAAATCCCTCCCCCCAAATGTTGTTAGGTATAACTGCCTTAAACATTAAGATAAAACAAAGATGCAATGTACGATTTTGTAAAGGTTGTACAAGGATGAAATGCTTAAAATGAGATGTTCCATTGTGACTAAACAAAAAATACTGTTTTGTGAAATTACATTTACCATAATTTTTGTGTATAGCATTGTGCAATAAGTAAAAAGTTAAAATTTCTCAGAATGTTCCTTTTCTAATAGCAAAACATGCATCTAATTTCTTAGTATATTCTTTCTAGCAACCAAAATTTTTTCTGTAATATAAGTATAATTTTGCATACGATTTGCATAGTGTAGCCATTTGGCACACTTTATATTTTTCATGTATTTTGGACAATGTTTGCTATGGAATTGTTTTAATATTTTTCCTGTTATATATTCCATTATTAGAATCGCCTTTATTTTTATTTATTTATTTATTTATTTATTTTTTTTTTTTGGTAAAAAAAAAAATAATAAAATCAAAAATTATGCAGTGTAGGGTTAAGAGGAAATAATTATTAAGCTTATTGGAATGTTATTGTATTGTTATGTTTTTATTTTTTAAAAGTACTAATTTATATGAATTGGTTTCTGACATAAAAAATAATTCCTAATATTTAGCTTTCATATGTGTAAGCACATATAAATGAAAGTTACCAAGTTGTATCTTCATTTTGTTTTATAACTATGTTATTTTCTTTTGTTCATTTTAGAATCATGGCCCCACTCTGTCTAACGACGAGCTTACAACCATAAAAAGGAATCTTCAAGGCTCTGACATTGAAGTGGATTATGATTTGGTATTTATGTTTCCTGATTAACACTATAACATTAAAGTATTTGAACTAGAATTATCATTGAAATAAAACAATTTTTCTTTACATATTTCAGATAAAACAAGTCTGGCATCCTTTACATCGCAAGCACTTCCTAGAAAAATCACTTCAAAAAGCTAATGACTGCAAACGAGCTTTCTATTTGTATCATCAAGGCTTAGAATCTGAAGTATGTTGTATTATTACTATTTTTTTGGTGTATTCTAGTATTGTAGACTCTTTAAAATCTGTACATGTTGTATTTTGATATAAGCTGTTAATTATGATACAGTTGACAGATTTATGCGACAAAATATTTATTTTTATGAATGAAAATAAAATTTTGTAATTAACAAATAAAAAAAATTAATCAACTGTTAGACATTTTTAAGATAATTTTAGTTTAATTAAATTAACTTTAGGTAAATCTTGGACACATATAAGTAGGAAAAGTAAAAAAATAAAAAATAATATTAAATAATTAAATAAATAAATAAAAAGATATTGGTTCAATTATTTCTTAAATAATTCTTTACTGTATCTTATTAAAATAAAAAGATAAATTTATATTTTATTTTAATAGGGCTAAGTTCCTAAGCAAAAAAAATTCTGTACCCTTCTCCCCCCTTTATATTTTCAAACTATTATATTCTGTATTAGTTAAACTGATAATCTACAGAATTCTGTAGAATATTTATAGAAAATTCTATGAAACATTTGCAAAAAATCATATAGCACACTTAGCACTGAAAACAATTGTGTATTTTGAAGTAAAATAGAAATTGGATTTGCCTAAATTCATTATGAATTTAATTTATTCTATTTATTTTAATTAATGAATTTTTTATTATTTTAATCTGTTTTTGATATCTTAAAAAATACTACTTTTTATATGATTTAAATAGATAATATGTAAAAATTTTAAATAGTGCATCCATCATATTTGTTACTGAATATTTTCACCTCACATTAATCCAATGATGTAGTTTTGTAATAGAAAGCTCTTTTTGCTAATTTAGTGCTTCCTTATAGATAGTTACATTATTAAATATTCTTTATCTGCTTGATTTTAAATGAAATCATCTTCTTTTAACCAATCATAAGATTGGCAATTAAAAGGTAGGGGGGGGGGGATATTTTTTTTCATTTGATTTAAAAGATCTGTAGGATGTAATTTCTGAAGCCGCCAAATCTAAGATTGTGGCATACAATCAAATGTAACTTAAATAATTATCTTTTAAAATGTTTTCTAATTTGTAAATTTTAGCTTCATTATTTGTGCATATGCAAAAAAAAATTTGTTTTTCTAATTTATCCCTCTAAAAGCGGTTTGCCCATATGTTTCTGTTTCCCTAAAACAACTTAAATTGGTTGTAGACAATAATATTTATTAACAGAATTGTATTTTAAGATATAAATAAAATAAAGAGCTATGAAGTTTATTTTAGAAACAACAGGGAAAGAAAATTTTAATTAATATTTATTTTACGAAATTTTTTATTAAAATGTAGGAAAGCCCTCAGATGCTCAGAGGATTAACTGTGCACTCTTCAGTTACAGTTAATGTTTTTTTTTTTTCTGTATACTGTTCTACAATTGTTTTGTTGGAATCTGCATCTACACTTATTTCAATGATTGGGTCATTTCTAATATTAGATCACCTGTCTTGAAAACAAGTATGACTGCTCCCTCATAATTTCTGATTTCAATTATTTTGGTGGTACTTAATGTAATGTTCCACTCAACTGTTTGCAGTTTGGAGAAAGATATACTAGTCTCAAAGCTTATATTTACAGAAACTGAAAACTTTGTATCATACAAGTATTCTTTATTTAAAAAAATACAAGATGTCCTTTTTTGTTAAAAACTAGAAAAATATAGATAATTTACATTTTTACTTTTAAGAATATAAAATGCCACACATTCAAATAATATTGCCAAGAAATATCGAGAAACTCATAGAAGTTTGCAAAAACCTGTGTGTGCTGGGTTTCTGTCAACCTTTCCTGAATTGTTGTACTGTTAATCTTACTCTGCAAATTATATAACAATCATTTTTTTTTTTTTTAATATAATATTGCAAAAACCTGGAGATAATTAAAACTGATAAAGAATAGTAATATTGATTCAGCTCCTTAAAAATATAAATAACATGACTAGTTTAGTAAACAATTAATTTGCAGCTTCCTTTATCAGGTGGAGCAGAGCATACAAGTGCCTAAAAGCATAGGCGCCAGCAAACAAGATCCAGTGTGGAGCAAGATTTTTAGGGGAATAAGTGGGGTGAGGGAGTTTGGTACTAAGTCCAATACCTTATTATAATAGATAAGTGTTTTTGAACTTGTTCCTCTTTTTTTTTTTTTCTTGTTTAATTATTTGAAATAATTTGGGAAAAATAAATAGTATTATATATATATTTTTAGTCATTAAAAATTCAGAAAATTTGGTTAAAATTTCAAAATTTAGATAGTGACTGTGGCTTTTCCTGCCCCCTCCTTCTCCTTGCCATCATCCATATCTAGAAGAGCTAAAACAAATTGGAAAACTTGTTTTTATCTTTGTATATATGGTGGAAAATTCTTTGAGAAGAACTAAAACAAATTGGAAAACTTGTTTTTATCTTTGTAAGTATGGTGGAAAATTCTTTGAGTCCCACCGAATGAAGAATCTTGAGAAATTACTTACAGTAATGTATGATTTATATACTGATATGCAAAAACAAAAGTAAACAAATTTGAGTAATTGAGTACAGTTTTGCATTGTATATCTTAAATTATATAAGAATTTTTATTAATGAAAATCCCAATTAAATTAGTTTCACCCAACTTCTGTTTAACAATTTTGAATGCTGTGAAGTGCAATTCTGCAAATTACCAAAATTAAAATTTGAAGAGAACTTTATTATGTTTGGCGAAATATAAATCTCTTTGTGATTATTGAAGTTTGACTCAATACTCAATTCATAAAAACTTACTTGAGTCAGTCTTTTTTTGCATCACTTTAAAATTTTCTTTAAATTATTTTCTGTCATTTTTTTTAGAAGTAATTTTTTTTTTTTTTCAAATAAATAACCATTTTTTTTTTTTTTTTTTTTTTTTCGTTAGATTGATTGCAATGATGTAGTCTTATTTTGGAGGATACAAAGGATGCTTCAAACTACTTCTAATGCTTTGAGGCAGCAAATAATGAATGCAGAAGGTATTATTTCAAAATTCTGTTAATTTACTTCTAATTCTGTTTCAAATTTTTCATTTAATAAATTATAGCTTCTTTTCTTTGTATTGGTATGACTTTCCTTGATATATAATTTGCATTCATTAATAGCTAGAAGATTAGAAAAAGAAATGAAGGAAGTTTTAGAAGATTATAGTCAAGATACAGAGAAAAAGAAGCAACTTTTGACTGGCCGCAGAGTAACTTTAGCAGAAGAATTAAGTAAGTGAAACGTTGTTATTTTAGTTAATTTATGGAATATCTGTAATATGTTTGCCAATGATCCGATTTATGATTAATGATCTAAGCAAAGAGTTTATTGCATAAGTTTATTTTAAAATCCTAAATATATATTAAGATTTTAAATATTATGTATTATGTCTGTAAAAAGGGTTCTTGATAAAAGGCTAAATTTTATATTTACTGGGTTTTTTTTCTTTTTTTATATTAAAACTAAAGATTAAGAATATGTATTATTTTTATAAGTATTTATTGATATTTATTTTATTATTTTTCTAAAAATGAAAACAGATTATCCAAAGCAGTGTTAATTTTCAAGATCAACATGTTTTAGGAAATAAAAAAGAGACAAAATGATACATTAATGATACATAAAAATGATTCATAAAAAAAAAAAATATGGTGTAGTTTATCAGTTTTTAAACTGCATTTTTAATATGCATGGTGATTACCTTTAAAGCATAAAACAAAATCTATTTTGTTCCACTTCATCTATAGTTATGCTTAGTATTAAAAAATAATTTTAAAAAAATGTATAACTTTATAGCAATAGTAAAACTTAACAAATTTCACTGTTGTATGACAAAAATTGACCCAGATATGTAATTTTGAGTTTCATGTCATTCTTCTTGAAAATTCAGGGGGTCATACATAAATTAGGCAGTGAAATATTTAAATTTCTATACAACTGAAGGTAAATATAAAGTAAACATTTCATACTAATTATTTAAAATTATTTTGTTTTAACCAATTTCTCTCATCAAAGCTAAAAAGATGGCTTTCTGGCAGTGAAAAGATTTAAAAATCAATTTTTTTTTTTTTTAATTTCTTAAGTTTCTCATGTATGATGATGAATTTTTGAATTTTGTTTTGTTTTACACATATAAAAATCTAGGTTTTATATTTTTTCAAAAATATAATTTTGTTACATAAAAGTGGTATAACAGAAATAGTATTTCACAGTCATGCTGCTAAAGTATTCTAATTCTTCTTAATCTGAATATTTTTCTTTTTCTCCCCCCCCCCCCCCCCCCCAAAAAAAAAAAAAAAAAAAAAAAAAAAAAGACATTGGTTTTGGTAATAAGATGATAATCTCAGTCTTTTAATACAAACTATGCCCTCCCTTAATATTATGTACAAAATTTTTATTGCTTTCAACAGGAAAATTCATCCCAAAGGTCCACACACACACAATTTCTTTTTTAAATTTTTTATCTAATTTTTTGCATATTTTGCAGGCTTATAGTACATATTCACCATTGTTGTCGCATTCGAAATATTTTTGCAATTATAAATGTGTTTAAGTCTACAACCAATGGTTCAGAAAATAAAAACTCTATGAACTTTTATGTAAATATCGTAAATAAATAGTTTGTGACACAAATCCTCTGCCTCTTTCTCCCCCCCAAAAAAATCTTAATGTTTTGAAGTAGATTATATAAAAATTTTCTCTTAATTGAAGAAAAATTGTTACTCTAATGTCTTTTCTGGTTTCTTTCTTTGGTGTTTCAAGTTCTTAAGTGTTTTCTAGTTGTTATTAGTTTCAGGAATGAGTAGATAATTTTTATTTTTATTTAATTTGAAACTGTTTATTAGAAAAATAATAATTAAATAAATGAGCTTGATGATTTAAGGAAGTTTTTTTTTTTCATTAAAAAAGAGCTTATTCATTAACTAATGAATGAATTGTTATTAATATTCGATTTAATGTGACAACTATTTTTTTTTTTTTCAGAGCGAGTTCGCCAAATTCAAGAAAAACTAGAAGAATTTGTTGCAGCTTTACATGCTGAGAGTTGAGCTCTGTGCAACATAGCTTAATTTTTCTAATTGTGATAGAAATCCCTAAAGACTTTTTTCTTAAAATTATATTTATTTAGTTTACTCCAAATTCATTTGTTCAAATTGAACAAAAAAATGAATATACATGCAATCAGTCATGTAAATACACAATTCATTTTATATGCATGTAAAAACAAAAATAATAAAAGGTTGTTTTAAAACAATAATTATTATTATGAGTTGAGGTTCATAAATTGTTATCATGAAACTTTGTAAATATTGTATTATTTAAAAATAAATATTTAGTAGAAATATAAAAAAATGTGTGCTTGTAGTTATTGATGTTTATTATATTTATTCATAGAAATTTGAAAGTAAGGATTTTATTATTAAAAAAATTATTTTGAATCAAGTGTTTTTTAGGAAGTGGGGGTAAGGAATTTGTGTTCTTGTGTACAATATATTAACTGAAAATCTTCACGGTCTTTATTTTGGATATACAGTCAAGTTCCTTTAGAGCAAAATAAATATACATTATAACAAAACTTTTAGCAATTCTCTCCAAAATGTTTAATACAAAATTATATAAATTGTGACATCTTGTGTAGTACAAGAATGATTTATTCTTAATTAAGGATATTGTAATTAACAGTGCTAGAGGGTGATATGTATTGTATATTTAACAATAGAAGCAATTTTCATTCGATATTTTGTTCTAATGACACTCAACTGTATTGTCAATCTTTACATATCTTCATGCTACAAATAAACTTTGAAATGACATATGCTGATTTCAAACAAGATAATCATGTAATATATTTTTTCTTATATTCAGCCATATACGAGTCAATTTTCCTCAAAAAAGTTCTAGTGAAAAGCATTTCTTTTTTTTTCCAAGATAGATAATATTAGTTAGCATCAGATAATTTTATCCATATCTCCGATTTAACTGGAAAAAACACTTATCTTTGGATTTCTGGTTAGGTATTTAAAAAAAAGAAAGTTGTTTAATAAATTCTAAACTACTTTATTTACATGCATGCTTTACAAATGTATTTACAGTGTATTCTATTATCTTGATCGCACACGACTCACAGAACTTGACCTTCGAACTACTTGCACTGTGTAACTATGATAGTTTCCAATTGTTTGAGCCAGGATGGAAGCAAAATAAACAAAATTTATTAAACTCTGTAAATAAAAAGAAAAACTACATTAGTATTTTTGATTATTTTTTTCTTTTTCTTCCCCTTGATTATACAAAACAAAAATTGGTGTAACATTTAATGGGAAAGCATAAGTTTATAATAATATTATACTGATATATGAATGTACTTTTAAAACTTACTTGAAAGCACAGTATTATAGTCACATACCAAACTCTAGGTTGAATGTTGGCAGCTCCTGCATTAAATGAGATTCTATTAATGAAATAATTTAATTAAGACAGTCCATACATTTGTTAGTAAAGGTTAAAATTAGCTGTCATGACTCACTCTAGCAAGTAAATATAGAATAGTTGATATGAAAAAAAAAATCTTCTGATATCTCTTAAGATTTATTTTACCTTCATATGTATAAATTTTGCTTGATCTTAAAGTTTCAGCACATAAATGTAAGTTATGTGCTGAGATATATGTCTTTATCTTTGGACCTCTGGTTAGGTATTTTTAAAAAAGAAAGTTGCTTAACAAACTCTAAACTACTTTATTTACATGCATGCTTTACATGCATTTTTATACCAGTCATGATTTGCCCATACATTAGAAATTACGATTTTAACATTGATAAACCTCTGAACCTATATATCAGCTTTTAATTTTGATGGATTATTATTGTTGGTAGTATAGAGAAAATGTTTAAACCTCAATACATGAAATGGTTGCTAGAAAAAAAAGAGAAAATATAGAAAATTTATTAATTAGAAAATTTTGTGAAAGCTGACATTGTAAAAAATATCAAAATTAGTTTTATTAGTTTTTTTATTATTTTGTTATTATTATTATTATTATTATTATCATTTAGTTAACAATTTTAATAATTGTTTGTTGTAAGTATAAAGATTTTATTACAATGTCAAAACCTCATTTACAATTAGTGTGTTACTTGTTTTTTGATCTTTGTGTTGAAAACTTTTACAGTATTGTACTTTATGTTAAAACTCCTAAAAAGTGACACTAAATTTGTCCATTTGAGGTATATTTATATGAGGTCTTTCAATAATTTTCTGAAATCAAAAAATAAAACATGCTTACCACATAATGTTGCAGCTGATACTGATAGATATAACATCCTTATATATTGTGAAAAGGCAATGTTATCTTCCATCTTGTCTATGCTTCCGAATTCCCAACTATCTGGCTGAAAAAAACTTTTATTAATGTAAAATCATATAATGTTGACTGATGTTTGTGAAACATGTACCTCAATTTTTGTTTATGTTATATAATTTTTTTTTTTACAAATTTTATTTTTCCACTTCCTACATTCACATTTATTCAGAGTTTCTAAAATATGTTACAAATAAGGAAGGGGAAAATCAAGTACATGGAAAGAGACAAAAATCATAAAGTGATAATTCATTTATTTAGTCAAAAATACAAGATGTCTCACTCCAAGCTGAATCCGAATATTCATTTATCACTCTAACATTAATGAGAATATTTTAATGAGTTTTTCAACCTTGCTTTTTTTTGTGTGAAATTTAATGGCATCATAGGAAATGCTGGAGGTATACAATAATTTAGTTAGTGATATATTGTTAACTACATTCAGAAATATAGAGCATCTAAGTGTTGATGGACATTGATGGTAATCACTTATCATGATGTTATCATATTTCTGATAAAGCAAAATAAGTCTGTCAAGCTCAGTTTTTATACCAGTCCGGGCTCCGGCTCAAAGTGAAAATTTTATTTATTCACAAATTGATAAAAGGAAAAAAAAAACTTGTTATTTGAGAAACAAGAATGCAGTCTAAGTTTTTAAAGTATTTTACAATCTTTAAAAATAAGTTCGAAAGGGAATTGAATCATTATTGATGGGATATAAGAAGAAATATTCTATCTGAATCTAAAGTTTTTGCAAGATCAGTGTTAGTAACATTTGAAAATTTACAATATCTCTTGTCTATCTTCAAATTCTGTTTGAAGTCCTTTTCCAAAGTTACTCGAACACAGAACTCATGTCTTTCTGCCATAGTTGTACAATGATATTTTTAAAAAATAAGAGTGGCAAGATTTCTGCTAGTAGTTGGGTATAAATAACAAATTTGCTATTTTAAACAGATTTTCAAGGACATGAAAATCGCAAAATGTTGTCATGAGGGCGTATTTAAAATTAATACTTATTTCTATGAAAGAAGAGATTTTTAAATGAGAAAATTAATCTTGAAATTTTTAAAAATGTTATTAACAATTTTCAACTGTGTGTTTCCAATATTGTGTTCAGGCTACAAAAAAATAACTTGAACTCCTGTGAATGAACTGACCGAACTGTGTTATACATGTTCAAACTGAGTGAAAGTATTTCCAGACTGGAACTTTTGGCTTTAGCTGCCAAAGATTTACCAACTAAGCTATTCTGGATAAGTTTGACAGACACAATTCACTCAGACAACCTTTAGGCATTAGCATCCAGTTTGCGATTTTCAGTCCTGGCTTGGAGACATTTTCACTCAGTTGGAAAAAAGCTCAACATGCATGATTTATTTATCAATCAGTTTGATTGAGTTAAAATATTTCAACAGGGTATGTCTGCTGAAAAATTTGTTAAAACATCTTCATTAATGTTAAAAATTATGAATTAATATTCAGGTTCAGCTTGGAGAAAGACACTCTGTATTACTGAATAAATAAATGAACTGCAGCCCCTTTCTTCCTATGTGATTAGGTGCGTTCGTAATTGTATAAATACGTAGCACCTATAGTCGTCTGATCTGCCTGTAGTCATATAAAAGAGCAAAAACTACCCAACCAAATGGTTTGAAATTTAAGATATATTATCTTTGCAGAATTTTGTCGAGACATTTCAAATTTTATGAAAATTGAATCAAAACTTTAGAAAATATTTATTAAGAAATTTGAATTAAAAAAAAAATCTGTGCTTTCTTGTTATAGGAGCTTCTGAGGTTTAATCGTCAAGCGACTTAGATACTTATTTTATTACAGAAATTAATATGCAGGTGATATAATTCATTTCACAGAATTAAAAATCATCAAGATCTAAATATTTATATAACTAGCTATAATACGAACGCACGTCGTTTGTCGCGTTTGACATACTATTTCCAACTTGTTTTAATTTATTTTCGTGTCTGAATCACCTTTTTATTTTGCCTGATATTTTAGAATTATTCTGTATATTCTTCTAATGTAGTGCCTTCTAGTTCTTGTTTGCATTCATCTTTAGAATTTTTTATATATAAAAATAATAGATCTCTTATAATTGAGAATTGGCTTTTCTATTTATGAAATCTGTAATGCTATAGAGCAGGTCTATCGAACCTTTCAGTGAGCTTGTGGCACATAATGAAGGGCATCATTATTCGCATGATTGGAAAAATGCAAGAATATTATCTCCCTTTAGCAGTTATAGTGATACTTACACGTCTGCAGGATATACATGTATCTCACAGTGGCACTCTACTATAGAGATGACTCATCTAAAAAATTTTGCAAAAAACTTGTAAATTTAAGTTACATTTTTCTGAAGTTTTTTATTAAGGAGGATTTATTTTTTAACATACAATTTAATGACTTTATACAATTTTCAAATTAAACAAAACTTTCTTAAGTGATTTTGATAATATTTTTTGAAATCATTTTGTGTTTCATTGTAAAAATAATAAGTTAGTTTATTTCTTATTTATTTGTTTATTTTATTTATTTATTTTAACAGAGGCACACAACATCCAATAATTTTGAGTGTAATAATATTTATGGGTAGTTATTGTTTGAAGTGCATTTGTAATTTTTTTAAATAGATTTGTATTTTTTTTTAAATTTGTTTCTCAATTTTATTAACAAACAGTCAATTTGGCTTACATATTTAGTAGTCTAGGGGGGAGGGGGTGGTATTTTTGGGACTTTTGCAGGTAAAGGAGCCAAAAATCTTAATAGCACTTGTAATAATAATTTTTTTTTAAAAAGCATGCAAATATTAATTATTTTAAGGCAACGTAACTTTGGAAATGTTTTAAAGAAATCTAGAAAAATGAAACATTTGAAGGGGCACCAAGAGTTTCTTCAAAAGACGCCGCATTGGACAGCCTTGCTATACTATGCAGCTTTCAAAAATATTCACTTACTATTAAGACTTGTATGCAATAAATTTGACATTTTCATTTTTGATTTTATTTAGTAGTTAAGATATTTCAGCTTAAGTTAGATTATAAAGGTTTTAATAAAATTTAGCATGTGTAAATACTTTCATATTTGATTTTTAAAAAAATAAATAAAAACATTCTTACATCAAAGCGATAGATAATAAAGTAGAGTCCTGCAAATGTTATGACTGTTGCCAGGTATGTTTGAGCCATAAATTTACCCTCAACTTTGTATTTTAACATTTGGCGTGACAGCACCACTGCAATAGAAAGAAAAGAAAATTTAAGATATTATTATTTCACAACATAATATCTTAATTCAAAAAGAAAATCTATCAAAATTTTTAATAATTTTCAAAATTGTTGCTGAATTGTTTTAAAACAGGATGTATCTTGCTTACTTAATAATATAATTTACAAAGTCAAGATACACTGTTTTTGGTTAATCTTGCTCTTATTTAATAAGATATTTTATTAAAAAATTAAATTAATTAAGCTTTTCATTATGTATTTTTTTTTATTATGCTCAAAATATTTACTCCCATTATTTATATCTTATTAAACATGATAAAACAATGTTTCGTAGTTTTATATATTTCATTTTTATGTTAAACAAAAAAAAAATTACCTGTTGCAAAACTAACCAACAACATATTGAGAATTTGCAAAACAGTTCCACAGGATCGTGTCTGAAATAGTTATAAAGCATTTTACTTTGTTGCACATAAATAATGGTGAAATATTTAATAATTTTCAATAATGACAGCTACATAATAAAAGTAACAATAGAAACATAGTTTAATTAAACAAGTAATTAGAAAACACGAATCTATATTTGCAACTTCAGATGCTTCAATTATTCTTTGAAGATCAATTGTAATACCTCCTCTGTTTCATTATATTATTATTTTATTTTTTTAATATACAATTTAATGACTTTATAGTTTTCGAATTCAACAAAACTTTGTTAAGTTAGTTAGAAAATATTTTTTGAACTCATTTTGTGTTGCATTATAAAAATAATTAATCTATTTCTTATTTATTTGCTTATTTTAATTATTTATTTATTTATCTTAACAGAGGCGCATAACATCCAATAATTTTGAGTTTATTAATATTTATGGATGGTTAGGGTTTAGACTGCATTTGTAATTTTTTGAAATGGATTTATATTTTTTAAAATCAGAAAGGGTAAACCTAATGGATTAGCACTCACCTGTTTAGCCTAGGGGGATTGAAAAGGGTTGATTGAAAACGGATGGAGTCGTACCATTGCATTGAAAGCATAGACCTTCTAATAAATTGTTGCTCTGAGGCTGAAAGCTGAAGCTTTTTTTTAAAGAACTCATGTTTTCACTAGTAAATATGCATATTTTTTTGCAAAATTTTAAGGAGAGCTTGGGTACAGTTATATTTATAACCGATTGAAATGTCAGAGAGTTCGGAAGATGAGAACAATTTTTTTATTGCTATGTTAAAGGAGCCGATGCAAAAACAAACAAAAAAGCGAGAAGAAATTTTTTTTTCACGAACTTTTTACACGGCTGTAAAACCATTTTATTTATCACCAATAAAGATTTCAAAGAATTCGGACAAAAAGAACTTTTTATTTTAAAACAATTAAACGACCCTACGTAAAAAAAACAAGAAAATGAGCGCTTTTATCACTAAATATCAATATTTTTTCTTGAATCTTTCATTTTAAAATATAATTTCATACGAAATTGGGTTAAAAATATAAAATAACAAAAACTTTATTATTTTTTTGTTTATTTATTATATCGGGGCCCGGCAGAGGTCAGTTAGTTTCTGCTTTACAACTGTTTGTCAAAATATAGTAATTTATCAGTTTTACCAGACAGGAGACTCAAGACCTTTTCAAGGATACTCTCCGACCCAAGAAAAAGCAAAGAAATATCCTAAGGTCTCGAAGAAATGATAGAAAGAAGGGAAAGATAATGATGTTTCAAATACCACCTTTTTGTAAGATTTACAACTTAGCCATGAAAAGGAAAAAGCATGGAAGAAAACCTTTATTTGTTTCTTTCTTTCAATCTAGACCCTAGGCTATATTAACCACCCTTTTCATGTTTCTTATTGCACTTCTAAAATGAAAAGGATATGTGAAATCAAGAGCTCGAAAATCGTAGTTTACTATGGCAATGTTAGTCGACTTCTCTGAAAAATAGAAATGGTCAGTTACCCTTTGTAAGAATTACAACTTAGCCATAGAAAGGAAAAACCATAGGAGAAACTTTCTTTAGGTCCTTTCTTTAAATCAACTCTGGGCCACATTAATCATCCTTTTTGTGTCTCTTATTGCACTGTTAAAATGAAAAGGATATGTGAAATCAATAGCTCAAAAATCACAGTTTACTATTGCAATGTTAGCTGACTTTTTCTCTGAATAACAGAAGTGGTTAGTTTCATTACTGTACATTGTTCATGTTCTTTGGAGTACTAGTTCTTTACAGGTTTTGACTTCAACTTTTGTCTAAAAATATGACTGATGGAGATAAAACTGGATATTTTATAGGGTTTTTTATAATAATATTAAGTTAATTTTAACATTGAGATAATTAGAGCTAATTATAATAGTAGTGATTAGTTTAATTATGTGTCTGTTTTTAAGATTTTTCATATTTTCACAGGTATTATGAGTACTGGTTAATAAGATGTTTTTTATAGTTCCTTTGCTTCTCGTTTTTACAGAGTTCAACTGCATATTTTTTTTTAATTATTGGTGACCCCCCCCCCTCCCCTCTAAGCAGAGTACTGATTCTTTGCTTGTTTGAATCTATATTCTAGACACAAGACACTATCTATTATATATATCTAACATCTTTTGCCAGCTTGTCACAATTTAGATGTTTCATTAATGTCTAACTGTCCAAAACTCAAACAGAAAAATAACTCAGTGGGTGAAATATGAGACAATTAAGAATAAATCAAGCATAGTCACTAGCAAACTCGATCTTTCCCTTTCCCTTTTATAATGAGAAAATCAAGTTTTGCCGTGGCCTGGTAAAAATAATCTTCTTAAAGTTTTTTCTTGTATTTGCAAGGCTCCCAAATGGTCTGGTTTTTCAATACCAGTTCTTTTCAAGAATAATTTTCAGATACGTTTCTACAACATTTGAAATAGAAATAACCATCTGGATGGGTGTTTGCAAAATTTGCAAGAAAAATCTAAGGAGAAGATTTTTCTTTGATAAAAGTGGTATTCAGAAAATTAACTATTTGGTAGTTCTGTATTTGTGACATTTCATTCATCACTTAAATAATTGTTTTAACACCATAAAATAAAGAATAAACACCAGTAACATGTATATTATGTAAATATTGTGTTGTACGATACTTTTCATTTTGAATCAAAATGAGCAGTTTTCAGATTTCTAGAATTTAAAGTAAATATTTAATACAGTTACAATGGACTGGAATAAAATGCAATAATTTTGATGCATGAGTACGATAGTGACTTTTTTAAAATCTTGGCAACATAGCCCTGAGATAACTATTCACAAAGCAATACAGACTGTTAAAAATCAACAGCAAACTGTCCAAACATTTAACCGTTTTTATAGAAACAGTTACATAACTGTAATTTATTTCTGTTCTGACCAATGAGAACGCGTAATAATATTGTCAAGTAACCGCTATTTATAAAAACATTTGAATGACTAGACAGTTTGCTGCAGATTTTTAACAGCATAATGTACAAGAGTCACTTAAACATTGTACCATTCATTTGCTTGACAGGTTTGACTTTCAAATAGTGTGTGCATTGTTCATGCAATAATCAATTATAAACATTATATCGTAATTCTTTCCCATTGGGATATGAATAAAATACATGTATATACAGGGTGTATGTATGGAAAAATGCGTGTTCAGTACTTTAGAAAATAGCAACTTTTATATCCCTAAATAGATTTTTCTCAAATATTGAACATGTATTTTTCCGTTTGCAACCCGATGTATATTTCTCGAGTTATTCGACCGTTTCCATACTTTCCAATGGAAACGATTCTCATTGCATTTTACTCAATTACAGTGCCATCTACGATTTTTTGAAGAAAATGTTAAATACAAAAGTTATGTATTTTTTCTCGTAGAATCTGAATCTGGAATTTTTTTTTTTAAAGGGGGGGGGGGGGGGGGTTACCATTTAAGATTTCAAAGTTGCACCCCTTTCTCCCCTTTGGGGCAGAATTGAGGGGTCAACTTTGATATCTCTAAATAGATTTTTGAAAACTATTGAACATGCATTTTTCCATTTTTCAATCCAATCTATATTTCTCGAGTTATTCAACCATTTCCAGACTTTTCGGACACCCTGTATAACTAAACTCAAGTAAATCATGAATAAAACACTAAACAAGTATTATCAAAAATTACTAAATGTTTCATAGTAATAATGAACAGTGACAACCAGAACATATCAAACAATATGGCCATTAAAACAACATATTTCCTAACTGAAAACACTTTTAGTGCAGGAAAACACTGAAAATTCATAACTCGGTAAATTTTGGTTATAAAAGAATTGAAATTTTTTTTAATGTCCTCCTTAGATGCAGGGCAGGTCAATATTTATCTAAATATAAGTTATAGGTAAAGGGGCGGGGCCATATAAAAAGTTAATTTTTGTATTTTAATATGTACACACTCCTTGTAAAACAAATGTCATATCTGAAAGCTACACTTTATTTTCATACATTTTTTGTAATTGAAATATATGTTTCTATCATCAGCAGTTAAAAGTTCTTTTAAAATATTCGTTTGCATTTCAATTTTTTTATTATTATTATTTATTTATTATTATTTATTTATTTATTTTTGGCATTGGATGGCTGAGGAGGTTGATATAATATTGAAATGGAAACGACATATTTTAAAAGAACCATTCCATAGGATTAACATTAGCGAGCGAGTGTTTTTGCGTGAGTGAAGTAGCCCCTTAAGAGATAATCACCAAAAACTTCAATTTTTAATCACCCCGTATACATACATATGTGCATACTTACTAGAATTTTATATCCAGCCTCTCTTCCACCTTGTACAAGATGGTCAAATAGTGTTAACAGTAAAAGGCTTACTAACTGTGAATGAGAATAACATAATATTAATATAATTACTAATATATAACTTGTCGCAAAAAATAATTGAGTTAAATTGAAAAAATTTATATTTAAATATTCATGTTGTCTCAATTTTCTAAATACAATGGAAGACCACTAATCCGCACAGCTTGGTTCCAAACGTTTTGCAGATGTGAAACTAGCAGAATACAGGTCATGCGTATTTAATTTTTGTTTATGCTTTTTTAATTCATATTTTGAATAAATTTAGATTGTTAATATTTAAAACAATAAATAAACTACACACTTAAACATGTGAATTAAGTAAGAAATATTGTATCAATAATTTATTGATTTTTATATTTTTTTAACACTTTACGACATAATTGAAAAGTGTTTATGAATTCAGTCTGTCTGGTGTCTGTCCGTGCTCTAACTCGCGTAAATATACTCGGATTGCCATGCAATTGATGCAAGTTATTGAGGTTTACTATGGCATGTTTAGTACTGAAAATGAAGTGTGTAGCATTTATAGTTCGTTTACATGGACACACAAAATAATTCCGTTACATCACGGTCTATGGGGAAAAATCGTTCGTGGTATATTTTAATGATGTTACACTATTTCAAACATATTGCAATTGATATATATCACTGATCTGCACTACAAGAGGTTTAATATAGAATATGGTGTGTATAACATTTATCGTTCATTTACAGGAACAGACAAAAGAATTCAAAACAACAAATTCACCTTCGGCAGTTTTTACCAATAGGCGGAAACATATTTGAATTCCTTTGTACAGCCCTGTATATTACTTTAAGCTTTTTAAACACGCCACAAATTCAGCTAAAGTTTAATTCAGGCAAAAACATGCTGTAAACTACTGAAATCACTCTTCCAGAAATTAACATACATAAGCGGCTATGTATCCAAAATTTATGAAAATATTTTTTTTCTTTTGCGAGGCCCTGTATATGATTTTATTTATTTTCAACAAAAATGTCTTCGTACTAAATATATTTCTCGTTCAAAATGCATAACTCGATTAAAAAGAAAACCTTAAACAATTTACGGTGATACACAGTAATGCTTACGAATTCTTTTGTGTAGCCCTGTATATGATCTATAGCATTTATACATACCACATAGTATGCAAAATTTAGTTAAACGCATACCTAACTGAAAGCGCACTTCCAGCACTTATCGCTTATAGACAATACTTCGGATAAAGTACTGCATCCGAAATCCTTTGTGTGTCCCTGTAAATGAACGATACACATCATATTTACAACAGGTATCTTGTAGTAAACCTCAGTAATGGATATCAATTTCATTATATTTAAAATAGTATAACTTAATAAAAATACTCTGTAAACAGTCTTTCTCTGTAAACCATTATGTAACCGAATACTTTTGAGTGGCCCTGTAAATGAATGAGAAATACTTTACGCTTCATATTCTATAGAAAGCATGTTTTAATGCACCTCACAAATTTATATCAATTTCATTATGTTTGCAATAGTATAACAGGATTAAAATGCACCGCAAACGACTTTTTCCCATAGACCATATTATACGGGAATTCTTTTGAGTTTTCCTGTAAACTAATTATAAGTGCTACATGTACCATATTCGATAATAAGCATCTTGTAGTGCACTGCAGTGATGTATATTAATTTCAATATATTTGAAATAGAGTAACAACACTAAAATGCACTGCAAAAGATTTTTCCCCACAGACCATAATGTAATGGCAATCTTTTGGAGTGCTCCTGTACACGGAGTATAAGTGCTACACACTTTATTTTCAATCCCGAACATGCCATAGTAAACTTCAATAACATATATCAATTACATGACAATCCGAATATATTTACGCGAGTTAGAGCACGGGCAGATAGACAGACAAACCGAATTCATGAACACTTTTCAATTTCGTTGGAAAGTGTTAAAAAGATTAATAATTGGAAGGGGGAAAAAAATGCGTATTATTTTAAAGCTTTCAGTTATAGTTCTATCGACGTAACTTATTAGGTGCGTTCGGAATTATATAAATACGTAGCACCTATTGTCGTCGTCTGGTCCGTCCGTCCGTCCACATATAACAACGCAAAAACTACCCAACCGAATGGTTTGAAATTTAAGATATATTATCTTTGCAGAATTTTGTCGAGACATTTCAAAATTTATGAAAATTGAATCAAAACTTTAGAAAATATTATTAGAAATATTTATTAAGAAATTGGAATTAAAAAAAAATGGTTCTTTTTAAGTGCGCTCGTAATTATATAAATACGTAGCACCTATAGTCATCGTCTAATCCGTACGTCTGTCTCCATATAACATCGCAAAAAATACCCAACCGAATGGTTTGAAATTTAAGATATATTATCTTTGCAGAATTTTGTCGAGACATTTCAAATTTTATAAAAATCGAATCAAAACTTTAGGAGATATTAATAAAAATATTTATTAAGAAATTTGAATTTAAAAGAAAAAAAAAATCGGTGCTTTCTTGTTATAGGAGCTTCCGATGTTTAATCGTCAAGCGACCCAGATACTTATTTTATGACAGAAATGAATCTGCAGACGATATAATTCATTTCACAGAATTAAAAATCATCATGATCTGAATATTTATATAACTAGCTATAGTACGAACGCACCTCGCTTGTCACGTTTGACGTACAATTTCCAACTTGTTTTTTATCCGTTTTATTTCTCAAATTTGTTTATAGTGCTAGATAAACTATTCGATATGTGACCGATATTAGGGAAAATAGCTCCATCATAATCAACTATCAAACAGCGAGTCTTTATTTATAATTTACGTGGTTTTTCACCTTGAGAAATATATAAAATTTAGGAAAAAATAATTGGAAGGCACGCATGTCCTATACAAGAATGCCCTGAATGCCAAATGAAAGACTTGTATGTGTATCCTATGATAATGTTGTGAATCGAGGAAAATCAAATATTTATGTTCAAGACAATATTAAGAAATTTAAAAAAGAAGGTAGAATCAGGCTCAATCAATCAATCAATCTTATCTCACACAGGTAAAGCTTCGAATTTTCAAAACAAGTTTTCAAAAAAACAATGTATTTTAATTTTTTCTGAATCAAGACTTTAAATATTCGTTAATATGAATGATAATCATATTAAGAATAATTTGTAAATTTTAAATTTTATTTTGGTGCAAAATTTTCAAATATAAAGAAGTTATTTTAAAATCGGTTTTAAAAATACTTTGCTGGGTTATGGTCTACGATGAATAAATTTTAATGGAAATCTAGTTTAGTTCTAAAATATGACAGTAGATAGCAGCACCAAGCAGTTTTATTTTTATCTGTACAAAACCTTAGATTAAGGAATAGACTCAGTAGGAAACTACTATAACTAAAAGGTATTTAAGCATACAATTAATATAAAGGCGGTACTTAAAAAGCTATTAAGAAAATACTTTGCTAAGTTAGTTATTGCTTACCCTATATATATATTTATTTGTCTAAACATATATAATATTTATGCTATTTAGTTCTAAATAGCGATAGCAGATGATAGAATCAAACAGCTTCAATTTTTAGATAAATGAAACTGATTAAAACTAAAATATATTTAAGAATACAGGTAATATAAAGGCGTAAGTTCAAAAGTTATTATGAAAATGATGAATCGATTCATCCTATTTAGTTTTAAAATGTGGCAGTAGATGGCAGCACCAAAAATGTTTTATTTTCCATTTGAAAATGTATCTATGCAAGAAAACTGTTTATTCGAATACTGTGTCGTCTATGTCAGACAGGTATAACCAATGCTATACACCTGTGATTCATTTCTTATTTTGAAGCTATAATATCAACTGTTAAGAAGCTGGTGCTGTTGATGATTTTAGATAAACAACAACTATTATTTCAATGAATATTTGTAATGTATGTAAACGTGGAGGAGGTGTGTGTGTGTGTGTGGGGGGGGGGGGTAACTATGGTAGGTGTTATGTATGTAAGTATAATTGTGTATAATCGTAATCGTTTCTATTAGCTTACCTGTAACCGCCCCAGCTTATTTTTAACTGTGTAATTTATATTTTGAAAAGTCATCTACGCGCCATGTGCCGCATCTATCATTTTCTTCTAAGTCTTAAATAAACATAAGTTTTCAAGTTATAATATGGTGTCAGAATAAATCGGCACGCCTAAAACAGCTCTTTTTACACTTCACCATCGCTTATCATCTATCGAATTACAGCAATGGCGCATAATTTTCTACGCATCGAACCGTTTACTCCCGGCGACAACCCAGCAGAGGCATGGTCGGATTGGCGACGCAGCTATGAACTTTTTGAAACAGCGGTGAAGTATAATAAAGAGGATCACGAGACAAGACTAGCTTTGTTGCTCAGTGTAATTAGTAAGTCATCATACAAAGATTATTTGACTTTTACATTTCCGCCTGTCTCAGGAGGAACATCAAGAACAGTGAAAGATGTGTTGGATAAGTTCGACGAACATTATAAGCCTTACCGCAACGTGACGCTAGCAACATTTGTTTTCAACAAACTTGTACAAAAAGATGGCCAGAATTTCGATTCATTTATTACTGAAATAAAACTACAGGCTGATCAGTGCGAGTTCGGCGCTGCATACGACCGTAATGTTAAGGATCGGATTATCCAAGGTCTTCGTGACGATGTGCTACGCGAACGCTTACTTCGTGAACCTGAGCTCACGCTAAAGAAAACTCTAGAACTGTGCATATCAGCAGAACTTTCCAGAGTGCATTCTCTTGCAATGTCACAGACTTCAACGTCTGTTCCTGCTCAAGTTGATGCCGTCAATAAAAACAAGGTAAATAAGTTTCATAATAATCACTCTAAGCAGCATCATAGCCAGAAAATCAATAAAAATCAACAGAATAAAAGACCTTGTTCACGCTGTGGATCACACCACCAACCTCGACATTGTCCAGCTTATGGTAAATCTTGCAATAACTGTCACATGCTCAACCATTTCTCAAGTGTCTGTCGACAACCTAGGCAGAAGCACACATCACAACATCGTCAAATATCAACAATTGACGTTGGTGATCCCGAAATTGTTTACATAGGTGCACTTTCAACAGCTAGCAGCAGTGATTGGCTGCAAAAAGTCTTTCTGAATGACTATCCTGTTACCTTCAAACTGGATACTGGTGCCCAGGTAAATGTTTTGCCTCTTACAATATTTGAAAAGATTTCGGCTTAGATGCTTTACACTCACGCTCAAAAAAAAAAAAATTAATCGGTTAAAAAAAAAGAAAAAAGTCGCCAAATTTAGGGGATTTTTTCCTTTAATGGCAACCTAGCCATTGTATTAAGTTATTCGTTTGGCGCAGTCTTGGAAATCGCGCCAACCAAACAGTCGACAATCTTTTGTTTACATTTTAGCGTGAGTGAAACACATCTGTTCCAAGATTTCTAATCGCCCAACACCTGGATCAACATCCTTAACTGTTTGTACATACACTGGTGATGTTTTGCCAGTTGTTGGTGAATGTTCTCTTAACTGTGTTGTCAATAACCAATCGCAGCTTTTAAAATTTATTATAGTAAATTTAGATGTTCAACCAGTTCTAAGTGCTACATCTTGCATCAATTTAAACCTAGTTCAGAGAGTTAAGCAACCTGATGAAAGTATAGAGCTCTCTGTCAACAGTGTGCATGATAATTCATCTAAATTAATCCAAATTCTTGATGAATATAGTGATGTGTTTGAGGGAGTTGGTCGCCTTCCTGGCAAACATAAAATTCTTCTGAATGAAGGAGCTACACACTAGTAGCTTCCTGTCGAAAAGTTCCTTTGGCTCTAGAGAGCAAAGTGAAGAATGAACTCTTGCGAATGGAGAAAGATGGAATTATAGAGAGGGTAACTAAGCCAACTGACTGGGTGAACCCAATAGTCATTGTCCCTAAGAAGAATGACTCCATCCGAATTTGCCTTGATCCCCGTCATCTAAATAAATATATTAAAAGGCAGCATTATCAAATCCCATCGCAAGAGCAGCTATTAGCCAAATTGAATGGCTCAAAATTGTTCTCACTGATGGATGCAAAAAATGCATTCTATCACGTACAACTAGATGATGAAAGTGCAGACTTATGCACATTTATAACTCCATTTGGAAGGTACCGCTTCCTTGTCATGCCATTCGGCTTAAGCTGCGCACCAGAAGTGTTCCAAATGGCCATGGATAATTTATTTGAAAGTTATTGTGATATTCATCCATATTTTGATGACATTATAGTACACAGTGAAACTATTGATGAACATTGCCAAAAATTAAAAACAGTGCTTGAGGTTGCAAGAAATAATGGGTTAAAATTTAACCGAGACAAAATCCAAATTGCTGTTCCTCAACTAAAATATTTGGGCCATATTGTGTCATCAGATGGGCTTTCACCAGATCCCAAGAAGGTCCAAGCAATTGTAGATTTTCCCACACCTGCTAATAAACAAGATCTCATGAGATTTCTAGGCATGGCAACATACCTAATGAAATTTGTGAATCAATTTTCCCAAGAAACTGCCAGCTTAAGAGACCTCTTAAAGAAGGATACATGTTGGGTTTGGGACTCTCATCATGAGTCAGCATTCTTAAAAATTAAACAGGTATTTCAGTCGGCACCTATCCTGCAATTTTTTGATAAGCATAAATCAATTGTGCTCTCTGTCGATGCTAGCTCCTTTGGACTCGGTGGTGTACTGCTGCAGGAAAGCAAGCCTGTAGCCTATACATCTGCAACATTAACCGATGCTCAGTCCAGGTATTCCCAAATTGAAAAGGAACTCCTGGCTGTGGTCCATGCTTGTGAGCATTTCCATTATTATGTCTATGGACAACATATTGTTATTGAAACTGATCATAAACCCTTGTTAGGTTTAGTGCAAAAGCCCTTTGATGGAATATCACCCAGACTCCAGAGATTACTGCTTCGCTTACAAAGATACAGCTTCACTCTTACCCATGTTCCAGGCAAACAGCTATGTGTAGCTGATGCATTATCTAGAGCTCCTCTGCCTATTAATCCTGTTGTTACTACTGACATTGATAATGTACATCTAATGGTCTCGGTAATTGTCAATGCTTCACAATCTAAGCTGGATGAAATTAAAACAGCTACACTAGACGACTTAGAATTACAATCTGTCAAACATTACATTTTGAATGGCTGGCCACAGAGAAAACATGATGTTAATGTTTTAGCCAAGTCATATTGGAACTGTCAGTCGGAATTGCATATTGAAGATGGTTTCATTTGTCGTGGACAGAGATTAGTAATTCCCAAGTCCTGTCGCAAAGATATTTTACAGCGTCTGCATGTAGGTCATAGAGGCATAGTCACATGCAAAAATCTTGCCAGACAGTCTCTCTTCTGGCCAGGGTTAACTACTGAGATTGAACAACTGATATCAAATTGCACTATCTGTTTACAAAATCAAAGACAGAACATCAAAGAGCCTCTCCTTGATAGGAAACTACCTGATCGACCGTGGCAGAAAGTTGCTATCGATTTTTTTCATTTGAATTCTGTAACATACCTTCTAATAATTGATTATTTTTCAAAGTACATCGAATTGCAACATTTGCATCATACAACAGCACCTGTAGTCATAAATGCATTAAAAACTTGGAAGGATGCTTTGGAATCCCTGAAGAAATTGTCGCTGATAACGGTCCACCTCTTGATTCCAAAGAATTTTCCAATTTCTGTAAGAGTTGGGACATTTTTTTTAATCCCTCAAGTCCTGGTTTCCCTCGTTCGAATGGGCAGGTCGAGAGATGTGTACAAACCATCAAATCTAGCCTGACCAAAGCAGCACAAGATCACAGGGATGTACACCTTGTTCTGATGGAATATAGGAATGCTCCAATGGATGGTTTGCCTTCTCCAGCTGAAATCTTGATGGGTCGACGTATTCGAACTTTAGTTCCCACTCTCCCTAAAAGTCTTGTACCTCACTATGACTGCAGAACAATTAAAGAAAATTTAGAGCGCAGACAGCAAAATCAACATAAATACGATTTACATTCTCGTCCACTTAAGCCATTGCATCAGGGACAAGAGATCCTATTTTGGAATCAAAACAAATGGCAGAAAGGAAAGATAGCTATAGTGGGACCTCAACCAAGGTCTTATACTATTGTGTCAGAGAATGGTAGACAATACCGTAGAAATCGATTCCACATAAAGCCCTGTAAAACTTCACAAACATCTATACCAAGACCATCAGCTGAAGATTTATTTTCGAGTTCAGTTGATCCAGTGTCACCGACTCAACCAGGTGTATTTCAGACTTCTCATTCTACTGACACATCTATGCCATTGCATCCATCATCCCAGACTAGTGATACCCGTGTCACACGTCTTGGTCGTGTGGTTAGACCACCAAAACGTTTTACTGACTGATGTGGACATACCTATAACTTTTATTGTTTTTTTTTTAAGTGCATATTTTTAATCAAGTTTAATCCCTATTTATATTGTCATTTTATGTATTTAAAAAAAAAGGGAGATGTTATGTATGTAAGTATAATTGTGTATAATCGTAATCGTTTCTATTAGCTTACCTGTAACCGCCCCAGCTTATTTTTAACTGTGTAATTTATATTTTGAAAAGTCATCTACGCGCCATGTGCCGCATCTATCATTTTCTTCTAAGTCTTAAATAAACATAAGAGTTATAATAGTAGGAAAGGGCCTATCAAAAATTCTTGCACCGGGCCTCGCTTTCACTAAGGACGGCTCTGTCTGAAAGCCATCTTATTTTTAGTCGTCGTCTTCTAAAATTGTCACAGAATCATATTAAGATTACTTTTAAATAATTTTCAGAATAAAAATTTTATTTTGATGTAAATTTTGTAAATAAAAATATGTTAGTTCAAAAGTTATTAAGAAAATACTTTGCTGAATTAATTATGATCCATTATACATATATGTGTGTGTGTTTTCTAAAAAATGATAGCACCGAACATTTAATGTTTTCCTTACCTGAATGAAACTGATTAGTACTAGAAGGTATTTAAGCAAGAAAACCGTTTGTTCGAATGATGTGTAGTCTGCGTCTTCTATCTCTGGATTGGGTGGCATGAGGTAGTCTCGAAGTAAAGCTGCCGTGTCTTCTAGATGTGTTATGAGATCTGAAAGTGCGGCTTGTCTTTCGTCGTCCTCCTCTAAAGAGGTCGCGGTATTGCACGTTGTCACTGAAGCACTCCTTGAACTTCGCGAGACCAAAGAACTAGAAAAAAGAAATGGTTATGATAAAAAGAAAAACTATTTTACAGTGAAATCTGTCTAAGGCGGAATCGCTTGGGACTGAAATAAAATTCCGCCTTAGACAGATTTCCGGCTTAGACAGAGAAACTTTATAGACAGAGTATTAAACATTTCTTTGGCTAAAAAGTAAAACTAACGTATCTTTTAACTTTTTTAATTAAATAAACATGAAATCTCAGTATATATTTATAGTAATATTAATGTACACTACAAATTGATAGTACACAAACACACTGGTATATAAATCAAAACTACAGATTTTGGTGAAAAAAACAGTTATATTTTTCCTTAATAAATGCCTTAAAATTCTGTTACCTGAAACTTATTTAGAAAAAAAAATCGAATATTGTTGTTTGTTTATTTTTTTTTTCTTAATCGCTTCTTTTTCGGTAGCACATTGTATTTCAGTTAACATTGGTATTATTTCATAATTATTTCGCTCTACATATATGTAAAAATTTTGTAAAAGCGTTAAATTCTTAAGAGCTTCACATAAGCTTTTAAGTGGGATATTTTGTTCTTCGAGTTTAATAATTTCAATTTTGTCTTTTAAGGATAAAGTATTCGACGAATTTGATTTATTAATTCATTTAGGAATAATGACTTAAATTATATAACGAATCTAGTCTTTATAATATGAGAGTGTATACGACAACGATATTGTCTTCCTAGTACTTCCTGGTTTAAACACAAACTAAAGTTGTGTACACTTTCACAGTCTGCATTTTCTTTACCTATTGAAAAGAGCTAGTAGATATTTCGGAAAGTTGTGGCAATATCCTTTTTGTCTGAAATTCAAGGAAGAAATCAGCCCTTTTTGTATATTATACCACAAACGAAAGTTAACAATTGACGAGGGGCGAAAATACTTCAGGAGATGTTGAAAGTGTGCTGAAATCCCCCATAAGGTGCAAATGTGGCAGCCCTTTCTTTTTAAACAGATCTTCTTACATTACAGAAAACGGAAGAATCAACTTGTCAGAAATCCCGTGTCCCATTGTTCAACAATTCAGTCATATACAATAATAGAATCATGCTAATATCCCCAAACCACTGCAGCAATCAGTGAGGCCTTCTTTTGACCTCTGGGAGTGAAACTGGACAATAAATGGCATTATGAAAAGATAAGGTTTCTTTATATTTATATTTCACAGCGGAATTTTCTTCCGTCTTAAAAGGTAAATTTTCTACCTGCGGCCCCAGAATGAATGTCCGGTTCCGCGTTACACAGATTGTTTCCGTCTTAGGCAGATTTCTCGAAAATTTCTATGTTTAAAAGTGTGGGACTCTGAAATGTTTCCGGCTTAGACAGATTTCCGGCTTAGACAGATTCCGGTTTAGACAGATTCCACTGTATTTGCAGATTTTATTTATGCGTCAGAGTGGCTAAGGCTAGTGAATACATATTTTAATTCTTAGATTGCCCCACTTTAATTCATTTTATCTTCATACTGTTAGTCATAGTTGGTGACTTTTACGCTTTTCTTCCCTAGTAAATTATATATATATATCTAATTAATTTTTTTTTCACAGAACACATCCTTTTTCAGCAGAGCACATCTTTAATTTACATCTTTTGTTATATTCAAATTAGATATATTTTGAGACAGAAAATTTTCTTAGTATATAAGATCAAATACGTACCACATAAAAAAAAAAAAAAAAAAAAAAATCCTGACGGCTCGGCCCACAGGCACAAGTAGATTTCGAAGATGCAGACCGAGGGGTGCCTGTTTATTGTGAATTACAGAAGAAATGACCTTTTTGTCAGAATGCTGCAGTTGTTACCGCTCACTTCGAAATCTACCTGTGTTTGTAGGCGGAGCCGGCATTTTTTTTTTTTTTTTGTAGGAGTTGGCTTTATAAAAAACTTGTCAATGTAAAAGTTGTAGATAATATTAAGATGATTTATAATAAATTTAAGCGGATTTGATATCTTGTGAATCGACGAAGTTATGAATCTTTTTCTTCTAACCCCCCCCCTTTCCCCCCCCCCCTTGGGGCCATTTTTAATGATATCAAAAATCTGTCATACATAAAATTTCGGCCCTTTTCCTAGAAGTAATAATAACTTTAAACGGATTCGATACGTATCATAATTAAGAAATTATGGGTTTTTTTCTGTTTTCACAAAAAGCTCCCCCATTGCCCGATGTTGCCCATTAACGAATTTTTGACCGATATTTTAAGCCCCTTGATTTTATGTAACAGTTTGGAAGAGATTTGGGCAGAATTATGGATGTTATCGTATCCATAAAAAGTGATATAGATAGATAGATATATAAAGTTTTGAACTGGAAGGGGGGGAGGGGTGGTTGTGGGTTCTAGGAGTCATGATCGGCGTAGATCTGAAAAAAAAAAATTCAGAAATTCCAACATAGGGGAGAATGTAATAGGTAGTATTTCTTACGAAATCTACCTAAAAAAAAATTATATGAATTCTGACAGCAACACCACAGGCCTTCGAGGCCTATGATGTTGATTAAACAGCTTATAGTTCTCATAGTCCCACGATGTTTGTTGATAATATTTCTTCCATAATTACCTCCTATTTTGAAATGGAATTTTTGACGAATCTCATGGCAAAGGCCTAGAATGTGACATAAGCGGTACAAAAAAAAAAAAAAAAAAAAAAAAAAAAAGGTGTTACTGTCAGGAAATAAATTTTCTGGTTTGAAAGATGTTTACCTGACTGACTTGAAAAAGGAAGAGCATAAGTTTGGCATCTATGTGGTCGCAGTAGTTCTTCATCTGAACTTCGGACTGCAAACCAAAGCACATATTTTATTGAGGCTTGTGAAGTGAGACGCCAGTTCGCTGCTTCCGAAAAATAGAATATTGATGATGTGCATTTTTCATCGTGAGAAGAAGTAGAAGTGTCATAGCTTTCGTCTCAAACAGACGGATCGAGCGATTGTCTCTTTATTAATCCCATGCCGGTTGGAGAACCGCGCATTTAACTAATATTTAAGCCCGACAGACGGTCGGATCAATTCCAAATGTATACCAGTTTAAATTAATATTGTAAATAATCAAGATATTAAAAGTATAACGTAAATCACTTTGAAAACTGTCTGGACTATCACTCATTGCTCCTAGACACCAGCCAAAATCCCACATCTAGGCTTAATGCATCTATTCTTACTTATATACCGGATGATTCAAAATAGAGGTTATGGAAATCATTTCTTAATTCGTTAATGAAAGAAAGTTACTTTCAATTACAAAGTATACAAATCAAGATTTGATATGGCATTTATTTTTCAAGGGGATGTATACATATACATATTGAATTACGAAATTAATTTTTTTTATAACGCTCTCTGTGTTTTTAAAATTATATTTCGAAATATTACCTTTATGCTCTGAGAAATAAAACAGTAAAAAATCCATTATTCTATAATAAAAATTCACCGAGTTATGATGCTTTGAAATTTAGGAAATTTCCGAGCTTAACAGCACGAAAAAAGGGTCTGCTGCTTTTAGTGCCGGAAAGTTCCGAAATTTCATAAAATTCAACTTATCATAACTCAGTGAGTTTTGGTCGTAGAAAAATGGATTTTGTACTGCTTTATTTGGAAGAGTATGGACGAAATGTTTCTAACTATAATTTATAGAATACAGAGACCATATAAAAAATAAATTTCGTAATTCAATATGTCTACATCCCCTTGCAAAATAAATGACATATCTAAAAGCTGTATATTGGTTTGTATACATTTTATAATTAGAAATATCTTTCTAACATCAATGGTTTAAGAGATAATCGCCATAACCTATATTTTTAATCACCCGCTATATGTATATTTACTTCAAACAAGACGGTCGTTCTGCCAAAGTAAGCTATAAAAAAATATTAACCCCGCCAAACAAATAAACGTCAAGAACCAAACATCAGATCGCTTACTGCTTATTATATAGGCGACAACTTCTCAGTGTTAAAAACCAAAGGACGTTAGGAATGAAATTTTAAATGCCGATAACTTTTAATGTATACATTTTAGAAGGTGGCACTTCTTTCAAAAATTATTATTTCTTTAATATCTTTCTAAAATGTAACTTTTATGCTGTTTTACTCGAAAAAAATAATCTTGAGGAAAAATGGCCGACTGGCAAATGAAACTCGAAGTGTATCTGATTTGCGCTAATTATAATATAGATCAGAGGTTCCCAAAGTGTGCTCCGCGGAGCCCTTGGGGCTCCGCCTATACTTTTCAGGGGCTCGCGGCGTTCCAGAAAAATAAACAAAACATGAAAGAAATTAGCACATTGCAAAGGAAATTTTTTCGAAAGTATGTAGGAATTTGTGTGTGTGTTTCAAATTAATACATCTATCACTGGGTTGAAAATACTGTAATATAATTTTTTAAATAACAAAAATTTGCATTATGCATGTACATATTTTCTATATAATATTTTTGGTTTGAGCTACTTTATTTTTTTGTTTCTGCATTTAATGTGTTTTAAAAATTCAATTCAAAATAAGCTATAAGAAATAGTATTCTGAATTGAATGCACAACGTGAATCGAAAGAACAAAGGCGCGCCAGTGCTGCTATCTCTGCTTGCCGAACGAAAAAGAAAACAGTTTTATTCTTTGGAGCTCCGCTTATTCATATGTTTATACTTCATATGTTGTTCTTTTTTGCTTAGTAACCAGGGTCTAACTTCCTAATGATGCAAGTGTGTCTCACATTGTTTATTTTCTTTCGCTTCACTCTTTACGATCTAATGAGATATTTTATAGTCTATTACTTGCTATATTCACTGAGAAATATGTTAGTTAAGCTTTTATTGTTTCAGTGATAGACTTATAATTGTTTTTCGCTTTTCGTTAATATTTTAATTTAAGTGGTTTAATCTCAAATTTCATGTTCTATTTCAGTTTAAAATTCAAAACTGCTTCAAATTTTTTAAACCTATTCAGTTTTTCAAAAGTTGTTATTAATTTTGACAACCTGTTCGTGAAAATGGAACATATGCATAGCTGCTAACTTTTACGCTTTTTTGCTACCACAAAAAATTAATAGAATTTTTTGGCTGATTGAATCACATGATTTCGGCGATTTAATAAGCTTAAATTTTCTATAAAATTTTAGTGGTAGGAAAAAAGCGTAAAAGTTGGCAGCTATGCATATGCATTTACGAAATAAATACTATTTATTTTCCTTTTTATAATTGCTTGGTCTGTAAATTTTATTTTATAGTTAAAATTTGTAGTCAAATTACTTTTGTAACTTATAATTTACACCAATATTTTTATTACTGTAATATTTAGTGTTTTTATTTTAACTTTACAATGTCCTATTAATAATGTTAACATTATTTAGTTGTCCTTGATGATTTTGCATAATTGTACTTAATTTTTAAAGCAATGTATGTTTCTAAAAACTCATTTTTTTTTTGTTACATTTTGTATCACTTACTGTATTACTGGAGGGGGGGGTGGGGCTCGAAAGCCAAAGCACCGCGACCAGAGGTCTATAGTACTGTCCCCCAAAGATGAAAGAGGAAAAATCATCCCCACTTAGTCCCTAAACAGGCCAGTAGCTGACATAAAATTCAGCAGACATTTCATAGAGATATCCCGAATTTCCCATGGCTCAATCAGATGTCGACCCAGGTGTTCGAAACGATAGGCAGCATATGCTTCACAGCTACAAAGGACATGTGAAGCAGTCTCTTCCTCGTACTTACAACCCCTACAAAGAGGATCATTGTCCAGCTTCATAATGCAAAGGTGTCTATTAAGTCTACAGCATAGATTAACATACAAGATAGGACAGGTAAGGCAAAATCTGTAACGACAGCAATGGTAGCGTCACTAGTGATAAGGGGGAACAACTAAGAAGCTTCCGAAATTTACCTATGCATATGAAATCTGTTGATGCTCTATATTTTTAATATCTATACTTTTCTCTTCGACACAGACGATTCTCTCCGAACTGACCATTGGGGCATGGTTTAGGTTTCTTTTAAACAACTTCATTTTTAATCTCTCTTTTATTATTCTTGAAACACCATTTCTTTTCAAAACTTTTTTGTATTTTTAAACAAGTTAAAATATGTCAGGCAAAATCTTGTCTGCATACAAATCGGAATTCAAAGCTTTCATTTTTCGCTTTTTCTACAAAGTTGAAAACGTAAACATGTCATATTTGAAAAATGGAAGATCATAGAAAGATAGACATTCAAAAGCAGAAAAATTCCGTGTTTGAGAAGTTTCTTCCCCATTGTCACTACAGGCGCTGCGATCGTCATCGCGTTACAATTACGCTCTATGAGAGTGTCCTATCTTGTGTGTTAATCTATGGTCTACAGTGCCCTGTTAACAGTTCCACCATATTTCGTAGACTATTCCTTCTGAGCCCAATGAGTTCCTGTGCCCTTTTACTAGGGCAGCTACTGTTGAGCTCTTTCGCTTGCCTCTGTCCACTTGAGTCAAGCCATTCTTGATACTGCTGCTCTCTTAGAATTTTAAAAACAGTAGTTCTGATGCAGTCCTTAGAAATGCCAATAGCTGGTTCTGGTCCAACAAAGGGAGTAACCGACCCTTTCTTTGCTAGACTATCAGCAAGCTCATTACCTGGGATACCAGTATGACCTGGCACCCAATGTATAGTAACATTGTTGCCATTTCTGGCAAGCCTGTTCAAAGAGCAGTAACACTCCCAAACAATCCTGGAAGTAATTTTATGTTTCTCCAGGGCAAGTAATGCTGCCTGACTATCAGAGTAAATATTGATAGACAGGCCTCTATACTTCCTTTCAATGCAGATATAACTACACATAAGTATTGCATAGACCTCTGCTTGAAAGACAGTGGTATAGCTGCCTAGTGGGTAAAAGAGAGAGGTACCATCAGCTGGGCAGCAAACCCCAGCTCCTGTTCCAGCATTTATCTTAGAACCATCAGTGAACCAGGTCATACCTGTCTCAAGTTCCATCACAGAAATATTCTTCCAGTCAGCTCTAGAATGAAGACTAATTCTGAATGACTTGTCAAATACATGTTTTAAAGGCATACCATCACTCTTCATGATAAAAACTGGGTGCTTGCTGATTTTACAGTTAAGCCTACCCCAAGTAAGATATCTCGAGTAACTTTGCCATTGCCCATGTAAAATGAGCCTATGTTAGCAGATCAATGCTTCTGCCTCAATATTCATATGCAGTGGGTACATACCCAACAGCAGTTATATAGCAGATGTAGGCGTTGTCCTAAGTACACCTGTCATGGTCATGCAGATCATTCTCTGCAGTTTTGCTAATTCAGACTTGGCAATGTCAGTCATATACTTCTTGACCACCAAGCTATACTGCCATAATTGATCATAGGACAGATCACCATATTGTATATCCACCAGATCACCTTTGAACTAAGTCCCCATGTTTTGCCAATGGCGTTTCCGCATGACCAGAAAACTTTTTTGGCCTTATTGATGCAATAATCCATGTGTCTCTTCCAACACAGTCTCTCATCGAAGTAGACACCAAGATACTTCACTTCCTTTGAGCAACTTAAAGTGTGCCCATAGAACACTACCTCATTAAATTTAAGTGATCTTTTCCTAGAGAAGGCAAGGAGAGTCGTCTTTTCTGGATTAACAGAAAGACCAACCTCCTTGCACCACCGCTCTACCTGCTTAAGGATATTATTAAGGATGTCCGAAATAATATTTTCGAATTTACCCCTAATGATGACGACAATGTCATCAGCATACCCAATACAGTATGCACCAAGTAGATGTAACTCCACAAGGAGTCCATCCACCTTGTATCACTTACCAACCCCTCTTTAAAATTCTGTTTTAATTGGTCTTGGCATTGGCTAAGAAGATTCTTATGTTATGATGCCACATTGTCCTGTCAGAGATAAGGTTGTAACAATTTAAAAATATATATTGGTTCTTTACATTTGTCATCACACTAACAATCTAAACTCTAAACTTTTGCTCAGCTACACCCCTTGCTTAGACTTTTGGTCAATGAGTACCCGCCCTGATATAAATTTAACCCTATCGATATACCACGCTTTGTTAGTAAAGTTTTTCTACTAGTTGCAGTTCTTTTAACATGTAAAGTTTTTAACCGTATATCTATTTTGAGGCAAAAACAATGGTGAAAGAAAGTTTCTTTCAAAACTATAATTAATAGCTAAATACTTCAAATAAAACATCCAAAAATAGCGAACGATGCTGCACCTAACAATACAGGTTATAGATTTTGCCCCAGCCACTAAAACACTAAAACGATGATCTGCTTCTAAATGTATTTTTAAAAAATAGTTCAAAAGAAGAAGGTCAGAAGAGAGAGGTTTTAATTGCATGTTTAGAAGTACTAGAAACGTAAAGAAGTACGAAAAAAGAATCCGTAATTGCATCATTTTATTACGGGTGGGCGGGATTAATTAAGACGTGTTATATAATTACTCATGGGCGACTGGGCTTACGCATTTTCTTTCTTTTCTCGAGTAACATATTGGGATTATATAGAAGCCTCTATTTGTAAACGAAAACTGTACAACTTATTTTTTTCTGTATGTGCGCAATAAATAATAATAGTTTCACGTAAGCCCCATTGCAATGCATGACCTACACAGGGTTACCATTTTGATCTTTAATTCCGAGTTCCTACTGCGAATCCCGAAAGAATATTTTTTATTTTAAAAATGGATGTCATTAACTTCTTAACACATTGACGGACAGTAGGAAAAAGTGAAGTTCGAAAATTGAAACTAAATGTTTTTGTAATATTTAGAATATTAGAAGTATAGTTTTACTCTTTCTGCTTAAATAAACTTAATTTTGATTAATTCAGCACCTTTAAGTAGGTTGCACTACTCCCTTCACAACCACGTCAGGGTGGCTAGTGGTCAGGGAAAATTACCGTAAAAAAAAGTGATAAACACCAGTATATTCTTATAGAAAAATTTATGTTGATTATTCGATCAAATAATCAATTTGAACTTTTCTATAAGAATATACTGGTAATTATCATTTTTTTTACTGTATTTATTCCTGACCACTAGCCACCCTGCACGTGCATACTGAAGCTGCAACTCGTATAACAGGTGGAAAACGAACTTCAACCTAAATAATTGTTTCCAAAATCCAAAACATGACACTGGGCTTCTACTTGTACGCCGGTAAATGCACATTTGTGCTGCTATAGCCGTAGTGTCTAAAAACGACCGTTTCCTTTCAGACGGCTATTGCCGTCATGCCACATAGTGAACTTCGCTTTGACGGCTATAGACGCAAGTGTCCGTCAACGTGTTAACAGTTCTGCTCGAACAAGAAGAGTTTGTTTTCTTCGTTACTAAAAGCTTTCAGAAACCACAAATTTTTAACTATAATTTGTGCGGACGTATTTCGATTATACAAGATTTTTTGATACAAAAATGTGATTTATATTCCTTATTTTTAATTTATTAAGTCCAATAATAGTAATATTAAATAAAACTGTTAAGGGGTTAAATAATAGGAAATTTGATTTTCAAAATTTCTAGTAGGAATTCAGAATTTCTGTATAAAGAAAAGGGCCAAACTGAGAACCTTGGCATCATGTTGGAAACTACTGGTTCGGACTCTTATCCAGCAGGAGATCTTTCTCTGCTCCATAGGCATAAAAAACATTAATTTGTAAACCATAGAGTACCGTGGGGTTAAGGGGCTCCGCCTTAGAAATTCTTCCCAAAAAGGGCTCCGCGAGCCGAAAAGTTTGGGAACCACTGATATAGATGGTACGCGGACGTTGACGGTTTTATCTATATTTTGGCATAATTTGTTAATTTTAGAGTTAGTTAACAGTTTTTTGCTAATTAAGGATAGAATTTTTTCTTTTAAACTATATTTTATAAAAGCACATAGATTAAGTATAACCACCACCACCTGTCCAAAAGTGCAAGCCTTTCTTTTTTTCTGTCCATTATTTAAGTCTCTATGTTGTTTGAAAAAAAAAAGTTTGACAAAAAAAAGAAGTGATCATTTTCAGTACCTCGGTTAAAAATCAGATTAAAAAAAAAATCTATATCTCTGTTTATAATTCACTTATGAGAATGAGTTCCGTCTCAAATTGAAGAACTTCTTTATTAGATTCGTTTTATTTTTCTGCCATGCTTGGTTCGTTTGCTATCTGATATTTTATGCTGGCATGTTTGGTTGATCAGTTGTCTCATCTTGGATTATAGGTTTTTTGGATGCTATTCATTCTCAAGTAAATATGCTCAACAAACATGTTTTATAGAAAAACATGATAATATAACAGTATTTAGCTAACAATAAAATTAAGATTATTTTGTTACTCTTTCAAGTATCAATTCAGTTACGCATCTGAAAATGTTTAATTGAGAATGGATAATATCCTAAAAACCAATATTTCGGTTTGAGAAAACTGATTAATACACTATAAAAAGTACTCAGAAACGTTTCCGAAAATCAGTGGCAGCAAAATAAAATTTGTTTTTATAAATGCTTCTTTAAATCTTGAATATATATTGGCTTCTATTGTTTCTAAAGGTAAAGAACGCTTTTCGGAATCATGGATAACTCGGAATAGGTTATTGTATATTTTCGTACGTGATTTATACTTTCACAAATTAACAAACATTTGTTCTTTTTTTAAGTCTATGGGAAGGTTTTTGAGCGATTTCTAGCTCGCATTTTAATATTTTTAAATGATATTTTTTGCATAGGATAGCTGAGGTTGATCTCTAACGTTGTTAGTTTTTACTTTTTCGATTTTGGTTCCAGTTTTTTTTTTTTTTTTTTTTTTTTTTATAAGGGTACTTTCACTTTCATAACCGGTTCCATCAAAAAAGTACAAACCAACAACGTTAGAGATCGACCTCAGCTATCCTATGCAAAAAAATCATTTAAAAATATTAAAATGCGAGCGAGAAATTGCGCAAGAATCTTCCCATAGACTTAACATTAGCTTGAGCGTTTTTTCACATGCTGATGTAGGCTCTTAACCATTGGGAAAATTATTGTTGTTTTCGGTCGAGAATGGACCTCTTGGCGTCGTCACTTTATTTTTTTTAGTGTTTTTAACGAAATTCTGTAACTTTAGAAGAATTTTTCTTTGAATAGGCAATAGAAATGCATAAAATCGTTACAAAAATGGTTAAAGTTACAAAAAGGATAGATGCAAACTATCAGATATGAAAAAAAGCCGAATTCAAAAATTGACGTCGGGCGAGAAATCGTCTTATAAAAGCAAAAAACGTGGTCTTCAACTTTAATTTCTTCAAAATACCTTTAGCTCAGAAAACAATCTAAACAAGAGTTAAAGTTATTGTAGGAAGGACCCGATAAAATATTAAAGTATATTGGTTAACATATATTGGTTAGCACTTTCCCTTTATTTGTACGACTTAATGTTACTCAATAGTGTTCATTTGTTTCTGTTATCAACCTACTCGTTTAAACAATTCTTCCAGACAGTATGTTGTTAAATATTATTATGTATCGCGCAACGTTTATCGTTTGCTGGTTGAAACATCTACGACATCGGCATGCGATGATGGAAAGGCGCATTGCTTACAATCGAATGACGAATGCATTCAACACTGCGATGGAGAAATTGATTGTATAGATGGTTCAGACGAATATTTTTTCGAGGGCAGAAAATACCAGGACCTCTTCAACTGTAGTAATGGAAAATGTGTTTATCTGTAGATGGTTCCGACGAATAATTTTGCGAGGGCAGGGAATGCCAGGATCTCTTCAACTGTAGTAATGGAAAATGTGTTTTTTTGTAGCAGTATACAATGGTTATGATAACTGCGGCGATGGTTCAGACGAAATGTTTTTACATAGTTGTTCGTCGTTGTTAAATATTATTACATATCGCGCAACGTTTATCGTTAGCTGGTTGAAACAACTGCGACATCGACATGCGATAATGGAATGGCGCATTGCTTACAATCAAATGACAAATAACGTTTTTTTTTGTTTTTTTTAAGCTTTTGGAACATTTTCCCAATGGTTGTTATAATTTGTTAAATTACATTTTTTTTTTCTACGGTGTATGAGAAACATCCAGCTTCTGTGCGATCCGAATCTATAACTACCTTGATTTGGTCGTCATCAACTTCAACTGACCAAACAGGGCCAATAAAGTTGAATCGCTAAAATTCGGCGATTAAATAAAGCAAAAAATTTTTTCAAAAATACCGGTGTTCAAATGCAAAGATTTTGTGCTCCTTATATGGCACATATAAGTGCCGCTCGTCCAGAAGGGGTTGACGGTTTACTGGTCAAATGGCATGCATCGAATTAAGACATCTCAATGATATTGAGTAAAGTGTTGTTGAACTTCATATGTATAAATAATATAAAACAAACCTTATTTCTACTGATGTTTGTACTAGACTGTCAGCTAATGGAATTTCTCTTCCTCCCATAATTTCCTGGAAACAAAAAAAGAAAAAAATACTTGTTATACACATTATCAATGACGATAAATACTACTAATGTATTGGGTTATCCCTAAAGTTCTGTGTTTTTTCAAAGCGAAGCGCGGTTTTGTCTAGTTATTTTGCTACTGCTGATAAGGAGTGACTTTGAATGACCCAGATATGTAAATTCGATCTTTTCTGCTTGCGTGCGTTGCATAATTCTTGGTTGGTTTGTGGCATAACTTTTGTTTCAATGCAGTGCTAAGAATGAAGAACCAAAAAAATCATTTTCGTCATATTATGCTCTTTTCTTTCAATAGTTCAAAAATGCTAGTCAGGCTGCTCGTAAAATTTTTGCTGTATAAGGGCAAAGTGCTGTTTCAGATGACACAGTTCGAAGGTGGTCTGAGAACTTTAAGCGCGGGAATTTCAGTGTTGAAGATGATGCCCGCTGTGGACGACCATCATCATCTGCAAAGGAAGACCTCTTAAAAGAAGCTATCAAATTATCATACACTGTACTTTTTGCAATATTTAGTCTGTGTGATAGCTCCTGATCTGTGTAACGTGGATTTTCAGCGGCAGCTTCTTTTAAGGGGTCCTCCTTTATCCTTTACACATGATGGTCGTCCAAAGCGGCGTCATCTTCGAGTCTGAAAAAGCGCTTAAACTTCTCAAACCACTTTCGAACTGTGTCATCTCAAACAGCATTTTATCCCTATACAGCACACTTTTACGAGCAGTCTGAATAATTTAGTCTGTATGATAGCTACTGAACTGTGTAACGTGGATTCTCAGCGATAGCTTCTTTTAAGGGGTCGTCCTTTACAAATGATGGTCGCTCAAAGCGGCGTCATCTTCGAGTCTGAAATTTAAGCGCTTAACTTTCTCAAACCACTTTCGAAATGTATCATCTGAAACAGCACTTTATCCCTATACAGCACAAATTTTACGAGCAGTTTGACTAGCATATTTACCTTTCTTGAAATAAAAGATCATAATTGACGGAAATGAATATTTTGTTTCTTCATTCTTAATCTCCATTGAAATAAAAATTATGCCACAGCCCAAGCAAGAATGTGAAACGCAAGCAGAAAAGACCGAATGTACATATCTGATTCATTCAAGGTCACTCCTTATCAGTAGTAGCAAAGTAACAAGACGAAACCGTTCTTCGTTTTGAAAAACCGCAGAACTTTCTGGATGACCCAATACTTTGCTTATCAATAGGCATAGACATTTAGACAGAGGTAAGTAAAAATCGAACAGTCACATTAAATAAGATTATATAGCAAGTATTTATTTATTTATTTATTTTCTTATCTACAATTTAAAATATAATTATTTTAAGGAGGACACACGACCTTTTCTAAATTTTCTATTTTTGTTTTATTCTGAATCTTTAAACATTTCTGAACAATAGGCAAAAATCGCATTAAAAAAATCTGCATTACTTCTTAAGTTATAAACATTTGTTGAAGGTAACATATAGTAATTGGAGGTAAGTGGATATTGAAACTTTAAGATGCGTTTTCTCATATTAGTAAATTTTGAGTTTGCGCGCACTGTTACTTTCAACTCAAACTATAAGCTACAGTTTTTAAAATTTTAATCACATGTGCGTTTCTTCGTAGTCTACATATAAAACCAAAAAATATTGACATATTTTGATTTTTTTTAAACTTGAAAAATATGAAATTTATTTAAAAATTTTTGAACGTTTTTAATTTTATGTTAAAATTAAATTTTAAACAATACTTTTTGTGTATATTTTGGTTTTAAGTTAGAGGTAAGTGTGATATGATTCTATTTTGATCAAATATTGTTTTCTATATGCATAATTTCCAGTTTTACCATGCGCGCAGCACTTAATGATTTTCATTCACGCATTAGTGATATGAATTTTTAAAATTAAAATTTAAATATTATTTTTGTATATACAACATTCATTTTTCTATATAATTTACTTAAGAATATATACTTTAGGCAGAAAGGGGAAAAAATCTTAATTGCATGTTATTTGCGTTTTGGTACTTTGAAAATGGTGATGTTTTTGATCGTTTCGTTACACAATTCGATTAAAAAATCGATTTTTTAATTTGAGGAATTATGAAATTTGATACTCGAATTTATCGGATGTAAAAAGAATTTTTCAATTAGGACGCTTTTTCGCAGATATATAAGCTTTTATATTTGTAAAAACTCTCCATATTTATGTAGTTTCTTTTATTTCAAATGCTGTTTTCTCAAAATTGAAATTTTTGCACATTTCTATCTTTTCAAATGTTCCATGTGCATTTTTAATTATCAGGCTCTTTTAAAATTTATACTGTATATACTCTGTATAATAATAAATAAACTTTAGCATAAAAAAGTTGAATTTCAATGATATTTTAGTGTTGAAATTTATGCGCATATGGAAATATACAGCTACATTTTAGAAAAAAAAAACAAAGCATAATTATAAAAATATTTTTTCTGCTTATACATTCAGCGAACATTTACAGTTCATGCCATCTTTCATTGTAATATATAAAATGTATCTCATAAATAAATACTGTCATGTTTTACATATCAAATACATCATATCAAAAGGAATGCGCTTGGGATATTTTAAAATATGACAATTATTCGTTATTTAAAAAAAATAAAAATTGAATAATTTAAAAAGTGTTTATTATTTTAACACCAGATTTTGAATACAACTATTTGAGCTTGCCATTAACAAGCTTGCCAATTTTCAAATGAATCAATTGAAAATTAAAGGATTTGGTTTTTAATGTCCGCTGTCACTGTCCCCTTAAGCTAGGGGAGAAAAAAAAAACCTCTTGTATATCTCTTTATAAATAAATCACACGATTACAAACATAATGTTAAGGCTGCTCGTCAGTTAACTTCCCGATTTCCCTCGCTAATGTTAATCCTATGGGCGTAGGATGCATTCGTATATTTTAAATATCTCCTCAGGAAATTAATACTTTTGACTTCTGTTTTCGGTGCACACTTCTTAAAGAATGTCTTTTTTTTACCTTAGCTATAATTTTTTTTTTTTTTAAATAGATAATTTTATGTGAAATGTTAAAATCTTATTCAGTTTCACTAAGATTTGAACACAGAAAATTTAAAATTAAGCCCATATTTCAGAAATATTTTGAGAACTAAGAAAAAAAGAGACATGCTTTAAGAACAGAACACAGAAAACAGAAGTTAAAAATATTAATTTCCTGAGGAGGTATTTTAAATACAGGGTGGTCATAAAAAAACTTTGCCGATACATCGAACTCTAGCGGCCGGTCCGTTCAACCGATCGAGATGAGATTTCAGATATGGTTATTCACAGGTATGAGCTCGGTATTCTGTGAACGGCAACAAATTGGCGCTCACGCTGGGTTATAGCTACAGAAACTTGAAATTTTCAAATGGCAACACCCATTTTTTTATCACAAAATGCTCAGCGCATGCGAAAACCCTAAAGAGCGTTGGAACGGTACGTGTATCGCAATAAACGGACGCGTTATGCACGCACAAAAACAGCTCTGCGAACGGCCAAAAAAAAACACGATCAGAGCGCACGAAGGAAATTTGCATATGACAGAGGCAAAACACCAATCACGGAACGCCGTTCGCCAGATAGTCAGCGTAGGAAACGGATAAAAAGTGGGGTGGGAATGTTAGTTCTTCAGTCGGGAGCACGCACATGCCGACTAAATGACTCTTCCAGCGACAGTTCGTGATGAATTGGTAAAACTCTATTATCAAAATGGGATGAATGCTGCGAAAACCTTGCGTTTTTACCGTCGAAACCATCACCAAATACGTGGCCCATGTAGCTCGCAAGCTCTTCGTGATTTAGTAAAGAAATTCGAAGAAACTGTCTGCACCTGTGATAGACCGCGATACGGACGACCAACTGTTCTTCAAGATACTGTTATGGAAGTGCATCACACAGTGACTACAGGACACATGCAAACTGCAAGAGGTGCATCTCGTGTATTGGATATACCGAAATCAACGGTCCTAAAGTTAGTGCGCTCTGTAATCCGCATGTTTCCTTACCGGTACCAGCGCGTCCAGATGTTGGAAGTGGGGGACCATCAACAACGTATCGACTTTGCTAATGAATTTCTTATCCGATATGATGGAGATAACGACTGGCCTTTTCGCATATTATGGATGGACGAGGCACATTTCACTTTAACTGGCAACGTCAACACCAAAAACTGTGTGCACTGTGCAGACATGAATCCGCACGCTGTGGCACCAGTACCTTTATACGACGTCAAAGTTACTGTGTGGTGCGGCATTGCAGGCACAATTATTCTCAGGGAGGAAGCGACACCAACGGGATTTGTAACTTGCTCTGTAACAGGCTCCCGCTATACGGCAATGCTGCAAAATTACGTCATACCAGAATTGCTGTAGCGAAATGCACTGAATGACTTCATTTGGATGCAAGATGGTGCACCTCCACATATAGCGAAGTCTGTTCGCAGGGTCCTGGAACAACATTTTGGCGACCGTATCATCTCACGCCATTTTCCATTTCCGTGGCCTCCGCGATCCCCCGACCTCACTCCTATGGATTTCTGATTCTGGGGATATCTCAAATCTAGAGTGTACATGTGTACTTTGCCGGATTTGAAAGATTCTATTAAACGTGAGATTGCAAACATTGCGATGTTACGTTCGGCTGTATTGTCCACAGTCACCCGCATGCAATGTGTAATTGCCTGTGATGGCACCCATGTGGCAAATGTGTAATCAAAATAAACGTTTTCTGTTCTCCGATCTGTGTTGTAATCAGTGATTGGTGTACTGACTCTGTGTCATATGCAAATTTCCTCCGTCCCCATCGTGTTTTTTTTTTTTTTAATTTGCCGTTCGCAGAGCTGTTTTTTGTGCGTGCATAACGAGTCCTTTTCTTGCGATACACGTACAGTTCCAACGCTCTTTAGGGTTTTAGCATGCGCTGAGCATTTTGCGACGAAAAAAATGGGCGTTGCCATTTGAAAATTTCGAGTTTCTGTACCTATAACCGTAACCGTGAGCACCACTTTGTTGCCGTTCACAGAATCCCGAGCTCATACCTGTGAAAACTACATCTGAAATCTCACCTCGATCGGTTGAACGGACCGGCCGCTGAGCTCCATACATCGGCAAAGTTTTTTTATGACCACCTTCTATACGAATTCCTCCTACGCTCATAGGATTAACATTAGCGAGGGAAATCGAGAAGTTTACTGACGAGCAGCCATAATGTTTTTCGTTCTCACTGCCGAGATGTGATATCTGCCAGATTACACATGAAAGAGAAATACTGTTTTAATAACCTGTTCTTCAACTTGAACGGCATCATCAACAAGACATTTTCTGTCGCTGTAGGATTCGAACTCTATGACGTCTTGGAGTTCCCAATCTGCCCACTGGACAGATTTGCAGTGGCTAATAGTGGGACTGCTCGGCACCTGGAATAATGGGGGGAAAAGACTTAAAGCAAAAAAAAAATCATGCGTCAAGAATAGATTATGAAACACTTTCCAATACATTCAGAATACTGTAATAAAACTTCACCATTTAATAAGGTAATACATGATGCCTAAGTAAACAAAGTCAAAGTCAAACCGGGCAGGGAGGCCTACCTTCTGGCTTAAGCTCAACTAGCCCCGCTCAGAAGGTTTGATTACTATGCGGCAAAACCTTACAAGATAATTAATTATTAAAGTTGAGAGAAGACAATAAATACAAAACAATACTAATAGCTCACTTATTGAACGATAAACAATTAATAAATACAATAATGACAAATGAAATAATCATAGAATAAACACAAATCAAATATCAATATCACCATGAGATTAGAGAACTAGTACTGAAACACAAATTCCAAAATTTCAAATTTTGGTAATATAATAACCGATATAAAACAATTTTGATGATATAAAACAATTTACTAATTATACTGAGTAACACTAAATAATACTTGGTGATTATACTAAGCAATAATACTGAAATACGAATTCTGAAATTACAAAATTCCAAAAATACAAATTCTGAAAATACTATTTACCAATTATACTGAGCAGTACTAAATAATACTATAATACTATCTGATACAGCAATAATACTACCATGTAATAATACTGTTTGATGCTGAAGTAGATAATAATATTGGATAGATATCTAAGTAAACAATTTAGAAAAGCATTACACATTTGTAAACCCAATTCTAACAATTACCATCAATAGTCGGAAAAGTTTTCGAATTCTTTTGTGAAGCCCTGTATACGGTCTACAGATTTGTATATATACTACTTAGTGTGCTAAAATGTATATTCAGTTAGGAAATGCATAACACTTGTTGAAAATTCCCCTTCAGCAATTTCCGGCAATAAAAGAAAATATACTCGAATTATTTTGTTCATCCCTGTATATGATCAATAGAATTTATACACACTAAGTAATAAAGTGTTAAAATTGGTTAAATTTAAAAACGCATATCACAACTGAAAATGCACTTGTAGCAATTGTCGCTCATAGACAGTACTTTAACCGAATTATTTTGTGTGTCCCTGTAAATGAACGATAAACACAATGCACACCATATTTTACAGTAAGCCCCTGCAGCGTACTTAAATGCTGCATATCAGTTTCAATATGTTTGAAATAGTATAACATCATTAAAATACATTGCAAACGATTTTTTCCCATAGACCATAATGTAACGGAATTCTTTTGAGCATCCCTGTAAACGAACTATAAATGTTACATGTTTCATTGTCAATATCGAACATGCCATAGTAAACCTTAATATCATATACCAATTACATGGCAATCCGAGTATATTTAAGCGAGTTAGAGCACAGACAGACGACCAGACAAACCGAAGTCATAAACACTTTTCAACTATGTTGGAAAGTGTTAAACACTGCCTTATTAACAGCCTTTATTTACTCTCTAAAATGATTAAGAACTTTTTAATTTTTAAATTTCCTTCACGATAAAACTATGCAATATTTAATATTGGTTTCAACATACACATATAATATATTTTTTTTAATTTATATGCTTATGTACATTACTTATTAGAGATGAGACGGGCTCAATTTTTATACCAGTCTTTGGGTTCAGGCTCAATGGAAAAATTTTATTTATTCACAATTTGAATAATAATAATAATAATAATAATAATAATAATAATAATAATAAAATTTCCTATTTGAAAGAAACAAAGATGTGGTCTAAGTTTCTTAGTGTTTTACTATACTTTAAGCTTGTTCTCAACTGACCTGCTCAACAACACGAAACTTTCTGACACATTTTCTGATTCATTTTTTAACGCAAAGGCATAAAATTGGTAGGCCTTGTATTGAAGTGATTTGGAATCGAAATGAGTTTTCCATTTTTTGATAAATAAATTACTTATTGAGTTACAAACTATTCGTGTGACCTGACGATACGTTTTTTCCCTTTCTTGGTGATGCAGCCTCGGGAATTCGGTTCAAAACGCCGATTTTGACAGTATTTCTGAAAGATCTTCTGCCTTTATCAAAAAATGGAAAACGTTTTTTCGGTTACAAACTATCTGAATAAGAACACCTGCCAATTTTTTGCGCTTCTGAACAAAAAAGGAACTAAAAAAATGTCATAAAGTAGCCAGTTTGGATTTGAGAACAACCTTAAAAATCAGTTTGAAAGAAAATTGAATTGTTATTGAAGGGATATAAGGAAACATATTCCATCGGACTGTGAAGCCTTTGCACAGTCAGTGTTATTATCATAAGAAGTCGTGGGATATCCCTTGAATATCCTTCTTTTTCCGTGAAAACAGAACTGATGCTTTCCTGCTATAGTTGTACAATGACATTTAAAAAAAAAAATTAAGAAGTGTGTGACTTTTGTTGATTTCCGCCAGTATTTGGGTACAAGTAACAGATTTGCTATTTTAAACAGACACATGACTTCAGGGACACATGAAAATCACGAAACGTTGACATGAGAGAGTATTTAAGGTTAATATTTATTTCTAGGTAAGAAAATATTTTTAAATACGAAAATTAATCTTGAAACTATTTTAAAATGTTATTAACGATTTTCTATTTCATACTTTCGATATCAGGATCGCTTGGGCGCGTTCTCCCAAAACAGAACTCGACTTCATCTCTAATATACATCTTTATCTATGTGCATGTATACTTACATACAATAACTTTTAATAGATACAACCTTTTTTTCAAAAAATGAAAATTATTAATGAGGAATTTTAAAGAATAAAATATGTGTAATGAGGTATAGCTCGCATATGGGAGAAGAGGCAAGGGGCGATTGGCCCAGAAGCGAATATATCATATAAAACACTATAGCAAGATTCGTGCTAGAACTCAGAATCTCGCGATTTCGCAAAATTTCTAAGAATCCTACTTTTAAAAAATCCAATCGCGTTCTTTCCGGCACAGGGTATCTACCAGTCATAAAATAATGAACATCGTAAAATGTCACGAATTTCATCAGTTGGTCTCGAAAATCATGAAAAAGGCCACAATTTTCATCAATCAGTCACGAAATTTCCGAGAAAGTCGTGAATTTCGGCAACTGCCTAAATTGTTGACCGCGTCTATGCTTTCCTACTTCTATATCCATAACTTGAATATGAACATTTTATCAAACAGGTCGATCATTCTGACAAGTCAATCTTAATATATATATATATATATTAAGTCAGCCATACTAACAAACGCCAAGAATCAAACATCAAACCCCTTAGTATTCATTATACAGGAGATGACTTCTTGATCTTAACTACACCAAATATGCCAGCGTAAAATATCCGATATCAAAGGAACCAAGTATCGCAGAAAACTAAAATAAAAAGTAGAATAATTTAATGAAGAAATTCTTTAATTTGAGACCAAGATCATCTTCATAAGTGAATTATAAACAGAGATATAGATTTTTAAAAAATCCGTAGAGATACTGAAAATCAACATTTTTCTTCTTCGTCTATTTAATTTTTAGAACAACATAGAGACTTAAATAATGAACAGAAAAAAACTAAGGATTGAATTTTTGGCTAAGTAATTACTTAATATACTGGATTTTATAAAATTTAGTTAAAAAAAATAAAATTTACAAAAATTACCGACGCTGAAAGTGATTGCAATAATGTGACGCTGCCTCCCAGACTATAAGAATGAAAGTACGCTTTTTCACACTTTCCAGTATAGTTGAAAAGTGTTCATGAATTCGCTTTTTTCTGTCCGTCTGTCCATGCTCTCATTCGCGTAAATATACTCGGATTGTCATGTAATTGATATATGTTATTGAGCTTTACCAGGGTATGATCGGTATTGAAAACGAAGTCGTGTGTAGCATTTATAGTTCATTTACAGGGGAACGCAAAAGAATCCCGTAACAGGAAATCATTTGCTGCGTATTTTAATAACGTTACATTATTTCGAACATAATCAAATTTACATACATTATTCAGGTGTACCACAAGATGCTTATTGTAAAAAACGACGTCCAAAGCACTTATCATTCATTTACAGGGACACACGAAATAATTCTGTTACATAATGGTCTACGGGGAAAAAATTTTTGCAGGGTATTTTAATGATGTTACACTATTTCAAGCAAAATGAAATTTATGTAAATTACTGAGGCGCGCTACAAATGCTTACCGTAGAATATGACGCGCATAAAAGTTATCATTCATTTTACAAGAACACACAAAAGATTTCTATTACGGTATTTTTTTTTAAAGCAATAAATGCTGGAAGTGCGCTTTGAATTGTTTTATGCGTTTTTAAATTTAATCAATTTTTTGCATATTGCTTGGTGTGTATAAATTCTATACATCATGTACAAGGTTGCACAAAAGAATTCGAATACATTTCTGCTTATTGACGGGAATTACTAGAGGGGGAATTTTCAACTGTATTGTGCGTTTCCTAAATGAACTAAATCTTTGCATACTATGTAGTATATATACAAATCTAGATCATATACAGGGCTCCCCAAAATAAGTCGGATATTTTTTTAACTATAGATGGTAATTGTTGAAATTTTGTTTTCAAATGTGTTAGGCCTTTTCCGAATTTTCTTTGACATTATCGCATTTATTAATTGTTTATCGTTCAACAAGTGAGCTATTAGTATTGTTTTGCATTTATTGTTTTCTCTCAACTTTAATAATTATCTTGTAAGGCTTTGCTGCACAGTAAACAAATCTACTGGGCGGGGCTAGTTGAGCTTAAGACGAAAAAGTAGGCCTCTCCACCCCACCCGGTTTGACTTTGACTTTCTTTACTAAGACATCATCTTTCATTTTATTGATATTTTGTGATAGTAATTTTTGTGCGTTTTTCTTGATTTTTCGTAGTGTGTTGTACATCGGCTGCTCGTGCAACGAAGGGTGATTCGCAATCAAGCAACCCGGCGATTCACAAGCAGCCAACGTGTGACAGAATGACGAATATGGATTTTATTAGAGCTGTGAATTTTAAAGTATTAACATGTATGAGATAGAAGAAAGTTTTGGAATTGGCACATCCGATTAGTTTCTGAATTTAATGTAGTAATAATCTACCAATTCCTACTCTACTAGGGTACTGGATCTAAGCCGTCATATTGGATAAGTCATAACGCATATTTCCCTCAAATAATGTCGATTTTTTTTTAATTCAGTGTCAATGACATTACAAAATGCCCAATACACTCGAAATATTAGCCATCTATTAGTTTCATCGTGCTCGACTTTTTTGTTTTTGATTATAAAAGATATGCATACAAAAAATTCAGTTTGCAAATGCACATTTAGTCACGATGATTTTGCATGCAAGTTTTTTTTTTGTTGTTGTTAGCATAAATCGTACTTATGTACTTTTTTGTAAAATGAACTCTTTAATGAGTATAGGAAGTATAAATTTATAAATTGCACACTAGATGAATAAAAACAAACAATTATAATCCTTTCCTGATCTAATGCTTTTATTTTTGCAATGTATTATTAAAGTAAAAATACTATTACATATGTCTGAAAAATTTTAGAAGACTAAATGGTAACAACAGACAGGATGGTAATAGGAAAACTATTTCAAGAAAACAAAATGGTAAGGAGGCTGCTACAAGATGTTATAAGACAAGATGAGGAATGTTGCTAGAAGATGTTAGAAGAATGCTGAAGAGGAGAAACTAGAAGAGATGATCGTATGTTGCTATATGCATTATCAGATTAGACAAGATGTGAGGAAACTAGAAGTCGTTAGAATCTTATTTTGATGACGGGTTCAAGAATCATGTTAGAGACGTAAATTCCGTGAGTCGCATTCATGAGTCATATTTGGGAGGTCAAAATTGGTAGTATTAGTCGTGATAATAGATTATTCTTCCACGTAGGAGTTCTTTTTCACACAACAAAAACAAGTTGTAAATTTTCTGCAGATGGTAGATTTTTTATATTTCCACCATTTTCTAAATCTTTTGCATTTGCCACTTTCATTTGAACTTTTAAGTTTTGAAGAATGTGATGTAGCAAACGATGGAGATGCCGAAACCATCACTTGACTGATTTCAGATAAATCGAATCCAAAGTCATATTCTAAATTTTCAGTTTTCTCTGGATCTGGAATGTTTAAGGAACTATGTTTAGTAGACACAGCAGATGATAATCGGCTTACTTGAACTGAATGTGGCATAATATCACGATCAGACTTTTTATCTGTTAATAAGGAATAACACTGTCTATTTTTAGTAAATGCGAAATCTTCACGTAAATGGTTTTCATCAGTATCATTTCTGGAAAATTCAGCTTGGCAATCTGAAACTTTTTCTTCAATTACATACTCTTGAGAAATTATGGGATTATTACCATTTTCATTTGGCTTTTCACTAGTATAAAGCGAACAACTTTCATCGTACTGACTATTGTAAGATTCTTCTAGTAAATGCTCTGGAATAGTTTCTAGTTTATTTTGCTGAAGAATAGCATTGAATTCCTTTATATTAACTCTCTTTTCCCATATATTGTCTTGATTTGCAAACTCAACATTTTTCCAAACGCCGCCAAAAACTGTGTGTTCTTGCAACTGACGAACATTAGGCCGTTTCTCGGGAACTACATTCAAACACGAAGTTATGAAACTGATGATATCATCTGCTTTTTGATTAACATTTTCGGAATTAGGAAAAACTTTCTGCATCAACTTGATAAAATTTTCTTTCTGTAAACCATTTTGCAAAACGGGATAGATATCTTTAAACCAGTAAGACAAACTATTGCTGTGTTTCGATAGTTCTGTCAGAAGAGACATCTTTGTGAACATTTCAAATGCAAGCATCCCTAGAGTCCAAATATCCAACTTCTGCCCGTCAACTGGTGTCAACCCGGCTTCAGTCAGGCGACCTTCAGGACTACGATATATTATTGGAGCTCCATATCTGCAAATAGGTTTCTTTGCTTCAGTTAAAAATCCGAAATCTGCTAATGCGGCTGTTCCAGCATTCGATATGAAAACATTGTCACACTTAATATCGTTATGTGAATAACTTTTATCATGGATATAGCTAACTGCATCCAAAACTTCTTTGAACCAAGTCATACCTTGTGTTAATGCGTTCTTTTTGCACATGAAGGATGGATCCAAAACTTTTTGATATAATGTACTGGGATAGACTGGGGTAAGGAATATATAGGAGTCGGCGTAGTAAGCAAACTGGATGTCCTTAAGAGGTAATATATTTTTGTGATCCAGGGTTTTCCATAAGACTATTTCTCCATCAGATGCATATTTTTTTTCAACAATTTTAGCTGCCAATTCTTCATCCGTTTTTAAATGCTTGATTTTTATAACTGATCCGTACGCTCCGTCACCAATACTTTCAACGAATCTATACTCATTCTGCTCAAGGTGAGCTACAACTTCCATCATTTTCTCGTAAGTTTTTACATCTATCACACCTACGCGGTATTTCTCTTTATAATATTCCATAATTAAATGGTTTGAAGGCGAATATATTAGTAAAATATCACTTTTATATCGCAGTAATCACAAATTACAACTTAATTGCAACCCGTTTTTTGATTACAAAGATTTCATTGTTGTATTTTAATTCAAGTAATGCTTCTGTTTATTGAATTGTTGACTTGAGTAATCATTGTTAGCATGAAAATTTGTACTTTTTCAACAATAGCCAACACTTGCTGAATGCAGATTATTTGGACAATAATTGGAAATTGTTGGGAATTGTTGTAATGTGCATCTATATTCTTTCTTCGATTGATGTTTTTGTTTGAAATCGTCGGTAATCTCAGTCTAACATTTTCCACTTAAAAAAAAAAATCTTAAATTTCTCATAATGAAACAATTTTTATAAAGCTTTAATAAAATAACTACTAAATACACTGGGTGTTTTAATCGCACATTTAAAAAAAAAAATTAACTTTGTGTGCGGTCTTCAGGTAGGTCAATCAAGAAGTTATGAATATTTCGAAGGGGAATTCCAACAAAGCTGAAAAATGTTTAGTAATTCGGTTTGTCTGTCTGCTGTCTGTCCGTGTTCTAACTCGCGTAAATATATATTCGTACTGCCATGCAATTGATATATATGTTGTTGAGATTTACTATGGCATGTTTGGTATTGAAAATGAAGTGTGTAGCATTTAAAGTTCAATTACAGGGACACTTAAAAGAATTCTGTTACATTACGGTCTATGGGGAAAAATCGTATGTGGTGTATTTTAATGATGTTACACTATTTCGAATATATTGAAATTGATATATTTCACTGAGAAGCCGTACAAGATGCTTACTATAGAATAGGGTGTGCATAGCATTCATCGTTCATTTACAGGGAAACACCAAACAATTCGGTTACAATACTGTTTATGAACGATAACTACTGGAAGTGCGTTTTTAGTGGTGACACGCGTCTGTAAATTTAACTTTTTTTTTTTTTACATATAACTTGGTGTGCATAAATGCTGTAGATCTTATACAGGACTGCACAAAAGAAATCGAATATATTTCCGTTTATTGACGGGAATTGCTGAAGGGCAATTTCAACCATACTATGCGTTTTCTAACTTAACTAAATTTTAGCATACTATGAGTATAAAATACAAATCTATAGATCCTATACAAGACTGTCAAGAAAAAAAAAATCTGTTATTTTTCCGACTTTAGATGGTAATTGTTGAAATTGGATTTTCGAATGTGTTATGTGTTTTTAAAATTGTTTACTTAAACATAATCTTTTACCGGTGACGTTTTATTACACTATTTTGAATGTGTTGGAAAGTGTTTCATATTCTATGCTTAATGCGTGATTGTTTCCAAATGCAACTGGGACCTGCAGGCTATAGTCAAAAACATATAAAACTAGTCGGATGTGCCAATCCCAAAACTTTCTTCTATCTCAATCATGTAAATACTTCTAATTTCGTCCTCACATCGCCAATAAAATCAATATTTTTCGTCATTCTGTTGTACGTCAGCTGCTTGGGAATCATCGGGTTACCGGGATGCAATAAACTGATGTATACTAAACTACGAAAAGTTCTTTTGGCCTGTACCGACCGGAACAGATAGCCTCCCTATGCCTTGGTTTTACGATTTTAGCTAATTTTACTGGAAAACACGAAGCTAAAATGCGTGGAACCCAATTAAAGAAAATTCATTCCCAGTTCTCGTCAACATTGAATTTGAATGAGAATATCGCCAAATTAGTCTTCTACAGCCAAGTTGGCTTCATTTGTGGCAACCTATTTTTGTCGCCAAATTTGGCGATATTTCGTCAATTGCCGCCAAGCTTGGCGAGAATTTGATGTTGGCGAATATAAATATATAGTGTTAAGCATTTAAAAATAGGAACAATGGTTACAACAATGAAAGAAAATTTGCTGAAACCCTGTTAACTAAAACTCATAAATTAAACCCGTTTATGGATGAATTCTGCTGTCTTATTTGAAAATGTCAACCACCCTAAAATTTAAAACCGCTACATCTCCGCCATTTTTTAATATAGAGACAAAACAAAAACTGCTCCGGATTCTTCGGATCAAGGCCAAACATTTAACGGAAAAAACTTTTAGGATTTCTAATTTTTTTATACATCTTTTTGAATTTGAAATCTTTAAATGGCTATCACAGCGCCCCCTTCCGGCGGAATATCCCCACATTCTAGTAGGACCTGCTGGCTTCAGCCAAAAGCATATTAAAAATTTTTGGTTTAATTATCTGCATAACATCATACACTTTTTGATGATACAATAGTGAAAATCGAACAAAAATCGCGATGGCAGCGCCCCCTTTCGTCGAAATATCCCCGAATTCAACCTGGACCTGCAGGCTATGGTCAAAAACACAGAAAAAAAAATTGGTTCAATTATCTGCATAACTTCATACACTTTTCGATGATACAATAGTGAAAATGGAACAAAAATATCGATCACAGCGCCCCCTTTCGTCGAAATATCCCCAAATTCTGATAGAATCTGCTTGCCATAGCCAAAAACATAGAAAAAAAATTTGGTTCAATTTGAAGCATAACTTCATACAGTTTTAGATGGTACAATAGTGAAAATGGAACAAAAATATCGATCACAGCGCCCCCTTTCGTCGAAATATCCCCAAATTCTGATAGAATCTGCTTGCCATAGCCAAAAACATAGAAAAAAAAATTGGTTCAATTTGAAGCATAACTTCATACACTTTTAGATGGTACAATAATGAAAATGGAACAAAAATATCGATCACAGCGCCCCCTTTCTTCGAAATATCCTCAAATTCTAATAGAACCTGCTTGCCATAGCCAAAAGCATAGAAAAAAAATTAGGTTCAATTTGAAGCATAACTTCATACACTTTTTGATGATACAATGAAGACGGACAGACGGACGGACAGACAGACAGACAGACATTTTGTAAAAACGTGTTTTTCGGAATCTCTGACCCCTAAAAGTGTAAATCCGTCGAAAAAAATTTCGATTACAATACTTTCTTCTATTATAGATAGAAGAAAGTAAAAAAATTGATTTAAATATTTGCATAACTTCATACATTTTTCGATGATACAATGGTCAAAATGGAACAAAAATCGCGATCGCAGCGCGCCCTAACGTTGAAATATCCCCAAATTCAACTGGGACCTGCAGACTATAGTAAAAAACATATACAAAAAATTTGATTCGATTATCTGCATAACTTCATGCACTTTTCGATGATACAATAGTGAAAATGCAACAAAAATCGCGTTGACAGCGCCCTCTTTCGTCGAAATATCCCCAACCTGCTGGCCATAGCCAAAAACATAGAAAAAAAATTGGATCAATTTGAAGCACAACTTCATGCACTTTTCGATGATACAATGAGGACGGACAGACAGACATTTTGTGAAAACATGTTTTTTGGAATCTCTGACCCCTAAAACGTGTAAATACGTCGAAAAAAAATTTCGATTACAATATTTTCTTCTATTATGGATGGAAAAAAATAAAAAGTAAATGCTTTACTTAGATAATACTTGCAATGCATGTAAACCTTTTAATATATGCATGACACCTTTTAATAAGATGAAAGATGATACTTAAACAATTTGGAAAAAGCATTATACATAAGAAAACCCAATTACAGCAATTACCATCTATATAGTCGAAAAAGAATGCGGATTTTTTTGTACATCCCTGTATATTATCTAGTAGTTTTGCATATAGATAGATTTGTATATATACTACATAGTATGCTGAAGTTTAGTTCAGTAGGAAACGCATAATACGGCCCTTTTTCAGCAATTTCCGCCAGTAAACGAAAATGGTACTCGAATTATTTTGCGCAGCCTTGTAGATGATCTATAGAATATACTAAGCAATATACATAAAATGAATTAAATTTAAAAAACGCATAGCAGAACTGAAAATGCATTTCGAGCAATTATCGCTCATAAACAGTACTGTAACCGAATTCTTTTGGTATGTCCTTATAATTATTGAACAATTATTGCTATGCACACTATGTTCTATAGTAAGCCTCTTGAGGTGTATCTCAGTGATGTATATCAATTGCAATATGTTTGAAATAGTGTAACATCATTATAATACTTTGCAAACGATTTTTCCCGTAGACCGTAATGTAACGGAATTATTTTGAGTGTTTCTGTAAATGAATTATAAATGTTACATACTTCATTTCCAATACCGAACATGTCACAGTAAATCTCAATAACATAAATCAGTTCTATAATAATCCGAGTATATTTATGTGAGTTAAAGCATGGAAAGACAGACAGACGGCTAGACAAACCAAAGTCATAAATACTTTTGAACTGTGTAGGAAAATGTCAAACAAGAAAAAAAATCATGCGTGAAGCATAAATTATGAAACACTTTCCAACACTTCTAGAAAACTGTAACAAAACTTCACCGTTTAATAAGGTGAAATATGATGTCTAAGTTAACAAGGTGAAGGTCAAAACGGGCGAGGAGGCCTACCTTTCGGCTTAAACTCAACTAGCCTCGCCCATGTCTATGTAAACAATTTGGACAACGCATAACATATTTGAAAATCCAATTTCAGCAATTACCATCTACAATCGGAAAAATATTCGAATTCCTTTGTTCAGCCCTGTATATGATCTGTAGATTTCTATATATACTGCATTGTATGCTAAAATTTAGTTCATTTTCCATTATAATTCTTATCTCACAAACTAAACATTCAAAACTGAGAAAAATTTGCATTTCGATTTTTTTTTTTTTTTTTTTTTTGGTCATTCTGTACTTAAATATCCAATAAAATTACGATGTTGCTGTTAATCTTCATAAAACTGGGTTTAAATTTAATATGTAGATGACCCTTTATTAGAAAATAAACCACTTAAAATTACAAATGACTACATAAGAATTAAAACGACTTTTTTCTTTTTTTTTAGCACTTTCCAACCTAGTTGAAAAGTGCTTATGACTTCGGTTTGTCTGGCCGTCTGCCGTCTGGCCGTCTGGCCGTCTGGCCGTCTGGCCGTCTGCCGTCTGCCGTCTGTCCGTGCTCTAACTCCCGTAAATATGCTCGGATTGCTCTGCAATTTTTATATGTTATTATCGTTATCTATAGCATGTTCCCTATTTCAACGGAAGTGTGTAGCACTTATAGTTTTTTTACAGGGATACTCAAAAGAATTCCGTTACATTGCGGTCTATGGGGAAAAATCATTTGCTGTTTATTTAAATAATGTTTCACTATTTTAAACGCATTGAAATTTATATATATCACTAAGGTGCATTAGAAGAAGCTTAATATGGAACAGGGTGTGCATAGCACTTATAGTTACTTTACAGGGACAGTAAAAATAATTCCGTTACATTACGTCTATGGAGAAAAATCGTCTGCGGTTTATTTAAATAATGTTTCACTATTTTAAACGCATTGAAATTTATATAGATCACTAAGGTGCATTACAAGAGACTTACTACGGAATATTGTGTGTATAGCAGTCATCGTTCATTTACAGGGACACGCAAAAGAATTATCTACTGTCTGTTAACAATAATTCCTGGAAGTGCGTTTTAAGTTACTGAACGCGATTTTAATGTTAACTTGCTTTTTGTCTATTACGTGGTGTGTATAAATTCTGTAGATCCTATACAGGGCAGCACAAAAGTTCGCGAACACATTTCTGTTTATTGACAAACTCCAGACGGAGAATTTTAAAATGTGCTACACGTTTCCTAACTGAACTAAAATTTAGCATCCTATGTAGTATATATACAATTCTATATATCCTATACAGGGCTGAATAAAAGTATTCGGATATTTTTCCGAATATTGTATATGTTGGAAATTCCTGAAATTATGTTTTTAAATATGTTATGCGTTTTCCAAATTGTTTACTTAGAAGTTATCTTTTAGCTTATTAAACGGTATGATTTGTAAAATTATTTTGGAAGCGTTGGAAAGTGCTACATAATCTATGCTTGACGCATGATTTTTCGTTCTTGTTTTTCAATTAGAACAGAAGTTAAAGTCATCTTTTGGATATAAAAAATCATAACACCTTGTAATTATACATTTATTTTTAATTGCTAAAAGGTGTAAAATGAACAGATTATAAACAGTAAAACAGGTTTTATTACACTGTTGACACATACGTTTCAGCTCAAAAAAATATTCTATAAATGCACGGTCTGTGAAGTTATTTGAAATGCAATCATTCCTTTAATTTATTTAATCATTTAATTAAATTAAATGAATGATTGCGTTTCAAATAATTTCATAGACCGTGCATTTATAGAATATTTTTGTTTGTTTTGATAATGGCTCAGACTGAGCTGAAACATATGTCAACAGTCTAATAAAACCTATTTCACATTTAAACATTTTTTTTTTTTTTTTTTTTTTTACAATTCCTTTAATAATAATAATTAATTAAAAGTCTTCAGTTAAGTTCTAACTTAATATTTTTTAAAGATGATTTTATTTTTACCAAGGAATTAACTTACAAACTTTGTCCCTATAACCAAAATAGTCACCCTCCGTAGATACTGAAAATAAGTATAAAAAAAAGTGCCATAGATGACACAGTACATGCCAAATTATCATTGGGTAGTTTGGGAGAAAGAAAATATTTTTGTTTTTTAGATATAACTCTTTGTTCTGCTGTGAAATTACTCAGTGTTTTCCAATTTAGGGTGAAACCCCCCAAGTAACTGACGCTTTAAGGATTTTTCTTGTTCGAATCTCTACTACAAAGTTTTAAATATATTTCATACTTATCTTTGTTTTTGAAAGTATAGTAAAGATACATTAAAAAATTATTGTTGACAAAATTTAGAATAATTATAGTTTTTATTACTGAAAATTAATTTTTGTCGTAAATATTGTCAATATCTTTCAGTAACTGACACCATCCCTTTTTAACACTTTCCAACCTAGTTGAAAAGTGTTTATGACTTCGGTTTGTCTGGCCGTCTGCCGTCTGGCCGTCTGGCCGTCTGCCGTCTGGCCGTCTGGCCGTCTGCCGTCTGCCGTCTGCCGTCTGTCCGTGCTCTAACTCCCGTAAATATGCTCGGATTGCCCTGCAAATTTTATATGTTATAATCGTTATCTATAGCATGTTCCCTATTTCAACGGAAGTGTGTAGCACTTATAGTTTTTTTACAGGGACACTCAAAAGAATTCCGTTACATTGCGGTCTATGGGGAAAAATCATTTGCGGTTTATTTAAATAATGTTTCAATACTTTAAACGCATTGAAATTTATATATATCACTAAGGTGCATTAGAAGAAGCTTAATATGGAATAGGGTGTGCATAGCACTTATACTTACTTTACAGGGACAGTCAAAAGAATTCCGTTACATTACGTCTATGGAGAAAAATCGTCTGCGGTTTATTTAAATAATGTTTCACTATTTTAAACGCATTGAAATTTATATAAGGTTCATTACAAGAGACTTACTACAGAATATTGTGTGTATAGCAGTCATCGTTCATTTACAGGGACACACAAAAGAATTCTCTACTGTATGTTAACAATAATTCCTGGAAGTGCGTTTTAAGTTACTGAATGCGATTTTAATTTTAAATCGCTTTTAGTATATTACGTGGTGTGTATAAATTCTGTAGATCCTATACAGGGAAGTACAAAAGTTCGGGAACACATTTCCGTATTATTTAACTCCAGACGGAGAATTTTAAACTGTGCTACGTGTTTCCTAACTGAACTAAAATTTAGCATCCTATGTAGTATATATACAAATCTATAGATCCTATACAGGGCTGAATAAAGTATTCGGATTACTTAGATGTTATCTTTTAGCTTATAAAAGAGTATGATTCGTAAAATTATTTTGGAAGCGTTGGAAAGTGTTACATAATCTATGCTTGACGCATGATTTTTCGTTCTTGTTTGAAAAACTAATAGTTGAAAAATAAGTTATAACAGTTAAAGCAAATAAGTTACCACTAGATGACATTATTTTGCAGAATTTTACAAGAAAATGCGTATTTGAGTTAGATTCTTGCTGCAATGTCAGTTATGATTAGGTGTCAATAATTGGGAGTTTCATTTGGAATTTGGCAAAGTTCTCAGTGGTCATTATAAATAAGATAAGAAAAGGCTAATTTATAATTATACCATACAAATTTGAGACAGCTTTAACATTGCTTTTTAATAAAAAAATAAATGCACCATTTTAGCAAACTGATAACCAAATTAGTTTAAAACTGAAAACTTAATTTTTGTCTCCTCCGTGGACTTGGCATATCCAATTTTTACTGATATTGTCTAGTTTATCGGTCAATTATCAAGCATTGTGTGCAGCGCAAAAGAAAAACAACATGTAACCGTAAGTACAATAGAAAAAAGGTTAAAAAAAAAAAAACAGGTAAAAGTAATCATTTTTTTCTATTTTTTTTATGTAAAGTTAAATAAACATGTAGTAATCCCCTTCTCTTTCAGGCTTTTATTTATTTATTATCTTTTTCATCATGTAAAATCCGTTCGTGGGTGCAAAGTCCCCTAGTTCCCTTTCCCTGTGAATTACACTTCTGGAGGGGTCTACTTAGGTGAAGGTCTCGACACCTGATCAAGGTTCTAAATTACGAGACCAACTCGCATAGCGATAGCATGATGGGGGTCAAGCCCAGGTACATACAAAAATAATAACATCAATTAGAAGCAAAACAAAAATGGAAACAAAACAAAGACCTCCACATAGCCGTCCTGCCATCAATGGCCAGCAGCTACGCGCCTCGGTGCCAGGCACTAAACCCGTTTAAGCTAGGGAAAGCTGGCAGGTAGGGGCCTAGTCGCAAATCTCAAAAAAAAAAAAAAAAAAAAAAAAAAAAAATAGCCACTTTAGTGAGGACCTATTTGTGACTATCGCATTAAAAAGTAAATCTAAAAGTTTGGAATAATAAAATGAAAATATATGGTAACCATAACTGACCTCTAGAGGATGGCTGTATGTTGTCGATAATTTAGAATCCAATCCTTCGTTCTCATCGGCCATGGTTTGTGCGCTGTAACCCTATGGGACGATCCCGATTCGATTCGAGGTGCTTCATTATCTTTCACATTTTCCTTTTGTTTTTTATCATTTTACCGATACAGATGAATGATATTTCTTATCGATTTCAAGGGAAAGATAAGAAATAATTAGCCGATTTCAAACAATACGGAAGACCTGAATTATTTTATTTAAGACTACACAATATGTGTTGATAAACAAAGTGAGAAAGTAATAGATATGACAGGATATTCATTCTCTCAAAATCGAAACTTTAGATCAAGAGTTCTAAATCACAGGCCAGTGATGGCTATAAGGGAGTTAGGTAGCTGATGTAATGAAGCCGGATAATTCAAAACATAGTGTATTTATCGAAAAATAAAAAACGTTATTCGATTCTAAATCACTTTAGTAGCCATGTCTGCCAATTACATACCTGTACGATTAAAAATATGTCCGAGAATATCTCAGAAATTTTAGCTTCGTTGAGTGGAGAAAAATAGTTTTTGAGAATCGCATTACATAAACTAACTCCCAAAGAATCAGGGTCCATAAGCCGTGTTTTTGGCCCATGAAATAAGACTAAAATTCGATTTTGTTATACTGACTTAATTATTTCACTTTTTTATATTAGAAGGTTTATCCTGTATGATTTCAACAATATTTTTTGCATTTTGTTCGGATTTATATAACTTACACAAGTTCAAAGTTCGTATTAGTCGTAGTTTTTGATGAAAAATACGCAATTTCTCCTAATTTTACCTCAATTTTTAATATTTTACTATGAGCGCAGCTTTGCAACACGTTCATTTTTACACATATTGTACATTTTGATGTATTTTATAATATATGTAAAGAAGAAAGTGTTGCACGATTGCGCTCCTATAAATAATTGAGGTATAAAATTAGGAGAAATTGCATATTTTTCATCAAAAACTACGAATAATACGAACTTTGAGCTTGTGTAAGTCATATAAATCCGAACAGAATGAAAAAAAACTATTGTTGAATTCGTACAGGATAAACCTTCTAATATTAAAAAGTGAAATAATTAAATCAGTATAACAAAATCGAGTTTTAGTCTTATTTCATGGGCCAAAAACACGGCTTGGACCCTGATCCGTTATTTTTTTCTGTAATATATAATTGCAAATTCAGCAAAGTCTAAAAAAAAAAAAAAAAAAAAAAAAAAAAAAATCCATCGAGGATTCCTGTATAGAGAATAAATTGGCATTTCTAAATAGTAAATTGGCATTTCTAAATGTTCATTCTTTCATATCACTAAAATGTTTGTAGATATGTATATTTATCTGTTTTGAACGTTTGCCATTTTCATCCCTGAAATTTGTATAAATTGTCTTTAACAATGAAATGCAGAAATTTAAAATCTGTACTTCCTCTGTATTCTGTTCATTTATAATAATTATAAGCAACTGCTGCCGCATAACGACCATTTTTGAGTTGTCGCGTCAAAACACCATATTTGAGTGCATTTAAAAAAAAAAATCCTTTGATTTTATCTGAAAATGTAAAACACTTTTCATAGGTTCTGAAAAAGTAACACATGTCAGTTTTATATGTTTGCGAATAAAAATAAATTCAGAAATGTGTCAAAAAGTTGCCAGTTTTAAAAAATAGCCTTAAAAGAAAAGAGAAATGATACTTCTTTAAAAAAAAATAATTTGAACTAAGAAAAAAAAATAATTTGACAGTTCAAAATTTATTGTGGAATAAACCGAACTTCTATAATCCGAAGTCTTCGTATAAATTTTTCAATTTTTTTTTCATCTTATGTTAATTATCTTGTTAAAAGAAATGAAATGATATTCTGCTTGAAATTTTTATTTTAACTATTGTCTGTGATTGAGAGCTGTGTTTAAATAAGCTAAATTTAGGTGATTAAAGTTTTAGATTTTTTGTAGATTTTGTACGTCATTTTTGTTGTTTAGGTAAACTGACTGCTACTCAGTTTGTGAAAATATATTCTATATATATAGAAGTATGTTTTTTGTGATATAATGATTATAAAACAGAACTATGGTTTCGAGAGTAATTAATAATCGGCTTCCATCTTCAGGCAGCAGCTCCCATCACCATTTTAGCAGAGAGTATTTATCCAAGCAAGGATAAAAAATGTTCAGGCAGAAGTTATCATATAGACTGGATAACTTCCGAATATTTTCCATCTAATCTGAAAATATATTCTCTATTTTAAGAGTTATGGGGAAATTTACCAAATTTATCTACCTATGTACGTGCACAGAAGAAAATTTAATTTAGAATCCTGCAGAAACTGCATCAACGTGTTTTTTAAAACTGTGATTGTTGATTTATTTTTTCACTTTATTTATTTATTTTTTGTATTAATATGGAAATGTATGATCTACAAATAGTGAATATTTATAGCTAATGTCTTGTCCAACTCTATCCGAAAAAATTGTTACAATTAATTTAGAAGATATTTTAAATATCTTGGGTTTCTTTAGTGCATTTTTGAAAGTCAACTGTTGCACGGTCAAACGAAATGAGTCATTTGTATCACTCTCAATCTGTCCGCCTTTTTTTGTCCGAAGGATGAAAAGTTTCTCTTCAACGAAAACTGAAGGAAAAGCCGCCATTTCAAAGAAAGTTTTTTTTTCCCATCCGAAGTGGGGAGAATGACGAATGGGGGTTCTCATTGTATGGGTTTGAACCGTGGCCAGTAAACTTGAATCAATTCCCTTGCAATCCCCAATTCCTTTTTGTTCAGTCCGCTCTCAAACAAAGCACGTGGAAGAATGGAGATCAAGGTTTGTGCTCGCTCCGGGAAGGGGAAATAAGTATAGAATTAAGAAGCAATTAGAAGGAGTATTTCCTAGCGGTTGGGTTGCGAGCAGTAGTCCAATAGCGCGAGCTGTTATTTTCCCAGCGCGCTTCAGAGCTAAACAGGTTTCTTGTTTCGTCTTAATTCTATTTTCTTCTTTATTCATAGTTAAAAAAAAAAAAGGTGACGCATGCGTAATAAGATCGATTTTGCGCTGAAATTTTTAGCTTGTTGCTTTAATATATAAAGATTAATCAGTTTTCTCAAATCAGTATATCGTTTTTTTTATATATACAGTTAAACATTTTCAGCTGCGTAATTGAATTTATACATGCAAGAGTAACAAGTTGATAATTCTTTTAATGTCAATGTTATTCCTGTTAGTTTATCATGTTCAGTCGCTAAAGCATGTTTGCTGAACATAAGAATGGATAGCATAAAAAAACAACAACAACTATATTTTGGGTTGAAAAACAGATTAATGCAATAAAAACTATTCGGAAACATTTTTGAAAATCCTTTGAAGCAAAAGAAACTTTGATTTTATAAATGCTTCTCCAAATCTCGAAAATTTATTGGTTTCTAGTGTTTCTAAAGATAAAAGAACTCTTTACGGAATCGTGGGTAACTCGGAAGAGGTTATTGTATATTTTCGTTTGTGGTTATATAATATTTTCCTAGATTAAGAAATACATGTATTTTTTTCTAGTGTCAGAACCTATTAAATATACGAGACAAAATAGTGCTATCAGCATGATTTAAATCTCTATACAGTACATAACTGCATGAATGTTTTCTCATATGAAGTAATCTTTTGCGAAATTTCAATCACAATTCTGGAAAAAGGCCTTTCCTTTATACGTTCAGAAACATTTGGGAGAAAAATTGTCATAAACCTCAGAAAGAAAAAAAGTTTCCGAAATTAATGAAAAATATTTTTTTTTTCGAAATTTACAAGCAAGGAGCAGGTTTTTATTTCAGAAACATTTTTGTAAACCAGAAACATACTGTTTAGTCTCGTTTTCTCTTTTCCAAATGGCTTTTAATGATATGGGAAATGTTTCCCAAATTGAGAGTGACTAACTCTATTACATTAAAGTTACATAAATGTTTATGCTATAGCAGGAAAAGTTTCACATTCATTTTTTCAGATTTTTCAGCCATCTGATAGAGACAAAGTCTATCTAGAAAGCTGAACATCCTTTGGTTTAGAAGCCAAATTTTTATAGATAGATATTTTACTCCAGTTTCGTGTAAACTTGAGCATGTTTGTACAATCACACAGTAAAAAAAGATTTGTTGATTTTGCGAAATAAAACTGTCAACCAAGATGCCAGTAAATTATTTTCCTGACATAATCTGTATTTATTAAGAACTTACCAGCAAAATCTGTTAAGAAAGTCTGTTGATTCAATTAATCAATGATTCATATAAGCAGCAGTTACTGCATTTACTTTTGATAAGAATACAAGCTGGGATTTTTTTTGCGAAATATCCATGAAAACTACGAGTTAAATTGCATTAGTATAGATTTTCGGTTTATTGATTTAAAGTATAAGAATAGGAAGAAAGAAAAAGAAAAAACAAAGAAAAGAAAAATAAGTAAAAGATAAAATATAAAACAAAAGATTAAAAAAAAGTCCTTCCGGCTGTACCGGGAGGAAAAGGTAGCTTTCCTATATCTTCGTTTTAAAATTTTTGATAATGTTACACGAAAACAGCAAGTTAAAATGCAAAGAAACGTTTACAAAAGATTCGTTAATACTGAATTTTAATAAGAATTTCGCCAAATTATTGAGCAATAGCCAAATTGGCTTCATTTATAAAGACTTATTTTGGTCGCCAAATTTGGCGATATTTCGCCAAATGTCACAAATTTTGTCGCCAACGTCGCCAATTTTGGCGCTAACGGATATGAATATATAGTTTTATGCGTATGATTGGGAAAATTATTACAACAATGAAAGAAAATAATTTGCGAGTAATCGCGTTAATGTGCTGTTTTGTTTCAAAATGTCAGCCACCCTAGAATTTCAAACTGCTCTATCTCAGCCATTTTTAAAGATAGAGGTAAACCAAAAAATGCTCTGGAATCCTTGTATCAAGGCCTAACACGTAATTAAAAAATAAATTTCAATTTTTAACTTTTTGGTATATTTATTTTAGTTTTAAATGGCCGCCATCTTGAAACAAAATGGCGGATCAAGCTGGCCAACGAACTCGGTCGAGACATTGGTGACCTTAATACACACAATTAGTTTCATCAAAATCGATTTATAAATACGAGCGTTATCGTATGACATAGGTCAGATATACACATATATATATGGATATATCTATATATATAAATCAACATTTGAACGGAGGGTGGTTTTGGGGTCTGGGGGTCATGATCGGTGAAAATATATCGAAATTTTCCGGAACTGCTTTCCTCCGAACGGCTGCAATAGGTAGCTTTATACTTTTTGTTTTTAGGTAGCTTTCAATACAAAAAAGTATAAAGCTACCTATTGCAGCCGTTCGGAGAAAAGCAGTTCCGGAAAATTTCGATATATTTTCACTGATCATGACCCCCAGACCCCAAAACCATCCTCCGTTCAAATGTTGATTTATATATATATATATATATATATATATATATATATATATATCTCCATATATATATATGAAACTAATTGTGTGTATTAAGCTCACCAATGTCTCGACCGAGTTCGTCGGCCAGCTTGGTCCGCCATTTTGTTTCAAGATGGCGGCCATTTAAAAATTTAAAACTAAAATAAATATACAAAAAAGTTAAAAATTCACATTTATTTTTTAATTACGTGTTAGGCCTTGATACGAGGATTCCAGAGCATTTTTTGGTTTACCTCTATCTTAAAAAATGGCTGAGATAGAGCAGTTTGAAATTCTAGGGTGGCTGACATTTTGAAACAAAACAGCACATTAACGCGATTACTCGCAAATTACTTCTTTTCATTGTTGTAATAATTTTCCCAATCATACTCATAAAACTATATATTCATATCCGTTAGTGCCAAATTCTCGCCAAATTTGGCGACCAAAATAAGTCTTCATAAATGAAGCCAATTTGGCTATTGCTCAATAATTTGGTGAATTTCTTATTCAAATTCAGTATTAACGAATCTTTTGTAACTGTTTCTTTGCATTTTAACTTGCTGTTTTCGTGTAACAATAGCTAAAATTTTAAAACGAAGATATAGGAAAGCTACCTTTTCCCCCCGGTACAGGCCGGAAGGACTTTTTGTATTGAAAGCTACCTAATAGAAGAAAAAAGGAAAAAACGTCAAATTTTGTTTGGCTCTAATTGTTTTTTCTTAGCCCTCTACGAGTTATGTTGGATAAATCCTATCCAGACCCCGCAGGCTTTAAAAACATGCTAATTTTTCTGTTTAAAAAATTCCCCGATTACGCTAGATTGCATGATATTATCACAAGTGGTGAACTTTTGTAGTTGGGTTGCCATTCATTTCCTTTTGACTGAAGGGTTTTTTTGGTTTCCAAGGCCGCATCCACTATGATGTCGCGACAGCTGTTTTTGTGATAGATTAAGGAAGATCAACTACACATTTAAAAATTAGCTTGTACAAAACAGTTAAGTAAAAAATGTCGCTGCCTCTCGGAAGACTTTTATAACGTGTCTAAGAAAAGTATTCTTTTAGACATTATAAGAAAATCCTTTTAAATATGATGTAATTTTCACCATAAATGCTTTATGCAAGTAATAAGTATTATTTTCCCATAAACATTCAATTACCCTACAATATATGGTAATTTTGTATACGAACAAAACAAGCATGAATCCAAAATTTCTATTTTCATACGGAAAATATGTTTTATGTGTTTTACATACTTTCTTTTAACTTACATTTATGTATGTATGTATCAGTCAAATCTTGTGACTCATTTTTCATCCACTTCCTGTTGACGTAGACCTTTGAAATTTGGAATACATATGTATTCCTGAGGGCAATACATGAATTGGACATTATTTTTTAAAAATTTGATCAGTAAGGGGGGGGGGGGGCAGTCGATCACTAAGTGGGGGTCAACGTAGTTCCAAAACTTGCATTTTCCCCAGAGAAATAACGTTACGATTGTTTAATTGAAAAAATATCTCCATTGTTGCAACATTCATTCATTTTCACCACATTTTTGCCGCATCATTATGACGTCAGCATTGAGCGACGCACACATTTGATTAATTTAATCTCTGGTTTTTATGTACATTGTATTTGTGGTTTGTGTATATTCTGATGACGATTTGATGAACAAATCGAAACATGTAAATTTTAAATTTTAATATCGTTAATGTTTATATTGACATGTTGACGTCTTTTAAGCAAAATAAAAAGTGTTTTAGTGTATATTTAAAAGCACACATTTGTGCTTTATAATATAAGTTGACTTTTTGTGAATTTTAATAAAAGTATGTTTATTTTATTTCTTTATTTTTTTTTTACATTTATTGAATAAAGTTTCCATACTGAATGCTTTGTGTGTGTATTGACGAATAAAATCACACCAAAGTTGTCATTAGACTCAGACTATTATCTTATTTTAGAATATGAATGCAATTTTTGAAATTGAGGGTCGTCTTTATATATTAAATTGCACCAACTTCAATATTTCAAATTCTAACACCAAGTTTTGAGACTTTATTTCTGTTGCTTGGATCAAGGCAGCCTGGAAAAAAGTATACTTTATATACTTTTTGATTAAATCTTCATAAAGTTATAAAAGAAAATTTATTAAGGGTAAATCTACAAATTTATAAAATTTAAATTGGGATCTCAAAGACCAGATTCACATGAGTAAAAATGTAGAGGCAATCAATATATATATATAAACACAGAAAATTTCATTTGAGAGAATTTTTCATAAAAATTTTCTGGTTGTTGTTTTCAGTTTTCCAATATCTGATTGAATAGTAGCAGAATATGGTCCCTTTAGATCTTTGGAAAGTAAAATTCAGCTATATCTCGAAAAATAATAATTAGAATTAAATGTACTTACACACCAATGTTTTTGATGATGCCCATTCTGTTTATGTAAAAATTGATGTAGGTCATAATTCTCAATTTTTTTAAAAATATGAATTTGTTAATAATTTTCATAATTGAAATTATGTTTTTGAGTAAAAAAAAAAAAATGCTTAGAATATGTTTGGATCCAGTTTTTGTATCTAACTGTAAACAAAACAAAGCAAAAAAATTAAATGGGATGATTGTTTGGGAAGATATAAGTTAAGCTTGTTAACATGTTAGTTTGTTAACATTTAACATTAGCACCTTCAACTTTGACCTCTTGTAACTCCATGAAGAATTAAAGGTCCATCTCCTTTGGAACAGGTTTTGAAAGTGAAAGTATTCTCTTAAAAATTTTTTTGCAAACAGAATCGAAAAAGTAAAAAAAGGAGGCACTGTAAAGATAGATCTCAACTATCCAATGGAAAAAAAAAATGTTTAAAAATATTGAAAATGAAACAAGATATTGTAAAATAACTGTCCCATAGGATTAACATTAGCGAGCAGGTGTTTTCGCTTGAGTCAATGAGAGACTTAACAAAAATGCATAAACTATATAATTTCCCACGCTGGTTTGATCCAATGAATACACAGTGTCAAATGTGAGTGTTACTATTTGAAAAACTGAAGTAAGTGCAATTCTTAATATACAGACCACTTCTATTTCAAAACTTTCATTTATATTCTAAATGAAGACAATATTCAGAGTCTAATGGTGCATTTGGTGTGTTTGTATTGTAAATGGTCTGCAAATAAAGGCAGGTATATAATTTTTTAAATTATATATATATATGTTACAATAAATGTGATCAATTCGATGATTATGTATAATTACCAGTGATTATTCATAATCACTACTAAAATTGGTAAATGTGATGAATTATTGAATATTTATCAAATTTACTAGTTAGTTTATAAAATCTCCAACTCATAATGGGGAATGTAATAATCCAATCAAGCATCCATATCTTTACCAAAATTCGTTCAGTCTGCGCAGCTGCATTTACTTAAATTTGTGTGAAAGTAGTCAAAAGAAATTAAAGGTACCAAAGAAAGCACTTGTTGTTAGGCCAATGATCTTTTAAGAGATGAACTCAAGATGCCAGGTAGACGTAATTGACATACATACATAAATTACTGACCGCTGCTTGTATGAACTTCATGCATTTTAGAGATTACTTTACAGCAAGTTTCATGTGTCCAGTGATGTTTTTTTTTTTCTTTTTTTTGCAAAGCGTACATACTATTTGAAAATATTCATTTTTTGGAATTAAGACCTCGTTGCTCCACAAAATAATCCGAGTTTATTACATTCCTCATTACGAATTGGAGATTTTATAAACTAACCAGTAAATTTGATAAATATTCAGCAATTTATCACATTTAACAAGTTTAGTGGTGATTATGTATAATCACCAGTAATTATACATATTCACCGGTTCATTACATTTACTATAACATATACACTGACTGTGCAGAAGTAGTAAATATTTTTGTGTGTGCACATTCAGATAAATTAATAAACTCTTTACAGGCAAAATAAACAGAAAGGATATTATTTCAAAAACTATTTAATGATTTTCAACAAATAAATTTAAACAAGTCCATCACTGGAAGGAAAAAAATAAATACATATACATGCTGTAACAGGCATGAAACAAACACTATAAATAGAAAAATTTACAATGCACACAAAATTGCATATACACACATAAATAATGAGACTGTTTATTGGACAGTTTTTACAAAGAGTTTGGTAGAGATGAAAGCCATGAAATTAAAGTACTATGGTGATAATTTATTACAAATTTTGTGGCTATGTCTACAAAATCAACCTGCTATTTAAATGATCAGAGAAGAAAGATACATGCATAGGCACATCTTGAATTTAGCACGAAGACCTTGAAATATTAGATTAGAAAAAATACAATCTAGATTGGGGTTTTTTCTGTTTTTTTCCTTTCATAATTTCATTTCATGGACATAAAACATGAAAGAAAATGTTTTATGTCCAATAGTGTACAGTTGATGACACAACATCACTGAAGTGAAGGAAGGTAAAGAACTTGATGTCGGAAATATGTTACGCCAGGTGACAGTTGTACTAAATAATTTCGATTCAAAGCTCATACTTCACATGCATTCTACATACAAATCAATACTTTTGGAAAATTTTAAATAGCAGTTATTATACCTGATCTGACAATTTTGACTAATAAAAAGTACAATGTGTAGTGTTATTTGTTTTGTTTTTATCCCCAATTAAAAAAAAAAAAAAAAAAAAAAAAAAAAGATATACCACAAATCTTTTGGAAAGCAATTACATTTCATTCAATAAAGCAATGGTAATGTTCAGATAACACAGGCGCTTTTCAGTTAGAAAAATGCATTATATAAGAATAAAAAAAATGAAAGCATCAAAATAATAAAAAATGATGCTTAACCCATTAACACCCAAATTAATAATAATAGAACTACATTATTACATGTCATATATTTTCATACATAAATGACTCTGAGTAAGTTAAGCGAGAAATTTAAGAAATCCAAGCTTTAGTTTTAAAATTACAGCCCAACCAGAATTAGTTAATTCTAAAGGAAAAAACTGTACTGGAAATAGGATTTTATATTTGTCCTCAAATGAGGATGCTGAGTGTTAACTGGTTAATACTTTTGTAGCTTTAATTTCAAAGTAAATATTTTATTAAAATAAGTTAATTTTGTCCAGCTTACTCTACTATTTTATAATATGATAATACTTTAAAATACGAAATATACATTAACACATTTCCCATAAATGAGGAAATAGGGAACTAAAAGGCACGATGACAGCAGGATGACCAACAATTTTTACGTGCAAAAAGATGCCATCAGAACTTTTATTTTGTAAATAATATCAATAAAATATTTTAGCAAACATATATAGAAAGGTGTAGTCTTTCAATGCAACATGCAATTATTTTCTTTTTATATATTAGCATAATATTGACTGTGAATGCCAATATCATGTAGAGTGTTTCCTATCTTTATCCTAAGAGGATATTGCTCATATTATAGTTTTTGAAAAAAAAAAAAAAAAAAAAAATGTGCACTGTATTTTGAATTTGAAACCAAATTCTGTAAATTAAAGCTGTAATAACGCAAATCTTTCTTTTGTCACTCAGTTCTCTCTCCCGCAAGCCCTAAAAATTGCTCGTTCTGATCTTCAGATGCTTTTATTTTTAAAAGAAAAGAAGATGAATTCAAATTATTTGGTACAGCAACATCTGGAGAAATATTTCTCCAACAATGGTTTGACTATTTACCACTACAGTGAAGATGCAATCTTTATTGTCTAATTCAGTTCATGTCACAAAACCATGCAAATCTATACTCGAAATTCCTAAGACAAAAGAAATATTTTTCCCATTCTTTTGTCAGTCATTATTACTTTTATACCTTCCATACAGGTTTCTGAGAATAAATTGGGATGAATTTATAAACAAATATTTAATTTTATGTTGATATATCTCTCTGTTTCTCAACATTATTTCCAATCTCTATTTCAAAGATCTTTGACTTAACATGCAACAATAATAGATTTAAATAATTACAATATATTCATATGGTAAACAACCTTTTCTCTTTTTTTAATTTGGTGTGGTAGGGAAGGTAGGGGAGGAGATAAATTTATAATGAATGAATTTTTTACATTTTTAACCCTTTAATTATGAATAAATAATTTTTTTTAAAAAGAGGAGGGGAGTTTAAACCTCATATAAATCATGAATTTTTTTCTTCATAAAAAAGTACACATAAATAATAGATATTTAAAACTTATTTGGATTTTTAGTTTGATTTGTAGTTTTTTTTTATTTTTTATAAGAGTATACTTATTTGGGGCTGTGCATATATAACAATATCAACTTTTTGGTAAATTTGGACTCCTCCCCCCCTTTACGATATCATACATTATCATTCAACAACTCCCCCCCCCCGAGCAATGATATCGTTATCAGTCTATTTTTACAGTTTTTTCTTTGTTATTCTTTTTGTACAGTGATATACAGATATTGTTTTATATTTATTATTCACATACTTTACCGATTCAAATTAAGAGAAGTCAATAAAATATCTCTGTTATATATGAAATAACTTTATATCTCTAATACATAAATAGTCACTATTTAAAAGTATTTCTTAACAGCTTTTTGTTGCATAATATATTCAACAGAAATATTGTCCTCTTGCACTTGCCTCCTGCACGGGGTGAGACAGGCAGAATTTCTTATAAACAAAACAGGTGAACAACATTCTTTCTCTTTTCTTTTTAGTAAACACAACAAGTATAATTTAAAACATACTTTGCACCTGGTTTCTGAAACAGCGGATTATATGCGTATATGGCAGATTAATAAGAATGTCAAATGTTGGCGTATTCCATATTTTGGAATTAAATAATTTTATAATCATTTAACGGTTTTACTAATAACTGTATTTTCATGTAAAAAAAGTTACCCCAAAAAGAGAATAAAATTTGGATTAAAAATGATAACGATATCAAAAGACCCCTCCCACCTAAAGTTATAATGTTATATATGCACAGCCCTTTTAATTGATTAATTGTTAGTCGCACCACAACATTTTTATTAAAATATTAAACTTTTTATTGTGCAAAAAAAAAAAAAAAAAAACTTAGTTGAATGGATTTGAGATAACTAAATATGCATACATGTAATACACATAATTTTACATACATCCACAATTGAAGGGTTAAAATTATTTTCAAAAAACACCTACCAAAATGAAAGTACAGATTATTTTTCTTTAAAAATTAAATATAATAAAATAGAGAGCTTTTGGATATTTTCAATTAAGAAAAAAAAAATCCTTTGCTTTACTTGAAACAAATTAATTATATATGTTCAATAAAGAGCAATATTCATATAGCAATGAAACTCTTTGTAAAGATTTATTTTAAAAACTTTCTTGCAGAGTTTCTGGGTTTAAATAGAAGTTGAACAAAAAGCTTTATCACTGTAAAATAGTTTGTTAAAAAAAAAATTATAACAGTTTCTACTCTTTGAATAAATTTTCATAAAAAAAAAAAAAAAAAAGTATTGATTTAGTTTTTCTGATTTTAGCATAGAAATAATTTTAATATAATTTATAGAACAATAAAACGATTCATAAATAATTTAAACAAAAATAATCATATTAAAATAACAATTTAATAAATATTTTTTCAGAAACACTTTTCAAACTCAGAAAATAAATATATGCTATTAAGTTATATGAGTCATCCATTTAAATGCTGTTACATTAAAAAAATAAAAAATAAAACAAGCTACAATGAAGTAAGAAACTTAAACTCTGCTTTATTTGGGGGGGAAAAATGGTAATAATATCTACGTGATTAAAATTTTGAAAATAATTTTTTTTTCATAATTTTACAAATCATTTCATATATATGAATAATTGTATGTATAATTTAATGTTACTAAAAAAAAAAAAAAAAAAAAAAAAAAATCAGCATGTTAAAAAGTATCCAGGGAAAAGATTGACATTTTGTATGTAAGGTTTACATTATAAGCTATCTATTCAAGAATTAGTAAAATAACAATTTCTCTATCATCATATGCTAATAAAATTACTTAAAACATTTTAAGTTTTATAAAGTATGATATAAAGTGTAAACAGCAGGAATTAATAAATGAACTATTTCTAAGTATGTATAAATAATACTTTTTTACATATAATTTCCATATACATTAGAAAACAAATATACAAAAAAAAAAAAAATCTTTATACTACAAGCATAAAATAATCTGATTTTTTTAAAAGTTTTACAATGAAGCATAGGAGAATTCATCAATAGAAAACTTATAAAATTAGGTGACTGAATGTGCATAACAATGTAAATATAAAAGTACTAATTTTAATTCAATACCTACATTAAAATGCAAAATGAGTTATTGCCTTCAGCTTATTTCCATAATATACAATAATATTAAATAAATAATTTAACAGAAGAATATAAAACATATAAAATTAATATAACTGAAAAACCTGTGCAAAGGATTTCATTATTAAAATGGGAATAGCTTTCAAATACAGTCACTTGGGAATGAAAAACCATTTTGTTGCTAAAATTCTGAAAGTCGTTGCCATCCATGGGTGGTGAATTACATCAGTCTACTCGCTAAGGGGAGCACATTTTTAGGCAGACTTTAAAAAACTGTGGAATATAGAATGTATACCAAAAGCCTTTTCATATATTTATTCATTGGTTATATTTCATGTTTCTCCCAACTGCCAAAATGAAAACATGGCACTGGGTTCTATCCTACATTAAACTTTCTTCTGTTGTATATTTTTCATAATAATTTTCAACAGTATGTTGCATCTTGCTGGCTAGTAAAATAAATCCTTCGCTGGTTTCCTGAAAACTCACCACCCCACACTTTCATAGTTATTCACAATCAATAAAAAACATTGGAAAAAGTGAAATGATTTAAAAAGAAATATTTGCTAAAAATAAAGTTATCCCCCAAGAAATTTATTCATTGAATTTTCTATATTGATTTTACAACTATTATCTAAAAAATTCTCTAGTAAAAATATAAATATAATACACACCATGTGTAAAATAAGATTATACTTTTAAAATGCACACAAACTTAAACTGCAAAATGAAATATAATTTCACAAACAAACAGATATTTTCAAAAGGTATAAAACAAAAGTCACTAGGCTTTACAAAAAAATATTAACCCATATTTTACCCAATACTAAAAAACAAATATATATATATATATATATATGTTTCTTCCCTATATGAATTTTACATCTGTTGTGTAAATTTAAACACAACATAAAAACAGATATACAGATCATACATAATGAAAAATGAGATTATGCTCTTAAAGTATGTACAAATTAAACATTGAAAATAACATAAAAAAATGATGCTGGAAAATTTATTTGCCAAATTAACTTTGCCAAACATATGACTGTATATTAAAATACCAAATTTATGCATAATGTTGATAACAATCCAGACCATTAAGGAAATGATAATAAATCACAACGCAATGTCAGTCAAGTAAAATACAAATATATGAGCTAGGTGGATAGTTTCTTTTAAAATATCTTTTCAAAGTATTACAGCTTTTTTGAGAACAATTCAATAAAATTTCAAACAACTCAATAAAATTTCAACCTTATCAATAAATGAAAAGACAAACTTAAGTCATGGATTTAAAAATCCCCAGCCACAAACTATTTATTATTTATGATTGAGTTTCCTATAACATTTTATTTTTTAGATGCCATAATTTAATGTCAAAAAAGTTTGAAAAAAAAAATGTATTTTTATTCTCTGATTCAAATAAAAGAAATTTTCTTTGAAGGTAATTTTATGATATGATTTCTTATATTATTACACAAAATTATACAAAGAAGTGAAAACTTAAATTATCACATAGCCTTTTTTTTTCTTCTACTTTTAAAATAATCAAAAAATAAACATGGATACGATAAGTAAAGCCAATTCTTATGATGAAAATAACTGAAAAATGTATTCCAGAAAAGTAAATATTAGTCAATTATAAATTCTGAAATAAATAAATATATATATATATATATATATATATATATATATATATATATATATATATTTTAGTACAGTTATGGTTTTAAACATTATAAAAATTCCCAAATTAATTCAATAAAGTAAATGTTATGCTAAATACTTTAATTTTATTTTGACAACTGCTCAATTGTTTATTATTTATGATTGAGTTTTTTGTAATTTTTATTATTATTTTTTAGATGTCATGATTTAATGTCAAATAAAAAAAGGAAAAAAAATCTGTATTGTTGTCAATTAGTTATTTTAATTTTATTCATAATTTCACAGCTTTTGTTGGTGGTTGGTAATGTTTTTTTTAATGGTTATATCTATACTAATAAAATAAAGTTTCGCTCTGCGTGTCTCTGTGTGTGTCTGTTGGTGATGGCTAGCAAAATCTAGCCCACTTAGAAGCCTGAAATTTTAGATTTAAGTAGTTCAAACCCTCTCCTGGTGCACCTGAGCTTCAGAATTTTAAAATTTTGAAAATTAGAGCAGTTATTAATTAAAAACTGATCAAAGATCACAAATAAAAAGTCATTCTTCCAAAGCTAGCTTGTGCATGCTCAGAAACCAATATCCGTATCTTCAGGAATAGAAGAAAGAAAGCACAAGTCATACCGTTTTTAAAAAAGTTTTTCTAAATTTGCCATGGGCGAACGGCTAGAAATACAGAAAAACTGTCTACATATTCTGAAAGAACATATTTTTACGTCTCAAACAATTCGGTTGGTTTGAAAAATTTTTACATTTAACCCTTAAAAAAAAAAAAATCAGCATCAAATTCATGTTTTTTATTTTGTTCCGGTGGATGCACCGGAATACAAAAGATATGGAAAAATGAAGGTCACATAATTAAAGAGCTTACTTTGCCCTTTTCAAAGCAACCTTTGGTTTTAAAAAACACAAAAATTAACCCTTCAAAAAAGTATATTTTCTGTATGCCGTTTTACGATTTTTGCAATTTTTAAAAATTTGTATTGGAGATTCAGAGAAAGGTACGAAAAACTAAAAATACCACACAATATTGACATTTATTACTTTTTTGACATCTGTATTTGTTTTTGAAAAGTCCGAATACTAACCCTTCAAAAAAAAAATCGTGCGCAGGACTCTCTTTTGCGAATTCAGATTTTCTGCGATATGTAAAATGTGGCATCGGCTCTCAAAAATAACCAAACAAAAAACAAAAACATCTAAAGATATCTATGTTCTATCGGGTTTAGGCAGAAACCTTTAGTTAAAAAAAAAAATTCACGTTAACCCTTTCGAAAATGTTTTTTCCGTAAGTCAATTTCATTTTTTTAACTATTTCTCCTATCTTTAAAAATCCGAATTGGCATTTATAAACAAGATACGAAAAACTAAAAATACCGCACCTAATCTACATATCTTTGTTTTTTAAAATCTGTTATCTGTTTTGAAAAATTTTAATTTTAACCCTCCGTAAAAAAATCCTTTCCAAAACTCACTCATGTGATTTTCGTTTTTCGTCCCTGTTTAAAAATCGGCATCGACTCGGGAAATGCGAGTACGGACAAACAGTAGATTCCAGATCATAGACACGTTCATTTTCTTCAAAATGCACCACTGTGTTTTAAAAAATATCTTCATTAACCCTTTCGAAACCGATCGTTTATATAACCCACTTTCGCGATTTCTGCTATTTTGGCAATGTTTACCCGTGTTTAAATTTCAATTCTACTAGGAAATTTGGTTTGGTCGAGTGTTCTGAAAAGGTCTCTTCCAGAACAGACTGCACCCCCTGGTGGTGGAAGATGGAACTATAGGACTATCTCCGTTTTCTAAGGGCCCCGATTACGACGGGGTTTGGCTCATTCGCCTTAAATATTTTAGTTGCATTTTTTACCGCCAGGATGCGCTTTCCGATCTTGGGTTTTATGAGCCCGATTACGATGGGGTTTGCCTCATTCGACTTGATTTCGTTAGCCTTACAGATTTCAGTCATATTCGTATAGAACAGATTATTAATATCTCGGGCCTGGGCAACGCCGGGCGGGTTAGCTAGTATATATATATATATATATATATATATATATATATATATATATATATAAACTTATTGCAAAAATTAACCATTGAAACAGAAATAACTGACCAAATGCAATGAAATTATTACCCCAAATAGCTATGTCAAATTATATATATATATTTCTTCTTATTCTCTGATTCAAATAGAAGCAATTTTGAAAAGAAATTTCCTTTGAATTTTATAATATGATTTCATATATTCTATGCAAAATTGAAGTGAAAAATGAAATTATCACATAGCTTTTTTTTTTCTTCTACTTTTAAAATAATCAAAAAATAAACATGATATAAGTAAAGTCCATTCTTATGGAGAGAATCAGTGAAAACCGTATTTCAGAAAAGTAAATATTAGTGAATTATGGATTGTAAAATAAAAAATAATTTTTTTTGTAGTACAGTTATGGTTTCGATTTCTAGAAAAATTCCCAAATTAATACAATTCAATAAAGTAATTTTTATGCTAAATACTGTCATTTTACTTTAATACTGAACACAGAAAAGTAAGACAAATTAAAAACACAAAAATACACAATTCATGCCTAGAACAAAAAACATTAACTTATCACAGATATTAACACTATATATAATCTGAAATGTAAGCTTCATACATCTTAAGACTGTTCTTAAATAAATACACACATTTTAATTAATATATTATAGCTGCCAATAACAACCAAATGGAGTAATTTTTGCATCCAACATGTAATAAGAATTGACTTCTATACTGTTTTTGTTTTCCTATATGTCATATGACTGCAAATTATTTTACAATATTGCAGATTGCCAACACAAACAAATAAGTAAATAAGTAAGTAAAAATAAAATAAAACTGTTTCTGGAGAAAAACAACAAGGCTATATGTAAACATTAAATCTGAATTTTCAAATTTAAAAATATTATCTATGAAATATATATTGGCTTTATTAATAGACAATAGTAATAATATTAATTTAGAATAATAATTTCTTTCTATTGCAAATTTCTTTCTATTTATTATTTTCAATTTTCGAGAGCTAAATTAGAATCAGTGATATTACTACGCTTTTGGAATCCTGTGTCCCTGGAAGAAAGACATTTTTATAAAACTGGGTCCTTTTTTAAAAATAAGACAGATTCAATGTATTTAAAACAAAATATGCTTCTTTTGTGTTATCCATAAAATATTTTATTCCTTACAAAAGAAAAATGAGGCACCCTGAAGTACCCACCACAATTTTTTATGTATGTATCCTTTTTTACTTAAATGATGCATTGTAAATCATCTGCAGCATAACGGAAACTATCTAAAACTTCATTCATATACAGATTATAAAGAATCATATTTGTCGCTCAAATTAATGTGTATTTGAAATCTAAGATCAGCCTTAAGCAAATACTCTAAAATCATGGTGAACCAACTGGCCTATCTCCTTAAGTAAGTTAAAGCACTAATAATACAAACTACTGAAGTAGGATAGTTATAGTTAATATCCCGAAAGAAAATTCAATGCTTTTCAAGTGATTTCTAAGATTGTAAAACTGCTTTTGAGATGATTAAATAGTATTTGCTGATGAAAGAAATAAAATTCAGCATAAGAAAGTACTTGATTAGTCTTTTATGGTACTCATTTTTTAAAGGACACAAGTGCCACTTCTAAAAACATTGGTTATTCAGAAATTTAGCATAATATAATATTATAAAATTGAAAAAACATTTTTAATTAAAAGCAACAGTGAATGATAATGAATTAAGGGAAAATAGTTTTGAATGAAGCAGGCCCTTCAGTAGAAAAGAAAAAAAAATGATGCATTAATATTAAAAGAAATGCACACACTGTGACTATAAAGTTTTAGGAATGATCCTTTAAAACAAATTACAGAAAAATTGCCAAATGATAATTGAAGTCATTTACAACTGTGACATCTCAATTTGATTCTTCTAAAGTAACACCCCCTCAATAGATTTATTAATAGAATAGATATGCAGTGTTTCCAATCAGCATCTGATGTCATGCATTTAAAAGCTAGACGATATTGCACCTTTGCACAATTCCAGCAATTATTAGTAAAGAAAAGATTAACTATTCTCTACCTTCTCCTTAATTCACCTTTTTTGACATCCAAACACAATTTTCTGTCTATGAAGAGGAAGACTCAACTTGAAGGTCATTAGTTTACTAGCACTGAAATGACTTAGAAAAATGTAACTAAAGACTTAAACAGTCTTCCAAGGGTAGAATTCATTAAAGAATCAAGTCAGCACAGGTGCTTGAAGGGGTTTCTATGTGCTATGACATATGCTTACCTCTATCAAAAATGAAATAAATATAAAGATGAAATCTAGAATCAAAGCAAACAGATAAAATAATATAATTTTGAAACTCTGGAGAGGAAAGAAAAAAAAAAAAAAGCTAAGTGAAAATGCTAAATGTTGTATAGACTTGGAAGGAATTTATATTAAAGGTTAAGGAGTATAAATTTCCTTTACACCAAATTTTGATTATTTACAAATTTATTTCTAAAACTTTACAGAAGCACTGTGTTTAATGAATTGAGAAAAAGACAAGTAAACAAATGTATGACACAAGAAGTCTGTGAATAATGCATTATATAGATAAACTACTAAATAGGTGAACAATAGATAAGTCAAGAAGGTCCTATATGTAGCAGAGTCTAAAATATATCAATTGTTTGGTTTAGAAGCATTTCTATAACAGGGATAGGACATTTATAGAAGTGAAATATAATACAATAAATAAGAATAATGATTAATACAAAAAATGACTTGCATGCCCAACTATTCATTCCGATACATACTAAAACAATAAAATATCACATTTGAAAACTAATGTCGGAAATTTTAAAATGTGTAGTCAATGTAGTTATTGGTGAGTAAGACTAGTTTTTCAGTTTTTGTGTTAGTTAAAATTTTCAACTCCGAATTTAATAACTTAGTTTAAAAAGTTAACATTTTCTTTTCCATGCAAAGCAGAATTTAATTAATTAAGTGTTATTCACCATGGCTACTTATGCAAAATTCGAAGTCTTTCTGGTAAGCAACAGCAATTTAAAATGCAAGTTCAAATTTCGATATTCAATGTATAAACTAAAATTACAGTAATGTGTTTTTCAACATAAAATATTTTCTGCCTTCTCAGGTCTGTTTTTTTTTTTTTTTTTTTTTTTTTTTTTTTTTTTGGGGGGGGGGGGGGAGGGGGGGAGGAGGTGATAGATAAAAACAACAATCTAGAATTAATATTATGAAGAGAGGTGGCAGTGATGATCAGAATCAAGAACACATAACCAGAAGGTTATGGGTTTGATTCTTGATCAAGTAACATTACACAATATATGCAAAAAAGGGGGTTTGGGACCACATGGAGTTTAGGACACTCATGTTTTTTGTTAGAAGGTAGTGGTGATGAACATTTTATATTAACCTTAGTTGCATTATTAAGTCTGTTTTACATTTTAAGGGATCAGGGGCTGGACTCATGCCCCAAATATCCTTCCATACATCAGTCCCAATGTAGTAGGTTTAGGGCCAACTTTAGCCTCATAGAATGCCTTTATATATCATGCAGAGTCCCTAATAAGAATTCATTAAGGATAATTTAATAATTCTCTTAAACGAAATATTTCATACTTTAAATTACGAAGGATTACTGAACACTACACAAGAATAAACACAAAACATTGTTTATAATATAAAATAATCAATAAAATCTCTGAAATAAATTAATACCGACAATGATATTTTCAATTGTTCATTTTAACTTCTAACACTATTAGCAGTTCAAATACAAACATACATTACTGTCATAGCTTCCGAAACTTGCATTTTGTTTTTAAAAGCATCACAACTTTCATGAAAATTTAAAAGCTCACTTACCATAGCCTCTTAGCAAAGCTCTTGTCTACTAACGTCATTGTTTAGATCATGAAAACCTTTTACAAGTGAAACTGTTGTGTACAACATTATAATAGCAGTTTACTTTTTAATGACTTCTTGTAAATTATAAGGCAACTTATGAAAAGGTAGTAACATTGTTTCATCAACAAGAAAAATTGCATAGTATTGCATCTATAAATAGAATATGCACATTTCAAGCATTGTAATGAAATTAAATATGTAAATGTGATACATGAAATGATGAATATGCAGTCTTTTCACTTTTTAATTTTGCATTTTAACTTTCAAAATTAATAAAGTTTGTTAACTCTACAAAATCTATAAAAGCAATTAGCAAAACGTTGTTTTCTCATTAAAAAAAAAAGCTGCCGTATTATGCATCAAAAAATTATTTATAAAAGTGGCACTTTTCAGTTATTTTTGTCGACATTTTCTTGGTAACAAAGTGAGCATCTCCAATGCCATTTGCATTTTGTACACACCTTATAGAGGTTATTACCATTATTGTTAGTCATTACTGACAATTAATAAAAATATAAATATTATCATGTAGTGATATAATAAACATTAATGTTAAAACTTACAGAATTCACTCCCATGACTAGTTCTTTAAATACACTCTTTACTCCATATGTTCAAATGCCATTTTTAGATCGCAATAAAATTTCAATAAAACAGTAAAAACAGGGCATTTTTAATGAAAAAAAATTGTGAAAATTAAAACTCAAGAGTTATGCATGAGTGAGTATACATTAAAAAATATATGTACATATTGTTGAATCGTATAACCCCTGTTCTTTGAAATCAATGAGATAAAAAAGAAGAAAATCCCAATGAAACTAAGTAATATGTATCATTGTAAAATTTAATTATTTATAATATTATTTTGTAGAAAATAGTGAAAAACAGCATCAATAATTTGGCTTATACATAAACATTTTTTGACTATTGTATAAAAGTTCTAAGTAAAATTTCACTTATAAAATAATAATTTGGTTCAAATTTGCTGTATAGCTATTGCAACATTAGGAAGAGTAACGCTTAACTAAAGCCATATTTCTTTATTCCATTGGGGAAGTCACCAAGAATATGCGACTTAAAATAAAAAATGTGTACCACAAGAGATTTGCAAATAAATATAACAAAAGAATCTACTAAATTAACTTTAAACTACAACCTATTTTTTTTTTCTTTTTCACAGTCAATTGAAAAAGAAAATAGTAGATTTATTTATTAGAAAATGAAATTGCATAATAACATAGAAATTCTATATTTTGTCTCTTTTAACAGATGTAACAACATAAACATGATAGATGAACTTAAAAAAAAAAAACATCACCGTATTGTTTTGTATTTACAAAAAGAAAGATGACAATTAATTTTATGTAAATTTTGATTGTGATTATAAATAGATTTAGTAAATGGGGTGCAGGATTGGATGAATTAAAGATGTGGGTGGTTCAGGCAGTAGAAAAAATTAGTCAAAGCATTTCAAATGAAATTTTGAGCAACGAGTTTCAACAACTTTTAACTTTTGAAGTCAAAAGTTTTCAACTGTCATTATTTTAACCATAACATAAGATATCGACTCAGTTTAGTAAGTTTAAATAATACAAATTACTGTTTAATGTTTGTACAAAAAATTTTTTCAATAAGACAGCTAATTATAATGCCATTAAATTTATTATTTTAAGGAGGATAAGGTATTACTACTATCATTATAAGAAATTATTATATTCTTAGAAATTTTCTGTTTTTTCTATACTCTTTTATTTAACTCAACTTCTTTATATGCTAGAATTATAAATATTATGCTCCTAGGTGTGTGTTTCCAATGACAATACAGCATTTAAATATATTTAGAACTTGCTTATTTTAAGGCATTTTCCAATTAGGAGATAAATCACCAAAAATTCTTTATGATTACAACTATATACAAGTTACAACAACAAAAAATACTCTTATCAATTACTAGTTTAATATTAATTAAATTATGATTAGGCATTGAGAAAACAATTTAAATATCCTGAACAGATAGTTATAAAAAAATTGTTTTCTTTTTCGTTGCCATATCTTAAAAAAGAAAGCAAATCAAAAGTTATATATATTTTAATGAATTCACTAGTTTGTGCCTTGTACTAAGTGTAAATCAAAGGAGTGAATTTTCTGTGATATAGATCCATGTCATATTAATGTATTTTAATGGAAATTTTTTGGAACAACATGAATTGCAGTCATCAAATTAGGCATGATTTTAAAGATAAACATTAAAACATTAAATACATATAAAAAGTATTTTTTTTAAACTTTTTTTTAAGCTAAAGATGTATTAAAGATTTTAAAAATAATAATGACAACAACACTAATAATGCAAGATAATATTTCTGGGCAAAATAGACAGATCATATAGGGATAAAAAAGTGGTCAAAATCGAAAGATCATATTAATATAAATATTTCATTCATTTATTTATTACAGGAAAAAACCTAGCAATACAAACAAATATCTTATTCGAACATCACATAAATGTATCTCAAAGTAATCATTAAAATGTATCCATATTTCATTAAAAAATAGTTTTCTATTCAAAAGATTGTATCTACCTTAACAAAAATTCATCTATAATAAATTTAATTATTAATATAAAACACAAATTTTAACAGGAAATGTTTATAAAATAATAAGTTTTTAACTTAATAAATTAGTACTGAGTGCTAAACAGTAATAACTGATCTACAATATGAAGATCATGTATTCCTTGCTTTGACATTTAAGCAACATGGATGTGCAAATATTTGCATTGCTCAAAATTTCATTTTCAGTGAAATATGTAGAAAGATATATGTACAAGTTATTAAAATAGTTTTCAATGATTGAATTAATATGGCACCAGATAAAATTCCTAGGAAATATCAAACAGGATCGACTTTCATTAAAAGGCTGTGCAATATGACAGAGTTTTCTTCTTTGGTATACCATTCTAAATCATTATTACTAAAACGAACATCAATAGGATCACAGACACCTAATTGTTGTGGACCTATAGTATAAGATCCTGGCCGCACATAAACTTGGAAAGCAACTTTAGCTTGATATAATTTTTTGCTGCTTGAGTCAAGAAACCTGGAAGAGAAAGCAGTGATGAGATCCATCATATATATAAAAGTCAAAGTTTGTGTGATCAGTTGCACAAAGCACGACTTACATGTGTTTTAGAAACTGGTGCAAAATACTGGCTACTTTACAAATGTCCTAGACACTCCATACCCTTTTTTGTAATTACCTGTCATAATTTATCTTTATACAAATCTCTCTTTTTTTTTTTTTTTTTTTTTTTTTTTTTTTTTTTTTTTGTATTCTCATATGAAATATTTTTTTTCTTGTAGCCACATTAAAAAAAGAAATTGCATATGGACAATATTCAAACACATATACTTTTTTTTTAAACATGTATGGCAATAAAAATTCTGACACACATGTTATATTTTCGCATATGAAAGCGATGCATTCTGAATAGAAAATGCACATTTTTTGCATATAAAATTATAAATGCATTAAAATGACATAGTACCTTCATTTGAATGTATTTGGAATAAAACTTCTACAATATAATACAGATATTTAAATTTCATGAAAAAAAAAAAAAATCGCTTACGTATTTCGTCACTTTCTATGCAAGAAACATAATGCATATTTAAATTAGGATCTGCTCTAACTAGAAAAAACAAAGAAAATGGTGCCATTCTCATGTAATCTTAGATTTAATTTTTATGAATGAAAATGCAAGTTTCTCTTAAAAAATGCTGTTTTATCATTAGTGGAGGTTACTTGTTTTCCTGAAATTAATGCCCACTATCTAAAAAGGCTTTATGGTCCTGTCATATAAAATAGAATATACTAAATGTAACAACACTATTTGGTTGGATTTTTTGGGGTATGTCCAGGGAAATCGTGTTTATGTTAAAATGTGCATTCTCATTTATAAAGCTGAGGAATTTTGCTAAGATCGTGTCAATGTAACGTCATTTTCTTATGGTTGTTATTTTAACAATTTATGGGTGCAAATGCACAGAACTTTATTATTCTGATAGTTACATTTTTGTTTTTTACTCGGAAAACCCTCATGGTTAACACAAGCAAAATTGGGTGGGTCAGCTAGTCATATTATACAATACAATGAAAAACATTTTTTTTACATAGTTAAAAACTTTTTAACAGCAAGTTAGGATAAAAGAGATTAAAAGTAAAAAATAAGGAACAATTAAAAGATGATAAAAGAAGGAAATAATTAATGTAAAGTAAAAAAATATTGTAAATAATTATAACAAGAGAGACTTTGTTATAATGAGCAAATGCTTCACAAAGTCACAAAATTTATCTCAATTTTCCCTATTTACTCAAAGCAAAACGTGCCACTTCATCTATATTTTAATACTTTTGCTGAAATTAAGTTAAACATCTTGAACAAAATAGTCTTTCTGCAAGCTTCTTAATTGACTTTGCAGCTTCTTTAGAATAAAATAAGGAAGGGGTATTTTCCCCTTGAGTTTGTGGAATATAATTAGAAGAAAAATATGACATATAATGACAATAAATGACAATATGTAATGACAATACAAAAGCTTAAATTAATAAAACTAAAATTAATAAATAAATTGTAAGTGGATTTCTTAAATTACTTTTAAACAACTTTTTTTTTTTTTTTTTTTAATTGCAAATTTAGAATAAAAAAATTATGAAAATGTATGCAAAGTTATAATTAATATATATATTTTTTTTTTTTTTTTTTTTACAATATGAGATTTTAAACTTGGTTATAGCAAGAATGCAATTAAAATGGACAAATGCTTTGGTCATTTCATCTTTTTTATAACACAGTTCAATTATATTTTGTAAAAATTAAAATCATTTAAAAATATTAATACAAATTTGGTTGTTTTGTTGTTTTCAGGATACTATACTCATCTTTTGCATATGAGGACTAAATAGCCTGGTATATCCAGTTTAAATTGGAGAGTAATGTTATAAAACTATTGTAGTGGATAATATCTCTTTTATCCTTTTTATTATGTAAAATATAATGAATTTACAAATATAAACAAAATAATGCAATTTTCTCATAATATCAGTGTAAGGTTGCTGCTTAAAAATTGAAAGTGTTATTTTATTTTGTGAATCTGGAATGATAGCTTTCTGCATAACAGCATCTAACTATATGAATACTTATAATGAAACAACCAAATTTGATAAAAATATAAATTATTAAGCATGCAATTTATCTATGCTGCATATTAAGAATTCTGTTTGGTATTATTTAAAGTAAAAATTCATACAGAGCATTTTAAAGGCAAATAAGCCCTGGACCCTAACCATATTTGTATGGAACCTACCTCATTTCCTATGATTAAAGAAATCTTTGCACAATAATAAATTTCTAGCAATCGCTTAAACAACAAACAATGTTTACAAGTTGCAATTGTTAATAATGTAGGCAGTAATATATTTAAATTGTTCACTCTTTTAATTAATATAAAACTAACTGATTAAACCTTCTGTTCCTTATGCATAAAAAGTTTTTTTTTTTTTTTTTTTTTTTAAGCAAGATTAATTCAATAATTTACTTTTAAAGGTTTTCTTCAAAAACCTACATGATTTTTCTTTCAAATGAATCCAAGCATTCCCCAAAATAAATTTACTAAATTTTTCTTCATTCTCATCTTATAACTTAAATTTAGAATTTGAACACTTAATTTTTATCAATTTATAAAAAATCAGTAATAATGAAATCTGGTAAGTATTTTATATCACACAACTATAATAATTAAACAAATATTTAAATAAATAATTTAAGAAACACGGACATAATTTTTTTTTTTAATGTTATATAATTTGTACTTTTTTATGATAATTGCTTTTCTCCATACAACATTCAAAGTATTTAAAAGCAGAAAGCAACTTTTGCTGCAGCAAAAATATTATTAAAAAAATTTTAGCAGAGAAAAACAAAACTTACTCTTTACTGGGTGAAAATTTTGAGGATCCTGCATAACGCATGGTAGGAGTAATTAAAATAAGGCTATCTTCAGCATCCTTAGATTTTTCACCCCGATCAGCAACTTTGTGGCGAATTTTAAAACCTAACATACCTGAAAAGTAGTAAAAAAACACAGAAACTTACTTTTCAATGCACAAAATGAAATAAGACCTACAGCTGTTCTGACATAAAAGATATGGAATTATTATTGTGAGATATATTTATAAATATAGATTAATAATTGTGTGTTTTGGGACACAAATAAAAGGTCGGCGGGCCTCAGGTTGAATATGGCTGCATTGGACTATTCACTTAAAATGATTTTAAATAGACCACTTGCTCTTGAAAAGTTTTTTAAACTGACATTATATTTCAAATAAATTTTTAACAAATATACAACTTGAAATTAAATATAGTTCTACCTAAAAAATTATGTACCCTTAAATCTGATAATAATTTATATTTTACTTATATCTATATCAATAAAAGAAAGTTGTTTGTCTGCGTGTGTGCGTGTGTCTGTTTGTGCTCAATGGCTAGCAAAATCAAACGCAAGTAGAAGTCTGAAAATTTGGGTGCAGATAATCTAAGGCAGGTCCTGATGCACCTGAGGATCAGATTTTTAATTTTTTAAGACCCAAGAACCTTTTTATCCAATCTTTTTTGTTTTGGGGGGCCTTTCTCTATTTAGTAATTCTCCCATTTCTACATTCTAGTTAAGACCCTGGCCCCCTTGAAGTTTTTGTTCTTCTAAATTGTTAATAACTTGTCCCTTTTAATCCGATACTCTTCATTTTGAGGCCTTTTCTTCATTTAGTTGTTCCCCCATTTCTACATTCCAGTTAAAACCCTGGATACCGGTCTGGGGCCTTTTGAACATTTTGTGTGTCATACATTTTCCACCCTCCTTTCCTAATTGTGTCACCCTTTCAATGCATAATTTTAAAGTTGAGTCTTGTACTCCTCTCCAGGGCCACCACCCTCATATTATTATTGGAGCCCCAGTTCCCCTTTTAAAGCATTTTCCCCCATTTTGGGTGCATTTCTTTAAAATTTTATTCTAATGATTAATTTATACCCTATGCTTAATTCCGACTAATTGAAGATCTAAAGCGTTAAGTACTAGGACCTTCTAACATGTTTTCATCTTAGGTCCCTGCTCAAAACTAGCAGCTGGCTTCTTCTGGGCACCCTACTATAGCTTCCTTAAAAATCATCTGATTCACTACCTTTTTTTAAAACTAACTTCTTAGGTCCTCCAGCTACTACATGAACAACAAAAAATTTCTGAGACTGCAGCTAGCACCAATTTTGAATATTAATCTCCTTCTTGGGGTCCTCGTTGCAGCTTCTTTAAAAATTATCAGATTATCTGGCAATTTTCTTTAGCCTAGAGCTCTAGGCTACTCCAGCTACTTTATAAAGAACTACTAAAAATTTCCTTAGACACCAGATAAATACCACCTTTATTTACTTATTTTTTTAAACTGTTACATATTTTTTTTACACATTTTGCACCCATGATTTTACAAAGGAAAAAAAATAATAAAGTATTTTCATGGTTAATGTATGCAATAACTTTATAATTCTCAATACAATCTTCAGAATTATCTATTGGAGAAACAACCATAAATAAAACTGACATTTTCCCCCAAAGTATCATTGTGTAAATTATTCATTACAAAAAAAAAAAAAAAAAAAAAAAAAACTAAATAAAAAGAATGTCTAGCAATCAGAACTAACTTGGAGGTAGTAGTTTCCCATGTTCTAGAATAGGCCTCACTGAGCCAAATTCAGTGCCATGGAATGCAACATGCCATTTTTCATTGATGCCACCTTTTTCAGCTTTGGTTGTAGATCTGCAAAATTTTCATGAATAAATCATCTTTATATAGCAATAAATATAATTGAAATAATGATTATGAATGTGTGTACCAAAAGACTCACAATTTAAAAAAATTTATAATGTTTTAATTCAATTTTATTTATCAGACTTTCTTTAGATTAATTTTATTCTTATGAATACTTTTTGCTTTTCATCTTTTAAAAATACAATACTCTAAAAGGTAATTGAATTACTTTAACTTGGCTAGATAAAATATCTGATAAAAAAGTAAAATTTCAAACAACTATATAAAAATATGAATAGTCTATCAAAGGATCTAAATTTGACCAAACACTTAAAAAAAAATCATTTATTTATAGGGTCACACAAAAGAATTCAATTACATAATGATCTATATGAAAAAATCATTTGCAACATATTTTAATGATGTTACATTTTTTCAAACATAATGTATTTTAAATATGTTATGACCAAAGCCCTAAATCAGCCAGTTTGCAAAATTAATTTTCTTATCTGGTTTCTTTGTTCCAAGATATATTTACAAGCTAAGATTTTTGGAGTAAATATATATTTTTAGGAAGGAAAAAAAATAGCTATTGTGCATTTTGTTTATCCTGTTTCAGAAACCAGAAATAAATATAGAATAGATGTAAAACTATCCATATTAAATATTATACAAATACGAAGAATATATGCATTAAACCTTCCTTCCACGTGCACACCAGTGCCACCTACTAAACAACTTTGGATCAATACTTTGAATTTTGGCCAGAACTTTGGGCGTAGCATATACATAACTGACATAAGAGACATTACAAGATGCTTGCTATAAAATATAGAGTGTGTAGCATTTATTTTCCATTTACAGAGACATACAAAAGAATTCAGTTTCACTATTGTCTACGAGCTATAATTGCTGGAAGTGTGCTTTCAACTTTGGTTTGCATTTCAAATTAAATTTTTTTATACTATGTGGTGTATGAATTCCATAGATCATATACATAACTACACAAAAGAATTTAGGAGGATTACTATCTATGATTGTGAATTACTTAAGGGTGGTTTTTAAATGTTTAATGCACTTCCTACTTGAATTATATTTAGTACATTAAAAGATGCTTGTAGACTATAAATAAATTCATATACAGAGCTACATAAAGAACTGGATACATTTCTGTCTATGGATGATAATGAATGTGAGTTTTTAGTTGTGTTATACCTTTTTCAATTGAATTAAATTTTAGCTTAATATGTCATGTGTGTAAAAATTCATAAATGTATTGTTTAAAAAAAAAAAAAAAAACAGTACATTTTTGTCTATTGGCAAAAATATTAAAGGTGAATTTTTAACAGTGTTATAGTTTTCCTAACTGAGCTAAATTTTAGGATACTATGTAATATACGTAATGTAATATACCCTGTAAATGAAAACAAGTCTATAGATTATATACAGGGCAGCATAAGAACATTTAAGTACCATTCCAATTACGGACAGTAACTGCTGAAATTGGGTTTTCAAATGTACTATGCATTTTCCAAATTGTTTATTTAAAATATCTTGTTTCACCTTATTAAACGGCGAAGTTTCATTACAGTATTCTGGAAGCATTGCAACGTGTTTCATAATTTCTGATGCATGATTTTACTTTATTGTTTAAATAATATGGCAAATTTCCTTGCGATAAGAAGTTTTCACTTCCATTAATGTGTGTTGTACATATATGTATGTATAGTGCAAATAAATAAATAGGTCTACATACCTCAATGGAAACCGACACCAACCAAATGGCTGTGCAAACTCCTTAGGAGGATCTCCTTTTTTGAAGTAGGGTTCTTCACCTCTCAATTTATGGCATGTTTCACAAAAACAAGTCACATTCTCAAGCAAGAAATACGAATCTAAAAGGTTAATGGATATAGAATTGTTTATTATCGTACTGACTGCATAAAAAAATAAAATAACTTTGATTAAAAAAAGAGATGCCTGCAAATAATAAATGCACAGAATTTTATAAAGGTAAAATTAATATGTGTATATTATTTTTATAAGTACAATAAATAAAGCTAATTAAAATAAATAATTAGAGATGCCAACATTTAGTCATTCACAATAATTGGCTGTTCCACTTCTATTTAATAACTATAAAATGTAGGATATGATTTTGTAATGGGAAAGCAGAAAAAAAAATACTCACCCATCAGACCTAATACTGTCTTAATAGTTGAGCAAAGTTTCTGGTGATCACAATTACGAGGAAGAAGTTGACTAGAACACACAGGTTTAATTATTTTTTCACCTGTAAAACGAATGATGAAACGAGAATTAATCAACACCAGCATGAAAAAGCGTTAAATGAGTCTAATAAGCTCTTGAAAAATCCATTACCAATATATTCAACATCAGCCTTTTCCTTGTCATCTTTCTCAATTTCATCTTCAGAAGAATAGGCTTCTGAGGTAATGGTAACCTAGAACATACATTAAAAATAAGCAAAATTCTTTTCTGGTATTTTTAAGTTGAGGATTAATTAAACAGGATACAGTAGACTCCCTCAAATCTGCCACCCTAAAATCCACACATAATTGCAGATGTAAACAATGAAACTTACAGTTAAGATGTAGGGGAAAATTCAAGATTTTTAAAATTATTATATCATTCCATGCACATCTTAATATGTAATTCTTGTTAATATGGCTGAACACATGTTCAAATGTCACGTCTACAATGTGACAGAAGTATAACTGTATTTCAGAAAAAATTCAAGACAGCGCTGATCTCAGTGGTGATCGTGATCTTTTTACCAAATCCATTTTTGTATTAATCAAGAATTCTAGGATTTTAAGTTTGGCTAATCATGAAATAAAACTTTTTATTTTATGACTTTTATGTAAGTTATTAGTATACCTTTATGAGGCAAGTTTCATTGAATAATTTAAAAAAAAATTATCTCATCATTATTCTGCCTATTTAGTTATGCATTATTGTTTACCTGACCTTTAAAATTTTAATCATGTTTTAAATTTTCTTAATTTTTATTACTTTATTTAATTATTTTAATATTTTACTTTATTGTAAGCATTCATTATAATTTACAGCGCATTATTACATTCAAATTACTGTTTATAAAATTTAAACAAAACAGTGACCAGAAATCCGCAAAATTCTTAAATCTGCACAACAACTGGTTTCAAGCTATGCGGATTAGAGAGAGTCTACTGTATATATTTTTAAAAATTTCAATGAGTTTTTATCTTATGAAATTGAATTTGCAATGAACCCTTAAGTTTTTTTTTATCAATATCCTTCTGAAATTTTAACTTAATTTTAATACATTCTTACTACAACGTATTTTATTTATTTGTAGCAGTCTATGTAGATTTTTTTTTTTTCTATTAGATCCCATTTTGTGAAAAGAAAGTTATTTTTGTGAAATGTATTATATTTTTTTGTAAAATATAACATTTTGTATTGAAAGATCAAATCAAATTACTCAAATTTGAACCAAGCATTTATCAATTATTATATTTTTAAGTCTTCTTGCTAAAGTTTTCCTATCTGGTGAACTTGTTTTGTTTGCAAATTTCATATTTCCAACAAAACAAATATAATTAATGAAGAGTTTGCTTTTATGGAATGAAATTTTGTGAAAGGACTCTTATTGATTCCAATGTTTGCCTGGATTTACTAAATGCAAAATGCATCTTGTTGGGTAGATATTTCATGAAAAAATTATTTTTACTAAGCTGCCAGTTTCAATAATGAATCAATAATGATTGCTGATTTGTAATCAAACTTGATGCATTGATTTCATGGGAGCTAGTGTAATAAGAAAGGTACTAAAATTATCAAATATTGAAGAGGATCTTTTTGCTGCTAAAAATTAGTAAAATCACGACTACAATTTTGGGAGCAATTAATTAAGACCTTTTTCAAGTAACACAGAAAAAGGTGAAATCCAATCTATCAATCTATTTTTTAATGGTTCAAAAGCAAGGGCAGAGCAGTTACCAATGCTGTGGTAACTGCTACTTGTTACATCTGAAGAAAGGAGCTGCTAGTTAATTGCTCCTAAAACTATTATTAGGGTTTTACTAATTTTCCACAGGAAAAAGAAGATTCTCTTCAATATTTGTATTTATTTTCTTCAGTGTATTTGCAAAAACTAAAAATACATTTACCAAAATTATGTATGATTTTTTTCTTTTTAAGCGTGAATGACTCAGTATATCTATTTGCATAATAAAAATGCATTTACACAATAATATCTACTAACCTGTTTACACTGCCCATACACATCTACTATAGCATAAGCAGGATGAGGTACATCCTCTGCTGCAATTCCCTGGTCCACACCATTTACAAACAGATGGAGATTTCTGTCTTGGTCTAATTGTATGCCTATTTTATGCTTGTTCTTTAATGTTTCTAAGTTTGGACCATATTTACTTTTCACCTGAAATGAACATACATTAATCATCAATTCAAAATGATGACAATAGAAAGTTTAAAAGAAAAAAACTTGCACAGTTATATATTTTAACTAACAAATTATATTATTACTGTTTTGTATCTCAATTACACCTCATTTTAATAAATAAATAAAATATGTCTGTTTTAGCTGAGATAAGATTTGAAAATTGGCAATGTATGTGAAAAACTAAATATGGGAATTATCACCATCCTTTTAGTGTTACAATTTTTCACACATATTGGTATGAGTAATAAACTTATGTTAAATTATTTATCATTTTAGGATTATTGCACTTTTAAAGAGTTTTAGATTAAGTTGATATTGAAATTTGGGCCGGCAAATTTTAGCAGAAGGAATAGCACACAACCCCAACATTACACAGCCTTGCCAATAAAACTCAATTTCTTTATGAATTTTCTTACATTTTTTGTTTTACTTATAACTATATACTGCATATTGAATACTTATCATAATAAGTTCATAAAAATGCAACAAATTTCAGAAACTTCCAGCACTGTGCAATAGACAATAACAAGAAGAAAAAACATGTTTCACAACAGACAAAACAGGAAAATGTTTTTTTTTAAAAAAAGCTAATAACATTATTTTGCACCTAAATATCAACTATGACTTAAAAAAAAAAAAAAAAAAAAATCTAGAATACATGAGATGTAACAAGAAGAAAATAAAGCTTTCTGACAATAAGAACCTCATGCTATAAATAAAAAAAAAATCCCACTATGCAAAAAAAAAAAAAAAAAAAAAAAAAAGTGTTGCCAATATAAGACACAGACAAAACTAAGAAGCAGTTAATCTGTAGATTAGAAAATAATATTTTTCACTTTCTCACTTCAGCTTTTTTTTCAAAACAAATCCTTTTTCTTCACTAGCTTTTCCCTCCCATGCCCAAAAGCTGCAAACATGAATGTTTCCATACATTATCCATGTTTTTCTATTTTATAATCACATGCTGATGTAATTTATCAAAGAGGCTTGAAGCTAGTATGAAAAAATGGCTTGAATTTATACATGATGTTTTAACCATGGCTAATTATGCAGTTTAATTTTTTTCTTCTTGAACTTTAACTTCATGTATTCAGCAAATACAGCATAAAACTATTTGTGAATATTTTGAACACATTTTCCCCTTGCAACTATGATATGAACATAGATAAGAATTTCTTGCACTATGGCATATGGCCATGGGTATCAATGATGATTATGTAAAAAAAAATTACAGAAAATGCATTTGGCTATATAGTATGACATTTTCTTTTCTTTTTTATAGATTTTCAGTAAATGAAAAACTATGTGGCATTACTTTTTGAGCAAAGTTGGCATACACACAAAGTTTAGCTAGTATTGTATTGTATTGTATTTCCTTGCCAATTAATTAATGTAATGGTTGCATAAATGTAATGCCTATAAAAATATTTGTAGAAAAAATTTAAAGCATCTACTTCATGATGCAAGCATTACATAGATCAATCAGCTTCTAACTGCAAAGACTAAAAATAATTTTCCCAAACACACTCTTAGTTTAAAAGAAGCAATGCCCAACTTTTTTTTATTTTATCTTATTTATTTATTTGGAAAGCTTGGCTTTGTCCTTATATCTTTACTAACACAAAGTTTCATAACTTATAATTGCCAAATATAAGATTAGCCAAGATAGATTTTTGTGTATTTACTTACTAAAGAGGAAAGCAGACCTCATTAGTAAATTCCAGTTTAATTATCCAAAGTTATTATTCCTATAACTGCAAGTGATGTAGAAATAATGTTTCATTTATTTTCCATAAGCTTGCACACAATAATACTATTATGTAATTTTAGATATATCTTCATTAAATAGTGCTTATTACAAAAGAAAAAAAAAAGGGTTGGTTTATTAGATTGAAATGTTAGGCAAGATCTGCTCTTTTTACTTAGAGCTCATCTATATGACAACTCTTAAATTTTCCATAAGTAAAATTAATTAATGAAAATATTTTCAGGCAATTTTATACAAAACAACAGAAAATCTGCATCTGCTTGCAATTGCAGTGTTTCTTTCTTTCTTTTCTTTTCTTTTCCTTAAACTAAATTTAAGGGGGAAAATACAATGCATAAGCATAGATATTATATGGACATTTACAGAATTTCAGAAAGCATTTCACATAGCTTAAAGTATTCAACTCATAAAAAAAAAAGACATTAGCCATACAATTAAACACACACTCAAATGATGTCTTCCCATAAAAAATTCCATAAGATTAAATTCTAGACAAAGTTTTGGAAATCACTTCAGTACATACCTTAATACCATTGTAAAATACAGAGTCGCCTGATATTACCCAAGTTCCCTTTCTAATGGATAAAGCTGAAATGGGTAAACAAGCCTGATCAGGACTCTGTGAGGTAACACCTATTTGTAAAAATCCAGACCATTCTGTATGAAGATTATCTATTTGAATCTAAAGGGATAATAAAAAGAGTATAATTAATTCTCATTTCATTCATGCATGTGCGCATACACACACACACACACACACACCAAGAAATGCAAAGAAAGTTTTTAAAGTAGCAAAAATTCAACTATTTTAACAAGGATCTTTATCAATATATATATACATATTTAAGGATCATGTTACTTTGGTACTTGTTTACTTTCATGTCTACCATTTATGATAAACAAAAACTGCTGACAAACAATGTCACATGACAACCATAATGCATAAATAAATGTGATGTTATGTTTATATCATATGGCATTACTAACACATTTATGCATTATACTCAACAACTTAATATGTGACTTTGTATCTATATATGGATAAAGAGGAATGATTAACCCATTTTATTTACTTTTATCCCATCATAAATTTTTAACTACAAGAGAAAAAAAATTACAAACAGATTATGATGTACTTTCTAATATACACCAATTACATTGCATGTACATTTAATTAACATTTGTTTTGGTTCAATTCACTATGCTGAAAAGTGATGCACATGTTACAAGTCAAACAAATTTCAATTACAGAATTAGTTAACAATCTACTCAAATAATGTATTTAAAAAAATCATGAAAATAGACTCAAAAACATACAATGATTTTAAAAATAGTACTAGCCTGTGAATTAAAAATGTCTGTTTATTGCTTCATCCAAATAATTTTTTTTTTTATGCAACTAAGATGATCTAAATCTAAAAACTACATTATTTTTTCATTATTTGTAAGGGGTTTTAGCAAAATCACAATAAAAAAGTGCACAATGATGCAAAATTTATTATGTACATTAAGTACATATAATTTTTAAAATAACCAATAAACTCATAATTCATCAAGGATTCAAACATCAAGGATCAATTTCTAAGCTATATAATACTGTATTGTTTAAGATGATTCCCATTCTCATGGTTCTCTAACAAAAAAAGGTACTTCTGCATTATCCTGTCAACCAATTTCCATTTTAAAAAAAAAACTATTGCCAAACTATAGGATTTAATGTAAAAGATGCATGATCATGACATCACATTCACTTGATGCCAAATTCGTTACACATTTTTGATTTTTGGTCAACGTCCATGTGGTCCTGAATACGTAAGATTGTCAGGAAGGTACTGTGATAAAGATATATCACAGTTTTATCTTTTTTAAGTATTTTATTTTTCAGCTCAACGTATTTCTGTATTTTTATAGCCTTTCCAGTTTAATTTGCCATTCCTTAAAAGCTATTTATCGGCAGTCGCGCACCTTGTACGTTGCTTTTTTTGGCAAGGCCGTCTCTCCCCTCATTGTGCTTTGCGTTCGTTGAATCGGCGATGTTGTTTTCTCTGCGAGGCTTCTTCGCGCTTTGAGTTAGTTTCAATTGGCGATGAGCTGTGACGTCATTGTCATTCAGCGGCTCTCACCCCGCTCCTGTGTTGTGCGCATGCGTCACCGCCGCTCTTGTTCGATATGTTTTCTGGAGCTGTTTTGTTTTGGCGCTGCGGCCGAAAGGGGCGTGTCTTTCAAATACAAATTAGAATCGTTCTTTTAATTATTAAATGTTAATTAGTTTCTGATTTGCTCTTTTAATTTTCACGTAATTCCTAGTCATCAAATTAGTTTAAATTAATCTTGCTCTCACATTTGTGCACCCCTGTTATGGGTATTTATACTAATGTTGCGCATTTTTCCAACAGAATTTTAATAAAAATGATGCTGTAAATTTATGATAAGTGTCGTATGGTCTGGAGGCCCTCTGGCCTGTGCCAGCGCTCGTATCCTAGAATCACCATGCGCTGATTCTTTGGAGATCAATTTCGCGTTTTCAGTTTTTAATTATTCTATAAAAATGCTGTTGTAAATTTTAAGTTTAATATTTTAAAAGTTTTAAATCAACTGGTAATTTAATTCTGCATTAATTCTACATCCCTTATTGGATTCTGCCAGAAGAAATATTTTAAAGATTCTTCGAATTTTACAAAATTTGAGCCAGTACTTTTAAAGACTTGATGTGCAGCTTTCATCTCATCCTTCCTACTTTTTCAAGAAAATGTAATAAACATTATTGGATCCTAACCTAAACGAGTTCTTATTTCAAGTAGTATGAGTCTCTTATTTTTCAACAAAGAACAAGTAAGAATATTTAATTTATTTTACATTTTTGATTCTCTTCTCAAAGAATATTGACCTAAAGAACAGATGCACAAATTGTGCAGGGTTAATTTGCGTATTTAAATCACAACTGCAATATTTAAAAGTTTGCTATACGATCTATTCTTTATTCTTCCATCCATTAAGATAATAATATTATAACGGCACTTAAAACAATATTTTCAACGTCACAGGTACCTCGCTGAAAATTTAAAAAGTACTAGGCAAGACTTTCATCCAAAAAATTGTGGGATAAAGCTGTTAGCACTAAAATTCTTTGTTTATGATTTGTAATCTGCTGTTATATTTAAATTTTCTGGGAGATATAATAAATGCCAATAATAATGGAAGTTTCATCAATTTCTTCAATCTTTTTATAATTTCTCTTATTTTTCCGAAATGTCTCTCTAGAATAGCGCTTCCCAACCTTTTTTCTTCCCCGTACCCCTTGCTTAGGCTTTTCAGTTTGGCGTACCCCCATTTATCATAACCACCCATCTACTCCTCTCCTCCCCCATGTGTTGTTAAAAATCTTCATTTCCTGTGAATGCGAAATCCATATTTCAAGAATTATTCATTATTATATTTTCTATTCATTAAGGGACCACTGATGTTTTCAGTATTATTTAAAGTATTATAAAGTATTATTATTCAGTATTTTTCAGTTATGAGAACATGCCTATTAACAGCTGCACTTAAGTTTTCTTGCAATTCTAAATAATCAAATTGTTTCGAAGAACTTGCAGTTCCCGAATCATCAGGTTGAATTTCAATCACAGTTGCAATACTCATTAAAAGGAAGGAAGCTTTCCAATTAGTACATGTTAGTGATATAACTCCGGCTATTCGAAAATGAAAATAATTTCAACATGTTTTAAAATAAAACATTAAAACCAGAAGCTCGGGCGTAATTTAGGCATTTTGCAATTATTATTAGAAACGGGAATAAATAAAGCGTGGGAAAAGAACACTGTAAAATGATCTATGGTAGTTTTAGCAAAGATTGGGAAAATATATAAGTACTCATGCAATATGATCAGCAGTAGGCGGAGCTAGTGACATAGAATTATCAATGAGTTATTAAGTCTAGTGGGCTTTTAACCTCATTTGGAGTGTTACATATTGGAGTAACACATGAGACTAACTTGGTAATCCAAAACTATCAACTTTCTTTATGTGTTTTCAGTTAAATCATTTTTGTGATTTACGCCATTACCGATATGATTTTCACGTACCCCCAGCAGACTCACCACATACCCCAAGTTGGGAACTGCTGCTCTAGAAGGTTAGACGTACAAACTTCTCAGAGATAATTATTTCAATCAATCACAGTACTCTGGCTTTCATCCAACTGTTTTTTCCACAGTTCATTGATGTTAATTCATTTGATCAGCTATAAATAAACCTTAATGCAGTTACAAATGTGATTTTGCAACCATCATACCATGTTTCTTTTCTAACAGATATTTGCTATTCGCTTGTCACAGTTACATTACATCGTCATTGTTTATCCGTTTGCATATAGTCTCATATCATGACCATTAATGAATGCTTTTTTATGACAAAATCCCATAATCTTGAAAATAGCTGTTCGCATCAAGTTCTGTAGAAGGAAGATCCCAGATCTTTATCATTTTTTTTTAAAATGCAAGAAAAAACAGTTAAATAGCAGCTGCTAATACCCTTCATCAGAAAAACTAAACTGATTTATCTACAAAATAAATAAAAGTAGAATATGAGCAATCAATATTTAAAATCAAACATGACGTAATGCCTATATATTATTGGCGTGTTAAATCCTATAGTTTGCCGATAGTTTTTTCTATTGAAAGTGGTCGATGGGATAATGGAGAAGTATCCCAAAAAAGCTTAGGTCTCCTCAATTATTTTTAAGTATATAGAACTTCCTACAGAAAATAATCTAGTTACATCCACAACATTAGATGAGAGTACTGAAATAATTAACTCATTAGATACTTAATTTCATGAAAAAAAAAAAAAGAATTACTTGAAAAAGTTCTTCACACTTCAAAGCTTTACATGACATTACAACTCCTTGGTTATAACTAGCTATTCGAGAGGCAGTAAAGTTTTCATTTGTCAGTTGAATATTACGACCATGATTTTCATGGAATGCCATAACAGAGCTGTCATCTACAGGGAGAGGTGTTATCTAAAATGGAAATAAAATTTTAAATATTTTCTTACATGCAAAGATTCTAGTTTGAAACAAACAAATAAATAGTCCATGTATCAAATGAAATTAACATTTTTATTATGTTCTTCATAAAAAAAAAATCTATTTAAAAAATATACATATAGTTAGTAAGAATAAGCTTGTTAAATTTGTTATATTAACTAATCAAATACAAATGCATGAAATTGAACAAAGTAGTTACTAGTGAACTTATGATATTATAATAAAGATAAAATAGTCATGTTATGATGTTATACAAAAATAAAAGTATAATATATTTTTAGAAGTCGAACCCAATTCATTCACAAAAGAATGAATCAAAGAGTGTTATTTAAATGCTATATATGCAGTATTACTGTTTTTCAATGTTTTAACTAATTTATAATAGTTTCTGTGACTTATAGACAATATTACAAGACAAAATGTATTATTTCTATGCCATATTTTAAAAACAGGGCAATTGGAAAATACCTGTATCATATTTTACAATGGAGTGTCAGTTGAGAAAGGCAAATCATAAAAAAAAAAAAAAAAAAAAAAAAAAACATTATCATACCATAAAATAAAAAAAAAGATTCTTATCTATTGAGTTAAGATAAATCACAAGAACATGAAAAGCAATACCTTATTAAATAGTAAAGTCATTAGCATGACATGCCATAACAAGAGAACAGTACACAATTAATGTTAAACCTCAAAATAAATAACGTGTTGTCTTACAACACTTATGAGTTATGTTACAAATAGAAAAAGATTGCATTATATCACATTCTTATATTTAAAAAATATACGCATTACAGATTTATATAATAAAAAAAACTGAGGGATATAAACATAGCTTTTTATTATCTTTTCCCTTACAACTATAACTTTCAATCTAAAAAATACTTTTAGTAGTTAATAGTTAATTAGGCTTGATATAAAGTGTTTCAAAAAAGTTTTAATTAAAACTATAATCAAATAAAGTTAAAAATAATACATTGTATACATAATTTACATTCTGTATACATAGATTTTTAACAGTTTATTAATATAACTATTCAAATATAACTATATCCATATTTCTAAGACTTGTATTAGATATATTAACATATTCATAGCTTTAATATTTCTTAAAGTTTCTTCTACAATTTTTCTTTCAATATGGAATATTTTCAGATTTTTATCAACAAACATTTATTTTTGCTTGAAAAGTAATTAAAACTAAAAATTGTAGATATTCTTATAGTTTTTTTTAAATTATTTTTTTAAACTAATATAGTATTAGAACTTACTGTTTCACACTTTGTTTCCACAACTTTGGCATCTGGATTTGCAACAGGTGGGTTAGCACCTAGGTTAAGCATGATGCTTTCAACACCTCCATAAACATCAGCTATTACTCTTAATTTCTAGACAGAAAGAAAATAAAAATGAATTTATAAATAAAGATGGATTAAATAGGGCTGAATACACAGTTTTAAATATTTAAAAACGATTTTAATATTTATAATGTTGAAAACCCAAGGTATTTTAATGTACTGATGCTTATACCACAAATTTTTTATTGATCTAATGAACAGTGATTTTTCTGAATAGCTAAATATTTGGCCAAATTTTAGGTTAATGATATAATGTTTAACCTTGTTTTTAATAGTACATATGGTTTAAAATTTCTTTTCCAAATTTTAAAAGAGAAATAAACACAAATTAAAAATTATATCTTATTATTCGTGTGTTTTAATAATTTGAACAGCTTGATGTATTTTTTGTAATATTTCAAACACCTTGATACAATTAATAAAATACCACGACTTTTATTAAACCCAAACTACTAATAGCATAATTTTATCTGAATTCATATATATATATATATATATATTTCAGCTAAGAGAAGAACTAATTTACCATTGTTAAATTTACTTTTTAAATTTATTATTTTTCATTTTAAAAAATGTATTTCAATACAAAAAATTAAAAATTTGTATTTTATCCTTTCCCACTTAGACATATCAAATTGATTTTCTGTAAATTAGGAAGATAAGTTAATATTTTTTACTTCTACTAGCAACAGATCTCACTATCTTAAACCCAAATTGCATCAAGCTTTAAAAAAAAAAGCCCTTATAACACAGAAATACAAATTTTTGAATCCTTTTCCAAATGACAAAATAATAAAGTTAGGGTTTTCTAATAACATAAAACAGAATAAACCGATAACAGGTTCTTTTGAAGATTTTTCTTTAAATTAAAAAGTTAAAAATTCACCAAGCATCAAAGATCTGGATACTATACATTCCAAACTTTACACTCCCCAGTTCTATTTTGCCAAATGGTATTATATGATAAATTTTATTTTAACTATTTAAAAGTATCAGTATGCAATAAAATAAATTATAAATAATCAGATGTCCCTCTCAAAAAATAAAGATTATGGATGATTCAATCATCCATATAGGCTATTATATAGATAAATATATATAAAAAACAATTCAAGTAATGCAATTCTGCAATTTAAAGTACCTTAGGCATATTAACGGCAGCCATTCCCAAATCTGCTCCATTGATAAAAAAATGAAGACTGTCATCATTCGATATTTTTACACTTATCTTGTCTCCTGCCTGAAAAAAAAGAAAATTCAAAATACAACGTGAAGTACACACATCTTAATTTGATTCAAATCAATCATTTTCATAGTTAATTGTATTAAAATAGCTAAAAACTAAAACATCTTTTATATAATCTCAACAAGTTTATGTTCTTTTTTAAACACCATAAAGATTAAAATTCACTTTTGTACTTTGAAATTAAAACTATTTTAAAAAGAATATGAAAAGAAGAATATTCTTAATTCAGATAAGATATATTTGGGAATGTATTTATGCTTTCCTTGTGCATGGGAGAACTAATTCGGATTATGTTATATTATTTTAATCTTACTTTATTGATTAGTAGTTGACTTGACAGGCATTGCCTGGGCCCATGATAACCTTAAATACAACTAAAATCAGTGTTAAATGATTTTATATTTTTAAATGAACCTAATGTTGGAGGTCCCACTACCTTCATCAAGTTATGCATGCCCTGGTTTATTTTGATTTTATATTTTTAAATGAAAATATTTCCAAATGAACCTAGAGTTGGGACCCCACTGCTTTTAGCATCGTACAATGGGGAAGTTGCGTATGCTCCGGTCTGTTTTTGCAAATGAACTTTGAATTTGTATGATTTTATATTTATTAAATGAAAATCTTTCCAAACAAACTAAGGGGCCTCCCTTATAGTGATTACAATTTCTTTTCATTAAACTTTCAAATTCTGTCCAAAAGTTCCTGAGGATTCCTAAATAATATAAGACGCACACTAGCCCCTCACTCTTTTAAAACACGAAATGATTTCTAGTGTATTGACATACTGTGTTTAAAATATAGGTTTCCCCAGACATGCACAGAAACAAAACCCCCTCCAAAAATAATCTGAAGCACAATTCTCTTCAAACAGAAAATTATATATTCAAAGGCACTGAATAAAACAAATGTATATATGATATCATTTCATGGATTCATCAGATATATATATATATATATATACAGTGGAGCACCGCTTATACGTTTCTCGTTTATACGTTTTTATCATTTATACGTTTTTTTTAATGGTCCCGGCAAAATCCAATGGATATTAACGTTAAATAATTTCATTTATACGTTTTTCCTTAAATCGCTAATTTCATTTATACGTTTTTTTCAACAAGTGAAGAAGAGCCAAAATGCACATTTCAACCTCAGATTTTTAACTCCCGATTGTCCAGTTTTACAAAAAGCAGGTGACCTTGACCAATAGCTGCCTAATTGAACAAAAGCCGTATCCCTAAGAAATGTGAATATCCCACTTTCTATAGATAAGGGTTATTGTTGTGCTGTCACCAGGCCCCAGTAGGGCAAATTCTTTTCCTTTTAGCTTCAGTATCTGGATTTGTATCGTGTTCACTAGCGGTTCACAATGACTTTGCGTAATAGAAAATCTCTGTCGTTGAAGGAAAAATTGTGCATTTTAAAAAAAGTGGATGAAAACCAACATTTAAAAAGAGTGGATGTAGCCAAAGAATTAGGTTTACCAGTTTCAACATTAAACATGCTAATCTATAAGCATAAGATCATCGAGGAAAGCCATCATCAAAGTGGATGTAGTACTTCAAAAAAACTTCCGAGTCCAAAGCGGAAAATTCACTGATGTTGAAAAATTGCTTTTACAGTGGTTTAATCAGTGTCGTAGTGCAAAAATTCCCATCAGCGGTCCTTTGCTTATGGAGAAAGCACGAGAAATTTTGAAGAAGCTTAATGTGGAATGCGGTGCATCATTTTCTTCAGGATGGCTTCACAAATTTAAATTAAGACATGGCATAACATGCAAAACTGTAAGAGGAGAGTCTGGAGATGTTGACTGCGAAACAGTGGATGATTGGATTAAAAACCAATTGCCAGATCTGATAAAAGGATATGAACAAAAAGACATTTTCAATGCGGATGAAACCGGTTTGTTTTATAACCTTCTGCCATCTAAAACTCTTGCAATCAAATCGGATACCTGTCATGGTGGAAAAAGAGTAAAGTGCGATTAACAGTGTTGTTGTGTGCCAATGCAGATGGATAAGAAAAATTGCCTCCTTTGATTATTGGCAAATCAAAAAAGCCCCGCTGCTTCAAAAATGTGAAAACATTACCATCAATGTACCTGGCCAATAAAAAATCTTGGATGACAATGTCTTTCTTTATCGATTGGTTAAAAGAATTAGATGATACAATGCGAAAGCAGAAGCGGCGAATCATTTTATTCATTGATCAGTGTCCAGCTCATCCACCTGATATGGATTTTCTAAAAAACATAACTGTCAAATTCTTCCCTGCAAATTGCAGCCACTGGATTTAGGGGTCATAAAATCTCTAAAACAACATTATCGAAAACTTTTTGTGAAAACAGCTATCACCAGTTTAGACCACGGTGACTTCGAACATGTGAACATTAACATCTTACAAGCTATGAATTTCGTAATGATGGCTTGGCAAAATGTTTTACCCAAAACAATAAATAACTGCTTCGCCCTTGGCGGATTTTTAACTCCAGTGGATGTCAATCCTTTTGTCAACGCCGAACCTGATCATTTTGTTTTACATAAAAAAACTGGTCATAAGAAAACTGGTCAAATTTAAGTGATCTTACTACATTTGAAGATTTTGTGCAGTGTGATTCGGAACTTGCAACATGTTCTCTTCTAACAATCGATGAAATGATCCCAAATGAGGAAACTAGCAGTGAAGAAGAGGATAACTGCACTGAAAAGCCACTGCCAAGTTTTCAACAAGCTTTGGCGGGTTTTAACATCATGCAAGAATACCTCATTAGCAGTGATTTGAATGATAATGTTAAGATGGCACTTTCAACTGTGAACAATGAACTTTTTTCTGTCTATTCCAAAAATTCCGTACAACCTAAAATAACAAAATATTTTGTACATGGTGAATGAATATGAATAGTTGTAAGTTGTAAATTATATCCGGAATAAGAAGTTTAGTATTACATATCTCTTGTATTTCATGTATTTTATCTCTGATTTTTTTATTGTTTGTACTTTTGTGAATTTCGTTTATACGTTTTTTTTCTTGGTCCCTTGAAAAACGTATAAACGGTGCTTCACTGTATATATATATCTGATGAATCCATGAAATGACTTCAAGAATATAATTTTTTTGAAATAGTAAATACTAATATTTTTTTAAATCACAGCTAAACTTATAATCAGAAAAATTTGGAGAATAAGTAGGTATTTTATTTATTTACTTATTTTTTGCTGAAAAAAAGGAGACGGCAATTTAAAACTGGAGGGAAAAAAAAAAAGAAAGTATGGCAAAATTTTTTATGCTTTTCTTTTTCTTGCAAATATATGGGGGACTTGGCAATCTTGATTTTGAAATGCAGAAAAAAAACCCCAAATGTCTTTTGCCTACATAAAGATCCGTGAAAGTCCAGAGATCCTTGGGCATAGTCGGCAAACATTGTAATGTTCATTATGGTTTTTAATTAATATATTGGCTAATTATCAAAAATTCGAAAAACTGGCTCAGAGATGCATAATTTTAAACATTACATACAGGTTTGTAAATCTTGTAGCTGTGTATGCAGTAGTCTCTTCAGAACACAGCACACACACAAACTTCTATCCTCATTATTATAGATAATCTAAGGTAGTTCCATTTTTTTTTCTTTTATAAGCAGGTTAGCGGTTTCAAAAGTTTATTACAAAACTCCCCAAAAGCTAAAAGTGGAGATATTGATTGATTGATAGATAAATAAGTTTACTCATACAGCTCCTTTCTTTTCATTTATTTTTGCTCATAAAAGAGTGGACATTGTAAGTAGTCTAATATATATAGTATCCTATTCTGAGAATGGGTTTCAAAGGTATATTATGAAATTTTCTTGATTTATTTTTAATTTGATTGTTTTAAAGGGACAGTACACCTTTAAAATGGTCAACAAATCAATTTTTAGATTTTTGCATCTTTTTTTGCATCTTAATTTTATTCTGAATAACTTGATACCAATCTTTTAGTTGTGCGATAATTATTTACTAAGATATTATGGAAAATATACACACCACTCCTTCATTTCAGATTTAAATTCCCTGTGAAAACTTTTTATATTTTTTAAATACAATTAAAACTTTAAATGGCTTTTTCTCAAAATAACTTTTTTACTCTTGTGCACATTATATCTTCAAAACCGTTTAAAGTATAGCTTCAAAATTTTTACCATACCTTAATATTGACATAATCATGAAAATGAACTAGAATGGTGAAGCTGTGTTTAGTATGAAAAAAATTATGAGGTTGAATGTATGTAAAAATTAGTGGTTTTTCAAAATTTTCTAATTAAAAGTTAATTACTCTTTATCTACTTAACCATTTAAAAGTTTTAGTTTAAATTATAGTCCCGAGTATTATGTTTAATTCGAGATAACGTTTATGCAAATTACAAGAAATTTGCATGAGTTATCGTGCATGCAGTGAAATGTTACCAAATTAAAAATTTTAATTATCACTTTCAAATCCACCCCCTGAATTTTTAAACATGTTCAACATTACCTAAATACACTCTGAAATTTTGGTGTTTCTAGAGTCATTACCTTTTTTTTTTTTTTTTAAATGTCAAACTCATGTTCTGCGACAATTAAAGGTGTACTATCCCTTAAACATTTTAATTTAAAATATATTTTAATAAAAACAAATACTTATAAAAAAATTTCAGCATAGTTTTGGAACTTACAATGCGAAAATTTAGAGAAAGATAGGGAAAAAAAGATTTATAAGTTGTTGCCAGCAGATTAAATTAGCAATATGAAAAGATCAATAGCTAAACCAATAAATGACCAACACCTTACAACTACAGTTAAACACATATTAAAATATTTAAGCACTAAGTTTTATTATAAATTTTTATCATTAATAAGTAATTTTTATCACTGATCTGTACTGGCTAAGATACTTAATAGCATTTTAAAGTTTTTATTTCCAATACAGCAGGTGAACAGACATTATCCTTACGCCGTACAGAGATCATGAAAAAACAGAAATATAAGTAAAAAGATAACACCAAACACAGGAACAAAGTAAAGGGTAATTAACATGAGAACCACATAAAATCAAGAAGCATTTTAAAGTTATTCATGACAATTGTTTGCAACATGAACAATTTGAAAATAAATTTCTGCTTATAATCAATCAAACTAAGAAATTAAATAAATGAGACATGCATGGACTGATGAAACACATTTTCAGTAATAAACATTTAAGTGCAGAAATCTGATTATTTACACATACATGAATTCAAATGTCTTTGGGATTATATCATTTGAAATGTTATATACTTTATTTTAAAAAACCCATGATATTAATAATTATCTATACTAATAAAAGAAAGTTTCGCTCTATGTGTGTGTGTGTGTGTCTGTGTGTCTGTTGGCGATGGCTAGGAAAATCTAGCCCACCTAGAAGGCTGCAAATTTAGATTTAGGTAGTCCAAACCCTCTCCTGGTGCACCATTACATCAGAATTTTAATATTTCGAAAATTAAAGTAGTTATCAATTAAAAACTGATCAAAGATCACAAATAAAAAAGTCATTATTCTGAATCTAGCTGGCGCATGTGCAGAAACCAATTTCCGTATCTTCCGGAACAGAAGAAAGAAAGCAGAAGACATTCCGTTTTTTTAAAAAGTATTTCTAAATTTGCCATGGACAAACGGCTAAAAATACAGAAAAACTGTCTACATATTCTAAAAGAATATACTTTTACGTCTCAAACAATCTGGTTGGTTTGAAAAAATTTTACATTTAACCCTTTCAAAAAAAATAATCAAAAAGCATTGAATTCATGTTTTTTATTTTCTCCCATTTTCTGAGCCTTGCATCTACCGGAATACAAAAGATACAGAAAAACGAAGGTCACCAAATTAAAGAACTGTCTTTGTCCTTTTCAAAGCCACCTTTGGTTTTAAAAATGCAAAAATTAACCCTTCGGAAAAGTATATTTTCTGTATGCCGTTTTGCGATTTTGGCAATTTTTAAAAATTCGCATCGGTGATTCAGAGACAGGTACGGAAAACTAAAAATACCAGACAATATCTACATTTATTCCTTTTTCGACATCTGTATTTGTTTTTGAAAAATACGAATATTAACCCTTCAAAAAAAATTCGTGCGCAGGACTAAAATAATATCAGCTTTCTAAAATAATCAAACAAAAAGCAAACACACCTAAAGACATCTACGTTCTATCGGGTTTAGGCAGAAACCTTTAGTTTAAAAAATAAATCACGTTAACCCTTTCGAAAACGTTTTTAACCGTAAGTCACTTTCGCTTTTTTAACTATTTCTCCTATCTTTAAAAATCCGAATTGGTGTTTATAAACAAGATACGAAAAACTAAAAATACCGTGCCTAATCTATATCCCTTTGCTTTTTAAAATCTGGTATCCGTTTTGAAAAAATTTAATTTTAACCCTCCGAAAAAAAATCCTTTCCAAAACTCACTCACGCAAATTTCCTTTTTTTGGTCCAGATTTAAAAATCGGCATCGACTCGGGAAATGCAAGTACGGACAAACAGTAGACTCCAGATCATAGACACATTCATTTTCTTCAAAATGCACGGTTGGGTTTTAAAAATATCTACATTAACCCTTTAGAAACTGATCGATTACGTAACCCACTTTCGCGTTTTCCGCTATTTTGGCAATGTTTACCCGTAGTTAAATTTCAATTCTACTAGGAAATTTATGGTTGGGTCAAGTGTTCTGAAAAGGCCTCTTCCAGAACAGACTGCGCCCCCTGGGGTGGAAAGTGGAACTATAGGAGTATATCTGGTTCTATGTACCCAATTACGACGGGGTTTGGCTCATTCGACTTGATATCTATAGCCTTAAATATTTTAGCTGCACTTTTGACCGCCAGGATGTGCTTTCCGATCTTGGGTTTTATGAGCCCGATTACGACGGGGTTTGCCTCATTCGATTTGATTTCGATAGTCTTACAGATTTCAGTCATATTCGTATAGAACAGATTATTAATATTTCGGGCCCGGGCAACGCCGGGCGGATTAGCTAGTTACAAATATAAAAATAGTAGTGGATAGTATTGTTATGCATGGAAAATATACAACATAGTATCTTTTTACTATATGTTCATTTTTGTTAAAATGAGAGTCGGGGAAAGTAACCAAAATTATGATTTATTTATTTACTGAAACACTTGAAAATGGATTTTTATTAATGATCATTCAAGACAAAAAATTTAGACAAATGAACTGACAAAATAAATTTCCAACAACAATAATTTACATCATAAATTTTAATTATTTACATAAAATTTAATGTTTTTGGAAAAAAAAATTGAGATTAAAAAAAAAAAATTGTAAACTAGATTTAAAAAATCACACAATATAAATAATTATAACAGCAATAACAATAGCAGCAGACATACTGTTACTCGCGGAAAGTACACAGCGTAGTTCCTCTTCACTATATGCCCATTTTTATAAAAATGAGAATCAGCAATTAACCATGTATCACAGCCTAGAAATCCTAAAGCAGTCGGTGGCAACATCATTTGATTTTCAGGTTCGTAAGTAGTCACACCAAAATGCAAAGAGCCACTCCACTGGTTATTCACTGTATATATTTGTATCTAAGAAATATAAGTGCAATCTCAATGATTATGATCTGAACTATAATTTTAGAAAATTCAACAAAAAAAAAAAAAATACTTTTTATGTGAAACAAAATAAACATATGAAAATTGTATTTAACATTTCAATAACTGATAATGTACTGCAAGCATTGCTGAAGACACTAAGCATATATTTAATAAAAAAAAAAAAAAAACCCTCAAATGATTTGCCTGCAATGGATGTAAAACATATGTGTACAATTTAACTTTTTTCACTTAATCTGTGATAAATTAAAAATAATACATTATTATTTTTTTAATGCTATAATTAATCAACAAAGGCAATATATGAAAAACATTCAATAAAAAGTTAAAATTTCAGTGCAAATTCACCTTGTTTAATAATTAAAATTCATAAAATACAAATAAATGTAAATATATTGCTTGAAGGTGCATAAAACATAAATAAAAATCATTTAAAAAACACATTAAAGTTCTTTTAAAATCAAAATGTTTTCAACCGAATTCACTCGGTCTTCATCTGTGAACAACTAACAGTTGATGTTTCTTCACGTCGTCTAGCTTGCCTGGAACAAACCATTCTAGTTCAAGGGTGTGGAATATAAGGTGGGATGGGAAGGGTCATTCAACATTTCAAAAACAAGTAGAGGTTAATCAATCTTTTATTAATTCTTTCCAGACTGCATGGATAGTCTATAACGATGTTTTATCATATAATATCCACACAGTCTGGAAAGAATTAATAAAAGACTGATTAACAATAAAATTGATTGACAATAAAGGCAAAAAAACTTCTTAATAACTCCACAAAATTAAGAAATACACTAGGTCTTTCAAAAGATGGGCTTTAATTTTATGGTGTTATAAAGAAGGGTTTTTTTTGTCGTTATTGTTAATAAACTTATCTACTTAGACATGTTAACCAATAATAACCTAATTTTTTAAATATAAAGCGAAAGGAAGAGGATGAATTCCTATTAGATTTTGCAAGACACTTAAGAAAATAAAACAGAAATACATATATATATAAATACAGTGAAAAGAGAATTTAACAAAATTTATTGGAATTGAATAAGATTATTAGAGATAATTTAAATATGACAAAAAAAAAAGTAGAATACTTAAATTAAAAATTTTTTTTTTCATTGGAATGAAAAAAATAAAAATAAAATTTTCATCTAGTCTATAATTTATTTTTTATATCAATTTCTCAACAAATCACAACAAACAGATAAAAATGCAATCTTAGCAGCAGAGAAGTGGGGAACCCAGCTTTGATCAAGTATTTATAAATGCCCATTTTTTAAATAACTGAAGAAATATCAACAAAGAGGAAAATTACAAATTATTTTTAAGCTCATTTTATAATATTACCAACTTCAAAAACTAGGTACGGATATCTTCTACATTGAAATGATGCCTTATTCTGTTGCATGAATTGACTGAAAAAACTGAGCGTTGTCTTTTAAATATAAGTTGATCTAGATTTACATAACTAAAACATAGTAAATTATTTTTAAACTAGCCCTGATTGCATTGGGGGAAAAAAAAAATTCATTGACATCCAAATAGATGTCTTACTCAACATAAATAAAAAAACAAAGCAAAATAAATACCTAAATAAGTAAAAGTTCATCACACATGAATTAAATAAAATGTTACCTCATACAAATCATCTCTTTCAAGATTTTTTGAACTAAACACAATCCCATGATGGTAATCTGTTTTCCTGGTGGCAATGATTCCAATAGGATCTAAAGATACATTTACACCATGGATAGGATGGAATGATCTAGGTGGCTCAACTGGGGAAAAAAAAACAAAAAAAAAAAAACACTTAATTAAAAAACAAAATTGTCATTTACTATTATTGAACAGATTGTAAGAATTATGGTAATATTAATAATAAAAATTTTATTGAGATTATTATTTGTTACGCATGCCTTGACACTGGCTAATTCTAGTCTAATTTTTGTTTTGCTGCTTGGCAACAGTCAGTATCATTCATTTTGTTGTGATTGCATGTAGAACTTTGCATGGAGTAATCCACATTTACTTAGCTATTTTGTTAGCTAATATGACCATTGGGGTCATTACTTTTTCGTAATAATGGTTAATATATTTTAGTAATATCAATTATGTATTTCTTTTAAGTAGTAATGCCCACAAATTAATTCCTCTATATAATCAGCAACTGACTATGTTGTCAGTCCTGATTTCAACCTAATATAAGTGTAAATATGTAAATAAATATTTTTGTTTGTTATTATACACTTATCTCATCCTTTTGACTAACATTGCATTATTATGAATTTGTTCATATGATATTGTCCACACAGAAAATGCAATTTAGCATATGTTTATTAATTGCATACAGAAGTCGGAAAAAAAAATTGTATGTTTTTCAGGTATAGTTTGTAAAGAATTTCATTTTATTTATTAAAAAAACTAGATGTAAATTCATTAACTTCTTCAAAAGTTATTGTGGTAAAACTTTAGAAAAATAGTTTTTCGAGAGAACTGAGTTAAAAGTTTTAGACAACTTATTCATAGTTAAATGTCATTTAAACCTCAGTTACCTTTGACCGTAATTTTAGGAATTTTCTTATTGGACTAATTGTGCAACATTCTTAAAGGTTCAAACATTATAAAAATAACAATACTAATAACTATATTGTTTCGTCATTTAAAACCGTTCAGGTCCCCTTAATACAGTACATGATAAAAAATGACATTTACTGTAACTGAAATAAAACAAATAATTTTTAAGAAAAAAAAATTATCATACTGGCTTAAAGTGATTGTATTCCAACTTATCACATGCCAGTTGGTTCATTTTAGTGAGAGTGTTTGAGAAAACAAAATGTTTTTTTGGCAACCCTTTATGTTATCTACATTTTTTTTAAATCCCATTGTTGCAATATTTGAAGTGCAATTGATGATCATATAAAAATTTTTGACACATCCCTGTAAAAAGGCTATGCATGATACAATGACTATGTTTAAAATGTAATACTATGTGACTTAACATTATATTAAAATTTCGTGATGCTCATGCTTACAAAAGTTAAAGAGAAAATAAAATAAATAAATAAATAAACAAGAAAATGGAAAGGCAGATAAACATACTGTTTTTGGATTTTGATTAAATTTATATGAGAACTACCACCAATACAAGCCCCATCCCCCCCTACAAAAAAAAGTTATCAAAATTGAGATTCTGATCAAAAGCTATGTATTAAATGTATGTATATATGCTCATTCTTACAAAAGTTAGAGAAGAGAAAATAAAATAAATAAATAAATAAAAAAGAAAATGGACAGGCAGAGAAACATACTGTTTTTGGTTTTTGGATCTTGATGAAATTTATATGAGAACCACTACCAATACAAGCACCCCCCCCCCTCCCCCTTAAGAAAAATGATCAAAATTGAGATTCTGATCAAAAGCTATGTATTAAATGTATGTATGTATTATGTACATTAAAAAGACAAACAAACATACATACAAATGAATTGTATAACCTACTTTATTTGACGCTGGTTAAAAAATAATTAAAAACAGTTTAGTTAAGTTAGAACTTATTTTCTTCTGGGAACAATAAATAATTATGAATTAATTATTAATACAAATTAATTATAAATTAGATTCAATAATACAATGAAGGGCTATTTTGAAAAACAATAAAACTCTTACTTATGTCATCATTGGAATATTCTTCTAAACTTTCATCGCCATCATCAAAATACAACAAATGTGGGTCATAAATTGCAGCTCTGGGTCTTGAAACATCATTCCCTTGGTCACTCTCACTTTTGGGTTTAACATGCACAATTTTTCTGTTTCCACATGGAAGAGCAGATTGGCTATTGATGCATAAGTAAATATAATTAGTTTAGATGGTCTGTATACAAGTATGATTCATTTATGACTGCAGATGAAGTCTAATATCCAAACTTACCTAGTTGGTAAATTTTCAACAGATTCAAAAGCTGCTTGAGCATTGAGATCATCATAGTATGTAGGAGATTCTGCATTCAAGACAAAATAAAGTAAGAGAGGCACAGACAAAACAGTAGAGTACCTTAACAAGTTATTTATATTACTCAATAATTATTATTAATAAATGTATAATAAGAAACATTAATTATTTCCATGAACAACTGCCTAATGACAGAAATGTGAATTTTTAAAATAATAGAAAATGGCATGCTTCATAAGGTTAGGTTTTTTAACGAAAAGAAAAAAAAAAGATTGTAATGACTTATTGTTTGAAAATTCTTCCACGGAATTAAAAAAAAATACAGCAGATTAAATAGCACAATATATATAAAAGGTATTTTGGTAAAACATATTAACCCATTTTACAGGCACAATATATTGTTAAGAGATCAAAGACATGTGATAATGGGCTTAATGAAAATAATGACTAAAGTGCAAATTTTTAAACTATTAGTGACTTTAAAAATTAATTATCAAACTAGTGCTAGTACAAACTTTAATTTTAATAAAATCAAGCAAGAACAAAAATCAAATGATTATTAGAAATTTAGGCCCTTTATTTATTTTTCCTTGATTTCCCATGAGATTATTTGAACTTAAATAAAAAGGTAATTGGATCCTTTGACTATTCAACTTGTATGTTGAAAAAAAAAAAAAAAAAAAAAAAGAAAGAAAACAAGAAAATTTCACACTTTTATTCTGATATCAATGTTTAGCTAATAAAAATGGTCTATTTTTTTCCTATTAGATTAACATATTCCACAGAAGTACAGATTAAAGATGTAACAAATATTCGACTCTGTTTGGTATTCAGCATTTTTGCCAAGCATTCAGTTCGCCGAATATTGTTCGATATTTAATTGAAAAAATTCAGGATAGTATAGTATATATTTTTAGATGCTTTTCTCAAATCAAAACTGGCTATTTCCTGATACATTCATGAAATCATTTTCATTCTTAAATGCACAAAATTTAGAACAATTCTGATTCAAATATTAAGAAATCAAAGTCACTTGGAGATTTAAGTTAATTTTAATTTTATAGGCACAACTGTAATGGAAAGGTGTTTATTGGGGAATTACAACTCAATATGTAATACATTGATTAAAAACACTATTTGAATTCAAAACATTTGAATATTAATGTCTGTAAATTTCATCCACATATAAAAATGTCTCTATGAATGTGTGAGAAAGATTTGTATTGTTCAACAGTATTATTATTATTATTTATATACAACCTTAAATATATTTAATACAAAACATTGTCAGTAGATTCTAAGTTCATTCCTACTGTTGTTCTCACATTCTATGTATACTTTTAATATGTCATAAATAAATTTCAGAACTTTTTGTGTTGTGTATATGCTAGTTCAACTGCCAAAAGTTTTTATTAAATATATATTTTTGACTATAACCATACCTATTTCTAATTTAAGTTATACAAAGTAATTTAAGACTGGGAACAGGTTTTACAAAATGATTCATTCCTAGAAATTTGTTGACCAACAGACACAATATAAAATAATATAAACTAAAATAAAAAAAGGCTTTTACAAAGTAAAAAGTACGATTCCAAATTGGCTCTGTTGGCAAACAATGTACTGTTATAGCAGTAGTTGTATGCATGACTTTTTCTGAATCTGATCCAATTACATGGACAGTTAGAAATTATTTATTAAATTGGCAGTTTTGTCAACCACATTCATTATACATTAATTACTTGATTTTATATTAAATTCAAAAAGGGTATAGCCGGGTTTCATAGTAAAATATGCTCTTGAGCCAACCAAGTCAAGTACTACATGAATCGATAATCCTTCCATTGAGATGCGTTTCTGCCAAGTTTGAAGCATATATCCCAAGCACATGGGCAGTTATGACCCTTAATCTCCCTTTTGGAAAAAAGTGCATTGTGACGAAACTAGTGGTCGAATTTCACCGAAAAAAAATCAGGTATGTGTAGGAGTACCATACAAATAGTGGATTTTTTTTTCAGATTTGTTTCAGCAAAAGAACAAATTTTATTACATTTTTCTTGTTTTTAATTGAATTTTTTAATTAATAACATATCGAAATATTTCAGTGACCACCTTCATTTTTTTACTGCAAATACTACAAAGTATGATGTACATTTGGTTGTTAGTTTCAACTCTATATTCTAGGTGCATCATACAATAAATGTAAAAAAATTATTCGAGGGGGGTTTGCGAGTTGTGTGTTTTATTACAAGTGCATGCACAGAATTATGTACAATTTACGTGTGTAGCTATGCTATTGGTGATAATCATTTGAACGAAAGCATTCTGTTTTGTTAGTTGACAATTGACTGATTTTTTGTACAGTTTTCTGCACAGTTTGATTTAACACATTGGTTTTCGTCTTTTAAACAGGAAGCCTCGCCTATGGACGTTACATTATTTAACAAAAATATTTTATCATTATGTGTTTATATTATAAATGAATGTATATAATAGTGGTATAGTCTCTAATCGAACCATTTATATGCATAGTAGTCTAAATGTAAAAATACGAATTTTGTATGTTTTTTTAGAAATAATGTAGATATAAAATGCAAAAGTACCGTCCATGGACGGAACTACAGATCTCCAAAAGACATGAATTCACGTCTCTCATCGAGTCTGATTACCAATGCGGAAAACTTCCACCAGTAAAAATGAATATAAATTTCGTTTTTATTCAAGACAGTAATTTTTCGTGAATAGGGCATTTAAATAAGGCAAAAATTTCTAATAATATTTACTGGTGGAAGTTTTCACCGATGATAATCAGGCTCTGCTCTCGTCCTTAATGTGTTAACATTGTTCTTGATTAACGCTTGGAAAGGTTCGTAAGTGACAAATTTTAATTCATTCAGAACATTGAGTTATATTTAATTAATTGAACTATTATGTATTATAATAGCTCAATTAATTAAATATAACTCAGTGCACTGAATGAATAAAACTATGGCACTTACGAACCTTTCCAAACGAAAGCCAAACTGAGCTGAAAACTATACAAAAAAAGCAGTCAACTGTCAACTAACAAAATATAATGGTTTCCTTCGAATGATTGCCAGCATCACCATAACTACATAGGTAAACTGTACATATAACTGTGCATGCACTTGCAATAACACACAAAACTTGCAACTCCCCTGCCCTGGAATAAGTTTTTTTTTTTTTTTTTTTGTATGATGCACCAAGGATAACGAGTTGAAACTCACATCAAATGTACATCATATCTCGTAGTATTAGTGGTAAAAAAATGAAGAGGGTCATTTAAATATTTCGATATGTTTTTAATTAAAAAATTTAATTAAAAACAAGAAAAATGTAATAAAACTTGTTCTTCTGCTGAAATAAATTGGAAAAAAATATCTACTATTTGTATGGTAATGTTATACATCCCTAATTTTTTTCGGTGACATTCGACCACTAGTTTTGTCACAATTCACTTTTTTCCGAAATGCACATTAAGGGTCATAACTGCCCATGGGTTTGAGAAATGTGCTTCAAACTTGGCAGAAACGTATTTCTATTAAAGGGATATTGATTCATGTAGGACTTGGCCTGGTTGACTCAAGAGCAGTGGCGTATCTAGGGGGTGGGCTGATGGGGCTTCAGCCCCCTCCGAAATTTGTAGAAAATATGAAGTTTAATTAGGAAAGTTTATCAAAATGTAATGAAACTTGCTAAGATAAAATTCAAAATGAACCAGAGAAAATAATCCGTTTTAGACAAGTTTTCTTCTTAGAAAGTGTGTTATTTCACAAATGCCGTGCGTGTATGTGCTCTAAAATGAGTCCAAGAATGAGTTGAGGGAGGTGGGGTAAATTGAGAATGCTCTTATATAACTTTAACTTTGCAGTTATTTCAGTTTTATTTACTATTTATTAAATACCTTTTAGTAGATGATTTTCAGTATTCCGTTTAAAAAAATGCTGTATAAAGATGTAATTATACTTGTGAAGACAAAAACCTGATTAAAACGCCATTTCCCCCTGTCCCATCTGATTTCATCTTGGCAGATTTGATTGTATAGTAGATGCGTTACCTGCTAATAAGATAAAAACCTGTTTAAAGCGGAATTTTTCACGTTTCTTGCGATTCCTCCTTAAAAACTTTTACTGTATCTCAGCCCCCTCCGAAATGATAAGTCTAGATACGCCACTGCTCAAGAGCATATTTTGCTATGAAACCAGGCTATACCCTTTGCAGGGGTGATTGTGACACAAGGTAAAAAACCCTGAAAATTATTGACACACAGGTGAAAAATCCTGAAAATTACCAATGCAAAATACTGATATCCATTTACACCATAACTTATTATATAACTGCATTTCTCTGTGGCCCTTTGATGAAATTCGCATTTTTTCCACGATCCTTCAACAAAACTCATGTTTTTTTTTTTTTTACAGTCTTTTGACGAAAATCAAGTTTTTCTGCGGCTCTTTGACGAAATTTGCGTTTTTATTGCAATCTGTCAACGAAATTAGCCGTTTTCTCAGATCCTTTGATGAATTTCGTGTTTTTTCTTTGGCCTTTGGACAAAATTCGCGATTTTTCCGCGATCTTTCGACGAAATTTGCCGTTTTTTTGAGATACTTCGGCGAAATTTGCCGTTTTTTCGAGATAATTAGACGAAATTTGCCGTTTTTTATCGATCCTTCGACGAAATTTTCCGTTTTTTCGAGATCCTTAGACGAAATTTACCGTTTTTTGGCAATCCTTCGACAAAATTTGCCGTTTTTTGGCGATCCTTCGACGAAATTTGCCGTTTTTTGGCGATCCTTCGACGAAAGTAGCTGTTTTTTCGTGATCTGTCAGCAGAATTCACCGTTTTTCGCGATCCAACGACGAAATTTGCCGTTTCTTCAACGAAATTGACCGTTTTTTCCACGATCCTTTGACGAAGTTGGCGTTTTCTCCGTAACCCTTCAGCAAAATTCGCATTTTTCCGCATTCCTTCAACAAAACTCATATTTTTTTGACAGCCTTTTGACGAAATTCACGTTTCTTTCACGGCCTTTTGACGAAATTTGCGTTTTTTTCGCGATCTGTCAACGAAATTAGTCATTTTTGGCGATCTTTAAATGAATTTCACGGTTTTTCGACGAAATTAGTCTTTCTTTCACGGCCTTTTGACTAAATTTGCGTTTTTTTCACGATCTGTTATCCAAATTAGTCATTTTTCGCAATCTTTAAATGAATTTCACGGGTTTTCGACGAAATACACCGTTTTTTAACGATTCTTCGACGAAGTTTACCGTTTTTTGGCGTAATTTACGCGCTATAGCGCGTCCGCGGCATCGCTGTATGTTTTTAGTCTGCAGGTGCCCTAAAAAGTCTGCAACGCCCGTCGCAGCGTCACGTACATTCTGCCACAGGGACCGTAAAATTATCCCACAAATATAGAATCTTAATTGTATGTTAAGAAAAATCTGAATTTTTTTAGATATTGAGTCAGGCGTGATTTAATGGATTTTCCAGGGGCCGGGCCTGTTTTCACTGAATTTTTGTACGGGCCGGGAAAAGGTAGCTTTCGTTCGGCCCGTGCAGACCCTAATCTACAGTCTACTTATTATTTTTTTCTTTTCAAATTATGCTCTACCGAGAGCCATTTCGCCATAGAAAAGCGCAAATTTCGAGGGGAAGGGTATTGAATGAAGGCTTACGAAAAATATGCACTCATTGACATCTGGTGCAGCCCATAACAGAATTTGAGGAGGATCAGCATTGTTAAACGAAAGAGAAGGGGGGAGATGAAGATTCATAGTCGGGTATCTTTTATAAGACTGGTTTTTGTCTCCTGGTTAGGGGTAGGACAAAGAATATCTTTCGGTATTGGTATTGGTATCGTCTTTTACATTCTTTGGTTAAAACAAGACAAGGGGTTAGGAAAACGCAGGGCAGAGGGTTTGCTAGTTTCACTTCGATCAGGCTCTAGGTAAGGCAGGGATGATTCTGAGTAAAAAAAAAAATTCTGAAATTCACAGAAAATTTTCTGAAAAGTTACAACACGTGGGGGGGGGTCATCTACTCACGGCACTTTTTTTTACATCCCTTTGACGAAATTTGCTTTTTTTCGCGATCTTTTGATAAATTTTGCCCTTTTTTTTTCGCGATTTTTTGACGAAATTTGCCGTTTTTTTTCGCGATTTTTTTACATTTGCCGTTTTTCACAATGTTTTTGACGAAATTGCCCGTTTTTTCGCAATGTTTTTGACGAAATTTGCCATTTTTCGCAATATTTTTGACGAAATTTGTCGTATTTTCACGATTTTCTGACGAAAGTCAAGTTTTTCCCGCGATCCTTTGACAAAATTGGCGACTTTTCTTCGAACGAATGACGAGATTGATTTTTTTCGGCGATCATTTGCCGAAATACCGATACATTTTATGCCCGAATTTTCGAATTTATGACCGATATTTTTTAATTTTCGGAAATCATTGCCTTAATTTTTCGGACCAGAATCACCACTGGGGTAAGGGTTGCCGTAACTGAAACGTTTATCGCTAATTTGGCGCATGTTTTGCACTTTTTGCAACATATTTTCAGTTTAGATTAGTTTTATCCACTAAACAGGATGATTTTATGACCCCGGAAGAGCCGAAAGAAAAACCTGGAAGCGTCGACGGAAAAATCCGGGGTACCCCCGGAGCACAATCACCCCTGCCTTTGTCAGAGACTTTTGGCCCACCTTGTATTAGCATACAAATCCCACCACCATAAAAATACAGTTCTTGAAATGAAGCAAGTGTACCGCAGAAATCTTGGCTGAATTTAAATGCTTTACAATTTTGATTTTTTTTTTCTTTACTGATTGCTTACGTCATAAAAGTTTTTAACGATTAAAACATTGCCTTTTGTTTTTCGCTACAACAATCCTAGAAACAAAACTGTATAAAGAGGGAGGAAAATTGCTGGTAGTGACTTTCTCGCCAAACAGATAGTGCTACGTCACTTGATGAAAATCGTTAAAAATGAAATATTTTAAACATGTTTATTTATTTATTTTTGGTTTTTGTTGAATTTCTAAAAATGTAGTGAACCAATTTTGATGAAATTTAAATGGGACTAATTCGAGAATATCCTCTTTCAATTAAAAAAAAACAAAAAAAAAAACACATGAATCAGTCAGGTAATTTAGGAGTAATCGGTAATCATACATTGAAAAAAAAAATGCATATTAGTCAAATTGAGAACCTCCTCCTTTTTTTTTAAGTTAGTTAAAAATTTTGCCAAAAAATAACTAATCTTAATGTACTGAGGTCAAATACAATATAATTCATTACCTACTTGCTTATTTCTTTATTTCTGAACTTTTAATGGCACAAATATAAAATCTAGTACAGTATGGGAACCCAATTCCAGAATGTTCAGACCACTGCTTTTCTGGATTTCAGAATTTTACTGATCTACCCCAGGTCTTCACTCAAAAAATAAGTCTACAAACGGTAATAATATGATGGAATTTCAGTATTCATTCTGTTTATCATAATACTTATAATTTGTGCTTTTAAGTCAAAATAAAAAATGTTTTAGAAAACAAATAAATATTGGTTTAAAAAAAAAATGTAGTTAAAACTGTGCTTTTACAAACAATAAATATTTGAATTAAAAAACTGGCAAGGAAAAACAAATATCGAAAGTGGGCTTACTTAATGTTAGAAAGAATGTTAACTACATCAGATTGTTACGCGACGGCTGTGTATTAATTCTATTTTAAAATTTAAATATCTTTAATTTAAATCTTTTGCAATTTAAATATTTTAAACGTTTCTGTTTAGTCTACAAAGGAAGAATCCCCCTTTTTGGCCTCTCAGTTAAAATTCCTTTCATCCTAGCGTGTCTGGGCGGCTGCTGAGGTCATTGACTTACGGTTCACTGCTTCAGCGACATCCACCCGTTCGGGGATTTTGAACACAGCATCGGTTAATTGCGATTAACCCGATCGCGTATACTTTTTTTTGATTGGTGGAAGTCTTCAGTTCCAGCGGTTGAGATATTTTAACTGGCCTTTTAACGGCTCGAGTTTCCCGCCGATACTTTGAATTCGGGATGATCTGAGCGTTATCTCCCTCTCTTCCTAAAAAATCTTCAAGACGATCGGACATAGTTTTGTCCGCGTCTACGAAATTTTAGGCATATCGGGCGGGGACTAAACGGGTTCTCGTCCGATATAGCCATGTAAATAATAACTTATTAATTAAAATTATAAAGCATTATAAATATAAAAATCCCACAGAATTCTGTATGATACGTGGTTTATTTGAGCCTTCACAAGTCTGCTTATCAACTATGTGATCCGGATGCCACAGTTCGTGATGATGCAGAGTGCCGTAGATCGTGAAGATGCGGAATGCCGTGCCGTTATGTTACGATGACGCTAAGCTCCCGTGAATGAGTATGGTTTGCTAATCTAAGTACGATGTTTGCGTAATAGGTCCTCATTGGAGTGTACTCTGGTATGTTACTATTTTATTTTATATTCCAATATGAATACAGCACGGAGTGATATGTGCAAATATGTACCAGAGATAAGCGATTGATTAGCATATGTATTTATGCAACTCTGTGGACTTCCTTCAGCACAATTGAGATTAGAGTAGGACGTTCATTTTGGAACAATTCTATTCATTGGTGGATATGGTTTAGGACGTTCATTTGAACAATTCTGAATTATTAGAGAATATTGTTTGAAGAAAATCCTTTTTTAATTGTAGCGATGCAACGATTTAGTTTGATGTTAGCCTGACTTGTGAAAGTATTTTCAGAAAATATGATTGTCATACTATTTAAATATTGTATTAATTAAGTTCTTGATAGGGGTCTGCGCAGATTTCTTTATTATGATGATTAATAATATCATACAATAAATATAATTCTGTTGAAATATTTATTTGTTTTATTTATTTTAGTTGTGTGATTTATATACACTAATTTCAAGATATATTTTTATGTGCCTTAAATTTTAAGTAAAGATATGATTAAGAATTCAATGATTAAATGATAATTAAAATTAATTAAATTGATAATTAAATTAATTAAATGATAATTCAATAAATGGAATCTTTTTAGGACTCGTTGGTTAGATATTTATAACAAATAATATGAATACATTATAATACCAACTCTAATTAAGATTTATCTACAGTAACATAAATAAAATATATCTTACATATTATCAGGCACATCTTTGTTATAATTTAAGTGTGTATTTCAGCATAGGAGGTACGTACATTTGATGTATGTATTATTTTGAATCAGGTAAGACATATTTTATGTTATTTCGCCATGAGCTTTCTTTTAATCTATATTTTCCATGTATTACCACTATACTTATAATAATTATTTAGATCACTGGCTCTTCTTCAAAAAATTCAGATACTTCTTCTCTTTTTATTAATCTGCAAAATTTAAATATTCCCCCCTTGCTTTTAATTAATTCTCTTATTTTAATGTAATTTTAATTGAACCCCCATCCACCCGTTCGGGGATTTTGAACACAGCATCGGTTAATTGCGATTAACCCGATCGCGTATACTTTTTTTTGATTGGTGGAAGTCTTCAGTTCCAGCGGTTGAGATATTTTAACTGGCCTTTTAACGGCTCGAGTTTCCCGCCGATACTTTGAATTCGGGATGATCTGAGCGTTATCTCCCTCTCTTCCTAAAAAATCTTCAAGACGATCGGACGTAGTTTTGTCCGCGTCTACGAAATTTTAGGCATATGGGGCGGGGACTAAACGGGTTCTCGTCCGATATAGCCATGTAAATAATAACTTATTAATTAAAATTATAAAGCATTATAAATATAAAAATCCCAAAGAATTCTGTATGATACGTGGTTTATTTGAGCCTTCACAAGTCTGCTTATCAACTATGTGATCCGGATGCCACAGTTCGTGATGATGCAGAGTGCCGTAGATCGTGAAGATGCGGAATGCCGTGCCGTTATGTTACGATGACGCTAAGCTCCCGTGAATGAGTGTGGTTTGCTAATCTAAGTACGATGTTTGCGTAATAGGTCCTCATTGGAGTGTACTCTGGTATGTTACTATTTTATTTTATATTCCAATATGAATACAGCACGGAGTGATATGTGCAAATATGTACCAGAGATAAGCGATTGATTAGCATATGTATTTATGCAACTCTGTGGACTTCCTTCAGCACAATTGAGATTAGAGTAGGACGTTCATTTTGGAACAATTCTATTCATTGGTGGATATGGTTTAGGACGTTCATTTGAACAATTCTGAATTATTGGAGAATATTGTTTGAAGAAAATCCTTTTTTAATTGTAGCGATGCAACGATTTAGTTTGATGTTAGCCTGACTTGTGAAAGTATTTTCAGAAAATATGATTGTCATACTATTTAAATATTGTATTAATTAAGTTCTTGATAGGGGTCTGCGCAGATTTCTTTATTATGATGATTAATAATATCATACAATAAATATAATTCTATTGAAATATTTATTTGTTTTATTTATTTTAGTTGTGTGATTTATATACACTAATTTCAAGATATATTTTTATGTGCCTTAAATTTTAAGTAAAGATATGATTAAGAATTCAATGATTAAATGATAATTAAAATTAATTAAATTGATAATTAAATTAATTAAATGATAATTCAATAAATGGAATCTTTTTAGGACTCGTTGGTTAGATATTTATAACAAATAATATGAATACATTATAATACCAACTCTAATTAAGATTTATCTACAGTAACATAAATAAAATATATCTTACATATTATCAGGCACATCTTTGTTATAATTTAAGTGTGTATTTCAGCATAGGAGGTACGTACATTTGATGTATGTATTATTTTGAATCAGGTAAGACATATTTTATGTTATTTCGCCATGAGCTTTCTTTTAATCTATATTTTCCATGTATTACCACTATACTTATAATAATTATTTAGATCACTGGCTCTTCTTCAAAAAATTCAGATACTTCTTCTCTTTTTATTAATCTGCAAAATTTAAATATTCCCCCCTTGCTTTTAATTAATTCTCTTATTTTAATGTAATTTTAATTGAACCCCATTGTGCCACCATTTTTTATCGTTACATTTATAGGGGTCTGCGCAGATTTCTTTATTATGATGATTAATAATATCATACAATAAATATAATTCTGTTGAAATATTTATTTGTTTTATTTATTTTAGTTGTGTGATTTATATACACTAATTTCAAGATATATTTTTATGTGCCTTAAATTTTAAGTAAAGATATGATTAAGAATTCAATGATTAAATGATAATTAAAATTAATTAAATTGATAATTAAATTAATTAAATGATAATTCAATAAATGGAATCTTTTTAGGACTCGTTGGTTAGATATTTATAACAAATAATATGAATACATTATAATACCAACTCTAATTAAGATTTATCTACAGTAACATAAATAAAATATATCTTACATATTATCAGGCACATCTTTGTTATAATTTAAGTGTGTATTTCAGCATAGGAGGTACGTACATTTGATGTATGTATTATTTTGAATCAGGTAAGACATATTTTATGTTATTTCGCCATGAGCTTTCTTTTAATCTATATTTTCCATGTATTACCACTATACTTATATTAATTATTTAGATCACTGGCTCTTCTTCAAAAAATTCAGATACTTCTTCTCTTTTTATTAATCTGCAAAATTTAAATATTCCCCCCTTGCTTTTAATTAATTCTCTTATTTTAATGTAATTTTAATTGAACCCCATTGTGCCACCATTTTTTATCGTTACATTTATGGTGCCTTCCAAACCAAAGAACTTCCCTACTTTTTGAATTTAACGTACTTTCGTTTCTTCTTCCTCTCCCCCCCTCCGACGGATTTCTTTCTGGTTTATTCGGTCACAGCAGTTTTCTAATATCTTTTAGACATTCCAAGACTTCCAATCTTTTTTGGTTTTCTAGTGTTGATTGTTATTATTTAGAATATTACTTACAATCTATAAACAAAGATTTATTTATTATTATGTTATTAATTAAATATGACACTTAGTCATATAAAAAATATATATATTTTTGCAATATGATATTAATTTTTACAAACTTTGAGTTTCCTGATTTATTTATTAAATAAATATTTTGTGTGGCTATTTATTTTTAGAGCAACCAATTGATTAGTTTTAATACGAACTTTTGTGGTTTCTGAAAATCTGAATACATCCGCAATTTTTTTTGATTTACATCATTCAGGAATGAAATTGTTTTGTTTATTGGTATCTATTTATTATTTTTACAAAATGCAATATATTTCTTAGAACACATAATCTGGCCAATTATGTTTCTTATTTACTATGTTTCATAACTATGCATATTCTATACTTTATCACAGATTATATATATTTAAGTATTAAATACTTCTATATTGGGTTGACAACTATCATTTTACTGATAAGAACTTTATCTAATTTCATGTTAATTCATAATGCATTTTATGCTCTTGGTAACTTGGTATTGATGATTCATTTAATGATTAAGAATGTTATCAAATTTATTTACATTCTCATATTTTAAATAAGAAGTTATATTCTTTACAAATTTCTATTATCAAGATTTATACAATAATTACAATATAATTTAATTATTACAACAACCTTGATTATTGACTCTCTTTGATAAAGATAACTCTCTATATATTCATCAACAATTTTATATTAAATTTGACAAATTACTTTTTAAAATATTTACATTTTATGAATGCTTTTGATTCTCTTATTAAATATTTATACTTCTTCAAATTACTCTGTTTTAAATAAACAAATTTATTATCTGCAGCATTTACTATAAATTGATTAATAAAAATATTTACAATAACTTATAAAAATCATTATTTTATTTTATTTACTGATTCTTTTCACTGACTACATATTTTATCAATTGGAACTTCTGAATGTATGAATCGATGTCACTGATTCAGTAGGATTTTTCGCTTCTGATATTATTTTTAGTTTGTGTTTTGAGACAGTTTTATAAAATTTTTAGTTTCTGTTTTTACTTTTGGTTTGCGAGTAATGAGTTAATTCCTAAATTTATATTTATGCACATTTTATTTTAAAATTTTGCAATAGTAAGTAGCAACTACTTATACAACGGTTTTGACATAAAAAATTTGCATTTGATATCAATGTAAATGCCCTTGTAGTGTGTGTGTGACTAGCTATCACACATTACCTCAGGAGCTATTCATCATGTTGTATATTCACATTCATAATTAATTTATTTTGATTTTATCCATTAAATTTCTTAATTTATCAACTTCAATTGATCCTTTTAGGTTTATATTAATTCTGTTGCTACTAATAATTTTATTTTATTTATTAATACCCTTGATGGTATTATGAAATTATGCTAAGGCCTATCGCCATAACAATTTCCTTATTATTTTAGAATTTGAAATTTTACTATGCCTATTTTAACTCTCCTGCTTTGGATATTTTTATCATTACTTTCTTAATACATTATAAAATTTTATATATTCAATTTTACAAATTCATATTGCTATTATTTATAAGAGTTATGAAATTGCTTCTACAAAAATGTCTTCTTATCAGCTCTTGTGACACCTTACCCTCTCCCTTAAATTTTATTTCACTATAGCAAAAATTTTATTTACCCTCCCAATTTAATTTAAACTTCATTTGAAAATTTTGTGTATCTATTTCTGCTTAAACGTCCAAAAAGTTTAGTAGGCTAGTGACTTTGAGTTTTACTCAGGCAGGAAGAAATTCTGGCAAAATTTTTGTACGCAATAATTTATTCTAAATTTACCTATTTTGTCATATATTAATTTTCCTAGGGGTTGTCGATAGCTATTTTTTTTTTTCGTATTAACCCGAAGCTTAAGAAATGAATCTTTCTGGCCGGAATCAATGAGATGTGTCACAATGAGCAAAATGCCTCATACACTCACCGGTATAGCTTACGCAGGATAATTGTATATTGGCATAATCTTATTTTTCAAAATTTTATTTATTTGCTATAGTCTAAATTTATTTTTTGTTTATTTTTAAAAATTTTATATCATTTTGCAGTGTTATGTTTTCCATTTGGTTGACATATTCTCTCTAGTTTTTATAGTCACATTAAAAGAGCATCAATCTGTCATAAATCTGTAAATTATGTGCTGGGGAATAACTTTAAATTATCAAAAACAAAACTTTTAAATGATCATGGGCCCATTTAACATCAAATGATCATATATTATTATAAATACTTATTGATTTGAGACAAAATAAAATTGAAAATGAAAAATAAAAATATATGAAATGAAATAATATGAAAAATAAAATTATGAAATGAAAAATGAAAAATAATACATTGAAATGAAATATCAAAGATATATGAAATGAAATTTGATTTTGATATTTAGAAAAGAGCATGATTTCTTATTTTTTTAAATTCACCACAGGCTCTCTCGCTCTCTCATGATGTCGCAGATGAGTATTTATCAAATTGTGGAAATTTCACCATTTTTTTTTGAAGGTTTTGCTTAAGCTTGACCAAATTTTTTTGGTGGATAAATCTCAATAGATGCGCAGGTCTCTATTATTTGTTTGCTAGAATTATGGGCAGTACACACAGAAGGTCAATCTCAGTCTATATGGGAATTTAAAAGAGGAATCCCAGATTCTTCTCCCTCTGTCAATCCTTCACGGTGCAGCCTTGTGATTTATGTGAGCTTTAATAATGGAAAGATTATAAGTGAGATTTATTTTTTTTAACATGGTCATTTTTTTTGTCTCGAATGCGCATGCCTATATGGTTTATGTGAGACTCTGCAGATGATGCACAGAATTGGTGGTTGTTGTATATAGAGGATAGTGTATATAGAAAGAAAGATTTGGATATGAAGTAGATAGGAAAATTTTTTTTGGAAATCATGTCATCTTTTGGCCATTGTTGTCAGTTCAATGTTATGAGGAAACTTCCTTACACGTTTTGAACGACACAATGCTTAATAGTAATTTAATTATATAATTGTCTCAGTTTTGTTTATTTTTTTTTTCCTCAGCATCTCCTCACAGAAATTTTAGTTTAAAACAATGACTATAATCATTATATAATAAATTAAACATGTTTAAAGGACATGTACTATTTAAAAAAAATATTTCCTGATGATATAACTTTAAATTTTATAAATATTTTCATTGAGAGCAATCTATATACATATATATATTTATTATCAAATACTTGATTTGTTTAAAAGGTATGCAATTCAATCTGTTATGTTAATTTCAAGTCTATGCAATCTATATACTATTGTTGTTATATTCTCATATTTTATTTACTTTAACTAAACCAAATGTCACCTACCTTTTTATCTGTACTCTTGAAGTCTTGGATGTTCTCTTTACTCTTCATGGTGAAATTTTTTTTTTCTTACCTGATAATCATTTGTTCTATAGTTTTATGTATTAAAAGTCAGACGTCTGCAATTGTTTTGTATATAGGTGTTGTTTGTGTTTATGTTTATAAATTTTATATACCAAGTAAAGTATGGTATACGATTTATCCTAAGATATATAATATCGTAGATGTTGATGTTTAGTGTTTCCTATTTTTGTATATTGTGTTTTATAGTGTGTTTACAGCTTTAGATATCCCGCACCAGAAGCAATGGTTATACGCTTGGTTCAGGGATACTTTTAGGATTTTTGTATAATTTTTCGCTGGTTTGACTCCATAGGCTAAAACTTTTTTTTTCTTCATTTTTTTTTCCATTCGGGGAAGGAAAATGTTACGCGACGGCTGTGTATTAATTCTATTTTAAAATTTAAATATCTTTAATTTAAATCTTTTGCAATTTAAATATTTTAAACTCAATATTTTATTAAGTCCTAATTTAAATCATTTTAAATTATTTATTTCTAATATTATTATTCAATTTTCACTTTAAAAGGTAGTCCTTTATAAAATACTATTACATTCATAATATTTCTGCATCTTCCTTTTTCAATATCTTATCTAACGTTTCTGTTTAGTCTACAAAGGAAGAATCCCCCTTTTTGGCCTCTCAGTTAAAATTCCTTTCATCCTAGCGTGTCTGGGCGGCTGCTGAGGTCATTGACTTACGGTTCACTGCTTCAGCGACATCCACCCGTTCGGGGATTTTGAACACAGCATCGGTTAATTGCGATTAACCCGATCGCGTATACTTTTTTTTGATTGGTGGAAGTCTTCAGTTCCAGCGGTTGAGATATTTTAACTGGCCTTTTAACGGCTCGAGTTTCCCGCCGATACTTTGAATTCGGGATGATCTGAGCGTTATCTCCCTCTCTTCCTAAAAAATCTTCAAGACGATCGGACGTAGTTTTGTCCGCGTCTACGAAATTTTAGGCATATCGGGCGGGACTAAACGGGTTCTCGTCCGATATAGCCATGTAAATAATAACTTATTAATTAAAATTATAAAGCATTATAAATATAAAAATCCCAAAGAATTCTGTATGATACGTGGTTTATTTGAGCCTTCACAAGTCTGCTTATCAACTATGTGATCCGGATGCCACAGTTCGTGATGATGCAGAGTGCCGTAGATCGTGAAGATGCGGAATGCCGTGCCGTTATGTTACGATGACGCTAAGCTCCCGTGAATGAGTGTGGTTTGCTAATCTAAGTACGATGTTTGCGTAATAGGTCCTCATTGGAGTGTACTCTGGTATGTTACTATTTTATTTTATATTCCAATATGAATACAGCACGGAGTGATATGTGCAAATATGTACCAGAGATAAGCGATTGATTAGCATATGTATTTATGCAACTCTGTGGACTTCCTTCAGCACAATTGAGATTAGAGTAGGACGTTCATTTTGGAACAATTCTATTCATTGGTGGATATGGTTTAGGACGTTCATTTGAACAATTCTGAATTATTGGAGAATATTGTTTGAAGAAAATCCTTTTTTAATTGTAGCGATGCAACGATTTAGTTTGATGTTAGCCTGACTTGTGAAAGTATTTTCAGAAAATATGATTGTCATACTATTTAAATATTGTATTAATTAAGTTCTTGATAGGGGTCTGCGCAGATTTCTTTATTATGATGATTAATAATATCATACAATAAATATAATTCTGTTGAAATATTTATTTGTTTTATTTATTTTAGTTGTGTGATTTATATACACTAATTTCAAGATATATTTTTATGTGCCTTAAATTTTAAGTAAAGATATGATTAAGAATTCAATGATTAAATGATAATTAAAATTAATTAAATTGATAATTAAATTAATTAAATGATAATTCAATAAATGGAATCTTTTTAGGACTCGTTGGTTAGATATTTATAACAAATAATATGAATACATTATAATACCAACTCTAATTAAGATTTATCTACAGTAACATAAATAAAATATATCTTACATATTATCAGGCACATCTTTGTTATAATTTAAGTGTGTATTTCAGCATAGGAGGTACGTACATTTGATGTATGTATTATTTTGAATCAGGTAAGACATATTTTATGTTATTTCGCCATGAGCTTTCTTTTAATCTATATTTTCCATGTATTACCACTATACTTATAATAATTATTTAGATCACTGGCTCTTCTTCAAAAAATTCAGATACTTCTTCTCTGTTTATTAATCTGCAAAATTTAAATATTCCCCCTTGCTTTTAATTAATTCTCTTATTTTAATGTAATTTTAATTGAACCCCATTGTGCCACCATTTTTTATCGTTACACAGATAATAAAATTAATAGCTACCATTAAAAAAACAAGAACGAAAAATCATGCGTCAAGCATAGATTATGTAGCACTTTCCAACGCTTCTAAAATAATTTTACAAATCATTACCGTTTAATAAGCTGAAAGATGACATCTAAGTAAACAATTTGGAAAACGCATAACATATTTAAAAACGTAATTTCAGGAATTTTCAATATATACAATATTCGGAAAAATATCCGAATACTTTTATGTAGCCCTGTATATGATCTATAGATTTGTATATATACATAGGATGCTAAATTTTAGTTTAGTTAGGAAACGCGTAGCACCGTTTAAATTCTCCTTCTGGAGTTTCTGTCAATAAATGGAAATGTGTTCGCGAACTTTTGTGCTGCCCTGTATAGGATCTACAGAATTTATACACACCACGTAATAGACAAAAAGCTAGTTAAGATTAAAATCGCGTTTAGTAACTTAAAACGCACTTCCAGGAATTATTGTTAACAGACAGTAGAGAATTCTTTTGTGTGTCCCTGTAAATGAACGATGACTGCTATACACACACTATTCTGTAGTAAGCCTCTTGTAATGCACCTTAGTAATATATATAAACTTCAATGCGTTTAAAATAGTGGAACATTATTTAAATAAGCCGCAGACGATTTTTCTCCATAGACGTAATGTAACGGAATTATTTTGACTGTCCCTGTAAAGTAACTCTAAGTGCTATACACCTACTATTCCATATTAAGCTTCTTCTAATGCATCTTAGTGATCTATATAAATTTCAATGCGTTTACAATAGTGAAACATTTTTAAAATAAACCGCAAATGATTTTTCCCCATAGACCGCAATGTAACGGAATTCTTTTGAGTGTCCCTGTAAGAAAACTATAAGTGCTACACACTTCAGTTGAAGTAGGGAACGTGCCATAGATAACGACAATAACATATAAAAATTGCAGAGCAATCCGAGCATATTTACGGGAGTTAGAGCACGGACAGACGGCCAGACGGCCATACGGCCATCCGGCCATACGGCCAGACAAACCGAAGTCATAAGCACTTTTCAACTAGGTTGGAAAGTGCTAAAAAGATGCCAGGTACCATTTTACAGCTATCCTGAATGAGGTACACGGACCACTTTCCTCATGTTGCTCGTATTTTTTATAATGGATTGTTTCCACTTGGCACACTTTTTAAAGTGTGCCCCTGTAAAGCAATAGTAACCCCTGTAAAGTAATAGTAAAACTGATAATCTATATCTGCCAGACACTTTAAACATGCAGATAATTTTAATTGCTTCATCTGTTTCAGCTTTTCTTTTCGGAACACCTCTTTTATTATTATTATTATTATTATTATTATTGGTAAGAAAAAGTTTTAGATTTTGGGTCTTCCGGATTTGAGGTGTCCCATTCTGTAACTATTTTTAGGTTTTATTTGAATTTTTTGCAATATATTATTGTACCATATAGATATTGATACATAAGTAAAAAAAAAGAAGTGACATTAGACTGATGATCAATATTTATATCATAGGTAAAATCCAATACTTAAAAAAACAAACACTCACCAGAAGCATGAACAATGGATGCCTTGGCAGCTTGTCCATATAAATCAATAACTCCATAGACACCATTTGGAACATTGGTTGCGGCAAGTCCCTGATCAATTCCATTGATGAAGAAATGTAATGTTTCATCTTCATACACAACAACTCCTATCTTGTCCCCGGCCTAAAAACATAAATAAAGGATATTATAATGAGAAATGTAACTAGTAAATCTGCAGATTAGAGGTGTCAACATCAACAATGCAAGTCATATTTTTAAATTAATTTCACTTTACAAAACATTTAATGTCCTACAAACTGCAATTTAATTTTTTAAAGTTGTATATATTTATAAACATATAATATTTCTCAAAGATTCGCAAAATTTACATTTTTAAGAAGTGCTAATCGTGTTTAAAGATTAAAAATGATTTCATGCACTGATGGTCTTGAAGTGCTTATTATTACAATAAAAAAAATAATAATAAAAATACATTTTTCTGGGAGGAGGGGAGCTGCTCCCCTGAACCCTCTATTGTTTCAATAATTTTATGCTCACAGTTTTCCATAGTTGTGCCATTTCATAACTGTATATCTTGGATTGTGTTTTACAGTGCACTTTTATTAGGAAAAACATCTTGTTGTACAGGAGGAGTTTATCTTATCCTAATATTATGAGACCATTTCGCACATTTCTTGTTATTATGTATTTCAACTCCTCAGCATAGAGCTTGCCAAACACTGCTTAACTCACTCCCTTTTAGCAAGAGTGATTTGGAGCTATAAAATGTTTTTGAGATACCCATTTAATAGGATAGACAATCAATATAAACCTTATTGTTACTAGCATCATTAATATTTGTTGCCAACCTTAACTGCAGGCTCGAATATGGAAGATTAGCTAATTTTTTTTTTTTTTCCTTATCCAAACTTTCTCTTTATTCTTTCATAATCAGAATTATTTTAATATTTTTTTACACGCTATAAAATACTGTTGCTGGGTAGCTGTTAAAGGAAAAAGGAAAGGAGAAAATCATAAGGTGCAAATTTGTAAAAGTGATAAGTAAATATTTTATAATTTTTAATCTGATGCATAATGTTCTATTAAAAATAATATAGATAATGTCGAAAGTCTGAAAAATTCATTGTAAAAATTTCAAACTGATCCGAGTAATTTAAGACTGTCATATTGAAAAATTATGAATGCATAATTTAACATTTAAACAGATTATCCAAATACACTATTTTCTTTTCAATGATGATAAAATCTAAAAATTGTCTGAATTCCCATAAAAAAACATTATGACTTGAAAGAAAATGTTCCATATTTTTTGAATGAATTAACCAAATTAAATCAGAAACTATATAGCTAATTCGAAGTACCTCATTAACATATCAACATAATATCAAGCTAATCAGATGCTCTTTGTGTCAGTTAGCTATCACAGGACATATATACAGACACCAAAAACTTTTTCTCTCTACAGTAAGCCTTCATTTGACATTTCAGCAATAATTAAGATGTGCATTATAAAATTAAGAACAATAAAGGATATTTTATGAAATATCAAAAGGATATATTTCTATTAATAAAGAAATACTGAAACTTATGGAAAGATAAAAACTATATATATGAATGTAGAGTTTTAGTTACAACTAGAGTAATACTTCAATTATTGGTCAATTATAGGACAGGCATGTGATTAGACAGAAAAGACTTCCCGCCCCCTCCCCAACAACAAATCTTGACGATCAATGACAAAAGTTAAATTTGAACTTCGTAACACGATTTTGTATTGTAAGGATACAAATCAGGATCAGAATTGGAAATTAATATCCTTATATATTATTTCTCCTGTCAACATCCCTTTTACTCAGAAAATATGAAACGCAGAACAACGAATGAGATACCATATGAAAGGTTTTAGAACAGGCTTCTGACATAGCCCACTTAACAAATCGTTAAAACATGTTTTTGATTAAAATTTGCTGAAATTGAAAAATTAAATCGGCATTGTTTTCATGAAAGAAATGAAAGGTTTTCCTGAAATTATTGTTGCCAAAAAAATAAAATACCACATTATATGATGCTCATAGCAATTATTATAAAAAACACCGCACGGGTTTATTTTATACTTATGATTAAAAAGCGAAATTGAAATTGAAATGTTTAGATTGATATTTCTAAGTCCCATGGTTTTCCCGAAGCGGATGACGTCATCCTCTAATGCAGTCAAAATACGATTGTTAATTTTTTTTCTCGCGCGTGCCTTTAGCAATCTTGGATCAGTTTTTAGTCTAACTTTGATGGAATAAATTAGATGATATTCTGGCTTGACTAACAACTAAATGTTGTTTGCAGATATTTTTATCCTTGCTTTTTCTTTAGAAGTTTAAACCTGCATCTAATAAATATTACATATTGATAAAAAATTATACTTCTCTATTATCCCGTCGACCACTTTTCATAACAAAAAACTATCGCCAAATAAACGGGAGAACGTTGCCATTGGAATATCAAAAAATAAATAAAATATAAGAATTTAAGGACACAATTGTTATTTTAATTAATAAAATAACTACTAAATCAGTAAAACATAATGAAAAATACACGCAAATATCGAATGTAATACCACTAGATGACGTAACAAACACGCATTTTGACATCAAGTAAATGGGACTGCATTTTTGGCGTTTAATCTTACAGTTTGTCGGTAGTTTTTTGTTATGAAAAGCGGTCGACAGGTTAATAGAGAAGTACCTAAAAATATTAGATTTCAGTGCGAAATCTTCGCACGGGCCCTCTGGTTACTATTTAATCTCCTTAGCTCTTTAGTATGTAAAGTAAAAATTCTATTCTATAAAGTAAAAATTCTATTAGTATTTAAATTTACCAAAACATTTACTGGTCTGTGTCTGTTGTTCACAATGAATGAACAGTTTCCTGTGATATCTTTGCAGAGTCATTATCAGTTTACAAACAGCTGGTAAAAATAAGCAAAGAAAGATAAAATGATTTAGAATGATTTCTGTACTCTATTTCTAGTGGTTGAATAGAATAGAAGCTGACATTTAAAAGAGTACAGATAATAGAAATTTTACTGTATTACAAATGCTCAATACACCTAAAAAAATTTTTTTAGGCACGTTGACATGGCAATTTAATAATGGCCAGCTAGGTTGTCAAACAGGATTTTCAATGATCCTTTTACCCTGGTGGTTTAAGAAAGAACTCATTAATTATCTCTTCTACAATTGTCTCCTTTGAAGACAATTTACAGAGTTGGATAACACATGTCACAGGAACATCATAATCATTCAACTATGCAATGAAGTTGACTTTGAAACATGCTATGGCTACAGAGAGGAACATATTGAGTATTATTTGTAACAATTGTAAGTAATTTTTATTAGCAACAAGGTGCTGTTTCTTTCACTATGTGCCTTTCTGCCATCATCAGAAATGCAATATCTACTAAGTATTAGAAATATATCCTAAAAATTAGTATAGTAAGCCAATGTCATAATGATAGTGGTAACAACTTGCACCATTGCTTTCATTTTAATTGCTCATATGTTCCCTTCTAATTATCGCATAGTTTCAATTTTAAAATCAAAATAGGAACTGAATAGGAATATTGAATAGTTTTAAATAGGGAAAAAAAAACTTTCAAATGAAATTTGCTTTAAAACTGTAGCTCAATTTATTGATTTTTTAAAATAATTTTCAAGCTAGCTGCAAATTCTGCTATTAAGTTGGATAAAACATTTTTATTTATTGGTCTTTTCAAAATCCATATTTTATTGTTATAGAGGGGGGAGGGGGGGGGGGGAAGTCTCCCTTTATGAGTTTACTGTCTACCATGGATTGTATTGCTTCAACATCGACTATGCAAATGTGAAAACAATTGGTTCACACAGAAAGTAAATTTTTAATAACTCACCAGAAATTTGTTTGCAAAATATTTGAAATAGTTTTTTTTTTTCTTTTTGTCAACTTCATTCTTGACTAACTTCAAACTGATTTTTGAAAGTAAGAATGTCAAACAATTCTAGAGTGTAAATGAACAAAGAATGGGGATAGCAATTCTCATTCTTGTTCATATACAAATACAAATAAGATACAAATATTCAGATTTAGAAATACTAATAATTAAAAAAAATAAACTTTAAAAACATAAATAACAGAATCAAATAAAAAAGAAAGATAAATCTTAATTCTCAAATTTATAATAGATAGTTAACTGCATTTCCAAAAGTGTTAAACAAAGAACTGCATGAGAAACATAAATTAAGGCTCTATAATCTTATTTATTCATGCAACTACTTTAGCAATATATTACCATCAATGAGTCTGAGATGGTGTTAAATTTTTTTCACACATGAAAAGGATGCAAATGAAAGAAATGAAGTAAACACCATTTATTCCAACACTCACCATCAGTACGAAAAAATATGTAAGAAGGATAAAAAACAAACCTTTAGCTTATCCAAATTGCAGCCATATTCATCTGAAATTGTTGTACCATTATACATAATTCCATTGCCTGTCATCATCCATGTGCCAGAACGGACATTAGTCATTGTAGATGGAAAATTGAGTTCCTCAGCTGAATGCATTGTCACACCAATTTCAATGGTACCAGCCCATTTCATCACAACTTGCTCTAGAAGAACTTCAAAGATCTCTCCAGGCTTTAATTGTCTATTAGTTATGACAACTGCATTGTTGAAATCATTCAAGCAACTAATAAAGAAACAAAATTACTAAAATTTCAGAAATATTTCTAATTTATATGAACATGTGCAGAAAAAAGGACATAACTGAATAAAAAAACATTTATAATTCAACAAAAATTAGTTATATAAATGAAGTAAAGGATAAGATCAATATTAGTACACACAGACTTAAATTTTGTATCAAAACAAAATGCAGATCAATCAAAACATTTAAAACTTCAGCTGTTGATTTGGCTCAAAGAAACAATTGCATTGCCATACTACTTCATTTAAAAATGGATAGGAAATTGGAAAGAAAATCTTGAATGTGAGCTGAAAGCTCTAAATCTAACTAGCAGAAAAAAAAGGGGGGAACATTTTTTAACTGCTATAAAGAGGTTATAACTGCATCATAACTTTCAGATTTTCAATTGACTGTGGTTTCTGTAGTAAAGAATAATCAGAACGGGAAGGAAAAAAAAAAAAAAAAAAAAGAGGGTTCATTTCTCTAATAACAACATTTTTAGCAAAAGTAAATCATTTTCATAATTCTTTAATTTGTTTCTAATGTTTAGATCAAATTTTCCCATTTGAATGGTGAATGATTTCTCTAAATATGAATGAAAACAAAGTTGATAAGGAAATTTCAAAAATACTAAGTCCAATTTTTAAAACTGTTACCTTATCCATTTCTGTTGAAAATTGTTTTCTGATATTTGGGTTGGTACAAACATTTGGAAAACACATTATAAGAAAAACAAGAATGAAAAATCATGCGTCAAGCATAGATTTTGTAACCCTTTCCACACTTCCATAATAATTTTATAAATCATTACCGTTTAATAAGGTTAAATATGATATCTAAGTCAACAATTTGGAAAACATCTTTTGTGCAGCCCTGTATATGATCTATAGATTTGTATATATACTACATAGAATACTAAATTTGAGTTCAGTTAGGAAACGTGTAGCAAAGTTTAAAATTCCACTTCTGGAATTTCCGTCAATAAACAGAAATGCACTTAAGAACTTTTGTGCTGCCCTGTATATGATTTATAGAATTTATACACACCAAGTAATAGACAAAAGAGTTAAATTTAAAAACATGTTCAGCAACTGAAAAGCATTTTCACCAATTACTGTTAACAGGCAGTACAGAATTCTTTTGTGTGTCCCTGTAAATGAACGATGAATGCTTTACACACAATATTCTACAGTAAGTCTCTTGTAATGCATCTTAGTGATATATATCAATTTCAATATGTTTGAAATATTATTAAAATAAACTGCAAAAGATTTTTTGCCATAGATCGTAATGTAACAGAATTATTTTGAATGTCCCTGTAAACTATAAGTGCTATGCACACCATATTCTATAGTTAGCCTCTTGTAGTGCACCTTAGTGATATATATCAATTTCAACAAATTTGAAATTCTGTAACATCATTAAAATAAACCCCAAATGATATCCCCTCATAGACCGTAATTCTTTTGAGTGTCTCTGTAAATAAACTATAAGTGCTACATATTTCATTTTCAATACCGAACATGCCATAGTAAACCTCAATAACATTGACAATCTAAATATATTTACGGGAGATAGAGCATGGACAGACAGACAGACAAACCGAATTCATAAACACTTTTCAACTATGTTGGAAAGTGTTAAAAAGCAGTTAAGATAGTGTTTCTATTCAGAAGACTAAGCAAGTTTATGAATTACACTTATCCTAACTTTAATATACTTTTATCACAATTACTGATTTACTTGAAATTAGGCTTCTCTCTGACTTTTGAGAAACCTTAGCAATTCGGGTAACTTTCAAAGAAAAAATACATCCAAATTATAATAATGATAGCAATAGATTTGTCATGAAACACTAAATCTAAAATCGTTCTTTAAACTTCCTAAAGTACCCTCTTTTTCCTTTTCAGTATGTGTTCTATTTTTTGCAGTTGATTTTAGAGCAGTTATTGATTTGAACTGAGCTATCAGTTATAGAAACTAATAAAACAAGTGTATTATAGATACTTTAAAAAGTCAAGTGAAAAAAATTCCAGCTTGATTTATCCAAATAATTTTACAAAAAAAAAAAAAAAAAAAAAAGAGAGTCAGTTTAGAAAAATATCAAAACCCAAATACAGTCGAACCTCGTTAACACAAAATTGAAGGAACAGAGAATTTTTTCCGTGTTATCCGAAATTTTGTGTTAGCCATCATAATAGTGGCGGCATCTATGGTTAGATATAAAAACTAATTAAATTAACCTACAAATATATCCCCTATCATAAAATCATAAATTAATAATAAATAGAAAATTTCATTAACAAATTAAACAAATTGATCATCATTTTAGGCAATAATAAATTTATTTACTTCCTAATCATTTTTTAAAGGTCCGTTATTGACTTTGCTTCAATTTCTGTAGAGTACTTCTTTTAGGAACGTATGGACCTCATCTAATTTGTCCACAGCTTGGGAGCATCTTCTTGTTCCATAAGGAAATGTTGAGTTTTCAATGCTGCGGGGTAGATTCATTTAATGACACTAAACTTTTCCGTTATGTGTCAATTTCTTCATCCTCGTCTGACACTTCGATGTTGTCATCTCTTTTTTTTTTAGCTAGAGCAGCAATTATTTCTCCATCTGTCGTCACATTCGAGGTCAGCACATCTTCATCTATGTAAATATATTTGAAAAACAATGTCTAGGAAAGAATTTCCCATTTTTTGACCACATACCTTTTGGCAGACGATTCTATGGCACTCTTTAAATCTTGTCAGTCATCCGTCAGAACATGTGGCTATCTGCCAGAGAGCAATTTCAATTCATTCATTCTACACATTCGTTTTCTTACTGGCTTGAATTGACTCACAGCATAAACCGCTTCAATCTTTTCACGATTCCTTAAAATTGTAGAGAGTGTGCTATTTGATATCCCCTACTTTCCCGCAATTTCTGATTTCTTTTTTTTCCAAACTTTTTCACTGACTTCATTTTAAATTTTTTGCTTGGTTTCTAAAGATACAGTTTGCTGTTTTTGACTCATCTTTCACAGAATTCTACAAAGCACCTACAAATAGAGTTCAATTATGTTAATCAGGTAGTGAAGTAGGAATTGTCATTTATTTGACTCAACGATAGGGGAATTCGGAAACCCAGTTTATGGTTTAAGTCACTGTCAATACAGTCAACTGGGTAATGGAACAATCACTTTCAAAAAAGAAATTCCTTCACCCAAACTTTCTTTGTGACTGATCTATAGCTCATATGGTTAATGTGGGAATACTTCTGCATATCAGAGATCAAACAAAAGCAGGGATTAGTCAGGAATTCAGTATTTCACCATTTTCTGAAACCTATTTCCACTTTAATTCTTTTTCAAACCATGAGAAAATTTCATTTTTAATAAAAGGATGTGGCATGTAAGTTTGAAATATTGATAACATTGCGTAAGGAATAAAGTTTTGACTATGGAGCAAAAAAAAAAAAAAAAAAATCGCCTTAAGTGGGATTTTTTGAAACTCCATTTCTTGTTAAACGAATTAATTAATATTGATTTTCAGACTCATCTGACGGGACCTCAGTATTATTTCGTGTTAAGCGAAAATTCGCGTTAACGAGGTTCGACTGTAGTAAGTTACAAAGAAAAATTTTAATTATTGAATATCATTCCGAGTGTCAGTGAACAACAAAATATCAAATCTCGCAATTTGTCAATTTTAATCTTTCCTTTTCTTGTCATTTTGTCACTATGAAGAGCAATGGCAATCAGCAGTAAGAAACCTGCTTGAAATACATTTTTATGTGACAGAAGTTTCATAAATATTAAATTAAATAAACAAACACCTATTCATAATAAAAGAGATATAATATCATTTAATAATAAATAAAACAGTACTTTTATGTTAGCTGGGCACCAGTGGTAACTTGCCAAATTTTGTTTAAATTGACATTATTTGAATTGAAAACAACTAACAATTCATTGAACAATGATTTGAATAACTAACAATACATTAAAAAAAAATTTTAATTATATTAAAAGATTTTGGGATCTTATATAATGCAAGTTTATATTTTAGTGTATATAAAATTAGATACAATGCTTTTTTTATGAAATAAAATGTTTCTAGTTTATGTTATATCTCATTTTAACATTTTTGTAAAGCACTAAGCCTAGTCATTAATAGACCTGATTACGTGAGATTTTGTTATTTGTATTGATATGTTCGTTTTTATGTGTTTTATCATGATTATATTTTAGCATTTTTTAATTAAGTTTTTTAAGATATTATATTGCAATGTTAAAATATTGTCTATTTGTTATTAGCTAATGTTAAAAGATTGGCAAGAAAAAATGTGTTGGTGAAAATTTTAAAAATTTGGCATTCACTGGTGCCTGGCTAACATAAAAGTACCAATAAAACTGATAAATTAAAAAAATGTTAACTAATACTATGAAAAGCAATTTAGGATATTAATTTTGTTTTGCCTATTTATCTAAAATTAGTTTTTATAATAAGTTTAATCAGTTTTATGCACAAATTAAAATTAATGCATAAAAATAATGTTAATACAGGTCTCCCTTGATTAGCGTGGATAATTGAATCCTTCGATATTACAACACTAATCAAAACCACATTAATCAAAACAAACATTTAGTACAGAAAATTACAAATCCTTCAGAGGCAACTTTTAGAAAACCAAATATACATGATATGTTATTTAAAAATATACTATAATTTTATTTTCAAAGTGTTATTGTTAAAAATTATGTGTTACAGCTCAATTTTTAAAAATTAAATTAATCTAATTTACATGAACTTCCATAAAAATAAACTTGTGAGTTAATTTAACAAATGGCAATCAAGAAGCATAAGAAAAATTGATTTTAATTCTGCAATATTACAACTTTTTAGATTAGTTCTTTTAGTTTACTTTCTATTAGGATAATTATTAAAAACTTTGATAATTTATTAAAAAATTTCACATTTTTAAACTTGAGTAAATTTTGATTACTGCAAGTTTACATATTTCTAATTTCTAACTTAACATAAACTTATCAATCCTCAGTTTCACAAGCTTAGTTGCTTCGTTTTAGAATACATGTTACGTTAATACAAAATTTGATTTTAGGTTTAGCTTCTTGTGCGAATTATTCTTTTCCAGACAAATTTAAGGTTGCTTCATTGGGAAAAAATGGATCACCCATTCTGTGCTTTATGTACTAACCAAAATTTTCCCCACATTAGTCGAGGGAGCATCTGAAAAAAAAATTTACCACACTAATCGAAAATCGCATTAACTGAAACCACATAAAGTGCAGGAAACCTGCATTCATAGAATAGTATGTATTTAAAGTAGACATTTTTATCATCCACCTCGCATAGGAATCAAATTAACTCATAAAGTATACATTTTGCTTACTTCATAATTAATGATAAATATAAATTAACTTAAAAAATGTAAATGTACAAAAAGATATTTTATTTTATGCAAATATTGACACTAAATTTATTCATGCTTTATTCAAACAGATTTATCCAAGTGCACAAACAAAAAATGATGAAAACCATGAGCTAATATAACAATGGATAGTAACCATGATAAGTTTAGAGGGGGGGGGGGAGAAATAACACTCATTACAATGAGGTCACAAAATACAGTAAACACTAACTTTGGTCTAAAAGCAGTGCGTCCATTATTCATCACAGTTACATGAAGTCCACAACGCTCATGAAACAATAGGTCGTCATACCTTAGTCCAATTCTTGGGCCTACATTAAAAAAAAAAAAAAAAAAAAAAAATCAGGTGATATATATATATTTTTCCCAATATAAAAGTAATTTTATTTATGCATTGAGCAAGTAAAGCTGAAAAAACCTGTTTTATAATAGCAATATAAAATAATTTGAATTTTCTTCACCTGATTCTTATCACCTTCATATCTGATTCTTAACTGTGGCAATAACCTGTTACATGTTTGAGACAGTCTCAAAACGTCTTTTAAAAGTGTGAAGAGCTTACATTCTAGTTTTGATAATTTTTTAATTGATGTTCTGCATTTTAAGTGTAACATTGAAAATATATTTATGTTTAATAGTTTTTTTCTTCAGACATTTTCACTTGTAACTCATTGTTTTTAAATATGTATATATATTTAAGAGCAAGATATTTTTGTAGCAACATTAATTTAAAAAAAACTTTTCATTTCATTAAAAAAAAATGAGAAAGTCAATTTGTTGCCAAAGATTAGCTGTGCCAAGTGCATCTATCCAGAGAAAATACACAAATATGCCAATAAATCAATAATAATAATGCCAATGAATTATTAATTAAAATTTTTTATCTACTTATTTACTGAACATATTATTTTTATACGATTTAGTTTAATTAACTGCAATAAATTGATATGATGAAGCAAAAGGTAGATTTTTCTTTAGATTAGTTGATCTCATGAGTACATCTTACAAATGTAATGAATTACTGTCATTTTTTAAGCAAAATGTATTATACATTAATATAAACAATCCAGATAGGATAGAAAAAAAAACTACATTAAAAATAAAGATATGTGTAGAATGTGCAAGAAATAAGTCTAATGAAAATAGTGTATGTTAATTAGAAAAAGATTTATAAAAGGGAACAAGGATATAATAATAATAAATAAATGATACTGGCATAAAAAAACTACTTAAATACAGTCCCAGTATTTATGAAAAAGGAGAGAGAAAAAACCACCTCTCCAAATTCCAAAAATTAAATTATCACATAAAGTAAAAAAAAATCAAGTAGGAATTTGAGAATTATGTTTCATATAAGTTACATCATAATAAAAAAAAATTCCAAATTCTCTACATGACTAAGTTAATTTAATTACACATCATTAGCACATTAACTGTAACTAATAAGAGACTTTTAAGATATTTATTTTTTCAATCAAAGTTAATTTTAAAGAAATTAAAATAGAAACGTACAAGGCTGGCTACGTAGTTCTATAGAAGACTGGCTAACTTCAGAGTCAGGTTCATTAATGGTAGGTCTAAAATTATCTGTGATGCTAACTTTCACAGTCATACCATATAAGTCTACTACACCAAAAACCACATCAGGAACAATTTCAGCTGCAATACCTTGATCCAGTCCATTGATAAAATAGTGCAGATTTTTATTAGATTTTTTAACAAGTCCTATTCTGTCACCTTCCTATAAAAATAATAAATGAAATTAATAACAAGTTTATTTCAACAACATAAATTAAATAAAAATATCACAACTGTTTATGCAGCAATAACATAAATTAATTGGATTCCATTTAAACTTTTTAACTGTAGACCTCATGGAACTAATTTTTCATTTATCCTATATTTTATGGGGAAAGTGGGATCAATAAAACCACCACATGGGCTGGTGCTTTTAAAAACCCTGGTAGATAAGCATTGATGTTTGGTCCCCTAATAGAGTCAAATTCTTTTTCCTAAGATGCTTCGATTGTTCTATTATAATTTGGGATCTATATTAACTCCCTTTCTGATAGATTTTTGTTTAAAGATTGTTTAAATATGTTATGCAAGATTAGAAACATAGGTTTATTAAGCAAATTTTAATGCGTTTCATTTATATAGTTTTTTTTTTTTTTTTTTTTTTTTTTTTTAATATGAAGCACTTACAACACTGCTTTAGTTTTTACACTTGTGAAAAAAAAACTAAAATATATTTAAAAACTGTGGTGTTATGAATGCTTCATATTGAGGGGGGAAATGTGATATAATAAAAATGCATTAAAATTTGCTAAGTAAACCTATCCCACTGCCATTTTAAAGTGACAGAGAGAGCAGGGAAAAATTTTTGCACATCTTATTTTATTTTAAGATAAGATATATTGATGCATAATTTAAATTAATCTTTAAAAGTTTACTAAAAATGTAATGTCAATTGAAATATTCATATACAAGTGAAGCTCAGTGAAAGCAAAAGGCAATACAAATACTCAAATTTATAGAAAGTTAATTTCTTAAGAATATTAAAGATTTTAAGAGCCTACAGTATTGAGACAATTGAGTGAGGGTTGCTATCCAACTGTCAAACCTTTCTAACTGTGTCTCACCGTTTCTTAAGTCTACTATGAAATTCAATTACAGGATTGTAAAAATATTTTTTATTTTACATATTCTTATTCCACTTATTAATTACTACTCAAAACTAAGCAAATGATTACAAAAGAGAGTTACGGCAGAATAAATTATACTATAACAATATATACAGCAAGCTAAGTATATAATGAAACACTTCCTTGAAAAATGGAGTAATTATATTACTAGAATAAACATTATTTGAAACTCTGAATAACCTATTAGTATTTCATACAAGAAAAAAAGAAAAAAAAATCAAGCACATTACATTTTGCAATTACACATTGATGTTAAATGATTTCTGTAAGATACATTTTGAATTAATGAATGCAAAGCTTTACATAATTAATTTTTTAAGAAAATAAGAAAAGAAAAATCATTACATGAAGTTCATCTAAATTGTATTCGCCATATTCTCTTCTGCTACCTTTCCCATTGGTTAATATTCCACATCCACTCATCATTATGGTACCTTTAAAAAAATGCATAAAATTATAAAGCTGCATTTAAAATAAAATAAAAAAGGAATAAAATAAAGTATCAGTTAGTGAAATCTTTAAATTAATTAGTATAGATGATGCATTAAGAAAAATTAATTAAGAAACACAAATTTAAACTATGGCACATTGACGTACGTTCACAGGATCAGCATTACAGTTGCAAAAAAAAAAATGCAGAGCAGGTACTTAATACCATGCAGTTTTGTTTAATTCCTGAATCCTGGCACAGATACAATTATTTTTCTATCAATCAGAATATGCTTCAGTGACAGTCACATATAAAATCTGTGTTACGCATGATTCAAAATGTGCTGCTAATTCCGTTAAAAAATTATCCCCAAAAACAAGAGCTATGTTGTTTTTCTATGTAACTGTTACCTGCATCTCAATTAAAAAAAAATAATAAAGCCAGAATTTTGAAGAATATTTATATAGAGATAATCTTATGTTTATCTCTTGTTTAAACTCGAAACATGAATTTAAAAAAAAAAGAGGAGGTCATAAAGACACAAATTTTACACATTGTTTGAGAAGCTGATAAATGCAGGAATACTACTGTCAATCATGAAAGTAAAACAAAGGTGAAGTCAGGATGCGTCAGCCCATTTAAACAGTTACAGCCAATGAACTGGCCAGCTTTTAATAAATGTGAGTGGTCTTTTTCAAAAAAAGCTGGCCCTTATTGGCTTTTTTTAAATTGTATATCATGCTATTTATTTTTAACACCTAACATAACCTTAATTTATATTATTAAGAGATATTTTGTGTAAAATAGAACTAAAATTTAGTTATAAAATATATTTAAAATTATGCTCAAATTTGAATTTCCATAGCTAATTAATACATATGAAAAGACTCATAAATCATAAATGATCAATATGATGAGAACAACCTGTACTGTAGGTATAATATTATATTTAAGGTATATATTCGTATTTTTAAGTTTTAATAAATGTACTAAAATAACAAAATGAAGCTAGCTTTAAAAAAAGCCCTTAATACGTAGCATTTTCATTTATTATATGAACATAAATAAGTCACTTGTATGCACTTAGCTGCCAAATGATTGATGATGGTGACCTTAGTCTATGTAGATATAGTGCTATGGATCTTTTGAATAATCAAGCTCATTGATCTTATGCTTTTTATAAAGTCAATTGAACATATTTTGAATAAGAAATTTTAATGAAATCCAATAAGTACCATATAGCAACAAGATACATTTCATTAAATAAAATTTTTAGTAGGCAAATATGCAATGTCATTGTGTGCATTTTATGCATGAAGATTTAGTATCCAATAGTATTTGACTTTTTAAAATTATATTACAAAACATTTGCAGGGTGCGTATGGTTCTTACTTTCAAGTACCACTATTTCCAAATAGTAACCTTCACCTTATTTATTCACGGAACATTATTACAAGTTCTGGATAAAATAAGGGGGAAAATACTGGTGCTATACTTCTTGGAAATAGCAAGTAGTGTACACACCTGACCCCCAACTTCTGTATCTATTGAGTTTTTTCTTTTTATGATGTTGTTTGGAACAAGATAGGAAATATCTTGGGTGCTGATAGAAGCAGAAAAATTGATAAAAATATACTAGGACCGAAAGAATAAGTCAAATGATTGATGATTTGTGACCTTAGTCTATGTAGCTATAGTGTTGTGGGTCTTTTAAATAATTATATTAAGTAATACAACCAGAAATATCTTTAGATATATAATACAAGTCAGAAAATAAAATATGTGAGGGGTGTCAGTTCAACGAATGTGTCATATAATCAGGGGTCTACAGTATAATTAAAAATTACAAGCATTTTAAAATATAATAATCAATACCAAAAATTTTACTCTTGTTTAAAGCTTAAATAACAATTTAGACAGTCTCCTTCCCCTACCAAAGAATAGTAATCACTACAGAATAAACATAACATAAATGAAGCAAAACAAATAAAAAATGAAAAAAAATCTATCTCACCAGATCTCATGTTAGTCATTGTGGCAGGAAAGTCTAAATATTCAGGATTATGAGTAGTTATACCCATTTCTATGGAACCCGACCATTTATTGACAAGCTCATCTATTCTGATCTAATGAAACATAGAAGAAAAAAAACAATTAAACTGTTACATTGTAAAAACTCCAATTCAAGAAATAAATTATTGAAATATGCAAAACCATGTTTTGATCTCATAAAAAGTAATCGAAAAAAAGTTATACATATATATATATTTATATATATAAAGAGTTGTTGATTTTAGTTATATACAGAAATTACTACAAGTACAGTACAGTTTCTAATTTTCGTCCATTATTATTATTATTTTTTTTTTTTGTCTTTTGCGATGGCAGTATCAACCAATTTGCTCAATTTTTTTCAGAAATTTAAGTGAGAGATTTTATTACATTATGCTCACAGTATCACATAATCTATCTAAATTAGATTTTGTGAAATCTTTCATTATTAAGGATGTAATATGGTGTACAGTAAATGACTAAAATACTACTAATTCAAAATTTTTGGAAAATATTACCAAGCTAATATTTATTTGGTACCATCTGCTGTTGACAATATATTAAATAAAGCGATAAACGGCTTGAAACAGGGAAAACATATTTCTGAACGTGAATTAACATTAGTTTCCAGATTTAAATAAAAGTTTATAGCACATAAGCTTTGACATAAAAAAAAAACATTAAAAATATTTAAATAAATGTTTTTGACAATATGAATAAGTTTTCTGTTTCATTTGTACTTTTAGTCACACTGTATATTTTAAAACTGAATATAGCATTTATTCAATCAAACTCAAATTATTATTTTATTACCTCTAAAATATGGAAAATTCTAAAATCCAGAATTGTCGAGTATGGAATGATTCTGGATACTCTACTGTATTATTAATTTTCTGTCAAAAAAGAATAAATATATAGATAGAATTTGTAGCTAGGTGATATGACTATTTGTGGAAGGACATTTTTAATTTTCCTATATACAAAATTATGGTTTTGGCCATTCATTATCAAATGCAACTGCTGAAGACAGACATAAATCTTCAGTTTAAGAGAATTAACACAGAGCATTGCTTCTTAAGAATTCTAACATAATTAGTATTAGTTGTAGAAGCATAAAAGTGAATATATAATGGTATTTAAAGATTCAAATTTGAAATGAACAGATTGATTATGTGTGTTGCATATCTGCAACATAATGATATAAAGAGCTAATTCAAAACTATAAATCCTGAGAAAAGAAAAAGAATAACAAGAAAAGAAAGGAAAAAACAATTAAAAATTTCAGATGTTAAGAATTTAATTCCAGAGTTATTTGAAGAAGCTGGCATTTCTTCATGAAACACAGGCCGTGTCAGCTATTTCACATGTTTCATTTGCCATTTTAACAATTTTTTCCATCTGTCAATACCTACCATTATTTTTGCAAATGAATAACACAAAAACACTCAAACAGAAAGCACTTATCAGGTTACTTCAGTTAAGTTTGCATTCTATTAAAATTAACTTAGTATGAACCTGATATTAATTATTTTTTATCCTAGATGCAACAGCAGATATCGCCTTTAATTCTATTAAATTTATTATGTTCAAAAATGTACTTGGTTCTATAATCATTATAGTGCAATACCAACATGTATATTACCCATATTTTTAAAATCCTAATGAATAATTTTCACGTAATTTAAAATTATTATTTTTCAATCCACTAAATTTGTTTTTTAATTGGCAAGTCACAGTCATTTGAGACATTTTCTGAAAAAAAATTTGGTATGCAGATGTAAAAAGGTTCACTAACCCTGTAAACACATCATATAAACTAATATTTTTAATAAAAAAGAAACCATTCTATTATTTATTTACCTCAAATAATTCATCATCCAAAAGAGGTCTATGAGTCATTACAACTCCATTGTTAAACTCATCTATTGGTTTTTTCCTTTCGGCTGTTCTTCTTGAATTTGATAATTTCACCATGGAACCACAGAGTTCATGAAATCTGAGAACATCAGTAGCACAGATAAATTCTGATTCTAAAAAAAATAAGGTTTATTTTATAAAAACAGACAATTTAAAATAATTTGTTTCAATACTTATTATAAAAAAAAAAATAGAGTTAACATTTTACAAAACTTGATTCCCATTTATTGAAAAATAGATATCCTTACATCATAGCTAACATTTCTGATCATTTTATTAGGGCACACATTCTCCAGACTATAAAATAAGGACTTTTTAAGAACTCAACCTAGCAGAAATAAGTTTTAGGTAGTGTCAATTCTAGAAAGAAAAAGGGAAGGGTGCTAGTGAGTAAAAAGGCACTAGTTAAGTAGAAAAGGGCTCTATTGCAAGAGAAAACACATTAGGTGTTTAGTAACGATAAAAAAAAAGGAGTAAAGTATGCAATTCATAGGTATAATAAAAAATAAATACAGTAACATTAATTCTGATTGGTTTTTATGAATTATAAATAAATAAATACAGTTAAATTACAACAGGATTTGATATTCAACTGAGTTTCCCCTACAGAAATGATCACACAAATTTAGAAAAACTTTGGTACAGGAAATATTTTTACAAAATATCTAGGTACAGCTAGGGGTGCATTTTACTTCTTTTTAAAAGATCAGGGTGTTACACTCTCAAATAATGGCCTAGAGTGAATATACTAGTTTTAGGCATGCCTGCCAAAGAAAACAGATTTGATATAAATGAGCCAGAATTAGGCAGCAAACCACTTTTACTTTTTCTACTAAAACAATCAGCAGCAGCATGCAAAAGCATATAGAGAACCTTGATATCTTAAACCCCCTTATCTCAAAAAAAGAAGGAAAAAAAAAAGCCCTGAATTTGTATAGAAATTCTTATACATTTTCTAGTAATCTAGAAATCGCTTTTTGAAACCCTTAATATCTTGAAATGTTTTCCCCCAGAAATAAGTTTCACTTGATCTTTTATTTCTTGTTAATTATTGACAGCAGTATCAGTTTGAGTGTGACCTTGATTGATTATTTCAATATTTCTTTTTCTTGAAAAAAAGAAGAGATGATTAACCAATTTACATAGTATGATTAACACAATTTTGAAATCATTAAAATGAATAATTTGTTTGTTGATTATGAATATTATTCTAATGACTGATGTTTTTAGCTGCAAAAAATAGCTTGTAGTGTTCATTTCATTTTTTAAAAAAATTATCAAAACCTTGATAATTCAAAAACTTTTTATGTAGATTTTTTATTTCTCCCTCAGAGATTCAAGATATTGAGGTTGTTCTGTATCTTTTATCCTTTCCTTTTTTTTTTTTTTTTTTTTTTTTTTTTTTTTAACAACATTAAAATAATTTTCAGTGTTATAAAATATGTATATATTTATGAAAGGATAAAAGATACAGAACAACCTCAACATATATCAATGCCAATCAAAATATTTAAGAAACAAAATAAAGTTATAATATAAATCCAGAGATGCCAAAAATTACAGATTCTACGACGTAACAGTTACCGTAAAAACCCGCTAATCTGCCCCCCCCCCCCCCCCAATGCAACGAAAAATCTTAAAATATTCAGAGGTGGCGCTTACACAGTATGAAAATTGTTGTATATGATATCTATGGGTGGAGGTGGCTAATGGCCGATCTTCACAAAGTATGCACTATTTTAATAAAGTGAGAAAAGAAAAACATTTTGAAAAAATAAAATAAAAAAAGATATACAAAATAGAAAAACAGTTATAACTTCGCGATTAATGGCGATTTCAGATTATAGAAAATTCTGGATTTCAAAAGCTTTGAAACTGGAATGCATTTAGATAAATCATAATACTAATATCTGTCATTAATATGGTAACAGAAAAATAAAGGAACTTAATAATTTAACATAATTAAAAAACACTAAGAAATTGCAATTGAAAATGTCCTGAAATAATTTCTAGAACTAGTAACATTTTATGTGGTGTCGCCATCTATTGTAAATTAGATTAAATCATGATTTTTTATCTATAAATGCTAAATAAATAATACAAATCACAAAAATTGAGAACATACAGAACAAACTGGTAGTGTTGCCAAATGTTTAAAACGAAAAACATTGCTGCCACAAAGATGGCACAAAATACGCTGCAAATTCGACTTTGGCGCCATCTACTGATCAATCAATAGATAAATTTTTTGTGATTGGTTTTCATAATAACATTAAATACGACTATAAATTCTTTGATAAAATAAATAGAGTGTTTTTTAATCAAAACATTTCACACACAACATCAAATACACATTTTTAAACTTATTTTATGAGAAACGTTTACTATCGATATTTTTATTACCTTCATATCGCAAAGAAGATAAATTTACAGCAAAACTATTGCTTTGTTATATTGCTTTTACAGACTGGCAACAGTTGAAGTTGTGTATGTAGACATTTGCGATATATCAAAGAATCGTCACGCCTTTCTAATCCGCCGGGAAAAAAAACACTCACAAGTTAAAATTTTTTGCATTGATCTTGACGTGCGTGGCAAAATTTCTTTTGGGGGAGGGGGCTTTCTTGGAATTTTTTTAATTTTCCAATTTGTTTATGAAGTGGGAGGGGAACGCTTAATTGGGAAGGGCAGTTTATGGGGGGTTTTATGATACAGTTTTTAATGAACAATTACAGTATTATTGTCAAGCAATTACAGAAAACAACAGATTTTTTAACTGAAAAAAGATTTTTAAATGTACACATTTCTGAAAAGCCACAAAGATTGCAAAAATCCATAGCTGATAATATCTCTGCATATCTTACATGAAAATTTTGAAGTACTCACAAAAATGTAGCTCTTTTACTTACTTCTGCAATCAGGCTCTACAATGGATACCTGAGCACATTTTCCATATAAATCCACAACAGCAAATATTGTCCCGGTCACTTGAGTAGCAGATACACCTTGATCAACACCATTTACAAAAAAATGTAGGTCTCCATTTGAAGTTCGCATTACACCTACAGTATCTCCTTCAGACAATTCATCAAGATCATGGCCATATTCTTCAAGCTGAGACTTCCCATCTTCTAATATGGATGTTCCACTCATGACCCATGAGCCCTCTTTTAAATTTGTCGCACTTGAAGGAAAGTCTAATACTGATGGATTCAAATTGGTTACTCCTATTTCAATTGAACCACTCCATGTTGGAACCTGTTAAAGAAAAAAAAAATGAATATCAGAAAAACTCAAATGAATAATAAAAATTAACACATAATACCATGGTACATTACTAAAGAACAAATCATAGTACTTTTCCATTAGCTGAGTGCCATATTAAATCCCTAAATATTCTCTCAATTGCCATAATTGACGCTGCAACATTTCCCATCCATTAATTTAAGTAAGAAAAACAGAAAGTTTTATTTTTGTGTGTCTAAATTTAAAATGATGCTTTGATGTTCAAATAAAATGTTTTAGGTTTATTATAGTATAGACCAGGGTCGGCGAACCTTTTCACATCCGCGTGCCAATTTGTTTCAAAATTTTTTTCAAGGGACGATGGCGTGCCAACACCTCCTCCCCCCCAACTCCCACCAAAAAACTATAAAAGTAATGAATAAAATTACTTATTTATTATTATTAGATTAAGATAAATATGGATAACATACCTGCAGGTAATATCAATGTACATATTCAATTAATAATGTTTAATATTGAAAACTAAAATCGAAACAACTTTTCACATGAATAGATTAATTAATTATAGTAATAATCATAGAAAGAAGATAATATATAAGAAATAATTTTGGTGATCGTAAAAAATATTAAAAACTTAAATAAAAAAAAAACTTGCCAAATGACTGTAATAATAATAATAATACACAGTATTGCCATTGAGATCTGTTGCCTTTGACATTATAAGCAGGGTGGTGGTTTTATAATTGAGGTAATTTTATTTTAAAATAGACAATGAGAAAATACACTTTAAATAAAATCATTTACGAAGCATATCTGCAAAATTTTTGTTTTATAACTGCTACTAAATGGAAAATTATTATTTTAAAAATATATTACAATGCATAAGAAGAAATTAGCAAATATAAAAAACATTAACTAAGATGTCGTCAAAGAAATCTGCTTTCTCTTTGGTTTTCGTTGATTAAATTTTACTTGCTAATTTCCTAAGCATTGCAAAATCTTTTTTATTTTTTCAGAAGAAAATTAAAAACTTTACATGGCACGTAATGCAGCAACAGCATTTTGGAATTTGGGTGTTAGTTTCTCTTCACAGAGTTCGTTATTACTCTCATTTAACTCATTATCACAAATGTTTGTTTCTTCTTTCAATTTGCAGCAGTCGTTTGTAGAAAATAAGGTAAATCTTAAGCCAGAAATGGCAGTTTAAAGTATCTCATATTTTTTTAATCAAGATTTATTACAATTTTTTACCGCTATTTCCTTATCTATTTGCTTGGTACTTTAAGAAACTGGCATAATATGCAAAGTATTGCTTTAAGCGAGTGACGGTTTAACAATGTCTTACTGTAGTTATCTATATATTTAAAACGCTAAGCGTTTTCTTTCGACAATCCGTGAGAACAAACTACTGCATCAAATTACATCATTCTTTTATTAAATGAAAGATATTTAGACACAGATCTGTTATCATGCATTCGCTTCTTCGAAAATTTAATTAATTAGCCGTAATTTTAAATTAAACATTTACACCTGCGTATGACGTCATACAGTTAATCGTAAGAGGACGCTGCAACTCTGACTCTGACCGTAACTTCAAACTATCTTGGCAAGGTAGAATTATAAACAAAGATCGATTACGTTCAAAAAATATCAATGTCACCAATTTATATACTTTTAACATTTGCTGAAACAATAAAACTAATACAGAAGGATTAAAATATATTAAATTACTCTTAAATTTGTTTTTAAATATTAATAAATTTTATTTATTAAAAAAATACCATTGACTGATTTAATGGAACAGATGTCGCAGACGCAACTTAATTGCCGCGATTTTTTTGCAACATTTTGGCGAGAAAACCCAATTTTCACACATTATTTTTATTAAACATACGAATTTAATTATATTTATTAATTATTTTTATATTATTTTACGGTACTTTTAAGTTAGCTATATATTATAGTTTTTATATATACAGTTCTATATATGATTGATTTATAATGAAAGAATATTTCTCTTAATAAAAAAAAAAAATATCTACATTCAGCTTGCATATTATAATATTTTTACTAATATTGTAAATTACTTGTTGTTGTATTTATTACTCTCCAAATGTTACTCTATTATTGCAACAATATGTTTGCTTGGTTTTAATAAATTTTGGTCTATTTTCATACACCTTTTGCCTCTAATGAAAAAGTGTGACGAAAATAAACAAAATTCCCAACAAATCTATACAGGTAATTTTTGATGTACTACATAATAAAATTCCAATGTGGTACTTTTCCGTTATATGGACACCATGCCAAAATGTATGCTAATGCATAATGTATGTAAATGTATGTATGTATGTAAATGTATGTAAATGTATGTATTAAATGTATGTAAATGTATGCTTGGCGACAATGGTGTCCGTATAACGGAAAAGTACCTCCAATGTTTGGCACAGATGTCATATACGCACCACATTGGCGCGATTGCAAAAAAATGGCATTTTTATGCCTCACATGGTAACCCGGTTGTTTTGTTTATATTGTTTTTTATTTACTTTTATTTTTTATTTTAATTCTATAAATTATTTTTATTATGTATTTCAATATTTATTTATACCAAACTATCATTTATTTATTTTTATTTTATTTTTTAAAATAATAAAAGCTATTTCATTTATTACATTATTTTATATTTCTATTGAAATAAAAAATCATGTGCTATTATTGCATGCTATTTGTAACTAATATTAAAAAACAAAGTTTTCGCCAAATTGGCGGGGGGGGGGGATCTTACCAATGACATATATGACATATGTGCCCAACGTTTTTCATAACATCGAAATGGGCACTGAAATGTCTGAATATATGTATTTTGGGTACTTTTATGTTAACTGGGTGCCAGTGATCGCCACAATTTTTTAATCTCGCCAACGCTTTTTTTTCTCGACAATCTTTTAACATTAGCTAATAACAAATAAGCAATATTTTAACATTGCAGTATAATGTCTTTAAAAACTTACTTAAAAAGAGCTAAAATATAATCATGATGAAATACGTAACCACAAACACATCAATACAAATAACAAAATCCAAGAATTGAATTGAAATCATTGAATTCAAAGCATTTAAATTAAAAGGGTTGCAACTGAAACAAGATTTGGCGAGTTATCACTGGCGTCCAGCTAACATAAAAGTACCTTATTGGGTATATATATATATATTGCGCTTTTTTGCAGATTTTGAAAATATGCTTCATGGCTCAATGGCGTTTAATTAAGCAAGAAAAACATGTGAAAATTCTGAGACTCAGACTAAATTTTTAATAGTAAAAATCATATTTTTTTTGTAACTTATTTATGTACAATGAAAATAATTCATATACCATAAGCCTAAAAATTGTTTATTTTATATTTTCTAAGAAATATAATTGTAAGAAAATAATTTAGAGAAGAGTTCCGTATCCTGTGCTGTTTTTTTTTTTTTTGGCGAGTTGATTTAGGCGATAAGTGTTTAATGTGATTGTTGAGATCTTTAAGAGTCTTTGGGGTTGCATTTTTAACTACTGGAATGAACTTTATCTACGCGACGTCGCACTCCTTTTGGCGCTATTTGGATTTTTTGGCCAATCGTGCCAACCAGCACAGCATAAGAAACACTTCCCATACTACATCAGTTAAAAATATGCGCTTTTATATATATCAGTAGTAAAAATTGATTTTCAATACTGTTTGTAAGAGGAAATATTTTGAAAAACCCTGTTTGTCTAAAACTTTTCAACGCATGTAGCCGCTGAAAGGTTAATAAAGGGTTAGAATTCACTACACCTCTTGGGTGTACCGCAAGTAATATTAATTTTTATTGTCACACTTTATGAATTCGATTTTTTACATATATATATAATCCTGCACTGAAAAAAATTTCAGAAATCAACACTGATTTTAAACATATCTAAGGTTTTTGCCATATGCCGGAGCAATACCGGACTGGTAAAATATTCATATAAAAATTTGTAATTCATGTCAAATTGTTTGCCGTCAAGTTTTGACGGGTTCCATCTAGTATATTTAAAGTAATTAAAAAAAATAAGATAGTATAGTACGGAAAAAAGTTAATGTGATGTCTGGTGTTGAATCTTGGATGCGAAATGATTGATATTGGGCTCATAATTGGTTATCTATATATTTAAAACGCTAAGCGATTTCTTTCGACAATCCGTTAGAACAAACTACTGCATCAAATTACACCATTCTTTTTTTAAATGAAAGATATTAGGACACAGATTTGTTATTGTGTATTCGTTTGTTCGAAAATTTAATTAATTAGCTGTAATTTTCAATTAAACATTTACTTCTGCTTATGACGTCATAAAGTTGACAACTCCCACTTTTGAGGGCATAGAGTTTTTTCCCTGAACCCTGTGGTTCGCCAATCTTTTGACATTAACTAATATCAACTAGGTAATCAGGGATCACTCTAGAGAGTTTCAGAGGGGCGGCTCGCCCTCATGCCCTTTTTAGATAAAATCCCACCCTCCTTGCCCTTTTTCCAGGTATAATTTTACCCTCCTTGCCCTTTTTTCAGGTAGATTTCTACTCCTTTTATTCCTGGGTAGAATCCTGCTTTGTACTTTAAAAAATTATTTACCTATCTTTTATTTTTAGAAAGTTAGTATGGTACATCAGGGAGTACTCATCGTTACCTCTTTATTTCTGTGTGAAGTGCCCTGGTATGTCTAATCTTTGACTTTGATTGATTCATCTTTCCATTTATCATTTTTTCCATTGAACAAGACATAAAGGGTAACTAAGCATCATTGATTAATTTCACCTAGTAAAATATAGTATTAGATCAGGCATTCTGGCCTTTGACCACATAATAACTTACATAAGTTCTATAAAAAATTTGAGAAGTAGCTTTAGAACTTTTATTTTGTAGCTTTTACAAAACCACTTTTGCTAAAACCGGGAAAAAGTTATCTGGTGAATAAAAATTTTAGAGAGAGAGGTTCTTGAATATCGTAGGAAAAGGGGAAAATGACCGTGCATATAGTAAACAATTTTACAATAAAAATCGAGAACATAAGTTTCATTTTGCTGCTATTTTTAATACTTTTCGAACGGTGAAGTTATGGAAATTAGAAATGTTATTGGATTTTTTAAATTAAGGAGTACTTTAAGCTGTTGCCAGACTTCCCTTCCCACCGGTATATTGGTATGTGCACTTATTACTAAAATGCCCTTTTTATGAAATGATGTGCCCTTATTATGTGATGTGCGCCCTGCCCTTTTTTATGTTCTAGAATGATCCCTGAGGTAATATTTTAACATTGTAGTATAAAATCTTTAAAAAAAAAAAACTTAATTAGCTAGAATATAATCATAATAAAATATCTAAACGTAAACATATCAATATGAATAACAAATCTCACGTAAAATGTTGCAATTTAAATGATTCCAATTGAAACAAGATTTGGAGAGTTATCCTTGACGCCCAGCTAACATAAAAGTACCTATTTTATTTTATTTATTTACACACATATTCAAATTTATTATAAAACACCAGGTTGCCATACAAAGCAAAAATCGTCATTTAGGTGCCAAAAAATAACCCAGGTGCGTCTGCGATATCTGTACTGATTTAATCAAAATTAATTTGGTTGCACCGCATATTGCAAAATTAATTAAATCCATGATTATTGTTTCTTTCTCAGATTAAAAATAAGAAAATTGGTACTTCTCTATTATCCCGTCGACCACTTTTCATAACAAAAAACTATCGCCAAACTGTAACGTCAAATAAACGGGAGAACGTTGCCATTGGAATATCAAAATAAATAAATAAATAAAATACATGAATTTAAGGACACAATTGTTATTTTAATTAATGAAATAACTAATAAATCAGTAAAACATAATGAAAAATAGACGCAAATCTCGAATTAAAAACCACTTGATGACGTAACAAACACGTATAATGCTTCTGACATCAAGTAAATCGGACTGTATTTTTGGCGTTTAATTTTACAGTTTGGCGATAATTTTTTGTTATGAAAAGTGGTCGACCGGATAATAGAAAGTACCAGAAAATTTAATGTTTAACGAAATTCAATTATTTGACCGATCGCAAATTTTGGTTCTTTTCCGTTATACCGACACCATGCCATACATGTAAATATATGCTTGGCGACAATGGTGTCCGTATAATGGAAAAGTACTCAATTTTTCCTTAGTTCTGGCTATACCAAAAACAAACATTTTACAGGTAACAAAAAAATCGCCGAAAATGGCTGCTTCGTCAGCTGTTATGACAGCAAAGTTGGATAAAATCTAATAACCTGAATTTTACAACATTTATGCGAAACACCACAGAGAACACACGCTATTTTTATATAAGTAGGGTATATTTAAACGAATAAGAGAACTAACAACCTTCAATAATATAATGCATGAAAAAGTAAACAACTAAGTGATTCAGCAAATCATAAAAATATGTATTTCTTAATATAACTATAAAATACAGAAAAATATTCTGGTACCATAAAAAATATTCATTATCCCGTCGAAATTCCGTGCATTATCCTGTCGTCTGATTAAGAAAAAAAAACTATATGCAAATTAGGTACTTTTTGGTTAGCCGGCGCCAATAACGTATATATATATATATACACATAATAACAAACTCCAATGGAAAATTACTTGCAGAATCATTATCACAAACGCCAACCAAAATCTATAAACCACATAAATTCAATACTAGAAAAACAAAACTATGTACATTATATATATTTGTATCTATGTATGTATATACTATATATACACACACACATATATATAGATATATATATACTTCATTGGCGCCCTGGTAACCGAAGAGTACCTAAAATAATTCGCCAAACTGTAGCGCCCAATAAACAAACTGAAGAATGTTGCCATTAAATCTCAAAATAATAATAATAATAATAATAATAATAATTAAGAAAAGCCCCATTTACTAAAGTATCATTTATCAGTAACTTTTAACAATAAAATTTACAATATATTAATGAAAACAGAATCAAAAATAATCTTGGATATTTATTTATTTACATTATTTCTCTTAATTATGGAAAAGGAATAATCATCCTGATTATGTAAAGGAATGAAGAAACCATACAGATAAATTACACTTGAAAACATTAAAAATCTTCTTTTTCTGTAGATTGATTTATTATTGTAAAAAAAATTCTTCATCTTTACATAAAAATTGATTAGCTTAAAACAATAGATGCGTTTCAGAAGATATGGATTTAAAACGAACAATGATCAAAGAAGACATTTTAAAAATTTTGATCAAAACATTTTAAAACTTTTTTTTAATGTCGAATTTCGACGGTGCGTTTGGGGAGAAGCAATGCACATGCGCATAGGAGCTCATTCGGTTGCATTATCACAGGGGGGGGGGGATGTGTGCCTTATTTAATATGTTCTTTTATTGACTGAATATGAGATGAACGTAGGGATATGCTATTTGTATGATACTTCATAGGTTCAGGAAATTTTCTTTCTTGCCGTGGGGAATAGGGCGGTAATGTCAAACTGATTTCCATTTTGTTTACGGATTGTTTGTTTGGAGTTTGCATCGGAAATAATAACGTAATTCACTGGGGGAAATTTTTTTTAAATAAAATATTTGAAAGATTGTTTCATAAGCACCCCTACTTATGTAATAAAGAAGCTTATTTTACTAATATTGCTATTGTAATTTTTTCCGTCAAGTTTTGACGGGTACCATCTAGTTTTTAATAAAATGCCTCATGAGCTGGAATCATCTGACATGTGGATTTGATTTGAATTTTTAATATTGTTCATCTCTGAAAATAATGATTCACAAGCATGAATATAGAGGGAAAGATTGTCAACATTGCAAATGCTAACCTCTTCAAACAACTATAAGTGCCTGGAATTGAATTCCAAGTTGACATAATTTTATTATAAGCCTTTTTGTTTAAGATGCCTGATAGTCTTTCTTTTTCTATTATCTCGAAATCCTCTCTCAATCTGACAAATTTCTGAACCCATATAGAGGTGGATTGGAAGTCGATAAGTTTCATTTCAATTTCTGAAATTTCCAACCAATCGAATACAACCAAGTTCAGTTTATCAATTAGAGTGACATCTGGATAGATAATAAATTGAAGTGTTTCCGAAATACCTTTGAGTTCACAAAATCTTGATGAGAACTCATTATGCATTTATTACTGCAGTAATATCTTCAATGAGACTTGATTCGTCTATTTTTTCATGTAAATTAAAATCCCCAGCTATTTTTGTTTTTTAAGTTTGGGAAATATTCAAAATTTTTGGACACAATATCTTGTCTAAATATTTGCAGTTTCATTTCAAAACCTCGAATCCTATATATCATGATAACAACAGTGTTATTTTTTTTCCTTTGAGCTTTAAATTTAAGTCTTTTAAATGCTGGCACAAATCGGTAAATTTCATTAAGTTTGCAGCCGTTTAACACCCATCCACTGCGTATATTTCTGTATTTTACTTTCTTCATGTAAGATAAGCCGGATATCTCCCAAACAATCAACAAATCTTTCTAGCACTTTGCTGCGACTTAACCAGCAAACATTGTTATACATCAGTAATCCACTGTACACAGAGTTTACTTTATTTAACACAGTGTCAAAATTTCGTTTATTTAAAGGCTATGATGATATGAAATTAACTATTTTTGTGACTACAACCATAATATCACCAAGAGATTCGAAACCACCTTGGCACACAAGACTTGTTGATGTATGATGCAGTGAAATCCAAGAATAATATGTCCAATGCGAGTGTGAAATAAACTGAATAAAACATTTATTTTATCCACCTTACTATGGTCCCTGTCAGTTGCAACAGAAACTATTTTAGACAAACATATTTCATTTTCAATAAGTGATTTTATAACTGCAGTACAAATATCTGCACCATTGGTGGTAGTTGATAATAATAATGACGCGAACAATTCCTCCTTAATGTCATTTTCAACAAAATATCATACTAACACAGCTAAACGAGCAGATTTGGTTACATCTGTACTTTCATCACGACATAATGAAATGAAAGGAAAATATATCAGATTTTTGTTGCTCTCTTACATTTTCTGCCATTTTTAGGATTCTATCTTTGACAGTATTCCTTGATAAAGTAATATCTTTAATTCGTTGAATTATTTAATCTTTATTTTCAAAATTGTCAAAAAGTGATCGAGCGCATGTTAGCCAGCCTTCCTTCAGAAACCCTCCATCACAGAAAAGTTTACCATTCAGGGCAATGACATTCGCAGCCGAGAAACTTGCGACAGTAGTTGGAAAATCCTTGCTCACATATTTAATCATAGATGTCGACAGTTTATTTTTCTCTTTAATTGCACTGCCAATGACGTTTGAGTGAATTTTGATTTAGAACTTAAATCAACAGCGTGCCAAAAATACCCTCTCGCGTGCCAGCTACGGCACGCGTGCCATAGGTTCGCCGACCCTGGTATAGACTATATTTTAGTACTACGTTTTTTGGCATTTCCTGCCACAAAACATCTTTTTTTTTATTTTTGGTATTTTAATGAAATCAGTGAAAGCTATTTTTATTAAAACACACATAAACAATGCCTGCATTCAGCAATTAAAGATACACAAATATTATAATACAGACATACATACAATGAATACAATAATCCAACATGGAGTGAAAAATTAGCCAGAGCCAGGAATCGAACCCGGGTCCACAGCGTTCCGGGCTGTTGCTCTGACCACTGAGCTACACTCCGGCCCATTCCTGAGTCTGCAATTTCTCACTAATAAACCATGTTGGACAGAAAGTCACCAGCCATCTAACAGATAGCCTTGATGACAGGACAATGGTATTAGATTATTACTAATCCACTGATCTACGAATATATATTAAAATTATTTAATATATATTCGGGCCGGAGTAGCTCAGTGGTCAGAGCAACAGCCCGAAACGCTGTGGACCCGGGTTCGATTCCTGGCTCTGGCTAATTTTTCACTCCATGTTGGATTATTGTATTTATTGTATGTATGTCTGTATTATGACATTTGTGTATCTTTAAAAGCTATTTTTGTTTTATTTTTTGAATATGTGTGTATTTTCCCTCCTGATGTAGGAAGTAGGAGTTTAAATTATTATTTCATCAAGGAATGATATCATTTGCCACCACAAAAATAAATAAATAAATAAATAAATAAAAAATAAATAAAATAAAAATAAATAAATAATAATAATTAAAAATAATAATAATTAAAAAAAAATAATAATTAATACTAATAATAATAATCTGCTTTTGGCGAGATTTGCACTTGGCTAATGGAAAGCTGCCAACAAATCTCAATAATTTCATATCATTAAGTAGTGATGTGTCGATTCGAGATCTTTTAAGAATCGTTACCTTAGTTTTCGAAAACTTTTCAGAATCAAAATCAGAATCGATTCTTTGTATTCAAATGTAGTAGCACTAAGAACTACTCCAGACTTCATTCAAACTAATAAATGAGGGACAACATTTCGTCTGTTTCACTCTTCGAATGTTTATTCTACGTAAAATCGTTTGCCTTTTTTATGATCACGTGTCAGATTCACATCACTCTATTAGAAAAGTATGAGAAGCGCCTCTTTCAGCAAATGAAATGCTTATTTTTCGTACAAACGCTTCTCTTTTGTTTATGATAACGTTTTATAATTTACAGCTGCAGAACAATGTCTTTTCTTTTTAATGTTTTTGAGTCTTCATATAAATATTACGATTGTCAGTAGAGGAAAAAAAAAAGGCAAGAATTTTTTTGTCTGGATGACTCTATCCCATTGAACCCTACACCACAGGGTAAGATAGGATAACCCTACACCCCAGGGTAAGATAATTTTAGGTAGATTTCGAAGAAATACTACCTATTACATTCTCCCCTAAGCTGGAATTTTTGAAAAAAATTTGTAGATCTACGCCGATTATGACTCCCAGAACCCAAAACCACCCCCAGTTGAAAACTTTATCTATCTATCTATCTATCTATCTATCTATGTCACTTTCTTATGGACACGATAACTCCCATAATTCTGCACAAATCTCTTCCAAACTAATACATAAAATCAAGGGGCATAAAATCTCGGTCAAGTTCGTTAATGGGCAAAATCGAACCAAGAGGAGGGGGGGGGGGAGATGAGGGGTCTTTTCGTGAAAACAGAAAAACCCCATAATTTCTTAATTATGATACATATCGAATCCGTTTAAAGTTATTATTACTTCTAGGAAAAGGGCCGAAAATTTATGTAGGACAGATTTTTGATATCATTATAAATGACCCCAAGGGGGGGGGGGTTAAAAGAAAAGAATTCATGACTTCGTCAATTCTGAAGATATCAAATCCATTTAAATTTATTATAAATCCTCTTAATATTATCTAAAACTTTTATATTGACAAGTTTTTTATAAGACCAACCCTTATAGCAAAAAAAAAAAAATAAAAATAAAAATAAAATAAAACAAAAACAATTCCTGCCGGCTCCGCCTGCAAACAAGTTAGGTTTCGAAATGGGCATTTCCAAATGCCGCATCATGGCAAAAAGTTCATTTATTTCACAATTCTTAACAAACAGGCGCCTCACGGTCTGTGCCTTCGAAATCTACCTGTGCCTGTAGGCCGAGCCGTCAGGGACTTTTTTATTTTGCTTTCCAGTTAATGCTCATGTGTTTCAAAAAAAGGATTCAGGGTGGCAAAGCCCTTTGACGGAAAAAAGAACTGCTTCATTTTCCTTTTTAAAAACAAGTTGGTAAAAAAAACTTATTTATATTTAGTATTTCTTAATTGATAAATTCTTGTATTGCTTTTTATGTTGATAAGTTTAAAAATTATTTTGCATGATAACTCTGACAAAAAAAATCTTAGTTTAGATTATTTCCTGTTTATATTCTGCAATTTTAAAAGCAGACTAGACTGTGGGCCATTGCCGCACGTGTTCCAAAATCTTGCCCTTCCCAATGTATAATTCTGCCGACGTCCATGTCTCTTAGTATTGCAAGTTATATCTTATTATTTTCTAAGATTTAGAAGGCGAAGAACCGGCCCTCCCCTGCATACGCCCGTAAAAGTAAGCAATTTTCTTTAATTAGCGAAATCAATATTTTTTTTTTTTTTACGAACGTACAATTTTATTTTCCATTATGAGTAATTATTTTGATCGTAAATTTTTTAAAAATTTAATAAAAAAAGAATTATATTTACGTTTCTTAAATACAAATTCACAGAATGTTATTCATTATAATCGTTTTCTTAAATTAAAATCCATATGATTGATTTAACTAAAAGTATATATGTATATTAGTTGAATTGATTGTACGCTTAAAAAAATAAAACAAAATTTCAAAACTAAACGAGCGCAGATCATCCTGCTAACCGCAAAATTCCAGAGAAAAGTATCAAACAGCGCCGAGTAGCAGGGTTGGCAAGTTTTTGACAGTGTGACGGTTTTATCCGGTTTTAACCGTCATGTCAAAAACCCCTTTTTGACATAGTTTTTGACAACAACTGTCAAAAACCTAAAATTGAGTCCACAAACTGCTTAAAATTATTTTTACAACAACATCCAATTTGCCATTTTTCATAATTTTTAGTGCTAGATAAATGGCTAAACTTTGTGACAGTTTTAGACATTAAAAACTACATACTCTGTATAAAATCAGGGGTCAATCCATAAAAAAGTTAAGGCCTATCTAGAATCCATTCACAAAAATCGATTTCATAAATCAGGTCCTTTCACAAAATTCCTCTTAATAAAATTGGTCCCTTCACAAAATTCTTCTTAATAAAATTGACCCCTTCACAAAAATCGATTTCATAAATCAGGTCCCTTCACAAAATTCCTCTTAATAAAATTGGTCCCTTCACAAAATTCCTCTTAATAAAATTGGTCCCTTCACAAAATTCCTCTTAATAAAATTGGTCCCTTCACAAATTCCATTCCATAAAAACATACTCTCCATTACTTTGTTAGATTTTAAAATGTATAATTTACAAAGAAAACAAGTTCACAAGAAAGGTAAAACTTTAACAGAAGGACTTAAAGAAGTTATCATTAAATGCTTGATTTGAATTTGAGCAGTTGGATTTCATCTTTCATAACAAAATGTTCACAAATTAAATTTAACAAAAATAATTTTTAGTTTTCACAAAATGAGCCCCAAGAAAAAAAATCTGTGTCGACCCCTGAAAATTCAAAACATGATTTTGGTTTAACAAATAAATTAGAAAATAATTGTAAGCTGTAAATTTATAATAGAAAAATAATTAAAAGTATTGTTACATTAAAAATATAAACTAATAGAACTATTAAATAGTACTTGCAGAGTTTCCCCCAGAAGGGTGCTGCACCCTGCCTACCCTTTGATTTACAAAAGAGCGCCCTTCTTGCTCCTCAGTAAAAAAAGTGTCTTTTCTCCTTTTTGTATTAAAAAATTTGCTTTCATAGTAAAAAATTACTCAATGTTGCCTTAAAAGGAGTGCCCTGACTTTTAAATATTAAAAGTTGACTTTAAAAACCAAAAGTATGCCTTTAGCAATAAATGCCCTCAAGAATCCAAAAAGTACCCTTAAGAATAAAAAAATGCCCTTTTCTCACCAGCAGCACCCTGCCCTTTATTAAACATGGGGGAAATTCTGGTACTTGTATAATTTAATGTATAAAATTTCATATAAATAATATACTTATTTTTATATTGTTTTAATGTTTGTCCCCCCCAAAAGGTACTAATGAACAGAGGAATGTTTTTTTCAACCAGGTAAATCATATTCAAAGGTTGGAGTACCATAGGTGAGATTTATTCCAACAGAGCAAAAAATGCCGAGACTAGGACTCGAACCTGGGTCTGTTCATTATGACCTAATTACATGGTATACATGAGTTCCGTGTTGTATCACATTCATCATGTAAAAATGCTATGGTTATAGCTTAGATGAATAAAATTAGCGCTGCAGTTCCCAGCCATGTCCAACAAAGAGTGAATTATGACAACCGGTATATCAAGGGATAGCTCAGTAGGAAGAGCGTAGGCACGTGAAGCCAAAGTAGCCAGGTTCGAGTCCTGGTCCCAGCATTTTTCGCTCTGTTGGAATAAATCTCAGCTATGATGCTCCAACCTTTGAATTAAAAAAAGGTATTTTATAATGTATAAAAATTTAATTTAACATAAAGAAATAGTTCTAAATAATTAAACTGAAAGTAACATAATAAAATGTGTAAATATTGAAAATAACAAACCATCTTCTATTAAGTTATTGATTTAAAGAACGTTTAATTATATAGATTTCATATTATAATTCCTTTAATTACTCAAAGAGCATTGGTGTTGCAATTGTAGTTTATATTTAATATTTATGAACAAAAACAAACATTTAGAATCATTAAAAGTCTAGGTAACTTATAATCAGTCATTGAATAGTGGCCACTTTAGCTTTACACAAGTTTTTATTTATTTTAAGCATAAATTAGATTGCTAATTATTATTTTTATAATAAACCGAATACTTAATAGTAATAAAGATATAAAAAGTACTCTGAAAAATGCATTTAATAGTAATTTCAATATTTTTAGCTATTTTTCCTAGCATGGCAATTGACAAATAATTTGAATTATGATATATAATTTTATTACAACTTAATTATGACTAAATAAAAATTATTTACATGATATATAAATTAATATTTAAGCAGTTTTTAGCTTGATTTAATATAAAATATCAATGATTGCTAAAAAAAAGAATGTGTATAAGGTTTTTGACACTTTTCGACAGTTCTTGACACTTTTCGACAGTTTTTGACACTTTTCGACAGGTTTTTGACATGTCACGTCAAAAACCACTTTTTGACGTCAAAAACCCAACCCTGCCGAGTAGTCTAGCATTCTCTGGTGCACCTTATGAAACCGTAAAAAACTCCAGCTATGAGAACTGAATACTGAATACAGTCAAAAACAGCAGTTTTCGTCGCCGATATAGATGCCAGGTGACTTGTATTCGAATACTCCTGTCTGAAATCGTGACCACTTGAGAATTTGGTTGAAACAAGAACACAGACATTTTGTATTCGAATACTCCCATCACTATGAAAACCGCAGTTTTTGTTTTCATTACTGACATAAATGCCAGGTGGCTTGTATTCGAATACTTTTGTCCGAATCGAGATCACTTGAGAACTTGGCTGAATCAAGACCTCAGACATTTTGAATTCGAATACTCCCATCACTATCATTAAGTATGAAACTTATTTATTTCCTGCCATAAATTATTGCTCAATAATACCATCAGGAAGAAAGAATAAATCTCTGATACAGTAAAATGCCGCTGAAAGAAATTATGTTAGAAAATATATAAAGTAGATGAACTAACAGATATTGAGAATGTAAAACTTCAAATTATTCATAAATACAATTTTATTAATCTGAATGTCAGAGTTAGAAAATATAGACAAAAGTGTGAACATTGATCATAAAAAAATGATAGAGAAATAAATAACTTGGAAGAGTTGTGAATGAGTTTTACATTTTAGTTTCTTTAATAATTTCTTTAGGTACAGCTATTCTTTCATGGACCTCTTTTAATTTTCCATGTGTGAATGTGTTCTGATGAGAAAGACATTTTTTCTGTAGTTTATCCAAACGTTAGTAGTAGGTATTATCTTATTATTTTGAAAATATATTAATAAGTAATCCTTAAAAACTAATTATTTTTGTTTTATATGTGATATAAACATTTGTAGTACATAATTTCTCTTTGTGTGACAACTAGCTTGGAACCAGTGATAAGTAAACTTGAAATACTTCTGGACTTTTTATTACACTAATTACTTTATAAAAATAAAGGGAAAAAAACAATTTTGCATGTTTAAATATTGCCTATCATAAAATTATTATGGAAAGAAAAAGTCCACAAATCCAGCTAGCATAAAACAAAAACTCATCTCATTATCTCTTTTTCCTGCTGGGTTCAAACAAAAATTTTTGAAAGAAACAAAACTGAGAGAAATGAGGCAACATGTTACTAGGTTGATCATTCAGTCAGAGAGGGAGAGAGTGAATATCAAGTGTGCTTATGTTTCAGTTGGACTCAAGAGATAACGAAATTGGGTATTTGTTTTTTTAGTTATAAGTATGCACTTGGATGATTTTGTTAGAATTAAAATATATGGTTAAAAGATGCAAAATTCTCCCTTTTTAGTGGAAATCCTGTTCCTTTTTTTTAAAACATGTCAGTTTTTGTAATTATTAGTCTTTAATTAACGGTCCAGCAGAATAAAAATATACCAGAATATGTCCATATTTATTTATTTACTATTCCGTTAAAAGGATTTAACTGCATTCCACAAGAAATATGGAAATTCCAGTTAAGTTTTATTTTAAAAATTAATAAAACTAAAATCAGAAAAATGTCTGGATTTTAGAGATTTCCGGAATTTGGATGTCCGGATTATCGAGATTCAGCTGTAGAAGCTGTGAAATTAAGTTCTAAGTTGCTATCCTTTTATCATCTAAATTTTTAATTATAATGTGATAGTTTCAAAATCTTGTCTGATACATTTTTGATCTCATAAGTTCAGCTGCAATAAAAATTTCCAATCAATCAATTTAAGACAAGATCAGCTTATTCAAATTCATGTATTTTGCCACTGCATCCTGATTTAACACTTCTATCAATACCATGTCAAAAATATTTTGTCACGTGCCACCAGAAGGTATATAGTGTATCAGGGTTGTATTGGTTTTAACCGTCCTGGTCAAAATTAGTTTTGACCATCAGGGTAAATAAATTAAAATTTATTTTGCTAAATGATAAATTTAGTGCAATATTTGGAGGGCTTTGTCAAAATAACATTTAAGCATATTTTAATACAACATTTGGAAGTGTTTGCAAGTATTTTATTTAGCATTATACTTTAATTTTCATTACTTGTTAATTTAACAGCACATTTTTTTTTTTTTAAGATTTGATATATTTTTAATAATTTGATCATACATCTATTTTCATATAAAAAGTGAAGGAAACTAAATCACTTTAAGCGAAAGAAACACTTTAAAACTTTTATTTAGAACTTAAAAAATAATTACCCTCAAATCCACCACCCTAAAATCTGCACTTCATTGCAGATGTAAACAATGAAACTTACAGTTAAGATATAGGAGAAAAATTCAAGATTTTTTTAAAAATTACTATATCATTCCATGCATATTTTAATATGCAATACTGGTTAATATGATTGAATGTATGTTTTCACATCAAGGAAGGTATTACTTTATTTCTGAAAAAATTCCAGTAGTGGTCGCAATCTTTTAAAATTACAATTGTATTTTACCAAATACAATTGTGTATTAATCAAGCATTTTTGGATATTAAATTTGGCTAAGCATGAAATAAAACTTTTTTTAATTTACAATTTTTATGTAAATTATTAGTGTACCTTTATGAGACAAGTTTCATTGAATATTATATATATATATATATATATATATATATATATCTTCATTATTATGCCCAGTTAGTTATGCATTATTGTCTACTTGACCTTTACATTTAAAATTTTAAACACATTTAAAATTTTCTTAATTTTTGTTATTTTACTTAAATTATTTTAATGTTTTACTTTATTGTAAGCATTCAATTATAATTTCGAGTGCATTATTACATTGAAATTACTGTTTAAAAAAATTTAAAGAAAACAGTGACCAGAAATCCGCAAAATTTTAAAATCTGTACAATTTCTGGTTTTAAGCTATGCAGATTTGAGGGAGTCTACTGTACAAATATTGTTGTATTAAGCTAGAGAATATTTCATAGTTTATATTGGATTAAATCAAACTTTGAAAATAGTCTTTCTAATGAAGATTACTAATGAAGAGTCATAACAACCATTCATCGAGTGCATTATGAAATTTACAAATTCAAAATCAATATTTTCCAATCTTTCATTACCACCCACCAAATATCATATACTGTATGTATTAGTTATACTTAAAAAAAAAAAAGATTTATGAAATGTATGCTTCTGTATGAAATATTATTACACATGAAATTTTTATGTATATTTAATAATTATTAAAATATTAATTAGATATAATACTAATATGAAATTAATATTCCCATAAATATATAGTTTGAACAATTTCTGTAATCCCAAAAAGTTATTTAAGAATAGTTTCGACCACTTTTGTTGAGTGTGGTTAAAACCAATTTTGACCACTGTCCTAGTTAAAATTAGTTTTGAGTGGTCAAAATTACAACTCTATGGTGTATACCACTGTATAACCTCCACTACGTCCCTGGTTAGAGCACAAACAAAAAGACAGGCAAACCAAAATCATTAACAATTTTTGACTATGTTAGAAATTAACAACTGTTATGATTTATATACTTCTGGCCTATATCCATATATTTCTATGAATATTCTGCAAATTACACTTAATTGAATTTATGTAGCCCCACTCTCATGAAAAGAAAATGTCAGACAGTTTCAGCAATGCAATCAACAACTGTATGTCCAATGTGTAGTGAAATTATTAATTATTTTTATTCTTTGCAAATTTTCTCTATATTTCATATATTATAAAATAGTAATACTTTTAATTAAACTACACAAGATAGATGGGATTCAATAGATATGGGTCATTACACACAAATTCTTTCCAAAGATCAGTATGAAAGTTATTTTACCACACAAAAACCTATAATATTTTAGTTTATCAGTTTATTTATTTTTGAATATTTTGCATGTGCAAGTGCATATATATATATTATGTAAACTGTATATGTAACAGAATGCTAATTTGAATATAACATGGGATATGGATATATCCAGACCCATGAGGCATAAAGTTGCCTCAAGTCAACTAGTCATGGCTATTCTGTGGGGTGCATCATCTATGTATCCCTATCATTAACATTTCTATCTTGTACCTAAACTAGTGTTTGCATACACTTTTCACAATTGTTTTTTAATATTGTCTTTGTTAGCTTTAGGACCAACATTTGCATTTGATGCAAAGTGGTGTTTGCCTAACGAAAAAATATCTAATTTTCTATTTACATTGAAATAAATAATGTGACTAATCAGATATTGTGCTGTCCTCTAAAAAAAAAACCCCCACTTTTTGAAATTTTCTCTGTATAAAGTCTAATAAAGAATGCACAAAAATAAAACATGGCTAAATTTTTACAGCTGGTTCCGACTAAGATATTATTGTTGAGCATTTTTCATTTTACCACTTTATTATAAAATGGTAGCCAATTAAGCTGGAATTTGAAAAAAAACCACTTTTCAAAAAATAACCCATGTAACCTGAAAAAAAAACACCTGAAATTATCAGCTGAAAATGAAGCATTTTCTAACCTATTAATGGTTTGAAATAAAAAAATTATGTTACATCATTATAACCTGAAAATCTGTAAAAATGAAGCTTGTGTTTTGCCAGAATTCTGTAATATTTAAGTTCTTTTAAAACTAAATAAGAACTCCTTAGGAATTTTTAATATTTTTATTATTTTAAATGACACATAAAGACAAGACAAAAAAAAAAAAAAAAGACTTCAGTGAAATATTTGATGAAATACTGGGTGGGTTTTTTTAGGAAACATTTCACTCTGGGTTTTTTTTTAGAGGACAGCGCAATTAAATATACAAATAATGATAAAAAGAAAAGTACAATTTAAATGAAAGGTTCGTATGGCTCTCGAATCCCAGTGGACAGATGGAACGTACTTTACCAATACACTGTAGTATTCGATGTTAATTTGTGATTTAATGGTATAAAATAAATGCATCAATTGTAAGATTTTTAAAAGCATTTTTCTTTCTACGTGATGAATGTTATTACTTCAGAGATATTATTCTATCTTTAATCTTCCATTAAAATACGAAATTTTAAATAAATCAGCGAATTCAACAAATGAGCCTCTCTTTGTTTAGTGAAATATTGATTTATAAAACGCATATATAGTAATGTTTACAAAATAACAAAAATGAGCTTTTAAACAGAGAAAACAAAACTATTTAACAAAAATCTCATTTAAAAAAAATAGTTAGAGCCTGAAAGTAGCACCAAGTACAACACAAAAATAGATAATAGGTAACAGAAACATAATAGGCTTGAAAAAAAAAAAAAGCTTCGAAGATAATTAATAAATATCTCACTTGTTTATCAATTCGAACTTCAAATATCTGATCATCTAATAATGGCTCACTGCTCATAACTAAACCATTATTAAATTCCTGATACGGATTATTTCTGCAAGCAGTCTTTTCACCATTAGTTAAAGTTACCATGGTTCCAGTTTTATGATGGAATCTTTTAGCCATCTTTGCAATAATATAAATAAGTTACATTTTACAAAAGATAGTAATTAATATTTTAAGCATAAGTCTCATGTTTGTGCATTTCAGAAAATGAAATTTGACTGAGTTAGATAGAAACATAATGATCTATTTTTCGGCCGGGACAGAGAAACCATGATCTCAAGCAGAAGCATAAACAAGAGAGTAAAGTTGAGCATTCCTCAGCTCTCTTTCTCTCTCTATCATTTATTTATTTAAAAAGATTCCTTAAATAAAATCTATGCGTGAGAAATATATGCTATTTAGGAAATTTGAAGTGCTTTTTTAATTTATTAATTTACCATATTCTTGCTATATATCATTTAAATAAAATTATATTAAAATTATCTTAACTGTTAAATGTTAAATTAATCCGTCGTCTGCTACACTTCAACTTTTGCCGCCGGATGTTTTGTTTTTAAGTTTTGTGAAGTCGTCGGTGTAAGAGAGCTAGCTACACAATCTGTTTGCGTTTTTTTTTTTTTTAACTATACAACTTTCAAAATGTTTTTAATTTTTATAACCCTTTTTGCGATATTCGCTGTGTCTTATTTATATCGTCGACGATATCGTCAAATTGATCTAAAGAATGTACATTGTCTAGTAAGTTTTATTAGTTTAAATTTTGTATCCTAAAATGAATACACCTTGTGGGTAAACCGGGCGGTACACCACTGTTCTTTTTCTAAATTTGCTGTTTACTTTTTCTTCTTATTTGCAAACTAAACTAAAAAGAAGAGAAACCCTGAAAAGGTTTTAAGCATTGTGTATTTGACTAGACCAACAGGTGATACTAACGACCCGCCCACTCGCCGACTTTCCATTCATAAAAACGTGCCAATTTCTCCGGTGTATGCTGGCAGATAGCGTGGAATAATTAAACTGGTGATAAGAACATATTTAATGTCAAAAATTAAAGTATCATCGCAAACAAGCATTTATTTATTTATAAAATTTCATATTGTGTAAAAAAGAATTTCTTATTAGTAAACTACTAGATATTATGTAAGAGCTCGATTAAGATAAGTTTTTAGATATTTCAACAATATTTAGGATTTTATTTTGAGACAAATGCTATATAACCTATCAATAATTTAAAGATCCATCTTATAAATTATGTTTTGGCGCAGTTACATTATTATCTATCCTTTTATAATTTCCTCCTTTATTTTAGAATAAAAGTAATTTCAAAAGACTATTCTATTATTGCTTCGATTTTACGTATTTAAATTATTGCTATTGATATGTTATTTTATCAAAAATTTCCCTGATTTAAAGATTGATTATATGCAGAGTTGAGTTTTAGGCGTCAAAAACTGGTTTTTGACATGACAAGTGTCAAAAACTGGTTTAAACCGTAGAAAACATATAACGCACTTTAAAACATTTTAACGACAACAGGTATACATTAAGTAAGTCATGATGATTTATGTAATCTTTTATTTAGTAAAATTATAGTAAATTAATAATTATAAAAAAATTTTAATTATTAATTGCGATAAATATTTTTATTTCTTGGAATATTCAATCAAAGAAAATTATTGTGCAATTAATAATCCGGATCAATTTTACCTACCTCATCCTGTAGCATACAACCAATTTTGCAGTTTTTACACCCAAATGATTTCTGAGTTTAGAGGTATGAAGCTAAATAAAGTTTGAAAATACTTTCTCAATTGGTGCTGAGCTAGCAGGACTTGATAGCAAAAGCATTGCTAGTTGAACAAGTTTGGAGGTAAGCTCATTTGAACAGCTATTGCATCTAATAATACCTTTCCACCAAGTCATAGGGTTAACTGTCCTTTGTAGCTCGAAATAAGAAGGGAAAGGAGTTTCTTCAGCTTTGTACGCAATCAGCACAGGTAAACATCCATCGATTCTCTCTATAGTCCATGTGCAAGCTGAATCAATCAGTCAACCCTTCACCATTATGGTTGAGATGCAAAATTAAACCAAAAAATGGTATGGTTTCATGACTTGATCCATTCTATTACACACATTCTCAATATGGGGCTTAAGGGAACTGTTTTTTAGAAGACAGGGCCAAACATGACATGCATCAGCAATTGTAACAGTATCTCGTTGAAGAATATCTAATGCAATACTTACAGGTTTTAGCTGAAGTATAAAGATCTTTGCACTGCATAAATTAAAATCAATCAGTTAGGAAATTCCAATATTCATTGCATACTCATGCTCTTCCACAATTTTCTGAAATATTGGCCCATTCCATAAAAATGTTTCAAGGCAAGCGAGTTGACTATTCCAACAGATATCACTTGGCAGCTGGGGTTTTACTGAGTCTTTACTCTCTTTAAACTATGCTGCAGGAAGATGGTGATATCATTATTGTTTTAAATTACTGGGACATTTAAGATACTTTAAGTAAGGGAAAAAATGTGCAGCTCATGTGAGCACTTTCAAATCATATTTATTTTTTTTAAAAGCACCAATTTTACCTCCAAAAATTTTACCCAGTTTAAAAATTACACTTAACAATAACACTTTACTAGATATTAATTACTGATATACAGTAACAATAACATTTTAAAGATTACATCTAATGTTGGATACATTTAATGTGAAATTTTACATATCAATGTAGTATTTGAGGTTTATGACAAGGAGGTTTTTGACGTGACAATTTAAACCATGGTTTAAACCGTCAGAAACTGACATATGTCAAAAACCTGCCAACCCTGATTATATTATTTTTACACTCCACCCCCTTATTGAGGCTCTTCAATATATTCACCTTATTTAAGTCCTTTTTAAAATTATATGCAATTGCATATTCTCTCCAAAAACTAATGGCACTGGATGTGAGACAATTATTAGAATTCTTTGCAGATGTGCTGCTTTAATCAACATGTTTATTACTTTTTAGTGCATATAAAATCTAAATGTATACCTACTGTTACTGATGCTCAGCAATTTATAACAATATTATGATAATTTAAAATATACAGCTGAAAAGGAAACAAGACACGATGAATTGAGAGTTAATTTTGTTGGGGATAAATACTAAGAAATATGGACACCAGCAAAATAAAATCTAGGGAGGGGAAAGATTTTTTAACAGGTGTGCCTATGGCCCACAGTCTAGAATATAAACATGAAATAAGTTAAACTAAGATTTTTTTTTTTTTTGGGGGGGGGGGGGTAGTCTGTGTTGTTATCAGTGTTCAATTAACCTAAAAGCACACACACAAAAAGCAACATTATTGTGTATGAGCGATGGATGCTGCTATAACTGCCTTTTGAAGATGTTGAAACTTTTTTAAACACAGTGAAATTGAAATGTTATATTACAGCTGACTATAGCTCATTTCCTGCAGAAAATCATACGATTTATAATTATTGTAGAGATTCATACAAAATAATTAGGATCTCTGCCATCCTGCCCTCCCTCCCTCCTCACCTTCCTTTTAAGGCAAATTTTAGATGCCTGAAGGCAAACCGAATTAAAACTTGTTTTTTCTCTGAAATGGCAAACCAAATTAAAACTTGTTTTTTCTCTGGGGGAAGGGGGTTAGTTTAACTTTTGATTAGTATTACTTACCCATCATACATAGTATAGGGTAAATCTTGTAATCGTTTTGAAAATTGAAAAAATCTTTTTGATTGATTTACACGTTTCAGACACTGGAGATTCCGAAAAACATATTTTTAGAAAAAAAATTTGCCGTCCGTCTGTGTGTCTGTAAATGCTCTATCTCCCGAAAAAATTGAGATAGAGACTTGCAATTTGGTATGTACTTAGTATGTAATAATGGGAAGAAGCCTATTTCATTTCAATAACCTCAATTAACCGGAACTGTTTTTTTCGGACTCTCGAAATATTCGTTCTGATAAAAGGTATATAAAAATTTTCAAAATTGGTTATTTTAAGAAATGAATATAAAAGACAATAAAAAAACAAATTTTGCATAAAGCATGAAGTCGATCGGATAATGAGTTGCCGAGATATTTGGAATCCTATTTTTCACACTCTTCGATTTTTCATGACCCTGTATTTCATCCAAATTTTACTTCAAAGATATATTTTAATTGGAAATTTGACGCTTAATCAGATGCAATAAACCGCTAGTTAATAGGATTCTTGTTTTTGGCGTTATAAGGTTGTTTCTTTCAAGCAATTCAGTAATCGAGCCTTTAAAGTTTGTGACGTCATCAAGCCTCGATTTTATTTAAATTGCAATGCATTTTATAAGTAGTTTACACATTTTTTATTTTAATATTTTACATTATGCATATCCATTATGGGTAAGTATTACGGTGGCCCCCAACGACTAGTTTAATTATTCTTATAGCACATACGCACACAAAAATGTGTCTGAGTGATGGATGTTATAAATGCTTTTTGTAGATGTTGAAACTTTTTCAAACACAGCAAAATGGAAATATTTTATTACAACTGCCTACAGATCATTTCCTACAGAAAATAACACACATAACATTTATAATTATTTTAGAGATTCGCACGAAATAATCTGGATCTATGCCATCCTGCCCCCCTCCCCTCCACACACACAAACATACCTTGTCTGCCGATTGCTTCAATCCATCCTTCCTTAATTTTTTCTTCTTTAGGATAATAATAGATGGAGATTTTATTATCTGGATCAAAATAGTCCGCTCGACTGTCAATATTGTAGAAAGGCACGTTACACCTCATATTTGTTAAGATATAAAACCAAAATTTTAAAAAATCATATCATTCACGCTTTCTATAAAGTGCAGTTTGTTGCTCTTGTGTTGACCACGAGAAGTCAAACGCTCGCTTTGAAAATCGGCTAATGGGCGGGTCGTTAGTATCACATGTTGGTCTAGGTATTTGAAAAGGCCAAGCAACATTTACAGGTATTTTTGCCTTTCTTCTTCTGTAGTAGTTCAAACATTGAAAAATAGACCCCCGCAGCTGAGAAAAAAATGTCTGAAGAAAGTGGACAATACTTTGTGGAACCACTTTTCTGCTAGAAAGCAATAAATTAATACTTCACCATGGGCAGCTGCAGACTGGATGTAGATACCATCAAATTACAGCACTTTCATGGATTACAAAGAAAAAACTTTTTGACCGCTGATTTACCAGAACTTATTAGGGAAAAGAGATGGGTTTTTAAGCTAATTTGTTCAAAAAATGCAATTTCAACAAATGCATTACTTCTTGCTTATGCTTTGCAGTCTATTTTTATTCAAAGACCTTTTCCTGACATTTATCTCTAAAATTGGCTGAAATTTCCATCTTTGACACCTTTTTTCTAAAATGTGCTTTTATAGAAATTTTCTTTCAACCTCTACAGAAACTGTTATTTGATTTCTTATTACTTATTATCTGAATAAGAATAATCATAAATTTTGTGCGTTTAAGAATATCTCCATAACTGTATCATAAATTAGTCTTTTTAGATTTGAGAAAAAAAATCATTATCTTGAATTTATTCGGCTTAATTTCTAATGATATTTGACCTTTTTTTTTCCGACGCATTCGGCCAGCTAGAGTGATTTATTTATTTATTTATTTATTTTTTAAATTGCCCATAAGCAGGAATCTGCGGAAACATGGAAAGTTCTCACCCCTAAATCTTAATGTTTTATGTGTTAAAAGCTGACGAGCTGTGAGTAAGATTTCAACACTCAATAAAATTAAGCATATATTTTAGAAATATTTTGTAAATTAAAAAAAATAAAAGAGACCTCTTTTAAGAAGAGAACCCAGAAAAAAGAAGTTAAAAATATTAATTTTCTTTGGAGATATTTTGAAAAAAAGAATGCACTCAACACCAATAAGTTTAACATTAGAAAAGGGAATTTGGGATCTCACTGATCAACACCCTTAAATAAAAAGATGTACGGAAATGTTCTTAATGGTAGGTTACATTTTGAAGAGAAAATTACCCTAAGAATTTAACACTAAAAATCATTCAAGCAGTTGCATATCTAAGGTTTTAGATAGGTTTTTATCTTAGAAAATGTAAAAGGTTGTTTTATGATTATGTAACGTAACACACAAAAAAGTTCTTTATCAGTAACAATTTATGGTTAAAAATATTTAAATGTCCGAGAATGTCTTGAAGAGGAAGGGATGTCTTGAGGAGGAGGGGTGATGCGAGGGAGAGCGTTTTTAAATGATTTTTAAATTTGCTGTTTACTTCTGTTTTATTTACTATTTATTGACAAATTATGTTTTAGGAGATAATTTTTAATATTCACTTAAATGAATAATAAAACCTGTTTGGCACAGAGAGATGGGAGGGAGGGGGGTGTTCCAGGGTTACACTCCCTGCAATGTATATATATATGTCTCATTGGAGGTCCTATAAGAGTGGGGGTCAAGTGCATTGCACCTGCCGCATCTTTTTCTTTTTCTTTTTTTTTTTTTTTTTTTTTGTGGCTGCCCCTCTTTTTGTATCGCAGAATATGTGTTTCTTAAACACATTGCAGTATGCGTTTAAGAAAAAAAGTGTGAATTACATTAAGAAAAAACTTATTTGATAATAATAACTAAGAATTATTAAAAACTTTTGAAATTCTAGACTTCAGGTACACTTTATGAAAAATCTAATGAGCACATTAACTTAAAAATTTTTGTGCCTGTCGAAAAATTGTCATAAAATAATAATAAAAGTTTTACACATATTCAAACTAAAATAAAATATATATTTGTGATAAATTTAAAAAATCCTTGAAAGATTTTTGCAATTTTTTGTTGCAAATTTTATGCTGATGCTGTTAAAAAAAAAAAAAAAAAAAAAAGCTATTTATAAAGGAGCCATTACATTTCATAAGAATGAAAATTTTCAGTCAAAAAAGATTAAATAAATAAAAGTTTCAAAATTCACACGATGCAGTATTCACATATTCAAGAAGAGGAAGTATTAGTAGCAATAGTAAAGTACAAAAAAGCAAGGGAAATGAGTAACAGAGATAGAGCACAATAGCAGATTGTTTGTTTGTTTGGTTTACACTTGAGTCCTGTGCAGGTAGGGTTGTACCCAAAACAAACCGAAAAATTCTTCTTCAAGTCAACCCAATTCGAAATTTTCAAACCCGAACCCATGGTGAAAAAAAATTAATTCATATTTTAATACAATTATGGGAAAGTAGTCTACAATTATGTCTCTAATATCAATTTTATCTTTTATTGTATTAAAATGAACATATAATTAATTTTCAAATACATAGTTTTTTTTAATTGAAAAATATTCAGGATTTTCTTTAGAAAAAGTGGACCAATCCAAAGTAGACTCGAAAGAATCAAAACTCAACCCGAAACCTAAATATTCAAAGTCAACCCAACTTGCAATAGAAAAAAATAGCACCAACCTGAATCACAGGTCGAATCGGGTTCAGGTAAAATCAGGTTACCCGACTCAATGCAGAACTCTAGTCTATATAAGGGTAGCTGTGGTAACTGGGCCATAGGCTATTTTATAATAAACCACTGTTATCTTTTAAGTTTTAGCAGTTGGCAACATTCCAGCATCACCTGTAGGGGAGACTGGTACACACTGGACCTATGGGTGCAGTGGATCAACCCACTAATATTTTATTTAAAAATTTTTTAAGCTTCTCTTCTATCATAATAGACAACAGCACTGGATTGATTTTTTATAGCCTTCAGAGAACATATTTAGCTCAGAGTGAACCATTTTATCCTGATTGGTTGTTTTGAGCTTCTAAAAGTAAAACTTTTCATCTTTTTCTTTTTCTAGTAATGAAAGGTTGTAGATAAATAAGATAAAACAGCTATTTTGCAAAGGTAAGATACTTGTTTTTATTTAACTTTAAAGTTAATATGTTTAAAAGAAAGCTATAAACAATATTAATATGATTATTTATTGAACTTCAACATGGGGGACAGTGGTCCACAATCCACTCTGATCCTGTAATGCAGAATTAGTCCAGTCATTTGGTAAAAAATAAAGGAAAGTTTTGGTGTAGTTTTTATATTTGGTTCCTTTATGTTTTTTGGGTCGCTAAACACGAATCTGAGGTTTTCCAACAAAATTTTTTCCGGGAAATAATTTTTTTTTTTTTTTTACAAAAAACAGACTTTTCTCTGTTTTTTCAAAATAACTTCTAAACTAAGCATTTTGCGTGAAAGTTGACAGTACATGAAACATGAATTAAAGAAAATAAAATTTCCTACATTTTATGTACTGAAAGTTTTTTTCTCTCATCAATGGTTTAGCCATGAGAGTGCCGCAAAAATGGGTGTTAAAAACAAAAAACTGTAAAAGAAACGAAATTATGGCACTCTACGTCGATGTGACATGGAAATTAACTATTTTACGCAAACGGTTAATGGTACTAATGATTGTATGATTGACTATGTTTTATGCATTTGAGGTAAAGGAAAAGTGCAGATCCGGCGCCAGACAAAGGTGGAAGCAGTGGAGTAGCTCCTCCTCTTTTCATGGGTCGAGTGTGCTCCTCCTCCAGAGAGTTCGTACTCTAAGAAGAGGTAAAATTGGGAGGCAGTAAAAGAAAAAAACTGTATAAAATAGGAATTACAGCCCTGTATGTCGATGTAACATGAAAATTATCTATTTTGAGCAAACGTTGGCTATTAAGGATATTAAAAACTATGTGATTGACTACATTTTACAATGAAGTTGTCTGATAATAAATACGGCGACTCATTATGAATCGTTATTTAGTAGACGACGAGTTGGTTCCTATTAATCCCAAAACTTTATTCCGACAAATTTCGGTTGCAAAGCATTAGGATGAAGACCTTGAGGAGTTTTTGACATACTATCTAGGCCAGTCATACTTAACCTATTTTTCTCGCAGGCCGCAAACATATGTTCACGACGTTAGGCGGGCCGCAACACACTTATATAATAATGTAAAAAAGAAGGTAATTAAAATAGTAAGATACATAAATAGTATAACAAAATCAATATTATCAGTAGAGATAAACGTTTGTTCTGAAAGAAATGTTACCAAAAAATTTTAACACCAGTATTTCCAAACAACAAAGTTTGGGGTTAAATTCTATTAAAAATGTTATAAGAAAAGGCCGCAAAGTTTGTTGTTCTGAAATAGTTTTGTTACAATTTTTTCCCACGACAAAGGTTCAATCCTAAAAAAGCAGTATTAGTTATATAAAAAGGTACAAAACGTAACAGTATTACAATGCAAAATTTCTAAAGAGGAAAAAAATCAGGGCAATTTCTCTAATAAATCAGTTTTTGCTCAATGCAAAAACTTGTATTTATATTTTAATTGTAGAATATATATAGTATATATTATACATTTAATTAGTTTGGGATAATGTTTTATTAGTGTTGAAGATTAAGAAGTGTATACACCGCTGTAGCACAAATATAGGACAACATGTAAAAAGAACTTTTAAATAAGAAAACGACATTTAAGGTGTCATACAAAAACATAACAAAATTTTTAATTAATTATAAATAACAGGACAGATTTTGTCTTCCCATGAAAATATATAAAACAAAGGTGAACGTCTTAATATTTTCTATGCACACCTGAATTAATTTTATAAATATGAATTAATGATTATGCGTCTCGGGCTGCATATAAAAAGTCGTCGGGCCACATGTGGCCCGTGGGCCGCAGATTGAGTGTGGCTGATCTAGGCCCTTATTCCTTAACCCTATTTGACAATGGCTTAAGAAAACGAACCAAATCTACTCTCTACAAGGCATTTAAACCCCTAACAAACAAGCGGTTCAGCAGCAGGATTCAATTAGTCATTGATGGGTTTTTTTATTGCATATGGGTTGTTTGGGCTAAGAATCAGTCTTTTTCAACAATCTGCGAGAAATATATATTTATCGCAGATTGTTGAAAATGTTGAGTACGTACAGTCAAAATACCAACTGCAGGCAGTAGTTGCCTTTGATGGCTATCCTGATGACTTACAATGTGGTCCAAAAACTGCTAAGCATACAAGACGAGCAAGGAAACATGCTTCAACTGACATATTGTTTGACAGTTTAATGATACCTACCACTTCCAAAGAAAAGTTTCTTGCTAACCCAAAAAACAAGGGTCGGTTAATATCTATGAAGATTGACAAGTTCTTATCAGCAGATATTACAAGCAAAAGAAGATGCAGACACCTTGATTGTAAACACTGCTTTGTCTTTGGCTCCATCAAATGAGATGATGATTATAGTTGGGGAGGATGTAGACCTCTTGGTCTTGATTTGGTCTCTACAGGGCTGAAAATGTTTTCTTTTTAAAACCTGGGAAGGACACAGTTTCTCCAGAGACATTTTAAATGGTTAATTTTCATGTTACATCAACGTACAGGAATGTAATTCCCGCTTTTTACAGTTTGTCTTTTACCCCCTCCCAATTTAACCTTCTCTTAGAGTACGTGCTCTCCGGAGGAGGAGCAACCTCGACTCATGAGAGGAGGTGGAGCTGCTCCACTGCTCCAATCTTCCCCTGGTGCTGGATCTGCACTTTTCCTCTACCTCAAGCATAAAATATAGTCAATCATATAATTTTTAGTATCATTAAGGTAAACACAGCAGTAGTGAGCCACTTAAGGACATTTATCTAATTATTATTAAAGCATTAGTGAATTCCAAAAGATATATATTTTTTCAGCCTAGTCCTTACCTTCATGTATCAGAATAAACATTCAAATTTTCAAAATACATTCTTTAGTAAATGTTGGACAACAAGATGGATATGCATCAACTCCCTTTATAGTAGCCTCTAGGAAACTCCGTCACCTCCCTGTGGAGTCACACCTCACCTCACCTCACACTTTGAAAACCACAGTTCTAGGGTCTTCACATGATGCTTTTCAGAAAGACCAAAAATAATGTTAAATTCTTAATTTTATTTTACAAAAATGAAAACAAAAATCAGCAACCTTTGAACTGCTAAGACTGTATTTGACATTAGACTGTATAAAATTATTATATTAACAGGGTGTTTCTTCTTATCATTACCAATAGCTAATTCCTAAACTTTTAGTTTTAGAGGTATATAGTTTGAATTGCAAAAATGTTTCAAATGTTGTTCTTCATCATATGAAAATCCATTCATATCAAAATAGTTATTTTTAACAAAAGTTACTAAATTTGAAATTTTTTACAGGTCTTATAAATATTAATATACAGTATGGAACCATTTATCCAGAAAACCAGTTATCCAGAATGATATTTTCAACTGATTGATTTCATAATCTTTCCAGAAAAAAGTACCAAGCAGTGCCAGTTTGACATGTGCATTGCTTGATAGATTACCACATGCATTGTACAACTTGATCAGTAGCTAGGATTTGAAGTGAAAACACATTTAGTTAGATATTGAGTTTTATGTAAATTATTGTTTCCAAGGTATTGCCAGAAAATTGCCTTCTTTCAAATTCTGATTAATCTTTGATCTTGATAGGATCAGAGTAATCTAATAAATTGAAATCAGTAACAATGTTGCAGCCACATTTATTCTACAAATCTCATCAAATTTATGCTGCTTTAATGTCCAACCAGTTATCCAGAAAAACCAGTTATCTGGAATACATCTGGCCCCGACCAATCTGGATAAATGGTTCTATACTGTAATTAACACACTGATGCAATAAATCAAACAAACTTCTTAATAACACCATAAATTTAAGAGATGTGCTAGGTCTTTCGAAAGAACTGTGTCTTTCTTCATCAGGCCCAAAAGACGTGCTGTCACTTGGAAGGCGGGAGCAAGACTAAAAGAAAAAGAGAGTAAAGGGTATATGTTAGAGGAAACAGCCAATAGGAATACAGGAGGCATCAGCTAATCACAAGAGAGCATTACTCAAGCAGGAGAACACAGAACATAGGCAGAATTATGAAGCAAACTGAATAAATGACAGAGTCAGGATATTACATGCAAATATAAGATATGTATATAATAAATAATAATAATAATAAAAAGAAAGACGTACAAAAATTAAAATATTATAAACAAATTCAATGTAATAATAATAATAAATAAAATACATTAAAAATTAATGATAAATACAAAAATACTTTTAAAAAAATTAAATGGTTGAACTGAACAAGTTTTTCCAAGTTGCAGAGAGCATAGTTGAATCAGATTTTTCATTAACTATAACCTCACGATAATGAAAAATCTCATTCCACTATGCTCTCTGCAGCTTGGAAAAACTTGTTCAGCTCAACCATTTAATTTTTTTTTAAAAGTTTTTTGTATATATTATTAATTTTTAATCTATTTTATTTATTATTATTATTAGATCAAATTTGTTTATAATATTTTCATTTTTGTATTTCTTTCCTTTTTTTTTTCTTTCCTTTTTTTTTTCTTTCTTTCTTTACGCCTACTACATACATACATATCTTATATTTGCATGTAATTTCCTTTATCTTTTGACTCTGTCGTTTATTCAGTTTGCTTCATAATTCTGCCTATGTTCTGTGTTCTCTTGCTGGAGTAATGCTCTCTTGTGATTAGCTGATGCTTTCTGCATTCCTATTGACTGTTTCCTCTAACATATACCCTTTCCTTCTCATTTTCTTTTAGTCTTGTTCGTTGTTCCCGTCTTCCAAGTGGTAGCACGTCTTTTGCGCCTGATGCAGAAAGACAAAGTTCTTTCGAAAGGCCTAGCGCATCTCTTAAATTTATGGTGTTATTAAAAAGTTGTTTGCTTTATTGTCCTATAAATAAACAAGTAAAACAGTAAAAATTTCAGTCTTCCATGATCAAAAAGTATTGATTTATAATACTTTGAATTTTATGAATTTTTAGCACTTAAAAATATGCTTTTCCTTTTTTATTATAAACTCACAATTCATAACAAGTCTGTTTTATTAGAATACACTGTAGTAAGTAAGATTACTTAATTCATATTATTGTTTTGATTTTAATATATTTGTTATTGTTTTGAATTAACATATTGTTTAAAATTTTACACAACTCATTTTTCTAGATTACAGGAGGGTCTAGTGGAATTGGTTTAGAACTTGCTGTGCAAGTTGTGAAAGGTGGAGGAAATGTAACAATTGTGGCTAGATCATTGGTATAGTAGGATTTTCTTTTTAATTTGTATATATAATATTTTTAGATAATATTTAAAAAAAATTAATTATCATTAGATTCTATTTTCCTTTTTGTATTTTATGCTTTATCCATTTTTTTGTTTGAAAGTTTTTAAAATATTGTATTTATTTTTATGTAAAAAAATATGGTATATATATTTTTTTTATGTAAAAAATATGTTATATCTATATATATATATATATATTAGGGGCAAAATATTTCTTTATTGTTGCAGTGAATATTAAAGGATAAACTTTAACTCCTTTGGGGATAATCATCATATACATATACCATATAAGGTGTCACATATACAAGCATCATTTATATGTGCAGCAGAATTTTTGTAATTAAATAATGTAAAAATTACTATTATAGCAATATTAAAAATTAAAAGTAGTGTATGGGTATCATCTTGAGGGCATTAGAAAGCTGATGTTTGTAACTGGTTAAGACTTCCATTTAAACTATTAGCAATTATAGAATGCTTCATCAATTACTTATAATTGCTGTTATTTATTGGCTTTCTTGTAAAATAGTTGGTGAAAAAAAGATACATTCTTAGAGCTATTTGCATTAGTGTCCTAATTCGACTTTTATAAAATTGTTTCATTCAGTGTTAGAAATTCTTACATGGATGTGAAACACAATTAAGATAAAGAGCTTTCAAGATATACAGTAAATGATATATAAGAAAATGGCAATATAAAAAAATATGTATTTTTATGACTTTGTAGAAAATTACAGCATTGTTTTTTCTCTCAAACATAGTTGTGAACACAAGATATGATAAGCAATTTCTTAATATATACTAGCTGGCATAGCAACCAGACATCTTGCATTTGCATCGCAGGATATCTTTTTATTTTGGGGGAAAAATAAATTTTATTCAATTCTGCATTTAGAAAATATTTATGATATTAATTTTATTAAATTTCTTATAGGCAAGAAATCATGTATACAATGTAAATGAACTAAAAATTAGAAAAATTATGTGATTTTGATGCAGTTATGTTATAGTATATATATATAATGCTTTTATAAGAAAGTGGCAAAATACGGGCAGTAAAATTCCATTGGTCAAGAAGATTTTGGATAAAAATTTGAAGAGCTTGCCATTATTGTCAAGCTAATGTTTGTTTATTTGTCTAACTTCTCTAAGTAATGTCCAGACAAATATCACCAAGTTCTCTAGTCTTGGTTGCTATGGTTTGGACTAGGGATGCACCGAATAGTGATTTTGGCCGAATACCGAATATTCGGCCCACAGGTAAACCGAATACCGAATATTCAGTTAGCCGAATACCAAATATTCGGTCAACCGAATACTAATGGCCGAATATTTTTATATTTCAGAATTTAAAAGTATTAAAAGTTAAATTATAAAACAATTTTACACAATATTTAACATACACTACCATTTTATGAACTAGACCTTTTTACTACAAACATTTACACAAAAAAAAAATCTGTGTTTTGAGGTATAATTTAAGCAGATAACTTAAAACTTTTTGAATTATTAAAGCTTTAAACTTTGTGGTTTCTTCTGTGAATTAAAATAAATTTATAAAATGTTCTTATATTCTAAAATAAATACTTTCAAATAATTTTTTTTTTTTTTTTGAAGGAATTGTAAGAAACATTTTACAGTAATATAGTGTTTATTTGTCAGGAAGGAACTAAAGTAAAACAATACAATATATTAAAATGGTGGCAAATCAGCAAGAATAATTTTCCTGCTCCTTTTGATTTAAAAAGGAAATTTTTAAATGAACCAGAGAGTAGGTGTCTGGAATGGGCGATCATATTCAGAGATTTTAAACATACAGGGTGCTCATATATCTTGGAACAAACTTTCTGCGTAGATAATATGGTCAAGGCAAACATTTTTTGAGCAAAAAACTTTATCTCAATCCACTTATTCCATCAAAAATAAATACATTCAATCAAAAACACAGAGTGTGTCACCGTAAGCTGAAACTGAATTTTCGTTCTGTCAGCTGCACTCTGAGTAAAGGAATATCTAGCTCAGTGTTGTTTAGATATGATTGGCAAACAATTTCCAGTACTTCTCATGATTCACAGAATCAAAGTAACTATGTTGAAAATATAGTTTACAATATTTTCAATATTATTAAAGTAACAAAAGAAGATTAAAATTTGTCCTGGAGTGAGATGCATTTTATTTTTGATTGAATAAGTGTGTTGCGATCCTGGTTTCCTGGTCAAAAATTGTCTGTCTTGATGTCTATTATCACCTGTGAAAGTTTTGTTTAGAAACATGATGTTTGCGAAAAAGCAAGAAACATACTATTTACTAGACAGGTTTTCAGGAACTTGCATTTTTTTGTACATTATTAATTCCTATGAAAGTCATCATTAATGGTTAATTTTCTTAAGTGACAGTTTACAAACAGCAAATAAATAATGTAAAAGCATTCTCTTTCATTTAAATATGATTCTATTTTTAATCATTTTGAATATCTTTATTAATTGACAGTTAAAAGTAAAAATAGTTGGTTTTTAAAAATATTTAAAAAAATGTTTTTTTAAGTATTCGGTTTAGCCGAATATTTCGATATTCGGTAGACCGAATAGTTTGATATTTGGCCAAGCCGAATATTCGGCTGACTGAATAGTTTTATATTCGGCCTGGCCTAACCGAATATTCGGTAATATGACCGAATACTGACTGAATATTCGATGCATTCCTAGTTTGGACAAATACTTTTAATCTGACCATATGCCCTGTACATATGTTCAGACTCATTGTCCAAACTCTACATTCTATCACAGTCCATTCATTTATATTTTAAACAAATTTCTGAAAATACTATTTCATACGGACCATTAGTATTAAAATCTTTCAGCATTTTGATAATAATTTTAGCAAATGTGGAAGTAAACCATATGAATATTCTTTACAATACACCTTTAAAGAGAATGTAAATTAAAAATCATTAAATCGATTTATTCAAACAAAAGAAAAAAGATACATCATTTCTGAAAGCATTTGTTCATCATTTCTGAAAGCAGACAATATCCAGTCATTTACTTTTTGTTTCTTTTTTTTAAACAAAAATTGAGTAATTTAGTTGCCATTTTTAGAGAAATTTCCTTAAAAGTTAAGAGAAAATTAATTTCTCGAAACTAATTCAAATTTTAAAATTCTGAGATCCTATAGGACATCTCTAGATTCATCTGGATAACTGGTGTTAATTTCACCACACTTCAAATTCTAGGAAGAGTAGTTGTGACATACAGACAGTCAGATTTTAATATAAGATTCCTTCTCACTCCTACAGTTCCTCCAAGATCATCAGATTCAGATATCATGATACTGCACACTGAAGGGTTGATTACACATTTTATTTTTCAATGCACATATCTGTAAGTATAGTTGTGAAAATACATATATATATATATATATATATATATATATATATATTTTAATCTTCAAGGTATGAAAGAATCTCAACATTACAATGATCAACAATTCTAGGCATTATTTTTGGTACCTACGATAGGAATTCTGAGTGTTAAAATAAAATTTTTTATCACAAAACTAGGGGGCCTACCCCCTGCGAGCTACGCTCGCCAACCCCCGCCCAGACTTGCAGGCCTCTAAAAACATGACAGCGTGCTTCGTTTTAAAAATATTGGTAAATCTGTAATTGGGTTGCCATGCTTTAACTTTTTAATGGGGCATTTTTTTATTATCATGGCCTCATACACAGCTGTTGCGACAACTGACGACTGTTTTCGGGATTGATAAGTAAAATCAATTACACCTTGAAAACCAGCTTGTATAAAATGGTTAGGTTTAAATTGTGGCTGCCTCTCGGACTTTTATAACAACGATCTGTATTATATTCTTCCTTTGCGTTTAAGGATGAGAAAAAGTCCATCTGCTTGTGAATAACATTAAGAACCACGGTATTGAAAAGTACTATGTTATAGACATTTTCAGTAACAGTTTTTCTCTCTATTTTAGTGCACCATCATTGTTGGCGGATCTTCCAACGCTCTTTAAGTTTCGTTTTGGTTTCATCGGCTATCGGCGTCTTTTGCCGAGTAGCGAAAAATAACTCACATCACACAAGGAGAGACAAACGAAGAAGGCTTTATTTACAAAAATTTACAGAAAAGAATGAAAAACAGATTCCCATTGGTTGGGATCAAATATGTAAGAGGAGCTCCCATTGGTCTCCTTACAAGCGCTTGCTACACGTCACATGACGTCACGCCTCGAACTCCGCGATCGTCAAAGAAGAACGAACGGAGGATGACTCGAGGGAAAAACAACTTGCAGTCATTTACTGAGCTGCGATAGAAACCCCACAAATCTCCCCCTTTCCCTCGACTCATCCTTAAAAAAAAACATTTTAACATATGACACACATAATAATTATCTTTGGCAAACACTGCAAAATCATCAACATAAACAAGTACAATAACATTCCAATTTAAATGATATACACAGTTACAATTTTTCATTTTTTCAAAACCCATTTCTATAAAATTTTTTTGCAGTTCCAAGTACCATTCTCTACCTGATTGGTGTAAACCATACAGAGCTTTTTTCAATCTCCATACATAGAATTTATTGTCACATTCAACAAAACCTTGTGGTTGTTCAACATAGATTTCTTCGTTTATTTTACTATATAAATAAGCACATTTCACATCTAGATGATTATGTTTCCAACCCAATAATACAACCAATAGTATCATAAAATATCTTACCAATGTAAAGTTTACAACTGGGGAAAATGTATCTACATAGTTAATGCCCTCAATTTGTCTGTACCCCTGAGTAACCAGTCGTGCTTTAAATCTCTGAATTTTCCCATTTGAATCTCTGTTCAAATTATATACCCATTTACTTCCCAACACTCTATGCTTTTCAGGTCTAGGAACTATATCATAAACTTTCCTGGTTTTCAGTGTGTCAATTTCCTCAGTCATGGCTTCATGCCAATTTTTACTTTCTGCTAATGTCTGAGATTCTAGGAATGATGAAGGTATTTTAACTTCAACACAATGAGCTTCAGCCTCACTGTCCTCATCATTTGAATTTTGTTCAGTTTCCTTTTCCGAAAAATTAAAGTCCTCAGGATTAAAATTTATCCCTTTTGATTTACAATATTCTTTCACGTCATTTAGGCTTCGCAATCTAACACCCTTTTCTGGATAATAATATACATCCTTTTTCCCTTTTGTTTTCCCACTTTTTCTTTTCTTAACTACTCTTTCCCATTGAACCTGTTTAACTTTGGATGTTATATCTTCAGGAGGAGTTATTTCAAAAGGATCATCGACTGAACTCTCATTTTCATCTGGTGAATTTAGCTGAATTGTGAAGTCCATATTACCCCCATTTGTCGATTTATTTACCTTTGACAGAATATTTGAATCATCAAATTTTACATGTTTGGTTTCAATTACTTCCCTTGTACCTATTTTCCAAATTCGATAGCCCTTGGTTCTTATTGCATAACCAATTAAAATCCCCTTTTGTGCACTTTCATCTAGTTTGTGCCTATGTTGTTTGGGAGTATGATAATAGGCGACACTACCTATTACTTTTAGGTGTCTGACTGAAATTTTTCTATCTGTCCATACATTTAAAGGTACTTTTCCCCCCAAACTTCTATGTGGAAAACGATTCTTTAGGTAGTTCTGGGTGTTTACCAATTCAGCCCATAATGTTTTTGGCAGATTTCCTTGATATAGCAAAGTTCTTACCCCTTCTATAATTGTTCTATTGAATCTCTCAGTTATTCCATTCATTTCCGGCGAATACGGGTTTGTTCTTTCTACCCGAATACCTTGATTTTTCAGGTTTTCCTCAAAATAACCAGCACAAAATTCCATCCCATTGTCAGTTCTTATCCTCTTTATGTTTTTCCCTGTCTGCCTCTCTATTTCTGTCTGATATTGCTTGAAATACTCAAACGCCTCATTTTTGTGTCTTAGAAAATAGACTGTAGAAAACCTAGAAAAGTCATCAATTACACTCATGAAATATTTTGATCCACCTATAGATTCTACAGGAGCAGGTCCCCAAATATCTAAATGTAACAATTCCAATGTTCCCTTACTAGATATTTTGTTTATGGGTTTAAAAGATTCCCTATGAGATTTACACATATTACAAGTATCACAGCTTTCAATTTGACCCTTTACATTTTCTAAACCATATACATCATCAGATTTCATTAAATTACACAAACCTTTTACATTTTGATGCCCAAATTTAACATGCCAAGACATAATATTATCATTTGTAACATATGCTTCAGGTACAACATTTTTAATTACATTTGCATTAATTACATAAAAATTATTACTCAAAAATGATGCAATGAAAAAAGAGCCATTTGGCCTTCTAATGACCAATTTTCCTTTCCTTATAATGATACTATAACCAGCATTATCAATTAAACGTGCAGAAATCAAATTTCTTGACATTTTTGGTGCATACAATACTTTATTTAATGTTAAAGGAACCTTACCTCCATTTTGGTGAACAATTAATTCTATCTTACCAAAACCACAAATAGGTGTAGATCCTTCAGCTATGTTTGCTGATTCAGAGTTCTTAAGTTCACTAAAACTACTAAATAAATTTACATCATTACAGAAATGTTCTGTTGCCGCTGAATCAAACACAAATTCTACTACTTCAGGTTTGGAGTTAGTTAACACGGCGGACGTCGTCGCCGCTAAAAATACATCAGGTCCTTTTTTCGGATTACTTTCGAATTTGAACGGAAATTCTTTCTTTGGAAAATTCTTAGTGTTCTTTTTGCAAAATTTCATTACATGGCCAGGAAGTCCACATTTGAAGCAAGTTCGTTCTTTAAAGTACTTATTTTCGGTTTTGTTACCGAATTTCCCTTTATTCTTTCTTTCGGTTTCGGAAGCCAGCGCTGTCATGGCTGTACTAGTCCCTTCGTGCAAACCGGATACCGTCTCTGTACGATGACTTAGGCGATCAAATTCGGCAATAAGTGCTTTTCGCACATTTTCTGAGGTGAAACTTGCGTCATCTAACTGGTAAAGCTGAATAACAACATTGTCATAATGAGAAGGTAACTGATAAAGCATTTGATATGCTATTTCGTCATCGGGAACTGATTTTCCCGCCAATTCTAAATCTTTAGCAGCTCTTTGAAGACGACTTAAAAATACAGACATAGATTCATTTTTCTTTAATTTTACGTTCATAAAATCGGCACGTAATGATGCAATTCGAGCGCGCGTAGTCGGCTCAAAGTTCTGTTTTAGAACGTTCCATGCAGCCGCCGACGATTCACAGTCCATGACGAGATTTTTAAATTCTTCTTCTATGGATAAACATATCGTAGATAAGGCTCTTGCATCTCTTTTAATCCAGTCATTGAATTTGCTATCATCCGTTTTAGGTTTCTTTTCCGAACCCTCGACAAGTTCGTAAAGTCCTTGATGCATCAACAACATCTTTACGTTAAATTTCCATTGCCGATAATTTTCGCGATCCAATTTTTGTATTCGAAAAACGGAGCTTTCTTCTCCGGAATTCATTTTTTTTTTTTTTTTTTTTTATTTTACGAAAATAACGTTCTAAAATACACAAATCCAAAACGAATCGGCGCGAAACCACGCTCTGCTACCATCTGTTGGCGGATCTTCCAACGCTCTTTAAGTTTCGTTTTGGTTTCATCGGCTATCGGCGTCTTTTGCCGAGTAGCGAAAAATAACTCACATCACACAAGGAGAGACAAACGAAGAAGGCTTTATTTACAAAAATTTACAGAAAAGAATGAAAAACAGATTCCCATTGGTTGGGATCAAATATGTAAGAGGAGCTCCCATTGGTCTCCTTACAAGCGCTTGCTACACGTCACATGACGTCACGCCTCGAACTCCGCGATCGTCAAAGAAGAACGAACGGAGGATGACTCGAGGGAAAAACAACTTGCAGTCATTTACTGAGCTGCGATAGAAACCCCACAATCATGCATATTTTCATGTTATTTTAAATATGTAAATTATTTATTTTAATTAATATGTATATACGAATATGTATATACGAATTTTCTAATAATTATTTATCATACAAAATTAATTAAATATTTTGTGCATGCATGCCTGCATTTATTCGGCATCAATTGATGAGATATTTAAATAAATTTGCTATCCGCGATAATTTTACACCATGTTATGTCACTTGAATATTGTCCATAAGAAAATCGGGTACTTTTCCAGTATAGGATCCTTTGCTTTTAGGTTTGTCGTAATTCGAGTTTCAAAAACGAATAGATTCGTTAATATACATATATTTGTTGCCAAAAGTTATGAAAACAAACCCAATGAACTTTTGGTGCTTTTCTATTATAGGGGTCTTGACGCTTTTTTAAAAAGCTTGGCGCAATCCGGGCATCAGAAAGTGAGATTTGGTGCCAAATGACATAAACAGCCATGGAAACAAATTAGACTATTTTTTTTTTGTTTATATGCGTATTTTAATTATACGTATATTATTATTGGTTTTTTTTCTATACAAATTACTTCTGATTATATATAAAATAAGATAAATGACATTTTACGCTAAACAAATTGTATAAATATTGGAAAAATGCTTCTGTATACGAAGTGACAAAGTGAATAGGTTGACAGAAAGTATGTTGCCAAATTTCCTTTTCCGCCAAGGCTATTTTCTCTGTTTCGTCAAGGCCCCATATACTGGAAAAGCACCGAACTTTTATGCTTGTTTATACATGTATTTATATGTATATATACAATTTATTTATAATTGTCTTTCAATTTACCTCTTTTTATACATAAAAATAGTTAAATGGCTTCTTCATATTAAATTAATTGTATAAACATAAATGACGTATTTACATAAATGACGTCATTTGGACGAATTTATTCAAAATATTTTCAGTTTATAATTTAAATTAAACGCTGACAGACGATTGAATCCTGATGATAGAAATGTGATTTTTTTTTTTTTCAAATTTTCCTGAAAAACATAATTTAATCACAATCTTGTCTTCATTATCGATTGAAATAAAAGATAAATTCAATTTCAATTTGAAAATGACGAATAAAAAGAAATCAATATTCCCTATCGGGATCCTTTTTGATTTTTTTCCCTTTTTTGTCACAAAAAAACTGAGTAATTAGTTGCCATCATTACAGAAATGACATTAAAATTAGAAAAAAAATTAATATCTCGAAAACTAATTCCAATTTCAAAATTCTATTACCAGTTTCGACATCCGCGGATTTTTATGGACAATTGGTATTAATTTCACCATCAAGCATTTAATATTTTATTAAAAATAGCCCTGAAACATAATCAGTCGTTTAATCAGTCGTTTCATAAATTCGTTTCATAAAATCGTTTCACAAATTCGTTTCATTAGGATTTTATATATATAGGGTAGATATGACTAACAACCACTAATGTATAACCCTGATCCCATTGAAACAATTATAGATATTATTAATTCATTGTTATTTTGCTTTATTTTCTGAATTTCAGTTACAGTTGTTGAAAGAACTGTTATACATTTTCCATAATTATAAATTTTCATCATCCTGTCGTGAAAAATTCATTAAATATGAGCTAAAATAAGTTGGAAAATTGTGTCAGTACAGAGATATGCACCTTAAAAGTTGAATGTAAATGCAATCTGTATTAATAAAAGAAAGTTTTTATCTGACTTTCTCTGTGTGTGTGTGTTTGTGATGGCTATGGAAATCTATCACACATAGAGGTCTGTAAATTTTTTTCCGTATCGACAAAGACAGCTTCGAATATATTTGAGGCTAAGTTTTTTCTTTTGTTATTTTACATTTGCTGGAATGGTGGCAACCATCCATAATCCCATTATTTTTATGAAGAACTTTTTAATAAAAGAACTAATGAACAATTTAAATAAACACATTTCAGCATGCGATTATGCTACAACTTCAACTTTAATATCAAAATAATGGATAATTCACACTTTGTATGAATATTTGAATTATTTTATATGTAATGTATTATTTTGTATTTTTCAAGTGTTGTTTATCTAACAAGAAACAATGGCTGAAAACAACAACATATTTTATTACCCCAAATTGACAAGAAATCTGTACCTAACAATGATTTCAGAAACAAATTGACAGTTGTTGCATATTTTATTTAGGAGCGAACCGAATCAGATTTATGACCCTCCCCCATGAGAAAATCACGGGAAGAGATCCCGGAGTCGCATGTTTATGAACAAGTGGCAGATTTGGCTTTCAAAACTCAACAAATGGTGAAACAGTATTTTCTCTAGGAGATAGCCACTGATGGTCAGTTTCAAGGGGTAATAAAAAATTAAAGATGGAGCCAAAGCCCCCACCAAAAAAAAACAAAACAAACAGAATAAGAAGTAAGGAGTTAAGTGAAAAACTTCTTAAGAAACAGTTCAGTTTAATAAAACTCTTAAGGGGAGTCTTCACTCACTTGAAAGCACCTACTCGCTAATGTTAAACAAACCTATGGCCAGGTTGGTTTTCGAATTTCTCATTTAAATTTGAATATTTTTAAACAATTTTTTTTGCACAAGATAGCTGAGGTCGATCCCTAATATGGCTATTTTTTACTTTTTCGATTTCAGTTGCAGATTTTTTTTAATAAAGGTACTTTCACTTAGTGAACCAGTTTTGAAAGTGAAAGTACCTTTATTAAAAAAATCTGCAATTGAAATCGAAAAAGTAAAAAATAGCCATATTAGGGATCAACCTCAGCTATCTTGTGCAAAAAAAATTGTTAAAAATATTCAAATTTTTAAACGAGAAATCTGAAAACAACCTGGCCATAGGTTTAACATTAACGAGCGGGTGTTTTGAAGTGAGTGAAGACTCCCCTTAAGAGATTGTTTCAACAATTCTTTGATGATGCAGTTTAACTAGTGCTGCTTACAGAAGAACATTAATAAGCCTTAGATGTTTAAGTTCATGAAATTGATGCATTGATTCGAGAGAGAGTATAATTAATTACTCTATGCATCAATATAATCAAAATTTCATTAAAAGGCTTTGACCTCAAGTTAAAATAATAACATTCAATGATTTATTTATAAATTTGTGCACAGTGCCCAAACACATGAAGAACCAGCCAGATGTCAGATCTCTACAAGATAGCAGTTACCCTTTGATCTATTTATATGTGCACAGTTTTAATTATTGAAATCACACATATTTATTATGGAATGAATTCTCCCCAGGAGTTTACAATAATTTGACAAAATATAAATCTCGAAAAAGTAGTAACATAATAATGAAGCTATACATGGTAGTATTTTATAATTTTAAATCTATTATGCTTATTTTAATTCTGTTTGATAATTAATGTATTTTGCATGTAAATAAATATTTTATGTTTATAATTTAAGTATTAATCATTTAGTATTATGATGATTCATTTCTTTAGCATCGATTTTAGCATTTCTTCATAGATGATTTTAAGTAGTCTAATTTGTAGAGCGAATCATCAAATTTAAGTATCTTATAAGGCAAAGCTCCCCCCAAAAAAATTTATTCACAACACATGTTATCTTTGTAGGAGTTATATAGTTAATTCATTTTGTTCTTTTTATTTTTTTCTTGGAATTAACTAATTTTCCTTAGCTATGCCCAGAGATGTTTGTTACAATCACGTTTTAGTTATTTATTTTTATATAAAATTATGCTAATCGACTGCAAAGCACTCTTGCTGATCTTTATGTTGGAGGATTTTAGTTTTAATCGTAACCTAAATCTCATCGGTCTAGATCATTCCAACAACATTGAATTGAATGATTTGTGTATTTCTCCAATTTTCCAAGCTTGACAGTGGACAGCAATTCGGATTCGCTCATAAAAGCAATCCAACTTCAATCTTTTAACTTAACATAGTTAATTTTGTTCTATTTTCCATAAAGTTTATTTGGAATTTGCTAGTGACTTTCGAGAAAAAAAAATGGCTTTATTTTGCTGAAAATGAGAAGTTTGTTTTTTTATTAACCAATTTCTATTTGATACCTTATCCATCCAATTTTATATCCCTGTATAGAGCTGACTTTTGTTAATCAATTAAAAAACAAAAATTTTAAAAATATGAAATAGTTTTTTTAATTAATTATTAAAGAAAATGAGAACATTGATTTTTTCTCTGAAATGTAGTGAAGAAACAGTTTCAGTGTTGATTTCCTAAGTAACCCTTTTTATTGCCAAAAATTGTTACTATGACGGCACATGTGACCAGGTCAGGATAGTTTTTTTTATTCGCTGCATGGAAAGAGGTGAGGTTTGCTTGGAAAAAATGACTAGATAAGCAAAATATATTTCAAATAATCCTGTTAAACATTAAGGTTATTTTAGTTGGGCTGGGTGGGTCTGTTAGAGAGCTATAAAATATAATTATTATTTTAAAGCAAGGGTACAGTTTTTCATCTGAAATCTATAAACATTACTGTTTACTAATATTTTAATACTTTTGTATGAATATTCCAAAAACATTGTAATGCAAATTATGCATATGTATTATGTTTGGGCTTTTACAAAGTGTCATATATAGGACAAAAAATACTGAAAACATGTGATTTATTCTAGCATATATGCCTAAATATCCAACATTTCTCTTATAATATCAATTAATTCAATTTTGGGTACTTTTCCGTTGTACCAACACCATGCCAAAATGTATGCTAATGTGCCACTTATTTCAACCTTGACAGTGCAAAGGATTTTTATTGCAAACCATGCAAAACATCATGATTTGCCAGTTATTGAGTGTGAATCATTTTATTATTATTATTATTTAATTGTAACTTTGCAAAAGATCTTAATTTGTTATTTTTTGAAAATAAAGTATTTATTATTAAGTTATAACTTGCATAGCTGCCGACTTTTACGCTTTTATCCTACCACTAAAATTTTATAGTAAATTTAAACATATGAAATTGCCAAAATCATGTGATTCAATAAGGCAAAAATTTCTATTAATTTTTAGTGGTAGCAAAAAAGCGTAAAAGTTGGTAGGTATGAACTTACATTTATTATTGACACTGAGATGAATTTTATTATTTGGCAGTTACCTGATGATGGTGAAACTGCAATAAAATTTCAGGACTTTGGATACACAAAAATTTTTTATTAAAAAAACCATGAATGTGCCTTCAAATCAAAAAATGAAGTATTTACTTCAGCGCTAAGAGATATTTAGAATTTCATGCCAGCAGTTTAAATTGAGTTTTTTATTTTATTACTTTATTGTATAATATTTATTTGTTCTATTTTAAGTATATATTTTTTTATTCATTTTATAAAATAGTTTGTGAAAGTCTGTAATTTTTAAATGTTCAATTTCATGCCAACAATGTTTTTTTTTTTTCCCTTGTGATTCAGTTCACACGAATTTCATTTTTCACCAACTAGTACACTTGGCAACAATGGTGTTGGTATAACAGAAAAGTACCCAATTTTGAGTCATCTTTATTTTATTAGCCAGTGATTCAAAATTTATAAAATATTGTATTTCCATGATTTGTACATGTATAATTTAAGTATATGTATTAAAATTATGACGTTGTCTTTGAAATTTAATAATTAGTTTCAGTTTTTCACTTTGACTTCTAAGAAAAACCTCTATAGATAATCCATCCAATATTTTAATAAATTTTAGCAATTTTTTTTAATTCTGTGCTATTTATAATGATGTATGTTTCCCAGGGCTCGAAAATTCTGAAAATTTTAAGGTTCCCAGCTGGGAACCTACATGAAAAGTGTAGGTTCCCAGAAAAAATTATGTGTTCCCAGTTTTTTAATAAATTCCGAGCTTAATGAATGAAGATATAGTGTCACATAGACACAGTTTTGAATAATAAGCAAAAATTTTGGTTTTATCATTTATCAATTAATGTTTCGACTGTTCTCTATCCAAAAGCAACTCCTCCCTCCCTTCATATTTTTATAGATGCGTAACTTAAAAGTAAATGTTGCATTACATTTGCCCACTAAGATTAAGCATTATATATTGCATTTACTAATTTATTCAAACGTATACAGAACAAATAATTAATATATATATATACAATATTTAATTTTTAGGTTCCCGGCCGGGAACCTGAGTGGAAAAAATACGTTCCCAGAAATGATTTCTGGGTTCCCTGGGATCCCGGGAAAGCTATTTTTCGAGCCCTGTGTTTCCACTTGCTCTGTGCATTTTAGTAGTATTTTAACTCTTTATCTGTAAGATCATTACAAAGCTTTTAAATATAAAACTATTTATTTTATCTTTAGGATCGCTTAACATGTGCTAAAGGATCTATTCTGACTCATGCAAAAAATGAAAATCAAGTAAGATTTTAAAAATTTCATTTAATTATATGTATGTATATTATATATATATATATATATATAGAGAGAGAGAGAGAGAGAGAAAGAGATGTTCATGCAAGGTTTTTTTTCTTGGGTTCGCATTTTGTAAGGAAAAAAAAGTTACTTTTGGGAAGTTTATTAGAGTTTTATGAAGAATAGATCCAATCCAAACCAGACACACAGAGAGCCTCCTTTAGATAAAATTTCCCAAAGGAAGGAGGGAGGCATGTATATATTCACATAAAAGTGAAATTTTTAGGAAGTACTAATGTTATTTATTAAATTTGTTATTTACAAATAAAATTAATTTTTAATTAAATTGATTTCTGTATTAATTTATATGTTTATAACAATTTAATTTTCATTTAATTTCCTTTTTAAATAAAAAAAAAAACCCTTTTAATTACTAAGTTTGTAATGTTTGTGATTTCTATGCAAAATGCACACTATTCAGATAATAATATCCACCTGTAACTAACTATATGTTTGTGTTATGAGCTAGAGAAACAAATTTGAACCAATTTACCTTACCAGAGTAGATAGATGTATAGTGCCATTGCATTATTTTTACATGGAATCTTTCCTTGATATATATATATATATATCATGAAAAAGGTTGTTTCAAATGAGAATAAATGTATAAATGCAGCAGTTTATTTTTTCTTTCACATTCTACATAACAAATAAATTTAAACTTTGAAAACTCAAAAAACTTTCCAAATAAAGCATCAAACTTATAGTAGCAAGGGCCTCTTTTTTATCTGAGACCCCAGGAATTATACCCCTCCTCCCCCCCCCCCTCTCTGTGCCACTGAACCAAACTAAGCATTTATTAACTTTTTTTTTTTGCTAAAGTTTCTCCTTTTCAGGTTAGCTTGTTTCATTTCGAAATTGCACTTTTCAAATCTGAACAAGATGAAAAATTTTAAGGAGTTTACTTTTATCAGAATGTAATTTTGTAAGGAATCCCCATTTATTAAACGGAATTCCATAAACAGGTCTGTAAAGAAGATCCAGTTTTGCCTGTCAACTCCTGCTATATGTGTGTGTATATATTATATTTTGGCTTAGTATGTTTTATTTTATAAATAAATAAATATATTTTTAAAATTTTATTTAAAAGTTTTGACTAGTATCTCACCAAATTTAACTGAGAAATCTGAAATACATATTATTATTGGTCATTTAAAAATGTTTTGTTTACAAGAAAATTTTATTTTTTAAATGAATGATGAACATTTTTTAAACTTTACTTTAAAAAAAAAAAAAAAAAAAAAAAAAAAAAAAAAAAAACTTTTTTTCTATAATATGTTAGTTATACTAAAAGAATAAACAACTAAAATTATTGATTCCAAATATGCTTTTTATTAAATGCATTCTAATTTCATACAATTTTATGTCTTATTCTTCTAAATATTATTTTGTACTTATAAATGTAATTCAAGAAATATGATAGGTTGGTACTTTTATATATAATTGACACTTACGTGGTTTATGTATGTGAAGAAAATTATTTCTTCATGAACATAATTAAATAGCTTTAAATTTCAATTATGTAAAGAGCAATTGAGTATTTAAATGCCACAAACTTTCTCTTATTGTTACAATCAAACAAAATGTATTAATTTGTGACTTTAAAAATTGATTCTCAACTTTACTGGAAGCGAAACTCCGTGTTTTTTTCTTTTTTTTTTTTTTATATATTTATGTTAACCACAATTAGGGTTTGTGGTTTCGCTTAAAATTTAACAAGTCAACCTGACTGATTAATCATAAGACTGCAAATCGGTCAAAAAGAAAATGCAAGTCAATTGTGAAAAATGACAAGTCAATTTTCAGCAAACTAATTTAAAAAAAAGGTATTTTTTAGAACATTGGCACACATACCAATAGGTGTTATAATTGGAGACTTTCGCTAGTAGCTAATATAAATAAATAAATATTATTATAATGAAATATGATGTATTACTTTAGTTTATTTTTCATTCCTCCAAATCCTTTAAAGCTTTCAGATATAGAAAACCAGTAAGAGTTTTGTTACAAAGAAAATCACACTGATAAGTTTCCCAATAAGCCATGGAAGATTGAGTTAAATTTAGAAATTGTAAAAATAAAAACAAGTCAATCCTTTATAAATGCTGGTTGCAATTGAAGTTTTGAAAGACTTTGAGATGAATGCAAATACAATTTTTTTTTTCCCCTTATGATCTCTTCCTTTAAATTACTGATTTTTTTTAAAAGTATTCAGCTGTTTCAATGCTAACTTACATTCATACGAAACTATACAATGTGAGTCTGAATTAGAATGTAAATTTAGATTTAATGGCAATTTAAAAATGCATTTTCAAATTCAGATTTTAATTTGTTAAGTCATATCCTTTTAAAAAGTTTTCCCACTTAAAGTATAGCTAAAAATGCTTTCTCAGTGAAGATCTCGGCTATAACCATAATATGTCTTCCAATTTGCAAAGTTTTAACAACACTAACATTGTGAGAATCAGGAAATCTATTTAGAACGTATTTATTCTCTTTTTAATTCTTAATTCTGAAAATGTATTTCTTATTGAATGCCTATATTAAAAATTTTACCTATTTTCCAATTTTCATGATTTTAGGACCTGTGGTTGAGGTTGGGCATTAAAATCTGTTATTATAAGTTGTTGATAAATCAATTGTATGCATTTTCTAGTTCTTGTATGGCAGTTATCAGCATAACTCTATAACCAAACACTATATAAAGATAATTGATATACTAAAAACCTTCTTTGAAAATTATGCAACAGTTAAATCCCATCAAAATCTGTTCAATAGAACTTAAGTTATAAAAGAACAGACAGACACTATATTTTATATGTAGAGATATTTAGTTAAAAGAAAATTAAATGGTACAGATGTCATCAGTATTTTTAATCTCTCACTTAACAGAGTGTATCTTATTCTTAAAAGTCTAAACAATCATTTTACTGAATATATATATATATATATATATATATATATTAATTTAAAAAAAGTTAGCCTCTAAGAAAAGCCATTGTGCAAATGCAAGTAAATAGAGTAGACTCCCTCAAAGCCACAATGCTAAAATCCACACATCGTTTCAGATGTAAACAATAAAACTTAGTTAAGATGTAGGCAAAATATTTAAGTTTTTTTTAATTTTTATATCATTATGTACACATTTTAATATGGAATTCTGGTTAATATGATTGAACTCATGTTTTCTCATGAAGGAAGAATAAATTTATTTCTGAAAAATTTCAAGATAGTCCTGATATCAGTTACGATCACTTTCTTTTTACCAAATACATTTATGTATTAATCAAGCTTTTTGGTTATTAAATATAGCTAAACATGGAATAAAACTTTGTTATTTTAAGATTTTGATATGAATTATTAGTGTATATTTATAAGAAGAGTTTCACTGAATAATTCAAGAAAAAATTATGTCATCATTATGCATATTTATTAATTTATAAATGCTTTATTAATTACTAGATGACGCACCCCCCACCCGGCATTGCTCGGCCCATGATAATAAAATTAAACAAATCTAAAGTTTGTATGATTTTATATCTTTAACCCAATTTTGTATAAATTATTTATTTATTGCATGGCGACTGAAAATCCTTTATTTCCACTTTTCGCCGATACGGGCGCATTCTGATAAATCGAATTTGTTTTGTGCAAATCAGAGCAAGGCGTAAACCCCCCTCCCTCCCCATACCCGCAAATATAACGAATAATCAAGAAAACAACCTTCACCTACATTAACGTGATCATTAAAAAAAGAATTAAATTTCTCTGATAATTAGAACATAACAAAGACGTTACGCTAAAATAGCCATCAGATGACAACACTTTCCATCCTCAATTTCAGATCTATATCTTAATTAGTTATCTAAATTTTTGTTCATTAGTAAAAATTGGCAATTATTTTCTTTCATTTTCGCAAACTAAATGGAGGGATCGGCCAGAGAAACAGATCTCTTTGTAGTTCAGTTTTTAATGAAAGCAGATCCCTGTCTGAAATTTTCTCGGATTTTTTTCACTGGCACTGGCAGTTTTTGCATAAATTAAGAAAAATACTGGCCGAATTTTTCAAAAATCGCATAGTCTGATGCAGAATTTTTTTTACATATGCTCAGAAATTTTCAAATTGATATCTTAATTAGTTTTCTTAAAATTCGCTAATTAGTAAAATAATTTCGAATTCGTTTATTTCCGCTTGCAAATCCACAACAGAAGTTCTTATCTTTAGCCATTTTGATTTTAAAGATGGCATTTTCGATGCGATGTTTAATGATATTTTAATTAATATCTTGAGTAATTATCAAAATATTAAAATTCTGAGACTCAAGTGCACATGGTCAGACCTTCGACTATCCACACCTAAATTTTCAGACTTCTAGGTGGGCTAGATTTTGCTAGCCATCGCAGACAGACAAACACACACACACACACACACACAGCGAAACTTTCTTTTATTAGTATAGATTTAATTGACCTTTATTTTTAATACTTAAAAAAAAAAATAATCTTTTATGATTTTATTTTATTGTAAGCATACATTATAATTTCAAGTGCATTATTAAATTCAAATTACTGTTTAAAAATATAAACATAAAATGTCTGCAAAATTCTAAAATCTGCACAACCTCTAGTTTTAAGCTTTGCGGATTTAAAGGAGTCTACTGTATTGTATTGATTATCTTATTTTGAAAGGTCTAAACATTTATTTGAGAGAAAAAAGTTCTATTGTTCTTTTTTTAAAAAACTGGTTATGCGTTAAGTTTAAAGAAAACTCTGAGTATTCACTGTCTTCTTTTCCTCCAATAATATTAATATCAATGTAATTAGTTAACAGAGTTCATACTCCCCAGGAAAACCTGGGAATCCGGGAAATCTCATGGGTAAAATTTTGGTTGTAAAATCTCAAGAGAAAGTCTAAAATGTACTCTAAAACCTGAGGAAATGATTGGGAAAATGCAAGCAATCACTGCTATTCGCATGTGTCATGATTGTGATGTCATAATGCAATCGAACTAAGACCAAAGTAGCAACTATTTAAACACACAAAATTTTTTGAAGAGTTAGAGAATATAGATTAGGTTTTTTATGATAATCATTCATAGCCATTTTGCTGGATGAGAACCCATTGTCCCATTTATTAAGGGTTTAGTTAATTCTTAAATGGCAATTTTTTCCGTTAAAGGATTTGTTTGATTTTTTTAAAATAAGTAATTCTTCAATCAATTATAGATGATGCAACAATAAGTTTATAAAATGTTTCATTTTTGAGATGTGTGTATGCGTTATGATTCAGTATATTTTTGGGTAAATACTTCTGTTTGAAGACAGTTTCCAATTTACAAAAAAGTAAGTGCAAAATTAAGTGTGTTGTTTTTTACATATGATGTATAATGTACTTTTGGAATTACCTTTATTTTGCGGAGGGAAGAGGGGGGGGGATATTTATTTTTAAAATGTTGTTAATTGTTGATATGGAAATTTATTGATCTTGTAAAGTAATTCAAGGGATTTTTTTTAAATCCAATTTTATAGAACTAAGGTAAGTGGAAAATTAAATATAATTCAAACCGATGAGTTAGATTACTGTTATTAAATATACTGTTTTTTATATATGATGGATAACTTTATTTTTGAGATTACTCTTTTTTGACGGGAAGGGGGGGGGGGTGATACTGGTTTAAAAAATGCCGTTAATTGTTGCGATGGAAAAATTATTGAACCTAGAAAATAACTTGGAGGATTTTATTATTATTATTTTAATGAAAATGAACATTAAAAAAAAGTAATTCCATGAACAAAACTAGACTTATTTCCATTTTATTTACTTATTTTTTTTTATCCCAAAACCACAATTAGGTGTGTGATATCTGGTTATATTTTTTCACTGGTTTTACTTTGTATTTCCCTTCGTAGGACAAAAGAGGCATTGATAACTAAAATAAATATATATTCTACAACTAGTTAATTGTTTCTCATTTTTAAGTATAATGGTAATCGCTATGCACAAATATGAATTGATTATTAATTATTTGTAAGATTTACTTTATTTAAAATACTTGATGATATTCTGATAAAAAAATTCAATTAAGCAAATATTATTTATGCAATTTTTTTTATTATTATTTGTGTGTGTGTGTCTTTTGTAATTCATTAAACTCTATCTAAGGCAGAATAGAACTGGACAGAGGAAATCTTTTGTCACATACAGCATTTCACCTTAGACAGAGTTTACTGCATTGAAAATTGTTCTGCGGGACCTTAAAATCTTTCTGGGTTAGACAGATTTCTGTGTTACACAGACTTTACATTAGACAGGGTTTATTGTATTTATGTATAAAACAAGTAATATAAAAACTTTTTTTTTAAAGTCAATTCCTACTTAGGTCAAATAGAAATTTTTTTCCAGCGATCTACACGTTTCGCCACTGACGGTATTTATTCCTAAATTTATATCCTGCTAAATATCTTACATAAGAGAAATTTTTGAAATGTATTAAAAATTAAATAAAAAATAAATAGCTAAAATACCAAAAATTAATAGCTCGAAAAGTATTTCTCACAAAATTGTTAGACAAACTGCGTTAGAAAGGTAAAAAAATTGTATTTTTCTTGATATAAATTTGAAATCTAATGATTATACCGTTTTTCAAATATTACCAAACTTCACAATAAAGTGCCATAGCGATGTTACAGTTAGAGATAATACAGTTTTTTCAAATATTAATTCATTAATTAAATTTTTGTTTTATATTTCATTTCTGTTCAAAAGTATAGACTCACTCCACATTTATAGTCTCCTTCGCACACGAGCCGCCTGATCTTCGTCCGTGAACAGCCCCATTATCTTTTTACGTGTGAAGGTGAGACTATAAATATGGAGTGAGTCTATACTTTTGAACAGAAATGAAATATAAAATTAAAATTAATTAATTTAATTAATAAAATTAAAATTAATTAATTAAATTAAATTAATGAATTAATATTTGAAAAAAAACTGTATTAACATCAATTGTCATCCAGTACAAGTTTAAAAAAATGTATTTGAACTTGATAGGATGAATAGAAAATATTTTATTAACGATTGAAAATTTGAACAAGATATATAAATATATAGAGAGTGTGAGCTAATAGTAGGAATTGAATAATATTGTAACTGAATAAATTTTATGTTCATAGTAGTCAAAAATAGACAGAATTTGTTGTTGTTGTTGTTATTGTATATGACTTAATACTTAATTTTATCAACTATCAATTATACTTGACAATGACAATAATAATAGTTATAAAATGCACACTATTGAATATTTTACATTATAAAAACTGAAACTGGTGTCCGAAATGCAAACTTTTTTAGGAATATCCACTTTGCCAACAAAAATAACTGAAAAAAGGAAATACACAGTAGTATCTATTTATTATTCATGAAATCGTTTTAAATTATTGTTTTGTGTGATTTAATGATTATTCTATTACAGAAAGTTTTGACATTTTCTGCTGATGTAGCCAAAGATGAAAGTACCTTAAAGGAAATAGTTGAAGAGGTAAAATATTTTTTTTTCCTTTATCTATATCAATTATTGAAATAATATAATTTCTGTAAGCAGGCCCATATTTCGGATGTGTGATGTCCCTGTGCTGTCATTTATTTTTCGCCCCCCCCCCCCCCCCCCACTTCCCCTCTGTTCCCGCAGTTGAATTCCAATAGTTTGTTGAATTATTTACTTCAATTTTAAACACTATAAAACATCTAAACTGATTTGAATACAAAGCAAATAACAAATATGCATGTTAAACTTTTATTACTTACCCATCATACGTAGTATAGGGTAAGACTTGTAATCGTTTTGAAAATCCAAAAAAAAAATTTGACGGATTTACACGTTTCAGACACTGGAGATTCCGAAAAACATATTTTTAGAAAAACAAATTTTGCCGTCCGTCTGTGTGTGTGTCTGTAAACGCTCTATCTCCCGAAAAAAATGAGATAGAGACTTGCAATTTGGTATGTACTTAGTATGTAATAATGGGAAGAAGCCTATTTCATTTCAATAACCTCGATTAACCGGAACTATTTTTTTCGGACTCTCGAAATATTCGTTCTGATAAAAGGTATATAAAATTTTTCGAAATTGGTTATTTTAAGAAATGAATAGAAAAGACAATAAAAAAACATAAATTTTGCATAAAGCATGAAGTCGATCGGATAATAAGTTGCCGAGATATTTGGAATCCTATTTTCCACACTCTTCGATTTTTCACGACCCTGTATTTCATCCAAATTTCACTTCAAAGATATATTTTAATTGGAAATTGGACGCTTAATCAGATGCAATAAACCGCTAGTTAATAGGATTATTATTTTTGGAGTTATAAGGAAAAACCTCTTTCAAGCAATTCAGTAATCGTGCCTTTAAAGTTTGTGACGTCATCAAGCCACGATTTTAGTAATCGTTTTGAAAATCAAAAAAAAAATTTTGACGGATTTACACGTTTCAGACACTGGAGATTCCGAAAAACATATTTTTATAAAAACAAATTTTGCCGTCCGTCTGTGTGTGTGTCTGTAAACGCTCTATTTCCCGAAAAAAATGAGATACAGACTTGCAATTTGGTATGTACTTAGTATGTAATAATGGGAAGAAGCCTATTTCATTTCAATAACCTCGATTAACCGGAACTATTTTTTTCGGACTCTCGAAATATTCGTTCTGATAAAAGGTATATAAAATTTTTCGAAATTGGTTATTTTAAGAAATGAATAGAAAAGACAATAAAAAAACATAAATTTTGCATAAAGCATGAAGTCGATCGGATAATAAGTTGCCGAGATATTTGGAATCCTATTTTCCACACTCTTCGATTTTTCACGACCCTGTATTTCATCCAAATTTCACTTCAAAGATATATTTTAATTGGAAATTGGACGCTTAATCAGATGCAATAAACCGCTAGTTAATAGGATTATTATTTTTGGAGTTATAAGGAAAAACCTCTTTCAAGCAATTCAGTAATCGTGCCTTTAAAGTTTGTGACGTCATCAAGCCACGATTTTATTTGAATTGCAATGCATTTTATAAGTAGTTTACACATTTTTATTTTAATATTTTACATTATGCATATCCATGATGGGTAAGTATTACGGTGGCCCCCAACGACTAGTTAATTATTCGAAGAGAAAATTATGTAGCAAATACGCAGAAAATGCTCTCTCTAGTTAATTAGTCATTTTCAAAAATTTCACACAAAACCCCATGTTTGTCAAACAAAAAATATTTGATAGAAATCAAAGAAAAATATCATTACACTTTTAATTTTACCTGTCAAATTCCCACATATCTCCAATTTAATTGCACAAAATGTAAAGTAGAAATACACAAAAAAATCACTACATCTTAATAGCCCATGTTTAAAAATTATATATCGCAGAAACATGTAATTTAATGTGTCAAAAGTATGTTTTACAAACTAATAATAATTTATAATTTCGTAATTATTTTGCGATACATTCAAAGTACAAAAAATTACTTTTTTCTCCTTTTTGAATTTGCGAATGCATTTATTACTTACTCGAAATTCACACTAAATGTGATGTCTGATTCTATAGTCAGCACTCCAACATTAACCAGTTGTTCTTGCTTCTATGCAGTCTGTAAATAGTTTTTAGACTATTTTAAAGCATAAAATGGTTTTTCTGCAGAAGCAGTTTGTTGTTGGAGTGCAGTTGTAAATCTTGAGTGTAGTGTGCATAGTTGAATAAACATCACTAATTTACTTTGAAGCCTACATCCTGCAAAAATATGGAAAACTGACAAGTTCTCATTTCTTTATTCTTTCCATAGATAAGAAATAGCTTTTAAAATGGAAACAATCTTCGACAAATCTCCACTCTACGAGTATGTCAGAATCGTAAATGGTTCGAAGTTTTTCAGTAGCATTTATGTAACTTCTAGTTTGGTGATATTTGAAAGAAAAATGAAAATCTTAAATTATACTCTTTGCAGATATACATTTCCTTCTTTGTCACTGAAGAGTTTGTATTATTTTACAATATATTTCAATTATTCTCCAGATCTCTTTGTCATTTATAAACCTGTCCTATTCTGTTTCTTTTTCTGATTCCTCTAACTCAGATGATTCATTAAAACATCACATACATTTAATTTGATAACTTTGTCTTGAAATCTCATCATCCGAAGATGATGAAACAGATTCCTAATCTCTATATGTTTCTTTTCAGTTGAATCTTTTTAAACAAGGAAAGAGGTCGTATCTTGGTTAAAAAAATAATACAAGATAATGTCTACATTTCAATGGTGGTTTAAATATCCACATCCTCGCTCGGCTTACAGTTTTGTTATTGCTTTGTCAAACTGTTGCAGAGTACAACCCCCTCACACTGTCAGGAATAATTATCACAATACCCTGTAACTTTTCAGGACCATCAGCAACACACCTAACTTATACTCTTTTCATTTTCTGAAACTGTTCTGAATGCAATTGTATTGTTTTCAATTTGTATTGAAATGCTTACAAGCATCCTTGTGTCCACAATATATTGAATTGTTGATAATAATTTCAATGTCAAACTTGCAGAATCAAAAAGTTATTCCAATATGTTCCATCACTCAATATAATATTCAAAGTAGTTGTATAACTTTTGTATAAACTTAAAAAAATATATTGCATCTGCATAATATCGTACTGCCAGTTCTCGGCAAATCTTAGCATATAGAAATCACTAAAAGTGACTATATTTAAAAGGAAATTCGCAGGAATTGTGCTGTCATATTTGTGAAAATACTATGTATCATACACTGAATTTCAGCAAGTATTTAAGCATTGTAATTTTTTATACAGTGTTGACAATATTTTGATTCATTTTCTATTAATTTTAATTAACAATCTGCCATGAAAATTGTCTTTAAAACATTATGGAGATATAGTGTTTTCCTGCTAAAAATATTAAATTTTGACTCTTACAGTCTTTTTAAAACTGAACACAGGATAATGAATAGCAACATATGTGCGGAAATTGAAAAGAATTTGTCTATTGTGAAAATCAGAATTTTTGATTATCTGTGTCGGATTCCACTTCTCCGTCCACACAACTTCGAAATATAATCCGGTCTTTTGATATGCTGCCACCACCGATATGAATACGTGATATCGGACACAATACGTGATGTATATTCAAGAAAAACCTAACTCTTTCTATTACACTTAAACAAACACTTTATTAACAATATTTACACTTAAACTCGGAGGTAAAGTATCCGGTTTAATATTAAATCAAAATAATTATAGAAACGCTTTACGTGTACCGTTATACTACGTTCATTTATTCCACACTGAGATTTCTATTCATCTCACACCCGCTCTCAGCGCTCATTCCCCGAGCAACCTTCACACTTCGCTGCTTCGTCTGAACTAACTTTCTCTCTCTTGTAAACTCCCGAGCACCCTCCTTTCTACGGGGTTTCTCCTCTGTTTCCAAGGGTCCTTGACAACCCTTTTCTTCCTCTTGACGGATCTGTCTTCCTAAATAAAAGAGTGCAATAGCTTTCTTATCTCTGAAAGACCACATTGCAATGGAAATACTTCTTTCATTCTGTCCAAGTCGCCACCCTTCGGATTAAGATTTTCTAAAGGACGCCTTTAACGGTACACAATAGATACATATACAATACATACAATATGCTAATCCCTTAAGAATAGCTTTCAACTCTTGCACCTGTGAGAGAAACCTGACACCCCCCACCTTAGCGGAAAATATGCCTTTTAGGGGCTAATTTTCCTCAAACTATGTAATGTCTGAAAAGAGTTCAACAGTTCCTTGATAGGTTTCTTCATTACTACAATTACATAAATATTTCAAGGTGTCTGAAAATTTAACTACTGACATCTCTAATGAACCATATACTAATGTGATAACTACCGAAAAAAAAAATTACACAATATGCTAATACACTGTTATAAACACAAGATGTACATACAATTATAAATACACAAAAAAAAATAAAATTACACTAGTATTATGTCATTTTAATGTCAGTCCTTAGGCTGAGATTGCTGGAGGCGGAACTTTTTCCTTCCAGTGCTTCCTCGTTAAATTAATTGGTACATCCCTTTTCGTGATGCACCCACTTGAATGGCTAACTTCTGCCTCTGATGTCCCAATTAAATCTTCCTCTAACCAATCAGACACTTGCCTTTCCAGGTCCTCTTTGTACGTGATGATAACATTGTACAATTTCTGCCTTATCTTACCACTTTCCGGTTTACGACCAATCCGATTTTTCTCCATTTCAACCAGTTCGATAGGACCCATAAATAATTCCTTATTTTTCCTTAAGATTGATTTTATGTCCCCAACTTGAATATTTGTTAACCCTTTTATCTCAAATCCCTTCCTGTCTTTATTTTCCGGTTGTTCTCTGTCTAACAACAGATCTTTCCTACAGTCTTCAAACTCCCCGTCACTATCCAAGACAATATCGACTACTTTATTTTTAGCCATAAATGCTCTCATTTCATCTTGATTCACCAGTTTCTTACTCCCGTCCCCTAACTCAACTATAACTGCAGGTCGACATATTTCCTCTTTCTCCTTATTACTCACATTCATTTCCCTCGCTAATCGACATTCTACACATGATTCGCAATATATTTTAGCTTCCTTCGCCATATTTTCCCAATAAAATGAATGCTTGATTCTTTCTAACATTTTCATGACCGCGTGATGTTCTCCATATGAAGAAATATGCGCTAATTTTAGAATTTCCTCCCTTCTAATTTTAGGTAATACTAATTGAGCTACATTTTCATTTACTAATTCCTCTTTATGATATAATAACCCATTAACAATATAGTAAGACCCTCTTTCATTTTCAGCTAATTCCCAAGCTCTCTCTAAATCTTTACAATTCATTTGGGATTTCTGAAATACATTTGAACTACTTTCCGTAACCTGATTAATCTTACTTTTCTCTATCTCGTCTTTTCCCTTCTCATGACTTTGTAGATTTACCGATCTCGTTTTTACGGCATAACAGTCACTCTTATCATTTCCAATCCTTTCCCTTTCCTTCACTTTATCCCTACTATCTTCCTTACATTCCCTTTCTACCGATTCTCTTAATGATTTCTCGTTGTTTAACCCTGACAATTCATTAGCTACGTCAGGATGTAAAATTACCTGTTCCTTACTATTATCAATTATCGCGCAAAGTACATCCTGATGAATTACATTAGTTTCTCCGCGTTTTGGAATAGCTAAAGGTAACTGAATTAATGGCGATTTGACTGCCTTACCAAATATCCCCTGTAAATAGATGCTACCAGCCCCTCTTAATTTTTCTGCTGGTACTAAATCTTTATGAACGACGCTAATTTGGCAACCAGAGTCCACTAATCCTTTTGTTATCTTCCCATTTACACTAACTTCCACTTTCTCAAGTTTATTTAACTTCTCTCCAATAACTTTAGCTCTCCAATTCCCTCTTGCTCCGATTCTTGCCATACTCGCTCCCCTTGGTAATTCTTTAATTCCTTGCACTGAGACATTATTGATACTAGCCCTTGGTTCTTGTCGGTTATTAATTTGATTACTTCCCTCATTATTTCCTTTTGTACAAAATCGCTGAACATGTCCTCGTTGAGAACACTTGAAACAGATAGGCGTCGTATCATTAGGTTTCTTATATTCCGGTTTTCTACCCAAAAATGGACTAACTTCATTATTCCCATTTTGTCTCCAATTACTACTAACTCCCTCATCTTTTGCCCTTCTAGAATCTTCATTATTAACATACCTTTCTTTACCTTTATAGCCCTTATAAGTTACCGCATAAGATTTTTGTTTAGCATCAAAGAAATTATCACATTCCTTAGCAATTTTCGAAACTTCTAACCAATTACTGTGCTGAGTTAATCCAATATGCGTCGCGGTTTCCTCATCTAGAGTAGTTAACAACTTATCCGTGACAATTAACTGATTAACCTTCTCATACGTATCTGCACCTCTAATCTTACAGTAATTTTCCCACGTTGCTATTAAACGTGACACAAATAATACATGAGTTTCATTTTGATTCCTTCTAGCCTTCTTGAAATTTTCCAAACACTCCTTCGGTGTCGGCTCGTGTTCCCTTAGAACTAATTCCTTTAACTTCTCATAACTCTCAATTTGTTCTCTAGTCGTGTATATTAGCAAATTATCGGCCTTATCCCCTAGCATATTTAGTAAAATTTCGGCCTGCTGGGTTTCCGGTACATTTTTTGTTTGGAATGCTCGTTCTAAACTGCTAAAAAACAGATTCCATCCCTCAGTCCCTTCTGGAACTTTGATAGACAAAGTTTTAACACTTTTAATCAATTTCTCTAGGCTACTGTCATGATTAGATTCTCTAGGCCCATTAGCGTTATTAGCCGAACTTTGAATCTTTATCCTTTCCAACTCTAACTCATGTTCCAATCTCAATTTTTCAGACCTTTCTTCTCTATCTAACTTTTCACGTTGTAACTTTTCCTCCCTTTCTACCTTTTCCCGTTCTAACCTCTCATCCCTTTCTAACTTTTCTCGTTGTAACTTTAAATTTTCCTCCCTTTCTAACTTTTCTCGTTGTAACTTTTCCTCCCTTTCTAACTTTTCCCGTTCTACTACTAACGCTTCTTGTTCTAACCGTTCTGTAACAATAGTGCTAGATAATTCCATAATGGCCCCCTCTTCATATTCGTCGCTCTCCACTATCTTTTTCTTAAGCTTAAACCTGGTATCATCTTCCGAGACTTCAATTCCTAACTCTCCATATATCGCCTGAAGATCCACCCTTTTTAATTTTAGTAAGAAAGCCATACCTTCTACCGATAATTATTACCACCCTACAACAATACTTAATCACAATATCAAATTAATACTTCCTCAAATCCTACCCTCATAAGTTACCTCCACATATTATACTATATAACATATTTCAAATAAGTAATAATACAATAATAAATTTCCTTAACCAATGATACCCCACAATTTGCTTCCAATAACAAAGTAACAATAATCTCAATTTGACTATTATGCAATACAGATTTCAAATTTATACCATTAAATAATAAAATACAATTTACACAATAATACTGATACGTTGCAATTTGAATAAAACACTGATGCCAATCACTATATAAAAATATCCACCTAACAAAAATTTGCATGAAATACACATAAATTCCTAAATTTAATCTCAATAAAATATTTCAGTTTCAAAATTAGTTCTCACATTAAAAAGTAAATCACAGCACTTTTTTTTTTTCTCTGGGCCTTCAGTTCTTCCTTGAAGGTTATTTCAATTTAATTTAAATTCTACACAAATTTCCTTTCCTCATTTACTATCAATATTTCAAACTTAAAGCAAACAATATCACTTAATTTAAATATTACTTTAATAATAATTTAAATTTAAGAAATTTCAATTATTCCTTCCAACTATTAACACAATGCATTAATTTTAATCATTAATCTTATCCGTTTAAGACAATTAGAAAATCACTTCTAGTAATTAATATAAGATCCTTTTCTTAAAACAATAGTGTAAAATGGTTGTTAATATCTCATTTGATTTAGACCAATTATTATAAATTAACCACAACATTAACCCAAATTACCATCAATTATACACAATAAAATAAAAAAATAGGTTCGAGAATGTCAGTAGAGTAAAATGATCAAAACACCTTACCTCGTACTTCATTCGCTGGGGCAATTCTCTGCTCACTTTTCCACAGGGTAAATCTTGCACTCTTGGGCAACAATCACTGTAATTTGAAACACTGTGTCCACAAACACTGGAACTAACACTACACACCGCACCAACACTTCCACTGGACGATCCGGCAAGGCACTCTGTAACAAGGCTAGCTGGCACTGGTCTACGATGATAGGGCACACACACTTCTGCTAGACGATCCGGCATAAACTGACTGTAACACGGCTAACTGGCACTGGTTGTCTACGACGATAGGGCACAAACACTTCTGCTGGGCGATCCGGCACAAACTCTCTGTAACACAGCTATCTGGCACTAGTCTTCGGTGATTCAGATCCTGTCGCTGCCAACATTGTCGGATTCCACTTCTCCGTCCACACAACTTCGAAATATAATCCGGTCTTTTGATATGCTGCCACCACCGATATGAATACGTGATATCGGACACAATACGTGATGTATATTCAAGAAAAACCTAACTCTTTCTATTACACTTAAACAAACACTTTATTAACAATATTTACACTTAAACTCGGAGGTAAAGTATCCGGTTTAATATTAAATCAAAATAATTATAGAAACGCTTTACGTGTACCGTTATACTACGTTCATTTATTCCACACTGAGATTTCTATTCATCTCACACCCGCTCTCAGCGCTCATTCCCCGAGCAACCTTCACACTTCGCTGCTTCGTCTGAACTAACTTTCTCTCTCTTGTAAACTCCCGAGCACCCTCCTTTCTACGGGGTTTCTCCTCTGTTTCCAAGGGTCCTTGACAACCCTTTTCTCCCTCTTGACGGATCTGTCTTCCTAAATAAAAGAGTGCAATAGCTTTCTTATCTCTGAAAGACCACATTGCAATGGAAATACTTCTTTCATTCTGTCCAAGTCGCCACCCTTCGGATTAAGATTTTCTAAAGGACGCCTTTAACGGTACACAATAGATACATATACAATACATACAATATGCTAATCCCTTAAGAATAGCTTTCAACTCTTGCACCTGTGAGAGAAACCTGACAATCTGTGTATTGGTTTTTCGATTGCTAATATCTGAAAACCTGGATGACAAACTCTCCAACATTCCATGTCTTTGTCGCATGAGCTTTGCACTTGTCTGTATACCATGTTCACACTAAACTATTTAAGCCAGCTTAATTGAGATTGTCAAAGCAGGACAGATTAAGGCATGGGTACACAGAGTGCAGGCCCCAGACACGGAGTATCACTAACCTCAAAAAGTCTTATTTAACACAGATTATCTGTCACAAATAAGACAAAAATTACTATTTGGAAATAGTGATGAGTGTGTGCTTTGATTCCTAAAATTGTTTTGAAATACTCAGTTTCCAGTTGCGGTGCCCAAACTTTGGTGCATCCACCAAATTGAGAACCTATCTAGATCCAGCTAAGCTGTGGAGTTAGATGCAGCATAAGTAGCATAGTCTAATGTAACATAGTCATATTTCGCAGCCATTCTGGATTTTAGACACCCTGACAGCTGTGTAGTGCATGTACCTTTATGGAAGTGGTACACTAATACTACCATACAATCACAGTATGAGATCGTTGATATACGGCGAATTTCATAAAGAAAAGTGATTAAAAATATTAACATATTTTTACTATTAGCAATATTTTGGCATCTTGAAACTATTTTTCAGAACTTAAAAGTTTTCCCCCGCTCCAAATTTGCAACCCCATGTGCCACAGCACATGTTGCACATGCCTGTCTGGAAATTAATTAAAGCCTGTATGTATCTTAAATTCTTAAATGTGATTTAAAAAAAAATCATGATATAGCTTTTTTTTCTTCCTTTAAATTTACTTTAGCAAAACTTCTTGTGTGCTGTATTATGTTTTAGCAACATTGTCAATTTTGACATGCTGCAAGCTAATTGGTATATTTTGAAGACTTGTTTATGATGTTTGTTTGTTTGTATTAACCTTCCCAGCACTGTGAACTGATATATTCGTTCACTAAGCTGTAGGTTTCACTGCAATAGAAGCATTATTTAAATTAATATAATGCAGTTTTAAAACTTTAAGTAATGATTAATATTTTAAAGGATATAACCATATGTACTTAATTATGTTTTTTATACCAATTTAGAAAAATCGTCATTTTTTAGTATTTTAAAACTACAAAGAAAACAACTTTACAATTTTGCCTTTTTGCTCGGCGGTCAGAGAGTCAATGGACTTGTTTGTGCCATCACTTTATGTTCAAGGTGAAAAATCAGCACATTATGCCAGATATGAGTTTTATATAGGAGATGAACAATGTAATTTAGTATGTTTAGTTTCAGGTGGTAACAATTTTCCTATATTAACTGATTTCTTTCTTTTAATCTTGATTTCACAAATCTTATTTTGATCAATGCAGTACAGAATTCTTCATTTTCATGCACAACTGTGATTTAAAAATAGAAATAATAAAAATAATGCTTTTTAAATAAAAATATTGTATTTTGTGAATGGTAAATTGTGTAGTGAATGAAAATATTATTTTAGACATTGTATCATGTATGATATAAAATAAACACATTTCTTTTGATTTTATGACTTTTATTTAAGCTGTTTTTTAATAATATATACATTAACAACTCAAACAAATAGATTATAAAATAAATATTTAAAATACAAATAAAACATATGTATAAATATTCCTTATAATGTTAGATATTTTATAAATCTTGGTCTTTCAAAGCAAGCAATATGAATAGTCAATAAATTGCTTTGGAGACAATTTTGATAAATCTTCAAATATTGCTTTGTTAAGTATATCTCATTTTATTTTTAATTATATACAGTAGAAATTCGATATCTTAAACCTTTATAAGCTAAATCTTTCTGTATCTCTAAATAAATAAATAAATATTTCCTGTATGTTTAGGCTTTAAACCAATTTATTTTGCATAACTGTCTTGAAGCATTTTCTTTGAAACCCCTATCTTGAATTTCTAAACTACTGTGTCTGAGTAGTAAATAGTAATTTTTTTTTTTTTTAAGCATAAAAATTACTTTTATAAAGAATTTATGGGGATATTGAACATTTAGCAACGTAGTCTTTATTATCTTTTATTCCGTAAATCAAAAGTTTTATGGATTTACTCCAATTAAACTGGAAAAAAAAACAGATTTTGTAGAAAATATCAACTAATAGTATAAAATTTATAAAACTCCAGATTTTACTGTTTTTTATACTTTCAAATAATTTTATAAGCAATGATGTAGTCATAAAAAACAGAGGGTATATGCTATAAGCAGTGTGTATGCATTATAGGTTGAGATTATATGCTACAGTTTTTTTTTTTTTTTTTGAGAAACAGTTCGTATACTAAGTTCCTTTAAAAAAATCCAAAAGGTATACAGCATATACCACCATTTTACATTCCTGTTTCTAAGTCAGTTATAAGAATTGTCTAATTATACAATTGAGGCACTTCAATTACCCAATAAAAATGTGAGCTATCCCATATGTATGCTTTAGACAAAAAATAATCTTTTGTTTTTATTTGATTAGATAATAATAAGACCCCTTTGAGAACAGTCTTTAACTTTATATGTGTTTTTACTTTGAAATTCAATTTAAATTATAAACCTTAACCCATAAGTTGCATCATTATTTTTTTGTCCATTGTAATTTATAGGCACAGGAGTCCCTAAGACTCAATGACGAGGGTTAATGACTCAAAACTTCTTTAATTCTTCCCCCTCCCCTCCTTCTCTGTCTTCTCATCAAGATTTGAGACATCAAGGTTCAGCTGTATTATTTTTATAGTTAAACATAACCATGCCTGATAAGTCTTCAAAAATAAAATAATTTTTGTAATTATTTATAAATAACATTTAAAAAATTAAATTTTATTGATACATAACAGTATTCATATTTGTTTTACAGGCTGAAAAAACATCTGGTCCAATAAATGTGCTTGTCAATTGTGCTGGAACCTCTGTGTGTTTCCCATTTTTAGAAACCCCTTCCGAGGATTTCGTGGTTAGTATAATATTATTTAACATAAAAAAAATATCCTTAAATAAACATTACTCAAATAAAAATTAATAGTTTTCTGTACTTTTTAAAGTCTTAATCTTATTTTTTTTTCCCACTTTGCACAGAAAATGCTGAACGTAAATTATTTAGGCAGTGTCAATATGACTCGAGCTGTTCTACCCTCTATGATGCAACAGAAGAATGGAACTATAATTTATGTGTCATCTATAGCTGGATTGATGGGATTGTATGGCTATACAGCATATTCAGCATCCAAATTTGCACTTCTAGGACTTGCTGAATCTCTTCAAATGGAGGTATGTAATCTGGAAGAAAAAAATAACTTTATGAAAGAAATATTCAGTTAATATTCATAAAAATGGTTGATTTAACAATTTAAGTAGTTCTCGAATTCCCTGCTCAACAACACAAAACTTTCTGGCACATTTTCTTATTCATTTTTAAATGTAAAGGCATAAAATTGGCAGGCCTGACTATTAAAGCGATTTGGAATGAAAAAGAGTTTTCCATTTTTTGATAAATAAATTACTTATCAAGTTATAAGCGATTCTTGTCACGTGATGACAAGTTTAACATAACACAATATATATATATTATTTTTCTTGTAGGTGAAACCTTTTAACATAAGTATCACAGTGGCATTTCCACCAGATACAGATACACCTGGTTTTGCAGAGGAGATAAAAAACAAGGTATAGTATTTTTTTAACTTACCTTTGGATAAATTTTGTTTTTAATGGTTTTTGGAACATAAAAGTATTGGTACTTTTCTGTTAAACAAACACCACTTCGTGCGAAGTGCAAATGTTCGAGTGAAAGCTAATAAGACACCATTTGCAAATTATTACAAAAATTATATGTGGACTCTAAGTTAGGTAGGAGATGGGAATGGCAATGCTAGTGACATACACATATTTTTATGAAAAGTATGATTATTTAATGGAATACAAATTTTACAGGAAATTTACAAACAATACAAATAATTATTTTTTCATTACGCAGCCAGCATAATGTTAATGATTTCATTTAACATTGATGGATACTTTCTTAATGCCAGATTATCTGATTTTTTTTTTTTTTTTATGAATTTAAGAATTCACAGCAATTGATGGATGTACACCAGAAGTATGTAAATTGAACAGCAGTTTTTAAAGGGATACAGGAGTCTGGAAATCAGGTTTCAATGCATACAGGATTCATAAATATGATATTTTTGAAAATATATAAAATATCCAATATTGTGATATATCTCCGATATTTTCAAAATAATCAACTTATTGGTGATTATAAATATTTTCAGACTTAATATAAATTAGAAACTAAAACCTATTGCTTGCACTTAGCATGAAAATTTAATAAATAATATTCTAAATGTCTCTTTTTCTTTTTTTTTCTTTTTTACTTACGAACAAAACTGTAGATCAACTACTTGAAAACTGATACAATTTACTTTTCACACTCACAAAAAACAAACTGTAGGCTTAGTATCAAGTTTCAAGAAAATTTTATGTTTTATAGAACAAAATTTTAAATACAAATTTTTTTTTTTTATATTGCAAAATTTAAACATAAATGTAGGCTTGTTACTTTATTAATTCTTTGCTTGTTAATTCTTTAACATGTTATGATGTTTAAACTGAACTACACCAAAAACAGAAATATTCCCTCTAATGCAAATGTAAATAACTTATCTAAATTAGACAGTTTATCTTTCAATGGCTGTCCTTATCTAAGTTAATATTGTTCCACATAATTATTGGTTCTACATTTAAAAATTCAGCTTCAAAAATCAAGGTTGAAAAATATTTTTTTTTTTTTTCTTTTTGGAGGGGACCCAAAATTATTTTTTTTTTTTTTTTGGAGGGGACCCAAAAAAGTCACTGTCTGAGCAAAAGTTCATTATCTACTTGAATGGCACAGTCAATAACACTTGAAAAATTCATTTATACTTATTTTGACCAAAAATATCAAATATCAGGATATTTAAAAAATAAATATTGGATATATATCATAATATATATATGTATATATCCATTGAACACCGAACCCTGAATGAGTGTATCTTCATTCTTTGGCCATAGATTTTGGTGCTTTAAAACCCAGAAAACATTATTATATACTTTTATGAACAAATATCACAATATGAATTATACTTTTGGCTTGAAAAAAATTAATAACAGTGCATTCATCATTTGGTAAATGTAAAATTGTGTAAGCTATATTAAACTTAAAAAGAAAAAAAATAATAATCCTGTATTAGTTGAAAAAAGCAAATCTTGAAAGAAAAAATTATTTATGTATAAGTAACAATTTATAATCAAGTTACTACACTTGTCTATGAGAAATAAGCAGTTGGCACTTTGGTGCAAAATTTTGATTGGTGTTCGTTTAACAGAAAAGTATTTAGAAATCTGGGATTTGATTATTTAATGAATAGTATCATGTTCTTTGATTTAGTAAAAATGGTTTTATATGGATATTTTCTATGGTTATTTTGTTATTAAAAAACCAAAAAACTTTTTGAAATGAATTGTTTAATCTAATATATGAACAATGTTTTAAAATTATTTTGCAATTCTTAAGACATTTTTAAATGAGTTATTTTATCTTGTACACATAAAGGATATCCACTGTTATTGTTTCCCAGTAGCTAATTCCTAAACTGTTAGTCATAGATGTATACTTCCAGTTAAAAAAATATTTAGAATGAGGTAAAGATATATTTTTAAAACCATTTAGATAAATGCAAACACTTCTGGAGTAATTAAGAAATTTAACGTTAAAATTATCTTAGGACCCCATTAGTTATATAACCATTAAAACATCACAGAAACGTCATACAACATGTGGGGGGGGGGGGGGAAATATATATATATATATATATATATAGTAACAGGGGTTGGAAGTAGCGTGCTACAAACAAGTAGCGAAAGTACTGTAGTCGCTACATTTTACAGTAGTTTGTAGTGTAGCGCATTACATTTTGAATAATGTAGTGTAGCGAGTAGCACAATATAAAAAATCCATAGTTTGCAGCGAGAACCGACGCTACTTCAGGGCTGGGAAATGTACCATTCTGCGAATCATGTTGCCAAAATTTGCTTCTTTGGTGCTAAATTTGTTCTGTTCAACAATTTGCGAATCTCAGCTGCAGCATATAGTAATGTATCGCATGAAGAGATAAATTTTTCCTATTGGCACTTGCCGCTAAAATCAAGTATTAATCCACCAAATGAATTAATTTTCTTGCTGCCAACACTTGTCTATTTATTTATTAAGATTTATTTATTATTTGCATCTAGAGTTGTTTTTCTGTAATTTTCTAGATTATAATCTCTCTCTTAATTTTGATACGAAATTTAATTTGTGTATAAATTAATATTTTGGAGACAAACACAAAACATTTTCTTGTATGTTATCTCTTTTAATACCCTCGATTATGTTGCATTTATTTAGCTATATCCTGGCAGGCGTGATATAACGAAGGGTCGCTTTATTATTTAATTTGTGTCTTCAATTTAGTGTAACAAGTGTAAATGGAATCGTTTGACAAAATCTGAAAGTAGCTTGTAGTCGCTACTTTTTAAAACAAGTAGTTGTAGTTAACTACATTTTCAATAAAGTAGTTGTAGTTAACTACATTTTCAATAAAGTAGTTGTAGTTCGCTACAATAAAAAAGAAGTTTTTTCGACCCTTGTATAGTAACATGTAAAACAAAATATTCCTTATTTTAATGACTAAAACAGCAAAAGAGTTTTCATCATAAAACTGAGAATTATGAATAGACGTTTTGAGAATAGGAAAATATCATTTAGGTCAATCTGCTAGGACACCTTAAGCCAGTTAAAATTAGGCATACTAATGCACTTTTGTTTATATTTTCTTTAATTTCATCAGGAGATAGAGATATCAGGAGATAGACCCAAAGAGAGCTCCAAAAAGTCAATATTTACTAATTTGTATAGAAATTTTTGATTTTTTTTCTTTAGGTCCGACTGAAAAATTTCACGATTTTCCCTGCAACAGATAGACGAAATTCACAATTTTTTTCTCATGACCAATTGACGAATTTCCCAATTTTTCTTTTGCCTTGACCGACTGACAAAATTCACAATTTTTTTCCTGTCATCGATGGACGTATTTTGCAATCTTTTTTTTCCACCTTGACCAAAAGAAAGGATAAAAAATAGTCGGATAAAAAAAAAAGACTCAGCATCAATTTATATCAAGATCTAACTGAATCTAAAGTTTCATTAAATTCTGTATATCTGTTCTTGAGATATGACTATTGCTAAAATCGTGTAAATCCTGCAAAATGGCACATAGCAGCGCCACCTGTTGGGAGATTTAGACCAAAACCTACTCAACAACAACTTATGTCAAACGTCTAACTGAATCTGAAGTTTGATGAAAATCCGTGCATTAGTTCTTGAGATATAGTTATCGTGATAATAATGAAAAAAGTAGCATAGCAGAGCCATATGTTGGGCTACTTACATCAAAGTGTCAGCAGCATCTATTTATGTCAAGGTCTAACAGAATCTGAAGTTTGATAAAATTCCATGCATTAGTTCTTGAGATATATCTATCGCAAAAGTCATGAAAAAAGTGGTATAGCAGCGCCACCTGTTGGGATATCTACACCAAAATTTTATCAGCGTCTATTTATATCAACGTCCAACTTAATCTGAAGTTTGATGAAAATAAGTGCATTAGTTCTTGAGATAGAGCTACTGCAGAAATCGCGAAAATGCAGCATAGCAGCGCCACCTGTTGGGCAATTTTCACCAAAAACTAATTAGTTCAAATTTATATCAGGAACTAACTGAATATAAAGTTTTATTAAATTTCGTGCATTAGTTCTTGAGATAGAGCGCCCACAAAATTTTTGTCCCATACAGACAGACATTTTCTAAAAACAGTCAAATCGTGTTCAGGACCTTCTAAAATGTGTAAATCCGTCGAAAACCGGAAGTCGAAAATTTTCATGAATCCAATACTTTCTTCTTGTAAAGATAGAAGAAAATAAAAAGGGCAATAATGGCCACTGGGTGCTGCATCCTCCCAAATATATCTAAAGTCCACTGTAAATAAAAATAAGATTAGAAGAACTGCAAAAATCTTATAGTGCACTTGAGGAAAAAAATTTGATCCGTACAATTCACAAAAATTAGGAAATGATAATTTATAGTTAATAGAAGAAATAAATCGACAGTTTCCCTTTCAAATTTTGGACATGGGTTTAAAATTTGAGTGCATAGTACCTAGTTCAATCAAAGAAAATACCAGGGATTCCACTTTTGACTCTAATTCTCTTACGGATATAATAAAGTATTTTTTTTTTCAGAAGTAGATATTGATGATGCCAGCACCAAATATGCATTGTTCATGCAGGTAGTTAAAAATAAAGGCCCAGGATTTTACAAAGTTTTCTGATTTATTTTTTTTTTTCGGAGAGCATAAACATACATTTCTGATAATTTCCAAAGTTACTCTTGTGCTGCATGTCACGAATTACCTTTGCCCAAAATCCAATAAAATCTAAATTCAGAAATTCTTTTAACAATCCAATTGTTACATTTATAATAACATTTGGTGAAAATTGAAAAATAGACATTGTATAAAAACTTAACTTTCTTCCTTTAAAAAAAAAAAAAAAAAAGCTATATATTAAAGATGAGATGGGTTCAAACCGAACCTGAAATAGGCTTGAGCTCAATTTTTATATCAGTCTTTCGGCTCTGGTTCAAAGTGAAAATTTTACTTATTAACACGTTGACGGACACTTGTGGCTATAGCTGTCAAAGCGAAGTTCACTATGTGGCATGACGGCAATAGCTGTCCAAAATGAAACGGTCATTTTTAGACACTGTGGCTATAGCAGCACAAATGTGCATTTACTGGCATACAAGTAGAAGCCCAGTGTCATGTTTTGGAAACAATTTTTTAGGTTGAAGTTTGTTTTCCACCTGTTATATGAGTTGCAGCTTCAGTATGCACGTGCAGGGTGGCTAGTGGTCAGGAAAAAATACAGTAAAAAAAAAATGATAATTACCAGTATATTCTTATAGAAAAATTCAAATTGATTATTTGATCGAATAATCAACATAAATTTTTCTATAAGAATATACTGGTGTTTATCACTTTTTTTGACTGTATTTTTCCCTGACGTGGTTGTGAAGGCAGTAGTGCAACCTAATTAAAGGTGCTGAATTAATCAAAATTAAGTTTATTTAAGCAGAAAGAGTAAAACTATACTTCTAATATTCTAAAAATTACAAAAACATATAGTGTCAATTTTCGAACTTCGCTTGTTCCTACTGTCCGTCAATGTGTTAACAAATTGAAAAAAGGGGAACAAAAACTTGCTATATGCTATTTGAGAAACAAAAATGTTGTCTAAGTTTCACCATCCTTTGAAAATCAGTTTGAAAGGGAATTGAATTGTTATTGATGGGATATAAAGAGAAATATTCTATCTGATTATGAAACCTCTGCAAGGTCAGGGTTATTAACAGAAAGAAACCATGAGATATCCATTGTCTGTTTAAAGACCTGTTTCATAATTACTGGAAAACAGAACTGATGTCTTTCTGCCATAGTTGTATGTACAATGGTACTTTAAAAAAAATAAGAATTGTGACTTTCTTAGATTTCTGCCAGTGGTTGGATATAAATAACAAATTTGCTATTTTAAACAGATTTTCAGAGACAGCATCATGGGAGAATATTTAGGATTAATAGTTATTTTTATGTAAGAAGATAATTTTAAGTGAGAAAATTAATCTTGAAACAATTTTAAAATGTTATAACTTTCTTTTTTTTTATGGGATACTAAAGTTATGTACTATCTGTATTAGTGCAATTTATACAACAAAATTTTGCAACATACAGTAGTAGGCAGTAAAAATTAGTTACTTTTTATTAAAGTTTTTATGATTATTTGTTGCAGCCTCTTGAGACTATGAGAATATCTGAGTCTGCAGGATTGCATTCAGCAGAAAAGGTGTCATCAATAATCTTAAGGGACTCTTTGGTATGAAATCATTCAGTAAACAATTTTTTTATTTAGATAATAAAGTTTATTTAATCTGTTAATAATATATTTTTTAATTTATTGCAGAACAAAAAATTCATGTCTACAGTGGGTTGGGATGGCCACATTATATCTAATTTATGCTGTGGTATGACACCTGTAAGATCTGTTCGTGATCTAGCTGTACAAGTAAGTTTTTATCTATCTGTATTATATTGCTTTTTCACTAGAAGAATCTAATAGCCCAAAAAATTTCATTTTTGAGATAAATGTTCAAATATTTAATAATAAAGATAGATAAGCAAAGGAATGTAGATTAGGTGTGGTATCTTTAGTTTTTCATATCTTGTTTAACACAGATTCAAATTTTTAAAGATATGGAGAAATTGTTAAAAATGTGAATTTGACTTACGGTAAAAACATTTTTAAAAGAGGTTAACATTAATTTTATTTAAACTAAAGGATTTTACCTGAACCTGATAGATTGTAGATGTAAAGAAATGTTTGTTAATGTATGATACATACATACAGTATGCCCACTAAAGTCCCTTGCCACCCTCTTAATTTCGAAACGGCTGCTGCTATATTCATAAAAGTGGTGTCTAGGTTATAGTAAAGTAGCCATGCGCTACTGAATGAAACCGCTACGGCGCCACCTGGTGGAAAACTGCAGAGTTAGCATTCCTATCTCGAAAACGGAAAGAGATAAAGAAAAAAAGTCCTTTACAAAGTTGTAGAGCATCATCAATTTAGTACAAAAAATACCTTGTGGACATTAATGCGAAGAATAGAACGGTTAAAATGTGCATTTGTGTTTTCGTGATTTCCTACACTGTGACGTGACAAAACGATCTTAGAAAGAAATAAACAACCAGTTATGAAACAGAAGGTGTATGCGACTCCTGCATAAGCATTGCAGGACCTTTGACACATTTCGGACGCTTGTGCTAACGTGTCACCCTCTATGCTCCAACGTGTGCAACGTGAAATTCAAACAAGGATCCGAATATGCATTGCAGTTGATGGTGAGAAGTTAGAACATCTAAAATAAATGTATATTATAATAACTAGTTGTATTTTTCTTTCTAAGATCGTTTTATCACGCCACAGGGTAGGAAATCCCGAAAAAACAAATGCGCATTTTAACTGTTCTATTCCTCGCATTAATGTCCACAAGGTGTCTTTCGTACTAAATCGATGATGCTCTACAACTTTGTAAATCACTTTTTTCGCTATCTCTTTCCGATTTCGAGATAGGAATGCTAGTTCCGCAGCATTCCACCAGGTGGCGCCATAGGGGGTTTCATTGAGTAGCGCATGGCTACTTTACTATACTTAGACACTACTTTTATGAATATAGCAGCAGCCGTTCCGAAGTTAAAAGGGTGGCAAGGGACTTTAGCGGGCATACTGTATATAAATATGTATAAAACAATCTACATTAAAAGCAACCAAACTTGCTGGTCACAAATGTATAACCTCAGCATAAAATTTACAACACCAAAAAAGAACCTACATGTCAAAGAGCATAAGGTATCATGCAATCAAGTTACTAAACTAGAATCAATTTTTGAGATCTCATATGAACACAACAAAATTGATTTTGATTTGACTGTTACAATGCATAAGAAATTTTCCTATGTCATTGCTGATTAGAACTACAGGCATGTATTATTTTTTTTTTTCATTTGCATATCTAGCCTTAATTATAGCTCTTTAACATTCATAGTTTTTTGGTGTTGCAATATCAATGTTGAGGGATGTACGTTATAACACTATTTCAAATTACACTAATTAATAAATATATAATATTACTTCAAAGTTCTTTATTCTAACCTTTTTTTATAGATCATGACCATGGGCTTTTTCCGATTCTCAAGTTTTTTCATTTTGTGGCAATTTGACCGAATTATACAAAAATGTGCAGATGAAAAGAAAAACCTAAGAAAGCAAGAAGACGGTGAAACATCATAAATGTTCCTGACATAAAATGTACAAGACCAAAACCACTATTGCATGATCTCTGAAATTCATACAGCATTTGTGAATATATAACATTTTTTGAAAGTGACATTCCATCTTAAAGTATTTTTCTGTTGTTGGAAATAATAATGTGTATATGAGCACAAATAAAACATCATTGGAAAAATTTAGTTTTTATTTAAACTAGATACTTCTTAAGGATATACAATTATTATAATACAGACATACATACAATAATCCAACATGGAGTGAAAAATTAGCCGGGGCCAGGAATCGAACCAGAATGCAGGCTTTGTTTATGTGTGTTTTAATATAGATACTTCTTGATTACAAACATCTGGATTATATATACAAGGTGTGCCAAAAATCCTTGACACATTTTAAAATTCAATAAAAGATCAAACAACTGGCATACATGAGTGTGGTTTGGATGAAAATGTTTCTCTTATGATTGAAAATTTTGTTTAAGCAAAAAAAATTTTTTTTTATATTATAGATAACGCTCTATCTGGAAAGTTATCACGTAAGTAGAATGCCTTTATACATAATAATAGCGAAAGATGCACAATGCATATGCACAGTTTCTGTCCAAACTGTGGCAACCCACATTCCAGAAGTTAACAAATACATGTCTTCCCTCCTATTCAATAACTTTCCAGATGCAGCGTCATCTATAAGATAATTTTGCAACTAATTTTTTTATTTGCTTAAACAAAATTTCAGATCATAAGAAACATTTTCATCCAAACCACACTCTACACAATATTGAAACAATGTTAATCAGCAACATTCTGCCTTTCTCCAATCACATGAATATTTTGCCAAACAGAAAGGGGTAGTAGTAAATTAGTACCTTCAAAACTAGTTATTTATATAAAAAAAAAATCCTGACATATCTGAAGAAGTTTTGTTTGTACGTTATCATAAAGTTATTGTGCATTTGGATTCTGTGTTAATAAAAAGCACGGAATTTTTAGGGAAATTATAGAGCATTGTAAAGTACTTACTAATTACTTGAAGTATATGATTCTAGCTGGTAGGTTTTTGCACAAGTCTTTCAGGGGCAAACATATTTAGTAAAAGCTGGAATAATAAAAAAAGAAAATATATTGCACCTTTTAAAAGAACGATTCATTTTCTACAATAATGTATGAAGATTTGACAACTTTGCTCTTACATTATACTATAGCAAAGAAATAATTAAAATTACCCTATTTTTGAAAACTGTTTTATTTCCAGTTAAGTTACATACATAAGATTTGAAAGTTTCTTTTAAATCTTATTGATGTCAATTTATATCCTAATCTACTTAATATTATTTAGTAAATAACCACAGACAACTCTCAAATCTATAAACATCTAAAATCAACAATTCATTCACAATATAAATAATAAAATTTTTATTTAAGATTTGGTGGGAAAAAAAAAAAATCAAGATGGGTGGATTCTAAGCAGAGTAATTTGTTCCTATAAAGAACAGTCATTCACCATCTTACAGATGAAGGAATTATTAAATGATATAATATAATCATCAGAGTACACATCAATACCGAATCAGAGGAAGGGGAAAAAACTTACTTTTGAGGAATTTTTTAAAATCAGACTTTTGTAACGGGTTGCAAGAAAAGTTTTTAAAACATAAAATGATTGCTTTTATTAAACTACTACAGATCAAATGTTTAGCAAGTTTATTATAATTTATGAAAATTATTTATGAAGTAAATAATTATTTTAAGTGAATTATTTGTATTTTCATTTACTATTAATAACATTATTTCAAAAAGATATAATTTTACTGATGAGGAGGTTGCAGTATGTAAACTAAGCAATGATCTAAAATTGGCAAAATTATTGGCTCCAAGTAAAGCTGAAAGTAACTACTTGCCAATCTCCAATAGGTGATTAAACACTGAAATATGGCGATTTAAAATGTTGCCAGGCTGGTCAAAAAATTTTCCTATCTGAAAATTATTTTCAAATAATAATTTTCCTTTACTGTTAGATTTAAATAAAAACAATTTTAAATAAATTCTAAAATATTGTTTGTTTTTTTTTCAATTTTCAAAAGCCTGAAACTTATTACTAAAAAAAAAAAAAAAAAAAAAAAAAATCTCAACTACTGGCCAGTGGCTACTATCTATTTCTTCCATTCAACTTTAGTCCCAACCTGTGTGAATGTCTGAAAGTGTACTGTACAATTAATAATAAGTTAACTAATACAAATTATTTAAAATTATATCATACTAAAATTCACTTTTATGATGAAAGGACAATCACTTGGAAAATCTATCTTCCAGGAGGCACTATACTATCACTTTTTGACCGGTTCTAGACAATAAAAATATTTTTTTTTTCTCTAAAGAATTAGATATCTTAATGTATATACCTACCTCCAAATCATTGCTTTTGTGAAAAATTTCGAAAATTTTTTTTATAATTTTAAATTAAAGTTTAAACATTTAAGATTCCAAAAATACTTTCTTTTTGGTTCAGCAATAATTAGAAGCCAAGGTGTAGCCCAAATTATAAACCAAAATTGAACTTTCTGAAACTGGAAGTGACGTAACAGAATCACATAAAATCTCATTTTTTAAGATATTGAAATTATAAAAAGTTTGGCATAAATGTTAATTTTTACTAAAATTGGACTAAATATTGCATAAATTTTAAAAGTTAATTAAAACTTTATTTGAATTCATAGTTTTTATTCACTGTTTTAACTGAAAACACGTGTGTAAAAGTTTCATATTAAAAAAAAAAAAGTGCCCAGAATGTACACACATATACCTTAAGTAATTGTGAAATTAAATAAACATGAATATTACACAATTTAAAAATGGCCTCAAAATTTTAAATAACTCACAAATGAAAGCATATGAGATGCCTTGGAGAGCTTTTAAACATTTTAGGGTAGGTATTTGAGGCACCCTGAAAATTTGTGTAACACTTCTTTGCAATGTCTGAATACAAAATCAAAGACCTGGCTGAAAGGTCGTGGGGCTTAGCCAACCTGTGAATTTTTAACTTTGCAAAATTTTATTTGCAAAAAAAGTTCCTTGAGTCATTTTGAAATTTTAATACCTTAAAAGTTTAGTATTTAATGAAATTTAAAAAAGTCCTTCCGGTCTGTACCGGAAGGAAAAGGTAGCTTTCCTATATCTTCGTTTTAAAATTTTAGCTAATGTTACACGAAAACAGCAAGTTAAAATGCAAAGAAACGTTTACAAAAGATTCATTAATACTGAATTTGAATAAGAAATTCGCCAAATTATTGAGCAATAGCCAAATTGGCTTCATTTATGAAGACTTATTTTGGTCACCAATTTTGGCGAGAATTTGGCGCTAACGGATATGAATATATAGTTTTATGCGTATGATTGGGAAAATTATTACAACAATGAAAGAAAATAATTTGCGAGTAATCGCGTTAATGTGCTGTTTTGTTTCAAAATGTCAGCCACCCTAGAAATTCAAACTGCTCTATCTCAGCCATTTTTTGAGATAGAGGTAAACCAAAAAATGCTCTGGAATCCTTGTATCAAGGCCTAACACGTAATTAAAAAATAAATTTTATTTTTTATTTTTTTTTTGTATATTTATTTTAGTTTTAAATTTTTAAATGGGTGCCATCTTGAAACAAAATGGCGGACAAGCTGGCCAACGAACTCGGTCGAGACATTAGTGACCTTAATACACACAATTAGTTTCATCAAAATCGATTTATAAATACGGGCGTTATCGTATGACATAGGTCAGATATATATATATATATATATATATATATATTTTATTAGGACTACAATTTTAATTTGTAAATTGACAGGGCTCTTTGGTATCGGGATTTCAGTGTATGTGGTCAGTTTCTTATGTTTCAATGGTTAAATTTTACTTAAAGTTTTATATATATATATATATATATATATGGATATATATATATATAAATCAACATTTGAACGGAGGGTGGTTTTGGGGTCTGGGGGTCATGATCTGTGAGAATATATCGAAATTTTCTGGAACTGCTTTCCTCCGAACGGCTGCAATAGGTAGCTTTATACTTTTTTGTATTGAAAGCTACCTAATAAAAAAGCCAGATTATTTAGTCAGTTTAAAGGTTTGCCAGGCGGTTTCAAAATAGTATTTTATAAGTATCGGAAAAATGTATTTGAGTCACGCTGACATTTAAACAGAATAATATTTATACTCAGAAAATAATATTTTGAAAAGGACAGATCATTTTGGCAGGATTTTCTACCTGCCAGGCAATAAGGAATGTTATACAATATGCGAGTAAGTAGGTTGGAGTGTGTGAGAGAGAGCGTCTTATCGGCGGCTGACTGAGTTGAAGCGTACTGCAGTGTGATAGACTCTCACAAGACAATGTGACTTATAGCAAGCATGCAGTTGTTAGAAAAATTTTGGAGTAATAAAAAAATTCTCATTCAATGAATTTTTAATTTTTTTTTAAATTTTCATATAATATATATATATATATATATATATATAACATTAAATGAAAAAGATATGATGTATATCTATTGATGCATGATATAACAACAAATAAAATCTTTTTTATTTACTCTCTGTTTACTTTAATTATATTGTATTTTTATTTATTAAAATATATAACAGATTGAAAATATGAATGAATACAAAAATAAAATTACATGATCAAATTTGTTACAAGGAACTAACTATATGGGTATAAAAACATGAATTTGCCTCTTGGATCTTTTTTATTCATAACAACAGCTTGACGGCTTTTGGCTGAGATATTTTTTCGATGGTAGTTTTATCTCCATCACAGAGATCAGCATATAGAAGAAAATCAGTGAATTTTAATCAGATTACACGCCAAAGGTCAAATGTGGGCGATATTGATAGCAAATATGGTTTACAGAGAATGTGATTATCATAAATAGCTTCCAGAAGATATATGTTCCACCAAACCATACGTGCTAAAATGCATCAATTAGTATGCAATCTGATTATGACACATTATCCAAGATCAATAGATGAGAATAATGATAGATTTTCTAATCTTTGATAATTGAGTCTACAGCCAAAGATAGCGTGAAACAAAAAAGATAATATCAACAATATGGTTTAATGTAAATGTAGATATCATTAAAGGCTTTTTGCAAAATACACTTCATTGCAACAAATCGTATTCGATAAAATATGCCAATTGGCAGTGGACCCAATTACGGAAGATTACTTAATAGGTTTCAAAATCTCCGCATTAGCGAACATATTGCAACTTATAAGCAAATAGACATGAAACCTAAATGCCTAATTGAGTTAAGAGCTTTTTGTCAAGAAAGATTAAATACATAATAACAAAAAATATACGAAATGCTGCCATGATCGCAAAGACTTCTAGATTTCTCTATCAGAATCTTCCGATTCTGCGAAGAATCAAGAAAGTAAATTAAATTATGCCTAAAAGTAACATGTTGCAATGCTTAGCATACATTCAAGGGTGACTACACTGGTCACCAGAGGTGGCTAGTAATTGATATATATAAGTAATGCGCGTATTATATAAAGCAAAAAACTTTAAATACAAACTCAGCAACACTTTGACAGCTGCACGTGTTTCACTACGAATGAGAATCTTTTAACTACTCAAAAATTTTTGAACTGCACGCTTGCTATAAGTCACGTGGTCTTGCAAGAGCCATGATCTTAACTTTGCAACTTGCGGTGCCTCAGTATAAGTCAGCGTAATCCACAGTTAGATTAGTTGTGGCTGCATAGTGCACACGCATCCACTTGTGCTTCATCTTAAGATAGTTTTCAGGTTGGCGTACGATCACAAGGCACTGCAATACGGTTTATGCGATGTTTATATCGTAAGTCAGTAAGGTGATCTTAACCCTTTTAAAGGCAAAGCACTTTCAGTACTATAATGTTGAAATAAATGACTGGCACCGGAATCAACGTAGAAATTTATTTGGAAATAAGAAAAAGGCAAAAAATCACATACATATTAAATGGAAAACATTTTAGCAAATTTCTGGTGCCATTGTGGCATTTGGAAAATAAAATTAAGTGGTTTCATAAACATACCACTGCCCCTGAAAGGGTTAATCGAGACACCGCAATCCCAGTCTTATTCATATAACATTCCCTATCGCCTGGCAGGTAGAAAGTACTGCCAAAATGGTCTGTCCTTTTCAAAATATTATTTTCAGTGTATAAATGTTATTCTGTCTAAATGTCAGCGTGCCTCAAATACATTTTTTCAGTATTTATAAAATACTATTTTGAATACTATTTTGAAATACTATTTTGAATACTATTTGGCAAATCTTTAAACCCGACTAGTATTTATCGAAATAAAAAAGCCAGATTATTTAAACTTTCAAGGTATTAAAATTTCAAAATGCCTCAAAAACCATTTTTTGCAAATAAAATTTTGAAAAGTTAAAAATTCACAGGTTGGCTAAGCCCCACGACCTTTCAGCCAGATCTTCGATTTTGTATTCAGACATTGCAAAAGAAGTGTTACACAAATTTTCAGGATGCCCCAAATACCTAACCTAAAATGTTTAACAGCTCTTGGACTATTAGAATAATAAATGACCAAAGGATAAAAAACATTAAAAGAAAAAATAAGGACAAGAAAGACACCAGTTACAGAAATCAAGCAAAGACACACACATAATTTCTATTCTTTTTTATAAGTAATTCTATAATTATTATTATAAACAAAATTTTTATCACATATTATAAAATACAATGTTATTAAATATTAACACAAAATAAAAGAAAACAAAGTTTATCACAACACTAACCCTAGTACGTGTTGGTGGTCCATAAGGAGTAAACAGTAGTTGCCATTGAGGAATTCCCAAATGAGCTAATGCAAGTCTATAATAAGATGCAAAATCAGAAGTCAAATAGTGAAAATCTAGAGCTCTGTCCAGGAACCAAACTGAAGGAACTTGTGAACTATCACCAGAAGAATCTAAAATTAAGAAGTGAGAAAACTGGATGAATGGAATTTTTAGTAATTCACACACATATAATTAATTATATGTTATTCAATATGTTTAATGGTATACAGCAGTAATTCTTAACTGGTCTGCTGTGGCGCAGTAGTGTGTCATGAGAGAACCTCAGGCTTGGCACAAAAATTTTCCGTCAAATTTTATTCAGATTTTAAGAATTAACAAAAGTATCAAGACTTTAACATCTGCATTATACAATTTACTGTAAAATGATGTTTGCTGTCATAAAATTGTATTATTTAGAAAATCATTTCTCTGTTGGTATACAAGAAAATAATGAAAATAATCTTTTATTTTCAGATAAATTTATTTCTTTCAAATTATGCCTCCTCAAGGAAAAAGGTTATGATGATATAAAATGCAGTATTATAAATGACCGTTGGATGATTTAAGAGTATGACTATCTGAAAATTCTATCTTAGTAATATATACAATACACTTAGTAATAAATACAATGTATTTTACATACAGTAAAACTTGTTTAATTTAAAATTGCAGTAAAATAAAAACAGTATGCTCTCAAAAATCCATACAGCTTGGGACAAGGATTTAGATCATTGCTCTGTTTATAACTTAAAACCTTATCATAATATCATATCTTTTGAAGTGTAACTTTGTGTTATAAATAATAAATGCTAATACAAATCAATATATCTACAGAACATACATAATTCTTTAAAAAACTATGCAATGAACAATTTTAATAAATTATTATAAAAAACTATATTATCGATCAAATGTTTAAGTAAATATTTAATGTGATTATGAACATTCATTTTAAATTTTAGTCTTTTGTTGCAATCTGTAAATAGTCAGCAGTTGTCGTTCAGCCATAAAAAAATGTGTGTCATTAGAAAACCTAAATATTTATCTTCATAACTAAGTTCCTCATCAAAGTAAAATTTTCTCCTCCTGATACAGTATCTGATGAATGATTTGAAGACTGCATTATACTACTGATAATTTCTTCACATCTGTGAAGTGCTGAGTGACTAGTGCTATCTCAACACAACTTAACCAGCTCAGAAATCAGCAATCAAACACGGCGATGTTGAATTTTTTTTGCTGAATCTTAACTAAAAATTTCATAATTTTCATTGTAAAGGATTTGCAGATTTTTGAGTGTAGACGGCACATGCATGATGAAAAAAAAACCCGAACACTCAGAAAAATTTGAGGTCCATGAATGAAAATCACACTTAGTTTATTTGTTAACATGATTTATTGAATATTAGTTACAAGGCTGTAATTCGTTTTGCACATGGGCAATATGTTTTAGGTATTCAAATATGCCAATTTTGTTTCAGTTATTCAGCTCGATTTCCACAACAAACAAACAAAACTTCATTCATACAACAGATAAACCAAATTTCATTCATTGAACAATACTATTGTTACATGTCATTACTATTCTTATTGTCAAATGTATGAAAAACAGATCTGCTATGAAATAGTAACATTACATAAAAATCTATGTATATAAAAAATCTGTCATTTATAACTTTTTCTTCATCTAATACAGGAAAAGTTGCAAAAAAAAAAAAAAAAAAAGAAGCAAGATTAATGAAATAATATAATGTTTTTGTTAGGTTTATCCTCAAGTTCTTTTTAAGGATATGAAATCTTTGAGTAGTATATAAATTATTAATAATTCTTTACCAGTGTTGCCTCAACCCAGTTCAGGCAATAGTATGTTTTTCAAGCGAGCAATGTTTGTGATTATTCAAATGCAATTTGATTTATGCACTATTTGATTCTTTTATGTGAAGACCAAGCTGAGTTCAGTCAGCATTTGAATAGACATGTAAATATATAGTTCATTATTTTCGTGTTATTCTTGGGGGGAAGGGGGAGGGGAGATCTTGCTACACTGGGTTAAAATCTATTACACACCCAATAAAATAAATAATTACAAAAAATGCAAATCCAGCAACAATCATAAATCCTTTGTTAAAAATTTTTTTTTAGATACACTGAACCATGTTTTAAGATTTTTTTCTCCTCTTTGATGATAACAAAAAGATTTAACTCTGTTTATTACAATAATCTAAATAGATCCATCTATTGTAATTTTTTTTTCATTTTCTCTGTATAAATGCTTCTACACTGGGTTAAAATCTATTACTCACCCGATAAAATAAATAACAAATCTAGCAACAGTCATAAATCCTTTGTTAAAACTTTTTTTAGATACACTGAACCCTGTTTTAAGATTTTTTTTCCTCCTCTTTGATGATAACAAAAGGATTTAACTCTGTTTATTACAATAATTTAAATAGACTCATCTATTGTAAAAAAATTTTCATTTTCTCTGCATAAATGATTCTCATAAAAATTCTTCATCATGTTCCACATTCAGCGATATATTATGGAGAAAGACAATGAATATTGTGTTTTTTGGCCTTTTAAAATTCAAATTAGTGTTAATGATTTTGTTAACAGTTGACAATGAACATTTTAATGATTTAACAACAGTCCTTTGCCTTAGAGGATTTTCTTTTACCATAAAAGGTCTTATCTTTGCTATATTTGAAGAATTCCTTTTTGTGCTTGGGTACATATTTGGAAAAAAATGTCCACTTCAAGCAAGACATTCACATTTTTTTTTCTATCTTATTGACAATATTACCTACTGTGGTTTTAGACACAGAAAAACCATGCCTTTCATAGCATTTTTTAATAATCGAATATGAATAATTCTCTTTGGAAAGTGCAGAAATATAGCCTTCCAATCATCAGTTCTTTAAAAGTATAATTTCACATGTAAACAAAAATTGCCATTGTCAGACGAGAATTTATACTTTTAAAAACATATAACTGTGAAAAATAATTTCTCTATGCTGATGATTTTTTTTATACCAAAACAAACCAGTCTAAACTAGTCGGATGTGTCAATCCCTAAACTTTCTTTTATCTCACACATGTTTCGCATATACTAAAAAGAATCAGCACCAATTTATATCAAGATCTAACTGAATCTAAAGTTTTATTAAATTCCGTGCATTAGTTCTTGAGATATGAATATTGCTAAAATTTTGTAAATCCTGCCAAATGCAGCATAGCAGCGCCACCTGTTGGGATATTTGGACCAAAACCTAATTAACAAAAACTTATGTCAAGGTCTAACCGAATCTGAAGTTTGATGAAAATGAGTGCATTAGTTCTTGAGATAGAGCTATTATGGAAATCGCGAAAAATGCTGCATAGCAGTGCCACCTGTCAGGTGATTCACCAAAAACTAATCAGCACCAACTTATATCAGGGACTAACTGAATATAAAGTTTTATTTAATTTTGTGCATTAGTTCTTGAGATAGAGCGCCCACAAAATTTTTGTCACATACAGGCAAACAGACAGAGTCACAGACAGACATTTTCTAAAAACTGTCAAATCGTGTTCAGGACCTTCTAAAACATATAAGTCTGTTGAAAACCGGAAGTCAAAAATTTTCATGAATCCAATACTTTCTTCATGTAAAGATAGAAGAAAGTAAAAATGTGTGAACAGACTCTGTATTTACAGCATTAGATTTCAGATGAAAAAAAAAAGAATAACAAAATAGAATAAAATATTAACTTTTTAAAAAAAAAATAAATGAATCAAAATTATAAAATCTACAATTTTTTTAATAAAATTAATATAATTTTAACTAATTTTCTTATAACATCTTGATATTTTTTTACATTGCTGTCAACAATGTTCTAACTAAAATGTTTCAAACAATATCAATTTCTCTCTCTCGATTTACATATATGTTAGTTATACATGCAAATTCAACTAAAATATCAGTTTTTATCTACAACTGTGAGAAGAGACTTCACTTCACACGTTCTTGATCGTGTTAAATAAAAGACATTATGATTCAACAACAAAGATAAAAATTGAAAATTTGTTTTATAGCCGATGGCTGGTCGATTAAAAAAATTTTGGTCAGATATTGTTCATGTTATATGTGCATTAAAATTATAGCATTCATAAAAAAAAGGCAATTGTATAATTAAAAATAAAACAAGTAAAAGTTCTGACTTTAAAACATATTACAGGATATTACAATTACAATATACTGCTGTAAATTATGTTAATAAAATGTTTTTTAAATTTAATAATTTAAGACGATACAAGACAATAATTGACTGGAAATTTAACATACTAATAACATAAACTTCATTGCCTCTGGTTGGAATAAAAAATGACATATAAAATAAAAACAAAAATCAAAAGACTTTTTTGTTACATGATTCTTTAAATTGCACGTCTTTCAAAAGCTCTGGTTGCAACACTATGAGGTTACACTGATGTTTTTAACTTCATTAAATTTCAAAGGAAAAAAAAACTTATTGTAAACAGGTTTTTTGTAGGTGGAGGTCAAAGCTGAACAAATTTTCCCAACAGAGCGAAAAGTGCCTAGACCAGCGTTCGAACCTGGGACCTTGGCTATATGTGTCAATGCTCTATCACTGAGGTACTCAAATGATATTTGACTTGGTACAATTAATTCACCAGTTGATATTGTCAGATCTGCAAATCCAACAGCTTACCAATGAAGATATGTTACACATTACTCCATGGACATTATTATAATATGAGATTTCAACCCAAAATACTAGATTCTTTGTAGGTGATGGTCAAAATTGAACAAATTTTCCGAACAGCTGCTGTCAGTTTCGTAGATCTCATGATACCAACAAGTGAGTGAATTGTGTCAGGTCCTAGGCAGGGGTTGGAAAAACTACTTTTTTATTGTAGCAAACTACAACTACAACTACTTTATGGAAAATATAGTCAACTACAACTACTTATTTTAAAAAGTAGCGACTACAAACTGCTTTTCAAAAGTAGTCACTACTTCGCTACTTTCTGATTTTGCCAAAGGGTTCAATTTACACTAGAAATTGAAGGCACAGATAAATAATAAAGTGCCCCCATGTTACATCGCGTCTTTGGGGATACAATTAAATAAATGCGACTTAAACGAGGACATTAAAAAATTAGGAAGGATAAGATACAAGAAAATGTTTTCTGTTTGTCTCCAAAATGCTAGTTTGTACACTCATTACAAATTTTGTAGCAAAATTAAGAGAGATAGTATAATCTAGAAAATTACAGAAAAACAACTCTAAATGCTAACAATAAATAAATTTGTAAACAAAGCAATTCTGAATAATAAGAAACCTGGCATTAAAACATGAAAACCCAATAACAAGTAAATAGACAAATGTTGCCAGCGAAAAAATTAATTCCTTTGGTAGGTTAGTACTTGATTTTAGCAGCAAGTATGAATGGGAAAAATTTATGACTTCATGCAATGTGTTGCTAGTATACATTGCAGCTGAGATTTGCAAACTGTTGAGCAGAACGAATTTTGCACAAAAGAAACAAGTTCAGACACTTGATTTGCAGAGTGGCACATTTTTGTTCCTAAAGTAGCGACGATTCTCACTACAAATTACTAATTTTTTGTATCATGCTACTCGCTACACTACATTGTTTAAAATGTAGCACGCTACACTATAATCTACTGTAAAAAGTAAAGACTACAGTAGTTTCGCTACTTGTAGTGTGCTACTTCCGGCCCTCCTGGTCCCAGGTTTGAATCCGGTTCTAGATATTTTGCATTTTGTTGGAAAAATTTATTCAACTTTGACCTCTATCTACAGAGAATGTAGTATTTTGAGTTGAAATCTTCCATGTATAATTATTATCCATGGAGTAATGAAGTTTCCATGTGTAACGTGTTTTCATCAGTAATTTGCTGGGTTTGCAGATCTGATGAAAACAAGAGAGTGAATTGTGTCAGGTTGGATATCAGTGGTAGATAGAACATTGATGCATATAGCCAAGGTCCCAGGTTCGAATCCTGGCCTAGATACTTTTCCCTTTGTTGGGAATTTTTTTTTTCAACTTTGGCCTCCACTTATAAAGAATCTAGTATTTCAAGTTGTGTTATTCTAACACCTAACACTTAAAAATATATTTTTCAGACATGCAATATCAAATTACAGTAGAAATTACGAATGACAAAAATATATTTTTTTAATCAATCAGAAAATTAAAAATTATGAAATAAATTTTCATTTACCTTTCTTCTTTGGATACACTAAACAGACTTTTCCTGCTCCTTGACAATGATCCAAGACAAAAATTTTACATCCATCTTTAAATTTTGGTTTTACATGACCATCACATGTTTCTGAAAAAATTAAGAGATGTATATTGGCAACAATCACTTTCCTGGACATGCAACATAAACATCTTATACATAGCTTAAAATTTGTTTTAGTGACCTTAAAAAAATTCTGAAAATGCATACAAATATATAAAGGTAAAAAAAACAAAAAAAAAAACAGTTTAAACATTAAAAATGATAAAATATTGCACACAGTTTATTTAGACCAAAAGTTATTTGGATATGCTTTTAAATTTATCATAATAATTAATAAGCTTGACCAAGGGTAGATTGCCGACCTCTGCTATCTTCTCCAATTTGACCTTGTTTTTGGTCGTTGTTTGCCTCTTTTTGTCATCAAACTTTCAGGAATTTGAGGACAAGTGTAGTGTGTGTGTGTATGTTAGAGAGAGGCAGAGAGTATGTATATCTGCACACAAATATTACTGTACACAATTATATACTGCAATAAAACATTCTATTTCTTCTTTTTTTTTCATATATCAAACATCAATTGTGATGTAACATCATTAGGTCAGAGTGGAAATGTGACAGATACTTTTGCTTCTTAGTCTTTTATCATATAGGGGATTTTTAAATAACATTTTTTATTGATCCCAAAAGACGCCTCCCCCCCATCCTCCTGAGACTAAATTGATCCCCTTTAATGTCATATTTTGATCCCTAGGGGTTAATATAGAGCACTTTGGCAAACCTTGCTTTAGACTAAAGAAAATTTTGCCACAATTTGTAGAACTTACATAGCTTTCTCTATACAAACCTCTATACAAAGAATTCCTTAAATGAAGCTTAATTTTTACAAAGGAATTTAATTTTTAAATTGCATATGTAATTTGAAATTTAACTATTTTATAAATACTATTTACTTTTTTAAAATTATTTGTAAAACATTTAATGAATAACATTTTATGAAGCATCAAATATCCTGTATTATTAAACAATACATTAAAATATCTATATATTGCGATGTTGGAAGATTACTCATTTTTTAAAAGTATGTTAATGACCCCCCCCCCTCCCCCCCAAAAAAAGGAAAAAACACAAAGGATCATAAGCTTAAAATTGCACAATAATTACAATATTATTGGACTATACTCATTATTACAAGTGCTAATCTTTCATACATACAGGAGCAATATTAAAAAGCTTATCATTTACAATTATTTTAAGATTTGAAAAATTGAACAGAATGGTGAAAAAATCAAATTAAATATGCAAAACCTTATGAATATAAAAGTAAAACTGCACTATCAAAGTAAAAATTCTATTTATATGATGATAATATGACGGAAATTATAAAATGATACCAGATGCTCTAAAAAAGAAGATATTATATTGTCTGTATTATAGGTCAAAATTATCAGCCATAGTTCTTTTCCTTTTTTATTTGAATTTTTAATTTTTTTCAAAAAGAAAACATTTTAAGGGAATGATTATTATTATGATTGTTCTTAAATTTATTAGTAAAACTCTAAAACATAGAATTTTAAAACAGAGAGCAAAAAGCTGGCAATTATAATAAGAATTAATTATTATATAAAAACATGTTTATACACTGCTTATTATTTACATAATAAATATTTTTTACACTACAATTGGGTCATTTCACAATACATATTTGAAACTGGCAAACCCATTTTATGAAGTAAAACCTTAAGTACAAGATACAAGCACAAGGAAAAAAAAAAAAACACACCAGTAGTGAATCTTCTTTCCTTTGCAAACAGAATTCATAACTACAAGAGCAGAAGCATCCCTGTTTCTGATTTTATAGCAGCAGCAAGAATTTTTGTAAAGAGAAAAGGATTTGCACCTTTGAAAATAAACTATCTTTTGATATGCTATTATGGTGTAAAATGTATTATAAGAACTTTCCATGAAGATTTACAAAGGTAAAATTCAAATGTACAATCAAAATATACAACCACATAAGTGAGAAAACATTATTAGTTTATTACCCTTATCAGTATTGCCAGTGCACCATAATAGCAATGCTGCTTTTTTTTGTGTGTGTGTGTGTTTGTGATTTGTTTGCATGGTTTGGAGTTGGATTTCTGATTATCAAGTCTTATTTATTTTAGCTTACTTTTTTTAAAATTTATTTTTAATGACTGTAGCCTTTTTTTTTTTATCTGTTTGATTTGCAGTAAAATACATGCTTTCTTTTGGATACTGTACATTATATTTGCTGAAAGATAGCTTAAATGCATTCTGCTGAAAATTATTACATTTTTACAAGTCACTTATTAAAAAGCAATAGAAACAGAACTATTTAATTTTATTTCTTAATTTTTGTGAATCAATAAAATGAAAAGCAGAAAAAAATATAGATTATTTGATCATAATAGTTATCAGTCCTTGTTATCCTATGAAAATTTACTAAGCTATTAATTTGTATATAAAAATTCTTAACAATGTAATAAATACGACAGAAGTAAAGTTATGCAAAAAGATTTTTTTTACTAATACCTCATTATTTGAAAGAACATTAAAAGGACAATAAGTGCAGGGGAATGAGGTCCCATTTAAGAAGGTCCCCATTGGTGTAATCAGGATTTTCATTAAAAAAGTGCCAAATGGTTAAAATTGGCCAAAATTGACCAAAATTCTTTCATTGTCATAGATTTAGGAAGGGAGTTCAGCCACCCCCTTCCTAATTCTATGATAATATGACAAATAGCCAAGAGTGACTAAAAGAGTTGTACTTGCACTTCAAAGGCTCATATGAGCACATATTCCTATACAAAAAAATAATGTATACTATTAACTCTTAAATTTTTGGCCATCTTTCTTGTGATACTCTATATATCTGGCACAAAATTTATGTATATATACAATAGGTATGAATCCCCCCCCCCGGAATAATGCTCGTACCAGGGCCCTAGATAATCTAAGTCGGGCCTTTAATAATATTTATATCTATATATATATGTGGGATTTATCCTTTCTGATCACTAAATGTTATGCTAAAAGCCAACTGATGTCAGAACTATGCAGGCACACGCCAGTGAAAGAGCTGTTCTGGAAATATGCAAGTCGGAACTTTCATGTGAGGTACGCATCATACTACAAACGACACTGCTTGCGCCAAGTCAGCAGACTGTTTTTTACGCAGAGATCGAGACTTGCATGGTATTCTAGAGAAATGAGTTGAGTGCAGTGGACAAAGTTAGACTGTGTCACGATAGTGGTATCAGAACGTATAATCATTCTGTGAAGTTGAGGTGGTGGATTTTTAGTCCAATGTGATGCTGATGTTTATTATTTAAGATGACAACCCATCCAGGTATATACCTTGTAAATATTGTCTGTTCTTGTTAATATATAATTATTTTAAAAGATTCAAGCTGTGTCGTCTATTCATTTATTTAATCAGAGTGAAGTCAATCTCCACATGTGAGTGAATCGATTTATATATATATATGTTACGTCAATATGATTAATTCGGTTATTATTAATAATGATCGGATTAATCATATTGACTGTAACATACATACATATATATATATATATATATATATGATGGTTATTATTAACAAAAGTTTTATTATATATATACAGGGTGATTTTTTTTAAAGTTGTGAAAGTAAAACCGTATAACTAAAGAACCACTGATCCAAATGACCTAAAATTTCACCAATATGCTCCCAAAGCAATGGGAATTTTTTAGGCGTGGTTAAAAAAAACTTAAAATCGCACCGACAGATGGCGCTGTACATGCAGTAAAGTCAGGAAACGAGCTTGCGCCTCTCGGTCTCTTGACGATTAAACCTCGGAAGCTCCTATAACAAGAAAGCACCGTTTTTTTTAAAATTCAAATTTCCTAATAAATATTTTTATTAATATTTTCTAAAGTTTTGATCCGATTTTCATAAAATTTGAAATGTCTCCACAAAATTCTGCAAAAATAATATATCTTAAATTCCAAACCATTCAGTTGGGTAGTTTTTGCGTTGTTATATGCGGACAGACGGACCAGACGACGACAATAGGTGCTACGTATTTATATAATTACGAACGCACCTAATAACAGTAGTAATTTTTGAAGGGTTTTTTATGAATTAACTTAGTTTAGAAGCAGTGTCATATTCGTGGAAAAATTCAGAGGATGTACGGAATTTCTTTTAAAAAGCCAGAAGGTATGAAGCATATATACCACTGTATACCCTCCATTACAGCCCTTCTTAGAAGTAGCTAAAGCATTGGAATTTGTCCCCAAAATTATAAGACACTAGGAGAACCTTCCCAGGTTACAGAACATATTAACCGGTGTACATAACATAAGTGAAAACTATTTTTTTAAATTGAAAACTTGAACAGAATTTTTACATTTAATATATATTTTAGATTGCCCACTAATGTTACCAAAAAGTATTTTTATTATAATTATGTTTTAAAATAACCTTTTGAAATTTATTAAAAGAAAGAACTTTTGCATTAACTACATGCCAGAGGTTAAGAGCCAAAGAAATCGCCAAAGATTTTTCTTCTTACATCAGCCTTTTTTATTCTAATTATTTCAGTGTTTAAGCATGTAGTTTGATTACATATCTGTTAAATTTGTGTTTTATTTATACTATTTATATATTTATTTATTTACTTATTGATGAAGTGTTAATTTTGTTACACCAGTATGCATTTGTTATATCAGCCAGAAACAAACACATATCGTTTTAAGTGCAAATGGATTAACCTTCCGTTATCGAGCTGCGTGCGATAGAAATACAATTTCATGCTTGAAAATTATTTTAAAAATCCATAAAAAAATTAGTTATCAGACAAATTGCATTTGAAAGCACATTATTTTTCTCTATTTGACCACTTAAAAATTAAAATTGTGCAATGTTTAAAAGTTAAAAAAATTACGAAAAATGAGAGGATTGTTCAGGCCATTGCCATAGTCATCAATATGACATCAGTATTACTCACACACATATTTTTGCTTTATAACATAGATATGGTACAGAATCACATCACTTGAAATTATGAACATAAAGAAGAATTTACCTTCTGAGTCGCTCTCAATATCTAAAAGTGTAGGAAGCTCAGAATTTAAGCTTTGTCTTTTAGGACCAATACTTTTTAAAAGGCCCAGTCTAGTTATTTCAATTGAACCAACAGCAACAGTTTCTCCTAAAACAAACAACTAAAATAAATAAATAAAATGTGTCATTTAATAAACATAAAAGTAAAAATTTGTATAAAAATCATCGAAAAACATTTTTATAAAAATCACACCTAATTTCATGACTGCAATTCATGTTGTTCCAAACTTGTCCATTACATTTACAATATGTGAAATTGGTGTGAACCCCAATTATGAAAAATTCATGACTTTTATTTATGCTTGATAGAAAGTGCAAACTAAGGAATTTATTATAAAATCTAATTTTTTGTTTAGTTTCATTTTAAGACATGGCAACAGGAAAGGGAAAAAAGCAATTCTATATTACTGCAAATGTTACATTATTGTAACAAACAAATATTTATTGTTGAGTCAAGTGTTAATAGATTTTCAAAAAAATTAATTTTTTCTCAGTTTCTTTTTTAAGATTTGGTCACAAGGAAAAAAAAAGCAATATTTAAACTATCTATTCAGGATTTCTAATTTATTTTCTCGTCATATGATGAAAAATTAATTAACATTAATTAATAACTATGAAAATATTTTATTGTGATTGGGAACACACAATTTCTAGAACTCCAGAGCATCAGGAAGTGGATGAAAAATGAATTGGGTCATTCCATGGTAACTTACGCTACATTTAGAATAATTTTCTTTAGTAATTTTCATAATATAACACCAAAAAATATTGAAAATATAATGTTGATATGATTTGTTAATCCAAAGTGAAATTTGGATGAAAATTACCTACCTTTAGTGCTATTTTTTGAACACTGGCCATTATATTTATTATGGTAACATACGTTCTTTCTGTCAGAAATGTAAGTTACCATAGTAAATATAATTTTTAATGTTCAAGAAATAGTACAAAATTTAAGTAATTTCTATCCAAATTTAGCTTTGTATAGGTTTAATTAACAAATTATATAAACATTACATTTTGAATATTTTTTAGTATTATATTACTAAAATTACTGGTCAATTATTCTAAATGTAACGTAAGTTACCATGGAATGACCCAATTACAAAATTTCATCTTTATATACATAAACCAAGTTAAGTTAAATAAAAGAGTGCAAAAATATTTTATTTAATTAGAAAAAATAATCATGCTGAAATATTACCTTTTTGCCTCCAAAACCATTTTATCTGTAAACCATCTGTAGCCAAGTAAAAATTTTTTAGATCTTGAGGCAGTATACACCCATTTTTCTATTAGAAAAAAATAATAATAATGAAAATATGTTAAAGTATGGCAAGTATCAGAATAAAACAAAAACTAATTAATTAAATTGTACATATATTTCAGGCAAAATATTTTGCAAAAATACTTATATTATTTAAGTCATAAAATCATATTTTGAAATAATTTTAACTCTTTTGGAATAACATTTATAAAGACAGTAAAAATAAAAAAGCCCACCATACTATTTTATCACCAAATAGATGCAAAGAAAAAAAAAAAAAAAAGGTATATTGTACAATTTTTTTTCTAATATATAAATTATGGAATTAATATTTTAAAAATATATGTATTGTAAACTATATTTTTTTAAATATCTCAATTTCTAGAAGTTTTAAATGTGCAAATTCAAAATTGTGGCTCATTCTGCTAAGTAATTTTTGAGTTTTTCTTAAAAGTCTATCAGTATTACAGCTTATTTTTCAATCATTAAAAAGGAATTTAACATTATACATTAAAAATTTTATATCTGCCTAATTCCTAAACTTTTTCACCGAATGACTTCTTGTTAGGTATCTGAAGGTAAAATTCGCCAAAGAATCCAAATATGATGTCAATAGTTGTTAGCATTGAAAATTTTAAAATCTGATACAATTGCAATACGGAAACAAACCCTTAAACCTTTTTTTAAACATAAATTTAAAGAGGACATAATTCCTAATTGAATGACTATTTTCATTTTTCTTTGTGTCTATTTGAGAATAATAAAATAGTATAATTGGGGGGGGGGGAGGGGGAGGGTTTTCTTTTTTTTTCTTTTGACTGGCATAAACATTTTCTATATTTTATATCCATTTAATAACCCATGTTAATATGTATGAAAGTTTACTTTTCAATTATTCTTTTTATTTAAATACTATTTCAGCTGTGATTTTCCTCTAAATTCATAGGATTATTGCCATACAAATATTTAAACTCAATTTAACAAAAAAATTATTGATTGTATTCACTTCATAAATATTTATATTATACATTTTGATTACTGCACTTATGATTAAAAAAAAAAATAATAATTAAAATCATAATATAAATTAAATATAAAAAATTCTCAGAGAGACTTTTAGTTGAGAAGCAGGGAAAATAGGAAAGCAGACCTCGCTAATTAAGCCAGAAAATTTTATTGACACTGTAATATTTTAATTTAAAAGAAGGCAAAATGTGTTTTTAAAAATTTAGAGCCAAAATTGTTTAGTTTCCAGTTTAATTAAAACTGTTCATTTTATGCATTCTAATTTATTATTCGTTTATAGCAAAGCTTCTTTAAATGGTATAAATTCTGTTTTTTGTTACTGTAAATTTAATTTTTTTTTAAATTTTGAAATAAATGTAAAAATTTTTAAAAATCTTATTTATTTACTTTTTTTTAAAAAGAAAAGATGCAGTCTGGTCAATATTTTAATCACCTGCCTTCTAAAAGTTAAATCAACTTTATCATACAACAGCGAACACGTTATCATTTAAAAATTAAAAAGTGAAAATTGACAACTGATTTTGGGAATAGAAAGATTTTGAGAGAAAGAATCTTTGGGAACAATTTTACTTGAGGAAAAATTGACAATTGATAAAGAGAATTTGTGGAAAGTTTGAAAGATTTTTAAATACAGTGACCTCTTAGCTATACACAGTTGAAGTGACTGAATTAAACTTGAGCATAAATGAGAAGCCTTTATGCTCTAGTTCTTCCTACATATTATAATATACATTATGCACAACAAAAACATTTTAAAATATCACATTATGCTTTATGTCTTTTTATGAAAGAGTTTAATATAATACATTTTAACTACACAATTTAATTTTATTTTTTCATTAAAATAAATACAATGAATATAAAATTTAATTTTACATATGCACAGAAGAAACATTAACTGTCCTTACATAATAAAATGTGAAATTAATCCTTTTTAAACAGTTGTCAATGCTAGTTTGTTTTTTATTAGGTTGTGCTTGTAAAACAACCTTTTCTAACCCATTAAAATGTGTTATGGTACTTTATGTTACATCAGAATTTTGAAGACAATGTCTTAATGTTTTTAGGGCTTTTTAAGGCGGTAGCTGAACATTTAGAATATCAGATGTTTCATCATCACCTTCTTCTTTTTCTTCAGATGTAGCATTATCATAAATAGTTTCTATGTCTCTTAGGTGTTACATTTTCATCAACATTTATAAAATCTTGAAAACGGAGATAATCTTGAGTCCATTCAGCCAGAGACATATAAAAAAATGTTTGTGTGTAATTGAGAAAGGTGAATCAAAGTGTTGCTTATTGTGAGATATTTATTATAGCATTATTTTCCTAATCCTCATGATGTGAAGTAATGAAATTTGTGTAAACTGAGAGACACTTAAGTGAGATGTCACTGTATATGACAAAAAATCAAAAGAATATAATTTGCAATCAGACACAATAATAATAATGATATAAAAAAATAAAAATAAATAAAAAAATCTTGAAAACTTTCATGAAAAATTGGAAGGTATGCTCATATTAAATGTATAAATAACACATGAAATAATTGCACGAATCTTACTTTTTAAAGTGATTAATACCAAACTCACCTGTTCCCATGCTGTAAGAGCTGCCTCTTGTACATGACCTTTTTCAGCTATAACAGATGATTTAACACAGGGAAGTTTTTCTGTTAAAGTAAATTTATAAAATTGAGCAGTATAATGATAAAAGGAATAAAAATGTATTTATTAACATATATTTACTTGTACATATTTTAAGTTTAGTTTTTAATAATTTTCTGATTTCTGTTACCATTGTATAACTTTTTAAATATGACTGTACCAATTCCTCTTAACTAGTGAATAAAAGTTTTAAAAAAAAAAAAAAAAAAAAAAAAAAACTAGAAATTCTGCTCATTTGTTGGTTGGATAAACTCAACTAATTTTTAATTATATATATATATTTATATTTAATATACATTACAGTTATATATTTCACATACAAAAATTACATTACTCAAAGAAATTCAAAGCCAGATTTATGCCGTCAACCACTTTCCGTAAAAAAAATTAAGCTATCGCCAAGTCAAATAAACAAATGGAAGAAGGTAGCCATTCTAAATTTTAACTATGCATCACAACATTTTTTCAATGCTTTTTTCTCTTTTAATATCATGGTGTCACTGTTTAAGACATAATTGTTATTTTAATAATTAATAAATCAGTAAAACATCATTTAAAGTGCAGATAAACGTCAAATTAAAAAACACTCGATGACATAACAAACATGTGTACTGCATCTGACGTCAAGTGAATGTGATGCCAAAACCATGCATTTTTGGCGATAGTTATTTTATTTGAAAATGGTCGATGGGATAATGGAGAAGTGCCAGTACCAAATATCGTTCCCAACACCATCATTTGATTTACACGTATTTCATTTAAGATATAAACCTTTCACTCATTTAACATTTAGAAAACATAACTTTCATTTAAAATATGTGCCTTTCACTCATATTTAATTAAAATACCAAAACAATACTTTTATTTTCTTATAGTAAGAAATAATACCATAAACCAAAACTTTTATTTCAATATTAAAGAACTGTTACTAATTTACACACGTGAAAAATAAAAACTACTTTTGGGGAGAAAAAGAATGCTATTGTCGAGATTTGCATCCAAATAACATAAAGGTATCAGAAATAAATGTTAAAACTTAACTTTCTGTAAAATTTGTATGGAATTTAGAAAGTGCGAACAGGAGAAAGTTTTCTAAAACAAAACATTTAAAAATACAAAGATATAATTTTCATTTTTTTATTTCTAATGAATTACACAGTATAAATTGATGTTTATTGAAATTATGCTGGAGAGGAATTAAAGGAAGATCCCAGTTAAAGATATGTTAACATAAACAGTTATCAGCAAACTAAAACTATGATTTTATTAAAGTATAGGGGACACATTGGACCACCCCCTAATATTTTATTTATTTAATTTTTTTTAAAGCTTCTCTTCTATCCTAATAGACAACAGCACTGCACTGATTATTTATAGCCTTCAGAAAATATGTTTAGCTCAGATTGAACTATTTTATCCTGATTGGTTGTTTTGAGCTTCTAAAAGTAAAATTTTTCATCATCATATTTTAATTTTTTTAGTAATTAAAGGTTGTAGATAAATCCGATAAAACAGCTTTTTTTTGCAAAGCTAAGATACTTGATTTGATTTGATAGCCTAAGAGGGACTGCTCAGACTAGTAGAAGTCTGTAGAGCATAGTGTCCCTCCCGGTCCCCTTTATTAAGGTCTTAGAAAAAAAAAAAAAAAAAAATTACAAACTACAGCCGAAGCTGGACCCGCCGTTAAACGCGACAAGGAGCGGGATAGAATGTTTATAACAAATACAAACTATGGTCAACGACCAGATCATATATAAGCTCGGCCCTGCTAGGGAAGGACCCTTTTCGCGACAGTTAGCAGGGACTGAATAGGAGTTGTGCATTGAGAGTGGCAGCTGACGGCTACTAGGTAAGGTTAGAGAGTTCTGTCAGAAAAATATAGATTTTAAGTAGCTTTCTGTTTAGGGTGTGCCTCTTTAGAATATTAGGAAGCCATTCCTTGGGAGGGATTGCAGGCTTCCTAATATGCCACTGTGCTGTTAACGGGCAGGTGAAATAATAATGGGGAGCCGACGCCTCTGCGCCACACTCGCAAAGGAATGTGTCTGCACATTTAAATTTGTAGAGGTATGTTCGAAAGGGACCGTGTCCCGTGAGAAATGCTGTTGTGTGTGCGGAGAGGTTGTAGTGTGTTATTGAGACTTTCGGTATTAAATTATATGTGTGTCGGCCTTTGCTGCTGTTATCCCAGATTGATTGCCATTCTGTGAGTATATTTGCTTTTAGTAAACGTTTTATGTATGTGGAAGGAATTGGAAGATGAATGTCAATGTGTGGTTTAGCTGTTGCTTCCTTTGCGAGTGCGTCCGCGATTTCATTACCTTGAACGCCCGTGTGCGCTGAAACGTGGCCAAGAGCTACTCTATTTAGAAGGGACTTTAACTGTTTTTATTTAACTGTAAAGTTAATATGTTTAAAAGAAAGCTATAAACAATATTAATAAGATTATTTATTGAACTTCAACATGGGGCACAGTGGACCACCCACTCCTGGGTCACAGTGGTTCACAATCCACTCTGCTCCTGTAATGCAGAATGTTCAAAATATTTAATAATTGCTTATTTACTATAAAGAAATATTGTTTAAAAGTAGTTATTTAACTGTAAAATAAAGTAAGCAAAGAAAAATAACAATTTATTAAACATAGTAAGAAATATTTTGTTTTGTATTTACTGCCTTTGATAAATATAACTGTAGTCTAATTGGTGATGATTCTATTCAAGTAAGATTCATGAGACGCAAATTGAATGGAAATCAGTTTATTTTTCCCGAAACTGTAGATGAAACTATTGTTGATGTCAATGATTTCATAATATTGCTCCCAGACACAAAAGTATTTCAGGAAAATTCCAGGCTCAATCTTACTCATAAGTATTTTGGAATTTCATTTGCAAATTTTAATGTGCGCTAATTTTTTAAATCTTAAGTAATAACTTCAACTAAATATCAATTGTTCCTGTATTAATCTGTTATTATTTTCAAAATATAACTAATTTTTTTTTGTTTTTGTTTCAAAATGTTACTTGTAAATTTATATTACTATGTTAATTTGGGGGTAAAGGGAAAATAAAAAAGAATTAGATTAATGAAAAATAGATTTATATTGTATTTCAGATGGCGGACTTTTTTTTTTTTTTTTTTTTTGAAAAATGTATTGAAAACTATCTTATGAGAAAATTATAATGAATGTATAAAGGTTTAAGGAATATTCAAAAATATTTTCATGCAGATCGGTTTGTCCATTAAAGAGAAAAAAAAATTTTAATTGAAAAAGTGGTCCACTGTGTACCAGTCTCCCCTAAGTGCAACAAAAATATAAATTGAATGACTATGTAAACACATCAACATAAAAATAGACACATTTTGCAGTATTCATTTATAAAAAGGAAGCAATATAATTACACTTGCCAAAATATTTGACGATTCCTAAAGTCAAATTTTCTTTGAAAGGGTCCATCATATTCATGTAATCTACAGGTTGAAAACTATTCTAGATGCAAAAAATATGACGAATATTTAGATTACTACTAAAAATTTATCAGCCGAATTTAAACCTTACTATGTATTTTTGAACACAGGACGAATAATTTATATAAAGATGCTAACAATCATCAATTTGTATGGCAAATATTAACATTAAAATAAATAAATGTTTTTATCGATTTGAATTCTCTAAAAAATAGGAACAATAGAAAATTAAAAGCTTAGACTTAAAAGTGAGAAGATCAGTCTACTGTTTCGAAATTTGTTCCTTAATGTCTTTGTTAAGAGAAAAAATAAATAAAAGATAAGTTAATAGCTTTAAGAAAATCTTCGTTTGTTTACCTAAAAAGAAAAATCAGCTGTAGAACAGCTGCGGTTACAATAGATAACTTAGCTTCAGTCTTATTTTGGGTTCGGGGCTAGAAAATATAAGCTGTTTGGGAATTTTGGTTCGAGGCTATGAAAAAACCAGCTGTTTGGAAAAACATCTCAGAGCAGGAAAATATGGGAAAATCGCTCCATTTGAAAGCATTATGCGGTTGACGAAATCGCTTGTTTTTATTTTGTTACTGAAACGATAGACATGTGTGCAGTAAATCTGAATAATATAAAGAATATTCATTCAATTTCATATTAATTTTACCTTAATATATAACGTTAAATTTCAAGTGTTTAAATTGAGGTTTGTTTATAAGTTATTTAAATTAATCTTATTTTACTTAAATATGCTTTTATTTCATGATTTTAATGTTAATTTTCAGTATTCACAAAAGTTTTCATTTAAAGTTTGCAAATCATGCTTTTATCAAATTTTTCATTAATAATTAAATAATGGAAAAATATGCGTTTGTTTTCATTAATTTGCCTTCTGAGTTCATAAGTGTGACAATAAAATAACATGATAAGAGAAATAGCGAAAAAACCCTTCGTGAATGCAGAGCGTTAATAAACCATTATGCCGCCCTGCTTCAGCCTGTATTATAGGCAGGGCCGGCCCAACGGTATTTTGGCGCCCGTGCGAATATCCGTCGGGCGCCCCCCCCCAAGCCCGAAAAAAAAGAAATACTCTTGGATTATTCTTAACTTTTTATATATTCGTTACTTTTAAACATACTATTGCTAATTACTTATGATATTATTTAAAGAATACATAAAGACATTAAAATTCAATCCCTTTTTGTATATAATAATCTGGGGATGCGGACAAAAATGAGGCAAAGAGACTGATCCCCAACAGACAACCAATTGCCTCCCCCCCCCCTCCTTTGAGGGTCAAGGGCAGAAAATTAAAAAAAAATCATCCGATCTGATGTTTATATTCTTAGAAAGCATATTACCAAAATTTTATCTTCAAAAGCCATCATAGATTCTGGATAACTTAAAAACAAGAAAATTTGCGACAAAAAAATTTTATTTCAATTTTCTCGCAATATAATTTTTGTTACATAACATCTTTCTCAAAGCTCCTCCATTTATACAGAATTTCAAAGATCTGATAAAGAGAAATTTACTCACAAAAAATACATTCTAGAACTTGAAGAATAGGCCTATGTGGCAGAACCACAAAAAAAAAAAAGTTTCCCTTATTTTAAACTACAGAATTTATTTGTGCACTGATAATTATGCATGGAAACTGAAATCACCTCACATGCTTAAAGCCACGGGGAAATTGCAAAAAATTCGTCCTTCCTCAAAGGATGGCCCTGCCAAGATGTTCTTATTACCTACTCCTGGACAATTAATGGACCAACAACTGACAACTATATCCTGGTTTGCCCGAGAGAGATTAATTATCACTTCTTAGAAATACTTATATTGGTCATTTCCCTACCCGAAGTGTCCCCTCTCTCACCAGCCCTGACAACAGCACATAATATTTTACAGCTTTGTTGAAAGACTACTAAACTGGAATTCTTAGAACTGATTTTTTACCATCACCCTCGTGACAAAAAAGATAACTCTCGCTCAGATTCGGAGCCTTCAGAAATTATTTAACTTTATTTCTTCTGGCTCCCTATTGCTCCAAGCCACATACTAGTAACTGTTTTTCCTTTGATTCCCCCCTCCTCCCTCACATACACATTCACTTATGTGTGTGTACTCGTTTTGATTACATTAGTTCTCAAATCAGAAATAATTGTATTTCTTTGTGTAATCTTTCAAATATTTTTAAATTAAAATGTAGAGCAATCAGTGTCATAACATTTTCACTTGAGTTTGAAATTCTGGGGTGGGCCGTGCCCCCCCCCCCCCCCCCCGTCTAGTTACGTATATGCTTTTATCCCATTCTTCTTTTAAACTTTGACAAAATTCTTTAGCTATATTAAAAAAAAATGTGTGATGGCCGGGAAACAAAATATTTATAAACTAGCATGCTACGCCCGCTGCACTGGGCCATTTTTCTAAATGTATTTTAAATCAAACGAATTGGCTTTGTATTTTAAAGGAATATAGATCTTCACCTACGGATGCTACCCTAGTCAACATTTTCAAACGTACGTTGAATCAAACGAATTATATCAATGGATTTGAGCATGTATTTTAAAGCAATAGGGACGTTCACCTGGTTTTTCCTTCAATATTGCTGTAAATGATGCGAACGACATTGCTTTATATTATATTATACACTCGACAAAATTTGGGCTAATAAGAAGCAATTCATTTAGTTGATTATTTATAGCAGAGTTTGGTAGGGAAATGAGGCCATTATGAGATTATGACAACAGGAACTTAAATGTTCTCTAGTCAACATACTGCTAAAAAAGAGAGCATTACAATGATTGCATAGATTGACCATTGAACTTAAGTAATGTTCGGGTGATTCATTTTCGTATGTAAGTTCTTGAACTCCGTCCCTCTTTCTTCTCTCTATGGGGGGTTCAGGTAACTTAAGTACAATCTCACTCTATGTTAGGTTATATTTCGTAATATACGTCCTCTTCTGGCAAGTCTACTACGGGTTTTCATCTTTAGATTCCGGCAGAGTATATACAGTCAAAAATGTAATAAATTGTTTGCACATAAAAAACAGAATTTAACTTTCATATTTAAAACAAAATGGTGAAACGTAAAAAGTGCATTTTTAAAGCTGAATAGTTTGAATAAATTTAAAATGACGCCCTTTTCACTGTCTTTCCTTTTTTTAGAACAGTTGCATTCGTGTAACCATTAACCTGAAAAAAAACAAACTCCGATGATTAACTCTGGTAGAAGAATAAACCTCTAGTTTACATCCAATAAAATCTTTTCAATATTCAAGTTTGACGTCAAACATTAGAAGTGTTGGAAACGATATGGTTACTAATGTACCAGAGTTAGTTACAAAACGAAGTTATTTACACGTCAAACTATGTTCCATTAAATAATGTCAACTTGCTGTTAATTCAATTATAGATCTTTCATTGACAAAATTCCATACCTTAAATAAAACTGACAATGATAAAGCTAGTTATGCAAAATGTTTAGTCATAATCTGTTTGGTGAATACTTAAACCGAAGATTTTCTTTGCATTTCTGTAAAGAGTATATAATAACACGCAGAAAAGATTCATTTGTCACTATGTTTAGCTGCTAGGTCTGTATGTAAGTCGAAAATGCTTTATAATGATCAAAAGTTATCTAATCAGAATTTCAGGTACTCGTGTTTCTTATACAGGCTGAAATGATAAATTGACAAACATTATTTATTCCATTCGCCAACATTGACATTAAAAAGTTTTTCTGTACATTAGAAGCATCGCTTTTTTGGTAAAACTTTGCTTCATAATGAAAAAAAAACCCCCATAAATTTAGCAATCGCTAATTTCAAAAGTCGTCTAATCTTCTGTAATCTGAATCGTCGTCCAGAGTAACCTTCAAACACAAACAAAACATCCAACAATATGGTAAAAATGCCAACTGGCAGGTGGCCGGAACACGGACGATTAGTCTAATACCTTTTTAAAAACTTCCTGAAAGAAGGGGAGATATGCAGAAAAAACTAAAAAGAAATGGCGAATCAAAAAGAGCATAGAAAATTTATTTCATTAAGCAATTTTTATTGCAAAATGTCGCCTTTTGTGATTGTAATAACGCATAATTGCACACGTCTCCTTAAGAATATTCTTTAGTTCCTAACTTTTGACGCAAAGAATATTTCTATAAGTGAAATTGACGAAATATTAAAAAAAAAAGATTAAATAAAAGAATAGACAATATTCGCTGATCTGAGTTCGAGGCTATAAAAATATATTCGGTGAAAACAAACCGGCATGTTTCCGTAATAAATTTTTAAATGTCTAAAATTCAATTATTTTACAATATGTGTTTGAGTGGTAGACATTCACTAAAATTTTAATATTTGATCCCATATTTATAACAATAGCTGCTATTTATATAATTTGCATTTGAATATAAATATTTACTTCAAAAAGGATCTTGTGTACACGAAAAAACACTTATTGCTAATATCGCTCAAACTGATGTCACGCTGATGCATTTTTGGCTTAAAATCACATTGTTTGGCGACAAAAGTAAAATCAAAATGGTAAATAAGTAAATAACATGTAACTCATAAATGCAGTCATTTTTACAATTACGTCTGCTAGTTCCTCCTGTAAGTCATATGATAGGGGAGTTATATAAAAAAATTAACAGAAAGAAAAAAAATGTCACTCATATTTTATCTAATCAAATTATTAGTTGCATTTTTGTTAACCTGACGCAAACAATAAATCGCCAAATATTGACTTAATTCTAATCTCATGCATTTCAAATATTTTTAAGCATTACAAACATTCCTTTGGGGTTTAAATTAAATAGTTTCGCTTTATAATATTATCCCTCATTAAAACAGATTTTTTTTCTTTCTTTTTCTTTTTTTGTGCGGGGGGGGGGGGGGATTTTAAATAAAATTAATAACAGAATTTTTCTTTTTTTTTTCTATGTGTTTGCATTTATTTCTGATATAGTCGTCTCAATTCTTTTGCCAACGATAATAGTTGCCAAACAAATGACCTATGGTAACCATATCGTCCAAAATAACAGAACTTTCCATCATAATTCTATTTCTAATCTAGGTAGAACTATATGTTATATACTAAAACCTTCCCTGAAAAACAAATAACGAAATTTAGGAAAAAATGTCATGGAATCGGACGACCCAAAATAAAGATATATTCGTTAATTTTATACTCTTTGTTTTGAATAGGGCGTGATTTTTCTATTAAGGGACTGCTTAGGGGCGCCAGAGAATAATATTTGATTAACGAATTCATCTAAGATACCTGTAAGATTTATACACTGTCCCAATTATATTTGAATTGGTTCAATATTTCGGACATCGTGATGGCAAAATTTGCTTTTGTGTGTCTCTGTAAACAAACTATACGGTTTACATACTTGATTAATGAACACACCCAGATCCAAGGTACTTGTAAGATCAATACACTGTTCCAATTAGGTTCGAAATGATTCAATTTTCGAACATTATCTTGTTAACAAGATCTGGATTATATATAGATAGATAAAAACGAAGCGATTACAGCAGGTCCATTTCTAAAGAAAGCAATATAAAAATATTAAGATAAATATGCTTCCTTACAATTATTTCATATTTAAAATAAAAATTAGGGGAATGGATTGAAAACTTCTCTGTATACATTTATTTTGGAAAAGGATTGGAGAGGGCGCCAAAATGCTTGCGACTGAAAAATTCCTATTTTCGGCCATGTATTGAAATACTATTACACTATTATTGATTTAATACAGATTAAATTAAGAATAACTAAATAAAACGATGTGCTGAAGTTAATTTTTTAACAAGATTAATTACATATATAATTTTTAGTTAGAGAAATTTACCTCTATTAACCTTTCATTTGCGTCTTCGACATAAGATTTGGCGCTCCGATTATATCCCTTTTTTCATCATGGTTTTTACTTTTTCTTTATTTTTTTTTCGGCGCCTTCTTATTCCTTTAATAATTTCCCAATTTTTTCATCCACGGCATTTTGAGTATAATCTTTAAATTAATATTGTTTAATACAAATAAACGAGAATAAGTAATTTGTACGATTCTCTGCAACTACAAGATGTTACCTGCCAAAGAACACTTGCCACTATCAGCTGCATGAAGGGGACAGTCGAGTGTCGATCAACCAGCGGGAGAAGAAAGAGTTCAGAATCATAAAAATGTCAGTAGTTATTAATTAACCTCCCTCAGTCCTGGTGTTGAATAGAGGTTTGTCTATGTCTTTCCTGGATGTAATTTGAGTGTTAATAGCCTCGTTTTCTCAGATAAAGGAACCGGGCATATGGTCTATATGGGAAGATTTCAGTGTCCTTGAACTGTTATTTAAACCCAAGGTAGACCCACTCCCACAGACCGCAGCCTGGAAAAAATGAAAAAGAAAAGAAAAAAAAACGCGGAATCTAAAATTATTTTTTATCGGTGATCTTTTGACTTTTGTGCGCCCCTTAAGCCGTTTCGCGACTTGGCGCCCCGTGCAGTCGCACACTTCGCACGCCCCTTGCGCCGGCCCTGATTATAGGAGCTCTACTTTTACCTACTGTGACGTCACAAGAATATTGTCCGTTACTGAAATGATAAAAATGTATGAATTCATACATTTTTATCATAGAAGAGAATATTTTTATCATAGAAGAGAAGTAGTAAGGTCAAAATTGTAAAATTTTCTCACATTTTTTCAGAATATGCAGAATTTAAAGTAACATTAAATTGTATATATATAAATTTATATATAATTTTTTTGAGTTTGTGTTCTGAAATAATACTGAAATACTTAGTAAAATTTCTGTTTCTTTTCTCCTTTTAATTTCAATATTAAGGAAACTAAAATTGCAAAATTAATGTAAATGACAATATGAAATTTTCACCTTTAAGTTGCGGAATCCGAATTCACCTTTTCAAAGTCGTGGTAAAACCCAAATGCTGAAATAGTAAAATTTCATATCCATATAAGTAGATATTTTTTATTATTTATAGTCTTCTATTTCTGTAATATTAACTAAACATGTATTTTATAGCTACTTTTTTTTTCCTCTTCATAGATGCTGTTGAGACTCATATTTTGACAAATGAGACGTCAGACTGCCAAATTGAAAAAAGTTATTGCAAATTGGTTGTGGCATGCAAAAGACTGATTAGGGGGGGGGGGGATTTAAAAGCTGTTTTTGTTTGCAAATTTTTATTGCATATTTTTCTTCAAACAATGGCATGGGCTGAATGATTTTATAGATTGATTCTTTTGAAAATGCATTATTTTTATATTAATGAAAGTATTAAATATATATATATATATATATATATATTAATAGATTATTTAAAGGATAATATTTTTAAAAATCTGCCTTAAGCCTTAAGCCATGGCTTATTTTTCATAAATTAACAAAATAATTAAAATGTTTTGTTATATAAAACTCATTGTACAATGAAAAAATTATATAATTTATAAATGATTATGCAGAACTCATTTCTTTTTTATATTAATAGATGGCATCAAATAGCTGAATAGATTATTTTTTTAAAATTTAATTTCATAATATATGATTAAATATACAAGATTTTTTTTCTGATTTAAATAAGTTGTAAATAAAGTACTTGCTTTCATGTTAAGTGAATGAAATTGAACTTTTTTTAAATTCATACATCTGTAATGAGAGAAAATCTTGTATGTCAATATTTTTCTTTGAATTCTTCTGCTCTCTGGAACCGGAAGTGAAGTCGATATTGTAAAACTTCGATACTTTTTTTCTCCCAAGTATGTCTTAAATAATACCAATTTTACTGTCAAGAACTTTTAATCGCTTTCATTTATTGTTAGATATCAATTTTTAGCCACATACAAATCTTCTAGCCTATTTTCATTTGGTTATTCATAATATTGGGAAAGTTTTCAGTTTTGGCTTGAATAGGCTTCTTGCACCCATGTGTTAATTTTGCCTTTTAATTTAGTTATTCGGGAAGTTAAATTTGTAAAATTTCCAAATGAAGCCATGGAATCGAATTAATGCTAAAAAAGTAAAATTCATATACGTTTTAGTAAATACTTTTTTTTTCATATGTCTTCTGTTTATGTATTAACTAAATATGTGTTGTTGTTTTTTTTTAATCTTTTTCTCATAGGTGCTGTTAAGACTCATGTAAAGTGGGATGAAACATCAGAGTGCCAAATCGAAAAAATTATCACAAATTAGTTGTGGCGCATGCAAAAGGTCGATTGGATAATAATAAAAAAAAATAAAGCATAAAAAATGCTTTATTTTTTATTTGCAAATTTTTATTGTATATATTTTTTAAACAATGATGTAGGCTGAATAATTTTACCCATTGAATCTTTTAAAAATTCATTAATTATTATATTAATAAAATTATAAAATATATTTTAAAATAGATTATTCAAAGAGTAAATATTTTTAACAATCATGACCTTTAACTATCTACATTACTTGTAAACCCTTAAGCCATTATATTTTTCATAAATTAACAAAATAAATAATTAAAATGATTAATATATATATATATATTTAATTTGCTGTGCAATTAAAAAATTATTTAATATATTTTTTTTTATGTATAATTAAAAATCAAAGATGCTAAAGAAATTTAATAATGGCAAAAGTAGATGAAATTGAACTTATGGATTTTTTTATCCATGCATGTGTAATGAAAGTACAATCTTGTACTCAAGGAATGTATTTAAGAATATTAGGGAATGAGGTGTCAGATTGAAAAAGTTACCACATGTAAAATACATTTCTTGCATACTTTCCTACAAATTTCAATTTGTAAAATTTTATCCACAATACACAAAAGTTAGCAGGAAATATCTCATTTGCCTCCATGAGTTAGCAGTATTTGAAAAACTAAAATTTCTTCTTTTTCTTCAATACATTTAGTCATTGTTATTCTTAAGTATAGCCATACTTAAAGGAAAAAATATGATTTTGCCTTCGAAAAAAGCTATTTTAGTGAAAAAGAAAAGTGCAATAGTTTAAAAGCAATGATTTTACTGACAATTTAACTGGGGGGGGGGGGGGGTATGATTCATCAAATGCAAGACCTTGCAAAATAGTTTAATAATTTAAACATAATTGTTTAATAATTTAAAAAATAATAAGTATCCAATTACTATTTGTATATATTTGGTATTCTGGAATCTACAAATTTAATTATTATCAGTGAATAAATCAGGAATTTTTTCAACGAAAAGCAAAAAATAAGTTTTTGAGATGGAAAAAAAAATTAAGACTGTGACTTCAATTTTCAGCAGAAAATATAGCAGTATGGTACATCAGCGGTTCTTAAGCTGTGGTCCATAGGGTTCTTCAGGGGATCCATGAAGGTCCTGTGTTCAATATAAAAACTTTCATTTTCTGAAATCTGTGACTAATCTAGTGAGTAAAATAAAAGGCAATATAGTAAAACCTGTGAGCATGGAATCAGGATAAAATTATTTTTTAGACAGATTTCTGTCTTCACAGGTACATTTGTCCGTTTTTTTTCTCAGTGGGACCATGGAATTTTTTCGTTTAAGACAGAATTCCGTTAGAGACATGTTCTATTTTCATATGTTTTACTGCGCTAAGAATTTTGTCAAAAAATGTAATACAATTAATTTGCTTATACAGTCGGACCCTGATTTAATGAATTCTTCAGGACCAAAATTTTTATTCGTTAAATCAGGGTTCTGTGTAAGGTACTACAGTAAGATAATGTTGTTGCATGTTTTGAGTCAGGTAAATAATGTTGTCCTTCACTTGGCCATCCTCTGAAGTGCACTCCTGCTTACTGAAAGGTTAGAGAAACCTGTTCTAAAGAATCAGTATATCCAGTCTTAAATCCTGGGAATCTGTGAAAAAGGGTCTATAGTAAATAAAAAATTAAAAACTGCTGTGATAGATCATATCATCAGATCTAACTGGAAATTTTCACAGTAAAACAATAAATTTGATGTAATTTAAAATGTTTAGACACAAAAATGTTGCATTTGGGTAATTTTTTTCTAATCATGAGTAGAGTACAATACAGTAAAAAGTATACAAAAAAGAAAAATCATGCGTCAAGCATAGATTATGAAACACTTTCAGAATACTTTTACAAAACTTCACTATTTAATAAGGCAAATAAAATACCTAAGTAATTATTTTAGAAAATGCATAAAGCATTTGAAAACCAGATTTCAGCAATTACCACCCATAGACGGAAAGTACTCCAATTCTTTGATACATTTTGTCATTGATTTCTTAAGTATAACCATACTTAAAGGAAAAATATGATATTGCCATCGAAAAAAGCTATTTTAGTGAATGTAAAGGCTGTTCTATAATGTGTGGGCGTTCTAAAGGAAACAGGCCTTTCTATCGACGAACACAAGTTTAATATGGTAACATAAAGTTGACATGACGAGGACAGATGACAAGCACAGGAACATAAATCAACATAAAAGATTATTCATATTTTTCAAGATTCATGACCGGTAACATTTACGGCCATTTTCATACTATTCTGGTTTCTACTATGACAAGCGACGTTCTTTTTCGCTGACATTCTGAGTTCTACTGCCGCGCGCTTTCGTTTCTCCAGAAGGGGGCGCTACTAGAGCAAGAAGAGGCATGCGCAATCCTCACACCTCCCCCTTTCGAGAATTTGATTTAGTCTTTTAAGACAAATCAATATCTGGTAAATATCTAAATAAACAAGTAAAGCATATTAATACAAAAATTCAAACACTTAAAGAACATCAAAGAAAATAAACAAACAGAAAAACAGAATACACTATAACACTAATACTAATATTTTAAAGTCCTATGATAAAGTTAAAGTTTTTAAAGTTAAAGTTCAGACTTGTAACACAGAAAAAAAAAAGAATGTTCAAAGTTTTTAAGTCCAATGTGAAGCATGTAGCCTACTTAGAGAGTCAGCATTCGCGTGGAGTTTCCCACTTCGGTACGTTATTTGGGCTTGAAAGCGCTGAAGTGCAAGGGCCCATCTTTGAAGGCGCGCACTTTGAGGTGCACAGTCCGTGAGAAATTTCAAAGGATTATGGTCGCTCACCACAGTTACGTGCGAACCATAAATATAGTGTTCGAACTTTTTCAGGGCAAAGATAACAGCATAAGCTTCCTTTTCGATGGTAGCATAACCCTCTTGGCATTTGGAGAGCTTTTTACTTGTAAAAGCAATGGGGTGCTCTTGTTCATTTTCATCTTTTTGAGACAGACAAGCGCCTATCGCATACGAAGAAGCATCTGCATGTATAATAAATGGTTTCTGAAAGTTCGGGGAATGACAGATGGGTGATTTACTGATCGCCAGTTTCAACTCAAAAAAGGCTTTGTCACAATCCTCAGACCAGGTGACTTCATTAGGGGCACGTTTCTTGGTAAGTTCAATCAATGGACGAGCTACGTCGGAGAATGAAGGAACATAGGATCGGTAGTAAGATAAAAGACCTAATATGCTTCTGACATCTTTCTTTGACAGGGGAACTTCTAAGTTTTGTATTGCTGATACTTTGTCGGGATCGGGTGCATGTATACCGGATCCTACCACATGACCTAGAAATTTTATTTTTCCTCGTTTTCGTCGTCTTTCTGTACTAAATGGATTGTTCATTCGGCGAAAGCCATCACGTGTGTACTGTTTCTTCCGCACAGTTTCCTTTATTTTCACCTTATCATAATTTTTAGAAAGTTCAGTTTCATTTTTATTTTCGTCGATCGTCACTTCCTTAGTCGCTGTAAACTCATCAATCTTCTCATATCTCTTCTGGCGTTTTTCTAACATCATGTTATCAGGATGATTTAACTTAAGGAATACATCGGTTTCTTTGTTTGCTATTTCATGTGATTTCACACAACCATTGACTATAATGTAGTCAGAATTTTCATCGCAAACAAAAGGTCGTTTCTCGCTGAATTCAATCGTGTTGGATTCGGAACTTCCATCAAGTGTTTCTGGCATTGTATTATTGAAAACAGAGTAAGATTCTTCTGTTGTCGTGATATCAACTTTTGAATCTTTATTTTAAGAAATTATGTTTCGTCTTATATTTTCTTCCTTCATGTCTGATGATGCAATCAAATATTTATCCGAAGCACTTGCATTCTTTTTAGCATAATTTGCGGTTTCGTATTCGGTCTCTTCATCAGGCGTGACTGCATAGTTTGAGGATTCGAAAATTGAAGTTACATTGTTAACTATGGGAGTATCCTTCATAATATTGTGTTCACTCTGTAAATAATTTTGGACTTTTAAATCTTTTGAATTATGTAAAATTTCTTCTGCTTGCCTAATTTGGGGATCTTCTTCCTTATAATGAATTTCCGTTTCGATTTGATTTCCACTCTCTATTACGATTAAATCGGCAACAGTACATATGTCATTTTCATTATTATCAGTTTCTTTCGTGATCGATTGTGTAATACTAGTACGCGAGTGAGGGTTATTTTTTTGTCTCATCGAATAATTTATCCAAGTGATATAAGAAATTCTCATGAACGAAAAAGCTATTAAATTCATTTTTGTTAGCTGTCGAACACTGATTTAACGAAGGGTCGTTTTTCTGTTGCCATTTAAATTTATCTGAATCATTTACAAAAGTATCAGGTGCGTGGTCAATGTTCTCGTTTGCATTCGCATTTTCAACTGACACATAGTCTAAAATTGAAGCAGACAGATCTACAGTGTTGGTTTCTTTCGTACTGTCACTTATCGCGTCAACATTACAATTTAATGCCTTTTCATTTTCATTATATTTATTCAACTCATTCAATTCATTATATGTATCAAGAGAAAGTAATAAATCATTAATTAAATTATCAACCACAGCACATGTTATCATAATATTAGGATATATCTTGGGGTGTGATTTATCAACTGCAATACTCAATGGGATATTTATTAAAGGAGCTTTCAATTGGTGTCCAAATGCAGATTGCAATATTACAGTACCACAAGGATTTTTAAAGTATTCGGGTACACAATCAGTCTTTATTATAGAAATTTGGTTTCCACTATCTACTACGCCATGTAATATTTTATTACCACATTAGATATTTACTGTCGGTAATGTTTCAATTAATTTCGTTTCTTTTCGCGGTGTTTTCAAATTAAAAATCTCATCCGATTTGATTCTAGCAGTGAGTGCTTTTTCATTTGAATTCGAATTATCTTCCCTATCAAATTTATTGGCATTGCCAAATAAATAACTACATAGCGTAACATTATGGTATCTGCCGCAGTTGGTGCATTTTTTATCTTTTATGGTACAATCTTTAGCGACGTGTTTACATTGTTTCAAGCATAAAAAACAGCGTCCTTGAGCCCTTAATTTAGCCATTTTCTGCTCAACAGATAATTTATTACATTCCTCAGTCGAATGACTATTACAAGAACAAAATATACAAAAGGTTTCAGAGGCTAAGATATGAGATACTTCAGAATTAATTCTATCACTAGCGAACATTAGTCTACGAAATGCAGGGGAATCATTATTATACGACTGTTTTGACCTTGGGTTATCTAAATTTCCAATTAAATAATTTTGTTTTTCTCTCGACTCTATTTCGGTACGAATAAATAATAACAAATCATCAATACTTGATTGCGTGTCACTAGAATTTTTTATACATTGTTTATTATATTCTAACGAAAGATTATATGGCAAGGATTTAAGAATTATAGGTGTCAACAGGTTATCAAATCCATTTGATTCAATGTCTAAAGACCTGAGACTTCTTATTTGCGATTGAATCGTATCAAATAATTTCCGTAGAGCGGTTACATCATTTGTTTTCAATACTGGTTTTAAAGATAATAAAGTATTTATGTGTGATGTGACAATGAGGCCCTTTCTGCCAAATTGTTGTTTCAGAATTTGGATAGCTTCCAAATAATTTTTATCTGATAACGCAAACCCGGAAATAGAATTATATGCACTACCACCTAATAACTTTGTAAATAGCTCATTTTTTCAATATTTGACAGTGAATCATTATCATGCAGTTGATAAATTACACCCCAAGACTGCTATTTTGAATGAATTCCAAAAGTTTTGAAATTTACTTATTTCGCCGTAAAATTTCTCAATCGTTAATGTAGGGAGTTTAACAGATTGCGCAACTACTTCTGCGTGCTTATTATCGACGTGAGATACGGGGGAAATTTGGCTTTTGCTATTATTTTTCAATTTCTTATTAATTCTAAATCTCCATAAAGTTATTTTTTCATGATATTCAATAGAGGTCTTCGCGTCTCTTTCGATTTCATTTTCATCATTAATTAACGCTAAAATTTGTTCATCTTCTCGTTTAAGATCGATACCTTTCTGTTCTAGCTGAGCTAAATTTTCTTCAATTTCGTCAAAATTCGGTGATTCTAAAACCCATGCATCTTCGATCTTTTTAACAATACAGGTAATAGATGCTTTTATTACCCCTCTAGTTTTTTTAAAGTTTAGTCAGTTGATCAGCCATGCTTAAATAATAAAAAAAAATGTACCTTACCTCTGATTAAGGTTATCCAAAATATTTCACTATAATATTTCACTATAATATTTCACTATAATATTTCACTATAATGTTTCACTATAATATTTCACTCCGTAATCCAGTAATACAGCCTGTTTTTCATCCATTAATTCTGACACCAGTGTGAAGGCTGTTCTATAATGTGTGGGCGTTCTAAAGGAAACAGGCCTTTCTATCGACGAACACAAGTTTAATATGGTAACATAAAGTTGACATGACGAGGACAGCAGGGGCGCCATTTCGGAACTTTCTTGGGGGGGGGGGGGCAAAGTTTTTTTTAAGGTAGTGGCATAGCCGAGGGTGGAGTTCGGGGGGCTGCCCCCCCCCCCCCCCGTAACCTCTCCGAACGAAAAACGTTTACTGAAACATATATACAGAGACAGCAATACTTCTAATACGGAATCTTAAGTGACCTCTGAAAAATTCCGTTTTAGACAGGTTTTCGTCTTAGCAAGTAGATTATTAAAATATTAAGAAAGTTTTCAGTTATAGACAGGTGCCGTTTTTTTCAGGTATTGCTTAAGACTGTTAAAACCTCCTTGATATAAAGCACTTCTGACGAGCATAGGTGTATTACAGTGAAACGTGTCAAAGCGAAACCTGTCTATAACATAATTCTTTCTCAAACGGGCAAAAAAAATCATGTTTCGACGGAAAAAAGTCATACAATTATACTTGCTAAGATGGAGACCTGTCTAAAATGGAACTTTTTTACAGTCCTTTTCAACTCATCTTTGCAGGTTTTACTGCAGGGCGACCAGGGCCGTAGCGAAAGAAAATTTTTGGGGGGGCAAAAGGCAAGATTGGTCGACTCAAAAATGTTTCAAATCCGACTAATGTAAAATAGTCAATCTGTCGCATTATTTCTTAATTAATAGTTTTTACAATTAATTTTAACTGATTAATTATAATTAATAGTTAAAAATAAAATATATGATTTTGTATTACTAAAATGTTTCTTTGATATAACTCAGTAATTATTTAAAAGATTTACCAAGAACTTTACTGGAAAAAAAAAGAATATGTATTGATAAGAAAAAATCCTACAGTTATATTTGTGAAAAACACATTTGTTTAGAATGATAGAATGAAGTGATAGTTTAGTAAATAGAACGTAGTGATTTTCAACATAAAAGCTAAATAAAAATGTGATCTCTTAGTTCTAAAAATTATGATAATGTAATGAATGGGAAGTACTTTCAATATTTTATTAGCATGCGATAGAAAATAATTTGAACTTTATATTCCAATTAGAGATAATATCGTATGGAATTAACAATATACACTTTCAGTAATTCTAATTGTAAAACTAAACAAGAACGAAAAATCATGCGTCAAGCATAGATTATATAGCACTTTCCAACGCTTCCAAAATAATTTTACAAATCATACCGTTTAATAAGCTAAAAGCTAACATCTAAGTAAACAATTTAGAAAACGCATAACATATTTAAAAACATAATTTCAGGAATTTCCAACATATACAATATTCGGAAAAATATCCGAATACTTTTATTCAGCCCTGTATAGGATCTATAGATTTGTATATATACTACATAGGATGATAAGTTTAGTTCAGTTAGGAAACGCGTAGCACAGTTTAAAATTCTCCGTCTGGAGTTTGTCAATAAACAGAAATGTGTTCGCGAACTTTTGTGCTGCCCTGTATAGGATCTACAGAATTTATACACACCACGTAATAGACAAAAAAGCAAGTTAAAATTAAAATCGCGTTCAATAACTTAAAAGGCACTTCCAGGAATTATTGTTAACAGACAGCAGAGAATTCTTTTGCGTGTCCCTGTAAATGAACGATGATTGCTATACACACAATATTCCGTAGTAAGTCTCTTGTAATGCACCTTAGTGATCTATATAAAGTTCAATGCATTTAAAAGAGTGAAACATTATTTAAATAAACCGCAGACGATTTTTCTCCATAGACGTAATGTAACGGAACATTGCCAATTATTTTTACTGTCCCTGTAAAGTAACTATAAGTGCTATGCACACCCTGTTCCATATTAAGCTTCTTCTAATGCACCTTAGTAATATATATAAATTACAATGCGTTTAAAACAGTGAAACATTATTTAAATAAACCGCAAATGATTTTTCCCCATAGACCGCAATGTAACGGAATTCTTTTGAGTGTCCCTGTAAAAAAACTATAAGTGCTACACACTTCCGTTGAAATAGGGAACATGTTATAGATAACGACAATAACATATAAAAATTGCAGAGCAGTCCGAGCATATTTACGGGAATTAGAGCACGGACAGACGGCAGACGGCCAGACAAACCGAAGTCATAAGCACTTTTCAACTAGGTTGGAAAGTGCTAAAAATGCACACTAGGGGTACTGAAAATATTCGGAGGGCCTCAAAATTTAATTGCGCCTGGGGCCTCTTGAGTGCTTCATCCACCACTGATTGTGTTTTATAGGAATGTCAAGGGACCGACAGAAACATTTAAATTATCCACGATTTCGAATTATACACGTTCGAATTATTCAAGTTTGACTGTACTATTTTTACATGAATTACACATCAGACTGAATAAAGCAAACCATTCATACCTTTCTTATCACCAGTCCCTGTCGAGTGGTTTCCACTGTGCAGCCATGTTGATAACTTCTTCGAACTTTTTGCAGCCTCCCAGTTTCTTCTATTTAGAGTCTGTCTTTTTTTATTTCCACTTGGCGTTTCATAATATAAACTATTATCTCAACACAAGCAAAGTAAGATTAACCCCTTGGGGACGAGCGACACGTTTACGTGACGCATAAGATGCTCAGAATTCTCGATTATTCCCACCAGTTAATTTTTATTGTAAGCTTTGCTTTATATAATGACAGCATTTCTGCGATTCAATTAGGGGAAAATTTCTGTTTTGAAAAACCGGTGGTAAAAGAGGAAAAATTCCGTAAAAGACTCTCGTCACGAAGGGGTTAAGTTATAAACTATCGTACTATCACTACTATGCGACTCTCAACTGCTCTGACAGTCCGATATTGATAAGCAGTTAGTAAACGAATGACTCATCATGAATAGCACTAGCTCACTGCACGTCCTAGCTTGCACTTGACTCATCACTCGGCAGGCACCAGGCCAACACCGGCTCTATTAAGAAAACCCGGGTACACTCGGAGTGACGTCACTAACCTCGGTCAAGGATGACGAACTCCATTTATTTTCCATTCGTCATCATAACTTTCCGAGTTCGTTCCAAAACTTATTTCAGCCATAAGTGTACAGGGTATGTAACCATGTATATACGTTCATGTAACATTTCATATGTTATTAATATTCTATTAATTTGAGGAAGTACACTTTCATTTTAATCCTTTTAAAAACTTTCATTATATTGTCTTTTTAAAGATAAAAAATCTTTTTTACCCCCCCCCCCCCTTCTTTTCATGTCTCTTAATAATAATAAAATATGAATAATTCATAAATATCAGAGTTTTTATTATTATTATTAACAACTGAATAAGAAAAATATAAATGTAATTCACTATTTTTTTCTCTCCTTTTAAGTTACATTTTATTTGCTTCATGTAACCATTTCATATGTTATATTCATTTCAGGAAAGACACTTTCATTTTAATCCTTTTGAAAGATTTCATTATATTGTCTTTTTAAAGAAAAAAAAATTACCCCCCTCCCCTTTTTTGTCTTTTAATAGAAATAAAATTGGTATAATTCATAAAATATATATATTTCATAATTCATAAAATGTACAATACAAATATTCATATTATATGAAATATAATGTATAAACATAAAAAAAAAAACCTCTTTTCATTTTTCGTGTATTTCTTTATATAAAATATGTATAATTGAAAGTATAAGAGTCTTATTTTATTTATTTTATTTTTTTAAGAATTTAATATTAAGAAAAATATTTATCTAATTCATTATTTTTTCTTTTCTATTAAGTATTATTGTATTTGCTTCATGTGTTATAAATATATATTCATTTCGTGAAAGACACTTTTTATAACACTTTTTTTTTCTTTTGGTTAATGTGTGAATTAAAGTTCATATTTGAGTTCTAGCACATTTTCAAGAAAATTAATAATATTTCGATTAAAGACTGGATTACTTTCCATTAAAGTAAGTACTTATTTAGAGTATATACATGCATTTTTATGAGTATTAGCAATGTTAACCATTATCTATTAAAATATGTTTACTTTGTCGTTGCTACAATAGTAGACTAAAATATTTATATCCTTTTTTTTATCCATAGATTAAATTGTAAATGTGTTAACATGAAAATATTAACTTAATTAAATGCTTCTTCTGTCACTAATTCATATGCAAAATTATATTAGTTACTGAAAAGTGTAAAGTAAGAACTTAATATAATGCACTGTCTGTAATTTGATAATTACATATTTGATTTATTTTTCCATATGTGCTTTTCTTTCATAATCACCAATAAACAGAGGCATTTTATTATTATTATGAAATTTTAAATATATAGTTGTCCTGTTTTGAGATTTAAAAAAAAAAAAATTGAAGGGCCCTGTTTTGAAATTTTTTTTAAAAAGATCCTTTAAAAGACATTTTTAATATAACATTTATCATTAAAACATACATTTTTTATCAATTATTTACTACATATTTTAAATGTGATATTGGATTTAAATAAAATTTTGTGAAAAGTAAAGGCTATTTTTGTGAAATTTATTATATTTTTGTGAAAAAATAACATTTTGTAATGAAAGTTGAAATCCAGTTACTCAAATTCGAACCAAGATTAAAAAATACTTTTTAAATCCTTTTGCTGAAGTTTTCCTCTCTGGTGAACTTATTTGTTTACAAATTACACATTTTCAAATGTCACAAAATAATAAATAGTAAGTTTTTATGGAATAAAAAGGAATTTTGGGAAGGAGCCTGTTTTATTATAAAGAATTTTGTGAAGGGACCCATCAAATTCAGCTTTGTGGAGGGCCTATTTTATTAAATTGATTTTTGTGAAGGATCCTGTTTTATTAAATAGAATTTTGTGAAGTGGCCCTAAATATTCACCAAATTTCGCTTGGTATATTACCCTTGATATAATTATAATACCCTTGATATATTTAATATTTTCTAATAATAATTAAACCACCTCTGGTGAGTTTTATTGTAGATTATATATATGTATAAACTATGTAATATGGCAAAATAAATCGAATATGTAATTATCGTATGACAAACAGTAGATTATAGTACAGTTTTACTAACTGATATTATTGATAACATTTTGCATGTGAATTAGTGACATCATAAAAAGCATTTAATTAAGTTAATATTTTTATTTTCAAAAATTTACATTGTGATATCTGTATGTAAATATATATATATATATATATATATATTAGCAATGGAAGATATTAAATATGAAAAAATAAATAAAAGGGTAAAGGAAAAGCATGAGATTGAAACAATCGTAAATTTATCAAAACGTAAATTTCCTTTATCATAAAAAAAGGTATTCCGATTTAGAATTTTGATTTAGATTCATATTAATATTAAACATATTTACATAAATCGTACCAAATTTAAAAGCTATGATAAGCGAATAAATACGAAGTATGTGAAATTATTTATGCACAATTTTCCATTGATATGTATGAAAAGAAAGGTAGGTCTTAACTAAAAAGTATTAAATTTACAAATAAAGCAAATTCATATTGAATACTGAATAAAAATTGTTGCGCGAGATTATTTACTAATCATTAGTGCAAACGTAATAAAATATTTTCACACCACGAGCTTCGGACAAAGCTGTGGAACTAAGCCTACTCGCGCAGAAACAACAAGTTAAACATATTTTAATACATAATAATCAACATTGTTAATATTCATAAAAATACACATATACTGTAAATAAGTACTTACCTTAATTAAAAGCAATCCGATCTTGAATTGAACTACTTTAAATTAACACCAGAATTCGAAACATATTTTGATTCCCCAACACGTTGTCTCTGGAACGCACGGTACTACTAACCTACGAACAAGTACAGAATGGGAGAATATTGGGTCCTGCTTTATGACCGAGGTTGATGACGTCAGCAAACCAGTATTTCCTCTGAAACCTGGCTTTGTAATAGAGCCGGTGTTGACCAGGCGCGACATGACACATTTGACTCGACATTCTGCTGTCTGCTCTAGAGATGCTTTTGCATGCGAAGCGTATGGAGTATTTGAACGGATACGCAAAAACATTTACTCTAGCACTTTGATGAATTTTTTTTATTATTAACTTTTAGCTAGGTGCTGAGTATTTTATAGGAAGTTAGATTAGATATTAAAATACAATAATTTTTTAACCATTAGTTTGGGGCCCCGGGGCAGTGCCCCGGCGGTAGTTACGGGCCTGAAACGCTGAACTATTTATATTGTTTTAAGTGCAAATGTGTTAATGTTCCGCAATCGCTTCAAGTTTTTTTTTTACCATAAAACTACTTTTAATAATTTAATTTTTCCTGAAATCCTCTACTTTCTGAATTCTTTATTAAAAAAATAATTCATCTTACGTATGATTTAGTTTTTAAAAAAAGTAATCGCTAACATGTACCATATTTCCGGCGTATAATCCGCGGATCAAACAATTATGTTTAGACCCAGAAATTTTATTTAATAATTGAAGTAAAATATTTACAGCGATCTAGTATGTTCCATTACATAAAATAAAATTTCTGGATCGAAACATAATTGTTTGATCCGCGGATTATACGCCGGAAATTACGGTAATCAGGGTATACAATAAATATTAAGTAATTAATAAAGGCTCCAATTCTAATTTTTATAATAACAAGTGAAAAATCAGTGAAAATTATGTAATTATGTTATGTTGGCACAAGTATATAAATTTAGTTTTAGATTTATCAAAAAAAAAAAAAAAAAAAAAAAAAAGTAAGAAGATTTTAGGTATTAAATGTTAAATGCACGGATATTTTTTTAATTTATTCATCTTCTTTTTTTAAATAGTTTTAAAAATTCTTCGTTTTTATTTTCCAAACGTTCCTAAAACAGTTCCAAAGGCCGTAAACATCATATCGCTGCTAGAACCTACTATTTAACAAGTATAAAATTTCTTGAATTTTCTTAAGCGACTTTCGCATTCGGTCGACCTAGTTTATACACTGGCCTCCAAAAGTTAAAGTACAAGATGTTTTTCGAAGCTCACCAGACAAAAAATGGCAGTCAGATTAATCTTCATAGTTTATATGAATGACAATAAGCTTTAAAAAAACTTATGCAAAAATTACCGCTACCACTTTTATTTTATAGAAAAGAATAGCTACTTCTGAATGAGAAAAATATGCAATTATGAAGCTTTCGTAATTTCGCGTGTAAGTTTTGTTGCATTCGAACTATTGTTGTCAGTTTTGTTCACAACAGCCACTAGTCTAGAAATGTCTAGAAGAAGTCGTTTGTCCGATTCATTAAGGTGGCGGACGGTAGGATGGATGGAAATGGGGTTGTCACAGGCCGCTACTGCTAGACGGCTCAATGTGTCTCGCAGTGTAGTCCAACGACTCTGGGATCAGTATGAATCCGAAGATTCTGTGTCCAGAAGACATGTTCCAGGCAGCCCACGTGTTACAACACCTGCAGAAGACCGGTTTCTAGCTCTTTCGGCCCGAAGGAGAAGACGCACTACTGTGCCGCAACTCATTGCAGACCACTTTGCAGCATCAGGGAGAAGAATCTCCCCTACTACGGTGCGAAGACGTCTTCACAATGCAGGTCTCTATACAAGGTGACCAGTTGTGTGTTTCCCCCCTCAACAGACGACAGAGAAGGGCCCGCTTATGTTGGGCAAGAGAACATGTTTCCTGAACCAGACAAAAGCGGGCTTCTGTACTCTTCACAGACAAGTCCAGATTCACACTGGAGAGCGGTTCAGGATGTCTTCTGATCTGGAGAGAACAATGCACTCGATACCATCAATCAAACACTGTCGAAACACACAGGTACAGAAACGGTGGAATCATGGTTTGGGCTGGGATCTCACTCGGAGGCCACACTGACCTGCATGTGTTCCATGGAGGAACTGTGACTGGTGCGAGATATCGGGATGAGATCCTTGATTCATATGTGCGCCCATATGCCGGTACTATGGGCAATGGTTTCATTCTAATGCATGATAATGCGAGACCACACCGAGCTGTGGTTGTTGAGGATTATCTTGAGGATCACGGTTTGGAGAGAATGGAATGGCCAGCTCACTCTCCAGACTTGAATCCGATAGAACATCTTTGGGACTATCTTGGAAGACAGGTTGCGGCTTTAAGTCCTCCTCCAAGGTCATTAAATGAGCTGGAACAAGGCTTACTCCAAGTCTGGTCAGCGTTACCTATTTCGGTGTCCGACAATTTAATTGAGAGTATGGAAAGTCGATGCCGCCAATGCATTCAAGTCCGGGGTGGGCATATTCCGTATTAGAACCAGTTTTTTAATGTTTCTGTCACATTTTACTGCATAATACTGCGATGTACTGATTTCTCCAAGAATGGAATTTTCCACCATGAGGGCTTTTTTGTTGTAGTTTCATTTATACGTTTAACTTAAGTAAATTTCTATGTCGCATTTAATAAATAACGGTTTAGCGCACATTTCCTCCAAATTTGTTGTTTATATATTCATTCATTTGCAAATTAGACGCAAAAAACCGGTTGTACCTTAACTTTTGGAGGCCAGTGTATATTGATAGTTTTTATCTATGTAAGTTGCGAGTGTTACTGTAGGACAAATTTCTGATATTTTCAATCAATAGATCAGATTCATTTTTTTCCCCTATTGGCCCATGTATCGACGGCCGACTTAGATTTTCCATGTGTGGGTAAGGTATAGTATATGTCCAACATTTCCGGCTCTGCAGACAAAATTTATACATAATTTTTTTTCAGTGGGTAGACCGACTAGCTATTCATGTGATTCGAAAATGTGACAGAACACGTGCCTTTCATACTGGCTGACCAGATAGATCTATTGAAATCATTACTTTTTTTACTCATAACCTAGATAGGTTGACTGACCGACTAGCTTTTGCCATATGATTGTAAGGGTGTAGTGAAATGCATTCTGAAGACTTAAAGTCCTGCCAACCAGAATTTTTCCGAATTGCTTTTATTAATCGGCCTACTGACATACTACAGAGACACTAATTAAATCTGCTGATAAGCCGACTGAATCCTTTTACCAAACATTGGGGCTGCCCCCCCGCTCGCTACGCCCCTGAGGGCGACATTTCATAAGTTTCTTGGGGAGGGGGGGGGGAGGCAAAGTTTTTTTAGAGACAGGGGCTGAAATATCGTGCACAAAATAGAAATAGGCCCCTACAATAAAAAATGCAGTGTGAGATTTGTCTTCTTATCTTAACTTCTTTCACAAACATTTGATTCTTCAGCGAATATATATTTAATTTTAGTGGTAGTCTGCGAATTTTTCTTCTTCTTTTTTACGCAAAAGCAATTCGTCAACCGATCGCGGTAAACATCGCGAATTTTACGAATTGAAATTAGAAAAGAATAGTTAAATTGGCAAAATTAGTCGCGGAAAAAATCGTTAATTTTTTCAAACGACCGTGAAAAAATATTGCGAATATCACCAAAGATCACTGAAACAAATAGAGATTTTCGTAAATCCGTCGCGGAAAAGAATCGCGAATTTAGTATAACTATTGCGGGAAAATATCGCGAAATTCATCAAAAGATTGAACAAAAAAATCACGAATTTAGTCAAACAATCGCGGGAAAATATCGCGAAATTTATCAAAAGATTGAACAAAAAAATCACGAATTTAGTCAAACAATCGCGCAAAAAAGGGGAATTTCGTCAAAGATCGCGCAAAAAGATATCTACTTTTGTCAGTTGATTGCTGAAAATGACTTCCGAATTTCAACAAACGATCGTAAAAAAGAGTCGCGAATTGCGTCAAAAGATTTTGAAAACAAATAGCGAATTTCGTCGAACAGAAAGAATTCCTGCCAAAAATTCCTGCCAAATTTTCTGCCAAAAAAAAAATGTCGGAAATTTCGACAAATGGTGGAAAAAAATTCGTCAGCAATAGGAATTTCGTCAAAGGTTGTGCAAAAAAATAGCAATTTTTGTTAGTCTGTTGCGGAAAAGGACTCCCTAAATTTCAACAAACGATCGCAGAAAAGAGTCGCGAATTTCGTCAAAAGATGGCGAAAACAAATAGCGAATTTCGTCGATCGGTTGAAAAAAATATCGCGAATTTAGACAATTGGTCGAAAAAATCAATTCCTTCAATGATTCACAGAAAATAGCGAATTTTGGAAAATTATCACAAAAAAAATTAAACAATCGCGAAAAAAAGTCGTGAAATTCAATCGGTCACGAGACAATCAGCACACGAACACCATCAAGAAGTTACGAAATTTGCAAATGTTTTAATCCATAGTTATAAGAAAATTTTCATTAATGATTTTCTTTCAGTAAAAATTTTCCGCAATCATTTTCTGCCTTCCTCTTTAGACTATGATCTAAATTTCATACAATTCAGAAATCTGCAAAACCCTTGGTCTCAGGTCCCTTGCTCCTGCATTGGGTGGGGGAGTCTGTCTGGTTAAAGTCATGATTCATGTCGGTTACAACTAAATCTGGACAGGACTCTAGTGTCAGGCTGTGGAGATTTTTAAGAGCATACAGTATATACAATATCAATTAATAAAGCATATGATTTAACAGCATTATAACGATTGGAGTAAATATAATGTGACACTAATAAAACTAAATTAACAAATCATATAATTAGGAAATTGTATACACATGCGCTATCCCCCCCACCCCCGAAAAAAAAAATTAAAAAAATTCCCCTTAAATTTTTGGGTAAAGAGAGAATTTATCACTAAAATTCTAGCCTTGGGGGTGACGAGTTTTCTTTTAATCATGCTGTACACAGCTCAGAAGCAATTCATAGTGTTTTTTCTCACATATATTTCTAAAACTAGCCAACATACTCATTAATGATAAATGTCTCACTTATAGAATGTTGCAATAGCAAAATTTTAGAAAACATTTCAATGTTTAAAGTGTTTATTAAATGTTTATTATTTTCTTCTATCTTTACAAGAAAAAGGTATTGGATTTATGAAAATTTGCCACTTCCGGTTTTCGACGAATTTATACGTTTTAGAAGTTCCTGAACACAATTGGACTATTTTTAGAAAATGTCTGTCTGCGAGTCTGTCTGTGTGTCTCTATGTGACAAAAATTTTGTGGCGCTGTATCTCAAGAACAAATGCAGGGAATTTGATAAAACTTTATATTCAGTTAGACATTGATTGATGGAATGCTACAGAGTGATCAATTAAATTATTTGAATTTAAGTCTGACTGCATAGGATTTACCACTATATTGCTGTTAATTGATTAATATGAGTATTTTAAATTATCCGAGACGTATAGTATTTATTTTGCACCTATGACTCTAAGGATCTGATATGATAATTTATACTTAGAAAATTTTATTAGACAAATTATCAATTAATTATAGAAAAGAAAAAGTTGCGTTGTGAATTATTTTTGAAGTTCGGATCCTCTTTGAGCCAATTACAATCATCAAAGGTTACCTGCAGAGAGTTATGTAACATTAAATATATAATGGCTTATTTTAAAACCTAGATTGTAATATTAAAGAAAACATTTCCTAAAATAAAAGACTTAATATTAATTCAATAAATTAAGTAAACAAAAGGAAAACTGACTAAAATTAATTGAATATAAAATTGAGTTTATTTGCAAGGTAATTATAAGCATATGATTAAAAACAAATATAAATGTTTTAAAAAAATAAAAATATTCAATCCTAGTTGAGAACTGTATTCTCAACATTTATTTTCTGAGAATTACAGTTTATCTTACTGAATTAACAAATTCGATTTTGAAAGGCAGAGTTCCATACCCTAGAAGTATTTATTTGATTAGCCTTTTTATGTTTAGATCGGGGTAGGATCTTCATACACACGTAAATTCGTATTATTAAAAGAATATAGCTTAATTAAATAAAATGGAACAATGGTGAAGGAAGATTGTTTGTTACCTTATATTACTAGATAACGTTGACAGCAGGAGGTAATGGCTGACGCGTTTTCGCTTTTTCTTAGCGCGTACATTTCCATCTATTGGCACACACACTCAAAATCTGTTTTTTTAGTTAGAGAGCAGTCAACCTTCTACTTTTCCATCTTTTTTGAATCTCTACTCTCAAGAAAAATCACATTCTTTTCGTGGAGCAAAAAAAAAGGGATGGAACCATTTTTCCCTTTTCACATAAAATTAAGGCCTTATACGTTTTAACTTCTTGAAAATTTGCATGTTTCGGCCATACCTCTGATTTTAGAGAGATGACCATTGGCATGCGGGAGAAATTTGGTACTCCCCTTGAGTGTTTCATAGGTCCGTCGGTACAATAGCGATTCCTCTTGACGCCGTGCTGTGTCTGGGAGGTAAAGATGCTTTGACTTGTGAGGTCTTCGTGCCTATTTAAGCTCTCATAAATAAATGTGTCATATTATTGTTCTGACAATTTTCTCCATGACATTTTTATTAGGTGTAGTTAAATCATTCGTGGGAACGGAAAACCAAATATTTCCTTGACTGCCGTGGTTCACTTTGTTCCATAATTATCTATCTGTATGCGCTGATCCTAAAATGGATCATTAATTTGTATTGTTCACTGTTCACTGATTAAAATGATACCAAATACTCTGTTAATATGCAGAAAAAAAACCAAATACTTTTTTTTTTATAGTGCGTGCTAGTTTAGATCTAGATGGTGGTATTTCTCACCATCATCTCTTCCCCCGACATTAGAAAAAAAAAGGTCCACAGTATCTTTTTTTTTTTATATATATATAGCCACAAAGTACTCGATGAAAGTCCATCGTCGTATTATATTGAAGATCAAAACTGAAAATGTTCACATGGAAAAGTCTAGGAACTTGGGATAAGCTGGGGTGTCACTAGGTTTGGAGTGTAAGTAGGTTTGCAACACCAGAAAAAAGTTTGACACATTGGTGAAATAAAGCGTAATCAAAAGTTCACTGTTGAAAAATCTGATGAAAGACATGATTTCTTCAGCAAGTTATCATGTGTAGTTGGTTTCAATTTCCATTGTTCCAAAAACATTTATTAAAATTTTGAGTTTTAATAGGTCCAAATCCAAATAAAGCAGGAAAATTTGAATAAGCCAAATAATAAAATAAAATGCCCGAGAGAAGAAAGAAAAAAAAATTAATTTTCTTTTCCACTCTTATATTTTTAGTTATTACATACATATAAATTGGCAAATCTTTTATTTTAATTATTACAGGCTAATTAGGTACCCATACGTTGAAACACAATATACAGAATCATTTAAAACAAATACTCAATATAATCAGTAAACTGTATGCATTGTATAATTAATACCATACATTAAAAAAATATATATATATATTATATCAAAAACATAGAGAGAAAATAGATATACATAATCTCACATGAAATGTCTCTCTTGAGCAAAAAGGCAAACATCTTTATTTTATTTTATATAATATACATAAAGAAAATGTTATGTGAAAAAAACATCTTATCATTCTTACTAAAACAATTTTGTTTTGGGTAAAAGGATGACTTTTCTGAATGAAAGATATTTTCAATAATATATTTTCATAAAAGAAACAGGTCTAAAAAATGAATTTTCCTCTTTCCTTTGCTACCAAAATTTTAATTATCCGTTGGTAAAATCAAAACAAGTACAATTTCACTGCCCGGCTCCTAGAATGAACAAGGTTGAAAGAGAACGAAGAAAAGAAAAAGAAGAAAAAAAAAAATCTCCTCTCTTTCCTATCGATCCATCAAATTGCTAAGGGGAAGGATTCCAAATGACAGTTACTGAGCTCACCTGTGGAAAAACTGACCCCCCCCTTTTTTTTTTTTTTTTTTTTTTTTTACATTCGTATCCAGGTGTACACAAGGGAAGATTTGCGAAATGCATGTACTAGCGATCGTTGCTATCCCTCAGGTGTATGATTACTAAACTCCTGGATTTTCGACTCTACAAAAAGGGGTGAAATGTGTTAATTGCACGTGTAATTGGTGAAAGGTAGTGCAGCTATGATTTACAGCTAGGAATTATGATTTATGTTGTTAAAAATAAAAATTATACTGTGTGGTTAAAAAAAAAAGTCGTGTATACCCGGCTTGGATTTAAAAATAAATGGGGTATGTAATTAAATCTGTATATCTGCTTAATATTTTCTATAAAAAAAAAATCGGTACACGTGTAACGTGGTCAAATCCGTTTGCATCGCACTATCTTCTCGTCAATTTATATATTTACTTATTTATTTATATTGTGTATAAAAACGTAATGTATTATAATATATATATATTTTTAATATAATATTGATTTTCTAGTTACAATTTAAGTTAGCGAGAACAAGCGAGCGTTGCTTTGCACAAACGAAAATGTGCATGCAATTGTAAAATATTTATTTAATTATTTATTCTTCTTATTATTATTATTTTAAAATATATTAACGTGTAAATATACATATTTAAGGAATCGAAAGCGAGCGTTCGCTTTTCTTTTCTCTTATTATTTTTTGTTTTATAAAATATTACATATAATAGTTAGAAAAAAAAAGATTAAACAAATTCTTTTTTTTTGTAAAGTTTGGAAATTTAGTTAATTAGAAATATCTCAGCGAAATGCATTATTAGATGCTCTGCGCAGATAGTCTCAATTTCGCCTGCAAAAACGAGACTTTAACATCCAATAAATTTCTGAAATGATCATTGACATGTATCCAACACCTTTTTATTATTATTATTTTTTAAGTATGAAATAATTTACCTAAATATTTAAGGTATAAATTAAACATCCAATTTATGTTTTGTAATAATTGAAACGTTCAATGGTATTTTTTTTTTATTTTTATTTTATTTATTTATTTATTTATTTATTTTAAATTATCTGAAATGTTAATCCTTAGGGACAACTAATAATTTTTTTTTTTTTTTACTTGTTTGTTTTATAATATGAAATCGTACGATTATTCTAAAATTAAAATTGAAACGCGTTGTTCTAACCAAGTTATAGATTATATCAAATATTAAACTAAAATAATTTTGTAAAATCTGACCGATTTTTTTTTTGTTATAATAATTCAAGTGGATTCGTCAATCCGTGGCTTTAAGCAAAGGATGAATTATTATAAATATTGGTCAATATAAAATGTTGTATTATTATTATTTATATTTGTGTCGCCGAGTGAATAGATGTTGACTTGTAATTTTAAATCGATTAGTTATATGTTTTGTGCTACATATAAAGACTTTTATTTTCACTTTTAGTAGAGGGGGTAAGGTTATATATTAAAATTTTTTTTTGTTTTGTTATATAAATTAGTATAAAATGGGTTTGAAAGGGTGATACCCTGGCAAGGCTGCCTCTGTTTTTATTTTTACCGTAATTATTATTATTTTTTATTTAACGTGCATGTTTGTTCATAACTCCCTCTGACGAGCCAAATCCCTCAGTAGTACACTGTGTAGCAAAGAAAAAAAAACTTGCAGTATCCTCCCTAAATGATCTTTTTTTTTTTTTTTTTTTAAATAGTAACCTGTCCTCAATGTACTGTAAATAAACAATAATGGAAAATTATAAAATGTGTACTAAACTAAAGAAAAATAAGACATCTATAAACGATAAAAATTTAAAATAAATATATACATATTGCCTCGACAGCAATAAAAGAGAAAAAAAAATTCTCGCTTCCCTATCTAGGAATTTATGTGTATAGTCTGTGATTCCACTTTCGTTGGTGAGAATAATTTATTTATGTGGCGTTTAATAGTCGCTTTATCTGGGAATGCAATTTCCTTTAATAGGTAATTGTTATTCCTAAGCTTCCTTACCACCTCGAATGGTCCCAAGAATTTTGGCTGAAGTACACCTGGTTTACCCACGACTTTTAAGTAGCATTCTTGTCCCGTTTGTAGAAATTTTACTTTTTGGACTGGAGTACTGTCGATGTACTCCATCATCATTTTTTTTTGGTTTTGTAAGGCTAATTTCTTTATTTCCTCAATATGTTGGACTCTATTTTTAACGTAGGTTTTGACAATTATGTCTTGGTCAGGCAAGTGTATGGAAAAAGGAGTTCTTATTTCTCTACCGAAAAATAGAAGTGCCGGAGAAAATCCCGTAGCTCTGTGCGGCGTACTGTTATAATTAATTTTTAAAAAATCAATCCTGGTATCCCATTCTAAAGAATTTTTACACATAGCAACAATTGAATTTTTTAATATTTTATTACTGATTTCACAGAGCCCATTACTGCCTGGATTATTCACGGACGTAAAATCTAGGTCTATGTTAAGAGAATCCATGTATTCTTTGAATAAATCAGAGTGAAAATACCGGCCATTATCCAATTTTATGGATCGCGCCAATCCGAAATTACTAAAATAGCGATTCAATACATTTAGAAGTGTTTGTGATTCACAATTGCGAACCGGTACAGCCTCCAAGAATCTTGATGTGGAATCAATAATCATAAATACAAATTTATTTTTGCGTAGCGTCATTGGAAGCAAACCAATTAAATCTATATGCAAAACTGATCCGATTTCTTTATCTTTGATTATTTTTTGTGTGGGAACTTTAATAGTTTGATGTTGTTTAGTCGTGTTACATGGTATACATTTAGTACAATAATTCTTTACATCCCTGTACATCCCGTACCAGTAGAATCTAGCTTTTATTATTTGATAAGTTTTAAAAAATCCGAAATGTGGTTTATGAGCTTCCTGTATTATTTCAGCTTTAAGTTTATCCGGAGCAATTAACAGTTCATTTGTATGAGAGCCTGGCTTTAATATTAATATTTCTTTTTGATTGAGAGTGAATTTTTTTGTGGTTTTGTTTTGTTTGTCAGTTTTAATTTTGTTTATTATTTTATTTAATTTTTCGTCTTCTAATTGTTGTAGTTTAATGTTTTCATCTGATAGAGCTTTGTTTACCGTAAACAATGAATTTTGCAATTTTTCTCTTGAAATTATATTATTAATGTTCCTCGAAACATAATCAGCAGGATTTTTAGATCCCTCGATATGCTGAAAAGAGTAGTTAAAAGGGGACAAATTGTCCAACCACCTTGCTACAATGTCTGGTTGCTTTTCCAAATTTAAAAAAATACGTTAGCGCTTTGGAGTCTGTATAAATATTAAATTTTCTCCCTGCGAGAATATGCTTGAAATACATCACCGCTTCATGAACCGCCAGTAGTTCGAGTTTGAAACTGGGGTAGTTCTTTTCGGGATCCCTTAATTTTCGCCCAAAATGTTCAATTGGCAGCTGTTCTCCGTCGTATTCTTGTGCTAAAATTCCAGAAATAGCTGTTTTAGAAGCGTCTGTGATTAAAATGAAATCTTTTGAGAAATCCGGGGGTTTTAATGTGGGATTTTTAACTATCGCTGCTTGGATTTCTTTGAAAGCATTTTCTTCTATGTCAGACCATTTAAATTTCACTTTGTCTTTAGTAAGATTAATTAATGGGTCAACTATTTTAGAATAGTCTTTAATAAGCGATCTAAAATAATTCGAAAGACCAAGTAGAGATTTAACTCCCTTCTTATTTTTAGGTTTAACTAAATTTTGAATTTTATCTATGTTTCTTTTTGAAGGAGAGTATCCTTCGCTGTTTAGGGTGAAACCGAGAAATTCGATTTCTGACATACAGACTTTTATTTTAGTAGGCTCAATAGTTAAATTATTTTCAATAAAAGCTTTAAGGACTTTGTCTAACAGATCTAACATTTCTTCGAGTGAGTCGGCTGCTAGGATCACATCGTCAATAAAATAAGCGACTTGATCTTCATTAAAGTGGCCCAACGCTTTATCAATTAATTCTGCAAACACCGCAGTACTGAGTCGCGTTCCGAAAGGCAATCTTAAAAAGGAGAATTTACCGTGCTCCGTTATGAAAGCTAATTTTTCAGTGTCTTCTTCACGTAAATTTATTTGGAAAAACGCACTGTGTAGATCCAGTACTGTATAATATTTTTTTCCACTCATTCTCCGCAGAATCTCTTTAATTTCGGGTATGGGGTACGCATAATTTTGAAGTATTTCATTTAAAAGTCTATAATCGACCGCCATACGATATTTAACTTCATTAGCCTGTTCGTTTTTCTGCAAAGATTTTTTTTTAACGAAAATAACAGGGAAAGCGTAATCAGAGTTGGATTTACGAATGATATTTGCTCTCAAAAGTTTTTCAATTTCTTTTTTAGCATACTCCTTAACATTGTGTGCAGTTTTGTATGGTTTAGTCTGCAGAGGATAATTATGTATTAAATTAAATCTTGGGACGACTAATGAAGATTGTCCGAGTGTATCGTAATTCTTAGAAAAGGCATGTGCATTATTTAGAAGTATTTTTTTTAATTTTTCTGCTGTGTCCGAGTCTAAATGTTGTAAATTAAAGTCGTCTGATCTAAGTTCTGCTTTTCTCCGTTCACGAACTTGCTCTAAATTCAGATTATTAATGTGCACTACCTGCTTCGTTACTTCTTGACCCTCAGTGTCAACTGATTTTATTTCAAAATGTTTAGAAATTTTGCCAATGTTCATTCCCTCTGTTAAGATTAATTTTTGTTGTGATTTGTTAGTGATTATTATATGAATTTTATTATCCTTGGCAATTTCGTGAATTGATGTTTTATAATAAATTTTCATATTATGTTTAATCGGTTCCAAGAGTATTGTATTTGTAGTTGCGAATTTATCTGGATCTAATAGTAATGCAACAATTTTTTTTTTGCCTGGTAGTAACTCCGTTGTCTGTGTTAGTTTTGCTGTAACAAAATTTTTGTGCGAGATACGTTTTTTTTTCTTTTTGCGTATTGTTTCTTTATTTTGATTCTCATTAGAGTTAGCAGTTAAGTTACTTATCAGACTTTGAGGTTCATTTTCTAGAAATTGAAGTGCAATGTTTTTGTTTTTTAATTTCATGGTTTTATCTTCAAAATCTAGGATAATATTATTTGTTTTGAGGAAATCGAATCCCAATAGCATATTGTAGTTCCGACCAAAATCTTGAGTTGTAACATAGAATGCCCCCGATACAAAAACGTTTTCCAATTTGAAAGTTAATTTAATGCATTGCTTAAAAGAGATTGTCGAATTTGTTAATGTTTGAATTTTTACCTGGTTACAGAGATTTTTATATTTTACGTGTGCATTCTTTAATTGTTCGAACAATATAGGTGATGCCAAAGTTACTGCCGCCCCACTGTCTGTCAAAGCATTAATCTTAACACCATTAATTTCAAAAGTAATAATCGGAAGTTGAGAATTGTCATTACTTTTGACACTAGCAATAATTTTGTTATTTTTTTTAGACCCGCAGTGAGACTTACGCGGGTGCCTTGTATTTGAGAATGTAAGTCCCGACTTTAGTTTCCCTTATTGTTACTAGAATTCTGATCATGATCTTTATCTTGTTTATTGTTTTCAAATGTCTGCTGTGAATTTTTTTTTTGTATAATCATGTTTTTTATAATTATTTTGCTTGTAGCCCCCTCTATGCCCTCTATAATTTCTTCGCTGGTCATATGATCTCTGTTCGTTGAAATTGCCTCCATAATTTCCGAAACTGGGATATGATATCGGCATAAATTGTTGGTGGGGTGGGGGTGGTGCATAGTACATGTACTGAGGAGCAGAATATTGCATAGGGTTGAAGTTTTGGTGCGTGTAATTTGGGGTTTGCTGAAAGTTTCCCTGAGCTTGTTGGTTTCCCCCTTGATAAAAATTTGGTTTTTCGATTTGAATATTCTCAGGAATTTTTTATTTTCGTCCACGTAATTACTGCTGTTTTGTTCGTTGCCCTTGTAAAACCAACAATGTGGGTTCGTATGGGATGTGGATTTACAGTACTTGCAAAACCTAGTTGTATCATTGTTAGTGGCATTTACCTTTAATTTTATGTTATTTAGTTCCGCGGTTAATAATTTTATATTCTCTGCACTTTCTACATTGAGTTTAAGCAGTTCATTTAACAAATCAGAATCTTTAGTTTTGGAAATGTTGTTGATGTCCTTTAAATTGACATGTGAATAAGCCTCCTCTAATTTTAAGGCTATGTTGCACGCTGTTTTAAAGTCCGGCGGAGAGTTTTTTCTTACTTCCAGACTTAAATCACTACGAATTGATTCCAAAAACTGAGATAATTTGATCATTTCCATGAATGTAGAGCTGTTGTTAGCTCCTATATCTTGCCCACTTTTTTTTAGATAAAGGTCTGCTGCCGCATTAAATTCTAATATAAATTCGTTCATGTTTTGTTCCGGTTTTTGTTTGAGATTGCAAAATTTCTTTTGCGCTTCTAGAAATGTGGTTTTGGGTTCGAATAATTGTTTTAACTTTGTTTTAAAGGTTTCTAAGTTCTGTTCCACGAACAAATTTTGATCCCTCATCAATTTATCTTTAGCAGGTCCTACAATTTTCGCCTTTAATATAGTTAATTTAGAATCATTATTCAATTCAGTTTTATTGATGAGATTGTCAAATTGTAAGAAAAAATGGTTAATATTTGCTTCCTTTTTTCCATCATAGTATGGAATCAGATTAATTAGGCTATCTGCATTTGGGGTGTCCATTGTAGTAATTTTAGGAGTAGCTTTTTCAGAATTTATAATTTTCTTCTCTTTCTTTTTTTTCTTATTATTATTATTCTTATTATTACAAATAATATTAGTGTCTACAGTTTGATTATTTAATTCGCGTAATTGTTGTCTAGTTTTGACACCAGTATCTATTCTACTAATTCTTTGACTTTTACGCTTATTCATCCAATTAAAGTACAAAAATCATAAAATAGAGAGAGAGCAAAAAAAAATTGTTTAACATAAAATAAAAGATACCCAATGGTGAATTGTTATGCACTGTTCGAGAAATTAATTATATATAATATATATCATTTCAATATTTGAGCATTATTATGTATTTATTTTATATTTGCTGCTGTTGCAGTATATGTAACACAAGTCATATTTTCAATTCTTTGTTAATACAAATCAATCCAATAACACTTATTATTATTTAATATATCATTATATATTTAGTGAGGTACCCAAAAAGAATTGCCAGGTATATGCATGTTACAGAGTGTATGAAGATTCCCCAATGAATGCTTAAATTTTTTTTTTCTTTTTTTAATTAGTTGTTGAAAAGAGGAAAAAATTTTTTTTCAAAAGAATTAGAATTAAGAACATTTATGTTAGCAAAAAAAATTTTTTTTTTTTAGTCTTAATATTGCATATATATTTTTATATTTAAAAAATTATACAATAACCTAAAGTTCTATTTCTAAAATTAAATTAATATATTAAAATAATTTAGAAAGAGGTAACGGTACCACTTCTAATTCGGTAAACCCTATGATGGAATGCTACAGAGTGATCAATTAAATTATTTGAATTTAAGTCTGACTGCATAGGATTTACCACTATATTGCTGTTAATTGATTAATATGAGTATTTTAAATTATCCGAGACGTATAGTATTTATTTTGCACCTATGACTCTAAGGATCTGATATGATAATTTATACTTAGAAAATTTTATTAGACAAATTATCAATTAATTATAGAAAAGAAAAAGTTGCGTTGTGAATTATTTTTGAAGTTCGGATCCTCTTTGAGCCAATTACAATCATCAAAGGTTACCTGCAGAGAGTTATGTAACATTAAATATATAATGGCTTATTTTAAAACCTAGATTGTAATATTAAAGAAAACATTTCCTAAAATAAAAGACTTAATATTAATTCAATAAATTAAGTAAACAAAAGGAAAACTGACTAAAATTAATTGAATATAAAATTGAGTTTATTTACAAGGTAATTATAAGCATATGATTAAAAACAAATATAAATGTTTTAAAAAAATAAAAATATTCAATCCTAGTTGAGAACTGTATTCTCAACATTTATTTTCTGAGAATTACAGTTTATCTTACTGAATTAACAAATTCGATTTTGAAAGGCAGAGTTCCATACCCTAGAAGTATTTATTTGATTAGCCTTTTTATGTTTAGATCGGGGTAGGATCTTCATACACACGTAAATTCGTATTATTAAAAGAATATAGCTTAATTAAATAAAATGGAACAATGGTGAAGGAAGATTGTTTGTTACCTTATATTACTAGATAACGTTGACAGCAGGAGGTAATGGCTGACGCGTTTTCGCTTTTTCTTAGCGCGTACATTTCCATCTATTGGCACACACACTCAAAATCTGTTTTTTTAGTTAGAGAGCAGTCAACCTTCTACTTTTCCATCTTTTTTGAATCTCTACTCTCAAGAAAAATCACATTCTTTTCGTGGAGCAAAAAAAAAAGGGATGGAACCATTTTTCCCTTTTCACATAAAATTAAGGCCTTATACGTTTTAACTTCTTGAAAATTTGCATGTTTCGGCCATACCTCTGATTTTAGAGAGATGACCATTGGCATGCGGGAGAAATTTGGTACTCCCCTTGAGTGTTTCATAGGTCCGTCGGTACAATAGCGATTCCTCTTGACGCCGTGCTGTGTCTGGGAGGTAAAGATGCTTTGACTTGTGAGGTCTTCGTGCCTATTTAAGCTCTCATAAATAAATGTGTCATATTATTGTTCTGACAATTTTCTCCATGACATTTTTATTAGGTGTAGTTAAATCATTCGTGGGAACGGAAAACCAAATATTTCCTTGACTGCCGTGGTTCACTTTGTTCCATAATTATCTATCTGTATGCGCTGATCCTAAAATGGATCATTAATTTGTATTGTTCACTGTTCACTGATTAAAATGATACCAAATACTCTGTTAATATGCAGAAAAAAAACCAAATACTTTTTTTTTTATAGTGTGTGCTAGTTTAGATCTAGATGGTGGTATTTCTCACCATCATTGATATAAATAGGTGGTGTTTAGTTTTTGGTGTAAATCGCTCAACAGAGGGCGATGCTATGCTACATATTTCATGATTTTTGCGATAGCTATATATCAAGAACTAATGCACAGAATTTCACTAAACTTCAGATTCGGCTAGACCTTGACAGAAATAGAAGTTAATTACGATTTGGTAAAAATAGCCCAATAGGTGGCACTGCTATGCTACATTTTGTACGATTTTTACGATAGCTATATCTTCAGAACTAACGCACATAATTTAATAAAACTTTAGATTCAGTTAGACTTTAATATAAATTGGTGCTGATTTGTTTTTGGTGTATGTGAAACATGTATGAGATAGAAGAAAATTTTGGGATTGGCACATCAGACTAGTTTTTTTATATTGTAATCAAATCTGTGAAATCTGACGTTATTTTAGCTTTTGATCCTATTTTGATTTTTTTTTGGTCTAATCTGTGATAACTGATACATTTTCTGAAATTTCAAATTCCTTGGGGGGGGGGGGGGGCGGTTGCCCCCCCCCAGCCCTCCCCCGAAATGGCGCCCCTGGAGGACAGATGACAAGCACAGGAACATAAATCAACATAAAAGATTATTCATATTTTTCAAGATTCATGACCGGTAACATTTACGGCCATTTTCATACTATTCTGTTTTCTACTATGACAAGCGACGTTTTTTTTCGCTGACATTCTGAGTTCTACTGCCGCGCGCTTTCGTTTCTCCAGAAGGGGGCGCTACTAAAGCAAGAAGAGGCATGCGCAATCCTCACAGTGAAAAAGAAAAGTGCAATAGTTTTTAAGCAATGATTTTACTGACAATTTAAATGGGGGAAAAAGGATTTGCCAAATGCAAGACATTGCGAAGGACAATATTGTCTGCTAATAAATGAATATAATAAATTTTAACAACTGGGCCACCTTTAATTTCTAATGAAAATCTTTGCCATACTTAATCTCAAATATCTGCAATTAAATAAGGCGAAAACTTCCATTTAAAAATAGTGCTGGTTAAAAATCATACCAGCATTATTACTAATGAGAATAAAACCAAAAACAGATTTTTTTTTTTTTAAGTTGATAGTAAAATAAAAATGTGAACAGCTGAAGTGCATAGATTTGTAGTAATCGAGAATGGATAAAAGCCAGAAGGTATCTTATAATTTCCATTTCTGATATTTATCATAAAAAGTTATTGTTACCCAATATGAAATCATACTGTCAATTTGAATACATTCACTTAGTTTTAATAAAATGACACAAAGTAAACATATACATAAATCCTACTCAGTGAAGGCATGATATATTTAACTGTATTGAAAAATTAAAAATATTGTTTGAATGTGTAAATACACTTTAGAAGACAAAACAAAAGTAATTTTACTTGAATTTTTAAACGAACCTTTTAAAGTCACAAATTTTGATACATCTTTTAAAGTCTAAATTTTATATATTAAAGCTTATGTCATTTTCTTTTATAACAATAAATAAAATTAATTAAAAAAAATATTTGTGTTCAGGTGAAGGACACTAACTAAAATAGTTTCTTTAAAGGTTTTACAGAATTAAAAGTAAAGTTAAATAAGTTTTATTAGCAATAATATTTAAAAATATTTATATGCTTTTAATATTTTGAATATATATATACTTTTAAAATATTAAAAGCACAATAAATTTGACTGAAAAAGTTTTTATTTTTCATTAATTTTTATCCTTCCCTATAGGAAGATAACAGACCCACATAACACAGATTCGTCCAATTTTGGTTTAAAGTACGTAATATGGACGTGTCCAATTTTCGTCCAAAAGTAGTCTGTACTTCATCTAAGTCTCATCGATTTACGTTCAAATGTCACCACCTTTTACGTAATAAGTACGTCTTTTAGACGAGAAAATGAACATAAAATGGACGTAACATGAACGTCCGTATTATGTCCATTTTATGTTCATTTTACGTTCATTTTCTAGTCTAAAAGACGTACTTATTACGTAAAAGGTGGTGACATTTGAACGTAAATCGATGAGATTTAGATGAAGTACAGACTACTTTTGGACGAAAATTGGACACGTCCATAAGTCCAAATTACGTACTTTAAACCAAAATTGGACGAATCTGTGTTATGTGGGAAATAGATCTGAATAATATAAGGAATCTTCATTTAATTTCAGTATCCTTTTGTGTTGTGTCCCAACGCCACCTATAGGTAGTATTGTAGGTAGTGTCATAAGCATAGAGTATTATGGGCTAGTGGGGTTCGAGTCCCACCAATAATTTCTAAAATGGACTCTTCCCCCCCTTTTAATGTATAAAAAGTGTTCTTTATTTTTAAATATTCTATTTTTTCCTAATTTTCTTTTGTTATAGGGATAAACGACAATAGGAAAACTTTTTCACTTTATGTTCTATTAAAAAAAAATAGAATAAAATGTTCAACGTTTGAACTTTTTATACAAGAAATGAAAATAGAAAAAAAATCCATATTAAAAAAAAAAGAGAGAGAGAGAAAGACGTTTTTTAAAGTCAACTTTCGTTGTGATTTAGTGATAAACGATTCGCGTGTATCAGCGATTATCATTTCATAAACGGGTCTGTATATTCGATTTTTTGCATTGTCTTAATGGTTTAATGAACTTGTGGTTATTTATCAGTATACGATCGCGACCTGCGTTATACACGGCCGGTGCATGACGTTTAAAACGTCACATGTAGTGGATCATTTTTACACGGTGATTGGTGTAAAGCGCAGGTCGCGATACGATTCTGTTTAATTTCTTTAAAAGGGAGGTTCTTTAAAGGGAAAAAGCAACATTAAATTAGTAATAGATCTTTTTTACACTCGCATACACATATTTGTGTAAAAAAAGAAGTTGAGCCCCACCAATAATTTTCAAAACTGTACGCCTATGGGTAGTGTCAGGGCAGCACTAGATACCGGGCTTGCTCATTCACTCTCATGACGTCACAAATAGTGGCTGGCCGCGACCAGCGATTGGTACAAAGCGACGCGCCCATCGTTTTGTGCCAACCGCTGTACGTCTTTCGTCACACTCAGCCACCATTTGTGACGTCACGATAATGAATGAGCAAGCCCGGTATCTTGTGTAGCCTTGGTAGTGTTGCTTGATGTCCATGGAAATCGTGATGATTTATAGTTCCATGGGGTGTCTAGAGAATGCGGTAACGTCTTTTTGCAGTGGACAGGGGGTGGTGCTAGGGTATCTGGCGGACGCTTAGACAGAAGTTTTTGTCCAAACTATGGCATTCTACATTCCAAAATTTGGCGATTATCGCTTGGACAAGTACAATTTGATGAGTGAGACAAGTGAAGAAGTATTAGCTTGGCGATAATAGCAGGTTTGCCAAGATGCTTGTGGATTCATTTTTGTCGCAGCGATCATTGCAGGAATCGGCATGGTGACGTAGGCCAATCATATAACAGACACGCTAAACGTAGACCAATCAAATCGCCCGTACCCGTAAAACTGTACATGTTTGTGTACAGTAGAAGCCGTAAGCAACGGACAGGTGTTTTTTGCTATCCAACAGAATTTAACCAACAGTGACGTCATCTGCCCTTGTCGCTGAATGTCGTACGTCAAATTTACAACATCTGCCGACATTTACAGACATAACTTAAAATTAGTTTTTAAAAGAAAGTATTCAAAAGAGTTTTTTGTATTACTGATAACATTATAGTACCAAAATAGGATCCTAAACAATAAAATTTAATAAGTTTGCCGTTTAAAAAAAAATGATTTTTTAATGCCTTATTTTTAATGTTTGTTTTACATTCACCGATGTCGTAAAAATGATATTACTATTACAACATTCAGGGATATCTATCGACATTCGTGAAACACTATATAATTTTTCGGACATTTCAAGATATCTGTCGACATTCAGGATATCTGACTAAGTTTGTAATCTTGGCCGAAGTGAACGGAAAGTTCTAAAGGACCGCCCATTTATAGTTTACGTCGAAGTGCATTTGATGGAGGCGCTGCCGGTCGTAAAATTTGCACCGAAAGAAAATGCCTAAATAAAACTTTTCTGTAGGAATATATAGTTATTTATACATTTAAAAAAAGCATTTGAAAAATTGTTAGTTTTATAAAAAATTAAACATTTTTTAATACTATTTTTACACTGTTTTTATACTATTTTTAATAATGTTTTTATGCGAAAAAAAATTAATTTATGTAATTCTTAAATGGATGCTTATTTATCATTTTTAAATGCTTTCCAATTTCTGGCTTTTATAAGAATTTTATTTTTTATTATTGAAAGAAAACAAGTTTAGTTTCAAAAGTAGGTCATTCATTTTTTAATTAGACTCCATTCATCTAAGTAATAATAATAATTATTGTACATAAAATAATAATAATAAGCTTTTAAGGCTAATTTATGTGCGTGTTAACTTGTATGTAGTGCATCAATTTTTGGAGAAAAATGTACACATATTTATGACTTAAAATTAATAGAAAATATATATTTAATTTCTTACAAAACAAAAGTCAAAGTATGGGGATGTTAAAGCCTTTTTTTATAGTTTTGTGCAAGGAGAACACATCATTTTTAAGACAGCAAGCTTTAAAATTTCCTATTTGCTATAATTTTCTAAGTTTTAAATTTCTTACCGGCTTTAAATTAATTTCTTACAAAATTTCTAACAAACTAAATAATAAAAAGAGATATTTAAATAAATCTTTGCTAAAAGAACGTAGAAAAAAAGGTCGATTATGATTGGAAAAGTATTAAAGAATTAAGTAATAGTTTTGTCTGTCATTTTTTCCTTACTAACAGAAAAATCTACTCCCACCACTTTTTGAATGTTTCATACTGATATAATTTAGTTGCTTCCTCCTGATCATACTCAAATAGTAAGGTTTACCTTATAGTCCTGTTTACATAGTGAAACTATTGAGCAGATTCCTTGTGCAAGGGTTTCTGTACACCAGATTTGGGGTTCGAAAAATAATTTCTTAGATATCTCAAAATGTTATTCAGCAACGAAAAAAAAGGCATTTAAATATCCAAAAATGTTATTCAGGAATGTTAGAAAAATATATCACTCAATGTCAAATGATGATATTTAGCAATGACATAATAATATATCACTTTTTGTCAAAAAATGATATTCAGAGACGTTGGGAAATATTGGCTAACATTGGCAGATGTCAAAAACTAATATTCATGAATATCATTTAAAGGGTGGTCATTTAACTACAGTTTGATATTGGCCAATATCTTTGTGCTACCTGGGTTTCCTTATATCCTGTATGTCGGCACTCTCATATACAGGCACCATTACTAAGGGCGCCTCAGGAAGAGGGCGCAGAGGAACGCCCGTTGTCTCCATGGGCCAGCACAGGCCTGATTGATATTTGTGGATACATTATGTAAATAAAATTTATTTTACTCAATGAGTGAAATTTGAAGTATTTAAATGGACTTTACCTACGAATGGCAACAATCACGCCTCTACGGGTATATAAAATGCCGAATTCCGGCATAGTTTAACTGCCATTTTTACCAACCTAGCACTAGTTAGTATGTTAGTGCACAAGGCATATTTCTACAGGGTGACAAGAAATAACGCAACGGTCTAATTTGACATAGTTAATGAAAACACAAAAACTTTTTCACAAACAAATACTTCATTTATTAACAACAATATATTAGACAAATAAAAAATCACTTTGCCTCATAGTTTCTTACTTTTGCTTTGATGTAGAGACGCAAACGTTTGGCGAAATTTTCAGCAATTGGCCGCAGTTCGGTCGAAGTGATTCGCGATTATCACGAATCAACGAACGATTCAAAGCTTCCAAACTTTTGTGAGGTTTGGCAGAAGCCCTTTCCTCCAAAATCGACCACAAACTGTAATTCAAGGGGTTAAGGTCCACGAGTATGGAGGCTATATTTGAGCCGCGATGAACTCTGGAAAATTGGCCCGACACCATTCCTATGTAGATTTCGCTCGATGAGAAGGCGTGGAATCTTGCTTAAATAGCCAAACCTCGTTTCCAAAATGTTTTTGAGACCAGGGGAGTATCATATCCTCAAGAACCTCTTTTCGGTACACGTCTTTACTGATTTTGACTCCAGAATCGATGAAAATGAGAGGAATGCCTGTTGCACAAATTCCTGCCCAAACCATGACAGATTTGGGATTTTGACGATGATGAACCATGGAAGACTTGCCTGGTGAAGTTGTTGACCAAATACGACTATTTTGGCGAGTGTACGGTTGTTCAACCGAGAATAGCTTTTCGTCAGAAAACAGGATCCGCTCCCAGTGTAGAGTTGCAGCTCACTTTAGCAGTATCTTGCATCTTTCGATCCGTATCCATTTGTTTTTATCGGTCAGAAGTTGCGCTTCTTTGAGCGTGTAAGGAGGAAGGCTCAGCTCCTCTTTGGCCATAAGTCGAACAGATTCACGAGCAATCCCTGTCTGCCTCGTTATTTTTTCTGATCGACACCTGATGATTTCGGGAAACGCGTTTCTTAATCAATGTCGGTTTCTGGAAGTGTTCAAGTTCTATTTCTGCCTTTTCCCTGTCGGTATCTTTCATGGCCAAGCTCCTTGAATCTCTTGATTGCTTTGGCACTTAAATCCATCGAGCAATCTCACACACACACGCTTTCCTTGACGATGAAGCTCCAAAATCGCGTTCCGTTTGTTTGCCATTCCGTTAAAAAAATTTAGAGTTAGAACGAAGATCAATAAGTGAAAAAAAAACTCTGATAACCGAGTAGTAACGAAATCATCAACCGTGACGTTACTTCTAGTCAGCGTTACGTTATTTCTGGTCACCCTGTACTAGTAAATGAGCCCTTAGTTTTAGTACTTTTTCTGATTTCCGGGTATATTCCCACCGAAAAAGACTGTTTATTGGACGATGGGGAAGCAGTATTAAAATATGCTTTACGCCTATTGGATATGTCTAAAATCGAGAAAATCACACAAAAATAGTTATCACAGCGCTCCAATCCGACGGAATATCCCCAAATTTAATTGGTACCTGCAGGCCATAGTCAAAAACATGTAATTATAATTTGGTTCAATTCTATGCATAACTTCATACACTTTTCGATGATACAAAGAGGACACGCACACGGACAGTCATATATTTTGTAAAACATGTTTTTTAGGATCTCTGACACCTAAAACATGTAATTCCGTGGAAAACCGGAAGTCTAAAAAAAATTCGGTTACAATACTTTCTTCTATTATAGATAAAAGAAAGTAAAAAATCGAAATTCTGAACCAGTTAGAGCGGTGTTACTCATAAAGAATGCATATTACTGAGTTTGTATAGAAAACATTAATACCAGTTCCTTCAAAGAATTAGTAATTAGGAAATGCGCTGCAAAATCTCATGGTTTAAACGAAATGGATTGCTAGCGTGTCGAAAAGATATTAAAACCGCATAAAATTTTCGTTTTGTTTTGAAATGTGTTGTTTACTTTGAAATTAATTCAAAACAAATAATAACGGAGTGGATAGCGGAAAGAGGAGTTCATTTATTTCCTGTACAAATACAGTTCAGAATGTAAAGTTTTGAAATAACCTTTCTATGTATTTGGGAAATAAATGCAACTCCGAATGCAGTATTTTAAAAAATTCGTTTAGTGTAGACTATTTCTTTAGAATACTTCCTTGAGTAATTTATTGAACTCTTTATTTAATACATGTTACTTATTTGTTTAAAGTGAGATAGTTGCTTATGGCTTTCTTTCGATATACCTTTTATGATAAAAGCACTCCGATTAGGGAAAGAAATCTTTTTATAGTTCTGTGGAGAAAAGCCTAATACTATTTTTGTAATACTTATATCAAATAAAAACTAGTCGTTGGGGGACATCGTAATACTTACTCATCATGGATATGCATAATATAAAATATGAAAATAAAGCATGTGTAAACTATTTATAAAATGCATTGCAATTCGAATAAAATCGTGGCTTGATGACGTCATAAACTTTAAATGCTCTATTACTGAGTTGCGTAAAAGAAACATCCTTATAACTGCAAAAATCATAATCATATTAACTAATAGTTTACTGCGTCGGATGAAGCGTCTCATTTCCAATTAAAATATATCTTTGAATTGAAATTTGAATGAAATACAGGGTCATGAAAAATCGAAGAGTGTGGAAAATAGGATTACAAATATCTCGGCAACTAATTACCCGATCAAATTCATTATTTATGCAAAATTTATGTTTTGTATTGTATTTTATATTCATGCCTTAAAAAAAACAATTTTGAAAATTTTTATATACTTTTTATCAGACCGAATATTTCTAGAGTCCGAAAAAAATAGTTCCGGATAATCGAGGTTACTGAAATTCAATAAGCTTCTTCTCATTATTACATACTAAGTACATACCAAATTTCAAGTCTGTATCTCAATTTGTTCGGGAGATAGAGCGTTTACAGACGCACACACTGACAGGTGGACGGCAATTTTTTTATTTTTTTAAATATGTTTTTTCGGAATCTCCAGTGTCTGAAACGTGTAAATCCGTGAATTTTTTTTTCGATTTTTAAAACGATTATAAGACTTACCCTATATCAGGATATATATGCAGATCAGGAATACGTATGATGGGCAAGTAATTAAACTCTTTCAACGTTTCCGTCAACGCAATACATTTATTATGTTTGTTTCGAAATTAATTCAAAACAAATTACGATGGATTTATGGCAGAAAAAGAGGCTTATTTATTTTCTGTACAGTATAATTTAAAATGCGAAGTTTTGAACTTACTTTTTATGAATTTGGGAACTTTTGACGATTTATTTTTTTTATAAATGCAACTCAGGATGCATCATTTTAAATATTCGTTTATAGATTATTTATTTAGAATTCTTTCTTGACTATTTTATCCAAATTTTTATTTAGAGTCTTTTGTTAATTCATTTGTAATAAATTGCCAACCATATTTTTAGGCTAAACGTGCAACCAATTAGATAAGTTTAATAATAACCTGACGTTTATTAAAATCTAATTCAAAGGATTTATGGTGATATTGATGTGTTCAATTTTACCAAACTTTAATTTCTTAGAGTCTGTCCGACACAAACATCCTTAACTTAATTTACTTTATGAATTACAGTTGTAACTCTAAATAATCAGTAAAATTAAGATTACTGTCTAAAAAGTCTAAAACAGATAAATATTGAATAGAAGCTGACCCGCCCGGCGTTGCACGGGCCCGTGTAATAAACTTAAATCTCTTTAAAAACGAAACTGTTGCCCGGGTCTCAGATGGTTTTGGCACCGTATACCGCACTTGCCCGTTTGCTCAGGAAAATCTTTTAGTTCCAACTTCCACCGCCAGGGGAGAATTATGTTTTTAAACATCCCTCCGAACGAACCTCCTCGCTGCATACGGCACCGTATAGTAGGTGCGATGTATGCCCGCAGCAAAACTGAGCGGGTTTGGAGAAGATCAGAACATTCTTAGTCGAGTTATTGAAATAAGGCACATTTAGAGAAAGAAACATTGAGGGAGGTGCCGGTGAGGGAGTGGATGTTCAAGTGCCCTTCAGCAAATGACTAATTAGGAGGATTGATCTTTAAAGATTGATTCGTTTGATTTAGCTCGGAACATAATTTCAAATTTCGTTTAGAATATTATTCGAAAATTCTGGTAACTCTTTTCTAGAAATACCTGTGTTGCTGCCTCAGCATGGTTTATAGTATAATAATTATTATCATCAGTCCCGATTTTATCTGTACAATCAGTTTCAGTTTATTTAGGTGAGCAGGAGGCGATTATCTCTTCATCTGTCAGTGCAGTGTAACCTCCGTCATTGTCAACTTTCAACCAATTGCTAACGTCACTGACATCAACGTCGGTGTAGCCATCAATTTTTTGAAACATGTCCACAAAATCTTAAATAATATCTTCACAAAATAGAATGTGAATGAGCGAATAAATGCTGTTTTGGAAATTCGAAACTCAAACGGACTTAGTCGGGTTATCCGGAAGTCCGAGTTAGCGAGGTTCCACTGTATTTTACATTTTTAAACTATATGCAACATTGAGATCAGGTAAAAAACAAGAAAATAAAATCGTGCGTCAAACACAGAATAGGAAAAACTTTTCAACGCTTCCAGAATACTGCAACGAAATTTTAGCTTTTAAAAAGGCGAAACCAGATTTCAGCAATTACTGTCTGTAGCCGAAAATGTACTCGAATTCTTTTGTGCATCTCTGTATATCATCTATAGATCTCCATATGTACTACATAGTGTGCTAAAAAGTAACTTAATTACAAGACGTATAAAACAGTGGAAAATTCACCTTCAGGAATTTTCACCAATAAGACGGAAATGTTCTCGAATAATTTTGAACAATCCCCTTATATTGGGTAGTTCGGAAAGTTCCTTCCGTTTAGAAAACCAATTCGTACCGGAAAATTTTGCCCGTCAATTATTAAACATTAGATATCGGAATTAATGTCTAATATAATTAAATGATAGAATTTACCTGTACGAACGAACTTTCTCAAACGGAAGGACCTTTCCGACAACCCAATATTTAGCTATAGATTTTTATACACTCCTCATATTAAACTAAAATTCAATTCAGCAGAAAAACCCGCACAACACAACTGAAAACTCACTTTCAAAAATTAAAATTCATGGACGGCAATGAATCCGGTTCTTTGTACAGTCGTGTGTATGAATTTATTTATATTCTATAAAAATCTTTTAGTATATTAAATATAGTTCAGCTGGAAAAAGCATAATTCAATTAACAAGTGGGTAAGTGAGATCGAGGATAGCACAAAGGGTTTCGTTTAATATTCCTTTCAAAACACTTCATCCTTTCTTTAATAAATCCAAATAAATTTCATTAAAAAAAAAAAAAAAAAAAGAAATGTTTTTTATAAAGTAAAAATTTACCGGTCTATTTTTCTCGTTTTTTCGAAAATCAGAACCAGTTCGATAGCGGGCGAAGCCCGCTATTATACTTTGTCATAATAATATCTGTCATGTGGACTAAATTCGATATTAAAAAAAGATCAATTTCAAAATTAAACATGTTGTATAGAGACATTCAAAATGTTAGACGTCAGATTAATTTTCTTTTTAATTCTCTAATGACGTCATATTAACCTGCTTTCTGCACTTACACACACTCATACTCTTTGTATTATTGAGAAATGTTTGAAAATTTCCATTTTATTACCAATATGACGTCATATTAATCTTTTTTTCAATTGGTGAAACTTTTTATTTCATTTTCATTTTTCACGTGGAAATCTTTCAATAGAAAATTAATTACTGTAGAAAGAATTTTATTGCGGATTTTTAATTGTTGGCAACTGGTATAACGAAAAATGTTTAAATTTAATAGGAAAAGGCTGTTAGATTTTTGGTTTCTTATCTCTCTATATTAAAATAATACGATTTTTTCAAAATTTATGATTTTGAGCTTCATAGTAGGTCTGTAAGTTATATAGTTTCTGAGAACCGGCTCTGTGACAGGCAAACAACGAAGCGGGACTAATAGGGTTTCGTGCGATGAACGAAACCCCAAAAAGCAACCTTGAGTAATTCACGCTCATACACAGTAATGCTTACGAATTATGTTGTGTATCCCTGATTAATGAAATATTATGATCTACAGGATGACTTTTAACCTACAACTTTCAACAGAAATAACTCTTGAGTCGTTGCAGATAGCACTACAAACATTTTTTTATTGAAAAGGAATTTAACGGATAAGGTTTTCAAAGTGAGAATCTTCAGAGGTGATACATAAGCGCAATTTAGTCACAAAGTTGTCACTAGCAAAATCGAGCATTTCTTTTTTGATGCTTGAAAATGAGTCAGTTATGGAACTTTTGAGGCTAATAAGGTCTGTCGGTTTTTTTTTGTAAACCGAATCTTTCATATGAATCCAAAGATAGAAATCGTATGGATTCATTTCTGCTGAATAAGGTAGCCAATTTTCTTAACAGATCTCTTACCAATGCTCTAGAAGGCTTAGGTTTCTGAATGTTGAAGACCACTTCCGTAGAAATAGTGTTGCATTTTCACCATGTAAATAACAATTTTTAACAATAAAAATACGATCTTTAGTTGAATATGACGCTTTGGGAGACATTTTTAAAATTACTTTAAACTGACACTAAACAAATTTCTTTTAGGTCCTCTCTCACTGCACGCATTCGTGCCACCATCTAGCGAGGCTCTGAGATGTTATTTCAGTTTAAAGTTGTAGGTTAATTAAAAGTCACCCTGTATATTTTATCCATTGATGAAGAAAACTTGATTTTTATTTCTATACATTATTTATCCCTGCATATGATCTATAGAATTTATGTATGCAAAATATTAGTTAAACATAAAAAAGTATACCCAATCTGAAAACGCACCTTCAATTTTTAGTGCTCTTAGACAGCAAAGTAACTGAAATATTTTGAGTGTCCATGTAAATGAACGATAACTCTTATGCACGTCATATTCTACAGTTAGCATATCGTAGTGCATCTCAATAATGTATATACAAATTTCACTACGTTTGAAATAGTGTAACATTATTAAAATAGCTGCAAACAATTTTTATGCGTAGACATTATGCAACCGAATGTTTTGAGTGACCCTGTAAATGAGTGATAAATGCTTTGTACGCCACATCCTACAGAAAGCATTTTTAGTGTACTTCATCAAAGCATATCAATTTCATTATGTTTGAAATAGTGTAACATAATTTTTCATCTATTTATATCTACTTATCTATTTATTTTCATTTTTCATCTAATTATTTATTTTCATCTTTCTCCTTTGACTATTATCTAATGAAATTATTTTGGGTCTCTCTGTAAACAAAGTATTAATGCTACACACTCTATTTTCAATACCGAATATGTCATTGTAAACGTTAAAAATGTACGTCAGTTACACGGCAATCCAAGTATATTTACGAGAGTTAGAGCACAGGCAGAAGACGGCAGATAGGCTGCAAACGGCAGACAGATGGCACAAACCATAAACAATTTTCAACCATGTTGGAAAGTGTTAAAAATTAAGTAATATTTTAAAAATTCTGTTAAGAATTTGACGTTTTTCATTGTTACATAATCTTTATTAATTTGTTTCATTAAATGTACATGTAGTTTGGGGGTATTTATTTATCAGTGGTATCAGGAGAATTATTCTGCAGTGTGCCACTGGATATTATTTTCATATTTTATTTGTATTACTATTTTCAAATAACATGTGCTATCTCTACAACACGTGCAAGAGAATTCTACCACGAATATTACTGTTTGGAAATAGCGGTACAGATAAAATGTAAAAATAAACGTCAGCGGCATCATTGGGAGTAGATAGATTTCGAAAACAGTGTAACAGATAATCTATGATGGCTTATCTGGAGAAAATAACAGGAAACATACACCAAACACTAAATAATGGATGAAAATAAAACTAGGCGTTATATTTTCATTTTTGTTTGCTTTAGCAAAATAAATAAATTAATGACATCAGAAAAAAATAACAGAATTTTTCTATTAAAAAAATAATGTAAAATAATTGAATGTTATGATATTCAAGGCATTCAATTCGAGCTACCTAACTGTCTGTTTCAGACCGTTAGAGAAACCTAATTTGGAACACCAGAAAACTTAATTTTGTTGACTACTGATGCATCTAGGATTGCTTCAGTATTTAATTTTAGTGCTATCACTGTAATAAGTTTGTGTTTCTTGAAGTTAACGCAAACAAGATTTGTGATTAGTTCTAATTTACTATATTAAGCCCATTTAGTTAACCCTTTAACGGGCGGTGTCCACAAAAAAAGGACTCCTAATTTTAATTCCAAAACTGACAAATGGCACCAAGAACATTTAATTAAAAATTTCCTTTTATTAAGTACCGGAAAATAAGCAAGTTTTTATTTTCTAATAAATTAGTTTGTCATTTCTGGTGTCAGGCCATTATTTCATCATTTTATAAACAGACTTACTCCGCGCCGGAAAGGGTTAACCCTTCTTTGCATGAGTTTTTCTTTTACAATTGTGTTTTTTTATACATATATTAAATATTAGACACCAGAAATTTTAAGATAAATTTTTAACTTTGTTCAGCAACATAATTCACGGGAAATTTACTGGATTAATATTTCTATATAAATATAGTGGTGGCGAAGAAGTTGATTTATTTATTAAAAGTTAAATAAACAGTGATGGAAATTTACATCACTATGCAATTAAGGGGTATATGTGCAATGGTATAATTAGATAATTAATTTTTCTAAATAATATTTTTTTTAATTCCTTTTTTTGAAATATGAATTCATTTTTACAAATACCCTGGCTATACGCAAGTTGTCCAACAAAATTTCTTTCGGCAAATTTGTTTTTTTTTTTTACAAAAATCCTGTAAAAAAATGGACTTTTTTCGGTTTTTTCAAAATAACTCCAAAATTGTGCATTTTGCGTGAAAGTCGGCAGTATATGAATTAAAGAAAATAAAATTTTCTACATTTTATGTACAGAAAGTTTTTTTCTATGATCAATGGTTTAGCCGTGAGAGTGCCGCAAAAATGTGTATTAAAAACAAAAAACTGTAAAAAACGGGAATTACGGCACTGTATGTCATGTAACATGGAAACAAACCCTTTAACGCAAATATTAACAATCAGTGATGCTAAAGATTATATTATTGACTATATTTTATGCCTTTAAGGTAGGGGAAAAGTGTGGATCCAGCACCAGTGGAAGTTGGGAGCAGTGGAGTATCTCCACCTCCTCTGAAGAGTCAAGGATCTCCTCCGGAGATCCCGTACTCTAAGAGAAGATAAAATTTTGAAAAAGGGAGTAAAATTAGGTACAGGAGGTAAAACTAACTGAAATCGTCAAAAAACGGTAATTTTTGGAAAATAGCAATAAACACTTAAAAAAAAAAACTCGATTGAACAGTTACATAAATATAATAATGAATCCTCTTAAGACACACAAACAATATTTTTAATTCAAAACTTAACATTTAAATATGTGTATGTGATTTGTGAAATTCCTCAATTTGTGAAAGTTATGTGTCATTTATTAAGTACAAATACAAGGATAGTTCTGTAGTTGTGTTCGATGGTTACCCTGAAGAAAGTTGCAGAGGTACTAAATGTATTGAGCGAGCAAGAAGATCACGCAAACAAACTACAGTAGATTTGATGTTCGACGAAACAATGGTGCCTACAGTACCACAAGAAAAATTTCTAAGCAATATAAAAAAACAAAGAGCGTTTGATTTTAATGTTCAAAAATAAATTTGCAGCAGCTGACATTCACGCAAAACAGGCACGAGAAGATGCGGATACACTGATTATCACCACAGCAAGAGACCTTGCGTCACAGCATAACTCTGTAGTTATCGTGGGTGAAGACGTTACATATTCATTAATTAATTTAAATGTATTTATATTTATTAATATTAAGAATGTTTTTGATTAATTGTATTTACATTAATGCCAATGGTGGACAATATCATATTAACTTCTAATATAATGTATACTTTCTTAAATGCTAATATAATACATGTATTAATTTTTATTAAATGTTCTACCCTATCCACTTATATCCATGGAACTAATCCTTCCTAGTTCCATGCTTATATCATGTGTATTTAATTTTTAAAAATATTTGCAGAAACATTATATGTAACTAATTAATTTCAATATTTAATTAATATTAATTTTAAAACATTAGCCTCTTAATTAAAATGATTTATTATTTTAATTTGATTTTAAATTAATTTATGTGATGTTGCATTTTTGGCAAAGCTATTTAATTGTGGCTATGTCATTTCTTGGTAAATATATTTTTCTGTAGCATTAATAAATAATTATTAATTTTACCATTTTACATCTCATTTATTAACATAGAATTTTTCATTAATACATCCATTTTTATTTTACTGTAATTGGATATTTTATTTATTATTTATTATTTAATTATATTTTTTATTATTTAACTAATTGTTATCATTCTTTAGATAGTATTTGGTTTAATTTCTAACTATTAATTTTCATCCACTGATTTTATTAAATCATAGCATATTCACTATTTCTCTCATAGTTGGCAGCACCATGGTTTGTGTTGCTGTACAATAATATTCCATGGTCAATCATCTTTTAAAACTTATTTATTTTGGCAACATGTAATGAATTTTTGCAATTCATTGCCTGTATTTAGTGATGCTCCTATATCTGATTACTGATTTGCCCCAATATCCTTTTAAATCCAATTGTATTTCGAACTTTATGATTAAATTTCACTGTTTTTTTCTCTTTATTATGGGTAAGGTTTCTTTCCTTTTTAATATTGTTTTTATTTTTTGAATTTTATGATTTTTTCACAGTTTTTTTTTTTTTGTTATGATGTGGTAGTCCCAAAATCATATTCTTTAGCAATTTTATGGCTAATATGATGATGAAACCACACATTTTATTTGTGGTATTTAGGCATTTGGGACTTGATAATTCTGTCTAAATTCCACAAATTTCATTCATTCAATTTTTAATTTAATTTCTTCTTCTTATAAATAAGTATATGATATCTATATTCAGAGTGTTGGGGAACACTATAGTTGTCAATTAATTATTACATACTAATTCATAATTTCATAGTTTTTGTTGGTGTTACGGTAATGTTTCATTAATGGTTATATATATATATATATATATATATATATATATATATAACCCTAAATAAAACATTACCATAACACCAATTTAAACAATGAAATAATGATTAAGTATGTAATAATTAGTTGTCAGTAAAAGATTCCCCAACACACTGAATATGGATACAAAGACATATTAAAAGAATAAGAAATTAAATTAAAAATTGAATAAATGGAATTAAATGAATGAAATGAAATGATATATATATATAATATACTGAAGATCGTCAAACTAAGTAAACGTTTACATGCAATGTTCAATCAAATTCAAGATGATGAAGTATAGAAACTGAATCCTTGAAATTGCCAGGAAAAACTAAATATGTGTAATAAAATTTTGCATTTAAGAGAAAAAAAAATGTCCAAATATTTTTCGAAAAAAAAAAGAGGACTTCTAAAGTTTTGTTTCATAACACAAAGGAAATATACTTGTTAAATACTTTAAAAAAAATAAGCTAATGCAACGTGTTTCAAAAGTCTTTCTTCATCAGTCACACACACACACACACAAAAAGAAAAAGCCGTTCTACGAACCAGTACAAGAGCAAAAGTAAGTTTTCTTTCCGTTCTTGTAGTATGAGAACGTAATACAAGTAGGATGTAAAGCACATCAATTGCATGGTATCACAGATCCTTGTCTGAAACTTTCTCGGATTGTTTTCACTGGCACCGGCAGATTTTTGCATAAATTAAGAAAAATTACCGACCGAATTTTTCAAAAATCACATAGTCAGATGCAGAATTTTTTTTTACATATGCTCAGAAATTTTCAAATTGATATCTCAATTAATTTTCTTAAAATTCGCTAATTAGTAAAATAATTTCGAATTCGTTCATTTCCGCTTCCAAATCCAATGCGCCTATTCGTTTCTTTAGTCATTTTGATTTAAAAGATGTTATTTTAGAAGCGATGGTTAATGAGAATCTAATTAATATGTTGGGTAATTATCAAAATATTAAAATTCTGAGACTCAGGTGCACATGGCCAGACCTTGGACTATCCACACCTAAATTTTCAGACTTCTTGGTGGGCTAGATTTCGCTAGCCATCGCAGACGAACTTACACACTCACACAGAGAGCGAAACTTTCTTTTATTAATATAGATAAATATGCATGCAATTGAAAAAATAATAATTGCGGATTGTACGATGTTAAATTATATCAAAAATGAGATTTAAAAAACGAATGACTTGCAGAGCTGACGTTGAGTCTCCTGATCTGCAGATTTACTAGTTTTATTTATGAAATTGGTCGTCATATGAAATTAGATAGCATTTAGCTTATCCGGGAAAAAAAAGTCTTGAGAGAATGGTTACAGAATATGTACCTTTTACTGGAGAAACCTACGTAAGTGGTAATACATTAGGTGAAGTGGCGCATATTAAGTGAACTTGTTACATAATTAACTTAAAGTATCGTTTAATAAAATGCTTTTCAATAAATGCATTAACCTTTTTACATTCTTCATTATAATTCAAAGATGCATTTAAATTCAATATTTAAATGTAAAATGGTGAATTTCTATAAATTTAATAGTTGTAAGAGTTTAAAGATCTAGATTTTTTTCTTTTACACTAATCCATCATAACTAATAGCAATATGAGGGTTTTTGAGAATATTTAATTGAAGAATAAATACCCAGGCAAATACCGGGTATATACCCAAAATGGGTATATAAGGTAAAGCCAGGAGAGATGGCGCGGTCGGAGAGATTGCGCGCATAGAGGTTCGGGAGGAAGGAGTAGAGTGAGCGCGCAGCGACTCAATGTAGTTGTACAACAGCAATAGTTGAGTGTCTACTTGAAAGTGCACGTTGATTGTTTTGACCGTGTATGATAAAGCATTGCTATTTTGCTTTGTTTTCCCAAAGTAAGTGCTTGAATTTTCATAGCTATTCATCAAAATTTCTATACAATGTCAGTTGTACAAAATATTTTAAACTTAAACGATTTCTCATAAGCTACTAATCTAGACTAACAAAGTGAACATCAACGGTTCGTTTTAGTAGCGGCTATGTTTAAATAAAAGGCCGCGCAATCTCTCCTACCGAAATTGGAGAGTTTGCGCATCTGCTTCTTAGGAGAGATGGCGCTTTGTTCCCATTAGTTTCCCTGCTGGGAGAGATTACGCAGCTTATTGGTAAATTTGCATAAAAATGAAAAATGAAAATGGATTAATTTTAAGTTAAACGTGTTATCAAGTAACTTAATGTTATTTTTTAATCTTATCTGGACTTGCTTTTTCTGATTCTTTAATATTTCCCCCTTTAATTAAAATTTTTTAATCTTTTTAAAAATTATTTCCTTTTTCTGACTCTTTAATCATTAGGTTGTAATATTCACTCCTAATACAATAATGTTTGTTCACAAAAACTTTACAACAATATCATTTAAGTGTAATTATTATTGTTAGCAATTTAATTGTAGTTATTATTAGTAACAATCTCTTCTACCCATGTGCGCAATCACACCAACCCTGTAAGGACAGATTGCGCAAAATAACTTTCTTGGTTTTATTACAACTGTTCTATTAAATTGCAACATAACAACAAAATAGCAATGGAAATGCATCAAAAACAAATGAAATAAAAATTATTCATGGATAGTTTAGCAAAAAAATAATATTTAGATTTTTTATTGTTATCCTTTTGAATTTTGCGCAGACTCTCCTAGCTTTACCTTACCCTAGGTATTTACCCTTAAAAATAAATACTGGGTATTTTACATCGCTGATTATGGTATCTTCTACATGCCCCATGCATGCATTATACTGCATATAAAACCTTTTGATGGTGCTCTCTTCAACTCTGGCCTCGGTACAACCCCTTTGACTTTCCTCCTTTTTAAAACGGCCATGGTTATTGAATCCTGACCTTCAGTTTGAAGTTCCTCACATTTAAAGCTAGTATTCTAACCAGGATACTGAGTTGGTTTCTTTAAAATCTATAAGTTTAGTCTTGGGCTCAGTTCCGAAAGATTTGATGTGCTCATATACATTTTGAGTAGACTCGGATATAATGGGAATACGAGCAAGATTGTCGTAAAAATCTTCCAATTAAGGTGCTCTAGAACAGGTGACGAGAGAGAGGGAAAGAAAAGAGAGAGAGAGAGAGAGAGGGGGAGAAGAAAAGAGAGAGTTGAGAGATGAGAGAGAGATGTGAGAGATAGATGAGAGGGATGAGAGATGAGAGATGAGAGAGAGATGAGAGAGAGAGAGGTGAGAGAGAGACAGAGAATCCTTGAAAGTATTTCACCCAACGTGTTCTTCAATACATGTCCCATGTATTATTATTGTCTTATCATAACTCAAACATCTAACAATTTTCAAAATTAGTTAATACAAAACATTCGTCTAATTTTTCGTCTTCTTTCTTCATTCACGAAACTTTTTTATCCAAAAGCTATTGAATGGCTTTAATTTTTCTTCTAGCTGAAAAAATTTCCTTCACTTGCATTGTATTGCATGTTGAAAAAATGACTACAAAGAGAGGAATTTTTTCGATTATAATATTATTTTACTCCTAGATTTTACTCCAATTACTTATTTAAAATGTAACGAACTTAGGGGCAGGAACTTTTGATTAAGCTTCAATATTTAGGCTTAAAAAGCATGATTTTCACAATTTCTTTTTGAATAACCGGTGAATAATTCACGATCTTAGAGCTCAATGGAAACCTCAAATAAGCGCACGCACACGCACGCACACACACACACAAACACAAACACAAACACATGCATACACATATAAAGTTAGGTAGATGGATGGATAGATTGATAGATAGAGAGGGAGAACTTGTGAAACTTTCTGCTTAAGAGGTTCTTCAATATATGTCCAGCTTGTTGTCTTACCATATCTCAACCAACAAACAATTTTCAAAGTTAGTTCATATAAAACATTCTTCTAGTCGGGTCATCAAACATTTCTCAATAGCTATGGAATGTGTGCATTTCCCCTCCTCCCCCCTACATGTTGAAAAAGAAAACTCCATCAATTATGTAGTATCGTATAATTTCAAAAAATGACAATACAGAGAGGACATTTTCCTACTTCAAAATTATTTTATTCTCATATTTTATTCCAGTCATTTACTTCAAATGTAACGACCTTCGGAGCAGAAATTTCACATTAAGCTTTAAAAATGTTAAGTCTTAAAAAGTGTCATTTCCACAATTTTCTTCTTCAACAATCGGTGAACAATTCACGCTCTTAGAGATATGCTCTGTTGGAAACATTAAATAAACGAAGAAAGTGAGAGAAATAGCGGAAAAAAATGAGAGAAAAAGAAAAGAGAAAAAGAGAGAAAAGAAAAGTGGCATATGTTTGTTCCGAGCATGCGTCCGAAGGAGCAACTCCAGATCGATGAGAAGATGGAATCGGGGGGGAAGGGAAAATGCAAAATGGAGGACCGCGGTCGTACCTGTTCCCCCGACAGACGATCGAAAAGATCTTCCTTGTCATCAAATCGTTTTCCAGATCCCGACAGCTTATCCTTGAAGACGAATCAAAGCCCAAAAGGTAAATATCCCACCTCCATATTATTTCTCTGATGCACTGGGAGCAGACGATAACGCTGCCTCCTAGCCATGTGTTCCGGTATCCATGTTATAAGCAGAGACTGCTCTAGTACGAGTAAAGTCAGCGTGTGTGTGCGTGCGTTAGCGCTCCTTATGACTTTGTAAACATAGAAAATCGGATCGCCGCAATAGCGATAGAGATTTGGCAACGTGTGATTCACATGGCAGGTTGGAAATCGATTAATCTGAATCGTTTATTTGTCTAGTTGTGCAATTTTTTTTTTCGGTGTAAAGTCAGCATGTGTGTATGTGCGTTAACTTTTCTCATGACTTTGTAAACATAGAAAATCGGATGGTCGCAATACCGATAGAGATTTGGCAACGTGTGATTCACATGGCAGGTTGAGAATCGATTAATCTGAATCGTTTATTTGTCTAGTTGTGCAAGTTTTTTTTCCTCCCCTAACACAAACACAAGTTTCAAATCCGTTTTCGTTAATGATGCAGAAATGGAAACATTTTTCGTGCATGATTTGTGTACATTTGCAGAGGTCAAACTAATTTTTAATGACATTAGATGAAATATTACGTCATACTAGGAACGAAGAAAAACATCCTCGGCTACATATTGAAACAATACTATTGAATAAAAGTTATATCAGTGTTTATCTGTTAAATAACGACTAGTTATCAACGGTCATTTATTAAAAAGAAATCGTTGAAAATAATATAAAAATCTTAAACTAAAAACACAAAAAGGGTATTGTTTATATATAATCAATCAAATGAAACAAAATCTGTGTAAAGTAGCTATAAAAGTTCAATATCTTGATTCAATTATTATGTATAATTAAAATATACTTGAAATTCTAATAATTGATATATTTTACTGAAGCACTTAATGAACAATAATATTTTGAGCACACACTGAAAAATAATAAGTTTTGTACATTGTTTTAATTGTGTATCATTATAACATACTTTAAATTCTAATAAATGAAATATTTTACTGACGCACTTACTGAGCGCTAATTTTGAGCACTTACAAAAGAATAATATTTTGAGCACTTACTAATTAATAATATTCCCAGTACTTATTAAGGAATAATATTTTCAGCACTTACTAAGCAATATTATTTTAAGTTCTTACTATGCAATAATATTTCGAGCACTTACTAAGCAATAATATTTTGAGCTCTTATTAATCAATAATATTCCCAGTACTTATTAAGAAATAATATTTTCATCACTTACTAAGCAATAATATTTTAAGCACTTACAAAAGAAGAATATTTTGAGCACTTACTAATCAATAATATTCCCAGTACTTAATAAGGAATAATACTTTCAGCACTTACTAAGCAATAATATTTTGAGTTCTTACTATGCAGTAATATTTCGAGCACTTACTAAGCAATAATATTTTGAGCTCGTACTAAGAAATATTATTTTGAGCTCTTACTGAGCAATAATATTTTTAGCACTTCCTAAACAATAATATTTTGAGCACTTCCTAAACAATAATATTTTGAGCACTTACTAATAATAAGATCTATATCTTTATTCAATTATTATATAACGTTAAAACATAACTTTAATTCTCATAAATGAGCTATTTTATCGAAGAACTTAGTGAATAGTAAAGTTTTGATTATTTACTAAACAATAATTCTGCATAGTTGATATGAGTTGTGGGTAAATTGTTCAATATTTATAGAAAATGCGTATAGTTCTAAAAGTTTTGTATTTGGACTCACTTCTTATGTATTATGAAAGCAAACTTAAAATATTTTAATAAATGACGAATTTAAAGCATACAATAACCGAGCGATAATACTTCCAACATATTTCAATGAATTGTTTATGAATTGTTCAATAATTATAAAATTGCATGTAGACTGTAAAATTTTTGTATTTGATTCATTTTTTATATATATTATTAAATCATACTTTCAATTCTACATTAAAGTATTTACTAAGTAAAAAATAACTTACTTTAAAATAAATTGTGGATAAATTGTTTAAAAATTATGAAAATTGTGCATAGATTAAAAAAAAACTGAAATTTGATTTCTTTAAATATCATTAGATTATGAAAACATACTTGAAATTTCATGAATAAGATATTTAAAATATGTAAACAATGATGATATATGTTTTTAAACCGAATTGTGGATAAATTGTTGAACAATTAAAAAAATGCTTATAGGCTTTAAAATTTTTGTATTTGATTCATTTTTTATATATATTATTAAATCATACTTTAAATTCTAATAAAGGATACATTAAAATATTTACTAAGTAAAAAATAACTTACTTTTTAACATATAGTAATATGTGTGAACTACATAATTTCATAAAACTACATAATTAAGTTAAAACACAACATTTTAAACATATTACATAATTAACATGCAATTGATAGTAACATGTAATAATCATTATTAATGCACTGGATTACCAGGCATTGTGTCGATAAATGATTGAATAGTTTCACCACAGAAGTAAATACTATTGAATGTTTCCATAAAAATGTATACAGATTTTTAAAGGTTATATTAGTAAAATAATCCTTTAGAATTTGATGAAGCTCAATATTATTCATCATTGTACCAGTTAAAGGTTTACATTTAACTGGTACATTATATAAAATGGGCAATTATTTGGTAAAGGAATTATGGTTCAGAGCAAATTTGTAAAATTTTATTGGAATTACATAAAGTTAATTATGTTTTACAGGCTTTGTTTTCTGCAAACACCATTAGTGCACACTTGAAAATCAAAATAAACACTTACAACAATTAAAAAATGCATAAAAATATTATTTAGAAATTTTTAAATCTTGGTAACGGAATTACAAAAAATGGATTTCATGTAGGGTAACTCTAAAATAGATGGCCATAGTTTTTAAAGATTGAAATAACAATTCTTATAATGCAAATACAAGAAATATTTATGCATATTTAAAATCCTTATACATATACTCATCACATTTTGGGCAAAAAATAATTAAATATTGAGAAAAAAAAGTGGGAAACAAAATTGAAATTAAAATGGCAGATGGCCATCTCTCCTTCAAGCCGAGGACCAACCAATACAAGAAAGGAATAGTGAAGTTCAAATAGCAAAAAATAGCACATTTCTTATAGTTAATCATGAAGAATATATAGCAATCGGTATAATGCCTTAAAAGTCCGTATAGTAAAACAAAATGTAAGGTACGTACTGCAAAACATTCAGATACTTAACTCAACAAAAATATTCAACCACTAAATTAAATAAACATTAAAATGCCACTTACTTTTTATAATCGAAAAACACAGCTGCACGTCGCAATGAATGAACTCATTTAACAATTTCCTACGAATAAAGTTTATGCTGCGATCTGTAATCAAGTTTTGGAAATATTTAGACTGGTCATCTCTCCTCTATGGAGATATATCCTAGAGTTACTCTAATTCTGTTACCGAGCATTAAAAATTTTCCAAAATATTCCTTGTATATATTTTAATTGTTGTAAGTGTTTATTTTGATTTCTCAGTGTGTACTAACTGTGCTTGCAAAAAACAAAACTTGAAAAAAAAAATAATTAACTTTATGATGTAATTCCAATAAAATTTTACAAATTTGCTCTGAATCACAATTCCGTTACCAAATAATTGCCCAAATCTGTACTAATATTATAAAGAAGTAACATTTGTTTGTGTGTTTGATTGTAGAGGTGTAATCTCTGGAACTACCGAGCCGATTTCAAAAATAATGTTGTCAAAAGTCTGGTGACCATCTCTGTTCCATATAGTTATATTTTATGTCGGTGCAACACCCCCCCCCCTCCCAAGAGGAGGCAAGAGCAAAATGCGTTCTAAAATTACGATTTCTGTAACATTGTTGGGGCTAAAAACTTGAAATTTGGCATGGTGGTTACTTTTAAGATGTAAATACTCGCTATGAACGGTTTCTGAAAAGTTCGAAATTTAAAAAGGGGAAATGAATGGTAAAAGTTCTAAAAACGTTCTAAATTACTATTTATTTGGAATTGTTAGGGCTAGAAGCTTGAAATGTATAATAAAATTAGATTTACTGTTCTGCAAAACAATCAAAAGACCTCATGCAATTTAAATGCAACACAACAGGTTACCACACAACTAGCAATATATAAAATATAATATTTCATATTATGGTATTGTATAAAATATAATATTTTATATTATATTATTATAGAAAATATAATATTTTATATTATCTTAATATTTATCATAATATTTTACATTTAATTAAATATTTTCTTAAAATATTTACACAGATGGTATTTATTCAAGATCTTAAGAAAATAAATAAGATACTTTATTGGAGCGCACTTACTGCACAATAAGTTCTGTATTTTGATTCAGTTAATATGTATCATTAAAACGCAGTTGAAATTCCAGTAAATGAGATATTGTACTGAAGTTCTCACTGAATAATAATATTTGAGTATTGATCAAAAAATAGTACTACGTAACTTTAAAATGTGTTGATGATGCATTGAGTTTCAAACTGCAGAGTTTGAAACTTAATATTATTGATCATTTCATTATACTAATTAAAGTTAACAAAATAAAATATTACGTAGAAAAATTAAAGAATTTGTTGTTTATAAATGTCATATTTAGAATTCTTTGATGTTATATTATTAAAATTAATCTTTCAAGTTATGTATTGTTATTTGATACAAGCTTTCTAAAATTAATATTTAATTTTTAATCATCATTTAAAACCTTAAAAAGTCTAACTATTTAAGTATTTGCTGTTTTACCAGTTATTTTTAACTAATTGATTGTCAAGGAGTAACTATTTTAAAAGAAAAGTTAAACTAATATAAACTGCTGCTTTTTTAAAACAATACATTTCTTATATATTTTGAAAACATACTAAAAATTTTAATAAATACGATATTTAAAACATTTAATATTTAATTTTTAATCATCATTTAAAACTTTAAAATGTCTAACTATTTAAGTATTTGCTCTTTTGCCATTTTAACTAACCGATTCTCAAGGAGTAACTATTTTAAAAGAAAAGTTAAAATAATGTAAACTGCTGCTTTTTTAAATACATTTCTTATGTATTTTGAGAACATACTTAAAATTTTAATAAATACGATATTTAAAACATGTAATATTTAAACGATAATACTACACACTTTTAAAGTAAATTGTGGAAAATATTTTCATTCATTATGAAAATTGCGCACAGGCTCTAAAATTTTTGCATTTTAATTCATTTGTATAGCATTGAAACACATCTAAAAGTCTAGTAAATGCAACATTAAACACATATAATAACTGGCTGATAATATTACATAACTTTTATTATAAATTACTGATATATTATTCAATGGTTTAGCGTACAGAGAAATACAATTGAATGTTCCCACGAAAATGAAAAAGTGATGTGTGAGATGCTTAAAGGTCGTAATGATATATGATATTTCTAAAGGTCAGACTACTCGATTAAACTATAGAATATTATTTATTCATATTTATACCGACTCAATATTATTTATTCATATTTATACAAACTCAATGTTATTTATTAATATTTAAACCGACTCAGTGTTATTTATTCATACCTTATACAACTTAAAGTAAAGACTAATGCCATATTTCAAATCCACTGATGTCATGTTTTAAAAATAGATCTTGTAATTTATTTGTCTTATTTCATAATATAAAATGCATATATATATATATATATATATATATATATATATATATATACATATATATATATAAATTATATTTTCTGACTTAATTTTAAACGTAAAGGCACAAAATTGGCAGGTCTAGCTACTGAAGACATTTGGAATCGAATGGTGTTTTTTATTTTTTTTTTAATAAATAAATTATTTATTGGCTATACGAGATTTTTTTTTGAGACCGGCGACCAGGCCCCTACCTTCCAGGTTTCCCTAGCTTAAACGGGTTTAATGCCTGGCACCGGGGCGCGTAGCGCCACTGAAGAGATGCCGCTCAGCGGCTGGCCATTTCTGGCAGGACGGCTATGTGGAGGTCTTAGTTTTGTTCCCATTTTTGATCACTGATTTTTGATCACTTGACATTTTTGATCCACATCTGATTCTTTTGTATGGACCTGGGCTTGGCATCACACCCATACGTCATGCCATCGCTATGCAAGTTGGTCTCGTAATTTAGAACCTTGATCCGGTGACGAGACCTTCACCTGACTAGGCACCTCCAGAGGTATAATTCACAAGTAACTTAGAGGACTTTGCTCCCACGACAGATTTTACATGCACCGGGCGCCATTGGTGTACATGATGAGAAAAAAAAAGAAAAACCTGTAAGGGAAGGGGGTTAATACCTGTTTATTTAACTTTACATAAAAAATATATTAAAAATTGATTACTTTTACCTGTGTTGGATTTTTTCCCCTTTCCTTTTCTCTTTTTCCGACTGTACTTACGGTTACCTGTTGTTTTTCTTTTGTTGCTTGATTTTTGTTGCATTTTGCTTCGTGTTTAGGTTTCTCTCATTGCTTTTTGGTTTCTCATTTGTTGCAGTTGTTTCTGGTTTCTCATTTGTTGCATTTATTTTGGTTTCTCATTTGTTACAGGTTTCTCATTGTGGTTTGGGTTTCTCATTTTCCGCTGTTGATTTTATACTCTGTTGCATCACTGGTAACCGTTGAATTTGTTTTCATGAATGCGCTCTAATGGCGATTAGTCCATAGATACCTTATGGCTGTTATCATGAAATCGATGAAGCTATTTGAAGACGTGGTGCGCCGTGGGGTGGGGCATGTTCCTTGGCCATTAGTCCGCTAATTAGCATTAACTTTCACCCTCTTAGACGCTGAAAGATCGATTTTTTTGTCGCAGGAAATAGGTTATACGTGATTCTTGTGACGTGACGACGGGTTTTCCTCCTTTCCCGTATTGTTGCGTCCAGAAATTCGGTTCAAAACGCCAACTTAACAATATTTTCTGAAAGATCTTCTGCCTTTACCGAAAAATGGAAAACGCCATTCAATTACATAGCTTCTGAATAAAAATACCTGCCAAATTCATGCGTTTCCGAGCAAAAATGAATTCAGAAATGTGTCAGAAATTAGCTTCTTTGGATTGGAACATTTTCTGTTTCATTACTTACTTTTAATATTTCAAATAACAATTACTAACTGTTCAACCATTTAATAATTCGTATTTTTTATATTTATCCATTTACTATTTCGTATTTATCTATTACTGTTCATCTTTTATTTTTTAACTCTTTTAATTAATTTTTAAGCTAAATTAAAACCACTAACAAAACGAATTAAAAAAAAATACTATTTTGTACATGATATTTTGTATAAAATACCATATTAAGCATGTATTGAATTGAAACTCAAAAGATTTACTGTTGATCTATTAGTGCCAAACACCAGAACAAAAAACAAAAAACAAAAAAATAAAATAAATAAAAAATAAATAAATAAATAAATAAATAAAAATAAAGTAAATAACCAATATTATTACTAGATATACAAAAAATCTTGCATATTTAGAAATAACGAAAACTTTTTACAAAAATATGTAAATTAGCCATTTTTAATTCATTATATTTTCATTCATAATATTTACATTTTTAATATTTCTCAGTTACATTAAAAATTATACATTTTTAGTTTTAAAAAAGTGAACTTAAAAAGTTTCCAAAAAATATACTGAAAAATGTCAAATAATTGTGCTTTTAAATGTAAAATAATAAAGTTGAATATCTAAAAATGTCAAGATTTTATTAAGATTTATAAGATTTTAATTATAAAATTTATGTTATTAATTTTTAATATAATGGTTTACATTTATGTATTATATTGTACACAAAGTAAAAAAAATAATTTTAATAATATATAGAATTTAATTAATAATTTTTTCTCTACAAATTATACTGAAAAAATTTTAAACAATTTTGTTTTTAAGGGAATTCAACACCTTTCATTTGGTAAGAATACACAAAAATATCTATTTTTGATTTTTGTTTTGTTTAAAATACATAGACATCAATAACAATTTTTTGTCGAAGTTTTGTAAAGATCCAAATAATGGTAAATTTGTGAAAAAAGTTTTTAATTACATCCATGGCCATTTCAATGTCATAATCTTTAAATTCTCTCGACAAATTTATGAAAAGGCTTTTGTCTACATCCATGTCTGTTTAAATGAGTTATAATCTTTAAATTTTCTCGATAAATTTATGAAAAGGCTTTTGTCTACAACCATGTCTGTTTAAATAAGTAATAATCTTTAATTTTTCTGGATAAATTTATGAAAAGGCTTTTGTCTACATCCATGTCTGTTTAAATGAGTCATAATCTTTAAATTTTCTCGACAAATTTATGAAAAGGCTTTTGTCTACATCCATGTCTGTTTAAATGAGTCATAATCTTTAAATTCTCTCGATAAATTTATGAAAAGGCTTTTGTCTACATCCATGTCTGTTTAAATGAGTAATAATCATTAAATTTTCTCGATAAATTTATGAAAAGGCTTTTGTCTACATCCATGTCTGTTTAAATGAGTAATAATCTTTAAATTCTCTCGACAAATTTATGAAAAGGCTTTTGTGTACATCCATGTCTGTTTAAATGAGTTATAATCTTTAAATTCTCTCAACAAATTTATGAAAAATGCTTTTGACTACATCCATGTCCATTTAAATGAGTCATAATCTTTAAATTCTCTCTTTTCAGTTTGTGCTTTTTAAGCATTCAAATATTTAAAACCTCTCTCAATTAATTAAACTTATCTCATCTGACTTGATTTTATTAATGGAAGTTTTGTAAAATTAAGGATCGAATTTTCAATAATATAAAATTCGATAATAATAGAAAATTGTGGACAAAATAAGGAAAAAAAAATTCAGTATTAAGTTGTATGCGTATAATTATATTTTTTAATTTAGTTAGTGAATACTTTTAAAAGTATCCATGAGGAAATTTTGATTGTGCTTGTTAATATTATGCAATATAAAAAATAATTCTATTCAAAGTGGACTAGCCTGACTTTCAAAATTCACTCATCTGAAATATCGTTGGCCAAAGAAACTGCGAGTAACAAATGTACTGAGTGGATATAATAAAAGTATCTCTATTTGGAGCTGTCTGTAGCTTGAACGAATAACCCGAATGAAACCAAAATCAGTACACTTATTATTTGAGAGAGGGAAGAAGAATGGAATAATAATAAAAATAGTTTCAATAATCGCTGACAGATGACGCTACGGTTGCCTGTCAGTGCAAACGTCGTTGTAACCATCAGCAAAATCAAGAAACTCAATGACTTAAAAGATCGCGAATCACAACATGTGCGAAATATCAATCCCGTTACATTACGCAGTTGAACATGTCCGAAATATCAATCCCGTTACATTACGCAGTTGAACATGTCGTGTACTGCCTGGATTGTGTCCTCCAGTATTTTGGGCATGTGGAACCTGAACTTGATCGGCAGCACCATGCGCAAGCGTAACCACATTCACTGTGACATTTTCCAATAAATTCAGTATGCCATTCGGTTTCACGCCTTAATTCTTTGTTCTTGTTTTACACATTATATTCCGCACTCAAAAGCGCCATCTGTCGATGATTATTTCAATTATTTTTTTTATTGTACCATTCTTCTTCCCCTTTCTCGAACAGTACGTGTACCGATCTTGGTTTCATAGGGTTATTCCTCCGAGCTCCAAATATTGGTACTTATATTATATCCACCCAGTATTTTTATATTAAAAGATATTTATTAGGAATTGATGATAAATACAAGTTTTATGTTAATTTGTAATAAAATATAGCTTTAACTATTTTTTTCACAAGTTTATATATCACTAATTAATTATTCAAAATTGATGAAAATTTATAGTTAAGCGCGTTTAAGAAAGCTGAAATTAAAAAACTAGTAAAATTCTGGTGTTGCAATTGATTTTCAACAGTTAGGCATTGTTTTAATAATGTAGATGACCCTCATGACAAAAAATAAAATAAACTACACACAGTTAAACTGAACTTTCTGCGAAGTAAAAATATTTTCATAATTTTCTTTTGAATTAATTAAACCTAAAATTTTGGCCGGTGTTGTTTTTTTCTGCCTGATAATTTTAAAGTACACATTTAATATAATTTAATTTGTTTTAAATATTTTGCGACAAAACAAATGTGTTTTTAAATAGTTTGTGAAAAAAATGTGTTTTTAAGTATTTTGTGGGGAAAAAAAATGTTTTTAAATATTTTGTAATTTTTTTAAAATGAAATTAAAAGTAAAAGATAATGCATATAATAATTAAAAGTAAGTTTTATGAACTTTTTAAAAATTTCTTTATAATATTATTTTTAATTCTAAAAGAATATTTTTTAAATTTTCAAAATAAATTGCAAAGTGGGATGCATGTAAGAGATTGGAAAAGTAGATTTTATCTGAAAAGTTAAAGTAATTTAGAGTTATTAGAAGAATACGGAGTTAAACGGATATTTTTTTCAGTTTTTTATGTTAAAAAAAATCAGAAAATTATACCAATAAAGACGTTTAAAAACCTTCTCTGCTATTAAAAAAAAAAAAAAAAAAAAAAAAAAAAAAAAAATCAAAACTAACAATTATTATTCTTTTAATTCTAATAAAAAAATCTTTATGAAACTTTGTTTTTCTATCATGCTCTCGATTAAAGTTTTTATATTTTTTACAAACAAAGAAAGTTGTAATTAATTAAAATCATCTTTAATTGTAGAAAATGAATATAATTGCTATATTATTTCAAGAATATCCTATCATATATTTTTAAAAATGTATTATTTATCTGAAAAAAGGGGAAAAAAACTATATTCAAATTAAATAAACATATCCTTAAAATCAAAATATTATACGTGTTGATTATAGAAAAAACTTTGCGGATATGTCATTTGAGATGTGGTTATTTTATAACATGGATCGAGAAAGATGTAAAGAACAACAATAGACGTCTCACAATTACGGTTACAGTGATAAAATTTCGAAATTTTCAAATGCCAACACCCATTTTTTTCATTGCAAAATGATCTTCACACTGAAGAAATACGATGATACATCGCATGTGGCAGACTATAGGCGTTTTTCATGCCAGACTTAGGGCTACTATAATACAGGCCAACTAGTCAAGCATTTTGTTTCCCACTTAGACCAATCAGCGATTGTTGTCCATGAGGCTAGAAGTGTCGTGGCCAATCGTTTTTCTCTTACGGGCAATAAAATGGCGGAGTTGTCAGCCCGAATTGTAGGAGCCTTAGCCAGACTCACTTAGCGGATTTGACGTGTATACCTAGAATTTTAAATACCCCAAGGGACAAAAAAACGTTGTGTATTCGTTTGACCCTGCTGACCACGGAAACGCGAAATAGCGGTCGATGACAATGTCACCAATTTGTTTTTGCAGTATATGTGGAGCACGAAATGGACTTCTTGACGTTTGTTTCATGTCGCAATTTCTACAGCTAAAATTAGTTTTTTTTAATGCTGTTTATGGTTTTCTACAGGGGCGATCCTTTTGCGATGAAAAAAAATTGCGTAATTCAAATGCTTCATCAGTCATTTGAAAATTTCGTAACTGTAAACGTAACTGTGAGATCTCCACTGTTGTTCTTTATCCTATGAGTAGCTTCTTTTTGCTGCTGTCTGACTATCGTGACGATAAAAATGCATTTACAGGTAAAGTAACAAATTCGAATGGAGATAAAATTATTTTCCTCCCAGAGGCTCAGCGGGTACAAAGGGCAAGTAAGTGCAAGTAGGAGAAAGAAAAGTATGTGTGTGTGTATGGGGGGGGGGGGGAGTGAATGTCTGGATTTTAAAATTGTATCTACATTCTTCCTAATCTTATTTGAAAAAAAAGTAAAGTTTGCTTTTTCCAGGTATTTTAAAAGGGTTATTTAAAAAATATGTATACAAATAAATAAATAAAAATAAATTATGATGAATAGTAAAACTGTTTTACTTATTATTTTTTCCTAATCTTTTTTGAAAAAAAGTAATGTTTGCTTTTTCCAGGTATTTTAAAATTTAAACAATATATATATATATATATATATACAAGATTAATTTAATTCTGGTTAAATTTAATTCATATAATAGGATTTTGTACGATGTTAATGTAAAACTACAATGATATTATTATTTTTTACTATTTATATATATTATTAAATCTAATATAATAAATATGTAAATCAAACTTAATTTAAAATAATTATTATTCCAATAGAGGGCAGCAGATTACTTGACAAATAAATGTTAATAATATTTTTAATTTACCTATAGAGGGCGCTTATCGCTTGTGTATTTACATTTTACTTTTAAAGATTAAAATTAAATGGAAAATTTGTATATTCACAAATATAAATTTGTTTTTGAGTGTATTTATCACAAAAATAAATTTGTGTCTTTTAAATCAATTTGTGTTAAAGTGTAATAATTAAGGTGATATTTCAAAATATGTTCTCTCAACTTGACTATATCATCAAGTATATGATATGTGCGCCATGTGGTTGTATTTCCAACTATTATCTGGTAATAATTCAGTATAGGGGATATACGGATTTTTGGATAATTATTGTGAGTAAAATATTTTATCTATTTTTTACAAGTTTTTTATTTCCAATTTTGTTATTTCCAATTGTTTTCTGGTAATAATTCAGTATACCTGGAGGATTATACTGATCTTAGCATATATGCCAGTATAATTATGAAATACTGAATTATTTTTTTAAAACACGTGTGGGTACATCCAGGCTGAAGATTATACTTACACGTGTTTTTTCATATCCAATTATAATTTAAATCTCTTGTTATCCAATTTTTCATTATATTTAGTTCATATTTCATTTCTTAATCCATTTGTATTCACTTGATATCAACTCCAAATTATTAACATTTTATGGTTTATTATAATTTTTTTTTCTTTCTCTCTCTTTTTAAATAATCTTCATATTTTCAGTATTTTTGGCCAATTACCATTGAAGCACAAGTTATGGTAAAATTGTGATTACACTTGTTAATTTATTAACTATGTGGTATTCTGTCTACACATTATTATTAATTATCTCTTTGGAGATTTAATTAGAATGTTACAAGAACTTGATATGTTTTTTGAAATTCAAAGATATTATAATTATATAACTTATTATTTTTTTCTAATCTTATTTGAAAAAAAAAAAAAAAAAAGTAAAGCTTGCTTTTTCCAGGTATTTTAAAATTTAAACATTATCTATCTATCTATCTATATATATATATCACATTATGTATGAAATGCATTCGGCAGTCCCAGAATCTCGCACCATAATTAAACTAAGAATAAATAACAAACATAATTTTTTTTAACAGATATAACCTGAACAAGAAAAATATACCAAAAAGCTGTGGCCTCATCAGTAGTGGGCATATTATAAAATCACAGACTTTATTTTTATTTTTAATCTTTTTTGAGCTTATATATATATATATATATATAACCATAAATGAAACATTACCATAACACCAACTTAAAATTATTATTTAGTATGTAATAATTAGTTGACAATGAAAGTTTTCCCCAACACACTGAATATAAGGCACCAAAAACTTATTTAAAAGAAGAAGAAGAAATTAAATTAAAAATTGAATGAAAGAAATTGAATGAATGAAATGAAATTTGTGGAATTTAGACCGAATTTTCAAGTCCCAAATGCCTAAATACCACAAATAAAATGAGTGGTTTCATCATCATATTAGCCATAACATTGCTAAAGAATACGATTTTGGGACTACCACTCATAAAGAATTAATATAACCTGTGAAAAAAACCTTAAAGATAAAAAATAAATACAATATTAAAAAGGAAAGAAATCTTACCCATAATAAACTGATTAAAACTTGAAATAGAGTCATAAAGTACGAAATCCATTTGCATTGAAAAATATATTGGTGCACTTCATGAAACAGATAAATAAGCATATCAAAACAGAGGGAATGAATTGCAAAAAAAACTTTACATGATGCCAAACTTAGTTTATATATATATATAACCATAAATGAAACATTATCATAACACCAACTTAAACAATGAAATAATAATTAAGTATGAAATAATTAGTTGACAATGAAAGATTCCCCAACACACTTAATATGGAAACAAAAACATATTAAAAGAATAAGAAATTAAATAAAAATGGAATTAAATGAATGAAATGAAATGAAATTTGTGGAATTTAGACAGAATTATCAAGTCCCAAATGCCTAAATACCACAAATAAAATGAAATGAGATGTTTCATCATCATATTAGCCATACATTGCTAAAAAATATGATTTTGGGACTACATCTCATAAACATTGAAGCAAACCAGTGATAAAATGAAAAATAAAATACAATATTAAAAAGGAGAAAAGCCTTACATATAATTTACAAAGAAAACAATTTATAGAGTCAGTAAGTATAAAATCCATAAAGATTAAAAAAGATTAAAATAGATACCGTTCACCTCAAGAACCATCATGAAACTCAACCATGACTTGGGAATGAATTGCAAAAAAAAAAAAAAAAAAAAAAAAAAAAAAAATCATTACATGTTGCCAATTTTAGAAATATAAATTTACACCCCAAGAACCAGCATGAAACTCAACCATGACTTGGGAATGAATTGCAAAAAAAAAAAAAAAAAAAAAAAAAAAATCATTACATGTTGCCAATTTTAGAAATATAAATTTACACCCCAAGAACCAGCATGAAACTCAACCATGACTTGGGAATGAATTGCAAAAAAAAAAAAAAAAAAAAAAAAAAAAATCATTACATGTTGCCAATTTTAGAAATATAAATTGCTTTATAATGATGCCAGAAACAATGTTAGAATATTATGGATTGTAAAGTAAACAGGAACATAAATGCTGCCATCTATTGGGAAAAATGAATATAATCTGAATCGAAAGTATTGGATGGATATAAATGTTTAATAATTAAACCAAATTACTATCTTAAATAATACCAATTAGTTAAATAATAAATAAAATAAATTAATAAATAGAATATCGAAATACCTTAAAGTAATGGATGTATTAATGAATAATTCTATGTTATAAATAAGTATAAAGATGGAAAAATTAATTATTAAAGCAACTTAAAATAGTGCTACCATCTATTGGTAAAAGTGAATAAAATCTGAATATATATATAATATTTCATTTGTTAGGACTACATAATTTAATTTTTGATTTGACTCTGCTGTCTGGTATTGTGATTTCATTGTGTATGGTCAATTTCTTGTGTTTCAATGGTTTAATTTTACATTAAGTTTATATATATATATATACGTGTGTGTGTGTTTCATTTATATATATATATATACACACACATATATATAAATTATGATGAATAGTAAAACTGTTTTACTTATTATTTTTTTCTATATAAAGTATACGTTTCGTTAAAATTTTCAACATCCGGTTTTTGGTTGATTTTACACGTTTTGAAAAGTCCTGGATACGATTTTGACTATTTTGGGATCAATGTCTGTCTGACTGTGTGTTACAACAAATTGTGTGGGTGCTGTAACTCAAGAATTAATGCATAGAATTCCATAAAATTTCATATTTAGTCGGATCTTGACATATTCAGTAATAAGTTGTATGCATATAATTATAAATTACGATAAAACAATGTTTTACCCATGTTGCCAATTCACCAGAGTTCTAGTAGAACTGCTAAATTCTGATTGAAGAGATAGTGAATAAAAAGATCAATGGAAGATAAAAAAATTACTATTTACATAGGTAATGATTTATAATGAAAATGTTTAAAACAAAATTTTTATAAAATGAAATTAATTATAAATTCAAACACAACTACAAATAACTTTTTATATTTACATTATATCAGTACATTTTTATTTTTATTTTCAAAAGATTTAAGTTGGTAGTGATGGGAGGCGTGGTCCTTCCCTACAATCTGCTACGTACACCCATATATAATTATAAAGAAAACATGATAAGGTACATAAATACATCATGTTTTCTGTAACATTTGGGTTTTTAAAACTGTTTAAGAATATATATGTCATGTTTCTGAGAACTGAAATCACGTTATAATTTTTATTCACCTGTACTATCTGTAAATAAATAAATAAATTTTCCAATAAAAAATACAAAATCTGTTTGTTTTTATTTAAAAAGAAATCCTGACTATAAACTGAGATATCTTCGGAATCTTTGATCGCAATCTCTTTATCGCTTGAAGAATATTAAAATTTTTCTGTTTTCATCATCTGCTATCAGATGGCGACAGCATACATTATTTGGATTGAAATAATATCTGAAGATGAAACATTTTATGTTTTATTCAATAAAATTATTACGAATTTTCTTATGGTTCCTCATAAAGAAAAAAAAAAAATTGAAAATGAGACTGGATTATATTTTGGACATAGTTCGTCCTAAAACAAGTTTTTCAAAAAATATATCTTAGTTTTTTTAATATGTCATGATCATTTTGGTTTAATTCTAACGAAACTTTTAATTAACTGGATATTATATTAACAACTATTATTATCATTATTAATTTATTAATTAATATTAAAATAATAATTATAATATTAAAATAATAATTTTTTTTATGCAACTTACTTTTAAAAGAACAATCTGTTTTTTTAAATTATAAAAAAATATGTTTGTTTATCAGAAGAATGAATTTAATTCGGACTGAAAATTAATGTACGAATTCAAAAAAGTGCAAAGTTGGCATTTAATAACCTTAGTCATAAAGTTTATTGATAGATGGAGATGTAATTTCTCCCCCACTGGTTTTTATCGTGAATTTTTATATTTCCTTATTTTTCAAGGTCCTTGCATTATCGGCAATCACAAAATCTAATTCCTACGACATTTTTTCCCCTTTATTACTTACCCATCATACGTAGTATAGGGTAAGTCTTGTAATCGTTTTAAAAATCGAAAATTTTTTTTGATGGATTTACACGTTTCAGACATTGGAGATTCCGAAAAACAGATTTTTAGAAAAAAAAAAATTTGCCGTCCGTCTGTGTGTCTGTGTGTCTGTGTGTGTGTCTGTGTGTCTGTAAACGCTCTATCTCCCGAAAAAATTGAGATAGAGACTTGCAATTTGGTATGTACGTAGTATGTAATAATGGGAAGAAGCCTATTTCATTTCAATAACCTCGATTAACCGGAACTATTTTTTTCGGACTCTCGAAATATTCGTTCTGATAAAAGGTATATAAAATTTTTCGAAATTGTTTATTTTAAGAAATGAATATAAAAGACAATAAAAAAAACATAAATTTTACATAAAGCACGAAGTCGATCGGATAATTAGTTGCCGAGATATTTGGAATCCTATTTTCCACACTATTTTTTTCGGACTCTCGAAATATTCGTTCGGATAAAAGGTATATAATTTTTTTTTTTTGAAATTGTTTATTTTAAGGAGTGAATATAAAAGACAATAAAAAAGCATAAATTTTGCATAAAGAATGAAGTCAATCGGATAATGAGTTGCCGATATACATTTATAATCCTATTTTCCACCCTCTTCGATTTTTCATGATACTGTATTTCATACAAAATTCAATACAGAGATATATTTTAATTGTAAATGAGACTCTTAATCCGACGCAGTAAACTGTTAGTTAATAGGATTATCATTTTTGGAGTTATAAGGATGTTTCTTTTACGCAATTTAGAAATAGAGCATTTAAAGTTTACGACGTCATCAAGCCACGATTTTATTCGAATTGCAATGCATTTTATAAATAGTTTACACATGTTTTATTTTCCTATTTTATATTATGCATATCCATGATGGGTAAGTATTAGGGTGGCACCCAACAACTAGTTTTTATAGCAGTGGGGCAACAGCGCATCAGGCGATATTTATTTTTACATTATCTTATTCAAATGCAGAACTCGATCAAGCGTAAAAAGGCCCAGGGACTAGCATTCATTTGAGAAGGGAGGGGGGGGGGAGGAGGGATTGGCTTCCTATATTGTAACAACAACAATAAAAACATTAATATTTTTGATACCTTAGAATATTTATATACCGAATTTGCCAAAAGTTTGCTAAAACTTTAAAAATTCATTAAAAATTAAAAATTATGCTAAAAAATTGCGATCTGCAAAAATGGGATTAAAAAGAGATTTTTTTTTTTAAATTTTAATAATAAAAAAAAAAGTTTAAAAAAATTACCGATAGATGGCGCTACATGCATAATATGAAGCAGATTTATGCAAATCAGGCTGCCAATGAAACCCGATGCACACAGGTTCTTCATTCGATGCCAGCAGTTTGCTATCATTACCACCAGATCAAGGGCTGTTGGTTAAACTCTTTTACAAGAACGGGAAATCGGCAACTGGTGCATTGCGAAAATTCCCGCCGCAAAACGACTGAAAACCAGAACTAGTCGTTGGGGGGACCACCGTAATACTTACCCATTATGGATATGCATAATATAAAATATGAAAATAAAACATGTGCAAACTATTTATAAAATGCATTGCAATTCGAATAAAATCGTGGCTTGATGACGTCATAAACTTTAAATGCTTTATTACTTAATTGTGTAAAAGAAACATACCTATAACTCCACATAGTGTATAACGTAACGGCTTTCTTTTGAGTACCCTCTAAAGATATACATTTCATTTTCGATATCGAACATGCCTTGGTAAACCTTAATAGCATATATCGATTACATAGCAATTCAATTATATTTTCACGAGTTAGATTATGGACAGACAGAAAAAGACAGCCAAACAAAACGAATTGATAAAAACTTTTTAAATATGTTGGAAAGTGTTAAAAATGATTTATTAATAGTAAATATTCTGGCACGTACATAAAAACTGTGAATAAGATATAGTTTTTAAACTTTCTTTGTAATATTTTAGAAAGAGCGAAGAAGAAAAAGCAATTCTCTAGGAAATAACTTTAAGTTAACAAACTGAACAAAATGTATTCTTACAATATTTTCCTATTTCCCAACCCATCAAAAAATAAAAATATACGTAACCTCTCGCATTATTTCCATTTACTTAAAAAATCGAAGAATACAGAAAGACAAATTCAAACAGCTTACAAAAATATCTAAAGATAGATACTCAAGGCAAAATTTCCAACGTAAGCAAAACTTTTGTGTTTTCCAGACAACAATAGGCAGAAATTCTATACCACATCGAATCTAAATCACGAAAGTCTCCAGTTAAATCAGATTTATAAATCTGTATTGAAATACGAATTCTCCCACTTGTATACAAGAATATATATATATATATATATATATATATATATATATATTTATCACAAATAAATATTATGCTGCCTTTAGATTTATGCCAGATAGATTTTCTGAGCAGTTGAAAACATGTTTTAAGAATGTGTTATACATAGACTATGGAACTTTATCCTACAATATTTATAAATATAAAGGACTCTTTTTAAACTACATACAGGTTCATTCAAATATACATAACATACAGGTAAAATTCAAATTTACCAAAACTTGCACATTAAAGAAAATCTAGCAGATGTAACTCCATAAACAATAACTAAACATGGGAATAGATCGTAAAGGGTATCATGTTTTATATGATTGAAAAAGAATATATAAACAGATATTTCGTGGACTACAGCTATATACTTGAAATATTTGTTTTCAGAAAATCGCGAAATAGCTTTAATTCGTTTTTACCACAATAAAGGAATCTAAATCACGAAAGTCTCCAGTTAAATCAGATTTATAAATCTGTATTGAAATACGAATTCTCTCACTTGTATACAAGAATATATATATATATATATATATATTTATCACAAATAAATATTATGCTGCCTTTAGATTTATGCCGGATAGATTTTCTGAGCAGTTGAAAGCATGTTTTAAGAATATGTTATACATAGACTATGGGACTCTATCCTACAATATTTATAAATATAAAGAACTCTTTTTAAACTACATACTAGCTATCCAAAATTCAAATTTACCAAAACTTGCACCTTAAAGAAAATCCAGCAGATGTACCCCCATAAACCTTAATTAAATATGGGAATAGATCGCTATCATGTTTTATATGATCGAAAAAGAAAATATAAATAGATTTTTCGTGAACTACAGCTATATAATCGCAATATTCACTTTAAATTACGAACGAACTTTAATTCGTTTTTACAATATAAGACATAAATTACTTCAAATAATCAAAATTTCAATTCTGTGCTTAAACAATAAAGCAAGCTGAGATAGTTTTAAATAAATATCATTTATATAGTTTCACAATATAAAACTCTAACACAGAGACTTTAATTTCATAAACAAACAATGCCTTGCATATGTGGGTAAATATTTTTTTTCGATTTTCTCAGAATGCATTTTTTTTTACATATTTAGGTTTGTGCTATCCGTTTCCTAGCTGAATTAAATATTAGCATACTATGTAGTATAAATACAAATCTATCAATCATATACACGGCTTCACAAAAATAATTCGGATATTTTTCCGATTGTAGATGGCAATGTTGAAATTGGACTTTCAAATGTGATATGCGTTTTTCAAATTGTTTACTTAGACATTGGTACTTACTTCTATCCAATATTATTATCTACTTCAGCATCATACAGTATTATTACATGGTTGTATTATTGCAGTATCACATAGTATTATAGTATTATTTAGTACTGCTCAGTATGATTGGTAAATTGTATTTTTAGAATTCGTATTTTCAGTATTTTGTAATTTCAGAATTCGTATTTCAGTATTACATAGTATAATTATTGCTCAATATCATAAAATATTATTTAGTGTTGCTCAGTATAATTAGTAAATTTTTTTCTCAGTTATTATATAATCAAAATTTGAATTTTTGGTATTTGTGTTTCAGTACTACTTTTCTAATCTCCTGGTGGTATTTGATTTGTGTTTATTGTTTTCACTACATGTACATATTCCTATACATTCACTTATGTTATTCCGCAATATTCTTAGTACTAGTATTGCTGTACTTAAATTGTGTTAACTGTTTACTGAAACTACCCCTATCTAATTATTCAAGTTTTTTCCCCAAATAAGTCTTTTTATATACTCGATGCTACTATTCAAACTATGATTATTTTCTTTGACAATATTGTATTTATTAATTATTTATCGTTCAATATGTGAGCTATTAGTATTGTTTTGTATTTATTGTTTTCTCTCAACTTTAATAATTATCTTGTAAGTCTTTGCCGCATAGTAAACAAACCTGCTGGGAGGGGCTAGTTGAGCTTAAGCCGAAAGCCCCTCCCGGTTTGACTTTGACTTTGTTTACCAAGACAACATCTTTCATTTATTAAACATTGAAGTTTCGTTACAGTATTCTGAATGATTTGGAAAGTATTTCATAATCTATGCTTGACGCATAATTTTACTCCTTTGTTTTCCTTTTTAATGAGACTTCATACAATAGCTTCAACAATTCGGCTGATTGGAGTATTATAAAAAAAACTTTCAATGTTTCCCTGAGCTCATCTTTATGCATACCATAGATTATTTTAATTCGTTCTATGATTATTCGTTAATAAAATCCTTAATTGTAAAACTAGTTTTTCTTTTGAGAAGTACTTAATTAGAGTAATTTGAAAATATATCCCAGTAGACACATTTACTGGGTCATTCTCTTTTTCTCTATGTTTTTTTTTTTCAATTGCCGGTTTTAAAAGTACGTACTTATTTTCTTTTAAAATAACAGCAGCTTTGAAAACTTCTAATTAAGGGAAATACAGAACTTAAGGATTAACAAAAAAATCGAACGCTGTTTAAAAACACAGCCATAACAACTATAAATTAATTTTATTATGAAATAAAAAAATAAAAAACCATAAAAGCTTTAAATTTGGTTGAAAACCCAGCATGCTATACATAAAGAATGTGGAATATTTTTGATTTTTTAACAGAATTTTTTATTATTTCGTGAATATGCGTGTTATTTTCATGCTAATAAAAATACGTATATGAACGTTTATGAACACAAATGTTATTCAATATCCAGATAGTCATTTACTATAGAGACAGATCATTTCGAGTATATTTTATTTTACAGATTAATCGCAATTTTTTAAAATTCAATTTGCTGTTGTTCCCTTAACTGCTCTCGTGACTAAACTTTCACTGAAAAATATGAGGTTAAACATGCTCTTTATACTCTTGAAGTTCTATAGAAGAATTTGCCAATTATTTTTCGAGATATTTGACTAGGCGTCTAAAATCGGAAGTTTCATGATACTTTTGATCAGATAGTGTAGTTGTTCTATTTTAACGTTTCTATTCACCTTATACAAACATGTTATAATAAGGATTCTTAATGACTCCCTGGAGTGACCTTTAAGCACATTTTATGATCAAATTCGTTCTTTATCCATATCCTAAATAGTAATTTTTTTCTTTTCTTTAGAAGAGAAAAGATCGTTGTTTTAAAGTTATTTAAAAAATATATCCCAGTAGATATATTTAAAGAGCCATTTGCAACACTATTACATTTATTTCATGGTTTAAAAGAAAGGTAAGCATCCCCCGCCCCCTAAAACAGCCATTAGTTTTTAATTTTTACTTCTATTTAAGTAAAATACAAATTACTTAAGCGACAGCAAAATACGTGGATGCTGATTTATTTTCTGCCTTTTGATTTCGTTTTTTTTTTTTAAAGACAATTTTTGTGACTATAGCCAGCAGGTTCTTTTTGGGTTTGGAGATACTTCCACGGAAGGACGTGCTGTAATAGCAATTTTTGTGCCATTTTCATTATTGTACCATCAAAAAGTGTTTGAAGTTATGCGTAGAATTGAACCAAATATTTTTATTGGTTTGTGACTATGGCCAGCAGGTTCTTCTTGAATTTGGAGATATTCCGACGGAAGGAGGCGCTGTGATAGCGATTTTTGAGCTATTTTCTCGATTTTTCGCAGTTATGTTGTAAATTGGCTGCTCGTGCTGTGAAGGTAATCCGGCACTTCACAAGCAGCTGACGTACAACAGAATAACGAAAAATATTGATTTTATTGGAGATGTGATAGCGCATTTTGAAATATTGACAAATGTATGAGATAGAAGAAAGTTCTGGGATTGGCCCATCCGACTAGTAAAAAATTGTCTCCTTAATTTGTAGTAGTTTGAAGAATATGATAAAATTTCATCAAGTGGGAATTTCGAAGCTTATAGGGAATTTTTAAATACTTAAAATTTAAGGAGGTATTTTTTTAAAAACGCACCTCATCGGCATCTGACGTCCGTCTGTCTGTCCGTCCGTCCGCATGTAACAACGCAAAAACTACCCAACCGAATAGTTTGAAATTTAAGATATATTATCTTTGCAGAATTTTGTCGAGACATTTCAAATTTTAAGAAAATCGAATCAAAACTTTAGAAAATATTAATATAAACATTTATTAAGAAATTTGATTTTTTTTAAAAATCGGTGCTTTTTTCTTACTGGAGCTTCCGAGGTTTAATCGTCAAGCGATCGAGATACTTATTTTATTACAGAAATTAATCTGCAGACGATATAATTCATTTCACAGAATTGAAAATCATCAAGGTCTGAATATTTATATAACTAGATATAGTACGAACGCACCTCGTTTGTCACGTTTGACGTACAATTTCCAACTTCTTCTATTTAGCGATCGGGTAGTTTCAGTGAAGCGGTCCCATAATATCATTTTAATGGATTTTTTTTTTAAAGCTTGTCTAATTTAATGGTGATTTCCGATGGAAAATAAATTTTCAATTTCTGACACTCTTCCTCATCCCCTCGGCAAAAAACGCCTCCAAAAGTTATCTTAATTTAACCAGTATCCCATCTTAAACAAGAGTAAGAAATACGAATCTTGATATATATTTTTAAAGCTATATACACCGGCGGGAAAAAGTTAAAGGAACACGTGTGTACAATTTTGTAGAAAAATGTACTTATTGTATGACAATCAACAATATATTTTAATATTGGTTTCTAGAATTCACTCAATAACTACAAAATATAATAGTTACAAATTACTTTCTTCAGAAATGTAGAAACTATATTTTTCACAAGGGCATAAAGATGCGCTTTCGGTCATACCTTTGCTTTTGTTTTAGTAATTACTTACTCAAGAATTGAACGCAATAGTACTTTTGTGATAAAAATATCAACACAAATTTGTTATACAAAGATCTCCTTTATTTAATATATCATTCTTAAAATATTCAATTCACAAATAAAATATATTATAAACAATCTTGAGATGCTATAAAAACAGCGCACCATCATCTGACATTTCAGAGAACTGCTTGAATCCACAACCATTCAGCCATAGAGTTGACGAAGCCGAACTGTGCTGTTTCCAGAGGGAACTAACGAGGAGGTAAGGCTACTTTCCCTCCATTTTCACCACCGACCCCCACCACTCCCACAGCCTTACGCCCCGGGTGACAGTCGAGACGTAGGTCGATGGACTTTTTTTATTTTTTGTTCTTTGATTTTGTTTCTGACGATGTTAATAATACAGGAGATGATCAAATTATGCCGCAGGAGGTAAGACGAATCAGGAAGGATCATCAAAAAGCCACGAACGGTATCTTAATTAGGCAATAAAGCCGACAATTTACATTAGTAATAGCAAGTTCAGGAGTCATTAACATACAGGAATTTAATTCAGAGTGTCGCTTTCGGTTAATTTAATAAAGAAATACTGAGCTATTTTATTCTATATCAGCGTGAGATATTCTTCCACAACGAACGCAAGCAGTGAAAAATCTATCTACAGAGACTTTCCGTTTTTTCAACCATTTTCGGATTATATGGCAACGGGTTTTCTTTGGAGTGGGCTCGAAGACATAAGGTTCTATATCGTTTGCAATCACTTCATCTGAGACTTCATTTGAAGAGAATATATAACAAGGATTTAGATCTTGAACTTGGGTGTTATCTGGTGAAGGAAGCTTGATATCGAAATTTGACTTTTCGTTGGTCGATGCATGAAATTTCTGATCTTTTTCAGAAGGGATATTCAAATCACAGGAATGATGTTCATCATTTAATTTTTCGTCACTTTGCTTTGTGCCTTCAGAAACTACTATTTCATCTGGTGTACGAATTGAAATGCTAAATTCATTCTTTTTTATGTTACCTTTTTCTTCCGAATGGGTAACAGTTTTTATTTTCTCCTTGCTATTGTTGCTTTCATTTGCAAGAAATTCCGGCTGAAGTTCTAGGCTATTAATTTGGAAAATTGAACTGGATTCTAGAACATTTGTATTTTTGATCCATATATCATCTTTATTTTCTAGTTCAACATTTTTAAAGCAGCCTCCGAAGATTTCATGATCTTGCAATAAGTGGACGCTTGCACGTTTCTCTGGTGTAACTATCAAGCAGGATTTTATAAAACTGATTACTTTGTCAGCCTGTTCTTCTATTGCATGCGAAGTTGGAAAAGCATTTCGCATCAAATCAGTAAATCTATCTTTTTGTAAACTAACTTGCATGAAAGGATAAATGTCGTCGTACCAACTAGATAATGACCGCTTCCACTTTGATACTTCAACGAGGAGACTCATTTTAGTAACTAACTCGAAAGCTAATATCCCCAGGCACCATACATCAAACTGCTTTCCATCTAATTCAGGGTAACCTAATTTTGTCACCCAGCCTTCTGGGCATCGATATAAAAGAGGAGCCCCATACCTCTGAATTGGCTGTTCAGTAGATGTAACGAAACCGAAATCTGCGAGTATGGCATTTTTATCTTCTGAAATGAGGACGTTGTTGCATTTAATATCCAGATGCGAAAGATTTTTCTGATGAAGATATGACACCGCATCCAGGATCTGTCGCAACCAATTGATGGCTTGATTAAAAGAGTTTTCATCATTCAAAAACGAAGTCTTGATAAGCTCTTTATCCAATGTGCCGGGATGTACTGGAGTTAAAAACACATACGAATTAGCGTAGTGCACGTAGTCATAAGACAACAAAGGTAATAAATTTTTGTGATCCAAAGTGGGCCATATGTCGGTTTCTCCTTCAGAAACGTGGTCCTTAGAGACGATCTTAACTGCACATTCTTTATTTGTCATTATATGTCTAACTTTTATCACGGAACCAAATGTCCCTTCGCCGAGAGTTTCAACGAAGTTGTAATTCTGTTCTTTAAGATGGTTAACTACTTCCATCATTTTTTCATACGTTTCGGTGCTTATGAGTCCGGAACGAAATCTTTGTCTGTAATAATCCATACTTGTATGAAGTTTATACAGCTTTTAAAACAATATTATATCTTAAAAAAATAACTTTTTTTAAGAAGTAATCAGAAATTACGCAACTTAATCGAAATCCCTTTTATGATTACAAGGAATTCATTGTTACGTTAATCTAAGTAAGAACACCTCTGCATTGTTGTCTTTAGCAAATATTGTTGCAAAGTCGAGATGTTTGTCCACTTTTGAATAATGTAACATTGTTATTACAATTAATCTATTATTATTAATTTATTATTGTTTACACATTGTTGCGTAGTGTTAGAATTTTTTAGCTTACCTTTCTTGTTTTCATAACGATTACGGTATGCAAAGAAAGAATGTCTTCTGTAATCTACGCTTTTATATATGCACATTTATTTATATTTGATCATTTATTTGACCTTCTTTGAACTGTACTGAATGACATATTTACTGCAAGTATCTGTAAATGGTGCATCTCTGGATTTCTTCAGGATCTGTGGTGTGGCATAATGCCCCGAGATCCATCCGCGATGGAACAGTTCAGCTAATTTTGGAAATTTTAGTGTACATAAGAAAACGAATCTGGAAAAGACGTTCCATAAGCGGAAGTTATACCGGATATTAGCAGAATATAGACCAGGTTTTACATTAGTTTTTGATTTAAAAAAAAGTGTGTTTTTAACACTTTCCAACCTAGTTGAAAAGTGTTTATGACTTAGATTTGTCTGGTCGTCTGCCGTATGGCCGTCTGGCTGTCTGCCGTCTGTCCGTGCTCTAACTCCCGTAAATATGCTCGGATTGCCCTGCAATTTTCATATGTTATTGTCGGATTGCCCTGCAATTTTTACATGATATTGTCGTTATCTATAGCATGTTTCCTATTTCAACTGAAGTGTGTAGCACTTATAGTTTTTTTACAGGGACACTCAAAAGAATTCCGTTACATTACGGTCCAAGGGGAAAAATAATTTGTGGTTTTTTTTAATGATATTACACAATTTCAAACACATTGTAATTGATATATATCACTAATGTACATTACAAGAAGCGTAATATGGAATAGGGTGTGCATAGCACTTATAGTTACTTTACAGGGACAGTCAAAAGAATACCGTTACATTACGTTGCGTTTTCCAAATTGTTTACTTAGATGCTATCTTTCAGCTTAAACGGTAATGATTTGCAAAATTATTTTGGAAGTGTTGGAAAGTGTTATATAATCGATGCTTGACGCATGATTTTTCATTCTTGTTTGGAGATTTCTTCAACCTTGGAAGGGAAGATTCACTCTTATTCCTTATCTTCTTTAATGAAAAAAGGAGTCAAAATAACTCATTCTTTCATTTCAGGGGATGTGTTTTGTTTCATGCGGGATATTTTACATTCATTCACTTGAAACAGTCTACATTTGTGCATGTGCTTATGAGCAGTATAATTCAAGTAGTGATGTGTTTTCGTGTATAATGTGTGTATTTACACTTCAGTGATGGTCTGTGTTAACGATATAGTAATACAGTTGGCGGTTGATTTTTTATGCTTTAATAATGACTGCAAATTTAATAATATATGTTTGAATGACTGTGTGTTTGAATGACCTCACTAAATTTTGTGATATGGAACGTTTTGTAGTATAACGTTGAATAAAACTTTAATAATATTTTTTGTTTGAAATATGAGTTTTATCTATGTCTTTGTAATAAGATTTTAGTTTTTATCAATTGCTTTTCGGCATGCTGGCGTTCAGGAAGAAGTATTTTTCCAGAAAAATGTTTGCCCTCTCGCTGTCATAAAAACAGTTCTGTTTTTATCCGCTAACACCGTAAAACAAACGTGATTTATTCGGAAAAAGAAATAAATGATCTTTTGAGAAAAAGAGAGACGCGCCCGATCCAAGGCTTAGACAATTTTGAAAGTTGACCGTTCCATATCAAATTAATATTTAAAGTTTTCTGCATATCGTCAAATTTCTATTTGTTTGGAAGTTTATGAATAACACGAAAATGCACAATTCATTCACTAAATGCCGGACTCGATTTATTTGTTAAAAATATTTTAAAGTTCTGACATTATTTCAAATCTATAAGTGAGAAAATATAAAAGAAAACACAAAAGAAAATATAAAAGTTTCTTGTTTCTCGTTTCGTTGTACTTAAAGACGACCACTACCAAAATAATCCTCTTTCGAAAACGCTCTTTTTTCTGAAGGATTAGTAGATACCTTAGTTTAGTTACAGCTTTTCTTCCTTACTGCTAAAATAACAAGGACCAGTTTTATTTGTTCCTTTCGTCAATGGTACTTCAAATATATGTGGAAAACAATTAAAGGTTGCGATCTTTCTTTTAAAATTTTCTATTTATGAACATTGTGCCATAGTTTAATTAGATATTAGACTTATTAGATATCCGACTACCAACAAAGGAGGTCACTCACGTCGTTTATATACAGGATGCCCACTAAAGTCCTGTTTACCCCCATTAATATTAAACATGTTTGATAATATTGCATCGGAATAAAACTTTAAAAATTAAGGGATGCTGAAATATAAAATTTTAATATAGTAATTTAAGGATCTCATTATGGCTTTTCTCAAATCCAAAAGAGCTACTTTCTGACATTTTTTCTGAATTCGCTTTGGTCCGGAAATGCATAAAATTCGCAGGTGTTCTGATGCAGAAGCTATGTAATCGAAACACGTTTTCCATTTTTTAGTAAAGGCAGAAGATCGTTCAGAAAATATTGTCAATGTTTTTTGAACCCCTTTTTCCGATATAGAAACGCGAGAAAAGGTAAAAACGTATCGTCACCTGACACGAATCGCTTATAACTCTATAAGTAATTTATATATATAAAAAAATGTAAAATTCATTTCGATTCCAAATCGCTTCAATGTTAAGCCTACCAATTTTATGCCTTTGCGTTTAAAAATGAGTCAGAAAATGTGACAGAAAGTTTCATGCTATTGAGCAGGTCATTTGAGAACCACCTTAATACTATGAGATTCACCTATTTAAATAAGTATTTTATTTTAATGACAGAAATAATTCTGATAAATATTATTAATGTGAAAGTTTAGTTTTATCAAGAGCATTTCATTTATGATGAAAAATATAAAGCAAATGATAAAATATTATTAAATAAATAATGATTGAAAAGAAAAATCTGAAACAAAAGAAAAGCGCGGGTCTTGAAGCTGAAGAGTCGAGGCTGAATTTCTACACGATGCCCCCTCAGCCACCGGTCCTATCTGGAAGGTGAGACAAAAGAACTTTATGTAAATCTAGTTGTAATTGCAAGATTTTTAAATTCGTTTTTTTAGAGTTAGCAGCTAATTATTTCAAGGCCTTTTCTACCTTTGATCTTCTACTAACATATACTTCAAGGAAAAAAAAAAGAAAAAAAAACGAAAAAAAAACGAAAAAAAAAAAAAAAAACGTGCCTTTTGTGCGAAATTTGTTTTGCTCAACAATTTACAAATCTCAGCTGCAAGGAGTAGCAACGCATCGCTTTCAGTCCATTTTCCCATTGACACTTACTGCTAAAAAAAGTAAACCCTCCAAAGGAATTAATTTTTTTGCTGGCGACATTTGTCTATTTACTCATTATTAGGTCTTCGTGTTTTAACGCCGAATTTCTTATTATTCGGAATTGTTTCCTTTACAGATTTATTTATTGTTTGTATTTAGAGTTGTTTTTCTGTAATTTTCTAGATTCTAATATCTCTGTTAATTTTGCTTCGAAATTTGTAATGTGTGTATTAACTAACATTTTGGAGACAAACACAAAACATTTTTTTGTATGTTTTCTTTCTTAATTATTTAATGACCACGGTTATGTCACATTTATTTAATTGTATCTCGGCAGACGCTATATAACGAGGAGTCACTGTATTTTTTAATCTGTGTCATCCGTTTCGAGTGTAAATTGAATCCTTTGACAAAATCTGAAAGTAGTAACTTTTGAAAAATAGTTTATCGTCGCTACTTTTTAAAACAAGTACAAGTAGTTGCAATAAACTACATTTTAGATAAAGTACAGGCTGTCCCAAAAGTCTCCGTACAACTTCAACAATTTATTACAAAAAAAAATAATAAGTCTACAGCAAAAATAATTACAATAGTACATGGAGTAACTTAAAAAGGTTTTTTCTACGACCTTAGTATGCTTGTACATGAAATCCTTTCGTTGCACGAAGAATATCAAGTCGATATTCCAATTCCATTCACGTGCGTTTCAGCATCATACATCAACAGTAACACCATCTAACATCTAACATCATATAACATCAACAGTAGTTACAACTGTTTGATGAAATCAGAACAAAAGTTAATAGTCTCATAGAATTGAAACAAAAGATCCAAACAGCAGTAGCTATTGTTGATGTTAGCAGGAAAAACTTTCGTGGATTGAATTGGAATATCGTCTTGATATTCTTCGTGCTACGAAAGGATCTCATGTTGAAGTTTACTAAGGCAGTAGAAAAAAAACTTTTTAAGTTACTCTATGCACTGTTGTAATAATTTTTACTGTTGGCCTGTTATTTTTTTTTTGTAATAAATTTTTTAAGTTGTATGGAGAGTTTTGGGACACCCTGTAGTTTTAGTTGTAATACTAAACTACAATAAAAAAGTAGTTTTCCCGACCCCTGATATAATATTTACAGGATTAAATCCAGTAACTTAACATTGTTCTTATATTGGTAGATGCTGGAATTATTTCTGAGAAATTGTTTCATATTTTTGGAATACTGTATTGTAGAATCTTTGTAACTTTATTTTAAATCTAATAATTTTATGTCAGCAATAATTTTTGATTACAACTATTTGAAATTTTACGCTAATTTGAATGCATGCATGGCTTGAAAATGATATCTTGGTTAAAAAAAAAAAAAAAAAAAAATGAGTTGTTAAACTGGAATATTTTACTACCGTTGAATCAAAATATCAGAAATTTCACTGACTTTTCACTTCGACTGAGATTAAGCTTATTGAGTAAGATTTTTAAATTACGTAAAATATCAAAATTAATATATACTAATTTGGATTTCGTAATAAATAGTCTGGAAACGTTAAAATCTCTTATGCAATAAATTTATTGCACGCAAGTGCAATCTTTATGCTTATATTAGAAGCAGGTTATGGAATCTATAGTCTGCATGATTTCATAAAAGCCTGTGCAGAATCAATTAACTAAATGCGGAGTGCGCATAGCTTTCAGTGCTGATACAAACATGTGAAAATATCCACCTGACAACTGAGTTCATTGTAGTCGTTCTGAATTGACTATTTTAAGTAAATTTGAAAACATAAATATAAAGTGTGTGTAACAAATATCCCATCTATCAAATAAAATTTTTAAAAATATTTAAGGGACGATAATGAATTAATTAGACAATCTTGTAAACTTTTTATTCTACATTAAATAATCAGAATACGGTTAATCTATTAATGAAAAATTGATCTATCTAAAAATATCTATAAAAAAAATTGGCATTAATTTTTTTTAAATGTCGTATAATGTCTGCAATGTTTGGAGTATCACAGTTTTTTCCAACAGAGCGAAAATATGCTGGGACCAGGACTCGAACCTGGGTACTTGGGCTTGCCGTGCTAACGCTCTCTCTACTGAGCTATCCCAACGATATCCTGGCTGGCATATTTCACTCTTATTTGTTGGACAAGGCTGCGAACTGCTGCACTAATTTAATTCATCCGAGCTATGACTATAGCATTTTACATGATGAATCTGAAAAAGCACGGAAACTCCTGTATTCCATGCAATTAGGTCATAATGAACAGAGGATAGCGCTGCAGTTTGCAGCCTTGTCCAACAAATAAGAGCGAAATATGCCAGCCAGGATATAGTTGGGATAACTCAATAGGGAGTGCGTTGACACGGCAAGCCAAAGTACCCAGGTTCGAGTCTTGGTCCCTCCATTTTTTGCTCTGTTGGAAAAAATCTCAACTATGATACTCCAATTAATGGATATAATTTACCTAGTTGAATATACTTTTCTCTATTCATTATGTTGTATAATGTTTTTTATTTTAGATTTAATACCAAGTTTTTACACTATAGTATTTTAAGTAAACTTCACGAAAATTTTAAATCAAAATATGAATTCTGAATCAAGTTATATGCTTGATTGTTGAGCGCTCTCTTACAAATAGTGTCTTGCGGTGACCATCAGTACTTCTTAGTGGTTTATCTAAATAAATACAACAAAAAACTAGTCGGATGTGCCAATCTCCAAACTGTCTTCATACATGTCAATACTTCAAAAAGCGTCAATTTTTTAATGATGCATTTCAGACTAAAAAAATGTAGCATAGCAGCGCCACCTCTTATATGATTCACGAAAACCTGATCAGCACCAACTTATGTGAAGGTCTAAAAGAATATGAAGTTTAAAGAAATTCCGTTTGATTAGTTCTTGAGCTATGATTGCTAAGATCGTGTAAATCCGGAAAAATGTAGCATAGCAGCTCCACCGAGTGGACGATTTACACCACAACCTAATCAGCCAAAACTTAACTTATGTCAACGTCTAACTGAATCTGAAGTTTGATGAAAATCCGTGCGTTAGTTCTTGAGATCAATGTGAAAGATGAGATGTGAAAATCCTGAAAAAGGCAGCATAACCAAGCCACCTGTTAGGTGATTTACACCAAAAACTAAAGAGCAACAACCTATATCAAGGACTAACTGAATATAAAGTTTTGTTAATATCCGAGCATTAGTTCTAGAGATTAGTCCACAAAAATTTTGTCACATACAGACACACACACAGACAGACTAACAGACAGATAGACTCACAGACAGACATTTTCTAAAAACAGTCAAATCGTATTCAGGACCTAGTAAAACGTATAAATCCGTCAAAAACAAGAAGTCGAAATTTTTCATGAATCCAACACTTTCTACTTGTAACGATAGAAGAAAGTAAAAATTAGTTTAATACTTTAACTAGCGCTTAATCGAAGATTTTTTTCAAATTAAGAAAACTCGCGGCCTCTGCAACCTTACTTATGAATTTTAACAAAGCACTTGTTTATTGTTTATAAAAAAGTATTGATAAAAAAATGTTTGTATACCTAGAATATGCTGTACAAATTCCATTTAAGTCCGTCCAGTGGTTTTAAAAATACAATGGTCACCGTCTTTAGAAACGTAGTTTTGAGAAAAATGCATTTAACGTTTCTCACTTAAATAATATTTACAAATACAGTTTATTAAATTCAGAGATAAATTAATAGATTCTCATACATTTCAATATGCAGGTAAAAACCGGTTAGTAACAACTGCCATCAGCTATCTGCCATCAATAGTAAGAGGATCCTATGGTAATTATAGGATATCTCTAATACTAACCATTGAATCAACTTGAAAATTTCACCGAATATGTTCAAAATACTATACTTAAAAAAAATGCCAAAAAAATAAATGCCAAAAAAAAAAAGAAAGAAAGAAAGAAAGAAAATACTAATCTTAAGCGGTCACCAATAAGGATTTTGCATATATAATTTCATGTGTAAAATTTATCAAAAAATATCATTTTTCATTTTGGATATAGTTATGACATGTGTATATAATTTTTACACGACTTCGGTTTGTCTGCCGTATGGCCGTCTGGCCGTGCTCTAACTCCCGTAAATATGCTCGGATTGCCCTGCAATTTTTATATGTTATTGTCGTTATCTATAGCATGTTCCCTATTACAACTGAAGTGTGTAGCACTTATAGTTTTTCTACAGGGATACTCAAAAGAATTCCGTTACATTACGGTCTATGGGGAAAAATAATTTGCGGTTTATTTTAATGATGCTACACAATTTCAAATACATTGTAATTGATATATATCACTAAGGTGCATTACAAGAAGCAGCTTAATATGGAATAGGGTGTGCATAGCACTTACAGTTACTTTACAGAGACAGTCAAAAGAATTCCGTTACATTACGTCTATGGAGAAAAATCGTTTGCTATAAATAATGTTTCACTATTTTAAACGCATTGAAATTTATATATATCACTAATGAGCATTACAAGAGGCTTACTACCGAAAATTGTGTGTATAGCAGTCATCGTTCATTTACAGGGGCACACAAAAGAATTCTCTACTGTCTGTTAACAATAATTCCTGGAAGTGCGTTTTAAGTTGCTGAACGCGATTTTAAATTTAACTCACTTTTTGTCTATTGCTTGGTGTGTATAAATATCGTATTTCATATGCAGGGCAGCACAAAAGATCGCGAACACAGTTCCGTTTATTGAAAGAAACTCCAGAAATGAGAATTTTAAACTGTGCTACGCGTTTCCTAACTAAACTAAAATTTATTAAATATATTATGCGTTTTCCAAATTGTTTACTTAGATGTTATCTTTCAGCTTATTAAATGGTAATGATTTGTAAAATTATTTTGGAAGCGTTGGAAAGTGTTACATAATCTATGCTGGACGCATGATTTTTCGTTCTTGTTCATTTTGGATATAGTTATGACATGTCTATATAATTTTTACACGATAAAATTTAAAATTCAAATATGTTATCATTTATAGGCATTTTTTTAATGATCAGATTTTAACGAAATTTACTATAATACGAAATTGTGATGCAATATTTTCTCATCTGAAAAACGAAATTTACATAAACGAAACGCATAAAATATTGTAATACATTCGATTATTGTTTACGTAACACACATGTGCTTTTAATTATTAACTGTAATCTATCATTCATAATGGCATAACAGCTTCGAAAGCTACCAATATAAGAGATAATTGTGATCCGGTATTTTGAATACCACAATTTTCGAATAGTAGTATTCGCCTCTTTAAATCACAGAAATCTTCGATGAATAAGGTAATAAGACTACTATTAGAAAATAATGGCATTCAAAATATCTTAATACTATCACTCCTGCAATAGCTTGCTTGTAGATAGCTATGTTAAGAATTTCAGGGATTTCAATATTTCGAATGTTGAATACGCTATGCTTTTTCTTTAAAAGAAGCCTTTCAATTGTGTTCTGATTACAATTTTAAGTAATTATCAAAACAGCAATATTACTTTCGGTTAAATCCAATGTTTTTCTATATTATTTTTAAAAAATCGCAATGTACAAGACGGCCTTAAAAAAATATGAAGTGTTTGAGGGGCAATTATTTAGAAATGATTAGATCTAGCGTGACGAAATTTTGTAGACATATACATTTTGATCAGGGAAAATCAATAGTGAACAAAAATAAAATTGTAAAAAATCTTCCCCAGCAGTCACAAGTTGCTGTAGAAAGAACTAATGAGATGTAGTAACCAGTTATTGCCTGAAAAAAAATTTTATTACCAAATTAAGAATAGGGTTCAAAATGTTCATAGAACATCTTGAAAAACTAGATATTCAAACTGCATTTATAACCACAGAAGGCAACATATCTCTAGAGATGTGTCAGACATGAAGTCTATTTACTGTTTGAAGTTGATAATCTATCCACATACCCTGTATAAACCAAGTTTTTAAAATACTCTACATTAAAAGTCACATGGAGGGAGTTCTAGAAAACGTGATAGCCATCTAGAAAGGAATTATTTGTTAATTATTTAATTTTTAGCGCAATTTCAACGAAGAATTTGCTGCATTGTTATCTTAGTGTCTGGACAATTTCATATGAAGATATACAACTTCTCGTACAGTGATTGCTGGCAATTCCTGGTGGTTTATTTTTTTTTCAAATTATTTCTCAATCGAATTCCCCTTATATAAAACAAATTTCAACGAAATTTTATCATGTTAATTACAATCATTTCCAATATATTAACTTCCACTCCCCCCCCTCCCACTCCCAACGTTTTGATTTATGGCTACCTTGTATCATCCACAACGACAATAAATATTCAAAAACGAAAAGTAAATGACTTTCTTTCATTTATATTTAAAATCACCAGAATTAAATACAAGGATTTTCAAACACATTATCAGAAAATAGAAAGATAAAATGCAAGAAAATTAATTTGAGGAATTCGAAAATTTTTAATAAAAGATGAATGGAAAGTGAATTTTTATAACTCAAATTAATAATATTTCTTCTCAAAATTATATGACTTCATTTCAATTCTCTTGGATTTCCCAGAAAAAAAAGAAAGTTGAAGTAAATGTTTTATTTTTCTATCAATCTTCAAACAAACTTTCAGCTAAATTATTTATTAAAAATTAATTTTGTTTTCCAGAAATTATTTTTCGACTTAGATAACCGATTAAAAATATCAAAATCATTTACTTTGTAATCTCCTGAATAAAATATGGATCCCGAATTATCAGCATTAAATAAACTTCTTTGAAATTTTGAGGAGTTTATTTGGTAATTTATTTCGCCTGTTTCAAATGAGAAAATAAAATTATAAAGTGAAATTGACAGTTATGTAAGGAAAAAAAATGAAAGAAGATAAAATCTAGAACTGCACAAATGCTAATTTGAAATAGTTAATAAAAATAAAGTAAATTTATCGTATTTTTGAAAATTGTCTCATTAATAAAATATTACGTTATTAATTTAATTTTTAGTGAAAAAAGCTTATTATCAAAGAATATTCTAAAGAAAACAGAAATCTGTAACATATTTTCTAAAAAAATATAATGAAAATAACAATAATTTTAGAGCAACAATAATAAAAAGAAAGGTAACGAAAGCAGTATTAATTTCGAAGCAAAAAAGCACGATAAATAATAATGAGATCAATAGATAATCTTAGCAACACAGACGTCAATAAATAATTCCCACCCAACTCCCCAAAAAAGTTCATTTTTTTTCGTAAAGTGTTTTCATTATTAAAATAAAAATATATATGCTAAAAGTTTTTGCGTACGCTGAAGATTTTATTAGTTTATTTTATCAATATTGACAGCATGGAAAATATTGACATTTCCCGAAAATATATACAAAGGTATCGGCAAATCGACAGTGGATCAATGTTGCGCAATTTTTATACATATTTATGAGTTTTCCGCGGAAAACATTTTTAATAAAATACTAATATCGAGGTAACACAGGATTTACATTAGAAATAGTAGTTACAATGTAGAAATAATGAGGAAATATTCATATTTTAATGGACAAATTCTCTACTTAATTAAAATATAAAGCGTGTTTTTTTTAAGTAAGTACCGTTTTAATATTAAAAAACAAGAAGAAGATTTTTTAACAATTTTATTTTTAAATAAAGCCAGGACCTTAATCTACTTTTCAACATAATTTCCGCCTATATTAATGCATTTATCTAATCGTACGACAAGCATTTTGCCATCATAGAAATCTATTGCCTGCTGTGCTAACCATTGCATCAACATCGTTGTAGAGCTGACCGTCAAGGTGCTTCTTTAAATGCATTCAAGGCTCCTATTATAGGAGCCCTATGTGCAGAACAAGTAGTAATCACTTGGCGCTGGGTCAGGGATAAACAGGAATTCATCGCGTCATATGGTTTGGAACAACTTATCCTCCGTATAGCCCTGACACAGAATCAAGTGACTCCCACTTATTCCTGCACTTACAGAAGTACCTTGGCGATCAGTGCTACAAAGATGATGACGACGTCAAAACAGCGGTGATGCAGTGGTTAGCACTTGGCTACTACAATACAAGCTGACTCGTCAAGCATTCTGTTTTCCACTTACACAAATCAGAGATTTCTGACCAAGCGGCTAGAAGTGTCTCGGCCAATCGCTTTTCTACTACCCGAAATTAAATGGCGGCGAAAGACAGCTCGAATTGTAGGAGCCTTAGTTAGCACAGCAGGCGGCAGATTTCTATGAGGATGGGATACAGAAGATGGTCGAACGATACGATAAGTGCACTAATATAGGCAGAAATTATGTAGAAAAGTAGATTAAGATCCAGGCTTTCATATAAAAATAAAAAAGTAAAATTGTTAAAAAAATGGCCTTGTATTTTTTATTATCAAAACGGTACTAACTTAAAAAGCACGACTCATAATAGTAGTTTTATAACAGCATTAGTAATGTTACGAATCATTTGTATTAAATCTTAATTTTTATTTTATGAAATTAATCTTCCAGATTGTCCAGAAAAGTGAGCATCTGAAAAGACTGTGATGCAAATTAAAATGCTAAAAAAGTCTATACTTCTTTTGTCATTATAAATTAAAATGTCAATTCTGAAATTTCAAGATGTTATTAAACAAAACATTCTTTTTTGATACTTAATAATAAAAACGATGAAGAAAGATGTTAATTTTGGAAAAAAATGAAAAGAATTTTATTTATGTCTGAAAAAATATCTTGATTTTCTCTTGTATTTTTATTCAAAGCAACAACACGCACGATCCTATCACTGACCTTTGCATAGACATACTGTGAAACTCTCTAATATCTCTTTATTAACGTATTTTTTGTAACGTACTTTAACTTCCTCGGAAAGTGAGCCCTTGAATTGATCCACGAACTCTAGATCACTAGAAGATAAAAGAAGTTTGAGAGGTTTCGGAATTTCTCCACAGAGAGAAAAGGAGAATGGTCGAGAAATCTTCACATCAACTGAAGAGGATACTGTAAGGATTGGAATGCTTATCTTGTTTTCTTCATCTTTATTTTGTTGAAACTTTTTCTTTATTTTCAATACAAGAAGGATGCTATCACAATTTGTTTGTTGATTTAACATTGAGTGTCCAACTAAATTCTTCATTTTTTTTAATAGAGTGTTTTTAATCTAGACGTCGATGCTACTTTAGATTTTTAACTCTTATTAGCAAGAGGACGAGTGAAAGAATACAAAAATAATGTTAAAGTAAATAAAATTATTAAATAAAAACATTTTGAAATACTTTAAGGTGCCTGAATACGTACGGAGCAATGTTTTCCGAAAAACCTATTTAATTACTTTTTAAACTTATTTTTATTAAGATTATGACTAGAAATTGTGAAAAAAGCAAAAAATATTTCATTCATTGATAAAATTTTGGTAAATGGAGGAATTTGTAGTGAAATTTGTCCCAATACGCAAAACGCTCTACAGAAAATTAAACTGTATGTATCTTAACTTCCTTTTTACACTTCATATTTACGACATTGGTGAAGGCAATGAACTAAAATCTAAGAGATATTTTAAATGTTTCAAAACTTGTAGCATATCGCACCTATTTATACGTACATTTTCACAAAATTCATCTTCAAAAAACGTCATTTCACGAAAACATCAATAAAACCAAAAATATTTATTCAATCTTTAGTTCATTGCCTTCAGAATAGTGTAAACAACATGCAATTTAAATTTCATAATGATATTCCAATAACTTTTTGAGAAATCATGTTTTCCGTATGGAATTTTCACCGAAAATTACATTTAAAGTTTAGATTTATGTTTAACTATAAGGATTTACAGTGATATTCATCTAAACTTCACTGTTTTTATAAACCATACACTTTTTTTTTTTTCAAGTACTGATATTTTTTTTATTTCTAGAAGGCCTATTTTTTAAGCGAAATTTCTCCAAACATACGACGCTTTAAATAGTACTCCAAGCTTTTTAAAGAGTACTTCCGGTTTGAGTGACAGCTGTTGAGTAGTTTAGAAACCACTGTAATTCCGGTTCGTACAATAAAATCGTACAATAAAATTTATCGTACAATAAAAATAAATACATTTTTTGAAAGGTAAAAAGTTGGGCTTTAATAAAATGTAATAAATTTGTTTTGACAATTTTGGTCGAACACTGCTTTTTAAACGCAGTCTTTAAAAGCAAATCTTAACAGCAAAGAAACCACACTTCAGTTTTTTTCTGTATTACTGGTGTATTTGTTTAGTTCATATAACAATCGTTTCAAGTGTAACATTATTGTCACTTTCATATGGATTAATCATAATATAGATTAGAGTATAATTATGTCTATTTTACCATGCACACATAAACAATTTACATCTAACACTTAATTTATCCGGTTAATTGGGTCCTTAAAATTAGGCATTTCATTGTTATTAAACAGAAAAACTGTATAAAAGAACAGAATTAATTTTGAAAAATATTAAGTAAATTCAATAATCATTATCCCATCTTACATTTATGTGTTAAAATTTCTGTGAAGAAAGCAGGACATTGTCTGCCCCATTTCCATTAAAAACTACTAATGTAGTTACGACTATTGTACGACTAATGTCCAAACTTACAATTTTATGAATTAAATGTTCAATTGTAAACACTCCGGAAAATTATTAATATTATTGTTCAGACATTACTAACAATTAATAAAAATATTAACATTTAATCCCTAGAAAATCCCAATGGATTCATCAAATGCGTTTAATATAAAAATCCTCCAGTTAAAATATTATTTCATAGCATTAAAATGCATTTGTATAAATAATTTTTGCACAGATGAAAATATATCTCAAAAATATAAATAAATAAATAAAATAGATAAATAAATAAATAAACAAATAAATAATAAATAAATAAATGAAAATAAATAAATAAATAAATAAAGAGTTAAAAATAAATGCGCTTAAAAATGTTTTTAGTACAAAATTAATGCTGCATTCATTACTGTTTTATTCAAAATATTGCTTTTGGTTTATGCGCCAAAATGTTCACATCATCTGCATTTATGGTCCTAGTTTATTTTCGAAACGACTAATGTTCAAAATTAATGTTATCTTCAACACTATTTTTTTTCCAGGTCTATCTGCTTGACTAGTGGTTAGGGCGCTGGATCGGATTACACTTTAAACGGAGGTCCTGGTCTGTTTACCTTTTTAGTGTAAAAGGTGAGCGTAACGCCCGCAACCATCAATACTATTCTCTAGAAATATGGAGAGTGATGTTTTTGGTAGAATTTTGTTTAACTTACTGAGAACACGTGTTTTTTTATTACTACTGACCTGGCGGGCGGAGTGCCTCTTAGTTTAACGGGTTGTGTACTAGGTCGCCGGGCGAAATTCACCTCATGGCCGCATAGTGGTTATCCAGTTGACAAGCACCTTGTTGATATTGCTGCTGCATTATGCAGTGACTTCCTTTAGTTTCGGTGTAAGCCGGTTGTAGAGAGCTTTGTTGATTTGACACTCCACAGCACAGCGATTTATATATTAGGTCGTGCTAGGTAAACATAAAATGGATGTTTTTGGTGCCAAATAGGCGGTGCAAAATGATTAGCGAAGATAAAAACAAAGGGACTGTCCTTAATAGATAAGTTGCATCAGGGATTGAAGAAATTTTTGAGCCAAAATGCAAGGCAGACTTTGTCGTTGCAGAGGGAGACAAGAATCCATCTCTCTACCGTAAAAACGGACTTTGTAAGCTGTCCCATTGGAGCGGGTCCGGTAGCTCTTGTAGCTTTCGCCTTAATGCATCCAATAAAGAGGCGTAGAATGCAATAAAGAGGCGTAGACGTAAAAAAATAAAACTTAAAAATAAAATAAATTAAAAAAAAGGAGGCGACCTCACTCTTGCCTAACATTTGCATGAACCGACTTGAATATCGAGCCTCACCGGCCCGTCCGCGTACTGAAAAGCGTAAGAGAGATGGGTTAATACATGGCGTTAATACGTAGGTCAGTCCATTTGTGCTAGAGACTATATTTATGGCTAGATTACGTGTGTTTTAAGTATCGACAATGAGTCACCCCTACTTAAAAGACACAAATTACCTTAAAATCTAACAACCGCTTCTTTTCCTCACAACTACTGTTAACCATGCCACCCCAAAGTACAGGTTAACAATAATTGCGTGAAAAGAAGCCCTTGGTAGATTTTAGGTTCATTGCCGTCTTTTAAGAAGGGAATTTTGTCCTTAATACGAAACATGCTGTTGTCTATTAAAAAATAATTAAAACACATATTTGAATTTCATTAAAAAATTGAAAGAAAGAAATAGTAATAATAAAAAACTAAATACCGTCGAAATTATAAATTCTATTTTGAAGGCATTTGGAAATCAATAATGAGCTCTTATATAAGCTAAATTTTATTAACTTCTTGAAAAAGAAAATATAATGGGAGTTCAATCCATGCCAGAGGCATGTAAAACGAATACGCACTTTACAATAAAATTATATTAAACAATTACGATATGTTTACAAATTAATTTTTATTTCACGTTTGAACTTCAAAATTAATGCTATTTTCATTGCTATTTTATTATTTTTTATTCTTGCATCAAAATTAATTTTATTTTCATTACATTAGTTGATGTTATTTTCATTATATATTCATGATATTTCATTCATTTTATTTAGGAAGTATGTTTGAGATTTCTGTTTCCTATAGAATTTCCTTTGATAATAGCCTTTTTTTTAAAATAAAAATTATTAATGAGACATTTTTCAAATATAGTATAGTTTTATTTAATTTTTATTAACTATTTAAATATTAATTTAACATTTGTAAAATTCTCCATTGTATCTTATTGATTATTATTATTTTTTTTTACATATCTGTCAATTTTAATTTACATTTTTATGTTTTCGTTTGAGACAGGCGAAATAAATTATCAAATAAACTTTTTGAAATTTCAAAGACATTTAATTAATTTTGATAATTAGAAATTCATACTTTATTCAGTCTTTTACGGAGTAAATTATTTTGCTACTTTTAATCAGAAAATTAGAATAAATCAGAATCAAAGTCAGAAAAAAATTTCTGGGAAACAAATTTAATTTTTAATGGATAATTTAGGATGAAAGATGTTTGTACAAAAGTAAAACATTTACTTCAACTTTCATTAAAAAAAAAAAATCTCTGTGAAATCCAAAGTTGTATAATTTTGAAAAGAAAAAATATTTATTTTAATTATAAAAAATTACTTTCGATTAATATTTTCTTAAAAATTTTAGGATCTCCAAAATTAATTTTGTTGCATTTGTTTACTGATGTTTTCTACATTGAATTTTAAATTATGCGAACTATCAATAGGTAATTCTGGCGATTTTAAATATATATATATAAAAGCCATTTAATTTTTAATTTTTGAAAAAATATTGTCGTTGTGAGGATACAACGTAGTCATTAATGAAGATGAGGGATTTCCAAGCCCATTTATTAGAAACGCTTGTCATTAGTATAACCAAATTTAGCTAACGAATTTTAGGAACTCTACTGAAACAAAAGTTACCACTAGATATCGCCATCAGTTGCTGTAGGAGAAGTGATAATTTAGGTTGTACGAGAAGTGATGATTTAGGTTGTACTAAAAGTGATCTTCATGTGAAATTGCCTAAACGCTATATGAAGTACACTAAAACAACAATACAGCTAATTCTTCGTTGGCTTAATTAACAGATCACTGCTTACTAGATGACCATCCTGTTTCCTATCTTTCTCCCCACGTGACTTTGGCTGCATAGGTATTTAAAAAGTTTGGTTTATGAAGGATATATTGATTAGATTAAACTTTAAACGACCGAATTGTTATTGTCAGACAGATCTGTGGGAATTTGCTGCATTCTGCAGTTCTAGATTCAGTTCTTGGTATCGAGTTTTGCAAGATGTGCTTGAACAACTTTTTAAGCGTTATTTGTAATATAACAATTAAAAAAAAAATTTGTCGAAAAAAAAAACCTTGTCGCTTTGGTTACTACTGACTGAATTGCTTCTCGTACAGCGACTGGTGACTCCTATTGGTGAGTTTTACAGTTAGTGTTTACTCGCAATTGATTTCCTCTGTTTTAAAATATATAAATTAGAACCTCGGTTTTTAAACGCCCCAATTGTCAAACAATTCGGTTCTGGAACAAGAAATTTGAGTGAAATTTGATTCAGCTCTGGATTAGTAAGAGTGCCGTTGCGATTAAACAATTTTTTTTTTGATGCAAAGCTTACAAGCATGAGGTATAAGCATAATTGCAGCGTTAAAGAAAGTAATACATTTTGAGATTTTTTTTTCAGCGAGGTTTCTGAATCCATTCATTTTTAATTCATTTTATTTTATTCTTATTCTTTTTTCTTTTGTTTTCATGGACGTGAAGCATAATATACATGCGGTAAGCTATCCCGCTACAAACGAATGTCATGCATTTTGAGATTCAAAAACAGTGAGTTTATTTCGTGGTTCTAATGATCTAAGAAATAAGAATGGACCCCCCTTCTCCTCCTAGTTGATTTCTTCCATCCAAAAGAGCAATGAATTCGGAACACTTTCCTTGACATATGAGAACAATTCATTACTGGGGGGGGGGGATAAGGAATCACCTCACATACCGTAGAGCGTATGTGAGGTGAACCTTAACGAATGATCTCAGCTGCATCTACAGTAGCAAATAATACCCGTCTCAAAATTTTACGCATTTTGGTAATTAATGGACTCAACAGTTAATTTCACACCCATTTTTATGTGTATTTTAGACATTGGTTAACAGTGTCATTCTAAAAAAATTAAACCTATTATTTTTGTGGGTAAGTCGGAACATTTTTTCCTACAATATAACAGTGGCATACTTTTATACTCCTAGTACTGAATTGTTCTCTGATGTCAAGGCTAGTGTTCCCAATAAATAACACATAAGAACTCTTTTTTTTTAAATATGAAATCCCTATAACGAAGAAACTATTGATTGTATCAACTTGGTTCTGGTTTCAGTCTATTAAGCGCAAACAAATACATAGAAAATTATACCTTATTTACCTATATAGGGAAATTACCAATTTCAACCCACTTTCCTCCTAAACTCTCTCTCCCCCCTCAAAGCGAAAAGCGTGCAGTCGAATGTCAGGGACTTTTGAGGTATCATTTAGAATGTGAAGAAAAAACCTTGGGTTAAAATTATTCCGAAGAAACACCCTTTTTTTGTCTAAAATTACTAGACTGTACTATTTTTAATTTTTTAAACCTAAAAACAATTTGTCTCTAAACATAAAAACAAATTCGGGCCGGAAAGGGTTAATATAAGATAGATACAGTTTGATAGAACTGTCTTTTTATATCATTTGTAACGCGAAAAGCGATAGTTTATTAATCTCTTTTTCAGATGTCTTTTTCATTATTTCGGAAAAAAAAAATTCAAAATCTTTTCTCTGCGCGACAATTTTTATTTTATGTTAAAGATATCTTCTAAGATGTTTTTGAAACGGAGAACGCATAGTTAAGCCGTGAAAAGGATGTTTTAAACAAGTAAATAAAATGTGTACTATTATTATTTACCATTCGTTTTAAGTGTTCTGTTGTTTCATTCAGTAGATGTACATTGTGAATTTATGGAGAAATTTACTTTACGACTGATTTTTGTAATGTATTTTATTCTTTCATATTTACAATTTTTAAATTTTGACGGAGGTTTTTCAGCGTTTTGTTATACGTATAAGTATTTTGATTCCCATCTGTTTCAATAATTATGTAAAAAACATATTGAGCACATGGTATCTAAGAAACTGATTTTTAAATAAAATTTGATTTTAAATAAAACAAAAATGCTATTAATCAATTTTAAAACAAATAACCTTTCCACATAGTTGTTATTATTTTTTAAATGCACCCGACTTCATATACAAATTTTATGAGCGGTAACACAAGCATGCGATGAAATTCTTTTCTTCAAAGCAAAGGGTGCACCTTTTGATTTTTTTTAAAGCTGATTTTAAAAGAACTACTCAAACATTTGTGTAAGGTTCGCCGAAAATCACGAGTTTCTGACTGGTGATGACTTATAAATTTAGTCGCAGAGTTCTCAGAATTTACAGTCATAAAGACCCAGTCATCAATTAAAAAGATAGCACACAACTAATATTTGACAAATATTGTGTCAAGATGTAGCCTATATTGACTTGCTATGTAACTGTTCAGTTTCAGAATTTCCTGAGAATGTTAATGTTCAGAATCCGTATTCAGTTTTTCAAAGACGACTCGACCCATAATTTCTGGTTAATTCGATTAATGCAAAAGTGTGTTCTTATTGTACTAGTCTATCCCACAATCTACTTCAGATTAATAAATTTTGGAGATTTATTTTTCATGAAGAATTAACAAACGGAACGCGAGTTTTTTTTTAAATATAACAATAAGAAAATTTTTGTACACGTTGTAATCCTTCCTTGAAAGTGTTTGTCGCCACTCAAAATATGACGAGTAAAAATGTTTCTCAGGCTGGTCAAATTATATAAGATCATTTGTAACAATGGTGAATGATACATTGTCAAATCGAAGCATAACTACCGAAATTTCTTTTCATCTTATTAGATTCCTCATATCTAGTGACGAACGTTTTTCTTTAATGCAAGACCCCAGTTACAGTAGATTCTCGTTACAACGAACTCCACGGGACCTATAAATTATTTCGTTGTAACGATTTTTCGTTGTACGGAATTATTCTTCATTTATCATTACAAATGTATGTAAATTTTATTTGTATGATAGATTTACCTCTTGTTTTAGAGGATTTTAATAGAAAACTACTCAAATTAACATAGGATAAGTTAGTAAAATAAAATTCAATATTAAAAATGTAAAATTAAGGACTAACCTTTATTTAGTGGTACTTTATTGCAGAAAATCTGTGATTTTTGTTTGTACAAGTGAATCTGTATTTGACGATATCATAAACGTCTGTAACGAATGAATGTGAGATAATACCTCCTTTGGAACATTCCTTTGATGAGGAACGAAAATACGTATTTTCTTCACTCATGAAAGGCTTCCAAAGCGGTAACTTTTTATTTGTAAGCAATATCAACATCATCATAACTGCTTTCGTCACTTTGTCAAACTACAGTAGAACCTCCATAAGTTGACCACCCAAGGGACTGTAACTAAGTGGTCAATATACGGAGGTGGTCAACTTAGGAAATGTTTAGAAAATATTTAGTACAATATTAGAAAAAATTTAGTAAACTTTTTTAGCATTTTGTAAGGAAAAATCTAGAAAAAAGTTAGCACTTACTCATTTTACTTACCCATCATACGTAGTATAGGGTAAGTCTTGTAATCGTTTTGAAAATCGAAAAAATTTTTTTGACGGATTTACACGTTTCAGACACTGGAGATTCCGAAAAACATATTTTTAGAATTTTTTTTTTGCCGTCCGTCTGTGTGTCTGTGTGTCTGTAAACGCTCTATCTCCCGAAAAAAATGAGATAGAGACTTGCAATTTGGTATGTACTTAGTATGTAATAATGGAAAGAAGCCTATTTCATTTCAATAACCTCGATTAACCGGAACTATTTTTTTCGGACTCTCGAAATATTCGTTCTGATAAAAGGTATATAAAAATTTTCGAAATTGGTTATTTTAAGAAATGAATATAAAAGAGAATAAAAAAACATAAATTTTTCATAAAACATGAAGTCGATCGGATAATTAGTTGCCGAGATATTTGTAATCCTATTTGCCACACTCTTCGATTTTTCATGACCCTGTATTTCATCAAAATTTCAATTGAAAGATATATTTTAATTCGAAATTTGACGTTTAATCAGATGCAATAAACCGCTAGTTAATAGGATTATTATTTTTGGAGTTATAAGGAAAAACCTCTTTCAAGCAATTCAGTAATCGAGCCTTTAAAGTTTATGACGTCATCAAGACACGATTTTATTTGAATTGCAATGCATTTTATAAGTAGTTTACACATTTTTATTTTAATATTTCACATTATGCATATCCATGATGGGTAAGTATTACGGTGGCCCCCAACGACTAGTTTATTTTTACTGGAGGTACAGCACATTTTTACAATTTTTGAAAGAATAATTCAATTTTTGTTTGAGTCCTCTTTTTGTTCATTTGGTAACTGCAAAAGGCACTTTCACAGTTTACAAGTCCATTAAGCATGCTTGGGTATTTTTCTGCAGCGAAATCTTTAAGTTGCTCTTGACTTGTTATCATGCGCTTGACATCGTCTTCCTTTAGATTTGGGTACTTTTCAGTTTCGTCGTCACTTGGATCATCATCCTCTTCGCCGTCCATTTCTTGTACCTTAGAGTCCTCACTGTGGTTAGTTTCAGAGAGTATCTCATTGAAGATTGCCTCTGGGTCTGGTTCAACACATGTTACTAACTCATCGTACATGGTAACAATCTTCAAAATCAACTCCATCAAAAACTGGCAAGGGAGATAGAGGAAGCTCATCCTCTTGCACCGATGTTGTAGCTGTAACAAATCCATCTTTCTTGAAGCAGTTCTTAATCTTGGTTTGTGTTACTTTATTCCAAGCAGAATTAATCCAATGAGCAGCATTCAAAGCATTTACTGACGCAGCTGTTGACGGTGCCAATGCAGAAGGACCACAGGTTTATGTTTTCATGATCACTCATTCCAGAAGTTGAGCTCTGTAGTGCACTTTGAAGGACTGAATAATCTAAAGGTTGGGTTTTCGAAGTTGTGTTTGGAGGCAAAACTTTTAGCTTCACATTTGTGGGATTATTCACTTTCGGGTTGCTGGGGCAGTTGTACACGGTAAGTAGAATACACCGCTTCTTTTTCTTCATTTCTGCGTCAATTCCTCTAACCCACTCTTCGAACAAAGCACTGGTCATCCAAGCGGATCTATTCGCTCTCCAAAAAACAGGAAGGTTATCAGATTTTACATTTTTAAATCTACGAGGTTTTGCGGATTTGCCGATCATCGTAGGCTTCAATTTTTCCCCAGTCATACTAGCACATAGAAGAACAGTAAAACGCTCTTTTGAAAATTTTCCTCTTTTGCAAGTGTCACCCTTCATTACTAGACTTCTAACAGGCATTGCTTTAAAGAAGAGACCGCACTCATCAGCATTAAAGATGTCCTCATCTTTAAAACCTTTAGCAAACTCTGGAAACTTTTCAATAAACTTCTCCACCACTTCAGCTGAAACCTCATTCGATTCCCTACACAAAACTTTTTGAGAAATCTCGTGTCGTAGTTGGAATTTTTCAAGCCAACCTGCTGAAGCTTAGAAGTCCTGTATTTCGAATCCTTTTGCAAATTTTTTTGTTACTTCCTGAAGCATAGATCCCGATATTCCTGCATTGATTGATCTCATCTCTTTAAACCAACGAAACGTGGCTTCGTTCACAGCGTCGAGACAAGTTTTTCTGCGTTTTATTTGGAGTCCCCGTTTTCGGAAGAATATACTTTTTTTCAGATATTGTTCCTTGCGTTTTAAAATGTTGCTCACAGTTGTCGTGCGCACACCAAATTTTTAAGTTGTCTTTCTTTGGCTGCTGCTTTCCAGAAAATTAAGAAGATCCACTTTCTCCTTTAATTTAAGTTCTTTTAGAGCTTTTCTTTGCGCCATTTTTAATGAAAATTCGCAAATAAACGACCAGTCTCGTCACGACGCAACATTCAGAAAAAAAGAACGGAATGTGTTTCACATATGAGAGATACACGTTGTTTTCCAATTCTGCGTATAGATACACCGCTACGCACATCCCCTCCTCCCCTGACATTTTTCGACAGATTCCGGGAGTTCTGGCATTTCCCTCCCATTGTATCATACTGGAAGTGAACAATGAATGAAGCACCACAAGGGGGCCGAGTGTTGCTCAGATAATCCGAATGACTGATAAAGAAATTCCTGGAAACCAGATGGAGAACAAACGGAGGAAAAAACAAATTCAAGAAAACATCAGTGGTCAAGTTACAGAGAGTAAAACCTACTAAAAAGTGATCAACATACAACTTATGGAGGTGGTCAACATAGAGAGGTAAATCCCCATTGAAAATGCGTTGTGACCATTCAAACTAATAATTTTCGGTCAACATAGAGAGGTGGTCAACGTAGAGAGGTGGTCAACTTTGGAAGTTTTACTGTAGCTTATTTTTAATGAACAAAATGATATCATCATCAGTCATTTCAGAGCATGTTTGAATGTTGTCATCCACAGAAGATTTTGAGCTCGGTGAGGATTTTCCGTTGTAACGGAATTCCTATTAAAATGTATTTCATTAAATCGGAATTTTTAATACATTAGGGGTTAATGCAATTTGAAAAGGACACTTGTAAAATTTCAAAGTAACGGGATTTTGCGTTGTAATGGAATTCGTTGTAACGGAAATCTACTGCATATCCCTGGTAAAATTTTTGTATCTTACTTATTTTCCAGATGATATAAGAAATATAAAGATGATGTATGGTACTATAGATGTAGTAGATACATCTTATCTGAACCAGTTGCACGAAATTTTGAACGTGAAATTGTTTTTGAAGAATATTAAAGTTTACAATGTAACAAACACAATCTAATTACAACCACTCTAAGGAGTGCGCCTTTAAATCTTTATTTACTAGATTAGTTCTAGAGGAAAACGAAACAAAAATTTTATTACTCAAATTTTAAAACTGATGGAATTTGTTCGGCCAGTTAGAGCAGTTGTGTGTGAAATGAGCTTAAAACAGCTTTTCGTTCGTCAATCTAAGTGCTCCATCAATCTATCAATTTACGATTAAAGTGAGTGTCCTTGATATGGCCATGCTAATGTTTAAGAATTTGTTCTGCCGTCATTTTGAAAAAATCAAAACCGTTTTACCTTTTTCTCAGGTTAATGAACTTTCGTAAAAAAAATATTGCATTTCACATGAAAACATTTAAACCAGTCCAAAATATGGAATTCCAAAAGTTTACCAAGTGGCCACATCAGGAACATGATGATATGGCCACCATTGTTCCATGTTTCACAAATCGTGATTTTCTTCAATTTAAAAATGCTGTTCTGCTAAATTAAATAATTTTGCTGCAAATTAAATAAACATGATAGTCAATAATTATTTTTGTTATTCAAAAGTAGATTCGAAACAGGATTTTTCATCAAAAAATGAAGTTGTTTACAAAATTGACATTAGAATGAAAGTTTTTATTTCGAAAAAGTGTGAAACCCTTTTACAGTTTAAAAAATTTGTTAAAACTAATTACTTATCGCAATTGGAACAAATAAAAATGTCTTTACCCTACGCTTGCATCTTGATTTTGATATGATCACCTGGTTGGCCATATCAGGAGCAGGTCAGCTTTCACGAAAATCGTGTGATTTTGATGAACTCGTAAAATATATTCCATCAACGACAACACCAACTGATAGATCATTAAAAACTGAACAGAGTATCATAATATTCATAAAAAATTCTTTCAAAAACGTGTATAAAAAAGGAAACTTATCAGATAAAAACAAGAAACTATTACACCAAAAACATAAAAAAGGAAATTGTCGTCGAATTCCACAACCTAGCTGAATGGCAAGTGATCACATGATACAGCAGGCGGCTTCTTCACGGTATGCGCATGCCATTTAGCGAATTTTTTGGTTAGCTAACATCAAAGATACTACACTAGTGTATAGAATCTTTGCTAACATATAATAGGGGGAAGGCCATATCAGGAACATGGCCTTAATGGTGTCGCGTCAATGTGTCGCGCACAATTCATCGCAGCGACAATTCGTCGTGGCGACAACTCATCGCGCGGTCAATTCGTCGCAGCGTCAACTCGTCGTGGTATCAATTCGTCACGATGTCAATTCGTCGCAATGAAAACGTTTTTGTAGGCTATGATGATAAAATAAAGATAATTTAGTGAAATATTTAATGATAATTTGTTTTTAAGATTAAATTGTTAGTTATAATTCTCTATATCTAAAAAACTAATTATCATTAAATAATTTTATTAAATTATCATTATTTTATCATCATAGCCTTCAAAAACGTTTTTGTTGCGACGAATTGACACCCCGACGAATTGACGTTGCGATGAATTGTGCGTGATGAATTGTTCCGCGATGAAGTGTGCGCGACGAATTGACGCAGAACCGGCCTTAACAGGGGCACCTACGTTATTTAAAACATTTTATCTTCTTTATCGTGAGTTTACTTGTAGATATTGGCTGTTAAAAATATGACCTACCATCCACGGTAGCTTGTAAAAAAATTTTGATTTTTGAAAATGTTCGTTATTTCCGTTCTCTTTCTACAAAATGAAAACTAAATGTTACCATTATTTAAAATAAGTTCTATAAAACGCAAGTTATTCTATTTTAATTACTTTTCTATTATAGCATCTTTCTGTTCATTCTTATGTTTTTCTCAGCAAAGCAATTTTCCCAAGGAGAAAGAATACGTTTTACTTAGATCAACTTATAAATTCAATCGCATATTTTTTTCTACAATTCTTTCTTTTTCAATCATAGATTTATCAGAAGAACTTTAAAATAAATCTCGCTACATATTGTATTTCCATTCTTAAGTTGAGATCAATAGCAAAACGGTAGATAGAGATTAGCATAAAAAATATTATTGAATAGAAATTCATATGTAAGGAAAAGAATAATATGAAACAAAAGAAGACACATAGAATCCTTCAACAGTAAGTAGACTTCCTTAAGGCAGCAATCGAAATATTATCCAGGGCAATATATATATATATATATATATATATATATATATATTTCACCTACTCTAGATCTAGATGATAGAGAAATATTGATAAAAAAGTCTTAAAAAACATTTTTCTTGTCGAAGATTTGAAGAAAGAAAAATTTATTTGAGTTAAATGTTCTACATATAATTTTAATTAAATGTTTGTCGCTTCAAAAGAAAACATCATATTAGTTTTCAATCAATTTTATACAGCAATATATATTTTTTGAAAAATGTGCTTATTATTGAAAAAAAGGATTTAACTTTCGCTTTTGCATTGAATGAGATAAAATTAAAAAATGAAAAATCGTATTCTACAATTTTTTATTGCGTGGATATCTTCTTAGATGTCACTGTTTTATCTCCATTTTAATTTATCGTTAATTTACACGTATACTTAATTTTTAACCGATCTTTTCGATGTTAATTTTATCATATATTCTAATACGAGCAAATCTTGTGGGTGGTTATATATATATATATATATATATATATATATATATATATATATATATGCAAAAATTATCTTAAAAACGGCTCTAACGATTTTGACGAAATTTCGTATCCTACCGTTTTGGGGCACCAGAAAACCATTGGGCTAGGTCACATGCTCGAGAAAATTCGATTAGTGGGTCATTTTGGGTCATGGCCTAGCTAATTGTATCTACAAAACGGTTCAAACGATTTTGACGAAATTTTGTATCCGACCATTTTCGGGCATGAGAAGTCAATTGGGCTGGGTCACACGTTCGAGAACTTTCGATTAGTGGGTCATTTTTGGGTCAACGCGGGTCAAATTAATTTTATCTAAAAAACGGCTCTAACGATTTTGATTAAATTTTGTGTCCTACGAGTTTCGAGCACGATAAAAGCATTGGGCTAGGTCGCATGTCCGAGAAAATTCGATTAGTGGGTCATTTCTGGGTCATTGTGGGTCCAGATCTGAAAAGCGGCTCAATTTACACTAAATTTTGCATCCAATGGTTTTCGGGCACGAGAAGACTGTTGGGCTAGGTCACATGTTCGAGAAAATTCAATTAGTGGGTCATTTTGGGTCATTTTGGGTCATGGTCAAGCTAATTGTATCTAAAAAACGGTCCAAACGATTTTGGCGAAATTTTGTATCCGACTATTTTCGGGCACGAGAAGACTATTGGGCTGGGTCACATGTTCGAGAACATTCGATTAGGGGGTCATTTTTGGGTCAAAGCGGGTCAAATAAATTATATCTAAAAACGGCTCTAACGATTTTGATTAAATTTTGTATTTTACGAGTTTCGGGCACGCGAAAATCATTAGACTAGGTCACATGTTCGAGAAAATTCGATTAGTGGGTCATTTCTGGGTCATTGTGGGTCAATATCTAAAAAGCGGTTCAATTTACATTAAATTTTGCATCTTATGGTTTTCCGGCACGAGAAGACTGTTGGGCTAAGTCACATGTTCGAGAAAATTCAATTAGTGTGTCATTTTGGTCATGGGTCATGATATTTGAACTCAAATTTAATTTTGACCGAGCATAGTTCGTTCTTCCCTGCTCGTAAAATAATATTTATATAATTTTATAAAATAATATTTATATTTTCTCATTCTTCTGTTACTTTTCTTCTTTCTCCAAATTTCTTCTCTAAATTTTCGAAAGAATTTAAAAGTGCAGTAACTCGGGTTTTCTGCTCCACCCATTTTATTATTATTATTATTTTTAAATTTCTACTCATTTTTGGATTGTTATACTGTTTACAGTCACCAGATTACTTATATTAAACAAGTTGAGATTTCTTTAGCATTTGCTTGGTATTATAGTGTTTTCCCGTATGCTTTCCCCGAAGAAAATATTTACTTGATTTGATTTTGTGGTGTTACGATTACGTATGACACACGAAATTAAACAGGCAAGAACCAACAGTTTAAACTCTTGGGTAAGAGCAATGAGGGCAGTTTTTTTCAAACTCCGATGGACAATAAAAAAAGACAAGTATAGATAGAAAGATGACTTTATTACTAAAAGTTATGTACACTTATAGTTAATTTTCAACATAATCGCATTGTAAATTGAGGCACTTGTCGTACCTGTGGACAAGCTTTCCAATACCGTCTTCATAAAAAGTTGCCGCCAATGACTTAAAATGATTCTTGGCGTTGTCTCGAAGCTGCTCGTTACTTTGGAAACGCTGCCATCCTAGCCACTTCATTTAAGGTGAACTTTTGGTTTTCTCTAACTTCGTCCTCTAACTTCGTTCTCTAACTTCGTCCACTCGTTGAACAAGATTGTCTGTGGCGAGAGACTTGCGTCCTTGACCTCCTTCATCCGGTTATCTTTAAATTTTCGACACCATCACTCATAAAGTTTTCTCCATACACTCGGCTCATTCTTCGATGAATTTCTGCTGCACTATTTATTCCCTTCAGTTTGCAGGAAACGAATGACACTTCGCAATTCGCCCTTGGCGTTAGAATCAATTGAGGTAGCCATGTTTACGTGGCTACAGCTCACCTAACAATGGCAGTCACAGAGCGTTGGGTGGGGAACATGCACAGTTGCTCCTTGAACATACCGACTTCCTACCGCTCGTCTAACGTTGACGCTGCGCACTCGGAGGTTGAAAATAAAAACGGCCCTCGTATAATATAACTTTTTTTGAATCGCTGTTTATTTTAAATGCATGTAAAATGCTAAAAAGACATTAAAAATAACTAAAATTTATAAAATGTGACTATTGTAATCCGTTTCTAAAAAAAATTCTAATATTGTCTATATCTTGGGCAAATATTGGGGTGTTGACATTTTGCCGATAATCACAAAATTATTTAACCAATGTATAGCCAAAAACCCCAATATTTGTACAATATTGGCGTTTCATTGAAAATATATCAAGTGTAATTCCAATATTGTATAAATAGCGGCTTTACGTTGGGAAATTTTCAAATAGGATTGTACAAATATTATCATTATATTGCAAATAGTTTCAATGAAACGCCAAAATTGTGCAAATATAGCTTAACATTGTAAATATTTCCAATAAAATACCAATATTATACAAATATGGGTATGTATAGACAATATTTGTTTTATTGGTTGATTGTATTGTATTGTAAGTTTCTAAATATTTCTTGCCATTACTGCACCAGTATTGGTAAAGTGCCAACACTTCAATGTTAGGGCAATATTTCATTCAAATAAATGCAATATTGGCCTAATTTTGGGTTTAAGACATAGTTAACATTGGATTGCTAGAGTAACAATTAAGGCTTTATAATAAGAGACCCATTCAATTCAGCGACCATCATGCTGATCATAAAACGAGGAGCAAGGGCACATGTTCGCATGTTCGATACCAATGTGATCTGAGTGGGTGAACGCCATATTTTTAGGAATTTGTTTTGCACGAGAATGATAATTAGATCACTTTTGCTTTAAAAAGTATTCTCTGAAAACATCCTTCCTATAGCATTATGGTTAACATTAGAAGATCCTTAGCAAATTCTCTGAATCTCTTTCAGCTTAATGCCATCCATTGAATTTCCCATTATTAGCAAAGAATCTAGACTAATCCCTAATACTCCATTTGTCAAAATTATTTTGACAGTTGATGAACTAAGTTATAACATTTCAAATTTTAATTCCTTAAAAGGCATATAGCCAAAAGAGTGAAAAGTATCCAAGCCGGGACTCGAACTCGGGTCATCATATATAGCGCACTGACGTTCTACCAACTGAACCAGGGTTTGGTGGCTCACGAAAAAAATATTCCATCTTGTGCTGCGATTGTAGCCTTGCCAACATGCGATAGTGAAGTTGTTCAGTTGGTAAAACGTCAGTGCGTGATACTGATGACTCGGGTTTGAGTCCCGGCTTGGATACTTTTCACTCTGTTGGCTATGCACCTTTTAAGCAATTAAAATTTGAAATGTTATGAATGCAAGACGTGAAAATTTTTGGTACTTTTCGGTTAGCCGGGCGCCAATGATATATGTACATATATAAATACACATGTATATACATATATATGTATATATGTACATACATATATGTATATATATGGGTATATATATGTATACGTAGATATGTGTACATGTGTGTATATATATATATATATATATATACATGTATATATATTACTGGCGCCCGGCTAACCGAAAAGTACCAAATTTTTCTATGGAAAAATTTCCAAGTATTAAATAGATAGTTATAACGGCTGTACATTTGCACACATTTGTATATAGTACTGATTTCATAACATTGTCTTTTATCTTCGGAGTATTTTTGGATAAATAGTTAATTAGTTGTTCATTTTTAAAACAATTTTAAAATGAATGAAACTTTCAACTACACTTCTTCGAAACATAGATATCGTTATATTAATTTCAAAAAATGAGCTAAAATATTATTTTTTTTTGTCATCAGAAATTTAGTTAAAGCTGATACAAGTTTTTTCCTTTTACCAGAACACTTTACCATTTCTCATTCATTTTATAGCATATAATTTAAAACATTGTATTGAAATTTCGATTAACCTGTTACATAAAACGTAACACATCTGAAAGCTTTTATCACTTTAAATAAATTTCTCCAAAAAAATTTCAGGTATTTGGAAACAGACGAAAATAAGTACTTCACAAGAGTATGAAATGAAAAAAAATTTTTTTTTCTTTTTGAGAAATGTTATGAATTGAATTAAAACAAATGTCAGGTTCGTACGTCTTTTATTTTTCGATCGAAACAATTTATTATTTTCCATTTATTTTGACATGAAAGGAAAAGAAAATTGTCGAAATGATTAAATTTTGATGCCTTTTTTAATGTCGTTTTCTTGCATGCTGGCTACAATAAAAAATATTTTTATTACATTTAAGCCATTTTCAACACTTTCCAACATAGTTCAAAAGTGTTTATGAATTCGGTTTTTTTCTGTTTGTCTGCCGTCTGTCCGTCCTTTTTCTAACTTGTATACATATACTCGAATTGTCATTTAATTGATATATCTTTTTGAGGTTTACTATGGCATGTTCCGTATTAAAAATTAAGTGTGTATCACTTACACCTTTACAGAGACACTCAAAAGAATTCCGTTACATTACGGTTTATGGGGAAAAATCATTTACTGTTTATTTTAATGATGTTACACTATTTCAAACATATTGAAATTGATATATATATATATCATTGAGGTACATCATCATCGGGCACTTTAAGAGGCTTACTATAAAATATTTTGTGTTTAGTATTCATCTTTCATTTACAAGGGACGTTTCATTTATTTGTCCTGCAGTGGCGCAGACGATTAAGCTCGGTTCCCGTCAAGATCACCGAAAGTGAAGCAGCATCGACCATGGTCACTGCTTGGGAGGGTGACAATTTTTATCGACTGCTGTGGGACCGTGTACGTTAATGGGAGCTGGTGCACGTAAAATCTGTTCGTGGTTCCAATGTCCTCCAAGTTTGAAAACGATACCTCTGGCGGTGAGAATCCAGGTGCAGGTTTCTCATCTGGAATTGGTTCAAAAATTAGGACACCCTCTCTAGAAGTCCAACCTCTTTTGAGGATCTGGCACCTCTTCTTTCAGAGAAGTGCCATGGCACTTTCTCTGGAACGAAAACATCACCGTTTACAGGGACAGACAAAATAATTAGGTTAAAGTGTTGTCTGTTAACAATAATTGCTGGAAGTGCATTTTCAGCGAGATTTTAAATATAACTACTTTTTTGCTTATTACTTGGTGAGTAAAAATTCTCTAGATCATATACAGGACAGCACAAACGATCTCTAGTACATTTCCGTTTAATGACAGAAATTACAGGAGGGAAATTTTAAACTGTGGTATGCGTTTCATAACTAATCTAAAACTTAGCATTCTAAGTAGTACATATAGAAATCTATATATGTGTTTCACAAATGAATTCGGATATTTTGACGAATATTGTTGGTAATTCCTCAAATTGGATTTTTAAATGTGTTATGCGTTTTCTAAATTGATTACTTAGACATCATCTTTCACATTATTAAACGGTAAAGATTTGTAAAAGAATTTAGAAGTGTTACATAACCTACACTTGAAGCATGATTTTTCGTTCTTGTTTTTATTGCAGATGTATATAGTACGTGGCTTAATTTAAAAACTTTTTTTTGCATTATTTCTCTTCCTAAATTTACATATATCTTTACTATAATTTCAGTCTAACTAACAGTAGTTATTTGCTAGCAGGAGGTCTTTCTTGAAAGTACGTAATACACTAGAACTTTCCGATAACATTCTAAAATAGTTCCACAGAGAACGTTCATAGAACATTCTAACATACACTGAAAAAAAAAAAAAAAAAAAAAAAAAAAAAAAGAAAAAAAAAAAGAGAAAAGTTTCTTAATGTAGGAAAATATGATATAACCACGAAAGAAAATATACAATAATCGTTGTTAATACCTTCCGAATTAACCACGATACCGAAAACCGTTTTTTTAATCTTTAGAAACCTCAGAAATCTATATATTTTCGAGATTTAAAGAAGCATTTATAAAAACAGTTTCTTTGCTGCCACTGGTTTTTGGTAATGTTTCCGAGTAGTTTTTATAGTGTATCAAGGTGGTTCTCAAATGATCTGCTCAACAACGCGAAGCTTTCTGACACAATAATTGAGGTAAAATTAAATTGAGTAAATTGAGGTAAAGTTTTCAAACAAATTGCATTTGAAAGAACATTTTCTTTTTTTATTCGGTGGTGTAAAAACTCAAATTGTGTGATGTTTGGAAGTAAAAAAAAACAGAAAAGGGAAAAAAATTGCAGTAAAAGAGAAAATTATTGGTCAGGTGTTACGAGCGTCAATATGACGACAGCTGTACTCACTTACATACTTTTGCTTTATAATATAAAATTTTTGATCATTATAGTAAATTAATTTTTTTCTTATTTCCTTTTACTTTTTAAAAAGAAAATGAGAATCCTTAGGGAATTTCACTCTTTTTAAAATATGAGTTTGAGTTCCACGGATTTGTTTTAAAAATTTTGAATTTGAGTACGAACCTAACTCCTTTTTCAGAATGTGAATTTGAGTTTAAATTAGTTCCTGATTTTTGACGAGTTTGCACAACACTGTTTCTAACACATATTGTAGAATCTAACACATATTATGCGTCCTAATAACGTTCTACAGAACGTTATTTAACAGTATATTTTTTACAAGATAGAAATAGCTGCGCACATTCTCTTTACGCGTTAGTATAATGTGAAAAAAAATCACTTTTTGCTTCACAAAAGCAATAAAAATTAGGAATAGAATTTGGAGAGCGATTAATTGTTCTTGTATTTCTAGATAAAAAAATTAATTGTTTGTTTCATTTAAAAGTAATTTTTTTGATAAGTAAACTTTCTCTGAGACGTGAATACCGTTATACAAATTTGGAAATTGAGTTAAGTATCTATTTTATATCTATTCCTTTAATATCCACTCTAATTCTAAGCCCAATAAATTTAGTTAAAGTTAAATAGAGTTATATCTTTCCTTTCATCTAAAGAATTTGTTATTTCTCATTTACATGTTTAAAAAAAATATATATTTTAATTTACTTGTTAGATAAAACTTAACACTTGTAAACGCTTTTATCTCTTTAAAGAAATTTCCCTGAAATATTTTTTAGCTATTAGAAAATAGGTGAAACTAAGTAATACTCCAGAAAAGTATGAAATAAAAAAAGTTAATTAACATTGTATTTTAGATAAAAATTTAAATGTTTATTTCGTTTAAAAGTAATTTTTTGATAAGTAAAACTTTCAAATACAATTTCATTAAGACGTGAGTTACACATATTTGGAAATTGAGTTAAATATCTATTTTATATCTATTTTATTTCTAACACCAATAAATTTAGTTAAAGTTATGTAAAGTTATATATTTCCTTTTATCGAGAAAAATTATTATTTTTCATTTGCATGTTTTTTTTTTAAATATATTTTTTAATTTACTTGTTACATAAAACTTAACACATGTAAATGCTTTTAGAGAATGCCCTTTACAGCAATTTCCCATAAAAAATTTCCAGCTGTTAGAAAACAGGCGAAAATAAGTAATACCTCAGAAGAGTATGAAATAAAAAAAAAGTTTTTTCTTTTGACAAATGTCATGAATTCAATTAAAAGTGACAAGTTCGTACTTCTTTTATTTTTCGATTGAAACAATTTATTACTTTTCAATTTATTTTTGACATGAAAGGAAAAAGAAACTCGTTGAAGGAATTAAGTTTGATGATTGTTTTAATACCGTTCTCCTGTATGCCGCTTTCAATAAAAATATATTTTTTTTATTAATTTGAGAGATTTTTTTTAGTGTAGGTATATATAGTATTTAATTTAGTTTTAACACATTTTTACATTCCTTCTCTTCATAAATTTACAAATTCTTTCCAAAATTTTAATCTAATTGTAACAGATATATGCTAGTACGAGATCTATCTTGAAAGTATCAATCAACACTAGAACGTTTAGAGGACGCTCTAATGGCATTTATGATTTAAAATAAATTTATGATGTTTCACGTAATGTTCTAAAATGATGTATTTCTGTGAAAGATTAGAACCAGATGGACACATCTTGCTTACATTATCTAAAAATGTTGTATAAGCATGCTCTATGTTAGAAAATGCTTTTTTTTTACCCCATAAAATGACGAAAATTGTACTTTTGGCTGTGTTTAATTATAGATTAAAATAATAATTATTTAATCCTTGTTAAAGTAATTTTATGATAAGTGAAAATTTAAAAATAAAATTTTTTAAACATGCCGTTGAAACATGAAACAATGTTTCAGAGACGTTTCAGCGATATTCCAAAACGACGTTTCAACGACGTTCAAACGATGTTTCACGTTCTTTAAAATGTGCCGTTTTGGGTAGTACCGTTACACAATTTGAAAAGTGAAATAAAAAATATCTGTTTTATACTATCAAGAAATTTATTTAAGCAATATTCCTTTTTTCCTTCATCAAAACAATTTATCTTTTTCCGTTCTTTTTTTTTTTTTATCACATATTTAAAAAATATTATTTATATATTTCATTTTACTTGTTACGTAAACGTGAAACACATCTAAAAGCTTTATCAAATTTAAGAATTAATCTCCGAAAAATTTTCAGCTATGAGAAAACAGAATAAAATAAGTAATACTCTAACAGAATATGAAATAAAAAAAATTCTTCTTTTGAGAAGTTTTATGGGATGAATTAAAACAAATGTTAGGCTCTTACTTCTTTTATTTCTCGATCGAGACAATTTATTATTTTACATTTATTTTTAACATGAAGATAAAAAGAAAGTCGTCCATAGAATTAAGTTTGATGTCTAGTTTAATGCCACTCTCTTGTATACAGACTGAAATAAAATCTATTTTTGTTAAGTTTAAGATTTTAAAAAACCGCGAATCTGGTCAGATTGGGTTGATAATATTTTTTTTTTTTTTTTTTTTTTTTTGCTGGGGGTTGGATTTTCGTAGGATTTATTCCAATTTTTCCCGATTTGGATTCCGTTTCAGGTTGGCATTTGTCTCTTGCGGGTCGGGTTCGTGTTGACCCATTTTTTCGAAAAAGTGTGGAATATTTTTCTAATGAAAAACTATACACAGTAAAACCTCTGAATACTTGACATCTCGGGAGCGCAGAATTTGCCCGGTATTCAGAGGTATCCGTTTTTTAGAGGTTAAAAACACACATATATACTATATGTGTCGGGGACTGAAAAAGTGTCCACAAAAAAAGTGCTCGCTCGCTATTCGGGAAAATCCGTTATGGATGTTTTACTGTGTTTGAAAATAATGAGAATACGTATGTTTATTTTTCAACATGAATATAAAATTTATAATAGAGATATAATAATAGACTATTATTCCGTAATTGTATTAAAATATAGATTAATGTTCTTCTATTTTCGGTTCGGGTTTCGGGTTGACGAATTTGTTTAGTCGCGTACCGGTGGGATTTCAGATTCTCTTCAAATGGAATTTTCGGGTTCAACCCGACCCGCGCAATTCTCGATCCAGTTTAAAAACTTTACTTACTTCGTTTTTATAAAATTACATGCCCTTCTCTTAATTTTAGTCTCATTGTAGCAAAAATTTGCGAGACGAGGTCTGTCTGGAAAACTACTGAATAATACCAGAACGTCAGAGAACTGTCTGAAATAATTCCGTAGAACGTTCTTATTACATGTTCCACCGATACATATTTATATATTAACTGCCCGAAAGGGACTGCTTAGACGAGAAAAAAAACCAAGTTCTGTAGAGCATATAAGGTAAAGCTAGGAGAGATGGGGCGGTCGGAGAGATTGCGCACATAGAGGTTCGGGGGGAAGGGTAGGTGAAAGCGCAGCTACTCCAGGTAGTTGTACAACAACAGTAGTGGAGTGTCTACTTGAAAGTGCACGTTGATTGCTTTGAACGTCTAAGATAAAGTATTGCTATTTTGTTTTGTTTTCCCAAAGTAAGTGCTTGAATTTTCATAGCTATTCATCAGAATTTCTGTACAATGTCAATAGTACAAAATATTTTAAACTTAAACGATTTCTCATAAGCTACTAATCTAGACTAACAATGTGAACATCAACGGTTCGTTTTAGTAGCAGCCATGTTTAAATAAAAGACCGCTCAATTTCTCCTACCGAAATTTGAGAGTTTGCGCATCTGCTACTTAGGAGAGATGGCGCATTGTTCCCATTAGTTTCCATGCTAGGAGAGATTATGCAGCTTATTGGTAAATTTGCATAAAAAAAATGAAAAATGAAAATGGTCTAATTTTAAGTTAAACGTGTTATTAAGTTACATAATTTTATTTTGTAATCTTATCTGGACTTGCTTTTTCTGAGTTTAATTTTTTTCCTTTAATTAAAATTTTTTAATCGTTTTTAAAATTATTTCCTTTTTCTGATTCTTCATGCATTAGGTTGAAATATTCACTCCCAATCCAATAAAATTTGTTCACAAAAACCTTACAGCAATGTCATTTAAGTGTAATTATTATTGTTAACAATTTAATTGTAGTTATTATTAGTAACAATCTCTCCTACCCATGTGCGCAATCACACCAACCCTTTAAGGACAGATTGCGCAAAATAACTTTCTTGGTTTTATTACAACTGTTCTATTAAATTGCAACATAACAACAAAATAGCAATGGAAATGCATAAAAAACAAATGAAGTAAAAATTATTCATGGATAGTTTAGCAAAAAATTAATATTTAGATTTTTTATTGCTATTCTTTTGAATTGTGCGCAGACTCTCCTAGCTTTACCTTATGTCCCTCCCGGTACCGTTTAGTAATCTCTAAAAAAATACACTAATCAGTCGGCTCTGAACTCGCCGGTAAACGCAACAGAAGGTGGCGGTGGAAACAAATGAAAATTAGAATAAAAGAGATTGTAAATATCTTTTTTATACTACAAAGAAATTTCATTAACGTTAAGCAATTTTCTCTCTTTCCGTTCATTGAAACAATTTATTATTCCCATATCTTTTTATTACATCTTTGAAAATATTATATTTCAATTTTTCCTGTTACATAAAACTTACTCATATAAAAGCTTTTATCATTTTAAATAAATTTCTCTTAAGAATTTCAGCTATTAGAAAACAGGCTAAAATAAGTAATTCTTCAGAAAAGTATGAAATAAAATATAAGTTTTCTTTTCTTTTTTGTGAGACATGCCATGAATTCAATTAAAGCAAGTATCTGATTTTTACTTCTTTTATTTTTCGATCTAAATAATTTATTATTTGCCATTTATTTTTGCATGAAAGAAAAATAGAAATAGGTGTAAAGAATAAGTTTTAATGTATTTTTAATGCCGTTCTTTTGTATATCGATTGAAATTAAGTCTATTCTGGTTGATTTTATGATTTTATATATTTTCGTTGCATAAATGTATGAAGAATTTAACTTAATTCATCGTTTCTCTTCGTAAATTTACATATCCTTCTCACAATTTCAGTCTAATTGTAGTACACATTTACAAGTACGAGGTTTGTCATAAAAGTACCAAGTATACTAACTACTTATATAGAGTCCAACATAGCTTTGTGGTCTAACATAGCTCTACGGAGACATTATTGGAACATTCATAATTAGTATTGGCAGGTCCATTGTTGCGAAAAGTGGGACAAAGATATTAAAAATAAATAAGCAAATCATAACTTGTGAATCGGAACATAAAAAAAATTAAACAGTTTTCTTTCATTATCTTCGATTTATGAGAGTTTAATAAGTCCTATAATATCCCAGCATATAGTTAATTTAAGAAAACTAGTCTCTGGATTCCTTAACAATGACTGAGAGACAAACGGAGTTTATAAATGAAACAAACATTTTTAAGTTTTGGGACACACAACTCTGGCAGTGTAACAAATATTTTCTACATATATGTTGAACCTTTTCAAAAATTTATATTATAATAAATAAAAATCTATAATCTTATAGGAATTTGAAACAATACATTGTGATCTGAATTATCCCGGTTATCAGCAATCTATCACCCCCCCCCCCCCCACACACACACCAGTTAAAATCTATAAAGTCTTTATAAATGAAAAAAAAAATACATGCATTTAAAATTTGCTGTCATTTAAAGCTTATAGCATTAAAAAAAATTGATGATCAGAAACGACTATAAGACATGTCGTTGTGGTGCGTAACATAACAAAAGTTTAAACCTATTATTTAAAATTTTGTCTCTCTAAATAGCAAAAATATTATAATGTATGATACTGAACAATCTTATATTTATATATTCATTACAAACATAGGTCCTAGCTAGTTTCAGATTTATTTAGTCATAAATCAAACATTAGATATTATTAATCTTTAAAGACCTTGACTTTAATAAATCATCAATTATGTAAATTTAAACATTAAATCCTAGTGGAGGTCCTCATTTTACTTTCTTAAGTTTTACGATCACTTCAAAAGTTTTCAGAAAACTTATTTTGTATGATTATTCATACTTTTTCGTTATTATATTTTGGAATAATTTCCACTAACTAACAAATGGAGTGTGAACAAAAGTTCAAAAGAACTGTGCAACATGAAAAATCCGCACTTTTGACATCCTGCGCATTCATTTCGCAGGGTCTGTCTTTTACTGTTACCGCCCAAGAGGGACGGCTCAGTGTAGGGAATCAAATCTGCAGAGCATAGATGTCCCTACCGGTCCCCTTTATTCAGATATTACAAAAAAAAATTACAAAATTCAGCCAAAGCAGAACCTGCCGGTAAGCACAACAGAGGGCGGGGTATTGACCAGTAGCTAAACACTGGACTGAGGATGATAAAAACAATGACGTTTTCATTTTGTTATGAAACTTTTTGTTTCAAATAAGACTACCCAATGCTTTCAATTCTATAATACCAGAAATACTCAGAATATTGAAACATGGACATGCTCAAAATTGAGCACATAGAGGTTATTTCATACTCATTTTTGAAACATGGACATACTAAAAAATAATGAGGATCAGTTCAAACTCATTTTTGAAACATGGACATACTCAAAAATGAGTACATAGAAGTCAGTTCATACTCATTTTTGAAACATGGACATACTCAAAAATGAGCACATAGGAGTCAGTTCATACTCATTTTTGAAACATGGACATACTCAAAAATGAGCACATAGAAGTCAGTTCATACTCATTTTTGAAACATGGACATACTCAAATAGGTGCACATTATGTTTGATTCTTGAGTGTGTGCATGTTTTCAGAAATGAGTATATACATGTTTCAAAGTTGAGTCATTTTGACCCGGAGCCATTTTGACTATGCGACATACTCAGATTTGTGTATTTTTTGCTCAGTTTTGAAAATGTCATTTGTAGAGTGTATAGAGTAAAAGAATAAATTACGACTTTGCGTTTTAAAAATATACATTGTATCGTTCATAGTTATTTTTACAGGGATATCTCAAAGATTATAATATGTCATCATGTACTGCTCGTCAAAAAAGAAATGTCGGCAACAAGAGATTTAACAGGATTAGAGTCGGATAACCCGAATTTACCCGAACCCGATGCGACAGTCGCGTCGTCGCAGGGTCGGCTTAGAAATAATTTGTTTTATTTCGGATCGCATTGTCTCTAATCGTTCTGGTTGAGTTTTGACTTTTGCGGGTCGTGTTTGATAAACTTTTTTTTTTCGACGAAAGTCGACAATTTTGTTTAAAATGAAAACATCTCTATTTGAATATAAATGAGTGTATGTATTAATTTTTCTACATAAAAGATAAAATTGATATTAGAGATTCAATTACAGAGTATTTTGCGTCATAATTGAATTAAAATATGGATTCATTTTCTTTCATTTCGGATTTCGGGGTTTCGGGTTGGCTTCAAATAAAATTATCTGTACAGGTTCGTTTATAACCCGATCCGCGCAGGACTCTAATGTGGATAAAATCACAGGGTTGACACAAAAATAAGAAGGTAAGAAGATTCAGATCGGTTTTATTTATATTTTTTGTCAAATATTACTTGTTAAACACCAGAAATAATAAAAAAAATAAATATTATAGAAAAAATAAATGACTGCTTTTAATAAATGGATGACTTTGCAACGTAGTTAAAAAGTGTTTATGAATTCGGTATATCTGTCTGTCTGTCTGTCCGTGCTCTAATTGGCGTAAATATACTCGGGATGTCACGCGATTGTTATATGTAATTGATGTTCACTATGGCATGTTCGGTATTAAAAATGAAGTGTGTCGCACTTATAGTTACTTTACAGGGACTCTCAAAAGAACTCTCCGTTACATTACGGTCTATGGGGAAAAATAATTTGATTTTTATTTTAATGATGTTATACAATTTCAAACATATTGAAATTGATATATACCACTGAAGTGCACTATATGAGATTTACTACAGAATATTGTGTGTATGGTATTCATCGTTCATTTACAGGGACACACAAAATAATCCGGTTAAAGTACTGTATGTTAACAATAATTGCTGAAAGTGCGTTTTCAGTTGCGGTACGCGTTTTTAAATGTAACCAATTTTTTGCCGATTACTTGGTGTGTATAAAGGGCAGCACAAAAAATATTGACCACATTTCCGTTTATTGACGGAAATTCCAGAAGGGGAATCTAAACTGTGCTATACGTTTCCTAACTGAACTAAATTTTAGCATTCTATGAAGTATATACAGATATATTTATCCAATACAGGACTGCATAAAATAATTCGTATATTTTTCTGAATGTTGTTGGTAATTCCTGAAATTGGGTTTTTATATATGTTATGCTTTTTCCAATTTGTTTACTTAGACATGGACGGAGCTAGTTGAGCTAAAGCAAAAAGGTAGGCTTCCCCGGTCGGTTTTACTTCGACTTTGTTTGTTTAGACAACAAAGTTTAATAAACGGTAAAGATTTTGTCATGCAACCAACATCCTTCCAACCCTTTTTTAAAAAAAAGTAAACCGAAGTGAAGAGAGAAGGAATGGTGTTTTGTTCGGAGGAGTAGGGTGTGGAAATGCATCCGAGTATATTTTGGTTGTTTTAAGAAATAATGTGGTTTTGGTGGAATTGTTATGAATATTAGTGAAAATGTATATAGTGTATATCATTGTAAATACCACCTCTCATATTTAATAAACTTTGTATTTAAATTTTAAAAAGAAGAATCAGTGCGTCATTCGGCTGTCATGATATTACAGCACGCTCTCTTTCGAGAACCAGAGTTATTTCTACGATTTAAAATAATAAAATATGTGCTTTAGATCGCAGTGTTTGAATTACAAAATAGAGGTGAGCTATTTCTTTATCATTTGATTGTGTAGTAAGATACTGTTAACTTTATTCGAAAATGTTTAAAAACGTAACTAAAGCAGATTTATTTATTGTTCTGCAAGAAATCGGCGAAGAAGCTGATGCGGGTAAGAGAGTACCCGAAGTAAAAGATTTGTTATTGAAATCTAAAGAATACTTAAAGGATAAAGATTTCGTAACTGAATTTTTATCGACTACAGTTTCAGAAAGAAAAAATGGCGAGGAAGTTAATAGATTGTGTTTACAACAACAAATGAGAAGCGAGAATTTAACCCATAACGAAGGGGAAAATAGTACGTCATTCGGCTGTCATGATATTACAGATTTTTACAATTATATTAGAAATGTTGGAAAGTGTTAAATAATCTACGCTTGATGCATGATTTTTCGTTCTTGTTTTAAATTAGAATTTCCCTCCATACAACTTTTACATAGCAGCATCCCTGTTGTATCGCTACAAACTGCATTCATCTTATTATTCTGGTTCGTAATTTCTCCTTAAAAAGTAATTACCTTGAAACTAATAAAATTAAATGAGTTTTTAATTGCTTGAAAGATCTCTGAAACTAAAAAAAGATAAATGAAATGTAACAAAGAAACGATTAATTTTATTTTAAAACATTGTGGAGAATTATTTTGTAAGACAAAAGAATAGATAGGAGGTTATGTTTCTATTCGTTTCTATTTCAAAGTTTTTCTTCATTTGAGAAAAAATATACTTAGTATAACGCATTGATTAATGAAATTTGTATGCCACTGTTATACCAGTCTTTAGAAGGTTTTAGAAAGAAATTAATGAATATAAATACATTTTAGTTTTCATTGTTGATTTGTTTTACAATAATTTTACGAAGAAATTAATTAATAGAATAGTTTGGTTGGAATTATTTATTCTTATTTAACTAGAAGTCAGGAACAATAAAAATCATTTACGGTAATTATTTAAAATCCTTAAGGTAATTTTACTGAACATGTTTCACCCATAAAACACGAACCATCACAAATTGTGTGACATTATGTAAGATTTAATGAATTCAAGCGAATTAGAACATCTTGAACGTAGATAAAAGTACCAATCGTCTCTCGTAAATAAACATTGATTGCATTTTGTTGTTTCTGTTAAGAACATATTACTAATATCACTCTAAATATCCCAAAACATAGATATACGAATTTATCTTATTGGAGAGGATATGTAGATTTATCCGTGCGCTTTAAACAATGCTGTTAAGTCATCAAGTTAGAAAGGGACTGAAAGTGACTCAAAGAAAAAATAAATAAAAAGGGGCTAAATTTTTATGGGAAGAAAAATGCTAAAAAAAAGGAAAACAAGGAGTTAAAATTGCTCCAAAAGCGCTAAAATAAATGAAAAAAATCCCTGACGTCCCTGCAGCACAGGTAGATTTCGAAGACTCAGACAGTGGGACACCTGTTTATTGGGAATTGCAGAAGAAATGACCTTTTTGCCGTGATGCGGCAGTTGGAACTGCCCACTTTGAAATCTACCTGTGTCAAGTAGGCGGAGGTCTTGTCAGTATAAAAGTTGTAGATAATATTAAGAGGATTTATAATAAATTTAAGCGGATTTGATATCTTGTGAATTGACAAAGTTATGAATTTTTTTCTTCTGAAACTCCTATTTCCTCCCCCCCCCCCCTTGAGGCCATTTTTAATGATATCAAAAATCTGTCATACATAAATTTTCGGCTCTTTTCCTAGAAGTAATAATAACTTTAAATGCCCCTTGATTTTATGTATCAGTTTGGAAGAGATTTGTGCAGAATTTTTAAAGTTATCGTGTTCATAAAAAAGTGATATATATACATATATATATATATATAAAGTTTTGAACTGGGGGTGGTTATGGGTTCTGGGAGTCATGATCGGCGTAGATCTGCAAAATTTTTCCAGAAATTCCAACATAGATTCCAACATAGGTGAGAATGTAATAGGTAGTATTTCTTACGAAATCTACCTGAAAGGACTGAATACTGGATGCAATTACTGTATATTTATCTGTACTTTTAAGGAATTCCAGATGTTAATGAGATTTTAATAGCATCATATTCCAGTATTTAAAGCAAAAATCAGAAAGGCAGCACTAAATCATGTTTTCAAGTGGAAAAAAAAAACTAATAATTAAGCGAATGACAAAAGTGAGAACTGCGCTAATATAACAATAATTAGGTTTAATAATTCAAGAAACACTGCTAAAGCATAATTTTACTATGAATGAAACACAAGTGAAAAAACAGAGTTCAATGTTTCCTATTCACATTTCGACATTTTGCTTTAAAAGTTAAGCATTAAAGAAGCTAAATTCTATTGACATAAGTTTTAACTAAAAAAGTGTCTGAAAACTAAACTAGTTAAAACAATTCAATTGAAAACATAAAAACGCTTAAAAAAATGATTAAAAAAACCCCAACATCCGCGGAGTGTCTAATTTAGTTAAAAAAAAAAAAAAAAAAAAAAAAAAAAAACTAAATTTAGCGTATTTCTGGCTAAACTGGCAACACTGGTTATAAATCATCTTCAGTTAAAATACCGCTTTTAACTTTCAAAATATTTCCAATCTATTTATTAATAGAAAATAATTTTATGAGAAAATTTTGCTTTCAGAAACGGTTAGAAAATGTTCAACTATGAAATTTTGATGTTTTATCAGTTTAACAATTATAGGAATTTTCAATTATCATCCTACAACTTTAAAATATCTAGCAAAATGCGGAAACTAGTGATCCATAACCAAACATGAAAATTATATTTCTTAAAATAGTCTTTGAAGCGACTATTAATATCATATAACGGCCTAAAATCCTGCATCAATAAAACTGTCAAAATAATTATGATATTAGTGTATATGAAACTCCAGTTACTGAATGCCTCGCATCAAGTTACACTGAAATGTCACTAATTCAGCTCTGAGTAATGTCACATAAGGTTTCCGGAAGCGTGGTCCTCAGAGGGTTGGGTAATCCAGTTCAATGTTGTACGTCATAGTCTCAGTCAAAATTTGAGATTTACTGAGTGCAGAACATTTTGGAAATGGCTTTTCAGAATATATTTCATTTCATGGGTCAAATGACTATATAAACACATACAGGTTACCTTGCAAGTATAGAATGCATAGAGGTTTGTTATGCTAAAGTAAATTGGTTAACTAACGTATATGAGAATTTGGAGATTGGTGAAGGATAAAAGTTATTATAACGGAATCTGATCTTGTGCATCTAGATAATAATTTCGAGTAGTGGTGTAAGGAGTAGTTCAAATAGAATAGGATTTGATGGAATGCTACAGAGTGATCAATTAAATTATTTGAATTTAAGTCTGATTGCATAGGATTTACCACTATATTGCTGTTAATTGATTAATATGAGTATTTTAAATTATCCGAGACGTATAGTATTTATTTTGCACCTATGACTCTAAGGATCTGATATGATAATTTATACTTAGAAAATTTTATTAGACAAATTATCAATTAATTATAGAAAAGAAAAAGTTGCGTTGTGAATTATTTTTGAAGTTCGGATCCTCTTTGAGCCAATTACAATCATCAAAGGTTACCTGCAGAGAGTTATGTAACATTAAATAAATAATGGCTTATTTTAAAACCTAGATTGTAATATTAAAGAAAACATTTCCTAAAATAAAAGACTTAATATTAATTCAATAAATTAAGTAAACAAAAGGAAAACTGACTAAAATTAATTGAATATAAAATTGAGTTTATTTACAAGGTAATTATAAGCATATGATTAAAAACAAATATAAATGTTTTAAAAAAATAAAAATATTCAATCCTAGTTGAGAACTGTATTCTCAACATTTATTTTCTGAGAATTACAGTTTATCTTACTGAATTAACAAATTCGATTTTGAAAGGCAGAGTTCCATACCCTAGAAGTATTTATTTGATTAGCCTTTTTATGTTTAGATCGGGGTAGGATATTCATACACACTTAAATTCGTATTATTAAAAGAATATAGCTTAATTAAATAAAATGGAACAATGGTGAAGGAAGATTGTTTGTTACCTTATATTACTAGATAACGTTGACAGCAGGAGGTAATGGCTGACGCGTTTTCGCTTTTTCTTAGCGCGTACATTTCCATCTATTGGCACACACACTCAAAATCTGTTTTTTTAGTTAGAGAGCAGTCAACCTTCTACTTTTCCATCTTTTTTGAATCTGAACTCTCAAAAAAAAATCACATTCTTTTCGTGGAGCAAAAAAAAAGGGATGGAACCATTTTTCCCTTTTCACATAAAATTAAGGCCTTATACGTTTTAACTTCTTGAAAATTTGCATGTTTCGGCCATACCTCTGATTTTAGAGAGATGACCATTGGCATGCGGGAGAAATTTGGTACTCCCCTTGAGTGTTTTATAGGTCCGTCGGTACAATAGCGATTCCTCTTGACGCCGTGCTGTGTCTGGGAGGTAAAGATGCTTTGACTTGTGAGGTCTTCGTGCCTATTTAAGCTCTCATAAATAAATGTGTCATATTATTGTTCTGACAATTTTCTCCATGACATTTTTATTAGGTGTAGTTAAATCATTCGTGGGAACGGAAAACCAAATATTTCCTTGACTGCCGTGGTTCACTTTGTTCCATAATTATCTATCTGTATGCGCTGATCCTAAAATGGATCATTAATTTGTATTGTTCACTGTTCACTGATTAAAATGATACCAAATACTCTGTTAATATGCAGAAAAAAAACCAAATACTTTTTTTTTTATAGTGTGTGCTAGTTTAGATCTAGATGGTGGTATTTCTCACCATCAGGATTAATTCATGTTCAATAAATTTTTTAAGTATTTTGCTAGTTTTTAATCGATATGACTTACTTGAGATTAAAAGTATATCTGAGTATGTACTAGTTGAGGCTTCTTGGTCAAAATTTGAGATTTACGGTGTTTAAAATATTTTGGCGATAGCTTTGTAGAATATATTTCGTTTAGTGCGTATATTGTTCAATTAACCCATTTTCGGCCAAAGATGCGTAAACGCACCATTTCAACAAATATATTTTTATTAACACTGTGACGTATATTTTTCACTAATTTTATTTTTCTGCTATTCTTAAGGGTTCTGGAGACATCTATAAAATATTAGTCATTCAATTGAAGTAATCACTTTCTGCTGAGAAATTTTCAAAATACGCTGGTTTTTTACTTGAAACGGTTATTGACAAATTCGACTTTTTGAAAATGTATAATTATTCCACTTGAGATTAGTCATATGTTTTTATAATGGAGTAAAGTTGCAAGTTCTGTAAATAAAATAAAAATAAAACAAATGTTATAAGAAAACTTCTTTAAATTTAATGGTAAATTATTAATGGTAAATTAATAATGGTTATGTCAAATTAAACAAAATATTATTTTTCATGCACGAAACTTTTTTGGTGTCTTAATGAACGTAATTTAAGCAAATTTCAATGCAAATAATACCACATTTTATAAAATTTCTATGCTTGGCCTAAAATGGGTTAAGGCATGTGGCTTACATGTGAATGCATAGAGGTTTGTTATGCTGAAGAAATTGGTTATGTAACGTATATGAGAATTTGGAGATTGATGAAGGATAAAAGTTATTATAACGGAATCTGATCTTGTGCATCTAGATAATAGTTTTGAGTCGAACACTGTGGTGTAAGGGGTAGTTCAGGTAGAAAAGGATTAGTTCATGTTCAATAAATTTGTTAAGGATTTTGCCAGTTTTTAATCGATATGTCTTATTTGTGGATAAAGGTATATCTGAATATGTACTAGTTGAAGCTTCTTGGTCAAAATTTGAGATTTACGGTGTTTAAAATATTTTGGAGATAGCTTTGTAGAATATATTTCGTTTAGTGGGTTTATTGTTCAAATAAGGCATGTGGCTTACTTTATTGGCTTGCTTGTCATATATCGTTTCAAGTTTAGGATGTCTTGGCTTTTGCTATTCTAAAGTAAATTGGTTACTATCGTATATACAGTGTGATTCAGAATAACTGTTTACTAATTTGCAGGAATTTCCGGAACACAAAACTTATTCCATAAAAAGTACAGGGCGTTCCACTCTTATGGGAGTGAGATTTCCGATAATCACTTTGAGAAAAGTGGAGATTTTGTAATGCAAATTTGAAAAGGGACTTGTTTTAAATGTGATAACTTTATGAAAAATGCTCTCGAAAAGCACATTAATTTAATTAATGATACCGTATGGGTAATTAATGTTATCTCATTCCAAAGTGTAGGGCGACGATTTCTTGCTGTTTGGGTGCAGTTAATGAAAGTTTTCTTGGCACTTGTCTTGGCGTTATCATTTTTTACGCAAAACAAAGTCCATTGCTTCAAATCTTCATTACAATATATTAATTTTAGTCATAATTATTAAAGTAAATCCGAGTTCGTTTAGAGTGAGCACCCTGTATTATTTCTATGTTTTTATTGCTTGGTTTTCTGTTCCTGATTTCCCAGTAAAGTACTGAAGAGTTATTCTAATTTAAACTCTAAAAATTTATAGATTCGTGAAGGATAAAGTTAATCATATTAATTTACGATTTTGTGAATCCAGACATTGTTTTGAAGAAGGAATTCTAGTATAATTAGCAGAACAATTAGAATTTCTTTACTAAAAATGAAATTGTTATGGATTTTATAAGCTTTTTCATAGATGTCTCACATGTGGACGAAACTATAGTTGACTAGGTATGGCTATGGGTAGAACTCAGGTCAAGTGTGTGTGTGTGTGTGTGTGTGGTTGTGGGTGGAGTTAATGTTGAGAGAACGTGGTTTTAGGCTTAACTGCTACGAAAAAGATATTGTGCAATAATACGTTTCAATAATTTGCATAGTTACTACTAAACATGTTTGACAGTTTATGACTCTCAAATTATATATGTATAAACGGAAAATTTTTTCTGTAGTGAAAAATGCAAAAAAACTGGCTCGGTAAACCTCCTATCTCTGTAAATGATTCTTTCATTTACATTTATCATTTGAAATCGATCGATTCATTCCGGAACTTAATATTGCTTAATAGTGATGCTATTTAAAAGAAACATGTTGTAATGCACTGTAAAGAGTACTCGTGATTCAATGGATTTATTTATTGTCGATTAGTTATCTGATTGCTAATTATTTCAAGAATCAGAGCTGTTTTGGATGAGATGTTGCGGGTTTTGTTTTCCTAAATGATGATATTATAATTGAAAATTCATTGATGTAAGGGTAAATATTGATTTTTGAGTTTATTATTTTATATTGCATACAATTCCATAAAAACTGAAAATAAAGCTATATATAAAAATATATATAAGTGCAGGAAAAAAATAATTTTTTTAAAAGAAACATGTTGTAATGCTTTGTGTGAGTACTCGTGATTGAATGGATTAATTTATTGTCGATTACTTATCTGATTGCTAATTATTTCAAGAATCAAAGTTATTTTTGTTGAGAGGCTGCTGGTTTTGTTTTTCTAAATGATGATATTATGATTGAAAATTCGTTGATGTCAATATTGATTCTTGAATTTATTATTTTATACTGCATACAATTCCATAAAAAACTGAGAGTAAAACCAGAAAATTAAAAATATATAAACACAGAAAAAAAAAAAAAAAAAAAAAAAAAAAAAACATGTTGCATTCCATCGTAAAGAGTACTCGTGATTGAATGGATTAATTTATTGTGGATTAGTTATCTTATTGCTAAGTATTTCAAGAATCAAAGTTGTTTTTGTTGAGAGGTTGCTGCTTTTGTTTTTCTAAATGATGATATTCTAATTTAAAATTCGTTGATGTAAGAGTAAATATCGATTTTTGAGTTTATTATTTTATATTGGATACAGTTCCATAAAAAACTGAGAGTAAAACTATAAAAATAAAAATATATAAGCACAGAAAAAAAAATATTTTTTTCAGCCTCAAAATATCATTTCTCACACGATGTGCAATGGTTGGATTATTCAGCCTACTTTACAAAGCAAATAGCGGAGCATTTTATAGACTGAAATAATGTGTATTGAATTTGTGTTGAAAAATAAGTCATTATAAAAACAATTGAAGCTACCACCATATACGACACAATGAAAGTTAATTTTTAAAGTCATTTTATTCAAAACGGTTATTTTCCAGATTGCAAGCACGATTTGCTGAAAACGGCTTTACGGATTTGCAGCAGTTTTTAACATCTTGTATAATAAATAAATGTTTGCGAAATGAAATAAAATTTTAGTCCTTTTGTTTTTGATTATCAACAATTTATCATGATGGCAACAAGCATAAAAATTTTCCATTAATATTAAAAAGTTTCCTTTATATTTGATCCATTCCCGTATTCATAAAATTTTTTTGTTTCTGTTTATAAAATGTTTCCGAATAAAACACAATGGACTTCTATAGAATAGTATTGAAATATTGAAAGTTTCTTTTCGATTTTATTTAATTCTAATTAGACACTATTTCAAATAATATAATAAAATCACTTGTTAACTTTAATTTAAAGTCTAACTAATGCTTAAAGTGATAAAAACATAGCACGAAATGTTTAAAAATACCTTTTAATATAGATTACATATGTTTCATTCGCTCTACCGGAGACATCTTCAGATCTAAATGATAATTAAATAATCTCGCATAGTATTTGGAAAATGGTAAACATAGACCACGAGATCGCATGTTTAAAGCAAGCAGGTGCTTAAATTGGTCAAACTGGAAAACGTGAAAATTATTATTTATTTGAACTTATTTAAATTATTATATTATAATTATATTATTAATTATTAATTATTATTTATACCAATTTAAGCACCTGCTTGACTTGGACATGCAATCTCGTGATCTTTGTTTACCATTTTCCAAAAACTATGCGAGAATATTTAATTATCATTTAGATCTGAAGATGTCGTCGGTAGAGCGAATGAAACATATGTAATCTATATTAAAAGGTGTTTTTAAACATTTCGTGTTATGTTTTTATTACTTTAAGCATTAATTTAGACACTATTTGTTTAAATATTTAAAAAAAATGGCTTTTACGGTTAAGCTATATGAATGTTATTACGCGAGCAGTGAAATAAACAAGGATTTTTACGTGTCTTAAAAATTATAAATACTAAGTATATTTAATTTCTTAAAAAGCAAAATTCAAAAGAGTAAGGTCGTGTACATATTCCTTCAATCTATAGTACACTTGGAACAAATAATTTTTAAGATAACAATTTTTAAAACTTTCATAACTTTTAACACTTTAAAGGTGAAATGTCTCTTTAACGTCATGAGACCTGAGGTTAAAATAAATCTACGAATATAAATTCATTGCTTTTGTACAAACAAAATGACACTTGTTAGATGATAGAAAGAGAACTTTTTTTTTTTAAATTGATACTTTAGGGAAATGGTAATTTAGATTCACAAGTATGGATCTAAAATTACTAGCCCTCTTTAAATATCAATTTAATTATCATTAACCTAAATTCACGGAATAACACATTTAAGAGCTTTAAACAAGTGAATGATCTAGAAATCTTCAATTTTTATTTACCTAAGAAAAGGTGTATAATTTTTTTTAAATTGTTTATTTTAAGGAGTGAATATAAAAGACAATATAAAAACATAAATTTTGCACAAGGAACGAAGTCGATCTGATAATGAGTTGCCGAGATATTTGTAATCCTATTTTCCACACATTTCGATTTTTCATGACATTGTATTTCATTCTAATTTCAATTCAAATATATATTTTAATTGGAAAGGAGACACTTAATCCGACGCAGTAAACCGTTAGTTAATGGGATTATCATTTTTGGAGTTATAAGGATGTTTCTTTTACACAAATCAGTAATAGAGCATTTAAAGTTTATGATGTCATCAAGGCACGATTTTATTCGAATGGCAATGCATTTTATAAATAGTGTACTCATGTTTTATTTTCATATTTTATATTATGCATATTCATGGTGGTAAGTATTACGGTGGACCCCAACGACTAGTTTTATTCTAAAGGGTTTAAGTTAAATAAATATGAAAATGACTTACTTTCTTGGCCCACACTGTCTTGAAGGCATTTTGCAAACTTCGATGAAAATAACATTATTATTTTTTTTTAAATGAGAAAAAAAAAATCATCAGTGTTGTTAAGAAAAAAAAAAAAAATTTAGCTATATAGAAGTAAAGTAAAAATGTAAAAATAAATCAAACACATTAGTTTTTATGAGGGAAAGAATAGAGGTTCACATTTGTGTACCTCAGGTCTGAAGCATACCTGCCATCTTTCAACTAAACTTCCGTACAATGTGAGTTAATTTGATCCAGGTTAAATACATTTCTAACCAGAAAATATATCTGAAAAAAAAAAAAATTTAGTTTCATGTTCATATGCGGAACATATTTGATTGCATTTCTTTAAAAGAAAATCTGGTGTTTGAACATGTTTAACCTCGGTTAAATTAACCTACATTGTACGGAAGTTTAGTGCGATGTGGCAGCTACGGAAAAGGTTAAGACAAGATAAATTTATAGCAAGCGATTAGGCACAGATGACATTTCTTTGGTAAACGCCGGGATGAATCATACAAAGTGTTTCGTATAGGATTCGATAACTTTTATATTTAATATATCATTGACTATATAATAAATATAAATATGAAATAAATGACAGGAGTCTCATAAATGTTTTGTACAGTAATTAAAAATGTTTATTTTTTGTCAACAGATGACGCTGCACTGTCCCAAACTGTAAAAACGATCCAATTAACTTTAAATTTTCAAAATGCAAAAAGTTTTTTTGCCTTTCAATAGTTAAATAGAATTGAAAGTAAACTAGTCGTTGGGGGCTACCGTAATACTTACCCATCATGGATATGCATAATATAAAATATGAAAATATAACATGTGTAAACTATTTATAAAATGCATTGCAATTCGAATAAAATCGTGGCTTGATCACGACATAAACTTTAAGGGCTCTATTACTGAATTGCTTAAAAGAAACATCCTTATAACTCCAAAAGCAATAATCCTATTAACTAGCGGTTTATTGCATCTGATTAAGCGTCTCATTTCCAATTAAAATATATCTTTGAATTTAAATTGGAATGAAATACAGGGTCATGAAAAATCGAAAACTGTGGAAAATAGGATTAGAAATATCTCGGCAACTCATTATCTGATCGACTTCATTTTTTATACAAAAGTTATGTTTTTTTATTGGATTTTATATTCACTCCTTAAAATAAACAATTTCGAAAAAAAAAATTATATACCTTTTATATTCGAGAGTGCGAAAAAAATAGTTCCGGCTAATCAAGGTTACTGAAATTCAATAAGCTTCTTCCCATTATTACATACTAAGTACATACCAAATTTCAAGTCTCTAACTCAATTTGTTCGGGAGATGGAGCGTTTACAGACACACAGACAGACGGACGGCAAATATGTTTCTCTACAAATATGTTTTTCGTAATCTCCACTGTCTGAACGTGTAAATCCGTCAATTTTTTTTTTCGATTTTCAAAACGATTACAAGACTTACCCTATACTACGTATGATGGGTAAGTAAAAATGAGATATGTTTCAAGCAGTTGTACACGTTAGCTTAAAAATTCTTACACTTTGAGATATCGCAGCGCCATCTATTAACAAAAGTTTGAAATATTTCTGAAGTTATTGTTTACAAAACTTAAGAGCTTCTTCATAAACAAATTCTCCGATTTCATATTATTGTATTTATTATAGTTTATGAATTACTAAATTTGTATTTGAGAAAGTCCTTAGTAAATCAACCTTTAGAAAGAAAGAAATATAAAAATATTTTATATAAATATTTTTTACGGGGTGCACTTCCACGAATACTCAAATCCATTTTCATATATGTGTATTACGCTTACACCGGTCATATCGATTAGACATCTTAAATTGGAGAACGAATATTCAGTTGTTTCAATTGAAGGATTATGATTTCTAAAATGAATTTATAATTAGTGTTTGATAAATTTTTGATGATTAGCGTTGAAATAGTGTTATGGTTAGACTTGTAAATAAAATATTTTTTTTTTGTATCAACCCGTCTTCGCAGCTTGATTATTTGCTTGGCGGGCATTTAATTCAAAATACAACCATAATTTTGTGCAGCATAAAATAAAAAGCCACCTAACAAATAACACATAGATATGATTAAATTTCAAAATAATCATGATTAAGTTTTTCATTGTTTTCGGATTACATTTTATTCTATTAAAAAGAAGAAATGTAAAATCATTCATTTATCGTTTCAATAATCCTACATTACACAAATTGATTAAAAAATCGTATTTAATTTGTTTTCGAAGTATTGATATTAAAATTAAATAAAAGTATTTATGTGCATTCCGTAAATTAACTAACTTACAAGATACAAATTTTTTATCCAATTAAAGCTTATTCATTATTTATCAAATTCTACATTTAATAATATTTAATAATTTATCTAGTGAATTCTGAACGCAGTTCGATTTGAAGTTTCCGTTCTAAAATCAGAAAATCACAATTATAATGATGCAATAACTGATTCCAAAGCAAAATTACAAAATGTTTATTAAAATTGTCTATAGGAAGCTCTTTCTAGTTATCCCAATTGATTCATTCCTTCTCATTTTGAATTCAGAAATTGAGCAAGTCATTCCGGAACAACCGTAGTTTTAATGATGGCAAATTCATAGGAAACATGCATTAAATGCACTCGTGATTAAGTGGCTTTATTGCACAATACTGTTTATGTATATTTACGATAGAGAACAGTCTGATAGTGATTCTCTCTTGGGCCATGTATGTTTTATTTATTCAAATGGTTCCTGCTTCTCTTCGATGACCTTAAAAATTGGTTTAAATATTTCTTGTATCAGCTCAGGAGCTTAGAAAAGATAGGGACTCAAGCGGCACATACCTCTTCATTCAAACGAAATGATTTCTTTTGAGACACGCGAGCTGTTCCAATGATTATTATTTTCTTTCTTCAATATTTGATAATTCATCTTTGAAAACTTATCTCTACACAGTAAAGTAGTAATGTAAATATTGGTTGCTTTTCAATATTTGATAATTCATTTCTGAAAACATATCCCCAGACTATTAAGAAGTACAATATTGATTACCTTTCAAACTAGTAAATCATCAGATCAGAGAGTAAATCATCAGATCATATCTGTAAGTCCCATTATATTTTGAATTCATTTTATTTAATATTTTGAATCTTCCACCTCGCAGTTTCATTTCTTTTATATTAAAAACATTGCAAGTGAGATTTCAAGAGATTTTACTCTTACAAAATGTAACGCTAACTCCGATTACATGCGGTTGTTTATTTTCGAAATGTTTTTATTATATGAGAGGGCCTCTGCCCCTCAATCACCCGTTGCCTAGTAATTAAATAATCGTATTTATACAATTTTCAGCATATTTCATATTATATCTAAGCAACTTAAAATGTTGATTTTGTGCAAATGCCATACTAATTAGCTTGAACGATTCTCATACATATTTTGCTAATTATTGCGATTATTTTGCGACTCTTATTTTGCGATCTATTATTTTGCGATTCTCATACATATTTTGCTATATCTTAAATCTACGATTCTTTTTTAAATGACTACTTGATTCCCTTCCGTACTTTATCAATTGCTACGCCACTGAATTCGCCAGTTACCGTGTTTTGATTTTCAAATTTCATGATTTTATCCAGTTTAATGAACATATTTTTCAAAACTTTATTCCTTTTTTTTTTCACTATATTTCCTTCCTAATTTTTTCCCACAGTCTTATGCTGTTTACTTTAATTATGTTATCGCTGTTTTTCCCCATACATATATAAACTGTAAAAAAATTGCGGCAAACTGCCAGACTTTCAACTATTTTGATAGAAAAGATAACTTAACCGTAATTTATTTCTATTCTATCCATGAGAATGCTAATAAGGTCAAGTAAACGTAGAGTTGCAAAGGCTAGAAAAAAATCCGGTTTAAACCTGGGAATAAACCGGGTTTTTTGGGAATAAACCGGGTTTTTTTAGGAATAAACCAGGTCTTTTGGGAATAAACCTGGGAATAAACCGGGTCTGTTTCAAATAAACCTGGGAATAAATGGGTTTTTTGCAACTCTAAGTAAACGTAATCCACAAAAACAGTTGAATGACTGAACAGTTTGCTGCAATTTTTTACAGTGAAGCTATTATTTCTTTTTATGTTGATTATTTTTTGTTTTTATTTTAGTTTTGTATATTGTTTTAACTATATGGTTATATAGAAAACTTATATTAGATAGAAATATTAGAACTGATGCAAAAGCATGTGTGCAGATTTTAATTTGTAATTGTAACTATAAATTGTAATCTATTTTAACTATAATGTTGTGAATTGAAACCTGCGTAACGGGAAAACTGTGAATACAAAGAGGCATGCACAGTTGCTAAATGATACAAATTATATGAAACACTGTCAAATTCAATATAAAACAAAATGTAGAGTTAAATGTAATTGAACTAAGGTTAGTCAGACAAGTTATTTATTTATCTTATTCATTCCTCAAAAGAAATTTTTAAGCCAGAATACTAAAAACCCAATTTAGTATAATTTTACTATACTTTACTATACAAGTTACAAAAAGCATAAACGAGTGGAAATTACTAAGCGTTTTATTTAATTTTAAAACTATGGTGAATTCTACAGATATTCGATAAAATACCATTAAACTATCAAAGTACTTTCCAAGCCTTGTTATAGATAATGGTTTAATTCAAGTTAAAAACTACTTTTTCATTTAAAAAAATCCAGAAATTATCTTTCAAATACTTAAAAATATTAATTTTTAGTCATAAGCCATGCTTGTTAAAGCACGTTGGGTACAGAAGTACAGATAAGGTTTCCTCACATTCGATTATATTGTGTGAGAAAATCAATGACACATACCCTATGATAAAGAATGTAATTGGCTTGCACTAAAACTACAAAGGTATAAAGTTTAGATCTCCGGGGCGGTTATCGATTTATCCATCATTTTTAAATTATAACATTCTAACTTAAATTTAGTTTCATATAACTGATTGCCAAAATGTAGATGGATCATGGTTGTACATATTTTTAAAATTTATTTAGTAAAAACATACAATGAGTCGATATTGCAGGCGTTAAAAGAGATTTGCAATTCATTGATGGATTGGACCAAGCATGTATTGGTATATCAAGTAAACATGCACTGCTGTCTGGCGAAGATTCGTTACATATTAACTGATTCAATTTGTTTGTAATTTTAGGATTACAAAATCTTCGCTAATACACCAGGGAATATAGTAATTTTATTACAACACAATAGAATTCGTTCATACTTTTATCCTCTTTTTCATCTAACTCTAGTACAAACCGTCAAAATAGCCATAAATGAAGTTTGAAGACAGAATTAGGAATTAATTTGTGGATGGAAAAGAACAAATTTCGAATTCATTTTTTTCTCCTTTTTCATTTATCTGTGTGTGTGTGTGCTTTGTTTCTTTGTATTTAAATAACTTATACAAAGACTACATGTTGCAAAAGTTTTTAAACGTTCATGTGACACAGCAACATTTTTTACTGAAGAATAATCTACATAAAATTGAATGACTTAATAATTTTTTTTTAATTTAACCGCGTTCCAAAATTGCGAAAATTCAATCAAATTCCACAGTAAAAATATTATTTTATAGCAAATGTGCGAAACAATACTTTTTTCTTTGTAGAAAACGAGTAGATAATATATGAAAATTGATTACTTTATAATACTTTCTCATACATGTTTTGCTAATTATTGATAATCATTAATCTACGACTCATTTTAAAATGAGTACTTGATCCCCTTCTGTAGTTTATCAATTGCTACACCACGGAATTCGCCATTTATCTTGGTTTTAAGTTTCATTAATTTTCTTTATTAGGTTTTTAAAACTTGTTAGACTTTTGTAAAAATAGCACATTTTTTTAACTATTTAAAAATAATTGAAAAGGAATAGCTTTTTTATAACCATAACTTGAATATCATAAATTCAAAATGATCTTACAAAAAAGTTTTAAACTGTTATTTGTTATTGCCCACTAGAAAGTTACACAAACTTTCAAAACACTCTCAGTATTCTTTAATTGTATAAAACTGTGGAAAAACTTGTTTTAAGATTCAGAAATATGAACTGTGTGAAAATATATGGTAGCTCGCATCCAAATTAAGTCTAAATATGGGGAGAGGGAATAAATCCTCTGTTCTCCCCTTCACACATGTGTACGGGCTCGCACACACGCACACACATTCAGGAATAAACACACAAATATACACAGACACATATAGGTCAAGATCAAATCCATAAAGCATTATCCTGGAGCTTTATCTCTAGATATTTAGAGATACAGCTAACGGTCTCACTTCATTTCATTTCAGATTCGTAAGAGACTTGTGCCATTAGTTGCTCATATTTTAAACCTAGGCCTTAGTTTGTTACGGCACCAAACTAATTATTGTCTATAGAGCAAGAATAAATCTCAAACTAGGTTGAGCGAAAAAAAAATGGACTTTATTCACTTTGGTTCTTTACGCCTCACATGCACCCGAATAAATGATCCTCAAAATTTTTTTTAATGTAAAATAAAAAAGTCTGCTTCTTCAAGAGCCAATGAAGATGAACCATCTATTCAACTGGTGGCATGATCGATTTCTCAAGCGGTTTTCATTTCTTAATTCATTCTTTCTTTCCTCCTTTAACCTCTTTCTGTCACTTTATTAAAATCATTCAAAGATCATATTTTAAAAATCTGTAATTTCCGAACATGCCATAAAGTATTTTTCACAAAATTAAATTTTTCCTTTCACTTACCCCATTTCCGCGGGGTGTTGCAAGTGATATAAGATTTATTGGTCACTAGAATGTTACAAAAACCATCGAAAAAAAGTCAACTTTATGTATCTCAATAAAACTGCGGGTAAACCTTATTTTGTTAGAATTAGAATATGAGCTGCGTGAAAATATATAGAAGCTCCAATCCAAATAAGTTGTAAAATAGAGGAAGAAGTATAAATTATTTCTTCGTCGCCTACACATATATACCCGAGTAATACTCTTCCACATTTATTTGTTAAAATGGTAAAATAAAAATAGCTGCTTCTTCAAAAGCAAATGTTGATGAACCATTCATTCAACAGGTGCCCTGATCGATCTCCTGAATCGATTTTCAATTCTTAATTCAATCATTCTTCTCTCCTTCAACCCCATATTTCATTTTAACAAAATCATTCAAAAATCCTATTTTGAAAATCAAATCTGTATTCTCCGAACTGCCCTGAAAAATATGCTTTAAAGTGCTTTTGACAAGATGAAATTTTGCGCTTCGATAGCCCATTTTCTGCGGTATGGTGCAGATGATAAAATATTTCCTCCTCCTAAAGCTTTTCCAATTTTCTAAGACGACGATATTTCTCAATTCGTCTTTCCCATCGCTTTGCACGAGCTGGTACGTCAAAGAATCGTTCCGGTTCGGCACCGAGAATATTAATTTCTAAATTAATGGATGAATTCATGAAAGAGGGAGCGGAGATGACGTAAAACGAATCGGGTTTCTAGCGGCAGTTTTCGGGATGTTTGAACTTAACGGAATGGAAATGAATTTGTTTTAAGACTGTAATAAATCATTTATTTTAGAAGCATTTACGTTTGTTATTTATAGTCGAATTTTTAATATTTGAAAAGACAGTAGTTGTGGAATAAAAGATTATGATAAATGACAATTATATGTATTAGAGATCTAAGATGAAAATACAAATTTCAGCTATTGTTTCATTCATTTATAGAAGGCAGGTTTTTATACTTTAGAATACAATAACTGCTCAATAAAAAGGGTGTAATTGATATATAAAGATTAATTTCAGACTATCATGAAACATTTATTTTAGTGTCAGGGATAACTGCGAGTGGCAACGATAACTGCAATTGCAGATGCATTATCAGTAACTATTTTATGATATGATTACTATAGAATAAAATAAAATATAACAAGCAAAAATATAAATCTATTTGGACACTACACTGTTGATTAGTTATTTTAAAAAACACAAATTGCACAAGTTGTGCCTGTTAGTTGCTAAAATCCGTGTAAAAATTGGTTTAAAACTCATAAAAAAGTTAAAATCCTACATGTTTCGGCTTTAAATCCAAAGCCATAATCGGGGACGGAAACAAAACATACGACTACTGACCTTTTCAATTTCGACAGTTGAAAAGTCAACAGAAAAGAAAACAGAGCAGAATCGCCATTTAACCCTTCAATGTACAGTGTACCTGATCAGCTAGATAAGCATTTGTTTCGTATTCAGCGAATGGAGCTTTTTTTCAATAAAAATATATTGTATCCGTTTGTATTCATCCATATTTCACCATCTAATGATTATAGATTGATTATAGATTGCTATACGAGGCAAGGGATGGAACGAGTTTGAAACAAATTGTATCAATAATAAGCTGCGTACGTTAATTTAAGCAAAACAAATGATGCGTTTAATTGTTAAATTGAAATTTTAAAAACAACACGAACATCCAAGCATGAACCGGGATTTGTACGGTCTAGTAGCCCACACTAGCACACCTGACAAGCAGACAGGATAATCTATTATATGAAAAACTGATTTAATAAAAGATTAAAATATTTAGATATATATATATTAATATAAATGCTGGACGATTACACCATGAAACAGTACTACATTAAAGACGTGAGTATAAAATATCACAAATTTACTAAATGGTGTATACAAATGTCAAATTTAAAACTTAAACATACATTAAAATCAAATTAAAAATATCAACGTTTCGACCAACTTCTGTGGTCATCCTCAGGAAATAGTTGTTACACTGCTTCTAAAGTTTCAAAGGTGAAAAACAAGCCGTCCACAAATTTAAAAAAAATCACTAGGTTAACCATCAACCATCGTTCCAACCAACCACAAGCAGAAACGATGCAGAAGCACCGCTTAACGGACAATTTTATACTCACGTCTTTAATGTAGTATGTTTAGATATTTTCAAGAAATTTTTATCAGGCTTACTTTGTCTTAAATTCCATGACATTTAAAAAAAATCCTGGAAGGGCACTATAATTTAATCGGTGACTTTGTATCAGGGGTGCACTGGTGCCAGAATTCACTGGAACGTTGTTCCGAGCCTGCTATTTGTAGAAAAAAATTGTCCTTTCATATGAAAGTTGTTTCAAGTTAAATTCTTACTTACAATTTATTTTAAAATTAAATATTTATTCATATTAAACTATATCAACGAATAAAACATTTTGTACTCAGATGCTGTAAATGATTAGAAATTTTAGAATGTTTTCTTTTAACTCATCATGGATGCCGAGTATGTTTGTACTAAATGTTTCATTTGTTAAATGTTTCTTCTCGATATTAAAATTATTGGATTTGATTGGAACGCTCTGTTCAATTTTATTGATATACGATACGTTATGGACAAATTATGTGCCGATTAAAACATAACCTAAATTAAAAATATAAAACCGTACGAAAACAATCTCTTTCTTTTGGGTATTCACAGGTAAATCAGCAGCAAAATAGTCGCTAAAAATGTCCATTTATGACAAAAAGTTAAACATGTGGGATGGAAAAAACTAATCAATGCAAACATCGAAATGAAAATGTGTTTTTTACTTCAAGTCACGCCTGGTAGTTTTAGCCAACCGCATGTGGAACATATTCTTGCAGTCTGCTACAATATACAAACAAACGTTATGGTACTGGAAAATTTAAGAGCGCAACTCTTCTCTGTAGGAAATTTGAACTACATTCTGAAGTATGGTATACCTAATTTAGCCATACTTGAATTAGAATAGCAGCCATTTCTACCACTTTTGGTGATATCATTAAAAGTCAAAAATAGGCAATTCTTTAGTAGCCTGTAGCCAGTAGCCAGTAGTAGCAGTTTTATTAGAGTACACTTTATTAAACTAGTGGCTACTTTTAAAAATAAAAATGTTAATATTAACATATTGCAGCCAGGAAGAGTGTAATCATTAATGGCATGCAAGGAAATTTTACACTCTCCTTGTAGGAAAGGTGTTCGTATGGTTTCGTTGGATATTTGTTTTTGCGATATATGAAAATATCACCAGTTATTGGGTAAATATTGGTAGTCCATACTGACTGCATACATTTTTAAAGATAAATTCCGTTTTACTGAGGCATCACTATAGAAATAGGAAGTATTGGTTCATTCACATCAATATTGGTACAGTATTATGCGAATTACTCTTAATATTACTCTTTTATCCAGTACCAGTCCACTGATACTAATACTGTCGCAGCTTTATAATTTTCCCCCACTATTGCAATACGACTAACCCAATATTGGTGAGTTCACATCAATATTCGAATTTTCTTCAATTTTGCACTAAAATTTACTCAGTACTTTCTTGCTGTTACCAATAATAAGATGTTTTATCTAATTAATTTGAGCATTTTTTTAGTTTTAGATGAACTTTCAACATTTTCTGTAAACTGTTAATGAAATATAAAAGATTCTCTAAATATTAAATTTTTACAAAATCTATCGTGTTCAAAATGTCAAACTAAAACTATCTACATTCCTAACTAAAAAAAGTTTTAAGTGTGAAAGTAAAAGAAAGAGATCATAGTACATGCTAGAACTTACTTTTAGATAATTTTCGCAATAAAAGCATCTTTTTCATAAAACATTTTTTTTATCACATCTGGAGTAGGCCCTATATCTAAAATAATCAAGACTTTTCGTCTCTTGACAGTGAGTATTAAGCATAGCTGAGTGATAAATGGCGTCATTTTCTAGTCAGATGACTTATTTATTAATGCCGTCTGGCAGTCAGAGAAGATAAATGAATACCTATTAAACCCTTGTTCTATAGTTGATAAATTAGTTTTTCAATAATTTTTTTTATACCTTTATTTTTTTATGTTAAAATCAGCTATAACGATAGATTTTGGCTATTCTGTAGTATTGCGGATGTGGATTAGACAAACTATCGAAGAAAAAATTCCACCGTCGGAAAAAATTAATTCAGCCCCTTGTGTTAGTTTGCTTAAATATATATATATATATATATATATATATATATGTAAAATTTTTCGCCATTTTTCCTTAGTTAAATTATTCCAAATTCTTACAATTCTTTTTTCCCTCTCTTTTTAAAATATCACTTAAATCTATTTTATATTTTATTCCATAACTTAATCAAAATATTCTTTTATTTATCATTCTAAAAATCTTAATCTGTTAAAAGCTACACGTATTTATTAAAACCTTATTGTATTAAATTGCAAAACTACCTCTAAAACACACCTGCTTAAATTCTTCTTATTTGAGACATTGAATTTTTATTCTTTGGAACATTTTATAATACCATTTTTATTTCTATTTAATTATCATTCGGCATCCCAGGATTCCTTGCGTCTTTCGCGCCCAAAGCTTTTTACCTTTTTAAATTGCCGTTTCTGATAAAGAGTTTTGGTCATACGTCATGTACACACCTTCTTGGCCTCATTTTTTCAACCATTAGCGAGAATGCCCCGCCTTTTCTATCCCCCTGGCTCCCTCCGAACATTGATGTGAGTGAGCCAGCTTTTTTCGCGCTTCTGTCACTTTGGGCAAAATTTTGGAGTATTTATACGGTTGCACTGGCTTCGGAGACAGATTTTTACACGAATTAATTGTTGTCATCTATAAGCCGTCACTGGGGAAGTCTACACTATTTCGTCGGTAGTCTGTTCTTCAAAGTCTTCAAATTCTTCAATAGCTTTAATGTGTTCAAGTTTTTAATGAAGCGAAAGTCGGTGGAGTTGCTTTCATCTCTGTTATCATAATAAAGTCCTTGCTCATCTATTAAGTCTTCCTTAATGTTTTTGGGAAAATTATATTGGAATTAACTGCCTCTACTCAGCTTTCACGATTGCAATACACTACGATGTTCAATGTGACTTGTACTCCGAGATTTGTCTTCATAGTGAGTAAATCGGAATAATACCCTCTCCAATGTCATGACTGCATTTCAACGATCTCGACTGCGCATACATCGATCTGATTATCTGGTAATTTTCGGCGGGTTCGGACTGATATGTCGTCACGGATGTATGATGGAATGAACGTGTCAAGTCGACAGTAATAGTAATCGTCTATAATGTGTCATATATATAAGGTAAGATAGTTTTCTAAGCATAACTCAAAGACTACTTGCTGAATGAGTTGTATTTATCAATTCGCATGTTTAAAACTTTTAGAAAATCGATTTATGATTAAAAAATTCATAGGTAGCAAATTTGTTTCGAAAAATAATTTAAAAATTAATTTTCTAAAAAAATATGAAATCTATCCTGTATTCTTCTAAAACGGCAATCGATTTCTATAAGCTTTAAATATGTGAATCCAGAAATTCCTTCATACAGTTTTTGAGTTATACTTAATAAAACAACTCGCACTGCAGTCTGTTTTTCAACGATTAAAAATAAATTGAACACTAAGAGTTTCGAAATTTTAATCTTTATAATTCTTGAATTACTTGACCAAATGACTTTCCGTTTGATTTCGGAAGATAAAAGTTATCAAGAATTCTAAATGTGATGCCAAATTTTGGTGCTAGTATTGAAAATTTTAAAGTTTGTTACAATTTCAATTTGTGGACAACCATGAAAGCAAAATAATTAAGTATAGCATTATTTAGTAGACGTTATTACCAATCATTTGGTACCAGTCACATTTTTAGCGACTGCACATGATATTTGAGATTTTCATAATTTGAGCACATTGTAATGACACTCTTGAAGAGTAAGTCTTGTCATACATAAAAATTCTCATAATGTATATGCTGATGAATGACTTGTTTCGGTAGAACATATCCACATATATCCACATGAAATATTATTATTATTATTATTATTATTATTATTATTATTATTATTATTAGCAACCCCGTGAGGCTTTGACCAGGATTACGTTTCAGGTTGCTGTTATGAAAGTTGAACATTAGTGAAAAAACGCGAAGAATATAAATTAAAAAACTTAATTTCTATGAACCATAAAACAAAAGCAGACACTTTTTAGAAACATTTGCACCCTCTGATTTAAAAACTCTTACATCTTTCCGCGCAAAAGAAAAACGCTATCGTTAATAGTAACCCATTTTTGACAGACTTCCAGATTACCCCTTTCTTTATTCTTTTCAAGGAAACCACATTCCTCTTTTCTTTCTTCGTTTATTAATATATATAAATTATATCTTCATTACCTATTTTAAAAAATCGTAAAAAATCATGTAATTAATATTTTCTGAAAATTATTTTTTTTAAAGTTTGAAGAAAGTTCTATTCATAGAGCAACCTTAATTTTCTCCAAACAGGCCTCGTCAAAAAAGAGCTGTTTTTTCATAAAAAAGTAACTTTTAAAAAAATTGCAAAAAAAAAAAAAAAAAAAAAAAAAAAAATCGCTGTATGATTTTCAAATTAACTTTATCGAAACGAGAACAAAATTTACTATATTAGGATGAAAGATTGAATTCGAATTTTTATTTTTTTACGAATGCTTAAAAATAGCCGGCAAACATGAAAAATCGAAAAAAAAATGTGAAAACCCGCTTTCAATATAAAATTAGGAAATTCTAACCAAGAATTCTAAAATTTGAGGTCAAAATTCAATGAGGCATATCTTCGTCTACATGGAATAAAATTTATAGATCTTTATGTGTTAATAATGCTCCTGTCTACATATCACCCTCAAACACACAAACACTTAATTGTATTAATATAGATGACAAAATAATACCTTATGAATGTATTTAATGTATTTTTATTAATTCTGAAACTGAGAGAAAAATGCCAATGTTTAGAAATGTAAGTCTTATTTTTTAAACAATTGCTTCTATTTTTCATATATATATATTTAAAATTTATATAGTAAATCTTTTAAAAGGCAGCATTTTTTAAAAATTAAATCCCCGGTGTAAAATGTTAAAATTTAAATAGAATGCAATATTCTATTGCACCAAATTACATTATTGCGATTTCTTTCCTTACAAACTTTAATATAATACTTAAATATACTTCTACACAATAAAGACAGGTTATTCAAATCACAGGAATTATTTTATTGTAGTAGAAGCAAAACGACGGAAGAGACGAGAGCAAAACTGAGTCTGATGAAATTAAAAATCTTCAATTTTATTAGGTGCGTTCGTAATTATATAAATACGTAGCACATATATCGTCGTTTGGTCCGTCCGTCTGTCTGTCCGTCCATCCGCATATAACAGCGTTAAAACTATCCAACTGAATGGTTTGAAATTTAATATATATAATCGTTGCAGAATTTTGTCGAGTCATTTCAAATTTTATGAAAATCGAATTAAAACTTAAAAAGACATTAATAAAAGTTTTCTTTATTCTATTAAATCCTATCACACGTAATCTATACAGTAAAAGCCAAGTCATGTGATTGAGGAAAACAAATACAGGCTAACCACGACTTTTTTCATATGCCAAGTGGCCATTTTTATTTAAAATTATTTTTTCGAATAAAATTGCGTAAAAGTTGCATTTTTAGAAAAATCGCTCAAAAAAAAAAAAAAAAAACTATATGCTTGAGAGATGAGTTGCATTAAAAAATTTATAGATTCTGAGATAACTTCAGTGGAAATTAGTTTAACAGCCGAAAATCTCAATCCATTAAAGTTAATAAACAAAAGAAATTAATTCATTGTGGTTAATCCAAATATTAATCCATGGAGGTAGTCATTCGCAAAGCAAGATTTCCCTGGTAAATTTTAATTGAATTGAATGCCTAAGAGGGACTGCTCAGACTAGGAACCAGATCTGTAGAGCATAGATGTCCCTCCCGGTCCCTTTATTAAGGTCTTAAAAAAATACATATTTCAGCTGGAGCTGAACCCGCCAGAAAACGCGACAGGGGGCGGGGTGGAAATAGACATGCTAAGGTGACACTATCTTAATGTACATTACAGGTAGTTCACTGCCGGAGACATACCTCCAGCGCGACACTGGGCAGTGAAGATGGTTTATGATTGAATGATGTTCATACCAGGAATGAAGTCCATATCTCAGGAGCGGGTCTAGAAAGATCCATCAAGAACTTAAAGATGTTTTTCAGTTTATTTAAAAGTGTCGTGTCGAAAGTGTGGAGTCTGGTGTCGAACAAAAAAATTTGCATCCGTAAACGTTGCATATGTAATAAGGAAAAAGAAACTTCATGTTTATTTCGCGCATAACAGACGATATAATTTATTTCACTGAAATAATAACGATGATAGTTTTACATTGTAAAACTATTTATAGCACGAACGTACAATTTCCAACTTGTTTGTATCGCCAAAGACAAACAAAGGCAACAAAGTGCATTTTGAACCTGCTTAAACGAGGCGTTTCTTAAACGATAATTTCTTTTAAGTCTGCATCAATGGGCAAACAACACACATCTTTATCGATATTCGTCAAACATATGAGCGCAAGATATGATTACGCGAGGTAAGATTACTGTATTTTCTAAACACATAGCTGATCCAAAATGGGTTGGTTGGTGGGTTAATTACGCTACGGTATTCTTTTGCACGTTAGGGATAAACAGACAGGGATCTCAGTTTAGAGTGACCTACTACATATATCCATGCCTGAATCTGCCAATCACCTTTAGTATCGTTGGTTGCACCCTAACAGGTAGGCAAGCCATCCATACACATAACGAGCATTATAAAATGCTATTTAATTAGTGTCTTCAATGAGCATGATCCAAGCCTGATCGAGAATGATTGAGGAATTATGTCGTTGTAGTTTTTATTTAAGTTTAAATTAGTAACGAGGTATAAACGCTATAGCTAATGCTAGCTTGATCTTTATTGATTCATGCAGATTAGGTGCAAAAGAAAAAAAAATCATAAAAAGGATTGTTCATGGATCACATGATCCATTAACTAGTCATGATCCATATGCCTAAAACATAACTTTCATGTATCATAATTAAGTCTCGTAAAGTGTTCAAAAGAAATCGGTATTACTTCGTTCCAGGTGAACTTAAAACCTCAATGATTGTGTGATATTTCTATTTATAACCAGTACGATATTGTGAGTTTTTTAGAAACATATCATCTCCGATACCTGACTGCTTAACTGCAGGATGAATCGCCTGTATTAAACCTTAGAATCTGAGTGGACCAATAACAGACATCTGAAAACTGCCATTGGAGCTACACGTACAGTTATTCCAATCCAGATTGAGACACTTGAGAGTTCCTTCCACCTAATTGACGGGATACTTATAATTAATCCACTTAACAATTAAATGAAAAATTTACGAAATCTGTAAAAATATTGATTGCAGAAGAGAATAATGAAAAACGGCAATATTTTGAATAAAATTGGAAATTTTAGCCGGAGGGTGAAGGAGGGAGGGGTTTCCATGGTATTTAAATAAAAATATTACACAGTAAATTAAAAATATATATATTAGTTAAAAATGGTGTAAGCTATATAATATTTCTCGCCGTAAGGAAACTATGTAAAATATTCAATTAAATTGGCGTTTTTCCAATCTCTTACTTCAGATTTTTGGTTGAAACTTAAGAAATTTTATATTTTATCTGACCTGTCTATCGTTTCAAATACCTTCAGCAATTTCATTAGAATTGTCCGAAATATATAAAAAATAGAAAAGGAAACTTTGTTTAATTGCTTTGGCATTCGATCCGAGTTGAATTTTCTAAATCTATAGTACAAATAAAAGTCCAAAAAATTGTTTTTGATCAAGACAACTGAAAGAAATGACAAGACACTGAAAGGATGAAATTATATTCTCTAGCTCCAGTCCCATTGTTATCTTCACCGAGTATAATTGAATTTTCTCCATGATTCTAGTTTAAGGTTGAAATATTACAAAATATCTTTCTAAGTTACTTCTAGAAAAATCACAAAATAGTATTTATTTTTATAAGAAAGTATATTTGCTTTTCATTTCTGGCTTGTACACTTATTTATATTTTAGTTTTATAAATGCTTGACGTGGATGTGGATATTGTGTAAAATGATTCGATTTTATAATTTAAGTTGATTTATACTTCTATTTATACTTACTTTTGATTTATACTTACTTAAAATGATTGACTGATTGAAGTTATTATTATTACTGTTGTTGAAATACATTGTTAAAATGTTCGTGATAGGTTGAATCAAATTTTGATTCTGTAGTAGCTGCAACCATAAAACGGCAAAATATTTCACTATGATTTTGTACTGTACATAACCCTATAAATGGTAAAATATTATACAGTAATTTTGTTTCACGTCTCCAAACTTTGTAAAATATTGAACCAAGAATTCGTTAAATGTTGAAAAATAAACTGGTACAAAATTTAAACAGAGAATGCCTACGGTATCCTTTTCAAACAAAGAGTAAACAAACAGGGACCACTTTTTAAAGGGTTACGCGATACACCACGAGCACTCCTGAACCCGGATTTGAACTTGCCTCCTTTTTATTTAGCGCCATGGGTGCAAGACCTTCAGTCTCAGTACTGATTTTAGTCCTGGAGAGATTCTTGACTGATAGTAAATTCTAATTCATATACTTAAATAAATTTTACAAGCAAAAACTTTTAATAAGTTTCTTTTATTTTAAAAGATCAATTTATAGCCATAATATAAGACATAGAAGTATTTTAGCACATTCCTGTTTGGTTATATCTATAGTCGGAAAAGTTTTCAGTCTTCGCTTGGATGGACATCTTCCATCCATGGATATTCACCCATTCATACAGTGCGTCTCATAAATATAAAGACACAGATGTTTTTGAAATTACATTTTATTAATTCAGTATAAGAAATTAAATTTTATACTTCATATTAAGAACAATGAAATGAATTTGTTATCGTGGTTTAAATTTAAGTAAAATAATTTCGACTCGAATAATAATAATAATAATAAATACGCTGTCTCATAAATAAAGACAAATTTGATACTGCTTCATACGTAATTTTTTTTCGAATGCCCGCGTACAGAAATAATGCGCACGCGCAGAAATATACTTTAAGTTACACAAACGAGCGAACTTATTTGACTTGTTTCAATTGCAAAAATGCCGCAGAACATTGAAATTTGTAAAGATGATATTTGCGAAGTATGTGGATTTAAAGCTAATGGCTTTACAATTTCTCAAATATGTAAAAAAACTGGAAGAAGCAGAGATACAGTTTATAAAGTTTCATCAAAAACTTACAATTTAAATTTGAGAAAACGATCTGGCAGACTCGACAAGAAAGACTCGATCGCAAGATGCGACTTATTTCGTCGCAAAAAATGTCACTCCGACAAGTTTCTCAACGAGTTGATGGTATTGTCTCAAAGGACATAGTACGTCGTCGTATAAAAGAAAGCAAAAATATTGTGTGCCGAATATATGTACAGATTTCCTTTACTGAAAAAAGGACACAAAGATCGGAGGCTACTCTGGGCAATGATCATATGTATCGGAAGGACGAATCAATGCAAGTCATTTTTTTTCAGACGAAAAGAGGTTTAACTTGGATGACCCAGATGGTAGGAATTTCTACTGGCACGATTTAAGACGTGAACCTCGAACCCTCTTCAGTAGGCAGAAAGGGGTAGGTTCTGTGATAGTTTGGAGTGCCTTCTCTTTTAATGGAACTACAGATATTGCTTTTCTGGAAGGTAAACAGACATCTAAAGAGTATAAAAAAAGTGATCGATAGTCCCTTGTTGCCGATTTTTGAAACTCTTGGTGGTCAAAATTGTTTGTACCAACAGGGTAATGCACCGATTCATACATCAAGACTAAAAAAAAAAATGTGTAGCTGTTAGCAATGTTCATGTCATGGCATGTTAGCAATGTCATGTCCCGCACGTAGCCCTGATTTAAATCCAGTTGAGAATCTTTGAGGCATTCTCATTCGTAGTGTATATGCATCTGGAAGACAGTTTTCAAACGTCCTTGAGTTGAAAAAAGAAATCGAATGAAGTTGGTTTGATATAAAGCCAGAATACTTACGCAACTTAGTAAACAGTTTGCCAGCTAGAATATTTTCTGTCATTAATAAAAATGGATCTATTGTTGGACGATAATTCAAAAGTTTGTAAAATATCTTTATATTTATGAGACAACAAATTTGTTTCCATTTATCAATTTTCAAGTTGAAATTATTTAATTCTAATTTAATTTACTGTAAAATGTTTTTTTGTTACATGCTTTTTGTTATATGCATAAACATATTTTTGAAAACTGAATTATTAAAATATTATTTCGAAAATATCAGTGTCCTTATATTTATGAGACGCACTGTATAACCTCTAGACAAGCAGATGGATGTTTTCGCGTTTTAAAGGAACGTAATGAGAATATATAGAACTATTTCTTCTGATTGGTTATTGAATATACCTCTTTTTTAGTGCAAATTAAAATAATTTTCTAAGTTTAATCATGAACGCGATTTTTTTAAGTAAGAACATCGATATTGGGGTTTAAATATGGGTATGAGAAATACTTTAGACCTAATCCCCCTGAAATGTAATGGAAATTGCATTATTGAAAACATCAACAACAACAAACCTTAACGTCATTTCACAGATATGGAATTATACCTTATTTTTACTATATGTATAAATTTTGCATTTTTTCAGTTTTCACGCTTTGAAGTAAGATAAATTAAAATAATTCAAAATATTCAATAGGCATTTTTTTTTTTTTTTACTTTTTCAATCAGCATCTTAAAAACAGTCTGAAAATGCTATAATATATTCCGAAATACATTCATAGAAGACTACAGTTGTTTTGAAAATTCATCTGCGATTATTATCAGTTTTGACTTAAAGAACACTCTATTAGGAATTGAATAAATTTAGAAGGTATTAATAACTTCAGAGAGCAATTTTGTATGTATCATTACATTGAAATGTTTGGGGAAATGACACTTAATGTCCATTTTAAAATCTAAATCAGAACCTACAATAATAATAACTAACTTCAATGTGCATAATGCAGAAGTGGGAATTCTGAACATGATTTCTTGATCTTCCAATTTGAACAATTTCTTAGCAGAGAAATCAAAATAATTAAAAATTAGTACGCGACAAGCGCTTTTAATTTTGAAATAAGCGTGCTTGAAAGAGGCTAAATATCCTTCGCAATACATTCATCAGAGACTATATTTGTTTTGAAAAGAACGTGAGATAAGCATTGTTTTTTGGCGCCACGATAGGATAAAATTGTTCAATTTTCTAAGATGTTTTGGTTGTTTTAATATAATTTTGTGTCTGTATTTACTGCTGTATTCATTGATTTTCGTTTGAAGATTTTTTAAATGAGTTGTACAAAGTCTCAAATATAGTTTTTTTTTCTTTTAAACAAACTTTTCAAGATTTTAATATTATAATTTGATATATATTCCACACAGAGCAAATGAAGGTACCTCTTTTTTTTATGTGCGTTTATGTTAAGCATATAAAGATTAACAAAAAATTAAATTAAAGTTAAATTAAAACCTTACTTCGTTTATACCCCCCAAAAAATCTTTTCGTTCACAAGATTAATAAATACTAATTAAAAATAACATAAATGTCCTGAAAACATATACATACCATTTCATAAAATATTTTACTGAAGGTGCTTTGACCTCATATACAAAACTGTATTTTACATATACAACCGAGCGCTTTCGAGCAAACCTTTGCTCATCTTCAGGGTTACAAAACAAAACGAAAGTGCACAAATGAAAAATGGCCATTTGTAATTTGTGTATTTGCGTTTTGTTTGCGTTTTGAAGATGAGCAAAGGTTTGCTCGAAAGCGCTCGGTTGTATATGTAAAATACAGTTTTGTATATGAAATCAAACCACCTTCAGTAAAATACTTTATGAAATGGTATGTATATGCTTTCAGGACATTTATGTTGTTTTTAATTAGTATTTGCAGTACAAGGTGAACATAGATTCAAAGAGTATGTTATATCATAACTGAAGTTTTTAAGATAAATAAAGTTAATTTATATTATTTTTATACATTCATTATATAAATTTTTAAATATTTAAATAAATTATATTTCTGTAAATAAATTATACATTATTTTACTCCAGTATCCATTTATATTAAGCCATTTTTAACAACCATAAAGTATTAAATAACTTTTCTAAAATAATCAGAAGATACAAATTGGGATTCCCGGGTTACAGAACATAGTTGAAAAACCCATTTCGTTTTTAGGGTTTCGTTCATCTCACGAAACCCTATTGCTCCCGCTCTGTTGTCTGTATGTCACAGAGCCATTCTCAAAAACAATATAACTTATAGAGTTGAAACTTTGTGTATAAATCAGGATATCAGCTGTAAAGAGCTGAAAATATTAAAATTTGAAAAATTCGTATTATTTTAATAAATAGAGATAAAAAACCAAAATTCTAACAGCCTTTTCCTATTAAATTGAAACATTTTTAGTTATAGCCCATGCCAAAAATTAAAAATCAACGATGAAAATCTTTCTACAATAATTATTTTTCTATCAGACGATTTCCACGTGAAAAAGGAAATAAAAAGTTTCATCAATTGAAAAAAAATATTAATATGAAATAAAATTGATTGACGTCATAGTGGTAATAAAGCATAAAACGAAAAGATTTCTCAATAATACAAGGAGTATGAGTATGTGTATGTGCACTAAACAGATTAATACACGTCATGAGAGAATTAAAAAGAAAATCTGACGTAATATCGGAAGTTTAACGGATTTTTCAAATGTTTCAGAATAATACAAAGCGTGTATCAATATGAGTAGTAGAGAATAGTAAATATATGAGTTTGATAAACATATTGAATCGTGATAAAAATCCGATTATGGAAAAATTCGCATATTTTAACATTTTGAAGGTGTACAACATGTTTAATTTTGAAATTATTTTTTTAAAATATCGCATTTAGTCCGCATGACAGATATTACAGTGAGAGAATATAAAAGCGGGCTTAGACCGCTATCGGAATGGTTTAGATATTCGAAAAAAAAGAAAAAATAGACCGGTAAATTTTTACTTTATAAAAAACTAAAAAACATGCTTTTTTTTTTTTTTTTGCTAAATGAAATTTGTTTGAATTTATTAAAGAAAGGATAAAGTGTTTTGAAAGGAATATTAAACGAAACCCTTTGAGCGATCTTCGATCACACTTACCCACTTGTTTAAATTCAGATTTCTAAATAGATTTTTTACATTTAATGTATTTCTTTAGATTACTCACTAAGAACACCGTAAAGCATTTTTAAAAGAGACATATCAATTACGCATTCAAATAAATTTTTGAAATTTATTGAAAACGATACTTTTGTATTAGCCGCATGCCAGGAGTTAATAGACGAAGAAATTGCCAAAGATTTTGCTAATTACAGTAACATTTTTTACCTTAATTATTTTTATTGTTTTAAGCGCGAAGTTTTATTACATATCCGTTAAATTTGTGTTTTATTTATATTATATTATTTTATTTTTTATTCAAATTTTAATTTCCTGATGGGATATTAGTCGGAAACAATACCTGGACTATTTATATGTTTTAAGTGCAAAGCAATTAATCTTTTTTTTAATCGGGCTGCACAGTATAGATATATATTTAAAAAAAAATTGCATGAAAATTATTTTAAAAATCATGAAACATGTATAATTTTAGCTGCAGTTTTCAAACAATTTTCACTTGAAAGAACATTTTTTCACTAATCGATGATGTAAATATTTTGAAAATGTGCGATGTTTAGAAGTTAAGAAAATGAAGTAGAAACGCAATTTATTCGTTCGATCGTTTCCATCGTCAATATGACATCATCGTTTCTTACGGTCATGTTTTTGATTTATAATACATCTTTCAATTTCGTATTGTTTTAATAATTGTTTTATGATATGCTTTAAAATTTTCAAGAATGTTGCAGGGGCCCATTTTTAATACCTTATCGACCTTAGTCTTTCAAAAAGAAAAAAAATTAAGTAATTAAAAATTAATTACTTTTAATATAACTCTTTTTCTAGTACTAGTTCGCCGGTACTAAGACTTACGCAGCTTTATAATTCCTCCGCAGTATTGCACGACTTACGGGATGCTGCTTGATTTACACCAATACTGATGTGATGTAATACTGGCTGAATTTTATCCATTATTGTGCTAAAAATTACCCTGTGTAACGTAAATACTGACTTGTTGTTAGACATACTAAGAGTTACAACATTAAAGAAGTGAATATAAAACATCACATATTTTTACTGAATGGTGTTGTAAAGATGTTGGCTGATCAGATCATATTTTGTAGTTGTTGTTCGTGATCAAATAAAACAATCCACGTGAGCCAGGTTCGTGTATAATAAAAAAAAACTCCAGAATGGTCGTCAAGACATTTTATTGTAAGATCACCATGAGAATGCCAAGATGGTCGCGGACAGAAGAGGGGAAAACAAGAAGTACCATGCTTAGACGGTCATTATTATGCAAAGGCAGGAGGCGAAGTGAGTTGTTTCCACGATACAAGTTGGAATTGCACTGATAATAATCTCGCCAAAATAGGGTTGTTACAGAGTGTCTAGGCGTAAATACTTTCAGACAGAGATAGGCATAACAAATGGTATTTGCCGGGCGAGGTTACCAGATTATTGGCGACAGGACGAATTTTGTTTCAAAAATTAATATCACCATGGTGATTATAACCGACAAATATCTTTCTCATGTGAACAGATTTCGACAGACAAAACAGTACGTGCTTATAACAATCAGAATATATTTTTAGACATGGGTGTGAGTGATTGAGTTATTACCACTACCATATAAGGGCATGCATTTGGGCCAAATGGAAGATTCGCATAACTTTTAACTGACATTGTGGCCACAAAAATGCGTTATGCACATATTGTGTTATAAGCTTGGTTACGGAAAGTAAAATTACGAAAAGGCATCTGTGCTGATTTAATTCTTTTCTTTTTTTTTTTTTTTTAATCGAAAAGCCGTGAGATATTAGTGATCGAGCACAAGTGAAAATGAAAAAGGGTAAGGGTATAAATTACAGCGGGATTATTGTTTGTAGTTAAAGATAACTCAATTAAATTTTGAAAAAGGAAAGGGAAAAATATAAATTAAATAAAGGATAGGGTTTGTTAAAACTTAATATATGATTCTCATATCATAGGTGTATACAAATTTAAAATTTTATACATACATTAATATTAAAAATATCGACGTTTCGACCACCATCTATGGTCATCTTCAGGAAAATTTTCTTATATTTTAAAGTTTCAAATGCGAAAAACAATCCGCCCGTTGCCACAATATTATTGCCGTCCACAAATTAAAAAAATATTATTAATTATTTTTAATTTGTGGACGGCAATAATATTGTGGCAACGGGCGGATTGTTTTTCGCATTTGAAACTTTAAAATATAAGAAAATTTTCCTGAAGATGACCATAGATGATGGTCGAAACGTCGATATTTTTAATATTAATGTATGTATAAAATTTTAAATTTGTATACACCATTCAGTAAAAATATGTGATGTTTTATATTCACTTCTTTAATGTTGTAATATTTCATGGTGTAATCGTCCAGCATTTATATTAATATTTATATACTAAGAGTTTTTTCTAATTAATTTGAAAATGTTTTCATTTTAGAAGAACTTTTGTCATTTCCAGTAAATTATTAATAAAATGTAACAGGTAAACTTAATATTAAATCTTTGCAAAATCAATCGTGTTCAAAAATTTAGATAGAAATATCTGCTATTTTTACCAAAAAAGTTGTAAGCGTAAAATCAAGAAATCATAAACATAATACCTCTAGGAGCATTTTTTTAAAGGCAATTTTGGAAGTAAAGCCATCTTTTTATGAAATATTATTTTTTATCATATCTAGTGATTAAAATAATCCAGACTTTTCGTCTCTTGACAGTGAGTATTGAGCATAGCTGAGTGATAAATGACGTAATTTTCTCGTCAGATGAAGTATTCATTAATGCCGTCTGGTAAGTTATAGGGTGAAACACCCAGTAACTGACATTTTAAGGATTATTTCTTGTTCAAATCACTATTACAAAAATTTAAATCTATTTTATGCTTACCTTTATTTTTTAAAGTACAGTAGAGATATATTAAAAAAATATTGTTGGCAAAATTTTGAAAAATTATACATTTTATTATTAAAAATTTTATTCTTTTCATAAATAGGGTCAAAAACTCCAGTAACTGACACCATCCCTATTTTGAAACTCCAATAACAGACACAAAGTGAACCAGTGACTGACACATTATTTTAAAAGATTAAAATGCTTTACATTTTTTTTCTTTATTATAAAAACAAAATACATTAATATTTGTTATAAAAGGTGGGATTTAGTAAGCTGTACTGCATTATTAGCAATGTAGAGTATATAGTAAGAGTATATAGCAGTAATATTTAGTACTGCATTATTAGTAATGAAGATATCCAATAGCTGACATTTCTGAACTAGTAACTGTCATCTGGTGTCAGACACTGGTAAAACAACTTAAATTTTAATGGTGTTTACTGCAAGATGAATTAAATTTATTATTATGCATTTTTAAACAGTTCCAATAATATATGTCAACTTTCTTTAATATAACCCAATAACTAACACCTCTGTCAGGGACTGGTGAAATAAAAAAAAACTAGGAACCAATAACTGGCACTCCCCTATTAAGCTAAATTAAATAAATATAAATCCTAAATCATGGTCCTAATATATCATTATGAATCTTTAAACTAATTTCTACAAGTCTAACTTTAAGAAAAAAGTTTAGGATGGTTGCATTACAAATAGATTAAAAAAACACTTCCTTAGTTTTAGAAATAAGATGGTTGCTTCAAAATGACACTTTTTGTATTTTCAAATGTTTCTTCCTCATTGAATATGTTCTTGGACCTCTAGTGGTGAATAAATTGACTCCAAAATAAAAATAAGTGTCTCATTTACCACTGGATGACATTACTTTGCAGAATTTTACAACAAAATGCTCATTGGAGTTAGATTTTTACTCAAGTGTCAATTACTGGTTAGATGTCAATAACTGGGATTTTAAATGAATAACTATTAAGCCCTTGTTCTATAATTGACCAATTTTGTTTCAATAATTTTACCTTATACCTTTATTTTGTAATGTTAATATTCGTGATAACGATAAATTTTGGCTATTCTGTAGTGTTGAGGAGGTGAGGTAGCCAAATTATAGAAGATAGCTAGAAAATAGAAAGAGTTTATTTGGCCCCTTGTGTATGTTTATATTTGCTTCAAAAAATAATTATAAAAGCTAAAAATTATAAAATAATAAAAGGCTTTTTCTACGCATAACTCAAACACTACTTGCAGAATAAGCTGTAATTATGAATTCGCACGTTTAAAACTATTAGAAAAGGGATTTCTGATAAAAAAAAAAATAATCAAAAATTACATGTTTGTTTCAAGAAATAATTTCAAAATTAATTTTCGAAAACATTAGGAAATGTAACGAATAATTGTTTAAACAGAAATCGATTTCTAGAAACGCTAAATATGCGAATACTAAATTACATCTTCTTCCTTCATTTAGTTTTTGAGTTATGAGTTTCAAAATTTAAACTTTCATATTTTCTAAATTACTTGAAGGAATGACTTTCCATTTAGTATCCAAAGGTAAATTTTACCAAAGATTCTAAATATGTTGCCAAATTAGGTGTTAGTATTAAAAATTTTAAAGCCTGTTACAATTTCTATATGCGAGAATCTCCAAAGCAAGATTAAGTATAGCATTAATTAGTAGACTTTATTACTAATCGATTGGTGCCAATCATGTTCTTATACGATGATTTTGATTTAGTAGAGGGTAACGCTTTTTTTTCCGAGACTGCAGATGAGATTTAAGTGTTTTATAACTTGAGCACAATGGTTTGACACTCTTGAAGCGTAATTTTTGTATTATAGTAGGGGAAGGTAGCCTAAAATGATCCTAACAGGCAAAACGATCCACATATGTTCTCTTCCAGACAGCTCGCGCTATCTACAGGGTAACACATAAACTAGTTGTGTTAAGTGAAGAAGAAGCAATGGCGGTATTCAAGCGATCGCAGTATTACGCGTCTGAATAGAATTCTTTGAAAAATTGGTTTTTATGACATCTTTCATAAGGTAGGCACTAACTTTCATATATATTTAGATTACAGTCTTTCATGTACTGAAATATGACTTGGTTTACTTAATGGAGTCTGTTTTTAGATGTGAGTTACACTTATGTATTGTCATAATTACTTTTATGTCCTTTATTTTGCCGATAGAAAACAGTTTACAATTATTTTTAAATGAAGGATCATTTTGCTCTTTGGTGAGGATAAAATGATCCTTTGAACACTTTTTAAAAAATCTATTTTTTTCAAATTCTCTCAATTGGGTTTAAAATATTATTAAAATATGTTTATAATGCAAAATATAGTGTAAAACATACTAGCAAAGAGCCAAAGTTTTATTTAAACAGTTATGTTACTTTACACAAGTTTTTCCCTAAAGGAGATCATTTTAGGCCACCTTCCCATAAAAATAATTTTCTTAATGTATATGCTGATGAATGATTATTTATTTGTTCTAATATAATGTAATTTTCTGATAAGTGAAACATTTAAGCGCAATCTCTTTGAGACGTGAATATATTAATTACGTAAATTTGAAATTTGAGTTAAAGATTTATTTATTACTATGAAGAAATTTAATTAAAGTTATACGAGATTTTCTCTTTGCATTTCCTTCAGTTTATTACATTTCTTTTTATTACATGTTTTCTGTTTTATCTGTATTTTAATTGACCTGTTATGTAAAACTTAATGCATCTAAAAGCTTTTACCACTTCAGTTTCTCCAAAGAATTTACAGCTATTAGTAAACAGGTAACGATAAGTAATATTCGAGAAGAGTTAGAAAAGCTTCTTTTTTCTTTCATTTTATAAAACACGAATTCAATTAAAACGAGTGTCAGGTTCTTATTTCTTTCATTTTCCGATCGAAACAATTTATTATTTTCTATTTATTTTTAACATGAAAGGAAAATAATGTAGTCGAAAGAATTAGGTTTTGATGTATATTTTAATGTCGTACATTTGTATGTAGATTGAAATAAATTAAATTAGATTTATAAGTTTACTAGCGGAGTAAGTCCGCTTCGCTGTCCAGTTTTTTCTCAAACAAATCTCGAATTATCAAATTAAACCTATCTGGAATCGGGGCCGGGGGCCCCAGTGTCTTCGGCAAGTACGGTCTCGAAATAAACCTTGAATTATAATGGGTATTCTGATTTTTTTTTACGACTCAGATGAAATTCAAAAATTTATCATCGTTGTTCATGTTGTTACATGAACCTATTCCAAATTTTTCTAACTTAAATTTAATCATAACAGTAGCAAAATTTAAAGGAGAGTTCTTTTTGTTTCAGAAAAAAGTCAATAAATGCCACGAAACGCAAAAAGACGCTAAAAAATAGAATAAAAATTTCTCAGAAAATTCAAAAGTCGCAGATAATAAATTTTACTATAGTGGGATAAAAGATTGAAACCGTATTCCTTTTACGAGTGTAAAAAAAAAATCGCTATGAAAAGCGAAAAAGCGCATGAAAATAATTCGCGAAAAGTTAAAAAAATTACAGTAATCTTTCCGAATAAACTGTATTGAAAGTACCACAAAATGTACTATATTGTGCTAAAAGATTGAAACCTGGATTCCTTTAATTTTAATAATATGGAAAGATCGCCCCAAAATGCGATAAAACGATAAAAATCGCATAAGAATCAACTATCTAATCAAAAAATCATAAAACTGGCTTCGAGGTTCAAAGTTTCAGACATTTGGCTTGCATTAGTCGCATGTGAGTAATTATCAATAAAATGATCTGTAATGGTTTTGTTTCTCCTCTTTGTGTTATGTATTATTTTAGACACCCTGTAGCAGCTCCGGATCGCAGTTGCGATCAAAGTTTCAGACATTCGGTGTTTCCATAACTGAAACTGTAGGAATTATCAATTGCATTTTACACATTGCATTTATGAAACGAATTATAGCATTATCATACCAATCAGCTTTTAAGCAAGGCATACACATCATATAGCCGAAAATCACCGGAAAATTTCGATTTTAGACGTTTTATTGAATATGTAGAGAAATACTTGACGAATTTTTCTGGAACGTGTAATCTATCTATCTATACTAATATTATAAAGTAGTAAAGATTGTTTTTGTTTGTTTGTAGGGGGTAATCTCTGGAACTACTGAAGCGATTTCAAAAGTGATGATGGCAAATTGATGGGGACAATCCCTGCTCCAACCTAGGCTATATTTTATGTCGGTGCTACCACCCCCAAAGTTGTGAAAAAGCGAAAAACGTTCTAAAATTTCCATTTTGTTTATACTGGAGGAGCTAGGAACATGAAATTTGGCATGGTAGTTACTTATAAGATGTAAATGATCTCTAAGAACAAATTCTAATAAAATTCGAAATTTAAAAGGGTGAGATGAGCGAAAAGCGTTCTAAAAACATTCTAAATTACAATTTCTATGGCATCTCTGGAACTACAGAACTGTTTTCAAAAGTGATGGTGGCAAATTGATGGTGACACTCCCTGCTCCAACATAGGCTATATTTTATGTCGGTACCACTACCCCCAGGGGGGTGCAGGAGCGAAAAACGTTCTAAAATTTCGATTTTTTTTTTTACACTGAACGTGTCAGAAACATGAAATTTAGCATGGTAGTTACTTATACGATGTAAATACTCTCTAAGAACAAATTCTAAAAAAATTCGAAATTTAAAAGGTGTGAGATGAGGGAAAAGCGTTCTAAAAACATTCTAAATTACAACTCCTATGGAGTTTCTGGAACTACAGAACTGTTTTCAAAAGTGATGGTGGCAAATTGATGGTCACAGTTCCTGCTGTAACATAGGCTATATTTCATGCCGGTGCCACTGCCCCCAGAGGAATGCATGAGCGAAAAACGTTCTAAAATTTCGATTTTTTTATACTGAAGGTGTTAGAAACATGAAATTTGGCATGGTAGTTACTTATAAGATGTAAATGCTCTCTAAGAAAAAATTCTAAAAAAATTCGAAATTTAAAACTGTGAGATGAGCGAAAAGCGTTCTTAAAACATTCTAAATTACAATTTCTATGGAATCTCTGGAACTACCGAACCCTTTTCAAAAGTGATGGTGGCAAATTTTTGCTGGCAATCCCTGCTCCAACATAGGCTATATTTTACGTCGGTGCCACTAATCCCAGGGGGGTACAGAAGCGAAAAACGTTCTAAAATTGCATTTTTTTTAATACTAAAGGAGCTAGAAATTTGAAATTTGGCATTTAGTTACTTATAAGATGTAAGTGTTCTCTAAGAACAAAATAAAAAAAAATCGAAATTTAAAAGGGTGAAATGAGCGAAAAGCGTTCTAAAAACATTCTAAATTACAACTTCTATGGAATCGCTGGAACTACACAACTGTTTTCAAAAGTGATGGTGGCAAATTGATGGTGACAATCCCTGCTCCAACATAGGCTATATTTTATGTCGGTGACACTAATCCCAGGGGGGTGCAGGAGTGAAAATTTTCCGAAAATTGCGACTTTTTTTATATTGAAGGAGCTAGAAACTTGAAATTTGGCATGGTAGTTACTTATAAGATGTAAATGCTCTCTAAGAATAAATTTTAAAAAATCGAAATTTAAAAGGGTAAGCGTTCTAAAATCATTCTAAATTACAATTTCTATGAAATCTCTGGAACTACAGAACCGATTTCAAAAGTGATGGTGACAATCCCTTCTCCATCATCCTCTTTAATATAAAGCTATGCGTTGCTGACGATTTGGTTTTTCGCTAATCTTTGCCACAGATTAATCTCGGAAAATGAAACATTTGAAGTTACTGAAAAAAATAATAGCTCGAAAAGTATTTGTCAGAAAATTGTTAAACAAACTGCATTTGAAAGGTAAAAAAATGTATATTTCTTAATATAAATTTCAAATCTAATGATTATGCCATTTTTCAAATATTGAATTTCAAAATTTACCAAATTTCACAATGGAATAGCGAAAGGATAATGATAAGGGCGACGTATCCTGACGTTTATATTGGCTATAGCACGAGTCACAAATTATAGTAGCCTTATTATTCTGTTAAAATATAAAAGTGAACTATGAAATGTCAATATTCTGTTTGATTAAAGATTCTTTAAGAGAAATTGACCAGCGTAGCGGGCGTAGCTTGCTAGTAACTTATAAAGTAAATGTTTGATTTCAAATTTTCAACGAAGTTTTGATCACGAGGGCAATTAGGGGACCTACAAAAAATCGAATTAAAAAATAATATTTGCGATCACCCTGTAAAAAGAAATACTCGAAATGGTCTTTAATTGAGCACAAATGTTAATATTCATATAGTAATACGTTTTGCAGTTCATTTCGAGCATTTCAAAATACGAAGGTAAGACGCAATTCCTTCAAGCGGGTTTTATTTTTATTTTTTGTCAAAAATTACTTATTAAACAACAAAAGTAATAAAAAATAAATGTTGTAGAAATAATTAAAGGATTCTTTTTGTTCTTTAGTTCTTTTTATAATTAGAATTTAACTTTATACAAATTTTCCATAGTAGCGTCGCTTTTGTATTTCTAAAAACTTCATTCATCTTATTATGCTAATTCGTAATTTGTCCTTAAAAAGTAATTACCAAGAGACTAATAAAGTTAAATGAGTTATTAATTGCTTTAAAGATATCTGAAATTAAAAAGAGATAAATGAACTGTAATACGGAAACCCTTAATTTTATTTAAAAATATTGAGGATAATATTTTCTAAGAAGAAAAAAAGATTTAAAGAGTATATAGGAGGTTATGTTTCCACTCATCTGTTTCAAAGTTCTTCGTCATTTGTCAAAAATTGATGAGTAATGTCAAAGATTGATGAAATTGATTAATGAAATTTGTATGCGACTGTTTAAGTCTTTAGAATGTCTTTGAAAGAAATTGATGAATACAAACATGTTTCAATTTTCATTGTTTATTTCTATTACAATAATTTAATCAGGAAATTAATAAATAGAACAGTTGGTAAGAATTATTTAACCTTATCAAAATAGAATTTGGAAATATTAAAATTAATCTCAGTAATTATTTATATCGTTTTAGGTAATTTTATTTAACATTTTCCACCCGTAAAACACGAACCATCACAAATTGTACAATATTATCTCAGAATTAATGATTTAATGCAAATTAGAACATTTTGCGCGTAGATAACCAACAAAAATTTCACGCAACGAAGCATCTATTGCATTTTATTGTTTTTGTTAAGAAAATATTACTAATATTACTCTGAATTATATGCATAAACATCCCAAAACATAGGTATACGAATTTATCTTTTTAGAGAGGATATGTAAATTTATTCAAGCGTTGTAAACAACGTGTTAAATCATCAAGTTAGAAATGGGCTAAGAGTGGTTTAAAGAAAAAAACTTAAAAAGGGGCTAAATTTTTATGGGAAGAAAAATGCTAAAAAAGAAGGAGCTAAAATTTCGCTAAAAGTGTGATAAAATAAATGTAAAAAGGAATGAATATTGAATATACATATAACAACAATAAAGTTATTATCCTGGAGCTAAACAATCGAAACAGCGTCAACTTTCTGTATCTCAATAAAATTGCGGGCAAACCTTATTTTGTTAGAGTTGGAATATGAGCTGCGTGAAAATATATAAAACTATCATAATTTCTAACTTTTCTTATAAATTAGAATTTATGATAAATTATTTTCACATGCACAAATACGTACATATGTTATCGAGAAAATCCACTTCAAAATTAATTTTTTAGAAAGGTAAAAGCAAAATAGCTACTTCTTCAAAAACAAATGTAGAGGAACCATCTATTCAACAGGTCATCGGATCGATCTCCTCAATCGATTTTCAATTCTTAATTCAATCATTCTTTTCTCCTTCAACCCCATATTTCATTTTAACGAAATCATTCAAAAATCCTATTTTGAAAATCAAATCTGTATTATCCCAACTGGCATGAAAAATGTGCTTTAAAATGCTTTTGACAAGCTGAAATTTTGCGCTTCGCTAGCCCATTTTCTGCGGTATGGTGCAGATGATAAAAGATTTCCTCCTCCTAAAGCTTTTCCAATTTTCTAAGACGACGATATTTCTCAATTCGTCTTTCTCATCGTTTTGCACGAGCTGGTACGTCAAAGAATCGTTCCGGTTCGGCACCGAGAATATTAATTTCTAAATTAATGGATGAATTCATGAAAGAGGGCGCGGAGATGACGTAGAACGAATCGGGTTTCTGGCTGCAGTTTTCGGGATGTTTGAGCTTAGCGGAATGGAAATGAATTTGTTTTTAAGACTGCAATAAATCATTTATTTTAGAAGCATTTACGTTTGTTATTTATAGTCGAATTTTTAATATTTGAAAAGACAGTAACCGTCGAATAAAAAATGTGTCATACATGACAATTATATGTATTAGAAGTCTAAGAACAAAATCCAAATTTTAGCTATTGTTTCATTCATTTATAGAAGGTAGTTTTTAATACTTTAGAATAGAATAATGGCTCAGTAAAAACGGTGTAATTGTTATAAAAAAACTAATTTCAGACTATCATAAAACATTTATTTTAGTGGCATTTTTATTTATTTATTAAATGTGATTATAAATTAGGATAACTGCAAATTAAGATGTATTATCAGTGACTAATTTATGAAATGATTACTATAGAATAAAATAAAATATTTATTTTACACTGTTTACTCACTTAATGTATTATTTTAATAATTGAGAGTACAGCATCTGCGTCAACTTCCACAAAAATGTATAATTATTGATTATAAAATGAATTATCAATAATGAATATGGTAAAATACTTTTTGGAACACTTCTTTTACTGAAAATCACTTTATAATATTTAGAAGTACAATAGCTTCCAATTTAAAACATGACTAATTATTACTAATGATTCAATGACCTAAAATATAACATTTTAACAGCTGCATTGTTTATTCATTGAAGGTGGCTCTTTACTACGTGAAAGTAAGGTGTAGCTGTCCAATAAAAGTACAATTAAGGATTAATATATGAATTAATGAGTTAAGTCTATAGCAGGAGCATTATTTTATGAACAGTTTATTCACTGCATGTGTATTTTTACAGCTTCAAAACAGTACAGATGCTCAAGAAAATGTGATCAAAATCCATAATATAGTTGGTTGTTTTGGGTGCTGCAGTCACCACTTGCACACGAGGGCTAAACAGACCAGAATCTCCATTTAACCCTTAAATGTGTTGTGTAGCTGATCAGCTACATACCCAGTTCTTTGCTCTGTAACAAATGGAGCTTATATTTTCAATGCATACATATTGTATCTGTTTGCATACATTCATATTTCACCCCCTAGCATTAGAGAATAATAACAGATTGAACTACAAGGCAGATGTGATCGACTTTGAGACTAATTACATCAGCAACAAGCTATGTACATGAAGTTAAATAACATAAATTGTGCTTTTAAGTGTTAAATTGCAATCCAACCCACAACAAACATCCAAGCATGAACCGATATTCTAACCGTTATCTCTTGACTAGCAGCACACACTAACACACCAGATAAGCATACAGGTGAATATATTAGATGATAAACTGATTTAATAATGTACTAAAATATGATGGGGTTAGAATAACAGTTTAGTAAGTCAAAATTTTGAAAAATTTAGATAACCCTATTTTTACTGAACGTATATTAATGTCTTTTCAGTGCGAGAGTCAAATAAGTCATAGTTTACTAACCGGTCAATTCACCACCAACCTTCAACTTCCCGTACAACTCTCAGTTGAGTAACCCGAGGTTCGCGAATCTAACTGCCGGTTGATATTTCCGAATTCTTCGTTAACTTCAGGGACATGGTTATTCGACTCTGGGTTACTCGACGGCAGGTTGAAATGTGTATATCTCATTGGCCAAAGGGATCACATGACGTAGCAATAGTCTTTATGGGTTCTGTCCTCCCTTGATTCAGTTTTCAATAACGAAACAAAACAGAGTATTGAAAGAGCATAATTGGACTGTTTACTTTTTGATAAATAAATTTACAAATAAATTTTGAATTAACATTTTGATTTGGTGGTTTAGAAATATTGTCACAGTCATAAAATGCTCATTTTTACAAAATTTTATAGTTTTTTTTTTTTTTTTTTTTTTTTTTTTTTTTTTTTTTTTAAGTTTTTTGATTAAAGAAAAAAATATATATATTATCTACGTTTAATAAACAATTTTATGACCAGGCTAACACTAATAAGTGGAATAAAAGCAAATAGGGAGCTAGATTTATTTATTTTGCAAAAATATTATATAAAAAGATATTTTCATATATTTCTAATGTATGTTTTTTATTTAACTAAAATAATTGATTACAGATTCAATTAAATTATGTTGGATGAAATTGCATGCTTGGTAGCATTTATCCCTTATACGAGACCCCAAAAAGTGTTTTTTTATGTGTAAATTATTATAATTAATATATATATATATATATATATATATATATATATATATCCTCTTAAAAATGTTTCTTTCAAACAAAAATAATTATTTTTAACTAACAAGTTTTTTTTTTTTTTTTTTTTTTAGTTATTTGATTAAAGGGAAATTGGAGTGTTTACTTTTTGATAAATAAATTTACAAATAAATTTTGAATTAACATTTTGATTTGGTGGTTTAAAAATATTGTCACAGTCATAAAATGCTCATTTTTACAAAATTTTATAGGATTTTTTTTTAAAGTTTTTTGATTAAAGAATATATATATATATGTTATCTACGTTTAATAAACAATTTTATGACCATGCTAACACTAATAAGTGGAATAAAAGCAAATAGCGAGCTAGATTTATTTATTTTGCAAGAATATTATATAAAAAGATATTTTCATATATTTATTTCTAATGTATGTGTTTTATTTAACTAAAATAATTGATTACAGATTCAATTAAATTATCTTGGATGAAATTGAATGCTTGGTAGCAATTATCCCTTATACGAGACCCAAAAAGGTGGGGTTTTTTTATGTGTAAATTATTATAATTAATATATATATATATTTTTTTAATTTCATATATAATAATTTAAAGAGCTGTTTGAAAAAATTCTCGTGAACTGCGAAAATTTTCAAATAATCCTCTTAAAAATGTTTCTTTCAATAACAAGTACATATTAGTTCAAATTATTTATCTATTACAAACGGATATACATTTTTATATATTATAACGATATTTTAACGCAAAATTCCATCTTCTATAATTTTATTTTTTAAACAAACATGAAGTGTAGGAATAAATCTGAAATTAAAAAAAACTGCTGTTTTTTATTCTTAAAAAAAAAAAAAAAAAAAAAAAAAAAAGATTTGAATCGTATATACAATATTTGAGTGTAAGAACATTTGATTTTAAATTCGTTAGATGGCGCTACCAAATATTCTCAGTAGATATTTTACGTCTTGAAAACTTTCTTAATAATCACTATAATCTTGACTTTACAGAGTTAAAATATCCTAAAAGGGCTAATAATTAAAAGTAACACATTCTTTCACATTATTATTATTTTTTAATTAACATTTCGTTTGCTTTCTGCATCACAAATAGCATTGAAAACGAAATAAACGTCAAAACACTTGTCAACGCAACCGCCATCTTTGCTTCAATTGCACATGCGCGTGTCGAATAACTGTAGAAGAATAGGTTAGTTCAGTTACTGAACTTATGTTTCGTTTTCTCCTCCATTTTCGGCTAGTTGAGTTAGCGGAGAATTTGATTTCAGGGTCAACCGAGAGTTATAGCGTAACTCGCCAGTTGAGGTTGACGGTGAGTTAGGGGGTTAGGGAGTCGCTACAGTGCAAAACAAGTTGGACCACTTAATGCAACGGCAATACGACGTTTCACAAAAACCTTCGTTTCTCAAATTACTAAATATTGATTTACTCTACTGTCATTCTAACCCCGTCATATGTAGATATTGTTTGAAATTTTAACAGGCTTATTTTATCTTAAATGCGGTGACATTACAAAAAAAATCATGGAAATGGATTACATATTTCAATGGATGTATCTGTATCAAGGGAGCACTGGTGCCGGAACACACTGGAATGTTCTAATGCAACCGATGTTCTGATACTGCTCTTTGGAGAAAAATAAAAAATTGTCCTTTCACATGAAAGTTGTTTCAAATTAAAGTTTGACATACCTTTTAATTTAACATTAAGTATTTAGTCATATTAAACTATAACGATGAATAAAACATTTTGCACTCCGATGCTGTATATGTTTAGAAACTTTAGAATGTTTTATTCCTAATCCATAAGCGATGCTAAGTAAGTTTATGCTAAATGCTTCATTTTTTTAGTGTTTTCCTTGGATATTGTTCCAATGTTCCAATGCAGAATTTTGAAGTGCCTACGAAGCTCGCACTGGCTTCGTTTATCTTCCATCGACTGTGATCAATCGAATGGTCATGATGCATAAATGTTGTAGCAAAAAGATGGATTTCATAAATAAAATCCGATGCATTGGTGTTGGATTGTCAAGCGTATAAGAGGATAAGGGAGGGAAAAAGGCCCCAGAGCCATACATTTTCGGATATCGAAACATAAATTGAATATATTAAAATTTTGCAGAAAACAAAAAATAGAAATTGTTCTCTGGATATTAAAATAATTTGATTTGATTAAAACCATTAGTTCAGGTTTATTGATATACGATATGTTACGACAAATTATGTGACGATAAAAACATAACCTAAATTAAAAATATGAGACTCTACGAAAATTGTCTTTTACGTTTGAATATCCGTACGTAAATTGGCGACAAAAAAAAAAAAAAAAAAAAAGCACCCAAAAATGTCTATTCATAAAAAAGTCAAACATTTGTCATTGAAAAAATAAGCAATGTAAACATCGAAATGAAAATGTGTTTTTCAATTTGGATCTCCTGATGCCTGGTAGTTTTAGTCAACCACCTGTGGGACATATTCTGCTAGATAGTCTGCTAGAATACAAAAGCAAACGTTCTGGTACTGGAAAATTTAAGAGCGCAACTCTGATCTGTAGGAAATTTGAACTAAATTCTGAAATATGGTATACCTAATTTAGCCATATTCGGATTCGAATAGCAGCCATTTCTACCACTTTTGGTGATATCATTAAAAGTCAAAACTAGGAAAATGCTTTTGTTGTAGCAGTTTTATTAGTGGTCATTTTTTTAATATAGTTCCTATTGTTTTAAATATAAACGTTAATATTAACAAATTGCAACCAACAAGAATGGAATCATTTATGACACTCTCTCCTTGTAGTAGAGGTGACCGTATGTTTTCGTTGGATATTTCCTCGAGATATGTGAAGATATTACCAAACATTGGATAAGTATTGATAACCATAACTGACTGCATATATTTTCAAACATAAATTCCGTATTACAGAGACGTTATTGAAGAAATTTTTTCAAGTATTAGTTCATTCATACTAATTATGGATACAAAATTATATCAATTACTCTTAATATTATTCTTTTATCCAGTACTGGTCCACTGATACTAATACCATCGCAGATTTATAATTTTACCACACTATTGCACTATGACTTGTTCAATATGGGTGAGATCTCATCAGTTGTCCAAATTTTGTCCATTATTGTGCTAAAATTTAGCAAGTATAACGTAAATAGTGACTTCCTGTTAGGAATACTAAGAGTTTCTTCTAATTAATTTGAACAGGTTTTCATTTTAGAAGAACTTTCAACATTTCCTGTAAACTGTAAATTTTTTTTTAAAGATACATTTAATATTGAATCTTTACAAAATCTATCGTATTCAAAATTTCAAATAAAAATGTATTCTCATTCTTAACAAAAAAAAATTAAACGTAAAAATAAAAGCAAGAGATCTTAATCATAGTATCGCTAGAATAATTTCAAAGGCATATTTTGCAATAAAGCCATCTCAACCAACAAGAGTGAAATCCTTGACGACATCAAGAGAATTTTACTTTCTGTTTGTAGGAGAATTGGCGTTGGATATTCGTTGGATATTCATTGGATATTTTTCTATCGATATGTGAATATGTCAAGAAACTTTGGGCAAGTATTGATAATCCATACTGGCTGCATATATTTTCAAATATAAATTCCGTATTATTGAGGCATTATTATAGAAATTGTATCAAGTATTTATTCATTCACATCAATATTGATACAGTATTATGCCAGTTACTCTTAATATAACTCTTTTACCCAGTACTGGCAGCTTTATAATTTACCCCCACTGTTCCACTACGACTTATCCAATATTGACAAGTTCACACTAGCACTGCTATAATACTATTCAAATTTTGCCTGCAATTGTGCTAAAATTCTCCCAGTATAACGTAAATCCTGACTTGCTGTAAGGAAAAGAGTTTACTAAAAGTTTTTTCCAAGTGATTTAACCCTTCTTTGCATGAGGTTTTCTTTTACAATTGTGTTTTTTTATACATATATTAAATATCAGACACCAGAAATTTTAAGATAGATTTTTAACTATGTTCGGGAAATTTACTGAATTAATATTTCTATATAAATATAGTGGTGGAAGAAGTTGATTTATTTATTAAAAGTTAAATAAACAGGGATGGAAATTTACATCACTATGCAATTAAGGGTTAAATATATTTTCATTTTAGAAGAATTTTCAACATTTCCTATAAAGTGCTACTAAAAGATGCATTTATTATTAAGTCTTTACAAAATCTATCGTGTTCAAAATCTCAAAAAAAAAAAAAAAAAAAAAAAATATCCGCATTCTTAAAAAAAAAAAAAAAAAAAAAAAAAAAAATCCGCATTCTTAAAAAAAAAAAAAAAAAAAAAAAAAATATCCGCATTCTTGAAAAAAAAAAAAAAAAAGTGGAAAGTAAAAGCAAGAGATCTTAACTATAGTACCACTAGAACTTATTTTTGGGTAATTTTTGTAAAAAAGCCATCTATTTCATGAAACATTATTTTTTTTAATCACATCCGGTGATTAATAACTAAAGTAATCCAGACTTTTCGTCTCGTGACAGCGAGTATTGAGAAAAACTGACTGATAAATGGTATCATTTTCTCACCAGATGATGTTTTTATTAATGCCGTCTGGCAAGTTAGAAGAAGATAAATGAATACTTATTAAACCCTAGTTCTATAGTTGACCAAAAGTTATAGTTAAGCGAATTTAGTACTGAAAATTTTAACACTAGAACGACGAAGAGCGGTCATTTTGACCGCTACGAAGTGAATATATTGCGATTCAAACCACAAATTTTTTTAAAAAATTAATTAAATATAAATCTCTCAGAAATATGTTAAATGAAGAAGTTAAATAGTTTTAAATAATAATTAATATTTTATTAATTTTATTTTGTTAATATTTTCCCAGTATAAAGTAAATCCTGATTTGCTGTTAAGAAAAGAGTTTACAAATAGTTCTTTCTAACTAATTTGAATATTTTTTTTTTCTATTTAGAAGTATTTTCAACATTTCCTATATAAACTGTTACTAAAGATACATTTATTATTAAATATTTACAAAATCATCGTGTTCAAAATTTCAAATAAAAAATATACACAATCTTAACTAAAAAAAGTTTTAAGCGTGAAAGCAAAAGTAAGAGATCTTAACCATAGTGTACCACTAGAACTTATTTTTAGGTAATTTTTGTAAAAAAGCCATCTTTTTCATTAAACATTATTTTTTATTACATCCGGTGATTAATAACTAAAGTAATCCAGACTTTTCGTCTCGTGACAGCGAGTATTGAGCAAAGCTGAGTGATAAATGGTATCATTTTCTCACAAGATGACGTTTTTATTGATGCCGTCTGGCAAAGTTAGAAGAAGATAAATGAATACTTATTAAGCCCTTGTTCTATAGTTGGCCAAGTTAATATAGTTTAATCAATTTAGTATTCAAAATTTTAATGTTTGTTACAATTTTTATATCTGTTAGGCCATTGTACTATAGTTGACCGATTTTTTTAAAAATAAATTTTTATGGTATCTTTATTTGCTGCAATGTTAAAATCTACAATAATTGTAGATTTCGACTATTCTGTACTGTTTAGGCTGTGAATTGGCAAAACTATCGAAAATTGAAAGACATTTATTTCGTTGGATGTTTTGTCGATTTGAATATCAGTGGCTAACAGTGTAAGAAATATAATACATTTCGCCGTACGCAAATAATTTAATATTTTCAATTAAAATGGCTGTTAATATCTTATTTAAAGATTTTTGGTTAAAACTTAATAAATTTTAAATCTCGTATGAGAGCTATATCCTTCCAAATATCTTCATAAAAATACCTTCATCAAATTCAAAAGAATTGTCCAAAATATATACAAAATAGAATAGGAAATATTTTAAATAGCTTTGACATTCAACTTCAGTTGAATGTTCTAAATTTCTAGTCTAAATATAAGCTCAAAAGATTGTTTTTGTACAGTATACTGTAAGAACGGATGACAATATATTTTCTAGTTTGAGCCCAATGTTTTTCTTCACCGAGTGTAATTGAATTTTCTCCATGATTCTAGTTTAAGGTTAAAATATTACAAAAAAAAAAAAAAAATTACGTTATTACAAAAAAAAAATCACAAAATGGGAATTATTTTTTCTAAGAAAATATATTATTTTTTCTTTTAAGGCTTATTTGCTTATTTTTATTTTTATAAATGCTTGACAGGGATGCCGATATTTTGAATTCTGGTTAAATTGAACCAAATTTTGGCTTTGTACTAACTGCAACCGTTAGTATGCGAAAAAGTTTTCCATGATTAAGTACTTTTTATGGCCTATGAAATGATAAAATACTAGACCATATATTTAACCTGCAACCGTAAGTATACGAAAAAGTTTTTCATGATTTAGTACTTTTTATGGCCTATGAAAGGGTAAAATACCAAACCATATATTTTTGTTTCAAATTAAGTTATTTACTGGTAAGATGTTGAACCAAGAATTGGTTAAATGTTGAAGAATAAACTGGTACAAAATTGAACCATAAAAGGGCTACTGCATCTTTTGTAAACAAAGAATAAACAGACAGGGACCACTTTTTAAAGTGGTGCGTTACACATTACGAACACTGAAAGCGAAACCTGAATTTCAACCTGTTTCCTCTTGATTTAGAGCCAGTGTTCTAATCTTTTGACAAGCAGACGGATGTCCTTTTGCTCGAAAGGAACATAATGAGAATATATAGAACTATTTGTTCTGATTGGCTATTGAATAGCACCATATTTATTTATTTATTTATTTATTCATTTTTTGGTGAAAGCGCCAACCACGGTGCGTCTGCGACAGCTGTTCCAAAGTAATTTTATACGAGTGTATGTATCAGGCTTTTGAAGTATCTGAGAGACAGGGATTTAATTTGATCTACATAAATGTAAACAGGAGCAACAGCAATTAAAGTAATAAACTTCAATCAATACAGAAATTAAATTTCATAAGTACTATAGTAATATAGAAATGAAAACTTTAACCCTGGTTTCTGAGTTTCAGTTTTCCGGATATTTAATATTGCTTTACAAACCTAAATCAAGACCTTTAATGTCTATATATGCTTCTGTTTTCCCGTGTTATCATTGGTACAATGTTATAATTACATATATAATGCCTGTCACATATAAAAGAAATTAAGAAGCCGTCAGGGTTCGTTTAAAACAAATTTATCTATATATATAAATTTTGAATTATTTGGTGTAAGATTTAAGCATAGCATATTTTTATAGAAGAGAAATTATTTTCAATTATGGCATTCTATGTGCAATTAGTATTTCATTTACAAACTTTTGTCAACATTGAAAAAAAAATGTTTTTTTGAAACAAATTCACGATTTTTTTATGAGGATTTTGTGAATGTAATTTCGAAAGAAATTGAGATTGAGTGTTGAAAAAACAGCACAAAATTTCATTAAAAAAAAAAAGCTTTTTTTTTTAAAAAAAATTTTAAACCAGTTTTTTTAGGTAAATTTTTTGAGTTTGCGCGAACATGTAGAACTAAATAGTTACAGAATAAAAATTATATATTACAACCTGAATTCGTTATGAGAATCTCTACATAAATTTCAGATATCTTCCATTTGTATTAAAAATTACTAGTGTTAGTTCTGAAAAAGAACAAAACTTATTGTGTTATAAAATTCTACATAAAAAGTAAACATTTAATAAAATAAAATAACACAGACACTAAGTAAAAGAAAATACTCATTTAATTTCTCAGCTTTCGAAATCTCAAAGTTAATTATTCGTTAATTAAGAACATAATTATTAATTAATTAACAACATAATTATTAATGAAATAAAAACATATACATGGTAATTTTATAAACGATATCAAAACATATTACAAAAAAGAAAAAGTCACGTATCTCTTTTTAGTTAAAAATAACAAACCTCTCGGTTAAAATAATAATTTAAACCATGTCAACTCTGTTAAAATTACAAGTTTATAATAGGAATTATTTTAAGGTATGAGTTTTTTCTCTGTTTCCATTTTGGATACTTCACTCTTGGTACTTTTCGGTTATCGTGACACCACTCGGCGTCAAACGTAAATCCTGTTAAAAAATCAAACTAGAATTACAGAGTAGTTAAACACAGTTAATCAGAATTACTCTTAGTTTAAATTATTTTAAAATAACTTTACAGTTTATAGAGAGAAAACTTAAAGAAATTTTAATAAATTCTAAAATAATATGATTATTAGTTTATGAAAATTTTAATGTTAACTTTATGTTTTTTTTTTTTTAAGAAATAAAAAAAAAGACGCAGATATTGCTTTGATAAAATGCATTTAGTTGCAAAGTACATGTATTCATTAAATTAATGATAATAAATACGTATATATTGATCTAACGAATTTCCTTTTTGTATGAAATAATAATACATTTTCGATCCAGTTCCAAATCTAATTTTATTTATAGTTGTTTAAAAAACGATGTAAATGAAAATGAGAAAAATATTCCCTACTTTCAAACAATTTCAATTCGTTTTAAATAATTCGAAAAACAACACTTTTATGTATAAAACAGCTTGTCTGTAAAATCCTTTATATATAAATAAGCTAATCATTCATAGGAAGATGGTCCGCTTTTTATGATAACCAAGGCTTGACAAAGTCGACAGGTCGCCACTGGCGACCAAGATTTTTGATCTGTTGACCAAGTTATTTAATCTGGCGGTTTGCTTATTTTTTTCTTTTCTTTTTCTTTCTGTTTCTCTCTCTTTTTTTTTAATTGACTTAAAAATTGAGCACAAATAACATTTAGAAAAGCTACTGGATAGTTCTGACCATTTCACAAATAAATTGTCCCAAACTCACCGTAAAACACGAAATAATGCTAAAATCCCCTAAAAAATTCTGTAAAAAATTAAAAATCCCAGAGAACAAAATTTACTTTATTGGGCTAAACGATAGAAACTTCATTCATTTTATGAATGTCCAAAAATCGTCGCAAAAAGTCGTTAAAATTTTTAAAAAATAGCAGAGGACTAAATTTACTATACTGGCTTAAAAAACTGAAACCAGATTCCTTTTACGAACGTCAAAAAACTGCCGCGAGACGCAAAAAGAAAAAGCTACAAATCGCATAAGAAATCTCTAAAAATTCAAAAATCGCAGAAGACTAAAATTAATATATTGGGCTAAAAGACTAAACCCGGATTCCTTGTATTAATGTCAAAAATTTGCAGCAAAACGCGGAAAAAAGCTATCGGTAAAAAAGAGGACAAAATTTACTATATTAGAATAAAATATCGAAACAGGAGTCCTTTAAATAATGTAAAAAAATCACCGCAAAATACGAAAAAATGCTAAAAATCCCATAAAAATCAAATTAAAAAATCTGGTACTATTCTAAACCAGGCTTGTTATTATTTTTTTCTCAATTTAAAACTTTAGTGCTTTTTGAAAATCAGTGCTAGAGGAGAAGTGGGGTGAATATGTATTTTTTACTTACCCATCATACGTAGTATAGGGTAAGTCTTGTAATCGTTTGAAAATCGAAATTTTTTTTTGACGGATTTACACGTTTCAGACACTGGCTATTCCGAAAAACATATTTTTAGAAAAAAAAATTGCCGTCCGTCTGTGTGTGTGTCTGTAAATGCTCTATCTCGCGAATAAATTGAGATAGAGACTTGGAATTTGGTATGTACTTAGTATGTAATAATGGGAAAAAGCTTATTGAATTTCAGTAACCTCGATTATTCGGAACAATTTTTTTCGGACTCTCGAAACATTCATTCTGATAAAAGATATATAAATTTTTCGAAATTGTTTATTTTAAGGAGTGGATATAAAAGTAAAAAAAAAAACACATAAATTTTGCATAAAGAATGAAGTCGATCGGATAATGAGTTGCCGAGATATTTGTAATTATATTTTCCACACGCTTCGATTTTTCATGACCCTGTATTTCATCCAAACTTCAATTCAAAGCTATATTTTAATTGGAAATGAGACGCTTAATCCGATGCAGTAAACCGTTAGTTAATATGATTATCAATTTTGGAGTTATAAGGATGTTTCTTTTGCGCAATTCAGTAATAGAGCATTTAAAGTTTATGACGTCATCCAGCCACGATTTTATTCGAATTGCATTGCATTCCATAAATCGTTTACTCATGTTTTATTTTCATATTTTATGTTATGCATATCCGTGATGGGTAGATATTACGGTGGCCCCGAACGAATAGTTTCCCCGGCGACTAGAATTTTTTGCTGGTTACCAGGTTTTATCAAATTTGTAAAGCCGTGATTAATAACACTACATTCATTCACTAACTCTTTTTTATTGTTTCCTAAAACTAGACAATGACTCGAATTAAAATAAAGAAATTACATTAATGACGTTGTTAAAAACATTAAAACATTAAAACACCATTTAAAAGATAATGCATATCAGAGCATTTTCAAATTATGTTAAAAGCAATTATTTCGCCCATTATTAAAGCATCTAGTCTTTTCACTTACTAATGTCTAAATAGAGAGATTATTTGGATTATGTTTTTGCTTATTTTCATTTTCTGTTATTAAAACAGTAGAAGGTTTTTTTTTTGTCTAGGAAATTTTAACACAAAATTAATGAATTAATTAAGGATTTTGTTAAAATTTAGATTTTTGAATAAAAGAAATATTTGTTAGTATTATATTTAATCCTACCTTAAGTATTACGATCAGTTTCCTTTTTATTTTATGTAGTGATATAAAAAAAACATGATTCACAGATTGCATGTGTTCATAAACTGTACTTAAATAAATACTAAGAAAAGTAAATATAAGTAGTGATTTTTAAAAACCCATTAAACAATTATTGAAAGCAAAGTTGACTTACGACAAACTGCATCTTACCCCAACTGAAAATACTTAAAAAGTTAAAAAAATATATAAAAAATTGTAATACTTTATAAAAAGTTTTTTTATTGTAATTAGTCTTTTAAATAAAATTATTATTTCTGTTACAAATTGACCGGCATACGACCACGTATTGATCACCATCCAGACTGGCCAGAAAGGATGAAAAGCGGTCGTATGTCGACAACTAAGTGTCAGAGGTGTCAAGCTCTCGCTAATCTTCCGTAATATGTGGGTTAATTAACCCAGATTTAATATGTTTCGTACCAGAATTTTTTAAAAGAAATTAAATAAAATATATTCCTTGTAAAAATGTGAAATTAACTCAATAAAGATTCGTCAAATAATTTTTCTGGTTCGAAACGTTGTTAAACTGGGTTAAATTAATCCTCTTATTAGGGACGATTAGTGAGAGCTTGGCACCTCTGCTAAGTGTATACGCTAAAAGTTTAGCTACTTATTGACCATGCATTAAATAATTAATTCATATTTAATCAACTAATTAAAGTCCATTTAGTACATAACAATTATCCCAATTTCGACCTTTTCATTCATTTTTATTGTTAATGTATTAATTCATTTTAGTTATTCAGTGAACTTTTAAATATGTAACATTGGGAGCCAATAAAAGCTACCTGTAGCAACGTTTTATAAAGTATCAGAGTTGCAAAATTATTGCATTAGTGGTAATTGATTTTGGAGAATTTTGATGGTTAGTCACTTCTTTACGAATTTTCGAAAATTCGCAAATTAAATTACAATAACTTAAATTATGATTCCTTTAATGTCATCTTCACCATGTAAAAAAAGTCCTTCCGGCCTGTACCGGGAGGAAAAGGTAGCTTTCCTATATCTTCGTTTTAAAATTTTAGCTAATGTTACACGAAAACAGCAAGCTAAAATGCAAAGAAACGTTTACAAAAGATTCGTTAATACTGAATTTGAATAAGAAATTCGCCAAATTATTGAGCAATAGCCAAATTGGCTTCATTTATGAAGACTTATTTTGATCGCCAAATTTGGCGATATTTCGCCAAATGTCGCCCAATTTTGCCAATTTTGTCGCCAATGTCGCCAATTTTGGCGTTAAAGGATATGAATATATAGTTTTATGCGTATGATTGGGAAAATTATTACAACAATGAAAGAAAATAATTTGCGAGTAATCGCGTTAATGTGCTGTTTTGTTTCAAAATGTCAGCCACCCTAGAATTTCAAACTGCTCCATCTCAGCCATTTTTTAAGATAGAGGTAAACCAAAAAAAGCTCTGGAATCCTTGTATCAAGGCCTAACACGTAATTAAAAAATAAATTTGAATTTTTAAATTTTTTGTATATTTATTTTAGATTTTAAGTTATTTTACATCTTTAAATGGCCGCCATCTTGAAACAAGATGGCGGACCAAGCTGGCCAACGAACTCGGTCGAGACATAGTGACCTTAATACACACAATTAGTTTCATCAAAATCGATTCATAATTACGGGCGTTATCGTATGACATAGGTCAGATATATATATATATATATATATATATATATATATATGGATATATCTATATATATAAATCAACATTTGGACGGAGGGTGGTTTTGGGGTCTGGGGGTCATGATCGGTGAAAATATATCGAAATTTTCCGGAACTGCTTTCCTCCGAACGGCTGCAATAGGTAGCTTTATACTTTTTTGTATTGAAAGCTACCTAAAAGCGAAAAGAAGGACATTTTAAATTAAAACGTTCATAAAACAAGAAATATTAAAGAAAAGAATAAATAAATAAATAAAAAAAAAAACTTTATTTTCATTACTTTATTGAAATTACTATATTTTTAATACTTCGTCTTTTCATTGGGAACAGTTATATATTTCTAATATAATTACAGTTTAATTTGTGTTTAATTAAAACATTAAGATTGACAAATTTAAAAATAAAGGAAAAGAAAAATAGTAAGTTCGGAAAGTTAGATACATTGTAAAAAAAAAAATAAATGTTTCTTGATTTAACAATAAGGTTTACGAAAATATAATAACACCTCTCCGGTGCTAAGAATGACTCTAAAAAACGTTCCATTGTATTCAGGAGATCTATCAATTTAGAAATAAACATTTTCATGTTAAAAAAAAAAAAAAAAAAAAAAAAAAAAAACATTCTAAATTTACAGCATTAATAATAAAATTTACATTATTTTGCTACTCTTCCATGTATAAATTTTTTCACGCACCTGAAAATGTTTACTTGAGAAAATAATATTATCGGAAAAACCGATATTTGCATTAACGCCGATTTGAGAAAACTGATTTATACACTGTAAAATCTACCCGGAAGCATTTCCAAAAATTACGTGCAGCAAAATAAACTTTTGTTTTCTGAAATGTTTATTTAAATCTTGGATAACTATTGGTTTCTGAGATTTCTGATTATAAATGAATGCTTCTCGAAATTGTGGGTATATTTGGAAAGAGGTTATATTGCATTTTCGTAAAACTTCTTGTTAGATTAAGAACAGTTATCTTATATTTCATCAAAGCTTTACTAATATTTGTGTAACATGAAGCATTTTCTTTCTTTCTTTCTTTTTTTTTAAATAACTGGAGGATTCATCCCGGTTTACAGAAAATAGGTGAAAACTATATATGAAAATATCAATTATGAAAATTATGAAATCAATTATGAAATAATTATACTTATATGAAAAATATCAATTATGTATTCAAATAAAACTTTGAAATTTATAAAAAGTGAGAGTTTTGTATTAACGGCATGCCGGGAGTTAATACACAAAAAAATAGCCAAAGATTCCATACAGCAGCCTTTTTGATTCTTATAGTTTCAGTAGTTTAAGTGATTAGTTCGATTAGATATCGATTAAATATGTGTTTTATCTATATTAATTTCTTTATTTATCAATGTAGTTTTAATTTCGTTATGAAATACTAGCCGGAAACAAATGCTGAACTATTTACATTGTTTTAAGTGCAAATGGGTTTATCTTTAGTGTACGCGATCGATGGAAATTAAAAAAAAATCATGCTTCAAAATTATTTTAAAAACTATAAAAATTCAGTAAATTGAGATAAAACTTTCAAACAAGCTGCATTTGAAAGAACTTTTTTGTCCCTATTCGATGGTGTAAAAACTGAAAATGTGCGATGTTTAAAAGTAAAAAAAAAAATATTAGCGAAAGCGAAATTTATTGGTCAGGTGTTTCCACCATCGATATGACGTCAGCATTAATCACACAAATGTTTTTGGTTTTTAATATAGATCTTCCAAAGCTGGAAATCGACTTGAAGTAAAATAAGATAATTACGCTTTTAAAAACATTTAAATGTGTAGCAATGATCATAGAAATGATAATACACATCATAATATTTTTAAATTTTTTAAAAAGTAATTATTTTGACCATTATTGAAACCTTTTGTCTTGCTACTTGTTAATATTTAAACAGAGTTATTACTTGAATTCTGTTTTTGATTACTTTAATTTACTATTACTGTATTATCAAAATAATTCTATTATCTATGAAAATGAACACATCATTAATTAATGACACCACATTTCAAAAATATAAATGAGTTAGTTATGCATTTTATTAAAATTTAGATTTCTGAATAAAGAAGCATTTGTTAGCATTATGTTTAATACGACATTATAATCAATTTCCTATATATTTCATGTAGTGCTGGAACAAAAAGCCACGTTTCGCAGTTTACGATTGTTTCTAAATTGTAATATAAAAGATACTTTTTTAAAGTAAAGATAACTGATTTTTAGATACTCATTAAACAATAACTTAACAAAATAATTGAAAATAAAACTAAAACCGTGTAATGGTACACACGGGATCGATGACTTACGACCTATGCAAGCAATAAATCTTACGTCACCGGGAAAATTGTATAAACTATTCTTTTATAAGAAGTTAATTTTTTTATTAATTTTATTTTGATTTTTTATATAATTATACCAGTTACTAAATGATGGTCACAGGACAAATTATTGATCATCGTTGGCCATAAGTCGGCAACCAAGTGTACATGGTAAAATTTTAGTTATCAATTGGGCATACGTTAAAGTTTATTCAGTATATAATATTTTTTAGAATTTCAATATTTTCATTTATTTTTTCTTAAATTATTAATCTACATTTGTTATATATTGAACTTTACCTATATACTAAGAATTTTTTTCTTCTTAATTTTAACATGTTTTCATTTTAGATGAGTTTTCAACATTTCCTATAAACTGTTAATAAAATGTAAAAGATACATTTATTGTTAAATATTTACAAAATTTATCATGTTCAAAATTCCAAATAAACTAGTCGGATGTGTCAATCCCAAAACTTTCTTCTATCTCACACAGGTTTCGCATACTCTAAAAAGAATCAGCACCAATTTATATGAAGGTCTAACTGAAGCTCAAGTTTTATTAAATTCTGTGCAGTATTTATTGAGATATTATTATCGCTAAAATCGTGTAAATCTTGAAAAATGCAGCATAGCAGCGTCACCTGTTGAGAGATTTACACCAAAAGCTAATCATCAACAACTTATGTCAACATCTAACTAAATTTGAAGTTTGATGAAATTCTGTGCATAAGTTCTTGAGATATAGCTATCGTGAAAATCGTGAAAATGTAGCATAGCAGCGGTACCTGTTGGGCGATTCACACCAAAATCTAATCAGCACCGATTTATATCAAGGTATAAATGAGTCTAAAGTTTTATTAAATTCCGTGCATTAGTTCTTGAGATAGAGCGCCACAAAAGTTTTGCCAAATACAGACAGACACGCAGGCAGAGTCACAGACAAACATTTTCTAAAAACAATCAAATAGTGTTTAGGACCTTCTAAAACGTATAAATTCGTTAAAAACCGGAAGTCGAAAATTTTCATGAATCCAATACTTTCTTCTTGTAAAGACAGAAGAAAGCAAAAAAGAAAAAATATCCACATTCTTAACTAAAAAAGTTATAAGCGTAAAAATAAAAACAAGAGACCTTAATCATAGTACCACTAAAATATTTTTAGGTAAATTTTGCTATAAAGGCAACTTTTTCATCAAACATTAATTTTTTTATCACTTCTAGTGATTAATAGCTAAAGGAATCCAGAATTTTCATCTCTTGACAGTGAGTATTGAGCAAAGCTCAGTGATAAATGCCGCCATTTTCTCCACAAATGACGTACATACATAAATGTCTGTTAAGTTGGAAGAAGATAAATGAGTGCCTATTAAGCCCTAGTTTTATAGTTTAGTCAAGCTAGTATTGAAAGTTGTATTGTTTTTTACAATTTCTGTACTTATTAAGCCCTTGTTCGATAATCGACCGACTATTTCTTTCAATGAATTTTCCTTATGCTTTTTTATATTGTTAAAAACCTCGATAACGGAAGATTTTGACTAATTACAGTTCCAAATTTTAAACCTTTATATTTCCTCAATAGCTTATCCAAATGTTTTACCGTTGGGTAAACGAAGTAAACATTTACCGAATAATTTAAATAGGATGTCAAAATAGGTGGCAGTATTGAGGATTTTTTTGCATGTTACAATTTCTATACCTATGAAGTCCTTGTACTAGTACTGACGCAGCATTGTAATTTTTTCCCCTATTGCACTACGACTTACCCGATATTGGTGGATTCGCACCAATACTAGTGTAATACTGTCCGAATTTTGTCCATTATTGTGCTAAAATTTATCCAGTACAACGTAAATACCGACTTGCTGTTAGAAATACTAACAGTTTTGTCTAATTAATTTGAACATGTTTTCAATTTAGAAGAACTTTAGACATTTTTAAACTGTTAATAAAACGTAAAAAATACACTTAATATTAAACTTTTACAAAATCTATCTTGTTCAAATTTCAAATAAAAAATATGCGCATTCTTAACTAAAAAAAGTTATATGAATAAAAGCAAGAGATCTTAACCATAGTACCGCTAGAACTTATTTTAAGGTAATTTTCTTAATAAAGCCATCTATTTCATCAAACTTATTTTTTTTATCATATCTGGTGATTCATACCTAAAGTAATCCAGACTTTTCGTCTCTTGACATGTGAGTATTGGGCATAGCTGAGTGATAAATGTCGTCATTTTCTAGTCAGATGAGGTATTCATTAATGCCGTCTGGCAAGTTATAGAAGATAAATGAATACCTATTAAGCCCGTATTCTATAGTTGACCGATTTTTTTTTCAAATAATTTTTCATAATACCTTCATTATGAAATGTTAAAATCCGCGATAGCGGTATCCGAATGCCTTCCCGTTGGGTATACGAAGGTAAAATTTACCGAAGAAACTAAATATTATGTCAAATTAGATATTAGTATTGAAAAATTTGTATATGTAGACAACACCCCCCCCCCCTACAAAAAAAAACAAAAAAAAACTGAGTTTTAATTAGTAGACGTTATCACTAAATTATTAGAACCAGTCACATTTTTATACGATGATTTTGCGGCCGAGCTAGGAAGAGGATATCTTTTTCTTTTTTTCACGATTATACACGTGATTTGAGTGTTCCATACAGAAACGCCAACTTTTGAAAAATATTGCTGTAGGCTTAAAACCATTTTAGAGTAAAATGAGACTGCCATTTTTTTTTCTTTGAAAGAGCTAGGAAAGGGCTATCTTTTTTTTCACGATTATACATGTGATTTGTGTGTTCCATACAGAGACGCTAACGTTTGAAAAATATTGGGTGGGCTTAAAACCATTTTAGAGTAAAATGAGACTGCCATTTTGTTTTCTTTGAAAGAGATAGGAGGGGGCTATCTTTTTTTTTCTCGATTATACATGTGATTTGAGTGTTCCATACAGAGACGCCACTTTTTGAAATATATTGGGTGGGCTTAAAACCATTTTAGAGTAAAATGAGACTGCCATTTTGTTTTCTTTGAAAGAGCTACGAAGGGGCTATCTTTTTTCTTTTTTTTTTCACGATTATACATGCGATTTGAGTGTTCCATACAGAGACGCCAACTTTTGGAAAATATTGGGTGGGCTTAAAACCATTTTAGAGTAAAATGAGACTGCCATTTCGTTTTCTTTGAAAGAGCTAGGAGGGGGCTATCTTTTTTTTTCTCGATTATACATGTGATTTGAGTGTTCCATACAGAGACGCCACTTTTTGAAATATATTGGGTGGGCTTAAAACCATTTTAGAGTAAAATGAGACTGCCATTTTGTTTTCTTTGAAAGAGCTAGGAGGGGGCTATCTTTTTTTTTCTCGATTATACATGTGATTTGAGTGTTCCATACAGAGACGCCACTTTTTGAAATATATTGGGTGGGCTTAAAACCATTTTAGAGTAAAATGAGACTGCCATTTTGTTTTCTTTGAAAGAGCTACGAAGGGGCTATCTTTTTTCTTTTTTTTTTTCACGATTATACATGCGATTTGAGTGTTCCATACAGAGACGCCAACTTTTGGAAAATATTGGGTGGGCTTAAAACCATTTTAGAGTAAAATGAGACTGCCATTTTGTTTTCTTTGAAAGAGCTAGGAGGGGGCTATCTTTTTTTTTCTCGATTATACATGTGATTTGAGTGTTCCATACAGAGACGCCACTTTTTGAAATATATTGGGTGGGCTTAAAACCATTTTAGAGTAAAATGAGACTGCCATTTTGTTTTCTTTGAAAGAGCTACGAAGGGGCTATCTTTTTTCTTTTTTTTTTTCACGATTATACATGCGATTTGAGTGTTCCATACAGAGACGCCAACTTTTGGAAAATATTGGGTGGGCTTAAAACCATTTTAGAGTAAAATGAGACTGCCATTTCGTTTTCTTTGAAAGAGCTAGGAGGGGCTATCTTTTTTTTTCTCGATTATACATGTGATTTGAGTGTTCCATACAGAGACGCCACTTTTTGAAATATATTGGGTGGGCTTAAAACCATTTTAGAGTAAAATGAGACTGCAATTCTGTTTTCTTTGAAAGAGCTACGAAGGGGCTATCTTTTTTCTTTTTTTTTTTTTCACGATTATACATGCGATTTGAGTGTTCCATACAGAGACGCCAACTTTTGGAAAATATTGGGTGGGCTTAAAACCATTTTAGAGTAAAATGAGACTGCCATTTCGTTTTCTTTGAAAGAGCTAGGAGGGGGCTATCTTTTTTTTTCTCGATTATACATGTGATTTGAGTGTTCCATACAGAGACGCCAACTTTTGGAAAATATTGGGTGGGCTTAAAACCATTTTAGAGTAAAATGATACTGCCATTTTGTTTTCTTTGAAAGTTTATAGGAAAAGATATTTCAAGTTATGATAAGTCAAATTAGAATATTTTAGAGTAGAATATAAAGTTGCGATTTAATTCAATTATATTTTCACGAAGGGTCTTCATTTTATGGACTTTAATAGTTACGATAATGCCATGAATTTGACTACAAATTAAAACACACAGGACTAAAAAATATTAAAATGGGCATTAAATGCAAATACACTGAAATGCTTGTATTAATAGTGCCATTTACTTAAACTATACCGAGTGATTCAAAATAGATACAATTTCTCGAACCACTGATTATAGAAAGATACTTTCCAATTATAAAAAGGATACACATCAAGTACATCTTTCAGATATGAAATTTGTTTAAAAAGGGGCTGCATGCTCATTAAAATACGAAATTTAAGTTTTATACACTGAGAAAAAATTCTGCCACTGGCATCTAGAATTTTTTCTAAATTGTGGCTTTAGAAAAAATAGTTCCATTTCATCCTTATAAATTCTATTTCCCTTTGCTGGAGAGTTCTAGTCTCTCCTATTAAAATTCAAGAGCGTTTTCCTATATTACCGTGGTCAAACTTATTTAAAAATCTCTGCAAATAAATGTGAACACAAGAAGTTAGTATTAGTAACTATATATCTAGTTTATGAATTTATTCTAGAAACCAAATGATAATTTCTCGCAATTCAAACGATTCATAATATAATGTATCGTGTAATCACCTATCTCAGTCATTTCGTCTATTCAGTTTTTTCGTTTACCTTATTCGCATAACTCGGAAATCTATATTTCTAGTTTAGGGATTTAGAAAATGACTACTTATTCATTCTAGATGAAAGCGGTATAAGTTTTCTTTCAATGTATGGCCTCGTTTTAGTATAACTTATATTTAGAAAAGAAAGGACATTAGAAGGATGTTCTATGAAGGTCATTAAAAAAATTATTGCACGGACAAAACATAGGCATTTATACTTTAAATTTTATGAATTTTTAGTGTGCTCTGGCACTAAAAACGCATCTTTCCTAATTATAAGTACTTAACAATTTTTTCCACATAGACCATAATGTAACGGAATTCATTTCTGCATCCCTCTAAACAAAATATAAATACTACACACTTCATTTTCAAAATAAATCATTCCGTAGTCAACCTCAATAACATATAACAATTACATTGTAATCCAAGTAAATGAAAGATAGTTAGACCACGGTCAGACGGCCCGATAGACAAACCGAATTCATAAACTTTTTCAACCCTGTAGGAAAGTATTAAAAACAGAAATTCTTTAAATAAAATTGAACGTATTAACAGAAGGAAGTGAGGGGGGGCTGAGTATTTTCCATAGTATTTAAATGCAATAATGTACAGGAAATAAAAAAAATAATATACGAGTATGTTACAAACGGTATAAAAAATACAAAAGACTTCGCCGTACACAAAATATTTAATATCTTCAATTAAAATTGTGGTTTTCCAATCTCTTGTTTCATGATTTTTGTTTCAAACATAAGAAATTTTAAAACTTATGTGATGGCTGTTTGTTTTAATACCTTCATCCAAATACCTTCATCAATTTCATAAGAATTGTCCCAAATATATAAAAAATGGAAAACTATTCTTAATAGCTTTGACATTTAATCTGAGTTAAAATTTCTAAATTTGTAGTATAAATATAAGCTGAAAAGATTGTTTTGTGCAAGACACTGAAAGTTCTGATGAAAATATATTTTCTAGTTTCAGTCTCGTGATTTTCTTCACCGAGTTTAATTGAATTTTCTCCATGATTCCAGCTTAAGTTTGAAATATTACAAAATATCTTTCTACGTTATTTCAAGAGGATCACAAAATCTTATTTATTTTTCTAAGAAGTATGTTTGTTTTTCCTTTTTGGCTTATATGCTTATTTTTATTTTTATTTTTATTTTTATTAAGAAGATCATGCCGGCTATCAAGAATAGAAAGAATAAGAAATGAAAGAATCAAAGAAATGATGAAAATAAAGGGAACCATATTAGACGATCTTCAAAAGAAGCAATTAATCTGGCATGGTCATATTAAAAGAGTGAGTGACGAGAGACTACCCAAAATCGCACCTAATTATAGAACAAACCAAAAGAGGAAACGAGGAAGACCACGAAAGACCTGGATAGATGGTACAAAAAAAAAAAAAAAGCCATGAGGGATAGGGGTCTGGAGAAGGAATGGGCTCTTGACCGGAAGAAATGGAGTGGTTTCTTGTAGATTTTTCGGATGGCGGCATCTGACGCCATAAACCGAGTTTATACATATATATATATTCATAAATGTTTAACGTCGATAATGATATTTTGTAAAATGGCACGAATTTATAATTTAAGTTGCTTTAGTTCTAGCTGGCGTGACTGATTGACTAATTGACATTACTATTATTACCGTTGTTGTACATTACTAAAAGTTTCGTTCTAAGTTGAACAAAATTTGGCTTCTGTAGTAGCTGAAATCATAGGATGGTGAAAATATCACGATTTAATACTTTACATGGCCCATGAAAATGTAAAAAAATAAAGCATAACTTTATTTGAGGTTGAACGATTAACTGGTAAAATATTGAACGAAAAATCGGTTAAATCTGGAAGAATAATTTGGTAAAAAATTGAACCAAAGAACGGCTACGGTATGCTTTAAAAAAAAAAAGAGAGAAAACAGACAGGAATTATCTTTAAAGGGGGAACACGACATACTCACCCAAGCCTGATCATGGATTTGAATCTGTTACCTCTTGTACAGCCGCATTTCCAATACTTTTCCCAAGACCCCCTATGAACGGTCATTTTATCCCCTACAATATTTCCAAATCTGTTCGAAGGTGAAACTAGCCTAGGTCATTTTTTTCCCGAAATCAGACCTGTAAGCGATTAGGTCAGTAATGCGGTTTTTACCCGTGATTCAGTTCGGGTAAAGAGCTAGTGTTCTATCTCCTACACCAGCAGACGGATGTCTTTGCGCTTTAGAGTGCAAAGACATCCATCTAATAATGAGATCCATCCAAATAATGAGAGTGCATAGAACTATTTGTTTTAATTGGCTATTACAGAATCCCATTTTGTTTTGGTAAAGTTGAAATGATTTTCAATTTTGAATCATAAAAAAGATTTTTTGAAAAAAAAAAAAGAAAGATAATGAAGTTTATTTAATTACTTTACGCCGTTGAAGTGTGTAACTTTAAGCTAAAAATTTTAACAGTGTAGTTGTTGTTGCTAAAAATGATGAATTTTGTAGAAATATTTAAAAAATAGGCTAGTATATCAGAAATACTTTAAACCTTTATTTGGAAATTTAATGGAAATTGAGTTAGTGACAAAAACTGAATTAACAAACCAGAATGTCACAACACCGATACGGAATTTTATCTTATTTTTATTATGCATAATTCTCTCCGCTTTTCAGTTTTCACTTTCGATGAAAGAGAAAGTGAAGTCTGTTAAAATATTCTACAGGCATTATTGATTTTTGAATTACCATGCTAAAAACAGTCTGAAAATGCTATAATAACTTCTGCAATGCGTTCATCTAAGACTACAGTTGTTTTGAAAATTTATCTTTGATTATTATCAGTTGGTTAAGTGGCCGCCATTTTAAAACAAGATGGTGGATGAAGCTGACCAACGAACTCAATCGAGACCTTTGTATGTCCTGTACACATGCCCAATTACATCCAAATTGGTTAATAAATACGAGTGCAATCGCCTGACAAAATTCAAATTATTTCAAAATGTCAGGGAACCAAGAATTTCAAACTGCAATATATCAGCCCATTTTTCAGATAAAGGTGAAACAAAAATGCTCCGGAATCCTTGTACCAAAGTCAAACACTTAGCGGAAAATACTTTTTTGATTTATATATTTTTTTACATCTTTTTAAATTAAAAAAATTCAAATATTTTTAAATGGCCGCCATTTTGAAACAACATTGCGGATGAAGTTGGCCAACGAACTCGATAGAGAGCTTGGTATGTCCTGTATACATGCTCAGTCATATTCAAATCGGTTCTTACATACGAGACTAACAGTATAACAAAAATAAGATTGTTTCAAAAATATATTCATACATACATACCGTAATTTCCGGCGTATAATCCGCAGCTCAAAGAGTCGTTTTTCGATACAGAAATTTTATTCAATAATTGTAGTTAAATATTTACAGCGATCTTTTAAGTTACATTTTATAAAATAATATTTCTGGGTCGAAAAACGACTCTTTGAGCTGCGGATTATACGCCGGAAATTACGGTACATACATTATATCCATCTATTTATCTATCTATATCTCTCTCTATATATACAGGGTGTCCACGTATAACCTGACCGACCTTTATTTTCGCAACCGTTGGTCCTAGATGCATACTTCCAATTACAAAAATGGTTTAAATAAGGTAAAGAATCTATATATATATTTGTCTTACGTGGCGCGAAAATAGGGCTGAATTTGCAACTTTTGGTTTGGCAACAACTGTAGTTTGCAGAGCTGAGACCAATGAACAGACTAGATTGTGTTAGATCATCTCCGCCTCCGTCCAATATGGCGGTCAGTGTGAGAGCAGTGAAACTATAGAAAAAAACTCAAAGCAATTATTAAAAATAAAATAACATGTACGTAATCCAAAGTGTCTGAGATGATTCCTCATTTTAATTATGAGCAATATCTTTAATTTCAAATGAATTCTCAACTCTTATTTAGAATTCATTTACGAATTTCACTCACTCAAAAGTCTGAGAAAAAAAAAATCAACTGTCTAGATATCACCTGCCGCCATCTGTTGCTGTATTGATGAAGTAAAAAATAGTTCATTTTGTAAAAATCTATAATCAATTGGAACAATAAAATGTCGAACGCAATTTAAACAATGACAAACAAACTATCTTCCTATCACGTAGTTTTTTTTTTTCTAATGAATTTAAGTCGTGCTGTACGAAAGATCCTTTTTTCATAGTATTTAAATGATTTATATGCTCATTAGTAGCGCCAACTAAATGCATTTTCAGTTGTATTTTCAATGGAGAATTAATTTTTTACATTAAAATAAATTGTCAATTTCATATGTTCAAATGTTTTATGGTAGAATTTATTCCGGCTAGAATTGCTGACAAAAAGGGGTGAGCGAGCGAAGCGAGCTGTAACCACGTAGCGGTTTCAATGTGAATTGCTTCGCAATTCACGGGGGGGTTGACGAGCGTTAGCGAATAGGGGGCTGAGCCCCCTAGTTATTTTTAAAGCGATTTGGGTCATAAAAAACATTTGGTAAAAAAGTACGAAATTTAAATTTTTATAATGTCCCCCGGTCCTATAAGTGATATTTAGTAAAAATTTACTGTGACACTAACAAGTAAGACAAAAAAAGTCCCATTCATCTAACATTAAAATTGACCGAGTAATAGCTGTTTAGTTGGAGTATATTTTTTGCTGTGAAATAGGGGTCATTCACAAATGTAGTAAAAATATAAATAATCGTCAGATATATATAAAAAAAATAGTTGAGAGCAAAATTAACATTGCAATCTAATATAAATGTGAAATCTATAATCATTCTGACATATTAATGTAAAATATACAATTTGTACTGAACATATAAGAGGATAAAAATGACAGAACTTTTGTTAAATAAAAGGATGAAAAAAACAGCCTCAATTCTTTACAAAATGATATAGATTTTAATATGCTGTTACATTACACTGTCTTTCAGATTTTGGGTTGTATCATGTTTCTTAGCTTTTGAAAATTGACTCTTATGTATTTTTTAGCGCTGATTCCGAAAATGACCTTCATTTTAAATCATCACGTCAGGATTTTTCTTAAATCGCAAATTTCAAAGTTAAAAAGCCCAAAGTTAAAATTGATCCCCCCTCCCCTCCCAACCTCATCGGGCCCCTGTGCTTAGCTGTAAGAAGCCCAGTATAAGACAAAAATTTGAATAAATTATTGAATTAAATAAAATTAAACTGAATAAAAAAGTCTTACATCTATTTTATAGTATTAGATTTCTTGCTATTTTTTAACCTTGAAATTTACGATTTGTGAAAAATCTTGAAATGATGGTTAAAAGTGAAGGTAATTTTTTTATTCAGCGTTAAAAAATACGTGATCTAATCTAAACGTGATCTTATCTAATCTAAAACTCTTTCTTAAACATGTTGACCTTAATCTATCCGAATTTTTTTGTGATTTCCTCTAATATAAGTATGCATAAGATGGTAAGCGTCGAAAATCATAATAATATTACATTGTCATCGGATTTAAGTCAGTATGTAAAATTTAACTTCGATCGGATATTTGAAAGTGAGTTAAAGTTCGACTACAAATTTTAAATTGGAAAGACGATCGTTGCAAGTTAAATAAAACCTTATGAAAATAACCTATTAGGTAGCTTTCAATACTAAAAAGTATAAAGCTACCTATTGCAGCCGTTCGGAGGAAAGCAGTTCCGGAAAATTTCGATATATTTTCACCGATCATGACCCCCAGACCCCAAAACCACCCTCCGCTCAAATGTTGATTTATATATATAGATATATATATATATATATATATATATATATATATATATATATATATATATATATATATATATATATATATATGTGTATGGTTCATATTTAATTTGTTAATCCATTTGTGTTTACTTAATTGCAACTCCAATTTATAATTTTTTTTTTTTTTCCCCTTTCTCTCTATTTCTTTTTTCAATATTCTTTTGGTATGAGTAAAATTTGGCCAATTACCATTGAAGCATCAGCTATGGTAATATTATGTTTGCACATGTTAATTATTAGCTATGTGGTATTCTGTATACACAGTATCATTGATTATCTCTTTGGAGATTTAAGTAGAATAGAACTTGATATGTTTTTTGAAATTCATAGATATTATAATTATTTAACATTCTATAAAATTATGCTGCATTGCGCAAATTGGTATGGAATGGTTTTTACATATTCTTTTCAATATTCTTTTCAACAATTAGCTAGTTAAAATATTGATTTTTATATGATACCATAATTTAGCCTAATTGGCTCACAAATCACTTTGATTAACTTCTGTTTGAAATACATAGTTATTATAGCTGCATTGCGCTTTTAATGGTGTATTTAATAATAATTTAATAATAATAATATTTTAGTATTACTATTATTTCCTGGTATCATTTGTTTATCTATTGAATTTTCAAGGGCATCTTTATAAAATCTTATTCAGGTTCTAATGATTTTTTTTTTTTTTTTTTACCAACATTAATTTTGTACTGACTTATGACTGCTAGGGGTTTTTATATTGTTGTCTTTTGATGTTAGTTTGCTTAATGGGACTTTATGTATATATGTAAATAGTTTTATTATATAGCTTTATTATATTTAATCAAGTATTAAACAGTCAATCTTAATATTTTTTTTTTATTTTTTTTTTATATATATTTTTTTTTTATGGATATTCAAGTAATATTAAGATTGATTCATAACAATTTTTTTTTTTTTAAATATGTTATAGATATATTTAATATGTATTTCTTGCAATTTTTATTGCTATCAAACAAATATGGCAGTTATTAGTAAAATGTTAGATACTGGCAATTTAGGCCTTGGTGGATCCAGGACTAATGCTCGGTACAGGAAGATTATTAGGGATCTTCCTGGATCGTTATCAGATAACCTATTCTATTGTCCCAAGCCTGTACTATGTTTTCGAGAGTGTGAATCTAAGCGTTGTCTTACATGTCCATTAGCTGATAAGTCACAGATTTCAAATAATAACAATCTTAATTTGGTAAAATTTTGCAAAGCATACAATGTAATCTATTCATTGAAATGCAATTCGTGTAACATGGAATATATTGGACAGTCTTGTCAAAAATTACATAAGCGGCTAAATTTACATCGTTCTCATATTGATAAATATAAAAATTCTAAATTTCAAACAACTCATAATATTGAATATACTCATTTCAAAAATCATGATTTTAAAAATATTACTATTAAAATACTTAAAATACAAAAAAATTTTACTGAACGACTTTTTCTAGAATCTAAATATATAAGACATTTTAATACTACATATCCTTATGGATTAAATCAATTAGTATACAAAAAATCACATCCTGTATTTTCAGATTTAACTAAATATGAAAATTATAAAAATCTTTATTCCGGATTAAATTTTTCAAACTTAAAAAAAACTTCTAGATCTGGTAGAGGTAAACATAATAACAAAAAATTCACTGATGATATTGTGATTCAACAGGAGCTTGATAATCTTGAGGCACAATTTTGTAATGATTATTGTTGGCTTGCTATAAGAAAACATGTTTTTAGTATAAAAAAGAAATATATAAACCAATATTTCAAGGTATTTAAAAAGAATCAATATTCTCCACATTTTTGTGATATCTTTTATGATATTCTACATTATAGAGCAAACCTATTAAATACAAGTCTTTCTAATAAACCTAAATATAAAACTAATAATACACAATTAATTATAAATTTTTCCAATCATGTAATTAATAATATAAATTTACACAATATAATAAACAACATTAATAATAATTTTCCAAAAAAAAAAATTTTACCATTCACAAGACATATAAATATAATCGCACACTTGGACGTAAAATTTTTAATTACAATTCTTTTGCAAAAAATTTGGTCTCTTCAAAGAATTACCCATGTTATTGTAATGACCCAAAATATCAAAAGTATATAAATACAACACATGGTCATATCATTACTGGTGATCTTAATATTGTAGAACAACCTATTTTACAAAACTTAATGCATAATGGCACAAAATTTCGTCTTCCATATAAATGTAATATCAAATCCATAATATTGCAGTTTATTCAAGATATTGATTTGTTTATATATAAAATTGCTGTTGATTACAATAAACCAATCGAATATTTCAGTGAATGGAGATTTTCTGTAATTGATAAATTAAAAAATGAAATTATAAAAAATTATCATCATATTACACATGCAGCTTTTAAAAACATAAATAAACATATATCAGAATTACAAAACAAATTTATAATTACTTATGTAGATAAATCTCCAAATAATTATGCTATCATTTGTAAAGAATACTATAAAGTGTTAATTCACAATGCAATCAACACAAGTAATATTTTTAATAAAACTAAATTAAATATTGAAATAAATAACAGAAAATTATTAAATTATCACAAATTACTAAAAATCAAATGTAATAATTTTAATTATCCTTATCTTGTTATAATTCCAAAATTTCATAAAAATCCTATTAAATTTCGCACTGTTACCATCGGTTGTAACACATATAATAAAAATGCAAGCAATTTACTACTTAATATTTTAAAGCAGATATATGATATAACGCTAAAACATAATAACCAACATTGCCTAAAAAATAGTTTTCAACTCATTAATAAAATACATAATATCAATCCGGTAAAATTCATAAAAACATTGGATTTTAATGATTTATTTAATAACATTGATATAAAAGACTTACATAAAACAATGTGTATATTATTTAAAGAATTTAAATCTCAATTAAAATTAAAAGAACATATTTCAGTAAATTTTTTTAAAACTTTACTAAATTTTACATTGCATAATAATTACATTATATATGACAATATTATCTATAAACAATGCCAGGGAATTCCGCAGGGCGGAACCGCATCTAGTATTCTCTCTGACCTTTACTTATATTATTATGAAAGAAATATAAGTCCGAACAATGATTATGTATTTTATCGCTATATTGATGACATTATCATATTTTATTTCAATGAAAAAAATTGCACATCACCACTCAATTTTTATCCTACTCAGCTTAAATTAAGCGAAAATGATTTAATTAATAATAATATAAACTTTCTTGACTTAAAAATTAATATTACTAATAATTATAAATTAATTTTTGATATTTATGATAAGAGATTTGATTTCCCATTTAAAGTAAATATTTTTACCAATTATGCTTCATGTTTACATAAATCTGTTTATAAAAATATAATTATCAATTATCTACATCGTATAAAATACTTATGCTCAGATATAAATAAAAACAAAAATATTAGATATATTCGAGATCAAGCAAAAATATATGGATATCCTATTTTTATGATAAATTCAATCATCAACTCTTTTAAATAACATTTATTATATAATTTAAATATAAACATGGTATGTAATAAATTATTGTTTTAGTGTGCGATAACATATAACAAAAGATATAGAAAATAATAATTATAACATACATTATTACAATTATAACATATTAGGAAATTTAATATTTAATATTTGTTTGAACATTATATACACTTTATGTAGAAAATTACAAATATAACATACATAATTACAATTATAACATATTAGGAAATTTAATATTTGATTGAACATTATTTATACTTTGTATAGTTGTGATTGTGCGTTGCCGATCACCTCTGTTTAAGGTATTATTGATGTGCAGTTTTCATAAATTTATAAATTAACTTATACAATAACAAATTAAATTATACAATGATAACATTGGTGATTATAACTCATATATATATATCTATTTGCAATATATATAAAAATAAATATATATAGTTTTTATTTTTGTCTATGAATAATTAAAATTAACAAGTATTTTAATTACTGCATTGCATTAATTTGATTGAAAAACAGTAGTAATACTATTAATTATCAACATTATAAATTTTGAGATATTTTGAATTGTTTATGAATTATTTAATTAGATATTTAAATTAATCTATAAATATAAAATATATTTACAATGTAGTATAAATTAAACATTAATTATTTAAAAACAAGTCTAATATATATTTAAGTAGTAGTAAAAATAAAACATTAATTATTTAATAAATGTCTATAATATCAGTGGATTAACACAGCTGGCAGCAAAAATAATTTGAATTAAAATAATATCTCTTTTACATAATATATTCTTGTTAAGAATATCTGAAATGCTGTGCATGTTGAATTAATTCTGTGTAGATTTATTCATAGTAGTATTATATTTTATTTGAATTTTAAGTAAAACTACAAGTTAGTATTGTTTTTTAAAGTTTATTTATATAAATAAATCTAATGAAGTGAGTATGTAACTAATAAAGTGGATATTTAACTAAATATTAATTATGAACTATTATAATACCAATAGATGGCGACACTTTACCTTTCAGGTAGTTGTAGATAATATTGTTAATATTATATTTAATTTAACTATAGAGGGAGCTATTGATTGTATATTAATTTTACTTTCAGGAATTAAAATTGGATGGAGTAATATATATTCACGGATATAAATTTGTTATAAGTGTATTAAAACCAGAATTATTTTGAGTGTTTTTGAATCATTTTGTGATTGGGTGTCATTTATGGGGTTGTGTTTTAAAAAAAGTGTGCTCTCAACTTGTCTTACAAATCATTTCTCTCAACTCGACTTAGTTAACATGTATGATGCATTGCCATGTGGATGTGAATATTATGTAGACGTTGTGACATTTTAAGGATTCTGTATAATTATTGTGAGTAAAATATTTTATCTACACTTTACGCGTTCATATTTCCAATTTTATTATTTCAAAACTGTTATCTCGTGGTAATTTAGTGAGGTGTTAATTACAGTTTTTTGGATAATCGATGTGAGTGAAATATATTGTATTTTCTTAATGGTTTTTTATTTCCTATTTAAATATTTCCAAATTTTAATATTTCCAATTGTTGTCTGGTAATAATTCAGTGTACCTGGATGATTCTACTGATCTTAGCATTATGCCAGTAGAATTATGAAACACTGAATTATTATTTAAAACACATGTGGGTGCATCCAGGCTGATGAGTACATGTGCATGTGTTTTTCCATGTCCAATTCATATTTAATTCTCATGTGGTCCAATTTTCCATTGTGTATGGTTCATATTTAATTTGTTAATCCATTTGTGTTTACTTAATTGCAACTCCAATTTATAATTTTTTTTTTTTTTCCCCTTTCTCTCTATTTCTTTTTTCAATATTCTTTTGGTATGAGTAAAATTTGGCCAATTACCATTGAAGCATCAGCTATGGTAATATTATGTTTGCACATGTTAATTATTAGCTATGTGGTATTCTGTATACACAGTATCATTGATTATCTCTTTGGAGATTTAAGTAGAATAGAACTTGATATGTTTTTTGAAATTCATAGATATTATAATTATATATATATATATATATATATATATATATATCTGACCTATGTCATACGATAACGCTCGTATTTATAAATCGATTTTGATGAAACTAATTGTGTGTATTAAGCTCACCAATGTCTCGACCGAGTTCGTTGGCCAGCTTGGTCCGCCATTTTGTTTCAAGATGGCGGCCATTTAAAAATTTAAAACTAAAATAAATATACAAAAAAATTAAAAATTCAAATTTATTTTTTAATTACGTGTTAGGCCTTGATACAAGGATTCCAGAGCATTTTTTGGTTTACCTCTATCTTAAAAAATGGCTGAGATAGAGCAGTTTGAAATTCTAGGGTGGCTGACATTTTGAAACAAAACAGCACATAAACGCCATTACTTGCAAATTATTTTCTTTCATTGTTGTAATAATTTTCCCAATCATACGCGTAAAACTATATATTCATATCCGTTAGCGCCAAAATTGGCGACATTTGGCAAAATATCGCCAAATTTGGCGACCAAAATAAGTCTTCATAAATGAAGCCAATTTGGCTATTGCTCAATAATTTGGCGAATTTCTTATTCAAATTCAGTATTAACGAATCTTTTGTAAACGTTTCTTTGCATTTTAACTTGCTGTTTTCGTGTAACATTAGCTAAAATTTTAAAACGAAGATATGGGAAAGCTACCTTTTCCTCCCGGTACAGGCCGGAAGGACTTTTTTTTTTTAAAAGAAATCATAGCATTAAATCCTTTCAAAATAAAACATATGTTAAAATACAATTATTTTAACTAATCTGAAACTTAACTAATAAAAGTTAACTCAATCGTAATAGTTGTACGATTTCTTTCAAAACGCAGATACCTTGAAATAAGTTTAAGTACTTTATATACGACCCCTGAAAGCATGGCCGAAATCATCTGTTTTAAGATGCAAAAAATGGTATAAGTCATGCATTTAAAAGTTCAATAACTGGGTCAACTTTAATGTTAGAGGAATGAGACTTTTTTTGTCTTACTTGTTAGTATCACGGTAAATTTTTACTAAATATAACTTATAGGACCGAGAGACCGTATAAAAATTTAAATTTCGTAATTTTTTAATAAAGGTGTTTCTTGTGACCCAAATTGCTTTAAAATTAATTCATTACCTTATTTAAACCATTTTTGTAATTGGAAGTATGCATCTAGGACCAACGGTTGTGAAAATAAAAGTCGGTCAGGTTATACGTGGACACCTTGTATACATATACATACACATACATACATACATGCATACATTATATGTATACATATTATATTTGAACAGGGGTGGTTTTGGGTTCTGGGAGTCATGATCGGTGAAAATATACATAAATTTTCCGGAATTGCTTTCCTCCGGACGGCTGCAATAGAACTTTTTACTTTTTTTTATTGGAAGATACCTAAAAGCTCATCTAGATATCTTTTTATATATAAAACAGCTAATCTTTCATGAGAAGATGACCAGCTGTTATATAATAACATTAGATTCCTTCATTAATTCTTTTTTATAATTTGCCCAAACTAGACAATAACTCGATTTAGAATAAAGTAATTATTATATATTAATGACATTGTTAAAAACATTAAAACGCACATAAACGGCATTAAAAAGATAATACATACCAGAAAATTTCCAAATTATGTTAAAACCAATTATTTTGACATATTTATATTATTGAAACATCTAGTCTTTTCACTTATTAAACGGAGAATTTATTTGCATAAGTTTTTGCTTAGTTTAATTTTCTGTTATTAAAATAGTACAATTATTCTATTTTCTAGAAAATTTAACAAAGCATTAATTAACAGCTCTTACATTTTAATGAAGGTTAATGAATTAATTAAAGATTTTGTTTAAATTTCGATTTTTGAATAAAGAAATTATTTGTTAGTATTATATTTAATCCGACCTTTAGTATTATAATCAATTTCCGTTTTATTTTATGTGGTGATTAAAAAAAAAAGAAGATTCACAGTTTACAGTTTGCATTTGTACATAAGATGTAATTAAATAAATGCTAATAAAAGTAAACATCAATGATGATTTTTAAAAGCCCAATAATCAATCATTTAAAATAATATTTGAAAATAAAGCTAAAACTTGGTCGTCGACTTACGACCGACAATATCTTACCTACAACTGCAAGTACTTAAATATTAACAGGAAAAAATCTATAACTAATTTTTGTACTTTATAAAAAGTTTATTTTTATTGTAGATACTTTTCTTTAAATAAAATTATTATTCCGGTTACTAATTGATCGGCATACGACCAAATATTCATAACCATCCATATAGTCCAGATTCCGTCCAAACTGGCCAGTCAGGATGGAAATCGGCCATAAGTCGACGACTAAGCGTATATGCTAAAATTTAGCTACTTATTGGCCGTGTGGTAAAGGTTATTTAGTACATAATAACTCAATTTCAATCTTTTCATTAATTTTTACTATAAAAGTATCAATTCACTTCAGTTATTCATTGAAACTTTAACTATCTTACATTGTGAGCCAATAAAAGCTGCCTGCAGCAATGTTTTATGAAGTAACAGAGTTGCAAAAATTTCGCCTTAACGGTAATTCATTTGGGAGAATTTTGATAATTAGTCATTTGTTTACTAATTTTTCGAAACTCGTAAATTAAATTACAATAATTTATGATTCTTTTAATATTATCTTGAACATATTAAAGAAAGCGAAAAGAAGAGCATTTTAAATTACAACGTTCTTAAAAAACGAAAAAAAAAAAAAAACGAAATATTTTACTATTAAATAATAGTAATAAAAAAAACTTCATTTTCATTAATTTATTCATATTTTCAATGATTATTTTAAAATTGGAAACAATTGTATATTTTCAATATTTCAATACTTTTTGTATTCACCATTTTTCTATTTATGTTTAATTTGTGTTCAACTAAAACATTAGAAGAAACAAAACGAAAAATATTCGCAGATAAGAAATAATAATAAGAAACTTCGATACATTGTAAAATTTATATGCATTTATATGTATACATAAATGTTTCCTGACGTAGCAAGAAGGTTTACGAAAATTATATATAATAGAAAATATAATATAATATAATATAATATAATATAATATAATATAATCTATATATATATTTGTCTTACGTGGCGCGAAAATAGGGCTGAATTTGTAACTTATGGTTTGGCAACAACCGTAGTTTCCAGAGCTCAGACCAATGAACAGATTAGATTGTGTTAGATTAGCTCCACCTCCAATATGGCGGTGAGTGTCAGAGCATTGAAACCATAGAATGAAGCTCAAATTAGCAATTATTAAAAATAAAATAACATGTACGTAATCCAAAGCGTCTGAGATGATTCCTCATTTTAATTACGAGCAATATCGTTAATTTCAAATGAATTCTCAACTCTTATTCAGAATTCATTTACGAATTTCACTCACTCAAAAGTCGGAGAAGAAAAAAAATCAACTTTGTAGATTGCACCTGGCGCCATCTGTTGATGTATTCAGGAAGTAAAAAAATAATTTCTGCGTAGGTTTTTTTTTCTAATGAATTTAAGTCGTGCTGTACAAAAGATCCTTTTTTCATAGTATTTAAAAGATTTATATGCTCATTGGTAGCGCCAACTAAATACATTTTCAGTTGTGTTTTCAACGGAGAATTACTTTTATACATTAAAAAAAAATTGTCAATTTCATATGTTCAATTGTTTTATGGTAGAACTCATTCCGGCTAGAATTGCTGAAAGAAAGGGGCGAGCGAGCGAAGCGAGCTGTGACCGCGTAGCTGTCTCAATGTGAATTGCTTCGCAATTCACGGGGGGATTGGCGAGCGTTAGCGAGTAGGGGGCTGAGCCCCCTAGTATAATATAATATAATATAATATAATATAATCGAAAACATAATATAACCTTTTTCGTGTTACCAATGATTCTAGAAGCGTTCAATTATTAAAATATATATATATATCAATCTGGAAGTAAACATTTTCATGTTCAACATGAAATATTCTCAATTAACAGCATTAACATAAAAATTCACATTATTTTGGTACTCATTCATGTATGTATTAAAAGAATTTATACTATTCTTAAAAACAAAACAAGAAATGAAGGAATGACAACGTTGTCATAACTTCTACATTTCCCATTACACAATGCTACCGTTTCAATACAAATTTTATTTCCAGTTTAACCAGTGTTCAGTTAGAAAAACAATAAAAATTAAAAACTAGTCATTGGTGGCCATACCGTAATACTTATCCATCATGGATATGCGTAATATAAATAAGAAAATAAAACATGTGTAAATTATTTATAAAATGCATTGCAATTTGAATAAGATCGTATGGCTTGATGGCGTCATAAACTTTAAATGCTCTATTACTGAATTGCATAAAAGAAATACCCTTATAACTCCAAAATTGGTAATCCTATTGACTAACAGTTTACTGCGTCGGATTAAGCGTCTCATTTCCAATTAAAATATATCTTTGAATTGAAATTTGAATGAAATACAGTGTCATGAAAAATTGAAGAGTGTGGAAAATGTGATTACAAATATCTCGGCAACTCATTATCCGATCGACTTCATTCCTTATGCAAAATTTATGTTTTTTTATTGTCTTTTATATTCACTCCTTAAAATAAACAATTTCAAAAATTTTTATACACCTTTTCTCAGAACGAATATATCGACAGTCCGAAAAAATAGTTCCGGATAATCGAGGTTACTGAAATTGAATAGACTTCTTCTCATTATTACATACTAAGTACATGCCAAACTTCAACTCTCTATCTCAATTTGTTCGGGATATAGAGCGTTTACAGACACACACACAGACAGACGGACGGCAATTTTTTTTAAATCTAAAAACATGTTTTTCGGTATCTCCAGTGTCTGAAACGTGTAAATCCGTCAATTTTGTTTTTCGATTTTTAAAACGATTACAAGACTTGTCCTATACTGCGTATGATGGGTAAGTAATAGAACAATAGAAAAATATCACTAACAAAACAATTATAAATGAATAATAAGATACACGTTGTGGTTATTTTCTATTAAACAACATCGGCATCATCTAACATCTTTTATCTGTAGATTTGTATGACATAATACGCTTTTTTTTATTATTAAATATTTTAAAATAGTTCTCAGAAACTGAAAATCGACTTAAATTAAAACTAGAAGTTTACATTTATTACATTGTTGAAAACTTATAAATGTTTAACAATATTGTTTATAAAAGATAATTTACATATCTGGTAACATTGAATTTGTTAAAACAGTTATTATTATTATTCAAACATGCTCTTGTTAATATTTAAGCAGAAGGCGGAGAAATTATTTTCATAATGTTTTTGCATATTTTCACTTTATATCAATTTATTATCTTGAAAATTTAATATTGCATTAGTTATCGCTGCAATATTTAAATAAACAGGAATGATTTATTTATAATCTTAAAAAAAGATCTTTGATTAAAAGAAACATTTGTTTCTAGTTTATATATATAATTTAATACTATGTATTGTGATTAGATTAATTTTTATTTTAATGTACTGATTCAAATCAATGCCATTCATGGTTATGTTTATTTGTAAATTGTAACAGAGAAGTAATATTTAAATGATAAATAATTAATTAAACTTTCGTTTAACGATATATATGAAAGAAAAAATGACATTTCTACAAAGGGTTAATTTGTTAGTTTCAATCGAGTATAACATGCAAAAGTTTATTTAGTTTATTGCAATTAAATATATTCTTTTCTTAAAATATCAATCATTTTAGTTACTTGCTAAACTTTTACAATTCGAAAATGTGAGCAATAATATTTTTCTAAAGTGATATATAAAACATAATATTTGAGGTATATATTAAATAGTAATGTATTTTGAAGTACTTGCATAGTTGATTGTTTGTTACACTCGCAAATTAAAAAGTTGTTCTAATTTAGATTACGATTTGAAATTCGTTTAACCGATTCACTGCCAACCACGAGTATACTCGTGGTTTTTCAATCTAAAATTACGAATTCATACCGGAAATTTCGAAAGAAGAATTTTTATTTTATGTAATCACGAAATGTCTGTAATGAAATAAAGTAAATATTGCTATTAGTATTTTCTGGTATGAATTCGAACTTTCTAAATAAAATAAAATTCTGGTAATTTTAACCCGGCAGTAAACATGTTAATGAAGGACTTTTTTTTTTTTTTTTTTTTAATAAATAAATAAAATCATAGGTAAGTGTATCCACGTGTTCTTTAAAAGTTAAAAAATATAAATAAAAAAATTAACTTAAAAAATTTTTAAACTAATGCAAATAAATATATTTTCAAAATTTTTACCTTCCAAAAGCATATTTTAGAATTTAAGTGCAATGCCAACTTTTGTTTAATTTTCGTTTGATTAAAAAGCAGTAAAACATAAAATACTATATGCTTAAAAGGATTAGAAGTAAGGACTAAATAAATGATAAATTTTATTAATATAGAACTTCTGTTTTCTGTTTTATTATTATAAAACAATTACAGCAATATTATTATCTATCTAAGAATTCTTATTTTCGTATAAAATCAGGCGATTACTTACTTACTTTTTTTTTTAATTGCTCTCCAAAACTAGAAAGCCATTTGAATTGAAATGAGATAATTACAACTTTAATTACACTTTTAAAAGTGTTACCCTTTGTAGCAATACTGTTTACAAAAGATAATATATACCCAGTTATTTTGAAAGTTTGTTAAAAACAATTTTTATGATCGTTATCCTAGCATTATCTTGCTAATATTTAAATATAAATTGGAGAAATTAATTAAATAAAACTCTTGCTTGTTTTCATTTTCTATCGTTAGTTTTCATTTGCTATCGTTGAATTATAATAATTCTATTATCTGAAAAATTAATCACTGCATTAATTAGCTGAGACATTTTATAAAATAATAATGATTTAATTGTACAGCTGAAAAATGTTTGATTTCTGAATAAATGAAACAGCGGTCTTCAGTATTATATAAAATTTATCTTTCTATATTATAATAAAATTTATTTTTATTCATAAGTACTGATTTAAACTATTGTGATCCACTACTTGTATTCATTTGTAAATCGTAATAGAGAGATATTGTTTTGCAACAAATATAATTATATATTTTTAGAAACTTATTAAAGATTTATTTAACGGTATGTGGGAAATAAAAATGAATATTTTTACCACAAAAACATGCTTAAAGTTGTAGTTAAAATAAGTAGTAATATAAAATGAACGCTATTCTTAAAATATCAATTTGCTTGAGATATTTGCTATGCCATTAATTATATAAATACGTTAGTAATAACAGCCTTCTACAGCAATGCAGTATGAAACAACACACAATTGAAAAAAAAAAAACTAAACAGAAAAACCATTCAATTTGAAAGCCAGTAAAAAGCTACAGTATTTTATTGAATATATCTATTTTCTTAATATATAAATAGTATTTGATTGTTAGAAAACATAAAGATCGTAAAAAAAAAAAAAAACACATTTCCCTTGTTAAATAAATGATGTTCTACTGTCAATACATGTAACAACGCTTCCCCATCAAATGTAATTGTTTTATTTTATATTTTTATCGTGCAATGTTGAAGGAAGGATTAATTAAAAACGGACTAAGCGTTAATGCTTTTTGAAGAATTTTGCTCGTTACTCTTTTCTCAGCGGACTTTTGAAGTATACAAGTTCAAAAGATGCGATATTTTAAGATTTGTGATTCGTTTAGAATTATGATTCGTTAGCTTAACCTTTTTTGAAAATAATTATAAAACAAGAGTAATAATGTATCTCTCTAAGCTAACTAAATAAACAAGAACGGAAATTCATGTATCAGTTATAGATTTTCTTTTATTTTGAAAATACCAAATTGTAATACCTTACTACACTAGCTAACTCTCAACTGATGAATCTACTTTAAAATGCAGCTCACTGGAAAACACAGCACGTGGGAGGCTCTAAGATGCTCAAATCTAGTCTTCATTTCCACAGTAAGCGAGATGTGGAAAAATCCGCTGGATCTAACTTCCATCACCATATTTTCACCAGCTAGACGACCACAGAAATATAATTATCATGTTATTGTTCGAAGTAACCGCAAAAAGAAGATTTCCGGAGATTTGGCTCACTTCGCGAAAATTAAAAAGAACGACAGAAAAAGAAAGATTCTCGTCCACGCACAGATTTTAGTATCAGTACAACACGTCCATGCACTAAACTCAAAAATCCATTTCATCCTAGATTACCTTCATAAAAGAGTAGCTAGGTACTTATGCAACAACACAAGCCACTTTCCTATATTACAGTTTTTTTTTATAAAGTTCTCTAAATCACAAAAAATGAATTAAAATAGAAAAATAACATTTATTCCCTTTTTAAAACCATGTAAACATGTTTTAATACTATTGCGGTAATATTTAATGTAAAATAATACATATACATATATTAATAATATTAATATAAATATTACTTGTATAAAATTATATCAACAATGTGTGTTTATTTTGTAAATTAAAACAAACAACGATTCTATGATGTGAAACTTAACTATTATTTAAGTAACTCCAGATTCTTTCATTAATTTTAATTTTGCAAAACTAGACAATAACGCTAATTAAAGTGAGAGAATTACATTTATCACTTTGTTAAAAATGTTAAAATGTGTGGTAACACCGTTAAGAATAGATAGCACGTACCAGAGCATTTTCATATTTTGTTGAAAACTATTATTTGGGCCATTGTTCAAACATCCTATCTTTCCACTTATTATTTAAATGGAGAGATTAATTACATAATGCATTTTCATTTATTGTATTTAATTGTAATATATACGTTACGTAGAAAGTTTTACATCGCATTAGTTAGACTGAAAACATTTGAATGAATAATAAAAAATCTGTTACACTTATACAACTCATAAAATTTTTGATTTTTAAATAAAAAAACACGCATTTTTTTTCAATATATAATAAAAAAATTGACGAACATATAATTGCAAAACAATTGGTTAGGAAAACATTTATTGCATTAAAGTTTATATTATTTTGTTCAAGAAACTTTAAATAATAAAATATACACGGCGTATACTTAAATCCATTTCACCTCAAATAGCTGCGATGAACCGAGTTAGCCCAAATTAACCAAATTCCAGGTTTGGATTGGAGAGATACACCCTGCATTTTTGACTGAATAAATATAGATTGCGATCCCAGTTTACCGTACGCAAATCGTTTGTGGTAGTGCTTTATTTCTATGCAAAGTATTGAGCAGCTAAGACAGCCCATATTTTTGATTGAATAAGTGGATTGCGATCTTAGTTTGCCGTACGCATATTGTTTGTTGTAGTGTGTTCTAACTTCCATGAAAATTATTGAGCAGTTGAAACAACCTGCATTTTTGACTGAATAAATGAATTGCGATCCTAATTTTCTGTACGCAAATTGTTTGTTGTAGTGTTCCCTACTTCTATGCAAAATATTGAGCAGAAGATTTTTGATTGAATAAGTGGATTGCGATCTTAGTTTGCCGTAAGAAAATTGTTTGTTGTAGTGTGCTCTACTTCTATGCAAATTAGCTAGCCATTGAGACGCCCTGCATTTTTGGCTGAAAAAAGGGATTGCGATCCTACAATCCTAGGTTCCCGTATGAAAATAGTTTTTTTGTAGTGTGCTCTATTTCCATGCAAAATATTGAGCAGTGGAGACACCCTGTATTTCTGACTGAATAATTGGATTGCGATCCAAATTTCCCACGTAGGAAAAGTGTTTGTTGTAGTGTGCTCTATTTACAGGCAAAATATTGAGTAGTTAAGCACCCTACATTTTTGACTGAATAAATAGATTGCGATCTTAGTTTGCCGTACGCAAATCCTTTGTGCAAAGTATTGAGCAGCTAAGACACCCCATATTTTTGATTGAATAAGTGGATTGCGATCCTAGTTTCCCGTACGAAAATCGTTTGTTATATTGTGCTCTACTTCCATGCAATTTATTGAACAGTTAGGACACCCTGCATTTTTGATTGGACAAATGAATTGCGATCCTAGTTTCCCGTACGAAAATTGTTTTTTTTGTAGTGTGCTTGCTCTACTTCTATGCAAATTATTGAGCAGTTAAATCAACTTATAGGCGATTATAGGCTTGAACATATATTTTTTATTGCTGTTATTTAGCAAACATATAATTGAATAATAATACATTTTCAAACTCACCGTAATTTAATTATATACTTGGAAAGTGTGTATCTGTGGTTATACATTTTGAAACGCAAGGTAATTTAATTATACATTTGAAAAGTGCATATCGGCTTAATATATCCTATTCATTATCCCTTTTAAGCTTAGGCATTTACAAAAATGCTCGGATGGGCACGAAATTTAGATAAAGAAATCTCCTTATTCAAAATGCTTTTAAACAACATTTTTAAACAGAAGCCTGTGTAAAATTTCTCAGCACGCAGACATAGTTAAAAATTATATTTCGTGATTTGCGCATATCGTTGCAGTGGCGAAATTTGTACATAATACGGTTATCCATTTATCTAAGGAATCCGTAAATTTACAACAATTGTAATAAAAAAACTGATAATGTTTAGCTGCAAAACGCAAAGCTTCTGATTTTTAAATAAAAGCAATTCTATTCAAAATATTCTATTCTAAAATTATCTCTGATTCTAAACATATATTTTTTAACGATTTAACTTGGTTAAAAATAAACTAAAATTAAAAAAATTAAATACGCTTCTCTTTCGTTACATATTTGTTTCTTTACAGTTAAAGCTGCCATTAAAAATAACCTTATATTCAATTATGTCTTTCGCATCGTGTAATCTAAAATCAAGTATTAATTTATCTATAACTCTAAGAAAATAAATAGATTTCTTCAAATAAAATACTTTCATATACCGTATATACTCGTGTATAAGTCGATTCGTGTATAAGCCGACCCCCCCCCCCCCCCCAATTCTTACGCAAAATTTTGGAAAAAATTGATTTTTCGTGTATAAGTCGAACCACGTTTCTGGTAGTATGTTGAAAAATGATTTGTAATCGAGGATGAAAAAAAAAATAAATTTTCATTAAATTAGTAAACTTTTTACGTTTCTAATCAGACTTCTTTTTTTTTAAATTCAACATTTTAAAATTGTATAATCATGTAAAACTGAAGAAGTTTAAACTATTTTGAAAGCTATTCACATCAATTTAATGAATACTTACTTTTTTGTTTTTCGAAAAATCTATTCAAGCCTTTTTTACAAGGGTAAACAACTTCTTAAACTGCTAAAATATAGTACTTCTTTGTATTGTAGGACTTTTAGGAGAGAAATATAGAAGCAATCTCAAGTTGAACTCTTTTTAAAAAAGGGATTAAAATGTTGAAAGGGATGCCCCTGTATTAAAGTGAATTCTATTCCAAGAGAAAATGAGTGCAGAACAATTACAAATACATTATTGTTGAGATTTTTTTTATCAATCACCATTGTCCGCTTTTATCTGTCTCTTCAACCTAGACCCATATGTAATTAATTAAAAGACTTGCACATTCACCAATTATCTGCGAAAAAAATATGACTCCGGTATTTCACTCCGCTATTTTTTTTCCCTTACTCGTGTATAAGTCGACCCCCCATTTTCAGCTCCCAATTTTTGTCTAAAATTCTTCGACTTATACACGAGTATATATGGTAATTTTAAATTGTATGTATTGTTCATGTGCTATATTGTCTTTCTGTTCTATTGAAATACCCATTATTTGCACAATCTGTGAAACTTAAAAGAGCATTTTTTAGTTATTATATGACCTTTTCTGTGAGTAATCAATAATATACTTTAGGAACAATTATAGCTCCATCGGCATAAATAGAACATTAACTAATGATTCGGTGAACTTGGGTATTATTGTATTAGGAAATTCTTTTATTTGTTTAAATTATTTTCCAAAAGTTCTTCTCAATGGAAGCCACATAATATAGCATATTATATATAATGAATTGTAATAGAAACTTTTGTTACATGGCATTGTTTTAAAAAGTTCAGCTTATATGTTTGTATTTGGATTAGAAATTTATCTAATCGGTTTCTTCGAAAACGACTCTAAAAATAATTATTTATAATATATTGAAAAATTCATTATACTGTTTGAATTTGAGTTGATAATTTATCTGATTGATTACTTTCAAACTGTTTTTGCTTTGCATTTATAAAAAATAAACGTTCTTTCTATTTCATTTGAGAGGTGCAGCTATTTCCTTCAGATTTCAGTGAGTGGTTTATCTGATCGATTATTTTCAAACGTCTGTGATTTCTAGTTAATTATAACGTGACCCTTTGTCATAAGTGCAGAATATATGTTTATCTTTTATTTTGCAATTTATCTAATAAGACTTATTTCAAACTAAGCATGCTTTGTTGTCAATTACTAAAGCATCCTTCGTAACACGCTATTGCTTTATGAATTAAATTTGGAAGATACTTGACATGTTTCATCTACTGTTATAAAAATGCGCTAAATTTGTGTTTCACATTCAGTAGCATCTCATTTTATCACAGAAAAATTACATATAATATAAATTTTTTTTATAGCGTTAGGCATTTGAAAATATATTGTAAATATTCAAAATTGTTCTCATAGCTATTCGATATTGAATATTAATTAATTAAGATAATTGATTACTTAAATGAGATGCAAGCGTGATTCATAGTAGATAGAGATTTAATACACAAATAACAAGACACAACATCACAGTACGCACATTAAATAACAACATTCAGTGGTACAATCAAACATATGAATGTAGGTGTCGCTAGCATTCAGAGGACTTATAACTACTTTTGTGGTGTTGCCATTTAGATTTTATTATTTGAAGTACAAATACCACAATAGCTTTGCAAATAGGGTCAGATATGCCTACTTCCGGAAGGTTCAATCTACAGTGAGGGAGGGTTGACGCACTAAGTGAAAACACTGCACAAAAATCTAAGGTGACTCCAATCGACTTTCCAAAAATTTTATAGAATATCATGGATTAAGATAAATTTCCGACACAAACGAATCAGCTTCATTCAAAGACTGGATCTCTTGTTTTGAAACTGGAAACGTTACTTCTGAGTCACTACTTCTTGTCTGTATCGGCGCAATATTTATTTATTATATTCTTTCATATTTGCACAGGTTTGCACCTTGCACGAATGGGATTAGAGGAGGAACAAATTTTTTTTAACATTATCAACAACAATATAAAAAATATAGCTCATAAATTACCTATAGATGGCACTGGCATTACTAATATGAAGCAGATGTATGCAAATTAGGCCTATAGTAACAGACCCATTTCTGCGAAGCCGATGTATGCATATTAGGTCTATAGTAAAAGACCCATTTCTTCGAAGCAGATGTATGCATATTAGGCCTATAGTAAAATACCCATTTCTTCGAAGCAGATGTATGCATATTAGGCCTATAGTAAAAGATCCATTTCTTCGAAGCAGATGTATGCATATTAGGCCTATAGTAAAAGATCCATTTCTTCGAAGCAGATGTATGCATATTAGACCTATAGTAAAAGACCCATTTCTTCGAAGCAGATGTATGCATATTAGACCTATAGTAAAAGACCCATTTCTTCGAAGCAGATGTATGCATATTAGGCCTATAGTAAAAGATCCATTTCTTCGAAGCAGATGTATGCATATTAAGTCTATAGTAAAAGACCCATTTCTTCGAAGCAGATGTATGCATATTAGGCCTATAGTAAAATACCCATTTCTTCGAAGCAGATGTATGCATATTAGGCCTATAGTAAAATACCCATTTCTTCGAAGCAGATGTATGCATATACGGCCTATAGTAAAAGATCCACTTCTTCGAAGCAGATGTATGCATATTAGGTCTATAGTAAAAGACCCATTTCTTCGAAGCAGATGTATGCATATTAGGCCTATAGTAAAATACCCATTTCTTCGAAACAGATGTATGCATATTAGACCTATAGTAAAAGACCCATTTCTTCGAAGCAGATGTATGCATATACGGCCTATAGTAAAAGATCCATTTCTTCGATGCATATGAGAAGCTTCAGTATCCCAGCACATAAAACAGGCTCTTTTCTAATGTTAAATGGTTCTAATGTTAAAAAAAAATATGTAATGAAAAATCACCCTGCTTCACCTGTATCACAAATCATCCAAAGCTTCACCAATAAAGATATGGATACGGTTTTTGTTAAACTTGTGTCAAAATGTTTTAAACTTGCTATTGTTTTATTAAATGTAGTGTGTTTTTATGTTTTACGGTGTTGCACTAAATAATATAGAATTCGAAACAAGTAAATACAGTGAGTAACTTTAAAGGTGGGAACCCCAATTCGTAGTATTTTCATTACTTCTTAGAGCTGAACTTGATTCGGCTCTTGAATTATTCGATTTTCGAACAATTATTTGATCCAAATTGTGTTCGTGAACTGAGGTACTATTGTACATTCAAGTTGCTTCAATTTCTTTTGAATTTATGCCGTTTTATTTTTATTTTGTATGAGCAAATCCAGATTGATTTCTTCTGACATTTTCCTGTATAATTTTCTCCCAACCCTCCTCATATTTTAAAACTGTACATATTCGTCTGCCGAATTTATGTACATTTACGTTACAACATATACGGAACTGTGCATATGCATGTATCGCTACCAATCAGTGTCATTGCCAACACTCCATGTGTTGGCATATGCATCTGCTATAACGATCAGTCTACCAGTAAAAATATGTACAGTAATCCCTCAACATGCGCGAGGTTTGATTATTCGCGAATATGAAATGCGGAAAGCTTAACATTTTCGAGAATCTGACTTGATTATTCGCGATATTTTTGTCTGTATCGGCGCAATATTTATTTATTATATTCTTTCATATTTTCTTGTCGATTTTCCCTATAGAATTTTTCGCAAAATTGTGTGAAATTAGTTTAAAATCGTTTACCTAATTCGTCGGCCGATGTGTACAAAAATCTGTAAAGTTCTTTCAACAGTGGTCTATAACATACTCGCCAAAAGGGAGCTCAATAAGAAATGACATTCGGAAGCTATAGTGCTCATTCATACAAATAATCATGATTAAAATATTGTCCTTACACTTTGTGTTCGAAAAGTTAAAATAAAATACATTAACAACAACAACAAAAAAAGGTATTCTTAATTTATAAATCTTGTATAAGTGCCTAACTACTCTCTTATGAAGGTAGTCTAAGGTCAAATGGGTTGATGAGTTTTGTGTGTGAACGCATTGGCTTGCTTCTAACATTTATGCGTGGACGTGCCACATATTCTCTCATTTCTTTTACTTTTACTAAGTGTGGTTAAATTTTTAGGGATCTGATTTTCACTGTTAATTCGAGAAATGATATATTAATTTGGTTTTTCTGGTCGTCTAGCTGGTATAAATATGGCGATAGAAGTTTGACCCACCGGATTTTGTCGTATCCCATCCTTTGTGGAAAGACAAGGCTACATTTGAGTTGATTGCCAGTGACATTCCGTTTTAATGAGTTTGGAATAAGATTCTTCAGCTGAAGATTTGCTTAGGGGCAAGGTGTCACATTTTACACATAAAATGAAATTATATTGGAATCTGCGGGGTTCCCTTCATTTAGTGATATTGCCGTATTCTCAACTGGTATTGTGTATAGCGCTACTCCAGATTTATTAGTGACATCTTCGTAGCAAGCTGGTGAACATCTATTAGGTTCCGGAATACAATCAACGTAGCTATCTTGATTTGAGTTGATGTTAGAATTTAGAGAATTTCTAGAGGTTAGTATTCCCCATCACATTATTTTAGTACCTGAGATTATAATTTGATCATCGTTATTTTAACTGCCCTAAGTGCTTTACTATTCATTTTAAATAAATTGTTTCTCATCTCAGGATCCACCACAAATTCTATTATTTAATATAAACTTTTCACAAATATTTGATGCGTATACTGAATTAGTAATATTTTATCAGCATTTCTTTCATTAATAATTCATAAATTAAAAGTAATACGCCACATTCAAAATTTCACAAATCAGTGAAGAATTTCATAATGGTCAAAGTCAGATGTCAAAGTCAGATTTGATTTTCGAAGCTACCGTTTCTGCACCATTACCGACGATTGGATTGCTTAAGGACATTTTGAGAAGAAACTAACGCAATATCTTCAGTCTGATAGATAAAACTGTAAATCTGCTACTTGATGGTTGAATAACATATTACGTGTTCTAAAACAGCTTTATTTGAAAGGAAATTTCACATCATTCATTAATTAATAATTTGAATCTAAATATTACATTTATTATGATTTATATTTTTAAAATATTGATATAAATTATACTATTTAATTCTAAAAAAAATACATGTTTTTATTTAACTTAAATGAAATTCTGGAATATTAAGTCTGGGATTAACTATCAAGATGGAAAATTGACCGATATCTGTAGTAGGTCAAAGATTCCACAGCTGCAACTTAAAAAAAAAAAAACTGATATACCGATTTGAGAAAACTGATTAATACTCTATAAAAACTACTCGGAAACGTTTCATAAAATCTGTGGCAGCAAAATGAACTTTCTTTTTATAAATGATTGTTTAAATCTCGAAAATTTATTGGTTTCTGAGGTTTCTTATGACAAAGAACACTTTTCAGAATCATGGTTAACGCGTAAGAGGTTTTTGTATATTTCTGTTTCTTGTTATATTATATTTTCGTAGATTAAGAAGCATTTATCTTTTTTTTACAGTGTGGGGAAAATTTAAAAAGTAAGTTTTCCTTTTAGATTTGAAATTGAAAAATTCCACTTTTCTTTTCTATTATCACAGCAAATTTCTGAAAAACAACATTAACTCGCCTGAAGGTTTACACTATGCGTCTATCTTGTGCTTATCATTAAAAAAATATTTTAAAAGAAATAAAAGCCAACTTCCTGTGTCAAACCTCCTCTATGATCAAAGGATCAGGGTCCATAATTTTTGGTCCATGGTTTTTTGGCCCATGAAATAAGATTAAAATTCGATTATGTTATACTGACTTAATTATTTCACTTTTTAAATTTAGAAGGTTTATCCTGTACGATTTAAACAACAGTTTTTGTAATTTGTTCGGATTTATATGACTTACACAAGCTCGAAGTTCGTTTTATTCTTAGTTTTTGATGAAAAATACGCAATTTCTCCTAATTTTACATCAATAATTTATATGATCGCAATCATTCAACACTTTCTTGTTTACATATATTGTAAAACACATCAAAATATACAACACATGTAAAAATAAAAGTGTTACAAAGCTGCACTTTATTAAAAATAGAGAGTTAAGTAACTGCATTCCTCCACGTCAGTAAGAGACTTTAGGATGCAGCAGCGTGTTTAAACGTGTTGGAACGAACGTAACTACTTCTAATAAACATGAACATAGAATAGAGAAAACTTCAAACGAAATATTTTTAATATCAAATCGTGACTTCATAATGATATTATCCGTGTTCAGCTGCAATCGAGACATACGTCATCGAAGGTACATAACGCATGGATTCAGTACAAAAACCGTTATTCGCTGCCGATTAATTCTGGGTATTGTCAGTGTAGTGACTTGTTGTACAAATATTGCAGCTATTCTCTAGTAGTTGAGATACCAAAGGCGTGTGGTAGGAAACAAAGCCTCACACTGTTGACTACAAGGATTATGTTCTGGATTCTGCTACCTCCCATTGGTCAGAAAGTGAGCAAACTGTCACTGAAGAGTCTGATTAATTAGTTTTGATCATATTTTACAGTTTTTGTTCATCCCATAATGTTTAATTAATATGCTAATATCCTAAAATATTTAATGCCATGTCTACTTTATGTCATGTAATATCACGTTGTTATTAAACTTTTCAACTTGTCTACTGTATAATTATAATTTATATGACCTACCCTAACACATACATAAATATAAGCATAAAATTGTTTTGGGCCAAAAACGTCGCTTATGGACCCTGATCCTTTATCCTCCCCAAAAAAATCCTCCCAAGTTCCCCCTATATATAAAGAAAACTAATTCATAGGGTATGTTAGCTTCGAATTTGTATTATGTGCAGTTAAGGATTACACGAATTTGAATGATTTTAGGGCGAAGTAATTTTATATAATAAAAAAATGGAAAGCAGATCCTTTCAAACAATTATCTAAACAGAAATACTTATTTTAAGCATACTCCGTACCTTAAAGGATATCTTTTGGATAAATCAAATTTCGAAAGTAAGAAGTGACTCTCCAATAAATGGAATTAAATTAGGAGCTGCCTGTCAATCCGTTTTCTTTACTCAAAGAATATACTTGGTGAAAAAACAACGTACAAGGATACATAGGTAAATAATGTAGAATCTTGGATAGTGCAAATATAAATAGCAACATCAAAGCTTTTCTTTTTACAAAATTTGCGTCAAAATGAAATTTGAAATGTACTATTTTATATAAATAATATAAGTAATAAAAAAAATCTATATTTTTTCATGGTTAGGTGTTTGAAAAATGTTATACAATTCTGTTTTATGATTTGGCTTGTGTAAGATTAGTAATGAGAATGAAAAAAAAAAAGTTTACGCGATTTTGAAACTTTTGACTCAGTAGCTCTATTAACGCGGACTATAGTTTTTTTCAGGCATTTAGATATGTTTTTGAAATTTTCTCAAAATGAGGGAAAATTACTCCATGAAAATTAACTATCGATTTACGAATCTTTATTGTACTGAAATATAATTTAAGTGAACAGTCACCATCTGAGTCACCATTTTGAATATATAAAACCATACAGGGATGCAAATCTACTTTTTTCTTTATTCAGATTTACATTTGGATTTCCTTTAACCCTTTCTTTCTTTCATTTAAACTACATTCTTTTTTTTAAATGACTGATGATTAATATTTTTATTTCATATTCTATGGCTTGCGGACATATAATTTGAAAAATGCTTTAGTTTTAAATTTTTGCATAATATGTAAGCAATATTAGTTTAAGATAATATAAATTTTATTGTAGGATAATATTGTTTAACAAATAAAGGCATTTTCTTTTAAAAATTGAGTGGCCACGGCAGTTTGGTACCGATTTAATTGTATGTTTGATGATCTGGGCAAAACAAACCATAAAAAATAAAAAAATAAAAAAATAGTTGTCCATAAACTAAAAAAAAGAAAGGTCGGACCTAGGCCAGAAAAATTTGATACTTCCAGACTTCTGTTTCGAACTTAGCTGAAGTGGTTCTTTGTCTAATATTATATCTCCTAGTTCTTTTAAATGCTAAAAGGTGTAAATTAACAACATAATACAAATTAAAATAACTTTTATTAGGTTGTTTTACATGTTTCGACTCACACCGATTCATTTTCAAAAACAAATGAGACTATTCCATGATTGCACGGGCTTTGAAGTTATTATTTTTATGTACTTTTTTTAAAAATTACGCATGTTATCTTTTATTTTTACTTGGTTGTTTATTTTCATATCTATGACCATGGAGTAACTCGAGCCACAGTTTCGGTAAATTAAAAGATGCCGCATCGTTACATATTGTATTTTTGCGTGTTACTATCTCTATGGTTTCTCTTATTATGGATGGATAGTATAGACTGGAGGGACGTAATTAAAAAAATAGTACATGAAAATAATAACTTCAAAGCCCGTGCAATTATGGAATATTCTCATTTGTTTTTGAAAATGACTCGGAATGAGTCGAAACGTGTAAAACAACCTAATAAAAGTTATTTTAATTTGTATTATCTTGTTAATTTACGCCTTTTAGCATTTAAAAGAACTATATTATTACAAGGTGTTATAATTTATTATATTATTATATCTCTTGTTTAATATTCAACGAACACACTAACAATCAAAAATAAAATCACTAAGGAATTCCAGTTTTTAATAAACATTTCCAGTTTTCGTTATATTTAAATTTAATATCTAAAAGATAAATTTGAATAACCCTATTGTTTTTATCCTACGACTAATAATATTAGTTCGACAGACATCATTCTAACAAACAAAACAATCACAATTTACAATAAAACATACGTGATTTAATGTATAATTAGCATCCGCTCCAAATAATAAATCCATTGAGACACGAGTACCCTTAACAATGCAGTTGAGTGCCGTCTCCTTTAAATGCCAGCATCATTAAACTGTAATAAAGTTCCCAGATGAGTCGATCGATTTCAGATTTGTAAATGTTATGGGGAAAAAATCATTCAAAGTAGTTTATGCGAGATTCGTTGATGCAGATTGTATTATTTTTCTGTCAACATTCTGAAATAATTATAGTGTCTTTATATTTATTTACAGGATCAAAAGCTATGCCAAAAATAATAATGATACATTTGTTTAACGGGATGTTTGGTAATTTATTTTAATTTAATAAATTAAAGAAAAATGTTTTTTTTTTTTAATCTATTCTTTATACAGCTTTAAAATTATGATTTTATTTTCGTTGACCATCTTTTTCTTTCACCTTAAATTACATTATTATTATTTTTTAAAATAAGCCTTAATGTGCATAATTGTATAACGGAACATTAATGTTGTCATTTCACGACTTGTGTACATGTAATCTGAAAAATGGCGTATTTCAAAAATTTTGCATAATACGAGGGAAAGTCACTAGGTAAGTCACAAAAGATAATTAAATAATAACTTACAATGATATTTACTTCAAAATTATTTTAATTTCTCAACATATTCTCCACCATTATTTATGCACTTATATCACCGTTTTATCAGTGCCCCAAACACCAGCTGCATAAGATTTTTTGGGTTGCTGTCTCAGCTACATTAGGACTTCAAGTTGAACCTTTTCATCCCCTGTGAACAGCAGCTTGCTTCCAAGATGGTTTTTTAATGGACTAAACAGACGAAAATCGCTTGGGGCTAAGTCGAAGCTGTATGGTGGATGTTGAAGAAGTTGCCAACCAAACTTTTGATTGATCTCCTGTACTCAACGTGAAGTACTATTGTGGCTGAGACAGCAACCCAAAGAATGTTATGCAGCTGGTGTTGGGGCACTGATAAAACGGTGATATAAGTGCATAAATATTGGTGGAGAATATGTTGAGAAATAAAAATAGTTTTGAAGTGAATATTATTGTAAGTTATTATTTATCTTTTGTGACTTAATGATTTTCCCTCGTATGTATGCAATATTCTCTTAATTTAAAATATTTAATTTATTTTAATTATAGAATGTTATAGGATAAGAAATATCGGCATTTTCCTAGAAATTGAGTGACGCTTGAAAATTTAGGCACCTGCATACCTCTATTGCAAATATAGTCGTGGTGATCGTTTCAGTAATATTATATTTTGTATATTCATTGGACATACAGTAATCCAACATTAAAAACACTTAAGATATTCTAATTTTCAAAGAAAAAATCTCGTTTGTATTTTATTTAAATTTTATATCTCCAAAATGTTTTTAGATAATCCAATTGTTTTTATCTTACGACTAACAATTTTAATTCGACAGACATCATTCAAATAAACAAATCAAGCACTATTTTCAATAAAACATCCCTGATTGAGTGAATAATTAGCAACCACTCTATATAATCTCAAAATAATAAATCTATTCAGACACGATTACCCCTAACAATGTAGTAGTGTGCTTTTCCTTTAAGCGCCAACATCATTACATTCCGAAACAGTTACCAAATGAATCGATCAATTTTGAGATTTGTAAGTATGAAAGGAAAAAATTCATTCAAAATGGTTTGCATGAGATTCGTTGAAGCGGATTGTATTATTTTTCCGTCCTCATTCCGAAATAATCACTATGTCTTTATATTATTTTTTACCTTTTTAAAAAACAGTTAAACAAAAATAGGAGAATATGAGTTGAGCATGATGTAATTTTTATACATTAATTATATTCATCATATTATTTATTATCGACGGATATGCCATCTAGTAAAGACGCGTGTTCTTCTACTACACTTGTAGTGATAGAATATGATTTGTGTGATGAAGAAAAATGCAGTTTTCTGAAATGCGTTGTCCTTTCTATCGTTTAAGGTTGAATTTCTAATATTCGTTTGATTGTATTATGTTTTATTGTAGTGTTTTAACAAGTTAATTTACTTTATCACAGACAGATGCTGAAACATTACAATATTATATAGGAATGACCACTAGAAAGTTTAAAATAAGATTAAAAGTGCATATGGCAGATATCAAATAGGACAGAAGTACTACAGCACTGGCAAGACTACATAGAACCGTGACAATAAAAATTGACTTTAAAAATAGTAAAATAATTTATCCATCAAGACTCTATTTCCCATCTATTATCCATGAATCAATAGAAATCTACATGCGTACCGTAAGCATTTGTAATAAATCCGCCTCATTTGAATTACCTAAAATTTGGCACGAGGTACTTTTCAGTTTTAGAAAGCTATAACGAAATATTAATTTTCACGTTTACAGCTGGCTACTTCAAGCACCTGTTTTTTTTTCTTTTTTTTTTTTTTTTACATATATGATCTCGTGATTCATGTTTTCAAGTTTATTTTCAAAAAATTGCGAGAATATTTTTGTTTATCGTTATATATCTTGAAATTGGCGCCTTATGAGCTTTGAAACGTATGTCGATCATTAAAAGATTTTTATAAGCCTTTTGTTGTTTCTATTTGTATCACTTAAGCATTTTATCTATATTTCAATTTAATTTATTTTTCTACAACTGCAGTCACATTATTATCAAGTTTATTTCGGAAGTTAACATTCCAATAATCAAATCTAATACCATTTACAAATAAAACATCTGTGTTTCAACAAATAATCAGCAGTCCAACTAATAACTGAATAATAAACCCATTGATATACGAATATTATTTACAATTATTTGAGCGTGTTCCTTTAAGAAAGAAAGCATTAACAAACTGCATCTGACTTGCGAAATGAATCGATTGACATGAAATTTGTAAATATTAATTAAAAATTTATTCATAGTAATTTTGTACGAAATTCATTAAGTATATTACTTTTCCTTTATCATTCTGATATAATCGCTACCTGTGTAGAATTGTGTACTCCATTAGGATTGTTTTATTGCAATATATATGATTTTCCATCGTATGAATAACAATTTAAATTTGACAGACACAATTTAAATAAAAGATCAGGCACAGTTTACAAGAAAGTATCCACACTTTAACAGTTAATTAGTATTAATCTAACTAATCGCCATTCGACACTATCCATTCCGTCACGAATACTCTTTACACTTTGTGTCCTTTAAATTGCATCTTTATTAAGCTGTAGTTGAGTTGAGGATTAAAGCGATCTATTAGGTTGATGCGAAAGTTGTGTCACATTTTAATACTTAATTTTAATACCTTTTATACCGGTAAAATTTTAATACCTGATAATTTTACTATACTACCTTACTTTGAACTGATGGGTAAAATTATCAGGTATTAAAATTTTACTGGTATTAAAGGTATTAAACTTTTGCCGGTATTAAATGTATTAAAATCAGGTGTAAGATACGACATAACTTTTACATCAATCTGATTTACAAACATGGAAAAACACATATACATTCGTATGACTATCTTTGGTACATTGCTAATGCTCTACGGAGGTGTATTCTTTCTACGGAGTATATGCGATATTGAGGGGGTACAATGTAGAAAAAAATAAGCTAAATGTAAAAAAGCTGAAAAAAATCGTGGTGTTCCAAATGGGTTTAAACTTCAACTGAGTTTAATTAACATGAGATTTGGCAGGCGTGAAGAAATTAATTATTTGAGTATACGTTGCAAATAGATTTAATGTTTTGTACTGTTTTTCTAAAAGGGAACCACTGCATGATTAAGTTTATAATTTTATATTGTTCATTTTTGAACCAAGTTACTTTGAACCTAAGCGGATAAATTATCAGAATTCTGTCAGAAATCATATTTTAATTACAGAAATCATGTTTAATCATTTGGATCTAAAATTTTACCGCAATCCGAAACTAATTTCTATTAATTCACATATCTACATCCAAAACGTCAAATTAAAAAAGAAGTTATGGGCACAAATGTCATATACGAACCACATTGGCGTGATTTTTTTCCCCCGCCAATTTCGCGAAAACTTTGTTTTTGCATTATGTATGTTTATTGTTGTTTATTTACTTTTATTTTTTATTTTAATTCGATAAATTATTTTAATTATGCATATTAATATTTATTTATAGCAAACTATCATTTGTTTATATTTATTTCCTTTTTTAAAATAATAGAAACTATTTCATTTATTACGTTATTTTATTTTTATATTGAAATAAAAAATCAAGTGATATTATTGCATGCTATTTGTAACTATTATTCAAAAACAAAGTTTTAGTCAAATTGGTGGAGGGAAAAATCGCGCCAACGTGGTGCGTATAGAACATCTGTGTCCAAATTCTGTTTATGTTGATATATGACATTAGACTAATTTAGCAGAGATCCTTTTGGGAATACGTATGAGGTATTTCACATGACGTTAGACCGATCGAAATGAATGACATTTTATTCTCAAATGTTACCGAATTCATTATTTCTGGAACATCAAACATCTTTGCATCATTATTAATTTGACATTATCTTTGATAAAGGGCTTTTAAAACACATTTTAGGAACTATATTAGTTATATCGACATTGTATATGTTATTGGTTCAATTTTAATCAATTCAGGAGCAATATGTTTACAGATCTAGTTTATTTCGATTATTGTCGTTCCACATTATTCTACATAATTTTTTACTACATATCTCTACAAATATACACAAAGTATAACTATACAAGACGACTGCAATTTACGATAAGGCGTTTGAAGATCCATTTTTTGGAAAAAATGGATTTCATGTGACGAAATTTAGTAGATATATATTTTAGATCACATAAAATTGATTTGTATAAAATAATTACTGCAAATCTGCAGATTACCAGAGGGTAATTCCACAGTATTTGGCTTCACAAGTTTGAAAAAAAAGTTTTATAAAAAGTTAAGTGTAATACATCATTTTAAAGCTTTAAATCTCTTCTATTAAAATTTATCCAAAATATTATTATTATTTTTAAAATCAAATAAAAATTTGAGCATTTTTTGCAGCCACACAGAAAAATTTGGTCATAGGTCCCATACGTAACAAATGGCTTTGTCCCGTACGTAACAGAGATAATTAGCTTTCATTAATTAATGACGCAATTTAAAAAAATAATTTTAAAGTTAATTAATAAAATGTATATTTCTGCTTTTACTCATTAAATTTATTTGTGAAAATATTAAATAAATTCAGAGCAAAATCCAAATTGCTAGAGGTACTTTTAAAACAATTTTTTGTGATGTCCCGTACGTAACACAAATTTATTAATTAAAAAATATATATATGTATTGGCTCAAACAAAAAGAAATTTCATAAGAATCTAGTTGAAGTGATATATAATACATTAAAAATAATTGAAAACTTTCTCATTTATATTTTGATACTGAAAAAAGTACAAATATCTCAAAAATTTGCTGTGAAATGTCCCGTACGTAACACATGAATACTGTGGAATGACCCCAGAACTAACTGTACGAGAACTGATTGTGATATAGTAAAGGAAACATCCAGTTACAGCCGATATATATATATATATATATATCTTAAATTATAAGTAACGATCGATATATTACTCTTCAAAGTCTCTTAACCCTTTCAGGGGCAAACTACTTTCAGCACTAAAATGTTGAAATAAATGACTGACACCGAAGTTTACAAAAAACATTTATTTGCAAATAAGAAAAAGGCTAAATTTCACTTACTTATTAAATGGAAAATATTTTAGCAAAATTCTGGTACCATTGTGGCGTTTGGGAATTAAAATTAAGTGGTTTCATAAACATACCACCACCCCTGAAAGGGTTAACGTTGGATTCTACATGCATTTACGATTTCGAAACGGAAAATAATCCCACAGTTTTCTACGGTCCTTAGTATTTGGTTCTTTAAAGTTGATGAACAATTGATACATCTCTGATAAAGAAAACTATTAAGATACCATCGCAGTCAAAGTCATACGGAGTTAGATCCGGGGAATATAGTAGGTATCTAGTGGTAAGGAATAATCTGCATATTATTTGATTTTTAATTTGATTTTGCAATTTCGGCGCAGACAGATTCTTCTTTCAGCTTATCTTATGTAGCGTCTAAGCAATTCCATATGAATATTCACCCCAAGTACAGCGATTGGTAGCGAATATTCATGGTAATTCTGCAACCTTTACTTTACAATCTAAAATCGATGATCAAAAAGACGTGTACTCCAAATTTGGTTAGTTTATGCCAAATCGTTTTTAAGTTATTAGCGTCCAAACTACTTATCATCAGGGCTTAAATTGCGCCGGAGCTCACTAGAGCCCAGCTCCGGTACTTCTCTGATTTTAGTAAATATTTAAATATTGGTCGAAATTCACCGGAGCCTAGTGCAAGCGCTTCCGAAAAACCGAAGCCTAAATTGATAGTAGATATAATTGCCACGTAATGTTATTCTTACAGTAAGCAATTGAGCAGTTCTCTTTTTTTCTATAAAAACATCGAATATTTCCGATCACGATGTCAAATGCTTAATTTTGTCTGATTTTCAAGGACTCATCACGATAGACTGTTATACGGAAGGAATCGATTATAGTTTAAGATATGCACCTTTTATAGGAAATTGAAAAACTTTGTTCGATTCTTCAGCATATAAATATTAATTTTTGAAAATTTCATTCATTTTTTCATAAAAATGCATAGCTGCGAACTATTCTTTTTTGTGTTAACACTATTTCCAAATCACAATAATCTTTACTTTATTTAATCTCAGAATTCTGCGATTAATTAACATTAAAATTAAGCAAAGATTTCTATTTCGGTCCGAGTGATAACTAAAAAGTGGAATAATTGACAGCTAAGTAAATGCAGATAGATATATTTAAACTTTTTATTTTGCTAAAAAAAAAATTGCTTTAAAAATTTCAAATACATATAATGTATGAAATATAAATATGCAGATTGGAGTGACGACGGAGGGGGGGGGGGGGGGCACGCTACGGTCATTAGTACTGCAGAATATTAGGGCTCCGGTACTTTTTTTTGTTAGAAATTAAGCCCTGCTTATATATTGTGGTTATCCTGTGTGTGTATATACATATTTATTTCAAAATATTTTCTTAAATTTAGTTTAAATGTAAAACATATATGGTATATTTTTATTTCATCAAATTTACGATAATCGACATAAAATAGAGAAAAAAAAACTGAACATGTTATTTCCACCTTCACGATGCGATTTTCCGAATATGGGATTGTAAGACTTTGCTATTTTAAAACAGAGTGAAAGTATAAAAATAATAAAAATTATATACAAAGTTGCATCCAAATTAGTCTGAATATGGCATATCACAAAATGTGAGTTGCAAATGAAGAATAACACTGAACCAAACTTACAAATTACTTTGAGATTATCTCTGTAGAAACACAGTGATGCGTCACAAAGATTCTTTCTATGTAACATTATGTTCAACAAAAGTTCCACAGTGCATAATTTCTGGAGTTTTCAATGTATTTGTATTATTATTTGATATGAGAATATCTTTAATACAGAGCTCTTGGTGCTATGTTTATTACCACTTTACAGGTATTGAGATAAATTCGTTCAATATTGCAACAATATGAGTATGTTTACCTTTTAAAAAATATGTGGAGCAATACCAACTAACATTTGAGTTGTTATTGGTAAAATGCTGGCAAAAGCTGACTATGTTAAAAAAAAATAACCTAATTTTACAAATATTAAATAATGAGAATTATTTCTTGTGAAACATTAATATTGGTGAAGTAATTATTTTTTTACATAATAGCAGTAATTCTGAAATATGTGTATTATATTATAAATAACTTCAGTGCCATGATATGATATTTCTTAAAATCGATATTATTTAGGAAATAAAATTAATGTACAGACAATAAATATTGCACAGAGAAATTCTCAGCTTTCTGCTAGAGCTATATATATATATTATTTCTGTTGTCAGTATCCATTTTCTATGGATTTACGCAAGACACTTCAATGAATGGGGTATCATTGGAAAGGTTTTAGAAGTGGTTTCTGACATAGTACACTAACATTTCGTTAAAACATGTTTTTTAATTAAAAAAATACTGTTAATTAAAAATTAAATCGGCATTGTTTTCACAAATAAAATGAAAGGTTTTCCTATGTTGCCACAAAAAAATACCATATTATACGTATTATAACATGGTCAGCAATGATTATAAAAAAACTAATAGTATATAAAAGATAAAGTATGATTTCTCTGTGCGGGTTTATTTTATATTTATGATTAAAAAGCAAAATTGAAACTGAAATGTTTAGAAGAAAAAAACACAAACGACAATTATTTCACGTGTAGCCTAAAAGGCAGACTTTGTCATATTAGATTAAATTGTATTTTATATGCATTTAAATTATTTTCCTTTGCCCATCTTTTTCCCGAAGCGGGTGACATCCTTTAATGCAGTTAAAATATGACTTTTAATTTTTTTTCTCGCACGTGATTTTTTGCTATCTCCGGTCAGTTTTTACTGTAAGTCAGTTTTTACTGTACTGACAGTTTTTACTGTACTGTCAGTTTGAACTGAGTAAGATTTTAACACTTCACATAAAATTAAGTATGTATATTTTAGAAATAGGTTGACAACTAAAAAGAAAAGAGACTTATTTCAAGAAGAGTACACAGAAAAAAAGGCTAAAAATGTGAATTTACTAAGGAGATATTTAAAACAAAAATTCATCACATGGCCATAAATTTAACATTAGCGAAGGGAATTTGAAATATCACTGATGAAGAAAGAGCTTTAAAAAAAAAAAACTTTTGAAAAGGAATTTCTGTTTATTATTTTGATTTTTGCTTATTATGACTAAAGCTTAAATGTTGGCAAAAATTGAAACAAATTTTAAAAAACTTGTATAATCATCAGATCTTTTTTTTCCGGTCTTAAACATTTATTTCCTCTTTACAACACTGCAAAGAATTAAATTAGATTTATTCAGTAAAAGTTGAAAGATAAAGGTAAGATGGTTATTTGGTCGCATTTAGATTAAAGATTAAAATTCGTAAGTATACCATCATTATTAGGAATTTGAATAGCGTATGGCTTTATTTTTCTCAAATATTCGAAATTATTGGTATTTAATTTTAAATTATCAAATTTTAAAACTAACATGTAAGGTAGAATTTCCAAATCTTTGTGTCTGAAACTATCTATAAATTAACTAGTTATAACGAAATCATTTTTAATCATACAAAGCATTCGTACATTTTTCTCTTTCGTCTTAGAAATATTAACTTGTCTATACTTTAGCCGATATCAAAAGATAAAAGGACTTTTCCGAATACTTGTAGAAACTTGGAACTTAAGGCAAACTTTTGAAAAGGATCGTTGTTCATTATATACCTCTCTGCTTATAATGACTAATATCGTACCCACTAATTAAACGTTTTCATAATTAAATTTATGTTCCTATAATTATCTCGTGGTACAAATTACAGAATTTGAACGAACTAACTTTCTTTTATGTATATCAAGTTAAATAATCTCCTCCTGAATGAATGAAAAGAAGGTCGATATGTATTTGTTCAGGACATTAAAGGCATTAAAAGTAGTTGATGGTAATTATATGTTGAAATGAAATTTATTTTTTTTAAGTTCTGAAACACATGAATACCATAGAACTTCGGTTTTCGAACGCTCCAGTTATCGAACAATTTGTTTCTCAAATAAGAAATTCGAGCAAAATTTCATTAGGTTTTCGAAAAGTGAGAATGGTTTGCAAGAATGGGATTTTAGGTAGAACGATTTTTTTTTAACTACAACAACAACAACAACAAAAATGTAGCTCGTAAATTACCTATAGATGTCACTGGCATTCATAATATGAATCAGATGTTTGCATATTAGGCCGATAGTAAAAGACCCATTTCTTCGAAACAGATGTATGCATATACGCCCCAGTTGTCGAACATACAGCTTTGGTAAAAGACCCATTTCTTCGAATCAGATGTATGCATATTAGGCCTATAGTAAAAGACCCAATTTTTCGAAGCCGATTTATGCATATACGCCCCAGTTGTCGAACAGACAGCTTTGGTAAGAGACCCATTTCTTCGAATCAGATGTATGCATTTTAGGCCTATAGTAAAATACCCATTTCTTCGAAGCAGATGTACGCATATTAGGCCGATAGTAAAATACCCATTTCTTCGAAGCAGATGTATGCATATACGCCCCAGTTGTCGAACAGACAGCTTTGGTAAAAGACCCATTTCTTCGAATCAGATGTATGCATATTAGGCCTGTAGTAAACAACCCATTTATTTGAAGCAGATGTATGCATATTAGGCCTATAGTAAAAACCCATTTTTTTGAAGCAAATGTATGCATATTAGGACTATAGTAAAATACCCATTTCTTCGAAGCAGATATATGCATGTACGCCCCAGTTGTCAAACTGACGGCTTTGGTAAAAGACCCATTTCTTCGAAGCAGATGTATGCATATTAGGACTATAGTAAAATGCCCATTTCTTCGAAGCAGATGTATGCATATACGCCCCAGTTGTCTAACAGACAGCTTTGGTAAAAGACCAATTTATTCGAAGCATATGTGTGCCTATTAGGCCTACAGTAAAAGACCCATTTCTTCGAAGCAGGTATATGCATATTAGGCCTATAGTAAAAGATCCATTTCTTCGAAGCAGATGTATACATATTACGCTTATAGTAAAAGATCCATTTCTTCGATGCATCTGGCAAGCTTCAGTACCCCAGTAGAAAAAAAAAGGCTCTTTTCTAATGTTAAATGGTCCTAATGTTAAAGAAAAAATCATAATGAAAAAAATCAACCTGCTATCTCAAATCATCCAAAGCTTCACCAATAAAGATATGGATACGGTTTTTGTTAAACTTGTGTCAAAATGTTTTAAAATTGCTATTGTTTTATTAAATACAATGTGTTTTTATATTTTACGGTGTTGCACTAAATAATGTAGAATTCGAAACAAATAAATACAGTGAGTAACTTTAAAGGTGGGAACCCCAATTCATAGTATTTTCATTATTTTTTAGCGTTAAACTTGATTCGGCTCCTGAATTATTCGATTTTCGAACAATTATTTGATCCAAATTGTGTTCGTGAATCAAGGTACCATTGTACATTCAAGTTGCTTCAATTTCTTTTGAATTTATGCCGTTTTATTTTTATTTTGTATGAGCAAATCCAGATTTATTTCTTCTGACATTTTCCTGTATAATTTGCTCCCAACCTTCCTCATGTTTTAAAACTGTACATATTCGTCTGCCGAATTTATGTACATTTACGTTACAACATATACGGAACTGTGCATATGCATGTATCGCTACCAATCAGTGTCATTGCCAACACTCCATGTGTTGGCATATGTGTCTGCTATAACGATCAGTCTACCAGTAAAAATATGTACAGTAATCCCTCAACATTCGCGAGGTTTGATTATTCGCGAATATGAAATGCGGAAAGCTTAACATTTTTGAGAATCTGACTTGATTATTCGCGATATTTTCATTATGTCTTTATTTTTCAGAATTTATAGTGGTTAAAGATTATTTTCCCCGTGCTTTCTTAGTATTTATTTAAAAATCAATTTTCAGTTGTCAACTGAAAAAGGAGCTAGTGTTGTAGGAAATAAAAATAATTACAACATCAGAGTACTGACTGCAATGGGGATATTAGTAGTGGTAAGGTAACGGCATCTTCAATCTATCAATTTAAAATGTGAAAGTTCTCGTAGAGATGGAGCTGAAGCTCCACTTAGATATTGTAAAGCTTTATGCCTGAATCACTAATTGGAAGAATAAGATATATACAAAATGACTTTTAAGTATTCCTTCAAAAAGACACTGGAAATCAGTTCCAGATGTACACGGGAGATTCTCAAGAGACTATTAAACTTACCAAGTGCATATAAATTTTATCTCGCTTTTTGTCATCTGACTATATACAGACTATTATTGCACAATAAATTCGTAGTACTTGAGACCCGGAGTTTCACATCTCTCAACCACTTGAAAAGCCGCCTTAGCTGCATAACCTCGCTTATAAAGTCATTGAACTGCCCGAAATTCATCTGCGATATACACTCAAAATCTGAAAGGCTACAGAGGGTAATTTGTTGCAAGCTCTGAGCAGAGCAGTTGGAGAAGTTCTCTTGAAGGAGAACGGGAGATACGGCCTGGAGTTGCCGGAAAAAGGATTTCTACCTCGGATCGAACCCCCGACTTTCCTGACAATTTTTTTTTTTAAAGAACTGAACGTGTATGCTGCTTGTAACTGTTTAAGTGTACTGTGAAGTAGTGTTATTAAAATTAATGTTGCACCAGCAAGTCTTTTTAATTTAACGACGCTACAATATTAAAAATGCATTTACAAAATACCAAGAAATTGGAAAGTCAGAAAAAAAATTATTTATTCGCAAACAAGTGAATATAAAAAGATGCCATAGCCGTTTGTACTTAAAAAACAACTACAAAGCAAGAGTGTTTTAACATGAGTTGTTAAACGAAATCTATTAGAAAGTAAATTATTAAAACAAAAGAATTTCAGAAATTTGATCACTAAATGACGATCTATTCCGGCCTCTATTAGTATGAATTGTACGACATTAAAACACTATAATTTATTACATGCAGAATAATAATCATTAAATTTCTATAAAACAAATTTTGCATCGTTTTGCATGTTTTCTAATTTTATTTTCTCTTTAATATTTGACATACTGTAAAAATAGATTTCTCCAGAAAAAGAAGCAAAAGCATAGAAGAATAAAAATACTTGAAAATGAAATTCAAAATTTTGTCGTATTTCACCGCAACATAAAGAGTATTTTAATTTTATTTTTTAAATATTCATTGTATAGTATATTTATGCAATAAATGCATTAGTGAAAATTAATATTTTCACTGTCATAACCACTGTATTTTCTAAATCAATTTATTAGGTAAATAATTTATTTCAAACAAATAAATAGCTTCGTAAAAAAAAAAAAAAATGTTAATGCTTACGGAGAACTTTTATAATAAATAATTGGTAAACATTATCTTTTCTGATTTCTGAACGGAATGTATTGGAAAAGAACTTATTTAACAAAGCATTTTCAAAAATAGGATCATTAATTGACGTCATATTTCCGTTTTCATCTGTACAAATATGATTGTAAAAATATTATTTATTACACTCTGAATAATAATCATTATATTTCAATAAAATGGTTTTTTCTTTGTTTTAAAGAACGGTACAAACAATACATAATTAAATGGCCAAACACAAAAGCATACAAAGGTCAAACAATGCATGCATGCCATTTTAGACAAAGCTATTTTTGTTTTAAAACGGAAAGAATATCATTTTAATAACTGCAGCTTAATTATCCGTTATTTTCAAGCAATACTTTTTTTTCAATTTTAATGAGTTGGAAACTTTTAACAATGAACAAGTTTTACCTTATCTTAAAAATAAGTAAATAACTAATAAAAATTAATAAAAAATGCTTTATATTTCATCGTTTTAACATAAAAAGAGCTTTTTAAAAGAAATATATATTAGTTTGTCTATAAATTCTAATTCAACATTTCAAATCTACACAAATAAGTTATATATTTGTTTTAGGACTATGAATCCTGTTTCCTTTTAGGTACATTTCGTAAGAAATACTACCTATTACATTCTCCCCTAAGTTGGAATTTTTGAAAAATATTTGCAGATCTAAGTCGATACTGACTTCCAGAACCCAAAACCATCCCCCAGTTCAAAACTTTATCTATCTATCTATCTATCTAAATATCTATGTCACTTTTTTATGGACACGATAACTGCAATAATTCTGCACAAATAGCTTCCAAACTGCATAAAATCAAGGGGCATAATATCCGGTCAAATTCGTTAATGGGCAAAATCGAACCAAGAAGGGGGGGGGGGTAATGTGGGGGCTTTTTGTGAAAACAGAAAACCCCCAATAATTTCTTGATTATGATACGTATCAAATCCGTTTAAAGTTATTATTACTTCTAGGAAAAGGGCCGAAAATTTATGTATGACAGATTTTCGATATCATTAAAAATGGCCCCAAGGGGGAAAAAAGGGAGGTTTTAGAAGAAAAAATTTCATAACTTCGTCAATTCACAAGATATTCAATCCACTTATCCTCTTAATATTATCTAAAACTTTTATACTGACAAGTTTTTTATAGGACCAACCCTTATAGAAAAAAATTAATAAAAACAAAACAAAAAAATCCCTGCCAGCTTCGCCTACAAACAAGTTACGTTTCGAAGTGGGCCGTTCCAACTGCCATATCATGACAAAAAGGTAATTTCTTCCACAATTCCCAACAAACAGGCTCCCCACTGTCTGCATCTTCGAAATCTACCTGTGCCTGTAGGCTGAGCCGTCAGGGATTTTTTTTTCGTTGTCTCACATTTTTCATATAAATAATTAATTTATACTTTTATGTGATAGGCAGGCATCTACTTCACTTATATGTTTTACTATGAAACCTACTGATTACAACAACCATCTTGAAATTATTATCGCTAGCTGACCCACCCGGCGTTGCCCGAGCACACTGTCATTGAAAAGTATAACAGTGGAGTGGACTTCATAAAAAAAAGGACTGAATAATATTTATTTATACTAAAAACTTGTAAAACATTTAAATCAGAGCTAAAATTTCAAAAGTATAACAGTTACGTTTAAAAAATGACACGGTCAGGAAAAATTATTACATTTACTTTTAACCCATTCACGGTCAGGCTGTTATCATATTTTTTACTTGGAAAGGGTTGACGAGGACGTGCTAAATATCTTTATAAATGGTTAAGGTTCTCACATTGTTAAAAGTTTAGCAGTAACATGGTGAAATTGCTTTCCCCCCTGTAAAACACCTTCGGTAATGAATGGCCTATTGAAGTCCATTGTGGGCGCATCTAATCAGACTTGTCAAGTGCAGTTTCTCAGTGTGATTGATTTGCCCACCCCATTATAATCCCCTTTCGAAAAATTCCTTGCACTGTGTAAACAGATAGGTGACATTCTATCCACATAGAAGGAAAGAAACATAGAAGGAAAGATAAGTAAAAGAAATAGAAAATGTTATATTTCCATTTGATTTTAAAAACTATCAAATAATAAATTCTAAACTATTTCGTAAATAACTTGCATTCTATTAATGAGTTACAATCTAATGTTTTTTAATATTTTATCCCAGTAGGGATATGTAATGAAACACTACATCTCATTCCTCGAATAAAACTTGATTATTAACTATATCATCACTGTAAATATAAGCTAGCGAAATAGAATGTTCTAATATGTGGTATCAGATTCAGTTAAATTCAGATATATATATTATTTTTTTTACTTTCTTCTATCTATAATAGAAGAAAGTATTGTAATCGAAATTTTTTTCGACTTCCGGTTTTCGACAGATTTACACGTTTTCGGGATCATAGATTCCGAAAAACGCATTTTTACGAAATGTCTGTCTGTCCGTCTGTCCGTCCGCCCGTCTGTCCGTCTGTGTGTCTTCATTGTATCATCTAAAAGTGTATGAAGTTATGCTTCAAATTGAACCTAATTTTTGTTCTATGTTTTTGGCTATGGCAAGCAGATTCTATCAGAATTTGGGGATATTTCGACGAAAGGGGGCGCTGTGATCGATATTTTTGTTCCATTTTCACTATTGTATCATCTAAAAGTGTATGAAGTTATGCTTCAAATTGAACCAAATTTTTTATATGTTTTTGGCTATGGCAAGCAGATTCTATCAGAATTTGGGGATATTTTGACGAAAGGGGGCGCGGTGATCGATATTTTTGTTCCATTTTTACTATTGTATCATCGAAAAGTGTATGAAGTTATGCAGATAATTGAACCAATTTTTTTTCTATGTTTTTGACCATAGCCTGCATGTCCAGGTTGAATTCGGGGATATTTCGACGAAAGGGGGCGCTGCTATCGCGATTTTTGTTCGATTTTCACTTTTATATCATCGAAAAGTGTATGATGTTATGCAGATAATTAAACCAAAATTTTATAATATGTTTTTGGCTGTAGCCAGCAGGTCCTACTAGAATGTGGGGATATTCCGCCGGAAGGGGGCGCTGTGATAGCCATTTAAAGATTTCAAATTCAAAAAGATGTATAAAAAAATTAGAAATCCTAAAAGTGTTTTTCGTTAAATGTTCGGCCTTGATCCGGAGAATCCGGAGCAGTTTTTGTTTTGTCTCTATCTTAAAAAATGGCGGAGATATAGCGGTTTGAAATTTTAATGTGGTTGACATTATCAAACAAGACAGCAGAATTCATCCATAAACGGGTTTAATTTATGAGTTTTAGTTAACAGGGTTTCAGCAAATTTTCTTTCATTGTTGTAACCATTGTTCCTATTCTTAAATGCTTAACACTATATATTTATATTCGCCAACGTCAAATTCTCGCCAAGCTTGACGGCAATTGACGAAATATCGCCAAATTTGGCGACAAAAATAGGTTGCCACACATGAAGCCAACTTGGCTATTGAAGACTAATTTGGCGATATTCTCATTCAAATTCAATGTTGACGAGAACTGGGAATGAATCTTCTTTAATTGGGTTTCACGCATTTCAGCTTCGCGTTTTCCAGTAAAATTAGCTAAAATCGTAAAACCAAGGAATAAGGAGGCTATGTGTTTCGGTCGGTACAGGCCAAAAGAACTTTTCGTAGTTTAGTATACATCAGTTGATTGCATCCCGGTAACCCGATGATTCGCAAGCAGCTGACGTACAACAGAATGACAAAAATATTGATTTTATTGGCGATGTGAGGACGAAATTAGAAGTATTAACATGATTGAGATAGAAGAAAGTTTTGCGATTGGCACATCCGACTAGTTTTAATTAAATCAAACCTACAAGGAATAAGTCTTTATGTATCTAAGATGCCTTAGATTGCAAACTTTCTAAATAAGATAATTGTAAAACAAATGGTTGTTATTTTTGTATTGTTATTTACTTCCATTTTTTTCTTTTCTTTTTTGAACAATTTATTTATTTATTTTGTAGCTTCGGGATAATAAGTCTCTTCAGGGATCGTGTTTTAGGTAGCTTTCAATACAAAAAGCTACCTATTGCAGCCGTTCGGAGGAAAGCAATTCCAAAAAATTTTGGTATATTTTCACCGAACATGACCCCCATACCCCTAAACCACCCTGCGTTCAAATGTTGATTTATATATATATATACAGGGGTCGATGCAGGGTTTTTTTTCTTGGGGAGCCCATTTTGTAAAAAATAAAGGTTATTTTTGTGAAATTTATTATATTTTTGTGAAAAATAACATTTTGTAACGAAAGTTTAAATTCAGTTAATCAAATTGGAACCAAGCATTTATATAAAAAAAAACTTTTTAAAATCCTTTTGCTGAAGTTTTCCTCTCTGGTGAACTTGCTTGTTTTCAAATTACACATTTTAAAACATCACAAAATAACAAATAAATAATAGTCAGTTTTTATGGAATAGAATTTTGTGAAGGGGGCTACTTTATCAAATTGATTTTTGTGAAGGGTCCCATTTCATCAAATTGATTTTTGTGAAGGTGCCCATTTTATCAAATTGATTTTTGTGAAGGTGCCCATTTTATCAAATAGATTTTTGTGAAGGGATCCATTTTATTAAATAGATTTTTGTGAAGGGGTCCAAAGGGGACTAAATAGGCCCCAAATTTTTCCTGGATCGACCCCTGATATATATATATATAAATGAAAACCCATGTGAAGAACCCATGTAAAGGCAGAAGATCTTTCAGAACATACTCCCAAAGTCAGCGTTTTTATCCGAAATCCGAGGCAGCAAAGCAGGAAAAGGGAAAAATCGTGTCGTCAGGTGACACGAATCGCTTATGACTCGATAAACAGTCAAAATATATTTTACGTGTATATACGCTGTTTTTGTGATGTCATTTTACAGTCATTTCTGAATACTGGGTAGAATGTATAGACCGGTATAGATGTCGATCTTAGCAGAAAACTTTGCAACTTTGCTGCCAGCTTGGTGACATTGTGTGTGAAATTTCGTGTCAAACACTTATGTGTAAAAATCCAGAAATTAAAATTTTATAAACTTTTTAAACTGAATTATGGTCTAGATTATGCGTGATGAAGTCATAAGATTTTTCACGAAAACAAAGATTTAAATAAGATTGTTCAACATTGAATGAGTGAATGAAGTGGTCAGCCATTGCTTTCGATTTTAGAGACTTAATCGACACCTTGCATTTAATTCTTTATATAAGTTTTTTCTAAGAAAATGGCTTGCTTTGTTGAAGACTAAGCTTTGTGTCTAAAATTTTTTTGCATCATGCTTATTATAATACGCATTTTTGTGAATTTTGTCATACGAGTGGTGATCTGTGTGCAATGACTGCTCAATATTATCTACAGAACGAAAGAAAAAAAAAAGATTTACATTAGATTTTATTTATAAATTTTTTGTAAGAGTAAGAAAATATAAAAATTTCGCAACAATATTTCCAGAATGTTGGAAAGTGTTTCACAATCTAAGAACGGCACGACATTAATATTTCTTGTTAAATTATTATAAGTAAAATTTCAAGCCTTGTTTTAAAACACGAAAAGATTTCATAGGTTAATGAAATATTTTAAATGACCAAATAAATTGTGTGTGTGTGTGTGTGTTTTTTTTTTTAAATAAATAGTTTTAATTTACCTATTTTATGTTCGTTTATATTAATAAAGCATTCAAGTATTAAAAAAAGATTTTAGACAAGTTTAAAAAAGATACAGAGAATTATTTTAGAGAAATAATTTAATAAATAATAAATAAATTTAATTAAAAAAAGCCATATCATAACATAATGTAACATAAATAAAATCCATCGTGAAAATAAAAAAATTGATTAACTAAAAAAGAATATTCTGTATAAATTATTAAAATGAAAGTTCTATGTTCAAAATCAGAAAACATTTTGTCTTTTTAAAAATACAAAAAAGAAAGAAAAAAATCATATTTATTTGGGAATCACACAACAACAGGGAAGTGACTATTAACCATATTCTCAAGGCGCAACTCTATTTTCTAACACAACCACAAATACATTTTTATTCTGAAATGCACGAAAGTCAAATCCACTTATCAAAAAATGAAGAATGGTGTTCGATTCTAAATCCTTTCAATAATCATGCCTGAGAATTTAATGTTTGTATATGTAAAAACAAGTCCGTGAATCTATTATAAAGTTTCGCATAGTTGAGCGGGTAAAAATGTTTTTTTTTCTACAAACAACATTAATTGAATATTGTTTGTAAATTTTTGTACGTATATTCAAACTAATAAATTTAGGAAACATTAACTAAAATTGAAACAATTAGTATTCATGACTATATCTAGTTCATTAGTTTTCCTAATACACTTTACTCCTATACTAGCCTTCCACTGAAAAATGTTAATGCTCTTTTAACACTTTTATTAAATTTCCAATTTTTTTTTTCGTTTCACTAGAAATCATCTTTATTCTGAAAAATCCCTTCCAGATATTGCAATTCTAAGTGATACTGATTTCACCAACTTTTATCGTTTAAAACGGTGTAAAGAAAGATGTCAAAGGATATTTTCCACATTTGTTGAAAATCCCCTAAAAGCCCAGAATTATAGCAACCTTGCCACGTTAACAATGACAAAAATACATAGTTGTAAAACATAATATTTGCTTGTTTTGGGGAACCTGTCTGTCAAGCCATGAAATAGTGAAACAACCGCGCCAGATTACAGTAAATTTCATCTGTGACAGTGACAGTTGTACAAAGAAAACCATTTTCACAAGCAACAGCTAATCCATTTGAGTCAAATAGTTTACAGGATAATGTTTAAACTATTATTTTCTAAAGCCGTTAATTTGAGTCGTTGAGGAGGCGGTAAAGTGGATTTCTAGAGAGCAACAAAGCCAGAAATGTCTTACGCCGCAATCTTATTAATCTTTTGGATTGAGAAAAAAAAAAGTTTTATACAAAGGTCTTTGGGATGGGTGTCTATGATTTCGGTCTTGTCTGAAAAAAAGAAGTAAAAAAAAAAAAAGGAGATAAAGAAAGGTACGGAAATTTTAAAATTGTTTTGATGAGGGGTCGAGTCAATCATACTCGGACGGGCAAAAAAATTTCCAGATCCCCCCCCCCCCCCACAGCTACGGGCCTGTAACTTTTGCTGAAATGTTAAAAAAATGCGAGCAATTGGACTAATAAAACCATCTACAACTGCTTGCAGTCTTTAATTTAATCCCAACAATTATAATGGCAATTTTGAACATAGTGATCAACTGAATATCTCTAAAAATGAAAAATTTGTGCATCATTTTCTTACATCAAATCAATTCTTCAAGATATATTTAAGGCTCTTACAAATATTGAGGAGTATTAAAATTTAATCAATCAATTTTATTGGTGTTCAGTGAAAGTACTAATAAAGTGAAAGTACTAATTCAGTGAAAGTACTAATCATCATTTTCTTTTAGTTCTAACAGGGCGTCTTTATAAAAACTAAAGGAAAATTATGATGACACCTGTACATGCCTTTGAATTAATTGATCAAAAACTTGATTTCTTCTTCCATTACAAAAATGGTGCTATTATATTTAAAAATATCAAACCAAATGTGAATGTTAAATAATGTCTGTGAGGTAATGTCTGTGAAGTAATATTTCCGGTCTTATCGTCTACATTTAGACATCCAAATACACATTTTTTACACAAATTATTTTTCTTTCGTTTCATATTCGAATAAATAATACCTGCAATTTCTTTCTCTTTTTTAAGAGTAAAAATTGTAAATTCCTATTCTTTTTTAATCACTTATTCGTGTAATTTTACAAATCTGACAAAATGTAATAAAAATAAGATTTTTATCAGATTTATTTATATTGTACACTCTTTATATATTTATTTAATAATGCAAAATTCTGATTATTTATAAGAAATAAATTAAATTTCATTGTATAATTCTAGAAAGTTAAAAAAAATTTCCATCTACATATATAATTCTAAGAAAGTTAAACTAATATTCCATCAATATATAATAATTATTCTACTATGTACTCTGAATCAATTAACATTCTTGAGCTTGCCTATAAATGTAACTTGTCTATATTGATACTTTTTCTGGTCCCTTCAGTATTGTTATAGACAGGTTTCACTGTTTTATTTTTAAAGTTATGTTATAATTGGTACAGCAACAATAGTAAATTAGTAAATAATTTTTGAAGTGTAATATTAATTTGGTATTATTAATATTATTTGGGTATTATTATATTTGTTACTATTACAAAGCAAAAGTGCTGTAAGTAAAAAAAAGAAGAAAAGAAAAGAAAAGAAAGAAAAATCGATTTTAGTTATTTAGTAATATATTTAAACAAAATAAATTGAAATACTGTTAGAAAAATAAAAACATATGTATTCATTAAAAAAAAATTAAATAAATTTAACATGGCAAAACATTTTAAATAATAATAATTAATGTAATGGATTAGAATCGTATGGACGAGAGTTTTAAAATAAAATAATAACTAAAAAATGATATTCTATGAAGTTGCTTCCTTTCATTTTAGGATCGGTTTTGAAATACAATGTCATTCTTAGCCTGTACAGAAAACGAAATTCTCTGAGACATTTTCTAACCAAATCTGTAAGGCATTCAACTAAAATACAAATAATCTAGTTGACAAATTGTCTACCTATACATCCATTGTATATGTGGGAAGGGGGAATGTGCTGATAAACGCCTTCTTTACCGCCCGGTCTGGGGGGTGAGAAAAACGCACATAGACGGTCATGACCACTTAGAAGTAAAAAATCCTGACCGTCTATAAGCGCTCATGACCATTTAGAAGTAAAAAACTTTGACCGCGTATACACGTTCATGACCATGAAAGGGTTAAAGAATGCAAAGGTCAAAGAAATTCTTACGGTTGAACCTAAATGGCATATCAGTATGAGATCGAGTCCTACAGTTATGCTCCGGAACGTTTAAATCAGTAATTTTGATTTCAAAAGTAGTGCGTTCGTGCATGCGACGGTTATTAAGCCTATTTTGGAGATTGTTTATGCTTAGTGTTTGACGGCGTTCTTGATCCAATCTATTTTGATTTTCTCTTCTTAATTCGGCTTCTTCTTCACTTTCCAGCATTCGCCGAGATCTTTTACGGTCATTTCTAATGATATTTTGAAGCTCCATAATTGCAGCGAAAGAGCGAAATGTAAATAAACCGGATTTACCTCGGCCTAAATCCTGCCAAAGGACTTTTACACAATAACTAATAAGATGCGTTTCATTCGGGCGTTGCCATTAAACAATTAACAAATAATCGCAATTTCTGTGCCACGTAAGATAGTGTAATATATATATATAGATTCCCAAACGAATAAACACTGAAAATGTCTTTTATTAAGTATTATTGTATTCAATCGTTGAAGCACTAAAATATTGATAATCTTGAGAATAACATTTTTCAGTCGTTTGGAATTACAATGTCTGATGTTAACCCTTTATCTACCGACGTTGCTTGTAAGTGCCAGTTAATTTGCAGTTCTATACAACCCAGTCTATTCGTACAATACTGAAAAGACCTTGAAGGATCGGTGCTTTAAATTACCTTTAATAACACTAGAAAGCAACAATAGCTATAATTATGGAAATCTTTCATTTTAAATATTTATTTCAGCATGTGTTCATGCGTTTGAATCAGCCATATTGTGATCTCCAACTTGCTTGAAATTATTTCAAACTCACTCAAATATACTGAAGGTAGGTGAATAACAATTTTTCCTACATTTGTGTTATGATCTTAGAATACAATTTAGCATAGTCTATCAGTCAAATACTATTTATATTTTACTTACCAAAGAAATTTTTGGTTGGTACGTATAAGTACCATCAGTTCTGATTAGCCTGAAATGGCCCTTGTTAATTTACACATAGTATATATAGAAACACGAGAATCTATATCTATTGTAGAGTATAAAAGTTGTGTCACACAAGATTTATTCGTCAAGTCCAAGGCAGAACATAAACAAAGGGGAAGGCCAAGCTCGGTTGAAGAAGCTAAAGCCTTTCCAAGTGTAGTTCCTTCATAAAAAAGGGGACTTTTTTGTTTCCAAAGACATTCGCCTGCAAAATAGAGGATGTCATTGGCCAACATTTTTATAGAATCAAGGTCGTTGTGAACTTTGCTCGCTTAGCAACATACAATCAAAGCCTCATTAAAAATGCAGCACATGTAATGTTTTTCTGTGTGTAAACGCGATTTTTTTTAATATTATTTTTAATATCATCAAAGATAGATCTGTTAAAAATGTTCTCCTAGTTATATATAATACATCATATATGAAAACCACATATAAAAATAATTAAATAATAATTTTATAAATGCTGAAATTCATTTTCAAAGTCTGAATTTTGTAAATATTTAATACTGACGGTGCTTAAAAGTGCTATTTAATTTAATTATAAGTATTTAATGTAATTTTTGGAAAGTGGGTATATCTTTGGCATTTATCTTTTAGTTTACATTATATTAAAATGAAATAAAATTTACATACAATTCATTTTATTAATATGTAATGTGGTAGATATAGGGTTAAAAATAGATATTTATGAGGCAGGCTCTTCTCATTAAAATGATTCGCTTGCAAGAAGCGTTTTCATGGCTCTATACATTTTGTCAGTAATAAAAAAGGTTTTTAGTTTTAATTTGAGAGCTGGGTCTATGTTCGGCACCAGGTGCAAACATTTTTGAAATCCCATTATTTTTTTTTAATGTAAAGAAAACAAGAACGAAAAATCATGCGTCAAGCATAGATTATGTAACACTTTCCAACGCTTCCAAAATAATTTTACGAATCATACTCTTTAATAAGCTAAAAGATAACATCTAAGTAATCCGAATACTTTTATTCAGCCCTGTATAGGATCTATAGATTTGTATATATACTACATAGGATGCTAAATTTTAGTTCAGTTAGGAAACACGTAGGACAGTTTAAAATTCTCCGTCTGGAGTTAAATAATACGGAAATGTGTTCCCGAACTTTTGTGCTTCCCTGTATAGGATCTACAGAATTTATACACACCACGTAATATACAAAAAGCGATTTAAAATTAAAATCGCGTTCAGTAACTTAAAACGCACTTCCAGGAATTATTGTTAACATACAGTAGAGAATTCTTTTGTGTGTCCCTGTAAATGAACGATGACTGCTATACACACAATATTCTGTAGTAAGTCTCTTGTAATGAACCTTATATAAATTTCAATGCGTTTAAAATAGGGAAACATTATTTAAATAAACCGCAGACGATTTTTCTCCATAGACGTAATGTAACGGAATTCTTTTGACTGTCCCTGTAAAGTAAGTATAAGTGCTATGCACACCCTATTCCATATTAAGCTTCTTCTAATGCACCTTAGTGATATATATAAATTTCAGTGCGTTTAAAATAGTGAAACATTATTTAAATAAACCGCAAATGATTTTTCCCCATAGACCGCAATGTAACGGAATTCTTTTGAGTGTCCCTGTAAAAAAACTATAAGTGCTACACACTTCCATTGAAATAGGGAACATGCTATAGATAACGATTATAACATATAAAAATTGCAGGGCAATCCGAGCATATTTATGGGAGTTAGAGCACGGACAGACGGCAGACGGCCAGACAAACCGAAGTCATAAACACTTTTCAACTAGGTTGGAAAGTGTTAATAAAAAAAAGAAAAAAAAAAGATATTTTAATCTTATTGGTCACGTCCTAAAGTTCGGTGTCCGGGTGAAGTTCAAGAATCACTTACTACCAGTCAAGCTATGTCATACCCAACGTCTTTTGTTAAATATATTGATGTATATAAAAATAAGAATATTTTCATCAACTGATTGAGTTGAAGATTCTTAAAAATGCATTAGTCACATCACCTTAAAATTAAGAGTATAAGTAATACAATATATATATTTTTATAAAATGATTTATATTAATTTTATAATTTATTTTTATTAATTCTCCAATGCATTGTGTAGCTGATCAACTACATATTACTTTTTAGCACTTATATCAGATTGTGCTTACTTTTTCGTATCCCTATGTATGCGCTTATGTTTCACCTCCTAGTACAAAAGAATGATAAAAAATTGCCAGGATAAGATTGATAGCATAAATTATTAGAGTAGGTAATTAGAAAAATGGCAAATTGGGCACATTTTCAGAGAAAACCGAACCATAGAAAGTGTATGTTTACGGAGTTTGTTTTAGTTTTAAAATATTTTTAAGACAGCATATTCTGAAAGAAATGTGGTTAGAAATTATTAAAATCATCAAATTTTTATATACTTTTGCATGAATGAAGAAAATATCGAAAACATGTTTCTATCTACAATCCAATATTAATTACTTTTTAGCCTTAATTTTAAAACATTTTTCTGGCATTTCAGGCACTAAACTGTATCCATGATGTCTCTTTTATTTAAAAAATAAGAATAAGAAACTTTTACTTGAAAGAACAAATATAATATTTTGAATATAAATTGTAATTCAAGACTTCGAGTGCACGTAATTACTTAGTTCATAAATCGCACGTTTTAAAACCAGAAATAAAAATTGTATTAATTTTTTTTTATTGTAGTAAATGTGATTAATTTATTGAAATCTTTAGGAAAGAGCCTTACAATAATTATCTTTCAAAATAGTGAAATTGTATAAAGCTGATTGTCTTCGTAAAAGAAAATTTAAGTATTGTTAAAACTATTTGTTAATAGAAATTAGAGAAAAACCTTACAATTATTATACTTCAAAATAGTGAAATTGTATAAAGCTGATTGTTTTCGTAAAAGAAAATTTATGTATTGTAAAACTATTTGTTAATAGAAATTAGAGAAAAATCTTACAAAAGTATTTTGTAAGGTTAAACAAAAGTACATTGAAATTATATTTCAATGTAGTGAAATTGTATAAAGCTGATTGTCTTCGTAAAAGAAAATTTATGTATTGTTAAGACTATTTGTTAATATAAATTAATAGTTCGTTAATACAGAAATGCAGTACTAGGTTATAAAGTGATTTTCAAGTTTTTAAAAATATTATTCTTGTGCCATCATATTCAAATACTGTTAAAAGTGTTTGTCATCGTAGAGTGTTAAAAATATTCGCTGAAGAGGACAATCAGTATTATAAATCATATTTTTTTTACCTTTTTTGTATCTCACGGCACCCTTGAACGTATATTTATACTTTAGCGAGACACTTGGATAAATAATTATACATGAAAAATGCACCCCCACAGTCAAAAAACAGATTTTATTATAAATTATACATAAATTTAACAATTAAATTATTAAAAACTTATTTATGCTTCTCTTTATTATGTATTATATTTAACGAGGTATATGATCTTACCATTTTTAGAATATTCGACACTTAACAGCCCAGATGTGCTAGTCTAACTTTGCTAGTTCGTAGAAAAAAAAGTGTGATTTCTAGTATAACTCAAAAACTAAAAGCAATATTCCTTTTTCAGACAATTCCGTAGGTGTTTTCAAAACCAGAACCAAGCATTTAGAGTAATTTATATTTACAAAATCACTTACCGAAAGGATCAGGGTTCATAAGCCGTGTTTTTGGCCAATGAAATAAGACTAAAACTCGATTTTGTTATACTGACTTAATTATTTCACTTTTTAATACTAAAAAGTTTATCCTGACCGATTTCAACATTAGTTTTTGCATTTTGTTCGGATTTATATGACTTACACAAGCTCAAAGTTCGTATTATTCGTAGTTTTGGATGAAAAAATACGCAATTTTTCATTCGCAATTTCATACGCAATTTTTCTATGCAATAAGCAAATTTCATACGCAATTTTTTTTCTTACGCAATTTTTCTATGAGCTGTGCTCATAGAAAAATATTAAAAAATATATTAAAAACTGTGTTAAAATTAGGTGAAATTGAGTATTTTGCATCAAAAACTACGAATAATACGAACTTTGAGCTTGTGTAAGTTATATAAATCCAAACAAAATGCAAAAAACATTGTTGAAATCGTACAGAATAAACCTAATATTAAAAAGTGAAATAATTAAGTCAGTATAACGAAATCGAATTTTAGTCTTATTTCATGAGGCAAAAACACGACTTATGGACCCTGATCGTTTTCCGGGAATATTTTACGGATAAAAAAATTTATTCGAACCAGAGTTTTACTTTGTATATGAAGTGAAATAAATGCCACCGAAGACTTTCTTACATTTTATTAAGTAAAATTTCTGGTTCGAAGATGTTTCATTAACGTGTACATTATAAAAAAAAAATATGATATTTAAAAAAAATTGGACATAAGGCATCAATGCAGGAGGAATATTAAGTGTAAATTGTACATAGCCCTGCAATTTCATAATGAATTACAAGTATTTTCTTTTTTGTCTCACTCAACGTTGTATTTTTCGTCCTTATTCTCGTTTTCCGTGTCTTGTTTAAAAATACTCTAAATTTCTAAATTGCCTGTGTTAATCTCTACTTGCCTAATTTCTCTAATAAATGTTATTTTTTAGGAAATTTAGGGAACTACATATTCTTAAATATCCTAGTTCCTTCAATTTTATGCTATCTGTTTCCAGGTATAGCTATGGTCAATTTCCATGAAATTCAAGTCAATGATACCCAACTTACCGATTTTATTTAAACTACATAAAGTAAATCGGAAAATTTCTTTTGGTTGTGATTTTCCCCATCGCATGTATCCGCTTAAAGCACAACATGCTCAATTTCTCATGAACATATTGGCACATTTTAAAACTTTCTCTACCAACATTTTCAAACTATAATCTTCCTGTTAGGTTTTTAGTAAAAATCTGTGCGTTTTTGGATATCGTACAAGTGTGTACTAACAGAAAGGAGTTTGCTGGGACAAGTATTTTTTGTTTTTGCTTTCTTCTTTCTTTACAAGAAGAAAGTATTGGATTCTTAAAAATTTTCAACTTCCGGTATTTGACAGATTTATACGTTTTAGAAGGTCTTGAACACGATATGACTCTTTTTAGAAAATGTCTCTTTGTCTGTCGGAGTGTGTGCCTGTATGTGACAAACATATTGTGGACGCTCAATCTCAAGAACTAATGCACTCAATTTAATAAAACTTTAGATTCAGTTATGTCTTGATGTAAGTTGGTGCGGATTAGGTTTTGGTGTAAATCGCTCAAGAGGTGGCGCTGTAATGTTGCATTATTCACGATTTCATCAATAGCTCTATATCAAGAACTAATGCACGGAATTTCATAAAACTTCAGATTCTTTTAGACGTTGACATAAATAGACACTTTTTGGGTGTTCGTGTAAATCTCCCAGCAGGTGGCGCTGCTGTGCCGCATCTTTCGGGATTTGTACGATTTTAGTGATAGTCATATTGCAAGAACTAATGCAAGGAATTTCATCAAACTTCATATACTGTTAGATCTTGACATAAGTTGGTGATGATTAGGTTTTGTGTAAATCATATAACAAGTGGCACGACTATGCGGCATTTCTTTATTCTAAAATGAAGAATTAAAAAAATTACGCTTTTTGAAGTATTAACATGTATGAGAAAGTTTTGGGATTAGCACATTCGACTAGCTATATTTTATTATTACAAACTGGACTTGAAACGCTTGCAGTCACATTTGATAATTATTCCAGTTTTTCTGAAATCTCAGATTTGCAAAAAATGGACATATCCCACCTGTGCTTTTAGGTGTTCATATGCTTTGCAAGATCAGATGTTGATAAAGGCGCATTCGTAAATTTTACACGAAGAAGTGTAGGTGGGGTGTAATAAATATAAAATTCATAAACTTTGTTGAAAAAAGTTTTATACAATTAATACTGGATAAAAAAAAAAATAGTTCAAATATTTCAACTTATTACTGACTATCTTATCCAAGGTAATAATTTTAATTATAAAGCATTAACTTCGTATGAAGGTTATTTTCTTGGATACTTTTATAAAAAAAAAATCGCAATGAAATTGGAATAAAGAAATATATATATATTTTACATAGTTGGAAAATAAATCAACAACTTTCATCTCTGTATAACTGTTTTTAAAATTCTGAAACTACGGGCTTGCCACCGAGATAGTTAAATGAAATATATACGTATAAAAAAATCTGCAATGTAAATTTTCTCCTTGAAAAATAAAATAATATAAATACTTAAAAATACATTTCTAATGAAAATTTCTTGTTGTTGTATGTATCTAATTAATTTTTCTTATTATTTGCAGGTGAGTGTTTACCAGTTGTATGGATATTTTTTTCTTTGGATACTGCGACCACTTGACTATTAAGTATTTATTTTTCATTTATTATATCGTTTAAGATTTTCTATTTTTTTTACCGTTAAAAAACATTGAAAAAATTAATGCATCCAAAAGAAATTTACCATTAATTGCCGTTATGTTTTCGTTCTTGTGAGTATGAATTTGACAGCCAAAATATTACTTATCAAGTACTGTTTAACAGTCATTAAATTTCTATCACATACATGTTTTTGTTTTAAAAAACTCTACAAACAATAAATAAATTAATGGTTTAAAACAAAAGCACAGAAGAACAGAATATATGTATGCAGTTACATGTATGTATGCTTATGTATGCAGTTTCAATTTTAATGAACAAAACTTATTTTCTTTGCATACTTTTTAAAATTTAAAAAGTAATGTATTAGAAATGCAGCATAATTATTCGATATTTTTAAAAATATTTTCATGATAAATTTAATGAGATAGAAACTAATAATGCACCCGTTTTAATTTATTTTAAAAATAAATAAATAATTGAACAAAACTCATTAGAAAAAAGCTTATTTAATAGTTTACATTACATGAACTATTGTTAAAAAATATTTTGTCTATAAAATCTAGTCGTGAATTTTGAATCCAATTGATTATTAACTTGTAAATCATATGTTTTGTTTTAAAAATGCTTATTATAATAAATTATTTTGCTGTAGTAAAAAAATGATTAAGTTTATTGAAACCCCAGTTGAAAAATTACCCAATCATTGTATGTTTTAGAAGATAGTGTTTTTGTGTAATAAAATTTGTATATTGTAAAAATATTGTCTTGACAGAAAATATTGACGCCATCCTCTCCAGACGCCTTTTTCTCTAGTTTAAATAGTATGCTTTCCACACCCAGAGAAAAGTTTTGTTGAATCAACAAAAATTTGGTTGTCCAACAAAACTTTCCGTTTAAATATGAGTCAATGGAAATTTTGTTTGAATCAACAAGAAAAATATTGTTGATTTTTTTTTTGCAGTTAAAACAAAAAATTTTGTATCATCAATAAAAAAATGTTTTGTTAATTCAAGTAAAAATGGTTCAATTTTATTTGAATTAACAAAATTCTTTTGTTGAAAGTTTTCTCAAAATAAATATAATTATCTGTTACTTTAAGAGTTCTTTTCAGTTTCAGCAACAAATACTTTTGTTTAAAGAACAATTGTTTTGTGTAATTTTAAGAATTTTTTTTGTTTTAACAACAAAGCGTTTTTTTTTACAGAAACAATTATAATATTTACTTTAAAATTATTTTTTGTATTATAACCAATCTAAACTTAACAATTTTTTTAATTCATTTTCAGTAGTGAATTACGCCTGTAATCCTTGAATAATAATAAATGAATTTTTATCCTGCTTTTTTTCAAGCGAAAACCGACAGATTGAACAATGTCCCTAGCCGGGCTCGATCTCGGGTCCTCAGAGGAGCGCGCTGAGGATCTACCACTGAGCTACAAGGAACGATATCCAAACCCGAAATTTCTCACTCTTATATATGTTGGACAGGTTGCAACCGCAGCACAATATGGAAATGTCGTCATGAGCACATGATCCTCTTAAGGCATAAAAGTAGAGGAAGCCCGACGTTACTCTGGGGTCCCCCTCTATCAATTGCTTTGTTATTTACTAAATACATTTTTGGTATGCTGCAACAATTTGAAATTTTACCATCAAAATTTCGAGTAAACAACAATTTAGATAGAGCGAGTTTCTTAGATAAAACTTTCGTAAGGAAAAAGTGCATTTTTTACCTTGATTGATTTTATTATTATTATTATTATTATTATTATTATTATTATTATTGTTGTTGTTGTTGTTGTTGTAAAAAGTTATTCTGAAAAATAAATTTGGGTGTACCTTTGTATTTCTTTGGGTAAGCACGGGCTTCCTGGGCCTATTCGGTAAACAGGCCCTGCATGAGCATGCAAATTTCTGCGGCAAACATGAGACGAAAATATTTACAAAGACCAGCATATGGCAACATATAGTTAATTTTTAATTCATTTTCAGCAGTGAATTACGCCTGTAAAAAGCAGGATAAAAATTCAATGGTTATTATTCAAGGATTACAGGCGTAATTCGCTGCAGAAAATTAATTAAAAATTAACTGTGTTGCCGTATGCTGGGGCCTCAGAGCGCTATTCTAAGGAGCCGGGTACGATTCCCGGCTTGGGACATTTTTCACTCTGTCGGTTTACGCTTGAAAAAGAAGCAGGATAAAAATTCACTGGTTATTATTTAAGAATTACAGGCGTAAATCACTGCTGAAAATGTATTAAAAATTAAACCGTGCATTAGTTCTTGAAATTTATTTATAGTGAAAATCATGAAAAAGTAGCATAGCAGCGCCACCTGTTGGGCTATTTCCACAAAAAGGTAATCAGCTTCTATTTATGTCAAGGTCTAACTAAATTTGTAGTTTGATGTAAATCAGTGCATTAGTTTTTTAAAAATCGCGAATCTATTGCAGAAATCGCGAAAATTGCAACACAGCAGTGCCACCTGCTGCGCTATTTACGCCAAATACTAATCAGCACCAATTTATATCATGAAATAACTGAATATAAAGTCATTAAATTCCGTGCATTAGTTCTTGAAATAGAGCGCCCACAAAATTTTTGTCACATACAGGCAGACAGAGTCATAGACAGTCATTTTCTAAAAACAGTCAAATTGTGTTCAGGACCATCTAAAATCCGTCGAAAACCAGAAATTGAAAAATTTCATGACTCCAATACTTTCTTCTTGTACAGATAGTAGAAAGTAATAAATGGGATAAGGGGATTTTTAAAACTACCTTGGTCCGTGCCAATTAAAAAAGTTTTAATTATCCAAAAATTATGTTAATCCTTTAATTATATAGCTATATAAGTCAAATAAATCAAGTTACGTGAGAGAGTTATGGCTACTACACAACAATTTAAATTTCGTATAAATTATAAAATTATGGTAAAATTAAAAAAAAAAAAACAGATTTTTTTAACTCAAGTAAAATTGATGAAATTTTGTTAAAATTTTGTAAGAGTGTTAACAATATTTTTTTGTCAATGCAACAAAACCAACTTTTTACTTCAACTAAAAATTTTGCTTGAAACAACAATTGTACTCAACAAAACATATTTTGTTGTTTTAGTCAATTTCTTTTTCTGGGTGCAGATGTGAAAAATTTTATTCACAACTAATTTAAATATATCACCTAAAAATAATCTTGCATTTATTAAAAAATGAATAGTTAAATATTGATTTGAAAATAACTTACTGAATGAATAAAAATATACTGATGTTCGAAATTTACGATATAGGATCCCCATGTTTTGCTACTGGGCAATACTGACACCACGCGAGCTATTATTTATAATTTTGAGAAACTTCAGAACATAATCTATCGTACGCTTTTGTAACTTTAACCCTCTCACTGATATGACCGTGTTAATACGTTCACAAAGCTCCAGATTTTAATGCAATAAAAGCATTATTTAAATTAATGTAGTCTACGGATATAATGATATTTTAATACATTGGGTAATTATTAATACTCTTAAGGATTACATTCATATATATATTTAAGTTTTATATATAATGTTGGAATAATCATCTTTTTTATTTAGCATTTAAAAAAAAAACCCAGTGAAAACAATATTACAATTTTACCTTTTTTGCTGGAATGTCAGAGGGTAGCAAAACTGAAAAGTTTTGTTACTGTTTGGTGTCATTTATTTAATTTATTGTAAGATTAGTGCGCATTTAAATAAATATATTTGAAATATCTTAAAGCCGATTGAAATTAACAGGGTGGAAAGCTCCACTCAACAGTTATGTTTATTTTAATGTCATGGTTGAAAAACAATAAGCTAATTTTTCATATTTTAAATGAAATCAAAGACTGTTAACGTGTAGTTTTTAATCAAACGCATTGCACGTAATCGATGTTCTTAATTTTGATGAAAAGCTTTTACAATCACTGTATTTAAATTAATTAATCATATCCATATTCTTAGCTGTTGTGTAAAAGGCGATCGACCATTTTGGTTATGTCTAGATGCATTTCTATGTTCTTCTATGTTCTATGTTATAATATCGCAAATTCAAAATTAAAAATATTTAAAAAAAAAAGTAGAACTAACTTTAAGGATTTAAACTCAATATCCCTAGTGTCTTTGCCCCTTATCTTTATCATATAAGGATCAAATAAACATTATTCTCTGTTACCGTGTTTGATAGTCAACGTATCAAATAGTATTATAATTATTAGTCACATTGAGTGAATTGCTAAACTTAACGACTCAAACTACCAAATCAGATTACAATTTGATGTAGCCCAAAGCGAACACCATGAAAGTCAATTTCCAAATTTAAGAAAGTTAAAAAGTTTACCACTATTCTATATAAACAAATGTAGAATTTCATTATTTTTCAACTTTAAAATATATCTGAGAAGTTTTATATAATTAGTTAACTCAAATTTAGTTATGTACTTTAAAACTGAACTGCCAAAATTAAGTAGGTTAAGCATATTTCAACCATTCTATACCAAAACAGTAGAATATCATTACTCAACATCTTGAAAATATCTAAAGGAATTCCATATTATGTAACATTTTTACTTTCCTACAGTGTTTGGACAGTATTGCAATCATGTTACGAATTTCGGAAATATTCGTATATTTTTACTAGTTGAAGTTCCCTAAATCTCTATTCGCTATTTTTATAATGATTCTATACGTATGTGTTATGCGTATGTACTGTATATGTATATACAGAGATATTTTCAAGTTATAACGTACGTGTGTCCTTTCTCTAACGGATGCGCATTAGAATTTCCTCACGTTTTCATGTTCCCAGAGATCGTTTTTGTTGGTTTTTCGATGACGGTATGTGTGTGTGCGAAGATGATAGTGCACAAAGTACCAGTCATTTAAATTGAATTCCTATTCGATGAATATGTTACAGGTGAATTTCGCACGAAATTTCACAAGAACTGTATTTATTTTCGTAGAAATCGGACGGCGGATTTGGTATTTAAACATTTTTCAACCATTTTTCACCCATTCTGTGACGATAACAAGTAAACTTTTTCTCTTAGTTAAATTATTTTTATTGCTCACGTTCTATCTTATATTAATACAACAACTAGTTTCACTGAAACGTGACTTCACCCTCTAAGCCAGCCATACTCAACCTGCGGCCCGATGATCTTTTATGTGCGGCCCGAGATACATGAGCATTAATCTATATTTAGAATATCTATTGAGATATGCATTAAAAGTATTCACTGATGTTTTATATTTTCTCATGAGAGATAAAATCTGTCCTGTTATTTATGATTAATTTAAAATTATGTTAAAATATCTTAAATGCCATTTTCTAAATTCTTTTAATTTAGTGCTATTTATGCTACAGTGTTGTATACATTTTTTAATCTTCAACACTAATAAAACATTATTCCAAATTAATTAAAGTTTTTGCATTGGTAAAAAGACTGATTTATTAGAGAAAATTCCTTACTTTTTTTCTTTAGAACTTGGAAATGCAGCATTCTTATATTATAATGTCTTAAACTTATTATATAGCTAATACTGCAAAATAAGAAACTTCGCGAAATATTTCTACAAGATTTGCAATAACGAAGTTTATTGTTTGGAAATAGTGGTATGAAATTTTTTTGGTAACATTTCTACCGCGACAAACGTTCAACCCTACTGGTAATATTAACTTTGTTATATTGCTTTGTTTTACTGCTTTTGTTGTTTTGTTACTTGAATTACCCTTTTTTAAGTGTGTTGCGGCCCGCCTAAATTCGAAAACATATGTTTGCGGCCCGCGAGGAAAACAGGTTGAGTATAGCTGCTCTAATCGGTTTGCTTATATTTTTCCGTTTCCCCAAAATAACTTAAATTGGTTATAGACAAAAGTATTTAAAAATAATTGTATCATACATGTAAAATAAAGATATATGTAAGATATATGTAAAATAAAGTGATGTGAAGTGTATTTTAGAAATAAACCGTGAAAAAAATTTAACATTAGTTTTACGAGCATTTTTATGAAAATGCAATAAAGCCCTCAGACGCTCAGAGGGTTAAATTAGTAAAAAAAAAAAATTCTTTTTAATTTATAGATCTTAATTTCAGCATGAACGGAATGAAAATTTATTGAAAATTACGTCATTAGAAAAATGTTTAAGCTTTATGAATGAAAGCGCACTTTTTTTTAAAAAAACATGAGACTATTTTCACCAGTGGAAATATTTCACCTTTTGTAAAATTAGGATCTATGTTTTTATTTATCATTATATTACTATTTATTTGAACGCACATTATTCTGCAATGTGTTTGGAAACACTCCCGATGTTTATATTGCTTTATTAAAACTTGCCAGTGTTGACATAAAATGCCACAAAACTGATTGTGCGTAAGCTGCCATGATAAGGATCGAAAGTCCAATTGTACGCATTAGTAAATGTACTAGAGGCGAAATTTAATCCGTAACCAGCGATGATCATTTTATTGTGATTGAATACATCTATGCTGGTATGTGTTTACTTTTTTGTTTTTAGCTTATTTTTAAATAAAACAATCAAAAGGGATATAAAGTACAAGGTTAAAATCTAATAAACATTGAAAATATTCAAATACACAGGGTATGTCAATATTTGTTTACCGATTTTATTTAATTAACTTTTGTTTATTATTTTAACAGTAATATATTATTGATATGTTTTCATGAGTATTTCAATAACTGTAGCTTTGTAGATCTATGATTTTTTATAACTAATGTGCTGTATGTAAAAGAAACAAACTTAATATAACACAATAAATGTGTTTACAAACTCTTTTCTATTTCAATCTTTATCAAGAGAAGATTTAATTTCAGATTTCTGTAACTGTTTTCAGAAGAAAGGATGAAGCATATTGTTTCGCTATCACTCGTAGAACATTAAGATTTTAGCGAGGAATATCTGAAAAGGATTCTTAACTTATTAACTCTCTCTTTTATTTCAATAACTAAGAGCATACGCCTAATTTATGCAGTATTTTGTTAATTAAATTTGATTTCGTATAAATATTTTGAGGTGCAAAGTTACGCTGAAAGAAAGAGGTTTACATTTTATTCATTTTATGTCAGTTGTTCTTAATTTACTTAAATGGATGGAAACAAGTGCAACATGCAATTTTTTAATAATAATAATAATAATAATAATAACAAGAACAATAACAATACATATCAATAATAATAATAATAATAATAATAATAATAATAATAATACATTGGATTATATAAACAGGGTGCGTCATAAATTCGTGCAAACATACCCTCTAAGCGTTTTGCCCGTATTTTTCCGTTTCTCAAAAACTACTTAAATCGGCTGTAGATAAAAATATATAATCATAATAATATATAATATATTATATATATTATATTATTTAATATATTATATATATATATTATATTATATAATATATTATAATATACATAATATATTATATATAAAATATATAATAATGTATAATAGTATATAATAATATACAATAATAATAATAATAATTATTATTATTATTATTATAATAACAATAACTATAACAATAACAATAACACATCATCATCAACAACAACAACAACAATAACAATAATAACAGTAATAATAATACATTGGATTATATATACAGGGTGCGTCATAAATTCGTGCAAACATACCCTCTAAGCGTTTTGCCTGTATTTTTCCGTTTTTCAAAAACTATTTAAATCGGCTCTAGACAAAAATATTTTTAACAAAATTGTATTTTAAGATATATGTAAAATGAAGAGATATGAAGTATATTTTAGAAACAAATGGTGGAATAAATTTAAATTCTTTTAAGTTTTGCAGATATTTTTATGAAAATGTAGGAAAGCCCTCAGACGCTCAGAGGGTTAAAAAATTAATAATAAAAGAAGTAATGCCCGGTATAAAAAATGATTCAAAAAGTAACCGAAAGAGGGCGCTCACACATCATACTGAGACGTTTTGTGCAAATCAGGCTAACAATAAAACACCTGGCTGGAAATGTTTTCGTCACTTGATTTCGGCAGTATGCTACCCTTACCAGATCGAGCGTTGGAGGTTAAACTTTTCTACAAGAAAGGTGAATCTACATCTAGTGCATTACGAAAGTTTAGCACGAAGAAAGGACTGAAAGCGCAAAAAAGCCTTATTTCATTGAATGGGATACAGACTTTAGTACGACGTTTCGAGGAAACGAAGAATTTGGAGGATCATCCTAATTTGCATTAAACGTCTCAGTATGACGTGTATGACGTCTCAGTATGACGTCTCAGTATGACGCCCTCTTTCGGTTACTTTTGGAATAATATTTTTATACATAGTAAAAAAATCCAATGTCCCTCTGATCCTATTTGCGCAAACCGAAATTTTTTCCGAGCATTACTTCTTTTATTATGATTTTTTAAAGTTTGCACGGATTTATGACTTATCCTGTATATATTTATACATACTTAAGTAATATATTTAAAGACTTTTACAAAAGTTTTTTACTGTTATGATACAGGCACACCCATAGAGCCAAAGTTCTTACATGGCATGTTTGGTTATTTTTCAAATTATACAATTTTTTTCTCACAGTTGAAATTATTACAAGTTTAATTTTTAAACAACTTACATGAAATTGGGCCAAACAGTTATACCACATTTTTGTAGACTCCTGGAAGAAATGTTATTCACCTCGTACTAACTCTGCTACAAATCATCCTATGAAAATGTATCTGGAACAACCCATTAACAATATTATTTAGTAATTAATTTTACTTAATTTATGCTTTGTGGGTTGTCTACATAAAGAAATTGTAACAGACTTTAAAACTTTCAATACTAACTACATATATTTCAGCAGCGCCATCTGTTGGTGATATTTGTAAAATGAAATGTGAAAGCATATTCAGCACTGCCACTGGCTAATATTTTTTTAAAATTCTATTCACAACGCTATTTTTATTTATTTATTTATTTTTTAAATTTCCTAGCATATTTCTCTTTACATTTTCTCAAACGGCATGTGAAAGCTTTTTCGTTTTATTCTTTTGCGACTATTTTTTCTTCTATCTCGCAAAATGAACACCATCTTTCAATTACAGTTTTAATGTAAAATTTGACTTAAATTTGGCGCAGCATTTAAAAAATGTTAGTCCAAATAATTTTTAGTATTATTATTTGACGTACATAAATCGAGTATATTTTTTTTTTTACTCCCATTCTCAAATATTTCTCAAAAAATATAATTCAATTTCTTTTATGATTCAGTTTTCAGTTTAGAATATTCCAGAATGTATTTCTGGGTTATTTCATGCAAGTCATAATATTGCATTTGATTTTCTGAGATAGAATATGCACATTTCCTTGTTTTGGTAACTACATATACTCTAAACAATAACGTTTATCAGACGACAAAATAAGATTTGTCTTGGATTTTACTGTATTTCATTTTAGTGGATATTAGGGTGTTGTTCATCGCATAGAAACGGGAGCGACTATTTTTTCTTTTTTTCAAACTCAGATTCTCAAATCTTTCTTCAACAAATATAACTGAATAGCAAAATATATTTCTGAGTTATTTCATGTAAGTCATAATACTGCATTTGCTTTTCTGAGATAGAATACGTACATTTCCTTATTTTGGTAATTACGTATATTCTAAACAATAACAAGACAGCAAAATAAGGTTGGTTTTTGAATTTACTCTATTTCATTTTAGCGTATATTGGGGGTAATTTTGTTTATCGCACAGAAATGGGAGACACTTTTTCTTGTACGCATATTTACAATTCTTTCTTCAACAAATATAATTGAATTTCTTTCATGATTGAGTTTTGAGTTTGAAATATTACAAAATGCATTTCTGCGTTATTTCATACGGGCTATAATATTGTATTTGCTTTACTAAAAATAAATGTATGTATATGTTTATTTGCTTTGACGACTATGTGTATTCCATGTAAACAGTAATGAATGCGAGACGGCAAAATAAGTTTTGTTTTCAATATTAATCTATTCCGTTTTAGAATATATTGAAATATTTGTGTTCATCGCTCAGATATGCAAGGGGTATTTTTTCTCATATACTCAAATCTTTCGTCAACAAATATAATCGAATTTATTTCATGATTCAATTGAGGGGGTCGGAGCAAGAGAGTGCCAAGCAACATTTTTGAACTTCTGAGATATTTCAATTTGAAAATTTGATCCAATATTCAAATCAAGATATATAACCTAAATTTTTTTCGCCAATGTCGTAGTAACATTTGAGATATTCTGAGTCACAATATTACTATTACGTTTCTTGTAAATTAGCTATCTCCATTGGGAGCATAAACATCTGGTGCAAAAGCGAAACCTGTCACATAGGTTGCCACCAAGTGACATTAGAAAAAAAATTATATGTTGGATATTATAAATTACAATATTAAGCAACAGATTACAGTGTTAGATTTATTTCACCAAAAATGGGGCTTCGCCCTTTCTTGCCCCGACGCCCTCAATTTTCAATTTCGAATATTACAACATACATTTCTTAGCTATGTCGTGTTAGGCGAAATATTGCTTTTGTTTTTCTTAGAAGAGAATACGTATAATGTCTGTTCTTATCGTTGACAAATATCTAATTCTTAAACCATTAGTTTTAGAGGTATAGTTTCAATTGCAAAAATAATTCAAATGTTGTTCTTTATCATATGAAAATCTATTTATGTTAAAAAAGTTCTTCTTAAAAAGAGTTACGAAATTTAAATTTTCATACGATAATTGATTATAAATTATATGTAGAAAAACTACTTCCATTCTCTAACAAGTAAAACAGTAAAAATTGCACTCTCATGCGACAAAGACCTACCGAGTTATAATGGAGAAAACGCGTTTTTCCAATTGTAGTGTCAAATCACCAAAAATTTATGGAATTCAAAATATCATAACTTGATAAATTTTGGTCGTAGAGAAATGGGAAATTTAGTGTTTTACTTGTTAGAGTGTGGATAAAGTTTTTCTAAATATAATCCAGGGAACGTATAAAAAGTTAAATTTCGCAACTTATTAAAAAATCTATTTTGATTTAATTGGCATTTCATGCACTTAAAAAAAATGTTTCGTAATCTAGGAACATATAATATAATCACAAGCAAAAGTATACAATAACCTCTTTTAAGTTATCCACAATTTTGAACAGCATTCTTTATCTTTCGAAAGCTCAGAAACCAATATATGTTCAAGATTTAAATAAACATTTATAGAAATAAAATTATTTTGCTGCCACCGATTTTCAGTAACGTTTCTGAGTAGTTTTTATAGTGTATTAATCAGTTTTCTGAACTCGGAAAATAGTTTTTTTGGATGCTATATATTCTCAAGTAAATATTTTCATGTTTAGAAAGCATGTTTTGTAGACAAACGTGATAAATTAGCAGTATGAACATTAACATTAACAGTAAATTAATATTATTTTGCTACTCTTGCATGTATAAATTAAGTTATGCAGCTGAAAATGTTTAATTGGCAATTGGTAGCATCCTTAAAACCTGTGTTTTGAGTTGAGAAAACCTATTAATACCAATTTGTGTATCAAGCATGTGTATATTCCAATATTGAATTATGTGCCAACCACGTTCGCTAAAATAGGCCAGCTGAGTGAAAATGCAACTATGAAATATTTTAAACACAAAAGAATAATAATAAAAAAGGTTGCGCTACATATATTTTTAAAAATATGCTTTTATTTTCTACAACCTGTGGTGTGTGTACGTTCATATTTGTGAAGTGTAAAAATCATCAAATAAAATTATCTGAAACCTTAAACAATATATTTACTAATTAGAATAATTGAGTTTACAGCAATAAAAACGGCTTTGTTATAATGTTATACATAATTAAATCAGCTCCAGAATTACCACAATGCACAAATAAATTATTACTTCAAGCATAATTAAAACAGATGGAAAAGTAAAATTGCTGACAAGTTTTCATCATTACACAAGATAATGATGCATTATATTTTCTCGCTATATTTCTCTGGCATTTGTTTAAAATAAATCTTGAATAGATGATTACTTAATGCGTAGAATTTGTTAAACTACGCAGTTTTTGTCATTAACAGTACATTAAAATAATCGTTAACATATTAAGATATTTTATCATTTACAATAAGATTTATTATACAGGGTGATTATAAAAAAACTATCCCGATATATGAGCCCATAACTGTCATACCGTTCACAGAAACTGAATGAAATTCTGGCCTAAAGTATTTTGAAGTATGCGCTCAAGAATCACGCGAAAAACAACAGTTAAATTCTAACAGTTACGGTTACAGTGACAAAATTTCGAAAATTTCCAATGGCAACACCTACTTTTTTTTATTGGAATGTGATCTTCGTAGTGAAAAACCATAAAAAGCGTTGGAACGGTACCTGTAGCACGAAAATAGCCGGCGCTAGACAGACTAAGAAGAAAAGTGAAAACAACCAATAAAGGACAGAGAAGCAACAGAAAGTAAAACATTTTATTGTTCAGTGCTATCCACCATCTGCCGCATGTAAAGTGTCGTCGTGTGTAAAATGGAAAATGTATGAAACACAATAAAATGTTTTGTTTTCCGTTGCTTCTCTGTCCTTATTGGTTGTTTTCACTATTCTTCTTAGTCTGTCTAGCGCCGGCGATTTTCGTGCTACAGGTACCATTCCAACGCTTTTTATGGTTTTTCACTATGAAGATCACATTCCAATAAAAAAAGTAGGTGTTGCCATTTGAAATTTTCGAAATTTTGTCATTGTAACCGTAACTGTTAGAATTTAACTGGTGTCTTTCATATGATTCTTGAGCGCATACCTCAAAATACTTTAAACCAAAGTTTCATCCAGTTTCTGTGAACGGTATGATAGTTAGGGGCTCATATATCGGGATAGTTTTTTATAAACACCCTGTATATAAAATGAACTGTAGAGTTAGGTAAAACTAATTTTACAATAGAAAAATTAAGTTCTTAAAAATCATTTGTTTAATGATTTGTAAAATGTAATATAATTATGTATTTACGAATCTTATTTATATTTACAAATATAACTAAATTATTTTAGAAATTATGTGCTAAAGACTGCGTTTTATATTTGTTGGCCACTCTCTTTTTTTACTAAAACCTTGCTGGGTTGTACAAATTTGGGTAGGAAAAAACGAAAATAAAATTATCTGAATTTTTAAACAGAATCTTTTTATATTTTTTTATAATTAAAATTCCACACAAAAAAACTGTACTGTTATAATATTATACATTATTTAATGCATAATTTAATCAACACTAGAGTTTTCGCGATGCACAAATGAATTAAAGCTGAAAGCTTAATTAAGACAGACTCAAAAGTAACATTTCTGGCAAGTTTTCATCATTACGCAAGATGAGAAGCCATTAAATTTCCTCGCTATATTCCCCTGGCATTTGCTTAAAATATATCTTGAATAGATAATTATTTACTGCGTAAAATTTCTGCAACTATGCGGTTTTGTGATTAATACTTCATAACAAAAAAGAAAAAAAAACCATGATGCATAATGCGAAACAACTGGTGATAAGTTGAAAACCACCAATGTGAAAAGATTTAATGATTCTTTTGTACGATTTTTTAAGCATTTTAAATTACGACTATTAACTTTTGTAACGTAATGGAAATTGAAACAGAAATGTTTCTAACCACATGTGATAGTTTTATGTTACCCTAGAGCAGTATATTTCACCCCCCCCCCCTTTTTTTAAAATCTAACGTAACAGAGAAAGTATGCTTTAGAGAAATTTCCGCGACACATTGAAATTGTGATAACAAAAAAAAAAAGGCGAAAAATGCACATGAATGTACTTCTAAAATTTATTTGTTAAGAGAAACAATGTGTTTTATTACAGCCTCATAAAAATAAAAGCAAGATATTATATGTATTTTGTGGTAAAACAATAAAAATTTAAATTATGACGACTTTTTTTCTTCTAATTCAGTGGGCTGAATATAATATCGAATTTTTGGATTAAGCGTGCTTTTTTAAATTCTCTAACGACCATAAGTAGATATAATTTTCTTTTCAAATTCATAGGTTGTATTGTATTTCTTTCACTAAAAAAAGAGTAACAAATATCAATTTTATCAAAAAGTACATTCACTTATGGATAACACACAAATTCAAGGTCTCATCGCAGAAACAAAAATTAATCAAATATTCGAAATCCTAAAAATATCAATTCAACAAGTAGTTACACTACACACAGCAGAAAACGTGTTTACGTCTAAGAGATATTGTATACTTCACGTCAAATGAACTTTAGACGATGATTGTTGATTTATATGAACTATCTTCCTATCACGTTTTAACATTCAAGCAAAATAAATATGAAAATTGCTGCTTTTTTGACATATCTCAAAAAAAGAAGACCAACTGAAATGATTAGGTAAATTCTTCTAGATTTCAGTAAAGGCACTAACTTAATATTCACTTAAAATATAAGCCTAGAGGTCCTCCCAAAGACGTGTCATCAGGCAGTAACAATGGGTATTGGCAGGTTAAGTGTATTCCAATACTGAAAAAAAAAATCCTGCAAAAAATGCGATTTATTAACATTAAACCTCATCTCAAAGCAAATAATATTACTTTGAATGTTGCATTAAAAATAATGATACTTCTGTTAACTAATATAATCTTGACAGAACTTAACAGAAAAATTTAGTGGCATACTTGGGATCTGATCAGGGCACACCGGTTGAATAATTTTGCCTTAGAGAGTGACTTCATGTAAGTAAGTAGTCAATTAGACCTACTTAAAATGGAACCACTTTTGGTGCAGCTCGCACCTAGCATTAAGACCTTGTGCCCTATATTACGAGGTTTGAGAATCGATGAAAATTTTCTGTTAAAATCATATTTTTTGATTTTACAGCAGCATAACTTTCGGAAATTGCAATTTTCGAGACCACTTATCAAACTGTTAATATAGAAGTTTTTTTCTTTTTTTCTTTTTTAAAGCAATTAAAAATACAAATTAGTCAATAATAAGTATAAAATATTGAAAAAGTTTAAAAATTCCCTCAAGAACCTACGAATTTGATTTTGAAAAATTACAACACTATATAATGGCATTTTTGGCAGCGCGACATTGGCTTGATTGTTACCTTAGAATTTTCCCCTGCAACCCTGGTCGAATGTCATAGTCGTCTTTGTTTGATTGAGTAATGGTTTTCGTAGCGCCATATTTGACGACTTAACTCACTTTTGGCGTGAAATTAACAATTAAAAATGCAATAGTAAAAAATTAAAAGTAAAAAAAAATATATATATATAAAATATGATTTTAACATAGAAATTTTATCGGTTCTCAAACTTTTATGTATACGGCTTTAAAATGCACCAGGTCTCGATGCTAGGTGCGAGCTGCACCAAAAGTGGTTCTCTGGTTCGTACGTAATTACAACATTCAGTGTGACGTTTATTAACAAACCAATATCGTTCCAGTATTGATATAAATCATATATTCTAATACGAGCAAATCTTGTGTGTGTGTGTGGTTATATATATATATGCAAATTTTATCTTCAAAACGGCTCTAACGATTTTGACGAAATTTTCTATCCTACCGCTTTAGGGCACCAGAAAACCATTGGGCTTGATCACATGTTCGAGAAAATTCGATTAGTGAGTCATTTTGGGTCACTATGGGTCAGGGTCAAGCTAATTTTATCTAAAAAACGGCTGAAAGGATTTTGATTAAATTTTGTGTCCTACCATTTTGGATTACGAGAAAAAAATTGGGCTAAGTCCCATGTTCGAGAAAATTTGATTAGTCGGTCATTTGAGGGTCATTACGGGCCAAGCTATTTTTATCTTAAAAACGACTCAGAAGATTTGAACTAAATTTAGTATCCTACGGTTTTCGGGCACGAAATGACTATTGGGCTAGATCACACGTTAATTCGATTAGTGTGTTATTTTGGTCATGGATCATTATGGGTCAAGTTATTTTTATCTTAACAAGAACGAAAAATCATGCTTCAAGCATAGATTATGTAACACTTTCCAACGCTTCCAAAATAATTTTACAAATCATACCGTTTAATAAGCTAAAAGATAACATCTAAGTAATCCGAATACTTTTATTCAGCCCTGTATAGGATCTACAGATTTGTATATATACTACATAGGATAATAAATTTTAGTTCAGTTAGGAAACGCGTAGCACAGTTTAAAATTCTCCGTCTGGAGTTAAATAATACGGAAATGTGTTCGCGAACTTTTGTGCTTCCCTGTATAGGATCTACAGAATTTATACACACCACGTAATAGACAAAAAGCGAGTTAAAATTAAAATCGCTTTCAGTAACTTAAAACGCACTTCGAGGAATTATTGTTAACAGACAGTAGAGAATTCTTTTGTGTGTCCCTGTAAATGAACGATAACTGCTATACACACGATATTCTGTAGTAAGCCTCTTGTAATGCACCTCATATAAATTTCAATGCGTTTTAAATAGGGAAACATTATTTAAATAAACCGCAGACGATTTTTCTCCATAGACGTAATGTAACGGAATTCTTTTGACTGTCCCTGTACAGTAAGTATAAGTGCTATGCACACCCTATTCCATGTTAAGCTTCTTCTAATGCACCTTAGTGATATATATAAATTTCAATGCGTTTAAAATAGTGAAACATTATTTAAATAAACCGCAAATGATTTTCCCCCATAGACCGCAATGTAATGGAATTCTTTTGAGTGCCCCTGTAAAAAAACTATAAGTGCTACACACTTCCGTTGAAATAGGGAACATGCTATAGATAACGACTATAACATATAAAAATTGCAGAGCAATCCGAGCATATTTACGGGAGTTAGAGCACGGACAGACGGCCAGACGGCAGACGGCAGACGGCCAGACGCAGACGGCCAGACAAACCGAAGTCATAAACACTTTTCAACTAGGTTGGAAAGTGTTAAAAACACTTTTCAACTAGGTTGGAAAGTGTTAAAAACGGCTCAGACGATTTGAACTAAATTTTGTATTCTATAGTTTTAGGAAACGAAAAGACTATAGCACTAGGTCACATGTTCGAGAAATTTTGATTAGTTGGTCATTTTGGTCATGGGTCATGATATTTGAACTCAAAGTTAATTTTGACCGAGCATACACTGTTAAAAAATTGCAGCAAACTCTCCGGTCAATCGACTGATTTTATAGAAAACGGTTACATAACCGTAATTTAACTCTAATGTGACTATCATATGGGCTATAATATAGTCGTAATAGAGTTAAATTACAGTTACGTAATCATTTTCTATAAAAACGGTCGAATGACTAGACAGTTTGCTGCAAATTTTTAACAGTGTAGCTCGAACTTCCCTGCTCGTAGGCATTTATTCGTACCATATTGAAGACATTTACTACGTAGTAAAATTGATTTTGTAAAATATATTTATTGAAATATTATTTGGAAAAAATACGAAGGGTAATCCATGAATGTTTTAACAAAAATCAATTGCTAGAGGCTTCAAATATGCGAATGCAAAATTACAGATCATTCTGCTAAGTAATATTTGAGTTATGCTTAATAAAACTATCCGCATTTCAATATGTTTAGCAACGGTTAAAAATGAAATTAACAGCAGGTGTTCCAAACTTTAAACTGTCATAGTGCCTAAACTGTTTGACTTACAATTTGGTATTCGATGGTAAAAATCAACGAAATATCTAAATATGATCTCAAAATTGGTGTTCGGATGAAAATTTTAAAGTTTATTACAATTTATATATATAGACGGCCCTCTAAGCAAAATTTAAGTGCATCATTAATTAGCAGACGTTATAAAAACTCGATTGATATCGGTAATATTTTTATACAATGATTTGCAGCAGAGTTAGTCAGGAATGATAACTTTATTTTAACAGAACTCTTCATAATTTATAACTCTAGAAATCTCACAATGCACAAAGAATTTACAACTGGAAGCTTAATTAAAACAGACTGAAAAGTAACATTTCTGAAAAGTGTTCATCATAACGCAAGATAAGAAGCTATTAAAATTTCCCACTCTAATTTCTCTGGCATTTGTTTACGTTTCAGCATATTTAAAATTATTCTTAAATTGATAATGATGTTGTGGAGTTTTGGGGTTCTTTCTAAAACACAACTTACTTAAACTTAAAAAGCTCATTTATTACTCAATCTTCACTTGACAATTAAATATTTAGAAAAAAATAAGTATACCCTGATTAGCTCCACTGAAATCTGTTGCCATGGAAAAGGTAGTAAATTATATTAAACTAATCAAAATATCAAAACTTAAGAATCCGAATAGGTTAATACAACAATGATAATTTTGAACTCATCATTTTAAGACAATATTAAATGTAGTAAGGGGCAACAGATTTCTAAATCAAGTAGCATACTGGATTGCATAAAGAACACCCAACTCCACTCCAACCCGATCAAGCTCAAATCTCCATACACATTAAATTAACAAAAGTGTAATCATCATATAATTTGGAAAAATGCAGACAACCTGAAATTCCTCCAATATGAGGACCAAAAGGGGAAAGAGTTAAATCCGTTAATAGAATAGGGATATGATGATGTACTAAAATTTTAGAACAACCATAGAGATTCTGAACAAGATCCGATCGGTTAACCAAGAATCGTATAGTGGTGTATAATGACTGGATATTTTTTTTTTTTTTTTTTTTTTACTTTTTAAAATAAAACAATTTTGGTGTATATTTTAGAAAAACAATGTTTCTGAAAGAGGAGAGTTAAAGCTTAATTTAACATTTTATGAAATTAAATTTAATATTACTGTTTCACTTATTAATCTATCCATCCTTAAATCAAGATCAAAAATACGATTGTATAACATTGAGTGAACTTCAATTTATGTTCATTAAAACAGTCAGTTATGAATTTAAACTTAAGAAATTTTAAAGTCCTAATTTAATAAAGTTGAATTTTCTCTCCCTTTTTTTTTTTTTAATTAATCACAGAAAGGTTAGGCCATTCTTATAGGTCTACTGTGAATATAAAAATTAATTATTTAGAGATTTATACAAAGAAAAACATACCAACTTTGATAATAAACAACAAAAAAAAAAAACACAATTTATTTGAACATTTAAAATAATGAAGCAACTAAGTTATCAAAAATAATCTTAATAAAACAATATAACAGCTGATCTTTTAAGTTGAAACCACTCACTGGTTACTTTTAAATTACACATCATATTTTTAAAATTACCATCATATTACCATTTAATGGTCGTTCAAACATACAAACATTATATATTAACCTACAGACTATTTCTGTTCATAATGTTTATTCTTATTGAAATTATCCAAAGATATTCATTTCACTTTTAAACTCTGGTATAGCAAACATATTTTTTTTTTTTTTTTTAAAGAGGTACAAATAAATAAAAAGAAAAACTATGCAAATAGTACTTACAACAGGTAGAGAGTTCTACAATTTTAGTCAATGGGCAGTTAGGAGCATTTCCTCCTTTTTCAAAATCTGATGAAGCACTTAAGCTGGAGTATTCAGGCTGGGGAAAAATTCAGACGTGGTTTCAAGCTAACATTCATCAATCCTCTCATCTCACTGCATCACTTGCCATCAACTACTAGGTCCATCATCTAGTCCGGAGGGGAAAATCGTTCTACGGTCCAGAACTTCACCGTCGGAGTCAGTAATTTCACCTTCCTGAAGCATGTGTTTTATTCGAAGATAGCCATCACCGTAACTCAGAACACTACGACTTCTAACGACCGGTTTAGTTCAATATCTATGATCACTTCTGATGGTTAAGAAGTCATAATCTTGGAGCGCCACTACGCCAAAAAAAAATAGGCTACACATATCTTCTTCTTAATTTCTCGTTAACAGTTATAGATCCGCAATTCGAAAATGCCCTTATAGCCTCTTTTCATCATAACATCATGATTTAGGATGGTTAATGTAGGGCCATCAATGCCCCACTCTCAAAAAAAAAAATCTTCCAGAAACCTGTCCGCCTTCAACAACTTCGCGATCCAGCCCACAGGCCAATCTTCGAGCCCCGTAATAAGTCGAATTTTTTTTACGAGTCAAACGACAGGTCTCTTGGCCAAGCAACAAGTGTCGTAAACATTCATTCTCCCGCGCTGCTTGAAAAACGGGACCGATCCACTCTGCCAGGGGTACGGGAATGGAAACAAAAGGAAAAATGGACTCATCGTGAAGACTACAGCTTGCCGCTCCACTCTGCCGGCCGCTTCATGGGGGAAGGAAACCATGCATCACCCCCATGGCGTGTGCTGAAGGGGGGTCCTGTTAGCCTCTGTTTACATGGGCGCCAGCTATCCGCCTGATAGCAGAGCCAATTGAAGCCTGACGTAAACTTACAAAGCCTAATTGCGTGTATAGTACACTCATAAGATAACGTAATTCTTATACAGGGCGGTCGGTCATTCTTATATCAAAGTCAGACTAGATGACTCCAAATTTTCCACCTGTGCAGTCTACTGACAAAACATCCCTCCCTTGCTGTCTGCTTTTCGTATTTGAAAAACAGGAAGCTACGTTAGACTATAAACGTTGAAATTACTTTGCAAAAAGAAAAAGAAAGAAGAAAAAATAAAAACTGATTTTATTATAATTATTACAATTACTTTTATTTATTTAAATTTTTATTAGAAACAGAAAAAAAGAGTGCTTTTAAATAAATGTTGAGAAAGTGATTTAAATAATTAATGTAGATTAAAAAAAAAAATTTGTTGAAACCAACCGTAACAAGATTGCTCCCCCCGGCTAATTAAAAAACAAATTTTTTTGAGAAAACAAATTATTTTTTTGAAAGGTAACTTGGTATCACATGGCATGCTGGGACCTCAACACTGAAAAAACTGACCCACAAACACAGATCATACATCGATCCGGGACGGGATCCAGAGAGTTCACCGCTGAAATACCACCCTGACAATATATTCCGGATATATACAACCAGAGCTCGCACATCCGTAGAAACCATTACCTAAAATATTACCTGAAACATGACCATAAAAGAGTACTACCAGAGGAGGGACCACAAGGCTGATTTTACCACTAAAATGACCAAGATATTTTCTGCGCCTGTAAAAGAACACATGTTCCACCTGACTGTGAAACCTCACTTCCCTACTACTGTCATTCCTACGCATAACTGCATCCTTCCTGAGACTTCTGGCAACAGAACTGTAAATAATACATAAATTGAATTTTGAAAAAAAAAAAAATAGCCGAAAAAGAAGAGAAGTGCCCACTGATTAATTGTCACTATACTGCTTATATACATAACTTCAATAATTGGCATCACAGTATATTGCAACACTATCTATTAATGTAAATAAGTACTAGTAATATCATAGTTACAACACTGTAAATGTCAATGAAATTTGTAAAACACATATTAATTCTATTATACAAAAATACACAAGAGCAACTGGTGACACACAAAAAAAAATATATACATATACATCTGTAAGACACAAATTATGGTATCACAGACCATGTTAGAGAATTACGCACACAATTGTAACAATTTTATATGAGAACACATGTTTGTTTTCGAACACAGTCTAATGATTCGGGATATTATGTAGATTTTACAAATGCACGTACAAGTAATGTGCATGGGAAAGAGTATCTCTGCCTCTGTGCTACTTATAGCAAAAAGCAGTTTCGGGCCTTTTGGGCACTACAGGGAAAACATTCCACAAAATAAAATAAAAAACAGGGGTGGTGACATATATCACCAGGAAGGAAAACACATATTCCACAAAAATAGGAAGTAGAATAAATAAAATAGTTAATTTTAGCACTTTTAGCCACACACAACAACATACAGGCATGTACATGAGACAGTATGTACTAGAAAAAGAAAAAGGGCCCACACTCCTTAAAGTTTAAGCTCAAATAAAACCACAAACTGTATAGTAAATAATAAATCTATCTAGTTAAAATGTAGAAATTAAAGTAAACACATACTTAAAAAGTTATATACAAAACACTGATGCATTAAAAAAAACTGAACTAAACAGATCTACCTCGGCAAAAGGGCATACAAAACACAACATCCTAAAAAAATTTTAAAGTAACAAAAATTACATTCGTTTCTTTTTTTTTTTGCAAAAATATACCCAAAATCTACGAAAACGGGGTGCGGACGGGTATATACCACATAATCTACCATAAAACAGACAAAAACCTTAAGTATAGGCATAAAAAGGGTTAAAAATGCCTACATGAGAGTATCAACACACAACCAAAACAAACCTTTAATACGCTAGAAAAACTAAGTTCCGTTTTAAAAATGTCAAAAAAAAATAATTAAATATACATACACATTAACTAAACTATAAATAAATACAAATAAACAAGGTAAAATTGAATAAAAATGCTTGAATAACGAAAAAAGGTAGTTAGTATTTATAACTCGGACGGTCTCTTCTATCCCGTAGCGAATAGTCGGTTCTAGAAATCGATATTGAACGACTACTTCTATTCGATTTAGCAGCTGGACGAATCGATGAACGAGACCTGCGCGAATCGCTGTGCTCAGCAGTTGAACTGCTTTCTGCCGTGGCTGAATTTTTACCTACGCGCATTTCACTGCCTTCTGCCGTTGCTAAATTTTTATTTACGCACATCTCGTTATTCTCTGCCGCTGCAATCTCCGGAGAAATGGGAGGTGAGGGAGAGGGATTTATGATTTCAGTTGCGTCGCTGTCTGTTTCCTCCACTTCCGGCGCTACCGCAGTTTCGTTATTGTTGACGTTCACTACTGCTGGTGCGCGGTTACTATCATATGGTGCCCAGGGAATGAATCGGTTACGCTTACACCTGCGTACAGGAGGAGAATCGCGCGGTTGGTGTGGTGAATCGATGGTCACGTTTTCAGTCGATCCCAGGCCAATTGTTTGTTTTGGTTTACTGGACCAGATGGGGAGTCTGTCTTTGAAAGAAGACAACCTGTCAACATGGACAACCTGACAATTTTTGGGATTAGCAACTAGCGCTATTTTAAAATTAACCTCATTTAGCTTCTCAATTATAGTAAAAGGACCATTATTTTGCTTGCTTAATTTTTTTGTATTACCAGGGGCGACTGTGGGTGTAAATAACCACACAAGATCTCCTATTTTAAAATTTTTATCAACAGCTGTCTTTTCACGGTATTTTTCCTGCTGCTCAGAAACTTTAATTAAATTACTATGTACTTCAGTGTATACTTTTTGAAGAGCTGGGATTAAGAGTTCGCAAAAAGAGGGTGCATCATTATAATTAAAAGAAGGTGGTTGAGAAAAGAGATTATATGGTAGATTCATATTTCTGCCATACATAACTGCAGCTGGGCTAAGTTTAGTTGAAGAGTGGACAGCTGAACGCATAGCTAGTAGTGCAAATTTGAGTTTAGTGTCCCAGTCAGATTGATTTTGGTTGACTATGTGACAAAGTGCATTTTTAAGAGTACGATTCTGTCTCTCCACTTGCGAGTTGCCAGCCGGGTGATAAGATGAGGTCTTAATATGATTAATACCAAACATTTTATATACGTGCTCTATCGCATCTGAAATTAGATTCTTCGCGTTGTCCGTCGTAATAAAACAGGGCGCACCGTAGCGTGATATGAAATCAGCTAAAGTGTCCGCAATGACATCTGAAGTGGTTGAACTAACCGCATATGCTTCTGGCCACTTAGTAAATGAATCTATATATGCGACAATATACTTATTTCCCGAAAAAGTTTGCGGTAAGGGTCCAATGAGATCCAAATGAACCTTGTTCATGGGAAACTGGGGGGTCGGCATACGTTGCAGAGGGGCGAGCTGGTTCGCTCTATAAGCTCTCTTCTGCTGGCAACTAATACATGACTCCACTAGATGCTTGACATCTGACGACATTCCTGGCCAATAGAAGTGCTCACGAATGCGATCAATGGTCTTTTGAAAGGCTTGATGACAAGCCGCTAGGGACTCATGTGTTAGTGCAAAAACTTGAGTAACCAATTCTTTTGGCACGACTAACTTTACAGATTTATTCAAAATAGCTGACTCCCTTGTATCCTCACAAACTAAAATGTCATCTCTAAAAAAAAATTTCATGTATTTAGGAGCAATTTCTACACCTTGGCCTAGTTTTCTTGCAATCTCGCAGCATTTCTTGTCTGATTTTTGTAATTCACCAATTTTTTCAAGTAGATTAGAATGAGGCATAAAAGTAACTTCCTTTTCGACTTGTATACAAAAATTACAATTAACAGTATCATTGGAGTTATCATTGTTGACATATCTCGAAAGGAAATCTGCGACACTGTTACACTTACCTTTAACAAACTTGATTGTAAAATTAAAGTCTGAGAGAGTGCAGATCCATTTAGCCATGCGAGATGTAGGGTCGTGAATTTTTAACATAAATGTTAGAGGCGCATGGTCTGTATAGATGAAAAAATGGGTATTAGCAATGTAACATTTGAAGTGGGCAGTAGCCCAAACTAAAGCTAGTAATTCCCTTTCAGTGGTGGAGTAGCGGGTCTCAGCATCTTTCAATTTTCTGCTGGCAAAGGCAACAGGATGGAGCATGTTATTTTCATCTAATTGTGATAACACTGCCCCTAATGCTTCGCCACTGGCATCACTATATAAATGGAATTCCTTCTCAAAATCAGGGAGTGCCAGACATGGTTTTGAAATAAGAGCTATCTTAAGGTCTTCAAATTCTTTCTGTGCATCTTCATTCCACGAAAACTTTCCTGTCTCTTTAGTTAGATTGATTAAATTTTTGGCCCTCTTAGTAAAATCTGGTATAAATCTCCTATAGAAAGATAGAGTTCCAATGAATGACCTAACAGCCTTTCGGGTAGTTGGAGGTTTAAAATTTTCTATTACGGCAATATTTTTATTGATAGGTGATACTTGGCCACTACAAATCTCAAAACCTAGATATTGTATTTTATTCGAAAGGAAAGTGCATTTACTGGGCTTAAGTTTAAGTTTATGCAGTCTTAACCTTTCAAAGACCATGCTAAGCTTCTCAAAATGAGAATTAACATCACTGGAGGCAATTACAATGTCGTCGATATAAACAAGAATTCCAAGATTGCCTAAATCACCGAAAATAGCATTCATAAGTCTTTGGAAACTGTTACCTGAATTTGAGAGCCCAAAACAGTTACGGGTCCACTCAAAAAGTCCTTTGTGGGTGATTATAGCAGTTTTATGCCTATCCTCTGGGCGAATAACCTGTTGAAAAAACCCACTAGTTAAATCTAGCGTTGAAAAAAATTTAGCCCCACTTAAAGCATCAACAGAGTCGGTAATGTTAGGTATTGGGTAAGCATCTTTAACAAGATTTTTATTTAATCTTCTGTAGTCAACAGCAAGTCGATAGGAACCGTCTGATTTCCGAACCAGAATAACCGGAGAAGCAAATTCAGACATGGAAGGGGAAATTATGTCCGCCTGTAACAAAGTATTAAGTTGGTCTTCCATTTCTTGACGTAATTTGTAGGGGACTCTATAAGCTTTGCCTTTAACTGGTTTATTTGAAGTTAAGTTAATTTCATGCGGGATTGTATCACAGCCGGGTAAATCTAAGACCGATGCTGCAAATACATCTTTGTTTTTGTCTAGAAAATTTTGCATTTTAAGTTTTAATGGGGGTTCTAAATGATCTAAATTAATTTCAGAGCTCCAAGTGAGATCAGCGTGATCAAAGTCACCAATTGGAGGGGCCAAATTTATATTATAGGTTAATTTATTATCAGTTACGGGTATATTTGACTGGTCTACACATTTTTGAATTTTGGCAACAAAGGTTCCTTTATTTAAATGAATACTATTGTCTGAAAAATTTGCAAATGAGATATATAGGCCATGTTCTTTAGTGCAAATGGCTCTGGAGGTAAGGAGACCTTGATTTAAATTTTTCGCCAAAGGTTCTAACATAACAATATCATTTTCCTTAATAAAATTTTCCTTATAACTTTTAACCTGGGCTAACATTTTTGACTGCGGGGGAATTGAAATTTTGCTACATAACACAGCGAAACTTATATTTTTATTTTTATTGGTTTTATCACTACTGCTATCTTCATTGCTCTCCTCCTCGACTTCAGGTACCTTATCCTCTATACTTACCAAATCTTCACTTTCATCAATATTACAAATTTCAGTAGTCTCTTCAGCTAAATTACCCTGAGTTACCTGACTCGCTGCTGAAAGAATGTTGTCGACACTTTGAATACTTGAAAAATTTTCAGTGTTATTACCCTCAGAGCTACCGCCTGATGTTGTTTGCATGCAAAAGTTCTGCGCAACACTTTCAACTTCCTTATCCGACTCAGTTTGAATGACTATCTCAACATCTTTTCCCATATTACTCAACTGCGGGTCCTGAACTACCATATTTTCACTACTATGATTCCCATTTTCAATATTAACTGAGTCATGAACTTTCTCACATGCACAATTTTCAGGAGGGCTATTGGCATTACTACTTTTTGAATTCTCCCCTACTTTGTTGACACATTTTATATTTACAGAATTATTTTTAACACAATCATTATTTATACAATTATTATTAGAATTTACACTATATACAGAGTTAGAAATATTTACAGAATTAGTAGCAAGACAAGTATTACACCCTGAAGTATTACTTGGGGTTTCTACGCTTTGTTTACATTGGCCTGAAACTGGCACTTTAAGAGCGACAGCATTTGTATCACAATTTATACTTGCCCGGTACTCTTTCAAAAATGGCATTCCCAAAATCATATTAAATTCCTCTGCTAATTTACCTTCCACTACATAGAATTCAGCTTGACATTGAACATTATCAAAAACAAATTTTAAAAATACTTTCTTATTTAGGTGAACTTTCTCACCGGTGACAGTCATAATGGGGATATTGCAATTCTCCATTTCAAAATTCTCTAAACAGTTACAATCAGTACCACTCAGGAGATTAATTGCAGAACCCGTGTCACATAATGCATTTAGGCAAACTTTATTTATGTAAATTCTTGCAGTTGGTAATGTATATGATTGGGGCTGAAACATACTATACACAGTTGGGGGGTCCAGGGGCCTGTTGGGGATCGACTTGACCACATCTGATCCGGCCACTAATAGTTTAAAGCCTCACTTTCATTGTTAGCTACTGGGGTGTTATTTACCGCCTGCTCTTCACTTCTGTTCGCAGCTGTGCTCCTATTGTTTTGGTAATAACCACCTCTTCTTCCCCTATATCCGCCTCGCTGATTGTGGTTCCCTCTAGGATTTTCACCTCTGTTTCTATAATTTTGCCCACGGCTCCTGAAATTTTGACCACCTCCCCTTCTAAAATTATAGTCGACAAAATTTAGTGGACAATCTCTGGCATAGTGGCCTTGTACGGAGCACGTATAGCAGGTTACGGGTCTTACCTCTTGGTTTTTCTCCTGTACATCCCTAGCCCTAAGATCAACTAAACTGTCTATCTTAGCTGCTAAAACATCAATTTGAGATTTTAGTTGGTCTATCTCCGTCTTTTGTGAGCTATCTTGCTGAAAAACTGCAGCACAGGGTAGGTTTTGGGTCAAATTAGGGTTGAGAATTTCCTCGCGGTGGTTGTAGAAAGGGTTAATGCTCCTATAAGCCTTTTCCTCAAGAAGCGCAATTTTGAGGACCTCTTCTGGGGATTGTGGATTTCTCGCAATTACCCCCTTTCGCACTTCTGGTGTAAGATTGCTCAACAGCATGGAGTGTAGTAGAGCCGTTCGGCTTTTATCGACTTACACCCTGGATACCTTCAATTACAAGGGCTCTTAATGACATATCATATGCCTTGTCATAAAACTCCTGAACACTCATATTGGGTGGCTGTTTAAAATTTAAAAAATGACTGAGGGCAACATCTGGTGTGGCCTGTGAAGTATAACTCTCTTTTAAGATTTTTAATAGCTCATCAGATGTTTTTGCTTTGTGAATTTTTATTCGCCTAGAAGCAGCTCCTGATAATCTAGCTAACAAAACGAATTTTTTCTCCTCCTCATTCCAGTCGAATAATTTGGCAAAACTCTCAAATTTCTCAGAAAAATCTGAGAAGCAGACTGAGCTGGCCTCTCCATTGAATGGGGGAATGTTTGACAAATTATCCACTAAAGCATTTTTTCGCTGAATAGTGGCAATTGCTTCCGAGTGCTTATCAGCCATAGTTAGAGTTAGAAAATGACAAACAAACCAAAAAGAAAATGAAAAAAAGGGGGGGGGGGGGGACAACTTAAAAATGAGAAAAAGAGAGGGGAAAGGAAAACCTTATAAATACATAAAACTTAAGTACAGGACTATGCTTTTTGTAAATAAGAAAAGGTTATGCTCACAAGGCATAATTTTGACTGGGAATTGTAGCTTACTAGCACAGAGAGAGAGCCTAGACCTCTTTTTACACTTGAACATATAAATAAAATTTTAATTGCACAAACACCCAGTTGCTCTTTGATACATAAATACATACAAGTAAAAAAAAATCAATAACCCAGAGACCGAATTGTTACGGCTCCATTTGTTGTGGAGTTTTGGGGTTCTTTCTAAAACACAACTTACTTAAACTTAAAAAGCTCATTTATTACTCAATCTTCACTTGACAATTAAATATTTAGAAAAAAATAAGTATACCCTGATTAGCTCCACTGAAATCTGTTGCCATGGAAAAGGTAGCAAATTATATTAAACTAATCAAAATATCAAAACTTAAGAATCCGAATAGGTTAATACAACAATGATAATTTTGAACTCATCATTTTAAGACAATATTAAATGTAGTAAGGGGCAACAGATTTCTAAATCAAGTAGCATACTGGATTGCATAAAGAACACCCAACTCCACTCCAACCCGATCAAGCTCAAATCTCCATACACATTAAATTAACAAAAGTGTAATCATCATATAATTTGGAAAAATGCAGACAACCTGAAATTCCTCCAATATGAGGACCAAAAGGGGAAAGAGTTAAATCCGTTAATAGAATAGGGATATGATGATGTACTAAAATTTTAGAACAACCATAGAGATTCTGAACAAGATCCGATCGGTTAACCAAGAATCGTATAGTGGTGTATAATGACTGGATATTTTTTTTTTTTTTTTTTTTTTTACTTTTTAAAATAAAACAATTTTGGTGTATATTTTAGAAAAACAATGTTTCTGAAAGAGGAGAGTTAAAGCTTAATTTAACATTTTATGAAATTAAATTTAATATTACTGTTTCACTTATTAATCTATCCATCCTTAAATCAAGATCAAAAATACGATTGTATAACATTGAGTGAACTTCAATTTATGTTCATTAAAACAGTCAGTTATGAATTTAAACTTAAGAAATTTTAAAGTCCTAATTTAATAAAGTTGAATTTTCTCTCCCTTTTTTTTTTTTTAATTAATCACAGAAAGGTTAGGCCATTCTTATAGGTCTACTGTGAATATAAAAAATTAATTATTTAGAGATTTATACAAAGAAAAACATACCAACTTTGATAATAAACAAACAAAAAAAAAACACAATTTATTTGAACATTTAAAATAATGAAGCAACTAAGTTATCAAAAATAATCTTAATAAAACAATATAACAGCTGATCTTTTAAGTTGAAACCACTCACTGGTTACTTTTAAATTACACATCATATTTTTAAAATTACCATCATATTACCATTTAATGGTCGTTCAAACATACAAACATTATATATTAACCTACAGACTATTTCTGTTCATAATGTTTATTCTTATTGAAATTATCCAAAGATATTCATTTCACTTTTAAACTCTGGTATAGCAAACATATTTTTTTTTTTTTTTTTTTTTTAAAAGAGGTACAAATAAATAAAAAGAAAAACTATGCAAATAGTACTTACAACAGGTAGAGAGTTCTACAATTTTAGTCAATGGGCACTTAGGAGCATTTCCTCCTTTTTCAAAATCTGATGAAGCACTTAAGCTGGAATATTCAGGCTGGGGAAAAATTCAGACGTGGTTTCAAGCTAACATTCATCAATCCTCTCATCTCACTGCATCACTTGCCATCAACTACTATGTCCATCATCTAGTCCGGAGGGGAAAATCGTTCTACGGTCCAGAACTTCACCGTCGGAGTCAGTAATTTCACCTTCCTGAAGCATGTGTTTTATTCGAAGATAGCCATCACCGTAACTCAGAACACTACGACTTCTAACGACCGGTTTAGTTCAATATCTATGATCACTTCTGATGGTTAAGAAGTCATAATCTTGGAGCGCCACTACGCCAAAAAAAAATAGGCTACACATATCTTCTTCTTAATTTCTCGTTAACAGTTATAGATCCGCAATTCGAAAATGCCCTTATAGCCTCTTTTCATCATAACATCATGATTTAGGATGGTTAATGTAGGGCCATCAATGCCCCACTCTCAAAAAAAAAAATCTTCCAGAAACCTGTCCGCCTTCAACAACTTCGCGATCCAGCCCACAGGCCAATCTTCGAGCCCCGTAATAAGTCGAATTTTTTTTTACGAGTCAAACGACAGGTCTCTTGGCCAAGCAACAAGTGTCGTAAACATTCATTCTCCCGCGCTGCTTGAAAAACGGGACCGATCCACTCTGCCAGGGGTACGGGAATGAAAACAAAAGGAAAAATGGACTCATCGTGAAGACTACAGCTTGCCGCTCCACTCTGCCGGCCGCTTCATGGGGGAAGGAAACCATGCATCACCCCCATGGCGTGTGCTGAAGGGGGGTCCTGTTAGCCTCTGTTTACATGGGCGCCAGCTATCCGCCTGATAGCAGAGCCAATTGAAGCCTGACGTAAACTTACAAAGCCTAATTGCGTGTATAGTACACTCATAAGATAACGTAATTCTTATACAGGGCGGTCGGTCATTCTTATATCAAAGTCAGACTAGATGACTCCAAATTTTCCACCTGTGCAGTCTACTGACAAAACATCCCTCCCTTGCTGTCTGCTTTTCGTATTTGAAAAACAGGAAGCTACGTTAGACTATAAACGTTGAAATTACTTTGCAAAAAGAAAAAGAAAGAAGAAAAAATAAAAACTGATTTTATTATAATTATTACAATTACTTTTATTTATTTAAATTTTTATTAGAAACAGAAAAAAAGAGTGTTTTTAAATAAATGTTGAGAAAGTGATTTAAATAATTAATGTAGATTAAAAAAAAAAATTTGTTGAAACCAACCGTAACAATGACTCATTGCATTGAATTTGTGAAACTGTATAATTTTCGTCATTAAAAATGAATTAGAATAACCATTAATGTATGGAAATAATTTACGAAATAACAATAAGAATGATTATATAACAAAACGAGATTAAAAACTTTGGAGTTCGTTAATACTAAATATACCTATAGAAAATGTATGTTCTTAAAAAGAATTTTATTAATAATTTATAAAAGTTAACACCATTTTATACTTACAAATTTTACTTATATGAATTTAATTATACGAATTTAAATGAAGTATTTTAGAAATTATGAACTAAAAATGCTTTTTACAATTATTCGTTATTCCGTTTTTTAACTGAAACTTCTTACGGTTGTACAAGTTTTAGTTTGTAGGAAATGTAAATAAATGATCTGAATTTAATTTTTAAGCAGGCCCTTTATTATTCTTTATAATTAAGCTTTTTGCAAAAAAAAAGAAAAAAAAAAAAGAAAAGAAAACTGCAGAGTTATACATAATTTAAATGAACATTACAACTTTCACAACGCGTAAACAAATTACACGTGAAATCTTCAGTAAAAGAGAATGTGGCATAACATTACTGGCAAGTTTTCATGATTATGCAGAATTAGAAGAAGTCTTTTAAACTAACACCTTATACGGTTGTACAAATTTGCATGATGTTACACGTAAATAAAATTATTTAAATTTTAAAGGGTTCTTTATTACTTTTTATGATTAAACTTCGTGCAAAAGAGAAAGAAAGTAAACAAATCCCTGTATCTATATTATAAAGGACAAACGTGTCTGTGAGCATCGCCCCCTGAATACTAGGCCTGAGCGCTTACACAAAAATGGCGACTATCGTAGGTGGATTTTTTTATTCTTTTGTACTGTCCCCTGAATTTACACAGCAGTAATTTGTAAAAATTTTATTTGACTTATTTGATCTCGGAAAAATAAAGCGAAGAAACCTTAAAAAAATTATTGGTGTTCAAATTTGAAGGACCGTGCAAACTCTGAAAAAAAAAAAAAAAAAAAATATATATATATATATATCTGCCTACGACAGCCGCCATTTTTGTGTCAGCTCGCAGGCTTGGTATTTAGGAGGCGGTGCCGTGAGTAACGCTGACGTCATTTTGACGTTGGCAACACTTGACGATTAAATTTTACTGTATTTTTTTTAACTTTTAAACCTCGCACATTTTTTTAATTTTAACACCGTCAAATAGGGGAGGGAGATGTTTTTTAAATTACAATTTGTTTGAAAACTTTATCGCAATTCACGATTTTTTTTTCAAAATAATTATCAAGGATGATTTTCTTTAAAAAATCTATCACCTCTATCACGCGCAGACGAATATGAAAGATTATCCCGTTAGTACTTAAAACAATATAAATAGTTCAGCATTTGCTTCCTGCTAATATTCCATTACGAAATTAAACTTCATAATTAAATAAATAAAATAATATAAATAAAACACAAACTTAACAGACATGTAATCGAACTACGCGCTTAAACCACTGAAATTATTAGGATAAAAAAGGCAGAAGTAGCAAAATCTTTGGCGATGTTTTCAGCTATTAACTCCCTGCATGTGGCTGATACGAAAGTATCGCTTTTAATAAATTTTAAAACTTTAGTTTAATACATAATTGATAGTTTTCATATAAAAAGGATTTTTGTTGTTGTTACTGGGTAATCCAAGAAATATATTAAATGAAAAAAAAAGAAAAAAAAAGGAAAAAAAAAATTATATCCATTGCTTTATTGTATTTTATATATCACTGTTTATCACAGGGTTGTAGTGGGTAGCTGCCTGGGTACCCACCCAGCTACACACCCGGGCTGGATTTTTTACAACCATAAGGGATGTAGTGGGTAACTGCCCGGTTACCCGCCCAGCTATCCGCCCGGGCTGTTTTTTTTAAATCCCGGATTTTTTAAAACCCTGGTTTATCATGGTTTATTTATTTATTTATTTGATTTTTGGGTTTGTTTTTTATACATATCTATTTCATATTGGTTTCTGTATATGTTATAACAAGCATAATATTGTCATTTTTAACATTTTCCAACCTAGTTGAAAAGTGTTTATGACTTCGGTTTGTCTGGCCGTCTGGCCGTGCTCTAACTCCCGTAAATATGCTCGGATTGCCCTGCAATTTTTATATGTTGTAATCGTTATCTATAGCATGTTCCCTATTTCAACGGAAGTGTGTAGCACTTATAGTTTTTTTACAGGGACACTCAAAAGAATTCCGTTACATTGCGGTCTATGGGGAAAAATCATTTGCGGTTTATTTAAATAATGTTTCACTATTTTAAACGCATTGAAATTTATATATATCACTAAGGTGCATTAGAAGAAGCTTAATATGGAATAGTGTGTGCATAGCACTTATAGTTACTTTACAGGGACAGTCAAAAGAATTCCGTTACATTACGTCTATGGAGAAAAATCGTCTGCGGTTTATTTAAATACTGTTTCCCTATTTTAAACGCATTGAAATTTATATAAGGTTCATTACAAGAGACTTACTACAGAATATTGTGTGTATAGCAGTCATCGTTCATTTACAGGGACACACAAAAGAATTCTCTACTGTATGTTAACAATAATTCCTGGAAGTGCGTTTTAAGTTATTGAACACGATTTTAATTTTAAATCGCTTTTTGTATATTACGTGGTGTGTATAAATTCTGTAGATCCTATACAGGGAAGCACAAAAGTTCGGGAACACATTTCTGTATTATTTAACTCCAGACGGAGAATTTTAAACTGTGCTACGTGTTTCCTAACTGAACTAAAATTTAGCATCCTATGTAGTATATATACAAATCTATAGATCCTATACAGGGCTGAATAAAAGTATTCGGATTACTTAGATGTTATCTTTTAGCTTATTAAAGAGTATGATTCGTAAAATTATTTTGGAAGCGTTGGAAAGTGTTACATAATCTATGCTTGACGCATGATTTTTCGTTCTTGTTAGGTTTAATGCCGACAGTATTTGAAGAAATAACATATATTTACTATGAATTATTCTTATGATGCTACTTAGAAGAATCTTTAAGATATTCATAGTATTTCATTCTTGATTTTCATTTTTGTAAGTTTAATACTTGCAGTATCCATTCCATTGCTTTTTATAATGTCCCTTCCTTTGTTTTTCACACATAGGATTTCATTTCAAATCATATATATATATATATATATATATATATATATACAGGGTGTCCATAATTAAACGACCCTACTTTAAAGTTGTCTACTGACGAAACTATCCGTCAGATAGTTGCGAAATTTTGTGAAGGACATAATGGAGGAATGGGAATTTGTTTAAGCGAAAAAAAATTTAGTTCAAAATTTTGCCACCAGAGGGCGTTTTTTAAAGAATTACACATTTAGAATATATTTACATGATAGGTTACAAATTTTATTACAACAAAACATGATGAACAAAACTTTTTTCGCGACATGTTTTTAGCATTTCCCAGAACACACTGCGCTCAACTGTGGAACATGCTATCTTATGATCCCAGATGGTAGCTGAAAATGATGGCCATCATATGGAACATATTTTGTTGCAATAAAATATGTAAACTATCGTAAAAGTATGCTAAATTCATTAAAAACGCCATCTGGTGGCGGAATTTTGAACTAATTTTTTTTTTGCTTAAACAAATTCCCACTCCCTCATTATGTCCTTCACAAAATTTCACAACTTTCTGATCAATAGTTTCGCCTGTAGACAACTTTAAAGTAGGGTCGTTTAATTATGGACACCCTGTATATATAATTATAATACCTTTGAATTTCAAAATACATTAAACAAGTTCTTGGATCAAATCTAACCAAATCTCCCATTTAAAGATAGGTAATTATAAATTGCATACAGGATACAATTAAGTTAATACAAAATTAACAAGTGCAAACATCAGATTACCAATGCACCATATCAGTGATGGCACGCAGCCAAACATACTTAAAAGTTTTTAAGAAAATTTAGAAATAAATATATATAAGATGCCATATAATGTATGAAAATTGGAATTTGGATATCAAATGAAGTTAAAATGGAATTCGAAATGAAAAAAAGATATGAGCAAAGTTTAATCATCAATCTGGCAGAACGCTTATTAGTGTTTTTAATTTTAAACGAGAAGAAAAGATCGAGCTATGCTCGGTCAAAATTAAATTTGAGTTCAAATATCATGACCCATGACCAAAATGACCCACTAATTGAATTTTCTCGAACATGTGACTTAGCCCAACAGTCTTCTCGTGCCCGAAAACCATATGATGCAAAATTTAGCGTAAATCGTCTGAGCCGTTTTTAAGATAAAATAGCTTGACCCATAATGACCCATGACCAAAATGACCCACTAATCGAAATTTCTCGAATATGTGACCTAGCCTAATAGTCTTCTCGTGCTCGAAAACCATTGGATGCAAAATTTAGTGTAAATTGAGCCGCTTTTTAGATCTTGACCCACAATGACCCAGAAATGACCCACTAATCGAATTTTCTAGAACATGTGACCTATCCCAATGATTTTCGCGTACCCGAAACTCATAGGATACAAAATTTAATCAAAATCGTTAGAGCCGTTTTTTAGATAAAACTAATTTGACCCGCTTTGACCCAAAAATGACCTACTAATCGAAAGTTCTCGAACATGTGACTCAGCCCAATAGTCTTCTCGTGCCCAAAAATAGTCGGATACAAAATTTCGTCAAAATCGTTTGAACCGTTTTTTAGATACAATTAGCTTGACCATGACCCAAAATGACCCAAAATGACCCACTAATTGAATTTTCTCGAACATGTGACCTAGCCCAACAGTCTTTTCGTGCCCGAAAACTATTGGATGCAAAATTTAGTGTAAATTGAGCCGCTTTTTAGATCTTGACCCACAATGACCCAGAAATGACCCACTAATCGAATTTTCTCGGAAATGTGACCTAGCCCAATGATTTTATCGTGCTCGAAACTTGTAGGACACAAAGTTTAATCAAAATCCTTAGAGCCGTTTTCTAGATAAAATTAATTTGACCCGCGTTGACCCAAAAATGACCCACTAATCGAAAGTTCTCGAACATGTGACCCAGCCCAATAGTTTTCTCGTACCCGAAAATGGTCGGATACAAAATTTCGTCAAAATCGTTTGAACCGTTTTTTAGATACAATTAGCTAGACCATGACCCAAAATGACCCAAAATGACCCACTAATCGAATTTTCTCGAACACGTGACCTAGCCCAATGGTTTTCTGGTGCCCAAAAACGGTAGGACACAAAATTTCGTCAAAATCGTTAGAGCCGTTTTTAAGATAAATTTTGCATATATATATATATATATATATAACCACACACAAGATTTGCTCGTATTAGAATATATGATATGATAAATGGTTTTCACCTACATTCTATAACTCGGGAAGGCCGGGTTGGATCACCTTATATTATACATTATTAATACATTACTGGTATATATAATTTATTAAACATTACAATTTGCACAAATACACAAAAAAATACAGCTAAAAGTATAATTAAAACTGAAAAGTTAAAATTTCTGGCAAGTTTTAATCATTATGCAAAATAAAGATGTATTAAAAATTTTCTCTCTAATCTCCTGGTATTTGTTTACCTTGCAATATATTTAAAATAAATCTTGAATAAATAATTATTTACTGACTAGAACTTGTGAAACTTAACTTTTTTTGTCATTAACAGTTCATTAAAATGACAATAAATGTATAATGAGAAATAAGCACTGATAAATGAAAAACAACCACTGTTAAAATATTTAAAGTTTCGCTGTATGCATTTTGATGCATTTTAAATTGAGGCTATCATCTTTTGTAAAGGATACCGAAACATAAGTGTTTCTGCTAGCATATCAATTTTTTTATGTTACCTTAGAGAGTGATCGCAAGTAAATAACGCGTTTTGCAATAACATGGAACGAGGCTTTTTAATAACATTTCTTTGGATATTTTCTGAAAATAACATCATTTTATCTTTTATTTTTCTAAGCAGCATAAAAAATCAGTATGTTTTCAACGACACAGTAGATATTCTTTTCAGTAGCTGTAAATTTTTCAGAAATATTTCCTGATACAAAAGAAATATTTTACGGAAATTCCACAAAATGACATTACACACCTATTTTCACACAATGATATCTTTCGTTAACCTTTAGGAATCTTCAGTAGTAGAATAATCAGTCTGCAACCCCAGAAACCAATGGATTTCAGAAATTAATAGATACGTTTTTCATGAAATTTATTCGAACCAATGGAGGCTTTTTTATTGCAGAAAAATTCACAGTAGCTCAGTTTCCTATTATGTCCTCAGGAAATTACGAGAAACATTTTTAAGAATGATTTCTGGAGATAGGGGGGGAAGTCTCCAAAATTATGAGAAATTACGAATTTACAGTGAATTTTCGGAAATATTTCTGCTACATTAAGAATATTTTTTGAAATTTTTTACAGTGTACAGAACTTTACAATGAAATAAATAATAGTGATAAACTTAAAAAATATTTTATATGATTTTTAGCTATAAATGGTTTTTCTTTTAACTTAGCACGTTTCAACATAGCTGAAGAATGTTTATGATTTCGTCTCGTCTGTCTAACTATCTAGGCCGTGTCACAGAGAATTATTTGGGCAATCGCGGCGGTTAAAATTCAATTATAAAAATTTAATACAAGTAGAAAAGTAAGCACTGCTCCACATACTCAATAGTCCAACGACTGGGCAACTAACCATTTTCTCATTCTTTGCATCAGCCTAGCGTTCCCGTGAGCTATCAGAACTTAGAAGTAATTTCGTGTACACTTTATTTAATGAGGTCACTCTTGCGTTCACAGCTAATATTTTGTACTTTGCTTTACAGTTAGAATTGTATACCATGAATTGTGGTGAAGCAGGCAAATATGCCCACATTTTACAACGTGTTCGTTGCCATAGGTTCCATATTTACAGAAAAAAAGGCATTTACGAATTGTAGCCAATTTTTAATATGTATTTATTATTTTTTTTCTTCATTTAAGTTTATTAGTCGTACTTCCAAGAATTTCCCTACAATTTTTTAAAGTTCATCTGCTATTCTTTGTGAAATAAAAAAAAAATTCTGCGGAAATTTGCTGTTTTGTAAGTACGAAGCATTTGGATTTGCGTAGATTTTTAATCTAAAAGAAAAAATATTTTTTTCGTATTTTTATAGTTGTTTGTAATTTTACTAAAAAAAAAACTCTGGTGATGAAATTTCAGGGATTTTAACTCAAAGGTAGTTATTTAGCATTATACAGAAATAAAATTTGAATAGCATTAATTTTGCGAAAACTTCTTACTTGAATAATTTCTCTAAAGAGCATGTAAAGAAATAAAACATATTGTTTCACATTTATATAAAGAAGACTTGGATTAATCAGCTTATAAAAGTACGAAATTTTGTGCGCAAAATTCAGAACGGATTTAAGGAACATTTTTCACTCCGAAAGTAATAAATAGACTAGGGCAACCGTCAAAGTCGTTTCGCGATTTATGTAAGGGGATTAAGGTGGTTCTCAAATAACCTGCTCAACAACGTGAAACTTTCTGACACATCTTCTGACTCATTTTTAAACGCAAAGGCATAAAATTGGTAGGCCTGACTACGGAATCAATTTGAAATCGAAATGAATTTTCCAATTTTCCATTCCTTGATAAATAAATTATTTATCTAGTTATAACACTGAAAAAAATGGGTACTCAAAATTGAGTAAAAAGTACTCAATTTCGAATACGTCACATACTCAAAATAGCTCCGATCCAAATGTACTCAAAATTGAGAAACACATGTACTCATTTTTGATCCCATGGATGTATTCAAATATGAACTGCTATGTACTCATTTTTGATCCCATGGATGTATTCAAATTTAAAAATTTGTATGTCGTTAAAATAAAATTTGTAGGATAAAAAAAAGTTACTTCGCGAGGACAACCTTATAAGGGATACATACATTTCTACTCATTTTTTTTTCATTCCTGAGTGAGTTTATAGTAATTAACCAACCCTTGCCCATGAGAGGAATCGAACCCGTGATGTCCTGTGTACTAACCTGACGACTCAGACCAACGCCCCATGAGTGGTCACGCCTCCTTCTCAAATGTTGTTAGTTATTTTGCAAAACTTGCAAAAACTTGAGGTTTCATCTGTAGATGGATTTTTTCAGTTCCAATGTTTTTAATATTTTCTTTTCATAATTTTCAATATTTTGCTGTATGATTTGGTGCCTTATAACAGATAAATTTCAATTATCTTAATCAGGCGTGTTTATTACATGCTATTAAAATATATTTTTTTAATGTCTTATTTTTAAAAAAAATATGTAAATAAATTTTTAAATTAAATTATTATATTTCAGCTATGCTGAGAGCTTTTGCGTTCGGTTAAACTAAATAGTTAAAAAAAAATTATTTTTAGAGACAAATTTGAAATTAATGACCTTCGGATAGGTAGGTTTAAATCTGGACTTATTGATTTTATTTAAATTAAATTAGTTTAATTTATAAAAATATAAGCTAAAGAAATAAATTAAAAACGTTATAAAGATAAAAACTTTATTTTTATAAAAGTAAAGAAAAAATATTAACTAATTTTATAAATTTAAGGAAAAAATTATAAACTTTGTAAAATTATAATTTATAAAATAATAAATTTTAGCGTAATTCATAAATTTGTAAGCCAAATCAGCTTAGTTTAATACCAATTTGCATAGCTATAATTTGCAAAGACGGAAATGAATGAAACTTTTTGATGAATGATGAAATGTTATGAAAATTTAAATAACACAATATTGCCTCACGTTAAAAAAGTTAAAATAAATTTTTAAAAAAATAGTGGGAAAAGAAATCATAATTTTGAAGTACTATCAAGAAAAAAAAAGTAGATGTGTAAAATGTGAAAAAAAAAAAAAAAAAAAAAAGAGAAAATGTGTTGTAGTGGATTCACTTTGATGAAAATCCCGAACAACCAGATCCACTTTTCATTTCTCTTATTCTTCGTTTTTTCTTCAAATAACAGCTTTTAAGGCTCCGAAATTTCGTCATTACACATTCTGAAATATACAAGTATATTGGGTTTGATCATATGTTCATTTTTGATCTAAAAATACTCTTTTCGAAATGAGTACATGAACTTACTCATTTTTGAGAAAACATATGTTCATTTTTGATCCAAAAATACTCATTTCGATATGAGTACATGGACTTACTCATTTTTGAGTACTTCGTTTTTTTCAGTGAAGCAATTTGTGTCACGTAACAACACTTTTTCCCCTTTCTGGTGCTGAGGAATCTGAAATTTGATTCAAAACGTCGAATTTGACAATATTTTCTGTAAGATCTTCTGTGTTTACTGAAAAATGTAAAACGTCTTTCGGTGACAAAGTTTCTGAATAAGAACACCTGCCAATTTCATGTGTTTCTAAAGAAAAATGAATTAAATATTATGTCATAAAGTAGCCATTTTGGATTTGAAAACAGCCTTAAGAAAAGAAAAAGCAAAAACTACATAAAAATAAAAATCTGGGTGTACTTACTTGTGCTACTCAAGGATAACTATGAGAGAGCGAGAAAACGAGATACATCCTTTGTTTTTGAAGAAATCACTACATCGCCAAAGGAAGAAATTTAAGGAAATCAGAAATGATTGTAATAACAAAATTGATTCAAGTTTGATCATGGATTAGGAAGCCTCTAGTTATTTTATAGTACTACTGGTTTCTTCTTTTATTCATTTATGTTTTATAGAAATAAAAAAAAATATATTTATTAAATTGTAAAAATAATAACAAAAGTTTCAATATTATACGACAACATTAATCTTGAAAAAATAATTTTGCCGCGATAGTGTAGACCAGACTTCCTATTTTTCGGTCGTCATTTCTGCTTCATACTGTCTTTCATGTAATTATATTGTATCTTGGTTATACCTGAAACAAAGAAAAAAGGTAAAGAAATTCAATATTCATAAAAAATTATTATATTTTTTTTTTGTTAAAACTTGAATTTTTTTTTTCAATAAACAATTTCATTTTCTACTACAAACTATACTTATTTTTCTTTCGAGAATTTAAAGCAATGTTTCAAGAGTTTAAAGTTTTGCCTAATGTCGCCTGTCTGCTCGACTGAACGATTAAGGCTCCTACGACCGTAATTTTAGGAATGTTTCTATAGGATCAACTGTACAGCATTCTTAAAGGTTCTAACATTATAAAAAATAATAATAAACACATTTTCTCGTCATTTCAAACGCCATTTCTGATCCTCCTAATACAAGGAAGTATTCTTTTTTCTGCAACAAAAGAATTGAGTAAAGTTCCATGCCATAACTACTTCCATCACACGGTTCCAAGCAATTTTTGTTGAAGCGAGAGCGTCTAGAAGACGATATGAAATAATAAGTTGTGTTCAGTAAAATATATACCCTTGCTGTAGCATACTAAAGAAATCAACATTGGAGTGTTACCATGATAAAGAAATATACCGGGTAATTTGTAATAAGTTAAAGCTACAAAATTGCATGGATCAGATCATAAAATGCTTATTAAAATATTTAATAATGGCCCTTATTATTTTTTTAATAAACAAAAATCGTGAACTAGTCTTAATGCGTGTGCAGGGTTTTGATGGAGCTCAACAAATTCAATATATACGAGGTCTGGCAATTAAATAACGTGACTTGTGTAGGAAATGATATTCCAAATAAATTTATATTTAACTGTTATCCCCTTCAACATACATTCCTCTACTATCTATACACCGCTGCATATAACGTGTCTTCTACTGTTCAAAACAATGCTGCAGTTCATTCGTTGTCAGCCTCTTCAACAACTCTGCCGTTTTTGCTTTTACTTGTTCAACAGATTGAAAATATGTTCCCTTCAATGCACTTTTCCCTTTTGGGAACAGGTAGAAGTCATACGATGCGAGATCTGGCGAATACGGTGGTTATGAAGTACAGGAATGCGCTTATCCGCTAAAAACTGCTTCAAAGATTGGCATTGTGTTGGGGGTAGGACTGATTGGGCATCGGTATTTTCTTCCTTACCCTTTCTCTCAGCTTGATTAGGAATTTTTGAAGTAATTTTTGTAGGAATCTTTGTAGCGATCACTCGAATGCTCAGACGCTGATCTTGCTGCACAATTTCATTAATTTTCTGAACGTTTCCTTCAGTTCTTGCTATGACAGGTCGACTGGGACGTTCATCATCTTTGACCTCTTCCCGACCTTCAGAAAATCGTTTGTGCCATTCAAAAACTCGCCCACATGACACAAAATTATCACTAAATACCCCCGTTAATATTTGTAAACATTCCATTGGCGAATTTTGAATGTTTCGATTTCAATCTGCTGAATAAATAAAAGCAAAAACAGCAGAGTTGTTGAAGAGGTTGACTACTGATGAGCTGCAGCATTGTTTTGAACAATGGAAGTCACTTATGCAGCTGTGTATAGATAGGGAAGGAGTGTATGGTGAAATGCATAAAAGTTAAATTTAAATTTATTTGGAATAAATATGATTTTCCACACCAGTCTCGTTATTTAATTGCCACACCTCGTATAATATAAAGCGGCTCCAGTTACTATAAGAACTTGTTCTAGAGTTCTTTTGTGTCCCTTCTATTTATAGTATGCAGGATACAACTTCTTCTTCCGTATGTTTCTGTCATCCCATAAATATTAAATTTATATATTAAAAAAAATCGTAGCGAATGAAAAAAATAGTATTAAAAAAGCCATAAATGTTTTTTAAGTAACGACAATCCTGATGGCAAGCAAAATATATTCTATAAAGTATGAGGCTCAGGATGATTCAATGGTACATTCTATACGTTTTCTACAATGAAGTGTGTTATCTGCGGTTTATCCACAAAGGATTAAATACAACGAAATAAATGAATCCGGAAGTATTTGAATTCGGACTTTCTATTCATCATACTAGAATACTTACAACGAGCAGTCAAAAAGTTCACAGAATTTCGTTGCAACTCTTTAATACCACAATATAATAAATTTATTTGTTTACAAACAACGTTCTCTCCTCGACCAAAGAAATCACATCATGTCAAATCCAAAGCAAAAGTGATGCTCATTACGTTTTTCGACAACGAAGGTGGGGTGCACTATGAATTTGCACCAGCTGGAGAAATTGTTAACGGCCCTTTGTATGTTCAAGTTTTCAAAAGACTGAGGGAGGTAATCCAAAGAAAACGTCCCCCCAAAATGGCAAGGAGGATGGTCACTGCATTATGACAACATCGATTGTTGTACGGACATGGCTAGCAGAAAAGAAAATTCCATTCCTCCACCAGCGTCCCTACTCACCGGATTTAATACCATCGGATTTTTCCCAAAATCAAAATGGTCCTCAAAGCAAGCTGTTTTGACACCCGTATAAGACGTCAAAATCCACACAACGGCTGAACTTGGGAAGATACCAAAACAGGTCTTGCATCGTTGTTTTCAGCAATGGCAGGAACGGTGGAGCATGTGTGTGTGTTCTGACGGAGCATTCTTTGAAGGAGTTTAAGTAAATGTGTACCTATATTGATGTAATAAAGAGTTACAATGAAATTCCGGGAACTTTTCGACTGTCTCTCGTATATTACTTGTAATCAGTAAAAAGTAGCGTCTGAGCTGAAAACCTGATAAAGCTGTAGTGCAGCAGAAGTAGCTTGAAATTAAAAATTTATTTAGCGAAAATATATTTAGTGGCTTAACCTTGGATGTACCAAATTGATTATCATTCAAGTTTGACCAGTTATGATTGATGTATATGCTACGAATATATATTTTTTTTCTTCTGAAATTTATTTTGTATCACTCATAATACTATAGATTAACTTAATAACACTTTTTATATCGAGTAAAGCAGAAAAAATAATTTTGGTCACCCAGATTGCTCAAATGCTTCTATTTGCGTCTGTCATCTATCTGTCTTTTCCGAGCTTTATTTTCGTAAATATACTTGCTTTATTAAAAATAAATGAACAACGGGAAATAGCAAAAATAAAAACATATAAAATGTCAAACAGCTGTTTCGAGCCCCTAAAGCTCCATAATCAGTGCCAAATTCAAAAGATTAAAACCGAATCAAATGTTTAAGCCTTGTAAAATGCTTGCGTCTCTCGCACGTGCCCAAGATAGTGCGAGCGTTCACGTGCGAGAGACGCAAGCATATTTACATGGCTTAAACATTTGACTCGGTTTTAATCTTTTGAACTTGGCACTGATGATGGAGATTTAGGGGCTCCGAAACAGCTGTTTGTCATTTTATATATTTTTATTTGTGCTATTTTACGCTGCTCATTTATTTTTAATATAACGGCACAAAGTTAAATCCACCTAATTTAAATATACTTGCTTTAGTATGTTCCCTTTTGAAAATGAAATGTATAGTTCAGCATTTATAGTTCATTTACATGAGCGCTCAAAACAATTTCAATACATTGTCAATCTATGGACAATAATTGTTTAAAATATATTTTAATGGTGTTAAACTATTGTCATTGTTGGTATACATCACAAAATTGCCAATAGAAAATAGTGTGCGTAGCATTTATTGTTCATTTACTTGTTCAGTTTATTACAAGTTCATATTTAATGCCAAAGAAGAGAATTCGATTGCATTAACGACAGTAATGAATTGGAGCGCGCGTTTTATCAATTCTGCATTGTTTCTAACATAATAAAATTGACATATGTTGTTGAAATACCAGAAACTGATCATCCCTATAAAAAATGATGCATCTAACATTTAATGTTCTTTTACAGGATCGTGCAGAATAATTTAGATATATTATCGTCCAAGAGGGATAATTTCTGGAAGTGCTTTTTAATTCTGGTACGCTTAGTTAAATTTTAACTTTGCTAAGGGTTACCTAAATACTTTATTTAGATATCTTCTTTCTTTATATGAAAAAATGAAGTTTTCGATCAACATTATGGTAATGTTGGAAAGCATTTCATAATCTTTGCGTGACGCAGGATTTTCCTTTCTTGTTTTAAATATATTTTAAAATTGCCTTTTTATACGTTGATTTATATTGTTACAGGACCAATGAAATAATATTTTTTTCTCAGATTTTTAGAGAGAGTTAATTGAGAAAATTTATAATTCATAAATTATGAATTTAGACTTTTTGTTTGAAAATACAATGAAAACACAAAGGAGAATTTCATAATTAATTGTAAAGTACCCGAAAAAAAAAAGATCAAGTATCAGAGAAATTCATTATAATGAAAAAAAAGTATTTGAACAAAAGAAGTTAAAAGCATGAAATTTGTGATTTACGACCATTTTTTAAAGTTATGTTTTCGTTTTTCATGCTACAACGGTGAATGCTTAAAATACCATTAATTATAATTTGAAAAAGCATTTAAATGGATGAAATACAAAGTATTATATGTTTTTTTTTCATTTAAAGTCTACAAACGACACAATGTATTATTATTATTATTATTATTGTGTAAGGATAACAATATGCTAGAAAAAAGAAAATGTGGTTATATGATGCGCAAATAGATTTTCTTTTCAAGGAATTTATTTTACCACTTTTATTAAAATAGAAAGATTGAGCAGATTATTGTTTCCTTTTTATTGATACCTATTTTTATAAAAATGTTTAATAAATTTTTATTAATTATAAATTAAAAAATATATGCAAATAAATAATGAAAGATTTTCTTTTTTATCTAAAGTCTTGCATTGGGTCAAATGATCGGATTTTACCGCAACTAAACCAGGATAGGGGTACTATCAGAATGTTTCTTGGGTTAGACGAACCAGGCAACCAATTAGGGTGCCAAAATTGAGGGGGGTGGGTGGGCACCAAACCGTATATGGGATTAATACATTTCAGGTTTTTAATTTTGCTGAGAAAAAGGCAAGGAAAGAAAGTTTTTAAACACAAGTTATAGCGTTTCCATTTTTTTATAACAGCAAAATATTTTTCTGCATCTGCTGTCAAATTTGGCATTTTAATTCGATTTTCCGTGTGCGACAACCCTGGTGGAGGTTGTCATGAGATAGTTATTGATTATAATTCAAGATTTAAATTATTTTTTACAAGATAAAAAAAACGCTATTTGATTCCAAATGACTTCAACAGTCATACCTGTAAATTTCACGTATTTACGTGCTAAATTGAGTGCGTGTATATGTGAGAATGTTTTTTGATGTTGAGCGGACAAGAATATTTTTGAGAGCAGCAGGGTCCGACTTAGACCTATGTAGGGTCCCAGGGAAAGCATCATTCTGGGGAGCCCCCTTCTAACTAGTCATAGAAACCGTTCATGAATTACGCTGAAGTGACTAGTACTAAACTTCATACCTGTTATATGTATACATAAATTTCGTACCAGGTACTATTCACATCTGTATACAGGGTATTACAAGAAAGATAGTCAAGATGGAAAAGATGGATTCCTACTAGAACTTTAAGAAAATATACTAGTAGGAAACTAGTAGAAAAAATGATTGATTGGTTGACGGGAGTGTTTGTTTGCAAATTTTCCTTTAATTATCTACGTTAGTCATAGGATGTCTGAAAGAAAAATGGCCCCAATTGGTCCTCATGAATGCTTTTAGGAAAATACCAATAATATATATTTTTTGAAAACAATGGACTACTAAGTTATTATAATAAAACTTTAATCACTAGTATTTTAATAATATAATTCGTTCTTTCGGGGAGAGGGGGGGGGGATATGGGAAGCAAAAAAGTGAAAGGGAAGACTGCACTACCTCTCCAAATCTTTGAAAATGTAAGAATATTGGTCACTTTTGAGCAGTTTTAACCCTTTGGTACCCTTTTAATAAAATCCTGATTACTCTCATGGGGGCCCGGGTCAGCTGCCCCGCATGCCCCTGCATTAGTCAGGCCTTGGAGAGTGCCTTAAAACTTGCAACCGTTAAAAAAGAGCTATATCACTAGTTGAATCTCATTCAAAGACAGAAAGCCACAATCTAATTACTTTATTGCTTTAAATATTCGAGTTAAGTTACATTCTAGTGAGAATCAAATGCTTAAAATATAAGTTTCTAAGGGAAGAACATGAATAATGTTGATTGAAAGTTCGATCTGGTTAGTTAGATAGAATGAGGAGGGGGCGTTGAAATGAGATATTTTTCCCGGGTGAAAAATCTGTCTTCCTTCGCCCTGGGTACTGTGTAGGAAGTTAACCAAAATTAAGCTATTGGATATTGTGGATTATTCGGATAAATGTTTTCCGATTCTATTTTACTCGAAACTCTAGCATAAGAAACTAAGATAATATACAAGGTTTGTCAGACATTCTTTTTAACACTTTCCAACATACTTGAAAAGTGTTTATGACTTCGGTTTGTCTGTCTGTCTGTCCGTGCCCTAACTCGTGTAAATATACTCGGATTGCAACACAATTGATATATGTTATTGATGTACACTATGGCATGTTCGGTATAGAAAATGATGTGTGTCGCGCTTATAGTTACTTTACAGGACACTCGAAAGACTTCCGTTAAGTTACGGTCTATGAGGAAAAATTATTTGCGGTATATTTTAATCATGTTATAATATTTCAAACATATTGCAATTGATATATACCACTGAAGCGCACTTCAAAAGGCTATGGAATATGGTGTGCATAGCACTTGTAGGTTCTTTACAGGGATACTCAAAAGAATTCCTTTACATTACGGTCTTTGGCGAAAAATCGTTTGCAATTTAATTTAATAATGTTTCACTATTTCAAACATATTGAAATAGATATATATAACTGAGTTGCATTAAATGGGGATTATTATAGAATACTGTGTGCATAACATTCATCGTTCATTTACAGGGACACACAAAAGAATTCTGTTATAAAGTACTGTCTGCTAACAATAATTGATGAAAGTGCGTTTTCAGTCCGCGGTTTCCCATTTTTAAATGTAACTAATTTTCTGCTTATTATTTGTTGTGTATACATTTTATAGATATATACAGGGCAACACAAAAAATCTCGAGTCCAATTCCGCTTATTGATGGAAATTCCAGAAGGGGAATTTTAAACGTATGCTATGCGTTTCCTAACTGAATTAAATTTTAGCATTCTGTGTCTGTAGTATCTCATCAAAAAGTCACCTGTAAAAAAAGCAGCCAAGTCTCGTAACTCATTTACCGTAAAAAGTACTGAGATCGTATAAAGCCAAGTTTAACTATCTTATTAACTCTGAAATTTTCATTCACAAATCACTCCTAGTCTCTACATCTTTAGTTAAATATTATTTTGTGACTTGGCAATTACGTAGCACGAGAATGTGATGTATAGAGTTAGTCTTAATCAAATAATACTATAACATATTAAGGTGTAATAACTTCCCTGTGCGTATATAATTTGCCTCTATTAAATTATTCCATCCCATCCCATAACATAGTAATGTGTAATAACTTCCCTTTGCTGCGTAATTGCCAAGTCATCAAATAATATTTAACTAAAGATGTAGAGACTAGGAGTGATTTGTGAATGAAATTTTCAGAGTTAATAAGATAGTTAAACTTGGCTTTATACGATCTCAGTACTTTTTACGGTAAATGAGTTACGAGACTTGGCTGCTTTTTTTACAGGTGACTTTTTGATGAAATTTCACTTCTTTTTGTAAGTAATCCTCCTTTTCTTGATTTTGGGAGATCATCCACTGATTTTCGCTAAGCCCACACTCTGTCCCTATTATTTACAGGTATAAAAAATTTGAAGCTTTAGTTTCGTTTGAAAAGTACTGTAGATAAAAAGAGATTTCAGGTTCCTAGGCAAGCACTAATTTATGGGAGGGGGAGTGTCAAAAGTACTCTCAATTGCTTCCAGGATAGGTGCTATCCATCTGAGATATTACTGGCAGCCCTAGGTACTTGACATTTAACATAAAAGAACTTTTTAGTATAAAAAGAAAGCCAAAATTAAAATTTACGGAAATTTCCAATAAATCAAACTATATTCCTTTTTTCGATGTTTTTTTTTTCGTTTTTTTAGTCCTTTTTTTTATTATTTACGGATTTTTTAATTTTTCCTTACTTTGTGTACTAAGCCCTGCCTTTCTGCCAAATGTCAAGCATCTAGGACTAAAAAATCGAATTATTTTCAAATTTTCGACTTTTTATAAATTTATTGATTTTTCTAAGTTACCTGATTGTCATGCCAATATAGTAATTATTTGATCCGTCTTCTTAGGATCATTTAGGTTCAATTTAGAGATAAATCAAGTGAATCTTAGAGTCACCATGATTTTATTTAGAAAGGACTATCAAGCCATAACAAGCCAGTAATGTCGGGAGGGTAGGGGGAGCTGTGAAAATTTTTGTGGGGCTAACATCATTTAACAATCCATATTTCATATGTGAAGTAAATAGAGTACAACCTGTGAAAGAAAATAAACCTGTCTATAAAGAAATCGCCTATATCGTAGCCAGTCTATAGCGGAACTTTTCTATAACGAAATTCGTAAACGAAAGAAAAGAAAACCATAATCCGGGGGAAATAACATAAACCAATTAGGGGCGTTGTACTAGCTAATAGGACAATAATCTTAAAACTAATGTTTCTAGCAGTACAAAATCAAATTGTTTTCGAATTTTCGATTTCTTAAAGATATTTGGATTTTTCGATTTTATTTTCGAATTTAACGAATATTTTAATTGTTCCTTTTATTGAATAGTAAATACTACCTTTACACCAAGTTTTAAGTTTCTAAGACTACAAGATAAAATTGTTTTCAATTTTTGATTTTTTCGAATTATTTTTGTAATTTTCTGGATTTTTTAATTTTTTCTTATTTTGTATCCTTTATTACAAATTTCAAGTTTCTAGCGCTACAAAATCAAATTATTTTGAAATTTCCGATCTTTTTCGAGTTTTTTATTCTATTTTCGAATTTATTGTCTTTTAATTTTTCCTTTTTCTGTATCCTAAACAATAAGTTTACGCCGAATTTTAAGTTCTAAAGCTACAAAATCGAATTTTTCTCAATTTTTCGATTTTTTTCGAATTTTACAGATTTTTTATTTATTTCTTTTTTGTATCCTAAATACTACCTTTATTCCAAATTTTAAGTTTCTAGCAAAATCGAATTATTTTCAAATTTTCGTTTTTTTTTCGATTTTTTTTTTTTCAATTTTTGTTGTGTTTTTCTTTTTTTCTTTTCTGAATCCTAAACACTACCTTTACACCAAATTTTCAGTTTCTAAGACTACGAGATCATGATATTTTCAATTTCTCTCTTTTTCTTTCTTTCTTTCTTTCTTTTTTTTTTTTTTTTTTTTTTTTTTTTTGAATTATCCATATTTTTTAATGTTTCCTTATTTAGTATCTTAAATATTACCTTTATTCCAATTTTCAAGTTTCTAGAGCTATGAAATCGAATCATTTTCAAAATTTCCTTATTTTTCGATTTCTTTCGATTTTTTTTTATTTTATTTTCGAATTTTATTGCGTTTTTATTTTAACTTATTCTGAATCCTAAACACTATCTTTACCGCGAATTTTAAGTTTCTAAGGCCAAAAGATCAAATTATTTTAATTTTTTTCAATTTTTTTCAAATTTTTCGAATTTTTGATTTTTTTTCCCGAATTTTCTGGATTTTTTAATTTTTTCTTATTTTGCATCCTAAATACTACCTTTATTCCGAATTCCAAGTTTCTAGCGCAACAAAATTGGATTATTCGAAATTTTTCGATTTTTTGATTTTATTTTCAATTTTTTATGTGTGTTTTTGATGTTTTTTTTTTCTGAATTCTAAACACTACCTTCACACCAAATTTTAAGTTTTTAAGACTACAAGATCGTGTTATTTTCAATTTTCAATTTTGTTCGATTTTTTTTAAATTTTCGAATGTTTTTTTTTTTTTTTTTTTTTTTTAATTTTCCGGATTTTATAATTTTTTCTTTCTTTGTATCTGAAACACTAGCTTTATTCCAAATTTTAAGTTTCTGTGGCTGCGGGATCTACCCAATCTGTTTGATGACGCGAGAGTGAGTGAGTGTGTGAGTGACAAAAAATCGAAACTTTGAGTTCATATATCGTCTGCACTAATTTATGGGTATTTTTTTAATTATCCATATTCTTTAATTTTTCCTTATTTAGTATCTTAAATATTACCTTTATTCCAAATTTCAAGTTTCTAGCGCTATGAAATCGAATTATTTTCAAATTCTCCTTATTTTTCGATTTTTCCGATTTTTTCGATTTTTTTATTTTATTTTCGAATTTTATTGCCTTTTTTATTTTAACTTATTCTGAATCCTAAACACTATCTTTACTGCGAATTTTAAATTTCTAAGGCTAAAAAAATCAAATTATTTTAATTATTTCAATTTTTTTTCGAATTTTTCGAATTTTTGTATTTTATTTTCGAATTTTTCGAATTTTTGTATTTTATTTCCGAATTTTCCGGAATTTTTAATTTTTCCTTATTTTGAATCCTAAATACTACCTTTATTCCGAATTCCCAGTTTCTAGCGCAACAAAATCGGATTATTTGAAATTTTTCGATTTTTTTCGATTTTTCGATTTTTTCAATTTTGCTTTCGATTTTTTTGGTGTTTTTGATGTTTTCTTTTTCTGGATACTAAACACTACCTTCACACCGAATCTTAAGTTTCTAAGACTACAAGATCGTATAATTTTCGATTTTCAATTTTGATGGAATTTGTTGAATTTTCGAATGTTTTTTTTTTTTTCGAATTTTCCGGATTTTATAATTTTTCCTTTCTTTGTATCCTAAACACTACCTTTTTTCCAAATGTCAAGTTTCTAGGGCTACGGGATCTACCTAATCTTTTTGATGACGCGTGAACGAGTGAGTGAGTGACAAAAAATCGAATGTTTGAGTTCACATATCGGCTGAACTAGAAAAGACAGAAAGTTATAATTTTAAATTTTGGTCCTGTGTGCCAAATGCTCTAGAAAAACGAAGTTTCAAATTTTTGGGATACTCCAGCGCGGAGATATGGGGGGATCAAAAGTGCCCTGAGTTGCTTCCAGAAAAGTATGCTTACGGCTGTCCTCTCTCGACTTGGCGAAGGCACTGCCGTGCCTCCAGATCTTGCCAAGGCTGTGGTTTTCCTATTAGACTTAATGTTAGCTATATGCTCCATTTTTCTGCAACTAAATTTCCTCATGCCAATATAGTAATTCATTGATCCGTTTTCTTAGGATCGTTTATGTTCAATTTAGAGATAAATCAAGAGAATTTTAGAATCACCATGATTTTATTTAGAAAGGACTATCAAGCCATAACCAACCAGTAATGTCGGGAGTGAGGGAGAGATGTGAAAATTTTTGTGCGACCAACATCTTTTAACAACAAATATTTCTTATATAAATTAAATAGAGTAAAGCCTGTGAAAGAAAATGAACCTGTCTATAAAAAAAAAAAGGTCTATAACGTAGCCTGTCTATAGCGGAACTTTTCTATTACAAAATTCGTAAACAAAAGAAAAGAAAAGCATAATCCGGGGAAAATAACACAAAACAATAACGGAAGGTGTACTAGCTAATAGGACAATTACCTTAAAATCTATCTAAAACAAACTATCCCCATCCTGTGGGATTTGTTTTTCAATGTTTTACTTTATTTAATGCAAAACATAGATTGCATCCTACAACTCATAAAAAAGTCCTCCGGCCTGTACCGGCAGGAAAAGGTAGCTTTCCTATATATTCGTTTTAAAATTTTAGCTAATGTTACTCGAAAACAGCAAGTTAAAATGCAAAGAAACCGTTTACAAAAGATTCGTTTACACTGAATTTGAATAAGAAATTCGCCAAATTATTGAGCTATAGCCAAGTTGGCTTTATTTATGAAGACTTATTTTTGTCGCCAAGTTTGGCGAGAATTTGGCGCTAATGGATATGAATATATAGTTTTATGCGTATGATTGGGAAAATGATTACAACAATGAAAGAAAATAATTTGCGAGAAATCGCGTTCACTAAAACTTATAAATTTATATTAAAATCATTAAAATTACAGACATTACAATACACTTTCATAAAACATTAAAAACATATTAAAATTGGACGTTTCGGATTTACATGGAAAATCCCTCTTCAACAACAACATTTCACTTAGCGTAAATCATAGTTCAAAAATATCAACAAATAGAAAATGCGACGTATCAAAATTTCGAAGTCAAAGTTACAGTTATAATAACACGGAGTATTCATTCGGGATTGCACCTGCTTGACCATTATTGACCATAAATTTATTGTTGGTTTTTTGTAATGTGCTGTTTTGTTTCAAAATGTCAGCCACCCTAGAATTTCAAACTGCTCTATCTCAGCCAATTTTTAAGATAGAGGTAAAACAAAAAATGCTCTGGAATCCTTGTATCAAGTCCTAACACCTAATTAAAAAATAAACTTGATTTTTTTAAACTTTTTTGTATATTTATTTTAGTTTTAAAATTTTCCGTCGCCGCCATCTTGAAACAAGATGGCGGACCAAGCTGGCCAACGAACTCGGTCGAGGCATTGGTGAGCTTAATACACACAATTAGTTTCATCCAAATTAATTTATAAATACGAGAGTTATCGTATCAAATTATTTTCATTTTTTCACTTTTTTTCGAATTTTTTTATTTTTTTTTCGAATTTTCTGGATTTTTTTAATTTTCCTTTTTCTGTATCCTAAATACTACCTTTATTCCTAATTTGAATTTTCTAGCGCAACAAAATCGGATTGTCTTCAAATTTTCGGTTTTTTTCAATTTCTTCGATTTTTTCAATTTTGCTTTCGATGTTTTTGGTGTTTTTGATGTTTTCTTTTTCTGGATGTTAAACACTACCTTCACACCAAATCTTAAGCTTCCAAGACTACAAGATCGTATTATTTTCAATTTTCAATTTTGATGGAATTTGTTGAATTTTCGAATGTTTTTTTTTCGAATTTTCTGGATTTTATAATTTTTCCTTTCTTTGTATCCTAAACACTACCTTTTTTCCAAATGTCAAGTCTCTGGGGCTACGGGATCAACCCAATCTTTTTGATGACGCGTGAAGGAGTGAGTAAGAAGTGACAAAAAATCGAATGTTTGAGTTCATATATCGCCTGAACTAGAAAAGACAGAAAGTTGTAATTTTAAATTTTGGTCCTGTGGGCCAAATACTCTCTATAATTGAAGTTTAAAATTTTTGGGATACTCCAGCGCGGAGATATGGGGGTGTCAAAAGTGCCCTGAGTTGCTTCCAGAAAAGTATGCTTACGGCTGTCCTCTCTCGACTTGGCGGAGGCACTGCCGTGCCTCCAGATATACACAAATCTATTTATCACATACAGAGCTGCACAAAATAATTCAGATATTTTTCCGAATATTTTTGATAATTCCTGAAATGGGTTTTTAAATATGTTATGCTTTTTCCAATTTGTTTATTTAGACATCATCTTTTACCTTATTAAGCGGTAAAGATTTGTAAAAGTATATTGGAGGTGTTGGAAAGTATGACATAATATATGCTTGACGCATGATTTTTCGTTCTTGTTTTTTCTCTGAAAGCGATTTTCTTTAAAAAGAATATTTTGGTGGATTGCTGTTGGGTAAAGTGAACATGTATGCTAAGGAAAAAACACGGCGTATACTTATATTTCTGTAGGCTTATATTTAAAACCCGGTGCATCACATGTGAAAGACGTCTGCTTGGATTTTCTCTCATTCAGTGTCTACATTTCTATATTTACTGTCATTGTAAAAAAGTCAAACGTTTCTTAATCTACGAAAATATATTATAACAACGAATAAAAACTAGTCGTTGGGGGCCACCGTAATTCTTACCCATCATGGATATGCATAATAAAAAATGTGAAAATAAAACATGTGTAAACTATTTATAAAATGAATTGCAATTCGAATAAAATCGAAGCTTGATGACGTCATAAACTTTAAATGCTCTATTACTGAATCGCGTAAGAGAAACAGCCTGATAACTCTAAAAATGATAATCCTATTAATTAACAGTTTACTGCGTCGGACTAAGCGTCTCATGTCCAATTAAAATACATCTTTGAATTGAAATTTGAATGAAATACAGGGTCATGAAAAATCGAAGTGTGTGGAAAATAGGATTATAAATATCTCGGCAACTCATTATCCGATCGACTGCTTTTCACAAAACTAGCGTAGCTAAAAAAAGATTTACAAATAACTTCGAACCCCTCCCCCCAATCATTATTAGAGTTAAATATCAGCATTTAATGTCACCCTATCGAAGTTATTTCTGTCATTGTTTATTTATTTTTTTTTTTTTTTGGGGGGGGGAACATACATTTTATTATACTGTTTTAGAAATATAGGCGATAGGCGCATTGTATGTTTTCATGCGTTAATAGTATAACTTAAGTTGTTTTTTTAACGAAGCTTTCTTGTGGCAGAATATGCATTATATATATGCAATATATTCGCATTTATATGCGAATATAATAAAATATACAATACAACTTCCATAACGAGCAACTCCGAATAGCGAACTAATTCCTTGCTCCCGAGGTGTCCGTTATTCAGAGTTTTTACTGTATTTCCTACTTTGAAGTCTAACAATGTTGTCTGTTGATAATTATTTTATCCTGTACACTTTCGTGTTTTTGTAGTTTCTTTTGAATTTCATTTTTTTTTGTTATTCAATGGAATCATCATGGTATATGGCTGGAATTATAATGAATGTACAATTACTAATAAAAAATGTAATAAAAATGTAAGGAACATGTAAAAAAATTGAAAGGAATAAAAGAAAATCATGCTTCGGCCATTAATAATTAAAATATAATACAATAGCAGGATTAAATAAGATAAGATCTCAAAAAATCATAAATTATATCGATTTAAATAGTGTTAAAAAAAAGCAATCCCGGAAAAAATATCACATGTAAAAGAGTAAATCATAAAAATAATGATGTTCGACAATGAACACTTTTGTGCGATTTATATAGGATTTTGTTGAAGACACTTTATACAGGATGATACAAATAGATGGACTAAATTTTACACTATAAATCCCCTCTCCGAACCGTACGTACACTGTAAGCAATTTATATTTTATGATAAAAAACAAACGTTTTATTGAATGGAACTAGTATCTATACATCATTTAAAAGATGAAGTCTTGAAGTTTCAAAGACTACCAGTAGATCGTTTCTATATCTTGGTTCAAGCATACCAGTGTTTCAGTTCCAAGCAAGACGGCTGCAATGCAGCGTAAGATTTTTAACATTAATGAGTTCCGTAAAACTGTGATATTTTCTTTTGAAGGTTCACAAAAAAGCAGTTTATGTGCCACCTCTACCATCAACTTTGGATAACATTAAAAAGCACATCACAGCCAAAATGAACTCGGTGACGCAAGAGATTGTTTCTCGGATGCGGAATAAATTCATTTACTGTGTCGTCAAAATATTGGAAAAAGCAGGCGAAACTCTGAAGCAAGGGCATAAAAGGTGGGAAGTATGCAGCGTAAAATTTTTAACATTAGTGAGTTCAATAAAACTGTGATATTTTCTTGTGAAGGTTCGGAAAAGAAGCAGTTTATGTGCCACCTCTACCATCAAATTTGGATAACATTAAAAATTGCATCACAGTCAAGATGAATCGGTGACGCAAGACATTGATTGTCGGATGGGGAATTTATTCCCCATCTTTAAACGATGTCTAACATCCCCTACTTCTTGGAATCTATTTCAAACCCTTTAAATGACACTTCTTGTTATTTCAACAAATTACGCTACACTCCTTTCAGTTTATTTCGATTTCCACTTTCGTGATAATACGCTAAGTCATTGAATTCAGTAAATCACGCTGTTGTGACAATTTCAAATCAACTTTTCTAAAAAAAACTTGAACGAGACAATGAAAAAGAAGCTTCTGCACATGTACCCCTTTTCTAATATCTGACGTCATAGACATTAATTTGCAGATGAAGTTTTCTTTTTCTGCTTTTTGCAACATTTCAAACTAAGGTTGATTAGTTTTATGCTAATTATCAGCAGACTTATTTGCATAATATCGTTAAAGCATATGCTCCCCTAATTTTATTGAGAAATGCACTTTTTACTATTTGAAATTCCTTTAAAGACCTCTCCTTAAATAAAGGAATGATTTGATGCACCATTGAAATATTGTTTCGAAACAATTGATCTAAAAATCCGATTTGTCTATTTAAGTGTTTCAAATTTTACGGTTTAATTTAAACATTTCAAGGAAGAGTATTGAGAAAACAAAATTTTAATTGAATGGAATTTGCGCAATTTATTTAGGAAGACAATTTCCTATAAATTTAATTGAAAAATACGATTAAATGAATTCTCTTAAATAACAAATATTTGCAACACAACCGGAGGCCATTGATTGAGAGTACATTATAAGACATTTTCGAATCAATGTTTCCAAAATATTTAAAATAAAAGTTCACTATTGCGATAATAATTAATGGAAGCAGATAATTTTGGACTGATTAGAGTTGTTTCCCATTTTCTATCGAATATCTTTAAATTAAAAATAGTACATTTAAGCTAATGATTAAATAATTTTAAAGAATGCTAAGAAATTATCTAACAATTAGACACATTTAAACGAATTTTGTGGTAGAAATTATACATTTAACAGAAAAAAAAAACTTAATTAAAAATGAATAAATATTTAATTAAAAAAACTTTTAAATTTTACTCTGACCGCCTTCTCACAGATAGAAATTGTTAAAGTTTACATAAGATAATGGTCTCTTGGTGAAAAATGATGTTGATTCAACGTTTTATTGCAAACAATTGCGTTTGCATTAACATATTTATGTAAGGAATATTTGGGGAGACCTGTTGGAGAGGAATAACTTCAGACTCGGGACCTCTTTAGGGATCGAACTGGTTTATTGAAGCATTTCTTCATACAGTCATTTTCGCATGTTCGATCAGAGGTCCTACGAGCCATTTACGTTACTTTTTGGAGACCTACATGTTCGTAGGTTTTCAGGCCTCTCAAATCTGCAAAATCTCCGCTCTTCATCTGCTGCATGCCGGTTTTGATAAGCATTTAGAATATTTTCCAGCAGAGGGAGAAGCTGTCAAACAGGGAGGGTCATGTATTTTAATTGGTCAATTAGCTCTTGATTCATATCTGGGGTCTTATGCCGACAACAAGGCATTTTTATGACCTGGGTGCTGCAAACAACAGATGGCTGCAAGAAATACAAACTCAGCACTTTTTATCTTAAAGATGGATCGAAATTGATACATGAAAGTAATATTTGTATTATGAAAGGATAAAATTAAACCCCTTTTCTCTAAATGCAAAATTAAAATTTAAAAATTAAAATCCCCAAAACAATTTTTCTAAATTTATAACTCGTATTTAAATCTTTTGCCCCTGTTATCTTGGTTTCCTAACCATACAATTATTAATTTCAATTTTGATCCTTCTTTAAGATAAAAAGTGCTCAGTTTGTATTTCTTGCAGCCATCTGTTGTTTGCAGCACGCAGGTCATACCCATACCTTGTTGTCGGCATAAGACCCCAGATATCAATCAAGAGCCAATTAACCAATTAAAATAAATGATCCTCCCTGTTTGACAGCTTCTTCCTCTGCTGGAAAATATTCTAAATGCTTATCAAAACCGGCATGCAGCCGATCAAGAGCAGAGATTTTGCCGATTTGAGAGGCCTGTAAAACCTACGAACATCTAGGTCTCCAAAAAATAACATAAATGGCTCACGGGGCTTCTGATCGAACGCGCGAAGACGACTGTACGAAGAAATGCTTCAATAAACCAGTTCGATCCCCAAAGAGGTCCCGAGTCTCAAGTTATTCTTCTCCAACGGGTCTTCCCAAATATTCCTTAAATTTTTATAAATCAGCATGACAGTCACCTGCTGTGAAAATTCCAGCCAGCCATTTATAATTGCGAATACGCCGGAGAAAATCCTGTCCTTCCTGTATTTTCCTGCCACGAGAATGTCCATCACGAAAAGAATATGATTCCCTGGGGACAATCCATTCTTTGCTGGACTTCATAATTGAAAAAATGTAACTCTGCCATGGAAATTCGAACAGTAGCTGCCCTGTGTCGGTGGAATTAGCCAACGAACAATCTCGAAATTGTGCCATAATGAATGTGATATTCAATTTACCCTAAAAGAAACAAAAAGAAAAATTATCCTGATTTTTGAGAAAAGATAACTTTTTCAGGATGCCTGTCTCTGATCTGCTAGAACTAAATCATGTGAACCCATCCCTTTGTTAAAGAACTTGGTATTTTGTATTTGATCTTAATATGGAAAAACAAAATTATATTTTTCACCAAGAAAAAAAGAAAGAAAGAAAAAAAAATAATAAATACATTTTTCAACCTAAAAAGAAAAAGTGTTTATTTTTATCCTTTCATATATATATATATATATATATATGTGTGTTACGGTAAATATGATTAATCCGGTTATTATTAATAATGACCGGATTAATCATATTGACCGTAACATACATATATATATATATTTAATATTGAGATCTGGAGTGTAAGTCCGGTAGCTTAGTGATCAACACGTTGCGTCGCCCTGCCACGGTACAAGTCCAGAGTTCGACTCCGGATTTGGACTGTGGATTTCCGGATTATGTGCACTCATTTTATTCTTTCGGTATCTATAAAAGGAGTACCACGCTTTCTGGAGAACTAAACACTAAGGGTCTCACGTTAAGTTTACCACCTGACCGGGACATATGCCCCAGGTATATCACCTCGGGCCCATGGTAAAAAAAACAAACAAACAGAGTAGGGAACTGTAGGCGAAGCTCCTTAATGGGTGGTAGCGCCGCGGTGTTCAGAGATTTTTAGATCTATAGTGTTTGATTATGTTTATAATTTAATTGAAAATGCTTAACAATAAAACATTTAACGCGGAATTTTGCCAAAATAGTATTCTATTTACATTCTTCGCTGTATAAGGTGGGTACAAAGTCTTGTCTTGATTATAAATATTTATTATGCGAAAATTATTATAATTAGACATGTGGTTGTTTAGACACATTGCAAGTACTGTTATAAAATTTTTAATGAGACCACATACTTCATAAAATTTCAACGTTTACCCCTTTAGTAGCTGGGAGAATGTCAACGCGGTATTCTAGTGTTAGCTAACATGTCTTCTGTAACAGTACACACACCATCTTTTATCCTAGCCTTCAGTTCTTCAATGTCAGCAAGTGGTGTAGAGAAGACTCTGTCCTCGATATAGCCCCAAAAGAAAAAATCAAGAGGAGTGATGTCAGGAGAGCGTGGAGGCTAAGGTGTTGATCCACCCCTTACAATTCACCGGCCCAGATTTTTTTCTTCTAGGAGCTCACGAACTATAGAAACCCAGTGGGGGGGGGGGGGGGGGGTGCTCCATCTTGCTGATAAACTATCCATGGTTGAAGCGAGCACTAGGCGAGAGCTAGAATACCGCGTTGACATTCTCCTAGCTATCAATAGGGCACACGTTAAAATTTAATGAAGTATGTGATCTTATTAAAAACTCTATAGCAGTTCTTTCAATGTATCTAAATAACTATATGTCTAGTTATAATAGTTTTCGCACAGTTTCGTCTCACATCAATCCGAAGTCGCGTTTTCGTTCATAACTTTAACATTAGTGAAGATATTTTAACAGTAGTGAAGATATTTTAACAAAATTTGCAACAGACTCGTCTTTGTATGAATTGTAAGCATATTGTAAGGATTTTGTTCAAGTAAATGTTCAAAATAATGTTTCAAGTAAGGATTTTGTTCATTTTTTACTATATAAATGGATTTCCGACCTTGCTTTCCTGTACAAAAATTCTTTGTTACAGTGTCGTGTACCAACCCTTAAAATTTGTACCATGAATTTGGAATCACCCTGCATATGAATGTTTTAAAATACGTAAAAGTAAACAACTTTGAAATCATAATATGCAGACACTTTTTTATTACATTGATTGTGACGAATTGTGAACTGAAATATACTTTTTAGATGCTCCTGAGAACTTACTACAAATGAGGGTTTTGTCACAGTGAATCTGAAATGTTTGGCAAAGAAATTTTAGTGAATAAAACGAAAACAAGAATGAAAAATCTTGCATCAGGCATAGATTATGAAACACTTTCTAATACTTACAGGATATTATTCCGAAATTTCATTTTTTTCCTAGAATGAAATAAAATATCTAAATAAGTGATTAAAACAACAAGAACAAAAAAACCATGATTCAGTAAAATGATTCAGTTCATGACCCAGTTCAGCAATTACAGTCCATATCCGGTAACGTGTGCTAAGTTCTGTATGAGATCTATACATACTACCTCATAGATTCCAAATTAGATCAGTTTAAAAATGTGTACCACAGAGTAAAATACACTTCCAGCAATTATCGATCTTAGTCAGTCCTGTAACCAAATTTTTTTGTGTGTCTCTGTAAGTAAACGATAAATGCTATTCACTCTATAATCTATAAAAAACATGCGGCGCACTTCAGTGATTTCGTTATTTTTGAAGTATCATGACATCATTAAAATGCACCGCAAACGATTTTCTCAATATATCATAATGTAATGGAATCATTTTGTGCGTTCATGTAAAGCGAACTATAAATGCTATTTATACTGTACTCCTAAGAAAGCATGTTGTGGTTCATCTAAAAGATGTATATCAATCTCATTTTGTTTGAAGTATCGTAACATTAATAAAATGTACAGCAAACAATTTTTCCTCATAGACTTTAATGTAACAGAATTCTTTTGCGAGTCCCTGTAAATAAACTATAAATTCTGCACACTTCATTTTCAATTCTGAACATTCTATAGTAAACCTTAATAACACATAAAAATTTCATGGCAATCCGAGAATATTTAAGGGAGTTACAGTACAAACAGATAGACAAACCGAAATCATAAACACTTTTCAACTAAGGGTGGAAACCGTTAACAAGGAAAAGGAACTGGCAAAGATACGGAAATCATAAATATTATGTTTAATGGGAACATCCTTTTTTCTGAGCGCATACAAAACGCACAACGATGAATAAGGTATCATACGAAAGGATTTTTAACAGGTTTCTGACATAGTTAATTCACATTTTGTTAAAGCGTGTTGTTTTATTAAACATGGCGGTTAATGAATTAAAATAAAAGCATCAGCAGATAATCTTAAAGACTATAGTGCTAAATTATTGTATGGGTTCACTGGTCTGTGATAAAATAATTTTTTTCTTCTGCCTTTTTGTTACAATTTTCATTAAAAAACAGAAAATTAAATCCTGTTTATTTCAACCATAAAAATATTACAGAATTTCATTACCTGCAAAAATGTAAAACCCGAAATAGAGGGCGAAAGTATAAAAGAAAACACGTAAGATGCGCTTCTGTAAGAAGAGAAAAAAATGCATCGGTGATATAATTTTTACACAAAAAAAGAAAATTCAGTTATTTTTTTATATTAAGAAAGAACATGTTACTTTTATCATTCGGTTAAAAAGAAAAAAAGAGTGCACTTTCATTTCTAGATTTACTAAAATAAAAAGAAAGTTAGGTTTAAGGTTTCTAGTACTTTTACCATCACTGAAATTGTGACGAGTATTTCAAAATGATGAAATAAAAGACAAAATTTAATCATGGTAAAATCATGCAATCAAGTTGTACTTCCTTCCATGGAAATACACTAAAAGGACACAAAGTAAATTAACTTTGAGGACAAACGTTTAAAAAAATAATTAGATTAAAATTGTAAATATTACAATGCAAAAAACAGTTAATACAATACTGGTACAAAGTCACAATAATATTTATTTACGAATGTAACAGGCTTGGAGAAATTATATTTATGGTGGTTCTTATATGACCTGCGCAACAACGTCAAACTTTCTGACACAATTTCAGACTAATTTTTAAATGCAAAGGCATAAATTGGCAGTCCTGACTATTGAAGCGATTTGTAATCGAAATGAGTTTTCCATTTTTTGATAAATAGATTACTTATCGAGTGATAAGCGATTCGTGTCACGTGATAACGCGTTTTTTACCTTTGCTGGCGTCGGCGTGGTGAGAATTCGGTTCCAAATGTCGACTTTGACAGTATTTTCTGAAAGATCTTCTGCTTTTACCAGAAAATGAAAAACGTGTTTCGATTACATAGCTCCTGAATAACAAGACCTGCCAACTTCATACGTTTCCGAGCAAAAATTACTTAATGAATATGTCATAAATTAACCAGTTTGGATTTGAGAGCTGCCTTAAGAAAAAAACCTCGGGGAAAAGTCATTAGTAATATATTTTACTGATGTTACACTATTTCAAATATATTGAAATATATATACGTCATTGAGGAACACTTCAAAATTCGGAATAGTTGTCACAGACGAACCGGGGCTTGCGCGATTTTTGTTTTGCGCCATTTTGGCGAGAAAATCCCATTTTCAGGCACATGTTACAGATTGCTGAAACAGCATGTTACTTTTATTTTATTATGAGATTGTTTATTTTATATTAAAAACACACACAATTTTATTATAAAACACACACAATGATTAATTTATTATAAATCATACGGAATCTGCTCTACCGGGTTGCCATACGAAACAGAATTTGCCCGAAACCGTTGGGTTGCCCAGGTATAAAATCGCCATTTTGGCGCCAAAATGATACCCTGGTGCGTCTGCGACAGCTGTACCTGAAATTCTTACTGTAGAATATGACGCGAATAGCATTTATTGTTTATTTATAGGGATAAAAAAAATCTATTGCCGTACTCTCTATGAATAATGAATAGTTGCTGGAAGTGCGTTTTCAGTTGTGTTGTGCGTACATTTCGTTATTGTTAAAAAACGTCCTATGCTTTTATACATTATAAAATATTCACTTTAACGAATTTCATATTAACGAATTTTTCAAAATAACGAATTCATTGAAGGTTTAAAAAGAATAGTCATTCCAGTATTACGAATGTTCAGTTGGCAAGAAAAAAATATCTCTATTGAAAAACTAGAATTTGGAAGAAAACTTTCATGGGAAACTCTCAATGAAGGAGAGGCAGATGACAGTGAAAATGAAGCTGATGATGATTGTTTATCTAGTACCGAAGATTGTGTTCTACGATCAAAAGGGTCTCTATAGAAAATTGAAACTCTTAAAAAGTAATTATCCCAGCAAAATAATGTTCCGATAACATTTTATAAAATTTGTTATGAAAATTGCACTGTCAACTTCAATGCAGAAAAAAAAATTACTCCTGATCTTTTTGTAAATAGAAAAAGTTACATTAACGACATATGACAGTGTTTTTTTTTTTTTTTTAATCCGTCAGGTATGTAAGATAAATTATAACTTCTTTATAATAGTTACGATTCAAATGTTGAAACTTAATGGACTTAATAATTATCTTATCTATAACTAGTAAGTTCACAATCCTAATATACTGTATGTTTATTATTCAGAAATGTTTTTCAGAAATGAGTATAAACATGTTTCAAACTTGAGTAATTTTGATTCGGAGCCATTTTGACTATGTGACATACTCAGATTTGAGTATTTTTTGCTCAGTTTTGAAAATGCCGTTTTTAGAGTGCACTCGCCCAACTTACCGCATACTGCTTTCAATATGTTTATTCACCTGACAAACTATTTAAAGTTATAAAACATTCGGAAATCGAGAAAAGTTAAAAAGGTCTTTTTAAATTTTATTGCATTGTAAAAAAAGCCAAAAATTCTTTCTAGCTGGTATTGAAGCACTGGTAAACCATCGGCACAAGTATTTGTATGCCAACGAGGCCTATTTTAAATAAAACAGAGTTGTTTACTACATCGCATATTGTTTTCCATTCTTTACCTCAAATTCTGCCATTATCTCCGAGCAACCTGGTACATAATTGTACGCATAAATTTATTATCTTTGTGGGTGCAAGATAAAAGATTGGTCGCAAGTGTGGACCTCGTGCCCATGGTTTATGACAATGATAGCAATGTTTATGGTGAGTGCTGCTGCATCATTCTGTTGTAAATAAACGTCTGAAACGTCGATTGTTTCATGTTTATATTTAAAAGAAAATTCCGAATCCTTAAGCAAAATTCAGCAGTTATTGTGATAGCACTACAGCAATAATCTAAGGTGGATTTTTTTCCTTTGAGGTTAAATCTAAAGTTTTTGCAAATAAATTTAAAACACTTGATGAATTGGGGGTGTGCATTTGCGTAGAAATTATACAGATATAATTGCTTTTATTTGAGGAAATGTACTTGGAAATTATGTTACCAAAATCAATGGTTGTAAGTGATTATTTTCAAGCTTGTAAGTGACGCAGTGAACATTTAAATAATATAATGGAAACTGCTTATAATAAAGCTGGAACGAGCTTGAAAATTTTCTATTATACGCGGGCTTTCTAATAACCGGTTACCCTATGACATGTTGAGATACATCCATGTAAACAGACTCGTTTTATCTTGATTTTACAATAATATATTTATGATTAATTACCATCGAATATGCTACTAATCAAAATTAAAAACACTAAGAAATGTTTAATAGCTTTTATCTGCTTAAAATTTAATATCCTAACGGTATTATTACACATACCTTTATGTTGTTTTGGACATTACAGAGTAAACTAATTTTCATGCAGGATATTTTAAGATTAAAATTACGAGCTTAAATTTACATTCCTTATTGAAACCTTGTTTGAAAATAATTGATTTAAGAATCTGTAAATGTCCAAATTTACCCAACTTAAGGTTTAATTTAAACAATTCAGGGAAAGGGATTTTGAATCAAAACAACAGTTTATTTAGACAGATTTAATGTAATTAAGCTAGAAACATAATCTGCAGTGAATTTAATTGAACTTTACATTTAAATTAATTTTCTGAGATAATAAACATCTGCATTGCAATACTACTTCCGAATGCTACTAAGTATATTATGATTTCTAACAAATCTCATCAAAATATTTGAAACAAAATTTCCTTTCAGTAATAATAATTATCGATATTAAGAATCATAATGTACATTGCTTTCCTTCTAATAATTTTCTGTAAATATACTGCTGAACGCTACATTTAGGTAATTGAGGCTGCTCGTCAGTAAACTTCCCGATTCCCCTCACTAATGTTAATCCTATGGGCATAGGATGCATTCGTATTTTTAAAATATCTCCTCAGGAAATTAATATTTTTAACTTCTGTTTTCTTTGTTCTGTTTTTAAAGAATGTCTCTTTTTGTCTTAGTTGTCAATTTTTTCTAAAATATATACTTAATTTATGTGACGTGTTAAAATCGTATTCAGTTTCGCTAAGATTTTAACCCATAAAAATATAAATTAAGCACATATTTTAGATATATTTTGGTAAGTAAGAAAAAAAAGCGACATTTTTTAAGAACAGTACAAAGAAAACAGAAGTTAAAAATGTTAATTCTCTGAGTAGATATTTTAAAAATATGAATGGACCAGGGCTGTGGAGTCGGAGTCAGGCCTATTTTTGAGCAAAAGAGTCGGAGTCGGAGTCAGTAAAAAACAGGCCGACTCCGACTCCGACTCCAGCTTGTTTTTTAGACAGTTTGAAGTGAAATTAAACCAATTATATGCAATTTTAAATTTATAAACTGAGTTATTATTTTTATATTTGGACTATATATACAAGAAAACCCATGTTAAATAGGCCCAATATACTGTCCAGTGTACAGCGTACATGAAAACTGTTTTTAATTGAAATCTAGTTTATATTTTACATTTAGTATATAGTCCTTTCTCTCGGTTTTCAGAACACGAGGTAATGCGAAAATTGGAAGTTTCTGCTCTTTTTGGAGTCCACAGAATCCAAAATATCATTGTAATAGAAAAAATTTCCCTTTTGTTTTCTTGTTTCCCTTAGATTCTTCAGGTCTGTAGGACCAAAAGTAATGCTGAAATTGTAAATTTTCTCTCCCTTTTTTTTGTGTGCATAGGACTTCCCCCTCACCCCCCAGTATTTTTGCCTTATTATTTTTTTTAAATCTGCATTTAAAGAAGGTGAAACTTTTTATACTAAAATATTGTCAGATGTTTGCCGCTGCAGTAAATGAGTCCTAATCTTGACTACCAATCACAGCTTATATCTATAATTCATCCAAAATAATGAAAGGTGAAAAAAAAAATTCGGTTGATATACACATCATATGCTTCAAGGTCAAACAGGAATGTAACAGCAGGTTGCAGTGTTGCCAGTTGAGGTTTTTATTTTATTCCAATTGCTTGATTGCTGTCACTTTTTTAAAATAGTAATATTTCCTTTATTTAATGAAAAAAATTAATAAAGCGACTATTACTATTTTAAAACAAATGATAGCAATGAAGCAATCTGAATAATAGAAATCAACAGGCTATACTAGTACTTTAGCCATCCCGGAGTCGGAGTCGGAGTCGATTCCTTTAAAATTTCAGGAGTCAGAATCGGAGTTGGTCATTTTTCCTACCGACTCCGCAGCCCTTGCACATTTTGTATAAACTGATAAATAAGTATGAGATAGATAGAACATATAAGGGAAGATCGGGTATTTCCGGACACTTGGATAAATTGCAAATAAAAAACAAATGAATGAAATTTCTGTCTTTATTTTATACTTAAAATAAAATTACGAACTTCTTTAATGATTTTAATTAAACATTGCTAATAATATCGAATTATTTAACAAAATATACTGAAAATAGTTTGGCTATATTTCTTTAGCGTTACAAGAAACGACGGGTAGCCCTGGACATATTAATCAATGCTGTCCCAACCGTTTTTTGGCCTTACAAACATCACAATTATAATAAAAATCCGATGTATCGATATAAACACAATCTTAATGTCTAATAAAGATAATCTAAAATAAGATCTAATTAACCTAATTAATCTTTCTTAATAACCTGCAATAAAGTTTGACAGGAGGAACGAAAATTTATTGACGAAAACAAAACACTCACTCACGACTACCTTACTCGGCGCCCACGTCGCAATTAAACTGTATTTGTTTCCACTCTAGAGAGCATTTATTTACAATAACTCTTTATTTACGCAACATTTTGAATTCCTTAGAAATTGAAATGTCCACGGTTAACCGCCGTCCGCGGTTACCCAACTTTCCCCTAATCATATATAAAAAAATTGTTATTACTTTTTTTTTTTTGAACAAAAGTGGCGTTATGACTAAAATATTCATGTTTTTAGATTGATAATGATGCATTTGAGTAGAAAATTGAATATAGAGTTAATGAATTTAAAATACTTAGGTAATTTCATTCTAAAAAAATATATTTCTGAAATTTCTGTATTAAAGAAGGTGGAAGTAAGAGATTCGTAGAAGAGGATGATAGTTTATGAACAGTAAAAATATTAAATAAGATTAAGATTATTAGAGCCAGAAGAAGGTATTCTCGTCAAGCAGAAGTGATAAAGATTTTTAGTTATGGTAATCCTGCAACTTTCTTCTTAGTTTTGCATACTTTATTGGAGCCCTATAATCCGTTTTATGTTACTGCAAATGTTGCTTTACATTGTTGTAACATTTAAATGTTTGTTGGTATGCAATGTGTTGATAAATTACACATTTATGTATGCTTCAAAGTTACCTTGAGAAATAACAAAATATAGTTAAAATAAGGTACTACTTTTAAACACAATTTTTTAAAAAGTATATTTTAGATCTATTCAAGAGGGTAAAGATCTATTCATGAGTGTAAATTATGCGATATTTATTCGCAAAGCGAATTTTTTTATCAAAGCGAAAACTAAAGCACATGTCGCAACAGCTAATGTTTTATTATTATTATTATTATTATTATTATTATTATTATTATTATTATTATTTATTTATTTAAGCTTTATTGGGACCCAAGTTTGTGATGTGTGATATAGATTAATAAAACTATGAAAATTAGGTTATTTAGTAAAACTGTTGGTTGTGTATTATTAAAAATATCTATTTTCAAGTCAACAGATGTGTTTCAAAGTTTACACTAAGCTATAGAAGTCAAATTTATTAACAAGTTTTTATAATTTCGTATAATGATTCCTGAATTTTAGCAATTTTTTGTTAAGAATATAAGGATTTTCAAAGTAAGTTCTATTGTTAAGTGGATTTAAATTACTCATATGAAATCACATTTTGTACTTTCGCTTTTATGATAAAAAAAATGTTTTTACTGCAGCAGAGAAACGGGTGTATACCTAAGATTGCCTTCTACTCATTTTGCTTTTTTATTAAAAAATAAATACAAGTTATCAAAATCTTTCCTTTAGATTTCTTGTGAAAAGTTTCTTTAAAATTATTTTTATCTGTTGGTTGTTTGAAAACGAAGTTTCTAGGGACGTATATCGTAAATGTGAGAGAAAAAATTCTTATGCTTTATCGCTATTCGCACTCGAAGAAGAGTAAAAAAAAAATCTTATGCTGTTTTACTTCATACTGATATTCCTTTGCAAAGATATAAAATTTTTTTTGGAAGTACATGAATGGAGTTAATATCTTGAACTTTATGAAAGGAAATAAGTTTAAAATCAAGTCATAACAACATTTGAATATTTGTATGCTGATTTTATTTCATGAACATCGCAGACGATACTTTGTCAATGCCAGCGTGAACAGTTACAAAACAAGCTCTTTTTTATGAGCATATTTTTAAAAAATATTATAGAAATAACTTTATGCAAAGTACAAATTATTTATGAAACAAAAACTTGAATGAATATTTGAGATTTTTGAAAACGTTACGTACACGGCCGGGGCAAATAAAGTAATCCGGAATCGAAATAAATTACAGTTAATTTTTAATTAAAAAAACGCAACAATCTAACAGCCATTTCGTATAAAATTTAATCATTTTACATTATACACTACTGTTAATAAAACTAGTGTGTAAAACTTAAGCAACAAACACAAACTACTAATTTCTGAACACGTGAGTACTCAAAAGGAAATTCTATAAGCAGTAAGTGTAGAAAATAGGTACTACCCTAACAGCACAGCCAGTTTATGTGAAGTATCCTTGACGTCACACATGATTACAAGTGTCACAGTCACTACGGTGAATCAAAATATGGGATCTTTCACTCGTCTCATTATTACTCTCAAATGATCTGAAAAGTCACTGTGACTGTTGCTTTGTGATGGGTCACCAGGTGACATTACAATGAAGTCACCTTGTAATTATCACGTGATTGTAATTTGAATACTCAACTTTGAAGTCATTGTGACCATTGCATTGGGATGAGTCACGAAATAATGTCGCAATGAAGTTGCATGGTGACTTTTAGGTAACTTAGACTTTACTGTGAAGTCACCATTGCAATCCTTAGTGAAAAGTCACCAGATGATTTCATCTTCTGTCACTTGGGAACTCGTCACAGAACACCTATCATGATGGCTTTACAGTAGAGTGTCCAAATGACAGTCACATGAGAGTCACAAGGTGACATCATTGTAAAACCACCTGGTGACACGTCAAGAAACAGCATTCATAGTGGCTTCTCAGTGAAGTGACCAAAAGGACAGTATGAATGAGACGAATAAAACATATGATATTTCAGTTCATTGCAGTGACTGTGACGCTTGTGACCGTTTGTGATGTCAAGAAGACTTCACATCGACTGGCTGTGCTGTTAGGGTAGTACCTGTTTTCTACACTTGCCCTTTATAGAATTTCCTTTTGAGTACTCACGTGTTCAGAAATTATCATTTTGTGTTTGTTGCTTAAATTTTGCATACTAGTGTAGTTCGCTGCCTAAAATTTAAAAACTCACAATAAAATTCTTTCCAGAGCAATTAATTTTCACTTGAAAGATTTCCGCGTGAAAAATAAATGAATTCAATTTTTTTAAATCAATTTTCTAAACGTTCAAGCTAAGAACCCAATATTTAAATTAAGAATGGAAGAATCGAATTAAAGATGAACAATTTTAACCAGCAACATTATTGAAATAAACGCACGTAATGAAAGCTATTATTTAAATTTCTCTTGAAAGGTTTTTATAGAATACTTTTTAACTGTTGTTGGTTGTTTGAAAAAAAAAAAAAGAAAAAAAAGTTTCTAGAAATGAGGATGTGAAAAAATTCATTCCTGTGCTTTATGGCATTTTACGTTGTATAAAGATCAAAAGTATATTTTTATTTTATAATTTTTATCTTATTTTATTTCATATTGTGATATATAACATTAATATGTTATATATATTATATAACATTAATATATTATATATAATACTATAACAACTCTTTTTACTTACCCATCATACGTAGTATAGGGTAAGTCTTGTAATCGTTTTGAAAATCGAAAAAAATTTTTTGACGGATTTACACGTTTCAGACACTGAAGATTCCGAAGAATATATTTTTAGAAAAAAAAAAATTTGCCGTCCGTCTGTGTGTCTGTAAACGCTCTATCTCCAGAAAAAATTGAGATAGAGACTTGAAATTTGGTATGTACTTAGTAAGTAATAATGGGAAGAAGCTTATTGAATTTCAGTAACCTCGATTATCCGGAATTTTTTTTTCGGACTCTCGAAATATTCGTTCTGATAAAAGTTATATAAAAATTTTCGAAATTGTTTATTTTAAGGAGTGAATATAAAAGACAATAAAAAAACAAATTTTGCATAAAGCATGAAGTCGATCGGATAATGAGTTGCCGAGATATTTGTAATCATATTTCCCACACTCTTCGATTTTTCATGACTCTGTATTTCATCCAAATTTCAATTCAAAGATATATTTTAATTGGAAATGAGACGCTTAATCAGATGCAATAAAGCGCTAGTTAATAGGATTCTTGTTTTTGGCGTTATAAGGATGTTTCTTTTAAGGAATTCAGTAATCGAGCCTTTAAAGTTTATGACGTCATCAAGCCACGATTTTATTCGAATTGCAATGCATTTTATAAGTAGTTTGTACTTTTTTTTTTTCTTTTTTTTTAAAGATTTTACATTATGCATATCCAAGATGGATAAGTATTACGGTGGCCCCCAACGACTTGTTTAAATTTGGAAGCAAGGAAATCGAGATTTAAATGAAGACATATAGAATCAAATTAGAATTGAGCAATTTTAACGAGGGCTATTATTCAAATACCTATTTAAATACCTAGGGCTATATACCTAGTCAAAACGTTCTTTTAGATTTTTTCTGAAATATTCTTGTGGAATATTTTAATCTCTTAGTTATTTAGGGAAAAATACCTAGAATAGCTGATGTGAAAAATACTTCTGATGCTTTTTTTTTTTTTTTTTTTTTTTTTTTTTTTTTTGCATTCGACAGTGTAGCAGGAGTTAACAGCATTATTTTAATTTATTTTATTTTATTTTGACAGGTGTTATTTTATTTCATCTTGAGATTCCACTATAAAGTTATAAAGACACATTTCTAAGTATTTTTTACTTACCCATCATACGTAGTATAGGTTAAGTCTTGTAATCGTTTTAAAAATCGAAATTTTTTTTTTTGATGTATTTACATGTTTCAGACACTGGAGATTCCGAAAAACATATTTTTAGAAAATGAAACTGCCGTCCGTCTGTCTGTGTGTCAGTAAACGTTCCCAAACAAATTGAGATAGAGACTTGAAATTTGGTATGTACTTAGTATGTAATAATGAGAAGAAGACTATTGAATTTCAGTAACCTCGATCATACGAAACTATTTTTTTCGGAATCTCGAAATATTCGTTTTGATAAAAGGTATATAAAAATTTTCGAAATGGTTTATTTTAAGGAGTGAATATAAAAGACAATAAAAAAACATAAATTTTGCATAAAGAATGAAGTCGATCGGATAATGAGTTGCCGAGATATTTGGAATCCTATTTACCAAACTCTTCGATTTTTCATGACACTGTATTTCATTCAAATTTCAATTCAAATATATATTTTAATTGGAAATGAGACGCTTAGTCCGACGCAGTAAACTGTTAGTTAATAGGATTACGATTTTTGGAGTTATAAGACTGTTTCTTTTACGCAATTCAGTCTTAGAGCATTTAAAGTTTATGACGTCATCAAGACACGATTTCATTCGACTTGCAATGCATTTTCTAAATAGTTTACGCATGTTCCATTTTCATATTTTATATTATGCATATCCATGATGGGTAAGGATTACGGTGGCCCCAATGACTAGTTTCTCTGTTGGTTGGTTGAAAAATTGTCCCAAAAGACGTACACTGTTAAAAAAGACAAACGTTTTCTTAATCTGAGTAAATTAAATATAAACAAGAAAGAAAATATAGTAGTACAAGAAGCTCTTCCGAGTTACCCATGATTCCGAAATGCGTTTTATGTGTTTAGAAACTTCAGAAACCAATATGTTTTCTGAGATTTAAGGAAGCTTTTTTCTTTTGCTGCCTCTGATTCTCGTAAACGTTTCCGATTAGTTTTTATTGTGTATTAATCAGTTTTCTTAAAACTGAATATTGGGCTTTAGGATGCTATTAATTCCAAAATCAACATTCCTAGCTACGTAAGTGTACTTATACACCCAAGTGTAACAATATAATATTAATTTTAATGTTAATGTTAATCCTTTTGACTTATAAAGTTTGTTTGTAAAACGTGTTTATTGAACATGAAAATATTTATTGAATTGAACTCATTCGATAAATCTATATTTTGGATTAATAAAACGAACTAATACACTATAATAACTACTCGGAAACGTTTACGAAAAATCAGTGGCTGCAAACAAAACTTTGTTTTTTATAAATGATTCTTTTATTCTTGAAAATATATTTGTTTCCGAGGTTTTTAAAGATAAAGAAAACTTTTCGGGGTTGTGGGTAACGCGGAAAATTTTTTTGTATATTTTGTTGTGGTTGTATTATGTTTTATTTTCCTAGATTCAGAAGCGCCTGTCCTTTTTCACAATGTTATGTTAAAAAAAAAAAAAAAGCCTTTATTAAATTTGGCATTCTATGACGAGCGAAAGCATAATTTTATTTTATATTATCTTGAGTTACTGCACTATGCTAGTTGACTTTGTTTCGATATTCTACTGAAAAGTTACAAAAGAGCATTTCAAAGTACAAAAAGTGAAATAACATCTTGAACTTGATGAAAGGATATCAGTTTCAAATCATGTCATAACAACATTTGAATCTTCTTTATCTTGATTTTATTTCATGAATATCATAGAAGTAAGTTCTTCGATGTTTGTGCAAACAGTTACAAGAAAAGCTATTTTCTTTAGCATATACTTAAATATATTATTAAAATTTTTTCGGCAAAGTAGAATTTTTAGATGAAATTAGTTGGTACAAGGATGAAATCATACATATTTTGTGGAATCTATGGTAATTTGGGCTTGAGAATTCTGCCATGGTTCTGTAGTTATTTCAAATTATATCATCCATTCAATTATTTCAATATTTCACTTTTTTCTATTTTTGATATTTTATGGATACTTTTCACAACAGATTTGAGTTTCATCTTTCATTTTAAATTTTTTTTTTCAAAATTTCCCCTCCAATCTGTTTTATATTATCTTGGTTTTATATTCGATTTTTATTTTTTTTCTACATTTTCTGGATATTATTCAAACAGGTATCTCTTCATTTTTCATATATAATTTTGTTCATCCCCTAATTGTTTTTTTTTTAAGAAATAGCACTTAGCCAATCATCTATACACTATTATATGCCACCAAACAATTGAACAATAGACAGAACAATAAACGGCACAAGAGTGACATATGGAGACTTTAGAGAAAACAAAAAGTCAACTGTAAACAGGGGGTACAATCAATTAGGTCCTCATTAGTTCCCTGGTCTCCTAATATCTGCCAAATATATTGTTACTTGATAGTGCGGGGCAAAGTGGTAAATGCTGTGCATTCAAGATTGCATCCTCTTCACAAATAGGGCAATTTGGACTTTCAAGAATACCAAATCTCAAAAGGTAATTAGGTAGACAATCGTTACCCGTGGCAAGTCTAAATCAGGCAACACCTGTTTTTCTTGGTGCTTTAGGGACATGAGATATTGCATTTTTCCATTCTTTATTTTCTATTTCATCTAGTTTTCTCCTTTCATATCGAGAATCCATTTATCTCTTTATAATTCTTGATATTTAATTGAAAGGTATTTCGTTGTTTGGTGTTTGTATTATTTTAGTTCTTTTTTGGCTAGTTAATAGCCCCTTCATTCCCCTCCCCCAATTGTTGTATGATGCTCCTGTGTTGTTTTTTAACGGTGATATATATATATATATATATATATATATATAACCGTGAAAATTCACGAAGATATCAGCGATACAGTTGTCTGGATTTCAATCGCTTTCTAAAAGTAGCTGGATTTTAAGAGATTTTCCAGAAATTGAAATTCAGTGCACTGTATTGCACTGATACCTTTCTTAATTTTTTACGATATTCCACTAAAATACCTAAAACAATTGCCTTATATAGTTGATTACCAAATTACGGAAAAAAGTTTTTGATGTCATTCGCGCATACAAAGTTAAAAAGTATGTTATACGAATGTTCATATCTCATCAAATATCAATAAAATAATTTTCTAACTGCAGTATAGTGTTTCTAGTACACTTTGTCAAGTTTCGGAAAGTGGCATTAAATTTGGTTGAAAATTTTCATGCTATAAACAAAGCCTTTTTTTTTACAGAAACGTTTTTATCTTCCAAATATGCGTGCTAATCTTATACAAACGTTGTACATGGCTCACATAGTCATTTGCAACAATGGAAGGCCATTTCGAATATTTTACATTACAGGGTGGTCGCTGATTTTATTATTTTTATTCAATTTATCGTTGGACCCTTGCTTGCCCTCGTGACTGAATCGTCACCAAAAAATATTAGGTTAAACATATTCTTTATATCCCCGAAGTTCAAGGACTGTTTATCAAACATTTTCATAAATTTTCGACAAAGCGTTTAAAATCGAAAGTGTCTGACTGGTCAGTATCCCTAATTTATGAACATGAGAGTATATGTAGATAAACTTTTATTTATGAAATAGTTTCTACTTGTTGGTTGTTTAAAATAAAAAATTCTAGTGAAGTAGATGTGAAAAAATAATTTCTTATTCTTTAGCCCTTTCTACACTCTGTGAAGAGATATAGCATGAGTTTATTATAATTAATTTATATTATATTATATTATATTATATTATTTATATTTATATTTCACTAAAAAGTTATAAAAGAATATGTCGATGTACATGAAGTGAAAAAATAGCTTGAACTTTATGAAAGGTGACAAGTTTAGAATAAAGTCGTAAAAACATCTGCCTTCATTTCTTCGGTTCTATCTTCATTTTATTTAATAGCAGATTAAACTTCTTTCCTTTTTGTCTAAACAGTTATAATTTATCATGAAAAAGATTGCGTTAAACTAGAAATTATTTACGAAGAATCTTGCATGAATATAGTTTAAGATTTTTTGTGAAGCTACACTTAGATCTACTCCTTTATCACGATATTTATATAAAAACGGGGAAAACAAGTTCTTTTTCATTTTAACCCGAATTCTATTGTGTAGATAAAAATATAAAATGTGAAAAAAATATATATGGAGAAACAAGTTTTTATGGAATATTTTTTATCTGTTGGTTGTTTGAAAAAAGAAAGTTTCCAGCGATGTAGATTTGAAAAAAGTAAATTCTTCTGCTTTTGCTCTTTTTGTACTCTATGAAGAATAAAAGCATTATTTTATTTATTTTATTTTATCTTATATTATGTTATTTCATATTCATATTTTCTTGCAAAGTTATAAAAATTTTTTTTTAAGTACACGGAATATCTTGAAATTTATATATATATAAACTTTAGTATAAAGTCAATAACAACATTTGAATGTTTTTTAACCATGTTTTGTTTCATGAATATTGAAGATGAAAATTTTTCTTTTTATGCATATGCGGACAGTTACAAAAAAGTATCTTTCCTTGAGCATATGTTAAAAGTTCTCATGAAAATAAGCTGTAGGTGAAGCAGAAAGTACACTGTAAAATCAAACACATGTTTTTTTATTCTGTACGAAAATGTACAAAAACCTCCTCCAAGTTATAGACGTTTCAAAAAAACGTTCTTTTTCTTTAGAAAACTCAAAAACCGATATATTTTCGTGATTTAAAGAAGCTTTTATGGAAACAAAGTTTCATTTGCTGTCACTGATTTACGAAAACATTTCCAGGTATTTTTTATAGAGCATTAACCAGTTTTCTCAAGGCAGAATGTCAGTGTTTAACATGCTATCCATTCTCAGGTAAACATCTTCATGTTCAATAAGCATGTTTTACATACAAAAACGATAAATTAACAACACTAACATTAACATTAACATGAATAATATTTTGTTACCGTTGCATGTATAAATTCAGTTACGCAGCTGTAAATTTTATTTGAAATTTTATTGCATAAAAAAAAACCTACATTCTGGTTTGAAAAAACTTATTAATGAACTACAAATACTTCTTGGACAAGTTTCCGAAAATCAGTGGCAACAAAATAAATTTTAATTAAATAAAGGCTTCTTTAAATGTCGAAAACATATTGGTTTCTTATGCTTCTAAAATAAAGAACACTTTTCGAAATCGTGGGTAACTCGAAAGAGATAATTGTATATTTTCAATTGTGGTTGAATTATATTTTCGTAGATAAAGAAATATTTGCCTTTTTTTAGTGTATTTATGAAGGAAACGAAATATTGCCTGAATGTAGCATTAAAGTTAAGGCATTAATTTAAAAAATAAATCTGATATATTTCAAGATAAGATGTGAAGATTTTAATTCAGAATTAAATGATTAAATTAAACATCAACAATTTTAACTGCATTATTTAAATAAATAGAGAAAAATGTGTAAAAACGGGCATAGGTGTAAATATGGGCAACCCACCCTAAGTGGCTATGGGATGTGCTGAAGACTGGCGACCATATGACCATTGTTGATATGAGATAGCAGAGAGCAGTTGGAACCATTCATTCAAGTAGTGTGGATGCAGCGTGAGTTGTTGTGTGAAATGGCGTTTGTTCTGGACTGCAAACTTTTGACAGAGATCTGAAATCGTTTTTTTAAATGTTATTATGGTTAGTTTAAAATAATTTTATAGTGATATACGGAAAGCGGAGATCCTAAGCTACTTTTAGAAGCACGCCTTTAGTTTACATGTGAAAGTGGGCACCTTTATTAGGTGGGGTTGGTGTAAATATGGGCCCTCACTTAAAGGCGGCCCCTAATTACACCACCTTTTCTCTTAAACAACATAAATTATTTCAATATATATATATTGTTTTTTACGTGAAAACAGCAATTACCTACATTATACACATTACTAAATATATTATAAAAAAAACTTCACAAATTTATTGAGGTAAGAGAACTTTAAAATTACCTTAGATGTAGACAATAATAAATTTATAAGTAATTATAAGGCCATTTTATTATCTATAAATCCTCAAAGCATTCGTTAGTTTTATTTTATAATATATCTGGTAATATTCGTAATCTAACATAATGGTGTAATGCCAGAAGGCAGGCGTGGGAAGACCAAAGACTTTCCAGACTCATCAGATTATTGTGACCCTCCCCTTGTGGACAGCGATTATGATATCAATCTGTATATCAACAATGGGGATAAACTAGACTCGAGCGATGCAACTTGCATCTTTTGTGATGGAAAATTCTCTGAAGACACTCGCGGAAAAGTGTGGGTTAAATGCGTTATGTGGCAAATGTGGGCGCACTTAGATTGTGCCGGGGCTGAAAGAGCCAGTTATGTTTTCGATTTCTTTAAATTAATTTTTTTTCTATAATAAATAAATTATATACAATTTTGTATTGTTTTAGACTGTTTTAAAACATTTTAAAATATTTTTTGTCCCATATTTGGAGAGGGCCCATATTTGCACCCCATTTTTTCTGGTTCTTTTTTTAAAGCTTTTTGTAATTATTCGTTTTCGAATTGAAATAATTGATATTAAACATTGTTTTGCTTCCTATCATTTAGTAAACTTGTTATAGTTGTGAATGAAGGTAAAAAAACTGGAATTTTTCAAAAGGAAAGTCGCTTTAAGACAAAAACAAAAAAGGGTGCCCATATTTACACCTTTTCCTCTACGCGTAATAAAAGTTCTACTTTAGATTTCTCGCGAATGTTTTTATGGAATACTTTTTATCTGTTGTTTCATTGAGAAAAAAAGTTTGTAGAGACGTAAATGTGAATTTTTATTTATTTTTTTATTTATATTTATATTTATATTTATATTTATTTTTTTCTTTTTATTTTTATTTATCACATTCTTCACTTTATTTTGATATTCTACTACAAATTAAAATAAAAGTACACAGACACACACACACACACACACAAAAACATGTGATTCTATTACCTAAAAGAGGACTAAAATTTTAATTACATTTTAAAATATTATAATAAATTGAGCACTTTTGGCTGCGAGCCCAGCCTTCATCAGGATTATAAATCCTGATGAAGTGCTGGAAGAAGGAATGAAAAAGGCCTGAAGAAGCCAGGAGAAGGCTGAAGAAGATTATAAATCCTGATTAATTATAAATTCTGATGAAGGGTGGGTTCGCAGCCGAAAATGCTCGATTTATAGTAATGTTTCAAAATCTAATTAAAATTTTAGTCATCTTTTAGGCATTAAAATCACATGCTTTTCTGTGTGTACTTTTATTTTAATTTAACAAAGATGAATTTAAGCATTTCGAACTTGTTTTATATCTTCCACTACAAAGTTATAAAAGAATATTTCGAAGTACACGAAGTGAAAAAAAAAAACTTTGAACTTTATTTATGGTAACATTTTAAAAATAATATTCAAATAACATTATAATATATTTATCCCCATTGTATTTGATAAATGTCGCGAATCAAAATTCTCCTTCCATGCGTGTGGGAACAGTTACAAGAAAGAATGTTTTCTTGAATATATGCTTAAAGTTCTTATAAAAATAAGCTTTAGGTGAAGCAGAAAATATTTATGAATGAAACTAAAATTTGCATGAATGTAGCAGCATCAAAGTCTTGTAAAAGTATTAATCTCAAGAAATTTCTGATATATTTCAAGATAAGAATTGAAGATTTAAATTAAGAATTAAAGAGTCAAATTAAACCTCAAAAATTTTAACTAACTACATTAATCAAATAAAGTTTAGTTTTTCTTTCGTTTTCTCGTGAAAGTTTTTATGGAATATTTTTTGCCAGTTCTTTCTTTGAAAAGAAAAATGTTCTAGACACGTAGCTGCAGTAAAAATATTTGTTTTTTACGATTTATCGCGTTCTGAACTCTATGGAGGGCAAGAGCATATGATATTATTTTATTGCTTTCACCTATCTATACAAAAAAAAAAAAGTATTGAAAATTTCGATTTCTGGTTTTCTACGGATTTATGTGTTTTAGAATGTCCTGAACACGATTCGAATGTTTTTAGAAAATGCCTGTCCGTGAGTCTGCGTGTCTGTCTGTCTGCATGTGACACAATTTTTGTGGAGTTCCAGCTCACGAACTATTGCGTAAAATAGGATGAATTTTCATATAATGTTCTATCTTTATTTGTACTGGTGCTGATTATTTTTTGGGCAAAATCCCCCAAGAGGGGTTGCTGCAATAAAAATTATAAAATTAAGATACAGAAATTTATGTAAACGATTAAAATTTTCAGGGAATTAAATTTGAAGAAATTCTAAATTAAAATTTTTATACGGACCCCGTACAAAAAATTTTCCAATGAGTAAAATGTGCCCCATACAGCCATAAGGTCATGTACGAAATTTCAGCATTTTATCATAAAAAGTCGCAGATATATGAAAATATATAAATGCTGACTTAAACAACTTTTTGATGCCCAGATATGAGTTCGCCAAGAAGAAAATTAATGTCGGATGATTGCGTTTAAGGGGTTGTACAGAAATCCCGAAAGAAAACAATGATTGCATAAATAAATAAGAGTTGGGCTACTTATTGGTACAAAAGTAGCTATACTGTGTAGAAATAATAACTTTATACAAATATTACAAAGCTTGCGGTTATGTGACGCACCGATCAGAGTAAGATATTTGCATATGCAAACATTTCTAAGCTGTTTTAATGTCATTGATTTTGACATTTTCAAGTTTTATTCTGTAATTCGTTATGTAAAAGTTAAAGATATTTTTCAGGAAGCATAGTTTTGTAATTTTGTATATAAAACGAAAGAAAAGAGTCATATTTTATTTGCTTATGATGCATTTCTGCGTCGCTTCATCTGCACTGTAGATGTAAACATTTAAATTTTAATTTGTGATTAACCCCTCACCAAATTTGTTTAAACATATGTCTGCGAATTTTTATGATAAAATGCTGAAATTTTGTACATGACCTTATTAGTGTATGGGGCACATTTTACTTACTGAGAAATTTTTTGTGTGGGGGATGTATAAAAATTTAAATTTTGTATTTCTTCAAATTGAATTAACTGAAAATTTTAATCGATTTCATAAAATTCTGTACCTTTTTTACGTAACTTTGTAATTTACAATATATGTCTATGATCAATATTTCAGGAATAAAAGCCGAGGTCAATGTTTTAGGGAAACTCTGTATATAACTTGAAAAAAGTGAACAGAACATGGAGTAACCAGATAATCTTTTATTTTAATGGGCAAGAAAATCATTTTGCACTTTATAACATTTACTAAGTTAAAAAAAAATATTGTTTCCGATTTATAACATCTTAAGCGCTTTACTTTCCATCATCGAAATTACAACAGACATCACAAAATAATTTAAAAGAAAGCAACTTTTTAAACTGTTGAATGTAATATCATTCTTCTTGTTGGTAAAAGAATCAAAAAGAGCTCAAAATATATACAGTTTTGTTATTTTCCTTGTGTGTACTATTTTTGCGAAAACAACAAAATTAATTTTCTGTAAAAGCTTTCTAACGAAACATACCAGATTGCAAAAAAGAACATTTAGGTATCACTTTAGCTTAATTATAATGGAAATCGATAAATAACATTACATGTGTTTTCAAGTGAATTTTTATTCTTTCATTTTAATTACGAAAGCAAAATTCCTGTTTCTTTTTTTTACGAAAATTTTACTTGTTTTTTATCTTTTCCAAAATTGTAAATATGTAAATGTAATGACGAGATATAGATTATCTAACAAGTATTAAATAACATCACACGCATTTTCTTTTTGATTATAAAGGGATCAGTACTTAATTAGGTGATTAAAAGACTATCAAATTAATCGATTAAAACAAATATACTACATGATATATTATTTTTATATAGTGTAAAAAAAGACAGCTATTTCTTATTCTAGGAACATATCATACACTGCAAAAAAAAAATATTGTTGATTTTACGGTATAATACTGACACCCCAGTTGCCAGTGGTAATACAGTAGAACTCCAATTATCCGAATCAATTGGAACCGGACAGCTGGATTTTTTTCCGAAAAAAGGGTCTATTTTAATTCATTATTGTATGTATGTTGAAAATGGGATAAAAAAACTATTTTTAAAGAAAAACCAAGCTTCTAAGCTAAGATCTTAGCTTTTTCACAAAGAATTGGACCCGAAATTGGGTTTCCCATAGAACGTTGCTGCAAAAGCCACTTGAAAACGGCATTTTCTAAATCTCTGTTTGTTGCTGCCTTCATTGATTTTTTTCAAGAACTTCCATCTTTATTTTCAAGCACTGACACGAAGTTTAAAAGTGTAGGTTTGCTCCTTTTAATGTCTGAAATCGTTGATTGTCCTTCACCGTACATCTCAGCCAACTGTTTACCCGTAACGTTTTTATCTGATTGCTCTATAATGTTTAGTTTATCCGCTAACGATAATACAACACGTTTTCTTTTAAAAGCCATGGTGAACAAGGAAACGCACTCACAAACAAAACAACGCACCAACGCGAAAGAGTACTGTTACAGTAGAAGGTCAAATATTCAACTAACAGGTCACGTCACACTGACTGACTAATCAGAACGAACAGTGACAGGAGGGCCGGGCCGGCTACCTGGCGACGGACGACAGCCAATAATCGAACTGCACTATGAGACGGTGACTCATCATCCCAATAATCTTCGCACTGCGCCTACAGTAGCTTCGTGGAGGGAATTACAATAGCGCGCGTAGACAGAATCATTATTTTGCGAATCGCAGTACGTTTTCGTCTTAATTTTTTTTCTGAAATTCTGAAAGCGATTCGGACAATCAGCGATTCGGATAGTCGGAGTTCGGATAATTTGAGTTCTACTGTATGTATATTTTATATGGTAAAATTAACAGTAATAGACAGTAAAGTAAGTAGTAATATACTGTCGCACATCGTAAAATCAGCAATTTTTTTGCAGTGTAGAACCTTGAACGAAATATACAATACCCTTTTCCGAGTTAATCACGATTCCGAAAACTTTCCGTTATTTTCAGAAACTTCAGAAACCAAAATATTTTCGTGATTTAAAGAAGTATTTATAAAAAAAAAATGTATTTTGCTGCCAGTGAGTTACGGAAACGTTTCCGATTTCTTTTACAACGTATTAATTATTTTTCTCAACCTGGAACATAGGATTTTCAGGTGATATCCATTCTCAAGTAAACATTTCCACGTTCAAGAAACATGTTTTACAGACAAACATGTTAATTAATAGCATTAACATTGACATAAAAAATTAATATTATTTTGTTAATCTTGCATGTATAAATTCAGTTAAACAGCTGAAATTGTTTATTTGATAATTGATTGCATCCTTTAAACCGATATTCCCGTTTGAGCAAACTGATTAATACACTGTTAAATTTTCTCAGAGGCGTTTCTGAAAATCAACGGCAGCAAAATAAACTGTTTATAAATCTTTAAATCTCAAACATATATCGTTTTCTGATATTTCTAAAGATAAATAATGCTTTTCGGAATAACTCGGAAGTGGTTATTGTAATATTTCCATACGTGGTTATATTATATTTATGTAAATTGATAAATATTTGCATTTTTTTATGTTTTAGAGTAAAAAATGTATGGTTCTTAAAAGTTGAAACTCGTTTTAATTAAGGTTTTAATTGAAAGCTAAGAAACACAAAATATTTGCATTAAACATTTCGTATTATAAAATGGCAACACAGAAATTGTACACCGGTGAGAAGAAAATAAAGGAACAAACATAAATACTCATGTAGCTTGAATGATTTTGCAGCTAAAAGCCTGAGAAAAATGACACTTTCAAATCTGAGTAAATCGATGTTTTCATTTTGTTATGAAACTTTTTGTTTCAAATAGGACGACCCAATCAATGCTTTCAATTCTGAAATACCAGAAATACTCAGAATATTGAAACATGGACATACTCAAAACTGAGCACATACAAATCAGTTCATACTCATTTTTGAAACATGGACATACTAAAAAATGATTAGAATCAGTTCGTAATCATTTTTCAAACATGGATATACCAAAATAGAAGCACATGATGTTTTATTCTTGACTGTGTGCATGTTTGCAGAAATGAGTATATACTTGTTTCAAAATAGAGTAATTTTGAATCGGAGCCATTTTGACTATGCGACATACTCAAATTTGAGTGTTTTTTGCTCAGTTTTGAAAATGCCCTTTTTAGAGTGTGCACAATGTCTTTATTTTGCCATACCTGACACATCTCCAAAATGCAGAATATACTATTGCTGCAAAAAATAAATTTAAATAAGCGTATAGGAAATGTAATAACAATGTTTTAACCTATAAAAGGTGCAGGGAAAATATTGTGTTATTTTTTACGACATTTTAGAGATGCGTAGAAAATTTTTACCAGGCGTGTGCCAGACACCCCCGAGCGAAGTGCAAGCTTTACATCTATATAATCTTACTGAACTCTTTCTATTCTCCTGTTTCAACGCCACTTCTTAGATGTAATTGTGATGCATTACTTCATATTTTAAAATCTTCTAGATGGAAAAAACACTGTAGTCAGTTAGTATGTGGTATCCCTATTTTCCGTAGTGAAACCACCTTTTAAATAAATTTTAATTATCTCATCGTTGGAAAGACAAAAATTTTCTAATTGGCCAATTTTTTATAAAAGAGTCGTATAATTTGTTTTTAATTTTTAGAAATTAATGACTTTTTGGAAATTAATGAGAAAACTCTTTTATTAACATAATCTTATTTATCATATTCTGAATACTTTTGCGATGTACATTTCTTATTTATCTCCAACAGGTAAAAAAAAAAAATGTTTTTCAACAATTTTAGGACACATTGTGTAAATTAAAAATAATACACAGGGTGTTAGAAAAGAATCACCCGATTTAAAATGCGCATATTATGAACATTATTGAACATAGACACTTAAGAATAATTTTATATTACATAGCCAATCATAAAGCTTTTTGACAAACTAAATTAAACGTGCTCAATATGTCCACCTTTGGATCTCTATACTGTAGTCAAATTCGTCCCACACTTTTGCTAGCATGTTTGCATCCACTTCGTCCATGGTTGCAGTTATGCGTGTCTTCAGTTCGGCTAATGTATGGAAGGGGTGGCACACACTCTAAAAACGACTTTTCAAAACTGAGCAAAAAGTACTCAAATCTGAGTTTGTTGCATAGTCAAAATGACTCAAGTTTGACACATGTATATACCGTAATTTCGCGCGTATGCGCCGCGGCTTAGTTAAGTCTTTTTCAAACCGGAAATTTTATTGAAAATAAGAAGTCAAATAAGTGCTAAGCAGAAGCAAGTCACATTTTACTTAAAATAAATTCTGGTATGAAATCGAATTGTCTGAGGTCCGGAGTATACGCGCGAAATTACGGTACTCATTTTTGAAAACATGCACACACTTAAGAATAAAACATCACGTACTCATATTTGAATATGTACATGTTTAAAAAATGATTACGAACAGACTTCTATGTGCTCATTTTTGAGTATGTCCATGTTTCAAAAATGAGTATGAACTGACCTCTATGTGCTCATTTTTGAGTATGTCCATGTTTCAAAAATGAGTATGAACTGACCTCTATGTGCTCATTTTTGAGTATGTCCATGTTTCAAAAATGAGTATGAACTGACCTCTATGTGCTCATTTTTGAGTATGTCCATGTTTCAAAAATGAGTATGAACTGACCTCTATGTGCTTAGTTTTGAGTATGTCCATGTTTCAATCTTCTGAGTATTTCTGGCATTTCAGAATTGAAAGCATCGGGTCGTCCTATTTGAAACCGAAAGTTTCTTAACAAAACAAAAACATCGATTTACTCAGATTTGAAAGTGTCATTTTTCGCAGTGCATAAACGTAGTCTTTTATAAAACCCCGCAAGAAGAAATCGCACAATGAGAGGTCCGGCGATCTTGGAGGCCAGATAAACTCTGACGTGGTGGGTGAAGGAAGAGAGTTAGCGCTACCTGTCGGCAACTGCATGAAACTTGAGATTTCTCTCGTTCTACCTATACATTATTCGATTAAAAAGGATCGAAAGCTGAATAGTTACGATTTTTTAAATCGGATGATTCTTTTTGAAACACCCTGTATATCTCAAGAAATATTACGCAAAAATGTAACGTAACAAGTAGCTTTAAGTGCTCACATGTATTGTATTTTATTTTTTTACGATATCTCATTTAAAATTCTCTAAACCATTTCTCATCTGCGTCAACTGAATTATTTCCATTCAGAAGTTGTCACCTCTCTTCATAACTTCAACTTCGATTATTTATTTGCTCAACGTTGCCAATTGGGGAATATTCGGGAATCATTTCTGAAATACATGAGAAAGTACTTTGCAACTATAAATTAAGGATTTGCTTCGAAATATGCTTAGAATTGCATCCACAAATACTTAAGGCATGCACTTCTAGGTCATTGGAATTTGAAACTAAAGCATTTAAAGATTCCAAATAATTTGAGGAATACTTAGTATGTTTATGAAAAATTAGAAGCGTGAATGTAAATTATTTACTAAATTTGAACTATGAAAAATATAGTTCAGATATTAATACGATGTTGAATATTAGATTGTCTAAAAAATAATAACGGTTTGTAACTATTGCACTTAAATACATGCAATAAATTTTACAGTTAAGTTTTTTAATCAAAATAAAAGTCAAAATAAAATAATAAAAATAGAATAATTCTATAAATTTACGCCAACGTTAAACAAGGCATTTTATTCTTCAAATGCCATAAAATATGAAAACCTAAAGCTGATAAACTCTTAAAAAACGTTTTAAGCAGTAATTTGATTTGATTTTCTTTCTAAGAGATATTCGAGATGTTTAAAAAAGTACAATTCGATTGGTCAGAGATCTGGTAAGTATATAGGGTGAAGAAACATCCTATTCCCCAGTTCGTTCAATTCTTCTAAGGTCATATGTAAGATGTGAGGGCAAGCTTTGTCATGAAAAAAAAAAGACCTTTAATGTTTACCACTGCCAGCACAACTGACTGATGATTGCACTGTGATCTGAATCATCACTATAGTGAATTTTTAGTGTGAATGATCCCTATAGTGATCATTTTGCCGGTATTTAAAGAGTTGCAGTGTATCATTCCGAGTTTAGACCTTCAAACACCCTGCATGATATTCTGCACGTGCAGTTTCGGTTTCGAAAAAACATTTCAGTGCTGCATTTCGATTTAACCACCGAGCAGAATGTCTCCAGTTAATGTTCAGGATCCATTTCTTATTATGTATCTTAATGCAACCGAGAAATGGATCATTTTGCTTGTGCAAAAGAAGTGCAAAGCATACTTAAAAAAAAAAAAAAGATTCTTACATGTGACACCCATTTGTCTTCCCACTTTCTGTTAGTTGGTTGAAGACAATTTTAAAACATACTCATAATTCAACAAGAAGCCTCGGACTGCGGTAAGTGGATCAGCTTCAACTCATGCTTTAAATTTCTTATTCATTGTCGATGACAGAATGTCATCCACGATTCGCTTCATTTTCAAGAATCTCATACTGTCCCAAAGAAATTTCTAGAATTAACGTTCAACTGTGCATTGACTACTCGTTCTTGAGTCAAATGTGTCGATGTTATGCTTGATGTGTCGTCTTGGACTGCGGTAAGTGGACCAACTTCAACTCATGCTTTCAATTTCTTATTCATTGTCGATGACAGAATGTCGTGAACGATCAGCTTCATTTTCAAGAATATCACATTTTCACGACGAAGTTTATAGATTTAACGTTTAACTGTACATTACTAGTCGTTCTTGAGTCAAATGCGTCGATGTTATGCTTGATGTGTCGTCTTGGACTGCGGTAAGTGGACCAGCTTCAACTCATGCTTTAAATTTCTTATTCATTGTTGATGACAGAATGTTGTGAACGATCAGCTTCATTTTCAAGAATATCACATTTTCACGACGAAGTTTATAGATTTAACGTTTAACTGTACATTACTAGTCGTTCTTGAGTCAAATGCGTCGATGTTATGCTTGATGTGTCGTCTTGGACTGCGGTAAGTGGACCAACTTCAACTCATGCTTTAAATTTCTTATTCATTGTTGATGACAGAATGTTGTGAACGATCAGCTTCATTTTCAAGAATATCACATTTTCTCTACGAAATTTCCAGAATTAACGTTCAACTGTGCATTACTAGTCGTTTTTGAGTCAAATACGTCGATGTTATGCTTGATGTGTTTTCTTGGACAGCGGTAAGTGGACCAACTTCATGCTTTCAATTTCTTATTCATTGTCGATGACAGAATGTCGTGAACGATCAGCTTCATTTTCAAGAATATCACATTTTCACTACGAAATTTCTAGAATTAACGTTCAATTGTACATTGACTAGTCGTTCTTGAGTCGAATGCGTCGATGTTATGCTCGATGCGTCGATGTTATGCTTTATGCGTCGATGATATGCTTTATGCTTGATGCATCGATGTCCATTCCGTTGTCATTCCTTTTCGCCCCATTTTTGAATTGACAAAACAATTTCGACAAAAAAACTATCGAACTTTTTCCTTTTTCATATTTTTTTAACGACCATAGCTATCTTTGTACAACAGTGAAAAACAAACCTATTAATACTAAACGAGTCGACTGAAATCCTCTGAAATAATTATACAACGACGTATTATTCCATTAAAATTCATCTTAGAAAGCCTTGTTTAAATTTAAGTAAACAGAAATCGACATAATTGTTTACGAAACTTAATAAATTATATTTATTGAAAAACACTAAGTGATTATGTAAAAAAAGCAATTTGGGGATTATAATCCTTTATTCTTTTGAGGACAAAAGTTGCTTTGGCCGGTAAAAACTCAAAAAAAAAAAAAAAAACGAAATTACGAATTTATTTAACAAATTTATTTTAAAAGAATAAATGATTCTTTCACGTAAATTACAAAAGCAAAATTTCATTGAAAATTTTCTGGGGTAAATTTTGGCAGATTCGGTTTGTGTTTTGTTATGGCCGATTATCTGCACGAGGGATATAGGCCAAGGAGGGGAATGTCTACCATTTTGTTTTTTCTAAGGGATCCTAATCCGTATTTACACAATCTGCCCGTTAACAGTATAGTGGGATATTAGGAAGCCTGCAATCCCTCCCAAGGAATGGCTTCCTAATATTCTAAAGGGGCACACCCTTAACAGAAATCTACATAAAATCTATATTTTTCTGACAGAACTCTCTAACCTTACCTAGTAGTCGTCTGCTGCCACTCTCAATGCACAACTCCTATTCAGTCCCTGCTAACTGTCGCGAAAAGGATCATTCCCCAGCAGGGCCGGCTTATGTATGATCTGGTCGTTGACCATAGTTTGTATTTGTATTTGTCTTAAACATTCAATCCCGCTCCTTGTCGCGTTTAACGGCGGGTCCAGCTTCGGCTGTAGATTATAATTTTTTTTATTTCTTTTCTTTTTTAAGACCTTAATAAAGGGGACCGGGAGGGATACTGTGCTCTACACACTTCTACTAGTCTGAGCAGTGCCTCTTAGGCTATCAAATCCAATCACAGGTTATAAGAAAAACACGGAAAACTCCGAATGGTTAGCCCGACGAGTGCGATATGAGTTTGATCTCAGCACCTTTCGTCTACTAGCTTTGAGAACAAAACCTCACAGCCGCTGACGGGGATTTGGCAGATTAGGATAGCCGGTATAAATAGTATAGCGGCACCTTTTAAAAGAGGCAAATTTGAGAATATTTTAATTTATTGTTTATATGTTCCATCAAATATAATTTAAAAGATATTAACTTACATTGTGCTTTTTAATTTGTGTTTTTCAATTTTACTATTTATTATGTTTTACAAACATTCTTTGCATACGAAATAAAATGCAATGCACTTTTTTAAAGCTTAAAAAATTTTTGGGTAAATTTATGTTATTTATTTTTTTATTCGGAAGTTAAAACGAATAACACAAATGTCAATTATAAAATACGCAAAATACAGAAAAACGGGAGAATATTAACAAAGCAAATATAATATGTTATCGAACGTTAATGATAAGTTTAAAAAAAGATAGAAGCCATTACGCAAATTAAAAATTACGAAAAGTGATTTAAAAAAATTGTTTTAGTAGTAACATGAGTTTAAAAGAAAGCATTTGATTAGCATTTTTAAAAAATGACGGAAATAAAAGTATTATTTTTCATTCTAAATGAACATATTTATTATTTTTTTAAGTGCACTTTCGTTAACTCAAATAAAGTTTTTGCGTTGAAATATAAACTAAAAGAATAGTTGAAAAAGTTATTCATTAATTTCGAACGAAACGAAAATCATATAATACAGTACTTTTGGAAAAAATGGAAATGGAAAAAATACGATTTATCGAAATGACTTAAAATGTATGCTTCCTTTTATTTCTTTGACTCACGATATATTTTTAGATAATCATTTTGCTTTTGATTCTAAGTCTGTGAAATTTATCGGATATTAAAAAACTATGGTTAAGTAATCATCATTACCGAACCATAATTACCACGTGTAATGATTTAATATTTCTATCGATACATTTTTTAAACAAAATCAATAAACATTTGTTGGAAAAAAATATATATCAAAACTCTAAATGTTTAAATAAATCTTTTATTCTGAAATGTTTCGGAATAAACATTGTTTTGTTTAATTTTTTTTTATAATACACGGCTCAAAACAATTAGGGTATGGTTTTAACGAAATTACGCAGTCTGTGAAATTTATAGGATATTAAAAAACTATGGTTGAGTAATCATCATTACCGAACCATAATTACCACGTGTAATGATTTACTATTTCTATCGATACATTTTTTAAACAAAATCAATAAACATTTGTTGGAAAAAAATATATAGCAAAACCCTAAATATTTAAATAAATCTTTTATTATGAAATGTTTTGGAATAAACATTGTTTTCTTTAATGTTTTTTGATAATACACGGATCAAAACAATTAGGGTATGAATTTAACGAAATTACACAAATACTTACACCAATAAGTAACGTAAAATAAAGCATCCATGATTAAAGCGTAGCAGAAAACAGAAGAAGAAAACTTCATATGCAAATCAAAATTCATGTTTCGTCCGTTATTTCAAAAACCAGAAAAAGGAGATAAGTATAGAAATCGGGATTTTGAAGAACCGTCTGTTTCACTGTCTCAGTTGTGAAATTCAATTGCTCAGCTTTTGATTTGAGAAAAGATGACTTGAAAATGTTACAACAACGTGATATACTGGAATCCATGGCTTCGCGTATTATCGAGAGACTTGAATCCGGGCAAACACAACGAAGTGTAGCGGACGCTGTTGAAGTCGCAAGAAGTGTCATTGCAAGGCTGTGAAATCGATTTCAAGAAACAGGGAATGTTAGACGTCGACCAGAGCAAGGTATACCACAGTAACTGACGACGGATATATCCTGTTAACAGCTCGTCTAGACAGAACAGGAAATGATAATCAGCTACAAAGACAGTTGCTACTGGCAACAAGACGAAGGGTGTCCAGCCAAAGATTCCGAAATAGGCTTCATCAGCGTGGTCTCTATGCACGGAAGCAATGTTCTGTATTCTGTTGACTTTAAGCCACCGTACGGCCAGAATAAAGTGGGCTGCTGAGCATCGAGATTGGAGGCAACGTGATTGGAGACGTCGACCAGAGCAAGGTATACCACAGTAACTGACGACGGATATATCCTGTTAACAGCTCGTCGAGACAGAACAGGAAATGATAATCAGCTACAAAGACAGTTGCTACTGGTAACAAGACGAAGGGTGTCCAGCCAAAGATTCCGAAATAGGCTTCTTCAGCGTGGTCTCTATGCACGTAAGCCAATGTTCTGTATTCTGTTGACTTCAAGCCACCGTACGGCCCGAATAAGGTGGGCTGCTGAGCATCGAGATTGGGGGCAACGTGATTGGAGTCAAGTGCTGTTTACAGACGAGTCCTGATTTAGTCTGGAGTGTGACCCTGAAGTGTTTTGGTATGGAGGGAAAAGGGCACTAAAAATAACACTACATTCTTTCGTGACAGATCATATTACAGACGAGGAGGTTTGGTGGTATGGGCTGGAATTAGCATAGGTGGACGTACGGACCTGCATATCATTCGAAATGGCACTTTGGCGGCCCAAAGATATGCAGACGAGATACTGAGAACTCTTGTCGTACCTCACGCTGCAGTCCTTGGTGATTCCTTTGTTTTTATGCATGATAATGCCAGACCGCGTACAGCTCGTCTTGTGGAGGACATGTTTGAAGATGAAACAATACAGCGTATGGAATGATCAGCATGCTTTTGTGACCTGAATCTGATCGAGCATGCTTGGTATACACTCGGACGAAGCATTGCAGCGAGTTCAAGACCTCCATTTACTGTCCGGGACTTGGAGATTGCAATTCTTGAGGAGTGGAACAGTATTCCTCAAAGTCTTATCGACAATTTCATCGCTTCATGTAAAACAGATGTTCAGCAGTATTAGCTGTTCGAAGGGACCACACAGCACATTAAACATCTTGCATCATTTCTAAATAATACTTTTTATGTCATTTATATGTAACCAATTGTTGCCCTAAACCATCTTTTCATGTTCTTCCATCGTTTTAAAGAATTAAATCTCCCTCTCAAATATTTTTGTATCTTTTTTCTGTATTGCGCATTGATAAACATGTACCCTTCAATTTATGCCCATGCATAACTGTTTCGCACGGTTCTCTTCCCTTCTTTGCTTGCTCCCCTAATTGTTTTGAGCAGTGTATATGGTCATCAGTCTTCACGTAGACATTTTCAATCAGGGTCAGAAACTGTTGATTTTGTGCGATCATAAGTAACTTTAATAAGGTATTTGTTTTTAAAATTTTTTTCATTATGTAGTTTATAATAATAATTTGAACATTATTATTTTGGATTTCACTAAAATCTACAAGGGCACACAACCTACCCACAATTGCGTGATTTAGAAAGTGTTTAAGGTGCCTCGTTCCGATTTTGATTGTAGTTTAATAAATCTGCGGCAACATAACTAAGTCATTATGACTATTTAAAAATCTAAGACAACTGAACAATATACCAAAAACGATTCATGAAAGGTAAATGTACCTGTAATAAATGTATTTTAACAGTAAGGTTAAAGAACTCAAAATATATTCAGATGAGAATTTAACAAATAATGAAAACTATCATTAAGAAAGCAATGTACAGAGTTTACATAATTAACGTTCATCTACTTAGAGTGATCTGTAGTCCAAACTGTTCATCAGAAAAATGCGAAATTGAAAATGTGTCTAAATGTAGTGGTTTGAAAGACACTTAGCAGAAGAAAAAAAAATTCAAAACTGGATCGCAGAGGGCGTTTTCTGATAAAATTTCGGCATCTATGCAAATTTTAGTAAACACGTGATGTATCTGTTCGCACACAATGAAAATATTTAGTAAAAAGATCTAATGAATCTTTTGTCACTCTCATGTCTTTTGTGCTGTGAGGTATTCTCCTCATTTTGCTGAGAAAAGTAAAAGGTCACGTTTTTCTCATGCTATCCAGAATCTTCCCTCTATAAGAGTGAAATTTCTGTAAATGACCATTTATTAAAAAATAAACCGTATAAAATAAATCTACCGTAAAATGTTTTCGAGTGTTGGGCCAAACTCAATTCTGACAATCTGAAGTATGATAATTTTATGACCACTTGGAAAATTTGAAGGCTTTCCTGACATGGGAATGCAATAGTTCTCAACATGCTTGAGACTATATGGTAAGTACTCAACCTCCACTTGAAATACAATGGTAGAGCCTGGACATATACACGGCTGAAAAGAGGCCAAAAGAGGACTTTGAACGGAGAGAGTGAGCTAGATGCACCTCTGATCTTTTCTCTGTCGCTAGTGAGGCGAGCAGAAAACGCCAGAACTAGGTCCTTAAATGCGAAGTGTACGAAGCCTGGACATAGGCTCGTGTTTACCGGGAGAAAAGGCTATCTCCGGGAAAATTACGAACAATGCTATGAACATTAGCAAGGCCGAACCCACGGGCAGAATATAATTCTGCCGACAGACTAATTTAAATTAGTCTAGTTGTTACTTTCTACAAAATTCTTTCTGTCTAATTGTTTAGAACACTGTGCTGTCCTGTAGCTGAGTGTAATAAAAACCGCTAAAATGGCCATCCTGATTTAGTCCATTGGTCGTGACGCTACAGTGCAGTTTACAAGACCTTGCTTTACTGGTGAAACTTTTTTATCAAAATGGTAATTCTTCACCAAAAGCTTTGCGGGGATTTCGATCTTTGAAAAACATTCGCAGAGATGCAATGGCTGGAAACGGAATATTGGCAGAACTCAAGGACATTATTTCCTGTCAAGCCCTAAACATTTCCATAAATTGGCTTTGCGTGTGACTGTTGAACACAGGACCCGATTAAACTCTGAATCTAGGGGAAGCACGGTATCATTTTGGGGGTCCCTTTCATTTGGAAAAAAATTCTTAATACTTCATTCATGAAAACTCACCAATGATGCTAATATTATTCCCGGGAGTAGCTTAGCCAAGGTCACATATATTTAATTAGTAAAGATCTTTTCCATGTTCTCTGTATATATTTAAGATATATTTAGTACATATCTTATGTATGCTAATTTTCCCGTGTGGTTTCTGACAGGCAAATCAGGATGCTATATGTTTAATTAACATCCAATTGATGACATCTATATTTCCCTATTAAATAAGTTTTGTGAAGTAGTGCGGGGATCTCCTCTTGGATTACACAAATTTGCTTTTCCAAAACAAATTAAAAATACAATTAGATAAACCTCTTCACAGTGTTTTTTGGGACTTCTTTTAAATTTTAGAGGGAAAGCATGTGCTTCACGTGCCTTTAGGATAATCAGGCCCTGGTTGAGCCTGCTATTTTGCGATTTCAAACGGTACCTGAGAGTAATGGTCAACACATTGAACAGTATTTGTCTTGATAAACTAATTCTACAATGTATAAGAATGTATTTTGTTAAATTCTTGTAAAAAAACACTGATACGCCTCCTGGTGGCTATTTTTTAAAAGAAAATTCAGAATAATGTCTTTCGCATCCCTTCCTTTAGGCGCATTTCCAATTTCACACTTTTCTGATGAATAGTGTCGACTACAGCTAGATCTCAGTTCGGAAATTTGAATTATGTACATCCTGTACTTCTTTTACTGAAGTTGATCTAAATAAGAGAAACCTATTAAGATATCCGCACATTTTTGAAACGTCATTTTCGAAGAAAATATCGATTTTCCATTTTTGCAATACTATTAAAATCCGATCTTTTATCTATCGAATTCTTCTTTAATTGTATCTGTATCTGAATTAGAACCCGAGTTACAGCCGTTTAAAGATACATCTGTTACAACTTGCCGAAAAATTTTACAACCGGAAATATCGTTCTGCAAACCGGAAGTAAGTTGAAATGTATGTTTACATTCTTGTTTTTCGAGATTTAGCATTTAAATTGGATTATATGTTCGAGAAAATAAATGGAGTATATAATCAAACATTTAAAGAATAATAATTTTTTTTATAGCAAGAACCGCCTTTAAAAGTTATTTTTAGCTTTTTCTCAAAATGAAGTTTTTCAGATTTTACTGTACGCGAAACATCCTATAGCAAAAACCTATGCATGAAATGCCTTGAAAAATTTAAAACTTATTTTACAAGTATTTATTGAAGGCATAGACTACAATCATGATGATATATTAATTAGTTTTATATTTACACTGGTATAAGTTAAAATGCGGCTAGTCTATATCCTAGAGAAAGTTATTATCTTTATTATACAGTTTACAAAATGTTAATGCATTGATTTGATGTTGAGTTATCATGTTTTGCACAAATGTCAACATTTCACATAATTTTGACTATTTTCCACTTAAAAAAATCATTTCTGTGTAATTTCTAAAATGTTTATATATTCTTCACTTTTAACTAAAATGTCATTCGAAAAAAATGGTATAAAGAGAAAATTAAAAAAATTAAAAAAAATCACCTCCGAAGGTGTGCGGATACTTTAATTTGATTTGCTTTCTTGAATAATTTGTAAACGGCTCTACTTTTCTTACAGATTGAAATCTTTACTCGCCTAAAATTATGTGATATATATTCAATTTGTTTTCAGGGTTTTTTCAATTGTCCTTGCACGAGAACGAGAATTGGGATCAGTTCTCTTTACAGACTGGCATCCCATGGGAATATGCCCAAAATTGGCGGCCTGCCTAATAAAGTCCCTTCCTTCATTCCTTTTATAGATTACAGTAAAAATTCACTGATTTCTGTTAATGTTAAGAAAGAATTTTAGAAATAACTTTTTTATCCTATTCAAATAAATTTATGAATAAGATAATATAATAAAAATTAAGTGTTTTTATTATGTTGTAAACGTCCATTAATGTAATAGAAATAAATTTTCAAATGTTGTCTTTTATTAATTTTATGCGCAACATAAAAATCTTAAGAAAATTTTTCACCTTCACGCAGTCAACTACTTTGCAGCACTATATATCAAAATTAGAAAGAAATATATACAAAGACAAAATATTTAACAAAATTTTCATATTCAACAAATATGTTTTACAGAGGAAAGTGATAAATTAACAGTATTAATATTAATTATTTATTATCAATTAGTCTTAATTAATATTATTAATTATTTCGTTACTCTTGTATGTATAAATTCAGTATAGCTGAAAATGTTTCATACAGATCTATCTCATTGATGTTCTTAAAATTTTCGATGAAATTCCCCAATGCCCCTTTTCTTAACGTGAGTTGAATATTTCTTCTAATACAAATTACTCATCCAAAGTAGCATCCTAAAAACCAATATTCCAGTTTAACAAAACTGAAAATAATACACTATAAAAACAACTCAGAAAGGTTTCCGAAAAACAGTGGCAGTAAAAGTCACTTTGCTTTTATAAATGCTGCTTTAAATCTCTAAAATATTTTGTTTTCGAATGTTTCTAAATCTAAAGAACGTTTTTTTGGAATCATGGGTAACTCGAAAGATGCTATTGTAATGTTTCGTCCATGGTTACATTACATTTTCGAAGATAAAGAAACATTTGTTTTTATTTAGAGTATATATTCCTTTTTTTATTATATGTTACCACAGCTGCTATTTTTTCTAGTTTCAGTTTTCTGCAATCATAACCTCTTTTTCCAAAAAAAGACACCTTCCTTATTTTTGTTATCCTATTGTCATAATATTTTCCCTTTTTAGTACATTTTTTAAAACATTTATATAAGTTTCAATATGTGAAAAGCCGCAGATAACAAATAACTAATAGCATTTATAGAGAATAATATGGAACTTTTAATCAAAAAATAGCTATCTGATTGATGTTCTCAAAATTTTCGATGAAATTCCCCAATGCCCCTTTTCTTAACGTGAGTTGAATATTTCTTCTAATACAAATTACTCTCTGTTGCCATTAGTTTAATTTAGACCGTTTAAATTTTAGTATTGTTGAATGTGTCTTTTAAGACAAATAGTGCAAGTAATGAAAAAAAAATCTTTCCACTAAAGAGCAATATTTGCCATAAATTTAAATATAGGATTCTTAGAAATTTATTAAATATTAAATTAGAAATCGAATATTTAATAATAGAAGCATTTCTTCGCATTTTACTTATTTTGGTTAATCGAATTATTGAAGCACAAAGAAAAGAAATAGTTGGTTGGTTGATTTATGGCGGCCGAATATCTACTCGAGGTATATAGGCCTTAGGGGGGAGTGCCCACCGAAGAACAGAAAACGTAAGATAGCTTAAACTGTGATGTTTCAAAATGTTTTTGTCAGGGATAGTGTTTTAAGGTTTGCCTAAAATTTAATCCTTATTAGATGGATATACATAAAGAAAAATTGTAATTTGTTTCAGTTAGAAATATATTTAAGTCAATATGTGTTTTTCTTTCTTTTTCTTTTCATTTAAAACTTTTTAAATTATTTCCTCTAAGCGTTCGAAAAAGTCAAAATTTCAGATTATTAGTTATAAAATTACAGAAAGCAGAATAACTTAAAGAACGGATGCGAACATTTAATCAACAAGTACTCCAAGTGATTTGCTCTTTCATTAAAATTTCATTCAAAATTTACGATTGCTGTCATATCCAGGGTGAGATTAATATTTATATTTAGAAATAGTTGTCTCTTCCATAACTTTAATTTAGACATATTTTTCATTGAGTGTTACGAATTGGTCTTTAAAACGAAAATATTCAACTTGCATGCAATATGAAACAGCCAAACACTTATCAAACAGTAATTACCACCAATATAAGTAAACAGGTTTTGAAGACCTACTTATTAAGAATTTTTATAATTCTATATTTCTTTATACATATGTATTTTAGCCGGAGACTATAACATAAAATATGAAACAGTTTTGGATAATTTTTATCAATTAATATTTTCATTGAAGGTTAAGGACAAAATTTACATTTTATTTAAAAAAGCAAAACGAATTTCATTTGCTATGTGGTTCTTTTTACGTTCAATGTATTAATTTATGGCATTAATTTATGGAAAATAAAGTTTTAATCGCAAACGAATAAAGATGAAACTAAACATTCCATTGCAAATTGTTAATTTCTAATTTTATTCAACTTTGATGAAGACGTAATTTTGTTCTTTTATACTTTATTTCCGTTTTAGTTCTATGACTTTTTTCCTTCAACTATTATTTATATTAGATAAAAACGTAAAACAAAGAAAAATTTCAAAAAATGGATACATAACAATGACTAAAATTTAATCAGCAAGTTGCTTCGAGTATGTGATTTTTCCATGAAAATATCTTTCGATATTCCCGAAGATATCCGATTTCAATGTAAGCTAAATATTTTTATTTAGAAAACGCCACACTGTTGCCATAAATTCGATCATTTACTTACTTAATGTTGCCGATAATTAATATCGAAAATGCATGTAATGTGAAGCGATTTGGCGCTGTCAATTAGAATTCGCTCTCAACTAAATAAACTGCCAGGAAAAGTTAAAGGAACAGCTCTCTAAAGGAACAGGTAAAGGAACAGGTACTCTATGTCAATTGTATTAAGTGAAATTCAATAGAAGTATAATTGGTCAACGTTGTGACGTAGTCCAGTGTTATTAACCTTCACTACACAGAAATATACAGATTTGATTATAGTTTCACATGTGGAAGGTGGAACATGGCTTTGAGAATGTATTTCACGGATTGTGAGAAATGTGTGTTTAATTGGGTGAAAGGCAGGAAGAAATTAAACTTGTAAAGCTGCAAAGCTTGCATTTTAATCAGGGGTGTCTACATCCCTTGTAAACATTATACGCTCCTCTAAAAAGTTGTAAAAAGTAACATAATATTTTCTTTACCCATATTATATGACATTTAATTCTTATTTAAATTTATTTGTTGCAGCAGTAGGATAAAGCATTTTGAAGATATGTCAGCCATGGCACAATAAAGATCTTGTGCAAGTTCCACGCTTTTAGCTTCAAAATCACTCGAGTTACATGAATTTTTATGCTTATTCCATAATTTTTCCAGACACTGTACAACTTCTGTGTTGCCATTTTCTAACTGGAAATGTTTAACACAATTATTTTTTGTCTTTCCTTACATGAGTTTTTTGATTGTTCCTTTAATTCTTCCAGCCAGTAAAATAGAGAATTATTCAAATAGAAATAACTCTTTTATTTAAGTCTTATTGGCCTAAAATGTCCAGCCAGTAAAATAGAGAATTATTCAAATAGAAATAACTTTTATTTAAGTCTCATTAGCCTAAAATGTACAGCAAGAAAAATTCTCGAATAATTGATACCGAACATATGTAACATTGCATAAATGAATAGCTCTTAATATTCTCATATTACAACGAAATTCGTCCTAAAACTACTTAATGCATTCTTTGCCCCCAACACAACAGAGAATCAAATTTTATTTCATTGAAAACGAGCAAGAATGTTCTGGAACAATGGATGCAGAAGAATATGTTATATTCAATCAACAAATACCTCCCTGTGGTCCCAGTTTTCAATGAAAGTCTTTATAGAAAATTCTATTATAAATTCTTTTCAATGTGAGTTAAATATTTCCATTTAAAAAATGTTCTCTGTTGCCATAACTTTAATTTATTTCATTTATTTGTATAATGTCATCAACAAAGAGCGTAAGAAACTATCTTAATGCATATAATATAAAAGTTAAATATAAACTGTCGAAAAATGAATGCTGATAATTATGTAATATTCGAGGAACAACTTCTCTCAATGTCTTCATTTATTAATAAAATTACTTTCCAAAATTCTCTAATGCATTCTTCTTCAACTTCCGTTGAACATTTTCATGTAGAAATTTTCTCTTGTACTAACTGTAATTTAGACCGCTTATTTACTTTATGTTACAGACTTTTTAAAAAAGAATAATAACTTAATGCACGTAATATGAAAGAACTATGCATTATGAGTTAGTACACGTTTCCTATTTAAATATAACGTTCTTCGGGGATATACGAGTTTTTACTAGACATTTTAAAATGCAAGTCGAAAAAAGGTATATAAATTTTAAATGGATTCTGCATCATTTTTCTTAATTAATTTACAATAATTTAAATATTACACAGGTCTCTGCATATAAATAAGTACTATACATGTGTTTTATGCACGTCTTAATAGTTCAAAAAGTATAGTAAGAAAAATACACTGCGGAGAAAAATTAAAGAAACAAATGTATAAAGGCACTGATATTAGTTCTATTAAGTATGTAGCATAAGTGCCTAGCTACTCTTTTATGAAGGTATTCTATTGGTCCAATGAGTTATGAGTTTTTGCGTGCGATTATGGTGTCCTCAATTTTAACATTTGTGCGTGAATGAGCTACCTATTCTGTCATTTCTTTAAGTTTTGAAAAATATGTATCAATCTCTGAGAATCTAATTATAACTGTTTATGATAATTAGGTATCTGCCATTATTTATCTGCTATATATATATACTGCGGTAGGAGTTAATTTCGATGTATTTAAATAGATGCATCTCGCCTATAGTGGTAACTTAGTCTAGACTTTCACCGCTTCTTGCTTAGAACACGGAAATTTCTACGCGGTCAGAAGCCAGTGACGTTTCTATTTGCTCTTTTTGGAATAGAATCTTCGACTGTGAGTTCACCAGCATGTTAAGGAATTAAAATCTGGTATATCAAATAAAATATTATTGTAATCCACAGGGCTGGAGTGTTTCTAGTGACATTGTACAGTGAGATGAAGTGACTTTGCCGTAGGTTCCTGAAACCAAACAGCGAGGCCAATTTGCTTTGAGCTAAGTGCTTGAAAAAATGGACATTGTCCGCACAAGCTTCCGGAACCGCTCCAATGGGGCAGCCCACGGAGCCAGTTTTTAACAGGTGGGGTACGGTAGAAAGGCGCAGTCCCGTCAGCCCCCGCAGCGTTTTTGTCTGTCCTGCTATTCGGCCCTAAAATTTTTCTTGCTCGTACGACTTAGCTATTGGCAAAAAAAAAAAAATAAAATAAAATAAATAAAAATAAAATAAAATAAAATAAAATAAAATAAAGTAAAAAATATATATTTTTAAATTTTAGTGGTTTTAATTGTCTTCCCTCAAAATTCTCCCCCCTTTTTCAAGCTAAGTTGAGTACCAATGTTTCGGCACTAAATTGTCCAGCCCCATTCCAACTATCATGACGAGTATGACGAGCAACAGATCTCAGAATACTAAAACCTAGGAGTGATCAACCCAGTAAAATCCGGACTTTATTGGTCAGCCGTCCTGAGTACTTGTCATTGTGGATCGCCCCATGAGGCGATCAGGCGAATTTCGTCCCACTCTCCAGGCACTCAAACCCGTCAAACTGGGTTGAATCCCGGTAGGTAGGGGCCTGGTCAGCGGTCTCCGAGCGACACACTGTATAGAAACTGCTATTCTAAATCAAAATTAAAAGTGTGGAATGCAGAAGCATGTTTTTTGTAATCGAAATGTTTTTTTTACTTCAATCACAACTTTTATCTCTTAAGAAAAAGTTTTTGTTATTTTCAATTTTATTTCGTTTTTTTTTCCTGTTTCTGAAAGCATTTAAGCCACAGGGTAAGATTTTCTACAATTCTTTTCAGTTGAAAATGTACAGCGAGAAAATTATCATGGCGAACAAATACAAAACATTTAATCAACAAGTCGCTCAAGATATATTCTTATCTTTGAATGAAATTCTGTACGAAATTCTCTAGAGTATTCTTATTCGATATAAATTGAAGAAGCAATTTAAGAATTGTTTTTTGTTTGCCATCACTTGAATTTAGAGCATTTATCTACTTAGAGTTTCCATCTGGGAAATAACTAACATGCAATCGACCAACATTTGCGGCCAACTTAAATGTATTAGTTCTTGGAGAATTCGTTATTAGAAAGTTGTAAATGAAATATAAAACTTTTATCTTAATTATTTTCTAGCTGACCCGTCCGGCGTTGTCCGGGCCCGTGATAATAAATTTAGTGATAATATTTATTATTTTATATCTTTAACCCGATTTTGTATGAAATTATATTTTAAAATGAAAAATTAGCGAAAAAATATTGATGTTAAGTGATAAAAGCGCTCATTTTCTTGTTATTTTTGTCCGAACTCTTTGAAATCTTTATTGGTTATAAATAAAATGGTTTTACACCCCTTGTAAAATTTTCGTGAAAAAAATATTGTCATCTAGTTGTAACAGAAATGTTTTCTCCTCGCTTTTTTGTTTGTTTGTTTTCGCGTCGGCTCCTTTAACATAGCATTAAAATAATTGTTCTCATTTTCCGAACTCTTTGAAATTTCGATCGGTTATAAATATAACTGTATCCAAGCTCTCTTTAAAATTTTAAGAAAAAATATGCATATTTAGTAGTGGAAACATAAGTTCTTTAAATAAAAGGCTTTCAACGCAACGGCCATATTACACAATTCGTTTTCAATCAACCCTCCCCCTAGGCTAAACAGCTCTAGGCTAAACAAGTGAGGGCTAAACACGTTTCCCGTTTCTGAGGGTAGAAACCAAAAAAAAAAGTTGATGCATGCGCAAAGAAACGATTTTCGTGCAGAAAAGAGAGTGTGAACTTAACAGAATGTGCTTTTCGCTTTAAATATATAGATTTTAATAGCTATAAGGAGGAATAATAAATAATTTAATTTATGGTGCTATGAGATTTTTTCATCGAAAGTATTTAGTAGCTTTGTATAAAATTTTATCTTCCAAAAAAACGGAAATTTTGTAGAGGAATTTATATTATAAAGCAAAAACATGTCCATGAGTAACGCCACCGTCATTTTGACGGTGGCAACACTTGACGAATACATATATTTTTTCTTATGCTGCATTTTTAAAAACTTCGAAACAATTTCAATTTGCAGGACGTCAAATAGGAAAAAAAATGTTTTTTCAATTGCAATTTGTTCGAAAACTGTGCATTAATTTACTGATTTTTTTAAGTTTTAAAATAATTATAAAGCATAATTTTTATTTTAAATCTGTCTCTATCGCATGCAGCCCGATTACGAAAGATTAACTTATTTTCACTTAAAACAATATAAACAGTTCAACATTTGTTTCCGGGTAATATTCCGTAACGAAATTAAATCTTCATCAATAAATAAATAAAATAATATAAATAAAACACTAATTTTACAGACATGTGATCGAATTACGCGCTTAAACCACTGAAATTATCAGAATAAAAAAGGCTGCTGCAAGTAGACAAATCTTTGGCGATTTTTAAGGCTATCAATTCCTGGCATATGAATAATATGGAAGCGTTACTTTTAACAAATTACATTTTTTTATTTGTATACATAATTCATATTTTTTATATAAAAATACTGTTTGGTTGGTGTTTACTTGGTTGTTTATTTTCATATCTAATCTTCTATCTAATAATATCATAATCTCTATCATAATAAGAGAAACCATAGAGATACTAACACGCTAAAATACAATATGCAACGATGCGGCATCTTTTAACTTACCGAAATTGTGGCTCGAGTGACTCCATGGATACAGATATGAAAATAAACAACCAAGTAAACATAAAAGATAACCTGCGTAATTTTTAAAAAGTACATGAGAATTAAATGATAGCATTTTAAATAATAACTTCAAAGCCCGTGCAATTATGGAATATTCTCATTTGTTTTTGAAAATGACTCGGAGTGAGTGAAACATGTCAAACAACCTAATAAAATATATTTGACTATGTATTTATTATGTTGTTAATTTACATCTTTTAGCATTTAAAAGAAATATATTATTAAAAGGTGTTATAAATTATTACATTGTTTATTCATATATTCGAAATTTTAAAATGTTAAGTCGAAAATTTTAATGTAAATGCTAGAAAAATGTAGACTATTTATTTATTTAAGGAGGGAATTACTATTTATGAAAAAAATTCTATTTTTTATTTACATATTTTGAAACCCTTTAGCGTGCACAAAAAGCTTCTAGAGCGGTTAGGTGAAATTTGAAATATTTAAGAAGTTAAAGTCAATTTGAAACGAACACGAGCTGGCTGAAAACAGCTGGACTCGGATGGACACAGCTGCATGCGCGCTGAATTCTTTACTTCGTTAGATATAAATTCAGGAATAAAGGATTAATTGTAAGTTGTAATAAATTAATTGTAATAAAATATTACAATTAACTAAAACATTGTATACTTTTTTTTTTGTCTTTTGAACCTTACACTCGTTTTTCTCGAAACGACATTTTTTAGCTCGCCGCGTTTAAATGAAGTAACTAATCACCTTTTTCCTTTTTGGAAATGAAAGATTATTTAATATGTGAGGCCATGAATCTTTCATGTGTAGAAATAATAACAGTAACAAAATTTTTTAAAGCCACGTTAAAGTTAGAGAAATAAGGTCTAAAAATGGCACGTTTTTCAAACGACTAGAAATACATATGATGTTAGGAAGTGATGCTCACAATACGATAAACTTAAATTTGGTGTTCTTGAGAATATATATATATATACAGTAAAACCTCCATAACGGACACCTCTATTGAACGAACAGTTTTGCAATCCCCACTCCCAAAACCTACATTTTTGTATGTTTAACCTCTGAATAGCGGACAGTAAATTTGGCGATAAATGATGAAAAATGATTTTTTAATGAGAAAGAAAAGGGGAAGAAAGCAAAAATCCTCTAAATTTATTAGGGCAATTTGATACAAGTTCTGTGATCATAGATAAATGTAGGGGGTGGCTTTGGTAAAATGTCAAAAAAGCGACTTACTATTTTATTATGTTGCAATGTATTAGGAGAATTTTAAATCCCTCTTATAACTGGAAAATCTTTGCAACCCAGGTTTCCCAAAGAACATCCAATTTATTAAATTTGGTATTATGTAGAGAGCGAATAAAAAAGCTTGGATGAACAGTCCTTTAGTGATCGAATGGTTAACTTCCTTTGATAATACGATGAAAAACAACAAAAAAAGTTCTCTTGTTTTTTGGACAATGCAACTTCTCATCCAAAACATTTTAAATTCGGCAATGTTGTTCGGCAAAGTACCCCTAAACACAACTTTGGTATGCCAGCCACTTGATCAAGGCGTAATACACAATTTTAAAACCTTGTACAGAAAGCTTTTATTACGCCACATTCTTTCAAAGTGAGATTCCATAAATACACTTGAGAACTGCCTAAAATTGTTTAACGTTCTCGATGCTATAATTTGGATTTTCTCATCTGTAAAAACCACAAAACTGGAAAGCGTACAACTGTGTATTAGTAAAGCAGGTATTAAAAGAAAATAAAGCACATATTTCCGACATAAATGAAGAATTAAGCAAAATAAGCGAATTAATGAAATGTATCAGAAGTGAAGAAACGGTCAAAATGCTCATTAATATTGATGACGAGTTTCCTATTCAAGAAGAATCAGTTGATGTACGCAATTATACTACTTCAGAATTTCCGACAAAAGCTAACTCTATTAATGATGATTAAACAGATACTGAAACCAGTGGATGTTTCCTGCAATATCGAGAATTTCCAAGAAACGGTAAAATACAATGAGCAGTTACACAATTTTTTTTTTCTTTTTCTAAAAAAATATTATTCAGTAGGATTAAAACTGTTGACATAAAACAAATTACATGTAATCGCAAGCAAAAGCAAACATTTTTAACAGATTTTGATCGTAAGAATGAAATAAACAATGGATAAAGGTATGCACAATTTCATTTCAGTTTTATTGCTTAAAAAATAATTTTAATTTCTGATTAGTCATATAATAGAGGTTTCAGGACATATAAAAGTCAATTAATGAAACATTAAGCATTTCTTAGCAACTTTGGGAATATCTGAGTATATATATATATGTGTGTGTAGCATTTTGACGAGGTTGAGATATTACGATGAATAATATTCGATAAAAAAAAATGGCAGTCCTTCAACGATATAGCAAGTTGCAGTCGATATTAGCGAGTATGGCGAAGTAGAAGGCAATGAAATGAGTCCACCAAAGTTTTCCAATAAATCCAGCCAATCTCCAGACAAATAATTTTATTAGAAGACGAACAACACAGAAACAATTCCCAAAGGTCTAAAACTTATAGCCCTCGTGCTAACGTTGCTTCACTTCATTGAATTAAGATGTTACTGGGCCAGTTGAATATTCTACGGACATAAAAACACCAGATACATATTTGTTTATGCTTCCGAAAACGTCAAAAATCTAGTGCTCCGACCGATGCGACCTGGTTTTGTACCTTCAGCGGAGACATACAGTAATTTACGTCACGAGCTAGCTCCAGCCCAGCAAATGAGGTGCGAAGGTGGAGCTAAGATGGTACAGAATTCCGAACCTGGTAGTGGATTAATTTTGGAGTGAAACTACCTCAGCGCGCGAAAAATTTAGCATAATAATAATAATAAAAAGAAAATGGCTTTTAAAAAACATTCGAAAAGAGAACGCGTCTCAGAATTTTATAGATTGGGGAACTGATAAAAGCTACGAATGATCTTAAATTTTAGATTAAGATTTGGAATAAAATAATTATTAATATACGGATATTTACTTTTAAAAGGACTTTAAATAGGAATAGATATTATTAAGAATTAAGGAAATACTGACTATGACAGAAGTTAGATTAATTTTAAAATATTAATGCGAATAAAATGGAAGGATACGAAGGAAATAAATTTTTATATAACATATATATAAATGAAAACACACGTGAAGAACGAAGGATAAGACATTATAAAAAGCTATGGAATGAATATTGAAGGAAGTATACCCAAAAGGACGAAAAAGCAAAAATTGGAAAAGCAAAATTGGAAAACTATGTATATCTTATAGAATCTTCAGAAGGACTTTATAAGAATATTCATAGTAAGTATATGTTATTTCATCAAATATTGCCAGCATTATGCCTAATATCGACAATATTAAGCCCCTAATAACATACACACATGAAACAAGAAAATCAAAAACCAACCTGAAGTCCAAATAACAAAACACACACACATATATATATACACACATATACATATGTATTTTTTTTAAATTGTAAATGTAAGTCGGGAAATGGAATGTGAAACTTAGAAGAAATTTAAATAATTTCTCTTAATTATTACAAGTATTAAAGAGCAACTATACGCAGCAAGCAGCATGGAAGCGTTTGTTTTATGCTGCTTGCTGCATATAGTTGCTCCTTAATACTTGTAATAATTAAGATAAATTATTGTAATAATTAATAGAAAATGTTGCTTGGGGTATAGTATGGAAGATTATATGGTAGTCTTGAGTAAAATTTAGTCTGAAACAAAAACAGAAAATTAGTAGTTAAATAAATACATATCTAAGTACTAATTTTAAGTTGGATTTTTTTTTTCAATTTAAATAAAGATAATAGTTTTTACTTCTTTTTTCTTTCATCGTTGTTTTTTTTCTCCAACCTTTTAAAATACAAATTCGTTTTTTTTATAATTCTTATAAATTCAAAAAATTTTAGCAGGAAAATGCTCTTGAAGAACGTATCTTGGATAATACGAAATATTTAATCAACAAGCAAATCCAAACGTTCTCATCTATCAATAAAATTCGGTCGGAAATTCCCAAATGCATACTTCGTAGTTTCAAGATGAATATTTCTACTTAGAGATTATTTTCCAAAGCTGTTACTCCAATTTTGACCAATTATTTACATTATCTTTTCGACTGGTTGTTGAAAAATAATACTAGAAATGCACGTAATATGAATAAACTAATATCCTATTTATAAACCAAACTTATATGTCTAGTTCTTGAAGATCAATTTATTAAAATTTTGAAAACTCCCACTAGAAAATAAATGACAAATATAGAAGGCTTCTGGTTCATTTCTCTTAATTATTTACTTTAAGTATTAAAGCATATCTATAGGCAGATTTAAAAAGGAATTTATTTTATGATGGTTTCAAATCGTTTCATAGAATATATTTCACAGAGTTTTATATTCCTGCGAAAGAAACATAGTTAGTAAATGAGTAAAAGATTCAATGGATTATTTATAAAATGTAATAATTTAATGGATAATATTAGATACCATAAAATGTACTCAATATTTTAAAACCTTAAAAACTAAATTTAAGTTTTAACTTATAAATTAAAATAAGTATATTAGTATACTTCTTTTAATATACAATCTTAAAGATAAGCATGACAATTGCATAAAGCCACACTTTTTAAACCAAGCAAAATTCTATTAAATACATGACTATGAGTCTTACGTTTCTCCTGATGTTCTTAAAAATAAAATTTATGAAATGATTGGAAAATTATTACAGACTATTATAATAAAATGTTAATTACTCAATAATAGGGTTCAAAGTTAGTAAAAAGTTTGGTTGGCGTGAAGATTTTAATACGATGCAAGTGAATGGTACATTTTTATTGAATATGATCAATATAGCAATCTATTTTTAGAGACCCGGAAAATATTAGTTAAACACTATTGCTTCTAGTCTACTATTGTTTTAAAGGATATATTAGATAGGGTGAAATCCCCAGTTATGGACACCTAACCAGTAACTGACACTTGAGAAAAAATCTAACTCAAATAAGCATTTTGTTGTAAAATTCTACAAAGTAATGTCATATAGTGACGAATTAGACAATTATTTTTATTTTGGAGTCCATCTATTCACCACTAGAGTGCCAAGAATATATTCAATGAGAGAATACAAAAAATGCCATTTTGAAGCAACCATCTTATTTGTAAAATTAAGGAAGTGTTTTTCTAATCTATTTGTAATGCAACGAACCTAAACTTTTTTCTTAAAGTTATACTAGTAGAAATTAGTTTAAAGATGCATATGATACATTAAGGCCATGATTTAACGTTTATAGTTATTTGATTTAGCTTAATGGGGCAAGCCAGTTATTGGTTCCTAGAATTTTATTTTACCAGTCTCTGAGAGAGGTGTTAGTTATTGCTTAAATTTAAAAAAAGTTGAAACCTATTATTTGAACTGTTTAAAAATGCATAATAATAAATTAAATTTATCTTGTAGTAAACACCATTAAAATTTAAGCTGTTTTACCTGTGTCTGACACCAGATTCCAGTTACTGGTTCATAAATGTCAGTTATTGGCATTACTAATAATGCAGTACTAAATATTACTGCTATATTCTCTTACTATATACTCTGCGTTACTAATAATGCAGTACAGCTTACTAAATACCACTTTTTATAATAAATATTAAGTTATTTTGTTTTTATAATAAAGAGTAAAGTTTTTTTTAAAGCATTTTAATCTTTTAAAATAAAGTGTCAGTCACTGGTTCACTCTGTGTCAGTTATTGGAGCTCCAAATTAAGGCTGGTGTTAGGTTACTCGAGGTTTTGACTGTATTTATGAATAAATTAATTTTTAATAATAAAATGTATAATTTTTTAAAATTTTAACACAACAATTTTTTAATATATCTCTACTATCATTTCAAAAACAAAGATAAGTATAAAATAAATTTAAATTTTTGTAATAGTGATTTGAACAAGAAAGAATCCTTAACGTGTCAGTTACTGGGTTTTACTCGTTACTGGGTTACTCGTCAAAACTTGACAGTAAAATAATTATAAGTTCCACAGAAAAAAAAAAGTTTATAGCATCATTAAAATGTCTGAGTTTTTTTACAGAATATTTGTTAGAAATAATTAAAATAAATAAAAAACCCCTCCTTTTATAACTGAGCTGGAAACCAGCTGCATATTAACTCTCTTTACATGAATACAGACAACAGGACATTTTTCAGATAATTCAGTTTTCAGATCGAAAAAAGAACAACTTCAAGTTACTTTTTCTTACAAATTTTACAAATGAAAAATTTTTTTATGTTAAAATTTTATTAGTTTTCTCAAATATAAACATTTAACTGCATTGCAATACCAACAGATGGTACCACAGTTTTTAATATAAATATTTATTCTTTAGTTTATTTATTTAAATTATTTTTATTTTTGGATATAGATAACAGAACATTTTCCAGATCAAAAAAAAAAAAAAAAATCCAAGTTTTTTTTCTTAAAAATTTTATTAGTTGAAATTTTATTAGTTTTCTCAAATATAAACGTTTAACTGCATTAAAATACCAACAGATGATACCACATTTTTTTATATATAAATATTTTTCCTTCAGTTTCTTTATTTATTTCACTTTTATTTTATTTTTCACCTTACGGAAATATTCACGTACTTTTCTTAGTATATATGCCTTATCGATAAATTGTAATAATACATGTACCAAAAATTGTAGGTTTTAATTTATTTAATCGATAATTACATGAGAATTTTAAAATCATTAATTTAAAAGAATATTTGAGGGTGTTAAATTTTACTTAGTAATAATGAAGAAAAAAACTTTTACTCCTGAAATAAAATATGATTATATTAAGGGCTTTACAAATTTCATAAAATCTGGTAGCCAGCAAAAATTCTAGTCGCCAGTAAAAAATATTACCTCTCGCCCCCTCCCCCCCCCCCGTTTCCCCAAAACTGATTTTCAAAAAGAACAAAAGTTTATGAATTAATTAATTGAGAAAGAAAAATAATAAGCAGAATTTAGGATTATTAGTTACACAGTTTGGAATTGTTGCATAATTTAGAAAGATAATGTAAACCCAGTTTTCTAATGAAATTTATCAAAATTATTTATCTGTGGAGGAAAAAAAAAAAAGAGAAATTCTGTAAAAACTGGATTAGCCGACATCTTCGGAAAATGGTGATTGCCGAATGCTTTCAATGTCCGGATAGAAGTGCTACAAAATCTATACCTGATGAGGGGGGCATCGATGTAATAGTGACACACAAAAACAATTTTTGCCTATTTTCCTGTCGAAATCAGTCAAATAAATCTGTTTCTATTATTTTAAAATTTGCATTTGATTAACTTATTTTTACCAAATTAAAACGGGCGAAAAAGAGAAAAAAAATGCCGTTTGTGTTCATTTCTTAGGTCAATTTTTCTACAAGAAAATATGATAATAATAATAAAAACGCCAGATTAAATAACTTGGTGGCCAGATAGAAAAACTTGGTCGCGACTGGCGACCTGGCGACCGAATTTGTCAAGCCCTGATTATATTATTAAATTGCGTTATCAGAGAACTAACAATATTAAAGAAACGTATTATGGTAGGAGGCAGGGCTGGAACGCACTTTCCCTTTAGAGAACCATAATTACTCTTTCTACTTCTTAGACCACTCTGCAATTTCGACTTCAGTCAACTTTATTCTGAAATGAAAGAACTTCAAAACTAGTTTTACTGACAGAAAAGCACCCTAAAGGGCTCATTGCGTATACTCAGATCAGCAGAAATAGGTTTTAAAAGTTCTTAAAATCATTTTAAATTATATACATGGATTTAAAAATATTCAAAAATAGACATTTTTGTAAAAATACAAAATGTTTTTCATAAGTAAAAAATATTTTTTAATATAGGCAGCCTATTTATTATAATTATGTTTAATTTACTTTTTACTTTATATCTGAACACAGAACTTCGAATTTTGACCCGCACACTATCTTTCAGAATCTGTATCCGCGAATTTTTCTAGCCTTCACATAATTAGCTACTACTATTACGTACGATTAAATATAAAAATTTGTCGATTTTTAGCTCACAGGCTGTCAAAGCCTGAGAGATAATGTGCCTGCCAGTTCTGTAGGTACGTATGTATGTATGTATGTACGTATGTACGTAACGCAATAACTCTTGACAGAAATAACAATTTTATTTCAAAATTTGTTTATAGGTTCATTGTAATAAGCCGCTTCCCTGATTAGTTTTGGGGGTTCATTGGTTAAGTATAAAGAGGGGACGAGGGCTAACTCCCCTTTAATTTAGAAAAATGGGTTGTTCATGCATAAATATCTGATTTTCTTCAAATTTTATATATATGTTCCATAGTTGCGAAGCTCCCGATTTTTTGAATACCAGTAAAATCTTACAAAAATTTTCGCTTTATTAAACTGCAGAAATTGTACGATTAAATAAAACAAATATTTTTTCATAAAAATACTGATATGAAAAAAATCGGGAGGTTGGCAACTATGTTGTTCATTGTAATAAGGCGCTTCCCTGATTAGCTATGGGTGTTAATTGGTTAATTATAAGAGGGGGTACGGGGGATGAGCCCCCTTTAATATATAGTAGATTTCTTTATTTTTCGAGGGCTTATTTCAAATTCTTTGAAAAGAGTATAATATACAATTAGTGTGAATAGCTTGTGATCTCAATGCCCTCAGTTTAACAGGAAAGTTTTCTTTTTATTATTTCCTCTACCAGCGTTCACTATTTGAATCCTGTCAATTATTGAGATACATTGGTGTATAATCATCGGGTCATTGCGATACCTCATTTGCAATATGTAATACATTGTTAAAAAATAAATATATATGTTTTTTTAATCTACGAAAATATAATATAACCAAGAACGGAAATAAACAATAACCTCTAACGAAGTAGATTAATTTTAACACAATTATTTCAAATTGGTAAATAAATCATACGAGTAGTAATTTTCCAACTGGACGAAAAATGTCCGGGCCAGGATTCGAACCTGGGATCGCTTGGCTGAAGCCGCCACGCTCTACCACTGAGCTATCCCGGTCGAATCTGGAGGGCATAATTCATCCAGTTAACCTTATTGATCAGAGAATCTGGTCTGATATTTTAATCAGCTCAACAGAATCTGTTGAGCTGATTAAAATATCAGACCAGATTCTCTGATCAATAAGGTTAACTGGATGAATTATGCCCTCCAGATTCGACCGGGATAGCTCAGTGGTAGAGCGTGGCGGCTTCAGCCAAGCGATCCCAGGTTCGAATCCTGGCCCGGACATTTTTCGTCCAGTTGGAAAATTACTACTCCTCTGACGAATTACCCATAACTTCGAAAAGCGTTCTTTATCTTTAGAAACCTCAGAAACCAATATATTTCCGAGATTTAAAAAAGCATTCGGAGAGGTTCGGGAGATTATTATGCGAGCCATTTTCAAAAACAAATGAGATAGTGATGAACAAGTGAGCCGAAACATGTCAAACAACCTAATAAAAGATTTTTTTATGCTGTTAATTTACACATTTTAGCATTTAAAAGAAATATATTATTACAAGGTGTTTATAATTTATTATATTGTTATACTCCATTAAGTAAACCAAGTCATATTTCTGTACATGAAAGACTGTATACCTAAATAAATATGAAAGTTAGTGCTTACCTTATAACAAATGTTATAAAACCCAATTTTTCAAAGAATTGTATTCAGACGCGTAATACTGCGATCGCTTCAATACCGCCATTGCTTCTTCTTCGCTTATTACAACTAGTTTATGTGTTACCCTGTAGATAGCGCGACCTGTCTGGAAGAAAACATATGTGGATCGTTTTGCCCGTTAGGATCATTTTAGGCCACCTTTCCCTATATATAATTTTTGAAATGTTGTTTGAATTTTTCTTTGATTCTGGCATTTTCGGGATACATCAATTTTGATTTAGATGCTCACAGTCCATATTTGCGTCATAAAATGTAATATTATTTATTTCCACTCTAAATGGAAATATCTTACTATATTGCAAGTATTTACGAAAAGTCGATGTAACATAATAGTAACCCAAGATTTGGGAAAACTTTCCTTTATTTTCAGTAACCATTTGAAGGAGTACTAATCAGAAAAATCAAGGAAAGCATAAATTTCTGTGGTTTACGAAAGAAAGGTGACCTTTTGCTGCTCAAGCACTTCTTATTAATATAGGAAACTTACTGATTTATCTAGTCTTGTTTTGGTTATTCGTCTAATAGTAACCCAAGATTTGGGAAAACTTTACTTTATTTTCAGTAACCATTTGGAGGAGTACTAACCAGAAAACTCAATGAAAGCATAAGTTTCTGAGATTTACGAAAGAAAGGTGACCTTTTGCTGCTCAAGAACTTCTTTTGTTAATATCAGAAAGTTACTGATTTATGTGGTCCTGTTTTGGTTATTCGTTTAATAGTAACCTAATAGTAACCCAAGATTTGGGAAAACTTTCCTTTATTTTCAGTAACCATTTGAAGGAGTACTAATCAGAAAAATCAAGGAAAGCATAAATTTCTGTGGTTTACGAAAGAAAGGTGACCTTTTGCTGCTCAAGCACTTCTTATTAATATAGGAAACTTACTGATTTATCTAGTCTTGTTTTGGTTATTCGTCTAATAGTAACCCAAGATTTGGGAAAACTTTACTTTATTTTCAGTAACCATTTGGAGGAGTACTAACCAGAAAACTCAATGAAAGCATAAGTTTCTGAGATTTACGAAAGAAAGGTGACCTTTTGCTGCTCAAGAACTTCTTTTGTTAATATCAGAAAGTTACTGATTTATGTGGTCCTGTTTTGGTTATTCGTTTAATAGTAACCTAATAGTAACCCAAGATTTGGGAAAACTTTCCTTTATTTTCAGTAACCATTTGGAAGAGCACTAACCAGAAAACTCAATGAAAGAATAAGTTTCTGAGGTTTATGAAAGAAAAGGGACCTTTTGCTGCCCAATAACTTTTTGTTAATATCAGAAACTTATTGATTTCTGTGGTCTTGTATTGATTATTCGTCTAAAAGTTTCTAAAGTTAAATGAAAAATTTACATCATAAAGGAAAAATTTCCGACGTACCATGTTGTACAAAAATTTATAACATGAAATGTTCAAAATATTCTTGAAATATACTGCTGATTAAAATCTGTCGAGCAGGATTAACGTAACCATTGTATTGCAGTTTATTGTTCTATCATATACAAAAATCATCCTAAATGTTCTTTTATTAAACAAAGCAATCAAAGGCTGAACTATTGCAGAAAAAACATTTTATCTTAAAAAAAGATAATCTTTACTTGTGATTTAGAACAAACACTTTTATTAATCTCTCAGGATTATTTTAATGCATGTTTTAGGTGCGTTCGTAATTATATAAAAATGTAGCACCTATAGTCGTCGTCTGGTCCGTCCGTTCGTCCGTCACCCCGCATATAACGGCGCGAAAACTACCCAACCGAATGGTTGGAAATTTAATATATACTATGGTTGTAGAATTTTGTCGAGTCATTTAAAATTTTATGAAAATCGAAACAAAACTTAAAAAGATAGTAATAAAAGTTTTCTTTATTCTATTAAATCCTATCGTACGTAATCTATATAATAAAGGCGCAAGTCATGTGACTGAGGAAAACAAATACGGGCAAACCACTTCTTTTATCATATGCCAGGCGGCCATTTTTATTCAAAATTATCTTTTCGAATAAAATTGCATAAAAGTTACATTTTTAGAAAGATCGTTGGAAAAAATTGTTTGTTTGAGCGAGGATTTACATTAAAAAATGTATAGATTCTGAGATATCTTCAGTAGAAATTACGTTAACAGCCGAATATCTCAATTCATTTGAGTAAATAAACACAGGAGATTCGTTCATTATGAGTCATAAAAATATTAAACCATGGACGTAAACATTCGCAAAGTAAGATCTCATGATGAATTTTTCAGTGCTGTCTGGTGTAGAAAAAAAAATCGCATTTGTAAACATGGCATACGTAATAAGAAAAGAAAAAAGGCACGCTCATTTCGCTTATAGCAGACGATATAATTCATTTCACTGAAATGATAAGGATAATTTTTTACATTGTGAAACCAGTTATAAAACGAACCTCCTATGTCACGTTTAACGTACAATTTCTAACTTGTTTTACCTTTTTTTTTTTTTTTTTTTTTATAAAAAAGTTGTTGATAACAAAATATTCAACCGATGTTTAACTATTTTATATATTTTTATTAAAAGGTGTATTGAAGAATGCAATTGGTTCTAATAAAGAACTATTAAAAACAACGGTAGCGTTTCAATTTTATATAAATTGTTTTAAGTTACAAGTAACTCCAAATAACTCTCATCTTTCAATAAAAATCTACTCAAAATTCCTAGAAGAATATCTCGCGAAATGAAATTCTTCCATTCAGCAAGTAGAGTTTCTCGTTTTATAACTGTACCTTTGATTATTACTTTCTTTGATGTTGCCGATTGGGCATTCGAGAATCTTTTTAGAAATGCAAAGAATGTTAAAATTTTCTGACTCAATAAATTGTGAACATGTGATGTAAATTCAAATATAGAAGAGACGATTTTATGTATTTCTGGTATTATAATACAACACTAAACTCTGAAATATTTTTAAATAATTTCGCGAAATACGTGGAATTTTGTATGATTATAATAAATTGTTAAAAGTATGTATTTAAATAATATTTTTGATTGTTGAAAATATTTATTTGAACAGTTTTACATTTCAATTAGCTTGAGAAAAAAAAAGTTGATTATCAGTCAGGAAGACAGGAAGACCCCGCTTAAAAACACATATATAATTTTGCAAACAAATGTTGTATAATTTCTTCCATCAAATTCCAATTGAATATTGTATAGCAATTATTTCTCGTAAAAAAACATCATACATAACAATAACCTCACATAATGATCTGCAAAAATTTTTAAATTACAACTACCTCCAAGTAACAAGAACTATTTTCATTCTGAAATTGAAGCACCTCTACTTTTAAATTCACCAACGATTATTTAATTGCTTAATTATGGCAATCATGTCTTCGAGAATATTTTAGAAATGCAGACAAAGAAAAATTTCTCTGACTGTATGAACTAAACTACATGTTGCCAAATTCGATACATATGCCGAGAATAATATTAGGTTTTAACGAAAGTTTCCCGCCACAGTTAATATCGTCGATACAAACAGCTCGCGTTGACGTGTTTGCTCATATTTTGTCAAACGATTTTTGGCATTTGAAAGAAAGAGACTTGTTTTAGAACACTGTGTTGTGAAATTTGTAAAAAAAAAAAATACCGTTATCATTAAGTACAAGGTGTCTGAAATGGAACTATCACGATACCAGATTAGAACCATCATTCACTTCCAGTTCTGTTGCAAAAAGTCAGCTACAGAATGTCACTGACTCAGTGTACAAATTGATGTACTATTGTTGTATCATATGATACTGTGAAGGTTTGGTACCGGAAGTTCAAAAATAAGGACTATGACATTTAAGAAGCAGAGCACTGTGGCTGGCCTACTGATGTTCATGAAGCCCGACTGCGAGAACAGGGACAAGAAGATCAGTATGCAACCACTCGAGAGTATGCAACACAAGCTAAGGAGTTAGACGTTAGTGCCATGTTCATTAGTTGCGCTATGCATCGCTAAAACCTGACGTACAAGTTCAATTGCTGGGTGCCGCATGAGCTGACTCAAGCAGATAAGAACAGACATGTTCGGGCCTGCACTAATATGCTCGAATATCAACGCAAGGACAAAATTCTGAATGGAATCTTCACTTGTGACGAAAAGTTGATTTACTTCAACAACACGAGCCGAAAAGGAGGTTGGTCTGTGCTCGGTGAGCCCGTCAGCAGCGTCGCCATGGTATTATCCACAATGAGTACCTGGAAAAAGTAAAGCCATGGGCAGTAAGGTGTACAGCAAGATGCTACTTCATATTGACGCTGCTATCAAGGCAAAATGTCACAATGAGTTCCGGCGCAAGAAGGTAATGTTTCATCAAGAAAATGCTAGATCACATGTGTCTGAATTCACCGGCTGGACTCTGTATGGACTCGAATGGGATCTTTTGCCACATCCAACATATAGCCCCGACATCACGCCTTCGGACTTCTACCTTTTTTCAGACTGCAGCTACATCTGGCTGGTGCTATCTTTAACTCTGCGCAGGATGTCCGAAATGAGGTTGATCTGTTTTGGGACTCGCGGCCTCCAAGTTTATGGCTCGAAGGGTTTGAAAAACTGCCAAAACGTTGGCAGAAAATCATAGATGTGGATGGTGATTACTACCCGCACTAAAGGTACTGCTTTCATGTTTTTTTCTAATTTTATTAAGAACTTTTTTTGGCGAAAAACTTTTTTTACAACCTGATATATATTTCTGACACTGGAATAAGGCAGTAAACACTGAAATATCACAATAATTACCTTTTCTACCCATTTTATTCAGACATTATATTGTTATAAAACATGCTAAAATATAGCGCACATATCTAAAAGTTCTAAAAATTATCATCAAACACACTAAAAATAGACACTGAGAAAATTGCTTATTTACAGAATACACAAAATTATCAGGAAATAAATCAGGAATATACAAAATTAATTGCAATGGTAATGAAGGAAAGGCAATTTCATATATAGGTATGGCAAAAAGGAAAATACACAACAAAATAAAAGAACACAAGCGTATAAAATTAAATAAAGCTACTATTGTAACAGCCAGATTAAACAATAAATCACCAATTACGATAGAGTTCAACAATGTCAAGGAATCAGTAAGTTAAACGACGCATTACTAAAGGACACGAAAGAAATTATCACTTCAAACTCTGAAATATGTAATGATATGACATTCAAAAATTGATAATATATGGAGTCGCTTATTAGGAATAGGGAAAAATGGGAAAGACTTCAACGAAAGTATCTTGCGAGTAAGAAACAGAACAACATTAACCGATGATGCCTCAGAAAAGAAGGTGAAAATATTTTTAAAACTTTTATCCATCTAAACTAATTTTTAGTGTGTTTGCGGGTATATTTTAAAACTTTTAGACACGTGCACTATTTTTGAGTATGTTTTAAAAGAATATAATGTCTGAATAAATTGGGTAGAACAGTATTGGAATTATATAAAATTAACAGTATATTATTGTGATTGATATATAACACATAAAAAACTCTGAAATATTTTAAATACGTTTAGGATTTACTTGGAAACGTTATCTACATCTAATAAATTCAAACATCCATGCATTTATGCAACAGTTTTGAATTTTGAAATATTTTACTTGGAAGAAATTCAATATTTCACGTTTCAGTTAAGATAACCAGAAAGGTTTGGTATGAATTTATTATTATTATTATTATTATTATAATGTTGGAACCTTTAAGTATGTCGTATAGTCGCGACACAAAAATTCCAAAAATTATTGTCGTACAAGTCGTAAACATTAAACCGGGAAGACCAACGATATCAGCGAATGCAAAACATTCTATTCAATTATCTTAACCCCTTGACTAACAATTTTTTTTTTGCTACGCTAACACGCTAAGCCCCCTCCCCCCCCCCCCCTTCGGCTGCCATCTACCTAGTAAACGGTCAACTACGATTCCAAATGAACGTGAGAGACCAGTGGGACAAGCAGACATGGTTTTCCCAGCATTTCAGGGACTGCTGTGTCCAGTGGTAATTTTTCAAGTTGCACTGGGACATAGTGTCCCACTGGGACTCTAAGGGTTAAAACACTGTTTTTAGCAATTTTTCCACGATAACTTTTAAACAAGTTAATGGATTTGTAGGTTTCTTTTTTTACAATAAGGAAATTAAACTCTTTACAAATTATACTTGAAAAACAAACATTTTTTGTCATGTTATAACGAAAAAATATATTAATATTTTGTGGATTTTTAATTTTTTATAATATTTAGTTCAGTTTGTTTTGTACTTCTTTAGGTTTAAGCGAGAGACAACATAACAGATAGTAAAAAGAAGAATTGACGATTCAAAAGTATGAAACTTGGATTTCAAAATCGTGGCAAAATTAGTTTTGTAAGATTAATTTAGTCATATAATGTTTTTTTACAATTTAACAAATATATATTTTAAAAAAACATAAATAAATAAATAAATGCTAAAAGAAGTAATAGTATAAATTAATTACAGGCTAAATAACTGACGATCAAACTTCCGTCTATTTTCGTCATTTCAAAATTTTCTAGTTGCCTTAACTTAAGAGAAAAATATTTTTTTTATCAATTTGGCAGACTTTCAGCTCAACGCTTGTGAGAAATATTCAGCAAATGTTGTACAATTTCTTATCGAAATTTCTGTCGAATCGTACATGGTAATTACTTCTTGGAGAAAATTACAATAAATAACAATAGCCTTACAGAATAACATGTACAATATTTTAAATTACAAGTACTTCCAAGTAACTGTTATCTTTGAATAACATTTGTCATCTGCAAGAGTTGAATTATTTCCATTCAGCAATTGGAGAAGTGGAGCAGCTCTGAATATAAATACGACAACGATTATTTATTTTTTTTAATGATGTCATATAGATGTTCGAGAATCTTTTTAGCAATGCAAATAATGTTAAAATTTTCTGACTAAATGTATTAAGTATACGATGCCAACCCAAATATAAAAAAGAAAATTTACATTTATTTCTGACAATGGAAATGCGACAGTAAACTCTAAAATAATTGAAATAAATTCATGAAATACTTGTAGACTTTGTATATTTTGTATAAATTGCTAGATGTATGCAGATAATTAATAGTTTTCATATTTCAAAAGTTTTATTTGGACCGTTTTAAATTTCAATTAGCTTGAGAAAAATACTTGGTTATCAATTAAGAAAAGGCAGCCGTTTCACCACTTAAAAATACATATATAATTTTGAAAATAAATTTTATGTAATTTTTGATCTAAATTTCTATTGAATATTGCATGGCAATTAATCCTTGTAAAAATCTATAACAAATAATAATAACCCCACACAATGATCTATAAAATATTTTAAATTACAAGTACCTACAAATAGCAATAATTATTTTTATTCTGTAATTAGAGCACCTCTACATAAATTCACCAACGATTATATAATTGCTTAATAATACCAATTAGGTCTTCGGGAATCGTTTTAGGAAAGTAGGTAACGTAAATTTCTCCGATTAAATGAACTAACTTACATGGTGACAAATTCGATTATATGTGCCGATAATAATGTATAGTTCTGACACTGGAATAAAATAGTAAACACGGGAATATTTTAAGTAATTTTAGGATTTACTTGGAAACTGTATCTATTTATAATAAATTGTAAACATGGATGCATTTATGCAATAATTTTAAGCTTCTAAAATTTTAATTTCAATTAATTTACGTTTCAATCAAGCTGACCAGAAAGGTTTGAAATGCAATGATTATGATTATGATTATTGTTGTTGTTGATGATATAGAGTTTGAACCTTTAATAATGAGGATAAATAAAGGGAGGGGGGGATAAAACTCTTTTACTGAAGACTAGAATTTTTTGCTGGCTACCAGATTTTATCAAATTTGTAAAGCCCTGATGCCAATGAATTTTTGGATAATCATTTTAGAAATGTATGCAAAGAAAAATTTTTCCGACTTTGTGAATTAAGTACATGCTACCAAGTTCAATAGGTATGCAAAGAATCAGTGTTGTTGTTGCGAAAATCCAGAAGGTATACGATAGAGAGTATATGCTATAGATTAACTGGAGAAACAGAGGCTACACGGAATTTCTTAAAACTACTATTCAGAAGGTATATGGGGTATACCACCGTATTATCTCCACTACAGTCCTGCTAAGAATTGTATGTATTTCTGGCACTGGAGTAGGACATTAAAGTCTGAAATATTTTGTATAATTTTACGGTTTATTTGGATACTTTATCGTCTGATAGTAAATTTGAAACGTGAATACATTAATACAACAGTTTTCATCTTCGAAAAGTATAATTTCCCTCTGAAAACGACATTTTCAAAACTGAGCAAAAAATACTCAAATCTGAGTATGTCGCATAGTCAAAATGGCTCCGAATCAAAATTACTCACGTTTGAAACATGTATAGACTCATTTCTGAAAACATGCACATCCTCAAGAATAAAACATCATGTGCTCCTACTTGAGTATGTCCATGTTTCAAAAATGAGTATGAACTAACTTCTCTGTGCTCATTTTTGAGTATTTCCATGTTTCAAAAATGAGTATGAACTAACTTCTCTGTGCTCATTTTTGTGTATTTCCATGTTTCAAAAATGAGTATGATCTGACCTCTATGTGCTCAGTTTTCAGTATGTCCATGTTTCAATATTCTGAGTATTTCTGGTATTTCAAAATTGAAAGCAGTGGGTCGTCCTATTTGAAACAAAAAGTTTCTCAACAAATTGAAAACATCGATTTACTCAGATTTGAAAGTGTCATTTTCCTCAGTTTTGGGAGAAATTCAGTTGTTTTATAATTTAATTAACATAAGAAAAAAATATTGTTATCAATTAGGAATGCAGCCAGTTCATCGTTTATAAAAAATATTTAGAAAATGTTATAAAATATCTCATTGATATTCTTATTGAATCTTGTTTGCAGTAAGGTTTCATAGAAAATATGAAAGACAACAATACCTCACAGAATTGTAATATTTTAAATTACAAGTAAATCATAACTTTCAATAAACTTCCACTCAAAATCATTTCCCGTCTGTGAGATTTGAATTATTTCGATACAGAAATTTAAGTCTCTCTACATATAACTTCACCATCGATTATTTATTTTCTTCATGTTGTCAATCAGCTCTTTGAAAATCATTTTAGAAACGTAAGCAACGAGAAATTTTTTTTAATCTGTGAACTGAGTACGTGCCACCATGTTCGATATGTTTTGCGAAGAATTATGTTTATTTCTGGTAGCGGAATACAGCCACTAAAATCTGAAATACTGTAAATTATTTCATGATTTTGTTTGCCCTTGTTTATCTAGTTATAATACATTGAAATTAGGAATGCATTTTTGTAATAATTTTAAGCTGTGAAAAGTTTTATTTTGGATCAAATTGGGTGGTTTCCTATTTTAAAAAATTAAAAGAAAAAAAATTGTAAATTATAAATGCACGGTTCATTTTTAGTTATAAATGCACGGTACGAGCCATAAACGTTGAACCGCACAGAACGACGACACCTGCAAAACCTTTTATTCAATTATTTCGAAACATTGTTTTTAGCTTGCTTTTAGATTATAAAAACATTTAGCAAATATTGTAAAATTTCTTTTACGAATTCTTATTGAAACTAGTATAAAAATTAGTTCTTGTAGTAAACATTAAAAAATAACAATAACCTTGCAGAAAGTTATATAAAATGTTTTAAGCTACAAGTACTTCCAAATAACACTCATCTTTCAATAAAATTCCATTCGTAATTCTTAGGGAAATTTATCGCCTGCGCGAGTTGGATTATTTCCTTCAGCAATTGGAGAACCTCTATATATAGCTTCAAAATCAATTATTAATTTGTTTAATATTGACAAATATAGATCTTCAAGAACAATAACTACTCATCAGTTATGAGTACAGTCAGTTAATCGCTTGTAAAAAAATATTTTGCAAATGTTTTATAATTTTTTATCCGTATTCATGTTGAAGCATGTGAGGCAAATAATTCTCGTAGAAATCTATCAAAAAAAACAAAAAAAAAACACCTTAGCCAAATTTTATATAGAATATTTTAAGCTATAAGTACATTGAAATAACTTTGATCTTTCAATATAGTTCAATTCTAAAATTCCCACTAAATATTTTCATTTGCTCGAGTTGAATTGCTTTCATTTCGCAACTGGAGCCACTCTTTATATTTTCTTCTTCGATTATTTATCTCCTTAACGTTGCGAGTTGTGTCTTCGAGAATCGCCTTTAGGAATAAAGTTATGAGAAAGTTCTCTGACATAGTGAGCTAAGTATTTGCTGAAAGCTCGGATATGTATGAAATGATTTATATTTATTTCTGATTATGTAATACGATACTAAATGCTAAAATATGTTTAATATTTCTGCGATGAAATCCATTACAAAAAGGAATGTATATGTTTAATAGTTTTTAGCTTTGATTAATTTGGGGAAAATAAGTCGTTTGATTAGGTTTACTCGATATGACAGAGGCAACATCCGAGATATAAAATTTGATTGGATGAGATGATTCTGGACAAAGGCCATCCATTTACACTAAGCTAATATTTTTTAACTTGTCTCACTAGTTTAACAGAACTGGTGTAAGCAAATGAAGTTCTGGAATGTATGCTTGTCATAGTCTAGACAAAATATTCTGTCTAAGCACAGTCTGAGCATGCCCCCCGTCCGTATGTCGCGACATTCCTTAGGAGGCACGCTAGTTACATAATTCAATATATTTGAGAAAAACAATGAGTTATAAATTATAAAGAGAGTCTGTTCACACAAAAATATTTAGCAAATATTTCACTCTTATATAATTTCCCATCCAAATTAATATTAAAGCTAAGAGATTACCAATTACTTTATTTCTATTAAAAAATATCCAAGAATAATAATAGCTCCATAGAATTTTCTATAAAATATTATAAGCTATAAGTACCTCCAAGTGACTATTGAATAAAATTTTACTCAATATTCCTGTAAGCATGCTTTGTCTGTTCCAGTTGAATTATTTATTTCCACTCAGCAATTGGAGCCTCTCTTTATAATTCTATCTTCGATTATTTATTTCTTTAATATTGGCAACTGAATCTTCAAGAATCGTTTTAGAAACGGAAGAAATGAAAAGTACTCTGACTCATTGAAATAAGTAGTTGCTGAAAACTCCAATATGTAGAAGATGATTTATATTTATTTCTGAAAATACAATATGACACTAAACTCTGAAATGGTTTAAGTGTTTTCGTGAGTTATTTGAATACTTTTCCAACTATAACAATTTAGAAACATGAATGTATTTATCGGCCCAAGAATAACAATAGCACCACAGAGTGTTCTATAAAATGTTTTTAGTTATAAATACCTCCAAGTCATTCTCACCATTGAATAAATTGAATAAAATTATACACACGATTCCTGGAAGCATGCTTTGTCTGTGCGAGTTGAATTATTTATTTCCACTCAGCGATTGGAGCCTTTCTTTATACTTCTATCTTCGATTATTTATTTCTTTAATGTTGGCAACTGAACCTTCAAGAATCGATTTAGAAACGGAAGAAATGAAAAGTACTCTGACTCATTGAAATAAGTAGTTGCTGAAAACTCAAATATGTAGAAGATGATTTATATTTATTTCTGGCAATATAATATGACACTAAACTCTGAAATAGTTTAAGTGTTTTCGTGAGTTATTCGAATACTTTTTCAACTATAACAATTTAGAAACATGAGTGCAATTATCGGTCCAAGAATAATAATAGCTCCTTAGAGTGTTCTATAAAATATTTTTCGTTATAAATACCTCCAAGTCATTCTCGCCATTGAATAATATTATACGCTCGATTCCTAGAAGAAGGCTTTGTCTGCGCAAGTAGAATTATTTCCACTCAGCAATTGGAGCCTCTTTATTATTTCTCGAGATTATTTATTTCTTTAATGTTGGCAATAGAATCTTCGAAAATCGTTTAAGAATCGGAAACAAAGACAAGTACCCTGAATCATTTAACTAAATAGTTGCTGAAAACTCAAATATGTAAGAGATGATTTATAGTTATTTCTGTCAATAGAATGCGGCAATAAACTCTGACATACTTTAGGTAATTTCATGGTTTATTTCAATACTTTTTCAGCTATAACAAATTGGAAACGTGAATGCATTCATCGGCTCAATTATTAAAAAGATTTACATGATAGAGTTTGAATCATTTTACAATTCAATTAATTTGAGATAACTACTGCTGGTAAATTATGAAAGGCAGTGAGTTCATACTTGTAAAAATATTTTATAGGAAAACCTGCTAAGAAGGAATCACAAAAGACTTCGAAAAATTAAATTTTACACAGTTTATTGCCTTAGAAGTTACATCATTTAATGTTAGGGAATTGTATCTTTTTGCTGGGACCAGGTAAAAATTGCATTTAAGAACTTACACTCATCACACTACGACATTCTTTGTAATGGCGGTGTTCCTTGTAAATTTATCATTTGCATTAAAATATTTATAAATGATTCTTTTACAAAGAATATTTGAGTTCGATTTCTATCTAACATTGTATCTTTCTTTCTACCTTTCTTTTTATTTTAATTTCCATTTCAGTCTGAGGACACTTTCGTTTATGGAACCAACCAACAAATTCGTTTACGAAATTAAAAGTGCCCCCAGAATAAAACTGCAACAAGAATAAAAAAATAAAAAGATACAACGTTAAACTTCGATCTCAGATATTCCATGCAAAAAAAGAATCATTTAAAAATACTGAAATGCAAGCGAGAAATTTTCAAAAAACGCCTACATTGGTTTAACATTAGCTTGCAAAATTTTATGCTGACTAGTGCAGGCTCTTAAGACAGTGTTGCGTACAGTTAGGTACAATCTTGACAGATTTTACTGTACTTTGAAATAACATATTTCTTAACACAAATTCCTAATAAAATCCTATCTCAATTAATTCTTTTAAAAAATTATCAAAAGAGACAATGGCTGGGCAAAATATTTTATAAAATGCTTTAAGTTGTAAGTAATACTTCTAAGTAGTTCATCTTCCAATAAAATTCTTAAAAGCATTTCTGATCTGCATGAGTTGAATTATTTTCATTCAGAGCAGAATATTCTGCTTATAACTCCATTTTCGGTTATTTATGTCAGTATGTACGATCACTATCTACATAGTCGTAGTAACAAGCAGAGTTCGATGCTTTCCTTCGGGGAGAGATGAGATGACGTAGAGATTTCTGACAAAGAGAAATTTTAAATAAGCATAATTAAAAACGCTGAAAGTAATACGACAGCAGTTTTACCGTAGAGCGAGTGACGTCTTCGGTCTGGGTAAACTCCTGTAATGCTATTATAGTAGTCCTAGGTCTGGACAGATGGCTCTGCTGGGTACTCTGGTGTTCAGTGTTAAAAAACTATATTGATCCTAAACTATATTGAACTAAACTATATCCAATATATGCAATTTTCACGAGAGAATAATCTTGATTCAAATAAAATGCAGGATATTAGTAAACACATCACTATTTAATGACAAATAAGACGACGAACAAATTATATATACATTTCTGTTACTGAGCGACACGCTCTCTGACAATCATAATCACAAACAATACTAAACTAAACTAAAACGTTAGAGTTCAAAAACTAAAGTTCTAATAAAAAATGTTCTGAAAAAGTTACGTAATAAACAATGTTGCGCGCATGCGTCAAAGTCTCACTGTCTCTTTTCTGCAAATCGAAGTACATCCCTACCTCTACACTGCGTAGGTGCTTTTTATGTTTCAAAACTTTGAGAAGAAAAGGGGGGTTTTGGATGATGCAACAGGAAATGAATTCCCAATTACAACAGCTTTGATTAATTTGGGGAAAATAAGTCGTTTGATTAGGGTGACTCGATATGATAGAGGCAACATACGAGATATAAATCGTTTCTTGTATTTTTTAGTTCGAACTTCGTACATAATTGCAGTACATTTATACTAGTTGTTACATAAACTAATTATTTAGTCGTTACTTGTAATAGTCGTTAACATAGTAATTATCTGTACTAACGATTACAACAGACATTAATTTATTTTAAAAACACATCAAAGAGCAGTGCACATGTCTAAAAACTTAAAAAAACAATTTCAAACTACTTTAAATCTAGTCAAAATGTATAAAAGTCTTAGAAAATATTTTCACTTTTTGGTCCGAGGCATCCTCAGTTACTGATGTTCCGTTTCTTCCTCGCTAGTCACTCTGTTGAAAATTTCTACATTTTTCTTATTCCTAATAACATAATGGTGCTACCTATAATCAATATTTGCGTGCATCTTATCATTTCATACTTCCGATTTTTCTGTAATTATCTCTATGGCTTCTCTCTGTAAGGCGTAGTTTAAAATATTACAACTTGCTAATTTTTCGACCATATTGAAATTGATTACGATTGAAGGTTTATTATTTAACCTGCCTGTTGCAGTGATAGATTTATTTAAGTTTATATCTCGTCTGTGTTCTTTCACTCTGTCTTCAATTTTGCTCTTTGTCATACCTATATATGAAGTAGCTTTTCCCTGGACTAGTCGTTATTATTCTAAAACTAGTAAGTATAATATTTTTTTACTTAATACTTACACTTAAATTTTCGATAAATAGTGTCTGCCAACATCGATATGTTGATATTTCTGGCAATGAAATACGATATCAAACTATGAAATACTTTAAATAATGCCATGATTTATTGCATACCTTATCTAGTTATCATAAATTGGAAATATAAATGCATTTATTAATATTTTTGAGCACTGAAAAGCCTTATTTGGAGGAAATTAGATCGTCCCATTTTCAATTAATTTCAGAGAAAAGGAATTGGATATTAGTTATGAAAGAAATTTGTTCATTCCTTTTGAAAATATTAAGGCGCCAATCAGTTACAAATTCTAACTTTTCTTGAAACTTAACGAATGTGATTTTGTTTCACGTTCGATTTTTCGTCTTTCGTTTCTTGTAATTAGGAAACTATAAACATATTATTTTCTGTTATGTGAAACATAAGCCAGATAAAACAAAGAAAATGTATTACAGTCGAAAATTTATTATTAGGTTCTTGAAATAAAATAGCTAAACAAAGTTTTAAATTGCTACAATAAATCCAAACAATATTTGTGTAGCAAGGTAAAATACAAGGAGGATTGTAGGATAATTGTAGGACAATTGTAGGATATCTATGTTATTTTGCAAAAGTTGAGATAACGAAAAATGAATCTATGTACAATGATAACTTCTGTTTAATAATTATGATTTTTTTCTCTTGTTCTGATTTTATCGTAAAGTTGATATCAGGCAGTGCAAAATTATCGTATAGTTGCGCAATTTTTATATATATTCTAACTTATGTTGTTGAACGATCACAGTTTTTTTCACAGTATACATAAGATTAATGACTATTAAAAAAATGTTTATTAGGAAAAGATGAGTCCATTTTGCGAAACAAATCTATATTTGTTTTCATTTTTTAATATTAAACATAAAAAAAATACTTTAAACACTTTTACAAACACAAAGATACATTGAGCTGTTATATCGACGACAAAGATCATTGCTAAAATCATATTAGGTTGCTTTCCCTTCAAAATCTATAGCAATAAAGAATGACACCTATACGTGTGAGTAATAAGATTGCCATTATTACATACTGGATGGTTCAAATTAAAGTATCCCTGTTTTAAACGCCCTGGCGCGAGAAGCAGTGGGCGTAACGTCTTCATATTTGGAAGGTATACATATCAGACCATGAGAAATTGATTGATACAAAAAATAGTTTTATAAAAATAGTAAACAAATTCCGCTTGGTGAAAATGAAGCTTTGCGACCGCTTTTAGGTAAGGGAAATGTAACATGTCTCAACAAATCAAGACCAGAATACGAGGTGTCGGTATCTAACTTTATTATTATATTTTTTACACACAATCTGTCGATCCCACAAAAATGTTAGTGGCAATACAAACGAAAAACGCGCATAGTATCACAACAGCCCACAAAAGTTTTACAGGTGGGTTTCAATGTGTTAATCTTGCTTCAGGACCAACACGTGAAAACGTGTTACAGCATTATCCATAGCGGCGTTTAACTGTTCGGGACTGATGTTGCGTATGTGCAAGTGGATCTGGTTATTCAAATCCGCCAGATTTACTACGTTTCTTCGAGAAACTTTATCTTTGAGGGAACCCCAAAGCCAAAAATCGCGCGCGTTAAGTCAGAGGAACGTGGAGGCCATCTTGTAGGAAATGCACGACTGATAATGTGATCTTCCGTAAAATGACGTCGCAGCAATTTTTAAACCTCACGTCCAATGTGAGGAGGCGTACCATCTTGTTGGAATGTTGTTGTAAGGAAGCATCCACGCTGCTGGAGTTCTGGAATGACCACATCTTGCAACATGTTCCAATAACTTTCTGCAGTTACAGAACAGGTTTTCTGTCTCTGAGGGCTGATTTCCTCAAAGAAAAATGCCCCAATCAAAAAGGTCGCAGTGAAGTGGATTCATATGGTAATATGCGGAGAATGCAGGGGAATTTGTTGAATCTGGTGAAGATTCTCAGTGGATTAGATACGGTAGTTTTGTGTGCTCACTGTTCCGCACATGTAAAAGTGAGCTTCATCTGTCCATAGAATGTTCCATGGCTAATTCTTATCGGCCTCCATCCGTGTCAAGAACGTCAAAGCGAACGTTTTACGAAAATCGTTATCGCCAGGTTTTAACTCTTCGAAACGAGGAATCTTACACGGATAGGCCTTGAGTGCTATCTGCATGCACCTCCATACCATAGTGTATGGCAAATCCAGTTGCCTTGATATGGCGCAAACACTAGATGCTTCTGCTGTGTTCATATTGGCCTGCTCAACGACAATGGTTGCGATATCATCCATCACCTGTAGTATCTGTTTTTTTGCACTCGGCCAGCTTGAACGACAAAGCTACCAGTTTCTTCGAAACGGTTGACCATTCGACGCATAGAATATGGTGTCACTGGACCGTACGCAAAGATTTCTTCCCTCGGTACAAGCAAAGCGCTTTGGCAACGTTATTGCCGTTTTGGTGGATACATTTTAGCAGCAAAGAACGCTCCGGCAACGAGAGGAACATCGTGGCGGTCTGAGAATGTTGAGAACCAGTCCGCTCTCCTTTTTATGTGTTAGGATGGCCCTTTAGCCCGCTTCTAATGCAAATTTTGTTCTCCGATACTGCGTGCACAAACGAGTATTCCAATTCTCACTTAGATAGCACGATTTGTGTGTAAATAATAAAGTTAATTACCAACAGCTTGTATTCTGTTGTTTATTGGTTGCGTCATGTTACATGTTCCTTACCTTAAACCAATCGCAGTGCCTCATTTGAACCTAATGGCTTTTGTTTGAACTATTTTTTTTGCACCAATTAATTTCGCATGGCCTAATAAGTATTATCTCCAAATATGAAGACGTTACGTCTACTGTTAAGGCGTCCCAAACAGGGGCACTTTAATTTGAACCTCCCTGTATATCTCTACATTATTATTACATTCACTATCAAGGTCAATTTTAAATTTTCGTCAACACATTATCATGCTGACTCAATACCATTATTAAGCGGCAATGCTTGAAAAGACGACAATATTTTGTTTTAATCTTTCACCAATGAGTCTATTTAAGAACATTATATTTGTTGAAAGTAAAGCACAAAAAGATATGTCGACATTATCACTTGATACTTGACATAATCCATAAAAATAACACATCACACACTACACTTGTGTATGAAATACTTGTAGTGAACTAGCACTGTTATAAAAGGGTTCTAGAGTTTTGAATGCGAACATGATGTCAACTTCTAACCTGCGTGTGCAACAGCGACATCTATACTGTCTTTTACGGTAATTTTCCTAGTATGTTTCGAGTTCTCAGAGTTTGCGGTTTTTGTCTTTCGCTATAAGTTTATGCAAATTTAGCTTCACTGGTCTATCTGCAAGGTATACAAGTTAAAACGAAAGGTTGTTTCGGCGAATTTGGGTCGAATTCTTCTCTAGTTGGTGAACAAGGCCTGCGCTGATGAGCTACAGTTGTGCGCTCGACACGTGTCAGCGAAAGTGAAGTTTTGCTGAATTAAAGTTAGACGTTTGGTAAGATCTTTTGAATTATAGCTTTGAGTAAAGGCTCCTCGGCAGACACGGGCTGCTAGCTTAGTAAAATTTAGAGTGTGTTAAAAACTTACGAGTGTTCTTGCTTTTCAGACTAAAGGATTGTTTAATCATCGAATGTGTTAGTGATTTGAACTCCCCGTGTTCGACATGTAAGTGGGACTTTGTTATTTTAGTAAAACGTCATTTCCAGTGAAGATTAAGTTGCTGTTTTTATTAATTGCCTGACGACATAAGTCATATTTGTCAAGTGACTCTGTCACCGTCCTTGTCCATTGAGCTTTAATAAAAGTGTTTTTAAACGTTAAATATGTGTAATAGCTGAACTTGCAAGTAGCAGCCTTGCCGGGTACACTAAAGTAAAAACATGTTTCTGACAGATTAACACATTTGTCATTTCACTATTAAAATCAAACAAACTGTGACAGGAAATTTATGTAAATGAGGTGATGGAGAAGGAGCCAATTCAGTTTTCATAAAAATAACGCGCCAAGAAGTGTTAATCATTTCATTGAACAATATATTTTCAATTATATTTTATTTAAAAGTGGACAGTTAGAGAATTTAGAATTTACGTGGAAGGAAAAAAAAAGTTTTTTATATCTTCTATTTTAGATATTATTTAGGGTTAATTTTTAAATTGTAGCACATGGAAAAGGAAAAGAAAATTTTCTAAGCAGTTTGCCCGTATTTTTACCTTTCCCTAAAACAACTTAAAACGGCTGTAGATAAAAATATTTTTAACAGAATAGTATTTTAAGATATTTGTGAGATAAAGTTATATGAAGTGTATTTTAGAAACAAACCGTGAAAGAAAACTTAAATTAATATTAATTTTTACAAAAGTTTGTATGAAAATACAGGAAAGCCCTCAGACGCTCAGAGGATTAACAACTTTTTACTTTCAAATGGGAGCATATGTAAAAGGACTATAAGGATAATTGAAGTAAAAAGAGCAGAGAAAATTTAAAGAATAAAAAAATATGCATTAAACTTCATGGTAAACTAGTTTTCTTATAAGAAAATTTAAGAAAAATAAAAGAAAAAACCGGCGAAATATGACGATGTTATTGACTAATCCTGGATTGAATGTTGTTAAAAGGTAAAGAAAAATGGATTAGTAAAATAATAAGAATTTTTTAGTTTGTGGGTCAAACAGGTTAAATGATTACTCTTGCTTCACAATAAATATATAATTCAAAATTGTAATTACATAAGGTAATAATAATAAAAAAACACTTTACGTAAACGCAACCATGTTTAACTGATCACTAAAAATATAGTAAAATGAGTATGGATATTTGTGTAGATTGTAGCCTTTTACTCAGTTGTCCGTGTTAAGATATTCAGAGCTCGAAGCCTTTATTTTTTGTGCTTCATCTGTTCTTCTGTAGAATAGAAACCAACATTGATCGATTCATTTCAAAACTCAATTACCGTTTAATGATAATGGCATTTAATAAAAAAAAAACATTCAATCTCATTATAATAAACATTCATGTTTTACTCAGAGATTAGTTGCGCTATATATATATATATAAATTCTGGAAATATTACGGATGTTTCATTTCAAATGCTGCTTGATTTGTTTATTTGAATAGTGTTTTTCGAATTTAACTCGATACCCGTACTAGAAAAAAAAGTACATTACAATAAATTAAAGTTTAACTTTAGGCGATTAAAGAACTATAAAGGTACAATTGTTATTATATAATGGTAACGGAAGAAAAATACGAATTTATTAACAAATATTATAAAATTAATTCATTATCTTTTTTTTTAATTTACAAATCTGCTATTGATCTATTATACAACGCTCAGTTACAGTTTAATTACTATGCCATTTAAAGGAACCGCACTGTATTGTATAAACTACTAACTTGTATATTGGTCAATTTATTGGTCAATGAGTAGTTGCGTGACTGATAATTTATTGAAATATACATATTTTATTGCACACGCCCGGTGTCTCCCGGGCTCGTGATAATAATATTAAATATATCTAAAATCAGTGTTGACTGATTTTATATTTTTAGACGAAAATCTTTGCAAATGAACCTAATGTTGGATGCTCTACTGACTTCGGCAACGTACATCCTCGAATTTGTATGATTTTATATTTTAATAGAAATATCTATCCAAACAAATCTAAAGTTGGGGGGAAGGCAACGTAATATGGGTGTGCTATGCACGCGCCGGTCTGTTTTTAGAACTAATAAATATTAAATTTTTCGAAACCAAAGATACCGCCCGAATCGAAAAAGTAGGCTGAATAAGTAGGTATTATTTTTAATATTGCAGTCTAGAAAGCGGATCCATCAGTTTTAAAATGTAGAAAAAAACATAAAACTTGAAAAGGAGACGGAAAACACGAAAGTCAATAGGGAGTCGAACTTTAGAATTTTTTTCAATAGTGAATATTAATATATTTAAAATATTACGCGCAGTTAGAAAGGGAAATGTGGTTATTTTTTCTTTTCTTGTTTTGCATTTTCGTCCGGGAAGCGGACGCGTCAATTTCAAAATGAAAGAAAATAAAAAAAAACTTGAAAACTGACGCGAATCGAGTTTCAGTAAAAATATTTCTTGAAATAGTAAATATTAATATATTTTTCATCGAAACATACAGTTGGAAGTGGGAAAGTACGGCAAATATTTTCACGTTTTACCTTTTCTTTGTAACTGTACGGGAGGAGCGAGTGATCGCAATTTTAAAGTTCAGGGAAAACTGAAAGTCCGTAGACGCACTAGCTCAATCTGCGGAACGAAGGAAGCTCACCATTTTGTGATGTTCATTATGCTTTTTTAATTGGTATCTAGGGCTAATTATCAAAAAAGAAATATCTGAGCCTCAAATGCATTCGGACCTGTCTTTGTCCAACCCCATAAAAAAATTTCAGACATGTACGTACGATGGATATTCTTAGCCGTCGGAAAAGACACCCAGACAAACATCATTCTTTTATTACTATAGATGGTGTTTCATTTTTTATATGAATGATGATTATTACATTGAAATAGCCATTCATGACATCATGCTGTGCGTTTCGAAAAATTCAATTTTCTTTCTTCAAGCAAATTGGTATTGCCCCTAAAAAAGCAGACGGAAGACTTATAGGAAATACGGGAGACAGAAGACAGAAGGGAGAAAAGATCCAATAAATAAATAGAAGATTAATAAGGGATGGAAACCTATTAAAATATAGCTGAAACTACTAGTACAGTAAGAATTATAAGTATATATATGATACAATAATAGGATAGATAACAAGTAGGAGTAAGTGAAAAAAAAAATATAATAAAAAAACGCAAATTAAATAAATCCAATTATCATGATTGTAAGCGATTTCTATATTTTTGTGTCTTAGATAAAACGCTCCTCTATCTAAGCGAAACAAATAAAGAAAATTATTTTAATAGTCGTATAAAAAAATGAAAATTTTGGTACTTTTGAAATAAATCATATTTAAAAGTTACAATGTGCATTGTTATATTCTTATATTCAATTTCTATTCTAATAATATTAATTCTTGTTTTGTTTCTTCTTTTCAGGTATGTGAACGAGTTTGTTGAATTAATAAGTTATTTGTGAGTTATTTCTCTCTCTCTCTATATATATATATACATTTAAATTAATGTCTACTTTAATATTTTATTTTTATCTTAGTAAAAAAAAAAAAAAATTTAAACCCTTAATGTAGTAAATGTTTAAGAAAAAAAAAAGGAATAAGTGTAACCTCAAGATTCTTGTTAAATGCAATATCACATTTTTTTTTCTACACTTTAATTATGCATAAGAATGCTTTGTTTTGTCTAATTCGTTTTTCTTTATTCAATTAATATTTTAATTCATGAAAAGAAACTCCACGTACACTTATACAAACGTATTGTGCGAACTAATTTGCTTAATACACACTCAAAAAATTAGAGTCAACAAATTGATCCACAAAACTATTTTTTCTTTTCAAAAATGTTTATGTTTTTATTTTAAATTATTATTATTATTTTCTGTGTATACAGGAAATTATTATATCAATTACGATTTGTATCTTACATTAATCAACGTAGAACTTGAAAATTCTTATATGAAGTGACTTCTGTATAAAAATTCTTGTTTATATAATTCTATTATTCAGTTTGTATTCAGATCAGACGTTTTACAAGTTATATGTTTAAAAAAAAATAGTTTCACCCAGTGCCGATTCCTTTACCGCAATTCTTATTCGAATATACACATATTTAACTAATCCAATGATTTATTTAATTATTTATCATTATAAAATATACACGTACAGTGCATAATTTTCTTGGTACTGTTATGTTAGCCGGGCTCAAGCATTTTTTTATTCTTGTTAATAGTAGCTTTCATTTTTCACGTGTGTAAATTAGTAACAGTGATTTAATGTTGAAATAAAATGTTTTTGGTTTTTGCTATTATTTCTTATTAAAATAAAAAAAAATTTTTTTTTGGTATTTTAAATGATATGAGTGAAAGTCATGTATTTTAAATGTTAAATGAGGGAAAGGTTTATATTTTAAATGAAATACATGCAATTGAAAGGATGGCGATGCGAACAATATTTGACAATTTATCACCTGCGTCCGGATAACATAAAAGTACCATTTTCCTTTTTGTTGTATTATATTTGCACATCTGTACGTATCTTATGATCAAATGTTGTAATGGAGAAAACGACAAGCAAAATTGTTTTTAGTGAATGAAAAAATACGTACTCTTCTGTTTAAAAAAATATAACATAGAAACCTTTCCAGAGAAAAAATAGGCTAAAATATCTGTTAAATCTTAGTATTATTTTGCAAAACTTAGCAAGAAAAATATGACCAAAATCTCACACATGCCGGATTTAAACGCACCATTTAAAAACGAATAGCTCCCAATGTCCTCATATTTGGATTCAATTCCATTCAAAATTTCCCAAAACGGATATTTAAATTTAGGGATTTTTACCGTTTGTCATATATAACTTGAGTTTTGATTACATGCTTGCCTGGTTTTGCCAGTTATGTCTTAAAAGTCTCACACCCAAGATTCGACGTAATGTGAACCAACTCAGCTGCATTTGACAGCCATTTCTATCAAACATTTTTATTATTGAGGTTTTAAAATAAATGTACCTTTAAATATCACGCTTTTAAAGTTACATTTATTACACATTTGAAAGTGGAAATCGGGAGACAAAATATAAAATTTGGAAGTAAAACGGAAAACAGCAATACGAACAAATGTATTGCGAAAATGAATGATGCGGAAGTAAAATTGTAAACAGAGGGAGGATTCTACCTTGAATAGTTCATGTTGTCTTGTGGCAAGTTTCTCCAAAAATCTGGCCAAATCTTGAAGAGTTGATGGGTACCATATAGTGTCATTTTATAAACTTCAGCGCAAAATTAAATAAATTTGGTGTATTTATTAAGTGGAAAAATCGAATAAAACAACAGTTTCATCTCGAAATAGCAAAAAATAGTAATTAAAATAGTCATGCTCTAAAGGTTTGATAAAAACTGTTTCTTTCGTATATTAATTAATCGGGATTCCCTTGAATATTAAACATTTTTCATTAATATGCGTGAACAAATATAAAACGGCTCATTCTGTAATGTTTTTTCAAAAATTCTTAAATGCTTACGATACAAAACCTACTGACACATCTTTCTCACTATCTATAACAAAACACTGCAAACGCGTGAAGATCATTAGTTTTTAAAATATTCAACATCGCGATGTATAAGTTATAAATAAACTGTAATGTAATGTAAACGCAATAGAGGTAAACTGACCATATTTTGGACACTGATATACAAGGCTGTACGAAGAAAGATCGTTATTTTTGTTTTAGAGTTTTGGCCAACATTTTACGAAATTTTGCAAGTTTGCGTTGGTTAACTAGAGTTGCAAAGACTAGAAAAAACCCGGTTTAAACCTGGGAACAAACCGGGTTTTTTGGGATTAAATTTTTTTTTTTTTTGGAATAAATCAGGTTTTTTGGGAATAGACCTGGGAATAAACCAGGGCTATTGGAAATAAACTTGGGAATCGTTTTTTTGGGACTAAATCAGGTATTTTGGGAATAGACCTGGGAATAAACCAGGTCTATTGAAAATAAACCTGGGAATCGTTTTTTTTTGCAACTCTATGGTTAACCCTTCATTCACTGAGTAGCAACCCGATATGTTTTATTTACACTGAATGAGATCTTTCTATTTATAGAAAAAAAGAAATCTAATTTCATTCTACTTTTTAAAATGATTTAAAAAGTAATTTTATCAAATTTCTTAATGGACTGGGGTCGTGTTTACAAGGTAGGTAAATTAAAATTGCCTGATTTTGATACAATTATAGTAAAACTTTGCACTCTTCTTTATGAAAATGTACGTCCTCAATGACGTCACTTTCACCTTTATGTCATGCATTTTCATGCTTTGAAGATTTGGAAATGCTAATTTCAAAGCTGATGAAACGAAATCTCAATAATTCATATTGAGGCAATTATAGAAACATATTTCAGATTTAGGATTTAAAATGTACACTTTATTTTACAATGATTTTTAGGTGAATGACGGTGCTACTGTTAGAGCCGTAATACTTACCCATCATGGATATGTATAATGTAAAATATTAAAATAAAAAATGTGTAAACTACATATAAAATGCACTGCAATTCGAATAAAATCGGGGCTTGATGACGTTATAAACTTTAAAAGCTCGATTACTGAATTGCTTAAAAGAAACATCTTTATAACTCCAAAAACAATAATCCTATTAACTAGCGGTTTATTGCATCTGATTAAGCGTCTCATTACCAATTAAAATGTATCCTTGAATTGAAATTTGGATGAAATACAGGGTCAGGAAAAATCGAAGAGTGTGGCAAATAGGATTACAAATATCTCGGCAAGTCATTATCCGATCGACTTCATGCTTTATGCAATTTTTTTAATATTATTGTCTTTTATATTCACTCCTTAGAATAAATAATTTCGAAAATTTTTATATACCTTTTATCAGAATGAATATTTCGAGATTCCGAAAAAAATAGTTCCGGATAATCGAGGTTACTGAAATTCAATAAGCTTCTTCCCATTATTACATACTAAGTACATACCAAATTTCAAGTCTCAATCTCAATTTTTTTGGGAGATAGAGCGTTTACAGACACACAGACGGACGGCAAATTTTTTTTTTCTAAAAATATGTTTTTTGGAATCTCCAGTGTCTGAAACGTGTAAATCCGTCAAAAAAAAAAAAAAATTCGATTTTCAAAACGATTATAAGACTTACTCTATACTACGTATGATGGGTAAGTAAAAACCAACAGGGATAAAATAATACGACCAGTAATGCAAAAGACAACTAAAATCTATAAACCACGTAAATAGAAAACAGGAAAACTAAACAAACTACTTAAACACTGAACTAGAAAACACAACTAACTACTGTAACACAAAACTATAGAACACAACAAATTACAGCAATAAATGTAAAAACCAACAAAGATAGAATAAAACGACCTGTGTCAGGTGGCATGCTTTAGATATGCACTGCGGGGTTTTACTAGTTTTACGCATGCAACACTTTTCATGTATAGACTGAGAATGAGTGAAACGCACATAACGAAAATAAACAAACCTAAGCCACACTACACCGGCACGCTCTCAACTTTCATCATGGCAAACAACATACGACAACGACACACACATAATTATCACTTCGACAAAACATCTCTCGTATCGATCATTCCGATCAACTCGTCACGATAACCTTTATTTTCTTTTTTTATAAATTTATTTGTTAGATCGCTCAACAAATATATATATATTTAAAAATGAAACACATGTGAAAAACAAAGGATAAGACATTATAAAAAGCAATGGAATGGACACTGCAGGATATAAGATTAAAAATTCCAAATTAAAAATGAGATGACATGTTATATTAAAGAACAAAAAATACATGCTTATTTCAATTGATAAAGAAAAATAAAGCAATAATGGTACCAAATCTACAACATGTAAACAAATTGAAGATTGAACATTAATACAGAAGTAATGCGCAAATGTAGCTATAATTCCTATATTAGGTGAATTAAATGCGGAACTTCCAAAGCAGGACATTATTTGTCCACATTAAATGATGTAAACATTCGAATGGTGTAAACTAATCTCTTTCCTTGAATAAATGGAATTCGGTTTTTGAGAGAAATTAAACAGGTTACCCACTTAATGCTGAAATAAAAAATTCTTAAAATTAGTAATTTTAGTTAAAAATAATAATAGTAACAATTTGTTAATAAGAAAGATAAATTACTGAGGACAAACCAAAGATGCAAAAATAAATTGCCGTATTTATACACAAATATAATTTAATTAAAATAATATCTCACTTCTCTTTGCGTTACTTCAACAAATGATCTTTTTACCAAATCATTTTCCAGTTTTGCCAGACACTCGAAATTTTGATCTGTAATATCACATTTTGAATGGTAATATCGGCGAATATCTATTAGCATTTTTTTAACCTCTCACGTTTTGGTGGTAGAAAGTTTTCTTTCTCTTCATTCTTGTCACTGACAATTTTTTAATCTCTGTTAAATCAAAGTTGTATATAATTACATGTTACATCAAAGTTGTATAAAAAATAGTGTACAAAAGCAGTATCGATTCTGCTCGGTCAGTTTGTGAAAAAAATTCACCCCATTATTCGATAAGAATTTTTTTAACTTCTCACGTTTTTTATGGTAGAAAATTTTGTTTCTCTTCCTTATCCTCACTGACAATTTCTTAATCTCTGTTACATCAAAGTTGTATACATTTACATCACTACATATTGTTGTATATAATTAGAGGTTACATCAAAGTTGTCGCAAAGTTACATCGCTTTAAGCGAAATCTTTAACATTAATCGGAAATAGAAAATGACAGGGAAAACGAAATTGTCTTCGTTAAATGGAGATACATCTTAAGCGGAGACGCATTAATGAGAATTCACTGTATATATATATATATATATATATATATATATATATACACAATATATATAGATATATATAGATATATGTATACACAATATATATAGATATATATAGATATATATAGATATATATATACACAAAATCTTTAAAAAAAACTACGTTTTTTGTTTAATTTTTTCAGCGAGCGCGTTCTCACAAAATTTTCCACAAACTTCATTTTTCCATCACTTTGCCCTCAAAAATTGCACCGAAATTATTTTTTTATTACTGTTATGACATATGCTTCATTTGTAAAAACATAACTATTTTTCGCATGAAATACGTCACGTGCCTGCTCGTGGATAAATTTAAGAGATGAAAAGTTAATTGTTTTTTAGTATGAAACTTAAGATAGCAAATTTATTTCTACTTTATATTCTGCGTAAGTCATTAAATTTTTCAACGAAGAATACATCTTTATAATTTTTTCAACAGACATATCCTCATGCGAATTAAATGCTATCAAGTACCTTATAAAAATTCTATTCGTTTACTATGATAGTAAAATATATTTAGAGACATCAGGGTTATCATCGTCGACTGAAAAATCGAACAATCTCTCATAAAACAAAAGCGGGAAATTATCGATTTTCTATAAAAGACTGTTCATAATAGTTTAGGAATTCTGGTGGTTTGTTTTCGATATATAGTTTTTATTTGTGAGGATCATGCGAGAAACACGGTGTTTTTTTAAATCATTTATTGCTTGTGTTAGACATTAGAAGGAGTTTTCTAAGATGTATTGCAAATTATTCTGTGATAATTTTATTGCTTTTTCATAATATATATTACAAAATAAAACGTGCCCGTGAGTAACGATGACGTTATATCGACGATAGCGAGACTAATGTAAAAGACAAGCTGACGCGCCTTGTTTTTCGTCTGTCTCTCTTCAGACTGCTAGAGACACGTGATGCTTTTTTTGTGGACCTGCGACACAAAAAGAGCATCACGTGACTCAAGCAATCTGAAAAGAGAGGAACGTGTAACGCAGTGCGACAGCCAGACTTTTCCGTCATAGCTTCGGACTATAGCAATGACTAGAGCAATAAATTTTGCTTTTATCGGAAATGTATTTTCGAAACATCACACATTTTCAATTTTTACACCGTCGAATAGGGAAAAGAGTACTTTTAAAAGCAATTTGCTTGAAAACTTTATCTTAATTTACTTATTTTTAGTGGATTTTAAAGTAGTTTTCTATCAAGTATTATTTTTTAAAAATAGCTATCACTATCGCATGCAGCCGAATTACAGAAGATTGTACTTAAAAATAGTTCAACGTTTATCTCCGACTAATGTACCATAAACAAATTAAAATTTCACAAATAAATGAAAAAATAAATAAAATACAATAAATAAAACACAAATTTAATAGATATGTAATATAACTACACGATAAAACACTGAAATAATTATAATAGAAAAGCCTATTGTAAATAGTGAAATCGTTAGTAGTTCCCTCGGCTATTAACCCCGGCATGTGGCTAATACCATATCGCTAATAATACATTTCAAAATTATACTTGAATACATAATTGATATTTTCCATATAAAAATGCCTTTTGGTGTTATTAGAGGGCAATTTAAAACACATTAAATACAAAGAAACTGTTACAGTTTTCAATTAAAAATTGTTTTTATCTATATTCTGCACACCGCGCAGTATGCTCTGTAACCCGGGTAGCCCGAGTTAGAACCTCTGATAACTAGTAATATATATTTATTTTGAATTAAACGAATTATGCAAGGTTAAAGCACAAAAACGGAGCGTTTAAAAGCGTTATCTCATAATATAACGAAATCACTTGTTAACTTTAAATTGAAGTGTAATTATTGCTTAAAATGTTAACAACATAACACAAAATGCTTAAAAATAACCTTTAATATAGATTACATATGTTTCGTTCGCTCTAACGGCGACATCTTCAAATCAAAATGATAAATAAAATATTCTCTCAAAGTTTTTGAAAATGGTAAACATAAATCACAAATTAAATAATTTTCACGTTTTCCAGTTTGACCAATTTAAGGATCTGCTTGCTTTTGGACATGTGATCTCGTGATTTATGTTTATCATTTTCAAAAACTTTGCGAAAATATTTTATTTATCATTCTGATCTGAAGATGTCGCCGTTAAAGCGAAGGGAACATATATAATCTATATTAAAAGGTACTTTTAAACGCTTTGTTAGGTGCGTTTGTAATTATATAAATACGTAGCACCTATTGTCGTCGTTTGTTCCGTCCGTATGTCTGTCCATCCGTCTGTCTGTCTGACCGTCCGTCCGCATATAGCAACGCAAAAACTACCCAACCGAATGGTTTGAAATTTAAGATATATTATCTTTGCAGAATTTTGTCGAGGCATTTCAAATTTTATGAAAATCGAATCAAAACTTTAGAAGACATTAATAAAAACATTTGTTAAGAAATTGGAATTTTTTAAAAAACAATCGGTGTTTTCTTGTTATAGGAGCTTCCGAGGTTTAATCGTCAAGCGACCGAGATACTTATTTTATGACAGAAATGAATCTGCAGACGATATAATTCATTTCACAGAATTAAAAATCATCATGATCTGAATATTTATATCACTAGATATAGTACGAACGCACCTCATTTGTCACGTTTGACGTACAATTTCCAACTTGTGTTATGTTGTTATCACTTTAAGCAATAATTATACTTTAATTTAGCGTATCTGATTTTCAACATTTGATGATGGTCTTGATGCTTTAGGAAGCTTCGAGATGTTGAATCGAATTTGTTTCTCAGTAAAAATGATCGTAAATATAATATTTTAATGCCAATGCATTCAAAATTTTCTATTGTCATGTATATTTTTTCTATCCTATTTCCACACTAATTCCTTTTTTTTTTAAAAAAAAAAAAAAACAGTTTTTTTTACAGTTGATTGCTACTTACAATCACAGAGTTTAACATTATATACATAATGAGGAATTTTACTCAAGTTTTATAAAAATATTTTACACTAGAATTTTTAATTTTTACTTATTTAACTAATTTCTGTATGATTTTTACTTTAATTATTTTATAAAGAATCGAAATATTTTTAATTGCTACCGTTCAAATGAACAATTGTTTGTATATTTAGTGTTAAATGACTTGACAACTGCAAAATGCAGAACATTTTAAAGTAGTTTTTAAAAATAAATCCTAGTCATGAAGTTAATTTAACGAAACTCACAGCCGTTAAAGTATATGGAATGCAGTAACAATGTATTCACATATTTGTCAGTTTAAAAGCTAGAAATGATATTACTGCAACAAAAATACTTATCTTCATAATAAATATTTGATATTTAAATGTTCTTCCATCAAAAGTTTTAGACATTAATGAAAGATCAGCAAACGCACATATTACTTCTTTACAAACTGGAACACAACTATTAATTTGCTTTCATGGGAGCTTTATTCAAAAATAAGTAATTGCAGAGTACATGCACGTATTTTCTGCTGATTATTCTACAGTCAATTTAAAGTTTTGTAGAAAGTTATGCAAAAATAGAATAAAACGTAACACTTCTCCGTCCTTAATACCAGATTATTTTTATGCAACTCTTTTTGAGGTGACTACGGATTATTTTCATTCATTATTTATTAACAGATTATTGTTAAAATGCTAACAGTACTTCATTGCTAATATTCTAGCAGTAAATGTTATACATTTTACGATATCGAATTTAATCTTCGAATAAACAGTATTTGAATAGCTTGCAAACAAACACTTATTCATTATACATATTACGGAACTTCAGAATTCAACTTGAATAATATAGTATTAAACAATGACGACGTTATTGAACTTGATCTTTAAATAAGCTTATTTTAAATTGATTGCTGAAAAATTATTTTCCTTTTTTATTTTTGATAAAAATTAATAAAACAGAAGTAAGATAATTCAAAGCATTGAACTGTGACAGTATTAATATTTGAGATCTGAAAATGAATTAGCATATTATTCTCGTATAACACATATTTCTCGTTTCTCTATATAGTAAAACATCAATAATCCGTCACGCTTTTAATCGTCAGTTATTATTATGCGATGTCACATCAGTTTTGTATTTATTAGCTTTACATTGTCAGTAGCTATTCAATTTGGTGATCAAAGCGGGGGTGTGCCAAGGGGGTTTTCACTCGGCTACTTAAGTGGATAAGATGTCGAGGGTGCTGTGTTCCCGAATCAACCCCTTAAGTGTGAATGGAGACTGGGAGCAGGGTCAGGGCCCGCTTAGGACATAAAAGTAGGGGAAGCCCGACGTTATTTTGGGACCCCCCCCCCTGTACCAATTGTTTTGTTATTTATTAGATCCATTTTTGGTATGGTGCAACAATTTGAAACTTTACCATCAAAATTTCGAGTAAAAAACAATTTAGAAAGAGCGAGCTTCTTAGATAAAAATTTCGTAAGGAAAAAATGCATTTTTTACCCTGATTGAATTTATTTTTCTTTCTTTTTTTTCTTTTTTTTTGTAAAAAGTTATTCTGAAAAGTAAATTTGGGGGCACCTTTGAATTTCTTTGGGTAAGCACGGGCTTCCCGGGCCTATTCGGTAAACAGGCCCTGAGCAGGGTCCCTGTCGAGGACAGGAAAAGCTGAATCTTGTTAACCGCTACATGAAAAATCCGACGCCGTTGTTTCAGTGCGATTCGAACAGGTGACCGCACAGGGTTTTTCAGAGTATTTCTTAAGTGTAACGAAAATTTGGGTCACTCATTTCATAAGTCCTCTCAGAAGGCAGTCGCTGTTCAGTGGTGTGGTCAATGGTTCCCGCCGTTGCGGCTCGTGCTTGCGAACGATTCTTGTGGCGGTTCCCCCTGTCCGCTGGTGGGCGCTCCTGGAAGACTTGCTGTCGTCTTGATTGGACTTCGGTTTTGGTTTAGCTAGCCGATGTGAGATCCCTCAATCCTAGTCTGTTCTTTCTCGGTTTTACACTGTAAGCATTAACAATAAACGAATAATTACGAATATTAATATTACGAAGTTATATTAGGAAGTTATTAATATTACGAAGTTATATTAGGAAGTTATTAATATTACGAAGTTATATTAGGAAGTTATTAATATTACGAAGTTATATTAGGAAGTTATTAATATTACGAAGCAGTTATCTTTTGGTTTCTGAAGATAAGAGAATGATTTCTTGAATTTGAAAATCTCTGATTTTTGCAGATTAATTGTAATACCAAGCTGGTAGAAATAGAAGCATTTGATCAAAAATATTTCTATTTTCTAAAAATCTAAATCAGTAATAACAATTTTCGGTTTGAGATACTTTCGATGTCATCATATCTGACACACACAACCATTTAATAATATTGTCAAAAAAGTGGTAGGTAACATTTACTATATGTTTCTAACAAGAAAATATTAATATAATTTCGTATATGGCCCAACACTGCCATGGAATACAAATTACTATTACAAATATTATTAGTTGTCAACCGTAAATAATTTTCTGGTATTCAAAAAACAAAAGAAAAAAATGCAATGAAATTTGAAAATGAATTCATAAATCTTGGAACAAAAAAACTAACACACTCGCCGTAATGAAATATTTTGACTAATGTATCAAAATTTCTCTTATAACATTTTATTATATGCCTACTCTACTTTCTCCTTTGATCTTCTCTCAAGCAAATTTACGATGCCACCTCTTTCTAGAACAACAATAATTTTCTTTAAAAAGTGGATATAAAGAAAAAGGAGGAGGAAGAATGCAGTGCAATATCTCGATTTCTCGATTCAACATCAGCAGCAGCTGCAAAAGTATGACAAGAGAATAGTTTTCGGAAAATGATATTTTCATTCAAATCACTTGTACGAAGAGAACAATTCTTCCACGAGAAAATTGGTAACTGGGACAAGACGATATGAGTGTCGTTATTCAAAGGTTATTTTTGTGTAAAAAGAAATTATTTTCGCGTTGTCGCATTTTTGACTTTATTAAATCATGTGGAATAAAATTATTAGAAAGTAGTTGCATAAACGATTGTTTAACATTTTCCAACATTGTTGAAAAGTGTTTATGCTTTTGATTTATTTCTTTAACTTCTCTGTCCTTCTTCGTTAAAATTTTCGTAAATATGCTTGAATCATAATGAAATATTTGAATATATTATTCGACGTTGAGTGCAGCACATATTTGCTATAGAAAGTTCTTTCATATAAAAGGGTAAGATTATTTTGAATGTTTTATTGCCTTCGGACTTTATTGTTTAAAGTACCAGTAATTTTTTTTCAAACTCAGTGTGAATCATATTAAAATCTAATTAGTTTTAGAGGGTAAGATTTCTAAAAAATGCTTATATAAGAATGTAAAAGTGGTTCATAGATCCGCATAAAAGAATTAAAAACCATTGTTGAAAGATTTGATAATTAAACTGTGTGGAATTTTTAAATAACATATTTTTTATAAAATTCAAGGAAATGCTAGAATTTTATTTAAATGGATTGTGCTTAAAAATTATTGCGCTTAGGAGTTTATTATTCAAATTTAATTGGTCGTGATTTTAATTATAATCAATGAGGCAGCGTCAGATTTTGCAACCAATTTTAGCTTCGATGATATGAGGTATTAGACGGTTCAGATAACGAAACTGGCAGTCAGCTGGCTCACCAGTGGAGTGTGGTGATGATTTTCGGGTCCTATTATTTTATTTTGGGGAAAACTCCTCTTTAGTTAAAAAATAAATAAAACTAGGTATCCAAATAGTAAAAGTTACGGTTTACAAAAATCTAACTAATATGCCAGCAGTTATTTTGAGTATTATTAATATGACATTAGGGTATTTAAAATTTTTTGAAGACGTTTGGAAAATTGTACATTATTGCTAGTACTACATGATACATAACACTCAGTATTATTTCTCTTTTATCATAAATTATTGATTCGGAGAAATAGCCCTATTTTAAAATTTTAAGAATGAAACACGTGTTTAAAATAAAAACCTCAGCAATGTTGTATAAAGCTTTAAGTAAATATTTTTTGATTTACTACTAAATTCTGAAACATAAATGCAGTGATAATAGTAAATGTAAAGACATAGTCTACCATTACTACATGCAGATAATAACAATAGTAACTGTAAAGGCAGAATATTAATAAAAGTTAATTCACTCATCAAAACTTAAATTAGAAGATGGAGGAATCTGCGTAGCCATATGAAAAGCACCTGACCAGTAGATGTGAGAGACATATGCAAATATTAAAAAGACGAATAAAGATGTGCAAAAGAAAATTTTTACTCGGTAGTTAATGTGGCCCTCACAGTCAGGTGTACAGGCCGCTAAACAACAACGATATTGTCTATGAGGCCATCAATGGTCACCTGAGTTAGTCCTTGCCAAGCCGCGTCCAATTCAGCATTGGTCCACAAACCATTGGTCGGTCCACATGTCGTGTCCAACACGTGTGGCAATTACGCGCATTGACAAACAGAGGTCATGCATTTCTAGAATTCATTTTCATTTTCTATCCGTTAATAGCTGGTATTCAGCTCTCTGATGTCTACGAGATATTTGATGCGCTTCTTCAATTATTTCACTTCTACCATGAGTCGCTAATAGTATATATGGGACGATCCAGCTGCTGACTTTTATAGCTATAAACTTGGTACCAAGTGACCCAGAAAGCTCGCAAACTTAATCATTTGCAAATTACTCTCACCACTACTAGTTCCGTGATTTCCATACGGCTACACGTAATACTCCACGTTGTTGCAATTCCACTTTTGATGAGTGTATATGTACAATTATATATGCACAATTTAATTTAAATAGCATTTCAGTGTCTTCTTTTGATTTTACTCATTTTAGTTTCGAAGTCATACCAATTTTGGACTGCTTTAAAATATTGGGATGGACTTTTGCAGTAGCTTTTAAGCAAGATTAAATTTATGAACAAATTTCAGAATTTTGTTATGTATGGTAAATTTCTCTATAAGTAATCATTTTGCTCAATAACTAGATTTATAAAAAGGTAGATAGCGAGTGTTTATGGGAAATACTATCCACCATGATGGAGAAGTTACTCACACGACAGCAGGGGTTAGATTTTAGGTTCGGTTACTAAATAATATCATACATAAATGGTGATGTGCATATTAAATCTGTAGATGAGAATGTATTTCACATGTCGATGAAGATTACAGCGGGTAGCGATTGCCATTTTCTGTTTTCTAATAGAGAAATGATGTTTTTTTCTGAGACTAAGTCGGATTTCTATCATGAATATTCTGGTGTATTTCAGGCTTACAAAAGTTACTTTCTCAAGCTGTATCTCAAGCTGTGGTCTTCGATTTGAGTAAACATTAATTCTAAGTAAATTAGAGAAAACATGGAGAAAACTATTGAACTAATTTTTACATTAATATGCAACCTCTTTTCACTCCATAATTTTGCATTAAGTAAATTTAAAATATAAAAGATTTTCTGAGCCTCACTTGACACAAAGACTTATTGACTTTTATGAAAAAACAAATTATAAAATTTGTAAACATCCATACATCACCACCGTAACAACAATATTAATATCATTCATCTTCCTTTTTTTTTTTTTTTTTTTTACTTTAAAATTAATATTTCCTGACAATGTATAAATTTCCTTTCCTTTTCTTGTAAACGTTAAATGACAAATTCTTGACTTACGGCATATCTGATAGATTCCAAAACATTTCTAGTGGCGTGTCCGGGCTTATTTCCTTTTTCCGCGAGTGAAGGAGCAGTCACGTGAGCAGCGTGTCCGGGCCGCACTGCTCTCATTCGGCGCCCCGGCTGCCGGAGTGTCGGGTCGCTTATTCTATCGTTCCTCCTCCGAATGGATCTTTACATGGAATGAGACAGAAGCGTGATGAGTCGCTCTTTCAAAGGATGTACACAAAAAATGGATACAGGAAATACGTGCTAAGTACGTACTTAAGAAAAAAATATTTTTGTCTGTAAAATATTTTATATCAAAATTTTTGTAGTGCATTTTTCATAGTAGATAAATATATTTCATTTTTTAAAGAAGTGCATGTGTTTATAAATGTTTTGGAAAATCGTCTGCGCTTCGTTTGAAAAAATGTTTTTTGAGGAAAAAAAATCATTAAATTGAACAGAAGAATTAAGAATTTGTGTATCCTAATTTTTTTATACTCTTTCTGTAAAATATTTTATATTAAATGTTGTTAGTGCACTTTTACAGTAGGTCATTTTTTTCAATAAATGAAAGCATTCAAAACGTTCTGGAAAGTCGTTTGCGTTTCACTTGGAATATTTTTTTAAAAAATCGATGTTAAATGCTAATAAAGTATCTTTGCATAAAATATGAGGTAACAGCAGGATGAGTCGCTCTTTCAAAGAATGTACATAAAAAATATACATAAAAGTTGCGTGCTAAGTATGTAAAATATGTATATTTTTCTGTAAAACATTTTATTTTAAAAGTCTTTAGTGCAAATTTTGCTAGTAAGATAAATAATGTAATGTTTTTAAAATAAATGCATGCGTTTAAAGCTGTTTTGAAAATCATCAGCGCTTCACTTGGAATAAGTTGTATAAAAAATATATATATGAAAGGAATACAAATATTACTTTGATGAATACCGTAAATGTTTTCGTACTTTTTCTTTGAGATGTTTTATGTCAAAAGTGTTTAGAAAAATGTTTACAGTTAGATAAAAATGTCGCTTTTTAAACAAGTGCATGCGTTTGAAAATACTTTGAAAAATCGTCTGCGCTTAGCTTGAGGTAAAATGTTTTAGCAGAATTAAATATTCAAATAGAAACAGGAATTATGAAATACTGTAAGTTCTTTGCATTTTTCTGTAAAATATTTTTAAAAGTAAATAAATCTTTTTTTTTTTTTTTTTTTTTTTTTTTTTAAGAGCATGTTTTTAAAAATGTTTTAAAACATCGTTTGAAATAATTCTCTTTTAGAAAAAACATTGAAATGGATACAGCAATTACGTGCTACGTACTATCCAATTTTGTTATTTTTGTGCTAGCCGGGCGCCAGTGATATATATATATATATATATATATATATATATATATATATACACTATATGGCAATTAATGACCGGCAACTTTCAATTTTAGACATTTTGTCGAATATTTAAAAATGTACTTGTCATATTCTTCTGGAATTTTAGGATCCAAAAGAACAGGTTTGACTTCATATTTATCATTGTTGATTTGATAAGGAGGACAAATAGGGGATAAAAAAAAATTAAAGAAAAAAAAATAATACTTGGTATCACTCTGTAAAATAAAATGCACCAAATGATCTATCGCTACAGAATATACATAGGCAGACATTGTACAATATGTGTATTCATTTGTGTAAGAACAGCATGTATAGTAATAGAAATATAGCGATTTTTTAAAAAAATAAAAAAATTCTTGCATGTTTTTTGCTTATAACATACAGGGTTTTTAACCAAATTTAACGCCTGTTTCAGAAAAATTGACAAAATGTAGTAGAAACAATGAAGTGCAATTGGAATAGGAAATATGGGCAGTTGTATAAAATAATTTTTATCTGCTCATGCGCGAACGATAACAAGGAACTTTCTGCATAATTTAATAGTCAACTCTATGGAGCAACTTATTACAAAAAATCAGTCAAATATCGTAAAAGTTCAAAGAGATATCGGCGTTAGAGTGAGCTGTTGTTTAGTTTCTCACTAAAACTCGTTGAATGATAAGGGATTTTCCACAAATTGTTATTTTTTATTTTATACTATTTTCCAATATTATTTCCAAGTATCCCAAGTATTATTTTTTTCTTTAATTTTTTGTTGGTCCTCTAATTATCCTCCTTATCAAATCGACGTTGATAAATATGAAGTCAAACCTGTTCTTTTTAATCCTAAAATTCCAGAAGAATCTGACAAGTACATTTTTAACTATTCCACAAAATGTCTAAAATTGAAAGTTGCCGGTCATTAATGGCCATATAGTGTATATGTGTGTGTATGCATATATATATGTATATATAACACTGGCGCCCGGCTAACAAAAAAGTACCAAAATTTATATATATATATATATATATATATATATATATAATGCATCGCTTAAAGATCTTTGGAAAACCACCTGCTCTTGCTTTAGCAAAAATATTTAAATATGTACAGGGAATTACGTTCCAAATACATAAGATAGTTTATAAATTTTTCTATAAAAGATTTTTTATCAAAAGATTTTAGTGCACTCTTTACAATAGATACAAACGTCATTTTTAAAAATGTTTTGGAAAATTGTCTGAGCTTTACTTGGAATGGCATTTATAGGTAATAAAGTGCATTGAAGTGGATATAGGAATTACGTACTAAGTACGGTAAAACTTATACAATTTGTTTCTCTAAAATATTTTTAATCAAAAAATTTCAGTGCACTTTTTACAAGTTGAGAAAAAACAACGTCATTTTTTAAATAAGTGGACGAGTTAAAAAATATTTTAACAAGAAACATTCAAATTGATACAGGAATTACCCGCTAAATGCTGTAAATATGTTTTATATATTTTCTGTAAAATATTTATATCAAAAGTGTTTCGTGCATTTTTACAGTAGATAACTAACGTAATTTTTTAAAGGCATCATGCGTTTAAAAATGTTTTGGAAAATTATTTGCGCTCCGCTTGGAATGAAGCTTTTTAGAAAATGGCATTGGTGTAAAATACTAAAGCTAAAAATATTTTAATAGTTTTTTAAAGAAAACAAATTATAATTTTCTGTAGAAGATTTTAAATTCTTATTGCTAAAGATTTTTTTCCCAATGAAAAATAATTTACATAAGTCACGTTACGGTAGATACAATGTTGAATATTACCATAAAAAAGGGAGAATAAGTGCTTTCACTTAAAAATATTACGCTTCGTTTGGAATAAAATATTTTAGCTAAATTTATTCATGTAAAATTACTAGTAAAAAGTGTTACAATATTTTTTTGATGAAAAATACTTTTAGAATGTTTCTTAGAAAGCATTTATCTAAAAATGTGAATCCTTTTCCAGCAAAAGCAACTTGAATAGGAGGTCATGTTACGGAAATTCAAATGTAAAAAAAAAAAAAAAAAAAAAAAAAAAAATCCCAAAGATACATTTAAAAATATATTAGAGAAGCATCTAAACTTCGTTTTAAAAAAAATATTTTACAAAAACATCAATATTTAATACATGTTATTTATTTTCCTAGAAAATGTAACTCGAAAAATTTATGCAGTCGAAATTGCAGTAAGTAAATAGTGACATTTAAAAAAAAGAGGGAATGACATATTTAAAATGATAATCCTCACTTCACTATGAAATATTTTTTTTATTGAAAAATATTTATACAGAAATGCTAATATCAAAGAAAGAAGATATTAAATTTACGGATATTTGCTACCTAACTATTTTTCAAAAGCAAAATTTGCTATATTTAATCGTAAAAAAATCCAAGATAAAATAACACAAATTTTGCTATTAAAATATGATGGTAGAAAAAAATCCGTAATAGTCAGTGTTGTTAGATTGAGGATTTTGTCCCCATTTCTGGGAAATTTTTGGGGACAAGTATTAGTGATAAAATATTTTAAAGAATAACAGCAGTTTGGGGAAAATAATTCATTTTCATTATTTCACGTTTAAAGGCTTTCTTTTCTTTTAGTCATCTGGCAACACTGGATCTCAATTCGTCGATTCGGAAATAGAATTTTTCAGTTATCAGTCATTATCCCCGTGCTCGTCGTTAACAGTTCTTATTTATTATTGATGTAATTCTAATATCGATTTATCTTTTCGTAATTCGTGTAATTTTCTTCAAGAAAGTAATCGATCACAATATAAATGCCGGTTCGGCAAGTTCGTCTAGTTTATTTTATTCATTTATTTTTGAAATGGGTAATTCTTTCCAAAAAAGTCTTAATTTGGGGAAAATTTTTCAGCTTAAATTTGTTAAGTATATTTTATAGGGTTAAATTTAAAATTTAAAATTTACTGTTTTAAGTAGAAACTAGTTGGGGATTTTTTCGGAAAGTAAACACTGATTTGGGGAAAATTTTAGATATTTTGGAGAAATTGACTTTCGACTATTTATATTTTTCGACTGACATTGGTAATAGTTGCTAGAAATGTATTTAGAAACAAAAGAAAATGCATTGCAGAGATGTGCGCCCGGTTTGACTTTGACTTTGTTTACTTAGACAATAAGCGGGGCTAGTTGAGCTACAGTCGAAAGGTAGGCCTCCCCGCCAGGTTTGATTTTGACATTGTTTACTTAGACAATTTGTTTTCTGGCATTATTGCTGTACTAAAATTGTGTTAACTCTTTACTGTAAATATTCCTATTTATTTGTTCAAGTTTTTCCACATATAAGTCTTTTTATACACTCGATGCTACTATTCAAACTACGATTAATTTCGTTGTCACTATCGTATTAATTAATTGTTTATCGTTTAATAAGTGAGCTTTAGTATTGTTTTGTATTTACAATTTTCTCTCAACTTTAATTATTATCTTGTAAAAGCTCTACATCTCCTTATATTTATTTACAATCACAATTGTTCATTCAGCCCATTATTGTATCTAACTTGGCGCGTCCACTATAATTGGATAGCTTTTGTGATTAACATTGTAATCATCGACAGTTAATTTTCAATACTGAAGGGTCCCCTTCCCGGATGGTCTTTCCAGGCATCGCTCCCTGGGCAGGAGCCTTGCCACATAGTAAACAAACCTGCTGTGCGGGGCTAGTTGAGCTTAAGCCGAGAGGTAGCTTTCCCCACCCGGTTTGACCATGACCTTGTTTACTTAGAAATCCCCCTGGGATTGCACTTATACTCTAAAGCGAAAGCTGAGTTCCCGAGGAGGTCATTCCCCCCCCCCCCCCCTTGTTCACTTAGGGATAATCTTTCACCTTATTAAACGCAAAGTTTATGTTACAGTATTCTGAATGTGTTGGAAAATGTTTCATAATCTATGTTTAACGCAAGATTTTGCTTTCTTGTTGAAACTTCTAAACATCGCACAATTTCTATTTTCACACATCGATTGTAGGTAAAAAAGGTTTTTTCAAATGCAATTTGTTTGAAAACTATCTCTCAATTTCTCAGTTTTTGATGTTTTAAACAAATTTTCAAGCATGATTTTCTTTTCTTTTCTTTTTTTTTTCTAATCTATTTTTATCGCTTACAGCTCGTTTACGAAAAATTAACCCGTTTTCACGTTAAACAGTGTAAATTGTTCGTCAATTGTTTCCGGATAATATTCTATAAAGAAATTAAAACTTTATTAATAAATAAATTAAATAATATAAATGAAACTCAAATTTAACACACATGTAATTGAATTACGCGTTTAAACGACTGAAAGTATCAAAATCAAAAAGGCTGCTGTAAGTAGCGAAATATTTAGCGATTTTTTTACTATTAACTCCTAGCATGCGGCTAATACGAAAGTGCCGCTTTTAATAAATTTCAAAATTTTATTTGAATTTTTCATTTTAAAAATCTTTTTTGTGTCGTACGTGGATAATATAAGAAAAATTAGATTAAATGTAAAAAAAAATCTATTAGAGTTTTGAATAATAATAATAATAATAAAATAGTTTTCAACTATGCTGAGTAACCTAAGAGTCCCGAGTTCTATTCCCTAGTATAAATACCATTTTCAAAGAAAGATGGTCTTGAAGTAGTTATTTTTTCGCAGTAAGTACTTTGAATATTCCAGCACTCTCGATGCGCTGTATTTACAAAGAACACAGATATATATATTCACTTAATATATATCTGTTATTCATGATATATATTACCGATTTTCTCATAGAATAATTAATTGATTCTGTGCTTTTCATAAATTCATGTGAAGTAACAGCATATAATAGTGGTGCTAGAATCATTTAATTCATATCTATTTATTCACATAATAATTCAGTTACATATAAAGCCGTATTATTCAACATTCCAAGTGTCCAGGTAAATATATATTTTGTTTTAAATGAACTCCGTTTTGATACATTATATAGTTGTTAAGTCTTTTAAAATCATAAATGAGAGAAATTTCCCTTGATCAAACATTCAAACATTTAAAATTGGCTAAGAAATGATCAAAAACCATTTATAATAAAATTTAACTCATTTAATTAAAATTGTTTTTTAATAAAACATAATTATTATCGTTTAAATAGATAAATGTAGATAAATGTTTTCACATTTAGCTTTAAATATTAAAAATGAAATGTATTATTAAATTAAAATTAAATGACTTATTATACTTATTACTATACTTCTTATTATAAATAATTTAAATATAAAATAAATATCGTTGCAGTCGGTGGCCAAATTTAATTATACAGTTTAACTCTTTTATTTAGAATATTTTTTAGTGAAGCAGAATTTTACCGTTTATCGGTAAATATTTTCCTATTAACTATATATGAAACAAAGATTGGTATAATCGAACATTATAATGGTATATTTGTATAATTTTGAACATTGTGGAATTTTTAATTGTTTTCATAACAGAAATTTATAAATAATATTTCGTATGGATATTTTCTCCGTTTATATGAAATGATATGTATTTTTGGCATTATTGGTAACATGTTGTAAATATTTAGAATGCAACATCTATTAATAAAATATGAATTTGGTATAAACATGCATATAGTCTATGTAAATCTGGTATCGGCACAAGATTTGTCCAATATCCGTTTCTTGCAAAGATAATGGAATCATACATATTAATTAAAAAAGAAGTAAATGACATCAGTTACAAAAAAATTACTTGACTGCAATAGAACGTTCATAAGCTAGTCCCTGAGTATTTGCGAAATAAAGCACCTGTAGAGCAAGCAGAGAGACATCTATTTTTAAACTGCTCAGCAGGGTTGGATTTTTCTATCATTTCTGTTTTTTTTACAGAATGTTTGTGGAATTCCCTTTACAACTATATTTATGAAATGTATTCTTTGATGTTTAGACGTCTTCTAGAAAAATTGTTTGTTTAATGCTTGCCATTAGGATATTTACACAAACAAAATTCTTTAGTAAAAGACGCCATATTTATATGCCTTAAATAAGTTATATAACATACACCTGGAGGATATATGAGTAAAGTAACTTTTCTCCGGAATCGATTCTACTTTATCATCAATATATTTGTAAATTAAAGTACATAAAGTTTTAGATAAACTGCATGCATCGCATTTATTTATTGAGACAGGTTTGTAAATTTATCAACTTTTATAAATTATCATCTTGCAAAATTTCAATTAAAGTGTATTTTAAACACACGCACACACACAAAAAAATAAATAAATAAAATAATTTTTTATTGATATATTTTAAAATGATATAAAATAGAAAATTTTAGAAAAATTTGCATCCGTTGCATGCATGTATTTCGATACCTTTGTAAATTATCAAATTATAAATTTTATTTCGTAATTTTATTTCTATCTTTCATTCATATAAAAGTTATTGGTTGATTCTCACGCTTATTTACTTTAGATAAGAAATCATTATTAATTCTATTTTTTATTTATTAGGTTTATATTTAAACATGCAATTTAAGTATTGCGGATTTATATATATATTTGCGACTGCAAATCTGTTTCAAAATATGGATATCAATTTGTTTAGCTATAAATAAACATATATGTTTCGTATTACAATAGGTTGTGACTTTTTAATGTGTCCTTGTAATTCATATCGCCTCTCTAATACTTTAACTTTCAGTATTTATCCTTTCTTTCTTGAAATTATTTTACCTGTGGTATCGTGATTGATCTGGCAATTTGAGTAAAGTAAATTATGCTTAGCGGCTTATTTTACTCAAACAGACATCAATTACAATTTACTTATATTGTGGAATACTGACCTTGATAAAGTGTTTCGCAATATAAGCTTCCATTTTCTTATTATAATATTTTCACATTCTACTCGTGAGTTTTTTTCCCACATACTTTTACTTATTTTTCCCGTTTTTTATTATTAAATTGTGAAATTTACATGCTTGGGTATGAACTTGTGAATTGTATTATAACACTGGTTTACACGGTTTATATACTTTCGCCGAAATATGTATTTTTTGATAGATTCTAGTGCACTGAGTACGGGAAAATTGTTGTAAAAAATCTGTCACATCTAATTTAAAAATATTTATTAAATACTTATAAAAAATAATAACATGATATATTAAAAAAAATTAGAAATGATTAATTTTACTATTCTTTTTTATAACTTTTTTTAAACCTGTTTCTCTTAAAATAGACCAGCAGTAGTCCCCTAACATACTTTCGTCCCAAAAACCTTTGTGTCTGTCTTCAAAAAGTTTAAGATTTTGGTGAAAACGCCCTCCTCGTCACTCACGACGCCCAAGTTTTCAGGAAAAAAATCCAGGTGTGAATGGAGAAAATGTATCTTCAGAGACATGGTCACACACATTACATGATAGTTTTTTAATAAAACTGCAATATTTTTTTCATAATTTTCATCTTTATTATTTCCTAAGAATCCATAGACGACCGTTTTAAATGAATCCCAAATATTTTTTTCATTAGTAGATAAAAGTTTTTTAAAGTCCTTATCTAGCATCAGTTTACGTATCTGTGCTCTGTGGACCGATAAAAATTCCCTCTTTTAATTTTGCGTCTGAAATGCCACGGCCTAACTCGATTTTCTCCTTCCCTTTATACGGCCGTAACAAAAAGTCATTTTCCCTTTGTTCAAGAGGAATAAGAGTTTCTCCCCGGAAGAACGTAGGGGGCGCTATTACTTACCATTACTAATGGAGAATTTCCTTATCTTTGCGTTTCGTTCGTCAAAACTATTTATGAATTGATATATCCAAGACTAATAAAAAACCCTTTAGGGGAATGTGACTTAAACGAGCATAAAATAAATATATGCTCATTAATATGTGCAAAATTCTTGCCCATCATTTAAAAAAATATGGCAAGGTATTTTACAAATGAAACCAATTTATCTGCATGTAAGAACTCTTTATCAAGAAAAATTTTAAAGTTTACTTAATTTTAATTTTATAATATTTAATGTATATTTCACAGTAAAAATTATCAATGTTTAAAGTCTAATCAAGAAATAGAATCTGCATATACCTATAGATACATATATATATACAAGTAGGGTGGATAGATTTATGAATTAATATTTTAAAAATCTGAAAAAATATTCTGTAATTTCTGTAACCACACAATATTCTAAAATTTCCACAAAAACTATTCTCTCATAAATGGAGTACATAATGCTACAGCAAAAAAAAAAAAAAAAAAAAAACTTGTTTATTCTCTAAAATAATAAAACCTGTAAAAAATATTATGAATTTGTTAAATAATCCATGTTTTGAGAAAAAAAAAGCGACGTGAGTTGATTGCCGGATATTGGCGAAATATGTTTTCTTATTCTGTTGATATTATGAAACATGAAAGTATATTTTTATTTTTATATACATACTTTTATACCATGACTTTCCTGAACTAGAATATAATATTTAATTTTATATGTAATTCTATTATATTTCTATATGCTTATATATTTCAGATCAGTACCTATAATGGTTAAATTTATTAAAAATTGTTTTGAATGTACACATATATACATATATTTTAAATAATTCAGAATCGTGTAAAAATAATCAATGTTTTGAGAAAAAAAAATCGATATGAGTTTATTGCCGGATATTGGCGAAGTTGCTTAATTTTCTTACTACTATTATGAAACTAGTAATTATTATTTTTATTTTTTGCTGTGTATTTTACGCTCAGAATTATCAATGTTTCAAGTAATCCAGAATTTTAATGTATTGAAATTTACTTATAATGTTTGTTTTGCATTTTGCAGTAGGATGTTATTTAAACTATTTTTAATTGCTTAAAGCATTGTATTTAGTTATTTTATCTCTAAATCTTTTAGTTTTTCCTGTTTGTCCTGTTTGTTTTGTTTAGTTTTTTCCTTTTAGTTTTTCCTGTTTGTAGTAAAGAAAACGCCGAAGTAAAAGATAGATATGTTACATATAATGCTTATATATTTCAGATCAGTACCTATAATGATTAAATTTATTGAAAATTGTTTTGAATATACATATATATATACATATTTTAAATAATTAAGAATCGTGTAAAAATAATCCATGTTTTGAGAAAAAAAAATCGATATGAGTTCATTGCCGGATATTGGCGAACTTGCTTAATTTTCTTACTACTATTATGAAACTTGTAATTATTTTTTAAATTTTTTATTGTGCATTTTACGCTCAGAATTATCAATGTTTCAAGTAATCAAGAATTTAAATGTATATAAATATAGAAATTTACTTATAATGTTTGTTTTGCATTTTATAGTAGCGTGTTATTTAAACTATTTTTAATTGCTGAAAGCATTGTATTTATTTATTTTATCTCTAAATCTTTTAGTTTTTCCTGTTTGTAGTAAAGAAAATGCCGAAACAAAAGATACATATGTTATATATACCTTTTATAATGAATATATTGCAAATATTCTTGTATTTTTATGTATAGAAGTAACATTTACTAAGCATTATTTATGGTAAGTATATCGCGCCATCTACCGGCGAAGAAGCCTTTTAACGATTCCGAAACTAAGGGGTGATTGTGAAGGCCGTATGAAGGGAGGGAGAATCGAGTTTGGCCGTGGAAATGCTTGGAAAAATTTTGTGTAAATATTTAAAAGCAGCACTGTTTTTTTCCATGGCTTTGACGAAATATTTTACAAAGCCCAATTTAATATGTAATGGTGGCAAAATTATATTTTGAGGATCCACTAAAGATGTATATTTCACATTCATTTTTCCTGGAGTAAATTCCTTTCGGACAGGCCAATATTTTTTGATGTAATGGTGTTCTTTAGCTCGAATATCCCAAAACAAAATATCCTGGTACAAAAAAACATGAATATTTGGTATACCCGCCTTGTAAGCCCAGTAACATATTAATTACGTTTAAATCGCCACATATTTTCCAGTTGTGCTGTTCATATTGTATCATTTTCATTAAAATATACATTGTTTGATAAGTTTCTTTACTGTTTACGGCATGGCTAATTGGTAAAGATGGTTTTATATTACCGTTATGAAGTAATACAGCTTTCAAGCTATATTTAGATGAATCGATAAATAAACGCCATTCATTTGGATCCTAATTTTGATTCATCGCATTAAAAAGTCCAGGAATATCATGGCAAAAACAAAAATCGACCTTTTTGGTGAAACAACTGCTGAAAATTTGATTTCGATTTCGGTAATAAGTTACTTTGGTATTTGATGTCACCACTGTATTTGGTGTCACTGGTATTTGTGGTTCCACTGTTGTAGAGGAGAGGCAAGAATATCTGTCTTAGATCTAGATAGTTGCAAGTCTCGCACATGGTCGTTCACTCATTTTGGTTTATTAAATGTGGCGTTTTATCATCTTCGATTATGAACTCGTCATTACTTTCATCCTCCATAAACAGATCGTCACTATCTTGGCAAGTCGCACTTGACATACCTAGACATATGGGATGTGGCAGAGTTTCCGAATGTGATATCGGTTTTGAGACCGATGGAATGACAGGATATTGAATTTTATGTTCATCACATTCACAGTCATTTTCGTGATTTGAAGGTTCTTTCTACAGCATTGGTGATCTAAATTGAAGATACTTTTTTTCTCCCATAGCCCAGCATAGAAGAGTAAGCCTACAGCTTTCACAAAAAGCATGTGGAAAATACTTTTTATCTTGATTACTCACTGCGAATACAAAATAATGCAAATATTCTGTATTAAGACATTCCGATATCGGTCTTCCTTTTTTTGCGAATATAAATTGTCCACAAACGTAACAAAAACGATCAGAATTAAATTTACACACCCTATCAGACATTCTATCAAAAACAAAACCACAAAACACAAGAAAACAGAATATAGAATGCAAGTTGACAATGCGTGTAAGTTGAATGTGACGTGATGGATATATTATGGAATTAAAATGGGAATATTGAAGAAATGTAAAACATAAAAAAATGTGACGTGATAGATTTTTTTCAAATACCGCCTTTCATTAGTAAGAGGTAGTATAATAAGAAAATATGTGTTTCATCAAAAGTATATAAAAAATGTTTAAATTTGTAAACCAGTGTAATTATTGGTTCATATATATTGTCGATTTTCCTGAAATTTAATAGTTATTATTAACATAAAGTATATAGATATATATGTATTATATTTACACATAAAATTTATTTTTACGTGAAGCTGAATAAATGCCATAATAATTCTGATGATTTGATTAGAAAAAATATCTTTTTTAAAGAAATATATACTCTTGAAGTAATTATTTCTGCATTTACTCTTAATACTTCAGTGCTTTCAATACCATTCACTTTCAAAGAAAAGAGATTTATACTCTTGATTATTCAATAGAAGGGTTAATTGATTCTGCGTTATTCAGAACTAAATTGTATAAGGCATTGAATTGATACCAATAGAACGTTAGAGTTATATGTTATGAAAAGTCAGTCGTGTTATTCAGTATTCCAGATGTTCAACTAAATAGACAATTTATTCTAAGTAAAGTGTATTTTGATCAAACCGAAATCCAATTTTGATGAATTAAATCTTCTGAAATAACAAACTAGTCGTTGGGAGGCCACCGTAATACTTACCCATCATGGATATGCATAATGTAAAATATTAAAATAAAAATGTGTAAACTACTTATAAAATGCATTGCAATAATGAATAAAATCGTGGCTTGATGACGTCATAAACTTTAAAGGCTCGATTACTGAATTGCTTGAAATAAACATCCTTATAACTCCAAAATTGATAATCTTATTAACTAACGGTTTATTGCATCTGATTAAGTGTCAAATTTCCAATTAAAATATATCTTTGAAGTGAAATTTGGATGAAATACAGGGTCATGAAAAATCGAAGAGTGTGGAAAATAGTATTCCAAATATCTCGGCAACTCATTATCCGATCGACTTCATGCTTTATGCAAAATTTGTTTTTGTTTTTTTTTCTTTTATATTCATTTCTTAAAATAAACAATTTCGAAAAAATTTATATACCTTTTATCAGAACGAATATTTCGAGAGTCCGAAAAAAATAGTTCCGGTTAATCGAGGTTATTGAAATTAAGTAGGCTTCTTCCCATTATTACATACTAAGTACATACCTAAATTGCACGTCTCTATCTCAAATTTTTCGGGAGATAGAGCGTTTACAGACACACAGACGCACACACACACACACAGACACACAGACGGACGGCAAATTTTTTTTTCTAAAAATATGTTTTTCGGAATCTCCAGAGTCTGAAACGTGTAAATCCGTCAAAAATTTTTTTTCGATTGTCAAAATGATTACAAGACTTACCCTATACTACGTATGATGGGTAAGTAAAAAGGATTTTCTCGTCTGTAATAGGGATAGTTGATAATTTCTTTGGCGAGATAGAGAAAATGACATTGGAAAGAGAAGGCAAATTTTCATGCATATTTTCTGGCAACCTATTCACTGTTTCATACACACAAGAAATTGTTTTCAATAATTATTCCGTTTATTTAATATAAAGAAGCCATTTATCCTAATAATATTATAAATCTGATTGTGTGCAAATGTTAGGCTGAAGCCAGCGTCAAAATGGAGCATTTAATGATCCTGTACCTTTGCACATAGGTTGATTATAACCCTCATATGAACATAGACTGGTTTTTGTTTATTTTATTCAAATATGTTTCTTAATAATTCAAAATTTCGTTATTTTCATAGAGAATAAATGGACATTTTTTCGTATAATATTTTAAAATGGTTAAATTTACTTTACCGTTGCTAATACTTTATCGTTGCCAAAACTAAATCAAAGCCCAGAATAATAATTTTTACTCAACAATTAATTTTCAATTGAAAGATTTTCACGTGAAAAATGAAAATTGAAAAGAATTCAAAAGAAGACGAATTTCCGTGATATTTGAAACAAAAATATGGAGTATTTGTTATTATACATGAAGTATGAATATTGGTTACGTTGAGAAGATATTTTCTGTCAAAAACTGCGTTATAATTAGAAGGAAAAGTGAACAATAATCATATTATTAAGAAAAGATTTCGCTTGGACCATGGAACTATGAAAAGGATCCTCCTTGGCTTGAACAAATATGACGTGATAAATAAAACATGTATTTTCAAATATTCGTAACATTACAAGGAGCATGAATATCAGTGTATAATAAAAGTATATACATAATGGACGTCAGATTTAAGATGAATAACTGAAATATGTCTTTTTGATACTGATTAATAATAAGCTTGAAAATCAGTTACATACCGATGTGTGTTTTCGGATAAAATTCCCGTCATGATTGCCAGGAAAAGAAAATTAACAAGAATTATATCATTGAAAAGAGATTTCTCTGGAATCAAAGTGACGTCATATTTCAAATAAAACGGGATTTTTCAAATATGTTTCAAATTGTGCGTGAATCAATTTCATACAATAATAATTACAGAGTACAGTGAAAGAATAGAGAGGCAGTGAACCGTCAAAACGGCTTGCAATATGAAGCCGGTTATCGCTCAAATCATTAGGCCCAAGGGCTGACATCATTGGACGGGGAGAGGTTTTTAAAGCAAGCCGCCAGTTGTTTAGGCCAACTGTAGGGTTGCATTTTCAGCATCACGCCAAACATAAACATTTCATATCTATTTATTCTCTGAACTCTGCGATTAATAACACAAGCATCAGTAAGATTATTAGGAAAAGAAAATTGAACACAAGTCTATTATTTTAAAATCTGACTGTCTGTTTGTATTTCGCAACTACTACTCTTAATGCAATGCGATTTACTTAACTGCGATGAATTAATTTATTCTGCAAAACAAAAATCGTCTGTCAGCATATTGTCAAGAAATCAAGAGTTGTTTCAGCAATAGATTAAACCAAGGAGACAAATTTGCTGTTACATGCAAACGTAACACTTGCAATTGCGAAGCTTTTCGCAACCCCAAATTACATGCAAACGTAACATTTACATGTAATTTGCACCCAAATTAATTTTAATTTGAACCCTTATAAATGTTAATTTGCACTGAAAATTACATGCAAAAGTAATGTTTACATATAATTTTGGGTTGCAAAAAGCTTTGCAATTGCAAGTGTTACGTTTGCAGGTAATTTTGGGTTGCAAAAAGCTTTTCAATTGAAGCTCCTTGCATTTAGGTGTAGAATTATTCCTCCATATTCACAAGAATTGAATTTAAACAAAAAGCATATACTATTTCCAATGAATTATTTTTAAATGATGGCTGTTAAAACGTTTTTCAAAGTCGTTAAAAGTAAAATGGTTTATCAGGTAAAACTGATATATTTTTATTTTTTGACAAATTGTACTTTTTTAAAACTGAGCTATGTCAAGGCCCCTATAACAAAGAAATACCATATTTTCTCTTATGAAATATGATAAAGAGCTAGTTAATTATTTACGTTTTTAATTATCGGGGGTGAAATATTTTGCTTGATTAATGCATTTATTCTTCTTTTAATGTTACGTGAACGAAGTCACGGATAACAGCTAGTCTTTTTACATATATAGAGAGAAATAATTTATCTTATAAATATGATTAGTGGCAATTTTTTAAAATACATATATAAACAAGCATAAAAGTTTTTCAGGTTTGTTTTCATATCTGTTTATATCGTTTAACAACAAATATAATTTTCTGAAACTCAAATTGCGACTTAAAAACAAACAACAAAGAAAAAAGGCCCCTATAACAAACGAGTACCAACATTTAGCTATACTTTTATCCCTCTTAAATTCATATACCTTTTTTTATTTAATATAAATTTAACATCTACATACTTATCTATACTATCCTATTTAATAAATACTTATTTTAAATTACATAACATTTAATAATAATAATGAATTTGCTTAAATTTTTTTTAAATCTTTTTATTCTGTTATCCTAATTTTTTTCTACCTAGATTTTTAATAAGGCAATTTAAATTGTCGTTTTGTTACTCATATATATATATATATATATATATTGTTAGCGTTATTTTCTCGGTAGTCATTAATTTTGCGCTTTCTAAAGCAATATAAATTATAAATTCAATTTTCGGAACAAAAGATAGGTAAGATATTTGCTTACCTCTATTTTCCAGCAATCGTCCTCACTATACCGCTAGGCCATGATCACCAGAATTTGTATTAATCCTTTATGGTTAGCATACACTCACTATATAATCCTTGGTATTCCATGAGACTGATTATGTAATGTTAAAAATATTATTAATTAATAAAACATATTCATAATGCTGTTAAATTATTTAATTTACATAGCTTACATTTAATAGTTACATAAAATTTAGTTTTAAACATTATTTCAATTTAAGTTTAAGGGAAAACGACATAATGTCCGTTTCCATCGCGAATTAAAAAGAATCTCTTTCAGTTCTATAAAACTGAGATGCAACAGTCTTAGTCCTTATATAGTGACATCATTTTTAAGTTTTTTCATTGGATGGTAATGACGTAAAGTCAATTTACGTCACTAATACGTATTTTAGTCTTTCACTTCCTTGTTCAGAGCACGTGCTGTAAAAACCTCTTCATCTTGCATTAGGCACTTTCATTTCCTGTTTGAAATTCTAGATAATTACTTTTTATCGGGATGAGTTTTTAAATGATGTAAATAAACTGTCATAGAAATTAATTCCGGATATTAATCTTTTGATATATTACCAACAATCTCCTCCTTAATCTCTGGAATTTGATTTCTTAAGTTTAAGTTATTTCTGTGAATTTCAAAGATAGGTTTGGGAGTGGGCTTGGTTAGGATGTCCGCTATCATGTTCTTTGATTCACAGTAATTTAGATTAATTGTGCCATTGTCCTTTAGGTGTTTAATGGAATGATACCTTATATCAATGTGTTTCGTGCGACGGGTGTATTTTTCTGATTCGATCATTTTTATGCAGGACTGGTTGTCCTCATGCATAGTTATGGGTAATGTCTGTTCTAAGTTAAATTCTTCTAAGAGTCTAATTAACCATAAAATTTCTTGTGATGCATTTGCTGCTGAAATATACTCGGCTTCAGCACTTGACATGGCTATGCATGATTGCTTTTTGCTGATCCATAAAATTGGGTTTTTCCCTAATAAAAATAGGTTTCCGCTGGTGGACTTTCTAGATTGTACGTCTCCAGCCCAGTCTGAGTCACAGTATACTTCAAGAGTTGGTTGCTTTGTTGTATTTATTTCTAATTTAAAGTTTTTAGTGTGATTTAAATAGGAAATCACTCTTTTAGTTGCTTTCCAATCCTTCTGTGAAGGGTTTTCGTTTTTTCTACTTAGGATGTTAATCGCAGCTGAAATATCTGGTCTTGTGACAGTTGAGATGTATAAAAGTGCGCCAATTGCCTTTCTATAATCGATGTTGTTTGGCAATGGTATTTCTTCGTTATCAAAATTTAAATAGCCTGTTTCCATGGGCGTTTTGTATGGTTTCGCATCTTCTAATTTAAATTTTCTAACTAATTCTTCAATTTTACCTTTTTGATTCAGTTTATATCCTTCGTTTGTTTTTTCAATTTTAATCCCTAGGTAGTAGTTTAATTGACCTAAATCCTTTAGTTCATATTCAATCTTAAGTTTTTGTATAATTTCTTTAATTTCATTTTCTTTTGCTGATATTAATAAATCGTCTACATAGACGATAATATATGATTTACTGTTTTTAGTATTACGTATGAATAAACACGTGTCTGATGTTGATGGTTTGAAATTTAACTTTTCTAATGATTCTGAAATTTTTATGTGCCAGGCTCTAGCTGCCTGTTTTAAGCCGTATATAGCCTTATTTAATTTGCATACTTTGTTTTCATGATTAGGTTTGACATAGCCTTCCGGCTGAGTGATGTATATATCCTCATCTAAATTTCCATACAAAAATGCTGTTTTTACATCGACATGATTTACGTCTAGTTTATGATAGGCGGCGGCTGCTAAAAAAGTTCTAATTGTAGTATGTGAAACCACTGGAGCAAAAGTTTCATAGTAATCAATACCAAAATTTTGCGAATAGCCTTTCGCCACTAAACGCGCTTTATATTTTTGTATTTTTCCTTTATCGTCTAATTTTGTTTTGAAGAGCCATTTCGAACCTATTATTTTTGTATTTGGCGGGGGGTCAACTAATGTCCAAGTTTTATTTTTGTTGTGAGATTCTATCTCCTCCTGTGTCGCTTTGATCCAGTTTTCTTTTTCTACTGGGTTTTCCATGTTTATTATTTCCTGCCAATTTTTCGGTTCATTAATATTTTCATCTTTAACCATATAAATTAGTCTATCTGGGGGAACCCCTTTATTTACTCTATCTGATCTTCTTGGTTCGGTTTGGTTTAGTTCAGATTCATTCTGATTATCATTTTCATTTGAAATTTCGATTTTTATCAGATTTGGGTTTTCCGATTTTTCGTTTTCGGCATTAGTGTTTTCATCTAAATTTAGTTCTAGCCGTTTTTCTTTATTTGAATTTATCGGATAGTTTTCTAAGAACTTCACCGTTCTGGCTATAGTGATATCTTTGCCGCTCGTATAGATACGATATCCTTTGGAATAATTATCGTATCCCACGAAGATCCCTTCTACTGCTTTATTATCTAATTTCTGTCTTTTTTGCTTGTTAATATATGCATAAGCTTTGCAGCCAAAGACTCTTAAATATTTTAGATTTGGTCTTCTGTTTGTCCATAATTCATATGGAGTTTTTTCGTTGGCTTTAGTCGGCAGTCGATTTTGTAGGTGATTTGCGGTGCATATCGCCTCTCCCCAGAAATGTAATGGTAAATTAGAGTCACTTAACAATGTTCTTGTCATTTCAATTAATGATCTATTCTTTCGTTCAGCAATACCATTCTGGCTGGGAGAATATGGTACTGTTAGCTGTCGCTTAATTCCATTTTCTTTTAGAAAATTATCAATATTAGAATTTTTAAATTCTTTGCCATTATCAGTTCTGAGTTCTGTAGGCTTTTTGCCAAACTTATTGTTGACCAGTGCAACATATTCCTTTAATTTTTCAAATACCTCACCTTTATTTTGTAGTAGATAAATTATAGTAAATCTAGAGTAATCGTCTATGAAGGTTAAAAAGTAATTTTTTCCCCCTATTGTTGGAGTTTGAATAGGACCACACACGTCTGAATGTACTAATTGAAGAATTTTATTTGCTCTCAATTCCGTTTTCTTTGGGTAAGGTGCGTCAGTTAATTTTGCTTTAATGCAAGGCTCACATTCGGTGCTATGAGAACAATTATTTATGTTTATTCCGCATGCTAATTCCTTCGTCATTAATTCTTTAATCGACGCGACATTTTTATGTCCTAATCTTCTATGCCACAGTTCTATGCAATTTTTATTTTTGCAATTAGTTATCATGTTTACAAAATTTTCATCTGTGTTTATGTTTGTTTGCTGAATTTCATACAGATTATTTTTTCTTATCCCTTCTAAGCGTATTGATCCTTCATATTCTAGAAAACATTGATTATTTTCAAATGTAATTTTGCATCCGTTTTTCGTAGCTTTAGCTACCGAAAATAAATTTGTTTCAATTTCCGGTACTAGTAGAACATCTTTTAATGTTATTTCATGTGTTCTACCGTCGGATGTTATTGTGGTAATATTTACATTACCTGAACCATAGGATTTTAATTTATTGCCGTTGGCAATTACGACGTTGGTATGTTCTTTATTTGTAAATTCATAAAATAAATTTTCATTATTTGAAATATGGGAGGATGAGCCAGAATCGATAATCCATGCGTTATTTTTCGATTTGTTCGTTAAAAATGCGCAATTTTTCTTTTCTTCGGTTCCGAAATAAGCTGTGCTTTTTTCTTTCGGTTTATTTGAGTCCGCGCTTCTTAAATTATTTTCGTCTTTTTGAAAGACTAGCGAAGAAGAGAAATGTTTTTTGTTGTTTTGTTTAAAATTATTTGTTTTATGTTTGTTATGCCAGCAATTAACTGTGTTGTGATTTTTTAGTCTACAAATCGTGCAGTATTTTTCTTCTTTTTTAAAACCTGTGGTTTTAAATTTTCTTTCAGCTCTAAAGGCTTTGTTCGAATTATCACTGTTATTAGAATGCTCATTTCTTTTATTAAATTCGTCTGTTAATTTACTCTTTATAAATTCTGGAGTTAATTCGTCTTCCTGTCTGTCTTCTAATGCGGTTATGAGGGTGTCGTATGAAGGAGGTAAAGAGCAGAGCAATAATGCTGAAATATGATTTGCTTTAATTTCTTCGCCTATGGCTGATAACTTATCAATAATTTCTAATATCTTTGTTATATGAGTTATCATGTTGCCTCCTTCTGATAATTTCGTTCCGTAAAGTCTCCTGAGGAGAAAGAGTTTGCTAGACAGATTTGATCTCTCATGGATGTTTTTAAGCGTGTTCCATGTGTCCCGTGCATTCTGTAAATGCTTAATATGGATGATTTGATTATCCTCAATACTTAAATTAATCAAGGCTCTTGCCTTTCTATCTTTCTTCGACCATTCCGGGGTTATTGGATTAGGTGGGTCGTCTGTGACAACTTCAAAGAGCTCTTCTCTTATCAAGAGCATCTCCACCTTGAATTTCCAGTTTGCATAGTTACTGGAATTTAATTTTTCAATTATACTTCCTTCTTTGAAGGTTGCCATTTTTCTAATTTAGAATATATCTAAAATTAATTAATTTCTTTTAAGTATTCGAGGATTCTAGGACACTATTTTTATTTTTATTTTTTATATACTTTAGAATTTTTCACGTCTCAGAATCTTTGTTAGCGTTATTTTCTCGGTAGTCATTAATTTTGCGCTTTCTAAAGCAATATAAATTATAAATTCAATTTTCGGAACAAAAGATAGGTAAGATATTTGCTTACCTCTATTTTCCAGCAATCGTCCTCACTATACCGCTAGGCCATGATCACCAGAATTTGTATTAATCCTTTATGGTTAGCATACACTCACTATATAATCCTTGGTATTCCATGAGACTGATTATGTAATGTTAAAAATATTATTAATTAATAAAACATATTCATAATGCTGTTAAATTATTTAATTTACATAGCTTACATTTAATAGTTACATAAAATTTAGTTTTAAACATTATTTCAATTTAAGTTTAAGGGAAAACGACATAATGTCCGTTTCCATCGCGAATTAAAAAGAATCTCTTTCAGTTCTATAAAACTGAGATGCAACAGTCTTAGTCCTTATATAGTGACATCATTTTTAAGTTTTTTCATTGGATGGTAATGACGTAAAGTCAATTTACGTCACTAATACGTATTTTAGTCTTTCACTTCCTTGTTCAGAGCACGTGCTGTAAAAACCTCTTCATCTTGCATTAGGCACTTTCATTTCCTGTTTGAAATTCTAGATAATTACTTTTTATCGGGATGAGTTTTTAAATGATGTAAATAAACTGTCATAGAAATTAATTCCGGATATTAATCTTTTGATATATTACCAACATATATATATGTATCTGACGTATGTCATGCTGTAACTCTTTTATTTATGAACCGATTCGGATGTGACTGAGTATGCGTATAGAACATACCAAGGTCTCGACCGAGTTCGTTGGCCAGCTTCATCCTCCATCTTGTTTCAAAATAGCGGCCAGTTAAAAAAAATTTAATTTTTAAATATTCAAAAAGATGTACAAAAAAATCCTAAATTGAAAAAAATGTCTCTGTTAAGTCTTAAAAAGGGATACAAGGATTCTGGAACATATTTTGTTTTGGCTATATCTTAAAAAATGGCTGAGATATGGCAGTTTGAATTACTTCTATAATCGGGTTCCAAACATTTTAGCTTCGGGCGTTTGAGTAAAAATGAGTTTAATTTTTAAAAACATAGACAATGAAAGCTATCTTTTCCTTCCGGTACAGGTAAGAAGACCTTTCTCACTTTCTTTCCAACTTTGCTCATTTTACTTTAGTAGTTCATGGCACATGACGTCGGTATAAATCACGTTGTTTCTTTGCAATTTCCTTGCTAGTTAGTTGTTTTTGATAATTTTTTTTATTTCTTGACGATCGTAATTTATTTCAACCATCCTGACTTTTGCGATGTTATGGAGCTTAATATTGTCAATTTTAGATCTTATACCGACAATATTCAATGAAATAAATCTTCACTATAAATTGTAAATAAGAAGCTCCTCTGACGATTTTGTGTTACATTGATAGTTTTTTATATATGTATTTTTACTGTCTTCTTTAACATTTTTTATCTTTTATTTTTATATTTGTTTTAACATTTAAGATTATATATATATATATGCAAAGATAAAAGTAAATCTTAGTTATATTCAAAATCAAAAGTAAAAATCTAGAAGTTAAGATCCCCAAAACATTTTCTCTAACACGATAAAAAACCAATACTTAAAACTAATTTACCAGTCATAAAGATCTTTAGCCATAAATTTTAATCAGCTCTCATCAATATGGCAGTTATTATATGAACCAAGAATGTAATCAAAGTCGATATTTCCTATCAGAATTGCATCATAATACACTGCTCAAAACAATTAAAGGATATTTGAAGTTTTATATAAAATAAAGATATAAACGAAATTTTTTTTGCCGAAAATAGAAGAAGAGAATCACAAATGCAAATTTTTCTGGTTTTCAAACTGTGGAGTATGCAAATTTTGAGTTCGACGTCAAAAACGTCGCTTCAGCGGCAGTGAATGAAATTTGACTTTCAACTGGATAAAAGAGAATGAAGACAAGGATGATCGGCATTCAGTGATTGCTTTGTTTCGATGAGTACGATGTCTCAGCGAAGTCATTTGACAGATTCAGAAGCTTGGAGAATTGTTGGTAGGTTAGAAGGGGGCCAAACTCAAGCCGAAGTAGCGCAAGCCATTGGAGTGTCACAAAGTGTCATTTCCAGGATCTGGAACCGTTTTTTGGAGAGTGGATGTGCAGGCCGAAGACCAGGGCAAGGTCGTAGACGGGCAACAACGCCCAATGAAGATCGGTATTTAGCGTTAACAGCTCGGAGACACCGAAACATGAACGCTACTCTTCTCCAACAACACCTTCGCTCGGCTACAGGCACCACGATTTCAACTCAGACTGTCCGAAACCGGCTCCATGCTGTAGGTCTGTATGCTCGCCGACCGATGGTATGTGTTAGATTAACATCAAGGCATCGTCGCGTTTTTCAAGGAGTCCCGTTTTTCTGTGCATCCGGATAATAGGCGTATTTTCATCTGGAGGGACCGTGGCAGTAGGAATAATCCTGCGTTCGTGCACGAAAGTGTCAGATTTGGCGGTGGAGGAGTGTTGATGTATGGTGGCATCTCCATTGACGGGCGCACTGACCTCTACATCATTCGAGATGGAGCTCTGACTGGTCGCCGATATAGGGATGAGATCCTCAGACCTATTGTAGTCCCTTACGCTGCAGCAATCGGAGATAACTTCATTTTAATGGACGATAACTGCAGGCCACATCGTGCAAACCTGGTGGAGGATTTCCTTTTCGTGGAAGGAATCGTTCGAATGGAATGGCCAGCGTGTTCTCCAGACATGAATCCAATCGAGCACGTTTGGGACGCTCTAGGAAGACGAGTTTCTGGCAGCCAACAACCTTCACAAACTCTCCAAGAACTGGAAAGAGCTCTTCTGGAAGAGTGGGGCAGAATTCCCCAACTCGTCATTAATAGCCTCATTGAGTCCATGCCTCAAAGGTGTTCAACGTTGCTGGCCGCCCGTGGAAACCATACCCCCTACTGAAAATGATTTTCTTTGATGAAAACACCTTTTCTTATTCTTTTTTTCTCATATGCACAAATTGTGTTTTTTTCCTTTTGCACACAAATGCGCAATAAAATGCATTTTTTTCTGCCAAACATGTGTAATTTATTCTCATATAACCTACTATGTCTGTCGACCATGTATCAATCAGCTAAAAAGTTTCCCAGATACAAAATCCACCTAAAACTGCAATATCCTTTAATTGTTTTGAGCAGTGTATTTTGTAATATAAACAAACTGAGTTGTTCTGGTGATGCATGATTATTTAGGAAACAAATTATAAACAATATATTATTATTGCAGTTAGATTTTTACTCTACTTTTAGAATTACTTTTAGATCATAAAGTTTAATAAATATCCCCCAAAATGACCCCCACATTAAGAAATCAAAGTAAATAATTATGTTCAGACAATAAATTCAAATTATTGTCAAAATAAGAAATTGGTGAGTATCTTTTAGGTTGTAAATCCAAATTAACTTTTGTCTGTTTGACAGTTATTAATGTGATTGATTCATAAATAACCATTAACATTAAATTTAGAAATGACTGTTGTGATGCAATTGGCAAAACCTATTGCATCATAAGACCACTTAAATCAAGTCATCTATCCAATTAAAAGTAAGTTCCCGCCTATATTTGATTAGTTCGCTCTCTGCTGGAAAATATGCTAAATTCTTATCAAAACTAGCATGTAACCACCAGGAGGGCAGATTTTTTAGATGCTTAGCCTTCCCTAGAATCCATGTAGGCATTTTCGTAAATATTATGGTTTTCGGGGCCTCTTTGAACTCCGACTCTCTGTGTGTATTACCTATCTGGATTAATAAATTAGTTGGTCTGCAAAGAGGTCCCGAGTCAACCCCTTTCCTCATAAAATCATTACATATGTACTGAAATTATTAAATAAAATGTTTGTAGGGGCTTAATTCACTTAGGCTAGGCAAAAATGGGCAAAGTTTGATAATTTTTAGTTTATTTTAAAGTGTATTATAATACAAATCGTATTAATAACCATTAAAATACACAATTTAAAATACATTCTGTATTCATTTGAATATAACTAAATAAGCGTTAATTTGAAATATTATGTATTTACCAACAAGATTTTTGGAGCTACACAACATAATTTGCACAAGTTTCTTTTTAAATTAAAATGATAATAATAATACAATGCATTAAAAATGAATAATCTAGTAAAATCGATTTTTGAAATATTGATTTGTCTTTTAATTGGTGATTATTTCAAATTCAAGGTTTAATTATAAAATCGTCTTTTGTTATTAAAAGAATAAATTAAGCATTTTTGAAACAAAAACTAGACAACTTCATAAAAATATCCATGTTAAATTTTAATTTATATTCAAGATATTTAAGAATGATTATAAAAAATAATAAAATATTAGAAAATCACATTTAAAGTTTTGTATATAGGAATTCGCTACTACATTTTTTTTTAAACTGTCATCAACTTCATCAATTTAAAATTTCAAAATATTTTTTATTGCTTGAAATATATTGCAATCAAGTAAAATTTTTTCTGATTATTTTTCTATTATCCACAAAAGTGGAAAAATTGTTTTCTGTCTTTATCAAAAAAAAAATAAATAAATAAATAAATAAAACTTGACAAATATTTTAGAGTAACATAATTTTTTTTTATTTATTTAAAATATATGGAAAAGGTCTTTTAATATTTAAGATAAAATAACTCTTTCTTTTTTTTAGCATGCTTCTGAAAAAACTTTTTTTTATAATATTGACACTGCAAATAGTCTAAAAACTCTTTCAGAATGAGATGTCGAAAAGTAAACATTTCGTAAAGCTAATACAAAAGTAAAAATATATGATTTATGCTCCTATGTCAGCCAAACATACTTATTTATTCACTTTTTAGTACATAATTCTCATGAATATTTTATCTAAAACAAACTATATATTGTAGAATATCTTTAAAATACATAATTACAATTTTTTAATGTGTTTGGAGCTTTCATTATTATTATTATTATTATTATTATTATTATTATTATTATTATTATTATTATTATTATTATTATTATTATTATTTTGTTATAATGTTATGTCTTTTTCAGGTGTGCTTTTCTTTTCATTTACTCCATTTTATTTTGTTTTGTTTTCTTATTGCATGGTCATTACATGTTTTATACTGTAATACTTCTAATATTGCTTAGAGAGCAATAAGGGGCTAGGGACGTATCTTGAAAATTTTATTGTGGGTGGTGGGGGGGGGGGGGGATCTGACTTTGGCATCATGTCTCTTATGTATGACATCTTCTGTGATTCCTTTTACAATCATTATCCTGATTAATCTTTTCGACTTTTCAAGAAAAATTTTGCACTGTTGTATTGTTTACCTAATGTAAATGTATATTCATTTATATTTTCTAGAATATTAACAACTTCAACCGTTGCCCCGAGTTAAGTCGGGGGTAATAACACTGTTTCCCTATCTATGCGGCTGTTGAAGATTTTTCGTATAATGAAGATTCCTGAAGATTTCTGAAGAGATCTAATGATAATAATGAAGATTTTTAGAAAAATCTTTTAATGATCGACATATGTTTCAGCGCTCATATACGACTCCATTTTCAAGATATATAATGACAAAAATACTCTCGCAAATTTTTGAAAATAAACTTGAAAACATAAATCACGAGATCGTATATGTAAAAAAGCAGGTGCTTGAAATAGTCAACTGTAAACGTGAAAATTAATATTTCCTTTTTTTTTAAACTGAAAAGTACCTCGTGCCAAATTTTAGGTAATTCAAATGAGACGGATTCATTGCAAATGTTCACTTTACGCATATAGATTTCTATTGATTCACGGAATAGATGGGAAATAAAGCCTTGATGGATAAATTATTTTACTAGTTTTAAAATCAATTTTTCAAGTCTCGGTTCTATGTAGTCTTGCCAGTGCTCAGTTCTTCTGTCATATATGATGTCTGCCATATGCTCTTTTAATCTTGTTTTAAACTTTCTAGTGGTCATTCTTATATAATGTTGTAATGTTCCATCTGCTCTGGTGAACGGGATTTCATAAACACCTGATAGTTGATATGGCTCTATTGGGTCTATTTTCTTACAAACTACGCTTTTTAATTTTATATATGATTTTGCGATAAGACATATATTAAATTTGCTAAGTTTATCTTTCAATCTTTCAAGAGCCCAGGGAAATATTGTAAAGTAGATAACTTTGAACTTTGTTTGTTGAAAATTTTCTTCTGCTTCTTCTCCATGCACGTAATTACTTTATTAATAGTGCTTTCTTTATATCTTTATTTATTATGTAACAATCATGTTTTGATAAAAAGAAATGAAACTGTGTTTTATTTTAATGCTTAAATGGGTTGTTTTAAAGGCATTAAATGCACATGAAATCTTTGATTTTGCATTTTCTTGACGATTTTTGTAATTTGATGATGCTATAAATATTTTTTACGATGATAAAGTGATTAACTTTAAAACATATTGGATTATCCTTTAAATATCATTTAAAGCATTTTATTACAATGGTTTTAGAAATAATTACGTTTTCAAAAGCTCTGCTTATGTGTTGGTATGTTGATAGATAATATACCGTACAATCGCATAACCGGAATCAAAGCTTGACCGGAAGAATCAGTTCCGCATAGGCGACCGACTCTACCGGATAATAAGGGAGCGATAAAATGAAAAGTTCAGTTTTCTCTCATATGTCTCAAACGTAACATTTTTGATTATACAAGTTCAGTATTTCTAGCTTAAAAAATCACCATCTGATATTGAGTGTTTTATTTTTAGTTATCTATATGCTAAGTATTTTCTGACAGATGCTGTTGCATTTCTTAATAATTTTATTTAAAAAATAAAATGGAATAATTTTTTTAATTACATTGAATATCTTCTCCTTGAATATGCACTAGTAATTACTAGATGCATTTCTAATTTTACATCTTAATCGTAGTCTAACAAATAAAAATGAATATATTTTTAAATACCATTTCTACTGATATCAAATGATTCTTTTTGTCTCAAGCATATCTAGAAAGTTATCTTCTAAAAAATAAAACTGATGCTTTTCTGTATAATTAATATTTTCGAATAATTTTTAAAACATAATTTTTGTTAACATTAAATCTTTTTTTCTCTTTCAGATGTCCTACGTAACTTTCAATTTCCTAGAAAATAATTATAAATTAATTCATTTGCAATAATATTTTAAACCGATTGTATTCTATCAAATTAAATGGAATAATTAAAAAAATCGTTTCTATTGAGATTAAATATATATATTTTTAATCTTACCTATGTGCTAGGTACTTTCTTTAACATAATGCAGAAGCCTTTATAATTACTACATTTCTTAATCAATAATGTGTTTTAACAAATAATATTAAATAATACTAAAAATCACCATTTCACTTAAAACTAAATTATATTTTTGTCTTTTGCAAAACATGTGCTATTTTTAATCGTATTTATTAATCCACAATTCTAACATTACTACCTATATATTTTTTTAAGCGCCATTTTTATTGAGATTAAATTATTTCCTTTTCTATGCAAATTTGTTAAATAATACTTACAAAATAGTAAATAGTACCGATACATTGCTAATTATATATCGCAATCAGTTGTCAACATAACAAATCATAACAAATAGTATACTATTTGTGATACTATTTGTCATAATAACAAATAGTATCAAATAAATTTTAAAAAACATTATTTCTGGTGCAATTGAATAATACAACCCTCCTCTTCTTTCTGGGTCTTTTTTATTCGTCGTGTCAGTTTTTTGCAAAAATTAAGAAAAGTTAGCGATTGATTTTTATAAAATTTGGAATTTCGGAATCAGAAAAATACTCTACCTATATATTATGAGTTTCATATCTGTACCTCGAATAGTTTTCTTAATATTCGAGGATAAGGGAAAAAGAGAAAATTTCACCTTGAGCGATTATCAAATCCTTTTTTTTTTTTTCGGTTTGATATTTCTTTAGCGTCATTTTCAGATTAAAAGATCGCATTTTCGCGTTTAATGAGTTTTTAATTAATATCTTGGCTAATATTTAAAAAACTGAGCCTCAGGTGCATCAGGACATGCCTTGAACTGTCATTACCGAAATTTTCAGACTTCCAGGTGCGCTAGATTTCTGTCGCCATCGCCGACACACGCACACACACAGACAGAGCGGAACTTTCTTTTATTAATATAGATTGCACAAATCATTAAAAATTCAGGAAAAATGCTTTGGAAAATAAAAGTTTCATTAATTCATAATTTAAGACATAAGAGGGAAATAAAGTGTATGTTATCCATTGTATCCTATAATGAAATGAAAGGGAAAAAATACGTTTTTGGATACTCTAAAAATTTAGTGAGGTGAAATTCTGTACGAAAGTCGATCAAGCTGTAACATCATATATATATACATAACAGATTCCCAACAAAACAACACTTAAACAACACACAAAAAAATGTGAAAAACCAAAATTTCCATGCCTTATAACGAAAACACGGGTTAAAGATTTCTTTTTGGTAAATGATTTCACACTGTTGTGAGTACCATTGAGAATAACAATAATATGATAATGATTCATAACGAAAACACGAGTTAAAGGTGTTAGAAAAACAATTTCACAATTTTGTGATTACCGTTGAGAATTAACAATAATAAGCTGTTAGTTCATAACGAAAACACCTGTTAAAGATTTTAAATAAGTGATTTTACAATGTTGTGAGTACCATTGAGAATAACAATAATATGATAATGATTCATAACGAAAACACGAGTTAAAGGTGTTAGAAAAACAATTTCACAATTTTGTGATTACCGTTGAGAATTAACAATAATAAGCTGTTAGTTCATAACGAAAACACCTGTTAAAGATTTTAAATAAGTGATTTTACAATGTTGTGAGTGCCATTGAGAATAACAATAATATGCTGTTAGTTCATAATTAAAAGACAGGTTAAAGGTTTTAAATAAAACTACTTCCCAATGTTGTAAGTACCATTTAGAATAACAATAATACTCTATTCGTTCATAACGAAACCGCATCGGTTAAAGTTTTTAAATAAGCGATTTTACAATGTTGTGAGTACCATTGATAATAACAATAGCATGTTATTGACCATAATAACAAAAACCATAATAAACCATAATAAAAACAGGAGTTGAAGGTTATAGATAAACGATATCACAGTATTGTGAGTGCTATTGAGAATTATAATAATACGCTGTTAATTATTTTTCGTGATTTTGGGTCAAGTGCTGTTTTGGCATTTTTTGTATACGTAAACCCTTCACATATATTCAATTTATTCAATATATTCAATATATTCAGTTTATTTTAAAATGTACTAAAGACTGTGCCATTGTCACCAGAGAAAAAAGAAACAAAAACAGCAAATTTTATTCGTTTTAGTAATGTTGCTTTAGCATCAATAATTTGAGAAATTCGTGTTCACAAAAATTGTAGATGCAAAAATAAAACCTTTACAATGCTTCATTTAAATAAGCATAAACCAAGAGGGAAAAAAAACGTAAATTTTAACAAGTAGTTAACGATCTTAACGACACGCGACTGCAAAAATAGTACACAGACTAACTTTCTGGGCAAAATTCCAAGTCGGACATTATGGATTATTTGTTGCTATTGCTGAAGGGTATTTTTTTTTTCTATTTTCATGAAAAGAAAGAAACGCTGCATAAAATGAATTGCCAAAATGCTTTCATTGATAAATTTTATCATCGAAGACCCTTGCAAAAAGAAAGAAAACAAATTACTCCATGTCTCTGATAAGTATTCATTCATTTGAAAATCTCTTTAAACGCGTAGTAATCAGCCAATACAATCTCTCTCATTTGTGTCTGGTTTAATTAATCGGATTATGTGACTTTTTATAGCGATATTTTTCTAAAATGACGTTGGCAACATTCTCTTTTAGAGGTCTCTGTCCCGGACATTATTCTTCATTAGCGCATCATAGATGCACAGAGTGATTTAAAATAATTGACTCAAATTTATACGCTTGTATTATCTAAATTATACATTGAATGTTAATGATGTTAATGATATGAGTAGAGTATTTGATTATGCGTACATTACAGTTTATAGATATTCAATGTGCCTCCCCAATATCACAAACAATATCTAGATAGTACCGTATTCTTCTGCTTTAGCCAGCATGCTGGTAAATTCGAGGGATAATTAGTTTGATTATCGCAGAGAAAAACCACTTTTCTCCGAATAGTAACTTTTATTTTACTTATGACAGAAATTCTACGTTTAAATAAAGCAATTATTACTACTCAAAAATACGGATGGAAATTTCCCCCTTCAGTAATCACATTCTGTATCCTTCGAGCTTCCCGGTATGCCGTCTTATGCGATGGAATATGGTAGCTAAACTCATTCCACCCCCTTTAACAAAAAAAAAAACAAAGAAAATAAATTAGTCTAGCTCTCTGACACGTGTTCATTCATTTAAAAATCTCTTTAAACTCATAGTAAAGAGACAATGCAATCTCTCACATTTGTGTCCGTTTTAATAATTTAGCTCATGTGAATTTTTATTGGAATTTTTTTTAAAGCAATATTGGCAAGATTCTCTTTTAGAGGTCTCTACCCGGTGCATTTTTTTCATCACAGATGTTCAGGGTGATTTAAAATAAGTGACTCAAATTCATATGCTTGTATTATCTAAATTATACATTGAATGTAAATTATATAAATTATACTTGATTATGCATACATTGGAGTTTATAGATGCTCAATGTACCTCCTTGCAGCATTACGGATAATATATACCTAGATAGTATCTAGCTGAATTAATTCTACACACAAAGAATGAAACAGAAAGTTAACAAATTAGTCTAGATCTTTGACGTGTGTTAGTCTAGTTCTCTGAGTCTAGTTCTCTGAAGTGTGTTAGTTTAGTTTTCTGACTGACGTGTGTTAGAATACTTTTCTGACGTTTGTTAGTCTACTTCTCTGAAGAATTTGAAAGCTTGTTTAAAAGCGTAGTAATCAGCCAATGCAATCTTTCACATTTTTGTCTGGTGTAATTCAACAGATCACGCGTTTTAACTAAAATAGCATTAGAAAGATTCTCTTTTAGTGAGGTCTCTCCCAGAGCCATTATTTACCATTAGCGCACTACAAATGTATAGCTTGCATATTCTTGAAATTTGTAATTTTCACGTAGAAAATTATTCAATTGCATTTCTAAACATATATTGGCAAAAAAAATTGTTGCTAATGAGACAACTGAACAGATTTGTAATTTTAAATCGATTTCGAAAAATGAGGTGAATATCAGATCGATATGTTTAAGTTCCCCAATGTGTTATCTACATTGATAATTCCAACGTTAATTTAATTTGCATCCAATAAATCCATCTGAGTTTGCCAATGTATTGATTATGAAGACAGTATTATGAATTTATGATTTTATTTTATTGCCGCTATAACGTGTTAGTAAGCATACAATTCCACAATGCATCAATCAATTTTAAAATTCTTTTTTCATTGAAAGATTAATTTATTTTTATGACTTTCCTGAGTAAAATTTATTAAGATCATGCTATTGTTTGTCTATAAGACTATCTGTCTATACAAATATTTTACTCTTTTAACTACTTTTCGTTTGTTGAGAATCTTTGACATATTGTTAGGTGGAGTATAATCTTCCACCTCAAGTAAACCAACATTTTCCAATTTTTTACAGGATCATTCAAATAATTTAAATATATTATCGTCCCTCTTGTTTAAAAATATGTCGGGTACAACTCATCTAATAGGTACACTACACATCTTATGTTTTCATCGTTATACTGACTTTTTCGTTTTGCATTTTTTGGTACTTTTTTTATTTTTTGGTGAGTGACTTGGCACCAAATCTAATTAGAGGTAAAGAAATAACCCTGATGGTAGTAGAAAATTTTCAAGTACTAGCAAACCTCTCCAGCATTACACAGGATTAACTTGACGCTTTAACCAAAAATTGTAGGTCAATTCAATTTACTTATTCGCATTTCTTTTAATTTCAATACTTTTAATATAAAAAATAATATCTTTTAAAATAACGGGTGGTTATAATATAAGTATCTCTATTTGGAGCTATCTGTAGCTTGAAGGAATAACTGGAATGAAACTAAAATCGATACACTTACTATTCGAGAAGGGAAAAGAAGAATGAAACAAAAAACAATTAATTGCAATAATCGCCGACAGATGGCGCTTTTGAGTGTGAAATGCAGTGTGTAATATTGTACACCGTGGAGGTGTCGCAAACCTCAATGACTTTACCGTATATCACAACATGTGCGAAGCATTACTCCTGATGCGTTACATTCCGCAGTTGAGCACGTCGTGCACAGCCTGGATTGTATCCTCCAGCACAATGACTAAGTGAAACCTGAACATGATCGGCACCACCATGAAAAAGCGTAACCATGTTCACTGTGCCATTTTCGAATAAATTAGGTGCTCCATCCGGGTTGACGCTTTAATTTTTTGTTCTTGTATTGATGTTTACACATTTATTACACATTTTCATACTCAGTAGCGCCATCTGTCGGTGATTATTGCAATTATTTTTTTTTATTGTTCCATTCTTCTTCCCCCTTCTCGAATAGTAAGTGTACCGATTTTGGTTTAATTCGGATCATTCCTTCGAGCTCCAGACAGCTCCAAATAGAGATATTTATATTATAACCACCCTGTATATTCTTTGGCGGAAATTTTAACTTAATAAAATATAAAGCATTCGGATAAAAATATACAAATCACGTAACATTTACCTCATGAAATAAAACATTTGATTGAGATTATTGAACTCCGAGTTATTTGAACAGCTGTTAAATATTTTGAACAAAAGAACAACTTTTTGCCATGAGGGGTATTCAAACCCTCGCTCACTTTCGATAAGTAGAGTTTAATGCTGGCGTTTAAACCACTCGGCCATCCTGACTTCGTTCGACTTGCTCTGTAATAAAAGGAGTTGCAGATCTAGTACAGCACATGCTCAGAAGCACCCATATCGGTCTTAAAAATAATCTTTGTGCTTTAAGATATAGGATACTAAATTCTCAAGCAAGAAAGATAGATTAATTAAATTGATGGAAATTTCAATTTACAAATGTTAGTTAATAATTTATTCTTTTAAAGAGTAAAATATTATTAGCGATTTTTACTTCCGTATGCAGTAAATAGCTGCATAGGAATGTATTGTTATAAATATACACAAAAATAATGCATAATAATATCTTGCATACAAATTAATATACAGGGTGTCCGAAAAGTCTGGAAACTGTCAAATAACTCGAGAAATATACATCGGTTTGAAAAACGGTAAAATGCATGTTCAATATTTTTGAAAAATCTATTTAGGGATATGAAAGTTGCCCCCCCCCAACTTTGCCCCCAGCCTAGGGGAAAGGGGGGCAACTTTGAAATCTTAAATGATGACCCCCATTTTTTATTGCAGATTCGGATTCTACGGGAAAAAATACGTAACTTTAGTATTGAACATTTTCTTCGAAACATTGTAGATGGCGTTGTAGTCGAGTGCAATGTTGTGAGAATCGTTATCATTGCAATGTCTGGAAACGCTCCAATAACTCGAGAAATATACATCGTATTGGAAAATGGAAAAATACGTGTTTAATATTTTAGAAAAATGTGAACTTTGATATCCCTAAATAGATTTTTCAAAACTATTGAACATGCATTTTTCCGTTTTTCAATCCGATGTATATTTCTCGAGTTATTTGACTGTTTCCAGACTTTTCGGACACCCTGTATTAATGATATCATTCCATAGCAATTCGCAAAATAAAATTTTAATCAGAAATAGATTCATAATTATTTACAATTAAAAAAATCGACAGATCGGTTCACTCGCAAAACCAGTAAGAAGACGCATTAGAAAAAGATTGCATTGAGCTGTCAGAAAAAGACACGAGAGTTTATTGTGTTGAATGTGTCACGAATAACCTCTCATTATTTTTGTTCGAACTGGTTGTAAATTTTAAAATCAGAAATGTGGTATATTATAGTATACATAATACTTAGACATTAAAACATATTTACTGATTAATTTAGAAAATACGTATATCTGCTTATTAAATTAACAATAAATAATTATAGTTTTAAAAGCAATTCTGACGTTTTTACTTACCCATCATACGTAGTATAGGGCAAGTATTGTGATCGTTTTAAAAATAGAAATTTTTTTCTGACGGATTTACACGTTTCAGACACGGAAGATATGAAAAACATATCTTTAGAAGAAAAAAAATTGCCGTCCGTCTGTCTGTGTGTCTCTGTGTCTGTAAACATTCTATCTCCCGAACAAATTGAGATAGAGACTTGAAATTTGGTATGTACTTAGCATGAAATAATAAGAAGAAGCTTATTGAATTTAAGTAACCACAATTATCCGGAACTATTTTTTTCGGACTCTCGAAATGTTCGTTCTGCTAAAAGGCATATAACATTTTTCGAAATTGTTTATTTTAAGGCGTGAATATAAAAGACAATAAGAAACATAAATTTTGCATAAAGAATGAAGTCGATCGGATAATGAGTTGCCGAGATATGTGTAATCCTATTTTCCACACTCTTCGATTTTCCATGACCCTGTATTTCATTCCAATTTCAATTCAAAGATATATTTTAATTAGAAATGAGACGCGTAATCCAACGCAGTTCTTAGTTAATATGGCTATCAATTTTGGAGCTATAAGGATGGTTGTTCGTTTACGCAATTCAGTAATAGAGCATTTAAAGCGAGGCTAACGAAAAAGACAGGCTACCGCGGTGCATTCCACTTATCTTTTTTTACAGACCGCTAAAGTGACGTGATGCTCTGTTTGTGCACCTGCATTGGTACATTCGAGCATCACGTGACTCCGGCGGTCTGTAAAAAAAGATACACTTAAAGCACCGCGGTAGCCTTTCTTTTTCGTTAGCCTCGATTTAAAGTTTATGACGTCACCAAGCCAGGCTTTTATTCGAATTGCAATGCATTTTATAAATATTTTCCGCCTGTTTTATTTTTATATTTTATACTATGCATATCGATGATGGGTAAGTATTACGGTGGACCCCAACACCTAGTTTTTTTTAGATGTTTAGGCGAATTAGTTGGTCTAGCTTCATGCGCATTTTATTTCACGAAATACTAATGTATCAAAAATTAAGTCGAAGCATTCTTAACCACAACCGAGATCAGGCACGTGAATTTGTCTGGATTTCAATACTATTTCTTCACATCAATCGTTTTCTTTTAAAGCACGTCAAAAATACCTGATCTTATTTCTGTAAATTCCTTTGCATGCGTTATTGCGACGTTTTCACATCAACAAGTCTCCCATTGAGGATATAAAATAAAAAAAAAACTTTCGAATTTTAGAAACATGTTTGGGTTATGAAACTTTGGTAATTTCTTTTTAAAGGTTTTTTTTTTTTTTTGGTTCTAGAAATTGTTGTGAATTAATTTATAATATATCGAAAACTAAGCCCTAGTCATGACAACTACAACTGATATTAGGCACGTATACTTGTCCTGTTTTCAGCTCAATTCCGTTGTGTCTTCCATCTTCTAAAGTAAATCAAGAAAACTTTTGATCGCACTTCTTTAAAATTCTTTGCGTGTATTATTGTCATTTTTTACATCGGTAAATTCCCTGTTGAGAAAATAAAATGAAAAACTCATTGGTATCAACGTATTTTGTTCATGAAACAACAGAGAATTTTTAAATACTTTTCAATATAGTTGCTAATAAATACAGGGTGATTATAAAAAAACTATCCCGATATATGAGCCCCTATCATACCGTTCACAGAAACTGAATGAAACTTTGGTTTAAAGTATTTTGAGGTATGCGCTCAAGAATCATATGAAAGACAACAGTTAAATTCTAAGAGTTACGGTTGTGGAAAAACGGTACCTGTAGCACGAAAATCACCGGCGCTAGACAGACTAAGAAGAATAGTGAAATCAACCAATAAGGACAGAGAAGCAACAGAAAACAAAACATTTTATTGTGTTTCATACATTTTCCATTTTACACAGGACGACACTTTACATGCGGCAGATGGTGGATAGCACTGAACAATAAAATGTTTTATTTTCTGTTGCTTCTCTGTCCTTTATTGGTTGTTTTCACTTTTCTTCTTAGTCTGTCTAGCGCCGACGATTTTGGTGCTACGGGTACCGTTCCAACACTTTTTATGTTTTTTCACTACGAAGATCACATTCCAATAAAAAAAAGTAGGTGTTGCCATTTGAAATTTTCGAAATTTTGTCACTGTAACCGTAACTGTTAGAATTTAACTGTTGTTTTTCACGTGATTCTTGAGCGCATACCTCAAAATACTTTAGGCCAGAATTTCATTCAGTTTCTGTGAACGGTATGACAGTTATGGGCTCATATATCGGGATAGTTTTTTTATAATCACCCTGTACTTTCTAACAAAGTTATAAAGTATTAACATCTGGATTGCCACGGCATTAATATAGGTTATTAGGCCTGTTCTTAAATCCAAACTGGTTACTTTATGAGATATTGTTTAATTCATTTTTGTTCAGAAACGTATGAAATTGGCAGGTATTATAATTCAGAAACTTTGCAATCGAAAGACGTTTTCCAATTTTTGGTAAAGGGAGAATAATCTTTCAAAAAATACTGTCAAAGTCGACGTTTTGAACGGACCAAGGAACAAAACGTGTTGTCATGTGATACGAATTACTTATAACTCGATACGTAATTTGTTTATCAAAAAATGGAAAGCTCGTTTCGATTCCAAATCGCTGCAATAGTCAGGCCTACCAATTTTATGCCTTTCTGTTTTAAAATGAGCCTGAAATTGTGTCAGAAAGTTTCGCGTTGTTGAGCAGGTAATTTGAGAACAACCTTAAGAGACTCTACGGACATTCCCTATTAAAATAGTACGCGCAAGATTTTATGTTTGTTTACATAAACACTTAAAATAATTTGAATATATTATGGTCTGCTAGGCGGTAAATCTCTTGCTTATTTATAAATATAAAAAATGTTTACATCATAAAATATTGCGTTAATTCATCATAATTTTCAGAAATTAAAGCATATTTGCTATTTAATTTAATATATCAATTAATACATCATAAAGTAATAACATGCCGTATTTACTCATGTGTACACTATATTGCCAAAGGTGATTGGTCACTTGCGATTTTAGACGTTTTGTTAACTATCTAGAAAAATACATGAGGAATTAACCTGAAACTGCAGGTGTGTAAACAGTATAGAATAGCTTATATATTTCCATGAATATTTTTATCCCAAACCCCATAGGGGACTGTCAACAAATTGAAAAAGAACGAATATATTTTGGATTACCCTGTAAAACCTAATGTAGCAAAAGTGTTCAAACTCGAGATTATTAATAAGTGGTTTATTGTAATATACTGTGTTAATTTTTATGAAGATAGCATGTATACTCGAAGAGAAATTAAGGTTTTTATAAAAACCTACCCAAATTTCACCAAGTTTTTTGCTTATAATTTGCAGAGTTCTTAATATAAAAAAAAGTTATTTTGAGAAAATATGTCAAACAACATTGTACATAATACCTTGCAATCGGAATTAAAAAAATAATAAAAATTGGATGAAACATGAGCAGGTTTACTAAAAAATGTTTCACTGCGCATACGCGAATGCAATCAAAATATAGTATGCATAATGTATTAGCTAAGTATATAGAGCAACTTTTGTGAAAGTCTCAAAATCATAGCTTGAAAATTCTGAAAATTATCGTCGATAGAATAAGCTCGAAATCCGTTGTTCCCGAAAAGAAGCAAAAAATATGAGGGTTTGTATCAAATATCTGTTGATTAGTGCCAAGATAGCGTATACAATATTGCACGTACTACTATATTTGGATACAACCCCTCATCGTTTTTCTTCCAAAAGATATTCGTTCTTTTTCAATTTGTTGACAGTCCCCTATGGGTTTTCGGGAAAAAATATTCACGAAAATATATAAGCTATACTATACTGTTTACACACCTGCAGTTTCAGGTTAATTCCTCATGTATTTTTCTAGATAGTTAACAAAACGTCTAAAATCGCAAGTGACCAATCACCTTTGGCAATATAGTGTAGTATTTTTACCCGTTTTCATACATGTTTTTGATAAGGAAAACGAAAAAAAAAAATCTTTCGCATATAACGGCAGAAAATCCGAAAATTTGAAAAAAATTCAGTTGAATTCCTTACTGACAAAGAAAAAAAAATAGCTCAATTTTAAAATATGATTATTTAAAGTTTTAAAGTGATAGGAACGTCAAATATGATGTATGACAGAGAAAATTATAGGATATATTAACCAGCTATAGTGACAATGACTGATGTAAGTTGCGATGGTTTTGGTTAATTGTGAACGACATATAGAGATTTTTGAAAGTGTGCTTATTTTTATTTTTCTACTGTTTTAATTGTCCAACGTTAACCTAATGAAGATGCATGATACAATTTTATTTGGTAAATTTTGATTTTATTTATTTTTTAGTTATGCCTAATAATTAAAATAAGGTAGGCATTTGGGCGGAAAACGCAGAAATAAGAAATAACTGTGTACTGGGTGAACCAAAAGTTCGTTAAAACTTTAAAAAATCATAAAAAAGGAAGAAATTATGATAAAGAAGTGCGGTTTGCAAGAAAGGGCTCACAAGGTAGTCGGATGGGTTTTAGCAGCAAAAAAAAAAAAAAAAAAAAAAAAAAATTAGTTAAAAAGTCACCTGTAGATGGCGCTAACATGCGAGAGATTCAGCAGAATTATGAAAATTAATCCTGTAATAAAAGACCGGGATACACGTGGATTTCTCATTCGCTTCAGAATGTTATCATTAGCTGATCGAGCATTCTATCGAGATTCTATCTGTCGTGAGGTATCTGCAATTCATTCTGACATGTTGCATTCAGCTGTAACGGGCGTTGTGAGTCGCCTTAGTTGTGTCTTACAATGTTCTGGAGGTCATGTTGAACAGTTGTTATTGCAAGAATAAATGGATGATGGAGCGTAGGGTTGTCCTCTTCATTGAGTTTCAGGTCGTCAGTGTCCTCTACCAGTGACAATTTAAACTAATTTTTTTTTTCTTGCTGCTACAAAAAGTCCGACTACCTTGTAGGCCCTTTCTTGCAAACCGCACTTCTTTATCATAATTTCTTCCTTTTTTATGAATTTTTTTTATGAAAAGTTTCAACAAACTTTTGGTTCACCTGGTATTTGAACACACTAAGCAAACAACAACATCTAAAAATGCGAATTACTGTTTTATTTACTGTTCCTACAGTGTGCGTCAGAAAGGTGTATACCCACTTTGAAATGTCATAGAAAATTTATTTTCCAATCTACAATGTTAAATTTCAGGGAAAAGAAAGGCTTATAGTGCAATTTGAAAAATAAATGTATTTTCTGGTCAAACTGAATATTCCAAATAGTTACATTTCTGAGTACGAGTCATGACTGATTCCGTACTTCGCAGCAAAGTGCCCAATGGAATTTCTGCGCACACCACTTGAATTTCATCCCAAAGAGTCTCCAGGTTACAGGGTTTATGACGGTACACCTCATCTTTTACTGTGCCCCACACTGAAAAAAAAAGAAATGTTGATTTTACGATATAGTTAACAGAGATAAACAGTAAAATTAAGTAGTAATACACTGCCGTGCATGCGCGGTAGCGTATTACTGCTTATTTTACAGTTCATTTTACGGTATAATACTGGCAGTTGGCGTGCTAGTATTATACTGTAAAATCAACAATTTTTTTTGCAGTACAAGGAAAAATCGAGAGGCGTAAGGTCTGGAGAGCAACAGGAAACTCGATTGGCCTCTTGCGTCCTATCCGCTCTCCTGGTACATTTTGATCTTGGTATGTTCGCATATCCCCTTTGATAGTGTGGAGAAGCACCATCTTGTTGGTAATTGTAGGAAAATTAATTTTCTATGACAGTTCAAAGTGTGCATACATTTTTCTGACGCCCCCTGTATATTCGTACAATTGTATCACAATATGTATGTGTTGCATTTCGTAACTTAGTGAAAACATGCGTGATTTCATACGGTTGTAGGAAATTTACAATGCGTAATACGCACCCGTCTTTTCAGCTGTAAAATATTGGGAAAAAATGCACATTATACAAAAGTAAATACGGTACATGCAAAACGGAATAATTTTGATTTTGGAATGTTTGAATGCGGTGACTCAACATCTTTAATTTTTAATAAAATTTTTTGTTATCTTCAAGAGATATTTAGATGTCTATTTAAACAAAAAGGAAAAATCCTGCATCAATCCTTAATTATGAAACATTTCCAACGTATCCAGAATGCTGTTACAAAACTTCAATATTTAATAAGGTGAAAGTTGATATCTAAGTAATCAATGGACTTTATCCACGAGTTGCAACAGCCACGCTTCTGCGGGTATATGCCCTCCAAAAAAGACTGTTTATTGGACGAAGGGAAAGCTGTGTTAAAATGTTCTTCACGCCTATTGGTGTTTTTCTTCTATGTACCCGCAGATGACGTGACATGGGTAAAGTCCATTATCATAATCTAAGTATATAGTCAATCATAATCTAAGTAAACAATATGGAAAACGCATAACACGTTTGAAAACCTAATTTCTGAAATTACCATCCATAATCGAGAAAATTTTTAAATTCTCTTGTGAAACTCTTTTGAAGAATAATATGAGAAAAAAAACAATCATAATATAAAATAGTAATAGCATGTTGCATAAGAAACTTTAGGTTTTGTAAGTAAGACAGAGATAAAGTCACATACAACACACGTTACGTTACATTTCAACACAATAAATAAAAAGTGCTAATCCATTACATTTACTACTAATAAATGATCTAAAGATTTGTATATATACTTCATGGTATGCTAAAATTTAGTTCAGTAAGGGACTAAACAGTTGAAAATACTCTTTTAGTAATTTTCACCAATAAACAGAAATGTACTCGAATTATTTTGTGCAGCCCGGAATACATTAGAATGCATTAGAGTATCATAGAATTTATGATACTCTCGTGTTATAGCGGCCCCCACAAATATGATTGTGCCAAGATTGCAGGTACGATTTCGCCAAGATCATAGCAAAGCTTATATATGCCTCATTTATACGCCGTATATGACTCAGCCTTCGTATTAGCCGTCGGATATGACTCATACTTCTGAAATAGACATAGATGGATGCACCAAATAGTCAGCTGTTATAAAATATGCTTTTTTGTTGAACAAATTTTAATTTCTGCCATTTTGGCCAGGATTTTGCATCAAATTTTACACTCTGAGACGGTCAGAGTAAGACAATTCATAAACACTTTTCAACAATGCTGGAAAGTGTTAAAAACACATTGAAAATTAAATTGTATTAACCTATGTTAAGTACGCATATTTGACTCATAATCAATACCATTCATTCGTGTCATATTTTTTTTTGAAAGTACATTAACAACATTTCTGTAAAATATTTTGCTGGTATTATTGTCACTTTTTACATAAGCAAATCTCCTGTTGAGGAAATAAAATGAAAAAAAAATCTTTAGAATTTATAAAGCAGATTTGAATAACGAAACGACAGTGATTTGCTTTATACATCTCAACATGGCTTAAGAAATAAAAAGGCTTGGAAAATTCTTATTTCTTGACGTTCTAAAAATATTCTTTAAAAAAATGTCGCTTAAATACAAACTTTAAAGCAACTTGGGCGTTAACGGGTTAAAGTGTATTTATTATAAATCGAAATATTCATAATCGTTGGTATTGTACATAGTATTTTTTTCTTATTACCAATACATTTTCTCTTGTGCTAAGCTTTATTCATTTAAATATGCCAGAAACACCTAAACTCATTCCTAAAAACTTTTTTTTTTCCATTATTGGCATGTTTGTATGCCAATAAATCTCTTGTTAAGAGAGAAAAATGAAACAGTAATATAATTTTCATGGTATTTGTTTTACAAAATACTGGTATTTTTTTTTAAGCCGCAGTGAACAGTTTTTATAGAAAGTCTTGACACACTTTAAAGGAAAGTGCTTGGAAAATAATTTTTCACGAGCAAATAAAATGGAAGAGAGAAGATAGGGAAATTATTATATTTAATATATTTTTTCAAAAGTATAGATGAAAATACAGGGTGTCCACGAACTCTTGCAAAGAAAACAAGTTGGAAATTGTACGTTAAACGTGACAAATGGGGTGCGGTCTTTTTTGCTATAACTAGTTTTACAATGTAAAAAAATCATCGTTATTATTTCAGAGAAGCAAATTATGAGCGAAGATATTCAGAGAAAGCTATGAGCGAAATGAGGGTGCCCCCTTTTTTTTTCTTATAAAGTATGCCATGTTTACAGATACGAAATTTTTTTTCGATACCAGACAGCGCTGTAAAATTCACCATATCTTGCTTTGCGAATGATTATCTCCATGGTTTAATATTTCTTATGACTCATGATGAATGAATCTTTTGTATATTTACTTTAATGGATTGAGATATTCGACTGTTAACCTAATTTTCACTGAAGTTATCTCAGAATCTATACATTTTTTAATGTAACTCATCTCTCAAGCAAACAACTTTTTTGAACGATCTTTCTAAAAATGTAACTTTTATGCCATTTTATTCGAAAAAATAATTTTGAATAAAAATGGCCGTTTGGCATATGGAAAATCGAGCAGGGAAGACCGAGCTAAGCTCGGTCAAATATCATGACCCATGACCAAAATGACCCACTAATTGAATTTTCTCGAACATGTGACCTAGCCCAACAGTCTTCTCGTGCTCGAAAACCATTGGATGCAAAATTTAGTGTAAATTGAGCTGCTTTTTAGATCTTGACCCACAATGACCCAAAAATGACCCACTAATCGAATTTCTCGAATATGTGACCTAGCCCAATGATTTTCGCGTGCCCGCAACTCGTAGGATACAAAATTTAATCAAAATCGTTAGAGCCGTGTTTTAGATAACATTAATTTGACCCGCTTTGACCCAAAAATGACCCACTAATCGAAAGTTCTCGAACACGTGACCCAGTCCAATAGTCTTCTCGTGCCCAAAAATAGTCGGATACAAAATTTCGTCAAAATCGTTTGAACCGTTTTTTAGATACAATTAGCTTGACCATGACCCAAAATGACCCCAAATGACCCACTAATTGAATTTTCTCGAACATGTGACCTAGCCCAACAGTCTTCTCGTGCCCGAAAACCATTGGATGCAAAATTTAGTGTAAATTGAGCCGCTTTTTAGATCTTGACCCACAATGACCCAGAAATGACCCACTAATCGAATTTTCTCGTACATGTGACCTAGCCCAATGATTTTATCGTGCTCGAAACTCGTAGGACACAAAATTTAATCAAAATCGTTAGAGCCGTTTTTTAGATAAAATTAATTTGACCCGCGTTGACCCAAAAATGACCCACTAATCGAAAGTTCTCGAACATGTGACCCAGCCCAATAGTCTTCTCGTGTCCGAAAATGGTCGGATACAAAATTTCGTCAAAATCGTTTGAACCTTTTTTTAGATACAATTAGCTAGACCATGACCCGAAATGACCCACTAATCGAATTTTTTCGAACATGTGACCTACCCCAATGGTTTTCTGGTGCCCCAAAACGGTAGGATAGTAAATTTCGTCAAAATCGTTAGAGCCGTTTTTAAGATAAAATTTGCATATATATCATCATCATCAACCGTTTTCAATCCACTGCTGGATGTAGGTCTCCCCCAGATTTTTCCATTGTTGCCTGTCTAGTGCTTTAGTCATCCAATTAACACCGGCCACTTTTCTGATTTCGTCACTCCATCTTACTTGAGGTCGTCTTCTTGGTCGTTTTACATCTCTGGGATACCACTGTAGGGTGTTTGTGCTCCATCTATTGTCTTGTCTTCTTGCAATGTGCCCAGCCCATTTCCATTTTAGCCATTTAATTCTCTCGATAATGTCAAAAACTTTCGTCTGACTTCTTATCCACGTTATTCTCTTTCGGTCTCTTCTGGTTATGCCTAGCATACATCTTTCCATACTTCGCTGTGTTGTTTGTAATCTTTGTACCATCCGTTTTGTTAGTGTCCAAGTTTCTGCTCCATAAGTTAGTGCAGGCAAAACACATTGGTTAAACACCTTTCTTTTCAAACAAAGAGGCATGTTACTTTTCATATATATATATATATATATATATATCATATATTCTAATACGAGCAAATCTTGTGTGTGGTTATATATATATATGAATATATATATGCAAATTTTATCTTAAAAACGGCTCTAACGATTTTGACGAAATTTTGAATCCTACCGTTTTGGGGCACCAGAAAACCATTGGGCTAGGTCACATGTTCGAAAAAATTCGATTAGTGGGTCATTTCGGGTCATGGTCTAGCTAATTGTATCTAAAAAAAGGTTCAAACGATTTTGACGAAATTTTGTATCCGACCATTTTTGGGCACGAGAAGACTATTGGGCTGGGTTACATGTTCGAGAACTTTTGATTAGTGGGTCATTTTTGGGTCAACGCGGGTCAAATTAATTTTATCTAAAAAGCGGCTCTAACGATTTTGATTAAATTTTGTGTCCTATGAGTTTCGAGCACGATAAAATCATTGGGCTAAGTCACATGTCCGAGAAAATTCGATTAGTGGGTCATTTCTGGGTCATTGTGAGTCAAGATCTAAAAAGCGGCTCAATTTACACTAAATTTTGCATCCAATGGTTTTCGGGCACGAGAAGACTGTTGGGCTAGGTCACATGTTCGATAAAATTCAATTAGTGGGTTATTTTGGGTCATTTTGGGTCATGGTCAAGCTAATTGTGTCTAAAAACGGTTCAAACGATTTTGACGAAATTTTGTATCCGACTATTTTTGGGCATGAGAAGACTATTGGGCTGGGTCACATGTTCGAGAACTTTCGATTAGTGGGTCATTTTTGGGTCAAAGCAGGTCAAATTAATTTTATCTAAAAACGGCTCTAACGATTTTGATTAAATTTTCTAGCGCAACAAAATCGAATTATTTGAAAATTTTCGATTTTTTTCGATTTTTCGATTTTTTCATTTTTGCTTTCGATTTTTTTGGTGTTTTTGATGTTTTCTTTTTCTGGAAACTAAACACTACCAACCGAGCATAGCTCGGTCTTCCCTGCTCGTATATATATATATATAACCACACACAAGATTTGCTCGTATTAGAATATATGATATGTGCTAGCCCGCATTGGCTTTCGACTGTCACATGACTTGCGCTTTTACTCTATAGATTACGTATGATAGGATTTAACAGAATAAAGAAAACTTTTATTAATATCTTTTTAAGTTTTGATTCGATTTTCGTAAAATTTGAAATGACTCGACAAAATTCTGCAACGATTATATATATTAAATTTAAAACCATCCGCTTGTGTAGTTTTTCCGCTGCTATATGTGGACAGACAGACGGACCGGCGGACCTTACTACATGTGCTAAATATTTATATAATTACGAACGCATCTAAAAAAAGGAAAAGAAGGTGATAATAAACAGCTGTAAAAACAAAATTTGCCGTAGATGTTAATTCGCAACCAGTTTAACCAATTCAGTCAGAGATCACATAAAAATCAAGTCGAATACCGATTTTTATTCATAATTTTAACAATAAAAACACATTACTCTAGTTGCACAATAATATTGAGCCAATATTGTTTGTATTTCAATATATTATTGTTCAATACTATATATCAGGAGCTTGGAAGAGAAAGGGCGAACTCGAAAAATCGATTTTTTCTTTGTTCGTTTTCTCCACGTCAGATAGATGTAGGCAACACGTAGGTAAGTGGTTATGCACTTAGTATTCTCACAGTTTCAAGCGAGACCCCACACAAAGTGCTTAATCACAGTGTCAAGCTAGATTTCCAAACACCCCAATTTCTGGGTTCTCCCTTTCTCTTCCAAGGTCCTGATATAAGGTGCGTCTCAAAATTATATGGACAGGCGATTTTTCGAAATAACAGCTAAGAAAATAAAGCAATAATCACGAAAAAAATAACTAGCATATGGAATCATAACATAAGTTTATTACGATACAGAAATGTTATGTTTATATCACAGATTGTTTGTAAAAAAATAAAATTCAAAATAAGCTGTCTCAAAAATATATGGACAATGAAACGAATTGCTTTTATTACAACCGTATCATAAAAATTTGCATTTTCCGCGTTCTGTACTTGTGACGTAACCACTTCGAAATATAAAATCACTGCTCTTTCTTAAACTGTCGAATAATTGGAAAATGCCTCGCAACGTTGAATTATCTGCTGCTGATATTGCTAAAATTTGGCGTTTAAAGGCTCAAAATGTTAAAGTTTCTGATATTGCAAAACAAATGCAGCGTAGCAGGTCTGGAATTTATGCAATTTTATTAAAAAGTGACAACACGATTGCAAAAAAGCGTTCAGGTCGACCAAGAAAAACAACTCTAAGACACGATAGAGAAGTTTTCGCGAGCAGTTTCAACCCAAAAGAAGACTGTTCGTGAAATTGCGAGGACTTTGGTGTTTCCTATTTCCAGATCTACTCTTCACCGTCGCATACAGGTAAGCGAAAATCATAAATATCGCAGAATATGTCGGGCACCTATGCTGAAAGTGCACCATAGAAAGGCTCGAGTTCTTTGGACTAAAAAACACATGCATTGGACGGATGAATGTTTAAATGTTTTCTTCAGTAACGAAAAAAAATTCCATTTGGATGGCCCTGATGGCTGGGCATACTATTGGCATGACTTACGAAAAGAACCTCGCGAGTTCTTTAGTCGGCAAAAAGGAGGGGGTTCACAAATGGTGTGGGGCGCATTTTGTTTCAACGGAACAACGGATATTGCTTTTCTTAATAGTTGACAATGCTCTGAGGATCATTAAAATGTCCTTAAAAGCAATCTACTTCCAATCGGAAACATCTTAGGGGGTAAAACTGGAAATTCCAACAGCACAATGCGTCGATTCACACGTCCCACTCAACAGCAGCTTGGTTTAAACAGAATCAAGTGACTGTTATAGACTGGCCAGCCATCAGTACAGACTTGAATCCAATTGAAAACCTTTGGGGAGTACTTGCACGAGATGTGTAAGCCCATGGTCGGCAGTTTTCTACTATTCAGGAATTACAGCAAAAAGTAGAGCAGAGTTGGTTCTCTTTACAGCCGCACATACTCCAAACACTAGTTGGAAGCATGCCTGATAGGGTTTTCAAGATATGCAGTCCCTATATTTTTAAGTCCCTATATTTTTGGGACAGCCTATTTTTATTTTTATTTTTATACAAAAAATCTGTAAAACTTATACTTTATTTCTTTGCTGTAATAAATTTATGTTATGATACTATATGCATATTATTTTTTTCGTGATTATTGCTTCATTTTTTGAACTGTTATTTAAAAAAATCGCCTGTCCATATACTTTTGAGACGCACTATATTAGCATGAAATAGTGCCCAGATAATGGGGTTTCTTATATTTTGCCAATAATACTGCAATATTGGATAGAAATGTTTTACCATTCCATTACCAATATTTCCAATTTAAAACCATATTTTTTGGAATACTGACATTTTATTGAAAATGTTTCTAATGTAAAGCTAGCATTTCTGTGAAGGTGACATTTTATTTCAAATATTTCTACTGTGCAATCAACAATGTGCAATTAAGTATTTATAATGGATGTAATATCGTTTTAAATTTGAATTTTATATAACCATTGTAACCAATATTAGTATATCATACCTTATTTAAAGCTAAACATTCTTAGTCTATGATACATATAAATATATATATAATCTAATTTCTATTTAAATTGAATAATTGTTTATTTATCTAATTGCTATTTAAGTTGCATTTTTTTTTTTTATTTATTTTGTTATTTGAACCTCTTGTAGAGGTTATTCATTTTATTGTTTCACATTTATATATGTTATTAGGTGCTTAATATTGTCGTTTTGAGGCATAATGTTGACAATATTTGATGAAATAACATATGTACTATGAAGATTCTTATAAAGACCTTCTGAAGATTCTATGAGATAATCATAGTTTTCCAATTTTGCTTTTTCATCCTATTAAGTATAATTCCTTCAGTGTCTATTCCATTGCTTTTTTATAATGTCTTATCCTTTGTTTTTCACGCATGCTTTCATTTTTAAATATATATATATATATATATATATATAGTATATATAACACACACACACATATATATGTGTGTGTGTGTGTGTGTATATATATATATATATATATATATATATATATATATTATTTATATATTATATTTATAATATATATATACTATATATGTATATGAATATATATATGTAGTATATATATACATATATACTATAATATAGTATATATAAGTGTATATAGTGTATATAGTATATATAGTATATATAGTATATATATACTATAGTATATGCGTGTGTGTGCCTTTTCTTTCCTGTTACTAATAGTTTTTTTTTTGTCTAAGCTTTATCCCTTTAAATACGTCAGAAACACCTGATCGCATTTCTTAAAACTTCTTTTTGCATTACTGTCACGTTTTCACTCCAGCAAATCTCTTGTTAAGGGAATAAAATGGAAAACCTATAGAATTTTCATGACGTGTTTGGTTTACAAAACGACAGAGATTTTTTAAAATTTAAAGCAGTTGACAGTTTATATGAAAAATCTTTACTTAACAGGAAAGTGTGTGAAAAATTGTTTTCTTCGAGTAAATAAAATTGAATAGAAAAGAAAAAGGAAAGGTTTTAAAAATTATTTCGAAACGAAAAATACAGGTCAAGGTTTGAGATTTTAGTCGCTAGCTCTGTATTTTTGAGAGTCTAGTTTGCACACAGGAAAACAATCAGTATATCTGAAATACTTTCCTTTGCCTTATTTAAATGAAGACATAGATATGGTAAAATTTGTATTCAGAAAAACTGGTGGAAGTATATATAAGTTTATATATTTATATAAAATTCCGTTTATATAATTTTAAAAATAGATAATATAATTTATATGTACACATATAGAGAGATTTGACAGTCTTTTTTGACAAATTTACGGAGCTTTTTAACACTTTCCAACATAGTTGATAAGTGTTTATGAATTCGGCATGTCTGTCTGTCTATCCGTGCTCCAACTCACGTAAATATATTCGGATTGTCATGGAATTGATATATGTTAATGAGACTTATTTTGGCATGTTCGGTGTTTTAAATGAAGTGTGTAGTAATTATAGTTTTGTTACAGGGATACTCAAAATAATTATGTTACATAATGGTCTAAGGGGAAAAATCATTTGCGGTTTATTTTAATGATGTTACACAATTGCAAACATATTGAAATTGATATATATTATTGAGGTACACTAAAAGAGGTTTACTATAAGAATATGGTATGCATAGCACTTATACTTCCTTTACAGGGACACTCAAAAGAAATTCGTTCCTTTACGATCTATGGAGAAAAATCGTTTGTGGTTTATTTTAATAATGTTTCACTATTTCAAACATGTTGAAATCGATATATATCACTAAGGTGCATTACAAGAGGCTTACTATAGAGTATGGTGTGTATAGCATTCATCATTCAGTTACAGGGACACACAAAAGAATTCGGTGCTGTCTGTTAACAATAATTTCTGGAAGTGTGTCTTGAGCTCCTGAACGCGTTTTTAAATATAACTCATTTTTGTCTATTGCTTGTTGTGTATAAGTTTTATACATCATATACAGGGCAGCACAAAATTTCTAGAGTTCTCTTAAAATTCCAGTAAGGGAATTTTAAACTGTGCTACGCGTTTCCTAACTGAACCAAAATTTAGAATTCTATGTAGTATATATACAAATCTATAGAACCTATACAGGGCTGCACAAAAGAATTCGGATATTTTTCCGAATCGTGTTGGTAATTCCTGAAATTGGGTTTTAAAATATGTTATGCGATTTCAAAATTGTTTGCTTAGATATCATCTTTCACCTTATTACACTGTAAAGATTTGTAAAATTAGTGAATATAGTGACATAATCTATGCTTGACGCATGATTTTTCGTTCTTGTTTTTTATTTTCAGTGCATTTAATTTTATCCAATGTATCTCCAAAATTACCAATTTCCTCAAATGCAGATAAAACATTAAAAACACTCTGTTTCTTTCACATTTTTGTTTAGTAAACCATTTATAAATACATTTATTTCGCCAATATAATACTTTAAAAAATCGGTCAAGCACGAGTATAACGCGCGCTCAAAGGGTTTCGTATATTACATTTATTAATTACTATTTATTAATTAATAAAGTACTTCTACGCCTAATTTTTTCATATTTTTTTAGGAAATAGACTGGGGAGGGTGGTATATTTTTTTCCAGTATACTTTCGGCGATATCTCTGAAAATATAATACCGCAAATTAAAACAATTAGATTTTTGAGTTCGATGTTACGAGATCTTTCGAACGATATCCTACACGATACATAAAAAGAAAGTTTTTTTTTTCCAAGTAACTTAATTAATATATCGGCTAATTACCGACAATTGTTCTAGAAAATCATTATCAAATATCCTTGGATGATTTTGCATCTACAGATACTTCGAGCGGCCATCAACTCTCCCGCTGACCGCCAGAAAAGTAAAATTTGTGTGTAACGGAAAAATGCGTTTTTCTCAAAAACTATATAACCGAGGAAAATCGCTATAGTTTTCCTGCGAGGTTTAAATAAACCCCTACTACCCCTATTTTTTTTTTTTTTTTTTTTGCAATTTTAGTTTCAGTAGATTCGGATACAGAGGGGGGGGGGGGATATATTTCTGCAGTGCATTTTCGACGATATCTCTGAAAGTATAATATCTAAAATTTAAACAAATTTATCTTTGAGTTCGATATTGCTAAATCTTTCACACGATACCCCACACGATATACAAAAAGAAAACTTGTTTTTTTGTTTCAAGTAACTTAATTAGCCCCTAAATTTTTCTTAAACATAGATGTGAATGGCTGAAAATATGTGGGTTAAAAGGCTTTATAACTTTCCCAAGTTTGAACTTTCCACGTCTCATAGTTCATGAGAAAAAGGTCTGTGGCAAAGGAGTGATCTTATAATGGTTCCGTTTTTAGGTGCATTCATAATTATATAAACACGTAGCACCTAGAGTCGTCGTCTAGTTCGTCCGTCTTTCCGTCCGTCCACATATATTTGCGCAAAAACTACCCAACCGAATGCTTTGAAATTTACTTTATAAAATCATTGCAGAATTTTTTCGAGTCATTTCAAATTTTATGACAATTGATTCAAAACTTAAAGATATTAATAAAAGTTTTCTTTATTCTATTAAATCCTATCATATGTAATCTATACGTAAAAGCGCAAGTCATGCGACTGAGGAAAACAAATACGGGCTAACCACATCTTTTTCCATAGGTCAAGCGGCCATTTTTATTCAAAATTATTTTTTCGAATAAAATTGCATAAAAGTTCAAAAAAATTGTTTGTTTGAGAGATGAAATATATTGAAATATCTATAGATTCTGAGATAAATTCAGTGAAAATTAGGTTAACAGTCGAATATCTCAATCCATTAAAGTGAATAAACAAAATATTCATTCATCGTTATTCATAGAAATATTAAACCATGGACGTAATCATTCGCAAAGCAAGATCTCCATGGTGAATTCTACAGCGATTACTGGTGTCGAAAAAAAAAAAATTTGCATGTGTAAACAGGGCATACGTAATAACAAAAAAAAAAAAGGCTTCCTCATTTCGCTCATAGCAGACGGTATAATTTATTTCACTGAAATAATAATGATGATTTTTTTTACATTGTAAAACTAGTTATAGCACGAAACGAACGCACCTCATTTGTCACGTTTAAAGTACAATTTCCAACTTGTTACTTTATAATTACGGAACCCTAAAAACCGCTCATATCGTAAACAGTGCTCCAATGAATTAATACATTTCGTGCGATTAAATCTTTCCGTCTAAGTGAAGGAAGATTTTATCAGATTTTTGTTTCGATTGCCAATAAGTTTCTTTCTCCGTTTCTTCTCGATATAATAAATGCCTGAAGAAAAACGGGAACAAAATCTCCCGGCTGTTGCTTCAAGATAAAAGTCATCGAAAGGCACAGTCTCTCTGTCGTTTGCCATTCTTATCTTGTCATTTTTATTTCTCGATTGACAAGAGAGAAACAAACGAAGGTAACAGATGCAAAAACATTCAATTTTATGAAGAAAATATTGTTCTAATGGGTTATTTTACTTACCCATCATATGTAGTATAGGGTAAGTCTTGTAATCGTTTTGAAAATCGAAAAAAAAAATTTGAGGGATTTACACGTCTTAGACACTGGAGATTCCGAAACACGTATTTTTACAAAAATAATTTTGCCGTCCGTCGGTCTGTGTGCGTGTCTGTGTATGTGTCTGTAAACTCTCCCGAGCAAATTGAGATAGAGACTTGAAATTTGGTACGTACTTAGTATGCAATAATGAAAAGAAGATTATTGAACTTCAGCAACCTCGATTATCCCGAACTATTTTTTTCGGACTCTTGAAATATTCGTTCTGATAAAAGGCATACAAAAATGTTTGAAATTGTTTATTTTAAGGAGTGAATATAAAAGACAATAAAAAAACATAAATTTTGCATTAAGAATGAAGTTGATAGGATAATTAGTTGCCGAGATATTTGTAATCTTATTTTCCACACTCTTCGATTTTTCATGACTCTGTATTCCGTTCAAGTTTAGATTCAAAGATATATTTTAAATCAAAATGAGACTCTTAATCCGACGCAGTAAACCGTTAGTTAATAGGATTATCATTTTTGGAGTTAGAAGAATGTTTCTTTTACGCAATTCAGTAATAGAGCATTTAAAGTTTATGACGTCATCAAGCCGGTATTTTATTCGAATTGCACTGCATTTTATAAATAGTTTACCCATGTTTTATTTTCATATTTTATATTATGCATATCCATGATGGGTAAGTATTACGGTGGCCCCCAACGACTAGTTTAAGTACGGAACCCTAAAAACCGCTCAAATCGTAAACAGTCTTCTAAAGAATTAATATATTTAGTGAGATTAAATCTTCCCATTTAAGCGATTTTATCAGATTTCTTTTTTTTCCATTGCCAATAAGTTTCTTTCTCCGTTTCTTCTCGATATGATAAATACCCGAAGAAAAACGGGAACAAAATCTCCCGGCTGTTGCTTCAAGATAAAAGTCATCGAAAGACAGTCTCTCTGTCGTTTGCCATTCTTATCTTGTCATTTTTATTTCTCGATTAACAAGAGAGAAACAAACGAAGGTAACAGACGCAGAAACATTCAATTTCATGAAGAAAAGATTGTTCTAATAGGTTATTGTTTGTGAAGGAGATTATCTCCTTTTGCTTAAAGTGGATTCCGAAACGTATACAAACGAATAGAAGAAAAAAAAAGGATCTTTACGTAAAAAAACCCCATTTTTTTTTACACTTTCCAACATAGTTGAAAAGTCATAATGAACAGAGGAAAGTATATTCAACTAGGTAAATTCGATTATGGTTGGTCAATATTCAGTTCAATGGTTGGAGTATCATAGTTGAGATTTTTTCCAACAGAGCGAAATTATGCCGGGACCAGGACTCGAACCTAGGTACTTTGGCTTGCCGTGCCAACGCGCTCCCTACTGAGCTATCCCAACGATATCCTGGCTGGCATATTTCACTCTTATTTGTTGGATAAGTGTATGACCTAATTTCATGGTATACAGGAGTTTTCGTGCTATTTCAGATTCATCATGTAAAATGCTATAGTTATAGCTTGGATGAATGAAATTAGCGCTGCAGTTCGCAGCCTTGTCCAACAAATAAGAGTGAAATATGCCAGCCGGTATATCGTTGGGATAACTCAGTAGGGAGAGCGTTGGCACGGCAAGCCAAAGTACCCAGGTTCGAGTCCAGGTCCCGGCATATTTTCACTCGGTTGGAAAAAAATCTCAACTATGATACTCCAACCATGAATATAGTTGAAAAGTGTTTATAAATTAATTCGGTTTGTCTGTCTGTCTGACTGTCTGCCGTCTATCTGTCTGTCCTTGTTCTAAATTGCATAAATATACCCGGATTGCCATACAATTGATATATGTTAATGAGATTTACTATATGGCATTTTCGATATTGAAAATGAAATGTGTAGCGTTTCTAGTTCATTTACAGGGTACTCAAAAGCATTCATTTACATTACGGTCTATGGGAAAAAATCGCTTGCGGTGAATTTTAATGATGTTAGACTATTTAAAAAAGTATTCAAATTAAAATATATCAGCTCAGATTCACTACAAGAGGCCTACTGTAGAACAGGGTGTGCATAACATTTATCGTTCCTTTACAGGGGCACACAAAAGAAGTAGGTTAGAGTTGTGTACAAGAACAATAATTTCTACTAGTGCGTTTTAAGTTATGGTATGCGTTTTAAAATTAAATTAATTTTTTGCCTATTTTTTGGTATGTATAAAGTCTGTAGATGATATACACAGCAGCTGTAAAGATCTCTTGTACATTTCCGTTTATTGACGGAAATTGATGAAGAGGGATTTTCAATTGTGCTATGCGTTTCCTAACTGAACTAAATTTTAGCATACTATGTAGTATATATACAAATCTATTGATCATATAAAAGGCTGCACAAAAGAATTCGGATATTTTTCTGACTACTGATGGTAAATCCTGTTATCGAGTTTTCAAAAGTGTTATGCGTTTTTCAAATTGTTTACTTAGACTTGGATGGGGCTAGTTGAGCTTAAGCCAAAAGGTAGTCCTCCCCGCCCTTTTTGACTTTGACTTTGTTTACTCAGACATCGTCTTTCACCTTATTAACCCATTTTCGGCCAAGCATAGAAATTTTATAAAATGTGGTATTGTTTGCATAGAAATTTGCTTAAATTACATTCATTAAGACATCAAAAAAGTTTCGTGCATGAAAAATAATATTTTATTTAATTTGAAGTTACCATTATTAATTTATTATTATTAATTTATTATTAAATTTAAATAAAAAATTTTAAGTTTTTTTATGGCATTTGTTTTATTTTTATTTTATTTACAGAACTTGCAACTTTAGTTCATTATAAAAACATATGATTAATCTCAAGTGGAATAATTATACATTTTCAAAAAGTGGGATTTGTCAATAACCGTTTCAAGTAAAAAACCAGCGTATTTTGAAAATTTCTCAACAGAAAGTGATTACTTCAATTGAATTACTAATATTTTATAGATGTCTCCAGAACCCTTAGAAATAGCAGAAAAAAAAAAAAATTAGCGAAAAATATAAGTCACAGTGTTAATAAAAAAATATTTATTGAAATGGTGCGTTTACGCACCTTTGGCCGAAAATGGGTTAAACAGTGAAATTTTGTTAAAGTATTCTGGACGTGTTGGAAAGCGTTTCATAATCATTGTCTGACGCATGATTTTTCAGTCTTGTTTTTACTAGAATAAGCCATAAAGCATTTAACAATTTTTTCTGTAAAAATTAGGGATTTTATTTTCATTTTAGTTTAGCTAATTTCGGTGCAAAATTTCAAATTTTATCAGTAATTAGGAAATATAAATCTATTTCTTATGAAAGAACCAAAATATATGCAAATGTACATGCATATATAATATAAATGTATTTTGTGTTTCTTTCACACCATTATGTATGAATTTGTTTACACATTAATACATTGCGTTAAAACATTACTAAAAATTAATTATAAATAAAAACATCTCCGAATGCAAGCAATTCCTTAATAGAAGAAATTAACATAATAAGATATAATTTTCCTAATTTATATAGAGGGATACATCACATTTCCCTACAGTCTTGTTTTTTGCTTCCTCTGGAATAATAAATGATTGAAGAAAACGGGAACGGAACCTCCCGACTCTGCTTTATGATAATCTTCATCGACAGGTAATCTTTCTGCCGTGTGCCATTGTAATCTTGTCATTTTTATTTGAGGGGGTTAGAATGACAGTGGAGTAAGTCAAAAATTTCAAAAAATTAGATAACTACATTTTCACTGAACGTATATTAATTTCTGTTCCGTGAGACAGTCAAATAAGTCATAGTTCACTTAGAGAGTCGTTAGAGGGTAAAACAAGTTGGACCACTTAAGGATCCCCTTCACGCACTTGAAAACTCCTAATGCTAATGTTAATCCTATGGGGCATTATTTTTCTAATATCTCGTTTGAATTTCAATACTTTTAAACATTTGTTTTTTTGGATAGCAGAGATTAATCTCTATTTCCACCGTTGATTACTTTTTCGATTTTCTTTCCGGAATTTTTTTTTTATGAATGTACTTTCATTTTCGGAACCGGTTTTGGAAGTAAAAGTATCTTCGTAAAAAAAAAAAATCCGCAAAGAAAATTGAAAAAGTAATCAACGGCGGAAATAGAGATGGATCTCTACTATCCAATGAAAAAAAAAAGTTTAAAAATATTGAAATGCAAACGAGATATTAGAAAAACAATGCCCCATAGGATCAACATTAGCAAGCGGGTGTTTTCAAGTGAGTGAACAGGACCCTTAATGCAAAGGCAATACGACAAGTTAAAAAAAAAAACCTTCAATTCTCAAATTACTAAATATTGACTTACTCCACTGTCATTCTAATCCCTTCATTTGTCGAACGGCATGGGAAAAGCAAAAGAAAAAAAACAGGCGCAGAAAACAATGAATTTGATAAGTAAAGAAGTTATACCTCCGAGAAAAAGACAGCAATCATGATATACGGAGCAAATAGACTTACTTTTATGACCCTCTCTGTTTGAGTGCTTCATTTATACTCTGTTTCATTTATACACATGCTTATTGCTCGCACAGAAATGATAGTTTGGAGAAGATATGCTAGAGACTCCACTTTTAGTCTGGGAATTTAAACAAGGACGGAAAATCATGCGTCAAGCATAGAATATGAAACACTTTCCAACACATTCCGAATACTGTAACAAAACTTCGCAGTTTACTCTGTAAACAATTTAGAAAAGGCGTAACACATTTGAAAACACCATTTCAGCAATTACTATCAATAGTTAAACAAAATATCCGATTTTATTTTGTGTAGCCCTGTATATTATCTATAGGTTTGTATGTATACTACACAGTATGCTAAAATTTGCTTCAGTTAGGAAATACGTAGCACAATTGAAAATTCCCCTTCAGCAATTTTCTTCATTAAACGGAAATGTACGTGAGATCTTTTGAGCAGCCTTGTATATGATCTATAGTATTTATATGTACCAATTAATATGCAAAAAAGTAGTTACATTTGAAGACGCGTAGCACAACTGAAACCAATTATTATTCATATATAGATATTCTTTTGATTGTCCCTGTAAATGAACGATACATTCTATGCATACCATATTCTACAGTAAGCGACTGGCAGTGCACCTCAATGATATGTATCAATTTGAGTATGTTCAAAATAGTGTAACAACATTAAATACGTTAAACGATTTTCCCCCATAGACCGTAATGTAACGGAATTCTTTTAAGTGTCCCTGTAAAAGAACCAGAAATGCTACACACTTTATTTTCAATTCCAAACATGCCCAATAACATGTATAAATTTCAAGGCAATCAGAGTATATTTACGTGAGTTAGAGCACGGACAGTCGGCAGACAGACAGACAGACAGACAGACAAAAATAATTCATAAACACTTTTCAACTATGTTGGAAATGTTTAAAATGCTTGAAAAGTGAATATTATCCCCACCTAGGATTGCCAGATATATCTCAGAATGAAAAGGAAGAGTTTCATTAAAACTTAGTTAGTATTTGATTTATAGCACTGCCGTCATTATGTATGCCGTACTAAACTATGTTGAACGTGTCAGTAATGTTTTCAGCAAATAATTGTGTTTACAAAGAGGTTATTAATTAATGGATTTAGTCATTATTTTATAACTGTATTTGTTTTTCATTATTCTACCAAAATTGTTGAGCTACGTAATTTTGCCGTCATATATCTCATTATGTATAAAAACTGATTGAATTGTAGGAACAAAAATAAATCAAAACATCTTAAAATTCAGTGATGATCATGAAAATTTTAGTAATGGACACTCTAAAAAAATGAATGTTTGTATTTAGGGATAAAACTAGATAATAAATCAACAAATATTAAAGTTATGATACAAATATACTAAATTAACAATTTTAAATTGTAGATACTTCAAGTTCAGATGATGAAAGAATAAAATAAAAGTCAGTAATCTTAGTTCATATCATCATTGAAGTGTCAAATTTTTAAAATGACCATTGCTGATTTGGTGTTCATTACCGGCACATTTAAGCTATATAAAATATTTGACAATAAAATAAAATTAATTCTTTATCTTTTAATATGGCACAACTCTCCGAAGATTTTTGTCATTCTGGATCAGAAACTGGACGTCTTTGAATTTGATGTGTATGCGTGTAAGTTTTTGCTTTGGCAAAAATGGGAAATTTTTTAAGCAAACTGAAAATGAAAAAAATTCTTGAAATTAATAAAAGTTAGATATAGTAAAACGGAAGAAATCGTCGTACGGGACAAATTTGAACGTACAACTAAAGATAGGCTTGAAGAATCTAAAAAAACGTTCAACTTATGGAGAAAACGTACAAACTGGCAACCCTCTTACTCCCCCCTCCCCACACACACAGACAAACGGACACAGAATTTCACAATGTCCTTTTCTCAAGGAGTACGGTCTGCTCCCACGAAAAGGTCTGAATCAAACACTTCTAAAAAAAATCCCCTTATAAAGAATTGGTTGGCATTATGGTACTAAGGTTATTTTATGTGCACAAGGTCTAAACAGGCTGAGACCTTTAGATGAAGGCAGAATCCGAAATAATACTGTAACTCTCTGTGTCACTGTTTACAGAGCAAATGAACATATTTTTAATTTTTTTACTTAATTATTATTTTTTTTCACTAGCATCAGAATTAACAACATTTTAAATCAATTTTATAGAATTTTTCTTTACAGTATACAATTAGCAACTTTCGTTTTTCAAAATTATCAATTTTCTCAAATGTGGATACTATATAAATACGCCATAATGAACAGAGGAAAGTATATTCAACTAGGTAAATTATATCCAATGGTTGGAGTATCAAAGTTGAGATTTTTTCCAACAGAGTGAAAAATGCCGGGACCAGGACTCGAACCTGGATGCTTTGGCTATAAGAGTGAGATATGCCAGCCAGGATGTCGTTGGGATAGCTCAGTAGGAAGAGCGTTGGCACGGCAAGCCAAAGTACCCAGGTCCGGGTTTGAGACCTGGTCCCGGCATTTTTTGCTCTGTTGAAATAAATCTCAACTATGATACTTCAACCGTTGGATATATAAATACGTTTTCTGTTTCATTCGGTATTTTATGTAAGTATTCATTTATAAATTTATTTCATTTGTAATGTATTTCGTCAAATGAATGGTTATAGAAAAGATCCGCTCTACTTAATGTACATTCTTCATGAAATAAAATGTGTTACTAAAATTAAATCTTCCTATTTATCTCAAGGAAGCATATAATAAGATTTTGTCTGTTGCCGTTAATTATGTTCCTATGTTTCTTCTCAGAATGATATATGATTGAAGAAAGACGGCAGCGATTTCTTTCGTATGTGCTGGATAATAATCATCATTATCGACAAACAATCTCTCCGTCATGTATCATTTTAAGCTTGTCATTTTTACTTGTTGAGTGAGAGGGGAAAAAAGAAAAGAAGAAAAAAGAAGCAGAAACAATCAATTTGATGAGGAAAGAAGTTTGTATCGGAAGAAGAGTACAACAATCATGATAAACGGAGCGAATTGTCTTGTTTCCATGAAAAGCTTTGTTTCAGCGTTTATCTGTTTCATTTATTGTTTAACTGACACATGTTTATTGCTTGCAGGAAATATTTTGGAGATACGTTTGGAGAAGAAAATTTTCTTTCTACCTTTATTCTTAGTATAATAAATGATAGAAGAAGACCGGAAACGAAATCTCTTGACTGTGCTTCTTGATAATCATCATCGAAAGACAGTCTCTCTGCCGTGTGTCATTGTAATCTTGTTATTTCGATTTGTCGATTGACAGGAAAAAAAACAAAAGAAGAAAACTGTCACAGAAACAATCCATGTTATGAGGACAGAAGCATACTCCGGAAGAAAAGAGTACAGCAATCAGTATAAACGGAGCTAATTGTATTGTTTTTATGATCCAGTCAGTTTTAGCGTTTGTCAGTTTCAATTATCGTGTAGCATACACGTGCTTATTGATTTCAGGAAATAATTTGGAGAAGATAGTTTTGTTTCTACCTTTCTTTTCAGAATAATAAATGATGGAAGAAAAAAGCAATCGAAATGTCAAGATTGTATTTCATGATAATTATCATCGACGGACAGTCTCTTTGTGGTGTGTCATTCTAATATTGTCTTTTCAATTTGTCGATTGATAGGGGGGGGGGAAGAAGAAAACAGTCCCAGAAACAATAAATTTGATAAGGAAAGAAGTTTGCACCAGAAGAAAAGAATACGACAATCGTGATAAACGGAGCGAATTGTCTTGTTCTTATGATATGCTCAATTTCAGCGTTTATCTGTTTCATTTATTGTGTAACATAAACATGCCTATGACTTGCAGGAAATATTTTGGAGATTGGTTTGCAGAAGATAGTTTTGTTTCTTCCTTTCTTCTCATAATAATAAATGGTAGAAAACAAACGAGAACGAAATCCTCTAACTGTGCTTCTTGATAATCATCATCGAAACGCAGTCTCTCTGCCGTGTGTCACTGTTATCTTGTCAGTTCGATTTGTCGGCTGACAAGAAAAAATAAAACAAAAGAAGAAAACAAAAGAAGAAAACAGTCACAGAAACATTCAATTCGTTGAGGAGGAAAGAAGTTCGCTCCGGGAAAAAAAAAGAGCACAGCAATCATGATTTATGAAGAAAATTCCCTTGTTTTTATGATCCGGTCAGTTTCAACTTCTATTTGTTTCATTTATCATGTAACATACACATGCTTATTGATTTCAAGAAATAATTTGGAGAAGATAGTTTTGTTTCTACCTTTCTTCAAAAAATAATAAACGATAGAAAGTAAACGGGAACGAAATCTCCCGACTGTGCTTGATAATCATCGAAAGACAATCTCTCTGCCGTGTGCCATTGTAATCTTCTCATTTCGATTTCTCGACTAACAGGAAAAAATACCAAGAAAGCAGTCACAGAAACAATAAATATGATGGAGAAAGAAGTCCACTCCGGAGAAAAATCTTTCAGAGTAATCATGATTTACGAAGTACATTCTAATGTTTTTATGATCCGGCGTGTTTCAGCGTTTATCTGTTTCAATTATCTTGCAACATACACATGCTTATTGATTTCAGGAAATCTTTTGGAGAAGACAGTTTTGTTTCTACCTTTATTATCAGAATAATAAATGATAGAAGAAAAATAAATCGAAATCTCAAGACTGTACTTCATGATAATTATCACCGACAGGCAGTCTCTTTGTGGTGTGTCATTCTAATCTTCTCTTTTTGATTTGTCGACTGACAGGAGAAAAAAAAAGTAGAAAAGAATCCCAAAACAATAAATTTGATGAGGAAAAAATTTCGCATCAGAAGAAAAGAGCACAGCAATCATGATATACTAAGTAAATTGTTTTGTTTTTATGATCAGATCAGTTTCAGCGTTTGTCTGTTTCAATTATTGTGTAACACACGCATACTTATTGATTTCAGGAAATAATTTGGAGAAGATAGTTTTATTTCTACCTTTCTTCTCAGAATAATAAATGATGGAATAAAAAAGAAATCAAACTCTCAAGATTGTACTTCATAATAATTATTATTGACAGGCTTCCTCTTTGTCGTGTATCATTCTAATCTTGTCTTTTCAATTTGGCGACTGACAAGGGAAAAACAAAAGAAGAAAAGAAGAAAACAGTCCCAGAAACAATCATTTTTATGAGGATAGAAGCTCGCTTCGGGAAAGAAAAAGGAGCACAGCAATCATGATATACGAAGCAAATTATCTTTTTTTTATGATTAGATCAGTTTAAAGGGTTTACTTCTTTCACTTATTGTGTAACATGCACTTGCTTATTGCTTTCAGGAGAAAATTTGGAGATATGTTTAGAGAAGATATGCTTGAAAAAACTACGAAGTTCTCAACTTTGCTGCAATGTCTTTGGGTAGCGATGCTGTATAAGTAGGTTTCTAAAATTGTAGGGCTTTTCAGTAGTTTCGAAGGAGTAGAGATAATATCTTTGGCGCAGAGGTTATAATTTTCTGTTTCCTTCGACGTATATCATGCGAAAAAAAATATATTTTACTCGTGTTTAATGGATGACAATAAAAAGTTTCTAATACTTGAAGATGGGTACAATCTAGTAATAATGCTTTTATATTAAATTCTTGAGTAAATGTTTGTTTGGAGAACATTCCGAGAAATTAGAAATTGAACCTATTCGTTTAACAATTTTCGCTGTTCGAGTGCAGTATAGAATAAAAGATCATAAAAGAAAGTATTCATTCTGTTGATTTTTTTCTTAATAATTTTAACTTTTCTCCAAACATTAATCAAGTTAATTTTTAAATGAAAATTTGTATATATTAGAAATCATTGTTACAATTGATATACGAAAAACATTTATGTTGTGAATTCTTATTTTCACTGCCCTCACTGTAAAAAAAACTTTTGGTAAAAAAAAAAAAAAAAAAAAAAAAAAAAAAAAAAATCCGGTTGTAGAGTTTCTTGAAATTCTGCGGAATTTCACGGATTTTCCATGAATAGATTGGAGAACTTCCGGACAATTTTAGAATGGAGAATTTCCGGTTGTTTTAAGCTCCAATTGAAGAATTTTCAGTGATAGAAAAATCGGATTTTCGGAAATTTGATAGAAAAATCGGAAATTCCGTCAAGAAACGAAAAACTATTGGCGACACAATTGTCATCAATCCTATGAGACTTCATGGATGAATGGATTTTTGGATACTTCTTCATTATCTCGTAGACCGCATTCTATAAAAAAAACTATCCCCAAGCTATAGGATTTAACGCCAAAAATGCATGATTTATAGCGTCACATTTATTTGACGACAGATGCGTTACATGTATTTGTTATGTCATCAAGGGATTTTAAATTTGACGTTTATGTGCAATTTTAATTATGTTTTACTGATTTATTAGTTATTTCGTTAATTATAATAACAATTACTTCCGTAAAAGGCAACGCCATGATAGTAAAAGAGAAAAAGCTTTGAAAAAAATGTTGCGATGTATAGTTTCATAGTTACGTACAATAGATCAGTTTCAACTGACATTATAAACATTCACCAGCTGATAATTAAGAAAAATAACGTAAATAAATAAATATCCAAGATAATTTTTTATTTGTTTTCATCAATATATTTTATATTTTATTGTTTAAAGTTGCTGATAATTGACTCTTTAGTGAGTGGAGGATTTTCCGAATTTCTGGTAATTTTTTGAGATTTCAATAAGAACGTTCTTCCATTTGTTTATTGGGCGTTACAGTTTGGCAATAGTTTTTTTTATGGAAAGTGGTCAATGGGATAATGGAAAAGTACTTATTTCTGTTAAGACGAATTTTGGCCATATCTTTAGGAAGCACTTTGAAAAGAAATTTATTCGAATTATCGTTCACGTTACTAGGAAAATCTTAAAAACCTCGTACAGTCATTCCGCCTAAACTACGGTGGTATCAAACCCACGGACATCGGCCCAAGCTCTTCATTTAGTGGCCAGAAGACTAACCACTGGGCTGAGTAGGCCCTGCGTTATTTAATGGAAATATTGTTTAGGTTTAAGCATTTCAATTGAATTTTAATTATATGTGCAATGAGGGAAAATAAATAAATAGCAAGTTGGAAATTGTACGTCAAATGTTACAAACCAGGTGCGTTCGTACTATAGCTAGTTATATAAATATTCAGTTCTTGATGATTTTTAATTCTGTGAAATGAACTATATCGTCTGCAGATTAATTTCTGTCATAAAATAAGTATCTCGGTCGCTTGACGATTAAACTTCGAAAGCTCCTATAAAAAGAAAGCACCGATTTAAAAAAAAATCAAATTTCTTAATAAATGTTTTTATTCATATTTTCTAAAGTTTTGATTCGATTTTTTAAAAAAATTGAAATGTCTCGACAAAATTCTGCAAAGATAATATATCTTAAATTTCAAACCATTCGGTTGGGTAGTTATTGCGTTGTTATATGCGGACGGACGAACAGACAGACGGACGGATCAAGCGACGACAATAAGTGCTACGTATTTATATAATTACGAACGCACCTAAAAAAGGTTAACTCATGGGGTATCTATAGTATCAACTGCCAATGCGGTCTTTCCGACATTGGACAAACATAACGTGCTTTAAAATATGTTATTAAGTAACATAAACAATATGTTAAAAAACAAGAAACCAATAAATACTCAATTGCAAAATATTGCTGGGAGATAAACCATACTTTTGATTTTAGTTCGGCTAAAATAATCTCTAAACCTACTTCTATACATGAACTTAACTTTCTTGAAGCATTCCATATTTACAAAAATTATAAAAATACTGTTCATTGTGAATTCGCGATTCCTCCATTATCAGATTGTTGGAAACATTACATAAAATATCTCTTTTTCTTAATTTCTTTAGGCCTTTTTCAATTTCTTTGGCTCTTTTCCCATGCTATTTCCTATTGGCTGTAACCCGTTATCGCCTGTTATTCTATTGGTCATTAAACCTTTCGGTTGAATCCTTATCTTTTCCTATATCTAAGAGCAAATTTCCAGCATTCTTAGAACTGAAGACGGTACGCTAAATTCTACCGAAACTAGTAGAAACTAGCTATAGAGAATTTAAGTTCTGGTGTTTTTAACATTGTTTTATTTAGATCTCTAAATGATAAAAGTAAATTTTCAATTATTATTAACGGTAAAATATATGTCAATTGACATTCAAACATTTTAATTTGAGACATTTTTGATAAATAACCTGTTAGATGATCATAAATATGTTTAAACACATCTTTTCATTAATCGACCAACTCATATAAAACAGTGATATAAAAATAGCCTTAACCTTATACCATAGTGATATACTCACTGTGACGTCAAAAGAGTACTGTTTCATTGAGATGATTACAATTGCAGCTTTTTTTTTTACTCATTCACTGTTTTTTTGAATTGCTGTTATTATTTTTTTTAAGTATTGAGCCATTTTGGCACTGACTTCTATTCACGTGAAACTATATACAGGGTGTCCCAAAAAGGAGTACCTATTTTTAAAAATGAATAAGAAACAAACGAATAAAGTTATTAAAAAAATTCTTGCAGGAAACGGATGTGTGAAGTCTGGAATTTTGTTTAGAACACGTTATTATGATAGTTCAAAATCTGACCGACAGATGGCGCTACAGCACATTTTGGTGGCTATATGAACAAACGGAGCATGTGTGAAGACCAGACAGAAGCAGACGTGGTCAGTGAAAGTTCATTCTAAGACTCCGGCATGTTATTTTGATGAATTGAGGACATATTGAAAATATTGTCATTTAATTTTCAACTATTGCTGATGAATGCAGTAGCGCAGCGCCATCTGTCGGTAAGAATTTTAACTAACATAATAAAATACTCTAAACAAAATTCCAGACTTCACACAACCGTTTCCTGCAAGAATTTATTCAATAACTCTATTCGTTTGTTTCTTATTCATTTTTAAAAATAGGTACTCCTTTTTGGGACACCCTGTATGTCAATTTTGTACTGAGAATATGTATAATTAATGGCAACTTAAAAAACATTTCAAAATTTGAATCTCGATTTTTAACCCCTTCGCGACGAGCGTCTTTTACAGAATTTTTAGTCTTTAAACACCGGTTTTTCAAAACAGAAATTTTCGCCTATTTGAATCGCAAAAATGCTAAGATTAAAGAAGGCAAAGCTTACAGTAAAAAATAACTGGTGGGAATAATCGAGGATTCTGAGTATCTTATGCGTCACGTATACGTGTCGCTCGTCCCCAAGGGGTTAAGGCTGTTTTTAAAAGAGGTTTATTTTCCTTTCAAACACCTATAAAAATATCCTACAAGAAACAAAAGACACTACCCTACACAAAACCTTTAAACACCTTTATCCATTAAATGTTTGCCACCCAAAAAAAGGAAAAATTTATATTACTAAAATATATTACAGTATACTTGTTTATTTTTTTAGTACGTGCTCAAGTACGATTTTATTTATTTTATTTCCTGCGCACTCTTTTTTTTTTCTTAGAATTTTTTCACAATAATCAAGGCGCTTATTATGTAAATCCAAATTTTGTTGTGGTTTTGTGTACATAAAGTTTCATCCAGTTAAATTTTCTAAACAGAAATTATATATTATTAAAATTTCAAGATCGAATATTTGGCTTTGTATTTAACAAAATTTGTCAACTTCTGAACCTGCATTTTTTATCTACAAATATATATATATATTTTAAAAAATTGATTTTAAATCGAAAAAGCACTAAATTTATGTTACTGTATGCTGTTTTTTACACGTCACATATGCACCAAAACATAAATTTTTTACACACTTAAAACAATAAATTCCATTTAATTGAATACTTTCCGAAATCATAGTGTAAAAAAAGTATTATAATCGTCATTTGTATGCGTGTATGGGGAGGGGAGAGGTGAACACCATAACTCTCAAACGCTACTTCGGATTGAGATTTCATTTAGTGAATACGTTATAGATCATTGTCGCAAGATCTGATTTTCGCACATGTCAACCGAAGGGATTAGGTATTTAATCCGTTTTAATCCCCTCACAAACCATTTTGCGACGAATTCTATAAGGAAGAATCATCAAGGGAATGTTACAAAGTGATGTAGGGGAGATGGGGGATGAATGGGACAAGGGATGGATGGGACGCTCTCAATATTTCAGGCAATAAACATTTTTTTTAGTTGCCTCCTATCCTCATAGATTTCACTACTATAGTGTGCTTCAGAACCAAAAGCAAGAGCACATGGCTGTTTTCAATTTTCTTCAAATTTGCATTTCCTGAAAACTCTGCTTAAAAGTAATTTTTTTTACATTTGAATTACTTAAATATCTTATGTAATATAAACAATTAAGATATGTTGTAGTTTATTATTTCAAGGCTCAATATTGGTAATTAAAATGAATGCATACTAACCATTGTGACAAAATAATTTTTGAGACAAAATGGCTGACAATTGAATATATGCATCATGGGGATGATTGGGACATTTCAAATAGGATGGATGGAACTGTCTAATTTATACCTAGAGGATGCTGAAAAATATATTTATTAACTAAATAATATTATATAGGTTGATAAATTAATACTTTATGGTAATTATTTTTTTAACATTTCCTCCTCATTGTAGCCACTATCTTCAGCCATTGAATGGTTCCGTTTATGGGCCTTTTAAGACAAAGCCGAGATGAGTCCAAGATGATTGGCTAACAAATAATCCTGGAGATCATATTACAATTTATAATCTCTCAGCTTTTGCCAAGGAGCCATTTTTGTCAGCTTTTAGTCCTTAATATTGAATACGGGAGGAAAATGTTTGTGTCCCATTCATCCCTGCTGTGGGGATGATTGGGACATAGAAGAACATTTTTTTAAATTTCATTTATATTTCTGTATAATAATAATCTTGAACAAATATTGTGCATAAGATGTAGTCAAACACTTAATGTATGGCATGTGATATATATTGATAATAACTTAAATAAAATATTTAAAATAAATATTTTTGTGAAAATGTCCCATTCATACCCCATCTCCCCTATATTGCAGTGATGTAATCAAGCATTAGCAGCGCAGAAGCAACGTCTAAACAATGATTACAGATTTTTGTATAAATAACATTGCTTTAAAATTGCACGCAATCCAAGTTTCTAACTGAACCATTGAAAATAAATTTGATAAGATTTTACTAATTTTAGCAACATCAAAGTTTCATCCCGTTAAATTTTCTAAACAGAAATTATATATATTTTTTAATTTTAAGATTGAATATTTGTCTTTTTAATAAACAAACTTCGTCAACTTCTGAATCTGCATTTTTTTATCTACAAACTACTTGTTGAACCCTTTCTACGCACGGGAGTTCATGAATTTAATTTAAAAACCAAAATTAAAAATAAAAATCAGTACAAGCAAATGTATGTATGTAATATGTAGAAAAATATTTTCCTACTACTGTGCATTTTTTTTAATGAAATTTAATTTATCATGTTGCTATGGCAGCAGGCGATAAAACGATATCTTTAGAATAAGACAATAAATAGAATTAAAAGTTTTGCGGATGTTTGTGATAAAATGTTTTTCTTTATTTTTTAAAAAAGGTAATAATTAAGTGCAATCAAATAATCTCTCATTATTTGTATGCGAAGTAAAAGAATTATCGTAATACCCGCTACAGCTTCTTAGTATTGCAGCGTGGCGTACGTGATATTTATATCTCGCCTTGCAGTAAACATTTAGAACTGGTTAGAACTCGCGTGATTACGGGTTGAACATAAAAAAAAGGACAAAAATTAGTCAAAAACATAAAAAAAAAACTATTTAAAATTTTCAAATTTTTTGTCCCAATCGTTCATGGGCCCCCTACCAGCAACCTGGGTGCTAAATTTCGTAGCCCTGCGCCCTGTGGTTTCCGAGTTTTTGAGGTTACATACGCGCAAAGATTTTAATAGGGTAGATATATTTTTAAAAAATCGATTTTAAATCGAAAAAGCATTAAATTTATGTTATTCTTAGTATATAAGACTGACGCAGCAAAATTTTCTAAAGAATATGATTTACCAATTTTATTAGGATAGATTATCACTGTCTCTTTATGTATACAAAGTATCTTGGTCTTCTCCCTTTTCCACAAAGGCTATTTTTAGTATCGTAAACATGGCTTCAAGAGATAATCAAAAGATGCTGTTTAATTTTAAAAGAATCCATTTTAAGATGATGCTTTTGTAAACATCGAGCTGAATGCAATCTGGGTCTTCCGTCATTACCATGGTAACATGACGCACACGAAAAGCTGCTTGTTTTCGGAAAAGATGGAATTTTTAATGCGACATTTTATTTATTTACAGTCATTGATTAGCGCCCTATAAATTGTTCGAAACATGGATTTTCGATAGTCAATAAAAAAGCATTTTACGTTTGCCTTCGAGTGAGTTGTTTACGTAAAAGCTGTTCGTTTGTAAAAAAAAAAAAAAAAAAAAAAAAAAAAAAAAAAAAAAAAAAACATGACTGACATTTACTTTTTATTAAGGGGAGGGTGTCTGGGGAAAAAAAAGTGCTCAGTTAAACAGATGGCATTGACCTCACAGGCTATTCACACTAATTGTATATTATACTCTTATTTCAATGAATAATGCACTTCGAAAAAGAAAGAGATTGGCAATAAATTAAGGGGGGGGGGCTCATCCCCCGTTCCTTCCTTTACAGTTAACCAATGAACTCCCATAGCTAATCAGAAAAGCGCCGTATTACAATGAACATATATACAAAATTGAAGAAAATCGGATAATTCTGCATGAAAAACCCATTTAGCTAAATTAAGGGGCGTTAGCCCCCCCCCCATTCCCCTCTTTATACTTAACCAATGAACCCCCAAAACTAATCAGTAAAGAGACTTATCACAATGAACCTATATACAAAATTTGAAGAAAATCGGATAATTCTGCATGAAAAACCCATTTATCTAAATTAAGGGGAGTTAGCCCCCCATTCCCCCTTTATACTTAGCCGATGAACACCCAAAACTAATCAGGGAAGCGCCTTATCACAATGAACCTATAAACAAAATTTTAAACAAAACGGTTATTTCTGTCAAGAGTTATCGCGTTACGTACATACGTACATACATACTTACATACAGAACCGGCGGACACATTAGCTCTCCGGCATTGATAGCCTGTGAGCTAAAAAGAAAATTTTTGAACCCTTAAAGTGTTTAGAATACACCCTCAAAACCGTTTTATGGTTCCGCCAAATATTTAATTCGTGAAAACCAATCTAATGGACCGGTGTCATGGCTGATAAAAGGTCTGATCAAAAAACGCATTTTTCTTAAAAAAATTATTTTGAATCGGTGTACGTTTTCAAGTTATAACTGTTAAATCGATCAAAGTTTTAATTTTGGAAACATGAATTAGATTTTAAAAAAAAATGAAGTACACATCTTTACAATTTTGAATCTTTTAATAATTTCGATTTTTTTAAAACAGTTTTAAAAATGAGCAATTAGTGCCAAAAATCTATCTTAAACTTAAGAATCAGTGTGAATTTTTATTTTCAAATGCTTATTAAAAGCGCAATCATCCACACCAATTTATTGTGCACGTAATGCTTAGTGAATTTTGATAGAGTTTAGATTGATTAAAACATAAACATTTTTATGTGACCATGTTTAAACAGTTAGGGGAAAGTATACAAGAACCATTCATTACCAAAACCATTGTGTTTTGTGTACACTGTAAAAAATGATCAATGTTTCTTATTTTATGAAAATATACTATAACCACGAATGAAAATATAATATAATCTTCTGAGTTATCCGACATTCCGAAAAGCGTGTTCCATTGTCTTTTGAATCCCCAGAAAGCAATACATTTCCAAAATTAAAAAAAATTATTTATAAAAACAAAATTTCTGTAGCTGGCCGTATTTTTCAGAAACGTTTCCGAATAGTTTTTATGGTGTATTAATCAGTTTCTTCAGCCTGGAATACCTATTTATCGAATGTCATCCATTCTCAAGTAAACGTTTTCAGCTGCATAAGTTAATTTATACATGAAAGAGTAAAGAAATAATCTTAATTTTAATGTTAATGTTAATGCTGTTAATTTTGCATGTTTGTCTGTTAAACATAATTGTTGAACATGAAAATGTTTACTTGAGAATGGATAGCATCGGAAAAAACTATATTCCGGGCTTAAAAAACTGATTAATACACTTTAAAAGCTACTCGTTAACGTTTCCGAAAATTTCGGGCAGCTAGAAAAATTTTGTTTTTCTAAATTATTTTTTAAATCTCGAAATGCCATTGATGTCTGAGGTAACTAAAGATAAAGAAACACTGTTCAGAATCATGGTTAACAAGGATGAGATTATATTATAAATTTATTCGTCATTATATTATATTTTCATACATTCAGAAACTTTCGTCATTTTTTACAGTGTATGAATTATTTAAAGAACATCATCAACTACAACAAAAAAAATAGCGAAAATGTACTAAAAATCAAGCCGTGTCCGGAGAACTTCCTCTTAAATACAACCTTTTCAATGATTTTTTTTTCTTTAGTAAAAAATCTTCCTGTAACTTTTTAGATAAAAATTATTATATTTTCATACAATTTATAACTGAATCTGATCTCGCTCAAATCACTTGTTTACGTAAAAAAATTCTTTGATTCAAATTAGCAACAATAGTTGTTTTTTTCTATGGAAAACAGCTGATATTGACGTACTTTTTTTCTCAGAAATTACTAAAGCAATTTCAAATCTTTTTTTTTTTTTTTTTGGCATTATAATTAGCTATATATCCATCGATTTTTAGTTCTACCTAGAAAATAAATTCCTTTTCAGTAAAGTAAAAAGAAAGAAAATCGAATGTGTCGTTTTGTGAAACCACGTAAGAAATTTTATCTTTATTTATTTCCATGTGATAAATTTAAAATTTACATACAACCAAAACTATTTTTGAAAAGTATTCAAATCGCCTCAGCAGTTTCCAAAACAGAATACTTCAATATTGGCAGTTTTTCATAGGATTTCACAACTGTTGTAATTATCAGCAAAACATACAACAACCCGTCCCATAACCGCATCACTAATTTAGCGGAGATTTTTTAGCGGATCCATTGAGATTAAAAGAGTCTATTTTATAAAATGTTACGCTCCCAAAGTTTTTCTTCCGGGATTTATACTTATAGGGTCAAAATGAGACTAAAATAGTTTTTTTTTTATCTTTGAATTAACTGAGAACTCTAACGATTTTCTTTCATTTGGATCCCTTTAAAGAAAAAAATAACAGTACGTGCGATTTCAAAGGAACTATCCCTACTTTTTATTATATCTACCGACACGGAGGCTAGGCAGCTTATACCTTCCAGACCAGGTTGACAGCGCGATGTTTTTTATCCTTCCCCCCCCCCCCTCCCTCCTCAATTCGTTCTTTTTATAATTAATTTCACAATGTAAAAAAATCATCCTTATTATTTCAGTGAAATAAATTATATCCTCTGCTATGAGCGAAATGAGTATGCCTTTTTATTTTCTTATTACGTATACCACGTTTACAAATGCGATTTTTTTTCTAAATCAGACAGCACTGTAAAATTCACCATGGAAATCTTGCTTTGCGAATGATTACGTCCATGGTTTAATATTCTTATGACTCATAATGAATGAATCTCCTGTGTTTATTGACTGTAATGGATTGAGATATTCGGCAGTTAACGTAATTTCCACTGAAGTTATCTCAGAATCTATACATTTTTTAATGTAACTCATCTCTCAAACAAACAATTTTTTTTCAACGATCTACCTAAAAATGTAACTTTTAAGCAATTTTATTCGAAAAAATAATTTTGAATAAAAATGGCCGCCTGGTATATGAAAAAAGAAGTGGTTTTCCTCAGTCACATGACTTGCGCTTTTAATATATAGATGACGTACGATAGGATTTAATAGAGTAAAGAAAACTTTTATTAATACATTTTTAAATTTTGATTCGATTTTCATAAAATTTGAAATGACTCGACAAAATTCTACAACGATAATATATATTAAATTTCAAACCATTCGGTTGGGTAGTTTTTGCGCTGTTATATGTGGACAGACGGACGGACGGACGGACCAGACGACGACTATAGGTGCTACGTATTTATATAATTACGAACGCGCCTAAAAAGAGATATTCGCAAGATAGCCGAAGAAGAACATGATTTCTAACTGACAGTTCGCGTACTCGGCCAAAAAGTGCTCTTTTCCGTATGCGAAAATTAACGCTCTAGTTAATTATATAAACTGATTAAATAATGAAAATTTGCATCGAGGTACGTAAATTTGAATCTAGAGTTACCTTACCGCCTAAATTTGGTTGCGCTTGGTGTGTTCACAGAAAAACAAATAAAAACACACCCAATTTATTACATGTAGAGATTCCCAATATAATCCCGTTAATTCAGATTTGACACGAGCAGGTTATCAATCATATATATTATTTCTGTTGTCAATATATCTTTTTCTATGAATTTACGAAACGCACAACAACGAATGAGGTATCATTTGAAAGGTTTTTGAAGCGGCTTCTGAAATAGTGCACTCACAGATCGTTAAAACATGTTTTTTTTAATTACAAATTACTGTTAATTAAAAATTAATTCGGCATTGTTTCCATAAATTAAATGAAAGGTTTTCCTCAAATTAGTGTTGCCAGAAAGATAAAATACCGCATTATATCGTGCTCAACAATGATTATAAGAAAATAAATAGTGCACAAAAGATAAAGTATGGTTTCTCCGCCCGGGTTTATTTTATGTTTTTGGTTAAAGAGCAAAATTGAAATTAAAAGAGACACCATCCATCAATCGAAGCAGTGGTATTTCACGTGTGGAATAAAAGGTATGCTTTGTTATATTAGATTAAATTGCATTGTAAATGCATTCAATTTATTTTTCTTTGTCCGTGTTTTTCCCGAAGCGGATGATGTCGTCCTCTAATGCAGTTAAAATGCGATTGTTAATTTTTTTTTTCCTCGCGCGTGCTTTTTGCTATCTTAGACCAATTTTTACTGCAACTTTTATGGAATAAATGAGATAGTATTTTGGCTTTACTAATGCTGTTTGCATCCTTAATTTTTCTTTAGAAGTTTAAACCTGCATCTAAAAAAATATTAGATATTTCTAAAAAATATTAGACTGCAGTGCGAAATTGTCGCACGGGTTCACTGGTATATATTTTTAAAATATATAGATTAGCATTTAAAAGTAACTTTTGCTGTTTCTGACGAGAGTTTTTGCAGACTCTGCCATCACTTTTAATAAAACTTTATGTGGCTTTCGAAGAGATAAATAAATAAATAAAGAACTAATGAGTTGAAAAATGTAAGAAATTAGAAGATCGAATTGAGTGTCACAAATCAAAGCATGGTACCTACTTCTTTTTCGTTTTATTACAGAATTTCAATAATTTTAAATATGTAATCAGTAATTATTAGCAATAATTTGCTAATATGCAAATACTTTCGCTAATTCTTTTCATCAACGCCTGCGAAAGAAGATTATATGCTTCAACCGAAGTATGCTGAATATTTCGTTTACTTTTCACTTTATTCTTCCAGTAAAAAAGAAAATAAAATCTACATTACAGGAGAAAAATGCAACTTACGAACGCCTGAAAATTAAGCCACCTTCTATGTAATAGAAAGCTTCTTTTTCCTGGTTTTACGACCGATTTTCTCAGTTAATTATAGCCGTAAACAGTCTGGAAAGACTATGCTATAGTTAATTCCAAACTGTTTTAGAACGTCCCAGGCAGTTTTCTTTGATTTACACATAATAATGTAATAATAAAAATTGAAAAATGTTTCTTTTATTAATTTTCAATGTGTCCATGTGTGTTTTAAGAAACATGGTTCCTATTTCACTTATTATTTTTCTTTTTATGCAGTTCTATAGTAAAATTTTATACCAAAAATTATTTGCTAATACGGAAATACTTTCTTTATTTTTTTCATCAACTTCTGCGAAAGATAAGATTATGTGCGTCTGTAAAGATGTTGTAGACTTTAGTTAGCCGTGAAAAGTGATCTTGAAAATATATAGTGGGAAATATTTAATGCAGGTTCTTTTAGAAAAAAATAAAATAATCCCTTTCTGGAAGAAAGATTGAGTCGAATGCATCTATGAAGATTTCGAAGAACTTTTAATAACAAGCACAAGAACAGGAGTATAAAACAGGCGAGTGGGTGGTGCCTTAATGTTCGTACAATAGACTCAGAATCTACATGTTTCCAGGCCGGCAATCAGAGAAGGAATGCTGATACACATACGCTGTAAATTTCTTCGTTTACATTTTGTGGCACCATAAATTTGGCAAGAGTACATGAATCATAAAGTATCCGTTAATAAGGAACATATGGATAACTGTTTGAACTTATAGCCAAACTAGCAATTTAGCAAAATTAAACAACGCCAATAATTACGTTACAGAAGAATTTCAGATCCCGTGAGAAGATCGAGGATAGACACAATATTGGCGTGGTGACTGTTGCATAGCCTTTATGATTCAGAAAGAAACAGCTGCATATTGAAAAAGATATAACGTACATGAAAGGCGCAGAGTTAATTTGGAGGCCGAAATATTTCTTTTAGTTTGTGTTTTTATCTAATTTAAGCGTTTGATCGCGCGTCAGCACTAAAGATGAGAATTTGCGTGGGAGCAGAAAAGCTGATCAAATTCTCCTATTTGTTCTGAATAAGAGCGAAAAGAGCTTAAATGAAATTTATCAAAACTTTAATAAATGAATTATAGAAAGGGAAATTTATTTAAGTAAAAAAAAATAGCTGATTTAAAACTATATGTGATTTCACATCACAGCGTCAACCAAATTATGCTGAATGTTTCGCTTATTTTTCTCCTTATTTTTCCAGTAAAAAACGTATAAAAAACCATCCCATATTTTTTCAGTAAAAAATAAAATAAAATCTAAATTGCTGGAGAAAAATGCAACTTACGAATTCCTGAAAATTAAGCCTCCTTCTCTCTTAACAGTGGTCCATTTGCGTGAATTGGAAGTTCCATGTTATTAGAAAACTTCTTTTTCCTGGTCTTACGGCAGACTTTCACAAGTCTATTATATAAATAAACAATCTGAAAACACTATGCTATAGTTAATTCCGAACTATTTTAGAACGTCTCAGGCAGTTTTCTGTGATCTACACATAATAAAGTAACAATAAAAATTGAGAAATATTCCTTTGATTAATTTTCAATGTTTCCATGTATATTTTAAGAAAGCATGGTTCCTATTTCACTTATTATTTTTCCTTTTATGCAGTTTTATAGTAAAATATTATACCAAAAATTATTTGCTAATACGGAAATACTTTCTTTATTTTTTTCATCAACTTCTGTGAAAGATAAGATTATGTGCGTCAACCGAAGTATACCGAATATTTCGCTTATTTTTCTCCTTATTCTTCCAGTAAAAAAGAAAATAAAATCGCAGGAGAAAAAAGCAACATGCGAACTCCTGAAAATTAAGCCTCCTTCTCTCTTAACCATGGTCCATTTGCATGAATGGGAAGTTCCACGTTATTAGAAAACTTCTTTTTCCTGGTCTTACGGCAGACTTTCACAAGTCTATTATATAAATAAACAATCTGAAAAAACTATGCTATAGTTAATTCCAAACTATTTTAGAACGTCTCAGGCAGTTTTTTGTGATCTTATACATAATAATGTAATAATAAAAACAATAAAGTATTTATTTGATTCATTTCCAATGTTTTCATGTATCATATATTCTAATACGAGCAAATCTTGTGTGTGTGTGTGTGTGTGTGTGTGTGGTTATGCAAAATTTATCTTAAAAACGGCTCTAACGATTTTGACGAAATTTTGCATCCTACCGTTTTGGGGCACCAGAAAACGATTGGGCTAGGTCACTTGTTCGAGAAAATTCGATTAATGGGTCATTTTGGGTCATGATCAAGCTAATTGTATCTAAAAAACGGTTCAAACGATTTTGACGAAATTTTGTATCCGACCCTTTACGGGCCCGAGAAGACTATTGGGCTAGGTCACATGTTCGAGAACTTTCGATTAGTGGGTCATTTTTGGGTCAACGCGGGTCAAATTAATTTTATCTAAAAACGGCTCTAACGATTTTGATTAAATTTTGTGTCCTACGAGTTTCGAGTACGATAAAATCGTTGAGCTAGGTCACATGTCTGAGAAAATTCGATTAGTGGGTCATTTCTGGGTCATTGTGGGTCAAGATCTAAAAAGCGGCCCAATATACACAAAATTTTGCATCCAATGGTTTTCGGGCACGAAAAGACTGTTGGGCTAGGTCACATGTTCGAGAAAATTCAATTAGTGGGTCATTTTGGGTCATGGTCAAGTTAATTGTATCTAAAAAATGGTTCAAACAATTTTGACGAAATTTTGTATCCGACTATTTTCGGGCACGAGAAGACTGTTGGGCTAGGTCACATGTTCGAGAAAATTCAATTAGTGGATCATTTTGGTCATGGGTCATTAGGGGTCAAGCTATTTTATCTTAAAAACGGCTCAGACTATTTACACTAAATTTTGCATCCTATGGTTTTTCGACACGAGAAGACTGTTGGCTAGGTCCTATGTTCGAGAAAATTCAATTAGTGGGTCATTTTGGTCATGGATATTTGAACTCAAATTTAATTTTGACCGAGCATAGCTCGGTCTTCCCTGCTCGTGTTTTAAGAAAGCGTGGTTTCTATTTCACTTATCATTTACCCTTTTATACAGTTCTATAGTATACTGTTATACCTATACAAATCTACCTGCTTTATTAAAATTTTTATTATTATTGTAAAGGACAGTAACATATGTTAGTTTAATCAAAGTTTACTTATTATGCTTCTTCATATTTCACTTACTAAGTTTTTTCTGGTTATTCTATTGAAAAAGAAAAGAAAATCTAATCTTTTCATAAGAAAAAATTAACTCACTGCTTCCTGAAAATTAAGCCTTTTCCTCTCTAGGCCACAGTCCATTTACGTCAATAGAAAAAAATTCTTCTGGTTTTACGGCATAGTTTCACAGTTTATTAAATAAAAAAATTATCCGTAATGATTCCGCTATATTTACTTCCAAGATATTTTAAAATACAACTGTGGCAGTTTTCGATCTAAACAAAATAATATAGTATTAAAAGTTGCGTGCAAAATATTTCTTTGATTAATTCTCAATGCGTTCATGTGTATTTTAAGAAAACGCGTTTCCTATTTCACTTATTATTTTCCCTTTTATGCAGTTCTATAGTACACTATTAAACAGAAAAGTTGCCAATCTATAAATTACCTGCTTTAATAATTTTTTTACATGGTATAGTAAAAGACACAAACAGAAGTCAGTGTATTCAAATTACAATTTACTTATCCACTTTTTTCATTTTTCACTTATTACTAAGTTTTTTTTTTTGTTGTTAATCCAGTGAAATGAAAAAAAAAATCTAATCTTTTCAGAAGAAAAATGCATTTCACGTTCTTCTGGAAATTAAACCCCATTCTCCCTAGATCACTATCCATTTACGTCAATAGCAGCTTCATGTTAATAGAAACATTTTAGAACATGATTCTGTCAATTTTCTGTGATTTACACATAATAACGAAGTATTAAAATTTGCGTGAAAAATATGTATTTGATTAATTTATAATGTTTTTATATGAGTTTTAAGAAAGCGTGATTCCTATTTCACTTTTTATTTTCTCTTTTTATGCAGTATTATAGCGAAAAGTTGCCAATCTATAAATTTACCTGCTTTAATAAAATATTTCTTGTAATAGTAAAAGATTCAAACATAAGTCAGTGTAATCAAATTACAATTCGTTTATCCACCTTCTTCACATTTCACTTATTACTAAGTTGTTTTTTTTTTGTTATTTCAGTGAAATGAAAAAAAAATCTAATCTTTTCAGAAGAAAAATTCAACTCACGTTCATCTGAAAATTAAACCTAATTCTCCCTAGACAGCTGTCCATTTACGTCAATAAGAGCTCAAAGTTACTAGAGAACTTCTTTTTCTGGTTTTACGGCAGATTTTCGCAGTTTATTATATAAATACATTATCCTTACAGATAGCGCTATATTTAATTCCAAGCTATTTTAGAACACGACTCTGACAGTTTTCTATGATCTACACATAATAATGTAATATTAAAAGTTGCGTGATGAAAAATATGTATTTGATTAATTTATAATGTTTTTATATGAGTTTTAAGAAAGCGTGATTCCTATTTCACTTTTTATTTTCTCTTTTTATGCAGTTCCATAGCACGTTATTATACCGAAAAGTTTCTAATATAAAATTTCTACCTGCTTTAATAAAATTTTTCTCGTTATAGTAAAAGATTCAAACGTAAGTCAGTGTAATCAAATTACAATCCATTTATCCACCTTCTTCATATTTCCCTTATTACTAAGTTTTTCTTGTTATACCAGTGAAATGAAAAAAAAAATCTAATCTTTTCAGAAGAAAAATTCAACTCACGTTCATCTGAAAATTAAGCCCCATTCTCTCTAGACCACTATCCATTTACGCCAATAAGAGCACCACGTTAATAGAAAACTTCTTTTTCTGATTTTACGGCAGATTTTTGCAGTTTATTATATAAATAAATTATCCGTAGAGATTGTGCTATATTTAATTCCAGGATATTTTAGAACACGACTCTGGGAGTTTTCTGTGACCTACACATAATAATGTAGTACTAAGAGTTGTGTGAAAATATTTCTTTGATTAATTTTCAATGATTTCTAGTGTGTTTATTAAACTATGATTCTTATTTCGCTTCTTATTTTTCCCTTTATATTGTTCTATAGTTTACGCTTATTGCAAAAAGTTTCCTATATTTAAATCACCTGCTTTAATAAAATTTCTCTTGGCATAGTAAAAGACTTAAACAGAAGTAAGTGTAATCAAATTAAAATTAACTTATTATGCTTCTTCATATTTGACTTACCTGCTTTACAGAATAAAATAAAATCCAATATTTTTCATCGCAGTTACAAATATGCAATATATCCTGGAAATTAAACCCCATTCTCACAGGAAGACGGTCCATTTACGTCAATAGAAGCTCCAAGTTAATAGAAAAACTTCTTTTTTTCTGGTTTTACTGCAGACTTTTACATTTTATTATATAAATAAATTATTCGTAGAGATTGTGCTTTAATTAATTCCAAGATATTTTGACACACAATTGTGGCAGTTTTCTGTGATTTAAACATAATACAGGGTTCCTACAGCTCAGACAATTTCTCTGACTTTAGGTTAGAAAAATACCACTATTTACTTAGAAAAAGTTTCGCCTTATGCGATCGCGTGATTACATAAGTAGAATTTATCTATAAGAAAATACTGGTACAATCATTGAAACTATAGGAACCCTGTAATAATGTAGTATTAAAAGTAGTATCAAAATATTTCTTTGATTAATTCCCAATATGTTCATGTGTATTTTAAGAAAGCGTGTTTCCAATTTCACTTATTATTTTCTCTTTTATGCAGTTTTATAGTACACTATCAAACAGAAAAGTTGTCAGTCTATAAATTTATCTGCTTTAATAAATTTTGTATTGGTACAATTCAATTCATTAAAGGACAGTAACAGATGTCAGTGTAATCAAATTAAAATTCACTTATTATGCTTCTTCATAGTTTACTTACCAACTTTTTCCTTATTATTTTATTGAAAAAGAAAAGAAAATCTAATATTTTCAGAAGAAAAATTCAACTAACTGTCGTCTGAAAATGAAACACTATTCTGCCCCTAGACTACTGTTCCTTTACGTCAATAGTATCAAAAGTGTCAAAATCCACGTAAATAGAAAACTTTTATTTTCTGATTTTTTGACAAAATTTCCCAGTATACTATATAAATAAATTATCCGTAGAGATTGTGCTCTATTTAGTTTTAAACTATTTGGAAACATAACTCTGGAAATTGTCTGTGATCTACACCTAGTAATGTAATATTAAAAGTTTCATTAAAAATATTTCTTTAAATATTTCAAATAATCTCATGTGTATTGCAAGAAAAGTGAGGTGCCTATTTCATTTATTATTTTGGTTTTATTATGCCAGTTCAACAATTCAGTATTATATCGAAAAGTTGACAATCTACAAATCTACCTGCTTTAATAAAAAAATTTCTTTGTATAGTAAAAGACAGAAGTAGAAGTCAAGTGTAATCAAATTAAATTTCACTTCATCATGTTTCACTTAATATGTTTACTATTGTAGTGAAAAGAAAATCAAATCTAATATTTTCATTGCAGGAGAGGATGCAAGTTACGATCTCGTGAAAATTGTGCCTTATTTTATCTGGACCACGGTCCATTTGCGTCAATAGTAGTTCCGAGTTAATAGAAAAGTTTTTTTTTTCTTGTTTTACGACCGCTTTTCACGGCTTATTATATAAATAAACAATTCACGGAGACAGTATCAAAGTTAATTCCAAAGTTTTTGGAACACTACTCTGTCAGATTTTCGTGTAAGTATTATTAATAATGCAGTATTAAGAATTATGAAAATTATTTATTTCATGATTTTTTTTTTTTTTTTTTTTTTTTTTTTTTTTTTTTGGTGTGTGTTATAAAAAAAAAGCGTTCTGCCAATTTCGCTTATTATTATTTTTTGTATTGTAAAGTCTGTAATTCAGTAATTAATTTATCTACAAAGCCATCTGCTTCAATAAAAGTTTTCTTGGTAGAGTAAAAGACACAAACAGAAGCCAGTGTAATAAAATTAAAATTAATTTATTGTGCTTCTTCGTATTTTACCTACTAAGTTTCTACTCATCATTCTAGTAAAAAAATAAGAATATCTAATTCTTTTTATTGTACGTTAAAAAGAAAATGTAACAAAATGTAAAAAAAAAAAAATTGTATTATGCTTCTTCACATTTCACTTACTAAGTGTTTACTTATTATTCCAGTGAAAAAAAATCGAATCATTTTTATTGCTGGTAAAAGTGTAACAAATGTACAAAAATGTAGAAAAAAAAAAAAACATTATGCTTCTTCATATTTCACTGACCAAGTTTCTATGCATTGCAGGAAAAAAAGTTAACAAAATGTAAACAAATGTAAAAAAAAAGTCTTTTGTTTCTCCATATTTCATTTACTAAGTTTCTACTTATTATTTCAGTTAAAAAAAAAAAAAGAAGCAAATGTAACCTTTTCATTGCAGGAAAATAAATGTAATAAAATGTAAAAAAGTAATAAAATGTAAAAAAGTAATAAAATGTAAAAAAAGTAACAAAATATAAAAATATGTAACAAAATGCAAAAAAAATATCAAAATGTAAAAAAAAAGAAAATAACAAAATGAAATAAAAATGTATTATGTATTATGTGCCTCTTCATATTTCATTTACTAAGTTTATACTCATTACCCCTGTGAAAAAAAAAAAAAAAAAAAAAAGCAAATCTAATCCTTTTCATTGCAGGAAAAAAAATTTAACATACGACCTCCTAAAAGTTAAGACATATTCTCTTTAGACCATGGTTCATTTACTCCAATAGGAGCTCCAGGTTAATAGAAAATTTCTATTACCGTTTTTATGGCATATTTTGGCAGGCTATTATATAAGTAAACAATCATCCGTATAGTAAATTGCAAATTATTTTCGATCGGGAGTTTTCGATGATCATATATATATTATTTCTGTTGTCAACATCCCTTTTTCTATTCATATACAAAACGCAAAAACATAAATGAGGCTTTCGAAAGGCTTTTGAATCGGCTTCTAACATAAGTACATTCACAATTCGTTAAAAAATGTTTATTCATTAAAAATTGCAGTTAATTAAAAATTAAATCAACATTGTATTCATAAATAAAATAAAAGCTTTATCTCGAATCATTGTTGCCACAAAAATGAAATACCGCATTATACCGTGCTCAACAATGGTTATAAAAAATCATTAGTACAAAAAATATAAAGAGCGACCTCTGCGCGAGTTTTTTTATTTTATATTTATGATTAAACAGTAAAATGGAAATTCCGTTGTTTAGAAGAAAAATATATCATCAATCGATTGAAGCAGTGATATTTCACATGTAGCTTAAAACGTATGCTTTGTTATATTAATTTAAATTGCATTTTACATGTATTCAATTTATTTTTCTTTGTCCCGTGTTTTTCCCGAAGCGGAATTATGGTCGTTTTTGATGTCATCCTCTAATGCAGTTAAAATATGATTGTTATTTTTCTTTCCTCGCGGATTGTTATTTTACTTTCATTTTGCTATCTTCGATCAGTTTTTACTGTAAATTTGATGGAATAAATGAGATTATATTCTGGTTTGACTAATGTTGTTTGCAGATATGATTATCCTTAATTTTCCTGTAGAAGTTTAAACCAGCATCTAAAAAATACTAGATATTGCTAAGAAAATATTAGACCGGAGGGCAATATCCTCGCACGGGTTCACTGGGCTACACATAATAGTGTAGTATTAAAAGCTCCATGTAAAATATTTAAAGTTCTCGGCTGTAAAACATGGTAACTAACAAAACACAATTTTCGAGATATTCAAGATTCAAGTTTTCTAAAGAAAAATACAAACAAATCTATTGTGATTGCGCTTACTATAAAACAGCTGATTTGTTAAAGACTGTATCTTCAGTTAATTTAAATGCAACATTCTTAGTCTATAATAGATTTTATTTTATTGGACTTAAGTGCAAAGAATTTCGTTATTAAAATTCATATCTAAAAATTATATTTTACTATTATGGCATATAGCGAGTCAAAAATAAACCTTGTACTTTTAAAAGGTTGTCTGGATATGCATTTAATGAATTTTACATAAAAATGGGAAAAAATTCAAAAATGTCTCTTAGCATGTTTTACTTCGAGCCCTTCATTTCTTTCATTATTTCAAATATATTCATGATGGTCATAAGGAAAGCATTGTCGTATTTGACTTATTATTTTTAATGTTATTGCGCCATTTCGACATTTCGACATTATACCAATAATTTGTTAATTTACAAATCTTGATTATATTTGTGCATGGTATAGCAAAAAATATATATATATATAAATTGAAGTAAATATAATCAAATAAAAATACTATAATAGATCGTGTGTTATAATTAAATCTCGATGCATATTTCACTTATTATTTTTCTGTTTATTATTCCAGTATAAAACTAAAGAAAATTTTATCTTTTCGTGAGAAAAAATTAAACTTACAACTTCCTAAAGGTTAAACCCTATTATTCCCTTTTGACCACAGTCCATTTGCGTCAGTGATAGCTCCACGTTAATAGAAAACTTTTTATTAAACATTTAAGGCAAACTTTCGTAGGCTCTTATATAAATAAACGATTCGTAGAGACTGTTATAGTTATTTCGAAGATTTTTTCGAACACGATTCTGTCATATTTTTGTGAGTTATACAAAATAATGTACCATGTTTCCACGAAGATAAGACCTATCCCCAAATAAACCTGTCCTTCTTTCTTATAAAAATCATTACCTAAGACAGTACTCTGAAATTGCACATCCAAGCAATAATGATAATGATATCAGACAATGTATTAGCGGAAAGTGAAGTAAAACCGCTTACCTTAATATAAGTTGCTTCTTGAGTCCAGAATTTCCAATAGAAATTAATGCAATTTTGTGTACATGCACTACTCTTATCCTTAATATTACTTCACATATGTATGATTAGTTCTTCATCTCTTTCTGATTAATAAATGATTATTTTTTAAAAAACCAAATCATCCAGCATTACCCCAACGGTAAGGTAAAACCGCATAGAAATGTTAATATTACAAGAAATTAAAAAGTTTAGACTTTCTTTTAAAAAGGAATAATACATTTTAATTTAAAACTTTAAGTAAGGAAATAAACTAATAATAGAAGGGTAAATAATTATAAGTCTAATGATTTAATATTTGAAGACAAAATGATAATTATTTTCTTTACAAATTTAGAACTAGCAAAAAAAAAAATTACCTGATTATCAGCTTTCTAAAAATTATAATTATTCCTGTTCATGTAGTTTTGACTGCCTTTTCTTCAAGCATTGTTTACGGGCTCTTTAATTATTATTTGACAATATTCTTTTTCACCTCACGCATAGGATATTCAATTTTACCCCAAGAGAATGAGTTATGCAAAATAAGTCATAAAATTTCACCTAAAACTGCTAGCAATAATTTAATTATTGGAAATAAATCTTTATTAAATAGAGTACACACAGAATAATACAAAAAAGGTTTCATTAACTTTAAATGTGTTCATTCTTAAGAATTTTTTAAACTGTCAAACAATAAAATAAAAGAGGATAGAATGAACTTTTCAACACAGAAACTATCCAAATGTCAGTATAGAAACATTGTAGTGATTGCTTCTTCTTCTTGCCTAGAGCTAAGTATGTAGCATATGTGTCTAGCTACTCTCTTATGGAGGTAGTCTATGGTCAAATGGATTGTTGAGTTTTATTTGTGAACGTGTTGTCCGGATTCTAACATTAATGCTTGAACGAGCCACCTATTTTCTCTCATTTCTGTACTTTCGCAAAATGTATGTGAATCTCCATATCTAATTGTCATGATTACTTCGAGCAGTAATATGATAATTAGTTTTCTGTGGTCGAATAGCTGGTATAAATACGGCAGTAGAAGTTAGATTCAGCGGATTTTGTCGGATAACGTCCTTTGTGGAAATCAAGACTAGTCTTGAGTTTTCATCAGGCGTGCCATGTGCCGATAATTTCCTTTTATGATTGAGTTTTGAATAGCATTCTACAACTGAGAGTTTGGCTACGTGGCAAGGAATTGAGTTTAATACTTCAAATAAAAGTTTACTGAAATCCACGGTGCTGTCTTCAATTAGTGACACTGCCGTTTCTAGCGATATTGGGTATAGGTGCTATATCAGTATACTAATGACATTTTTTGCGTGCCTTTATTAAGTTCCGGAATACAAGGCACGTGTAGTCATTTTATTTTACGCTAGTGTAAGTATTTAGAGTATTTCTTGGGTTAGCATTTTACCTCTCAGTTGTTTAGTGCTTGAGCTTATAATTTGATCATCCTTAAGTTAACTGCATTGTTCCGCTGCCAAAGTCCTTTACTACTGGTTCTAAATAAATTGTTTTTATTGTTAATTTCTGTCTTACGGCTACTTTCTTAGCTGACGTGGCCCGATGGGTTCGCCGTAAGTTTTTTTCAACCTTTAGCAACTAGAGGGCTGCTCAAATTGAGTCAAACTGAAGCATCCTATTTTCACCCGACTATACTGTTTTACCCTACTGTCCCCAATTTCGTTTAAAGTATCGATTTTATGTATTTTTATTTTTTAAAACTTTATGCATTTAAGCCTTAAAATAACCTAACGATTGTGTCACAAAGCAGTCGAAATTGTAAGCAGCCATGAAAAAAAGGCGAAAAGTCCTTTCCTTTTCCTTTATACTGTTTCAGTTTCACACACATGAATGGTGAGTGAATGGTTTACTTTATACATGAGATCATTATCTCGAGTCGCAGCATTTTGTTTTTCGAGATTAGGGATTAATCTCGCTATCTACAAAATGAAAAATAATGTAAAATACATCACTTTATACAAAAGCACGTCGTTTAAAGATTTATGACTCTTATTTCAGAATGGAACATTACCATCAGTAACAAGTAACGTCATAAACTTACATTTTACCAAAATGATGATATGAAAAAAAAATGATGATCCAAAATGATCCATATGGAGGATTTTCGCTTCCTGATGATGGCGGCGGTGCCGGTTGAAAGTACTAGGACAGTTTTTAAACATTTTAAACATCTATTTGTGTCTTTTAAATTGTCTTGTCTTGTCACCTGTTAAGTAAACAGTAGGATCTGTTGGGTCGCATATTGGAATTTTGTGAATAAAGTACGGTGAAATTTGCATCTCGCCCTATGTGTTTTGATACTAAAATCCGTTTATAACTACGTCAAAATTACATAATTCGTCAGTATTGTTTCACTCTGCCAATCCTGAGACTAGGGTGGTCTGTAATTTTAGAGCAGATGGGATTAAAAGTCTGTGAAAGTAATGCCATTGTTACGCACTTACAAACACATAATATATATAATATATATATCAAATTTTATGAGTTAAAATCAACGCATAAATATAGATTGTTTTAAATGAATACATGAGTAGATTGTTATAAATGAATAAATCCAAATTGTTGTCTATGTAAAATAAAAGCGTATTTAAAAAAATACATATTATTACACTCTTTATTTTTATGCTATAGTTTCTGCTTTTAGGGTTTAAAATATTTCATTGTTCAACTTTTAGTTAAAATTTTATGCGAAAACAGTTTATTTATCACTACAAGCCGATAAGACACCATTGCAAACCGTTGAGAATATCACCATTATTGAATGCACGTAACTAGTTGGTTTGTTTATTAAAAGATTTCTTAACCCTTTATATTTACTGTAATCGTTTTTAGCATATGTACAGGGTGATTCATAAAAGATGGGCAGAACTTTAAGGGGTTATAGTACACTTAAAGACAAATAATATTAAATAGGAGACTAAGGGTCCCAGACGTATTCCCAAGGAGATAGGGGGCATTAAAGTTTAGGGTCCGAAATTTCAAATGATTATAAAACATGGAAAAATTGGTCGATTCGTTTGCGGTTTTTGCAAAAAATTTTCTTTATGCCAGTATTTTCTTGAAATAAAATTTTAAAGTTCAATTTCAAAAAATGCCGATAGGGGGCGCTTTAGACTTTGGAGTAACAAACAACTATTTTTTAACGTTATTTTTTGTATTTCTTTAAATGATTTCGAAAGCTTAGATTTAAACTTAAATTTTGATCTAAAAATCTGAGTCCTAACGAGTAGTTAAGTAGCGTAAACTGAAATTTGAAATTTGAAACCCTTCTCCCCCCAGAACAAAAATCAGTTATTCCCGATCTTTGTGTCGTAGATTAGGCTCTAACTACTGCCGCGTTTTGCTAAAATTATTCTTTATGTCAGTATTTTCTTGAAAATAAATTTTAAAGAAAATTTTCAAAAAATTCCGATAGAGGGCGCTTTAGACTTTGGAGTAACGAACAACTATTTTATACCGTTATTTTTTGTGTCTCATTAAATGCTTTCTAAAGCTTAGACTTAAATTTTCAGCCCAAAATCTGAATCGTTAGACGTGGTTAAGTTTCTGGGGAGAGGGGTTTGAAATTTCTACTCCTGAGCACAGTTCAGTTTACCATGTCCACACATTGTGTGCTGTGATACGAGGTAAAAAGACACAAATTAGGATTATGTTACCAAAGCATATTTATTAACATGTAATCACAATAAATGTTCAAAATTGTGACCACCAGAGGTTATGCACGCAGAACAACGGCGACGAATGGAACGGCGAACATTCGCGAAAACATCAGGCTTTTCGAGCACTTCCCCTACAGCGGCGGAAAGTCTGGCGACCAGTTCCTCGGGGGATTCAATGGGTGTCTCATACATAAGAGCCTTCAATCGTCCCCAAAAAAAGAAATCGAGGGGTGAAAGATCTGGCAAGCGAGCAGGCCAAGCAACAGGACCACCTCGACCAATCCATCTGTTCGGAAATGTGCTGTCCAGATAGTTGCGGACGTCTCGTACGTAATGGGCTGGCGCTCCATCGTGCTGGAACCACATGACCCGCCGGATGCGTGGAGGAACAACGTTTAACAGGTCTGGCAGCACATGTTGCAGAAATGTGAGGTATGTTTTACCGTTGAGGCGTTCAGGAAGAAGGTACGGTCCGATTAGGTGGTCTCCGAGGATTCCTGCCCAAACATTGATGGAAAAGCGTCTCTGATGAGCATGTGGATACGTAGCATGTGGATTGACATCCGCCCATACATGTGCATTGTGTGTGTTAAATGTACCTTCACGTGTGAAGGTACATTCATCGGTGAAAAGCACAGTTCGTCCAAAATGTGGATTTAGCGCGTTCTGCTGCAGAAACCAGCGGGCGAATTCAATACGATTTGGATAATCCCCTGGAGACAGTTTCTGGACTCGTTGCACATGAAACGGGAGCAAATGTTCATCCTTCAGTACCCTCCAAGTCGTGGACTGTGAGGTATCCACCTGGCTAGCCACTGTTCGTGTACTTGTACTTGGCTGCGCCGCTACTACATCCAGAATGGCTTCTGCAACAACTACTGATTCGTCCTTTTTTGCACGACCTGCATTCGACCGGGAAGCGAGAAATGATCCCGTCTCACACAACTGTCTGTGCAAGCGCTCGAAAGTTTTGCGGTTAGGCAACCGCCTGTTAGGAAATCGCTCTCCGTACATTCGTTGTGCCTCTGCACCATTTCCATCTGCCGCTCCGTAAATTAAATGCATCTCAGCCTTTTCCTTATTCGTGAAGGGCACCATCTTCCGATTCATTACTACAGCGACTTACACTTGACTCACCGTTCAGTGGTTTTTATGCCTGAATCGTGTCGAAATTTTGCATACGTGTTCTTCTTCTTCCCCATTTGACATTTGCATACTTTCTGTTTCCTTCTTCACCCGGTGACTAGCGTCAGGAATGGAGCTTTAACGTTTGCATGAGCGACGTTTCCAACTGTGCCAGTGCCTTTATGAGTGAATTCCGACTATGCAGTCCTTGACGAAAGTTGTATTTTTGCCTCGTATCACAGCACAGAATCGTTGGGCATGGTTAAGTAGTGCAAACTGAACTATGTTCAGAAGTTGAAATTTGAACCCCCTCCCCTCGCTACTGAACCACGCTCAGCGATTCAGATTTTGAGCTGAAAATTTAAGTTTAAGTCTAAGCTTTAGAAAGCATTTAATGAGACACAAAAAATAACGGTATAAAATAGTTGTTCGTTACTCCAAAGTCTAAAGCGCCCTCTATCGGAATTTTTTGAAAATTTTCTTTAAAATTTATTTTCAAGAAAATACTGACATAAAGAATAATTTTAGCAAAACGCGGCAGTAGTTAGAGCCTAATCTACGACACAAAGATCGGGAATAACTGATTTTTGTTCTGGGGGGAGAAGGGTTTCAAATTTCAAATTTCAGTTTACGCTACTTAACTACTCGTTAGGACTCAGATTTTTAGATCAAAATATTTGACATTTGCATACTTTCTGTTTCCTTCTTCACCCGGTGACTAGCGTCAGGAATGGAGCTTTAACGTTTGCATGAGCGACGTTTCCAACTGTGCCAGTGCCTTTATGAGTGAATTCCGACTATGCAGTCCTTGACGAAAGTTGTATTTTTGCCTCGTATCACAGCACAGAATCGTTGGGCATGGTTAAGTAGTGCAAACTGAACTATGTTCAGAAGTTGAAATTTGAACCCCCTCCCCTCGCTACTGAACCACGCTCAGCGATTCAGATTTTGAGCTGAAAATTTAAGTTTAAGTCTAAGCTTTAGAAAGCATTTAATGAGACACAAAAAATAACGGTATAAAATAGTTGTTCGTTACTCCAAAGTCTAAAGCGCCCTCTATCGGAATTTTTTGAAAATTTTCTTTAAAATTTATTTTCAAGAAAATACTGACATAAAGAATAATTTTAGCAAAACGCGGCAGTAGTTAGAGCCTAATCTACGACACAAAGATCGGGAATAACTGATTTTTGTTCTGGGGGGAGAAGGGTTTCAAATTTCAAATTTCAGTTTACGCTACTTAACTACTCGTTAGGACTCAGATTTTTAGATCAAAATATTTGACATTTGCATACTTTCTGTTTCCTTCTTCACCCGGTGACTAGCGTCAGGAATGGAGCTTTAACGTTTGCATGAGCGACGTTTCCAACTGTGCCAGTGCCTTTATGAGTGAATTCCGACTATGCAGTCCTTGACGAAAGTTGTATTTTTGCCTCGTATCACAGCACAGAATCGTTGGGCATGGTTAAGTAGTGCAAACTGAACTATGTTCAGAAGTTGAAATTTGAACCCCCTCCCCTCGCTACTGAACCACGCTCAGCGATTCAGATTTTGAGCTGAAAATTTAAGTTTAAGTCTAAGCTTTAGAAAGCATTTAATGAGACACAAAAAATAACGGTATAAAATAGTTGTTCGTTACTCCAAAGTCTAAAGCGCCCTCTATCGGAATTTTTTGAAAATTTTCTTTAAAATTTATTTTCAAGAAAATACTGACATAAAGAATAATTTTAGCAAAACGCGGCAGTAGTTAGAGCCTAATCTACGACACAAAGATCGGGAATAACTGATTTTTGTTCTGGGGGGAGAAGGGTTTCAAATTTCAAATTTCAGTTTACGCTACTTAACTACTCGTTAGGACTCAGATTTTTAGATCAAAATATTTGACATTTGCATACTTTCTGTTTCCTTCTTCACCCGGTGACTAGCGTCAGGAATGGAGCTTTAACGTTTGCATGAGCGACGTTTCCAACTGTGCCAGTGCCTTTATGAGTGAATTCCGACTATGCAGTCCTTGACGAAAGTTGTATTTTTGCCTCGTATCACAGCACAGAATCGTTGGGCATGGTTAAGTAGTGCAAACTGAACTATGTTCAGAAGTTGAAATTTGAACCCCCTCCCCTCGCTACTGAACCACGCTCAGCGATTCAGATTTTGAGCTGAAAATTTAAGTTTAAGTCTAAGCTTTAGAAAGCATTTAATGAGACACAAAAAATAACGGTATAAAATAGTTGTTCGTTACTCCAAAGTCTAAAGCGCCCTCTATCGGAATTTTTTGAAAATTTTCTTTAAAATTTATTTTCAAGAAAATACTGACATAAAGAATAATTTTAGCAAAACGCGGCAGTAGTTAGAGCCTAATCTACGACACAAAGATCGGGAATAACTGATTTTTGTTCTGGGGGGAGAAGGGTTTCAAATTTCAAATTTCAGTTTACGCTACTTAACTACTCGTTAGGACTCAGATTTTTAGATCAAAATTTAAGTTTAAGTCTAAGCTTTCGAAATCATTTAAAGAAATACAAAAAATAACGTTAAAAAATAGTTGTTTGTTACTCCAAAGTCTAAAGCGCCCCCTATCGGCATTTTTTGAAATTGAACTTTAAAATTTTATTTCAAGAAAATACTGGCATAAAGAAAATTTTTTGCAAAAACCACAAACGAATCGACCAATTTTTCCATGTTTTATAATCATTTGAAATTTCGGACCCTAAACTTTAATGCCCCCTATCTCCTTGGGAATACGTCTGGGACCCTTAGTCTCCTATTTAATATTATTTGTCTTTAAGTGTACTATAACCCCTTAAAGTTCTGCCCATCTTTTATGAATCACCCTGTATATGCAGACTTGCCAAGTCTCCGGCTTTTTTGCACACCAGTATTATCTTACAGAAAATGTTGTTCTTTTAAATCGCAGAATGTTCCGATTACATAAAACAACATTTTCTGTACTAAAATACCGGTGTCCAAAAAGCCGGAGACTTGGCAACTCTGTATATGTATTTTATTTCAATGATATAACTCTATAGCGTGTCACATTTATTTTTTCTCTTAAACTTCTTATTATGGAAGTCCTATACAACGCTGATGGAAGACAATTTTTTTAACATTAATTTTACGTTAAACGTTCATCTTTTGAAAGTTTAGATTTTTCTCTGGAATAAAACCACAGGTAAATCACCAATTTATTTGCTAAATAAAATAACGTTAACAGAATTATCCAGTTAATGCGTTTTAAGATCTCTTCCAAGTGAAACTATCTTCTGTTACCTAATAATGGTCAATTCGTGTCAAGAGATGTGTCACATAAGCGGTCGTTATACCCTTGAGTGCAAAATTTTGCTGATAATGGTGTGATTGCGGGACTAGTTAATGCATACTGATGACGAAGTGTTCGCAATCGATAAAATGCTGACAGGATAAATAGTCATTGCATCTATGTATTGTTGTTTGCTTGTCTAAAAACATTTTCTGAAAATAATTTCTTTAGATTGTTCGGAAAAAGAAAGAAAGAAGCCTAACAAAATTACCAAAATTCTTCGTGTTTAAACCTTTTATTTTTTGAAGATGTTAAGTTACTGTCGTTGTGTAGTGGCTGTATATAGTGAGGTGTTAGGAAGAAACTTCGGATTTTCAGAGGATCCCGCCGTATAAGGTACTTTAACAGCAATCAAAACGTGTCATGGAAGAAGCTTTCTACCGAGCTTGATGTGCCTTTGCTTCGCACGTGGAAATCGAAATCACTGCAAGTCTACGAGATTTGTTAAAAAGTCGTATTTTCATTTACTTAGAATAAAGTAACTCACGGGGCATTTAGTTGAATAATATTAAGTGAGAATTGTACTTCTTGAAAAAAGTAATTGTTTCAGAATTATTGTGAATTTAGTTAAGTACTTGAATTTTAGCGAATCAGGAAAGGGTTTCTTCTCTTCTTAACGGTGTTTTTTACCTTATTATGCTTGATTAGAGTAAACTAAATTACATTTATTTCCTCCACTGTTCTTCCTTTTCTTAAAGTGAATTGATAAACTGTTGGTTTTGTTGTTAAATTGGTGCCCTGCCCTCCTTTGAAGCTAACAGCCCCGAAAAGGCTGTTACAAATTGTTCTAAATATTCACATATGTTATTTACGTAGATTGTTTTCAAAAAAAAATTTTTTTTCTGCAATGAGATTTATTGAAGTTCTTAATATTTTTTATAAAAATAAAGATATTCGTGGAATTTGACTATTTTTTTAATATTTGTAGGCCATAAATCGGGGTTCCTAACATTTTGCCGTACTGTGCATAACTGTAATTCATCGATGAGATACAGAATGGGCAAAAACTCTCTAACACACTTTAATTTCTATGTAAAATCAAGTAGTATACATGCGTTGGTGCATTTTGGACTGAAATGGTTCTCTTCGTTAAAAGTTGATTTAAGCAAATAAGTATTTTTCTCCGAATTCTGTAGAAAGATTTCGCTATATATAAGAAAACAGAAGGTCAAAAACATCAAAGACTAAAAACATGTTGCTACAGGATTTTTTGTATAATCTGAGTATTTACCGGATTTATTCTGTGCAAGTCACTGCTATTTCAACGTATGCATTCTATGAAACTTGAATCACATCCACATACCAAGTAAAAAACTACTAAAATCCAGTAGTTGACGTGCGTTTGTGTATTTTGGGCAGACGTGCTTCTCTCAGTTAAAAGTTGTTCTAAGCAAATAAGTATTTTTCTCCAAATTTTTTATAAAATAGCGCTATACCTAAGAAAATAGGAGGAAAAATATCAAAAACTAAAAATAAGTTCATATTGGGCTTTTATTTAAACCGAAGAATTCACAGGATTTATTTTGTGCAATCCCTCTACTATTTCAACGTGTGCATTCTTTGAAGCTTGAATCACATTCAAATACCAAATAAAAAACTACTAAAATCGAGAAATTGACATGCGTTTATGCATTTTGGGCAGAAGTGCTTCTGTTAGCTAAAAGTTGTTTTAAGCAAATAAGTATTTTTCTCCAAATTTTGCAGAAAACGGTGCTATACCTAAGAAAATAGGAGGAAAAACATCAGAGACTAAAAACAAGTTGCTACAGGGATTTTATTTAATATGAGCATTTATCGTATTTATTCTGTGAAATCCACTACTATTTCAACATATGCATTCTATGAAACTTGAATCACATCCACAAACCAAGAAAAAAACCCTACTAAAATCGAGTAGTTGACGTACTTTTGTACATTTTGGGCAGAAGTGTTTCTCTCAGTTAAAATTTGTTTTAAGCAAGTAAGTATTTTTCTCCAAATTTTGCAGAAAAAGGCTTTATACCTAGGGAAATAGGAGGAAAAACATCTAAAAAGAAGTTGAAGAAGACTAAAAAGAAGTTGATATAGGACTCTTATTTAAACTGAAGCATTCACGGGATTTATTTTGTGCAATCCACTATTATTTCAACGTGTGCAATCTTTGAAGCTTGAATAACGTCCAAACTGTACCAAGTTTCAATCAACATATTCGCTAGCCCTGATTGAGAAGACGGGATTACATGCACTCATATGGTACAAAATAAATGCTTTATACCTGCTTGACACGGATGCTGTTTTCTTCCTATCTTAGGTATAGTACTATTAGCAACATTTTTAACTACATTTTTATTTGCTTATTTAAAACTTTTCACCATAAGAAGCATTTTAGCTTTATCCACACTCTTGTACGCAAGTTACTTAATTTCATACTCAATTGAAAATGTGCCACGTATTTTATTCCATACTGTATATATATTTTTTAATGTTTGCCTCTAATGATTTCTTAAAATACCAAACAGTAAAAATAATTAAACTCAAAGTTTTCCCAAAGAAATAATCCATTTAAATTAAATATATTTAGTTTACTTCAGTAGTTAAGCTATTCAACATGCAAACAGTGTATTCAGTTCACATCTCAAAAGGGTCACATTTTGATTAACAATGTTGCGTGCGAACATTACTTGTTGGCCCGAATGCATTTAATTTTTAAACTTCAACAAAAGTAGACATTTGCATCATTTTGTTAATGACCTATTTCTCTCTCTCCTTCTTCCTTCCTCCCTTCCTTTCTTTTATCTCGCCCATGAAATAAAATATTGCGTGACTTTTGTTTTGTAATGTTGAGTGGTGGTGCTGTTTAAAGATAAATTCTTTCGTATCTCGAATGAACGGAACGCGGAATAGAGAAAAAAAATTTAGATTTTTCTATGGACTGGTCGTCGCTCCATCGTTCTTACCACACCCTTTGTGACGCTTTAAGAGAAAATGTGATGTATTGCGTAACATGAGATTGCGACAGATTGGGTTCTTAGAAATGATGAAACTTTGATTTTACTTTTGTTAGGGTGTGATTTATTTGAATGAGAGGGATGACTCGAATGCAAGCCATTAAACAGGGTGTCATTAAAACATTGACCTCGGCTTTTATTCCGAAAATGTGCCACATATTATCTTCCATACTGTATATTTAAAAAAAGATGTTTGCCTCTAATGATTTCTTAAAATACGAAAAAAGTAAAAATAATTAAACTCAAAGTTTTACAAAGAAATAATCCATTTAACTTAAATACATTTAGTTTACTTCAGTAATTAAGCTGTTCAACATGCAAACAGTGTATTTAGTTCATATCTCAAAAGGGTCACATTTTGATTAACAATGTTGCGTGTGAACATTACTTGTTGGCCTGAATGCATTTAATTTTTAAACTTCAACAAAAGTAGACATTTGCATAATTTTGCTAATGGCCTATTTCTCTCTCCCCCTTCTTCCTTCCTTCCTTCCTTTCTTTTATCTCGTCCATGAAATAAAATATTGCGTGACTTTTGTTTTGTAATGTCGAGTGGTGGTGCTGTTTCAAGATAAATTCTTTCGTATCTCGAATGAACGGCACGCTGTATAGAGAAAAACATTTAGATTTTTCTATGGACTGGTCGTCGCTCTATCGTTCTTACCACACCCTTTGTGACGCTTTAAGAGAAAATGTGATGTATTACGTAACATGAGATTACGACAAATTGGGTTCTTATAGAAATGACGTGACATTTATTTTACTTTTGTTAGAGTATGATTTATTTGAATGAGGTGGTGCTGTTTAAAGATAATTTTTTTCGTATCTCGAAGGAACGGAATGCGGAATAAAGAAAATATTTAGATTTTCTATGGACTGATCGTCGTTCTCACGTTCTTACCACACCTTTTGTAACGCTTTAAGAGAAAATTTGATGTATTACGTAACATGAGATTACGACAGATTGAGATCTTATAGAAATGACGTGACTTTGATTTTACTTTTGTTAGAGTATGATTTATTTGAATGAGGTGGTGCTGTTTAAAGATAATTTTTTTCGTATCTCGAAGGAACGGAATGCGGAATAGAGAAAATATTTAGATTTTCTATGGACTGATCGTCGTTCTCACGTTCTTACCACACCTTTTGTAACGCTTTAAGAGAAAATTTGATGTATTACGTAACATGAGATTACGACAGATTGAGATCTTATAGAAATGACGTGACTTTGATTTTACTTTTGTTAGAGTATGATTTATTTGAATGAGGTGGTGCTGTTTAAAGATAATTTTTTTCGTATCACGAAAGAACGGAACGCGGAACAGAGAAAAACCTTTATATTTTTCTATGGACTGGTCGTCGCTCTACCGTTCTTACCACACCTTTTGTGACGCTTTAATAGAAAATGTGATGTATTACGTAACATGAGATTACGACAGATTGAGATCTTATAGAATGACGTGACTTTGATTTTACTTTTGTTAGAGTATGATTTATTTGAATGAGATGGTGCTGTTTAAAGATAATTTTTTTCGTATCACGAAAGAACGGAACGCGGAACAGAGAAAAACCTTTACATTTTTCTATGGACTGGTCTTCACTCTACCGTTCTTACCACACCTTTTGTGACGCTTTAATCGAAAATGTGATGTATTACGTAACATGGGATTATGACAGATTGAGTTTTTATAGAAATGATGTGACTTGGATTTTACTTTTTTTAGGGTGTGATTTATTTGAATGAGAGGGATGATTCAAATGCAGGTCATTATACAGGGTGTTCTAAAAACATTGACATCGGCTTTTAATCCTTAAATATTGATCATAGATATATATTATTAATTTAAAAAGTTACATAAAAATGGTACAGAATTTTATGGAATCCATTGAAATATCCAGGGGATTAAATTTGAAGAAATACTAAATTTAAATTTTTATACGGACCTCGTACAAAAAATTTCGCAATAAGTAAAATGTGTCTCATGCACTAATAAGGTCATGTACAAAATGTCAACATTTTATCATAAAAAGTTGCAGAAATGTGAAAATACGTAAATGCTGATTTAGCCACTTTTTGATGCTTCAATAACGACAATGAAATGTAATGTGAACTTCGAAATTTCAAGAAGAACGGAACGGATATTACATCAAACATATTTCATTCAATCCCTATTCCTTAATGTTTAGAAATTTACTCACTTTAAATAGCATATAGTGCAGAAAAATTTTACGTGTATACATACATTACATAAATAAGACATTTTTACATGTATCTATAATATTGTTTTTCATAAAACTATGGTTTAAATTTTAAACTACACATAAAGCTGTTTATCTCATAAATGCTATTTTCTGGAGAAAGGGGGGCCCCCACCATGTCCGGATGCCCCGGGCACAACATAGAGTTTATCAGATCCTGCTGGTAGGACCCAGAAGCCATATAAAAATAAACTCCATCAATGGTTTAAAAGAGGTAATTGGCATAAAAACTATTTTAAATCACCCGAGATAGAAAAAGTAATAAGCAGTAAGTATCTGTAAAAGTGTGTCTTTTAAGTAAAATGTTAAAAAAATGAGCTGAAATTTAAATTTTTGATTTAAACACAGTTTACTTTATTTTCAAAGTAAACTTTCACAATTTCCAGGCGTTGCTCATGTACCTTTTCACGCTTCAAACTCAACAGTTACAGATAACAGTAAATACAAATCTCTGCGTAGGTTTAACAGCGAAAAAGATAAACTGAAATATCAGTTAAAATATTTAAAATATCCCTTATACAAATTTACAACATCAATAGATTTTGGATCATCCTTTACAGTAATATCTCGTTATAACGGAGACCACCGACTGAATTCGTTATACTGAAAAATTCATTAATGTGGAATTCCAATATGGCGTTTTTTTAAAAAAAAAAAGAAAATTTGAATGCACATTGAATAAAAATAGTATGTATTATTACTATTCTTATGTTGAATTTCGGTTAATATGCAAACATGTCATTAAATAATAACTATACAGTATATTACTATTGTGAACTTACTAGTTAGAAGTAAGATAATTATTAAGTTCATTAAGTTTCAATATTTTAATCATAACTGTTATAAAAGAATTATAATTTATCTTATATACCTAACGTATTAAAAAACTTTACTGACATCTGCTGTTAATGTAAATTTATTTCTTTACAAAAAAAAAAATAATAATCATAATCCTCAGGTTTTTTTTTTTTTTTTTTTTTTTTTTTTTTTTTTTTTTTCATTGAAATTGAAAATGTATTTTTCAAAACAAATTGTATAAAATGCTTTCGAAATATTATTTTGCTAGAATAATTACTTTTTAAGAGTTTCAATGTTCTATAGAGCCCCTTTCGATCGTAGAACACAATCTTCGGTACTTGATGGACAATCATCATCCGCTTCATTTTCACTGTCGTCTGCCTCCCCGTCATTGAGTTTTCGTGATAGCTTTCTTCCAAATGCTAGTTTTTCAAAAGAGATATTTTTTCTTGCCAACTCAAAATTCGTAAATCTGAAATGACTATTCTTTTTAAGTATTCAATAAATTCGTTAATTTGAAAAATTCGTTGATATGAAATTCGCTAAAGTGAATATTTTTATAATGTGAAAGAATAGGATGTTGTTTAACAATTCAAAAAATATTCGTTAAACTGAAACATTCGTTAAAGTGACATTCGTTGTAACGAGATTCTTCTCTATTTAAATATATTTTCTGAAATTGCCTGATACACATTGAATATTATACATAAATTTTCATCTTCTATTTTGCATAGAAAACAAAAAATATTAAAATTCATTTAATTTACTATTCATACAAAAAGTCATTAAAAAAATTTCCCTCAAGCAGTTACCATTATTTATGGCGATTGATACAAATATGCAGAAATGTTATCAATTTTGGCATACATCGTCCACAGTGAAATAAGGAACATTCTTTGTTGATAAATTGTGTGTTTTATTAAATTATGCTAAAACAGAAAGTTGTATACTTCTGACTTCGAAGAGCTTTGCATCATTTAATGTCAAACTTGTTTAGAGATACTCTGAGAAAATATATTGAGACATTTTTTAATGCAAACAAAAGTTCTGTTTTATTTAACAGTAACCAGTGTTACTAATTTAGTACATTTTTTTTATTGAAAATATATGCAAGGATTTTCAAATCTTGAATTTATTTGATGACGGAATGTGTGTCTTGAAATAACGGAAAAATCACTATTCGAAAATGCTGATATATATTTTGAATAAAAAAAAAAACAACTGTAAATCGGCAACACTGACTGTGCCTAGTACACATAAGGAATAAAAAAAGAAACACCTCCTATGTAAAAATTAAGTCATTTTAACTTTAATGAATAAGCAAAATTGTAGTATAAAAACAATGCAATTTGAAAAATAGAAATGTGTATAGAAAAGAAATACAATAAAATTCACAATAAAAATAAGACAATAAAAATTATTGGATTGTTATATTTTTACCCTTTCTGCTTTAAATTAAAAAAATTTTTCTTCGATATTGATAGATGAAGAAATTTAATTGAAATTAGTATGAGAATAAAACCTAAATCATTATATGAAAAATTAATTTGTATGAACAAATTACTGGATTACGAAATTACTAAAAGTAACTGTATTCCACAATTGCAGTAAAAGTTAAATGAAAATAAAATAAACTGTATTGCATTACAATTGCACCCTTCTTAAAAAATAAATTATGGGTATGCGTTATTTTTCTCTTTTTTTAAAAAGTACATTTTCTCACAAGAAATGTCTCATTATTGCACTGTAAAAAAAAGACAAATGTGTCTTAAGCTATCTCTTATCTTTCTTAAGAGTTGCGAAAATATGATATACATCTACAGAGTTGCCCATAATTCCGAAAAGAATTTATTTATCTTCAGAAACCTCAGAAACCAATAGATTTCCGAGATTTACTGAAGCGTTTCTGAAGCAAAAGTTTCTTTTGCTGTCCATAATTTTCAGAAATGTTTCCGAATAGTTTTACAGAATAATAATCAGTTTTCTCAATCCGAAATATCAGTTTGTCGGATTCTATGAATTCTCTAAAGTAAACATTTTTATCTTCAACAAATATTTTTAATATGTGGAATGTGGTGTTAAGATTAAAAGATGTTCGAAGACACGAAATAATTTAGCGAATAATGTTAAAACTTCGTGTTTAATGCTGCAAAATATTTTCAATTTTTTGTATACTTAATGGGTGCATTCAGTATTTGTATTGTGAATGAATAAACTTAATTTTTTAGGCCTAAGAATTTACTTAATGAGTCTAATAATTCGAGATGTCTGTGACCATTTTAAGTTAAAATTTGCTACTAAAGATGAATTTACGGGGATATAATTGAAATTGCTATACATTAGAATTTGCTAAGAAAGCCTTTATTTCTCATCTTGTATAACAGATTTTAACAATTTTTAAACAATTATGAATTAGACAGCCAGTGAATATAAATCTAAATTATATTAAATCAATGAAAATATCTTATAAAAATACAACAAGATGTTCACCCTATCGGGCCAAAAGCAATGATTTTAGTATAATCTCTTTCCGCATCGTTTACGTAAATACAAATAAAAGAAATTTAATGTCATTTTTTTGTAATGGGAAGATTCACTTTAAAATCAAAAATTTTAAAGTCATTTTATTTTAATAATCTAAATGAATAACACTATAAATGTTCACTAATAGAAAAAGAACAAATACACTATAAAAGAATAAAAAACTATAAAAAAAACAAAAACACTGCATGCACTTCAATGAAAAAACCTGATGTAAACCGACATTAGCTTTGCGATGTTGAAATGCTTCTCATAATCGCTATTGAGACAAGTCAACAAATATTAACTCAGTGACAATGGCAAGACGCCTTGGTGATTCGGTTTTGTACAAAATCATTCAATGATCTTTTTTAGTCCGCATGTTGCCACTCTCATATTTAGGTACTTTAAAGGAAGCAGCCTTGTTATGGATGCTCTATAGTACGACACGAATACAGCCAAGAATTCCAATGCAATGTGTTGCAAGTATGCAATGGTGTCGCCGGTAATTCAATCCGGTACACCCACCGTTACAGATGACCGCCTTTACGCTTTCGACTACGGAGGAGCTACTTAGATGAGCTAATGACAAGCGGTTTTAGAAATACTATGTGACAATATAGTGAAGCTTTTTTTTCATGTCAAACAAATATTGAGTTTCTTCTGTTTATTCAATACTTACGCTGTACCAAAAAACAGAAAATGTAAAACATCATTGCATTTGCAAAATTAGAGTCATTTAAAGGCAACGGGTAAACGATGATAATAACAGATAGATAAATAATAGTTATTCATTAATCTTTCTCTTATACACATATTTCTTTTTTGATTTTCCCTTTTCATACCTATCTTCAACTGTGTTTTCCAAAGGACTTTCGTCGTTTTCCCGCTTTATACCAATCTTCAGCCGTGTTTTTCAAAGTATTACTTTCATTTTTGCCTCAATAATTCAAGTTTACCAAATGATAGTACGCTTGTCAAGCTATTGTTATTTCAAATTTCCTGAACAGTGGACTACCGTCGTTTAACTTGTTGATCATTCATACATAATAAATGTAATAAGCAGCAAGTATTTGTAAAAGTTTATTCGTCTTCTCAAGTATTGAAATATATTTTTTGAAATTATCTGATAAAAATTCAATATTACAAATGAAATTTCAGCGACTATTATCAAAAGAAATATTAAAATATTAAAATTCATTACTACTCATACAGAAAATCGTTCACAAAAAGTTTCTCGCAAGAAGTTATCTTTATTTAAATGGCTATTTTGCAAACAAACGAAAATACTATCTATCTTTGAAAATAAAGCATAATTCGTCCAGAACGAAACATGGAACTTTCTTTCTTGATAAATTTCGTATTTTATAAAATTATTCTAAAACAGAAAGATGTGTATTTATGACTTCCATGAAGTTTCTATCTTTTAATGTCAAACCAAATTTGTTTGGAGACACTCTGGGAAAATATATTGAGGCATTTTTTAATCTAAAAAAGTTGAATTTCTTCTGCTTATTCAATAATATCGTTGTACCTAATTTTAACTCAGATAAAAAATATTACTTATGTAGAATATATCATTTTAATTTTGTAGGCTACAATTATTATTATTTTATTCAATTTCTCATTGGTTCCCTATTTGCCTCCTGACTAACACTTTACTGAAATAAACGATAACAAACATGTTCTTTACATCACCGAAGTTCAAGAACAATTCATCAAGTACCTTTCTCGTTATTTAACGAAAGTGACTAAAATTAAATATGCTCGAATACTTTTGACTGTATTTTTTCTAGTATTACCTTATAAATAATAAATAATAAGGAAAATATGAGTAAACTACCGTTTTTAGCATGCATAGGAAACAAGAAATTCCAAATTAGTTTCTTTTATTTTTCATACACATATATATATAAATTCGCCGGCCGTAATCATTATTAATCGCTTTTGCTACAAATACGGCGTAATGCTATCATCTATGGAAATGAAACTTACTTCCGGCAGCACAGAATATGCAACACACATTGTAGATAGATGGAGTATTTTATTAAATTACTATCTGCTGAAACTGAGAACTTCGTTGAGTTTGTTTAATGTCACAATTTTTTCAAAATATACTGAGATAACAGTCTGAGACATTTTTATGCTGAAGACAAGTTCGCTTTACAAAATTTTTTTGGAGTATACTGCTTTTTTAAGTGGAGTCTAGTTGAATAGTTTTAAGCTGCAAAATTTTATTTTATTTCAAGTAACTGAACATTTTGTACAATTGATATATAAACATATTCAATTGTTAAAAATTACATTTAATTACACAATACTAGATTATAAACACACATTTATATAAAAAACAATTTAAAAACTTATGCAAATGTTTTAGGCTATGATTGAGCCCTTCTTCAATGCAATAACCTACGATAACCAGACTATCTCCAAACATGTTTACAGTCAAAAGTTTTATCAGTTAAATAAAAAAAAATAACATTAAAAAACTACTTTAAAAATTACCGAGCTTTCGCTGATGTAAGACTGTATATTCATGTAGAATTGTACAAGATTCATTATTCGGCGAATTTTACAACTGAGTGAAAAACTGTACTTTTAAAATTATTACATGGATCTAATAAATTATTTATTTTATTTATTCAACAAATTTCGGTAATCATTTTAAGATAGAAAATCTAGTTGAATAAATTTAAATCTAAAATATTCAAAGTAGAATTAGAACTACCTTATGAAATGCATTAAATTGATGAACGGTGTATTTTATTAAATTATTGAACTGTTGAAACTAAGTGCATGATATTTGTAGTTTCGACGAATTTTGTTTTCTTTAATGATAAAGTATCTAAAAGGATGTTGAAAATGATATATCCTTTAAGCGCTTAATAGTTCCCTTTTTTTCACTAATATTGTGCCCAAATGTAAACACTTTTGTGATAAATATTTTTATATTCTAATCGATTATATAAATTAGCAATCAAAACCCAACAACTATTAAATATATTAATTTATGCTCTGTTTTATTTAGAGCGAAAAGATAGCATTTTTACAAAAAGAGAGCTTTTCCCCAAAGAACTAATCGGAAAGGAATTTTTATAAAGATGGGCGTAAAAAAAGATATATATATATATATATATATATATATATATATATATTTAAATACTTATATTTAGTATTCTTTCAAAAATAAACTTTTTGTGATAAATTTTAAAACATGGAGGTGAGCATAGTATTAGATTGTAACTGTGGCAGAAAAATCAGGGTTTTTCTCACCTATTTTTAACTTTCATTCATTTTATTAGTAACCTACAAAGCACTACAAGAATGGCAGTGGAGTAAGTTAAAATTTAGTGATTTGAAAAATGAAGGGGTTTTGTGAAACTTGTTGTATTGCCATTGCATTGAGTGGTCCAACTTGTTTTGCCCTCTAGTGACTCCCTAAATGAACTAGGACTTATTTGACGGGCACATTGAACAGAAATTAGTATACGTTCAGTAAGAATATTATTGTCTCGATTTTCACAATATTTGACTTACTCCACTGTCATTCTAACACCCTCATATGAATTAGATTATGTTACTGCTTTGTTATATAAACTTTGTTTTATGAGGAATACAGAAAATCGTGCACAAATAAATTTGGCACACGCATCTTTGTGCTTGAAATTTTGATTTATATATCTTCTAATTTTATTTTCGTTCAGTATATTATAACATATTTTTTCAGATAAAAAACAAACAAAGATATTGCGCATATTGATATATAAATATTTTCCAAAATATTTATGAAAATTCATTTAACTAACTTTTTAAAAAGGGTAAAGAAAACGCATAAAAATATTGTTTTAATAAGACATGACTGAGAAAATTTGAAGGATACCAAAATTGTGATACAATAAAATATTGAAGCATTAAAACAAAATAATTATTCCGATGGATATTTCCTGAATTACACCTGAAGCCTGAGGAAAGTAACAGTTTTCTGCGTTAAGATTAATTAATTTAACTATAATATATGAGAACAGGGTCATATTGGTGCATTCAAAAGTGCATTAATTATATCTCCTTAATAAAAGACTCCGAATTGTTCTTGGTAACTTCATTATTTAAAGATAATTACTTACCTTTATAGAATGGAAACCTGCTGAATCGATTAGTTTCTGGGGGGAAAAAAGTATGAATTAAGGTGAATAAAACTTAATTAATGCCCGAAACCTTTTTCGATTACGTGTTGAAATGTTTTATAAAACTTTTACATTTTAGGTAACGGTAATTATTTTCCTATGTCTGAACTTGCTGAGTTAAAAACTATGTATTTGAGTAGCATTTTTGACTATGACAAAATCATCAGCAAGTGTTTAATGTGTTTAATTGGAGATCAGAACAATATAATGTTGTGAGTCATTTTAAATTCTTATGGGAAAAAAAAACTCGTTTTTACATTACAACCAAAAATAAAGAAATTAATAGAAATCTTCTATTAAAAAATTATCAATCAAACCAACATTATCCGATTTTTGTGGTTTGTAAAACACGTGAAAATTCAATTTTTGCATAAAATTATTACTTTTGTAAATTACGCTACCACCTTCGAGTGACTAGAAGAATATTAAATCTATTACCTAGAAGTAAACTAATACTGGCTATAATCTTATCCAATATTGAATTCACAACATTTCAAAAATATCCGAATATTGGGGTGTTGATATTGTGCCACTATGGCGCCAATATTGACAAATAATATATAGTCAATGTTAAACTAGGAGAGTCAATGATAAGACAATATTGGCTAAATATTGGCTTTACATTGCAAATATATCCAGTGAAACGCCTAGGTTGAACAAATGTTGCCTGTACATTAGAAGTATTTCGAACGAAGCGCCAGTATTGTACAAATATTGGTTCAAAAAATCAAATAGTTTATAAATGAAATCCTAATATGATGCTAATATTGGTTTTACTCGCTTTACAATAGCTAAATATTTTTTTTGTCAATATTAGCACAATATTCGAAAATTATTAACACATCAATATTGGGCATTTTTTCATGGTAGTGTTGGTTGATTAATTGGGGTTTTATGGCACAAAGTCCCTCATGGTAGTGAATGGTCCGATATTGGATTTCTTTTTAGATAGCTCAGTGTCCCAGTACCTCAATACTAAGAACTATTCTCTCGAGAGAAGATACCCGTGGTACTTTTCAGGATAATGGAGAAACGTTATAGCGGCATCTGAAATTCCAAATGCAGGAAAAGATAGAGGGGTAAGATCGACGAAAAATGAGTTGAAATGTAGCATAAAAGGGCGAGTATAAATGCCTCCCAACTTTCGAAAGAAGGTTGAGTCTGCACGGTGCACTCTGTACGCTGCTCGATGGTCAGAGAATTCTCTCCAGGAAAGAGATCAGACGTTCAATTCCCGGATGCGGCAGAAATAGTACAACTAAATTGATATGAAAATGCTCTCGGTTGTGCAGAAAAGGGTAAGTAAGTAAATTTATCTTACATTCATTTTTTAACAAGTCCGGAGAAACGTCGATGTATCCATTTAGGGGTGCAATTTAATCCGTATGATACTATCCGGCTTCAAACACACATATTGCTACTTTGTTCGAAGAAAATATAATTTGATTATTAGTATATATTAAGGGATTCAACTGCTTCTTTTTTTTTTTCATTGAATTATTTTAATTTTACTTTCACAACTATAAAATGCATTTAATTTTAAATTTACTGGGCTATGAGTTTAACATTATAAGGAGCGTGCATATTTTGCTCCTTTCCGAGTGAACACTTAATCTTGATTAAAAAAGAAATAATTTTAATAAACAGTTTATCAGTTCTTGAAAATCTCTACGTAATGGGAAAAACCTGGATTGCACATATTGTGCCTTTGGAGAGAAAAGTTGAATTTTCACTCATCAGAATTAATTTATGACTTCAAGGTCTTTCGTTTCTTTCTATGTTGTTTGCGTGAATGATCTGTTTGAATAAGATTAGATTTGTTTTTCCTAACATAAATAATGAATTAACGGTCTTAACTATTAACCTTTTGATTACGGGCCAGGACTGGCAACTACTTTTATATTTAATCGTATCACAATTTACAGAAGATTTTTCTTTGTGGTAGATATCTTTTGAAAATATCCTAGTATAAGTATATTGTAGAGATTATTTTCGAAAAAATGGTACGAATAGGATAAAAACAATTGCTGCTGGGACGTATGGTGTCCCAATCAAGTAACCAAAAATGTAAGAAAAGCGTTTTTCGAATACACTAACCTTAAACATTGTAATGACGATTTTTAGCATTATACGGATACGTAATTTCTGGTACATAACCCGCGGTTCAAATAAATCGGTTTCGAACCAGAAATTTTATTTATTAAATAAAGTTAAATAAGTACAAAGTGGAAACGAGTTATATTTTATTAAATACAATTTCTGGTTCGAAACCTAATTATTTGAGCCGCGAGTTATATACCAGAAATTACAGTAATGTATTTTAAATCGCCAAAAGTGAATTTCGATTAAGAAATATAAGAAATGAATGAAGGGAAATTCGTGCGTTATTGAAATTTGATCACAAAAAAATAATAAAATAGTAAGACAAATAAACCATGTTGAAGTATAGTTCTTGAAAGACTAACACTGGTGGAAGCTAAAAGTTATCCGCATTGAGTTTTAATTAATTTAACTATAGTATGTGAGGACAGGAACATATCGGTGAATTAATGATTGGCCCTAATAAAAGTCTCGAATTTATTCTAGGTAGCTTTATTACTTAAAACTAATTACTTATCTTGTGAAAATTAAAACCTGCTGAGTCCATTAGATTAGGAAAGAAAGAGTATGAATTAAAGAGAAAAAACTTAATTAACACATGAAACTTCTGTGGATTACGTGTAGAAGTATTTTATGAAACTTTTACAGTTAGAGTAGATGTATTTTTTCTATTTAAGAGTTATTTTAAAGAAAAACAGATGTGATAGAGTGATCATTTTTTTTCTAGTGGCAGAAATATCAACAGAATATATTTTTTTAATCATGTGCAGTTGTTTTTAAAACGTTTTTAATTAGTGACAAAAGCGTCAGACTGGAGTCAAAATTAATTTAAAACTGCTGTGTAAAAAATTTAATAATAAACTAATTTTTATGCTAAAATAAAAACAAAAAACAATTCAGCTAATACTTATCTCTTATTTATAAAATACCATTTAAGCCATCACTATAATAAGTCTTTCTGTTTAAAAATTATTAGATGTCAGATTAATTTTTTTGTAACTCATTTGCATATATACATATATAGATAGATGAAATTCAGAAATTGTTTTTTACAAAAGAGGATATTTTGCATTCCAGAAAGTTCGGGATAAAAAAGGGTGAAAAATTCTTTCCATATATATTATGGTTACCAATATTAATTTTATTTCTCTTTTCAATCAGAGTTCTACCCTTTTTATTTATTAGGAATTAAAACGTATTAAATTAATTTTCGAAAAAATTATCAATGGTGTTGGGAAAAGATAACCTATAAAGGTTTTAACAGAAATCGATTTGTGGGAGTTTTAAATATGCGAATATAAAATTACAGCTCATTCCGCCACGTAGTTCTTGAATTATGCTGCAAAAACGACTCGCATTGCAGTGATTAAGAATGAAATTAACTTTAGGTGTTTCAAAATTTAAATTTGCATAATTACTAAACTATTTAGCAGAATGACTTCCCGTTTTGTATCCGAAGGTAAACTTTACCGAATAAAACAAAATTGCTATGAAAATTTGGCGTACGTGTTCGTTTATAATATTTCTTTGAAGACGTAAGTTGTTTTTTTCCCCTAAGCTGTTTTTTTTTAACATAAATATAAAGAAGACCGTACGTGTTCGTTCATAAACATTTCTATGAAGACGTCCTCCTAAGCTTCTTTTTGAACAGAAATCTAAATAAGACATAATTTTCAATCGAATGGTAATTTTTGTTTTTCTTTGTCACTTTTAGAATGGAAGTAATGGTCATCGTTTGGATTTATTTATTTATTTAATTATTATTACTATTATTATTTTATTATTATTATTATTTATTTCATTTATTTATTTATATATTTTATTCATTTTTATTTATTTATTTTTATTTTTATTTTATTTTATTTATTTATTTTTATTTTTATTTTTATTTTATTTTATTATTATTTATTTTATTTATTTATTTATTTATTTTATTTTATTTATTTATATATTTTATTCATTTTTATTTATTTATTTTTATTTTTATTTTTATTTTATTTATTTATTTTTATTTTTATTTTATTTTATTTTATTTATTTATTTTTTGGAGGGGGGGAGGGGGGTATTCTAAGTAGTGCTATTGGTTTCGAAGTTCGAATACAAATAGACAAACGCTGCTAAAAAAGAAAAAGCTTTTTTTCAAAATTTTAGTTAAAAATAATTTGTCTCATTTGTGGCACCAATATACATTCGTAGATCTTTCATCAGCATTTCGGTGTTATTGCAAAAACGGCATTAATTGGCATATTGTAAACATAGCACCTCCATAGGAATATGCATAAAAAGATCACCATGCATTTTAACATCTCTGCATAAAAAATCATGTAGAGATAATTTATGGAGATATATTGAAAGATAATACATCATCTACGTAATATGCATAAAAAGATAGTACATTTTCATATCTTTATATTGGAAAAAGTATATTCTTGTTTGGATCATACTTCGATCATTATACTGAAAATGCTTAATAATACAAAACACACTAGTAGCAAGCATAAAATAAAAATAAACATTTCCTAATGGAGCATTAGTGTTATAGGTTCTCTTACACAATAAAGTATTTCATTCTTTTTTCCAGAAACAATCAATTGAAAGAACCATTTTTCTTCCTAAAAGGCTTCTGTTATTTCGTTAAATTATCTCTGAATGTTTGTACCCATATGTTATATTTTTTCATAAAAATCTTAATATGAAATTTTGTTTTCTGTTATGGGTTATCTCATAAAAATGATGTATACAATTATTTTAATTTCGTTACTTAGATAAAATATGTTATAGATAAAATTAATTAATGAACTAAATGAATTAAACAAGTTGATTCAATCGGTGACGAAGTCATTAATAAATTCAATTTGTTTCTAATTTTATTTGAGGTGTTTGTATATACAGGTAACTGTATATTTTCACGAAATATTTGACGACTATGAGTTGGAAATAGTTGCGATAATTAGTGGCTAAATCATTAATAAATCAAAATTGTATCTGGTTTTATCTAAGATGTTTTGGATAAGCGAAGATTTTCTTTTTCAATGAAGGAGATATTTTTGAATAACACAAAATATTCATCAATAATAAAGGAAGAAATAAGAGATGCAGGAACACGTTGCAATGCTATATCACTTTGTTTATTATTGATAGGTTATATGCTTACACGTAACATTTACATGCACATGTTTACAAACATTTATTTTCAAAAAGATGTAAGAAAGAAGAAATTCATATAATTATGATTTTCTGACATGGTGCTTGTAAAATATATCATTGGATTACATCTGTTATTTCGAAAAAGTATCATTTTTAAAAATCTAACGGAATTATGTGTAATGCGTCAATTTTTAGTGCCATAAAATACTTTCATACTAAAATACCCCTCCTAAAAGAGTCAACATTTTGATTATTAGAAAGGGTTATTTTCTTATTTTAAATTCAGTAATTTTGATTTCTATAGATAATTGTTAATCCAAGATGTTTGAGATAAGCTCGATTGATAAATTCCTATTGAAGTAAGTTAATTCAGTTGCTTCCAAATTTATTAATAACATAAATTTTTATTATGTTGACTAGAACTGTTAAAGTTTTCATAATATATTAAAAAATGTAACGTATTTGTTCGTTGGAATTAAAAATCACCAAATGCTATAAAAATGTTCATGATCTTCTGGTAAAAATAATTAGACACTGTTAAAAATTTTCTCATCAGGTAATTCCGATTAAAATAGAAAATGTCATCTCTTCTCTTTAAAAACAAATTGCTCACAGGAAAAAATTTAGCATGATTTGAAAATATTTTAAAAGTAATTTTTTATTAAAAAGTATTCAAAACATTATGTATTTTTTGTAAGAAAATTTCCATAAAGCGTAAAAGACGTAAAGATAACCATGGTTAATTCACATTGTGACACTTTTATAACAAAAAATACATACCTCTTTTGGCTGTTTTTATAATAAAAAGTGACTTTCAAAAACTTTCGAGATGTGTCAATTTTCTTCCAAGTGAGCTAAATAATTAGAAGCTAATAGTTTTGCTCTTTTATCTCCTTACATTTGCATTTTCTTATTAATGACTTTTTAATTGTTTATAAAATGCTTATGCAGATATAAATTGCAATAGTGGATAATTTTGGTTTTGATTTTCTGTAAAATTATCGATTAACTTTTACTTTAAAATGTCTGTGTACATATTTAAATCAATAATAAAAATGGAGGATTATTTTTCCTTTAGTGGTTATTCCTTGAAACTGTAATATATGTTATTGGTCTACATTTTCTAAAACGTTATATAAAGAACTTTATCTCTCAACAAGCAATGGTTAGTGGAATAATTGTGGTCGGCATAAAATATCTTTATTCAGGTTGTTTTCTCCCCCCGTCCAAAAATTTGCGATATTTTAGCTGTGAAAAATCTAGTTTATTTTTGAAATTACATCCAATAATCTTGTTTTATATAGTTACAATTCCAAAATGTGTCAAATAATCTCCGCTGATATTCTCGACTCTAAATTAAAGTAAGTTATTACTGTTGGCAGTGAATCCGTTAATAACTTTGGTGAAAAAAAAATGCAATGAACTTTTTTTTATCGTTTTTGTAGATATTGTATATTATGCTCATAAACTCAGCATACTTTTGCTATGTTGCGGCTTAAGTCAGATATTTTACAGATACAAATAACACTCAATAAAAACGTCTTTGTTACTACCAAACAAAACAAATTTATTTCAAACAGAAAACATGCTTTTGCTACATTGCGGTTTAACTCAATAATTTGTAGCATATATTTTACACATCTAAGTAACACCCAATACAAATGTCTTCGATACAACAAAACAAAACAAATTTATTTCAAACAGAAAAACACCGACCTCTCATTGCCAAAAACTACCTTCTCCTCGAATGCGGTTTCAAACGTTACAGAAGTAATTTCATTTGATGCCATACTACATAATTAAATTGAACCAAAACAAACATAACTCTACTAAATTCATCATCTATAAATTATAAGCATGCAATCGCAAATGTAAATACACCAATTATGGAACATTTATGAGTTGACAAAGAATAGTCGCAACCATAACACTCCGAAGGTACAAGTTTCAGTAAACTTTAAGTTGCACAATATATAGAAAGAGTTTGAATTTAATTTTAATGATCTACAATTTAAAATGTCGCCTGCTCTTTCAAAAAATCACCACACAAAAGTAAATTCATTAGTCATTAATCCTGTTAGCGATCTTATTAAATTCAAAATTTTCAATTTTATCTCTTAACCGGAACAATCCTTAGAGCCTATCTCTTTTCTCCTGTAATTACTTCAGTTATCTCGTTACCCTTTCATTTTCTTATTAAAGACTTTTTAATTATCTCTAAGATGTCTGTTTCCATAAAATAATAGTATGTTTCAGAACACTGTTCGGAAACTAGTTTTCCTTTATGGATTAAACTCGTGAAAATCATTATTTAAATTATTTTCGTTCTTAGTTAAAGCAGAGAGAGAGATGTTCAGATAATATTTATTATTGGATAATGATGATTATTAAATAACGATGATTATATAAAGCGATTAATAAGACAAATATATTTTTCTTTTTATTGAAAATATATTTATCAAAGTGGACATTTTTATTTCATGTTTATTTGTTTATTAAACATACAAATTATTTTTTTTGCTGAGTAATCTTAACGTAATGTAACATAATGCGACATGAGACGTGCAGATATGAACGCCAAGAGTAAATCATTTTATTTGAGATCAAAATAACCAATAATTGCAAATATTTAAGTGGAAATGATAGTAAACGTTTTCTAAACCAATAGTAACAAGAGAGAAAAATCATGCGGCAAGCATTGATTATGAAACATTTTCCAACACCCCCAGAATACTTTAACAAAATTTCGTTGCTTAATAAGGTAAAGAAGATACCTATGTAAGCAATTCCGAAAACGCATAAAACATTTATGAACCATATTTCAGCAATTACCATCCATAGTCGGAAAAGTACTCCAATTCTTATGTATTGAGCACTATTTGATCTAATATAACTATTTGATTGTAAATATTCTACATAGTATGCTAAAGCTAATTTTAGCGAAAAAATGCATAATAGGTTAACAATTCACCTTTAGCAGTTTCTATCAATAGACAGAAACATACTTGAATTCTTTTGTACAACCTATGGTTATTGCCTATGCGTCATATCATCGCTACCATGTCAAACTATCGAATGTGAAATAATGCATTTTGCATTACTTTTAAAAATTGTCACCACTAAATTTTATTTGAATTCTTCGCCTAGTAAGCGTATCAATAAAATTTCTGTTAAAACAGGGTTGCCAGTTTGGCTTTCTTTCTTATTCAGAGATGCCGAATTCATACCGAAAATTTTGCGAAAAAAAATTTACTTTAAGTAATCACGTAATGTCTGTCATGAAGTTAATAAAAAAATTTCTGTTTAAAATTTCTGGTATGGATTTGGAATTTCTGATGGGAAAAAGAGACCAAAAAGGCAACCCTGGAGAAGAATTCTATTGAAATTTAGGGGTGACAATCGACCAATTTTTAAAAGTAATGAAAAATGGCTTTTTTCACATTCGATAGTTTGACATGGTAGCGACGATATATTAAGCTAAAAATTATGTCAGGCTGAAACATGCTAAAAACTACTGAAATCATATTTCCAGAAATTACCATACATAGGGGTCCATATGTATCCAGTTCTTTGCGTGGTACTGTATATATATGATTTATATTCTACAAACATCTATTAGTATACTAAATATAGTTCAACTTGAAAATGTATGACTCAATTACAAAACCTCCTACAGAACTACCTGTAGTTTGATAAGTTCTCGGCCTGACACAGAGATGGAACAAGTATGGCCAAATGACAATCATGTTTGTAAAGTATGATCTTTTAGATGACATGCTGCCGAGTTTCACACTCATGAGTTTATTGGTTATTGCTGGGCGATAAAGTAAAATAAACAAGTTTTGACATTTGCTAAAAATGAAAAAAAAAATGAAGTTCGAGCTGTTATAAAATACTTTGTTAAAAAAAGGTTTATCCAACCCAGACATACAAAAAGAGTTACATTCTACCTTAAAGGATTCTTGTCATTCATATTCGACGATAAAAAGTGGGCTGCTAAATTTAAACATGATAGGAAATCCATTCACGATGATGAACGCTCAGACGCCCAAACACCGCTAAGACCGACGAAATCGTCTCAAAAATTGACAATACCGTATTGAATGATCACCGATTGAAGATACACGAACTTGTTGACACTGCAAATATCGCGATATACCGTGTCCACCACATTTTTACTCGATGCTTTGGGTATGAAAAAATCATTCCACCCTGTGCTTGTCAGGTTAAAGCCCCGAGTGCCAATAAGATTATAAAGGTAGTCTTTGCAACCTTCATGTAAAATTTAAAGTATACAGGGCTCTAACCTGACAAGGACAGGTTGGAACGATTCCCCCTCCTTCTAGCAACTTCTTGAGCCCCTTCTAGGTCTCATAATCTTTCAATAGTAATATCTAATATATTACATTTACATTTTTTAAATTTTTGTAACCAAAGATGTATTAGAAGAAGGACTGGTCCTTTACTATATTTATATATCATTAAAGTAGAGTAGAAAATGACAAGCTGTAAATAAGCCCGACCAAAAATTTTCAAATTCCCCTCTGAATATATAATATATTACCTTATTATATATATATTATATATAATAAGGTATAATACTTATTATATATATAGTATATATATATATTATAAATAATATATTATATATATATTATAATATAATATCTAATATATTACATTTACATTTTTAAAATTTTTGTAACCAAAGATGTATTAGAAGAAGGACTGGTCCTTTACTTTTGTCTATATTTATATATCATTAAAGTAGAGTAGAATTTGACAAGCTGTAAATAAGCTCCACCAAAAATTTTCAAATTCCCCTCTGACATTTCTGAAAATATATCATATAACAATAAATAAGTAACAATACGAATCAAAATAACTTTAAGAATGCCAAGTAAATAATATTCAATGGTATACCCATTGTATATTATTTACTTGGCATTTTAAAAATTATTTTGATTTGTCATTTTGATTTGTATAATAGAGGCAATATAAATTGGTACTACACTTAAATAATTTATTTATTGACACTAGAGAAATGTAATTTTATATAAAAATACATGCAATAAATATATAAAACTATAATATAACAAACTTTACTTTTTAAATAAAAAAGTTTTTTTCCAGTATGAACAAATTTAGGCACAAATTCAATTTTGATGTTATATGCATAAACATATGTAAAAATCAAACTGGTACCTTCTTTTATTCTGCTTGGTGGATAGTTAAAAGGTAAAAATCCCTTTTTACAAGCATAACTGAAAAAAAACAGACCCCCCCCCCCCCACACTAAGATCAATTTAACAATTTTAGCAAATGTAAATACTACACAATATTGAATAAATATAATAAATAATAAAAACCATAATTAAGAAAAAAAAAGTTTATGCTCATCTTCTAAAAGGGGCCTTTTCATTGTTTTATCAACTTTCGGAATTGAGTCATACATTTTCAAGTTGAACTATATTTAGTATACTAATAGATGTTTGTAGAATATAAATCATATATATACAGGACCACGCAAAGAACTGGATACATATGGACCCCTATGTATGGTAATTTCTGGAAATATGATTTCAGTAGTTTTTAGCATGTTTCAGTCTGACATAATTTTTAGCTTAATATATCGTCGCTACCATGTCAAACTATCGAATGTGAAAAAAGCCATTTTTCATTACTTTTAAAAATTGGTCGATTGTCACCCCTAAATTTCAATAGAATTCTTCTCCAGGGTTGCCTTTTTGGTCTCTTTTTCCCATCAGAAATTCCAAATCCATACCAGAAATTTTAAACAGAAATTTTTGATTAACTTCATGACAGACATTACGTGATTACTTAAAGTAAATTTTTTTTCGCAAAATTTTCGGTATGAATTCGGCATCTCTGAATAAGAAAGAAAGCCAAACTGGCAACCCTGTTTTAACAGAAATTTTATTGATACGCTTACTAGGCGAAGAATTCAAATAAAATTTAGTGGTGACAATTTTTAAAAGTAATGCAAAATGCATTATTTCACATTCGATAGTTTGACATGGTAGCGATGATATGGCGCATAGGCAATAACCATAGGTTGTACAAAAGAATTCAAGTATGTTTCTGTCTATTGATAGAAACTGCTAAAGGTGAATTGTTAACCTATTATGCATTTTTTCGCTAAAATTAGCTTTAGCATACTATGTAGAATATTTACAATCAAATAGTTATATTAGATCAAATAGTGCTCAATACATAAGAATTGGAGTACTTTTCCGACTATGGATGGTAATTGCTGAAATATGGTTCATAAATGTTTTATGCGTTTTCGGAATTGTTTACATAGGTATCTTCTTTACCTTATTAAGCAACGAATTTTTGTTAAAGTATTCTGGGGGTGTTGGAAAATGTTTCATAATCAATGCTTCAAAAACTCAAAAACTTAAAATCGGTTTTTCAGAGAGATGTAGAAGGTTCACCCTTGAAAAAAAAAGTGCATCATGTAGAAATGACACAAACAGAGGATAAAGTTATTCATAGGTATCACTGCTGTAACGATCCTAACGAATTTTATTTAATCAAATTTTTTCATCCTCTTCTTCAAAAAATAAATAATCAGAAGAAATAGTATATCCATTTTGCTCTTGCATTGCTTTCTTCATCTCCCGTTACTATTCCATTTTCTTATTAATGTATTTTTAATTACTTTTAAGATACTTGTACCTCATGGTATGATTATCTTTCCGAACACTCTGGTCAGAAATCCCTTTTTTTACTGATTACCTCATTAAAATTATCGGTAAAATGATTCTACATTCCTTAATTAGTTATGTAAGAAAGAGGTTTTTGATAACATTTATTAGTGAATTCATACTAACTATACGAATTGATAAACAAGATGATACTCGCCGAATCGCTGGTGCAATCATTATTAAATTAAATTTGTTTTGGTTTTTAATGAATGTGTATTTATTAAAAAATAGGATTTATTGAACTTTGCGAAATATGATTGGGTGCAGATATGAGTCTCAATCATATATATTATTTCTGTTGTCAAGATCCTTTTTTCTATGCATTTACAAATCGCACAACAATGAATGAGGTATCATTCGAAAGTTTTTTGAACCGGTTTCTGACATAGTGCACTATCATTTCGTTAAAACATGTTTGATTAAAAATTGCAGTTAGTTAAAAAGTAAAACAGCATTGTTTTCTTAATTGAAATTTAATTAATTAATTAATTTTTAATTTTTCTTTAATTAATTTTTAATTTAATTAATTTTTTTAATTAAATTTATTTTCTCAAATCAGTGTTGCCTCAAAAATAAAATACCTCATTATGTCGTGCTCATCTATGATTATAAAAGATAAATAGTACAAAAAAGATAAAGTGGGACGTCTCTGCCCGGGCTTATTTTATATTTATGATTAGAAAGAGAAAAAAATTAAATTTAAATGCTTAGAATGAAAAGACACCATCCATACATTGAAGCAGTGGTAATTCACGTGTAGCCTAAAATGTACGCTTTGATATATTAAATTAAATTGTATTTTATATGTATTCAATTTATTTTTCTTTCTCCCGTGTTTTTCTCGAAGAGGATGACGTCATCCTCTAATACAGTTAAAATACAATTTTTATTTTTATTTTTCTTGCGCGTGCCTTTTGCTATTTTCGATCAGTATTTACTGTAACTTTGATGGAATCAATGATATGATATTCTGGCCTGACTAATGTTGTTTGCAGATATTTCCTTTATTTTCCTTTATAAGTTTAAACCTGCATCTAAAAAATAGATATTGGTAAAAAAATGTTAGATTGCAGAAGAAAACCTCGCATGTGTCCACTGATATAAAATTTATATGAATGTAGTGCAACTATATTTAGTGCAACTACATGTAGTTACACTACAGCTCTGGTAATATTATATCAAGAAGAAACTATCCAAATAAATTTCAACGAAAGTAAGAATATTTTTCCCCACCAATCTATATAGTATCCATGAATTATAAGAGAAACCATAGAGATTGTAGCACGTAAAAATATAATATGTAACGATGCAGCATCATTCAACTTACCAAAATTATGACTTGAGTTACTCAATGGTTAAGAAAATGGAAATAAACTCCCAAGTTTAAAAGAAAAAACAATGTAACGTGCGTAATATGAAAGAGTACGTGAAAAATGGAATGATGGCCTTTAAAAAATCATTACATCATAGATCGTGCAACTTTAGAATAGTTTATTTCTTTTGATAATGGCTTCGACGGAGCTGAATCATGTAAAGAGTCTAACAAAACCTTTTTTTTTACTGTTATTAAAGTTTTTTTTTAAAAATACCTTTTAGTAATTAAAAGACGTATATTTTTTTCACAGTGTAAGCCGTTGCAGTTGGGGACAATTTCATTAAAAGTATAATTTGCTGAATGTTTAGAAATCTTCAAATATTCATAACTAAAAAATTAAAAGCTGAAAATCCATTTTTTTTAAATTTAAAAATTTCTCTGCTTTTATAAAAATATGTCCATGTAGATCTAACATAAAAGATTTAAGAAATTATTAGATATTAGTGCTTCAGACAATATACACTAAAATGAAATAAATCATTATTTTTCCACAAAAACAAATAATGCGAAGAAAATAATATTCTTCTCTCCGATAATACTTTTGTTATCTCATTGCAACTTAATTTTTAATTAATTAATAATTTTCTAATTATTTTCTTAGATGTTTGTATCACATAATAGTATTATCTTTTAAAAAATGTGTTCGGAAATTACTTTTCTGTTGCGGATTACCTCATTAAAATATTGAATAATAGTATTTTAATTTCGTTGCTTTTTAAAAAAATTGTTTGAGATATCAGTTATTAATGATTTTAGGTTCAAACAAGTGGATACAATCGGTGATAAACTAATTATTAAATCGAATACATTCTTTCTTGTCTGACCACATGTAAGTGACTTTTGAAGAGTTAATGTGCTTTATAAGTGGAAGAAGAAAATGATCTTTCCTCTAAAAACAAATAATTGGAAGAAAATATTTATTGTGCCTCCGGAAATGCTCTTGTTATCTTATTATAGTTTCCTTTCTAATTAATAAAAGATTTTCTAGTTAAATAATGAATAATAGAATTCTAATTTCGTTGGGTTTTTTTTAAAGTTGTTTAGATGTCAGTTATTATTGATTTTAGGTTTAAACAAGTTGATACAATCAGTGATAAACTAATTATTAAATTGAATATATTATTTCTTGTATTACCACGTGTAAATGACTTTTGATGAAATGTGCTTTATAAGTGGAAGAAGAAAATGATCTTTTCTCCAAACACAAATAATTGGAAGAAAACATTTATTGTCCCTCCGGAAATGCTCTTGTTATCTTATTATAGTTTCCTTTCTAATTAATAAAAGATTTTCTACGTAAATAATGAATTGTAGAATTTTAACTTCGTTGTTTTTCTAAAAAGTTGTTTGAGATATCAGTTATTAATGATTATAAGTTTAAACAAGTGGATACAATCGGTAATAAACTAATTATTAAATCGAATATATTCTTTCTTGTCTGACCACGTGTAAATGACTTTAATGAAATGTGTTTTATAAGTGGAAGAAGAAAATGATATTTTCTTCAAAAACAAATAATTAGAAGAAAATATTAATTGTTCCTCCGGAAATGCTCTTGTTATCTTATTATATTTTCCTTTCTAATTAATACAAGATTTTCTAGGTAAATAATGAATTGTAGAATTTTAACTTCGTTGTTTTTTTAAAAAGTTGTTTGAGATATCAGTTATTAATGATTTTAGGTTTAAACAAGTGGATACAATCGGTGATAAACTAATTATTAAATCAAATATATCTTTTCTTACCACGTGTAAATGACTTTTGAAGAAATATGCTTTGTAAGTTGAAAAAGTTCATTACTCATCGTTTGATGAGTAATGATCGTTTCTCCAAAAACAAACAATTGGAAGAAAATATTTATCTTTCCTCCGGAAATGCTGTTATTATTTTATTATAGTTTCCTTTTAATTTTTTAATTACTTCCTAGTTTTTTTAAGATGAATATTTATCTCGGAAATTAGTTTTCTGTAATATATTTACCTTATTAAAACTAAACATATTGAGAATTTTACACACACACACACACACACACACACACACACACACACATACATACATATATATATATATATATATATATATATATATAAACCAGAATTTTTACTTAAAATTACTTAACTCATATATTAACAGAAACAGAAACAGTTGATTGTTTCAATGGGATTTCCAGTTGTAAACAACTACACTCCCTGAATATGAGTAGTTGTATATCACATCTTAGGGGAGCCATTAAAAAAAGTATAAATGTAGCCCATTTGCAGTACAATATGAAAGAAAAGTAAGGGATTTGACTGAAAACGTTATTAGCCAATCAGGAGAGAGATAGTCAGCCAATCAAATTTAACAAGCGTAAAGCAGCCAATCAAATTTAACAAGCGTACAGCAGCCAATCAGATTTAACTTGCAGGTGATTTATATTTTATTTATTTCATGAAATAAATTCTGATTTGATTCGAAATATTTTCATTTGGTCATGGCCAAATGTCCCGTTGTTGGTACATTTAGTTTAAAACTGATGAGTAGTTTTTACAGCGTGTTAATCAGTTTCACAACATGAAATATCGCTTTTTCGGATGCTATTAATTCTCGAGTAAACATTATTATGTTCAACAAATAAATTCAACAGACATACATGCTAAATTAACAGCATTAACATTAATTTTAATATTAACATTATCTTGCTATTCTTGCATACATAAATTCTCTTACGCTGCTTTATTTGAGAAGTCATCGTATCCGAAAAATCGATATTTCCGTTGAGAAAGTTGATTAATACACTATAAAAACTACTCGGAAACGTTTAGGTTTTATTCTTTTTTTTTTAAAGAAGCATATATATATATATATATATATATATATATATATATATATATATATATATATATACCTAAATCAACCAAACCACATCACAGATAACTCAGGAGAGGTTCTGTTATATTTTTGCACACTTTTTCTAGATCTAGAAACATTTATCCTTTTTTACAGTGTAAAAGTTGAAGTTTGGATATTCTTTAGAAAATACTAAATGAGGGCTACATAAACTATTAGATACATATAATCTAGCGATACTATATTATTTAACGCACTCTTATTTTCTTTTTCATTTTACTAGGAATATTTTTTTCAGATTTTAGGTAGTTTAAAAAAATAATTGCACTCGAACTCGTGACTTCACAAACCCCTGAAGACCCGTTTTTCATATTCATATTACTCGCAATATTCCTCTCAGACTCTATAGACCAAACTGTACATCGAACTCAACACTGCATGAACCCTTGAAGGCACGGTTTTCATTTTCATTTTACTCTCAATATTTCTCTCAGATTTTAGATAGATGGAAAAAAAATGTACATCTATCTCGAGACTTTGCAAACCCCTGAAGATACGCTTTTCACATCCATTTGACTCGCAATATTTCTCTCAAATTCTAGATAAATGAAAAAATTGTACACCGATCTCGAGACTCCGCAAACATCTGAATATACGCTTTTCATATTCATTTTACTCGCAATATTTCTCTCAGATTCTAGATAGATGAGAAAAAAATTGTACATCGATCTCGATATATTCACTAAATCCTTAAGAGGCACTTTTTATTTTCATTTTACTCACAATATTTCTCTCAGATTCTAGATAGATGAGAAATAAATTGTACATCGAACTCGAGAACTTCACGAAATCCTGAAGAGGCACTTTGTATTTTCAATTTACTCACAATATTTCTCTCAGATTCTAGATAGATAAAAAAATTGTACATCGAACTCGAGACCTTCACGAAATCCTGAAGAGACACTTTGTATTTTCATTTTACTCACAATATTTCTCTCAGATTCTAGATAGATAAAAAAAATTGTACATCGATCTCGAGAGTCCGCAAACCCCTGAAGATTCGCTTTTCATATTCATTTTATTCACAATATTTCTCTCAGATTCTAGATAGATGAGAAAAAAATTGTACATCGAACTCGAGACCTTAGCGAGCCACTGAAGATGCCCTTTTCATTTTCATTTTACTCGCAATATTTCTCTCAGATTCTAGATAGATGATAAAACGATTGTACATCGAACCCGAGACCTTCGCGAGCCACAGAACATGCGTTTTTCATTTTCATTTTACTCGCAATATTTCTCTCAGATTCTAGATAGATGATAAAAAAAAATTGTACACCGGAGACCTACGCGAAATCCTGAAGATACGCTTTTTGATTTATTTTACTCGCAATATTTCTCTCAGATTCTAGATGATAAAAAAGATTGTAGATCGAACTCGAGACCTTCGCGAAATCCTGAAGACGCACTTTTTATTTTCATTTTACTCACGTTATTTCTCTCAGATTCTACATAAATGATACAAAAAATTATACACCGAACTCGAGACCTACGCGAAATCTTGAAGACGCGCTTTTTATTTTATTTTACTCGCAATATTTCTCTAAAATTCTAGATAGATGATAAAAAATTGTACACCGAACTCGAAATCCTGAAAACGCGCTTTTTATTTTCATTTTACTCACAATATTTCTCTCAGATTCTAGATAGATGATAAAAAAGATTGCCCATCAAACTCGAGACCTTCGCGAGCCACCGAAGACGCGCTTTTTTATTATCATTTTACTCACAATATTTCTCTCAGTTTCTAGATAGATGATAAAAAAATTGTGCATTGAACTCGAGACCTTCGCGAAATCCTGAAGACGAGATTTTTATTTTCATTATACTCACAATATTTCTCTCAAATTCTAGATAGATGATAAAAAGCTTGTACATCGAACTCGAGACTTTCGCGAAATCCTGAAGACGCGTTGCTGACTTTTTTGGGTCTAAGAGCCAGAATTTAAGAACCACTGCACTAAATTATAGCTGTTATTTTTCTTGATAAAGATTTAATAATCATTACTTCTAAGCTAATAAATTTTAATCAGCAATTCTGATTATCATAAGTTAATTTTGTGTATAATATCTCCTCCCCACAGTGAAAGTGGACTTTTTTGTGTATTTCTTTTAATGTATAAAACTCTTTTTACTAAAATTTACTAAATCGATTTCTTAAAATTCAAATAAAAATTTTAAAATCGATTTTTTAGAAATTTAAAATATACTCTGTTCTTTTAAAAGAGCATCATAAAGACTTAAAAAACCAACTGATATTAGCATCCAATTAAAATGAAAATTTTTATTCTTTTTATTAAAAACTTACAATTGGAAAAAAATTAAACACCTGACACCCCCACCTCCGAAATTCTTTAATTACCTCATTACAGCATCATTTCTTGTTTAATGAATGGCTTTCTAATTATTTCTTAGATGCTTGTATCACATAATAATAATATTATCTTTTACAAAACTTTATTTGGAAAATAGTTTTCTGTTATGGATTACCTTATTAAAATAATGAATAAAAGGATTTTAATTTAAATTTTTTTAAGAGGCTTGGGATATTATTAATAAGTTTGAATTGAAATAAAATAGATACAATCGGCCTTCGTTTTTGCCATACATAAATTACTTTAGAAGTGTGTATTTATTCAATCATAGAAAAATGCGATTTGAGGCGTGAAAGGTTAAAGTGGGATGACTACGTAATGTCCTTTAACTTAAGATTATTTTTGTAAATTTGTGAACAAAAAAATGAATTATAAAGACAAATTTAGTGGTTCACCCGATCGGTACATATATCATGTAGTTCCACACCAAGTGTGAAATCGATAACTTAATTAATAACTTTCCCACAATGTCCAACAGGTCAAACAAGAACGAAAAATCATGCATCAAGCATAAATTATGTAACGCTTTCCAACACTTCCAAAATACTTTTTTAAATATTTACCGTTTAATAAGGTCTAATGTCTATTGCCTAAGTAAATAATTTGAAAAACGCATAACACATTTAAAAATCCAATTTTAGAAATTACCAACAATATTTGGAAAAATGCCCTAATTTTTTTGTGCAGCCTTGTATATGATCTATAGATTGATATATATACTACAAGAATGCTAAAATTTAGTTTAGTTAGGAAACGCATACCACAGTTGAAAATTCCCCTTCAGCAATTTCAGTCAAGAAACGCAAATGTACTCGAGATGTTTTGTGCTGCCCCGTATATGATCTATAGAATTTAGACAAATCAAGTAATAGGCAAAAATTAGTTAAATTTAAAAATGCGTGCCGAAACTAAAAATGCATTTCCAGCAATTATTATTAACAGACAGTTCTTTAACCGAATATTTTTGTGTGTCCCTGTAAATAAATGGTATATGCTATACACACTATGTTCAATAGTAAGCCTCTTGTAATGCACCTCAGTGATATATATAAATTTCAATATGTTTTAAATAGTGGGATATTATTAAAATAAACTGCAAACTATTTTTATCCATAGACAGTAATGCAACGGAATTCTTTTGAGTGTCCCTGTAAAGGAACTATAAGTGCTACATACTTCAATTTTCAATACCGAACATGCCATAGTAAACCTCAATAACATGTATCAATTGGATGACAATCCGAGTATATTTACACGAGTTAGAGCGCGAACGGGCGGACAGATAGACAGACGGCAGACGGACGGACAAACCGAATTCATAAACACTTTTCAACTATGTTGGAAATGAGAAAAGTACATTGAAAAAATTTAGAAAAGGTGTTTCGGCAGATGATCCAAACAAAACTTATGGAAGTGATTTTTTTTTTTAACTGAGAGGTTACCAAGTACAGCGCAGAACTTTTTAAACTAAAGATAAAAAAAGATTTTTAGAAATTTTAACGCCGGCATTCTGGACATTTCCCCCCTTTAGGTTGCAATGGCAAATTACTTTGTTCTGCATATTATGTACGCATACATTCTGTAAGAAGATATTTAAAAACACTTTTTTAAATCCATGTTTAAAAAAAAAAAAAAACTGGGATGTAATTTTGAAAAATAATACTTGTAAAATATACCACGATATAAAATGTGTTGTTATACTTTATTATTTTTATCTCAATCAAACGCATTGGTAAAGAAATCATACGAGTAGAAAATTTGCAAACTTATTTTCAAATTTATTTTCAAACCAGAAGTCGAACCCAAGACCGACCGTGCCGTGAAAAGGGTCCTGGTTTCGCACGGTTTTTGGTTCGATTCCTTATCTGGACACTTTTTCGCTCAGTTTCAAAATTTTTAATATTAGGTACCTGTACTAAATAAGGCCACGTTAAGGTTTCAGATCACAATAAAATGTGTTATATGAGCATTAATATTTTAAGCATTGCTGGATGTAATATTTATACATGTTTTAATAATATTAAATAATGTATATATTTATCTCTGTTGAGTTTTGACCAGGACATTTTAAAGAAAAACACGCTTTAAAGTGGCCTTGTTAGGAGTATGTGTTCTAAATAAGGCCATAATTTGCTAAGTAAATGGTTTAACTTTAATTACCAGATATTTTCAGGCATTACACTAAAATATAGCAAAATAAAGAATTATTTTACTGCATATTTTAACTGTTGAAAATGAAATATTTACGTATAAAAAAGTCAAAATAAATTCATTTTTATTTTATGAAGAAATCCAAATGATTTTATTCACATTTGGGACAGTAAAATGTACTTGTGTCCATTTGAGCCGGTCCTACACTTTCTTTATGGACATACTTTGCGCAAATACAGATATTTAACATACGATGTTTTTAGCAAATGAAGCATTACCTTTTAAAAAGACTTGTTTTACATACATTTCACTTTCAAACACAAACAGTATTAAAAATACAGAATGTTTCAATATATATACTAAAATATCATTAATTTATATTGTACATCATTCGAAGTTGTAAAATTCAATCAATAATTTCATATGAAAGTTTACTTACTGTTTTTAACAACGATGTGTCGAAAGATTCAATGGAACGAAAATGACGGCGAAGCCGGTATCGATTAGGGTTGAAATTATCTGCTCTGCTATTTATCTTCACGAGCTCGTTCCCTACAAAATATAATCTGATGCCCTTATTTAGCGCTTATTAACTTATTTGTTAAAAGTACCTTATATCTTATCTAAATGAATTAAATTTTAATTAACAAATTGGTTTATCATAAGTTATTTTTATCTAAGATACTCCCACCCACATAAACAATAAGTTTAATTTTTAAAACCATGTAAAATTATTTTTTTTAATAACGCCAAATGTTATAGAAACTTATTAATCCAGGATTTTTAGGTAACTTTTATGGCAAAAACATTAATCAATGAAATTTGTTTATAGTTTAAAAATATTTGTTCAAGAATTTAGTTTATATTAAAAACTGAAAATAGATTTTACTGAAATTTAATTGCTTTCCTGCTCCTGCAGAAAGAAAACTTATTCGTGCCGAGATAGCATAAAAATAAAAAAATATATATATATTAGACGTGGCTTTAGGCGATCTCTATTAAATTGAAATATTCTAAACTTTTACTCAAAATCAAACAATCTAACCTTTCCTCCGAAAATGCTTCTGTTATTTCATTACATTCTTTTAATTAATTAATGGCTTTTCTAATTTTTTCTTAGATACTTGTATCACATGATAATATTATCTTTATTAAAAAGTGTGTTCGGAAATTAGTTTTCTGTTTCGGATTACCTCATTAAAATGATGAATAACAAGTTTTCAATTTCGTTAGTTTTTTAAAACATGTTTGAAATATCAATTATTAATGATTCGGTGTTAGATAAGATTGGTGGTACATTAATTAATAAGTCAAATAGAATTCTTCTTTTTTGACCAATGTATAAATGACTTTTAAAAAGATGGTAGTGTACTGTAAAAAACACAAATGTTTGTTAATCTAGGAAAATATAATATAACCACGAATGAAAATGTAAAATAACCACTTTTCAATTTCGTTAGTTTTTTAAAAACATGCTTGAGATACCAGTTATTAATGATTCGGTGTTAGATATGATTGGTGGTACATTAATTAATAAGTCAAATAGATTTTTTTTTTGCCAATGTATAAATGACTTTTAAAATGTTGGTAGTGCACTGTAATAAAACACAAATGGTTGTTAATCTAGGAAAATATAATATAACCACGAATGAAAATGTAAATTAACCACCTTTCAATTTCGTTAGTTTTTTATAAACATGCTTGAGATATCAGTTATTAATGATTCGGTGTTAGGTACGATTGGTGGTACATTAATTCAGAAGTCAAACAGAATTCTTCTTTTTTGACCAATGTATAAATGACTTTTAAAAAGATGGTAGTATACTGTAAAAGAACACAAATGTTTGTTAATCTAGGAAAATATAATATAATAACGAATGAAAATGTAAAATAACCACTTTTCAATTTCGTTAGTTTTTTATAAACATGTTTGAGATATCAGTTATTAATGATTCGGTGTTAGATACGATTGGTGGTACATTAATTAATAAGTCAAAAAAAAATTCTTCTTTTTTGACCAGTATATAAATGACTTTTAAAAAGATGGTAGTGCACTGTAAAAAAACACAAATGTTTGTTAATCTAGGAAAATATAATATAACCACGAATGAAAATGTAAAATAATCACTTCCGAGTTACACACGATTCTAAAAGTGTTCTTACCATTAGACACCTCAACAACCAATATATTTTCAAGATTTAAAGAAGAATTCTTCCACTGACATTCCACTGATATTCGGAAACGTTTCTGAGTAGTTTTGATATATAAATTAGTTTTCTCAATCCAGAATATAAGTTTTTAGGAGGCTATTCATTCTCAAATAAACATTTTCATGATCAACAAACATGTTTTACAGACAAATATAATAAATTAATAAAATGTTTTAAAGTCAAACATGATAAATTAACGCATTAACATTAACAATAAAATTAATATTATTTTGTTTCTCTTGCATGTATAAATTAAATTACGTAGATAAAAAAGTTTAATTGTAAATTAATGGAATCCTAAGAACCAATATTCCTTTTTGAGAAAACTCATTAATACAATAACTCTCAAACGTTTCCGAAAAACAGTGGAAGCAATAATTTATATTTTTTTAAATGTTTCTTTAAATTTCGAAAATGTGAGGGATTTTCGAAAAGTAAAGATACAATGCCGTTTACTCATTCAAAATATTTTTATTTGATAAAGTGTCCACTACAAATTACTTACTGGTATATGCCTTATTTTTCGACACAGTTGCCGCCATTTACCAAGCATTTGTCAAGTCTGGATGCAAGCTTTTGTATCTCACAGTCATAGAAGTTTGCGTCTGTTGTTGAAACCACATTTCAACTTCGATTTTGATCTCATCATCGTCGTGGAAGTTTTTCCCTGCAAGATGTTTCTTCATGTAAAGGAATATGTGGTAGTCGCTGGGTGCAAGGTCGCTAGGGGCATCAGAAATCACAAATGGCCTACCTGTTCCGGGTTCTTCATGAACATTGGTCCCAACTTCAGAGAAAGCACAATACCATTTTGTTACATTTTGTCGAGTCACAATGTTCCCATAGACGGAAACAATTTCTTTGTGAATATCTGCTGGACGTTAAGCTTTGCATGAAGAAATGTATGACAGAACATACTTCACATTTGGCGGGATTCTGAATTGACGCAGCCATTATAAACACGTGAAACACGAAACAGACTCACCGTACAAATAACGAATGACTGCGAGGGAAAGGTCAAATGTTCAAGGTTACAATATGTGTTGCCAACACTCTCATTAAAACTTTTTCTTTCCTGTTGTCTGAGGTGTATCTTTACTTTTCGAATAAACCTTGTATATTGGTTTGTGAGTTTACTAAAAATTTTCGTTCGTGATTACATTTGTTTTTCCTACATTAAGAAACATTTGTCTTTTTTTACAGTTTGGTTTTGTTAAAGTCAATTATCAGCGCGAGGGATATGGGACAAGAAAGGGAAGATTTCCTTCCGTGGGGGTCCTTCAAAGGGAATATAACCCGTATTTACGCAAGGTTCGAAGAATACCAAGACTTTAAAGAGACTTTAATTAACTTTAAAAAGGCGATGTAAAAGATGAAAAGTTATGTTGTTATGTTGCAATGGTAAATTACTTTGCTTTGGTCGTAGTCTATGCATAAAGCTTTCTAAGCAATAAAACGGTGGAAAAATAATTACAACATATAATATATTCCTTCTGTTCTGACGACTTTTTTTAAGAGTAACCTTTTTAAAATCGTTCAAAAGTGTAAAGTTGCAATGGTTACATTGTTTTGGGCCTAGGCTATCTTTAAATGTTTCCAAACAAATGTTTGTAAATATTTTTAGAAACCGTATTTTAGAAAAACGAAAAACGTTTGTACAGTGGCAATTTTTCGAAGCAATGCTTGTAAAATATATCATTTGATTATATTTGCTATTTTGCGTTACAAATTAAAATAGGTATATCTCAAATTTTAATCAACATATTTGATTATTACGTTTTTTATGCAAAATGTACCTCCTCGCCCCCCTTTTCCCCACGAAAAAATATTAAATAAAATTAAATGGACATATATTGGTTTTTAAAAGATAACGTTATGTATTTTCAATCAAGATATAATATTGTAATACTCTAATTTTTATGTATAATTAATATTTCAGGATTTTTAAGGCATTTATTGATAAATACAAAATTTAAACTCGTGTAATCAATGGTTATATTTTTAATAAATCAATTTCTTTCATTGTTGGATTTGAGGGTTTTTTTTTACAGACGGATGAATGTTGAATAATAACATTTTCTCATATTAGCCGGTTCCTATGAAATGCAGACTGAAGCGTGTGGTGACAAATAAAGTAATATCATTTTGGTAAAAAGATACCAAAAGAATTATCATCCAGATTCAAAGTTTTGAGTTTTTATATATTTTATAGTTTAACAATATATTTTTACCATTCTTCTCTGAAAGCAAAGTTATGTAGTCAGACCTTGGACAGTTATTATTTCTTCGAATTTCGCTGATATGGGCATCAAATGAAAATATTCTAAAGGAAACTTTTCGTAATGATACATAGTTTATGTACAGCAAAGCTGTATTATTCAAACTACATTCATCCGTATCGCCAGTTGTAAGAACTGATATCGCAAGAAATAATAATAAGAAGAAGAACATGTAAAAGAAACATATTGAAATTCGAACTGTATGTTATTTGTAAAAATATAACTTCCTTGAAATTAATATTTACACAAATGTTTAGACTAATGTCGAAGTATATGCTTGGAGAAATCTATGTTGGTATTTCTCTGTTTTCAAGGACACAGTAATTTTTCTGTAATCTTATATATTCTATGAAAATCTGAAGACTTCTTTTGTATCGTAGAAAATGTTTCTGAACCTTTTAATTAAAAAGTTGAATATTTTTAAAAGTTGATTCAGAAGTATGAAAGATGGTAAGAATATTCTACTGATTCTTAGGAATTTTATCTTTAATTCTTTGTAGTAAAAGTTATATTATTTTCAACATACTTTAGGTCTTTATTAAACAAAAGAGTTTATAGAGAACGTTTTTATTTCACATGATAATCTTTTTTATGGTTGCCCCAAATATCCGGATTGCTACATATCATATCCAAATTACATTCAGAATTTGCCACTATTTGTCTGTAGATAACCCGAAAATTCTCGAAACCCGACACCAACCCGTGAAAAAAAAATTGTCAACTCGAAACCAGGCACGAATCCAACATATATCAACCAAAAAACAACCCGGACCTGAAATATTCAAACTCGAATCCGACCCGACCCCGAAGTGAAAGAAAATTAAGCTATATTTTAATACAATTATGGAAAATTAGTCTAATTACATCTCTAATACAAATTTTATCTTTTTTTTTAATAAAAATAAACATATATACCCTAATTAATATTTAAATATGTAGTTATTCCTGAGAAAAATATTCAGAACTTCCTTTTGAAAATTCGGGTCAAACCGAACCCGATACATTTAAATTCAACCCGACCCAACCCCGACAGGTTGGTTGGTTGATTTTATGACGGCTCGACGGATATAGGCCCTAGGGGGCTGCCCTCTGTAGGGGTCTTTCTAAGGGATCCTAACCCGTATTTACGGCAAAGTTCGAAGAAAACCACGGAAAACGCCGAACGGTCAGATTGATGAGCGGGACAGGAGTTTGAACCCAGCACCTCCCCTCTATCAGCTTTGATTGCAGAACCTCTCAGTCACTAGTGGGGCCGCCGACTCTGAAAGAAAAAAAAATCCGTTCGGATCAAATCGGTTATCCCACACGATGTAGGACTCTAAATCGAACTTAGGCAAGCAGAAAAAAGACTGGCGTCAAATAGGCTATGTCAAATTGACAAATGGTGATAGATTTAGAAGACTACGAGTGATAGATTTTAGATTTAAGAGAATGCATTATGTTAATGAAGTTTTTACTTATATTTCTCTTTTTAAAGTGACAAAGAACCGTTTACTAAAAAAAAAAAAAGATGAACAAATTAATTTTTAATATTTTACTTAAAATGAATTTTTGCGTCCGTAGTATATTCTGACAAAGTTACGTGAAGATCCGATATTGAAAAATAAGCAAAAGAGGCTTTTTACTGCAACCATTTCTCTTTAAATGATTCTGAGTTACAATCTCTGCATTCATTTTCTCAGTTTGTATACTTTGAAGTTATCAGTATGATACCTTGTTACTAAATATACTTGTTACTAATTATACTTATACTAAAAGTTAAAAAAATAATTAAGTGTGATCATTATGGTGCATTTCATAAAATTATGGATCGGAGATTTAGTAATATAAATAGCTTATTTAAAATAAATAAAAAATCAATAAATAGGTTTTTAATGTATTTTTACATATCTAAGGAAATTTTATATATTATTTTTTAATATAATTAAATTTTTGGAAATCTGTTCCTGACAGTTAGGGAGTATAATTGTAAAAATATGTAGGAAAAAAGAGGTAACAAAAAGTTCAAAATTGTATAAGAAGTGTTGTTTTAAAATTTTATTTGTTTTTTTCTATGTATTTTCCAGAGTATTTGCATTTTTTTAATTAAACAATTTAAAAAATACATCAAAAATATGCTATAAAATACTCAAATAAAAAGATAGTTAAAAGAGTACCAAGCCCATTTAAGTTCAATAGAAAATAATTTGAAAAAAAAATCAGAAGATAAATAAATCTACATATGAAATTTTATATGGTAGTAATACATATGAATCTAAGCCTGGTAAGATAATTGTGTTAACTTAGTGCATTAAGTAAGGAAGCATTTGTTGTCTTCTGCAATAATTATGAATTAGATCTCAAAACTGACTGGCAGATTTAAGCAGATTTAATTGGCATACAATACTGTTGACGTAATCAAGGAGAGTTATTCACGCCAATTATAATTTTTCCTAGAGATAATGAAGGTTTAAGTAGAGCTCCTGGAATGGGTTTAAGAAGCCTTAAATTTAATTATATATTTTCTTTGCTAATTTGGTATTACTGGAGAAAGTATAAAGCATTTTACATGTAAGTTATTAAGCATTTTACATACAAGCTATTAAGTATTTTACATACAAAGTAGCAACCCAAAAAGTATTTCACTTTTGTAAAATCTATTTATTTTTTCGTATTTGTAGCAAAGAGAAACATTTAATCATCCCTAATACATTTCTAAGAAATGTATAGCGAGATTTTTTTAGGTGAAAATCTAAGGAAAGGTAAAATTTAAAAGAAATGTTATTTCGATATAATCAAAATAATAAATGTACAGTGTATCTCTTCTTATTGTTGTCCAATAACTATTCCCTAAGCCGTTGGTTTTAGAATTATACTTTCAATTAAAGAAAAAAAAATATCCAACTGTTATTTGCTATCATATCAAAATTCATTAATGTCAAACTAGTTATTTTTTTAAAAAGTTACGAAATTTAAATTTTTATGTGCTCCCTTTCTCTTGTAACTTATATTTAGAAAAACCTTTTCCATGCTCTAGCAAGAAAACAATAAACATCCAATTTTTCTACGAGCAAAACTTACCGAAATTTGATACTTTAAATGTTTAGTTTCCCTTTCTCCTATAATTTATATTTAGAAAAACTTTTTCCATGCTGTAGCAAGAAAACAATAAACATACAGTTTTTCTACAAACAAAATTTACCGAAATTTGATACTTTAAATGTTTGGTTTCCTTTTCTTCGATAACTTATATTAAGAAAAACTTTTTCCATGCTCTATGAAAAAACAATAAACATCCAATTTTTCTACGAGCAAAACTTACCGAAATTTGATACTTTGAATGTTTAGCTTTGAATGTTTAGTTTCCCTTTCTCCTATAATTTATATTTAGAAAAACTTTTTCCATGCTCTAGCAAGAAAACAATAAACATACAGTTTTTCTACAAGCAAAATTTACCGAAATTTGATACTTTAAATGTTTGGTTTCCTTTTCTTCGATAACTTATATTAAGAAAAACTTTTTCCATGCTCTAATGAAGAAAACAATAAACATCCAATTTTTCTACGAGCAAAACGTACCGAAATTTTATACTTTGAATGTTTAGCTTTGAATGTTTCGTTTCCCTTTCTCCTAATAATTTATTTTAAAAAAACTTCAAGAAAACAATAAACATCCAATTTTTCTACGAGCAAAATTTACCGAAATTTGATACTTTGAATGTTTAGCTTTGAATGTTTAGTTTCCCTTTCTCCTATAATTTATATTTAGAAAAACTTTTTTCATTCACTATCAAGAAAACAATAAACATACAAATTTTCTACGAGCAAAACTTATCGAAATTTGATAATTTGAATGGTTAGCGTTTTCCAAAACACGCGTTTTTTTTTTGTTTTTTTTTATGTTTTAGTCGTAAGGGCATTGATAAAGTCTAATATTACTTATACAACCCAGTGGCAGTATAAAAATGGATATTTTGTAACAAAAGTAACTATTCATTAGAGGTTTAGTAGAAGTTTTCATATTACATTTGAAATATTCTTGCAATAGGCACTATATCTCTAAAACTAATGGCTTATGCATTAATTATTAGACAACGATAAGAGAGAATTCTCTATGTAAAATATAAGCAATGTAAATAGATTTGGTTCATTAGATGGAGTATTTTACTTAATTAAAATCCATTAATTCCTTTTCAGTAATTAAGGGGCTTTAAAAATTTTAAGTAAAGAGGTTTAACGTTCTTTTTTTTTTTCGTGCCTAATATCATCCAAGCTGGTTTCATTAATAAATTACCGCACGAATTGAATTGCTTAAAAAAAGCGTTATATTAAAAGAATGAAATAAATATATTATTTTAATCTATTTTTTTTAAGTATGCATTAAATATAATCAAATAAACACAGCACTGAAAGAAGATTTGGATAATTCACCTTGGTACACTGTAAATAAAAAGACGAATATTTCTTAATCTACGAAAATGCAAGATAGCCACTTCCGAGTTATTCATGATTCCGAAAACCATTCTTTGTCTGTAGAGACACCAGAAAACGATATATTTTCGAGATTTAAAGAATTATTTATAAAAACAAAGGTTTCTTTTTTCTCATTTTCGGAAACGTTCCGAGTAGTTTTTACAGTGTGTTAATTTGTTTTATTAACCCGAAATGCCAGTTTTTAAGGTGCCACAAATGCTGAATTAAATATTTTCAGCTGCGTAATAGAATATTATACATGGAAGAGTAGCAATTCCAATGATAATCTATATATTTAAAACCAAAGGCTTTTTTTTTTTTTTTGTCAAATTCACATGTAATCGTACCCAACACGCATGCGTAAACTTAAATCTAGCACCTAACCAGTTTTAGAGCACACTGAAATGCGGTAACGGTGGTCAAGAGTTATAAGGCGCGTGTCTTCACTGTTCCGATTATTGTGTGGGTTCGAACCCCGCTATGGACAGAATGATTTTTCTTTCTTTATGGCTATAATTTATCTTAATAATGCCACATTTAATTCAGTAGGAAAAGTTATATAATTTGTAATTTTTTTTATTACAATGCTTTATAATTAAGTAAAATTTAACACCGAAGAATATTTTGTTTTAATTACTAAATAAAAAATATGTATTATTAATCGTTAGCTGCAAACAGCAAATTTTAAATTCGGGGTTTTAGAATCAGACTGATAAAAAATAATTTAATGAAAGTTTTTAAAGATCGTGTAGTTTAAAAAAAAAGTATCAGAAATACTAAATATTATAATTTTCCTATAATATTAGGACTGTAGTAAATAAAATAAGAAAAGTATCTGATTATTCTCCTTAAAAAAATGAAAAGAAAAGAAGAGAAAAAAGAAAGAAGCAAAAATATCCATATATGAATTATATAAAAAAAAAAAAAAATCAAGCTAGATATACTTATAAAGAGTTTAATATGTTTCAAATTGTTCTTTTAAGTAATGGTATTTCCATTTTCTTACTATATTATCTTTTTAGCTCTACAATTGTAATTTTTTAATATTCAATTAAAAACTCCATTGTTTTAAAATAGCTCTGTAAAATATGTGGAACGAAATATTTACAAATTCTTTTAATTTTTCCAAAGGATATATGAGAATAAGACTTTTGCTTTGAAAATTCGCAAAGTAAGCTGGATATTATAGATTTCCTTACAGTTTGGCATTTGTTCTATATCTAATTATTGCAGAATAGGGCTATGTGTTCATGTGTTGGAATTTCTTATCTTGAAACAGATGGCGCCATTAACGCTATCGGGAGTAATAACATCCTAAACATCTATATATTTAAAAGCAAAGGCTTTTTTTTGTCAAATTCACATCAAATCGTACCCAATACGCATGCGTAAACTTAAATTTAGGACCTAACCAATTTTAGAGCACACTCAAATGCGAAAACGTTGGTCGAGTAGTGTAAGGGGCGTTTCTTCCCTCTTCCGATTATCGTGTGGGATCGATACCTGCTGTGGACAGAATATTTTTTCTTATTTTATTCGAATTATTCTGCAAAAATTTCAAACATTTTAAAACAGCTGTGAATTTTATTTTTATGGTACTATCAAGTTGTTTGCCGTCAAGTTTTGACGGGTTCCATCTAGTATTAATGTTAATGCTAATTTATCATGCTTGTTCTGTAAAACATGTTTGTTGAACATTGAAAATGTTTATTCGAGAATTTATAGGTTTGAAAATCGATATTCCGATTCGAGTAAACTGATTTTTTCGAGTAAACGGATTTGATCGAATTACTCTGTAAAAAATACTCCGAAACGTTTCCGAAAATCCTTGGTAGCAAAAGAAAGTTTGTTTCAATAAATACTTTTTAAATCTCGAAAAATAAATCTCGAAAATGTATTGGTTTCTGATGTTTCTGAAGATAAAGAATACTTTTCGAAATCGCAGGTAAATCGGAATAAGTTATTTAATATTATTGTTCGTCCTTATATTATATTTTTCTAGATTAAAAAAAAAAACATTTGTCTTTTTTACAGTGTATTTTAAAGTAATAAAATATATTAATTACTTTGCATTAATTGTATGACATTCAATTTGTATTTATGCAATATACAGAGCCTTAAATCTTTTGTTCACCTCATTCTTTCACCCTTATCTAAACTTTATTAGTTAATAAATAATAACGAATAAATTAATGACTTGATATTAGAAAATGGGGAATCAGAGACTTAAATGTATATCATTTGGATATAATCAAAATAATAAATATGTCAGAAACATAGATTAGTATGCTGTGCAATGGAAGTAAATCTTGAAAAATTACATCTAAAAATATTTCAATTGCCCTCTAAAGATAAATCTTATATCGTAATTAAACAGTTATTTTATTACTATTATGATATTATTATAACTATACCATTTGTGGAATCTGAATACAGGGGGAAAGTTTAATAATGAAAAAAGTTTTAAAAAGTTTTAAAGTTATATTTATACATATATATTTATAAAATGTGTTATATTTAAGATAGTGAAAAAATGCTATTTCACTTCATTTTAAATATTTCTCCATCCGGCAATCTTATTGGTCATTTTGAACAAATTATCTCTAAAACCCATGAAGCAGCACACTAAAGCATGTTACTATCAGCAAAAAAAAAAAAAAAAAAAAAAAAAGATAACATTCTGTACATTTAACCACCAAATTATATCAAAAAAAAAAAAACATTATGTCTTCTTTCAATTTATGTTAAACAAATAAGTTTAAGGGGTTGTCTTAATATTGAAATGGTACCAAACTAATTTTTGCATCATATTTGGATTTTTCAATGCATTTTACATTAGGATACCAAACGGGGAGTCATCCAGTCAGCAAGTTTAAGAATTATGAAGGTTTAAAGATTGAAACTCGTAATCTTAAATTCAATTGTAAAATCGTTGTAAGACAGATTGCAATGCGGGTAGCTTTTAAATCACACCTCAAAAACTACTTAGCGGAAGGAACTGTTAAATTGGATACACATAGTTAAAGCAAAAATGGATTATGATAAATGATAAATGAATTATGATAAATGGATTACTGTTAAAAAAAACTATACGTGACAATTATTTTTTTTTAATTAATTAAAATATATATGTTTTCGAACTGCATTTTTTAAAAAATCTATATAAAGTTTTTAACAGAAATTCTTCTCTAGAAGTTTCAAACATGCGAATCGAAAATTCCGCCAATGAATTATGTATTTAAAAAAAAAACCTCTTGAATTATGCTTAAAAAACTACCCGCATTGAAATCTATTTTGCAAGGATTACAAATGAATTTAACATTAGGAGTTCCAAACTTTAAACCTGCATAGTTTCTAAACCACTTGACAGAATGGCGTCCTGCTTGGTGTCTGAAGATAAATTTTATCACAAAATTCAAATATGATGCCAAAAATAGGTGCGTAAAATCATTGTAAAACATTTTGCAATGCGGGTAACTTTTCAATCACACCTCAAAAACTACTTAGCGGAATCCAGTTATTTTGGATATGCATAGTTAAAAATTCTATAAACGGATTTCTGTTAAACGAAATTGTAGGTTACAATTAATTTTTTTTTTTCGAAAATTAATTTTAAAATTATATGTTTTCCAAATGCATTTTTAAAAATATATAAAATTTTTAACAGAAATTCTTCTCTAGAAGCTTCAAACGTGCGAATCGAAAATTACAGCAAATTCCGCCAATGAATTATGTATTAAAAAAAAACACTTATGAATTATGCTTAAATAACTACACGCATTAAATCTATTTTGCAAGGATTACAAATGAATTTAACATTAGGAGTTCCAAACTTTAAATCTGCATAGTTTCTAAACCACTTGACAGTATGGCGTCCTGCTTGGTGTCTGAAGATAAATTTTATCACAAAATTCAAATATGATGCCAAAAATAGGTGCATGAAATCGTTGTAAAACACATTGCAATGCGGGTAACTTTTCAATCACACCTCAAAAACTAGTTAGCGGAATCAAGTTATTTTGGATATGCATAGTTAATAATTCTATAAACGGATTTCTGTTAAACGAAATTGTAGGTTACAATTAATTTTTTTTTTCGAAAATTAATTTTAAAATTATATGTTTTGCAAATGCATTTTTAAAAATATATAAAGTTTTTAACAGAAATTCTTCTCTAGAAGCTTCAAACGTGCAAATCGAAAATTACAGCAAATTCCGCCAATGAATTATGTATTAAAAAAAACACTTATGAATTATGCTTAAATAACTACACGCATTAAATCTATTTTGCAAGGATTACAAATGAATTTAACATTAGGAGTTCCAAACTTTAAATCTGCATAGTTTCTAAACCACTTGACAGTATGGCGTCCTGCTTGGTGTCTGAAGATAAATTTTATCACAAAATTCAAATATGATGCCAAAAATAGGTGCGTAAAATCACTGTAAAACATTTTGCAATGCGGGTAACTTTTCAATCACACCTCAAAAACTACTTAGCGGAATCCAGTTATTTTGGATATGCATAGTTAAAAATTCTATAAACGGATTTCTGTTAAACGAAATTGTAGGTTACAATTAATTTTTTTTTTCGAAAATTAATTTTAAAATTATATGTTTTCCAAATGCATTTTTAAAAATATATAAAGTTTTTAACAGAAATTCTTCTCTAGAAGCTTCAAACGTTCGAATCGAAAATTACAGCAAATTCCGCCAATGAATTATGTATTAAAAAAAAAACACTTATGAATTATGCTTAAATAACTACACGCATTAAATCTATTTTGCAAGGATTACAAATGAATTTAACATTAGGAGTTCCAAACTTTAAATCTGCATAGTTTCTAAACCACTTGACAGTATGGCGTCCTGCTTGGTGTCTGAAGATAAATTTTATCACAAAATTCAAATATGATGCCAAAAATAGGTGCATGAAATCGTTGTAAAACACATTGCAATGCGGGTAACTTTTCAATCACACCTCAAAAACTACTTAGCGGAATCAAGTTATTTTGGATATGCATAGTTAATAATTCTATAAACGGATTTCTGTTAAACGAAATTGTAGGTTACAATTAATTTTTTTTTCGAAAATTAATTTTAAAATTATATGTTTTCCAAATGCATTTTTAAAAATATATAAAGTTTTTAACAGAAATTCTTCTCTAGAAGCTTCAAACGTGCGAATCGAAAATTACAGCAAATTCCGCCAATGAATTATGTATTAAAAAAAACACTTATGAATTATGCTTAAATAACTACACGCATTAAATCTATTTTGCAAGGATTACAAATGAATTTAACATTAGGAGTTCCAAACTTTAAATTTGCATAGTTTCTAAACCACTTGACAGTATGGCGTCCTGCTTGGTGTCTGAAGATAAATTTTATCACAAAATTCAAATATGATGCCAAAAATAGGTGCATGAAATCGTTGTAAAACACATTGCAATGCGGGTAACTTTTCAATCACACCTCAAAAACTACTTAGCGGAATCAAGTTATTTTGGATATGCATAGTTAATAATTCTATAAACGGATTTCTGTTAAACGAAATTGTAGGTTACAATTAATTTTTTTTTCGAAAATTAATTTTAAAATTATATGTTTTCCAAATGCATTTTTAAAAATATATAAAGTTTTTAACAGAAATTCTTCTCTAGAAGCTTCAAACGTGCGAATCGAAAATTACAGCAAATTCCGCCAATGAATTATGTATTAAAAAAAAACACTTATGAATTATACTTAAATAACTACACGCATTAAATCTATTTTGCAAGGATTACAAATGAATTTAACATTAGGAGTTCCAAACTTTAAATCTGCATAGTTTCTAAACCACTTGACAGTATGGCGTCCTGCTTGGTGTCTGAAGATAAATTTTATCACAAAATTCAAATATGATGCCAAAAATAGGTGCATGAAATCGTTGTAAAACACATTGCAATGCGGGTAACTTTTCAATCACACCTCAAAAACTACTTAGCGGAATCAAGTTATTTTGGATATGCATAGTTAATAATTCTATAAACGGATTTCTGTTAAACGAAATTGTAGGTTACAATTAATTTTTTTTTCGAAAATTAATTTTAAAATTATATGTTTTCCAAATGCATTTTTAAAAATATATAAAGTTTTTAACAGAAATTCTTCTCTAGAAGCTTCAAACGTGCGAATCGAAAATTACAGCAAATTCCGCCAATGAATTATGTATTAAAAAAAAACACTTATGAATTATGCTTAAATAACTACACGCATTAAATCTATTTTGCAAGGATTACAAATGAATTTAACATTAGGAGTTCCAAACTTTAAATCTGCATAGTTTCTAAACCACTTGACAGTATGGCGTCCTGCTTGGTGTCTGAAGATAAATTTTATCACAAAATTCAAATATGATGCCAAAAATAGGTGCGTAAAATCATTGTAAAACATTTTGCAATGCGGGTAACTTTTCAATCACACCTCAAGAACTACTTAGCGGAATCAAGTTATTTTGGATATGCATAGTTAATAATTCTATAAACGGATTTCTGTTAAACGAAATTGTAGGTTACAATTAATTTTTTTTTTTCGAAAATTAATTTTAAAATTATATGTTTTCCAAATGCATTTTTAAAAATATATAAAGTTTTTAACAGAAATTCTTCTCTAGAAGCTTCAAACGTGCGAATCGAAAATTACAGCAAATTCCGCCAATGAATTATGTATTAAAAAAAAGCACTTATGAATTATGCTTAAATAACTACACGCATTAAATCTATTTTGCAAGGATTACAAATGAATTTAACATTAGGAGTTCCAAACTTTAAATCTGCATAGTTTCTAAACCACTTGACAGTATGGCGTCCTGCTTGGTGTCTGAAGATAAATTTTATCACAAAATTCAAATATGATGCCAAAAATAGGTGCATGAAATCGTTGTAAAACACATTGCAATGCGGGTAACTTTTCAATCACACCTCAAAAACTACTTAGCGGAATCAAGTTATTTTGGATATGCATAGTTAATAATTCTATAAACGGATTTCTGTTAAACGAAATTGTAGGTTACAATTAATTTTTTTTTTCGAAAATTAATTTTAAAATTATATGTTTTCCAAATGCATTTTTAAAAATATATAAAGTTTTTAACAGAAATTCTTCTCTAGAAGCTTCAAACGTGCGAATCGAAAATTACAGCAAATTCCGCCAATGAATTATGTATTAAAAAAAAACACTTATGAATTATACTTAAATAACTACACGCATTAAATCTATTTTGCAAGGATTACAAATGAATTTAACATTAGGAGTTCCAAACTTTAAATCTGCATAGTTTCTAAACCACTTGACAGTATGGCGTCCTGCTTGGTGTCTGAAGATAAATTTTATCACAAAATTCAAATATGATGCCAAAAATAGGTGCATGAAATCGTTGTAAAACACATTGCAATGCGGGTAACTTTTCAATCACACCTCAAAAACTACTTAGCGGAATCAAGTTATTTTGGATATGCATAGTTAATAATTCTATAAACGGATTTCTGTTAAACGAAATTGTAGGTTACAATTAATTTTTTTTTCGAAAATTAATTTTAAAATTATATGTTTTCCAAATGCATTTTTAAAAATATATAAAGTTTTTAACAGAAATTCTTCTCTAGAAGCTTCAAACGTGCGAATCGAAAATTACAGCAAATTCCGCCAATGAATTATGTATTAAAAAAAAAACACTTATGAATTATGCTTAAATAACTACACGCATTAAATTTATTTTGCAAGGATTACAAATGAATTTAACATTAGGAGTTCCAAACTTTAAATCTTCATAGTTCCTAAACTACTTGACAGAATGCCTTCCTGCTTGGTATCTGAAGATAAATTTTATCGCAAAATGCAAATATGATGTCAAAAATGGGTGCTCGATGCGAAAGTTTCAGAGTTTATTACAATTTCAGTATGAAGACACGATGGTCTCCTAAACATAATTTTTTAAAACATAAATTGAAAGAAGACGTAATTTGATGTCAAATGGTTATTTCCTTTTTTATTCTGTGTCAGTTTTAAGATTAACCCTTCTTTGCATGAGTTTTTCTTTTACAATTGTGTTTTTTATACATATATTAAATATTAGACACCAGAAATTTTAAGATAGATTTTTAACTTTGTTCAGCAACATAGTTCACGGGAAAATTACTGGATTAATATTTCTATATAAATATAATGGTGGCAAAGAAGTTGATTTATTTATTAAAAGTTAAATAAAAAGTGATGGAAATTTACATCACTATGCAATTAAGAGTTAAAACGTATGTGGTGTTCTCACACTTTTTTCTTTTGGCCGATTGTGTGTATATCATTATTCGGCATGTTACTATTTTTTAAATTACACAAAATAGTCACTATTCTTATTCTATATTAGAATGTTACTTTTTTTTCTCATGTTCCATAAAAAGATAAATAGAAAAGTAAAAATAAAATAATACAGTATTATAATTAAAGTTATTTCATAAACAAACATCAAGTTAAAAATAAATAGATTACGCTTTATGTAAAAACATGAAAAATATTTTGTATTTTTCGGTTTAAGAAGTATTATTTAACTTTAAAAAAAATCTGGGCTATGCTTAAAAAAAAATAAAGCTTGCAAAAATATAATAAACAAATCTTAATACGATTTTTAAATAAAACTATAATTATGTTTTAATATTTTCATTACCTTATTTTATATTTTTAAAACCGTTTTTCAGTAAATATAATACAACATTTATGTTATTTAATTTCTCTTTAAAAATATTTTCATCTGAAACACTGGTCCGTGTTTCACGAAGTATTTAATGAAAGAAAAGTTTCCCCAATGTGGCTTGAAATAACATCCTTTAGCTGCTTGCGTTTCGCGAAATGACAGTTGATGTGATGTAAATATGTATTCAGACCTACGAAAATCTATTTGATCTGTAAATATACAGCTGGTGGGAGAGGAAATTATATGTAGCGGAATATATATGTAATGACATATCTGGCAACATAGAAAGAAACAGCGTTCATGACATATTCAGAGCTCTCTGTGCAGCACTTCTTAAATTGCATATTGTGAGACTAGTTTGAAACTTTAAGTGCAACGTATACAGAGAAAACATTTTATATCCTATTTTTCTAAATGAAGAAAGAGAAAGGCAAAGACAGACTCAATGACAGAATGATAAACGGATGATAGAAGGATAGGACTCCAATGATTGTATGATAGAATAACAGACGTAATGTTTGTTGCATTACTTCGTGTTTATGCAGCGTAGATTTGTCAAATAAACACACAGATGAATAAATTACAGCAATGTATTTCAGACTGATGATGGATAGCACTGGACGAAAATTAATGTTTCTCTATATGGCACTACTACTGTGGCTTCCAAAAACTAGGTAAACAAACGAAAAAGGAAGGTTTATGCAAGAAATATCCAATTATAGGAATAGGACAGATTTTACTTCAAAATATATTGTGATACTTCACTTTTGTTTTTGATATTATACTATTTCTATAGATGTCTGTAAGGTTTTTTTAAGATACTTATTTGATCGACAAAGACAGAAAAAAATTATTTATCTACAACAAATTCAAATTAAAATTTTTGTTTTATAAAATCTTCATTCACGAAATATAAATCGCATATATTACTTCAAAGTTGCCTCAAATAATTTGGAAGAAAATGTTAAATCTGTAAAAATATTCTTTTCATACACGAACATTTTATATATGTACATATTAAAAATTATTTTTTGAAATTATCTAAGGCTACATATTGTAAATTCATAAATTTGTTGATCTCCAAAACAAATGTCTCAAAAATAATAAAATTAGAATCATAAACTGAATCATATAATTTACAAAAATATGTTACGCCTCTTAAAATATTTTTTCATGCATAAATTCGTCATATATGCACTAAGAGCTGATTCGTGTATAATCTAAGACAACGTAAGATAAATAGATAAATTTTACGATATAAAAAAATGGTTTAAAAATATTATAAATAAGCTCAGGAATTAATTCACTTAATCTATTCGATACAATTGATATATAATTCACTTTTTTATAAATTGTTTTATTATTATTATTATTATTATACTGTTATATATGTCTGAAAATGGTTTTACTACTTTACGTAACAATATGTTTTTGAAAATTTTTTAAAGATGCTTATTTGGTCGACAGTACTGGAAAAATGAAAAGTAGTAACATAACACACTGTGTTTGATTAACACATACTAAAAATTCTGTACGCATTTTTGGAAAATTTGATACATCAATAAATAATGTAATATTGTAAAAAAAAAAAAAACATTCTAACATTCATTTTTCGAAAGTTGGAATACAAATTATTTACTTGCAAAAAATACAAATTAAAATTTTTATTTTATAAATTTTCATTGACATACACATTCTTCTTTCCATTTATTACATTCCTACAAATATTTTTTTTAAGCAAATTCTTCATACGTGCAAGAAAGACTTATTTTTTCAAGCATCTAAGGCAACTTAAATACGTGGAGGTCCATAAACAATGTTTTCATTTTATTTTGAAAGCAGAGCCAATCTATAACACTGAGCTGCTTTGAATATCAGACCAAGAAAAAATATTTATTTTCTTTCTAGAACACATTATTGGAATTCTTCTAACAAACACATTCGGAGAACAAATTTAATTCAAACATGTTCAAATATTGACAGACAAATAAATCTGAAAAAAGAAAATCCTGTTTTAAAAGTCATTCAGAAATATTTTCTAGTATTTTTAAATTATTTTTTCTTGTTTCTTCTTGTACAAATTTTGTTTGATTTTAACTAAAACTAGTCGGATGTGCCAATCCCAAAACTTTCTTCTATCTCATACATTTTAATACTTCAAAATTCGCGCACAGCGTCAATAACTATTCGTTGGAGGCCACCGTAATATTTACTCATCATGGATATGCATAATATAAAATATGAAAATGAAACATGAGTAAACGATTTAATAATGCATTGCAATTCGAATAAAATCGTGACTTGATGACGGAATAAACTTTAAATGCTCTGTTACTGAATTGCGTAAGAGAAACATCCTTATAACTCCAAAATTCATAATTAAATTAACTAACGGTTCACTGCGTCGGATTAAGCGTCCCATTTTCAATTAAACTATATCTTTGAATTGAAATTTTAATGAAATACAGGGTCACGGAAAATCGAAGAGTTTGGAAATTGGATTACAAATATCTCGGCAACTCATTATTCGATCGACTTATTCTTTATGCAAAATTTATGTTTTTTATTGTCTTTTATATTCACTTCTTAAAATAAACAAGTTCGAAAAATTTTACATAGCTTTTATCAGAACGAAGATTTCGAAAGTTCGAAAAAAATAATTCCGGATAAACGAGGTTACTGAAATTCAATAAGCTTATTACATACTAAGTACATACCAAATTTCAAGTCTTTATCTGAATTTGTTCGGGAGATAGAGCGTTTACAGAGACACACACAGACGGACAGCAATTTTTTTTTTGTTTCTAAAAATATGTTTTTCGGAATCTCCAGTGTCTGAAATGTGTAAAAATCCGTCAAAATCTTTTTTTCGATTTTCAAAACGATTACAAGATTTACCCTATACTATGTATGATGGGTAAGGATACGTACTTCTCATAGATCTTTCGTTATTCTGTTGCACGTCAGCTATTTGTGATGTGCCGGGTTATCTGTATGCGAAGCATCCTTTGTTTCACGAGCAGTCGATGTGCAACACAACTATCAAAATTCGAGAAAATCGCACAAAAATCCCTATCACAGCGCCCACTTCCGGCGGAATAGCCTCAAATTCAAATAGGACCTGCTGGTCACAGTATAAAACATATAAATAAAATTTGGTTCAATTCTATGCATAACTTCATACACTTTTTAATGGTACAATAATGGCACAAAAATCGCTATCACAGGTTCCCCCTTCCAGCGGAATATGTCCAAATTCTAGGGGAACCTGCTGACCATAGCCAAAAACTTATAAATGAAATTTCGTTCAATTCTATGAACATCTTTATACAGTTTTCGATTATACAATGAGGATGGACATACAGACATTTTGTATAAAAATATTTTTCTGGATCTGTGACTCCTAAAACTTGCAAATCCGTCGAAAAATAGAAGTTGAAAAATATTTTGATTACAATACCTTTTTCTATTATAGATAGAAGAAAGTAAAAATGTAAAAATAAATAAAAAAATTAATTAACTAGATAAAATCCCAGGAAACACTAGTTTTGAAAAACTGAAAAATTAGTTGGATGAGGAATATTTGTGTTTATTACGTAAAATAAGTAATGAAGTACAGGGTGTCTCAAAAGTTCATGGCACATTTTAAAATTCAATAAAAGATCAAGCAATCGGCGTACGAGAGTGCGAATTGGACGAAAATGCTTCTTATGATCTGAAATTTTGTTTAAGCAAATAAAAAAATACTTCCAAAAAGTCTCATAGATGGCGCTGCTTCTGTAGAGTTATCGAATAGGTAGAATGCCTTTATGCACAACAATGGCGAAAGACGCATAATGCGCATGCGCAGTTTTTGTCCAAACTATGGCAACCAACATTCCATAATTTAACAATTATGATCTCTATTGTTGACTTGCTCACTCGTTTAATCGAACTCGGGAGGGCGAGTATTGTTATGTTCTGGGATGTAGGTTGCTGTAGTTTGGACAAAAACTGTGCATACGCATTATGCCTCTTTCGCCGTTGTTGTGTATAAAGGCATTCTACCTATTCGACAACTTTCCAGAAACAGTGCCATCTGTGAAACATTTTTGAACTAATTTTTTTTATTTGCTTAAACAAAATTTTAGGAAGAAGCATTTTCGTCCAAACCTCACTCTCGTACGCCAATTGCTCGATCTTTTATTGAATTTTAAAATGTGTCAAGGACTTTTGGGACACACTATATTATCTTATGTGAGTGTGCATGCATATATACAGATAAATGTTTGATGATTCATCGTCGAACTCAATCAAAATTCGTACAGTTTCACATCAAATACTTTTAGATGAAATACCTCAGTTTCTTGACTGACTAATGTCATAATTATAGTTAAATGTGTATTAAAATTTTAAACGTAACTTACTTATTCAAACTTAATGTCTGGAGGTATTTTAATTTACATAAATCAAATTTTGGCCCTCTCTCTCTCTCTCTCTCTCTCTCTCTCTCCCTTCCACCCTTCCTTCCTCTTTCTCACCCCTCTCTCTCACCCTCTCCCTCTCTCCTCTCTTTCTTTTAAATCTGCAGAAAACTATAAATCAAAGTCGTCTCTTAATATAAGTGCTTTACTAAGGTTAAATATGGCACAGAACTTCAAGTTACTTCGGAAAATTTCTCTTTCCATAATCAATAGTTTTACCCTTTACAAAAATAAAACAGCTTGCAACTCTTCTTTCATAATCCAAAGAAATAGTATCCCTCTAGTCTTTAGCGAATTGAAATTTTTACATCGCTGAGAGCAAATGCATTCCAGATTGAAAACTCGTCGTATTACATGTTTTATAGACGTATTTTGGCAGTTATTTCTTCTACTTGATATTTCTCCAAGTTTTATGACGAGTGTTAAAATATCTTGAAAATAATCAATATTTTATTATTTTATAAGTATGAAAATATTTAGAATGATCAATGCTGATAAATGACTCGCAAATAAGCCATAGCATAGCTTTTAAACAAAAAATAATAAAATTTAACAATCACAGTTATGAATGCACGTAGTTATTCAATATTATTTTTAATTTATGCAACTTGCAAAGGAATTCAATCCGTTTCAGCTTATTTAGAAGTAAGAAAAAAATTGCCTAGTTCCACAAATTTTGATCAACCTCCCCCCCCCCCCCCAAAAAAAAAAGGAAAAAAACTCTTTTTACTTTGCATATTTACGTAATTATTTTTTATGTTGGACCAACGCCCTGAATACTAGGCCTGCGCGCTGATAAAAATGGCGGCTATCGCAGGCGAATTTTTTTTTTTTTCAGCGTTTGAACGGTCCCTCGAACTTTAACACCAATAATTTCTAAAAGTTTTCTTCGCCTTGGTTTTCTGAGATCAAATAAGTAAAAAAAAAAAACGTTTAGATATTATTGGTGTTGAAGTTCGAGGGATTATACAAACGCTGAAAAAAAAAAAAAAAAATCCGCTTGCGACAGCCGCCATTTTTTTCAGCGCGCAGGCCTAGTATTCAGGAGGCGGTGGTTGAGTGTAAATAAATAAAATTTCGTACACGCTATTATTAAACTGCTATTATTAAATTCAATTATAAAAGTCAATTGTCATAAAAGCGCATTATTTATTAAAAACGCCTGCCTATACAAAGGACAAAGCATATAGATATATTGCTGTCAAGTATGGGTATAGGGGTGTTGGCGAATTTTATCTTATATTTCCTACATTTTTTTTTCCTTTTGCACTATTTTGACAGCAATTTTTTTCTGTGGAGGGAGACTCCGCAGCCTTCTGATGAACCGATCACACAAAGGATCATATATATTATTTCAGTTGTCAACATATCTTTTTCTATGCATTTATAAAACGTATAACAATGAATGAGGTATCATTCGAAAGGTTTTTGAACCGGCTTCTTACATAGCATACACGCTTTTCGTTAAAACATTTTTTTTTTATTAAAAATTACAGTAAATAGAAAATTAAATCAGCATTATTTTCATAAAGGAAATAAAAGGTTTTTTCTAAAATTAATGCTCACATAATTGCCACATAAATAAAATACCGCATTTTATCGTGCTCAACAATGATTATAAAAATAATAATAATAATAATAAGTGAAAAAAAAGAAAAAACTGGACTCACGGGTTTCTTTTATATTTATGAGTGAAAATCAAAATCCAAATTCACATGTTTGGAAGAAAAATACATCATCAATCGAAGCAGTTGTATTTCACGTGTAGCCTAAAATATACGCTATGTTATATTAAAATAAATTGTATTTTTTATGTATTCAGTTCATTTTTCTTTGTCCCTTATTTTTCCCGAAGTGGATGACGTCATTCTCTAATGCAGCTAAAACAGGATTGTAATTTTTTTTTCTCGCGCGTGCCTCTTGCTATCTTTGGTCAGTTTTTACTTTAACTGTTATGGAATAAATGATATGATACTCTGGCTTCACTAATGTTGTTTGGGTATATTTTTGTCCTTAATTTTGCTTTAGAAATTTAAACCTGCTTCTAAAAAAAAAAAAAAAAAAAAAAAAAAAAAAAAGTTGCATTGTTATTTTGCTGTCTATGATACAAACAAATATAACCAATATTTATTTGCTTAGGAAATTCATAAAATATTTGCGAAAACAATTTATTGAAACTCGAGTTATGAAGATAGTTTAAAATATAATTTTACCAGAACCCAGAGTTTATATTTACAATTCTTACTGCACAGCGAGAATTATAAAATGGCTCCTGCTTAAAAAAACAGAAATAATCTTTTGAAAGGTATTTGCCTATTTTTAAACGACCTTTTCTTATGAAACTTCTATTAAAAATCTAACCTTATCCTATAATTTGCCAATACTAAAATACTAGATAAAACATTTTATCATCTCCAATAACACAGTAAAGATAAATATTTTCCCATATATGTTCCATTTCGTATTTCAAAATGGTTACGCAACATGCAATTTAATAAAAGCTATATTGCGATTTCAAAAAATGTCGTGGGCACCGTTTCTTATCTATTTCTTTGTCGTATTTCAAAATGGTTATGCAACATGCAATTTAATAAAAGCTATATTGCGATTTCAAAAAATGTCGTGGGCACCGTTTCTTGTCTATTTCTTTGTCGTGTTTCAAAATGGTTATGCAACATGCAATTTAATAAAAGCTATATTGCGATTTCAAAAAATGTCGTGGGCATCGTTTCTTGTCTATTGAAGACATACATTACAACAGATATTTCGTTTAAACATATTTTCTTTAGCCATGATTATACATTTTCCGTTGGAAGGGATATATTAACCCTAGAACTATCGGAAATTTTACTCAAACTTGATTAAAGCATTTTACACCAGAATTTTTATTTAAAACTATTTAACTTAATTATTTACTTTAGTGCTACTCCGTGGTTTATAAAGTTTCCAATGATATTGTCTATGAACTACCTGATTACGACGTTTATAACCCTAGTAAACGTAAAAGACCTCGGCATACTACTATTTTACCGGAGTAGTCTTCTTGTGCTAATACTTTTTGTTTTTGTCTTTAATATTTACAATAAAAAAATCTATGTTTTTACTATACTTATTCTTATTCTAACTGTAATTTAAACTATATTTTTATCTATGGCAATGTAAACTGCCTTTTTTGTAGGAGTATATTTACGCTCTTCTCTGCTTTTCCTTGCCCTTTTTGCGAACAAATCCCCTTTAGAAACAGTTAAACATCTTTCTCTTCATCTCTTTACTTATTTTTCTACGTAATTATTAAATTTTAATATTTTCTACACATTTTTCTGCTTTCTTCTCTTCCTGACAAATTATCAGCGAAGCTCCGCCTCTTCTACTACAAGTTAATTTTTATTTGGCTGTTCTACGCAAGTTATATTTGATTGGCTGATAAAGTTTTTAGTTGAATCTTTTACTTTCTTTCATTTTATAGTGCATATTTGTTACATTTATTCTAATTTTTTTCTTGGATACTCTAAGATGTGATATACAACTACTCACATACAGGGAGTGGAGTTTTTACAACTAGGAATCCCATCGAAACAACCAACTGTTTTTTTTTTGTTTTGTTTTTTTCGTGGTTTATATTTAACTTATTTTATGAAAAAAAAAATTCTGGTTCGAATAGTCATTTTGAATGTACGTGTCGGGTCCATTCAACCCGTTTGGTAGGTTAAGTTTGTTTAGTCGGCCAATTTACAAAAAGATCGCAACCAAAAAGTTTGTTATTGCAAAGTAAACATATTTTAAAAATATTTTTCATGTGAAATGTTATAGAATTAGAATTTGATCTTCATGTTGCAGAATGATTATTTTCAGGTTTAATTTTCTAGTATAATCATTTATTTTTCAATTTTCTGATCAAAACTCTAGAAATTAGAACAAATCTGGTAACTTGCAAAAATTTCTGGTCCCCTGTAGAAAATATTGTACTCCTTCCGCACCGTTGTCAGTTATAGCCCACTTTCTGATTTAATCATAGATTTTTCAAAAACTACTAATAATTACTTTATCAATTGATTGAAAAGTATAATCATAAGCATAGTAATACTATATCTTGAACTGTCTTAACTCTTCAATTCGGTCAATACATCATTTTAAAAAGTGAATATAAATTAAATATTTGGACAAAATTTATAAAAATTATAATTCTTAAAAAAAAAAAATCAATATAGGTATAAAGTTTGACAAAATAAAGTATGCAAGATCATAAGAAAAATAACTTTTTTTAATTAAATCATTATTTTTTTATAAGGAAATTATTTTGGAAGATGTATGAAAACCACTGACTAATATCCTGAGAGTTTCAGCTTTAGGGCATTTTACCTTATACAAGAGTTTTAAAAACACTTTTTTTGACAGGGTTCTTCAAAATCTGCATTTAAAAAAATTCTTGCTACGTAGCTACTACCATATGCTATTGTGTATATATGCATTTTCTTTAAATACAAAGTACGACTTATCTATAAAGCTTTCTCTGATTTATAGTCGTTATGTAAACCGTACAAGTGAATCATCAGTAGATTATTGAATGTTGATGCATCCAGACGCCATTTAAAATATTTTGGTTGCCAATGGCAGCCTGACAACCGCATTTGTCGAGCCTTGTATTTGATAACATTTATTATTCTTTTGTCTTTGTTTCAAAATAACCGATCTATGCTTTATGTTTCAATTTTGGAATTTGTGTGAATTCACATATATAAAGTACAAAATTGTAAATCATTAAGTACAACTTTTAAACTTCATTCCTTTCCTGAGTCGTGTGGGTAACCTTACCTCCCCCGCACCCCTCGAAATAAAAAAATACAACATAAAATACCATTTATCCATAACATATGTATATCATTGTCATGCGACGATCTATGTGCTGTAGGTGATGTCATATACTCTTAGAAAGCAGACGGGATGTAACAAATCAGGTCAAATCACAGACCTCTGTCGTTACAATGTAAATAGGTACCAAGTGATTACCGTTCCAAAGACATATTAGATATCAATGGGGGTGAAATCACATTATTAATGTATTTTAAAATTCATTTTTCCCAAACCAAGATCTTAGACTATTATTCCAACATATAAAACAAACTATGCTTTTAAAAAGAACTAACAATCTTCAGAAAAGATATTTTCTATCTTTAAAGGATTCTTTTTGATTGAACATGTGCTCAAAATCTATATCCTCATCCTATACTAAAATGTAAGATAAAATTTACAATTTTTCATCTCCAATAACGCAATAAAAAGAAAGCTTTTCTCGATATATGTTCCGTTTCACATTTCAAAATGGATACACAACATGCAATTTGATAAAGGCTACGCTGCAAATTTGACAAATATCCTGGACATCATTTCTAGTCTATTGTATAACATTGAATTACAACAGACATTGCATTGAACCATCCTTTCTTTACCAATGAAAGTGCATTTATAGATCACACATGTTTTCTCTGGAAAGGATGTATTTAAGATTATTAATGCGGCCATTTTACAAAAAGCATGCAATGAAAAGCCAGTTATTTTCAAGTAAATAGATATTGGGGAAAATATTCTTAATTTTAAACACTGCGGTCATAGAATTTTATCTTCATGTTATGGCATTAATGTTTTCAGAACTAATTTTACTGGCTATAAGTGATTTTTCAATTTATTTGATAATAATATCAGGCCTCGGATTGGACAATATTAAAAGACACCAAATAAAAATTTTGACTACCACTGTTTCTTTATGAAATCAACATGCAGTTTTAGATTTAGATTACAAATGTCGTAGCAAAATGCTTCGTTTTGAAGTTTTTCTTGCAATTGTTGTAATAATCTACCTCCAAAACAATTTTTTTAATTAGTGGCGGATTAAAAAGAGACCGTTCTGAGGCCTGTAATATTTTCCATGATTCTTTTTTACAAAAGTAATTTCTCTGTCTGCTCTAGAATCAAACCAGAACTGGCTAATTACATTGGGACCTAATTTCGTGCCAATATTTGCATTAATCGGAAACGCGTCTAATAAAATACCATTTTTTGGTTTAATATTGGGTTTACCTTTAAAATGTTTGCAATGAAATTTCTAACTAATAGATATACATTGGAAATCATGATATTGAAATAGCGAAATAGTTCTTGACAGTATTGGTACAATATTATCACACATTAAGCAAAATTATATTGTTTAGTTGGTAAAATATAAGCAAAAATTTGTTAATGGTTTGATTTCAAGCAATATTCTGGACTTTTTTAATTGGATGTATCGGAACGCGGTCGGAAAAAATCGAAAACCAACCCGCTACCGACCCGCACCTGAAAAAGATGAATCAATTCAATCTCTTCAGCGGCCAAAAAAATCACAAGAGTTAACTCGAACCGCCTGCACTCAACATCAAACATTATGCAGCACAAGTGCCAAAAGTGTTACGGCTCGTAAAAAAGGTGTGGTTTATTTTAATAATAACCGTCTACTATTAATTATAACTGGCAATATCGTTAATAATAATAGGTAGTTATTATTAATTATTAATAATACCTAGTTCTTACTAGTATAAACCTAATAATCATATCATTAAAAAAAGAAAAAAATCATATATCACGCATAGATCCGAAACTAGCAAAATATTGTTACAATTTCCATTTTTTTTCTTGTACAGTGAAAAGATACATCTAAATAAACATTCTAGGAAATATATTATATAGTTGAACAGGACAAAAATATGTTCTAATTATTTTAGTTAGACCTGTATATGACCTAAAGAGGTTTACTCATACTACATTCCATAATAAAATTTAATTCAGCTAAAAAGCGCATAACACAACAAAAACTGTTTCCTGGCGAATACCGTAGACATGTCATCGGATATACTTCCAATGAATTAGTAATATTGTTAAATATTGTATTTACATTGGAAACATTTACAAAGAAACGTCAATATTGCAGAAATATTTCCTTTACAACGAAAATATTGGCAGTAAAGAAGTAAAATAAATAGTTCTTCTATACATTTCTGAAACATTGTTAAAATGTAAATATCCCAATGTTGGGTTAATATTTTATACCATTATTTGCGAAGATACAGGCCAACGCAAAAACATTGCCTCAATACTATTTTACTCCTAGGGAAGCATGGAGAATTAATTTCGAAAAAAAATGCAAGGAAAAAAAAAAGGAGAATAAAGAAATAATCTAAAAATTACATCAAATTCAGTAAAATTAGTGCTAAAAGTCATCATACTATATCATAAAAATAAAATTTTGAAATCATTTCATTTCACATCAAAATTATTTTCAGCTACTAACTGTCTACTTTGAAATAACAGGCTTTTAATCCCGTACTTTTTGTGAAATGACCGTATAAACAAACCTACATACAATCCTTCCAATGAAAATGTATGTGATCGTTTAAACGTAATTTTATGTGTAAAGAAAAGATGTTTCAATGAAATGTCTTTCTAATGCATGTCTTCAATATACGAGAAACGATACCCATGGTATTTGTAGAATTCGCAGAGTTGCTTGTATTAAATTGCATGTAATCATTGTGAAATACGAAACGGAACATATATAAGATATTTTTTCTTTTACTGTGTTATGGGAGGGAAAAGTTATAAGTTTTATCTCCCTTTTTAGTTTGAACAAATTATAGAGTGAGGTAATATATTTTGAACATACGTTTAATCAGAATTGGTCTTTTAGAAATGGAAAATTATCGTTCAGAAATTGTTTTCTGTTTTTTTAATGCAAGAGGTTTTCTATTTGTCCCAGTGCAATAAGAAGTTGAGTATTAATTTTTTGCCAACTGTACAATAATGATTTTTTATAATCTGTATCATAACATGTCCTTTTTAGGTACAATGGAAATCCCAAAAATGTGTTAGAGTTTCTCTTTTAGTTAAAAAATCATAACTTCTAGCTACTAATATTTTTTCAGTGCAAAGTACTTTTTATTTGAAAAGGAACTATGCCTGTTATATATTTTGAAAAGGTGTTTTTACATAAATTATTGCAGCAGTACTTTTTAATCATAAAAAATAATAAAGTTATTTGAAATAACTCTATAAACTCCATAAAACACTGCTACAAACTGATTTCGGAAAACACTAACATTTTCTTTCTTTTTGTTATGTACTTTTTTTTCCTTTTTACTGTATGGTGGATGGTATACATAACATTTTAGTAAAAATATACAAATCTTTATACATTCATAATTTTATGACATTAAGAAATATTGCACTACTGCATACTATACTTATCATTCAATTAAAAATAAATTAAACATTTATTATAGTTTTTTTTGTAACAATCTAAAAGGCTAAAAAAATCTATAATTAGTTCTGAAAAATATCAGTTCTATATTATGAAAATAAAATTCTAAGACTTCAACGTTACACATAAAATATATTTTCCACCATATGTATTAACTTTGAAATATCACGCTTTTTGTTGCGTGTTTTTTGTAAAACGGTTGCTTAAACAAACTTAAATACACTTCTTCCAATAAATACGTATATAAATAGTCTGTTAAAGTACTTTCATGGGTAAAAAAAATATGTTTTGACGAAATGTCTGTAGTAATGTATGTCCTCAATAGACGAGAAATGGCCATGCTATTTCTGAAGTCGCAGCGTAGTTTTTATTAAATTGCTTGTTGTGTAACCTTTTGAAATGTTAAAATAAATATATATAAAGATAAACTCTTTTTTTTCAAACTGTGCTATTGGATATTTCGCATTTTAGTTTCGACGAATTATTTGATGGTGTAATAGATTTTGAACATGCGTTTCATCAGAAATGGTCGTTTGTAAATAGTCAAATACCTAACCATATAATAAAATCACTAATTATCTATTATCTATCCCCATCTATTATCCGTGAATCAATTTAAATATATATGCGTAACAAGAGCATATCAATGAATCAGTCTCTTTAGAATTTCCTAAAATTCGGCACCAGGTGTTTTTAAATTTAAGAAAAGCAATAAGGAAATGTTAATTTTCATGTATATAGTTGGATATTTTTAAGCACCTGCTTTCGTTACACATATGATCTCGCGGTTTATGTTCAAGTTTATTTAAAAAAAAAAAAAATCGAGAATACTTTGTTTGTCATGTAGTTCTTGATAATGTTTGTAATGTTCTTGATAATGCGCCGTTTGTGCGTTCTGTTTTTATCACTTAAACATTTATATCTGTATTTTAGTCAAAACCTTTCAGAGAATTGCTTCTGTATTTTTAAAGCAAGAGATGTTTAAATATTGTGTAATAAGAATCGAAATAAAAGAATAAAGAATGGAAATATAAGAATCGAGATATCCTTCTTTTGTGGTAAAACAGGATATCCTACAAAAACAATTGATAAATTAATCGGAAGTTCAATATTGCGGTATAATACAATACAATCAGCTCAGCAAGATATGAAATTTACAAGTTCAATGCAATATATGAACGGAATCTCCCTAAAAATAAAAAGGGAATTTAAAAAAATTGGATTAAATATACGAATAACAACAGGCCCCTCAATAAGCAAATTAACAAGAACACACAGGGAAAAAATAAACCCTTTAACAACCTCGGGAATATATATAGGATAAAGTTTAAAGACAAGGAAGGAAAAGACGGGGCATGTATAGGTATGACAAAATGGAAAATAGAGGAAAGGAAAAAAGGGTGCATATATAGGTATGACAAAATGGAAAATAGAGGAAAGGAAAAAAGGGTGCATATATAGGTATGACAAAATGGAAAATAGAGGAAAGGAAAAAAGGGTGCATATATAGGTATGACAAAATGGAAAATAGAGGAAAGGAAAAAAGGGTGCATATATAGGTATGACAAAATGGAAAATAGAGAAAAGGATTAAATAACACCTGAAAGGCATATCAGATTAAATAAAGAAACCACAGCAATAGCCGGACTAAATAAAAAATCCCTAATACAGATAAATTTTAAAGAAGTACAGAAACTTGAAAATTACAACAACTTAAATTATGCTTTAATACGTGAAGCCATTGAAATGGATACAGAAAAAGTGGAGACTTGCAATGATCTTATGCATGTGACAATAGACAATAGATGTCGTTATCTGTTACATTTTGAAAAAAACAGGGAAAGTTAGGATGACATCAAGAGGCGAGGATGAAGATCAGAAAAAATGAGGATGTCCAAGACGATGAGCGAAAATATTTTTTACCACATATAAATGTTTTTAAAAGAACTGACTTCTTCTGTTTGGAGGGAAGTAACGTATATCTTTGTAAATAAATCTGCATTCACTTTTTATATGTGAAATTTGTTTTTAATGTCTGTGAATGGTAGTGAGGTGTGAAAATATATGTATTGATAAAGATTTTGGTTAAAGAAGAACTGGAATAAAAAATGACCTTAATAATTCGAGTTTAATAATTGAAAACATCCAGTTTTATTCGTTTGTGAATTTTATTTATTTCCCTCTGTGTATTGTAATATTATCTCTGTAATTTCATAAAATATAAAATTTTATTAAAAATTAAAATTTATATTAGTAGTATAGTATTCAAGGTTTTCCTTTACTTAAACCCAACGTCTTGTACACTTTCTTTACTATTTTTCTACTAATATGTTTCTGTAATTTACGGTAAAGTACAGAGTATTCAAGATTTTTTTTCTTACGAAAAAACAAGTTATACCTATATTTTCTGAAAATAAAAGCTTGTCAAAAAGATCATTTTAATGACATTAAATTTAATAATGATTTTTATACACTCTAACATCTTTCGACTAATATTCTTCCATAATTTACCTTAAAGTATAGAATGTCCATGAGTTTTCTTTACTCAAACACGAGTTATTCTACATTTTCTAAACATATTCTGTCTGAAAAACATTTTTTAATGGCAGTGAAATAAATAATTCATCTTGTGCACGTTTGCTACTTTATTTCGACCAATATTTTTCTGCAATTTACCGTAAAGTATAGAGTATTAATGATTTTTTTCTTTCTTAAACAAGAGTTATTCTTATATTTTCTGAAAAACTGGTTTGAAAACACATTTTAATGATATTAAATTTAATAATGATTTTTATACACTCTAACATTTTTCGACTAATACTCTTCCATAATTTACAGTAAAGTATAGTAGAGTGTTCATGAGTTTTCTTTACTCAAATACGACTTATTTCTAGATTTTTTGAAAAACATTTGTCCGAAAGCATATTTTGTTGTAGAGAAATCAATAATGAGTCATACACTTTTCCTTCTGTTACGTCACCGTACATTGCCTTAGTGTTAATACTTTTAAATTTGCTGAATTCGCAGCGTAGTTTTTATTAAATTGCTTGTTGCGTAACCTTTTGAAATGCGAAAAGAATTATATATATATATATAAAGAGAAACTCTTTTTTTTAAACTGTGTTATTGGATATTTTGCATTTTAGTTTTGACGAATTTTGGGATGATGTAATAGATTTTGAATATGCGTTTCATCAGAAATGGTCGTTTGATAATAGTCAAGTACCTAATTGTATAATAATATCACTACTTATCTATTATCTATCCCCATCTGTTATCCGTGAATATCTAGAAATATATATGCGTAACAAGAACATATGCAATGAATCAGCCTCTTTAGAATTATCTAAAATTTGGCACGAGGTGTTTTTTAATTTTAAAAAAGCAATAAGGAAATATTAATTTAAAAAAAGCAATAAGGAAATATTAATTTAAAAAAAGGGATAAGTAATTTTTAATTTTCACGTTAACAGTTGACTATTTTTAAGCACCTGCTTTTATTACACATATGATCTCGCGGTTTATGTTTTTCAAGTTTATTTTCAAAAATAATTTTGAGAATAGTTTGTTTATCGTGTAGTTCTTGAAAACGGCACCGTTTGTACGTTCAAAACATGTATTAAAATCATTATATTAAAATGTTTTATAAGCCTTTTTGCATTCTGTTTTTGTCACTTAAATATTTATATCCGTATTTTAGTCAAAACCTTTCAGAGAATTGCTTCTGTCTTTTTAAAGCAAGAGATGATGCATATATTGTGTAATAAGAATCGAGATAAAAGATTTTGTGTCTAGAGAAATTACATTTCAAAATATCATAACAGTTCGAGTTTAAATAACTTTCATATTTGCTCAGCTTTTTTTTTTTTTTTTATCATTTTATGTTTTTATTTTTTTTATTTAAAAAATTACAAGAATAAGAAATTGATAATATTTTCAGAATATCATTGCATAAACCGTGTTTAATTTAACGCTTCTAATTTCTGAAGCCTCTGAAGTTATTTTATATGCCTATAAATATGTATGTAATATAAAAAGAATTAAATTGCGGATTGTAAGATGTTAAATAATATGAAAAGTGATATTAAAAAACAATGATTTTGAGAGCAACTTCGAGGCTCCTGATTTGCAGATTTACTAGTATTTTAATGTTGTTAATTTATCATGTTTGTCTATGAAACATGTTTATTGAACATGAAAATGTTTACTTGAGAGTAGATAACATTTTAAAAATTTATATTCCGGATTGAGAAAACTGATTAATGCAATATAAAAATTACTGGGAAATGTTTCTTTAAATCTCGAAAGTATATAAGTGTCTCATGTTTCTAAAGATAAAGAACGCTTTTCGGTTACTCGGAAGAGGGTTATTATATATTTTCATTTGCTTTTATATTAATTTTTCCTATATTAAGGAACATTTTTTTAATATATAGATTAGAGATGATTTACATTCGTGAAAGGTAAAACGATAACTATTTAAAACGATAGATAGCAATAATCTGATTTATTTTTCTAGAATGCTCTACTTTTTATTTTCAGTAAATAGATATTATGTGATGTGAGATTGATAACATTTAATTCTGATTTAAGTATTTAGTATAATTTTTTGTTGAAATATCATACAATTTATGCTATTCTGAAAATATTTCTTTTGCACTGAATTTAAAGGTCGTATTCTGAACATAATATGATATAATTTACGGTTTAAAGGTATTTGTCATTCTTCATTTTGGGGAAAATGACGAATTCCTATTCTTTGCCTAAAATCTATTTAGACATCCCTACAATATTCTGATGAAGTTATGTAAAGATCCGATGATTATAAATCTGTGAAGAAAATCTTTTTACTTCACCCATTTTCCGTTACATGTAAAAAAGCCATTGTTCATATTCAGTTCAATGTTCAAAATATTTAAATCATTTATCTCATTATGTGTCTTTTCAATATATCAGTATGACCCAAATGCTAAAACTTCAACATATACTTTTCAATTCAATCGTTTTTTTTTCTTTTATTTTGACGATTTTTAAGAGGCATTTTATATAATTTGGTATCGGATTTTCAATAATAAAGTAAAAAAATAAACAGTCATTTTTAGTGTATTCCTTACATATGTCATTACATTTTATTTATTTACTAAGCAGACCTGCCCGGGCCCGTGGTAACAACAATATGTTCTATACGAACATGGCTGAAATCTGTAAGGTTATCGATGTAGAGTCGAATGAGCCGTATCCCGTTGTAATCAGGCCCATAGAGCCCGAGAGAGGAAAGCGCCCCCTGGCGGTAGAAAGGGCAATTAAAATATTTAATGCTATCGATATAAAGTCGAATGAGCCAAACGCCGTCGTAATCGGGTCCATAGAACCCGAGATACTCCTGCAGTTCCATCTTCTACTTAGCTTTTTATTTCTTTTTCTATACAAAAATCAGAATTTTGTTAAAATAAAAAATTATGGGCAAATTCGAAAATTTTTTGAAACTCTGATTTCCAAGCCCATTCTAAGCAAGGATGCATAATTTTAAGAAATTAAAAAAATCCACCAAAATCTACTATTTAAAAAAAAAAATTATATAGCCTATAAAAATATCAATTCATCTCTTTTCGTAGAAAGCGACGTGATGTATCATGTAACTGACATGTTAAAAAACAAAATATTTTTAAGGTATCGGATTAATTTAAAAAAAACATATATCAGGATCTAATAATCTCAGCGTTCTGGAAATTAGATTTCTGGATTCGTCGTTGAAAAATACTCTTAGATGTAAGAGATCCATTTTCAAATCGATAAATGCAATATTTCAAAAAATTTTATAGACTTCTGAAAGCCCCTAGTTCGCCATTTTATATTGTGAAAATGTGAATATGTCTTCCACAAATTATCAAAACACGTGCGAATCAAGCGCAGGTGTCCTTTTAGAATAGAAATAAATTCGTTTTCCATTTTTATTAACAAGTTTTTAATTGATTTTTTAAAAAATTACTGGTCGATTTTAAAGAATTTTGTTTCACTGAATTCGCGATTTTTTTTTACATATGTTTGCAAATTTTAATGAACGGAGTGTAATTATTTCGATGTGTTTCAAAAAGCGAGTTAATCGAATTGACTTTTGACGTGGAAAACCCCATTTACAGTAATCTTCTTTCCTGTCTGGGTCCGATTGGAAGTCTGGTCAGTTTTTGGCCGAAATAAAGAATGAATTTTTGGAATGACAAAAATCGACTACGTGTGTACCGCGAGTTTCGAATCGATACCTCTAGTAGTTTTTTAATATTCGAGGATAAGAGAAAATGAGAATATTCCATTGTTTGGAATTATCAAAACGGTGATTTCTTTTGGAGTTACGTGAAAAAATAACCATTTTCGAAGAGCATTTTAATGATTTTTTATGCAATGCTTAAAGGGTTTTTAATTAATATTTTAAATAATTTTCAAAATATTAAAATTCTGAGGCTCGCCTGCACCATGAGAGACCTTGGACTACCCTCACTTAAATTTTCAGACCTCTAGGTGCACTAGATTTTCCTAGTCATCGCAAAACCATTGACAGACACACAGAGCGAAACTTTCTTTTATTAGTATAGATTTTTAAACTAATTGACTTGTTGGAAATCCTACTCCTATCATTATAGAACGCTTGTAACAAAAGCACGAGAACAAAAGAGTTTAAAACAGTTCAAAATTATAGAAGTAGTGTTTTAAAATGTACTTAAACGTTTCTAAAAATAAATAAATAAAACAAAATTACACATATTATCACAAAAAATTACATTTTTTCTTGATTAAATACTTTTTTCACAAAATAATTTATTTATATGTTATAAAGATATTATAAAGCACTGAAATTTTTTTTAAATGTTCAAGGAATAGCATACAAGGATAGTAGTTTGCATATAATGAAAGTAAATCAGCCGCTGCGATTTTTTTTATATGGAAGATCATATTAAACTATAATTTTTATTTATTTTATGTACTTTTATACAATATAAAGGCGGTGTTTTTTTCTTATAATTATACATAATACTTCGTAAAATTTTGAGCCACTAAATATTTAGCCTATAACTTAGTTCATATCAAATTCTGCTAGTTTTACCGTATTTATTCCTATTCAAAATAATAGTAGATTTCTTTTTTGTTTTGGAAAAATAACCTATTTTATGAAACCTTCTATATCTAAATTAATATAAAGCTCTGCTTTTCGTTTAAGTTACTTACATGTGATTTGAATTTGTCTTTCATTCTTATGATTCTTGATAAAATTTTAAACTTCTAAATATCTAATCTATATCTAAATCCTCTATCAACATCTCATTTTCATTAAATTTGCACATATTGAATACAAATACCACTTTACCTCATTTTTAAGAGATATCTTACCTTATAAACAATTCTATACCTTTAGACTAAATTAATATCTAATGTCTTCTAAATGTATAAATTCCTAACAGGCTCTCCTTCAAATTTCAGTTTCTCATATTCAATACAAAAACACAGTTTCCTTTTCAGTGAAAATATCATATATTTTGAAATTGTATATCCCTCAAAACCAAGACAATGCAAAATGAAAACAACTTTATATTGCTTGTTTTATGGGCTGTATCATTTGTAGTTATTGCTTTCTTTTTAGGACGTCTCTTTTACCCATCTTCTAAGCTTGGCATTTCACTAAGATCACTAAACTTCTCTCAAAAATGATAAGAAAAACGTGTAGATTACACAGAAATAGTAAACACTATCACGAAATAAACCACCTAAGTTTTCAATTGTTTGTTACAAACCAGTTAGTTCAATATTGTTCTAGTAAAATAACTGTTTACTTTATCGTGGCTGAGTTAACGATTGATATTTATTTTAACTTTTCATTGATTGTGAAAGTGCAGAAACTAATATATATATAAATACAATATGAAAAATCCCGTTGCACTTTTAAAAATCTGTTGTTATTTTTAGGTGGGTGAAAATCCATCTCGGAGAATAAATGTTAGATCATTATTATAATCAAAACCATGCTGTCGTCATTATGATTCCATCTTGCTTTGTTCGAAATACATTGATGATTTCCTATAAAATAAATAAATGAAAGATGCTTTCGAAAAATAGAAAACTGTTTATTAATATTTTCTAATAGACGACACTTAAATAAACATTAGCCACCATTCTCTCATATCAATGAATACATTCACTGGTAAAAATTAGCCGTCATGTCATGCCTTTAAACTTAGTACATACGATGTTAATGTCATATTACATTTCGAAATATTCAAATGACTCACTCCCGACAAGAGCAGATTATTTAGGAAAGGCAATATCACAGAAAGCTAAGCTCCGTAACTCATGTTCCACATTAAATATCTCAAGTGCGGCAGGTTATCGTCGAACTGCGGTAGTACAGAATAGCCAATGAGAGCGTTTGATTAGGTAGGAACTCTATATTTATGGTGGTAGAAAACTGACGCGCTGAGGATCTTGCGAGAAACGACGCGAATTTGACTTTTGGAATAAAAATAGGAAAAATTCTTTTTACAACTAATAACTCTAAATAGAATGAGTTCGGCTCTTTAATAATTGAGAAATAAAAAAATATTTTTGAAGAAAAATAATTACGGGAAGCGTTTTTTAGAATATTCAAATATTCAAATGACTCACTCCCGACAAGAACAGATTATTTAGGAAAGGCAATATCACAGAAAGCTAATCTCCGTAACTCATGTTCCACGTTAAATATCTCAAGTGCGGCAGGTTATCGTCGAACTGCGGTAGTACAGAATAGCCAATGAGAGCGTTTGATTAGGTAGGAACTCTATATTTATGGCGGTAGAAAACTGACACGTTGAGGATCTTGCAAGAAATGACGCGAATTTGACTTTTGGAATAAAAATAAGAAAAAGAAAATGTTTCAAATGATAACTCTAAATAGAATGTATTCGGCTCTTTAATAACCGAGAAATAAAGAAGGTTTTTGAAGAAAAAAAAATTTCGGGGAGGGTTTTTCAGAATATTTTGAAGGGGAAAAATTAAATACGCATTTAAATAGAAAGGAATTTAAATAAATGAAATAAATAGAATACAGTTTAAAATAGGAAATAATTTAATGTATTAGAGGGTTGTAGAATGAATTTAGAAGGGGAAAATTTTAGTGGAATAAATTTAATAAAGCGCGGAATTTTGATTTTTGTAATATATATATATATATATATGTATAGTATGTGCGTGTATGGAGGATTTTATTTTATAATCTTACAATTGCTTGAAAGTTCACTTGACTTATAACTATAAATGACTATACCTCTTCAATTTTACTTTAAACAAACAGTATGATAATGAGATTGCAACAATTCGCACACATCAATACTAATAATACCTTCGTAAACATAAATAAGAATTCACCTAGAATTTTATTTTAAATCTTTTACTTTACACAGATCGGATTTTCAACCTCATATTGAAGTACAAACTATAGAATACCGTATTTTTTATCGCTTTGTTTTTTAAACTTCACCTTTCAAGAATATCATAATCATCTTGTGATATCGTGTATCTACTAATTGTACCATTGAGTCTATTATCTTGTACTGTTAAGAATATTAATTTACAGGTGGGTATTATTCCCGATCCCACACATTGTTTTGTTTTGTTTTTCTTACATTAATTATTATTATCATGGTTCTATTAAAAAAAACATAATTTTACTCTTCGAAGTGTTCACCACCCCTTTTCGACTTCTTATTTACATCAAAGAATCTAACACAGCCTTGCAGAATATGTTTTTATGCTTTCTTAAATAACTGCTCTCTGCTACTATCCCCTCATGATAAGAGCTGACAATTAATTGTTCTTCAAACTATATAAGGAAAAGAGAGAAGCATTATAAAGAGGAAAACAGATTTTTTTCCGCATATTCCGAAATAGTTTTAATTTGTTAGAATTATTCTTACCTTGTTAGAATAATAAAAATAAACGATACACACACGAATGCATTGAATTACAACAATAAATAAAAATGAAAGAGCTTCCATAATACATTGGTGATGAAGGATAGTTATAGATAGAAATATACTTAAAGATCTATTTAAGTGTTTAATATATGAACAATTTATATTGAACATAAAAATAAAGGGGGAAATTGTGGAAAGCTAAATTTAATCAAATACGGAATTTTAAAAAACAAATCTGAAAAAAAAAAGTTCACTTTTTTAATATGTCTTTTCTTACAAAACTGTACAATCTATTTATTATGTCTTTTGTAAGAGCTCTAAGTATCTTGTTGTCTTTCTTATAATTATTTATCCAAATAAACATATATTTATTCATCCAACCGAAGCAAATATTCTATTTTACATTATACTAAAAATATTCTGTGTTATAAAATATTACTCAACTGAATACCATACCATTCCAAATTGAAGTAGTGTATATGTTACTTGTTTTATCACTCGTACATTTTGAAGTTATTGCTTAAATTTATGACAGAATTTTTAGTCTTACGACGGGTTGTAAAACTTTTCGATTAAACTTTGAAAGTTTTTTGTCACTAAAAAGTATAGATTACTCAGAAAAAGTGTACCCAATCATGAAATAAAATGCAGTAAGTTTAGATTACGTGTTCTAAAAGGGATTGATTACAGTTCTCTAACATATCTGTATGATTTTGTTACGCCAAACTCAATAATAGATAAACTTTTTGTTTGTTTCGAATTCAGAGTGGGAAAAACACAAGTTAAAGAAATAAGTTCTTTCAAATGTAAGAAGAAAAACATTTGCAATTTAAATTTATCTCTGCAAGTTTAAAATGACGGTGAAAAACAACGTGTCTGAAAATTATTCTTTAATTCTTTAAAAGGTTTTGACTAAATAGCAACGAACATAAGCAACAAATTTTATTGCACTGAATGATAAAGTTATACAAGAAATAAAAACTTTTCGCGAAGAAAACGATGATCAAAGAAAGATAATTTTTGAAAGAAAATTATAAATATAAGATTTTAATTCTGAAATAACAAAGTAAAATATTTTTTTTAACTTACGCTGTTTTTTCAAGAAAAAATATTAAAAATAAAAAATAAAAATAAGCTCTATCTATTCCTATATTCAAAATGTATTCTCTTGATTGTAACCTTCTGTAAATCTAAGGAAGCCTGTGTTTTAACGAAAAATTTATATGGAACATGTATGAAACATAATGAAACTTTTATTTAAGAATGTTGAGCAATCTTTTGATGCATTTTTTTTCTTACAATGTGCGTCTTCGAAAAATTAATCTACTTAATTGATTGAGGAATAGTCTCAATACCTAATCCTGCTCCTTATATTTACTATTTAACATAATCACTACATAAAAACGCCTTTCTTTTGTGTTGCAGAGATAACCTATTTTAAAATGTTTTACATTCCCGAATGAACCATTCACAAATAAAATTTCTTACATAGATCCCGCTTCTTTATTTGGGATAAGCTTTAAATGGATTGAGTACAATATAATACATTACAACACTTTGTAATAATATATTTCTTTTAAATACTAAAAGGTGTAAATTAACAACATATTATACAGTAAAATAAATTTTATTAGGTTGTTGACATGTTTCGGCTCACTCGGAGCTATTTTCAAAAACAAATGAGAATATTCTATAACTACACGGTCTTTGAAGTTATTATTTGAAATGCTATCATTTAATTGTCATGTACTTTTTTACAATTACGCACATTAACTTTTATTTTTACTTGGTTATTTATTTTCATATTTGTATTCATGGAGTAACTCGAGCCACAATTTCAGTAAGTTAAAAGAGGCTGCATCGTTATATATTGCATTTTTATGTGTTAGTATCTCTATGGTTTCTTTTATTATAGATGGGTAGTATAGACTGAAGTGAAAAATTATTTTACTTTCATTGAAATTTATTTGGATGGTTTCTTCTTGATATAATCTTGACAAGGTTGTGGTTTTTCTATTATACTTAATATTAGCTATATAATAATTTTTTTGTAACTAAATTTCCTGCTGGTCATACCAATATAGTAATTCTTGTATCATTAATTCATTTTTTTCGAGCATATATTCAATAACGAAATTAAAACTTCAGTAAACGATCAATAAAACACAAATTTAACAGACATGTAATTGAAATAATCGCTTAAAACCGATGAAATTATGATAATAAAAAAAGCTTTTGTAGCTAACGATTTTTTAGCGATTTCTTCGGCTTTTAACTTCTGGAACGAGGCTAACACGAAATTGCCGCTTTTAATAAATTTCAAAATTTTATTTGAATTCATAATTGACATATATTTCATACAAAAATGCTCTTCAGTGTTCTTAGGGTGCAATCTAAAAAATTATTAAATGTAAAAAACCTATTCGAGTTTTCAAATAAAAATAAATATATAAAGGATTTTTACATATATTCTTTATCCCGGGAAACCCGGGTTGGATGCCCTAGTAACGATAAATCTCTAAAATGTTTTCTGAGATTTATTTAGATTAAAACAAGTGAATTGATTTAACATAAAAATATCAAAACCAACATTTTTTCCATCAAATGACGAAAATTTTGAGCAAGAGAGTACCCATAAAATACTTTGCAAAGCTCTTACAGTTTTTTTGTTTCGTAGAACAAATGGTATAAACTATGTTTATTTACCGTTCTTTAAAATACCTCTTTGATTTTCTTTTGCCGGAGTTAATAATCGACATTATTGTTTGAGTTTATTTTGAAGTAAAAGAAGAAAAACTTCAGATCAAACAAAGAAATTATTTGTATTCTCAGAAGGAAAAAAATACTTTGTATTTAAATTTCGCTGAAGGATTTGATAAAGTTGACAAATAAACAATCATGCGAGAGGGGGAAATATTTTATTTTAAAAGTGATTTAAAGGGCTTTTATACAATAGTTTCTTAGTTTTTTTTAATTTTTTTAAGATTTGTTTTGAAAGTCGTTAAATAAAACATATGTCAGGAAGCTTAAATTTGAAAAAAAAAACACAAAAAAAAACATGAGAAATAGGCGCGACCCTTTTAAAATACAAATAATTTAGAATGCTACTTTTTTTAATTCACACAATGTGTCTTTTTGTCTTCATCAAACTGTTAACATAAAAATAATGTTTTTTTTGTTTTGTTTTTTTCAAAAGTTGAAATGAAAACAATATTCACAAAAATCATTTGTGTGTCACTTACGCAATTAGCATAATATATTTTAACATTTTAAAAATAGATATTGAAACATATTTATCACATTTAGTATGAATGCGTTTTTGGAACAGTTTGTTTTCCTTACTTACATTGAGCGTAATAAAAAACTTAACATCAATATAAAATGTCTATTATGCTAAAAGCCGTGATTTTACTATAGCTTCAGAAACAAGATTCGTCTAACTAAAAGCAAATTGTTCAGTTAAAAATATTCAGTGTTTAGCTATACATATACAATTTAAAATATATACATATATAATTTAATATATATACGTATACAATTTAATGTATATACATATACAATTTAATATATATATATATATATATATATCAACAGCTGCGAGTTTCTTTTAATTTTGTATAACTACGCTTTAGGATATCTTGAAAAGCCCCCCCCCCTCCCCCCGCATCGAATGCACTAAATTCTCAGCCTATATATATCCGCGCAGATAATCGGAAGCAATATATAACATCCACACCTTTCGCTATAAAAATGTAGATAGTTTCATTTTATATTTTACTGAAAAAAAAAGAAAGAAATAAAGTTACTTTAAAAAAAAATGTAATCTACAAGCCGCCAAACTTCTGGTTCGAATTTGAGAGAGTGTCAATACTTCGAATAAAGTGAACAGATTAAAAAAAATCAACAGGAATAATTTTAAATTTTGTTTGTTATTTCTTAGTTAAAATCTTACGTGTCGGCAAACATTGTTTTAGCAATTTTCTTTCAATGAAATTTTTGTGTAAATTTTAAAATCTAAAGCATGTGTCCATGATGTCAATTAATGACTTTAAATAAAAAAAAATAGCGAATAATAAACAATTCCGTCAAAAAATAAATAAAATAAAATAAAACAAGAACGAAAAGTCATGCGTCAAGCATAGATTATGTAACACTTTCCAACGCTTCCAAAATAATTTTACAAATCATACCGTTTAATAAGCTGAAAGATAACATCTAAGTAAACAATTTGGAAAACGCATAACCTATTTAAAATCGTAATTTCAAGTATTTCCAACATATGCAATATTCGGAAAAATATCCGAATACTTTTATTCAGCCCTGTATATGATCTATAGATTTGTATATATACTACATAGGATGCTAAATTTTAGTTCAGTTAGGAAACGCGTAGCACAGTTTAAAATTCTCCTTCTGGAGTTTCTGTCAATAAACGGAAATGTGTTCGCGAACTTTTGTGCTTCCCTGTATAGGATCTACAGAATTTATACACACCACGTAATAGACAAAAAGCGAGTTAAATTTAAAATCGCGTTCAGTAACTTAAAACGCACTTCCAGGAATTATTGTTAACAGACAGTAGAGAATTCCTTTGTGTGTCCCTGTAAATGAACGATGACTGCTATACACACAACATTCTGTAGTAAGCTTCTTGTAATTCACCTTAATGATATATATAAATTTCAATGCGTTTGAAATAGTGAAACATTATTTAAATAAATCGCAGACGATTTTTCTCCATAGACGTAATGTAACGGAATTCTTTTGACTGTCCCTGTAAAGTAACTATAAGTGCTGTGCACACCCTATTCCATATTAAGCTTCTTGTAATGCACCTTAGTGATATATAAATTTCAATACGTTTAAAATAGTGAAACATTATTTAAATAAACCCCAAATGATTTTTCCCCATAGACCGCAATGTAACGAAATTATTTTGAGTGTCCCTGTAATAAAACTATAAGTGCTACATACTTCCGTTCAAATAGGGAACATGCTACAGATAACGACAATAACATATAAAAATTGCAGAGCAATCCGAGCATATTTACGCGAGTTAGAGCACGGACAGACGGCCAGACGGCATACGGCCATACGACCCGACAAACCGAAGTCATAAACACTTTTCAACTAGGTTGGAAAGTGTTAAAAAGACAAAATAAAATACTTTCCAAGAATGTTTTTTTTTTCAAAGCATTTGGGAGAAATTTAAATAACAAATGTTCTTTTTTTTCAGGGGGGGGGGGGGGGAGAGGAGATTTTTCTTTACAACTGATTTTCCTTCTTAAACAAAATTTAACGATATCGATTTAGTACCCCTAGGATTAAACTAGAATCGAGGAAAGATATTTTAGGGAACGGCACGCTACATACTGTAGCACGTAACCAAAGACTTTTAATTCCATAATCACATTTATAAGCTCTGCACTAAAGCTTTATTAGATAGAAAAAAAATATATAATCGTTGTAAAATGTTTTAATTCCACTTGTACTACGAAAATTTATGTAATTTTAGAAAAAAGAAATGCTTTTATAAAACAGAGAATATTAACTTTTTTTTCTATTTGAACGTTTCAGTTTCAAAGTTTACAATAAAAAGTCTTTATAAAGTACCAAAAGCACACACATATATTTACAATTTATATTCTAAATTAAAAAAAAATATATCTGTGAGTAACGCTGACGTCATATCGACGGTGGAGACGACCTGAAAAATCAACTTTGTTTTACCGCAATTTTTTAAACTTCCATAAATATCGACAATTTCAATTATTGCATCGTCGAGTAGAAAAAAATATTTTCAAATGTGATTTCTTTGAAAACTGCATCTTGATTGACTGATTTTTTATGGTTTTTAGAATATTTTTCAAGTCGGATTTTTTTAAAATCTGACTCGAAAATGAGCGTGGAACCGGATTATGGAAGATTAACCCGTTTACATTTAAAACAATGTAAATAATTCAGCGTTTTTTTTTTTTTTTGGGGGGGGGGGGTCTGTATAATATTTAGTTTTTAATTTGCCAAACGAAATTAAAACTTCACAAATAAATTAATATAAATAAGTAAAACACAAATTTAACACATATATAATCGAAGTAAGCGTTTTAAATACAGAAGCAATGAAAAAAAATTGCTATAAATACAGAAATACATCTTTCTCTATTAACCGCTGGCATGCAGCTAATACGAATATGCCAAAAATGCCTTTTCGTGTATTTGATAAGCAATCTAAGAGACTATATTAAATGTATAAAATCTATTGTTTCTAATTAAAAAGTGTTTTCAATTAAACATGATTCCCGGGTTAAATAAAAGAAAATATTTATATTGATGATGATGCGCTATTTTTCTAAGGAAATACCGATAATTAAATATTGATGCACATAGTTCGTTCAGTGAAGAGAGATATAGGTATTTTTCAAAAAAAGAAATGCACAAAAAGAAATCTGACCAAAATATTCTTTTTAAAATATTTTTCAAAAAATCTTTTCTTTTTATATATTTTTCGTATTGACTGTTGTATTCTCTCTACTACATCATTTGCAAATGGCTAATTACACCACAAATATTTTTCATTTGAAAATTCGAATATCTGTTTTAATTATCTTTAATTTTTCACCCCACTTACCATTTCAAAACAAATTTAAGTACTACCAATTATGAACTGTATTTATAAAACAAAATAAATGTTCTGGAGAATGATAAACTAATAGTTTTAGAATAGGTAGTTAACACTTTTTAGAGTTTATTCTTTTTTTTTTAATTACTACATCTGTGTAATTTACAGTTTTTATGAGTAAGGCATTTTATAATCTTTGCAACATCTTTTAAAGACTATCATAAAAGTGAAAGCGAATCGTAAATCGAGCATGTAAAATATTGTTGGAATTTATTCCACGCTTGTGTTTATTGTTTTTAAGGCTGTTTGATCTAGGATCCAGATTTTTTTTCTGGCATGTTGCTTCAGTCGTAGCTTTTAAATTTTGCCGTAAAAGTGGAAAAAGATGTAAATTGAAAAAAACAAATCTTAAAAATACGGGCTGTAAAAACAAGTAATGTACACACAGCTTTTATTTATCTCATTTTATTTTTAAAAATTTCAAATTCCAAAACATATTTTTTTCAATTCAGGAAAACACATTAGACCAGGGGTTCTCAAACTATGATACGCGTACCAGTACTGGTACGCAAAGCTGTGGTTACTGGTACGCGAAAGTGCTATGCTGATACATAAAATAAAATACCAGCATAATATTATAAAATCAAAAGCGGCATGAATTTGTCACTTTGAAAAATTTCGAGTGAAAATTAGAGACTGTAAACGCTTTTATTGTTGTTGTTATTGTTACTAGAAATGTTTGTTATAGCAAATTGTCTCAAATCGGCACACGCTGCTTATGATACAACCAGTTTTCCAGAATTAAACACATGTCATTATTACATTTATACGGAAAAACATTAAAATTTGTAAATAAAGACCTAATTTAAAAATGAATCAATTAGCAGAAAAGCTCTTTTAAATATATTTTTCAATTTTATTATCTGAAGGTTAAGTCTGGATTCCAGAAAGTAGCAGAAGATTGTTCAAATAGGAGGAGTTAAAACTTTTTTTTCCTTTGTACTGGTTATTTCAGCGTTAAAGTTTCATTTGAAACATAATTCATTATTTATTTAAGTCTGTCAATTGAAATTTTTCTCTTGTTCTGTACCAAATGTGTAAGTTTCTTTCTGTTTCATGGAAATCGGTTTTTAATACAGTAAAGTTATTTAAAATGGTGATTTTAAATCGAACAAAATATGGGAGTAGTAGGTTTCTTGTTTCACCGATTTAGTGGTGCGTAGGTCTAAAAGTTTGGGGACCCCTGCATTAGACGATTCGGGCAATCATTGAATAGATTTTAAAAATATTTCATCTATTAATTATTATTAATATTTTTAAATTTCTCAGTATTACTAAGGAGCAATGTTAATACATACTACAAAAAATCTGTGCATGGGTTTTTGAATGTTAGTTTATTGTCATCACAAATCTGTGTATAATAATAAAAACAGATGTTTGTGTGTGTGTGTGTCCAGAGTTTTCTAAACAGACCGCAGCGCGCAGAGCTACAAGATTTGGCGTGAAGATATCTGTTTCGCTAAAGTTCTCGAAACCAGTTTTTTTAACAAGTTTTTGATTAGATTCTTTTAAATTTAATTTTTCATACGATTTTTTTTTTGTTTTTTAGCGCTCTGCAAAAAATTTTCCACGTTGGTAAAAGAATGCGGTATCAATATTTAAGTCCAATATAGTAAATTTTGTTCTCTACGATCTTTGAATTTTTAATGCGATTTTAAACATTTTTTTAACGTTCCTTAACGATTTTTGGACATTTCGTAAAAGAAATCCGGCATAAACATTTTAGCCCAATATATTAAATTTCATTCTGTGCTATTTTTTAATTTTTCCCAAAAAATTTATGCGATCTTTAGCGTTAGTTGGTACATTTTAGTGGTGAATTTTTTACATTTTTTTTTAAGCTAAAAGATCTCTCCGGCTGCAGTGATTAAATTAAAATAGGAAGGATTCCAAATCGGTTTGTATAGCAACGTGAACGACGATGATGAAAATTTGAATTTAATCTAGGTCGATCAGATAAAACAATTACTCTTTTTAAGAGATGAAAAATAATGATTTGTTTACGCTACGGAAGGCAGTGAGGCTCCTAACCCCAGATTTCTCTGAAAAGATTTACCTCCAAAAATAAAAAATCACAATAATTCAAGGGTTGTTTCATTCGAGACCTGCACAAGCGTGTCTCCCACGGGTATACGCTGCTAAAGACAGTTTGGCTCCTAACTCCAGGTTTGTTTTATTGGAGGTTCTTTTGGGAAAACCGACCAGCAAAGCGGACGAACCTTCGCTTTTTAGTAATAAAGTATATTGTTACGTAAAATTTTAATAAGATTCATTTTGTGTCTGTTTTTTATTATCATTTTTTAAATAACACTCTACCAATTTGAACCACAATTTTTCATTAAAGTCCTTTTAAATTATAAGATAAGAAAAATAGAAACCATTTTGAAAATTGAAACGTATAGATCATTAAAACATTTAAAAAAATTTAAATTTTCAAGTTTTCAGTAAATTATGTTTTTTTTTTCAAATGCTTATTGAATTCATAATACAGAGCACTTCTTTGAAGAATCTCTTTCTATGAATAACATAAACAAGCAAAAATAAATTTTAAAGTCCATATGCTCCTTAATACGGGGATTAAATAACTCAGAAATAAAAACAGATGAATACGGATCATTAAAATTTATGGTTAAATTTTGACTATACCGCATTTTTCAAGAAAAATTGTTTATTTGCAAGCAGTTAAAAATCCTTTTGACTAAATTTAAATAGTAAATGTTATCATATCTTGTTCGACAGAGCGGATTTTCATCCTCCTTAATTTAAAAAAAACTAGGTTATATGGGTTTTCTGCTTCTATAAAAAAATAAAGTTGCCTTTTTAGAGAACTGTAAAATAACCATATTCGAGCACGTAGCCAAAATAGATGCTGGAGTTTAGTTGGTGATTGCATTTGAATCTTTTCTAGATGTTCTTTTTGAGAATAAAAAATTCCGTAAGGTTGCAAAGTGCTTTTGATACCCGTGACTGTAAGAATAAAAGAAGTGTCGTTAATTGAAAAACAGTAATTACAAAAAGAGTATATTTTATATAAAAGTTATTTAGTTTTCAATAATAAAAGTAATAAAAGACTTGCGGAGCTTCGCTCGCTACGCTTGTCGGTTTGTTACAAACGGACCTCGAATTAAATAAACTTAAGATTGTGGGCCCCACTGTCTTCGACATCGTACGCCCGCCCCGGTCTCGGAATATGGCCGCAAAACTCGGAACAACGTATAAAATCACATATAAAATTTAAATGAAAAAGAAAACCTTTCTGCCAAATGTGTAAAAATGTAACTACGCCATATAAATAATATAAAAAATTACGCCATAATTATGTTTCATATTACGTCTCCCTGCCTTTCAGCCCGCTCTCAAAGCACGTGGAACAATGGAGATGAAGGCTTATGTTCGCTCGCTTCGTCACTTCCTTTTCGCTCCTCGATTTCGCTTCTGGGGCATAGTAAGCCGGGAGGGTGAGCCCTAAACAGGTTTATCTTTTCTTCTTAATTCTATGGAAGGGGAGCAGCGTTCAAAAAAAGTTGACGCATGCGCAATAAGGTAAATTTTGTGTGAATCTTAGACAAAGCCATTTTCGCTTTAAATATGTGGATACATAAAAGTAATTTATGTATATTGTTTCGTTTTTATAGGTATAACGTTTAGATGTGTAAATGTTTATAAGTTAAAATACCTTCATAATGTAAAAAAAAGAGTGCATATTGATTGTGGATAAAAAAATAAAAGTTTATAAAAAAAACTGCCTTATTAGGAGATTTTAATTAGGCATCAAAATGGTTCGATAAAAACTGTTTAATTTGTATGAATTACCTTCATAATGTCTTCTTCTCAATGCATTTTCTGTATATTTACATACATGCTTTCCTTAGCTATGTGCTTAAATACATATGTGTTACATACTTATATCCATCTGATATACATATTTGCTTCTAATAACATGCATATATAGAATGTAAAATAGATAAATGTTTCTTGATCTAGAAAGATGGTTTATGGAAATGTAATATAACCTCTTTCAAGTTACCCACGATTTCAAAAAGCGTTCCTTTATTCTGAAAAACTCCAGAAACAAATAGATTTCTGAAATTTAAAGAATCATTTCTGAAACAATTGTTTCTTTTGTTGCCCGTAATTTTCAGAAACGTTTGCGAGTAGTTTTTACAGTGCTACTCAGAATATGGTTTCTCAAATCGGCGTCAACACGAAATATTGGTTTTTCAGATATTATAAATTCTCCAATGAACATTTGCTGCAACGTAAAAGATTATATACATGCAAGAGAGCAGCGTAAAATGACGTTCATTTTACGCTGTTAATTTAGCATGTTTGTTTGTTGAACGCGAAAATGTTTACTTATTTGAGAATTTATATAGAACTGAACATGTCGGATGCAATGTTTCGCAACATCGTTGCTAAGATACAGGTTGTATGTTCGATGAATAGAATAAAATTTTGTCTCTCCCAATTTTTTGCCAATTTATCAAGCGCACTCTCTATTTTCCTGAACTTTTGCATATTTCGCTACTATTGCAGATGATCAAGTTTCAAATACTATAGACATTCTTTTGCGCATCAGCAATTCGCATTACATTGAATACTTAACGTTTATTTATTTAATAAAGACATGGATAAGAAGCACGAATTTTAAGACTTTATTAGTTCATTATTTAACTGTTAAAAATTTGTGTTTTGTACTACAGAGGGTGTTCGCACATTTTTGGACGATTTCGGCGTTGTTTTTTAACGTTTAAAATATGAATATTGCTTTCTGAAATAATCTATATGATAATCTTGTTTCTTGAATCTAATTCTGCGTAATGCTTTCGACAGTAGAAGGTTTTTTGTAAAATTTACAAGGTTATTGCTTCCCATGCCTCATTAAAAACTTTCCAGATTCGATCAATCGTGGTGGTTTTGCGCTTTGAAAAAGCTCTTTTCAGCAGACCAAATGCACCATGAAAGAAACGTCAGGTGACTTCTTAGGAATATGTTGAAAGGTATAAATGCAATATCTGTGTGAGTTTTTAATGTTTTCAACGAATACATTGGTAGTTTTTGAAGTATGAGCGGTAGCTTTGCTTTGATGCAGTTTCACGTTTTAAAAGTCGTTGAAATAAAGAAAATAGCATTTTTTCTGTAAATATCGAATGTAACACATTTTCTTAATAATATAATGAATTGATTGTAACATTTTTGTCCAATATTCTTATTTTTATTTTCCCATTGTAAGATAAATTTTCGACAGTCATAAATCCTTACCTGAAACTTCGTTTTCAGCCTTGAAATGGGCTCTTTTTCAATGTATTTTTTTTTTCATTTTGAGTCTCTTTACTAAGAATAAGTACTTATTTTCGGGATAGCTCTTTCCAATTAATACTGATGTTATGTTGTACTTAGAAATTTTTATACTATGCGCTTTACAATTATTGTAAACTTCCGAATAAGAATATTTCTTTTCGAAAAACAAAAAAAAGTATCCTCTGATTCACAGCTTGTTTGAATGCGCCATCTTGATAGAAGAATAAATTTGAAAGCATCAGACAAAAATATGAATTACAAATAATAAGTTGTTGACAGAAAGTTTTCCTCTAAAATAATTCCATTTTTTAAAATCATTTATCAAATTTGTCTAAAAAATGTGCGAACAGCCTCTGTAAAAGAATACCCTGTCATTACTTTTTGAACCTATAAAATTTTCATAAAATTTATAACTTTACACATGTATTTTCTTTTATTTTTGCTACAAGGAAACAGAAAATGTTAAACTGTTTTTTTTACAATAATTGAATAAAGAAATAAAAAAATATAAAAAAATAGATAACTGTCATAATAAAATACTTTCTAAACATTATTGTCTATTTGCCACCATTTCAAAGCTTCTTAGGCTAAGTTTAAATAGCAAATATTTTCTATTAAAAATTCAAAAACCTTCATTTCATGACCCTGAAACTGATTTCATTTAATTCAAAATAAACTCATCTGCTCGATTATTAGCTCTGAAGTAAAAAGAAAATTTATTTTTGAGAACGGTGAACTAAGCTAGTTTAGAGCACGTAATCGGAGGCGATTGCTAAAGTTTTCTAAAGTATTAATAATTGAAATACAGGTTGTGTAATCTTTGTACGATTTTATTCTACTTTGAGAGAGAGAAAAATCTGGAATCTTAGTAAAGTGCTTTAAGCCATCGTAAGTTGAAAAGAGACGGAAAGTTACAACTGAAAATAACAGAGTCAGTAAAGCAAGCAATATACAGGGTGACTAAAAATAACGTGAACAAAATGAAGTGTCAAATCAGTCAAACGTAGACAAAAAGAAATCATGAAAACACAAGATTCGCAATATTTCACCACTTATTCAGTCAAAAACACAGGTACATTGCGAGCCAAATCCGAATATTCAACCATAACTTTCATATTAATCGAGATATTTTAACAAATGTTTAAAAAAACTTAAATTCTCTTTATATGAAATACGATAACATCACGAGATGGACTGGAAGTGACCACCATCCATGGAAAAACAACTCTGAGCCAGGGTACTCCATATTTCGTATGTAGCTATCTTATGTAGTTACATAAGATGTCACTGGCTGAATAAGCGAACATTCTAAGACCCATTTCACATACAAGAAAATGTAGAAAATATCCTTTAAAAAAATCTTCATTTTCTTAAAATGAATGAAAATCCTGGTTTAATTTGAGTTAGAAAGTCTAATTGTTTCATTGAGTAAATGATTTGCTGAATATCCCTATGTGATTGTTCATAGTATCCGTACAGCTGACTAGTTCTTTAAATTTGTCAATGTTTCTTTGAATCATTCTGTACACATTATTCCAATTTGAGATACTGTCTGGATTTGAAGATTATAAAACTTTGCAAGACAGAATGACATGCCAAACGAAGAAAAACTTTATATATATATTATAGGTAAATATAAAAGGAGGTAGATAGCCTGGCAAATGTTAAGGGTATTTTTGTTTTAAGGGAAAATATATAAGATAATTGAAACATAACATTGTTCCAGATCTCATTTCTGAAATAAATCAGTATTGAGACTCTATTTTATTCTTAGTTTCTTAGCTTTATTTGAGAGAGAGAGAGAGAGAGAGAGAGAGAGAGAGAGAGAGAGAGAGGAGAAAGAGAGAGGCAGAGAGAGATTATACGGCTGATATTTAATTCTTAAGATTCAAATTAAATTTCATGCAAAGGTCTCAGTGATATGAACACATTTTAAAGTCTGTCTTTAATTACCTTGACGTAAATGCCAAAGTGTAGAAAAACTAGACAAAAAGTAAGTTTTAAACGATGATTAAAGTCTTCCTGTTCTTTAATAATAAATTTTGAATAAAATTTTTTTTGAATAAACAGCTTTCGAGGTTAATAAAGATCTTACTGGTTAATAAAAACTTGCCTGATAAAAAAAGGGCTTTCGTATCTTTGCTTTAGAAGTTTATTTTTGAAGGATTACATAACCTGCGGGAAAATTAAATTTTTTCGACGGTGTTAACATAGAAAAATACCTTCTTCTGTTAACAAAGTTCAATTTTCTCTTTCTATTAGAACAGTTTTAAAAATTCAAAGAATGAACTGATACTTTCAAAATTAATTTCTATTTTTTTTTATATGTAATTTTAATTATACTATTTTTTTATTTGAAACGGTGTGTTTTTTTTTGTCAATAACTGAAAATTGACATTGCATTTTAAAAATTTATATTTTATGCTTAAGCTAAACATTTGAAAAAAATTTTAAAACATAAACACTTTTAATTAACAAAAATAAACAAAACTCATAATAACATAATAATTATAGTATAGTATGCTGTTTTATTTGTATAAGAGTAGGTAGAGATTCAATGCAGATTAGTTAAGAAAATATTTTAAGTAAATGAAACCTTTCTTTATTAGATGGCCAAATAAAATAATTACTTTCATAAAAGTATTTTATAGAAAAGTTATTGGCCAAAATTTCATTTATTATAACGAATAATATTTTATTGTTCTTAAGTATCAAGTCTTAATCGGTTGAAAGAAAATATTCATTCCAAAATTAATCAACGATATCTCATGGATAACATTTTTTGCATTGGAAACACATTATTACATTTTTTTCTGTTCAATTACGTGTATTAACTGTTCAAATATACTGCCTTCGGTAGAGATACAGTTATGTTAATTCTGCTGTGATTTCAGAAAAAGCATATATTTGAAAGCTGTTAGTTCAAAGCAATGGTCATTTAGAGAATATATATATATATATATATATATATATATATATATATATATATATATATATAATGCGTCTTCTGTTGTATACTGCTTGACAAAGGCTAAGGAGCAACGAAGTCGTGCAAAATTACGATTTATTAAGCCGCGTAATCACATAAAATACAGCGGTAGAGGATGTTGCATGGAAAGGTTTCTTGTATTTGTTAAAGACAGTGCATCCACATGGTTCCACCTTGGAAATTGCAAGTATAGTAACATTTGAGGGGAAAGTCAGACTGTTGGTTTTTGAAGAGTTAGAGCTCCAAATTTACTTTTTGGTATGTGACATGTATTAACTGTTAAATGTATGTAAGACATAATTTGATTAGATGCGAACAGGGTTCAGCAGCTGGATGTCTTAAGGTAGGGTTGAGTGTCACTCAAGTTACCAAAGCAAGAGACGTGTCGAAGAGTGTAATATTGTGGTTAAAAAAGACCTCTGAATGTGCAAGTGCTGCGAGAAGGCATATTGAAGGCCGTGATAGGATTATCCCACCCCAAGACCATCGATATGTTTGTCTAGTGGACAAGAGGAACATAAATGATACTCCAGCTCAGATAACCTCAGACCTTGCCAAAGCTACTCTTACTTCATTATATGTGAGAACAAATTATCGGTGATTAAACAACGTTATCTTAGATGTACAGAAGCTTGTTACATGCATTCCACTATGAGCACATCATCGTAGGAAAAGTTTACTTTGGTGTAAGGAGCATGTTCGTGAGGGTCAGAAACAGTGGTAACGAATCATGTTCTCTGTGAATTCCGATCACCATAAACAGTGATTATGGCCACCAGCTAATGTGAAAAGGGAGAGGAATCCATTCCCATCATCAGAGTATCCAGGAAACTGATTACTATGGCCGGGGAGTGATTGTGTGATCCGGTATAAAGCACAATGACATAATTTTGTTTCAAATATTTGAAAAATGTACAGTGGCATCACTGTGGTATTGCACAGATGTTCTCTAAGGTTATATACATATCTTCCGTAGTGTAGATAGTCCAGAAATTCAGTTCATGGATAGCAATGTCCACCTACATAAGACAGCTGAAGTGTCCCTAAAACTAGCAGGAGATGATATTGGGCGTATTACATGCCTTGCTTCTTCTCCGGATATTAATCCTATAGACCATGCCTAGGATGTACTCGGTAGACATATTGCTCAAATACAGAACTCTCCTCGAACCTTTCAGGAACTGAAAATCGCCCTGTGAAACGAATGGAACAGAATTCCCCAAGCTCCCCTCAACTTTTTAGTAATCATCATGCACTAAGGATGCAAAATGTGCGCCAGTATTGAAGAAAGTCATACTCCGTACTCATCTACTCATATGTGTTCCTTTTTCGGGCAGAACAAGTATTTTTCGTAACTGTTGGAAAATGGTGTAAGAAGAATATTTTGTTCGTTTTCGTATCTTGATTTTTCATGAGATAATATCTGTACCATTTTGCATAATAATACACCAGGACCTCTATTAATTATGTACTAAGTCTCATTTCTTTAAACGATGTCTGACATTAGTTAGGACGAAAAATGTCTCTGTTCCTTAGCAATTGTCAAGCAATGTACACACACACACACACACACATATATATACATATATTTGAGATATTACATGTTTTTCATTATCTTTTAGCAATAAACACTTTCAGAAATAATATTACAGCTTATTTATTATTTACGATATTAATCAATATGGAAAATATATCCGATATAGCGGCAAAAATGTACAAACAAGTACACTAAATACCGCCAAAATATAAGCCATTGCAGCAAAAAAATTATCAATATTAAAAGAAACATTCCAACTGTTACAAGATAAAGCCATTTGCATCTTAATATGTACTTTTAATTAAGGAAAATAAAAATCACAGTCTAATATAAACAATCATAGCCTCTTATGTATGTATGTTATCATCTGCGTGTATGTACAGATGTTATTTATATACTTTCATGCATATGTATGAATGATACATGCAATTGTTTATTGAATTTAGCTGCTTTACGAAACTAAAGCTTTAAATAATCAACCTTAAGAGCATATATTGTGTTTCAAATAGCCATAAAACATTTCATCAATTTAAGGAAAATTTAAAATCACACATCTATATAGCATGAAAGAAAACCGTGCATACAAAGCCACTTTTAATGTGTGCCTTTAAACATATAAAAAAGACGCAAAAAGCCTTTCGTTATGATTAAAATTTGCATGCAAAGATCTAAATAATGTTAACAAACTTTAAAGCCAGTTCTTAATCGCCTATATTTGAATACTAAATAAAAAAACATATTGATTGGTAAGTTTTAAACGATGATTACATTATAGAACTTTGACAAAAGAATAATTTTAATAAAGAACTTCAAAGTTTAATAATGAAGTTGTAGGTAATACAAACTTACCTAATTTCAGTAGAAAAAAAATCCTTACCGTTGCTTTTGAAACTTTTTTGAATTATTACATAGCCCGTGGGAAAAATAATTTTCTTCGGCGATACTAACATGTGAAAAGAATTCTTTTGTTTAAAATTTCCAATTTTCTCTTTCTTTCATACCTGCAAATTAAAAAAAAAATTATATAAAGAACTTTACTATCCAAAGTTATTATCCACTTTTTTTTTTTTATAACAAAATTTTAATTAATATAATTTTTTTTTGTAAAAGTTGAGTAATGATTTAAAAAGCGTATCGTCATATTTAAACTAAATATTTGAATAAATCCAGTTTAAATTTTAGATTTAATAAAGACAACAAAATTCATGTGCTACTCAATAATTATGGCACACTATCTTGTTTCACTTGTATAGAGTTAGACAAGGATTAAATTTAGATTAGCTCTTAAATAATTAAAACTTTTTAAAAGGTAGTACAGAAATCCTAAATGGTCCGAGTTTTTTTTTTTTTTTTTACATTAGTATTTCCTTTCATGGTAGGTTTGAACAACATTTGCTGTAGAAATAATCTTTAGGATGGGAGTCTATAAAATTTGTAAGAAGTCTAAAAAGAAAATAACATTTTTGTTTCAAATAAATAGAATGCATAACCCAGACTATTTTGGAGCCAAGGGGGCGTAATAAAACAATTTCTTTCCTGATAATATCTTTTATATAAAACATCATCAAATAAATTTAATTTAATGTAAAGAATAACGTTTTCAAATATTTCAATATCAGACCGTAATCGTTTAAAAATATATTATTATGTAACTGTTCATCGTTCTATTTTTAATATGACAGATTTTTAAGTGTTCAATGCAATAACTTATTTATAAGTGCAACAAAATTATCTGACATATAAAATTATGTAACTTACCTATTTATTATTAAATCTTTATTTTAATTCCAATAAAACTTTCTTCATACATAGGCTTAGCTTAGATTTAAATTGTTATGAAAATGCAGAAACTAATATTTACTTTGTTGAAAATTCTTGAAATGATACTGTTCTAGTAGATTTGTTTTGTATTTGTAATACAAAGTATTTTTCATGAAATCTGAGAATAAAATCATGAAAATAGAAAAATTAAAGGTGCAGAAAGAAATAGCTTAAATATTTTGTTAAAATATATTCTTTCAAATGATATACAACGATCACATTCTTTAGTGCTTTTTTAAAAACAAATACCAATGACCATTTTGCATACGTAACTTCAATAAACCACAGAAATATTAGAATTCGTATAGAATTTCAGTCCACGGAGCTACCCTTTCAGGAAACTGTCCTAATAACACCATGACTCGAATGTGACTAAATTGTGATAGCCTTGTGGCCTAAATACAACTCTTACTGTTCCCATTGACGTTACATAACATGAAAAGTCACTGTGATGTTGATGAGTCACTGTGATGTTGATACGACTCATTTTGTGACAAGATGCAAATTACTCAAAAATTAGTCACGGCGAGTCCGCAGTGGAGTCACGAAGTGGCGGTTACGTGTGCGTCATAATGTGGTGAAATACATATGCTATCTTTTGGTCACCGTTGTGACTGTGGCCATTTGTGACGATTGTGGCATCTGAATGACGTCACACAGAAAGAATTTGCTATTAGGGATGAGATTTTGAGAACTGTGATTAAGCAAAAACGTTTATTTAAAAAAATCAGTGCAAAATTATTTTCAAAATTAGAAATTACAAAAATAACACCCATTTTCAGATGTAGATAAAATATAAATAGTATTGTAAAGTTCAAATTTCCTAATCACAATGTAGGCATATATTGCGATATGCCTTATTGTGTATGCCTCATATTGTGTATGATAATTGTAAACATAGTTTTACGTTTTTAAGCCGTCCATAGTTTTAAAGGAGTAATTATTAGTCATTCAGATGTACTAAAGTCAATATCAAGTCATCTGAAAGTCATAATACGATGAAATAAAAACACCATCATTCGGTCACCATTGTGACTCGGGCAATATATGACGATTGTGACGTCACAGTCATAATATAAGTTGATTGGACTATTAGAGTAGCTCTAGAAACAATCCATTTGTCTAGTTCTATTCCTCTGTCTAGTTGACGATTCTTTGATGATGCTATGATTTGAAGGAGGAGCTCCATGTAATATAATTCAATACAGATGCTGATGTCAGTTCAGCTGTGCGTGGTTCAATCAAGTACATTTCCCAAAATGTCTTCGCCTTTTGCTTTGGAAAAAAAAACACTAAACATATTTGAGTATTGCATTCTATCTAAAAGAAGATATCTAACAAGAATAAAATTAATTTTACTTTACCTGTTATAGTGTATGATGTTTTGGAATATACTTTGTAGTTTGTCAAGTATTTTACTATATCAAAATAACAAATTGTCTTGTATAAAAACCAAGTAAACAGCAAGAGAAGTGGGAGTTCATGGAAACCAAATCAAATAAATCTGACGTTTATTTTCTAGAAAAAGCCCAAAAGTGTATATAGAAGAACATATCCTTAATTTTCTAGAGAGCTTGTAGTAAACATCATTCCTTTTAGAGAATCGTGTTCGCTTAATTGAATGTGATCTCATGATGTTCTCTTGAAGAGATAGGTAAACCAGTCTTGCTTGTAGGAATTTCTGTTTTCCCTCTTAGTAAATCTGAGAAAAAGCCCTTAGTAAACTCGCAGTTACTCAGAAAAAAAGGAAACATAACAAAGTACATTTTCTTTAAGTTTGATTCTTAGATTTTACTAGTAGAGTCTAAAACTAAGAATGTTTCATTTATTTAATGTGGAATAAAAAATTGTTTTTAACATAATAAAAAACTTAAATTGTGTGCTATAAAAAAAATTAAAATAATTTCTCTTTAAATTATTCGAAACACATTTTAGATGTGATTTTTATAAACGTATATATATATATATATATATATATATTTCCAACGCTTCAATAACTAGAAAACTTATTGGCTCAGCTTTGATACATAAAATTCCAACTAAAAAATTATGTATCTATTGTCCTATGAATATCTAATTTTTGCTACTTTATTTCTGACGGGACCCTTATTTTAATCAAATATTTTTTTTTTAACATAAGCCCTTTTTAGTCACTAATTAAAATTACTCTTACAATGCTTATATTATGGTTGACTTGTTGATATTATGAAACTAAACTGCCATAAAAGATTAATTCTTACTTAGCTTTACTTTGAAGAAACCAGAACAAATAAACCCGAGATATATTTAACAGAATTGTATGAATGAGGATATATAAAAGAACTTATTTCAATTTTTAACGAGATTCCAATAAATACCATTGTTTCGTACAGATTTTTTTCTCTCTTCATTGAATACATCTTCTTGATAGAATCTTGAAAAGATAAATACCTCTTCAAAACAAACAACTGGTTTACTCATACAATTGCTTCACTTCCATTAAATATCTGTAAAATAGCTAAAGGAATAAATATCAGCATTAATGTGAATAAACCCATGACTCTTTTTAACATTGATTCAGAATTTTTTTAAGTAGTAGATACAATGTAAAAGTAATTAAAAATAGTTCGCATTTGTTTTAATTTTTTTAATTACACAGTCATTGTGAAATGAATTTTAGGAAGTTCATACCTCTAATATATTTAAACTACCCTTTTTACTTTCTTTTATCTTAACAAGAATAAAGTATTGGATTCATGAAAATTTTCAACGGATTTATACGTTTTAGAAGGTCCTGAACATGATTTGACTGTTTTTAGAAAATGTCTGTCTGTGTGCCTGTCTGTCTGTATGTGGAAAAATTTTTGTGGTCGCTCTATCTCAAGAACTAATGCACGGAATTTAATAAAACTTTAGATTCAGTTAAACCTTGATAGAAATTGGTGCCGATTAGTTTTTGGTGTAAATCGCTCAGCAAGGGGCGCTGCTATGTTACATTTTTCACGATTTTGACGATAGCTATATCCCAAGAACTAATGAACAGTATTTTATTAAATTTCAGATTTTGTTAGACCGTGACATAAATAGACTTTGATGACGTTTTGGTGTAAATAGCCTAACAGATGACGCTGCTAGGCTACTTTTTCATGAGTTTCACGATAGCTATATCTCAAGAACTAATGCACATAATTTCAACAAATTTCCGATTCAGTTAGACGTTGACATGAGTTGCTGTTGATTGGATTTTGGTGTAAATCTCCCAATAGATGGCGCTGCTATGCTGCGTTTTTCAGGATTTACACGATTTTAGCGATAGTTATATCTCAAGAACTAATGCACGGGATTTAATAAAACTTTATATTCGGTTAGACCTAGATATAAATTTTTTCTTTCTATTTTTGTTGTATGTGGAACCTCTGTGTGAGATTGAAGAAAGTTCTAGGATTGTCACATACGACTAGTTTTAGATATCGCAATATTTTTAAATTTGTATCCTTTTTATCGCAATAAGAAATTTTAGAAATATAAGTTGATTTCTCTTTATTTACTGTATAAAGGTAGCGCTTTGTTTCTGTTTTTGTTTAAGCAGTCATTTAAATGTATTAATATGTTTTAAAATAGTATAGCTGAAAGAAGCACGCGCAAATAACGTGGAAATATTGCCCCATTGGAATTGGCTGGAATTTCGATATGCATATATCCATGCATTGTTGCTTAATGTCTGCCTAAATGAACAAATCCTAAAAAATGACTAGTTTTGATTTTATGACTATAGAAATATCTTAATTCATATTACATAGCTATCAACTTCCTTTTTTTTCCCCTGTCAACTAAATACAATTTAAACGAGAAACATTAATTTAAAGAAATGGTTCTTGCTTCTATGTGGTTCTTAATTAAGTTTCATTATCTAATAAAATTTCTGGTTTTACTGAATTTGAAAAATAAAATACGGGAAAAGTGGCCGCTATGATATTATGATGCAAGTACAGGAATCCTTTAAAATTCGGAGGGTTACGTTCGAGAAAAGTCTTGTGAATGTCAAAATCCGCAAATGTTGAGTTTATCTCTCTGCACTAAGAAAGGTGTTACGTTCTATAAAATTTTAATTAGAGTAGCACATACTTTCAAAGAACAAAAGGATATATGTATTAACAATACGTTATGCATAAGATATATGTAGTAGGTTAATGCACGCACAAATTCATAAATATGAAATTTATTTATCGAAAATAATACAAATTAATTTACTGAAGAAATAATTACATCTAAAAAAAACCGTAGGTTTTTGTATAAAGAGATGATAGTGTGTCAGTATACGATACAATATTAAAACTAGTAGTTGGAGGCCATCGTAATACTTACCCATCATGGATATGCATAATATAAAATATGAAAATAAAATATGTGTAAACTACTTATAAAATGCATTGCAATTCGAATAAAATCCTGGCTTGATGACGTCCTAAACTCTAAATGCTCTATTGCTGAATTGCGTAAAAGAAACATTCTTATAACTCCAAAATTGATAATCCTATTAACTAACGGTTTACTGCATCGGATTAAGCGTCTCATTTCCAATTAAAATATATATTTGAATTGAAATTTGAATGAAATACAGGGTCATAAAAAATCGAAGAATGTGGAAAATAGGATTACACATATCTCGGCAACTCATTATCCGACCAACTAAATTCGTTATGAAAAATTTATGTTTCTTTATTGTATTTTATATTCACTCCTTAAAATAAACAATTTCGAAAAATTTATCTACCTTTTATCAGAACGAATATTTCGAGAGTCCGAAAAAAATAGTTGCGGATAATCGAGGTTACTGAAATTCAATAGGCTTCTTCTCATTATTACATACTAAGTACATATCATTTTAAGTCTCTATCTAAATTTTTCGGGAGATGGAGCGTTTACAGACACACAGACAAACAGACACACACACAGACAGACAGACGACAAAAACATTTTTTCTAAAAATATGTTTTTCGGAATCTCCAGTGTCTGAAACGTGTAAATCCGTGATTTTTTTTCTATTTTTAAAACGATCACAAGATTTATCCTATGTACTACGTATGATAGGTAAGTAATACGATATTTAAATACAGCCATATCATCAGAAATTCTTTCATTTTCTATCTAAGTGCAGCTTCAGCCTCATCTCTACGAGAACCTGCCCATTTTAAAATAATAGATTCAAGATATCCTTGCCTTACCACTTCTAGTATCCCCATTGCAATGAGTATTCTTCTGTTATTATTTTACTTTCTTACAACACTCGCTCCTTTTTCACATGCTGATGCCTTTGCAGTTATTGAGTAAAAACCGACCTTTACATTACCATTACATTACAATTACATAAAACATTAAAAACACATTAAAATTGGACGTTTCGGATTTACATGAAAATCCCTCATCCACAAACATTTTTCTTAACGTAAGTCACAGTTCAAAAATATCAACACATAGAAAATGCAACGTATCAAAATGTCGAGGCCAAAGTTACAGTGAGTTATAATAACACAGAGTATTCATTCGAGATTACCGAACGCCTCGACATTTTGATACGTTGCATTTTCTATGTGTTGATATTTTTGAACTGTGACTTACGTTAAGAAAAATGTTTGTTGATGAGGGATTTTCATGTGAATCCGAAACGTCTAATTTTAATATGTTTTTAATGTTTTATGTAATTGTAATGTAATGTCTGTAATTTTAATGATTTTAACATAAATATAAATATGTTCAGACGTAATATTTTTGTTTACTTCAACGCATTTACATAAAGTTAAAAAAAAATGCAACTAACGATGATCTATTTATTTAGCTTAAATTAGTTATCAGCTTAAATTTGAATATATCAAGACAAATAATCCCAACATGTAAATCCCAGAAAGAATGCAAACAAGTGTTATGAAAAAAAGTATTACTAATTTCCCAGAAAGGTTGAAGTAAATATCATTTGCGTATGAATAAACATGTTCTGTTAATTGAATAGATATTTTTATATGTTATCAAAGAAATATATAAATTACTGTTGTCTTGTGGAATAACTCCTGTAACAATAAATTATACATTCATTTGATATATAAATCTTACAAAATTAGCTTTATTATTTCTTAGAGTATTCTTTTTCAGATAGCAAAAAACCTTATATTTATTAATGTTTATTAACTTAATAAAGCAGTGATTGCCAATTTTTTATTGTTAATTTATGAATTAACATAAAGCTAATATGATGTTCTAAAAAACAATTAATATGCATGTAGCTTAATTTCCAAGACAGAATAAAAAGCCCGACATATTATCTTTTCCAGAAAGAGTCCAAAATAAGAATGCATACTTCTCGTTAATTTTCTAGTTAGGTTGTAGTAAATAAAATTTTCTTCGAAAGAAATATGTTCTGTTAATTGAATAAGACTTCTTTATATTTTATCGAAGAAATGTGAGACTTGTGTTGTTTTGTAGAATACCTACTTTTCCCAATTAGTGAAACTGACAAAACCTAGTGAGGAAATAATAAGATTCGAAAAATAAAATGGTATTATACATACTATTTTGTTTGACAACAATCCTTTTTCTATGCATTTACAAAACACACAACCATGAATGAGTTATCATTCAAAAAGTTTTTGAACCGGCTTCTGACATAGTATGCTCACATTTCGTTGAAACATGTTTTTGGTTAAAAATTACAGTTAATAAAAAAATAAAATCAGCATTGTTTTCATGCATAAAATGAAAGTTTTTTTTTTTCAAATCATTGTTGCTACAAAAATAAAATACCGCATTATATCATGCTCAGCAATAATTATAAAAAAATAAATAGTACAAAAAAAAGTGTGATGTCTCCGCACGGGTTTATTTTACATTTACAATTAAAAAACAAAATTTAAATTCAAATGTTTAAAAGAAAAAGACAAAATTGATCGAAGCAGTGGTATTAAACGTGTAGCCTAAAAGGTATACTTTGTTATATACGATTGAATTTTATTATATATGAATTCAATTTATTTATTTTCTGTCCCGTGTTTTTCTCGAAGAAGATGACGTCATTCTCTAATGCAGTTAAAATACTATTGTTATTTTTTTTTCTCGCGCCAGCCTTTTTCTATCTTCGATCAGTGTTTACTGTAACTTTCATGGAATAAATAAGACGATATTCTGGATTGACTAATGTTGTTTGCAGATATTTTTATTTTTAAAGTTTAAACCTGCACCTAAAAAACATTAGATATTACTAAAAATATTAGACTGTGGTGCGAAACTCTCGCACGGGTCCATTGGTATATATTCTATTTTCGATGTCAACTTCTATTTTTCAATGCCCTTACGAAACGCACAACGATGAATGAGGTTTTCTGGCGGCTTCAGCTACGACTGAACACTGTAATTTTTTAAAGACCTTAATAAAGGGACCGGGAGTAATACTACGCTCTACAGACTAGGTTTCCTTGTCTGAGCAGTCCATCTTAGGCAATCAAATCAAATCAAATCAAACGATGAATGATGTATCATACGTCACAAGTGTTTGAACATGTTTTTGACATAGTACACTCAAATTTCGTTACAACACGTTGATTAAAATTTGCTGTTAAATAAAAATTAGTGAAAAAAAGTATCAGCAAATAATTTCAAAGATTGAGCTGCGAATGCCTCGCACAGGTTTACTGGTATGAGTGTAGTTATCTAATGTTTTAATTATGACTTACTCTTTATTATTTTCAACAAAATCATACTGATTGGGAAAGAAATTGCACGAGTGGTGATTTTATTTTTCAAATGGATGGGAAAATGTCCAAGCTGGGAGTCAAACCCAAAAACTCTGACTTAAATAACTAATGTTTTGCCACGTGGTAGAGTATTGGAAATTTAAGTTTGAGGTTATATTGTTTTAACTAACAGCCTGGACACATTTTCACTCAGTTAGAAAATAAAACTACAGCTTATACATTACACATTTATCTGACATATGAATCATGTAAAATTCGTTTTATTATTTCTTAAATTATCCTTCTTTTTTATCATAATATAAAGTTTTAAAAACACACAAGGTCTCGTAAAACTAACTGAACAATTTTGGAATTCAATGATAAGTACACAGAGACAGCTTCAAGCTAAGTCATTCTTCAGGAGATCAATGCGTCCAGAAGATCAATGCCAGGAGATCAAGAATTATTTTGCTATTATTAGTTCCTGATATCACATATAGGTGGCGCTGTGCTATCTAAAATTGTTTTAATGCTCAAATGAAAGTATAAGAATGAAGCGGAGTTTACCTTAGTTTACCCAGTTAATTAGATCTCAACCGGAATATCGGTTTTTAGGACGCTATCAAATCTCAATTAAACAATTTCAGCTGCCTAGTTGAGTTTATACAAGCAAGAATAACAAAATAATATTAATTTTAATGTTAATGTTAATACAATTTGCCGTGCTTGTCTGTAAAACATGTTTGTCGAACATGAAAATGCTTACTTGAGAATTGATAGCATTTGAAAAAATTATATTCCAGGTTCAGGAAACTACACTTATATAAAAAGTACTCGGAAATGTTTCTGAAAATCCCTGGAAACAAAAGAAAAATCGTTTATATAAATGCTTCTTTAAATCTCGAATATATATCAGTTTATGATATTTCTAAAGATAACGGACCCTTTTCGGGATCGTAGGTAACTCGGAAGAGGTTGTTGTATATTTTCGTTTGTGATTATACGTATTATTAAGAAATATTTGTATTTTTCATAGGTAAACACACCCATTCCTACATATTAGAGCTAATAACATCCATAAAATTAAGCATTTGTATTCCTTGTCGCGTTACAAACTGTGCTGTGCACCGCAATAAAAACTGCTGGCGCGCCACTTGTTGAGAGTAATTATTCTGGCAATAAAAGTTTCGTTTTTTAAAAAATCCCATGTCTCTCTGTACATTTTGCAGTGCAAACTGCATCGTGCTACTGTCTATACTTTTCGAATTATTGAATTTTTTTTTCTTTTTTTTTTTTTTGCCATTTTTCGATTACGCGGTATATATTTCCACATAGAGCCCAAATAAGAGGGCATGCGCATCATTAATTTTCTAGATAAATTGCAGAATAGTTTTCTGCATTCGTGTATTTTTTTATGAATTGTGTTCCATTAACTGATGCGACACTTTCAGGTTATTTTAAAGAGATTGGCTTATCTCTATAAATTATTACCACTTATCGTAAGCACGTTACTTATCAGGTAACTTATTGCGAACGGAGTTTGCTTGTTTATCTCTTTCATTTAAAAATAATTTATTGGGTTTCAATTTTAGTACATAATCATATATTCACTCTGTTCACTAGCATCGACCACGATTAGTTGTCCGATGACCTTGAAAGAGTTTACAATTCTAAGGGAAAATAATGTAGCTAATAGACACAAAGAAATACGGAAACGTAATAATTAATGAAAAGTTATATTGTTGCAATTGCAACACCGTAGAAAAAAAAAAAAAAAAAAAAAAAAAAAAAACAGACTAATGTTTCTTAATCTAAGAAAATATAATATAACCAGGAATCAAAATACATAATGACCTCTTCTGAGTTATCCACGATTCCGAAAAGCGTTTTTTTTATATTTTGGAAGCTCAGAAACGAATCCAGCTTCGAGATTTAAAAGAGAATTTATAAAAACAATGATTATTTTTCTGCCACAGATTTTCGGAAACGTTTCCGAGTAGTTTTTTAGTATATTAATCAGTATTCTGAAACCAGAATATCGGTTTTTAGGGTCGGTATTAATTCTCAATTAAACATTTTCAGCTGCGTAATGGAATTTATACATGCATGAATAACCAAAATAATAATAATTTTAATGTTAATGTTAACGTGGTTAATTTGTCATGTTTGTCTGCAAAACATGTTTGTTGAACATAAAAATATTTACTTGAGAATCGATAGCATCCCAAAATCTATATTCCGGTTGAAAAAAAATGTTTAATACACTAAATAAATTACTCGAAAACGTTTCCGAAAATCTGTGGCAACAAAACAAACTTTATTTTTATAAAAATTTCTTTAAATTTTGCTACTATTTTGATTTCTGAAAGAAACGAAAGTTTTTCGAATTCGTCAGTGACTCGTTATGGATTATTGTATCTTTTCCCTAGATTAAGAAACATCTCTCTTTTCTTGCCGTGTAGTTGTGACTTTAACTAAGTAGAACATTTATCTTAACTTACATTAATTATCGGCAGACTTATCATAAACGGGGTATTGTATATTTTTCCTAGATTAAGAAACATCTGTTTTTTCTTACAGTGTAGTTGTAACTTTAACTAAGTAGAACATTTATCTAAACTTACATTAATTATCGACAGACTTATCATAAACGAGGTATTGAATATTTTCCTTAGATTAAGACATCTGTCTTTTTTTACAGTGTAGTTATGACCTTAACTAAGTAGAACATTTATCGAAACTTACATTAATTATCGGCAGACTTAGCATGAACGGGTACATTTGTGTCCTGTAGAACCTTTCATTTTTACTTACCCATCATACGTAGTATAGGGTAAGTCTTGTAATCGTTTTGAAAATCGAAAAAAAAAAATTGACGGATTTACACGTTTCAGACACTGGAGATTCCGAAAAACATATTTTTAGAAAAAATTTTTGCCGTCCGTCTGTGTGTTTGTGTCTCTGTAAACGCTCTATCTCCCGAAAAAATTGAGATAGAGACTTGAAATTTGGTATGTACTTAGTATGTAATAATGGGAAGAAGCCTATTTAATTTCAGTAACCTCGATTATCCGGAACTATTTTTTTCGGACTCTCGAAATATTCGTTCTGATAAAAGGTATATAAAAATTTTCGAAAATGTGTTTTTTAAGGAGTGAATATAAAAGACAATAAAAAAACATAAATTTATGAGTTGCCAAGATATCTGTATTCCTATTTTCCACACTCTTCGATTTTTCATGACCCTGTATTTCAACCAAATGTCAATTCAAAGATATATTTTAATCGGAAATGAGACGCTTAATCAGATGCAATAAGCCGCTAGTTAATAGGATTTTTAATTTTGGAGTTATAAGGATGTTTCTTTTAAGCAATTCAGGAATCGAGCCTTTAAAGTTTATGATGTCATCAAGCCAAGATTTTATTCGAATTGCAATGCATTTTATAAGTAGTTTCCGCATTTTTTATTTTAATATTTCATATTATGCATATCCATGATGGGTAAGTATTACGGTGGCCCCCAACGACTAGATTTAGGTAGATTTCGTAACAAATACTACCTATTACATTCTCCCCTAAGTTGGAATTTTTGAAAAAATTTTGCAAATCTACGCCGATCATGATACCACCTATGGTGGATTTAACCCTTAAGTACGGAATGAAACCATATTTGCTACAACCAATTTTTATTGCCCAAATGTTCTGTTTCCAATTATCATTATTTCCTTTTGGCATTATTTAATTGTTGATATTTTGAGATTAGATAAAGGAAAATTTATGTGCAAAAATACTGGTATCCAAATTCAAGGATTTGGCATTCGTGCAAGTCCCTTGAATTTGCACACCATTGGTTTTGCACAGAAATTTTCGCCTTATCTAATCTCAAAATTTCAGGTGCAAATTTCTTGAATTTAGACCCAGAAAAACAGAAAAAATACTGTTTTTTGTTTATATATATATATATATATATATATATATTAATACTTTTTTTATAACAGAAAATTTTGACTTATATCTAATCTCAAAATTTCAGCAATTAGATAATGCAAAAAAAGTTTATCAGAAAAGTAGTGCAAAACTAATTGAAAACAACACATTTGAATAATAAAAATTGGTTGTCGTGAATATGATGGTAATCATTCGTTAAGGGATAACAACAACAACAACAAAAATCTGTCTTCATACTTATGTTACAAATTAATATATGTGATACTGGTACAATTTCTAATGAAAGTGTGTACGTACCGTATACTAATTGTACAAAAACTAATATTGTGTATGTCTTCTTGCGTATATTACAAATGAATCTATGTGATACTGGTACCGTTTCTAAAGAAAGTATGCGTACATATCGTATACTAATTGTACAAAAATTAATATTGTGTATGTTTTTGAGCATATAAAACGCAGAAGCATCGACCATGGATGGTATAATACAAGTGACACGAATTCGAGTCATCCGTCACAGATGTCTTAATAAAATTAGCTGGTTTCTTTTGAGTTAACTAAAAAAACTGCCGTAGCTAAGCGGTCATTTTCTTTCTACGCATTCACTTAAAAATAATAAAATTGAATAAATGAGAGTAATTAATTGCTATACAGCTTAAAACAGAAGAAAACCAACCGGAACAACTGAAATAAGCCCAACATATATTCTCTAGAAAAAAACCCTAACAAGCATTCATAAAAGGATTTATCGTTTTTTTTCTAGAGATCTTGCAGAAAACATAATTTTCTTCGATGAATCATATTTTGTTAATTGGATACGATCTCTTGATATTTTGTCAAAAGGATTATTAAACTAATTAGTAATTTGTTGTTTGGTAAAATCCTTTCTTTCATTTCGTGACTCTGGATAAAATATAACGAGAAGAGACGTTCAAGATTGGAAAAATACAAAAATATGTAAATGTAACTTTTTTTATGTAAACATAAATTACACAATCACTGTCGTATGAATCTAATAAAATACATTATTTATTACAATATATTACTTTATACTGCATTATAAAAATTTAATATCACATGCCGATTTATTTTCAATTATTAAATTAATTGCAGTTGTCATATGTTTCTTTTTATTTTACGCTTTCAAATAAAGATAATCTCATCAAAAAGTCACCTGTAAAAAAAGCAGCCAAGTCTCGTAACTCATTTACCGTAAAAAGTACTGAGATCGTATAAAGCCAAGTTTAACTATCTTATTAACTCTGAAATTTTCATTCACAAATCACTCCTAGTCTCTACATCTTTAGTTAATTATTATTTTGTGACTTGGCAACTACGTAGCACAAGAATGTGTTGTATATAGTTAGTCTTAATCAAATAATACTATAACATATTAAAGTGTAATAACTTCCCTGTGCGTATATAATTTGCTTTAGTTAAAATCCCATCCCATGACATAGTAAGGTGTAATAACTTTCCTGTGCTGTGTAATTGCCAAGTCACAAAATAATAATTAACTAAAGATGTAGAGACTAGGAGTGATTTGTGAATGAAAATTTCAGAGTTAATAAGATAGTTAAACTTGGCTTTATACGATCTCAGTACTTTTTACGGTAAATGAGTTACGAGACTTGGCTGCTTTTTTTACAGGTGACTTTTTGATGAGATTTCACTTCTTTTTGTAAGTAATCCTGCTTTTCTTGATTTTGGGTTCTTTTTGGAGATCATCCACTGATTTTCGCTAAGCCCACACTCTGTCCCTATTATTTACAGGTATCAAAAATTTGAAGCTTTAGTTTCGTTTGCAAAGTACTGTAGATAAAAAGAGATTTCAGGTTCCTAGGCAAGCCCTAAGTTATGGGAGGGGGAGTGTCAAAAGTACTCTCAATTGCTTCCAGGATAGGTGCTATCCATCTGAGATATTACTCGCAGCCCTAGATACTTGATATTTAACATAAAAGAACTTTTTAGTATAAAAAGAAAGCCAAAATTAAAATTTCCGGAAATTTCCAATAAATCAAACTATATTCCTTTTTTCGATGTTTTTTTTACGTTTTTTTTTTAGTCTTTTTTTTATTATTTACGGATTTTTTAATTTTTCCTTACTTTGTGTACTAAACCCTGCCTTTCTGCCAAATGTCAAGCTTCTAGGACAATAAAATCGAATTATTTTCAAATTTTCGACTTTTTATAAATTTATTGATTTTTCGATTTTAATTCTAAGTTACCTGATTGTCATGCCAATATAGTAATTATTTGATCCGTCTTCTTAGGATCATTTAGGTTCAATTTAGAGATAAATCAAGTGAATCTTAGAGTCACCATGATTTTATTTAGAAAGGACTATCAAGCCATAACGAGCCAGTAATATCGAGGGGGGGGGGGGGGGGGGGTAGGGGGAGCTGTGAAAATTTTTGTGGGGCTAACATCATTTAACAATCCATATTTCATACGTGAAGTAAATAGAGTACAACCTGTGAAAGAAAACAAACCTGTCTATAAAGAAATCGCCTATATCGTAGCCAGTCTATAGCGGAACTTTTCTATAACGAAATTCGTAAACGAAAGAAAAGAAAACCATAATCCGGGAGAAATAACATAAAACAATTAGGGGCGTTGTACTAGCTAATAGGACAATTATCTTAAAACTAATGTTTCTAGCAGTAAAAAATCAAATTGTTTTCGAATTTTCGATTTCTTAAAGATATTTCGATTTTTCGATTTTATTTTCGAATTTAACGAATATTTTAATTGTTCCTTTTATTGAATAGTAAATACTACCTTTAGACCAAGTTTTAAGTTTCTAAGACTACAAGATAAAATTATTTTCAATTTTTTATTTTTTCGAATTTTTGTTTTATAATTTTCTGGATTTTTTAATTTTTTCTTATTTTGTATCTTTATTACAAATTTCAAGTTTCTAGCGCTACAAAATCGAATTATTTTGAAATTTCCGATTATTTTCGAGTTTTTTTATTCTATTTTCGAATTTATTGTGATTTAATGTTTCCTTTTTCTCTATCCTAAACAATAAGTTTTCGCCGAATTTTAAGTTCTAAAGCTACAAAATCGAATTTTTTTCAATTTTTCTAATTTTTTTTTCGAATTTTACAGATTTTTTATTTATTTCTTTTTTTGTATCCTAAATACTACCTTTAATCCAAATTTTAAGTTTCTAGCTTTACAAAATCGAATTATTTTAAAATTTTCGTTTTTTTTCGATTTTTTTATTTTATTTTCAATTTTTGTTGTGTTTTTAATTTTTTCTTTTTCTGAATCCTAAACACTATCTTTACAGCAAATTTTCAGTTTCTAAGACTACGAGATCATATTATTTTCAATTTATCTCCTTTTCTTTCTTTCTTTCTATTATTTATTTATTTATTTTATGTTTTTAAATTTTCGATTTTTTTTTTGAATTATCCATATTTTTTAATGTTTCCTTATTTAGTATCTTAAATATTACCTTTATTCCAAATTTCAAGTTTCTAGCACTATATGAAATCGAATTATTTTCAAAATTTCCTTATTTTTCGATTTTTTTATTTTATTTTCCAATTTTATTGCGTTTTTATTTTAACTTATTCTGAATCCTAAACACTATCTTTACCGCGAATTTTAAGTTTCTAAGGCTAAAAGATCAAATTATTCTAATTTTTTTTTTTTAATTTTTTCGAATTTTTCGAATTTTTGATTTTTTTTTTTCGAATTTTCTGGATTTCTTAATTTTTCCTTATTTTGCATCCTAAATACTACCTTTATTCCGAATTCCAAGTTTCTAGCGCAACAAAATTGAATTATTTGAAATTTTTCGATTTTTATCGATTTTTCGATTTTATTTTTTAAAAAAATTTGTGTTTTTGACGTTTTATTTTTCTGAATTCTAAACACTACCTTCAAACCAAATTTTAAGTTTTTAAGACTACAAGATCGTGTTATTTTCAATTTTCAATTTTGTTCGATTTTTTTGAATTTTCGAATGTTTTTTTTTTCCGGATTTTATAATTTTTTCTTTCTTTGTATCCGAAACACTAGCTTTATTCCAAATTTTAAGTTTCTGTGGCTGCGGGATCTACCCATTCTTTTTGATGACGCGAGATGGAGTGAGTGTGTGAGTGACAAAAAATCGAAACTTTGAGTTCATATATCGTCTGCACTAATTTATGGGTATTTTTTTAATTATCCATATTTTTTAATTTTTCCTTATTTAGTATCTTAAATATTACCTTTATTCCAAATTTCAAGTTTCTAGCGCTATAAAATCGAATTATTTTCAAATTTTCCTTTTTTTTCGATTTTTTCGATTTTTTGATTTTATTTTCGAATTTTATTGCGTTTTTTATTTTAACTTATTCTGAATCCTAAACACTATCTTTAATGCGAATTTTAAGCTTCTAAGGCTAAACAATCAAATTATTTTAATTTTTTTAATTTTTTTGCGAATTTTTCGAATTTTTGAATTTTTTTTTCGAATTTTCCGGAATTTTTAATTTTTCCTTATTTTGCATCCTAAATACTTCCTTTATTCCGAGTTCCAAGTTTCTAGCGCAACAAAATCGGATTATTTGAAAATTTTCGATTTTTTTCGATTTTTCGATTTTTTCAATTTTGCTTTCGATTTTTTTTGTGTTTTTGATGTTTTCTTTTTCTGGATACTAAACACTACCTTCACACCGAATCTTAAGTTTCTAAGACTACAAGATCGTATTATTTTCAATTTTCAATTTTGATGGAATTTGCTGAATTTTCGAATGTTTTTTTTTTTCGAATTTTCCGTATTTTATAATTTTTCCTTTCTTTGTATCCTAAACATTACCGTTTTTCCAAATGTCAAATTTCTAGGACTACGGGATCTACCTAATCTTTTTGATGACGCGTGAACGAGTGAGTGAGTGACAAAAAATCGAATGTTTGAGTTCATATATCGTCTGAACTAGAAAAGACAGAAAGTTGTAATTTTAAATTTTGGTCCTGTGTGCCAAATACTCTAGAAAAACGAAGTTTCAAATTTTTTGAATACTCCAGCGCGGAGATATGGGGGGGGGGGGGTCAAAAGTGCCCTGAGTTGCTTCCAGTAAAGTATGCTTACGGATGTCCTCTCTCGACTTGCCTCTCCGTGCCTCCAGATTATATAATTGCACGGTCTAATGAAGTTATTATTTGAAACGATATCATTTAATTTTTCACATACTGATTAAAACTACGCACGTTATTTTTTATTTGTACTTGGATGTTTATTTCCATATTTGTAACCATGGAGTACATCGAGCCACAATTTTCATAAATTAAATTATGTTTATCGTTTACACATTGTATTTTTACGTGTTACAAACTCTATGGTTTTTCGGTACTTCTCTATTATCCCGTCGACCACTTTTCATAACAAAAAGCTATCGCCAAACTGTAACGCCAAATAAACGGGAGAACTTTGCCATTATAGTATCAAAATAAATAAATAAATATAATGTAAGAATTTAAGGACACAATTGTTATTTTAATTAAGGAAATAACTAATAAATCAGTAAAACATAATGAAAAATACACGCAAATGTCGAATTAAAAAGCACTTGATGAAATAACAAACACGTGTAATGCTTCTGACATCAAGTAAATGGGACTGCATTTTTGGCGTTTAATCTTACAGTTTGGCGATGTTTTTTGTTATGAAAAGTGGTCGACGGGATAATAGAGAAGTACCGGTTTTTCTTATAATACATGGTTTGTATAGATTCGAGGGGAAAATTATATTACTTTCATAAAAATGTATTTGGATGGTTTCTTGTTAATACAATCTTGCCAAGGCTGTGGTTTTCCTATTAGACTTAATGTTATCTATATGCTCCATATTTCTGCAACTAAATTTCCTCATGCCAATATAGTAATTCATTGATCCGTTTTCTTAGGATCGTTTATGTTCAATTTAGAGATAAATCAAGAGAATCTTAGAATCACCATGATTTTATTTAGAAAGGACTATCAAGCCATAACCAACCAGTAATGTCGGGAGGGAGGGAGAGATGTGAAAATTTTTGTGCGACCAATATCTTTTAACAACAAATATTTCATATATAAATTAAATAGAGTAAAGCCTGTGAAAGAAAATGAACCTGTCTATAAAAAAAAAGGTCTATAACGTAGCCAGTCTATAGCGGAACTTTTGTATTACAAAATTCGTAAACAAAAGAAAAGAAAAGCATAATCCGGGGAAAATAACACAAAACAATAACGGAAGGTGTACTAGCTAATAGGACAATTATCTTAAAATCTATCTAAAACAAACTATCCCCATCCTGTGGGATTTGTTTTTCAATGTTTTACTTTATTTAATGCAAAACATAGATTGCATCCGACAACTCATACAAAAGGCCTCCGGCCTGTACCGGCAGGAAAAGGTAGCTTTCCTATATCTTCGTTTTAAAATTTTAGCTAATCTTACTCGAAAACAGCAAGTTAAAATGCAAAGAAACCGTTTACAAAAGATTCGTGTACACTGAATTTGAATAAGAAATTCGCCAAATTATTGAGCTATAGCCAAGTTGGCTTCATTTATGAAGACTTATTTTTGTCGCCAAGTTTGGCGAGAATTTGGCGCTAATGGATATGAATATATAGTTTTATGCGTATGATTGGGAAAATGATTACAACAATGAAAGAAAATAATTTGCGAGAAATCGCGTTCACTAAAACTTATAAATTTATATTAAAATCATTAAAATTAAAGACATTACAATACACTTTCATAAAACATTAAAAACATATTAAAATTGGACGTTTCGGATTTACATGGAAAATCCCTCTTCAACAACAACATTTCACTTAGCGTAAATCATAGTTCAAAAATATCAACAAATAGAAAATGCAACGTATCAAAATTTCGAAGTCAAAGTTACAGTTATAATGACACGGAGTATTCATTCGGGATTGCACCTGCTTGACCATTATTGACCATAAATTTATCGTTGTTTTTTTGTAATGTGCTGTTTTGTTTCAAAATGTCAGCCACCCTAGAATTTTAAACTGCTCTATCTCAGCCAATTTTTAAGATAGAGGTAAAACAAAAAATGCTCTGGAATCCTTGTATCAAGTCCTAACACCTAATTAAAAAATAAACTTGATTTTTTAACTTTTTTGTATATTTATTTTAGTTTTAAAATTTTCCGTGGCCGCCATCTTGAAACAAGATGGCGGACCAAGCTGGCCAACGAACTCGGTCGAGGCATTGGTGAGCTTAATACACACAATTAGTTTCCTCCAAATTAATTTATAAATACGAGCGTTATCGTGTCAAATTATTTTCATTTTTTCATTTTTTTTCGAATTATTTTATTTTTTTTTCGAATTTTCTGGATTTTTTTAATTTTCCTTTTTCTGTATCCTAAATACTACCTTTATTCCTAATTTGAATTTTCTAGCGCAACAAAATCGGATTGTCTTCAAATTTTCGGTTTTTTTCAATTTCTTCGATTTTTTCAATTTTGCTTTCGATTTTTTTGGTGTTTTTGATGTTTTCTTTTTCTGGATGTTAAACACTACCTTCACACCAAATCTTAAGTTTCCAAGACTACAAGATCGTATTATTTTCAATTTTCAATTTTGATGGAATTTGTTGAATTTTCGAATGTTTTTTTTTCGAATTTTCTGGATTTTATAATTTTTCCTTTCTTTGTATCCTAAACACTACCTTTTTTCCAAATGTCAAGTTTCTGGGGCTACGGGATCTACCCAATCTTTTTGATGACGCGTGAACGAGTGAGTAAGAAGTGACAAAAAATCGAATGTTTGAGTTCATATATCGCCTGAACTAGAAAAGACAGAAAGTTGTAATTTTAAATTTTGGTCCTGTGGGCCAAATACTCTCTATAATTGAAGTTTAAAATTTTTGGGATACTCCAGCGCGGAGATATGGGGGGGTCAAAAGTGCCCTGAGTTGCTTCCAGAAAAGTATGCTTACGGCTGTCCTCTCAAGACTTGGCGGAGGCACTGCCGTGCCTCCAGATGAATGTCCTTTAGAAGATTAATTAGTTTCTATGCAATTTAAAATAAAACAAAACGAGTACAAATAAACAAAACATAAATTCTCCAGAAACTAAAATTCTTTATCGTTAATTTTCTTGAGAACTTGCAATAAACAGCATTTTCTTTTGAAGAATCATATTTTGTTAAATGAATGCGATATCTTGATATTCTTGGAATGAGATCACTAACTTAATTAATAAGTTTTTGTCTTGTAGAACAATTTCTTTCATTTAGCTATTCTGGATAAAATTTAACCGAAGCCTGACCGGTTTTGGCTAATTATTTTCTGAATGCACTTATGCTATGCAATAATTTAACTTAAGCTATCTAACTTCTACAGTGATCTAGAAGTTAGAAATTTTATGACGTCATTTCCAAATATACGTCAGTACGCTTCAATACGTACTAAAATTGAAAGCTTAAAAATATATTTTTTTAATTACTCTTTCAAATAATTAAAAAAAATACTGTTCGTAAATCATAATTTCTGTACCTCGTTCCCTGACGGATAGCTGATGAAAACGACGTAGTCTTTTAAAGAAAATTGTTTTGCAATTACATTCATCATTAAAAAAATTACTGAATGTATGAAACTAACATAAATCTGTCTGACTTTCATTACACATTAAAACTTCTACAGAGAAATAAATATACAAAAAAGAAAAAAAATTGCAATTACATTGCGGTGGTAACAGAAATTAGTTGTTTTAAATTTAGGCGGGATTCTTTCCCCAGTTTTACAAAAATAAAACGGCAAAACTAAAATTTCTGCGAGTATAAAAACAAAAAAATTAGGTTTAAAACTATTTTTTAAAAAAGCTAAATTATTTTAGAGATTAAAAAAAAAAAATTTTTTTTGTTTTAAAGTTCTTAATAGCTTTAGATAAAAATACTTCATGATGAAAAAGGATTTTAGAAGATTCCCTCATTTGAAATTATTTAAAAAAAAAAAAAAAAACGTTTTTTGCAAGCATGAAAGTTTGAAAAATAGCCATATTTAAACTTTTTCCTCGAATATATAATTTAAAAAAAATCCTGTACGTTATCTTTTAAAACTTCGTTTTTTTTTTTTTTTCGTTTTGAGCAACCACGTACTTGTTTGAAGAAATCAAATTTTATACTTCTAACTCTTTCTATTCTTCTTTTATACTACTAAATTTTATACTTCCAACTCGATTATCTTTTTTTAAATCGTGATGAAAGACTTTTTTTTAAAGTCTCTTTCTTCTCCTTTCACCTTTTTAAATCTCACATTTTGCGAATTCGTTCTGGATAAGTATTTAAATCTTAAAAGTAACTTTCATGACGGATATTATTAAGTTTATAACCCCAGTATACCGTGAAATAAATGTTGAATTTATTTCATCATTTCTGATGAAAATTAAATATATTTTATTGCTGTTAAAACGTTGAATGCCATGGCACACAAATATGCACAGTTCATGAAAACCAATGCAGAATAAGCAATACATAAGTGGTATTTATTTTTTACATACATGTATATATGTGAAAGAGAAAAAAAAGGAGAGGGGAACATAGAGATAGTAGTTACATTAAGTTAAGTGATTAAGTGATCATTTTCTTATAATCAAATATTCGTCTAATTTTTTATTCTATGCATGATTTTTTTTGTACATTTTAATGCAACTATTATCATATTATGTAATATTAGATTCAATGTTCAACGTCAGCATAAAATATGATAGGCTGTGATAAATTTTCAAATTGTTGTTTCATTATATAGAAATGATCTTTTTCCGAATATATAATAATCTAAAAGATAAATAAAATAATTCAATAAACACACAAATAAGAATTGATTAAGCAAAAAATAATGCAAAATAATTATCTATAATTATATTTTAGTTTAAGGTTGTTTATTCATTTATTTATTTATTTATTTTTGTAAAATACGGTTATATTTAAAAGAAAAGAAAAAAAACTGAATGTTGAAATCCGTAAATTAAATTTGGACTGAGGGTATACATTTTCAAATCAATTTTTTATTATATAGAAATAAGTTTTTAACAGAATTCATAATAATTAAAAAGACAAATGAAAAAATCCAATAAACACACTAATAAGGAATACTTAGGTCAAAATCGATGCGAAATAATTATCTATAATTTTATTTTATCTTAAGCTTATTATTGTAAAATACGGTTATATATTTCATAAAAGAAAAGAATAAACTGAATGTTAAATTGCGCAAACTAAATTTTGACTGAGGGTATTACTAAAAGATCCTCGCATGAAATATTTAGAGCGCCTTTGGGAACTGAAACTTTAGTAATGCTTTTATCAAAAATTAAATTTTAATATTTTGCATCTAAATATTTCTTATATAACAATGATAAAGTTGAATATCTCTCAAAATTTTCCGCTTCAAAACTTCTGACTGATAAAAAGAACTTTGTGTAGTCAGTTTTAAAATAGTTGCCTTACACTGCAAGGTAGCTTTCTTTATGTTAAAAGATGAAAAAAAAAAAAAAAAAGAGAGATAGAACACATGCATTATGTATAGAGCTTTACACACATCATTGGAAGATGGCTACAAATCTTCTTCTTCTATGCTTCTATACATCATGTTCTATACATACATCTTCTTCTATTCATGTACATGCTACAAACACAAAAACCATTATCTGAAATGAAAAATAAGAACAAAAACAAAACAAAAATAAATAAAACAAAAAAAACATAAGTGATGTCATCTCATTTTGGACAAAGAAAAATAAATACGTTGAAAATTAAATATATTTTATTGCTGTTAACACTTTGACTGCCATGGCAGCACAAATATGCGTGCCAGTAACATTTTCCCGGGTGCCATAAAAGGCGAATACGCGTGCCATTAATATTTTCATTGAGGACAATTTATTGGTATGAAACGGTGCTATTGGTAATTTATTATCATGTATTTAAACAAAATAACCCCATGTCCCCCAGCATGTGTAGTGATTTCAGTTTAGCAATAATCAACGTGTAAATATAACTAAAATTTGATATTTTTGAATTAAAAATGCATAAAATTACCGCTTTGTTTAAAATTAACAAACATTGCCGCGATTGGAAATTGTGTTAAATGTGTGAATATGTTTATTTTTATTTTACGCGTTCACATAAAGATAATAAATGTCCTTAAGAAGATTAATTAGTTCCTATACAATTTAAAATGAAACAAAACGAGTACAAAGAAACAAAACATAACTTCTCCTGAAACTAAAATTATTTATCGTTAATTTTCTAGAGAACTTGCAATAAACAGCATTTTGTTTTTAAGAATCATATTTTGTTAATTGAATGCAATATCTCGATATTATGAGATCACTAACTTAATAAGATTTTGTCTTGTAGAACACTTTCTTTCATTTAGCTATTCCGGATAAAATTTAACGGAAACATGACCGGTTTTAGGTAATTATTTTTTGAATGCACTTATGGGTGATTTTCAAATTTGAGACATTTTTAAAATTAGAAAAAAAACTATTAAAATTACCATTGTTTATGATTAACATTAGTTTTCACACATGTACATGTTTACATTTCTAAATGTTTAAATGGTTAGCATCAACTTTGTATTAAAATTTTGTCCTGTAGAGCACTTATATATAACTATGAAGCAAAAAAAAAAAATGTCAAGTCTGTTACCCGGTATTTTTTTAAAAATTTAACATGACATGACAATTATTTGAATGTGGGTAAATATGCTTACAAACAGATAATAATTAGTCCAAAATAGAAAATCATTATACATTTTTGAAATATTATTTTTTAATTAAAAATATCAGATCCGCTATTTTTAATGGGTAACAGATCTAACAAATTAACATTCTTCTTCTTCTTCTTCTTTGTTACATGTGTAAAATTTTCAGGGTTAGGATAATATAGATTAAAAACACTTCTCACAGTGACTTTTGGTGTACTAAGCAGAAAATAATGCTACACTCATTTAATTAAATAAAGCTGGTAACAGACTTGACAAAAGTTGGACAAAAAAAAACGCCTCAAATTTGAAAACCACCTTTATGCTAGGCAATAATTTAACTTAAGGTATAGCTTAAGGTATCTAACGTCTACACCAGCCATAATCAACCTTATTTTCTCCTTATTTTCATAATCAACCTTATTTTAACAGAAAATTTCGAAATAAAAACGAAATTTAAGTGGAATGAAATATTCACCTTGTATTTAAAGTTAATAAAATATACATTAAAACATGATTAAAAGGTGACAAAAGATGTTAAAAACGTTAAAATACAAACTTTTACATCCCGAGACTTTCGATCACTAACGTGATCATCTTCAGTGGGGAACTGTTGACACTTGTAGGGAAATTTCCTTCCAGTCTACACTACCCATCCATAATAAGAGAAACCATAGAGATACTCACGCGCAAAAATACAATATGTAACGATGCGGCATCTTTTAATTTACCGAAACTGTGGCTAGAATTACTCCATGCTCAAAGATATGAAAATAAACAATCAAGTAAAAAATAATAGATAACGTGCGTAATTTTTTAAAAAGTACATGTAAATAATAACTTCAAAGCCCGTGCAGCTTTAGAATATTCTCATTTTGTTTTTGAAAATGACTCAGAAGAGTCGAAACATGTAAAACAACTAATAAAAGTTATTTTAATTTATATTATAGTTGTTAATTTTACACCTTTAGCATTTAAAAGTAATATATAATCTACATATGTATATTCTTCCAGTGACGTCGCAGCTATGCAAATATTCACTCAAGTCCACAAACATCGTTACAACATGAATCATAAAATATCCGTTAATAAGAACATATGGATGGCTTTTTGAACTTATAGTCAAACTAGCAATTTAGCAAGATTAAACATCGCCAATAATTACGTTAAAGAAGAATTTTTACAACCCCATGAGAAGTTCATGGATAGACACAATAAAGCGTATTGCTGCTGCATTGCCTTTATGATTCAGAAAAAAAAACTGTATAATGAAAAAATATATATAACAAACGTGAAAAGGAGCAGAGTTAATTCGGTAGCTGGAATATTTCTTTTAATTTTTAGCACTTTCCAACCTAGTTGAAAAGTGCTTATGACTTCGGTTTGTCTGGCCGTATGGCCGTCTGCCGTCTGGCCGTCTGCCGTCTGTCCGTGCTCTAACTCCCGTAAATATGCTCGGATTGCTCTGCAATTTTTATATGTTATTGTCGTTATCTATAGCATGTTCCCTATTTCAACGGAAGTGTGTAGCACTTATAGTTTTATTACAGGGACACTCAAAAGAATTCTGTTACATTGCGGTCTATGGGGAAAAATCATTTGCGGTTTATTTAAATAATGTTTCACTATTTTAAACGCATTGAAATTTATATATATCACTAAGGTGCATTAGAAGAAGCTTAATATGGAATAGGGTGTGCATAGCACTTATAGTTACTTTACAGGGACAGTCAAAAGAATTCCGTTACATGACGTCAATGGAGAAAAATCGTCTGCGGTTTATTTAAATAATGTTTCACTATTTTAAACGCATTGAAATTTATATATATATATATCTAAGGTGCATTACAAGAGGCTTACTACAGAATAGTGTGTGTATAGCAGTCATCGTTCATTTACAGGGACACACAAAAGAATTCTCTACTGTCCGTTAACACTAATTCCTGGAAGTGCGTTTTAAGTTACTAAACGCGATTTTAATTTTAACTCGCTTTTTGTCTATTACGTGGTGTGTATAAATTCTGTAGATCCTATACAGGGCAGCACAAAAGTTCGCGAACACATTTACGTTTATTGACAGAAACTCCAGAAAGATAATTTTAAACTGTGCTACGCGTCTCCTAACTAAACTAAAATTTAGCATCCTAGCATATACAAATCTATAGATCATATACAGGGCTGAATAAAAGTATTCGGATATTTTTCCGAATATTGTATCTGTTGGAAATTCCTGAATTTATGTTTTTAAATATGTTATGCGTTTTCCAAATTGTTTACTTAGATGTTATCTTTTAGCTTATTAAACGGTATGTTTTGTAAAATTATTTTGGAAGCGTTGGAAAGTGCTACATAATCTATGCTTGACGCATGATTTTTCGTTCTTGTTTAATCTGATTTAAGCGTTTGATTTAGCGTGAGGACAAAAGATGAAAATTGGCGTAGGAGAATTTAACAGCAGAAAAGCTTATTTATTTCTTTTATTTGTTTGGAATAGGAACGCAAAGGCTTTAAATAAAATTTAGCACAACTTTAATCAATGAATTGTAGAAATGGATATTTGTTAAAGTAAAAGCAGCTAATTTAAAACTATATGTGATTGCACATCACACTTGGCGTCATTCAACCATTTCAACATTTTAGCAACAGAAGTACTTTGCTCCTGAACGGGTTTTAAAGTTATAAATGAGAATTCGTGTTCGGTTAGTGTCAGGGCTTAATTTCTAACAAAAAAGTATCGGATCCCTAATATTCTGTAGTATTAATAACTGAAGTATCCCCCCCCCCTCAGGTTATAATGCTTTTTCATTTAAATGGGGTATTTTTCGGTTACCATTTTCTTACCCACCGCTGTCGCGACAGCTTACGGTTGTTTTGGGGATTGATAAGTATTGATATGTAATTATAAATTAATAAATAATTATGTCACATATAGTGTTTTGATAGAAAATAATGCAAAAGCTTCGATATGGGAGGAAAAGGAAAGGATAATTTAGGCTTCGGTTCTTCGGAAGAGCTTGCACTGGGCTCCGGTGAATTCCGACCAATATTTAAATATTTACTAAAAGCAGAGAAGTACCGGAGCTGGGCTCCGGTGGGCTGTGGCGTAATTTAAGCCCTGGTTAGTGTGAGACACGCTGCATTTTTTACACCCAGAAAAAAGTTCTGTTGAATCAACAAAAATTTGGTTGACCCAACAAAACTTTTTGTTTAAATATAGGTCAATAGAAATTTTGTTTGAATCAACAAAAAAAAATTTTTTTTGCAATTCCAAAAAATTTTTTTGTATTATCAGCAGAAAATGTTTTGTTAATTCAAATAAAATAGTTCAATTTTACTTGAATTTTGCTAAAACAACCAAAATGTACTCAACAAAACATGCTTTGTAGTTTTAATCAATTCCTTTTTCTGGGTGCATTGAGTTGGGGGATTACGATCCTGGTTTTCTATCCAAAAATTTTTCACCTTGGTGTGTTTTGTGCCCACTTTACAATCATGACCATTTCCTATCGCTGTATGTTTAATCGATATTTTAATTGACATATATGCCAAATATATTAATAAACGTGTTTCTGACGACAGTTTTGTTTTGTTGATTTTCAGGTGCTCAGATTGAATTAAAACTCCAAGAGGCAGCCTTAAAAAATGACGTGGAACAAACTAGGAAAATACTCGAGACCAAAGTGGATCTCAATGCCAAAGGACACGTGAGTAAATTCTTCAAACTATACTGTAAAGTACGCTTTTTATTTTATGCAGTTTTATCAGTCTACCTATAAGTGTGCAGAGTAAAATAAAACAAATAATATAAATTAAACGCATAATTTAAGATCAAGAAAAAAATAGTAAATTTATATTTCTTAATATACATTGTATTAATTTATACATATACATTTCGAAAAAACTGAGCCGATTTTATCGATGTACCTGAATAGCTAAAATAAACAAATACATTTAAATTTTTAAATTGACTTTTGTTGATCAAAATCTGTCCTTGGTCATTACATACGTTACGAAAGGACACCTGTCTTCTAAATTCCATGATTTTACAACCAGTGTTCAGACTTGATGCTTGTATCTCTGAATGTTTATATGTCTACCAATATATACATTGTATTAATTTATGCATATACATTTCGAAACAACTGAGCAAATTTTAATTATGTACCTGGATGGCTAAAATAAACAAATACACTTCAATTGTTAAATTGCAAAAGTTTATTGATCAAAATCTGTCCTTGGTGAATACATACGTTACAAAAGGACACCTATCTTCTAAATTCCATGATTTTACAACCAGTGTTCCGACTTGATTCCACTGTCTACCATTGTCAGTTGCATATTTTTTATATGACTTGCCACACAAATATCAGATTAACACTATAATTAACACTTTATAAAGATTTTGTACATTTGAAAGTCTTCCTTGCAATATTATCTAACAATGCAAGCCTCTGAAATTCGGTCTTCAAAATTTGTATCTCTTTCTCATGATCGGAATTGAATAATTACAATAGATGTGGCAACGATTTTTTCAACACGTAATAGCAATCGGCTCTTTCATAATCATAATCATTTAACAAAAAATCGCAATAATAATGTTTTTTTCTCATAATCGGAGCGCGTTTCTGATAAATAGAACAACATTTTGCAACGATCAAAAGCAATATGCAACATTACGTCTTAAAAATAAATAAAGCAAGAAATCTTTTTCAGCAGTTGTCTCTCGATAATTTGTGTTTCAAAACTACTTGGAATTACTTACACTTTTCCATAATTGTGTATTAGGCAGTTTTTTGTGTAAAGCTACCAATACCGTTCTTTTTTTCAAGCAAATTATATTATTTTAGTTTCAAGAGAAATATTTTCAAAAATATTTCTCTTAGAGCTACTTGCAAGCATTTATCAACACTTTCATACGCGTTCCAGCTTTTTCACTTTCACACTTAAAAAGTGAACTTGTACTAAAATTTGCAATTGCTTTTACTTTTATTTTTAAGTGTGCATTGAATATTTAATTTATCCGTTTGTTTTTGTAGAGAATAAACAATAGTAATTTGTATCATAGTTCAAACAAACAAACAAAAAAACTGATGTTGGAAAAATTCGGTATAAAAAAGGTTAAAATAAGATTATGACATCTTCTAATGTTGAAGCACAGCTAACGAGATGGTGACTCGTCATGATGAAAAACCGAAATCATGACGTGGTGGTAATAATAAGTCATTTCTATAACGTAAACAGCCAATGCACTGTAAAAAAAGATAAATACTTCTTAATCTATGGAATATAATATAACCACGAACGAGAAGATAGAGGATCTTCGGCTCTTATGGAACATCATTTACATTTTGATTTGTAAGTCAAATAAAAATTTTGTAATAAAACTTTTGAGATACATTAAAACTCAGCAAAGTACAATCTTTGGCTATTTCTTAATACATTTTTAATGTATTTAAAGTGGAAAAAAATACAAATCAATATTTAGATTTTAAAAAGAATTACACATTTTGGAGAATATCAACCAGTCGGGTAATGTGGAATAGGGTTATAAGAAGTATCAAAATTGAAAGAAAAAAAACCACGATTTGCAAGTATAACAAAGATTATTTAACGAGTAACAGTAGAACATCACCTACAAATCATCAGATTCTTTAAAAAATTGTTTTAAGTTTTACAAAGATCACAAATATAGTCTGTCGTTTCCGCCACACCATAGTCAGCATGGGCCCTCATCAGGCATTTCATACACTCCTCCCCTCTTCCATCCTCTGAATATTTTACATTCAAAACAGGCACACTTCATCCTCCTCATTTGGATACAACCTGGTAAAAAGCCCATTTTAGATGACAAGTCGGAGTGGAATACAAGTATTTGCAGAAGTAAGTTCGGGAGCCAGGATCGAACCTGAGAACCCAGGGCAGTAAGCGAGATCTTTAGTGCCAAGCAAAAGGCTAGATCAATTGCTTCCTGCGAGAAAGTCGATCTACTTCCCGCACAAGATGGCGTCGCCACAGACCCTAGTGAGGAGAACGTCTCGTTGACTTTGAACGAGCAATACTCACTGTCACGGCGTGCGCACGTGTGAACCCGATATGTGCGGCGTGACATGCTTTTTCGTGGTATGAGAGTCGTCATAGGCTTTCGTGCTGTGATCGTTTCACAGGCTTTGCGTACTGGAGTTGGACTCCAGAGAAGGTGGTGATGTCAGCAAAGGTGCGTGTTCGTTCGTCCAAGGTCACCAATGCAGGAGTAAGTGCGGGAGCCAGGATCGAACCTTCGAACCCACGGGCAGTAAGTGAGATCTTTAGTGCCGAGCAAAAGCCTAAATCCATCGTTTCCTGCGAGAAACTCGTTTTACTGCCCGTACAAGATGGCGTCGCCACATAGTCAAAATTACCCGACACAGCATTTTGAAAAAAAAATAACCACGTTACTCTTCAAAAAGTTAGCGTTGAGGTAAACTGACTAACACAGCAATAAATATAATTTTTCAACTTAAAACTGAACTTGATTAAGATCGCTGAGGAAGAGTTCTTATAATAAATACGAATTTTATAAACTTAATTGCAATAAACTGCAACAATTCAGAATAAGATTTGGTTTCACCGCGTGAAACCAACAACAGATATCAAAATCTAATTCACCACAGTACATCATGGGAGTACTAGGAAGACGTATGACAGTTTTACGCTTGGCTGGAGCACTGTATGGACCAGATATTGAAGTATTACATATTGTCCAACCAGGGCTGTACAAATTTGATAAAATCTGGTAGGCAGCAAAATATTCTTGTCGCCAGTAAAAAATATTCCCGTCCTTTCCCCTGTAAAAAGCATAAAAGCTCTAGTTTTTATTTATGAATTAATTGAAAAAAAATAATAACAAGCATAGTTTAGAATTATTAGTTACATATTTTCAAATAGTACATAAGAATGATAATACAAACCAAGTTTTCTAATGGAACTTAAAAAAATTATATATCTCTGAAAAAAAAGAAAGAAAGAAATACAAGGTAAGTCAAAATGAATATAGCGATTGCAAACGACTATAACTGTATTTAATGGAATAGAATTTATCAATAAGATTAACACAGAATGTAGACGGAATTTCAAAATTTTGTATACATACGTCATAGATGTTCTATGTGACTTCCCTTGGTCACACGGACAACATCTAGGCGGTACTTCATTTCACGCCATACATTCTGAAGCATTTCTTCAGTCACCGACGCAAGCGCATTACAAATGCTTACTTTGAGTTCTTCATTTTTGTTTTGGGCATGGGAGGCACATACTTGGAACTAAGATCGCTGAACTAAGAGCGCACCCTGCCTTTCACATAACCCCATAGAAAAAAATCGCAGGGTGTCAAGTCCGGAGATCTCGGTGGCCAAGAGCAGAAGACATCGTCGGCTCCACTTCGACCGATCTATGGGGTTATGTGAAAGACATACGTACCTCCCATGGCCAAAACAATTGAAGAACTCAAACTATGCATTTGTAATGCGCTTGCGTCGGTGACTGAAGAAATGCTTCAGAATGTATGGCGTGAAATGGAGTATCGCCTAGATGTTGTCCGTGTGACCAAGGTAAGTCACACAGAACATCTATGACGTATGTATAAAAAATTTTGAAGTTCCGTCTACATTCTGTGTTAATCTTATCGATAAATTCTATTCCATTAAATAGTTATAGCCGTTTGTAATCGCTATATTCATTTTGACTTACCCTGTACTGTAATGGCTGAATTAACTGGCATGTTAGAGAAATGCTAACTGACGAATACTTCAAATGTCCAAATAGGGGGTATGAAATAGTGATGAAATAGAGAAGCAGGAAAACAATTTTTTGCTTATGTGCTTGTCGAAGTCATTAATATAATTCTGATTTTATTATTTTAAAATTAGCAGATTAAATAACTTGGTCTCCAGATTAAAACTTGTTCGCCGGTGGCGACCTGGCGACTGCATTTGTCACGCCCTGTGCCCGAATTTCTGCTACAATAACCACTTCCGATTGAACGTCAATTTCAAAAAGCGTTCTTTATTTTTAGAATCCTCCTATACCAATATATTTTCGAGATTTAAAGAAGCATTTATGAAAACAAAGTTTCTTTTGCTACCACTGATTTTCGAAAACGTTTCTGAGTAGTTTTTTTAGTTTATTATTACATTTTCTCAACCCAAAATATAGTTTTTTCGGATGCTATCGATTCTCAAGTAATTTTTTTTATATTTAACAAACATACTTTACAAACAAACATCATAAATTAACAGCATTAACATTAACATTAACATTAATATTATTTTGTTATTTTTTTGGATGTATAAATTAGATTACGCATCCGAAAATGAATATTTGAGAATGGATATCATCCTAAAATTCGGCTTTACAGTTTAAGAAAACGGATTTATTTACAATGAAAAATACTCGGAAACGTTTCCGAAAATCGGTAATAGCAAAAAAAGACTTTTCTTTTATAAATGCTTCTTTTAAATCTCGAAAATATATTGTTTTCTGAGGTTTCTAAAGATAAAACACGTTTTACTGAATCTTCGGTAATTCGGAAAGGGTCATTGTATATTTCGTTATATTATATTTTTGTAGAATAGGAAATATTTGCATTATTTTACAGTGTACAGCAAAACACTAATAATATTAATATTATACTTAGAAGTAAATTAGAATGTATGCATTTTCTCTTATCAGAATTATTCATGAAACCAATGTTTAATCCTGTTAACATTCATGAGATTTCATAAATTTATGATTGATTAATGATAAAATCTTCAGAAGTTAAACGTTATGGTAATAACAGTTAACTTGTGAGTTTTTAATATACTCAAGTTTACACATTCTGTTTTAAGGTCTTGTAGATTTTCTAACCTGCATAAAATTATAATAAGTCATTTATCTGAAGTTAATACGATTCTTGTAATAAATAAAAAAGAATTTTTAATATGTCAAGACAAACATTGGAGGATTTTTGGCATTTTATTCGCAATGAGCATTTCTTTATTTAAAAACATTTTGAAACCTCATTTTTCTGTACTTTATTGAAAACTGATTGTATCTCGAATACTTCTAAATGCTCTGCAGAGAAAATATACAGAAATTTATAATTTTTTTTTGTTCAATTTTAGCAGTATACCCTTACTTTCTTTAAAGTTTCTTCAGGACGTTCAGTATGAATTTCACTACGACGATGTTCAGTACGGACAAATAGTTTCCCTTTTTTATTTTTTATTTAGAGCATTTTTATCCTAGACAAAAAATACTTTTACGACACTATAAAAAAACAAAAGTTTTTTAGTATAGGAAAACATAATATAGCCACAAACGAAAATATACGAGGGCAATCCAGAAAGTAAGTTCCGTTAAGCAATTAAACGCAATTAAACAAAATTAAACGATCATTAGAAAATCACTGTTATTGAATAATGAAGTACAATGCTTAGATTATTTTTCAACATAGTTGCTTTTGTATGTCCTCATCGCAGAAAGATGCCGCCTATGATGCCAACCGTGTGGTAACAGCGTTTTTTAGTGTTGTAAGACAGTGTCGTAATGGTGAATCTTTGGGTCTCCTTAATCTTCTATTCAATATCTGTAAGCAAATCATCATCAATCAGAGATGGCCGCCCATTTCGTTCTTCATCGTGAACGTTTTCACGTCTTTCATTGAAACTTCGCACCCACCTTCTTATCATCGAATCGCTCATCGCGTTTTATTCATAATCTTCACAAACTGGTCTGTGATTATCAATTGGTTTAGTGTTCCCAGCATTCAGAAAGCGGATGACAGACCGTAACTCGCATGCGGCGGGATGTTAAATTTTTTTAAACATTTAAAACGCTCAACATGCAGCCGACTCAATACTCACCGATCTACAAATAACTTCAATTGTTTGCCAATTACTCAACAAAGTGGACGCGCATGTGTGAAATCACAAACGCAGTGATTCCGTGAAAAAAATTTAAAATAAAACTTATTTACTGGATTGCCCTCGTACAATAACCTCTACCAAGTTACCCACGATTCCGGAAAGTGTTTTTTATCTTCCGAAACCTCAGTAACCAATATATTTTTTAGATTTAAAGACTCATTTATGAAAACAAAGTTTATTTTGCTGCTATTGATTTTTGGAAACGTTTCCGAGTAATTTTTATAAGCGTATTAATCCGTATTATAATTCAAAGTGTGCATTTCATTCTCAGAAATTCTACTAGTCAATCGATATACTTAAAAGAAAAAAAAACATTTTGAGAAGCTACTTTGTAATAATTGTATATGATAAAAGCTTAAAAGTTCAAAGCTCTTTATTTATCACTTTTACTTAAATACGCTAAGGTGGTTTTCAGAAAAACAACACTCGTGGTTTTCAAGGTAATTATATTGTTTTCGTTTCGTTTGAAACTTTTTGAAAACTTTCATTTAGTGAAAAAAAAATAACACCACTTGAAAGCATTTATCAAAATTTTTATGCGTGCTTCAGTTTCTTCGTCATCACAGCTAAAAAGTCGTCGCATGGTACGGTTCCCATGGAACATGTATTGATTTTGATTTTCTACCCGAGTGTGCATTGAATATTTGATTTATCCGTTTGTTTCTATAGAAAATAAACAGTAGTACTTTGTAGGAAGTTTCAATAAGAAATGCATGTTATTCAAAAAATTTCTGCACATTTAAAAATGTTGAACAAAAAAGTTAGTTTCGATCAGAGTTTACAGAAGATTTATGAAAAAAATGGAGGAAATTTAAATTTCTTTAAACATAGAAATTTTCAAATGCTTTTATATGCGTTAAAGCACATGAAATTGTTATTACATTTATTTAAAGACATTTGTATTTGATTTACACATGGCTATTAAATATTTTATTTGTTTATCCTGTAGTTTATCTGCCACAATAGAAAGCTAAGCATGCAGATTACATTAGTAAATATGCAGATTACAATAGTAAATATAGTCACCATAATATTTAATATGTCTTTATACTGTAAATAGGTACAATATAATAATCATTTACAGAATAACATTTACAACAGAATATATTTTCAGGAAAATTGACGTGACATTTGAAAAAATTGCAAATACCGAATTTTTTTTTAAAATGTAAAACAGATGAAAACTATTGTTGATTTTATAGTCACCCAGACTCGTAGTTCTTGAAACCAAACATTTTTGTTAAACAAGATCAAAAACACCTTACAAATATACAATGGTATATTTAGCAATTAGCGCTGCACGTAGCAATTCCATCATGTCTAAGTTACGCTCGCAGATTGACCGTGATAGAAGGAGCGGGTAGTGCCGTTATAAATGGGAATGACAGTGCTCACGTAAAAAAACTGGGTAGGCGCGCGCATAAAAAATGTCTTGCTTGCTTCAAACCCAACAAAAATGAATTATCATTAGAAACATAAAATTTTGAATATTTGTAATTTAACATGTTCCATCAAATGTTTAATTCTAACCTCTTAGATTAGTAGGCGCTTCAAGCTTTCGGACACCTGCATCTTTTTCCACTTATTTGCGGTACAGTTACGAGGAAAATATATCAAAGAATCACTATTTAACCCTCTCTTTTTAAGTTTATGCAACTTGATTTTCTAAATACTAACTTCTGTATATGAGTCTACACTGCCATTATCCGTAAACATACTTTTACATTTTCTTGGATTTTCAATACATTGCATAAGCATAAAATCTCAAAGGCCTTCTTCGCCTTGTGGATCAGCATGGCTCATTAATTTTTAGAATCATATTATTCTCATGAACATATTAACATAAAAATAGAATACTAGCTATATAAATAATTATTGCCATAAATGATAATAAATTTGAAATTTTGATGCGTTCTTTTAAGGAAGGTACGTGTGATTGCGGTCTATATCAGCAACATATTTTAGTTTCATAGCCATTTGAACATTTTCGCGGACGCAGAAGATATGTGGTCAAACTTTTGGCATGTCGCTGTAGAAAATCTGTATCTGATATGATAACCACTTTTAGAACTTAATGTATGTGTACCCAAAAGTAAAAAGTGTGTACGTAAAAGTAAGTAGCTCTTAAGAGTTTCCTTAAGAGTGTCTTTAAGAATTTTATTTACAAGATATTTTGAAAGCAGATTTTAGTTTACCTTTATTGGCTTTTCGTATAAATATATCTTATTATTATACGACACAGTTGCTCTACTGAATTTAAATCAGAGCTCTGTGATGGGCAATACAGCATCGAAATCTTATTTGCTTTAAGATTATTTTGATTTATTGGGATAATATCTTGCTCAAAATTATATCCACTAAGTATAGTGATAGATGTTTATGGCAATACATTTTCATTAAGAGTAAAGTGATATTCTTTGGAACTTGTTTTATTACTTTAAAATGCTATAAGTGTTGTCCTGTTATAGGCAAAAAACCTCAAACAAGACATTTCTTTCTTCGTATAGTCATTTAGAGAATACAGTTTTTTCGTGCAAACATGACGCCAGAAATAGCGATAAGCATCTGATCTATCTAAATTAAACTTTTTCTCGCATGATATATTACATCTTCCCACATCTCGCATACGTATTAACACATGCGTTTTAGGAGTTTCTGCTCAATTCCTCTGTGTTTTCGCCCGTGAGAATTGTTTTATTTCTTTTGCATATTGACATGAAGATTTTTTTTAACGTAATAATAAAAGTTCGACTATTACTAAAAATTTGGATTATTATTATTTTCTTATTTTGGAGAATAAGATTTCTTTTCAAGACGATCTATCATGACGACTCATTTCTTTACTCTGTAGTCTGTATCAATGAAACACATTACAAAATATATCAAGATATTCATGCTGAAAAAGTACATGTGTGTAAATGTAAAGGTATATAAGTGTTGTGAGTTTGGTCTTTGGACCAGTGGTTAGTGGTATTCTTTGTTTAGTTGCGTTCCTGCGCTGAATAGGTTTTTCTTGAGTCTATGGGAGGTGTGTGCATCCGGTATCGACTTTGGGCAGTGGAGGGAGCTTTGTCCATAAGACCTGCTGACTCATAGAAAGTGAATTTTGGATTGGTGCCAACCAATCTTTTCCAAAAAACTACTTTTTCTAGGTATTGTCCCAGAGGAAAAGAATGATGTGAACAGTCGGTACCGACTGCGACTGGTGGAGGGTGTCTGGCTCACGGAACCACTCCAACTTGTGAAAGGCGTGCGTTTCCCGGGATCAAGGTCCTCTTCCAAAATTCCCTTTTATTGATGTCTGTGTATGTTTGATGTCTTTGTTTGCTATCTTGCTTTCTCTTGGGAGTGGACTTTGTCGAACTCATGACTTCGGGTACCAAAGTTCTTCAGCATGTCTATGCGCAGGTGAAGTTTTCTGTGTCTACGATAGAACAAGGAACGGTTCACCAAGTTCCCCTGTCTATGGACGAACTCTGTAGTTTCCCGTGAATTCGGACTGGCTTCGGCAGTTTGGAATTCCACGCATTTACTGCCTTTGTTTTTGAAATGGACGCTGTCGACCCTTGGCAACAGAGCTACTTGTGTTCTTGGACTTCGGCCCTTTACTCACAGTTTCTGGCTTTAGCTATTTGCGTGACTTTATTCTGTTGGCGGTGTTGATGGCCACCTCTAACTGCTTTTGTGATTCCCTGGTGTGTGGCTGATGTGGCGCAATTAGCGACGTATGCCTCATGGCTAGCGTCCAAGTAGGGTGTCCTCCTCTGTGGTCCTAAGGATCCCCTGAATTGCACTGAAACTTGAAAGTTCTCGCTGGGTTTCCTGGGATGGTCATCCCTGTGGTCTTACAGAGTCATTTTTACGAACCGATCTATTATATCTTGTTTGCCTTTAAGCAGGGAGCCTTTGAAACCCAGGAGGGTTCGCGTTCCGCCAAGGCGTAAAGACTTGTCCACTCTGTCCACTCTGGTGCAGTTGTTTCCTTGATAATAGTACTCGTCAGAATATTTCGCGAGTGGTAAATCATCAGCCTCAGAAGAGTCTTTGAATTTAAGAAATTATTTTCTGGGGTGCACGTTGTGTTTTCCTTGTTTATTTGTTTCTACTGACGGTTTTGCTGTCGTTGCGGATGGACTTTACTTGGTGCTTTGAAAGATGGAGGATCGCTTCGCGATTCCCTATTGGACTGTATGGGATCATTCGATCACGGATCGATAAACTTTTGCGTTTTACCAGAAGCACATCTCATTACATGTGAAGATCACATATTTCATCAAGATATAAAGCGCCAATACATGTTTCATCAGTCTCAAAAGCATAGCTAAAAAGTGTTGTTGCTAGGCTATCCATCGCAGAGCCCTGACTTAAATCCAATAGAGAACCTATGTGAGATATTAGTGAGAGATATGTATGCAAAAATCAAGTGTTATCCAAATAAAGTGGATTAAAATCTGCTCGTAAAATAACCTGGAAAATATCCCAAAGACACAGTTAAAAAACACTAAAATTACATAACTTTCTGTTTTATAAAACTGATTGAAAAATACATCAATTTCGAAATTACTGACTTTATTTTGCCTGAATTCTACGGTGTCTCTATATTTTTCCACATATAATTAAAACGACACAAATTTAAAACTATATCATTTTTGCCTAATTTTTTTTAAAAAAGAGCTGTTTTAGTTTATTATAAAAGTAAATTCCATTACTACAAATGAAGTGTGATTTAGCGATTTACGTTTTGTCCCTATCGTTTTATTCACCACTATAAATAAAAAATAATATTTATACAGACAAATTGTACAACCCCAAAGTCAGTTAATAAAGAAATTCTTTACCTTGTAATATCTTACATAAAAAAAATGTTAAATATTCACCTGAAATATCCTATTGAAAAAATCCATTATGTCTTATTAACAAAGTGAAATAAATTTCTCTTTCATTTCCAAAAAGTCTGTTTATATTGAATTAATCTAAAACTATCATTTAAAAGATAAAGAAAAAACTCTAATGTATTTTTAATCAACCTCCTACATTCTTTTGGTTTCTAGAATCATAAATAACGTACCCAATTCTTTTTGCAAAGAAAAATAAATGTTTATCTTGGACATCTCAAGACGTTTTATTTAATAGGAGCATGTTTTGTATAATCTTTTTATTTGCTTTCGAAGCTTTTATTTGAGAAGTTATTATTGATTATCTGAAGAAATACTTTTTAATAATAGATAGTGTTGTCTCTTTTTTATTAACAGTATTATACATTTCAGTTAAACAGCTCTACACTGTAAAATAGTTCCTAGAATTGAAAATTGTACACTAGAAAAATTAATTTTACAGGAAAAATAATCAGCAAAAATATTCGGAAAAAACTGTTTTTTTTTTTTTTTTTTTGCAGAAAACAATTCTGTATTTATTACGAACTTTAAGTTATTTTAACCCTTTAACGGATAATGCACTTCAATTGTTAAGATGTTGAAATAAATGATTTAAACCGGAAATTATGAACAAATTTATTTTTATATAATAAAAAAGCGATATTTCACATATATAATAAAAGAAAAACATTTCTATTAAAATACAGATTTTGCAAATTCAACATTAAATTAAACGGGTTTATCATTTTCCGCTCCGTAAAATAAAAAGTTTTTACTGGCATCCTGGTTGATGTTTATACATTCATATATATATATAATATAATATAATATATATATATATATATATATATATATATATATATATATAATATAATATAATATATATATATATATATAATATATTGTACCGAAAATCGGATTGCCAATAGAGTTTCCACTTTTTAACGAAAATTATTACGTGAAAATGAATATTTAACTATTCTTATAGAATTATTCGTTTTCAAAGATGTTCTCAGATCCACATTATCTATATTTGTTCCTCAATCCCGAAATCATTTTTGAAAACAAATGCTTCTTTTTTCAGAAAAATTCCAAAATTGTACTAGGAAATACGGTTAGCAATATAATCTTTAAGGTATTTTTTTAGTATAGTTATTTTTATAACCAATAAAATTTGCTGCATGTAATAAATACGCATTTTGATATTCTAACAGATTCTAGTAAATAATTTGTGTGAATATAGTCACCAAATGTGTGATTTTCGTGTTCTTGTATTTTGAATGCTTCTTGTACAATTGTGCAGTTTTGTTGTTGTTGTTGTTGTTGAACGATCTATTAGATCTAGAATATTTTTAAAAGAGGGTACAAGCATATACAGGAGATAAAATGTAATTGATGAAGAGGATTTTGGACAAAACCAGACTTGATGATGTGAGGTCTACCATTATATTTAAGCTAAAGTTGGCTTACATCATGTTTTCGTTCAATTACGTAAAGCACTGAGCTTCCCAAATAGTCCCAATGAGTTTGCGATCAGAGGAATTTTCATTTGTAGGGCAAAAGGAAAGTATAGTCCTCATTACCCAATGTTAAAATCTGACCAGCTACCCGCCATGTTAAACCATGAGTTGATAACTGCCTAAATTAGAAAATAAATAATATTTTGAATCATTGATTGAGCTGGACCGTTACATCATCGAAACATTGTATAAAAAATTTTGTGTATAGTAAACCACACGTTTTTACTGAAATGTGTATAAATATTTATGTAAAATTATACTTTAAAACTATTTAATTTTTAACTATTTTATATTTTATATTTTAACTATTTATTTTTTAAATTGTAATTCCATGTTACTATTTCGGGATCCCGTATTGTTCTTCTGTAACTCGGATATTTTCTAGTAAATGGCGCCACTGCACGGCCTGTGATTTGACCTTGCTCGTGTCATAAGCATGAGTTAGTTATGTGAATTAATATTTCAAGATGGAGGCCTCTTGTTTATAAGTGTAATTGTTACTTAACATCATATTCTGAAGATGGTCATAGAAGTTGACCAAAACGTCAATTTGATGTAATTTATTGAAGTATAATTTTACATAAATATTTATACATCATTCAGTAAAAACGTGTGGTTTACTAATACACAATTTTTTTTACACAGTTTTGAATCATTTCATATAAAACAAAACGGAAGTGTGTCAATTTTAGTTCGCATTCAGGACAAAAATACATTCATGCTCTCTTACCACTAAATATCTTTTTATGGAATTTAGAAGGGGTGCAGTCTTAAAATTCCCATTAACGGAGCGTTTAACCCCTTGCCTGTGAAATATATTTGAGAAAAACGTGCCAAAAATGGATTTTTTTTCCTCTTAAAAAAATGCAAAGAAACTTTTAACTTGTGAAAAATTTATATACCTGCTTGTCAAACATAATGTGGTTTGAATGAAATTTTAGAAGAACTGCAAAATTACAAAAATCCGACAAATGACGCGAAACTGCCGAACTTTTCGCGGGAAAGTATCGCCATCAATTGGGTAATTGGTAAATTACATATTATGCACTGGAAAAACTGAGTTCGGGCTTCACGGAATTGAAACACCGATTTTTCTCTTGTCCGAACTCAAATCGGGCATTCCAAAATTGGTGCATTTGCGTTGCCCAAACTGAGTTCGGGCGTCACAGGCAAGGGGGTTAATTATGCATTATAACAGACTAACAGTATGGTCTACAAGCACATGTATCTCAACGTTTCAATGGTATAAAACTAAGATGCGCCGCCAGGCTCCCAGACGGGGCACCCGGCGCGGCAATCGACCACCGGACCCAAATCCTCATGGACTTTAAACGCGCACATCGGCGATCACCGAGTGCGCTACCGGAAGACCCGGAGGATCGTCATCCAACGAAACCTCTCAATCTTTTACCCAAGCTCGCGACGACGAAGCTCATACGGCGGAAGTTCTAAATCTTAGAGGAGACTTCCACACAGACACTCGATGAACCGTCGAAACTGTTCAACGACCTCGTCGCCGAAACCCCATAAAGAGGAGTCGGTTCTTAAGCCACATGCTGAACATCCCGACGGCTCTTGCTTTCCCACGGCGGGCGTCACGTTTCAATGGTATAACAAATTCCCTCTCATTTCGATTATTACATTAATAAGTAGCACAAAATCGATTTTCAATGTCGAATTATTATTTCTTTTTGTGAATTAGATTTTTAGCAACTGATACTTCCTTTATATGCCTACAGATTTTCAAAAGCTTGAGACAATTTTCATATGGTCGGATTTTTAAGATTTAGGTTATTTATTATCGACTCCTAATTTGTTAACATCAATGAAAGTAAGTTAGAGTCAGAATCAAGCCAGAATTTAAGTTAAGATAAGTTTTATTGGAAATGACATTTTTCCTTACATTTTTTCCAAAACAAATCAGTACCCGAACGATGCGTTCCAACGCTAGTGCACCCATGGAGCCATACCTCACTTACTGTCTTTCAAGCTCATTAATTTAAAGTTTCAATTTGCTTTTATTATTTTATTGTGCTTATTATCAATTACTTCAAATCAGTCTGCAATATCTGCACCTTTAACACGTAAGGTACTTATTAAGGTTTACCTTGTATTAAACAGAACTCTTGAAATACAGCACTCAATGAAAGATAGAATATCTTTTACAAGTGAACTTTCTGTAAGCGATTATAGTCAAGCTATGTAATATAGATTTCCATAGTCTTATTCATAGTCAAATTTTCAAATCTGAGTGTGCGTTATGTGCAAAGGTCATTACTGTCTTAACCGTTCAGCAAGCGCGCTGGTAAATAATTTTTAAAGAAAAGTAGTGTTTCTAGAATCTTTCTCAAATACAGCTCTGAAACTGTCTGAAGGCCATTGTTAATTTTCAATTAAACTTTCCTGTTTGGATTAAAACCAGTTTCTGCAATTTTCAATACAGTTTTGTGCGTCTTCCATAAATTTGCTTTGGGGGGACGCTGTAGCAAGTAGATAAATTAATTATTTCACATTTAAAAAGTTCAATTCTATAATAATGTAATTTATACTTGTTGCTCTTATTTATTGTTATTGTTTTACAGAGTCAAACTAAAAATATTTAGTAGAATGTTTCCAATTGAGGCCCAAAATTAGAAAAATGGGAAGATATACAATATATATCTTAAGACGATCCAGAAAAATCAGTTAAAGATAGCTTTTTTATATTTATTTATCAGTTAAAGATATTTTTTTATATTTATTTATCAGTTAAAGATATATTTTTTTATAAACTTTATAATTTTTTTTATATAAAACTACCAAATGGCATAAAATTGTATATGCCATGAGGTTAAAAACGAAAATGTTCTGCATTGTGAAAAAATAAATCTTTTTGGCATAAAAAACTGGATCATTTTTTGAAAAATTTATAGTTTTTTTTTCTGTTAATATAACACATCTTCTTATCATTGTCTTTTTGCATTAAATCATGACTGATAGATTTTTTTATGAAATAACCTTTTTGTTTCATCATGAATAATAGATGTGTCATGAATAAAGATGTGCATTTTATTTAAGAACACTGCTAGGTTTTTTTTCTCGAATGTAAAAAATCGCAGTCTTTACATGAATTTATGCATATTATACATGCAATTATAAATTTTATCATATAGTTTTAGAACCGTTATCAGCGATTCACTATCATATTTTGGCAATGTTGTTTCAAAATCTAAAATAGCTTGGATAGTTTCCATTTTAACGGCGAAATGCACAAAATATGCTATGCCGCATTTGAATTGGATACAAATGTAGTTTGGAATGAGTGACACTTGCATGGAATGCAATGAACAAATTGGCTTTTTTCCTGATCTTATCAAAATCAATAGTTTAATTTTCTTTATCTACAGTCAATATTGCTTAACACGTTCACTGCTGGGTTAAAATTAACGGAATTTTATTTTATTTAGAAAGTTCGAATTCATACCAGAAAATACTAACAGTAATATTTACTTTATTTAATTACAGACATTTCGTGATCGTATAAAATAAAAATTCTTCTCTTGAAATTTCCGGTACGAATTCGTAATTTTAGATTAAAAAACCACGAATATACTCGTGGTTGCAGCGAATGGGTTAATGTAATATCGTTTAATCGAATATTTTGATTATCGGATTAATTTTGCTTGGTAAATTAGTTACGCATAATCGAATATTCTTCTAATTATTTCTTCTTATTTTCTTCTTATAATTTATTGTGCAATGTGTATAAATTTTCGTAAAAGGTGCTATTTCTTTCATTTGGAAAAAAAACTAGCAGTGTAGCACATCTTAAATCAAGTAACTAGCAACTAAATAAACAATATTTAAATTAAAAAGAAAATGCAAACAGCATTTTACTTGCTTGTATGTTTTAAGTGCTGCTTTCGCGATGCAATTTTGATGAAAATCAAATCCATTTCTATCGTACCAAATCACATACATTTAAAGAAGGTAAGTATCAATTATTAATGATGAAACAATAAAATTATTTAATAAAAAATATATCAAGTATGATTCAATGCAAAAAGACAATGATACGAAGATGTATCATATTAAAAGAAAAAAGTTTTATTTTTCCAAAAATTATCCAGTTTCATCTTCTATATTTTTCGCAAAGTTTTTTAGTATAGGCAGGTAGCGATAGGAATGCACTTGGTTAATTGCATATTCTTCGCAACAGATTAATATTTAATTTGTTAAAATATCTGTTCACTAGAGATGAATTTGTGCTCCTTTTTAGGAGCCAGAGCCTGACCGAGCCCAATAAAGAAAGCACGCAGTAGAAAATTGTTAATATCATTAAAAAAAAAAATCAAGATTATTTTTCTTATTTAAAAATATCTTCGTACATACAAATAATTATTCATCCTGAATACTTGTCCATTACAACGTTTAGTCCATAATTTTGAAGATGTCCTGCATTTTTTTTTACTTTCATTGGAACTTTCCACTATTACACTGATTATTTGTCCCACTATTATTTCCCATATACGTTGAAGCAGTGGATAGCTCCACGTGATAATGTTTCTTCAATAATTAAAAAGTTCCATAGTTCAGATCATGAATAAATTCCATAGACTTCACATAACCCTTCATCTCATCAGTGACTTGCGGATTTTGTCAACTTGCTAATGTGGAACGTCACGTTTTTCTTCGCTATGTCTTTGCAACTTTAGTTGAAATACTGTGACCTCCAAGTTCTGGAAAATGAGTATCTCGTTGTTTTCAAGCCATTTTACTTGATAAGTGGGATTGCGCTTTCTAGCAGTTGAAATCATGTTGCAGAGCATTACAGTCTTGTGTTGAGTGGAAGAAGGGTAACCATTCGGAGATATTATCCTTCTTCCTCTAAACGAAATCGTCCAGTCCAAATAAACTGTTGATGAGAGGTAGGAATGTAAATACTTTTCGACTCATTAGATAGCTTACAATAAAATCTTCAAAATGGCTATCTCAGTTCATTTTCCATATTTTTGGAAAGTTATCCTTTTTTCACTCACCCCGTATCAACCCCATGTTGATAAACTGACTATTTCAATAAGCACACTTGATTATATATAAATAGTTAAATCCGATAACATTCTATATATTTTCGGTTCTGAATATTTTTAAACGTTTGCCTTCTCAATCGTCATTTTCAATTGTTATACTTTTACAATACCACTTTACCTCTTCTAAGCAATTATTTCAGTTAAAAAACAACATTAATATAATATTGTTCTAGTATTTTGCTGAAAAGTATAACACTTTATTTGCAGAATTTATGGGAAAAAAGAAAAATATCAAATTATCCCATATTACATTTTAGTTGGATAGAAAGTCTACATGTAAAACAAATTCAGACGAGGGAAACAATAAAAGCAACTATTTACAATAGATTACACAATTCAGATGGAAAAACAAAATTCTCTAATCCCGAAAGATATATACGGGAATGTTTCCGGATGCTCTAAAATTCCATTTAGCAAAATTTCTAAGTAAATCCGCTCGTATATTTTGGATAATCAAATAAGCATAAACAGGGATAAAAAAGCGGGATAATTCCATTACAAGTTTTTGAAAGAATCTTAAAAGCTGCTTCCATTTTCTTTCCTTGTTTCATTTCATACCTTTCTCACAAAAGCATTTAAGCACCTACGTAAATAAATATAATGTCTCTTTATTTCCCTTCAGATGAATTTTAATTTGCTTAATGCGTATAAATAAAACATCAAAATAATTTAAATTTCAGCAGTAAACATAAATTCTTTGAGAAAAATGGTAATAAATGGTAATATAAAGTTATTATGTTAATCTGCAACATAAAAATTGTAAATACATATAAATATTGCTGACCAAATTAATATTGAAATGCCTACCCTTTCTATACCACAGTATGTGACCTCGTCTAATTACTGTAGCTTTGACTTTTTTCGTATAGTTTCATTTCTGCAACCTTTACCTATACATAAGACTTCTCTAACAAAATTATCATTTGTTGGACTAAGAACCTTGTGTATATCGAAAATGTTATGTGCAAGACTACCGATCATGTATTTAAATAGGTTCTTCGCAGATAAAAAAAAATCAGCAAGAAACCTTTAAAGTATAAGGTAAAGCTAGGATAGTCTGCGCACAATTCAAAAGAATAGCAATAAAAAATCTAAATATTAATTTTTTGCTAAACTATCCATGAGTAATTTTTACTTCATTTCTTTTTTATGCATTTCCATTGCTATTTCGTTGTTATGTTGCAATTTAATAGAACAGTTGTAATAAAACCAAGAAAGTATTTTGCGCAATCTGTCCTTACAGGGTTGGTGTGATTGCGCACATGGGTAGGAGAGATTGTTACTAATATTAACTACAATTAAATTGTTAACAATAATAATTACACTTAAATGACATTGCTGTAAGGTTTATGTGAACAAATTTTATTGTATTGGGAGTGAATATTTCAATCTAATGCCTAAAGAATCTGATAAAGGAAATAATTTTAAAAACGATTAAAAATTTTTAATTAAAGGAAAAAAAATTAAAGAATCAGAAAAAGCAAGTCCAGATAAGATTACAAAATAAAATTATATAACTTAATGACACGTTTGACTTAAAATTAGTCCATTTTCATTTTTTCATGCAAATTTACCAATAAGCTGCGTAATCTCTCCTAGCATGAAAACTAATGGGAACATTGCGCCATCTCTCCTAAGTAGCAGATGCGTAAACTCTCTAATTTCGGTAGGAGAGATTGCGCGGCCTTTTATTTAAACATGGCCGCTACTAAAACGAACCGTTGATGTTCACATTGTTAGTCTAATTAGTAGCTTATGAGAAATCGTTTAAGTTTAAAATATTTTGTACTATTGACATTGTACAGAAATTCTGATGAATAGCTATGAAAATTCAAGCACTTACTTTGGGAAAACAAAACAAAATAACAATACTTTATCTTAGACGCTCAAAGCAATCAACGTGCACTTTCAAGTAGACACTCCATTACTGTTGTTGTACAACTACCTGGAGTCGCTACGCTCTCACTCTACTCATTCCCCTTCAAACCTCTATGTGCGCAATCTCTCCGACCGCGCCATCTCTCCTGGCTTTACCTTATATATGATTTTGAAGGTATTTTGAGGGTTTCTACAGGTATTTTGAAGGAAGATGAAAACTGCAGGTTTCCTTCAGGCAATATTACAGGTTTTTCTAAAGGTTTTATTCAGGATTATTTCAGCACGCTTATAATCTGCAAGTTATCTTCACTGACTTCGTAGATCTTCTTAAAATTATTACAAGTAATTTGAAGAAAAACGGGAACAGCTTTTCATGCAGGAAATATGAAGTTCTTTTAATAATATTATTCTTTTAATAATTTTAATAATTTTTAATTAATAGTATTCTTTTAATAATATGTGCCTAATACATAAATATGATAATTATACATAAATGACAAAATACTCTTTAATTTTACAGAAAGAAAAAATCTTCTAAAAAATGAGACGCATTATTAAAAGTATTTTGCGTAAATGAATTTTTTTAGGTATAAAATAAGCCAATCTTAATTCTTAAATATTTAAGAAATGAATTTATGAAATGAGGGAATTCCACATTGGAAAAATTCTATTGTATATAAAAAAGTATTTCAGTTTTCACTTGCTCTTCTTTATTATACAAATAATCCAGAATGCTTTAAAAAATATTTAGAATTATAGTACATTATGCTTAACATTTCTGGCACGAATCATTTGCACGTATTTCAAACTAATTATCTTGCAGGCACGCAATGTAGCGATTAGAAAACTATTGCATTAGCTATTGTTTGTAACATCGTGAAAAAAATCAAATACTTGATTTCATTTGTTGCATTTCTTATTATTTACTAAAAAAAATTGCAATAAGCAAAATTTTATATATCAAGTTTAATATATTAATAATATACAACTATATCAATCGTAATGTAAATATTACATCAACTGGATCTCATTATTATATTAGAGTCTGATTGTGTGTTTTCATTTCAAATCTACACCTTCGAGTGAATTATAAACTAAAAAGAAGACCAATAATTAGTAATAATTCGAGAATGTCATAATAACTATTGAAATGTTTAAATTAAATTAGTTTCTGGTATATTGATTTTTTGTAATTTTTAACTATATTTCTATAATGTAGGTAATTTAATCATTTCACTAATTTCGATAAATGAGAAATGATAGGTGTTATTATACTTTATATATTTTATTGCCGTCATTTTGTTATTAAATTGAAAAGGAAAATTATTTTTAATGCAAATAGATGATGAAAAGAATTTCTTGATTAAATTATATTTTTTAAGAAAATTTGTATATTCAAGCTACATTCCTTTTCAATTTGTTCTAGAGAACAAAAATCGTCTGTCGATAAATTGACATCTACAATTTAATTTTATCGCATCTTTTTGGTGTTTTAAATTTAAATACATATGTTACACAAGTTAAAGCTAATTTAATTCAACTGGAAAATTGTTACCCCCTATTCCCAATAGTTGAATTTAATGAAAAAGCGCATATTCGGAAAGAGTTTGACTATTTGTAAAAAACGTACGATAAAACATTTTAGAAATGATGCTAAAAGTGAATTAGCCTGAAAAAGAAAAAAAACCCCACTTTTTTTTAACATTATAAAACTGAAATGTTTTTGTATACGTTCCTCAAAATGTCGTCAGATTTATTCTACCAGCACCAAAATTATGAATCATATTTTGGAAGAACAAATGTTTTAAACAAATATGGCTTCGTTGAAACCGTGCATTTTATTAAAAATACTTAAAACCTATATTTTAAATATATTTTTCTACGTGAAATTTAATATTTAATAGAATTAATATTATAAATCTTTTCTATACAATAAAACTAGATTTTTCTTTGTCAAACAAAATCTCATGAGATTTTTAATGAAACATATTGAGTTGCTATGCAACTAGTATTTATTTGAATATCGTAACATCAAAGAATCATATCACTAGGTGCACCATTTTAGGAATAATTCAGTTATATCGCGGTTAACAGACTTATAAAAAAAATAGTTGATATCATTAATTAGCCTTGAAATTGTTATAAAAATAAATGTGCAACGTTAAATTAGCACAAATTAAAATCATTTCCAATGGCAAACAGCTGTTTCAGAGCCCTTAAGCTCCATCTTCAGTGCCAACTCAAAAGGTAAAAACGAATTAAAAACTCCTAGGCCATGACCGTTTGCCTGCCATCTCTCGCCCCGCGGCCAGATGAAATGGCGTTGAATTTTTCAAAACAACAGCGGAGACGGGAAAACACACGTGACAGAGAGACCAATAGGAATACTCGAGGAAACACACGTGACAGAGAGACCAATAGGAATACTCGAGGAAACACACGTGACAGAGAGACCAATAGGAACACTCTTCGTCTCCGCTGTTGTTTTGAAAAATTCAACGCAATTTCATCTGGCCGCGGGGCGAGAGATGGCAGGCAAGCGGTCATGGCCTAGGAGTTTTTAATTCGTTTTTACCTTTTGAGTTGGCACTGAAAATGGAGCTTAAGGGCTCTGAAACAGCTGTTTGCCATTGGAAATGATTTTAATTTGAGCTAATTTAACGTTGCACATTTATTTTTAATATAACGGCACAAAGTTTTAATCCACCTTTTAGATTGAAATTGTTATCTTAAAATTTCTCATGGATCTAAAATTAACCGTCTTTTGCACCTGTGTCTGTAACCATTAGTTGAATGACTATTACAAACTGCTGCATTTTGGTGTTAACTTCGCTTGTGTGGAAAGCCATAAACAACATATTTGTACTTTACTAAGTCGATACAATGGGAACAGTGAAATACACAGTGTAAAAATAGATAGACGTTTTTAGATGCGTTCGTAATTATATAAATGCGTAGTACCTATAGTCGTCGTCAGGTCCGTCCGTCTGTCCGCATATAACAGCGCAAAAACTACTCGACCGAATGCTTTGAAATTTAATATATGTTATCGTTGCAGAAGTTTGTCGAGTCATTTCAAATTTTATGAAAATCGAATCAAAACTTAAAAAGATATCAATAAAAGTTTTCCTTATTCTATTAAATCCTACCGTACATAATCTATGGTATAAAAGCGCAAGTCATATGACTGAGGAAAACAAATACGGGGAAGCCACTTCTCTTTTCATATACCAGGCGGCCATTTTTAATAAAAATTATTTTTTCGAATAAAATTGCATAAAAGTTATATTTTAAAGAAAGGTCGTCAAAAAAAATTGTTTACTTGAGAGATGAGTTACATTAAAAAATGTATAGATTTTGAGATAACTCCAGTGGAAATTAGGTTAACAGCCGATTATCTGAATCCATAAGAGTAAATAAACACAGGAGATTCGTTCATTATGAGTCATAAAAATATTAAACCATGGAGGTAATCATTCGCAAAGCAAGATCTCCATGGTAAATTTTGCATCGCTGTTTAGTGTAGAAAAAAAATCGCATTTGTAAACGTGGCATACGTAATAAGAAAAAAGAAAGGCATGCCCATTTCGCTCATAGCAGACGATATAATTCATTTCACTGAAATAATAAGGATGATTTTTTTACATTGTGAAACTAGTTATAAAAAGAACGCACCTTCCACGTCACGTTTAACATACAATTTCCAACTTGCTTAATCTAGAAAAATATAATACAACCATGAACGAAAATATTCAAGAACCTCTTCCGAGTTACCCACTTTTTCTAAAACCGATCTTTATCTATAAAAACCTCAAAATTCAACATATTTTCGAGATTTAACGAGCATTTGTAAAAGTTTCTTTTGCTGACACTGACTTTCTGAAACGTTTCGGAGTAGTTTTTATAGTTTATTTTTTCAACCCGGAATATAAGTTTTTCGGATGCTATCACTTCTTAAATGAATATTTTCATGTTCAACAAACATTTTTTACAGGCAAACATGATCAATTAACAGTATTAAAATTAACATTAAAATTAATATTACTTTGTTACTTTTGCATGTATGAATGTAGTTACTCAGCTGCAAATGCGTAATTCAGAATTAATGGCATCTTAAATACCGATATTCTTGGTTGAAAGAACTTGTTAATGCACTATAAATCTACTCGGAAATGTTTCCGAAAATCAGTATCAGCAAAAGAAACTTTGTTTTTATACATGATTCATTAAATTAAAAAAATTGATTTCTGATGTTTCTAATAATAAAAAAACGCTTTTTGGAATCATGGGTAGCTCGGAAGTGGTTATTGTATTTTTTGCTCATGCTTACATTATATCTTCGCAGATTACGAAACATTTATCTTTTTTTACAATGTCTATACAATTTTTTTTATAAATCAGGCTATTTTCCCGCTATAACCTATGTAATTTTTTATGTACATGTCTACATACATGTGTGTATACATATATAACTTCAACATACATTACATATGTTACTGTAATTTGTGATAAAGTTTTCTTGCATCTTCATATTAGTTTATGTGGTATAAACGATGCAACAATATATACAGAACAAATACATATCCCGCCCGCCGATTTAAGAAGCAATCACTGTATCTATATGTAATATATATGAAATATATATGTAATATATATGTATATATATGAAAAAACTGTCACACCTTTTAAAATTTTATGAAACAACTAAAAAAAAAGTTGTTTAATGTAATCAATGTTTTGAATCGACCCCTTTTTCTTGAAAAATTGTCCCAGGAATAACTTATTTGCATAGATCGCAGACTAACTATCTCACATACAAACAATTAGAGAGATATTGTTACTCGCAAATACTATTAACCTGTCTGCGATTTCAGAAGCAATCAGTCTATATCTATCTGTATATATGATTTAATAAAATGCCCAAAAAATTGTCACACCTCTTTAAAAATCATAAAATAACTAAAAAAAATATTTTTTTAATGAAATCAATGTTTAGAATCGGATTCTTTTTCTTGCTGCTTTTTCTGAGGAATATGTATAGATCGCAGCATATGCATAGATTGCAGACTAATAACCTCTCATACAAGAAGTTATTAAAATAGTGTACTCACACATACGATTAACATGTCTGCCGATTCAAGAAGCAATCAGTCTATCTATCTGTATATATGATTTAAAAAAGTGCCGAAAAAATTGTCACACCTCTTAAAAACTCATAAAACAACTAAAAAAATATTATTTAATGAAATCAATGTTTAGAATCGAACCCTTTTCTTGCTGAATTTTTGCAGGAATTACTATTTGCATAGGTCGCAGACTAATTACCTCTCATACAATCAATTATTAAAATATTGTACTCGCAAATACGACTAACATGTCTGCCGACTTAAGAAGCAATCATTCTATCTATCTGTATATATGATTCAATAAAATGCTGAAAAAATTGTCACACCTCTTGAAAATTCATGAAACAACTAAAAAAATTATTTTTTATTGTTAACAATGTTTTGAATCGGACCCTTATTCTTGCTGAATTTTTGCAGGAATAACTATTTGCATAGATCGCAGACTAATTACCTCTCATACAAGCAATTATTAAAATGTTGTACTCGCAAATACCATTAACATGTCTGCCGATTTAAGAAGTAATCAGTCTATATGTGTATATGATTCAATAAAATGTTGAAAAAATTGTCACACCTCTTAAAAATTCATGAAACAACTAAAAAATATATTTTTTATTGTTTGTAATCAATGTTTTGAATCGGACAATTTTTCTTGCTGAATTTTCGCAGGAATTACTATTTGCATAGATCGCAGACTAACTACCACTCACACAAGCAATTTAAAAGATATTATACTCGCGATAGTTTCTAATAACTTGAAATAAAAATACAACAAATAAATTTAATAGTAACAAATATAAATGTAACAATGATAGATACGAAAAATACACCATCTGGGACTCGTAATCTGAACATGTTTCTCCAATTCCCATAACATGAAAGGATCATATAACTATTTGCATAATTTTCTGCATAATTATGTTATATCGCAATTTATTGAGCAATTAACAACCTTATAAGAGATAAATGTGAATAAAATCCTTAATATCGTTTTCTCCATATCTCCTGTGGATCCCGAATTAATCTCATTTCCCTCTGTGTCTATAACAAAATTGATTATATCCCTGTAAAAAGGAAATAACAAGTTGCTGCGTTTTCACATTAACATCGCTTGAATGGAAATAAACAGCACATTTGTCAATACAATGGTAACAGTGAAATGCATATGCGAATTGTCTAAATCATTTTATTATGAATAGAATTTTTTTTCCGCTACCACCTGCATTAAATTTTAATGTGTATGTTTACATACGCACATTTGAACCTTTATGATATTTTAGTGGTAATAGATAATAGATTTATGTTATATTATGTATTATCTAGCTATATATATCTGCAAATCTGCAGATAATCATTCGAATGCAATAAAATTTAAAAGTTTCTTATATCTTGACATAAATTTAACTGTTCCAGAAACAAAATTATTTTCATGATGAAATGCTGAAATGATGAATTTAAAAGATGGAAGAATATATACACAACAAATGCCATTAAGTTGAATCAATCACACTATATATATATATATATATATATATATATATATATATATAATAAAATGCTGTGGCCCTTTTTAAGAACTCATAAAAAGCTAAAATAAATATTTTTTAATGTAATTAACATTTTGCCAACTCTTTTTCTTTTGCGGAACTCTCTTCTCTTTTTGCAGGAATCATCTATTTGTAAAAATCGCAGACTAATTATCTCTTAAACAAGTGATATAGCGATTAGACAGATATCGTACTCGCGTCAGTTTGTAATATCTTGAATTAAAAATAAAATTTAACGCTACCAATAAATAAAATTTAACGCTACCAAACACAAATATAGCAATGGTGTTATTGCCAGAATTTAAAAGCACATAATTTTTTAAATAATAAAACCTTTTCTTCAAGTATATTACAAAAGTAAAATTTAATCAAATGTTCTGATAGTTTTGTCAGCTGGGGATTAAAATTTAGTGGTATAATTAATACATCACCGCCCTTCAAATAGTTACGTGATAAAAAATATGCAAGAATCTATAGACCCAACAAATACAATTAACCTTTCTGCCAATTAAAGAAACAACCAGTCATTCTATATATATATATATGCTTTAATAAAATTCTGAAATATCTGTTTCACTTCTTAAAAACCCATAAAACAACTATTTTTTTTCTAAATATAATCAACAGTTCTAATCTTACACTTTTCTTGAAAATTTTTTGCACGAATTACTATATGTTTTTTCAAGCTAATTATCTAACATACACGCGATATAGCGATTAGAAACGTATTATATTCGCGATAGTTCGTAAGATCTTGAAAAAAAAAATATCATTCCAGCAAATACAAATTCATCAATAGTAAACATAAAAATTACATGAACTGGAAATACACTGCATAAAACAGACAATAGTTTCTAAATCTACGAAAACGAAATATAACCACGTACAAAAATAAGCAATAACTTCTTCCGAGATATAGATGATTCTGATAACAATTCTTTGTTATTAGAAACCTCAGAAATCAATATATGTCCGTGATTTACAGAAGCATTAAACAAAATAAAGTTTATTTTGCTGCTACTCATTTTCGGAAACGTTTCCGAGTCATTTTTATAGTGTATGAATCCGTTTTCTTAAACCGGAATATCAGTTTTTTAGGATGCTATCTGTGGTGTTTTATTTCTGAAAGTAAATACTAGATGGCAGCACCACAGGAATAAGTCTCTCCAGTCAGTACTGCCACTTATCGTAAAGATGTTATTGTTTCACTGCAGTACCCATAGAATGTAGATGGAGTTTCTGTTATGTGTAATGTGATGTAAGTACTTGTGTTGTGATGTTTTAATTAAACATCTAAAAGTAATTCATTTCGTCTATCTCGTTGAATATGTATATTTAATTAATTACGTAATCTTCAAAATACAGTATACTATCAATTCTTAATTAAACTTCTTCAGCTACGTTACTGAATTTATACATGCATGAGTAACAAAATAATATTAATTTGAATGTTAACATTATTAATTTATCATGTATGTCTGTAAAACATGTTTTCATTGAACATGATGATGTTTACTTTAGAATTGATAGTATCCATAAAAACCTATATTCTCTTTTGATAAAACTGGTTAATAAACTATAAAAATTACTTGGAAACGTTTCCGAAAATTATTGGCAACAAAAGAAACTTTCTTTTTATAAATGCTTCTTTAAATCTCGAATATATATTCTTTTCTGAGGTTTCTAAAGATAAAGGATATTTTTCGGAAGCGTTACTATCTCGGAAGACGTTGTTTTATATTTTCATTCGTGATTATTAACACTTTCGAGCAAAGTTGAAATGTGTTTTTGGTATTGGGTTTGTCTGTCTGTTTTCCGTCTGTCTGGTTCTCTATGCTCTAAATCGCGTAAATATAATCTGATTGTCATGCAATTGATATATGTTATTGAGGTTTAGTATGGCGGGGCTAGTTGAGTTTAAGCCGAAAAGTAGGTCTCCCCGCCCGGTTTGACTTTGACCTTGGAACTTGAAAATGAAGTGTGTAGCTTTTGTAGTTCGTTTACAGGGACACTCAAAGGAACCCCGTCGTTACATAACGGTCTATGGAGGAAAATCGTTTCAGTGTATTTTAATGACGTTATGCTATTTAAAACACATTGAAATTTATATATATCACACTGGAGTGTACTACAAGATAATTACTATAGAATATTCTGTGAATAACATTCATCGTTCATTTACAGGGACACACAAAATAATTCGGATTCCGTACTGTACATGGACAATTTTGGTTGGAAATGCGTTTTCCGTTGTGGTATGCGTTTTTAAATTTAACTAATGTTTTGCCTAATACTCGGTGGACATAAATTATATAAATCATATACAGGACTGTACAAAAGATCTCGAGTGCATTTTTGCTTCTTGACAGAAATTGCTGAAGGAGAATTTTCAACAGTAGTATGCGTTTCCTAACTGAACTAAAGTTTAGCATACTATGTAGAGTATATGCAAATTTATAGATCATACAGGACTGACCAAAAGAAGTCTGGTATTTGCCTGACTATTGATGGTAATTACTGAAATTGGATTTTCATATGTTTTATATGTTTTCCAAATTGTTTATTTAGACACTTTGATCTTAGCCCAAAGGCCCGTTTCCTGAATATCTCAATAAATTCGGCAAGGCGTCGTCACCTAGATGCACCTGCGGGAAAAGAGGTACCTCCTTACATTGATTGTATATTCTTTACATTATATCCTTGCGGGCCTGACTGCCCACCATCACATTAGAAAGCCATCACAAATGAATCTGTCGGCCTGGTTTGCCTACGTGCTAAAACAACCAAAACTGCTTCAAAAAGTAACAGATTGTATGTTTCTGCAAGAACGCAATCAATACTTATTCATGCTGCCTCATTTGAACTTAGTGGAGGTTGAGGATGAAGTAGACTTCTAATATGCATAAAGACCTTGACACAGTACATAAACTCTAACCTTAACAATTTAGTTATTCTTAATGGCATCATACAGTGTCATTCAGTATTTTTAGCATAATTTAACATTGTTTACTCTAGTATTATTATTCATTCATTATTATTCATTTAATACTTACTTCTATCCATCATTTTTATATACTTCAGCATCTTACAGTTTTTATTACATGGTAGCATTATTGCTCAATATCGCATACTAGTATTTAGTATTGCTCCGTAGGATTGGTAAATTGTATTTTCAGAATTTGTATTTTTTGAATCTTGTATATTCAAAATTTGTATTTCAGCATTACATAGTATAATTATTGCTCAATATCACAAAGTATGATTCAGTAATGCTCAGTATAATTAGGTAACCAAACCTGCTGGGCGGGGCTAGTTGAGCTTAAGCAGAAAGGCAGACCTCCCTGCCCGGTTTGACCTTGATCTTGTTTATTTAGGCATCATATTTCGCTTCATAAAACGCTGAAATTTTGTTACATTACTCAGAATATGTTTTAAAGTATTTCATAATCTATGTTTGAAGCATGATTTTTCGTTCTTGTATTACATTTTCTTAGATTAACAAACATTTGACTCTTTTTTACAATGTAGTTATTCTAAGCATATTTCTTCAAATCCCATAAGGAGAAGAGTCATTTAACTATTTGCGTAATTTGAAGAATAAATATATTATATAGCAATTGCTTGAAAGCTTAAAAAACATAGGTTAAGAATGGAAATAAAACCTTTGATATCGTTATCTCGAAGTCTCTTGTCGATCCAAAAATAATGCAATTTTCTCTTGTGTCTCTTACAAAATCGATTAGTTCCCAGAGAAAGGAAAATTACAAACCCTTGCATTTTTATATTAGTTTTATTTGAGTGGAAAATAGGAAAAAACGTATTTGTACTTTACTATGTCAATACAACGGAAATCATAAAAATCATGTACCATTTGTCTATTATTTTTTTTAGGAATCGAACTAAATATTTTCAATCCATTACCTTCTGTGTTAAATTTATTATATGTATGTTTTTAGATGTATATGTACATGTACATTGTATTTGCAGCTGTTTTATTATATATGTGTATAAAGAAGATAGATAACATGTAATATAATGTTCACTGTAAAGAAAAAAAGTCAAATGTTTCTAAATCTATCAAAATATAATATAATCACGTACATAAACATACAATAATCTCTTCAGATGTACCCACGATTTCGAAAAGCATCTTTTATCTTTAAAAACCTCATAAGCTAATATATTTTCGAGATTTAAAGAAGCATTTATAAACGCAAAGTTTCTTTTGCTGCCAAAGATTTTCGTAAATGTTTCTGAGTGATTATTATAGCATATTAATCAGTTTTCTGAAACCCGATTATTGTTTTTTTAGGATATTATCAATTCTCAATTAAATATTTTCAGCTGCGAAACTGAATATATATATACAAGAGTAACAAAATAATACAGTAGGACCCGTATTTAACGAGGAGCTCGGGACACAGAAAAATGCTCGTTAAATCCGGTCGCTTGCTAAATCCGAATACAAGTTAATAACTAGTAAGCACATAAAAATCTTACGGGAATTGCTGCTTGATTATCGTTTTTGAGAAGTGGAAAAATATTCATCCAAAGTTGATTGTTTGAGTTTACAAAATTTCGTTTCATTTAATTTTCGTCGTAAAGCCATTAATGCGCTAAATGTTGCATCGTCAGTATTTTTCATTGCTTCAAAAACTGTTCAAGATTTTGTAATGACTCTGCAGCACAGTCACGTGTCAGCGTTTTAAGTACAATTTCTTCTTCCAAGTCATTATCACTTGCCTGTTTCTGGACTTTTACCACTACCACGATCATATCCTCAGTGAAGGGTATGCCCGACGTTAAGACATCGTCATCAACGTTATTGTACTCATCGATGATTAAAACATAATCGTTATATCGATGAGTAAACTGCTCAATGTTATTTTGTTGGAACCAGACTGAGAGTGGCAAGTTATCTTCATCTTCGAAGTCATCTTCACTTCTGTCAATCCATCCAGCTTTCCTGTAGCAGTTTTGGATACAGGATTGAGTAACACTTCCCCAAGCATCTGTCATCGGTGTATAGCGTCAAGAACAGAAATTTTAACTTTCTGATCTTTTTCATTTCTTTCTAACATGATGAGAATGAATTGCTTTCTATAAGAGCATTTTCAGCTGTGAATAACACCTTGGTCGAGAGGCTGTAACACTGACGTTGAGTTAGGTGGTAAAAAAAAGAAGTTGTTCTTCACAAGAGGAATGGGGAAATTCTAGAGAAACTGTGTTTTTTTTTTTTTTTTTTTTTTTTTTTTTTTTTATCATTATTGCCGTAATTAATTCATGCTTCCATAATTATTTCCCTCGTTAAATCCGAGGAAAGTACAAAAATTTGCTCGCTAAAAGAGTATATTTCAATACATTTAGAAACATTATACCAAGCAAAAGACTCAATTTTCCTCGCTAAATCCGGAATCTCGTTAAATGCGGGCTCGCTATAAACGGGATCGACTGTATTAATTTTAATGTTAATTTACAAGTAGAGAGTTAAGACTCTAAAATACGTACACTATGATAACACAGTGTATAATAGGAAATGAAGGTATGTAAACATTTAAAAAAATTGTTAAAATTCCCAACGGTTTTGGCAAAATCCACTAGGCTAGCCATTATTAAAGATAATTTCAAATGTGAAACTGGCAAAGACGCGTTGGTATTTTAAGTCTTCTCCAATTCGACGTTTGAAATCCCCTGATGATGGCCAAGTGTGTTATGCCAAAACCGTTGGAAATTTTATCATCGTTTTAAATGTTTTCATATCTTCATTTTCCATTATACACTGTTTTTAGCATATTGTACGTAATTTAGGGTCTTAACCCTCTACTTGTAAATTATTCACAGTGCAATGTCCACTCTCAAGATTTTAATGTTAATGTTGTTAATTTATCATTTTAGTCTATAAAACATGAAAATATTTACATGAAAATGGGTAGCGTCCAAAATGCATATATTCTAGGTTGTGAAAACTGATTAACACGTTCGCTGCCAACTACGAGTATACTCGTAGTGCTATCTACGTTTCTTCAATCTAAAATTAGTTATTCGCATCGGAAATTTCAAAAGAAGAATTTTTATCTGTTGTAATCACGAAATGTCTGTAATAAAACCAAAGTAAATATTGCTATTTGTTTTTTCTGGTGTGAATTTGAATTTTCTAAATAAAATGAAAATTCCGGCATTTTTAGTTTGGCAGCGAACGTGTTAATCTCTCTCTCTCTCTCTCTCTACATATATATATATATATATATATATATATATAGACATGTGTGTACGTATATTTCCCTTTGCAGCCACAACTACCCAGCGCAAACCACTGGTGTTTGTGTATGGTGGTGGCATCAAGTCTCTCATCGTGCACTATGGTGGTAGCTGTAGGGTGTGGGATATAGGGTGGTTGAAAGTGGTCGGCCTAGGGCATTTTCATATCGACGTGTGTGTCCCTATATTTCAATTTGCAACCACAATTACCTAGCGCAGACCACTGGTGTTTATGTGTGGTATTAGCCTCCGATCTCCCATCGTGCACTATGGTGGTTGAATTTCGGTAGCTGTGGGGCTGTAGGAGATAGGGTAGTTGAAAGTGGTCGACCTAGTCCAAAGTGGTCGACCTAGTGCATTTTCATATTTCGACCAAAATGTTTTAAAAAATGTTTGGAATCTTCTTCAACCGAAATTTGTTCATTGAACTTAACATTATCTAATTAAGATATAGATAACTAAGTAAGATGATTTCGCGCCTCCTAGCGGTAGAAGTTAAAACTAAACGATATTGCAACGATATACAAAAAAAAAAAGGTTTTTTACATTTAATTACTATTATAAAATGATGAAATGTTCCTCATACTAATTAAAACTTACTAAAAAAAAACTAACATTTAAAAACAAATTTAAAAATGTAACAACGTTCTTGGCATCTTATCCTTTTTCAGGGCAGTTTTAGATTTATTGAAATTATTTTAGCAGTATTCACCATATGAACATTCGGAGAACTCTTAATAACGTTCGGCATGTCTGATGTCTGTATGTGTATGGTAACTTCAGTAATCCCAAGTACTACATTTCTAATTATGTTTTAATACAAGCATTCCGGATTAGAAAGCGTAGAAAAATTTCAGATTCAAATTGATCTCTTGCGTATTTAAGAGCTCAAATCCTCTTCGTAGAATAAAGCAGTGCAATGTCAATGATTGAAGATAATCAAGATGTACAGGATGGTCCTTCTTATCGTTGACCAGTAGCTAATTTCTAAACAGTTGGTTTTAGAGGTACACTTCTAATATCAAAAATGTTTCAAATGTTGTTCTTCATCATATGGAAATCTATTTACGTTAAAATAGTTATTTCTCAAAAAATTTCGATATTCAAATTTTTATACGCCCCTTTTGTCTTAAAAGCTCTAAGTTCCCATGTTCTAACAAGTAAGACAGTGAAAATTCCATTTTTGTATGGCAAAAACTTATCGAGATATTACAGTTCGAATTTTATGAATGTGCACTAAAAATGCACTTTTAAAAATGCACTTTCTGACACTAAAAATGTTTTTTTCCGTTTTTAGTGCCAGAAAATGCCGAATATTTGTAACGTTTATAGTTATATACCTCGATAAGTTTTGGTTACAGAAGGATCGCATGGTTACTAATATATGTGTCAGAGCATGGCGAAAAATTTTCTAAACATGACTTATAGAATTCAGAGACCATATGAAAATTTAAATTTCATAACTTTTTGAAAAATAACTATTTTGAGGTATATGGATTTTTATATGACGAAGAACAATATTTGAAATATTTTTGCAAATGGAACTATAACTCTAAAATTAACTGTTTAGAAAATAGCAATTGGTCAACGATAACAAGGGACACAATGTATTATACAATCCCCTTATATCATCACGTATAACTTCCTAGCCAAATCCATTGGTGACGAACTAGGATCATCTTTGTAGATTTTCACGTTCGAAGGCAATGGTAAATCAAGTGCGTGCCGGGAAAATCTGGTTTAAGGCCCAGGGCTGGGTTCCCTTTTGTGTTTCCGGTTCCGAAGCTTCTGAGGGATCTCGGCACGTCCCCGTCATTCAGTAATTTTCTCAAATACATAGACTCTGCTGTTGTAGCGACCTTCGTCAAAAGCTTGGGTGTAGGGAAGTGATGCGCAGGTGATGGTCCTTTTCTTGACCGGAGAGCCCACTTGTGAGGCGTCCGGGGTAAACCGGGTGTCTCTTGGTGGATCACTTGCAAGGGTTCTAGAGAACCGAGTACCGGCAGTGAAGTACTCATCCTTCGACTGAGTAGCTTGGTTTTATACCTTTCTAATCACACAGATGAACGACAGTATAATAGAAATGATAGTCAGCGAAGGGTTTCAATACGTTAAGCCATAATGTTGCTATCGATTCCAATAAGGCTACTTTCTGACACATTTTCGAAATCATTTTTGTTCGTAAAAACTTCAAATTTGCATGAATCTTTACTCGGATATTAAAAAATTGAAAATCGTTTCTTATTGTTCTATAAAGAGTAAAGAGTATTAAGAAAATGGAGTCACACTTGGTATTTCGAACAGTGTTTTTCCGGAGACATGAGTTGGTCGTCATTGGAAAACTCAATATTTAGTACAGTTACAAAAAAAAATGAACACGCTGATCGATTCCATATGACCTTTATAGTCATGCTGGCAAAATCCATGCTTTTACATATAAAAACATGACTTCGTGAATCTGTCAGAAAATTTCTTGTTTTTGGGCAAGGAAGGATATTTTTTTAGAACAGCCTTAATAAGCGGGTTACTTCGTCAAATGTGTTTTATATATTTTCAAAATGTTTAAATCACGCGGAATATTCACAACTCAATAACTTAAAAGAAAATAAATATTTTATTTTTACTAATCCAGATTTAAACAGTCATGTCAAGAACTTAACCTTGCACTTACGAGCTAATGATTATTTACTACATGCTCAGTATCCTCTATATTGTGTGAAATCGGAATATCTCTTGCAGACTCTTAGAAGAGTTTAAAATTCGACGCGCTTGAAAATATTAATGGGGCCAACTTGGTTAATAAATCATATCGATTTATCAGCAACAGAAGCTTCCTTTCAAGAGAAAACTATTAAGCGTTTATGGACGTTTTCCGGCTTGCAAAATAAACATATTTTAAAGATTGTTTATATTTAGAAACAAGGTAGAATTATGTAGGTTTTTGTATAAAAAAACCCATATTTTGAACCTTAAAAAAACAATATTTTATAAAATTTTATTTAAAAATGCGTCTTTTAGGCTTGGTTCCATCTGGAAAAATTAAACGAAAAGAACGCTAAAATATGCACAACTGTCTATTTTTCTATTAACCGTTTATTGAAATTTTGCATTTATAATAAAATGGAATACTATCAATCTTAATCTATTTATTGTCAACAGAATTATTTGATTTTGCTTTGTATATATATATATATATCTGACTCTGATTTTGAAGGTTTTTTAGAACCACTCGTTCGTAGATTGTTTTACAATGCACGAACGACTGGTACTTGCTACAAAACGTTAAACGTCATTTTCTCGAAACAATATTTTTATTTCGATATCCAAAATATCCCCGTAATGGATGAATTGATTTCCATTTTTTTAATATATATATATATATATATATATATATATATATATGTCAGATATATGTATATATATATATATATATATATATATATGACAGATATATATATATATATATATATATATATATATATATACAGTGCAACTCCAGTTATACGTTTTGCCCTGGACCGGACAAACGAAGCGTATATCTCAGTAAAACGTACAACTCAATTAATGGTTTACCGGAACAACTTTTAAAATATATCGTGAAAACTTTGATCCGCTGAGGTGTTTGCTACCTTTTATATTGAAAACAGAAGTTTCCTAAGTAGTACTGCATCCATGACATAAATTTTTGGAAATGGAAATGAGAAGAAAAAAAGTACATAAGAGAAGTACACATGAACTTATTTTATCTTAAAAGCTTTATTAAAATTATGTTTAATACACATAGAGTACTTATATAAAAGAAATCGTTGGAATCGCCTTAACATATAAATCATTTATCAAAAGACATTTCTAGTTTATTGAATCTTGCTGAAATAATCACTAATCTTTGGTTGTTTCTTTTCGGCAGAGCCAACACTGAACAGCAAATGTTGCATTTCTGTTAATAATGCAGCCGCCTTATGGTTACATTGCTTTTACTACTGACGAACCGATTTACTACGTCAAAAGCTTTCACATCAGCTCTGAAGTTTGAGTGGGATCTTTCAAATCCGATTCCACGGCCGCGTCGTCAGTGTTTCCGGTTTCAAAATGGATAAATGAAAAATAAATTCGTCCGGGGACACAAAAACATAACGTATAACTGAGGGAAATGTGTAATTCGAAACGTATAACTCAACTAATTTTTAATGGCAAGTGGTCGGGACCGCTGAGTTGAAATGTATAACTGAGGGAAACGTACAACTCAGGTAACGTATATCTGGAGTTCCACTGTATATATATGACAGATATATATATATATATATATATATATATATATATATATATATATATATATATATATATATATATATATATATATATATACAAACTTTTACAATTGCCGTATACGTATAAGACAACAAATTATTTATTATGAACAATGCAAACATTCAAACATAAAAATTTACAAACTTATTAGATATGGTAATTGTAAAGTCATGGTAATATAAGGTTAGTATGGTTAAAGTCTTATAAGGTTTAATTTCATTCTCTGAAAGGATTGTAAAATGGGGACATATTATGAAGAATATGTTTGCTATTTTCTATTATTTCTAAACAGTTAATTATGTAACTATTATATAATTTCTTTTTAATGAAATGTAGAGGTTAGAGGACAATTTAATACAAAATGCAGAGAAATTGAGGTATGTCCACATACACAAAGTGAGGATAGAGTTCTATTAAATTTGAAATTGTAAATTGAAAAGGACCAGTGACCAGTTGAAGAAAAACAAAAATACCTGTTGCGTAGTAGGGCGATCTTCAGAAACTTTTGGCAATAAATTCTAAGTATATTTTCCGGTATCAGCAATATTCAAGCGTATCATCATCATTTTTTCACGCATTTCTTGCTTCAGCTTTTTCTTTTAAAATGAAGGTGAGTGTGGCAAAAATATCTGTAGAGGTGTATCAATAATTTTTCTGTAGCTTCTTTTGCGAGAGGATCTTCATTTTCATGAATACCAGCATGCCTTTTTAATCATGTAAACAAAAATTTATTCTCTGAGTTTTGTAGGAATTCGTATCTTAAGACATTTTGATCAGTTAAATTTTCCAAGGCTTGGAGTTAGCCTCACTTTCTATGAAAATTGTACAATTTTATTTCTAAAAACACGAATATCATAACCTGTTACTTTGTCTATCATTGAGCAAGGAATTGATTAAAACTACAAAACACGTTTTGTTGAGTACATTTTGGTTGTTTTAGCAAAATTCAAGTAAAATTGAACCATTTTACTTGAATTAACAAAATATTTTGTGCTGACGGTACAAAAAAATTTTTTGGAATAGCAAAAAAAAAATTATTTTGTTGACTCAAACAAAATTTCCATTGACCTATATTTAAACAAAAAGTTTTGTTGGGTCAACCAAATTTTTGTTGATTGAAAAAAACTTTTTTCTGGGTGTGGAGAGAAGAAATGAGTGCAAAATGTCCCCTTCAGCTATGTTTAGGAGAAATACCCTGGCTTGCTTTGCTTCTTTTTCCAGTTTTAAATGAAAAGGTGTTAATCCTGTTAAAATGCTTAACTCTGATGATGGAGTTTTTTTTTATAAGCTTTAGAAATCAACACTAAACTTCGTCGTAGTTTTAGAGGGGATTGTAATTAGGCTATGAGAGGGCTGTAGTATCAGAAAGCTGAGAATTGCACCAATTTCCTTCAAAATCGCCAAATAACCAGTTTCAAAATGGCTTTTGAGATTTTGTCTTAAAAAAAGAAGCTATTTTAAGTAAATTTTGCGATAGTCTATCTAGCTCTTCTCTAGCTCTTCAAGCTTTTATTTAATACGCTGTACTGAAAGTTCAGATAGCTATGTATGAGGACCCTCTAAATAAGTAAAATGAGATACATCCTTGAGAGACGTTTAGTTTAATTTGAAATAAAGAGGACTCTTAAATATTTTTAATTTGTTTAATGTCAATTTTTCCTTAATGTCTGATTTCTGTTGTGAAATCTGTATTTTATTTAAAATTGACCACGTATTTACTATTTTAGTTAAAACTGAATTGTAAAAAGAGAAATGTTACCAAGATAGAAAATAAAGAAATGTTACCATCTATTGGTAGCATTTGGTACTGAAACAAGGAAGTGTATTAAAAATATTCCCAATTTTACACATTAATTTCTTGCTAGAATAATTGTAATAGCTGTCACTTTTAGCCTGTTATTCCATTTTAAAAATCGGAATTATTTTTAAGGCCCCCCTGTTGATCTGTATTAATTAGCTACCAGCAGGCACGGTATATGTATGTGACAGTGACTGGATGTCCATTTAGGGGGGCATATTAATCTTAAATCTTCAAAAAATTCGGTTTTTAGAGGAACGTGCATATAATAGAGCAGTATGTTTTGCGCATTTTAAATCAGACCACACAAAACATTCTTACATTAGCGTTAGTTATGACGAAAATTATATGAGATATTCTTAGTAAAACATTCATTACAGGGTCACTGTAACGCCAATTTATTGCTCACAGAATCCAAACATTCAGCTGAGATTTTTTAGGGCCTGATTCTAAACCCTATCGTTACATTTAGAAATCGAAGAGAGCCGTTAGTTTCTACGACAACAATTATTTACCCTTTTACAAGTAATCGCCATCGACGAACGAGGTCTCTGAATCCTTAGTTCCACCTATGAAAATTTTCTTGCATTAAGCGTCTGCAATTTTTTGACAGAAAATATATGGATTTATATCATATATTTGACAATTTTATATTAGACTTATAGCAAATGTTATATTAAATACATATATTGTGATATTTTTATTTATGCGTGAATTTGACAAAACCTATCTAAGCTCATAACTTTCAATGAAAGGGCGGGGCTTTTGTTGTTTTCATAGAAAATCGTCGGTCAACAACATATTATATGAGATATCAATGGAATTTCATAATACTTTTTAAAGAATATCGTCTATAAAGTTTATATGTATTATCGACACAAACATAATCGAATACAAGTATACTAGAACATTGGATATTTCAAGTTTTATTAAAATGCACGCAAAAGTGAATTATTTCAAAATGATGTTTTTCCAGAATTGTGGGCAAGATATCTCTGAAACTACCGTATATGTTAACATGATATTTTTAGACGTTATAGTTAATATTTATACCTTAAGATTGAACCTATTTTTTTCTATTATTTCACTTGTAAAAACAAACAAACAAAAACAAATTCATGCATAGGCAAACTCCGCAAAAGAACAACATTCAACATTATTTTAATATAAATTTTGCTAAAATAAACATATTTTAAGGTTAAGTCTTACAATAAAGATATAATATAGAAATCCATGATAATTGCTTGTAAAAATATTAAATATTTCAAAAGAAATTTTAAGCACACGCAATTAAAAAACAAAAAAACAAAAACATTTTCAACATTGCGGTTTGTTCTAAAATGCGTAGAAAATATTGTCCTTTCATACACATGTTCCTTGAAACGTCGAAATTTTAGAACATGTGCTTTAATGTGCTTCCTTAAATTTTAATACAAAATAATTTTTCAGACAATTTTTCGAAGGCGATTTGGTAATTATAAATGTGTGAGATGTGCTCTTTCTTTTTTGGCCGACTGTTACTATGTATATATATATAATCTATTTTGCGCTGATGACAAGTTAAAAAAGTAATTTTAGTATACATTTTAGAATCGAAAACAAAACTTAATTTGGCAATAATCGCGAGCAGAAAAAAAATCAACTATATTCGATGTGTTTTGAAACTTTGATCAATCAAATACTGATTACGAAATTCAATTTTTTATTCTTAAAAATTGAACTTGTGTAAATATCTTAATAAGATACTTGATATAAGTCCAGGGGAAATGTACCAAAATAAGGCGTTACCTTACAAAAGGTCGGGTAGAAGATTTTTTTTTTCTGACTTGTATATACTGAAGCCAGCATGTAAAAACCGAATTATCCAACAAAATTTCTCAAGGGAGAATTTTCTGTGGCCAAAAAAGAACAAAATTTTGAGACATTTTTTGTTGTTTTTTAAATATCTCGAGACCCGTTGTCGTAACGTATTATTTGTTTATTACAATCTTAAAGAAGACAAAATTCTCTACAACTTTCATTTTTAAAACTTTTTTATACACTCAATAGGAAACGCAGTACGACATTTCAAAATTAAGAAAATTTTTTCAATTTCCTTAAAAACCGTGAAAAACGTAGTAAACGTTTAAAACGTCCCGAAAGTAAAAAACGTCCCGATGTTTCTAATGTTCCCCACGGATTTAATCATGGATGTCAACATCTACATATTGATAGCTGTAAATTATCTGTTATTTGCACACCCTCTTTCTTAAGTGCTGTACGGCCTTTCAAAAATGAGGCTATTTTTCCAACTTACGTACCTGCTGGTTACAGAGAGAGTGGGTATGGGGAGAAGCGGACGGGCGACAAACAACTGCCTGGGAAAAAGAAAAAATACCTCTAGAGGTTGGTACAAAATATGGTACGCGTACCAGTGCATACCATTACTGGTATGTGAAGTTCAGGCTACTGGTACGCAGAAGTCCGATACTGGTGCATGGAATAAAATACAGAATGCATCATGTTACAGTAACAGTATATGAATCAGTGTGTGCCAATATGTCATTAAGTATTGTGGTTTTTTTCCTATACCAAAACACTGTATTTTGATATTATATGCATTGTTAAAATTTAATGGTGATAATACTTTTTACTTGAATGTTATTATGAAGCAGTCAATCTTAGTACCAATTCAGTAATGTAATCATTCATTTTTAAATACAATAAAACCTGCTATGACAGAAACAAAAGACCGAAGATATATTTCGTTTTAGTCAGGTTCTTTTTTAGAGGTTTTTCTATATTAGCTTTACGTTTATTACCTAGGGGTACGCGGAAGTATGAACTTATTATTTAGTGGTACGTCGGTCTAAAAGTTTGGGAACCCCTGCTGTAGAGGAACACGATCCTGATATATCTTCTATTCAGGATAACTGAATGCTAATAATCCTACAATAGTCCCATCAAAGAGACAAAAATATTGTTAAATATCCCGTAGAAATTATTATTATTAAAATACATTTTTTTTCATTTAGCTTATGCAGTCATATAGCGTACCTTACTTTATTGTGTAGGGAAAGTGGACTTTAATGAGGTAGGGGATGAATATAACAACAAAAATGTTTATATGATCTACAGTTATAAATAACTTGGTATTTCATTTGATAAATGGTAGCACTAAGATCATTCAACAGATATAGTTTCTAAACAGTACATATTACAGAATATTAGAATATTCTTCAAAGTGTATTTTTCAACAACCAAAGTAAGGTTCTCTGTTTCAGCTTTAAGGCATTTAATAGATAAAATCTTAAAATTTTATATATTTTTGCACGCTAAAATGTTATAATCTCTTGTTATATTTATATAATAAAAGTGGAAAAATATTAACAATATTTACTAAAACTAATATTTTGAACAATTTTATGAAAATTGTGATCTGAAATATTTTATTGATAGAATTTTTTTTATTTTACAATAGATATAAATACATAATATTAGTTAATGAAATAATCTGCTGTCATTTTTATTGTAGGTATTTTATAAGGTAAAAGTATTTGTTACATAAGATATGTTTATTTTTTGAGTTCCTTCTTTTATATGGAACTACAATTAAATGTTTGCTATACTTAAAACAGTAAAACATTAAAACATTTGTCATCAATAAATGGTAAATAAAATATACCATTGTACTATAGAATAAAATGAACAATATGTATGCATTATAAAAAAAATTATTAAAATTAAACAAGATTTTTTTCATTGAAACTGACGTGCCAATAAGTTACTAAATGCTGAAATATTCTTTTAAACAGTACTTTAAAAATAACAATTGTATATACTTAAAGTTACTGTCTAAATATGAAAATTGACTCAGTCATCCACACTCTCCCCTACTTGCTAAATTATATAGATTTATTGAATATAAAATATGCCTGTTGTGATTAAAATGAAGAAGAGGGTGTGCAAATAATAGTTACTTTTCTGCTGTCAATATGTAGAAGTTGACGTACATCACTATATCCGTGGGGAACATTGAATCATCAGGACAAAACTACGTTTTCCACGGTTTTTAAGGAAATCGAAAAAAATGTCTTATTTTTGAAATGTCGTACTGCGCTTGCTATTGAGTGTATTAAAAAGTTGTAAATATGAAAGTTCTAGAAAATTTTGTCTTCTTTAACATTGTAATTAACAAATAATACGCTACGACAACGAGTCTCGAGATATTTAAAAAACAACAAAAAAAGTCGCAAAAATTTGTTGTTTTTTGGCCACAGAAAATTCTCCCTTAAGAAATTTTGTTGGATAATTCGGTTTTTCCATGCTGGCCTCATCATATATAAGTCGGAAAAATAAAATCTTCTACCCGAGCTTTTGCAAGGTAACATGTACATTTCTCCTGGACTAATAGAGATATTTACAAAAGTTTGGTAGCTGACATCAACAGGGTATCCTTAATTGTATATTAGGAGGTCTGAAAATAATGTATTTAATTTTTAATTTATTTTAAAATAAATAAGAATCAATCCAATATTATTTGTGAGACATTAATATATTGTGTAATATATGAACTTTCATCTGACAATTTTCCTTTATTCCATTATGAGAATTTTTCTTTTTTCTGATATGTAAGTGATGTGATTGTAAGTGATGTGATTCTGATATGTTATTGATGGGCTATAACATTTTAAGAAATTAAGGTATTATGACGATTTCAAAATTTGAAGTTTACATAAAACTTCCTACGTTATTTGATGATATAGACTTTTTTAAAATTTACATTATATATGTCAAAAAATGAAAAACTAAATTGCGTAGAAATCTACAAAACTAATAAATGTTTTACTACATTTTGATGGCTGATGTAACATTTTAAAATATTTTTATAGCTTCTTCAGCTTAAATTCTAAAATGGTACATACAAATGTATTCTCGGACGCATAATATGTAGCACCGTCTGAATATTTCAGTGCAGACTTCAATTTAGTTCATACTAAATTGATAAAGATATTATGACCTATAGTTTAATAGCTAAAGTTACATACGTAAGATATTATCTTCAAAGTATTAACAGCACTTAAGTGTTTCAGGCAGATAAATCGAACAGATTTAATAACCATAGTGATATTATAAATTTATCTTATCTCTAAAATTATATTTTAAAGCGTTAAACTCTGCCAGCTCTTTAGAATAATTTCATGAGTTTCACGTCGTCACATAATTAATGAGGAAGCTGTAACTTGTCTTGGATAAATTACAGAAGTGGACTTACAAGATGGAGTTAAAATCTTGGAATGGTGTATTAAATTTTGAAAATTAATTTGTATTTACTTGAATTCAAAATAGAAATATGAAATATGATAAGCTAACCATTTTTATTAAAATGTAATCGTCTGAAATATATTTCTTTCACTCATTGATAAAAAATATATATCCGATCTGCATATTTTGTGACATTTGCGAACGAAAAAAATGAAGTTGAGGGCTATGAGAATAATACTTAAAAAAAGGCATTTTTATTTAAATAAATGTTTGATGTAAAATTTATTGAATGTATACATTACAGCAATTACACATGGTCATGACGGTTGATAAAACGAAAAAAAAAATTATGGTAATATTACCTTATCAAAAAAAATAATAATAATATAGGAATATAGGAATTGGCTGCATATTGAGACATGGATTAAATTTGGCATGAAATATTTCCCCTATAATGGAGTGATGACATTTTGCCGAAAATGGAAAGAAATATTTAAACAATTTAAAGTCAATAAAAACCAGGCTAAATATTGACGTTTTATTGGAAATATTTTCCATGTAAATCCAATATTTGGGATATATTGGTAGTACATAGGAAATATTTCCAATGAAAATCCTATGTTGGTTTTATTGGCTTTACATTAGTTTAATATCGCTTGCAAATATTGGCAAAATGTCAGCACCCCAATATTGGGGCAATATATCATGCTAATGAATGTAATATTAGCCCAATATTTTCTTTGGGCCATTATTTCTTGAATGAAGGTGATTTCACTTATTCATATAATTTTTTTAAATATTTGCAACAATTAAATACATATTTTTAATTTCGCAAATTCGCTACTTTGACAAAATTCGAGGATTCAAAACTATTTATTTGAATAGATTTTATGAGAAAAAGCCACATTAAAAAAAAAAAAAAAAAAAAATTATTCTACTTTTAAGTATTTTGTTTTTCAAATGTTTTATATAATCCTTTTTCTTTTGTCGGTAACAGTATTATCAGCAAATGAAAATATCGGATTTTAGTATCAATTTCTGAGAAAAATAATTTAAAATATGAGAAATGAAAAGAGAAACAGGAATAATCATACATATAATTTTTAAAAATAGTTTTGAAAATATTTCAAATCCAACACATAAATATTTTACGTGGGATATAATAACGAAGAAAACAGAAAAAAACAGTAGAGCTAATATATATAGATATAAATATAGATATAGATATATTAGCTACCGTAGTTACTTCAAATTAATCAGAGATATTTGTCGAATGTTATGCAAAAATATTAACATTAATTTATAGAATTTTTAGTAAAAAGGTATATCGAAGTTCAAAAAACAACATTTACAGAAAACTGGGTTTAAAATGGCGTGATCAAGGAGTATAAATAGATGTTACCAAACAAATTACTCATAAATTTCAAAAATCTTGTTGCCATAGAAACAAAAGTAAAATTTTGTTAGATAGGGAAGAAATAAAGTATTCAAAATATTAAAAAATCCCGAAATCGATATTTTTTCATGCTTTCGCCTTCCAAATACCTTTAATCTTTTATGTGTTGTCAATAGCAATGTAGTCAATAAATGTACGTATTGGATTTTGTTTGATGGCATTAGATTCTACTAAAAAAAAGGTAGAGGCAGGGAAATAACATAAACTGCGAAAAAATAGACATATAATAAGTAATGCTAAATATTTTTTTCTGAAAGGAAATTTTCAAACTATTTTAAATATCATATTTAAATTCCTGATTTGAAATATAATGTTCAACTTAAAAAACAATAATAAAAAATCATAATAAATCACAAACATTTATCTTAAAAAGGCACTTTAACACTTTTGAATGTGTCAAGGTGAAACAAAAACACAAAACAAATGCATTTTATAACTTTGTTTACGCTCACTTTTGTAAAATGTTGAAAGTTGTTTGTTAAAACAGCCTTAGTTTGCAATATTGAAGTTGTTCTAATAATAATAATAATAATAATAATAATAATAATAATCACTATTCTATAACTCGAATCTTTCTGACACATTCTCAAAGCCATTTTTATGAAGGAATACTTAAAATTTCCAGACATTATTATTCAAGTGATTTGGAACAGAAGAACGTTTTTCAATTTCCTGAAAAAAAAAATTACATCTTGAATAATTGACTGCTCCACAATGACGACCTTTCTCTTATTGCTGTGTTACTTAAAACATAAAATTTGATAACATTCTCTAAAAGATCAGTTGCAGTAATAGAAAAGAAGAACAAAAAATCGCGCATCAGGCATAGATTATGAAATACTTTCCAACACTAACAGAATATTATTATAAAATACATTTTTTTTTATAAAATGAAATAAGATATCTAAATAAACAAGTTAAAAAAACTAAATGCAGTAAAAATCCATTTTCAGCAATCGCTGTCCAATTAGCCGGTAATGTGTGCGAATTTTTTCGTTCAGACGTGTATATGATATATATAATTTATACGCGCCACGTAAAACACTAAAAATTAATTAATAATAAAAAAAAATGCATACCAGAGCTGAAAATGACCACTTCTAAAAATTATCGATTATACGGAGTCCTGAAAACGAATTATTTTGTGTGTAACTGTAAACGAAAGATAAATACTACGTAGCCCATAATTTATAGAAAACATATTGTATTGCACCTCATTGATCCATATGTATTTTATTATATTTGAAATATCGTAAAATCATTAAAATACAACGGACAATTTTTTTCTCATACATCATAATCTAATGGAATTCGTTTGTGTGTCCCTGTAAAATTATAAATGTTACTTATTCTATACTGCACAGAAAGCAGTTTGCAATCCCCACTCATTGATATATTAATTTCATATGTTTAAAGCATTGTGACATTATGAAAACACACTGCAAAAAATTCCCCCCTATACACCTTAATCTGTCGGATTTCTTTTGTGTGTCCCTGTAAACGATCTATAAATGCTACAATCTATAGTAAACATCAATAACATATAAAATTACAATACAATCCTAGTAGATTTACAAGAGTTAGAGGACGGAGAGACGGACAGAGAAAACCCTAGACAAATCAAAGCCATAAACACTTCATAACCCTCCAACGCCTATAAGTAAACTTATTTATTTATTTCAAATACAGGGTGTTTCAAAAATGACCGGTATATTTGAAAAATCAATAAAATCTAAACGGGCAGCGATAGAAATACACCGTTTGTTGCAATATGCTTGGGACAACAGTAAATTTTCAGGCAGACAAACTTTCGAAATTAGTTATAATTTTCAACAACAGATGGCGCTGCAGTCTGTAAAAATATAAACCACGATATTTTCCACATATCCACCATGCGCAGCAATAATATGGCGTAGTCTCTGGACGAAATTACCAGAAACCTTTGTAAACCCGTGACTTCTTTCTGTAGGGACACTTGACAGACCAGGTGTGCAGCCACAATCCAGAAACAATTGAACAACTGAAGCAGTACATCTCTTCTGCGCGTGAAGCCATCCTGCCTGACACGTTTACAAAGGTTTCTGGTTTCGAAAGCTTGTCTGCCTGAAAATTTACTGTTGTCCCAGGCATATTGCAACAAACGGTGTATTTCTATCGCTGCCCGTTCTGTTTTTATTGATTTTTCAAATATACCGGTCATTTTTTAAACACCCTGTAGATAGGTTGTGTTGTTTTCACTAAAAGTAATCAAAACAAATGTTGTCAAAAACTACATTTTATTAAGTAAGTAACACACAAATTCAAAATTGCTTCACAACAACAAATATTAATCAAACATTTGAAATCCTATAAATATTAATTCAGCATTTAGTTATCTTTAACGTTCAAACAAAATAAATATGATATTGATTTTTTGACATTTTTATCCCGAAAAAGAAGACCAACTGAAATCCTTGATTGTTTAGAGAAGTTAAGAAAATTATGAAGGTTGTTATAGTATCATATCAGAAAATCTGAGAGGTGTTTGACTTTTTACTATAATTAATTAGGTTAACTCTTCTAGTTCCCAATAAAGGTGCCACAATATTTACTTAAACTCATATCCTAGAGGATTTGTACCTGGAGGTGATAATGGGCATTGATGGATTAACTATGTTGGAAAAGCGTATACAAAAAGTGATATTTGTTTTCTTAATAGCTGAATAAAAGTACATTTTTCAGAAAAATCTTACAAGTTGGATTCTAAAGTTTTACTGTAATGTACTTTGAATATATGGACTGTTTTTGTACAAAAATATCAAGATACAATTTTTTCGTCAAATGTTGACATATTTTGACGTAATGAAACCACTTAAGGAGAATGATAAAATGTATTTCAATATTTGTTGGATATAGGGTTTTACACAAGTTCAGAATGACCTTAAAGTACAATCCCAGGCAATCCCATGACAATGTGTGAGAAAAAAATAAAGAGGACGCGGAGTAATAAATTCACAGATGGGTCGACGCAGGGCTATTTAGTTTGATTATTGCCATAGACAAGTTTTAATAACCCAGATTGTGTATTTTTTTTTGACAAATATTTTATCTTATTGGACATGTTTGCATAAGGTGCGTCTCAGAATTATATAAATAGGCGATTTTTCGAAATAACAGCTAAGAACATAAAGCAATAATCACGAAAAAAATAATTAACATATGGAATCATAACATAAGTTTATTACGATACAGAAATATTATATTTATATCACAGATTGTTTGTAAAAAATAAAATTCGAAATAAGCTGTCTCAAAAATATATGGACAATGAAACTAATTGCTTTTATTACCACCGTATCAGAAAAATTTGCATTTTCTGCGTTCTGTACTTGTGACGTAACCACTTCGAAATATAAAATCACTGCTCTTTCTTCAATTGTCGAATAGTTGGAAAATGCCTCGTAGCGTTGAATTCTTTGCTGCTGATATTGCTAAAATTTGAAGTTTAAAGGCTCAAAATGTTAAAGTTTCTGATATTGCAAAACAAATGAAGCGTAGCAGATCTGGAATTTATGCAATTTTATCAAAAAGTGACAATACGATTGCAAAAAAGCGTTCAAGTGGACCAAGAAAAACATCTCTAAGACAAGATAGAGAAATTTTGCGAGCAGTTCCAACCCAAAAGAAGTCTGTTCGTGAAATTGCGATGACTTTGGCGTTTCCTATTTCCAGATCTACGGTTCACCGTCGCATACAGGTGAGCGAAAATCATAAATATCGCAGAATGTGTCGGACACCTATGCTGAAAGTGCACCATAGAAAGGCTCGAGTTCTTTGGGTTAAAAAATACATGTATTGGCCGGATGAATGGTTAAGTGTTTTCTTCAGTGACGAAAAAAAATCAATTTGGATGGCCCTGATGGCTGGCATACTATTGGCAGGACTTACGAAAAGAGCCTCGCGAGTTCTTTAGTCGACAGAACGGAGGGGGTTCACTAATGGTGTGGGGCGCATTCTGTTTCAACGGAACAACATTTTGCTTTTTTTAATAGTCGACAGTGCTCTGAAGATTATCAAAATGTCCTTAAAAGCAATCTACTTCCAATCGAAAACATCTTAGGGGGGGGGGGACTGAAATTCCAACAAGACAATGCGTCGATTCACACCTCACACTTAACAACAGCTTGGTTTAAACAGAATCAAGTGACTGTTATAGACTGGCCAGCCATTAGCCCAGACTTGAATCCAATTGAACACCTTTGGGGAGTACTTGCATGAGATGTGTATGCCCATGGTCGGCAGTTTTCTATTACAGCAACAAGTAGAGCAGAGTTGGTTCTCTTTACAACCGCACATACTCCAAACACTAGTTGGAAGCATGCCTGATAGGGTTTTCAAGATAATAAAAAGGAATGGATACAAAATTTTAATTTAAATGCAAAATATTCGAAAAGTCCATATATTATTTGGGACATCCTATTTTTATTTTTATTTTTTCACAAAAAATCTGTAAAACTTATATTTTATTTCTTTGCTGTAATAAATTTATTTTATGATACTATATGCATATTATTTTTTTTCGTGATTATTGCTTCATTTTTGGAACTGTTATTTCAAAAAATCGTCTGTCCATATACTTTTGAGACGCACTGTATTATATTATTTCGAGTGAAGGTGGATTTCCATTGTGGTATCTGTTCTTGTTTGATATAATTTCGACTGAATTCAATTTCCAATTTTTAATTTATTAAAGTGCAGTTAAAAAAATACATTAAAATTTAATTATAATACTTAAAAATCACTGGTATGTCTCTTACTAGACATATTCTATGAATAATTCCAAAACCCTCTATAAGAATAATATTTAACTAGACCATAGATGGGTTTTATTGAGTTTGAAAAATGCAGATAAGCAGCAAGCTTTGAAACACGGATTTTATTTATGATGTAGTTTTTAAAAGATAATTGATTTCCTGTAACAATATTTCCTCATAACTGAAGCAATAATTTTAATGTTCACTGTCGCAGTATATTTTAATTCTAAGTATGAATTTTGAATTTTAAACAGACTGGAAATATATTTCTCGAAATATTCTTAATACGTTACCTACAATAAAATAATTCTCTGTCCTTCTTAGGTTGTATAAATTTAAAACAAAACATCACATTCAAAGAAATTTAAAATATAGCAAATTCATAGCCCACTAACGCACTAAGATCTATTTAGCATCAAAATTTAACCCAATTAAATTTAGTATAATATTTTACAAGTATCTTGCGTTTGGATTTTGGGGAGTTTTTCTACAGTTATATCCTTTGTTAAGTTAGCTCCTTTGAAATGTTTGACTCTATAAACCTCCATTCTTTAATAAGTTATCTAATCGAAGTGACAGTGTAAATTATACCATGAAGTGATAAGATATTTTCATTCTGAGCTTTCCAGATCCTCAGCTGTCATCTACGATTAGATCGACAGTTTTCAGATCTTTTCCACCATTCAAATTAAATGGAAAAAAGGAAAGAAAAGCAAGGGGAAAATATTTCAAGATTTTTAACACAACTAAATAAATTATTATTCAAATAAAATTAAAAAAATGATAATTCACTGAGAAAAATGACACTTTCAAATCTGAGTAAATCGATGTTTTCATTTTGTTATGAAACTTTTTGTTTCAAATAGGACGACCCACTGCTTTCAATTCTGAAATACCAGAAATACTCAGAATATTGAAACATGGACATACTCACATTAAGGTCAGTTCATACTCATTTTTGAAACATGGACATACTCAAAAATGATCACACAGAGGTCAGTTCTTACTCATTTTTGAAACATGGACATACTCAAAAATGATTAGAATCAGTTCAAACTAATTTTTGAAACATTGAAATACTCAAAAATGAGCACATAGAAGTCAGTTCATACTCATTTTTGAAACACGGACATACTCAAAAATGAGCACATAGAAGTCAGTTCATACTCATTTTTGAAACATGTACATACTCAAATAGGAGCACATGATGTTTTATTCTTGAGTGTGTGCCTGTTTTCAGAAATGAGTATGTACACGTTTCAAACTTGAGTCATTTTGATTCGGAGCCATTTTGACTATGCGACATACTCAGATTTGTGTATGTTTTTCTCAGTTTTGAAAATGTCGTTGTTAGAGTGTTTGCATTTTTCATGTACCAGCTCGAATATTAATTGAATATTTCTTTGCAATTTCTATACTATTTAATCCTTTCATTGAAGAATGAGTCATTTTGACTCCGTATCGGGTGAAATTAAGGAGAAAAATCCCCCTGAAGTGTTGCATCCTATCTTTAAAATATCTAAAATTTGTTCAAACAATCTAGAAACAAGCTAGTATGTGGAAAAATGCCATTTTCAAGAATGAGTCAAAATGAGTCTTGAGACTTCCAATGAAGGGATAAGAGTGATTTTTCCATTCCAGGGTTAACGAACAATATGGTGTTTTATGTTGGTCCTGATAAATAAAGAGAAAAAAAATTAGAAGTACATTTTTAATTTTGAATGCCTTCTGCGATCAGAAAATGCAACATGTAACAATATCCTATTGATCACAATAAACTGAATATCTAACAGACGAGCTTTATATGTTATGTTTCATTATTTTCATTAATAAAAAGCTGTATTATATTCTAATGTTTGACAAATCTACCGACTAAAGATAAACGCTTAATCGTTTTCTCTTGAAAGGAAACATCTCTTGTTGTTAAATCAATATGATTTATTAAACAAGTTGATCCCATTAATTTGCTATTTAGCCTTTAAGCAGAGTTGCCAAGTCTCCGGATTTTTGCATACCAGTAATTTTTCAGAGAAAATGTTGTTCTCTTAAATTACAAATCGCTCTGATTAAGTAAAACAACATTTTCTGTACTAAATTACTGGTATCCAAAAAGCCGGAGACTTGGCAGGTCTGTTTAAGATATAATTTTCAAGTGCTTCGAGATTTAAATTCCTCTAGTGTCTATGTGAGGTCTTATAATTTCACAAAATGTATATTACATTTATTATTCGTTTAAAAATATATGTGCTAATATTATTTAACAATTACATTTCGCAAAACGTACACTGTAAAAAAATGACAAATGTTTCTTAATCTACGAAAATATAATATAATCACGAATAAATTTATAAAATAAACTCATCCTTGTTAGCCATGATTCTGAAAAGTGTTTCTTTATCTTTAGAAACCTTAGACATCAATGGCATTTCGAGATTTAAAGAATCATTTATAAAAACAAAATTTCTCTTGCTGTCCGTAATTTTCGAAACGTTTACGAGTAGCTTTTAAAGTGTATTAATCACTTTTCTAAGCCCGGAATATAGTTTTTTTCCGATGCTATCCATTCTCAAGTAAACATTTTCATGTTCAACAATATTATGCTATAGATCCATATATATGCTTTTTATTATACAAAAAAAAAAATTTTAATTATTTTGTTAAATGTTATCTCTTCTCTTTTCTTTTTATTCTAAAATCATGTCTCATTTATTAACAGTTTAATGCTTTATCCTTTTTGCAGGCAGATGCAATTTTATTCTCTCATATCTTACCTTTTTAATTACGTGTACACCGCAGCTCGAATATTAGAACAATATGTTTCTCGCTGTGTATGTATGCACTTTGTCTGGTATTATTTTCTTTCTTTTTAATTCTGAACTTTGGGCATCTGCTAGTTATCATGATACATTTACTTTTTGCCTTGTAATTATTTCAGTTTAATACAAAATTTATATACATCCGCAGTTTATGTTTTTACAAATTGTTATTTCTGTCTCGATATTTCGTGATCGCAGATGTTTTCCCAGCGCATAAATGCCACAAAAAGGTTACTGATGAACTTTTTGATATTACACACCCCTCTTTAATCGCCAAATTTAAATATATCTATTTCTTATCATTAACGGTTATTTTTGCTGGCGTTAATGGATATTGCCAATTGCTTCATTTTTCGCGTAAAATACTCACTGACCTGTGAACATTGTGATGATTTGAGATGATGAGTCTTTGCTGAGATGTAGAGGTGTAAAGACTTCTCTTGACACTGTCTTGCTATGGAGCAAGCCGACCACCTGTGTGCTTTTACTTTTATGCAACTTTTCGCTTCAAATAAAGGACTAATTTCGACAGAATGAGTTCTTATTATATCTCCGAACTATTGTTGTGTCTCTTTACTCAGGAAACGCATCTGAAGTGTTTTGCGATACAACGAACTTCATTTTAACAATTATGTACTGTTATAGTAAAATATCCACTGTGACGATCAGGCCAACTCTTCGATAATATTATTAGAATGCAAACGTCAACTAATGTATACTAAAACTACAGTACAAATATGTTTAACAGACAAACATGCAAAATTATCAGTGTTAACATTAACATTAAAATTAACATTATTTATTTACTCTTTCATGTTTAAATTAACTTATGCATCTGAAAATGTTTACTTGAGAACTGATGACATTTGAAAAACAGGTATTCCAGGATGAGGAAACTGATTAATACACCATGAAAACATTTAGGAAACGTTTCTGAAAAATACGGGCAGCAAAAAATACTTTGCTTTTATAAATAATTCTTTCAATTTTGGAAATGCATTGGTTTCTGGGGATTCAAATGACAATGGAACACGTTTTTCGGAATTTCGGATAACTCAGAAGATTATATTTTCGTTCATGGTTATATTATATTTTCATAAAATAAGAAACATTGGTCATTTTTTACAGTGTATAATATATTCCATAGTTTGATAAATCTTTCAGTTAAACGCTTAAGAGGGGACAAAAGATTTTCGACTTCCAGAACTGCATTTTTGTTTTCATATTTCACAACTGGTGTTTCGAAGTATGCATATTATTCTGCATAAATTACACTTTAGATCACTGGAAGATTGGAAAATTGGTGTACATTTTAAAGCAGGAAAAAACAGGAATTTAGCCTCCTCATACAGGGCAGATTTTTGAAAAATCGGTATGGGAGATTGAACTTTTATTTATATTTCTTAACAAATGTCTCTTATTCTCAACATGCCTTTGTAGAACTTAAGTCTACAAAATCAGCTATTCAAGAAACACTGTCAAGAATCGATCTGAATATAGAAGATGATTGTCACATAAGTCTAATATCAATCTATTTAAAAGATGCGTTCTATTCTTTACCATAGACACGACGTTTGAAGAACTCAAATTGTATATAATAAAATTAGTTTATTTCGATTTAATACGCTTATTCCTTTCTTGAAGAGAGGATGTATTTAATTGGTTTTGTAGTAACATACAAAATTCACTGGTTTAATAGAGGCTTCCCAGGGTTCATGCTTAGGCCTTTTTCTGGCTGATTGGTATGAATGATTTTTTGAAAAAAACTGATAAGATCTGATATTATTCACGTGACCTATGCTGATTATTTACTAATAATAGCAAGGAGTAATTCAAGGCGCAATTTAGAAGATAATGGAAATCAATCGCTGAAAATAGTAAATACTTGGTCAATTGGGAGATCTCATAAGAGAAATCAATAGAGACTAACATTAAGGAAACGAAAAATATTTAAGGGCCCTCCTTATTTCAAATTAAACGATAAGTCTCTCAAAAACGTATCTCATTTTACTTATCGCGGTGTAGTCATGGATAGCTATCTTAACATTATACAGAATTTTAAATGGGAGCGTGAAGAGCTAGATAAAATAATACCAAATATCTTAAAATAACTTCTTTTCAAGGCAAAATAACAAAAGCTATACTGAAAACCTGATATTTAACGATTTTGGCAAAAACACTTGCCTACGCGGCAGCGGTCTGGCTTCCAAGATTACAGCCCTTTCACAGCCTAAGAATAATCGCCTCAAAAACAACGAAAATGTTTATTGTTGATTTCTATTTCTTACAAAAAACTCAAACTGAATTTTAACACGATTAACTCCTTTTCATTTACAACTGGAAAAAGAAGCAAAGCAAGCCAGGATACTTCTCCTAAACATTCCTCAAGCTCACTATGTGCCCTCATTTTTTCTCTCAAAATTCACATTTCAGCTGCTTTTACATAAAGCTGTTTTACACACATATGAAGAAGGAGAAATAAGCTTGGATATAGAAATTTAAACAGATGGTTCAATGACAGATAAAGGAACAGACTGTGACTTTTGTGTTTTTACAAATAATTTTTTACAATTTTCACAGAAAGCGCACTAATGTTTCAGTTTTTTAAACAGAATTATTACCGATTGATAATAAAAAAGACAAAATAAAAAGACAAGAGGCTAGATCGAAAGATCTGTATTAAGTTAAAGAACAACTTAAAAGACAACTGCACAACTGAATTGAACATAAAACATTACACGTATTTATAAACTTAGGTGGAATTCTGCCAGCAAATTAGCGATTCTGGCAGAAAGATATTAGATAAAATAACCAACGAACACCCGACCATAATAAAGCATTTACAGAAAAACTGAAAGAAAAATTCTAATAAATAATCATTAAGAATAATATGACACAGTTTAAACATTACTTATAGAAACATCAAAGAAATAACAATTCATGAAATTTAGCTTTAGGTAATACCTTTATAAATATATCAGTAATTTGCATATTTGTAGGAATATATTCAATTTTGATATAATTTTCTTTTACAACATTACGAACAAATTTTAGTTGTATGTCTATTTGTTTCATTCTACCACAATTGTTCTCATTACTGATACATTTAATGCAAGACTTATTGTCCTCAAAAATCACTAAATCTTTAATATTTACAATTTCACAAGCAATATTTTCAAATCACATCAGGTCTTGCAAATTTTTAGTTAAGTACTTCAGCTTCAGTTGACGATAATTCTACTAATATTTGTTTATTACAATACCACAGAATAGGCCTGTTATAGAACATCAAAATATAACCAGATATTGATTTCCGGTCATTTGTGTTTGTCCCCCAATCGTCATCAACATACATGGATAATTTAGGATCAGAATTTTGTTTTTATATACAAGTTTTAAATACGAAGTTTATCTTTAAAACTTGTGTGTTAAAACATTACACCAATAACAACATTACACTTTTTTAAATATCTTAAGATTTTCTTTAGTGCAATCCATGCAACTTCAGTAGAACTTTCCTGTATTTGACTCAGACTGTTAACGACGTATAAAATATTAGTTCGTGAAATATATACTAAATAGAATAAACAAGATAGAAGTTCACGGTATGGACCATTAAATGGTTTTCCATTTTTGCAATAAGATGTAGTGGACTTAGGAGAAATGGGAATATCACTAGGTTTACATTCTAGCATATTAAACTTACTTAACAGTTTAATTATATAAGACTCTTGATGCATTATTAAAATACCAGGCTTAAATTTCATTTGAATATCTAGAAATTTCGAAACACTTTCTGACTTTGACATGTGAAACTCTTTAGATAGTAAGGAAATAACTACATTCGTTTCATTTACATCTGAACTTGCTACTAACATATCATAAGATGGTAATTATTATCATCGTAATATTACAATCAATTGTTTTTTGTTTTATCAACAGTCATGACCACGTGTAATTGCTACAATGTATACATTCAATAAATTTTACATCAATCATTTATTTAAATAAAAATGCCTTTTTTATGTGTTATTCGCATGGCTAAAAAATATGCAAATCCAATATTTTTTTATCAGTGAGTGAAAGAAATATATTTCAGACGATTACATTTGAATAAAAATCTTTAACTTATCATATTTCATGTTTACCTTTTGAATTCATGTAAATGCAAATTAATTTTCTAAATTTAATACACCAGTCCAAGATTTTAACACCATGCTTTAAGTACACTTCTGTAATTTATCCAAGAGAAGTTAGAGCTTCCTTATTAATTATGTGCCGATGTGAAACTCATGAAATTATTCTGAAGAGCTGGCAGAGTTTAACGCTAGACGAGCTTGAAAAGATAACATTAGAGATAAGATAAATTTATAATATTACTATGGTTATTAAATCTGTTCGATTCTGCCGAATCTGTTGAAATCTGCCTGAAACACTTAAGCGCTGTTAATACTTTGAAGATAATATGTTACGTATGTACCTTTAGCTATTAAACTATAGAACATAATATCTTTATAAATTTAGTATGAACTAAACTGAGACTGCTCTCAAATATCTATATATATTCAGACGGTGCTGTATTTTATGCGTCTGAGAATACGTTTGTATACTACCATTTTAGAGTTTATAATTGTAAGCTTAAAAAGCTATAAAACTATTCAAAAATGTTACATCACACAACAAAATGTAGTAAAACTTTTGATTAGCTTTGTAGATTTCAACGTAATTTAGATTTTCATTTTTATACTTATATAATATAATAGATGTATATTTTAATAAAGAGTATATCATCAAATAACGTAAAGATTTTTTGTCAACTTCAAATTTTCAAAATCGTCATAATAATTTAATTACTTAAAATGTTGTGGCATAACAATTAAATCACGTCACTTACATATCAGAAAACAGAAAATTTTTCATAATAGAATGAAAGAAAATTGTCAGAAGAAAGTTCATATATTCTTCAAACAAAAATATGACACAGTAAATTAATGTATCACAAATAATATTGGAATTATCTTTCTTTATTTTCAAAAAACTTAAAAATTAATAAATTATTGTCAGACCTCTTAATATACAATTAAGGATACCCTGTTGATGTAATCTACCAAACTTTGAAAACATTTGTATATCAAGTATCTTAGGATATTTACACAAGTTCAATTTTCAAGTATAAAAAATTTCGAAGTTTGCCCATGCGTGTATTTTTTGTTGTTGTTTTTATAGATGAACTAATAGACAAATTTAGATTCTGTCTTAAGTTATAAATATTACCTATAACGTCTAAAAATGTCATGTAAAAATAGCAAGTGGTACCAGAGATATTTTGTGCGCAATTCTGAAAAACCTCATTTTGAGACAATTCCCTTTAATAAAACTTCACATTTTAATAAAACTTTAATTATCCAATGTTCTAGTATACTTGTAGTGCAGTATGTTTGTGTCAATAATAAATATAAACTCTATAAAAGATATTCTTTAAAAAATATTAAGAATTCTAAAGATATCTCACATGAAATATTGTTGACCGACGATTTTCTATGAAAACAATGGAAGCCCTGCTCCCTTCATTGAACATTATGAACTTAGAAAGGTTTTCCAAGTTACGTATCAATAAAAATGTCATAATATATGTATTGAATCTAAAATTTGCTATAAGTCTTAATATAAAATTGTCAAATATATGGTACAAATTCATATATTTTCTGTCGAAAGATTACAGACGTTTAATGCAAGAAAAATTTCATAGGTGGAACTAAAGATTCAGAGACCTCGTTTGTCGATGGCGATTACTTTCAAAAGGATAAAGAATTGTTGTCATAGAAACCAACGTCTCTCTTCGATTTCTAAATGTAACGATGGGGTTCAGAATCAGGCCCTAAGAAATCTCAGCTGAGTGTTTAGATTCTTCGATCAATAAGTGGCCGTTACAGTGACCCTGTAATGATTGTTTACTGAGAATATCTCATATAATTTTCGTCATAACTAACGTAATTGTAAGAATTTTTTATGTGGTCTGATTTAAAATGAGCAAAACATACCGATCTACCAGATGCACGTTAATCGAAGAACCGAATTTTTTGAAGATTTAAGATTAATATGCCCCTTAAATGGATATCCAATCACTGTCAAGTGCTTTTACCGTGACTGCTGGTAGCTAACTATACAGATCAACGAGTGGAATTAAAATAATTCCGATTTTTAAAATGGAATAACAGGCAAAATGTGACAACTATTACAATTATTATAGTAAGAGATTAATGCGTGAAATCGGGAATTTCTTTAATATGTTTCCTTGATTTAGTACCAGATGTTACCAATAGATGGTTCTTCGCTATATCTCAAATTGTAAAAATGCTCAAACTAACGTATAAAGATGGATTAAAACTCGCTACACTGTTAAAAATTTGCAGCAAACTGTCCAGTCATTCGACCGTTTTCTTTAAACGATTACATAACCGTAATTTAACTCTGTTCTGACCATATTATTGCCCATATTATGGTCAGAATAGAGTTAAATTACGGTCATGTAACCGTTTTCTAAAAAAAAACGGTCGAATAACTGGAGAGTTTGCTGCAAATTTTTAACAGTGTAACTTTTTACCCATCTTTCAGTTTAACTGTTGAATCATTAATAAAAGATATTTGCGTTTTGAAATTTTAAGGTAAATGTCATTGCACAAAAGTAAGCAGCAAATCTTTGTGTTCGGTTTTATTTTATTCTTAACAATACTTTCAAATAAAAATTGCTTGCCCAAAAGTATCCATTGTAAACGACTAATTTTAAAAATTTTAATGTTTTACTTACAGAAAATATTTATGTTACTCTAGTTGTTATAATAATAACTTATTTTCTAGAAAGAGTACAGAATAGTTTACAACATTTTAAACAAAACTTTTACATTAAGGATAAAGATGACTTTCTCCCATTATACAATAAATTTTTATCTAAGCTTTATCTCATCTCGCTTCTAGGCATAGTTATATCAAAAATACTCCAAATCTCCTTTTTAAACTTTGTGACATTTTGAGCTTTTTACACAAGTTGTTTGAAAGAATTTAAAAGTTTCTTAAACTCGAGGTTTAGATAAATTCATCAAAGCGTTTTATTTCTTAAAAGGAATCTATTTATTGATCAAATATATTCGTAAAGTGTCAAGTAATGCTTTGAAGTTTAACCTGTTACATGTACATCATTAAACATGACATTCACCGAATCATAAAAGATAAAAATTCACTGTATTCATAAAATTAGAAATCTTTATTAGTTCAACATTCGAGTTTCGTTTTGGAAGAAGGAAAGATTCAGATCAAGCTGGATCATAGATTATATTTATTTCAACCTAGAGTGTATGGCTTATATGTCTGTTTAAACAATGGTATGTTCATTCTAGAGAAGTGTGTTGAAAAAAGAATAGCCAGTAGAGCCAAAAACAAATAAAGCTTCGGTAGATAAAATCGCGAGCTATTTCGTGATCAATTAAAATAGTAATTCTGACTTGTGGCAATTTATAATACACAATAATAATAGAGGTAAGTGAATGGGCTTACCTTCTATACTTCACGGCTCGGATGGTTATCTGGTCGTCCATCATCTATAATCTATGTTAAATTATGAGCTGATATTCACCTATATATTCCTTATATTTGTAATTATGATTTATTTATTAATTGGTGAACACATATTAATTGTGTTCTTTGTTCTGATGATTTGTTTTTCATTAACTGGAAGAAATAAAATATGATTAGTTGATGTGGATTTCAATTAAGGTAAAGACACCATTTTTAGAGTTTAAAACTTATAATTTAAACAACAGTTTTAGGTCGACTTATCAAACCGGTTACAGATTTAAGAGTAAGTACAAAAACGTGGCGTTAGAAACACACGTACCACAAAATAAAAATATAAAAAATAGTCTGTTTTTAATCAGCTAAACATTTGCAACCTCGATGTATTATGAAACGATGTCTTACATGTAAAAATAACAGTATTAGAAGCTCTGAAATGATAATATTTTGATAACCAATCACCAACTTAAATACGCCTGTAATCGCTTCGATATTTTTCGAGCTTCTAATAAAGTTAGTTTTACGTGTAAAACTTCATTTTATTCTAAATCGAGGATGCTCTACACTTTTGTATTTGACATTTATTTCGCTATCTGTCATATTTTTCGAGATAGAGTCGACCTTTTCCAAATTTCGTCACTAGGAGACGCTGCAATTAATCAAACAAGGACCCAAAAATGGTAATTAACCGTCTTTTTTGTTGGTCATATTGCAAGAATTATTGGACAGCACATGCAAGAAAAAATCTTATCATTTTGAAATTCTTCGTCAATCACGCCTTATGTTGCAAGGGATTTGTTGCTAAAGATGACATGTTTTTCTAAAATTGGGAACTGCAATAGAATATCATGTGGTTTGGTCATGAGAAAACTGCGACGTTATTACATCGTGAACAATTTCTAAACAAATACATTCCTCATTATCAGGCATTTGTATGCCCATAACAACGTTTATGTGAAACATGACTCTCATAAACAAACAATAATATTTAGTAGTATTTTCACTAATCCCAAGAGTCATTGATAATAGAGCACATATTCGTGAAAGGCGAATAAATTTTGAATGCATTATATAATTTATGTTGAATTACAAAGCATATATTATGTAGATAGTTCTACTGCTACAGGTAACAAGTTAATAGAAGAATGTCATGCAGAAACAGCAAGTATGCATTTAGATTACATAATTAAATTTGCAGATAAACTGATTGAGATATTATTGCATAGTGAACGATTGCTAAACAATCACATGGCGCATTGTCAGGTGTGCGTATGCATGAAACTGCATTTGCATAAAGAATGATCGTTATAAATGGGCATTTTGATTAGCCCTTTCGCTGAACTCGTAGCAAAACTTTTTGGGCTAGTATCATTTGCCTGCGAAGGACGTATCCTTTTTAGACGCTTTTGTCAGATTAAACTTCATTTGTGAGGTGGTGTATTTCTGAAGATATTAAAATTTGACTATATGAAATATAATTGAATATATTATAAAACTATTACATACTATAATAAACTATTCTAAAGCGGTAAAACAATTAAGACTGAAGATTCTAATTTTATAATAAAATATTTTAGTATCTATTAATTTTATATGCCTGAATCGGTCATAATTTTTTCATCTGTCTAATGAGATATATTTGCATGTGTAAATTTTACTCATATTAAATCTACAAACTTGTTAAATATTCCTCCTTACTTACTGATATTTAAAATTTAAATAAGTATTGTAGTCAGTCTTTTAACTGAACTCATAGCAAAACGTTTGAGATAGCACAATTCGAATGCGAAAGACATATCATTTTGTCAGTAAACTTTTGTCAGTGTAAGTTTCATTTGTGTTATAGCGTATAAAATATAATTATATATATTATAGAACTGTTATATAGTATAAACTATTTCTAAAGCGGTAAAACAATTTTAACTAAAGAGTGTAATTTTATAATAATTTTTTTTTGTATCTATTAATTATATATGCCTGAATCGGTCATAAATTTTGCTATGTAGTATCTTATTGTATATATTTCCATGTGTATATTTTACTCATATTTAATATACAAACTTATTATATATTCGAAGGAAAACATTCATATTTGCCCTTACTTACTGATATTTAAATTATAAATAAGTATTGTGGTCAGTCTTTTAACTGAACTCATGCAGCATTTGAATGCGAAAGACATATCATTTTTAAACGCTTTTCTCAGTGAAAGTTTCATTTGTGATGTAATGTATAAAATATAATTAGATATATTATAGAAATGTTATATAAAATAAATTATTTTTAAAGCGATAAAACAATTATAACTGAAGAGTGTAATTTTCTAATAAAAAGTTTTTTTATCTCTTAATTTTATATGCCTGCATCGGTCATAAAATTTTTTATGTAGTGTCTTATTGGATATATTTGTATGTATAAATTTTACTCATATTAAATCTATAAACATGTTAATATATTTCGAGGAAAGCATTAAACATTGTCTATACGTACTCATATTTTAAGTTATTATTGTAATATAATCGTTGCCAAAATTTTCGCAACAATGTTTATCAACAGTATCCATATTTTCTCTTTCAGCTGGACCGCACTCCCGTTCATTGGGCGGCTTCCAAAGGGCACATTGAAATTCTGAGCTTACTCATTCAGGCCAAGTGCGACTTAGAGGTGGTGGACAAGGTAGGTCAAAGCACGTGACCTGCATTTCTATTCAATTTATCACTGATCAAGTTACAATAAACTGTTTGCGTGTTCGCCCATCTGTCACCATTTATCATTCAAGAAATGGTGTAGAATTTGAATTAGATGTTTATTATCATTTTAATTTATGACCTAATTTTTTTCTCCTATTTTAAATTTATACAAGAATAAGTCTTGTTTAAGATATTTTAAAATGTGACAAATTATGTGTACATTTATTCAAACTATCTGTGATCAAGTGGCAACGAACTGTTTCCGTATTTGCTCAATTGTCATCATTTATCAATTCAAGGAATAGTGTAGAGTTCGAATTAGATGTTTATTGATGAATTTTTATTTATGATCTCATTTATTTTTCCTTTTTAATTTATACAGGAAGAAAGATTGTTTATGATGTTTTTTTAATGTGCAGCTTATTTAATTTATCAGTAATTAAGTTGCAATAATCTGTTTGCGTGTTCGTCTCTTTTGTCCCCACTTATCAATCAAGAAATGGTGTGGCATTTCAATTTAGATGTTTATTATTATCGGTTTAATTATGATTTAATTTTTTCCTCTTTTAAATTTATATAAAAAGAAAGTTTGTTTAAAGTTTTTTTTTTAAATGTAACAAATTCTGTGCACTTTTATTCAATTTATCTGTGAACAAGTGGCAACAAACTTTTTACGTGTTTGTTTATCTGTCACCATTTATCAATTCAAGGAATGGTGTGGAATTTGAATTAGATGTTTATTGATGTATTTTTTTTATCATCTCATTTAATTTCTTCTTTAAAATTTATACAAGAAGAAAAATTGTTTATGATATTTAATATGTCAAATTCTGTGCATCTTATTGAATTTATCAGTTATTAAGTGGCAACAAATTGTTTGCGTGTTCGCCCATCTGTCATCATTTATCAATTCATGGAATGATGTGGAATTCGAATTAGATGTTTATTATTACTTTCCTCTATCTATAATAGAAGAAAGTATTGTAATTTTTAAAAAAATCGACTTCCCGTTTTCGACGGATTTACGCGTTTTAGGGTTCAGAGATCCCGAAAAACATGTTTATACAAAATGTCTGTTTGTCCTCATTGTATCAGCGAAGAATGGCGTTAATAGTACTGCAGACCACGTTCCAGTGGTGTAGCCAGGGTGGGTGCCCAGATGCTCTAGATACCACTAATTTTGTAAAGTTTTCTTTTGTAAAGAAAACTTTACAATATCATTGGTATCCAGACCATTTTAACCCCTTCCCTGTCTATGCCACTGCCACGCTCGCTAAATTGCATGAATTGATTGGGGCTCCGATAATGAATCTTTCCCTCAGCATAGTAATGCAGCATCCTTGTTGAATGATCAAACTCAAAATTGGATCGGCATCTATTTATGTCAAGTTCTAACAGAATATGAAGTTCGATTAAATTCTGTGCATTAGGTCTTGAGTTATAGCTATCGCGGCAAACGTGAAAAACAGAACATAGTTGCGCCACCTACCGGGCGATATACACGTAAACCTAATACGGATCTATTGGTATCAATATCTAACGGAATATGATGTTTGGTGAAATTCCGCGCGTTAGGTCATGAGATATAGCTATCAAGGAAATCGTGAAAAATGTAGTTATGCACCCATAGTAGATATACACCCAAACCAAATCAGCACCTATTTATGTCAAGGTCTAACTGAATCTGGAGTTCCGTTAAATTCCGTGAGTTACTTCTTGAGATAATTGAAGATGATGAGCTTTAAAGTATTTCACTATTTTTGGGAACGTCACATGCGTTCCCAAAAATAGTGAAATAGTATTCAGGACATCTCAAAACACATAAATATCTCACAAACCATCAGTCGAAACTTTAATATTTATTCTTTATATTACCAATTTTTACACCCAGACATTACCTAAAAAACATGGTTAAAAAATCCATAAAAACGGTTCTTCATTATTAAAAATGTTAAAACATTTCACATAAAACTGTCACCATTATACAAAAACGCTTTCACTCCGACTGGAGCATCCTCAGTTGTAACCTTGTTGTATCCTCACTTAACCATGTTTTTTTAGGTAATGTATGAGTTTAAAAATTGGTAATATGAAGAATAAATATTAAATATAGAGACATTAATAATTGAATATCTGTTTTAATGTTGAAACTTTATTCTTATGTACATAGAAAGAAAAGAAAATTAATTAACGTGGAGAGTTACTCACAACAGTCTAGTCGCAAGCCATGTACACTGATTGCTGAGCTCTGATGATTGGTTTACCAGCGGTCTAAAATAACATAATAGGCAAATGTATAAAAAAATCTGATGATTCTTATATTCAAATTTCTTTTGTTTTTGAAGTTTTGCATTTTGTTATTTCGAGGATATATTTTCCTTTTGGAAATCCTTTATAAACCTACATAAAAAAATAATCTTAAATACCTCCACCAAACTTTCCCGAGGCAGAAATTTTTCTGAAAAGTTACGCAATATTTACAGAAAAATTAATTGTTTTCTCAGATGAAAAATGAACTGAACTTGGAATGATGTATTTTTAATTTGCATAATTTAAACATTAGGGATGAATCCATTACCTTCTTTAATATTTTTAAGCACTTTGGAAAGATTAATTGATCCGTTTAATGAACTAATTAGCCATTTATGTTCATAACAGAGGCATGTATAAATTATCTTTAAGAAGGTTAGAACGGCTATTCTATGTCAGTTTTTTTCTTTTGATGTTGTTCATATTATTAAAATACAAAAGTGCTATTTAGAAATATTCTTTTATAGTTTTTGTTACGCTACATAATAGTTGCAGAGAGCACTGGAATTTGTTAAATTGTTTTTCGTGTTGGCTGCGTTGGTATAGTTTTTTCGTAACGTTTACTATTATTTATAAATGCGCTCTTGTGAAAAAAAATAACCCGAAAAAATAATTTGATCAACTCGAAATTTAGCGTGGAAATTTCTCTTTCCCAGATAACCAAATGATTAAAATTTAGTGGACGATCGCAGTACTTCTGCTACGTAACTGGCGTCCTAAAACACAGTTATCACAAATTTCTTTTAATTTAATCAATAAAAGTATTTTATTGATAACTTACTGAAGTCATTAAAATACACTCGCATGGATTTTATTAAGCATTGGTCAGTTTTGTTCATATTGCTGTGGGGAGAATGCGTTCAGTGAGGACTTTTGAAAGGAAAATGAATCAAATTATCGTTCTCGTACTAGTAAAACCCCGAAAACCGTTTTAATTATTGTGTAAGTATTCATTTCATTTAAAAATTTATAAATCCAGAAGTTTTCAAAAGTATCATAAAACCATTATTTAAGTAAATCATAATGTAATTGATAAATTTCAGGAGAATAAAAAATGATGAAAATTGCGAAAATAAATCATAGTTTAAAAATGACTTACGACTTAAAAATGACTTTAAACGATTACATAACCGTAATTTAACTCTATTCTAACCATAAAATAGGCAATAATATGGTCAGAATAGCTTTAAATTACGGTTATGTAACCATTTTCTATAAAAAACGGTCGAATATCTGGACAGTTTGCTGCAAATTTTCAACAGTGTACTAAAGTCATTAAAATACACTCGCATGGATTTTATTAAGCATTGGTCAGTTTCGGTCATATTGCTGTGGGCAGAATGTGATCAGTGAGGACTTTTGAAAGGAAAATGAATCAAATTATCGTTCTCGTACTAGGAAAACCCCAAAAACCTTTTTAATTATTGCGTAAGTATTCGTTTCATTTAAAAATTTATAAATCCAGAAACTTTCAAAAGTATGATAAAACCATTATTTAAGTAAATCATAATGTAATTGATAAATTTCAGGAGAATAAAAAATGATGAAAATTACGAAAATAAATCATAGTTTAAAAATGACTTCAAAATGTCTTTTCGGAATATTTTTTAGATATGTGGCAATAATAGAAATCCTCAATCATAGTCCAGTAAATTTAGACCAAAAAAGGCTTCTGCCTGGAAAGTTTTGGAGAAGTTTTTTCTTTCTTCCTTTATGTTTTTGGGGGTGCTGAACACGAATTTCAACTTTGCCACCTCGTATCTGGTCTGTTTAAAAAATTATAAGCAAAAAGCCATGAAAAAATTAGATCTTTTTCGGTTTTTCCGTTGTATTTGGTAGAGGGTTAAATTGTTTTGCAAAGATTATTGCATCAAATTAAACTAGATAAAATTTCCTACATTTTTCACATACAGTTTGTTTTTACATGATTAATAGATTTGACATACGAGTAAAATGAATTTTAACGATATAATTGAAATTCCATCATCGCAGGGCGAAAACGCTGAATGTAATGTTTTTAGGAATGCAAAACGCGTGGGAGGGTGTCCTTGAAACACCCCCATGGCACCACGCACATGATATAACAAGGGTCATCTTTCCCTTTAACCCCCTGTCCTTCAGGGCTTTTTGGGCACATGTTGAATTTGAAAGCTCAGCTCTCAGTTTGTTTTTGACGTTTCGTCGGTCAGTTATGCATTACTTTTATTGCCTTAACGTATGTGTAGTGTGCATTTAATTACAGAATATGTGTTATAAATGGTTGTGCGAGACGTGAAGTGATATTCCTGAAGGCAGAGAAGTGTTTTATCTGTGATACGGAGTTAGAAGACGGAACTAAACTAACAGAAGTGAAATCAAAAGGTGTTGAGTCCTTCAGATTAGCAAGTGAAAAACGAAAAGATCGAAAAAGGATTTTTTTAATGAACAAGTAGTCTCTAAGGGTCCATGAAAAAAGCCGTAAAAAGTACACAAACGAAAAGCTCATTGATGCCCATTTGAAGAGGGTTTCTCACGGCCTTGAAAACCAACCCCAATTACGTTCAGCAGTACAAAAGTTTTCGTTTCGAACCCATTGCTTTTTGTGTGGAGTAGAAATCCCACCACACTTTAAAACAGAAGAAATTCATAAAAAAATAACAAAACTAAATATAGTGTACACAGTTCGTTCATTGACAGTTCTAGAAAAAGTTAAACAACTTGCTGAAAAACGTGATGATGAGTGGGGGCGCCCCATAATACACAGACTAGATCATGTGACTGACTTGGTTGCTGCTGATGGTCAGTATCATTTGAAATGTATGAAAAAGCTGTATCAGCACGCAAAACGCACAGAGACGTAGAAAAGAGGTCCATTCGCCACTGACATACACACAGCCATGCAAGTCATCTTTTCATATCTAGAGGAAAATGAAGAACAATGCCAATTTTCTATAGAAGAATTAACCAACCAGATTAAAGCAGATGAATACTGCCCTTCTGTGAAAACAGTTAAAGCACACATTCTAAACAAGTATAAAGAAGATATTGTTATATCAACTACTGCAAACAAGGTACCTGTTGTTTGCTTCAAGAACACAGGTAATAAGATTTTGACTGATGTTTGGTATCAACAACGATGCTCATCTCCCCAGGAAGAACGACGCCGTATTGTCCAGACTGCGGCGAAGATAGTGTCTGAAGATATTCGGTCTCAGGTTTACGAAACTACTCAGTATCCTTCTCCAGACGAGTTTTTGAAAGAGAATGACTCACTCATTCCGGAAACCCTAAAGATATTCACAGAGACACTGTTTTTGAGAAAAAGAAAAGAAGACCTTGATAAATGGAAGAACAGGAGTACTGCACTAACTTACAGCATCATTACTGCAGTAAGACCAAGATCATTTCTTTCACCACTGCAAATTGGATTAGCAGCGTATCTATATAAGAAGTTTGGTTCCCGCAAGCTGATTGATGTGCTATCATCACTGGGGTATTATTCATCGTACCATGAAGCAGTACGCTTTGAAGTACCAGCAATAATGATGCCACCCTTCGAGATAGAATCAGAGCTCTTCTCTCAATTTGTATATGACAACGCCGATTTCAACACACACATTTTGGACGGTCACAATACTTTCCATGTCATTGAAAGTATTCAGTGAGATTCAGTGGGATATTCAGTGTATCACCCCAAAGAATGCAATAACGTCAAACCGAATTATACCTTGAGTTAAGAAGATACCTGCTGCACAAGTGGTTGGCAGTTTTGGAGTTGTACAGCTCAAACATTTTGACAGTGTGGGTTCAGGCTTGAAATCAGTCAAGATCAAAAATATTGGTGAGAGGTGTTCAAAATCAAGAATAGTCTCTTCAGTATGCGACCTGTTATGGCTGTATGGAAAGTCACAAGATATAGCTGGAATTCCTGGGTGGAGTTCTTATATGGAGATTGTCTTTGTAGGTACAGGTACTACACAAAATCTGCTTTTAAGACCGCTGAAAATATTGCATCCTCCAACAGAAGATGCAGCTCGATGTCACTGTCTTCGAGTTTATCACCAAGTACAGCTATGGCTACGTAATTGTAAAAATGCTGAGAAATAGGGCTGGAATAAAACCAAGAGAGGAATCATACCCATAACAACTGCCATACTTCCCGTACCAGAAACTATTCTGCGAAAAATATCCTGCAAATGCAAAAAAAAAAAAAAACTGCAGTGGAATGTGTGGTTGTAGGAAAGCATGTTTATTTTGTTCGCTCCTTTGCCTGAATTGCGATGGACATTTTGACAATGTAAGCTCCTTGATCGCCGAAGATGACTTGAAAGCAGAAGTTGACATTCCAATACAGGATATATAAGTCAAGTGGAGACACAACCTGAGCCATCAAGTGATGATGATGAAGAAGAATATACTGATGATCCTCCTGTTGAAGAACATCAACCAGGCCCTTCAAAGCGATATTAATTGGAGAACAACACTGCATTCCTCTTTTTTCCTGTTTATAATCTTCCACGTAAAATATTATTATATTAAAATTACAATACTTATAATTGTACTTAAATCAGATTACTAGAAAAATAAAAATGGGTTCTCTCATCTGTGCAGAGTGATTGTGTTTTTATATCTTTCCTAATCACCTGATTTCAATTTATTTTCTTAGTGCTATAAAATGTTTAAAACTTGGTAAGAAAATGAAGAAAGATTTGAAATGTAACCAGAAATAACTAAACAGCTACAAATTGGTGTTTGAAATGGATGCATAGTGATTGGATCACGTTTTCGCCCTCCGATGATGGAATTTCAATTATATCGCTAAAATTCCTTTTATTCGTATGCAAAAACTATTCATCTTAGAAACAAACATTGTATATGAAAAATGTAGGAAATGTTCTCTAGTTTAATTTGGTGCAAACCTTTCCGGAATACAAGGGAAAAACCGAAAAAGTTCCGTTTTTTTCACGGTTTTTTGCTTATAATTTTTTAAGCAGACTAGATACGAGGTGGCAAAGTTTAAATTCGTGTTCAGCACACCCAAAAACATAAAGGAAGAAAGAGAAAAAAAACTTCTCCAAAACTTTCCAGGCAGAAGTCTAGATTGACTGGACTATCATTGCAAGCTTTAACTTATGAGATTCAAAATAAATTGAGTTAAACTTCAAAAAAGCGAACTAAACTAAAACAAGAAAAATAAATAAATAAATATAGATATATATATAGGCTTTCTCTCCTTATTGTCGAGAAATAGCTAATTCCTGAAACGCTAGTTATAGAGGTATACTTCTAAAATCAAAAATGTTCCGAATATTGTTCTGAATCATATAAATATCCATTTACGTCAAGATAGTTTTTTTTTAAGTTATGAAATTTAAATATTTAGTAGGTCTTTTATGTTATATTTAGTAAAAGTATGAATTTTCAGCGTTTTTTTTTTTTTCTTAAAATCGGAAAAAAGCCCTTTGAATGACAGAAAACACTGAAAATGAATAAAGTTAAAAATATCATAACTCGATAACTGTTGCTCGTAATAAAATGGACTTTTTATCGTTTCACTTGTTAGAGCATAGAAAAAAATTCTTAAATTTAGCTTATAGGATACAGGTACGTACAAAATTTTCAATTTTGCAACATTTAAAAATATATTTTTATTACGCAAATGGATTTTAATATGATGGCAAATCATTGATAACCTGAAATATTTCATCTTTTGTTTCCCCAAGACCAAACTTTTACTGACTTTGTGAAAAGTATTGGATTAATCTGCTTCACCATCTTCAGAAAATACAGTGAATTGAAATAACGAGCTCGTGGGATTATTTTTGCATACATAATATTGGCACTGTTTCGAAATTTTGGTTAAATATGTGGTTCCAACTGCAACATTTGAAACATTTTTGCAATTGGAACTCTAAAACTAAAACATTAAGAGTCAACGGTAAGAAGGGACATCCTCTATGTTATGTCATGCAACACTTTTTTTCCCCGAAAAATTACAACGTAATATCACTCGTAAAGAGATACACAGCAAATCTGGATATTTAGAAAATATTTCTGTAAGTTAATTCCCAAAGTTTAGTAAATTAGATGGAAGAGAAATCGAAAACTTTTTTTCTGAAATTATCGGTACCACATACTTTTATGTTTCAGATTCTGAAAGGTGATATTTGTTTTATGAGACGAGCAAACATTAGGAGTCAACGGTAAGAAGGGACATCTTCTATGTTATGTCATGCATCACTTTTTTTCAGAAAAATTACAACGTAATATCACTCGTATAAAAGAGATACACAGCAAATCTGGATATTTAGAAAATATTTCAGTAAGTTAATTCCCAAAGTTTAGTAAATTAGATGGAAAAGAAATCGAAAACTTTTTTCTGAAATTATCGGTACCACATACTTTTATGTTTCAGATTCTGAAAGGTGATATTTATGTATGAGACGAGCAAACATTAAGAGTCAACGGCAAGAAGGGACATCCTCTATGTTATGTCATGCAACACTTTTTTTTCCGAAAAATTACAACGTAATATCACTCGTATAAAAGAGATACACAGCAAATCTGGATATTTAGAAAATATTTCAGTAAGTTAATTCCCAAAGTTTAGTAAATTAGATGGAAAAGAAATCGAAAACTTTTTTCTGAAATTATCGGTACCACATACTTTTATGTTTCAGATTCTGAAAGGTGATATTTATGTATGAGACGAGCAAACATTAGGAGTCAACGGCAAGAAGGGACATCTTCTATGTTATGTCATGCATCACTTTTTTTCAGAAAAATTACAACGTAATATCACTCGTATAAAAGAGATACACAGCAAATCTGGATATTTAGAAAATATTTCAGTAAGTTAATTCCCAAAGTTTAGTAAATTAGATGGAAAAGAAATCGAAAACTTTTTTCTGAAATTATCGGTACCACATACTTTTATGTTTCAGATTCTGAAAGGTGATATTTATGTATGAGACGAGCAAACATTAAGAGTCAACGGCAAGAAGGGACATCCTCTATGTTATGTCATGCAACACTTTTTTTCAGAAAAATTACAACTTAATATCACTCGTAAAGAGATACACAGCAAATCTGGATATTTAGAAAATATTTCAGTAAGTTAATTCCCAAAGTTTAGTAAATTAGATGGAAAAGAAATCGAAAACTTTTTTCTGAAATTATCGGTACCACATACTTTTATGTTTCAGATTCTGAAAGGTGATATTTGTTTTATGAGACGAGCAAACATTAGGAGTCAACGGTAAGAAGGGACATCTTCTATGTTATGTCATGCATCACTTTTTTTTCAGAAAAATTACAACGTAATATCACTCGTATAAAAGAGATACACAGCAAATCTGGATATTTAGAAAATATTTCAGTAAATTAATTCCCAAAGTTTAGTAAATTAGATGGAAAAGAAATCGAAAACTTTTTTCTGAAATTATCGGTACCACATACTTTTATGTTTCAGATTCTGAAAGGTGATATTTATGTATGAGACGAGCAAACATTAAGAGTCAACGGCAAGAAGGGACATCCTCTATGTTATGTCATGCAACACTTTTTTTTCCGAAAAATTACAACGTAATATCACTCGTATAAAAGAGATACACAGCAAATCTGGATATTTAGAAAATATTTCAGTAAGTTAATTCCCAAAGTTTAGTAAATTAGATGGAAAAGAAATCGAAAACTTTTTTCTGAAATTATCGGTACCACATACTTTTATGTTTCAGATTCTGAAAGGTGATATTTATGTATGAGACGAGCAAACATTAGGAGTCAACGGCAAGAAGGGACATCTTCTATGTTATGTCATGCATCACTTTTTTTCAGAAAAATTACAACGTAATATCACTCGTATAAAAGAGATACACAGCAAATCTGGATATTTAGAAAATATTTCAGTAAGTTAATTCCCAAAGTTTAGTAAATTAGATGGAAAAGAAATCGAAAACTTTTTTCTGAAATTATCGGTACCACATACTTTTATGTTTCAGATTCTGAAAGGTGATATTTATGTATGAGACGAGCAAACATTAAGAGTCAACGGCAAGAAGGGACATCCTCTATGTTATGTCATGCAACACTTTTTTTCAGAAAAATTACAACTTAATATCACTCGTAAAGAGATACACAGCAAATCTGGATATTTAGAAAATATTTCAGTAAGTTAATTCCCAAAATTTAGTAAATTAGATGGAAAAGAAATCGAAAAATTTTTCTGAATTTATCGGTACCACATACTTTTATGTTTCAGATTCTGAAAGGTGATATTTGTTTTATGAGACGAGCAAACATTAGGAGTCAACGGTAAGAAGGGACATCTTCTATGTTATGTCATGCATCACTTTTTTTTCAGAAAAATTACAACGTAATATCACTCGTATAAAAGAGATACACAGCAAATCTGGATGTTTAGAAAATATTTCAGTAAGTTAATTCCCAAAGTTTAGTAAATTAGATGGAAAAGAAATCGAAAACTTTTTTCTGAAATTATCGGTACCACATACTTTTATGTTTCAGATTCTGAAAGGTGATATTTATGTATGAGACGAGCAAACATTAAGAGTCAACGGCAAGAAGGGACATCCTCTATGTTATGTCATGCAACACTTTTTTTCAGAAAAATTACAACGTAATATCACTCGTATAAAAGAGATACACAGCAAATCTGGATATTTAGAAAATATTTCAGTAAATTAATTCCCAAAGTTTAGTAAATTAGATGGAAAAGAAATCGAAAACGTTTTTCTGAAATTATCGGTACCACATACTTTTATGTTTCAGATTCTGAAAGGTGATATTTATGTATGAGACGAGCAAACATTAAGAGTCAACGGCAAGAAGGGACATCCTCTATGTTATGTCATGCAACACTTTTTTTTCCGAAAAATTACAACGTAATATCACTCGTATAAAAGAGATACACAGCAAATCTGGATATTTAGAAAATATTTCAGTAAGTTAATTCCCAAAGTTTAGTAAATTAGATGGAAAAGAAATCGAAAACTTTTTTCTGAAATTATCGGTACCACATACTTTTATGTTTCAGATTCTGAAAGGTGATATTTATGTATGAGACGAGCAAACATTAGGAGTCAACGGCAAGAAGGGACATCTTCTATGTTATGTCATGCATCACTTTTTTTCAGAAAAATTACAACGTAATATCACTCGTATAAAAGAGATACACAGCAAATCTGGATATTTAGAAAATATTTCAGTAAGTTAATTCCCAAAGTTTAGTAAATTAGATGGAAAAGAAATCGAAAACTTTTTTCTGAAATTATCGGTACCACATACTTTTATGTTTCAGATTCTGAAAGGTGATATTTATGTATGAGACGAGCAAACATTAAGAGTCAACGGCAAGAAGGGACATCCTCTATGTTATGTCATGCAACACTTTTTTTCAGAAAAATTACAACGTAATATCACTCGTAAAGAGATACACAGCAAATCTGGATATTTAGAAAATATTTCTGTAAGTTAATTCCCAAAGTTTAGCAAATTAGATGGAAGAGAAATCGAAAACTTTTTTTCTGAAATTATCGGTACCACATACTTTTATGTTTCAGATTCTGAAAGGTGATATTTGTTTTATGAGACGAACAAACATTAGGAGTCAACGGTAAGAAGGGACATCTTCTATGTTATGTCATGCATCACTTTTTTTCAGAAAAATTACAACGTAATATCACTCGTATAAAAGAGATACACAGCAAATCTGGATATTTAGAAAATATTTCAGTAAGTTAATTCCCAAAGTTTAGTAAATTAGATGGAAAAGAAATCGAAAACTTTTTTCTGAAATTATCGGTACCACATACTTTTATGTTTCAGATTCTGAAAGGTGATATTTATGTATGAGACGAGCAAACATTAAGAGTCAACGGCAAGAAGGGACATCCTCTATGTTATGTCATGCAACACTTTTTTTCAGAAAAATTACAACGTAATATCACTCGTAAAGAGATACACAGCAAATCTGGATATTTAGAAAATATTTCTGTAAGTTAATTCCCAAAGTTTAGCAAATTAGATGGAAGAGAAATCGAAAACTTTTTTTCTGAAATTATCGGTACCACATACTTTTATGTTTCAGATTCTGAAAGGTGATATTTGTTTTATGAGACGAACAAACATTAGGAGTCAACGGTAAGAAGGGACATCTTCTATGTTATGTCATGCATCACTTTTTTTCAGAAAAATTACAACGTAATATCACTCGTATAAAAGAGATACACAGCAAATCTGGATATTTAGAAAATATTTCAGTAAGTTAATTCCCAAAGTTTAGTAAATTAGATGGAAAAGAAATCGAAAACTTTTTTCTGAAATTATCGGTACCACTTACTTTTATGTTTCAGATTCTGAAAGGTGATATTTATGTATGAGACGAGCAAACATTAAGAGTCAACGGCAAGAAGGGACATCCTCTATGTTATGTCATGCAACACTTTTTTTTCCGAAAAATTACAACGTAATATCACTCGTATAAAAGAGATACACAGCAAATCTGGATATTTAGAAAATATTTCAGTAAGTTAATTCCCAAAGTTTAGTAAATTAGATGGAAAAGAAATCGAAAACTTTTTTCTGAAATTATCGGTACCACATACTTTTATGTTTCAGATTCTGAAAGGTGATATTTGTTTTATGAGACGAGCAAACATTAGGAGTCAACGGTAAGAAGGGACATCTTCTATGTTATGTCATGCATCACTTTTTTTTCAGAAAAATTACAACGTAATATCACTCGTATAAAAGAGATACACAGCAAATCTGGATATTTAGAAAATATTTCAGTAAGTTAATTCCCAAAGTTTAGTAAATTAGATGGAAAAGAAATCGAAAACTTTTTTCTGAAATTATCGGTACCACATACTTTTATGTTTCAGATTCTGAAAGGTGATATTTATGTATGAGACGAGCAAACATTAAGAGTCAACGGCAAGAAGGGACATCCTCTATGTTATGTCATGCAACACTTTTTTTCAGAAAAATTACAAGGTAATATCACTCGTATAAAAGAGATACACAGCAAATCTGGATATTTAGAAAATATTTCAGTAAATTAATTCCCAAAGATTAGTAAATTAGATGGAAAAGAAATCGAAAACTTTTTTCTGAAATTATCGGTACCACATACTTTTATGTTTCAGATTCTGAAAGGTGATATTTATGTATGAGACGAGCAAACATTAAGAGTCAACGGCAAGAAGGGACATCCTCTATGTTATGTCATGCAACACTTTTTTTTCCGAAAAATTACAACGTAATATCACTCGTATAAAAGAGATACACAGCAAATCTGGATATTTAGAAAATATTTCAGTAAGTTAATTCCCAAAGTTTAGTAAATTAGATGGAAAAGAAATCGAAAACTTTTTTCTGAAATTATCGGTACCACATACTTTTATGTTTCAGATTCTGAAAGGTGATATTTATGTATGAGACGAGCAAACATTAGGAGTCAACGGCAAGAAGGGACATCTTCTATGTTATGTCATGCATCACTTTTTTTCAGAAAAATTACAACGTAATATCACTCGTATAAAAGAGATACACAGCAAATCTGGATATTTAGAAAATATTTCAGTAAGTTAATTCCCAAAGTTTAGTAAATTAGATGGAAAAGAAATCGAAAACTTTTTTCTGAAATTATCGGTACCACTTACTTTTATGTTTCAGATTCTGAAAGGTGATATTTATGTATGAGACGAGCAAACATTAAGAGTCAACGGCAAGAAGGGACATCCTCTATGTTATGTCATGCAACACTTTTTTTTCCGAAAAATTACAACGTAATATCACTCGTATAAAAGAGATACACAGCAAATCTGGATATTTAGAAAATATTTCAGTAAGTTAATTCCCAAAGTTTAGTAAATTAGATGGAAAAGAAATCGAAAACTTTTTTCTGAAATTATCGGTACCACATACTTTTATGTTTCAGATTCTGAAAGGTGATATTTGTTTTATGAGACGAGCAAACATTAGGAGTCAACGGTAAGAAGGGACATCTTCTATGTTATGTCATGCATCACTTTTTTTTCAGAAAAATTACAACGTAATATCACTCGTATAAAAGAGATACACAGCAAATCTGGATATTTAGAAAATATTTCAGTAAGTTAATTCCCAAAGTTTAGTAAATTAGATGGAAAAGAAATCGAAAACTTTTTTCTGAAATTATCGGTACCACATACTTTTATGTTTCAGATTCTGAAAGGTGATATTTATGTATGAGACGAGCAAACATTAAGAGTCAACGGCAAGAAGGGACATCCTCTATGTTATGTCATGCAACACTTTTTTTCAGAAAAATTACAAGGTAATATCACTCGTATAAAAGAGATACACAGCAAATCTGGATATTTAGAAAATATTTCAGTAAATTAATTCCCAAAGATTAGTAAATTAGATGGAAAAGAAATCGAAAACTTTTTTCTGAAATTATCGGTACCACATACTTTTATGTTTCAGATTCTGAAAGGTGATATTTATGTATGAGACGAGCAAACATTAAGAGTCAACGGCAAGAAGGGACATCCTCTATGTTATGTCATGCAACACTTTTTTTTCCGAAAAATTACAACGTAATATCACTCGTATAAAAGAGATACACAGCAAATCTGGATATTTAGAAAATATTTCAGTAAGTTAATTCCCAAAGTTTAGTAAATTAGATGGAAAAGAAATCGAAAACTTTTTTCTGAAATTATCGGTACCACATACTTTTATGTTTCAGATTCTGAAAGGTGATATTTATGTATGAGACGAGCAAACATTAGGAGTCAACGGCAAGAAGGGACATCTTCTATGTTATGTCATGCATCACTTTTTTTCAGAAAAATTACAACGTAATATCACTCGTATAAAAGAGATACACAGCAAATCTGGATATTTAGAAAATATTTCAGTAAGTTAATTCCCAAAGTTTAGTAAATTAGATGGAAAAGAAATCGAAAACTTTTTTCTGAAATTATCGGTACCACATACTTTTATGTTTCAGATTCTGAAAGGTGATATTTATGTATGAGACGAGCAAACATTAAGAGTCAACGGCAAGAAGGGACATCCTCTATGTTATGTCATGCAACACTTTTTTTTCCGAAAAATTACAACGTAATATCACTCGTATAAAAGAGATACACAGCAAATCTGGATATTTAGAAAATATTTCAGTAAGTTAATTCCCAAAGTTTAGTAAATTAGATGGAAAAGAAATCGAAAACTTTTTTCTGAAATTATCGGTACCACATACTTTTATGTTTCAGATTCTGAAAGGTGATATTTATGTATGAGACGAGCAAACATTAAGAGTCAACGGCAAGAAAGGACATCCTCTATGTTATGTCATGCAACACTTTTTTTTCCGAAAAATTACAACGTAATATCACTCGTATAAAAGAGATACACAGCAAATCTGGATATTTAGAAAATATTTCAGTAAGTTAATTCCCAAAGTTTAGTAAATTAGATGGAAAAGAAATCGAAAACTTTTTTCTGAAATTATCGGTACCACATACTTTTATGTTTCAGATTCTGAAAGGTGATATTTATGTATGAGACGAGCAAACATTAAGAGTCAACGGCAAGAAAGGACATCCTCTATGTTATGTCATGCAACACTTTTTTTTCCGAAAAATTACAACGTAATATCACTCCTATAAAAGAGATACACAGCAAATCTGGATATTTAGAAAATATTTCAGTAAGTTAATTCCCAAAGTTTAGTAAATTAGATGGAAAAGAAATCGAAAACTTTTTTCTGAAATTATCGGTACCACATACTTTTATGTTTCAGATTCTGAAAGGTGATATTTATGTATGAGACGAGCAAACATTAGGAGTCAACGGCAAGAAGGGACATCTTCTATGTTATGTCATGCATCACTTTTTTTCAGAAAAATTACAACGTAATATCACTCGTATAAAAGAGATACACAGCAAATCTGGATATTTAGAAAATATTTCAGTAAGTTAATTCCCAAAGTTTAGTAAATTAGATGGAAAAGAAATCGAAAACTTTTTTTCTGAAATTATCGGTACCACATACTTTTATGTTTCAGATTCTGAAAGGTGATATTTATGTATGAGACGAACAAACATTAAGAGTCAACGGCAAGAAGGGACATCCTCTATGTTATGTCATGCAACACTTTTTTTTCCGAAAAATTACAACGTAATATCACTCGTATAAAAGAGATACACAGCAAATCTGGATATTTAGAAAATATTTCAGTAAGTTAATTCCCAAAGTTTAGTAAATTAGATGGAAAAGAAATCGAAAACTTTTTTCTGAAATTATCGGTACCACATACTTTTATGTTTCAGATTCTGAAAGGTGATACTTATGTATGAGACGAGCAAACATTAAGAGTCAACGGCAAGAAGGGACATCCTCTATGTTATGTCATGCAACACTTTTTTTCAGAAAAATTACAACGTAATATCACTCGTATAAAAGAGATACGCAGCAAATCTGGATATTTAGAAAATATTTCAGTAAGTTAATTCCCAAAGTTTAGTAAATTAGATGGAAAAGAAATCGAAAACTTTTTTCTGAAATTATCGGTACCACATACTTTTATGTTTCAGATTCTGAAAGGTGATATTTATGTATGAGACGAGCAAACATTAGGAGTCAACGGCAAGAAGGGACATCTTCTATGTTATGTCATGCATCACTTTTTTTCAGAAAAATTACAACGTAATATCACTCGTATAAAAGAGATACACAGCAAATCTGGATATTTAGAAAATATTTCAGTAAGTTAATTCCCAAAGTTTAGTAAATTAGATGGAAAAGAAATCGAAAACTTTTTTCTGAAATTATCGGTACCACATACTTTTATGTTTCAGATTCTGAAAGGTGATATTTATGTATGAGACGAGCAAACATTAGGAGTCAACGGCAAGAAGGGACATCTTCTATGTTATGTCATGCATCACTTTTTTTCAGAAAAATTACAACGTAATATCACTCGTATAAAAGAGATACACAGCAAATCTGGATATTTAGAAAATATTTCAGTAAGTTAATTCCCAAAGTTTAGTAAATTAGATGGAAAAGAAATCGAAAACTTTTTTCTGAAATTATCGGTACCACATACTTTTATGTTTCAGATTCTGAAAGGTGATATTTATGTATGAGACGAGCAAACATTAGGAGTCAACGGCAAGAAGGGACATCTTCTATGTTATGTCATGCATCACTTTTTTTCAGAAAAATTACAACGTAATATCACTCGTATAAAAGAGATACACAGCAAATCTGGATATTTAGAAAATATTTCAGTAAGTTAATTCCCAAAGTTTAGTAAATTAGATGGAAAAGAAATCGAAAACTTTTTTCTGAAATTATCGGTACCACATACTTTTATGTTTCAGATTCTGAAAGGTGATATTTATGTATGAGACGAGCAAACATTAGGAGTCAACGGCAAGAAGGGACATCTTCTATGTTATGTCATGCATCACTTTTTTTCAGAAAAATTACAACGTAATATCACTCGTATAAAAGAGATACACAGCAAATCTGGATATTTAGAAAATATTTCAGTAAGTTAATTCCCAAAGTTTAGTAAATTAGATGGAAAAGAAATCGAAAACTTTTTTCTGAAATTATCGGTACCACATACTTTTATGTTTCAGATTCTGAAAGGTGATATTTATGTATGAGACGAGCAAACATTAGGAGTCAACGGCAAGAAGGGACATCTTCTATGTTATGTCATGCATCACTTTTTTTCAGAAAAATTACAACGTAATATCACTCGTATAAAAGAGATACACAGCAAATCTGGATATTTAGAAAATATTTCAGTAAGTTAATTCCCAAAGTTTAGTAAATTAGATGGAAAAGAAATCGAAAACTTTTTTCTGAAATTATCGGTACCACATGCTTTTATGTTTCAGATTCTGAAAGGTGATATTTATGTATGAGACGAGCAAACATTAAGAGTCAACGGCAAGAAGGGACATCCTCTATGTTATGTCATGCAACACTTTTTTTCAGAAAAATTACAACGTAATATCACTCGTATAAAAGAGATACACAGCAAATCTGGATATTTAGAAAATATTTCAGTAAGTTAATTCGCAAAGTTTAGTAAATTAGATGGAAAAGAAATCGAAAACTTTTTTCTGAAATTATCGGTACCACATACTTTTATGTTTCAGATTCTGAAAGGTGATATTTATGTATGAGACGAGCAAACATTAGGAGTCAACGGCAAGAAGGGACATCTTCTATGTTATGTCATGCATCACTTTTTTTCAGTAAAATTACAACGTAATATGACTCGTATAAAAGAGATACACAGCAAATCTGGATATTTAGAAAATATTTCAGTAAGTTAATTCCCAAAGTTTAGTAAATTAGATGGAAAAGAAATCGAAAACTTTTTTCTGAAATTATCGGTACCACATACTTTTATGTTTCAGATTCTGAAAGGTGATATTTATGTATGAGACGAGCAAACATTAGGAGTCAACGGCAAGAAGGGACATCTTCTATGTTATGTCATGCATCACTTTTTTTCAGAAAAATTACAACGTAATATCACTCGTATAAAAGAGATACACAGCAAATCTGGATATTTAGAAAATATTTCAGTAAGTTAATTCCCAAAGTTTAGTAAATTAGATGGAAAAGAAATCGAAAACTTTTTTCTGAAATTATCGGTACCACATACTTTTATGTTTCAGATTCTGAAAGGTGATATTTATGTATGAGACGAGCAAACATTAGGAGTCAACGGCAAGAAGGGACATCTTCTATGTTATGTCATGCATCACTTTTTTTCAGAAAAATTACAACGTAATATCACTCGTATAAAAGAGATACACAGCAAATCTGGATATTTAGAAAATATTTCAGTAAGTTAATTCCCAAAGTTTAGTAAATTAGATGGAAAAGAAATCGAAAACTTTTTTCTGAAATTATCGGTACCACATACTTTTATGTTTCAGATTCTGAAAGGTGATATTTATGTATGAGACGAGCAAACATTAAGAGTCAACGGCAAGAAGGGACATCCTCTATGTTATGTCATGCAACACTTTTTTTCAGAAAAATTACAACTTAATATCACTCGTAAAGAGATACACAGCAAATCTGGATATTTAGAAAATATTTCAGTAAGTTAATTCCCAAAGTTTAGTAAATTAGATGGAAAAGAAATCGAAAACTTTTTTCTGAAATTATCGGTACCACATACTTTTATGTTTCAGATTCTGAAAGGTGATATTTGTTTTATGAGACGAGCAAACATTAGGAGTCAACGGTAAGAAGGGACATCTTCTATGTTATGTCATGCATCACTTTTTTTTCAGAAAAATTACAACGTAATATCACTCGTATAAAAGAGATACACAGCAAATCTGGATATTTAGAAAATATTTCAGTAAATTAATTCCCAAAGTTTAGTAAATTAGATGGAAAAGAAATCGAAAACTTTTTTCTGAAATTATCGGTACCACATACTTTTATGTTTCAGATTCTGAAAGGTGATATTTATGTATGAGACGAGCAAACATTAAGAGTCAACGGCAAGAAGGGACATCCTCTATGTTATGTCATGCAACACTTTTTTTTCCGAAAAATTACAACGTAATATCACTCGTATAAAAGAGATACACAGCAAATCTGGATATTTAGAAAATATTTCAGTAAGTTAATTCCCAAAGTTTAGTAAATTAGATGGAAAAGAAATCGAAAACTTTTTTCTGAAATTATCGGTACCACATACTTTTATGTTTCAGATTCTGAAAGGTGATATTTATGTATGAGACGAGCAAACATTAGGAGTCAACGGCAAGAAGGGACATCTTCTATGTTATGTCATGCATCACTTTTTTTCAGAAAAATTACAACGTAATATCACTCGTATAAAAGAGATACACAGCAAATCTGGATATTTAGAAAATATTTCAGTAAGTTAATTCCCAAAGTTTAGTAAATTAGATGGAAAAGAAATCGAAAACTTTTTTCTGAAATTATCGGTACCACATACTTTTATGTTTCAGATTCTGAAAGGTGATATTTATGTATGAGACGAGCAAACATTAAGAGTCAACGGCAAGAAGGGACATCCTCTATGTTATGTCATGCAACACTTTTTTTCAGAAAAATTACAACTTAATATCACTCGTAAAGAGATACACAGCAAATCTGGATATTTAGAAAATATTTCAGTAAGTTAATTCCCAAAATTTAGTAAATTAGATGGAAAAGAAATCGAAAAATTTTTCTGAATTTATCGGTACCACATACTTTTATGTTTCAGATTCTGAAAGGTGATATTTGTTTTATGAGACGAGCAAACATTAGGAGTCAACGGTAAGAAGGGACATCTTCTATGTTATGTCATGCATCACTTTTTTTTCAGAAAAATTACAACGTAATATCACTCGTATAAAAGAGATACACAGCAAATCTGGATGTTTAGAAAATATTTCAGTAAGTTAATTCCCAAAGTTTAGTAAATTAGATGGAAAAGAAATCGAAAACTTTTTTCTGAAATTATCGGTACCACATACTTTTATGTTTCAGATTCTGAAAGGTGATATTTATGTATGAGACGAGCAAACATTAAGAGTCAACGGCAAGAAGGGACATCCTCTATGTTATGTCATGCAACACTTTTTTTCAGAAAAATTACAACGTAATATCACTCGTATAAAAGAGATACACAGCAAATCTGGATATTTAGAAAATATTTCAGTAAATTAATTCCCAAAGTTTAGTAAATTAGATGGAAAAGAAATCGAAAACGTTTTTCTGAAATTATCGGTACCACATACTTTTATGTTTCAGATTCTGAAAGGTGATATTTATGTATGAGACGAGCAAACATTAAGAGTCAACGGCAAGAAGGGACATCCTCTATGTTATGTCATGCAACACTTTTTTTTCCGAAAAATTACAACGTAATATCACTCGTATAAAAGAGATACACAGCAAATCTGGATATTTAGAAAATATTTCAGTAAGTTAATTCCCAAAGTTTAGTAAATTAGATGGAAAAGAAATCGAAAACTTTTTTCTGAAATTATCGGTACCACATACTTTTATGTTTCAGATTCTGAAAGGTGATATTTATGTATGAGACGAGCAAACATTAGGAGTCAACGGCAAGAAGGGACATCTTCTATGTTATGTCATGCATCACTTTTTTTCAGAAAAATTACAACGTAATATCACTCGTATAAAAGAGATACACAGCAAATCTGGATATTTAGAAAATATTTCAGTAAGTTAATTCCCAAAGTTTAGTAAATTAGATGGAAAAGAAATCGAAAACTTTTTTCTGAAATTATCGGTACCACATACTTTTATGTTTCAGATTCTGAAAGGTGATATTTATGTATGAGACGAGCAAACATTAAGAGTCAACGGCAAGAAGGGACATCCTCTATGTTATGTCATGCAACACTTTTTTTCAGAAAAATTACAACGTAATATCACTCGTAAAGAGATACACAGCAAATCTGGATATTTAGAAAATATTTCTGTAAGTTAATTCCCAAAGTTTAGCAAATTAGATGGAAGAGAAATCGAAAACTTTTTTTCTGAAATTATCGGTACCACATACTTTTATGTTTCAGATTCTGAAAGGTGATATTTGTTTTATGAGACGAACAAACATTAGGAGTCAACGGTAAGAAGGGACATCTTCTATGTTATGTCATGCATCACTTTTTTTCAGAAAAATTACAACGTAATATCACTCGTATAAAAGAGATACACAGCAAATCTGGATATTTAGAAAATATTTCAGTAAGTTAATTCCCAAAGTTTAGTAAATTAGATGGAAAAGAAATCGAAAACTTTTTTCTGAAATTATCGGTACCACATACTTTTATGTTTCAGATTCTGAAAGGTGATATTTATGTATGAGACGAGCAAACATTAAGAGTCAACGGCAAGAAGGGACATCCTCTATGTTATGTCATGCAACACTTTTTTTCAGAAAAATTACAACGTAATATCACTCGTAAAGAGATACACAGCAAATCTGGATATTTAGAAAATATTTCTGTAAGTTAATTCCCAAAGTTTAGCAAATTAGATGGAAGAGAAATCGAAAACTTTTTTTCTGAAATTATCGGTACCACATACTTTTATGTTTCAGATTCTGAAAGGTGATATTTGTTTTATGAGACGAACAAACATTAGGAGTCAACGGTAAGAAGGGACATCTTCTATGTTATGTCATGCATCACTTTTTTTCAGAAAAATTACAACGTAATATCACTCGTATAAAAGAGATACACAGCAAATCTGGATATTTAGAAAATATTTCAGTAAGTTAATTCCCAAAGTTTAGTAAATTAGATGGAAAAGAAATCGAAAACTTTTTTCTGAAATTATCGGTACCACTTACTTTTATGTTTCAGATTCTGAAAGGTGATATTTATGTATGAGACGAGCAAACATTAAGAGTCAACGGCAAGAAGGGACATCCTCTATGTTATGTCATGCAACACTTTTTTTTCCGAAAAATTACAACGTAATATCACTCGTATAAAAGAGATACACAGCAAATCTGGATATTTAGAAAATATTTCAGTAAGTTAATTCCCAAAGTTTAGTAAATTAGATGGAAAAGAAATCGAAAACTTTTTTCTGAAATTATCGGTACCACATACTTTTATGTTTCAGATTCTGAAAGGTGATATTTGTTTTATGAGACGAGCAAACATTAGGAGTCAACGGTAAGAAGGGACATCTTCTATGTTATGTCATGCATCACTTTTTTTTCAGAAAAATTACAACGTAATATCACTCGTATAAAAGAGATACACAGCAAATCTGGATATTTAGAAAATATTTCAGTAAGTTAATTCCCAAAGTTTAGTAAATTAGATGGAAAAGAAATCGAAAACTTTTTTCTGAAATTATCGGTACCACATACTTTTATGTTTCAGATTCTGAAAGGTGATATTTATGTATGAGACGAGCAAACATTAAGAGTCAACGGCAAGAAGGGACATCCTCTATGTTATGTCATGCAACACTTTTTTTCAGAAAAATTACAAGGTAATATCACTCGTATAAAAGAGATACACAGCAAATCTGGATATTTAGAAAATATTTCAGTAAATTAATTCCCAAAGATTAGTAAATTAGATGGAAAAGAAATCGAAAACTTTTTTCTGAAATTATCGGTACCACATACTTTTATGTTTCAGATTCTGAAAGGTGATATTTATGTATGAGACGAGCAAACATTAAGAGTCAACGGCAAGAAGGGACATCCTCTATGTTATGTCATGCAACACTTTTTTTTCCGAAAAATTACAACGTAATATCACTCGTATAAAAGAGATACACAGCAAATCTGGATATTTAGAAAATATTTCAGTAAGTTAATTCCCAAAGTTTAGTAAATTAGATGGAAAAGAAATCGAAAACTTTTTTCTGAAATTATCGGTACCACATACTTTTATGTTTCAGATTCTGAAAGGTGATATTTATGTATGAGACGAGCAAACATTAGGAGTCAACGGCAAGAAGGGACATCTTCTATGTTATGTCATGCATCACTTTTTTTCAGAAAAATTACAACGTAATATCACTCGTATAAAAGAGATACACAGCAAATCTGGATATTTAGAAAATATTTCAGTAAGTTAATTCCCAAAGTTTAGTAAATTAGATGGAAAAGAAATCGAAAACTTTTTTCTGAAATTATCGGTACCACTTACTTTTATGTTTCAGATTCTGAAAGGTGATATTTATGTATGAGACGAGCAAACATTAAGAGTCAACGGCAAGAAGGGACATCCTCTATGTTATGTCATGCAACACTTTTTTTTCCGAAAAATTACAACGTAATATCACTCGTATAAAAGAGATACACAGCAAATCTGGATATTTAGAAAATATTTCAGTAAGTTAATTCCCAAAGTTTAGTAAATTAGATGGAAAAGAAATCGAAAACTTTTTTCTGAAATTATCGGTACCACATACTTTTATGTTTCAGATTCTGAAAGGTGATATTTGTTTTATGAGACGAGCAAACATTAGGAGTCAACGGTAAGAAGGGACATCTTCTATGTTATGTCATGCATCACTTTTTTTTCAGAAAAATTACAACGTAATATCACTCGTATAAAAGAGATACACAGCAAATCTGGATATTTAGAAAATATTTCAGTAAGTTAATTCCCAAAGTTTAGTAAATTAGATGGAAAAGAAATCGAAAACTTTTTTCTGAAATTATCGGTACCACATACTTTTATGTTTCAGATTCTGAAAGGTGATATTTATGTATGAGACGAGCAAACATTAAGAGTCAACGGCAAGAAGGGACATCCTCTATGTTATGTCATGCAACACTTTTTTTCAGAAAAATTACAAGGTAATATCACTCGTATAAAAGAGATACACAGCAAATCTGGATATTTAGAAAATATTTCAGTAAATTAATTCCCAAAGATTAGTAAATTAGATGGAAAAGAAATCGAAAACTTTTTTCTGAAATTATCGGTACCACATACTTTTATGTTTCAGATTCTGAAAGGTGATATTTATGTATGAGACGAGCAAACATTAAGAGTCAACGGCAAGAAGGGACATCCTCTATGTTATGTCATGCAACACTTTTTTTTCCGAAAAATTACAACGTAATATCACTCGTATAAAAGAGATACACAGCAAATCTGGATATTTAGAAAATATTTCAGTAAGTTAATTCCCAAAGTTTAGTAAATTAGATGGAAAAGAAATCGAAAACTTTTTTCTGAAATTATCGGTACCACATACTTTTATGTTTCAGATTCTGAAAGGTGATATTTATGTATGAGACGAGCAAACATTAGGAGTCAACGGCAAGAAGGGACATCTTCTATGTTATGTCATGCATCACTTTTTTTCAGAAAAATTACAACGTAATATCACTCGTATAAAAGAGATACACAGCAAATCTGGATATTTAGAAAATATTTCAGTAAGTTAATTCCCAAAGTTTAGTAAATTAGATGGAAAAGAAATCGAAAACTTTTTTCTGAAATTATCGGTACCACATACTTTTATGTTTCAGATTCTGAAAGGTGATATTTATGTATGAGACGAGCAAACATTAAGAGTCAACGGCAAGAAGGGACATCCTCTATGTTATGTCATGCAACACTTTTTTTTCCGAAAAATTACAACGTAATATCACTCGTATAAAAGAGATACACAGCAAATCTGGATATTTAGAAAATATTTCAGTAAGTTAATTCCCAAAGTTTAGTAAATTAGATGGAAAAGAAATCGAAAACTTTTTTCTGAAATTATCGGTACCACATACTTTTATGTTTCAGATTCTGAAAGGTGATATTTATGTATGAGACGAGCAAACATTAAGAGTCAACGGCAAGAAAGGACATCCTCTATGTTATGTCATGCAACACTTTTTTTTCCGAAAAATTACAACGTAATATCACTCGTATAAAAGAGATACACAGCAAATCTGGATATTTAGAAAATATTTCAGTAAGTTAATTCCCAAAGTTTAGTAAATTAGATGGAAAAGAAATCGAAAACTTTTTTCTGAAATTATCGGTACCACATACTTTTATGTTTCAGATTCTGAAAGGTGATATTTATGTATAAGACGAGCAAACATTAAGAGTCAACGGCAAGAAAGGACATCCTCTATGTTATGTCATGCAACACTTTTTTTTCCGAAAAATTACAACGTAATATCACTCCTATAAAAGAGATACACAGCAAATCTGGATATTTAGAAAATATTTCAGTAAGTTAATTCCCAAAGTTTAGTAAATTAGATGGAAAAGAAATCGAAAACTTTTTTCTGAAATTATCGGTACCACATACTTTTATGTTTCAGATTCTGAAAGGTGATATTTATGTATGAGACGAGCAAACATTAGGAGTCAACGGCAAGAAGGGACATCTTCTATGTTATGTCATGCATCACTTTTTTTCAGAAAAATTACAACGTAATATCACTCGTATAAAAGAGATACACAGCAAATCTGGATATTTAGAAAATATTTCAGTAAGTTAATTCCCAAAGTTTAGTAAATTAGATGGAAAAGAAATCGAAAACTTTTTTTCTGAAATTATCGGTACCACATACTTTTATGTTTCAGATTCTGAAAGGTGATATTTATGTATGAGACGAACAAACATTAAGAGTCAACGGCAAGAAGGGACATCCTCTATGTTATGTCATGCAACACTTTTTTTTCCGAAAAATTACAACGTAATATCACTCGTATAAAAGAGATACACAGCAAATCTGGATATTTAGAAAATATTTCAGTAAGTTAATTCCCAAAGTTTAGTAAATTAGATGGAAAAGAAATCGAAAACTTTTTTCTGAAATTATCGGTACCACATACTTTTATGTTTCAGATTCTGAAAGGTGATACTTATGTATGAGACGAGCAAACATTAAGAGTCAACGGCAAGAAGGGACATCCTCTATGTTATGTCATGCAACACTTTTTTTCAGAAAAATTACAACGTAATATCACTCGTATAAAAGAGATACGCAGCAAATCTGGATATTTAGAAAATATTTCAGTAAGTTAATTCCCAAAGTTTAGTAAATTAGATGGAAAAGAAATCGAAAACTTTTTTCTGAAATTATCGGTACCACATACTTTTATGTTTCAGATTCTGAAAGGTGATATTTATGTATGAGACGAGCAAACATTAGGAGTCAACGGCAAGAAGGGACATCTTCTATGTTATGTCATGCATCACTTTTTTTCAGAAAAATTACAACGTAATATCACTCGTATAAAAGAGATACACAGCAAATCTGGATATTTAGAAAATATTTCAGTAAGTTAATTCCCAAAGTTTAGTAAATTAGATGGAAAAGAAATCGAAAACTTTTTTCTGAAATTATCGGTACCACATACTTTTATGTTTCAGATTCTGAAAGGTGATATTTATGTATGAGACGAGCAAACATTAGGAGTCAACGGCAAGAAGGGACATCTTCTATGTTATGTCATGCATCACTTTTTTTCAGAAAAATTACAACGTAATATCACTCGTATAAAAGAGATACACAGCAAATCTGGATATTTAGAAAATATTTCAGTAAGTTAATTCCCAAAGTTTAGTAAATTAGATGGAAAAGAAATCGAAAACTTTTTTCTGAAATTATCGGTACCACATACTTTTATGTTTCAGATTCTGAAAGGTGATATTTATGTATGAGACGAGCAAACATTAGGAGTCAACGGCAAGAAGGGACATCTTCTATGTTATGTCATGCATCACTTTTTTTCAGAAAAATTACAACGTAATATCACTCGTATAAAAGAGATACACAGCAAATCTGGATATTTAGAAAATATTTCAGTAAGTTAATTCCCAAAGTTTAGTAAATTAGATGGAAAAGAAATCGAAAACTTTTTTCTGAAATTATCGGTACCACATACTTTTATGTTTCAGATTCTGAAAGGTGATATTTATGTATGAGACGAGCAAACATTAGGAGTCAACGGCAAGAAGGGACATCTTCTATGTTATGTCATGCATCACTTTTTTTCAGAAAAATTACAACGTAATATCACTCGTATAAAAGAGATACACAGCAAATCTGGATATTTAGAAAATATTTCAGTAAGTTAATTCCCAAAGTTTAGTAAATTAGATGGAAAAGAAATCGAAAACTTTTTTCTGAAATTATCGGTACCACATACTTTTATGTTTCAGATTCTGAAAGGTGATATTTATGTATGAGACGAGCAAACATTAGGAGTCAACGGCAAGAAGGGACATCTTCTATGTTATGTCATGCATCACTTTTTTTCAGAAAAATTACAACGTAATATCACTCGTATAAAAGAGATACACAGCAAATCTGGATATTTAGAAAATATTTCAGTAAGTTAATTCCCAAAGTTTAGTAAATTAGATGGAAAAGAAATCGAAAACTTTTTTCTGAAATTATCGGTACCACATGCTTTTATGTTTCAGATTCTGAAAGGTGATATTTATGTATGAGACGAGCAAACATTAAGAGTCAACGGCAAGAAGGGACATCCTCTATGTTATGTCATGCAACACTTTTTTTCAGAAAAATTACAACGTAATATCACTCGTATAAAAGAGATACACAGCAAATCTGGATATTTAGAAAATATTTCAGTAAGTTAATTCGCAAAGTTTAGTAAATTAGATGGAAAAGAAATCGAAAACTTTTTTCTGAAATTATCGGTACCACATACTTTTATGTTTCAGATTCTGAAAGGTGATATTTATGTATGAGACGAGCAAACATTAGGAGTCAACGGCAAGAAGGGACATCTTCTATGTTATGTCATGCATCACTTTTTTTCAGTAAAATTACAACGTAATATGACTCGTATAAAAGAGATACACAGCAAATCTGGATATTTAGAAAATATTTCAGTAAGTTAATTCCCAAAGTTTAGTAAATTAGATGGAAAAGAAATCGAAAACTTTTTTCTGAAATTATCGGTACCACATACTTTTATGTTTCAGATTCTGAAAGGTGATATTTATGTATGAGACGAGCAAACATTAGGAGTCAACGGCAAGAAGGGACATCCTCTATGTTATGTCATGCAACACTTTTTTTTCCGAAAAATTACAACGTAATATCACTCGTATAAAAGAGATACACAGCAAATCTGGATTATTAGAAATTATTTCAGTAAGTTAATTCCCAAAGTTTAGTAAATTAGATGGAAAAGAAATCGAAAACTTTTTTCTGAAATTATCGGTACCACATACTTTTATGTTTCAGATTCTGAAAGGTGATATTTATGTATGAGACGAGCAAACATTAAGAGTCAACGGCAAGAAGGGACATCATCTATGTTATGTCATGCAACACTTTTTTTCAGAAAAATTACAACGTAATATCACTCGTATAAAAGAGATACGCAGCAAATCTGGATATTTAGAAAATATTTCAGTAAGTTAATTCCCAAAGTTTAGTAAATTAGATGGAAAAGAAATCGAAAACTTTTTTCTGAAATTATCGGTACCACATACTTTTATGTTTCAGATTCTGAAAGGTGATATTTATGTATGAGACGAGCAAACATTAGGAGTCAACGGCAAGAAGGGACATCTTCTATGTTATGTCATGCATCACTTTTTTTCAGAAAAATTACAACGTAATATCACTCGTATAAAAGAGATACACAGCAAATCTGGATATTTAGAAAATATTTCAGTAAGTTAATTCCCAAAGTTTAGTAAATTAGATGGAAAAGAAATCGAAAACTTTTTTCTGAAATTATCGGTACCACATACTTTTATGTTTCAGATTCTGAAAGGTGATATTTATGTATGAGACGAGCAAACATTAAGAGTCAACGGCAAGAAGGGACATCCTCTATGTTATGTCATGCAACACTTTTTTTTCCGAAAAATTACAACGTAATATCACTCGTATAAAAGAGATACACAGCAAATCTGGATATTTAGAAAATATTTCAGTAAGTTAATTCCCAAAGTTTAGTAAATTAGATGGAAAAGAAATCGAAAACTTTTTTCTGAAATTATCGGTACCACATACTTTTATGTTTCAGATTCTGAAAGGTGATATTTATGTATGAGACGAGCAAACATTAGGAGTCAACGGCAAGAAGGGACATCTTCTATGTTATGTCATGCATCACTTTTTTTCAGAAAAATTACAACGTAATATCACTCGTATAAAAGAGATACACAGCAAATCTGGATATTTAGAAAATATTTCAGTAAGTTAATTCCCAAAGTTTAGTAAATTAGATGGAAAAGAAATCGAAAACTTTCTTCTGAAATTATCGGTACCACATACTTTTATGTTTCAGATTCTGAAAGGTGATATTTATGTATGAGACGAGCAAACATTAAGAGTCAACGGCAAGAAGGGACATCCTCTATGTTATGTCATGCAACACTTTTTTTCAGAAAAATTACAACGTAATATCACTCGTAAAGAGATACACAGCAAATCTGGATATTTAGAAAATATTTCTGTAAGTTAATTCCCAAAGTTTAGCAAATTAGATGGAAGAGAAATCGAAAACTTTTTTTCTGAAATTATCGGTACCACATACTTTTATGTTTCAGATTCTGAAAGGTGATATTTGTTTTATGAGACGAACAAACATTAGGAGTCAACGGTAAGAAGGGACATCTTCTATGTTATGTCATGCATCACTTTTTTTCAGAAAAATTACAACGTAATATCACTCGTATAAAAGAGATACACAGCAAATCTGGATATTTAGAAAATATTTCAGTAAGTTAATTCCCAAAGTTTAGTAAATTAGATGGAAAAGAAATCGAAAACTTTTTTCTGAAATTATCGGTACCACATACTTTTATGTTTCAGATTCTGAAAGGTGATATTTATGTATGAGACGAGCAAACATTAAGAGTCAACGGCAAGAAGGGACATCCTCTATGTTATGTCATGCAACACTTTTTTTCAGAAAAATTACAACGTAATATCACTCGTATAAAAGAGATACACAGCAAATCTGGATATTTAGAAAATATTTCAGTAAGTTAATTCCCAAAGTTTAGTAAATTAGATGGAAAAGAAATCGAAAACTTTTTTCTGAAATTATCGGTACCACATACTTTTATGTTTCAGATTCTGAAAGGTGATATTTATGTATGAGACGAGCAAACATTAGGAGTCAACGGCAAGAAGGGACATCTTCTATGTTATGTCATGCATCACTTTTTTTCAGAAAAATTACAACGTAATATCACTCGTATAAAAGAGATACACAGCAAATCTGGATATTTAGAAAATATTTCAGTAAGTTAATTCCCAAAGTTTAGTAAATTAGATGGAAAAGAAATCGAAAACTTTTTTCTGAAATTATCGGTACCACATACTTTTATGTTTCAGATTCTGAAAGGTGATATTTATGTATGAGACGAGCAAACATTAAGAGTCAACGGCAAGAAAGGACATCCTCTATGTTATGTCATGCAACACTTTTTTTTCCGAAAAATTACAACGTAATATCACTCCTATAAAAGAGATACACAGCAAATCTGGATATTTAGAAAATATTTCAGTAAGTTAATTCCCAAAGTTTAGTAAATTAGATGGAAAAGAAATCGAAAACTTTTTTCTGAAATTATCGGTACCACATACTTTTATGTTTCAGATTCTGAAAGGTGATATTTATGTATGAGACGAGCAAACATTAGGAGTCAACGGCAAGAAGGGACATCTTCTATGTTATGTCATGCATCACTTTTTTTCAGAAAAATTACAACGTAATATCACTCGTATAAAAGAGATACACAGCAAATCTGGATATTTAGAAAATATTTCAGTAAGTTAATTCCCAAAGTTTAGTAAATTAGATGGAAAAGAAATCGAAAACTTTTTTTCTGAAATTATCGGTACCACATACTTTTATGTTTCAGATTCTGAAAGGTGATATTTATGTATGAGACGAACAAACATTAAGAGTCAACGGCAAGAAGGGACATCCTCTATGTTATGTCATGCAACACTTTTTTTCAGAAAAATTACAACGTAATATCACTCGTATAAAAGAGATACACAGCAAATCTGGATATTTAGAAAATATTTCAGTAAGTTAATTCCCAAAGTTTAGTAAATTAGATGGAAAAGAAATCGAAAACTTTTTTCTGAAATTATCGGTACCACATACTTTTATGTTTCAGATTCTGAAAGGTGATATTTATGTATGAGACGAGCAAACATTAGGAGTCAACGGCAAGAAGGGACATCCTCTATGTTATGTCATGCAACACTTTTTTTTCCGAAAAATTACAACGTAATATCACTCGTATAAAAGAGATACACAGCAAATCTGGATATTTAGAAAATATTTCAGTAAGTTAATTCCCAAAGTTTAGTAAATTAGATGGAAAAGAAATCGAAAACTTTTTTCTGAAATTATCGGTACCACATACTTTTATGTTTCAGATTCTGAAAGGTGATATTTATGTATGAGACGAGCAAACATTAAGAGTCAACGGCAAGAAGGGACATCCTCTATGTTATGTCATGCAACACTTTTTTTCAGAAAAATTACAACGTAATATCACTCGTATAAAAGAGATACGCAGAAATCTGGATATTTAGAAAATATTTCAGTAAGTTAATTCCCAAAGTTTAGTAAATTAGATGGAAAAGAAATCGAAAACTTTTTTCTGAAATTATCGGTACCACATACTTTTATCTTTCAGATTCTGAAAGGTGATATTTATGTATGAGACGAGCAAACATTAGGAGTCAACGGCAAGAAGGGACATCTTCTATGTTATGTCATGCATCACTTTTTTTCAGAAAAATTACAACGTAATATCACTCGTATAAAAGAGATACACAGCAAATCTGGATATTTAGAAAATATTTCAGTAAGTTAATTCCCAAAGTTTAGTAAATTAGATGGAAAAGAAATCGAAAACTTTTTTCTGAAATTATCGGTACCACATACTTTTATGTTTCAGATTCTGAAAGGTGATATTTATGTATGAGACGAGCAAACATTAGGAGTCAACGGCAAGAAGGGACATCTTCTATGTTATGTCATGCATCACTTTTTTTCAGAAAAATTACAACGTAATATCACTCGTATAAAAGAGATACATAGCAAATCCGGATATTTAGAAAATATTTCAGTAAGTTAATTCCCAAAGTTTAGTAAATTAGATGGAAAAGAAATCGAAAACTTTTTTCTGAAATTATCGGTACCACATACTTTTATGTTTCAGATTCTGAAAGGTGATATTTATGTATGAGACGAGCAAACATTAAGAGTCAACGGCAAGAAAGGACATCCTCTATGTTATGTCATGCAACACTTTTTTTTCCGAAAAATTACAACGTAATATCACTCCTATAAAAGAGATACACAGCAAATCTGGATATTTAGAAAATATTTCAGTAAGTTAATTCCCAAAGTTTAGTAAATTAGATGGAAAAGAAATCGAAAACTTTTTTCTGAAATTATCGGTACCACATACTTTTATGTTTCAGATTCTGAAAGGTGATATTTATGTATGAGACGAGCAAACATTAGGAGTCAACGGCAAGAAGGGACATCTTCTATGTTATGTCATGCATCACTTTTTTTCAGAAAAATTACAACGTAATATCACTCGTATAAAAGAGATACACAGCAAATCTGGATATTTAGAAAATATTTCAGTAAGTTAATTCCCAAAGTTTAGTAAATTAGATGGAAAAGAAATCGAAAACTTTTTTCTGAAATTATCGGTACCACATACTTTTATGTTTCAGATTCTGAAAGGTGATATTTATGTATGAGACGAGCAAACATTAGGAGTCAACGGCAAGAAGGGACATCTTCTATGTTATGTCATGCATCACTTTTTTTCAGAAAAATTACAACGTAATATCACTCGTATAAAAGAGATACACAGCAAATCTGGATATTTAGAAAATATTTCAGTAAGTTAATTCCCAAAGTTTAGTAAATTAGATGGAAAAGAAATCGAAAACTTTTTTCTGAAATTATCGGTACCACATACTTTTATGTTTCAGATTCTGAAAGGTGATATTTATGTATGAGACGAGCAAACATTAGGAGTCAACGGCAAGAAGGGACATCTTCTATGTTATGTCATGCATCACTTTTTTTCAGAAAAATTACAACGTAATATCACTCGTATAAAAGAGATACACAGCAAATCTGGATATTTAGAAAATATTTCAGTAAGTTAATTCCCAAAGTTTAGTAAATTAGATGGAAAAGAAATCGAAAACTTTTTTCTGAAATTATCGGTACCACATACTTTTATGTTTCAGATTCTGAAAGGTGATATTTATGTATGAGACGAGCAAACATTAGGAGTCAACGGCAAGAAGGGACATCTTCTATGTTATGTCATGCATCACTTTTTTTCAGAAAAATTACAACGTAATATCACTCGTATAAAAGAGATACACAGCAAATCTGGATATTTAGAAAATATTTCAGTAAGTTAATTCCCAAAGTTTAGTAAATTAGATGGAAAAGAAATCGAAAACTTTTTTCTGAAATTATCGGTACCACATGCTTTTATGTTTCAGATTCTGAAAGGTGATATTTATGTATGAGACGAGCAAACATTAAGAGTCAACGGCAAGAAGGGACATCCTCTATGTTATGTCATGCAACACTTTTTTTCAGAAAAATTACAACGTAATATCACTCGTATAAAAGAGATACACAGCAAATCTGGATATTTAGAAAATATTTCAGTAAGTTAATTCGCAAAGTTTAGTAAATTAGATGGAAAAGAAATCGAAAACTTTTTTCTGAAATTATCGGTACCACATACTTTTATGTTTCAGATTCTGAAAGGTGATATTTATGTATGAGACGAGCAAACATTAGGAGTCAACGGCAAGAAGGGACATCTTCTATGTTATGTCATGCATCACTTTTTTTCAGTAAAATTACAACGTAATATGACTCGTATAAAAGAGATACACAGCAAATCTGGATATTTAGAAAATATTTCAGTAAGTTAATTCCCAAAGTTTAGTAAATTAGATGGAAAAGAAATCGAAAACTTTTTTCTGAAATTATCGGTACCACATACTTTTATGTTTCAGATTCTGAAAGGTGATATTTATGTATGAGACGAGCAAACATTAGGAGTCAACGGCAAGAAGGGACATCCTCTATGTTATGTCATGCAACACTTTTTTTTCCGAAAAATTACAACGTAATATCACTCGTATAAAAGAGATACACAGCAAATCTGGATTATTAGAAATTATTTCAGTAAGTTAATTCCCAAAGTTTAGTAAATTAGATGGAAAAGAAATCGAAAACTTTTTTCTGAAATTATCGGTACCACATACTTTTATGTTTCAGATTCTGAAAGGTGATATTTATGTATGAGACGAGCAAACATTAAGAGTCAACGGCAAGAAGGGACATCATCTATGTTATGTCATGCAACACTTTTTTTCAGAAAAATTACAACGTAATATCACTCGTATAAAAGAGATACGCAGCAAATCTGGATATTTAGAAAATATTTCAGTAAGTTAATTCCCAAAGTTTAGTAAATTAGATGGAAAAGAAATCGAAAACTTTTTTCTGAAATTATCGGTACCACATACTTTTATGTTTCAGATTCTGAAAGGTGATATTTATGTATGAGACGAGCAAACATTAGGAGTCAACGGCAAGAAGGGACATCTTCTATGTTATGTCATGCATCACTTTTTTTCAGAAAAATTACAACGTAATATCACTCGTATAAAAGAGATACACAGCAAATCTGGATATTTAGAAAATATTTCAGTAAGTTAATTCCCAAAGTTTAGTAAATTAGATGGAAAAGAAATCGAAAACTTTTTTCTGAAATTATCGGTACCACATACTTTTATGTTTCAGATTCTGAAAGGTGATATTTATGTATGAGACGAGCAAACATTAAGAGTCAACGGCAAGAAGGGACATCCTCTATGTTATGTCATGCAACACTTTTTTTTCCGAAAAATTACAACGTAATATCACTCGTATAAAAGAGATACACAGCAAATCTGGATATTTAGAAAATATTTCAGTAAGTTAATTCCCAAAGTTTAGTAAATTAGATGGAAAAGAAATCGAAAACTTTTTTCTGAAATTATCGGTACCACATACTTTTATGTTTCAGATTCTGAAAGGTGATATTTATGTATGAGACGAGCAAACATTAGGAGTCAACGGCAAGAAGGGACATCTTCTATGTTATGTCATGCATCACTTTTTTTCAGAAAAATTACAACGTAATATCACTCGTATAAAAGAGATACACAGCAAATCTGGATATTTAGAAAATATTTCAGTAAGTTAATTCCCAAAGTTTAGTAAATTAGATGGAAAAGAAATCGAAAACTTTTTTCTGAAATTATCGGTACCACATACTTTTATGTTTCAGATTCTGAAAGGTGATATTTATGTATGAGACGAGCAAACATTAAGAGTCAACGGCAAGAAGGGACATCCTCTATGTTATGTCATGCAACACTTTTTTTCAGAAAAATTACAACGTAATATCACTCGTAAAGAGATACACAGCAAATCTGGATATTTAGAAAATATTTCTGTAAGTTAATTCCCAAAGTTTAGCAAATTAGATGGAAGAGAAATCGAAAACTTTTTTTCTGAAATTATCGGTACCACATACTTTTATGTTTCAGATTCTGAAAGGTGATATTTGTTTTATGAGACGAACAAACATTAGGAGTCAACGGTAAGAAGGGACATCTTCTATGTTATGTCATGCATCACTTTTTTTCAGAAAAATTACAACGTAATATCACTCGTATAAAAGAGATACACAGCAAATCTGGATATTTAGAAAATATTTCAGTAAGTTAATTCCCAAAGTTTAGTAAATTAGATGGAAAAGAAATCGAAAACTTTTTTCTGAAATTATCGGTACCACATACTTTTATGTTTCAGATTCTGAAAGGTGATATTTATGTATGAGACGAGCAAACATTAAGAGTCAACGGCAAGAAGGGACATCCTCTATGTTATGTCATGCAACACTTTTTTTCAGAAAAATTACAACGTAATATCACTCGTATAAAAGAGATACACAGCAAATCTGGATATTTAGAAAATATTTCAGTAAGTTAATTCCCAAAGTTTAGTAAATTAGATGGAAAAGAAATCGAAAACTTTTTTCTGAAATTATCGGTACCACATACTTTTATGTTTCAGATTCTGAAAGGTGATATTTATGTATGAGACGAGCAAACATTAGGAGTCAACGGCAAGAAGGGACATCTTCTATGTTATGTCATGCATCACTTTTTTTCAGAAAAATTACAACGTAATATCACTCGTATAAAAGAGATACACAGCAAATCTGGATATTTAGAAAATATTTCAGTAAGTTAATTCCCAAAGTTTAGTAAATTAGATGGAAAAGAAATCGAAAACTTTTTTCTGAAATTATCGGTACCACATACTTTTATGTTTCAGATTCTGAAAGGTGATATTTATGTATGAGACGAGCAAACATTAAGAGTCAACGGCAAGAAAGGACATCCTCTATGTTATGTCATGCAACACTTTTTTTTCCGAAAAATTACAACGTAATATCACTCCTATAAAAGAGATACACAGCAAATCTGGATATTTAGAAAATATTTCAGTAAGTTAATTCCCAAAGTTTAGTAAATTAGATGGAAAAGAAATCGAAAACTTTTTTCTGAAATTATCGGTACCACATACTTTTATGTTTCAGATTCTGAAAGGTGATATTTATGTATGAGACGAGCAAACATTAGGAGTCAACGGCAAGAAGGGACATCTTCTATGTTATGTCATGCATCACTTTTTTTCAGAAAAATTACAACGTAATATCACTCGTATAAAAGAGATACACAGCAAATCTGGATATTTAGAAAATATTTCAGTAAGTTAATTCCCAAAGTTTAGTAAATTAGATGGAAAAGAAATCGAAAACTTTTTTTCTGAAATTATCGGTACCACATACTTTTATGTTTCAGATTCTGAAAGGTGATATTTATGTATGAGACGAACAAACATTAAGAGTCAACGGCAAGAAGGGACATCCTCTATGTTATGTCATGCAACACTTTTTTTCAGAAAAATTACAACGTAATATCACTCGTATAAAAGAGATACACAGCAAATCTGGATATTTAGAAAATATTTCAGTAAGTTAATTCCCAAAGTTTAGTAAATTAGATGGAAAAGAAATCGAAAACTTTTTTCTGAAATTATCGGTACCACATACTTTTATGTTTCAGATTCTGAAAGGTGATATTTATGTATGAGACGAGCAAACATTAGGAGTCAACGGCAAGAAGGGACATCCTCTATGTTATGTCATGCAACACTTTTTTTTCCGAAAAATTACAACGTAATATCACTCGTATAAAAGAGATACACAGCAAATCTGGATATTTAGAAAATATTTCAGTAAGTTAATTCCCAAAGTTTAGTAAATTAGATGGAAAAGAAATCGAAAACTTTTTTCTGAAATTATCGGTACCACATACTTTTATGTTTCAGATTCTGAAAGGTGATATTTATGTATGAGACGAGCAAACATTAAGAGTCAACGGCAAGAAGGGACATCCTCTATGTTATGTCATGCAACACTTTTTTTCAGAAAAATTACAACGTAATATCACTCGTATAAAAGAGATACGCAGAAATCTGGATATTTAGAAAATATTTCAGTAAGTTAATTCCCAAAGTTTAGTAAATTAGATGGAAAAGAAATCGAAAACTTTTTTCTGAAATTATCGGTACCACATACTTTTATCTTTCAGATTCTGAAAGGTGATATTTATGTATGAGACGAGCAAACATTAGGAGTCAACGGCAAGAAGGGACATCTTCTATGTTATGTCATGCATCACTTTTTTTCAGAAAAATTACAACGTAATATCACTCGTATAAAAGAGATACACAGCAAATCTGGATATTTAGAAAATATTTCAGTAAGTTAATTCCCAAAGTTTAGTAAATTAGATGGAAAAGAAATCGAAAACTTTTTTCTGAAATTATCGGTACCACATACTTTTATGTTTCAGATTCTGAAAGGTGATATTTATGTATGAGACGAGCAAACATTAGGAGTCAACGGCAAGAAGGGACATCTTCTATGTTATGTCATGCATCACTTTTTTTCAGAAAAATTACAACGTAATATCACTCGTATAAAAGAGATACATAGCAAATCCGGATATTTAGAAAATATTTCAGTAAGTTAATTCCCAAAGTTTAGTAAATTAGATGGAAAAGAAATCGAAAACTTTTTTCTGAAATTATCGGTACCACATACTTTTATGTTTCAGATTCTGAAAGGTGATATTTATGTATGAGACGAGCAAACATTAAGAGTCAACGGCAAGAAAGGACATCCTCTATGTTATGTCATGCAACACTTTTTTTTCCGAAAAATTACAACGTAATATCACTCCTATAAAAGAGATACACAGCAAATCTGGATATTTAGAAAATATTTCAGTAAGTTAATTCCCAAAGTTTAGTAAATTAGATGGAAAAGAAATCGAAAACTTTTTTCTGAAATTATCGGTACCACATACTTTTATGTTTCAGATTCTGAAAGGTGATATTTATGTATGAGACGAGCAAACATTAGGAGTCAACGGCAAGAAGGGACATCTTCTATGTTATGTCATGCATCACTTTTTTTCAGAAAAATTACAACGTAATATCACTCGTATAAAAGAGATACACAGCAAATCTGGATATTTAGAAAATATTTCAGTAAGTTAATTCCCAAAGTTTAGTAAATTAGATGGAAAAGAAATCGAAAACTTTTTTTCTGAAATTATCGGTACCACATACTTTTATGTTTCAGATTCTGAAAGGTGATATTTATGTATGAGACGAACAAACATTAAGAGTCAACGGCAAGAAGGGACATCCTCTATATTATGTCATGCAACACTTTTTTTCAGAAAAATTACAACGTAATATCACTCGTATAAAAGAGATACACAGCAAATCTGGATATTTAGAAAATATTTCAGTAAGTTAATTCCCAAAGTTTAGTAAATTAGATGGAAAAGAAATCGAAAACTTTTTTCTGAAATTATCGGTACCACATACTTTTATGTTTCAGATTCTGAAAGGTGATATTTATGTATGAGACGAGCAAACATTAGGAGTCAACGGCAAGAAGGGACATCCTCTATGTTATGTCATGCAACACTTTTTTTTCCGAAAAATTACAACGTAATATCACTCGTATAAAAGAGATACACAGCAAATCTGGATATTTAGAAAATATTTCAGTAAGTTAATTCCCAAAGTTTAGTAAATTAGATGGAAAAGAAATCGAAAACTTTTTTCTGAAATTATCGGTACCACATACTTTTATGTTTCAGATTCTGAAAGGTGATATTTATGTATGAGACGAGCAAACATTAAGAGTCAACGGCAAGAAGGGACATCCTCTATGTTATGTCATGCAACACTTTTTTTCAGAAAAATTACAACGTAATATCACTCGTATAAAAGAGATACGCAGAAATCTGGATATTTAGAAAATATTTCAGTAAGTTAATTCCCAAAGTTTAGTAAATTAGATGGAAAAGAAATCGAAAACTTTTTTCTGAAATTATCGGTACCACATACTTTTATGTTTCAGATTCTGAAAGGTGATATTTATGTATGAGACGAGCAAACATTAGGAGTCAACGGCAAGAAGGGACATCTTCTATGTTATGTCATGCATCACTTTTTTTCAGAAAAATTACAACGTAATATCACTCGTATAAAAGAGATACACAGCAAATCTGGATATTTAGAAAATATTTCAGTAAGTTAATTCCCAAAGTTTAGTAAATTAGATGGAAAAGAAATCGAAAACTTTTTTCTGAAATTATCGGTACCACATACTTTTATGTTTCAGATTCTGAAAGGTGATATTTATGTATGAGACGAGCAAACATTAGGAGTCAACGGCAAGAAGGGACATCTTCTATGTTATGTCATGCATCACTTTTTTTCAGAAAAATTACAACGTAATATCACTCGTATAAAAGAGATACACAGCAAATCTGGATATTTAGAAAATATTTCAGTAAGTTAATTCCCAAAGTTTAGTAAATTAGATGGAAAAGAAATCGAAAACTTTTTTCTGAAATTATCGGTACCACATACTTTTATGTTTCAGATTCTGAAAGGTGATATTTATGTATGAGACGAGCAAACATTAGGAGTCAACGGCAAGAAGGGACATCTTCTATGTTATGTCATGCATCACTTTTTTTCAGAAAAATTACAACGTAATATCACTCGTATAAAAGAGATACACAGCAAATCTGGATATTTAGAAAATATTTCAGTAAGTTAATTCCCAAAGTTTAGTAAATTAGATGGAAAAGAAATCGAAAACTTTTTTCTGAAATTATCGGTACCACATACTTTTATGTTTCAGATTCTGAAAGGTGATATTTATGTATGAGACGAGCAAACATTAGGAGTCAACGGCAAGAAGGGACATCTTCTATGTTATGTCATGCATCACTTTTTTTCAGAAAAATTACAACGTAATATCACTCGTATAAAAGAGATACACAGCAAATCTGGATATTTAGAAAATATTTCAGTAAGTTAATTCCCAAAGTTTAGTAAATTAGATGGAAAAGAAATCGAAAACTTTTTTCTGAAATTATCGGTACCACATACTTTTATGTTTCAGATTCTGAAAGGTGATATTTATGTATGAGACGAGCAAACATTAAGAGTCAACGGCAAGAAAGGACATCCTCTATGTTATGTCATGCAACACTTTTTTTTCCGAAAAATTACAACGTAATATCACTCCTATAAAAGAGATACACAGCAAATCTGGATATTTAGAAAATATTTCAGTAAGTTAATTCCCAAAGTTTAGTAAATTAGATGGAAAAGAAATCGAAAACTTTTTTCTGAAATTATCGGTACCACATACTTTTATGTTTCAGATTCTGAAAGGTGATATTTATGTATGAGACGAGCAAACATTAGGAGTCAACGGCAAGAAGGGACATCTTCTATGTTATGTCATGCATCACTTTTTTTCAGAAAAATTACAACGTAATATCACTCGTATAAAAGAGATACACAGCAAATCTGGATATTTAGAAAATATTTCAGTAAGTTAATTCCCAAAGTTTAGTAAATTAGATGGAAAAGAAATCGAAAACTTTTTTTCTGAAATTATCGGTACCACATACTTTTATGTTTCAGATTCTGAAAGGTGATATTTATGTATGAGACGAACAAACATTAAGAGTCAACGGCAAGAAGGGACATCCTCTATGTTATGTCATGCAACACTTTTTTTCAGAAAAATTACAACGTAATATCACTCGTATAAAAGAGATACACAGCAAATCTGGATATTTAGAAAATATTTCAGTAAGTTAATTCCCAAAGTTTAGTAAATTAGATGGAAAAGAAATCGAAAACTTTTTTCTGAAATTATCGGTACCACATACTTTTATGTTTCAGATTCTGAAAGGTGATATTTATGTATGAGACGAGCAAACATTAGGAGTCAACGGCAAGAAGGGACATCCTCTATGTTATGTCATGCAACACTTTTTTTTCCGAAAAATTACAACGTAATATCACTCGTATAAAAGAGATACACAGCAAATCTGGATATTTAGAAAATATTTCAGTAAGTTAATTCCCAAAGTTTAGTAAATTAGATGGAAAAGAAATCGAAAACTTTTTTCTGAAATTATCGGTACCACATACTTTTATGTTTCAGATTCTGAAAGGTGATATTTATGTATGAGACGAGCAAACATTAAGAGTCAACGGCAAGAAGGGACATCCTCTATGTTATGTCATGCAACACTTTTTTTCAGAAAAATTACAACGTAATATCACTCGTATAAAAGAGATACGCAGAAATCTGGATATTTAGAAAATATTTCAGTAAGTTAATTCCCAAAGTTTAGTAAATTAGATGGAAAAGAAATCGAAAACTTTTTTCTGAAATTATCGGTACCACATACTTTTATGTTTCAGATTCTGAAAGGTGATATTTATGTATGAGACGAGCAAACATTAGGAGTCAACGGCAAGAAGGGACATCTTCTATGTTATGTCATGCATCACTTTTTTTCAGAAAAATTACAACGTAATATCACTCGTATAAAAGAGATACACAGCAAATCTGGATATTTAGAAAATATTTCAGTAAGTTAATTCCCAAAGTTTAGTAAATTAGATGGAAAAGAAATCGAAAACTTTTTTCTGAAATTATCGGTACCACATACTTTTATGTTTCAGATTCTGAAAGGTGATATTTATGTATGAGACGAGCAAACATTAGGAGTCAACGGCAAGAAGGGACATCTTCTATGTTATGTCATGCATCACTTTTTTTCAGAAAAATTACAACGTAATATCACTCGTATAAAAGAGATACATAGCAAATCCGGATATTTAGAAAATATTTCAGTAAGTTAATTCCCAAAGTTTAGTAAATTAGATGGAAAAGAAATCGAAAACTTTTTTCTGAAATTATCGGTACCACATACTTTTATGTTTCAGATTCTGAAAGGTGATATTTATGTATGAGACGAGCAAACATTAAGAGTCAACGGCAAGAAAGGACATCCTCTATGTTATGTCATGCAACACTTTTTTTTCCGAAAAATTACAACGTAATATCACTCCTATAAAAGAGATACACAGCAAATCTGGATATTTAGAAAATATTTCAGTAAGTTAATTCCCAAAGTTTAGTAAATTAGATGGAAAAGAAATCGAAAACTTTTTTCTGAAATTATCGGTACCACATACTTTTATGTTTCAGATTCTGAAAGGTGATATTTATGTATGAGACGAGCAAACATTAGGAGTCAACGGCAAGAAGGGACATCTTCTATGTTATGTCATGCATCACTTTTTTTCAGAAAAATTACAACGTAATATCACTCGTATAAAAGAGATACACAGCAAATCTGGATATTTAGAAAATATTTCAGTAAGTTAATTCCCAAAGTTTAGTAAATTAGATGGAAAAGAAATCGAAAACTTTTTTTCTGAAATTATCGGTACCACATACTTTTATGTTTCAGATTCTGAAAGGTGATATTTATGTATGAGACGAACAAACATTAAGAGTCAACGGCAAGAAGGGACATCCTCTATATTATGTCATGCAACACTTTTTTTCAGAAAAATTACAACGTAATATCACTCGTATAAAAGAGATACACAGCAAATCTGGATATTTAGAAAATATTTCAGTAAGTTAATTCCCAAAGTTTAGTAAATTAGATGGAAAAGAAATCGAAAACTTTTTTCTGAAATTATCGGTACCACATACTTTTATGTTTCAGATTCTGAAAGGTGATATTTATGTATGAGACGAGCAAACATTAGGAGTCAACGGCAAGAAGGGACATCCTCTATGTTATGTCATGCAACACTTTTTTTTCCGAAAAATTACAACGTAATATCACTCGTATAAAAGAGATACACAGCAAATCTGGATATTTAGAAAATATTTCAGTAAGTTAATTCCCAAAGTTTAGTAAATTAGATGGAAAAGAAATCGAAAACTTTTTTCTGAAATTATCGGTACCACATACTTTTATGTTTCAGATTCTGAAAGGTGATATTTATGTATGAGACGAGCAAACATTAAGAGTCAACGGCAAGAAGGGACATCCTCTATGTTATGTCATGCAACACTTTTTTTCAGAAAAATTACAACGTAATATCACTCGTATAAAAGAGATACGCAGAAATCTGGATATTTAGAAAATATTTCAGTAAGTTAATTCCCAAAGTTTAGTAAATTAGATGGAAAAGAAATCGAAAACTTTTTTCTGAAATTATCGGTACCACATACTTTTATGTTTCAGATTCTGAAAGGTGATATTTATGTATGAGACGAGCAAACATTAGGAGTCAACGGCAAGAAGGGACATCTTCTATGTTATGTCATGCATCACTTTTTTTCAGAAAAATTACAACGTAATATCACTCGTATAAAAGAGATACACAGCAAATCTGGATATTTAGAAAATATTTCAGTAAGTTAATTCCCAAAGTTTAGTAAATTAGATGGAAAAGAAATCGAAAACTTTTTTCTGAAATTATCGGTACCACATACTTTTATGTTTCAGATTCTGAAAGGTGATATTTATGTATGAGACGAGCAAACATTAGGAGTCAACGGCAAGAAGGGACATCTTCTATGTTATGTCATGCATCACTTTTTTTCAGAAAAATTACAACGTAATATCACTCGTATAAAAGAGATACACAGCAAATCTGGATATTTAGAAAATATTTCAGTAAGTTAATTCCCAAAGTTTAGTAAATTAGATGGAAAAGAAATCGAAAACTTTTTTCTGAAATTATCGGTACCACATACTTTTATGTTTCAGATTCTGAAAGGTGATATTTATGTATGAGACGAGCAAACATTAGGAGTCAACGGCAAGAAGGGACATCTTCTATGTTATGTCATGCATCACTTTTTTTCAGAAAAATTACAACGTAATATCACTCGTATAAAAGAGATACACAGCAAATCTGGATATTTAGAAAATATTTCAGTAAGTTAATTCCCAAAGTTTAGTAAATTAGATGGAAAAGAAATCGAAAACTTTTTTCTGAAATTATCGGTACCACATACTTTTATGTTTCAGATTCTGAAAGGTGATATTTATGTATGAGACGAGCAAACATTAGGAGTCAACGGCAAGAAGGGACATCTTCTATGTTATGTCATGCATCACTTTTTTTCAGAAAAATTACAACGTAATATCACTCGTATAAAAGAGATACACAGCAAATCTGGATATTTAGAAAATATTTCAGTAAGTTAATTCCCAAAGTTTAGTAAATTAGATGGAAAATAAATCGAAAACTTTTTTCTGAAATTATCGGTACCACATACTTTTATGTTTCAGATTCTGAAAGGTGATATTTATGTATGAGACGAGCAAACATTAAGAGTCAACGGCAAGAAGGGACATCCTCTATGTTATGTCATGCAACACTTTTTTTCAGAAAAATTACAACGTAATATCACTCGTATAAAAGAGATACACAGCAAATCTGGATATTTAGAAAATATTTCAGTAAGTTAATTCGCAAAGTTTAGTAAATTAGATGGAAAAGAAATCGAAAACTTTTTTCTGAAATTATCGGTACCACATACTTTTATGTTTCAGATTCTGAAAGGTGATATTTATGTATGAGACGAGCAAACATTAGGAGTCAACGGCAAGAAGGGACATCTTCTATGTTATGTCATGCATCACTTTTTTTCAGAAAAATTACAACGTAATATGACTCGTATAAAAGAGATACACAGCAAATCTGGATATTTAGAAAATATTTCAGTAAGTTAATTCCCAAAGTTTAGTAAATTAGATGGAAAAGAAATCGAAAACTTGTTTCTGAAATTATCGGTACCACATACTTTTATGTTTCAGATTCTGAAAGGTGATATTTATGTATGAGACGAGCAAACATTAGGAGTCAACGGCAAGAAGGGACATCCTCTATGTTATGTCATGCAACACTTTTTTTTCCGAAAAATTACAACGTAATATCACTCGTATAAAAGAGATACACAGCAAATCTGGATATTTAGAAAATATTTCAGTAAGTTAATTCCCAAAGTTTAGTAAATTAGATGGAAAAGAAATCGAAAACTTTTTTCTGAAATTATCGGTACCACATACTTTTATGTTTCAGATTCTGAAATGTGATATTTATGTATGAGACGAGCAAACATTAAGAGTCAACGGCAAGAAGGGACATCCTCTATGTTATGTCATGCAACACTTTTTTTCAGAAAAATTACAACGTAATATGACTCGTATAAAAGAGATACACAGCAAATCTGGATATTTAGAAAATATTTCAGTAAGTTAATTCCCAAAGTTTAGTAAATTAGATGGAAAAGAAATCGAAAACTTTTTTCTGAAATTATCGGTACCACATACTTTTATGTTTCAGATTCTGAAAGGTGATATTTATGTATGAGACGAGCAAACATTAAGAGTCAACGGCAAGAAGGGACATCCTCTATGTTATGTCATGCAACACTTTTTTTCAGAAAAATTACAACGTAATATCACTCGTATAAAAGAGATACGCAGAAATCTGGATATTTAGAAAATATTTCAGTAAGTTAATTCCCAAAGTTTAGTAAATTAGATGGAAAAGAAATCGAAAACTTTTTTCTGAAATTATCGGTACCACATACTTTTATGTTTCAGATTCTGAAAGGTGATATTTATGTATGAGACGAGCAAACATTAGGAGTCAACGGCAAGAAGGGACATCTTCTATGTTATGTCATGCATCACTTTTTTTCAGAAAAATTACAACGTAATATCACTCGTATAAAAGAGATACACAGCAAATCTGGATATTTAGAAAATATTTCAGTAAGTTAATTCCCAAAGTTTAGTAAATTAGATGGAAAAGAAATCGAAAACTTTTTTCTGAAATTATCGGTACCACATACTTTTATGTTTCAGATTCTGAAAGGTGATATTTATGTATGAGACGAGCAAACATTAGGAGTCAACGGCAAGAAGGGACATCTTCTATGTTATGTCATGCATCACTTTTTTTCAGAAAAATTACAACGTAATATCACTCGTATAAAAGAGATACACAGCAAATCTGGATATTTAGAAAATATTTCAGTAAGTTAATTCCCAAAGTTTAGTAAATTAGATGGAAAAGAAATCGAAAACTTTTTTCTGAAATTATCGGTACCACATACTTTTATGTTTCAGATTCTGAAAGGTGATATTTATGTATGAGACGAGCAAACATTAGGAGTCAACGGCAAGAAGGGACATCTTCTATGTTATGTCATGCATCACTTTTTTTCAGAAAAATTACAACGTAATATCACTCGTATAAAAGAGATACACAGCAAATCTGGATATTTAGAAAATATTTCAGTAAGTTAATTCCCAAAGTTTAGTAAATTAGATGGAAAAGAAATCGAAAACTTTTTTCTGAAATTATCGGTACCACATACTTTTATGTTTCAGATTCTGAAAGGTGATATTTATGTATGAGACGAGCAAACATTAGGAGTCAACGGCAAGAAGGGACATCTTCTATGTTATGTCATGCATCACTTTTTTTCAGAAAAATTACAACGTAATATCACTCGTATAAAAGAGATACACAGCAAATCTGGATATTTAGAAAATATTTCAGTAAGTTAATTCCCAAAGTTTAGTAAATTAGATGGAAAAGAAATCGAAAACTTTTTTCTGAAATTATCGGTACCACATACTTTTATGTTTCAGATTCTGAAAGGTGATATTTATGTATGAGACGAGCAAACATTAGGAGTCAACGGCAAGAAGGGACATCTTCTATGTTATGTCATGCATCACTTTTTTTCAGAAAAATTACAACGTAATATCACTCGTATAAAAGAGATACACAGCAAATCTGGATATTTAGAAAATATTTCAGTAAGTTAATTCCCAAAGTTTAGTAAATTAGATGGAAAAGAAATCGAAAACTTTTTTCTGAAATTATCGGTACCACATACTTTTATGTTTCAGATTCTGAAAGGTGATATTTATGTATGAGACGAGCAAACATTAGGAGTCAACGGCAAGAAGGGACATCTTCTATGTTATGTCATGCATCACTTTTTTTCAGAAAAATTACAACGTAATATCACTCGTATAAAAGAGATACACAGCAAATCTGGATATTTAGAAAATATTTCAGTAAGTTAATTCCCAAAGTTTAGTAAATTAGATGGAAAAGAAATCGAAAACTTTTTTCTGAAATTATCGGTACCACATACTTTTATGTTTCAGATTCTGAAAGGTGATATTTATGTATGAGACTAGCAAACATTAGGAGTCAACGGCAAGAAGGGACATCTTCTATGTTATGTCATGCATCACTTTTTTTCAGAAAAATTACAACGTAATATCACTCGTATAAAAGAGATACACAGCAAATCTGGATATTTAGAAAATATTTCAGTAAGTTAATTCCCAAAGTTTAGTAAATTAGATGGAAAAGAAATCGAAAACTTTTTTCTGAAATTATCGGTACCACATACTTTTATGTTTCAGATTCTGAAAGGTGATATTTATGTATGAGACGAGCAAACATTAGGAGTCAACGGCAAGAAGGGACATCTTCTATGTTATGTCATGCATCACTTTTTTTCAGAAAAATTACAACGTAATATCACTCGTATAAAAGAGATACACAGCAAATCTGGATATTTAGAAAATATTTCAGTAAGTTAATTCCCAAAGTTTAGTAAATTAGATGGAAAATAAATCGAAAACTTTTTTCTGAAATTATCGGTACCACATACTTTTATGTTTCAGATTCTGAAAGGTGATATTTATGTATGAGACGAGCAAACATTAAGAGTCAACGGCAAGAAGGGACATCCTCTATGTTATGTCATGCAACACTTTTTTTCAGAAAAATTACAACGTAATATCACTCGTATAAAAGAGATACACAGCAAATCTGGATATTTAGAAAATATTTCAGTAAGTTAATTCGCAAAGTTTAGTAAATTAGATGGAAAAGAAATCGAAAACTTTTTTCTGAAATTATCGGTACCACATACTTTTATGTTTCAGATTCTGAAAGGTGATATTTATGTATGAGACGAGCAAACATTAGGAGTCAACGGCAAGAAGGGACATCTTCTATGTTATGTCATGCATCACTTTTTTTCAGAAAAATTACAACGTAATATGACTCGTATAAAAGAGATACACAGCAAATCTGGATATTTAGAAAATATTTCAGTAAGTTAATTCCCAAAGTTTAGTAAATTAGATGGAAAAGAAATCGAAAACTTGTTTCTGAAATTATCGGTACCACATACTTTTATGTTTCAGATTCTGAAAGGTGATATTTATGTATGAGACGAGCAAACATTAGGAGTCAACGGCAAGAAGGGACATCCTCTATGTTATGTCATGCAACACTTTTTTTTCCGAAAAATTACAACGTAATATCACTCGTATAAAAGAGATACACAGCAAATCTGGATATTTAGAAAATATTTCAGTAAGTTAATTCCCAAAGTTTAGTAAATTAGATGGAAAAGAAATCGAAAACTTTTTTCTGAAATTATCGGTACCACATACTTTTATGTTTCAGATTCTGAAATGTGATATTTATGTATGAGACGAGCAAACATTAAGAGTCAACGGCAAGAAGGGACATCCTCTATGTTATGTCATGCAACACTTTTTTTCAGAAAAATTACAACGTAATATCACTCGTATAAAAGAGATACGCAGCAAATCTGGATATTTAGAAAATATTTCAGTAAGTTAATTCCCAAAGTTTAGTAAATTAGATGGAAAAGAAATCGAAAACTTTTTTCTGAAATTATCGGTACCACATACTTTTATGTTTCAGATTCTGAAAGGTGATATTTATGTATGAGACGAGCAAACATTAGGAGTCAACGGCAAGAAGGGACATCTTCTATGTTATGTCATGCATCACTTTTTTTCAGAAAAATTACAACGTAATATCACTCGTATAAAAGAGATACACAGCAAATCTGGATATTTAGAAAATATTTCAGTAAGTTAATTCCCAAAGTTTAGTAAATTAGATGGAAAAGAAATCGAAAACTTTTTTCTGAAATTATCGGTACCACATACTTTTATGTTTCAGATTCTGAAAGGTGATATTTATGTATGAGACGAGCAAACATTAAGAGTCAACGGCAAGAAGCGACATCCTCTATGTTATGTCATGCAACACTTTTTTTTCCGAAAAATTACAACGTAATATCACTCGTATAAAAGAGATACACAGCAAATCTGGATATTTAGAAAATATTTCAGTAAGTTAATTCCCAAAGTTTAGTAAATTAGATGGAAAAGAAATCGAAAACTTTTTTCTGAAATTATCGGTACCACATACTTTTATGTTTCAGATTCTGAAAGGTGATATTTATGTATGAGACGAGCAAACATTAGGAGTCAACGGCAAGAAGGGACATCTTCTATGTTATGTCATGCATCACTTTTTTTCAGAAAAATTACAACGTAATATCACTCGTATAAAAGAGATACACAGCAAATCTGGATATTTAGAAAATATTTCAGTAAGTTAATTCCCAAAGTTTAGTAAATTAGATGGAAAAGAAATCGAAAACTTTTTTCTGAAATTATCGGTACCACATACTTTTATGTTTCAGATTCTGAAAGGTGATATTTATGTATGAGACGAGCAAACATTAGGAGTCAACGGCAAGAAGGGACATCTTCTATGTTATGTCATGCATCACTTTTTTTCAGAAAAATTACAACGTAATATCACTCGTATAAAAGAGATACACAGCAAATCTGGATATTTAGAAAATATTTCAGTAAGTTAATTCCCAAAGTTTAGTAAATTAGATGGAAAAGAAATCGAAAACTTTTTTCTGAAATTATCGGTACCACATACTTTTATGTTTCAGATTCTGAAAGGTGATATTTATGTATGAGACGAGCAAACATTAGGAGTCAACGGCAAGAAGGGACATCTTCTATGTTATGTCATGCATCACTTTTTTTCAGAAAAATTACAACGTAATATCACTCGTATAAAAGAGATACACAGCAAATCTGGATATTTAGAAAATATTTCAGTAAGTTAATTCCCAAAGTTTAGTAAATTAGATGGAAAAGAAATCGAAAACTTTTTTCTGAAATTATCGGTACCACATACTTTTATGTTTCAGATTCTGAAAGGTGATATTTATGTATGAGACGAGCAAACATTAGGAGTCAACGGCAAGAAGGGACATCTTCTATGTTATGTCATGCATCACTTTTTTTCAGAAAAATTACAACGTAATATCACTCGTATAAAAGAGATACACAGCAAATCTGGATATTTAGAAAATATTTCAGTAAGTTAATTCCCAAAGTTTAGTAAATTAGATGGAAAAGAAATCGAAAACTTTTTTCTGAAATTATCGGTACCACATACTTTTATGTTTCAGATTCTGAAAGGTGATATTTATGTATGAGACGAGCAAACATTAGGAGTCAACGGCAAGAAGGGACATCTTCTATGTTATGTCATGCATCACTTTTTTTCAGAAAAATTACAACGTAATATCACTCGTATAAAAGAGATACACAGCAAATCTGGATATTTAGAAAATATTTCAGTAAGTTAATTCGCAAAGTTTAGTAAATTAGATGGAAAAGAAATCGAAAACTTTTTTCTGAAATTATCGGTACCACATACTTTTATGTTTCAGATTCTGAAAGGTGATATTTATGTATGAGACGAGCAAACATTAGGAGTCAACGGCAAGAAGGGACATCTTCTATGTTATGTCATGCATCACTTTTTTTCAGAAAAATTACAACGTAATATGACTCGTATAAAAGAGATACACAGCAAATCTGGATATTTAGAAAATATTTCAGTAAGTTAATTCCCAAAGTTTAGTAAATTAGATGGAAAAGAAATCGAAAACTTTTTTTCTGAAATTATCGGTACCACATACTTTTATGTTTCAGATTCTGAAAGGTGATATTTATGTATGAGACGAGCAAACATTAGGAGTCAACGGCAAGAAGGGACATCCTCTATGTTATGTCATGCAACACTTTTTTTTCCGAAAAATTACAACGTAATATCACTCGTATAAAAGAGATACACAGCAAATCTGGATATTTAGAAAATATTTCAGTAAGTTAATTCCCAAATTTTAGTAAATTAGATGGAAGAGAAATCGAAAACTTTTTTTCTGAAATTATCGGTACCACATACTTTTATGTTTCAGATTCTGAAAGGTGATATTTGTTTTATGAGACGAGCAACGAGTTAAACTTTCAGCAATGCTTAAATAATCTGCATAATTCAAACATTAGCGATGAAATAATTACCTCCTTCAACACTTCTAAATGTCGTTGCAATATCTTAGTGTTCTGATAAATTCAACAATTAGGTACTCACATGGATGGAAAATAAATAGTCGTACGTGATACGCGTTACCTTTAAGAGGATGAGAATTGCAATGTTCTTTGCATTATTGTCGTTATGTCTGATTAGTATCGTAAAGCATAAAACGATAACTGTACTGTAATTGGACAGAATAGATTTAAAATCAACATTGTAAATACACGTCCTTGTAACACGCAAATGCATTGCTGCGTAAAATCAGCCTGGCATGGTGCGCTTCACTGCAGGACAGCAGTCCTATGACTCACGCATGCACGAGCCTGCTCATAGGTTGGCCACAGCCCCCTGAATACTAGGCCTGCGCGCTAACACAAAAATGGCGCCTGTCGTAGGCGGATTTTTTTAAGCAGTTGTATGGAAATTTGAATTTGAACACCAGTATTTTTCAAATGTTTTCTTTGACTTATTTAATCTCAGAAAAATAAGAGAAAACTTTTAGAAATTACTAGTATTCAAATTCAAGGGACCGTACAAACGCTGAAAAATGCGCTTACGACAGCAGCCATTTAAGCGTCAGCGCGTAGGCCTAAAATTCAAGGGGCTTTAGGTTGGTGCTTCATGAGGTATTCAGTATGTAACTCTTAGGGTGAAGTGGTGTAATTCCCGCTGTGGTATAGTAATGTTTCAGTGTGTCTTCTGTAGGAATAATGAAATGTTTAGTTCACATTACAAATATTTTTGTATGATGTGGCGTATAGAGTCGCTCTATGTTTAAATACACTCCAAAAATTCCAATCCGTCTGTTCATCTTTGTGCTTGCTTACATATTTTTTTTCATCTTTATCGCCCATGCTTTACCATTTTTTAAAGGAAGCTAGCCGAATTAAAATTCATTAAATATCTATTTTTTTTATTTATATAAAAAGATAGTATTGGATTTGTGAAAAAATTCGGCTTCCAGTTTTCGACGGATTTAGACGTTTTAGAAGGTCCTGAACACGATTCGACTGGTTTTAGAAAATGTCTGTCCGTGAGTCTGCCCGTCTGTCTGTGTGGACACAAATTTTGTGGGACCCCTAACGCACGGGCTACTGCGTCGAATAGGATGAAATTTCATATGAAGTTCAATCCTTATGCGAATTGGTGCTGATTACTTTTGGGCAAAATCCCGCAAGAGGGAGTGCGCAAACCGCCGATTAGTTCGATTTATGTGATGCTTATATCTCCAATTTACGTGCACAGAATTTAACGAAACAAAATTTAAAATCCTCATGATAGGAATAGATTGTCATGTAATTTTGATTGTGGTCATCTAAGAGGGGGTACCAAAATTCGATGACTTGTTTAAAATTCGCGATGCATATATCACCGATTTAAATGCACAGAAATCAACGAAACTCTACGCTTATCATACTGAATATGGATACTTTGTGTAAAAAAACCTTTACTTTGTGCATACTTTGTGTAAAAAACCTTTACTTTGTGCATACTTTGTGTAAAAAACCTATTTGCTATATCGATGTAATTTTGTGTACTATTTAAATCATTTAATTAATTTTATTATATGGCAGAAAGTTTTGTGATAGCCACAACATACAAGCTTCATCTTTAGGAATTTAAATAAAAGCTCCTTTTCATGCACTATCATGTACAAAAAAACCTCACTTATTTAATAAATGCATTGTAGCTTACTAGAATAAATAAAAAAAATTCTATAATCAAAATTGATTATACTTACTGTACAAATATAGATAAAGAAATCTTTCGTAAGTATTGTGAAAGATAATCACAATTTGTGAGATGGGAAACGAGTTGAACCTCCAAAAGTGTACACAAAATTTACATAATTCATACATTAGCGATGCAGTAATTACTTCCCTAACGTTTCTAAACATCGTTGAAAAGACAAAGACCGCTTAATCATCTAATTAGCTATATTCACAATGTAGAACAAAAATTGTGTAGATGAGAAAATTATAATGCCATCTTAATTGTTATTTAAGAGGTTTTGGCCCTCAAGAATTCTGCTTTGAATTTTTTTATATATTTTCGGTAAACCATTTATTCTTTAATAAATATTTCTTCACTAGAGGACTAATGATGCTGAAATAATATTTGAGAGTAAATGTTTATTTTTTTCATTTTCACCGTCTAATTCCATATAAAGAAGAAATCTCACACGTTTACAAAGGGTGCAATAATCTCTTTCAATAAGCAATAAGAAAACAATGATTTAACCCTCTGACTGTCCAACAAAAGGACAAAATTGTAATGTTGTTTTCTCTGTATTCTATTTTACATGTTAAAAAATGAGGATTATACAAACATAATATAAAAAACTTAAATATACGAGCGTCGATCCGGAAATAAGGTTCCCATCAAATTTATAAATAGACTACATTGTTTATTCTCATAGAAATTTACGTCGTTGGAAATAAGAAAGTTTGCTCTACATAATCGCCATCTTTTTCTACGCATTTTTTCAGATGGTGCTCTAATTTCTGTATCCCAATGTCGCAGAACTCTGGCGCCAACGCGTTGAGAAAGCGTTTCACTTCTTCTTTGACGTCATCGTCGCTCCTCAAGCGTGGGCCACCTAAGTGTTCCTTTAACTTGGGGAACAAGTGATAATCAGTAGGTGCGAGGTCCGGACTTTAAGGTGGGTGGGGCATGACAATCCACCCAAATTGTGTCAAAAGTTCCTGGGTTTGACGGGAGAAGTGAGGTTGGGCGTTGTCGTGAAGCAACATTACACAGGCTGTCAGTCGTCTTCGCCGGCGGTTCTGGACGGGTGGAGTCCTTTGGCGTGCAAAAAGCGAATTACGAAACGAATCTCGCACTTGGTGGGATCAACAATGGGAACCTCCATCTCGGACGGCTGCTGAGCCAAGAATGAGCGACGCAGCGAAGCGGGGCCTGGATAATCTCGAGTGTGGGAACAGCCGCGCACAGCGCTGTTGCCGTATTTCGCCTCGCACCTTCCCGTGTGGCTGGAGCTCTTTGGGAACCTTATTTCTGGATCGACCCTCGTATATAAATGTAATGCTTGAGAGTATGAATCATTATTGAATGCGGGACATCTGCATTATATCAGTAGAATTATATTAATTTAATTAAAGCTTGTATTGCAGTAAAACCTGGAGCTTAGTGAATGTATCAGAGAGAGGGATAATGTCCGAAGATCTCACGTAAAAGATTATTTATTATCTTTTTAAATCACAGAATTGATAATAATTTTCTGCGATTACAGAAGCCGAAAATATCTATCCTAAAAGTGTTGTAGTTTATTATAAATAATTATTGTACGTATTTTCAGTATTATAACAGAAAATATTATTCTTAACAATTTTATGTAATATCAGATAATTTTCTCTAGTTCACGAAGTTCTAGCTTTAACTTTTCTGTCATCATCCTGTTCAGAGATAGAATAGAACGGATAATCTAATTATAGGAAAAAATTCATTATATTAATAATAAAACATAGAAAAAAACAAAAATTGTGTACAGTAGTAAAAAAAGTATCTCTGTCTTAATCATCGTATAAAAATGTGGCTTTGTACCAATCAATTAGTAATAAACTCTGCTAATTAATATAACAATAGAAGATACATAATTTACTTAAAGGCGTTTAGTTGATGTAAAATATATTTAAAACCAAGTACTTTCAAATGAAAAAGCATTCGTCATCAGTGTTAAAGGAAAAAAAACTTTTTTTTTCTTCATATGGAAATTATAACAAACTTCAAAATTCTCAATACTAATTGTTAATTTTGACATCATATTTGTATTTATTCATAAATGTTATCATCGGATACCAAATGGAATGCTATTCGTTTAAGTAATTTAGGACTTTTCCCGATTTAAAGCTTGTAACTCCTGGTTCTAAATTGATTTTTAATCCTTGCAAACAGATTGCATTGCGAGCAATTTTTTTTTAACCATAACTCAAAACCTACTCGACAGAAAAAGCTGTAATTTGGATTCATATATTTCTAGTTTGTAGAAATCGATTTCTGTTAAAAAAAAAATCCCTGACGGCTCGGCCTACAGGCATAGGTGGATTTCGAATATGCAATCCGTGGGGCGCCTGTTTGTTGGGAATTGCGGAAGAAATGACCTTTCTGCCATGTTGCGGCAGCTGGTAGCGCCCTCTTCGAAACCTAACTTGTTTGCGGGCAGAGCAGGCAGGGATTTTTTTTTCGTTTTTAATTTCTTTTTGCTATAAGGGTTGGTCCTATAAAAAACTTGTCAATATAAAAGTTTTAGATAATATTAAGAGGATTTATAATAAATTTAAGCGGATTTGATATCTTGTGAATTGACGAAGTTATGAATGTTTTTCTTCTAAAACCCCCCTTCCCCCCCCCTTGGGGGCATTTTTAATGATATCAAAAATCTGTCATTCTTAAATTTTCGGCCCTTTTCCTAGAAGTAATAATAACTTTAAACGGATTCGATACGTATCATAATTAAGAAATTATGGGTTTTTTTCTGTTTTCACAAAAAGCCCCCCCCATCCCCCCCCCCTTGGTTCGATTTTGCCCATGAACGAACTTGACAGAGATTTTATGCCCCTTGATTTTATGTATTAGTTTGGAAAAGATTTGTGCAGAATTATTGCATGTATCGTGTTCATAAAAAAGTGACATAGATAGATAGATAGATAGATAGATAGATAGATAAAGTTTTGAACTGGGGGTGGTTTTGGGTTCTGGGAGCCATGATCGGCGTATATCTGCAAAAAATTTTCAAAAATTCCAACTTAGTGGAGAATGTAATAGGTAGTATTTCCTACGAAATCTACCTAAAAACGTTCATCGGCCACCATTTCCGACTTTTTCTAATATGGATTTCAAAGTAGTTATTATTTGAAATTTATAATTTCTAAGCTACTTGACCAAATAGCTTACTGTTTGGTTTCCGAATATAGAATTTATCTAATAATCCAAATATGATGCTAAAAGTGAGTAAAGAAAACTTTAAAGTTTGTTATAATTTCTATATGTATACGACTCAAAAAGCAAAATTAAAGTATAACTTTAATTAGTACATATTCTTACTAATCGATTGATAAAACTCACCTTTTTATACGACGATTTAAGACAGAGTTAGCAGGGGTATATATATTTTTTTCGTGACTGTGCATTCCAAATGAAGAAACGTAAGAAATTTATAAAAGTTTTTGTTGCGACGCAATATATACCAAACTTAGCTTCCCAACGTTGCTAACTGATCTCACGAGATTTAGCGCAAAAACCCCATTCCCTGCATACATATTTATTTAAAAAAAAAACAACCACGCACTCAAAAATTAAGGTGGAAGGGCTCGTGCAACCGTAAAAGACACTAGTTCAATGGGGAATAATTAATAATTTGTAGACATTAATTAGATAGTGTCAATTAACAAGAATTGGTGAATTCACGGACATTTCGCGCAAAAGTCAAGCTACTGAGACATGTGATTTATAGAAGGTAGACTCAAGGTACTGAGACTTGTGATTTATAGAAGGTAGACTCTCGTCACCAAAATTGATGTTTGTTGTGAATGGGGTGACAGATAAATTTATAACTAAATTTATAACTAAATTTATAACTGTCACCCTGTGACCTATGGACCACCTGCTTAATTGTCACACAAACAGGCAGTCATAAAGCGGTGCATAACATGCAAAATTTAGCTATGTTTGGACTGGAGGACCGCTTCTTGCCATTGGACGAAGTCTCTGAGTGGTCAAAATAGGAGACGAATCAGAAACCGAACTTTGTATATGTATGTTTTAATTGTAATTGTATTTTGTATTTAAAATGATGATAGTGTTTTTTTTTACATAGAGAGAAAACGAACTTGATATCGATTGGTAGAGCATCAGTAGCTCTCTAGTAAAATGATGGTGTCACTTTACGTGATTCTTTAAGAGGACTCCGTACGCCGTAAAGTGCTATGTGCGCTTACGGTTGGAGATATGATTTTTAAAATGTAGAGTTCACACACATATCCTCCGCCACATATCCTTATTTTCTTAATAAGCTATAGTAGTGTAATTAAGTTAGTAAAATAGAGATCGCAGATTATCTTCACATTTAATTAATACTTGATCAATAAAGATACTTAGGCAGTTATACTTCTAACTCTCCAAGGCCTTAATCTAATATAGCACTGGGTGCTGAATTCTTGTATGATTTATCATACATTTCATTCTGTCACAAAATTGAAAATATGTATTTAATAAATTATAGATAATGTACAGCATAGCCCAAACTGTAACTAATTTAATTAAACTAAGTTTTAAAGTTTGTGAAAGGCAAACTCATGAATAGTAGAGTTAGATCCACAGGATCTAAATAAATTAATTATCTTTTATTAAACATATTCAGCAACATGCTGATTTTAGGAATTTTGTAAAAAAAAAAAAGGAGATTGTCTTGTCTAGGCTAAGTTAATTTCTTTTCGTCAGCTTTTGTAAATAAACTTTAATATATGTGTTGTAAATAAATTATTAATTTAAATAATTTAAATCTCTTTATTTACCACAATCTATGTGTCATATTTATTTTGTCATTAATCAATTATTTTTCTAAGTATTTATTTTAGGGGAGCCATTTAGGTACTTCTCGCCATTTCTTATAGTATTATTTTAAAGGGTTTTGATTTGTATTAATTTTAATATTAAATTTAAGGCGGCTTCTAAAAGTCCCAACGCAAATTTTAATTTAATTTTAACGGTTAATTTTAACGTGAGCGTTGTCTTATTTTATCCCTTTTGGCTCGCGTTACCTGTTATTAGAATTTTTATTACGATCGCATTAATTTATTTTATTATAAGTACTTTAAATGCTCCCAACATGCTCTTGGTGTCGGTTAATTAATGTATGTAGGACAGTCTTAATAACAATACCAGCAATTAAATATAGGAGTAAATATTCTGCCTAACAGTTTTTAAATTGCGTGTAGAAATTAATTTCAAATTTAGAAATGAAAAATAAATAAATAGTTTGAAATGGGCAATTTAAAAACAACTATTCATACATGTATACACTGCTGGTATTATAGCTGCATGTTACATTTCTAGGCAAAGGAAAAATATTTTTCTGTATTTACGTTTTAGTTATAAGTATGCTCATACAAGATATGTCAATTGATCGTTTGGGATATAAATATAAATAGTAATTAATATTTATTATATATTGTAACATGTATTATAAATATGTTCCGCCCATAGTCTAAACTATAAAAAGCATAACGACGCGGCGATAATTCTCATTTTTTCCGTCATTATCCATACGTGATAGACATTTTCTATAGTCTATTTCAAAATAAGCATTGTGGAAATAATCTAAAAGAGGTAATCTAACTTACACGATACATTCATTGTAATAATTATGAAATCATTAAACATATATATATTTTTAATATTGCAAATTCTTTAACAATTTAAAAGGTGGGGGTAGGATTAATATTTTTTCTAAACTTGTTGAAAGTAGACATTTCTGTACTTCAGATTCCAAGAAATATTAATAATTATATGAAATAAGAAGTATTATAAGCTTCTAGCAATATACTTATACTTTTCAAAATATAAACTTTAAGGATATCAATAATAAATCCCTTAATAGTTCTACATGTCATGGCAAATACTGTGTGTTCATTATATTATAACTCATTCATATCTCAGTAGAATATACATAAAATGCTTATGCGGAATTGGCTATAAGCCTACATACATTTTTGTTACTGTGTCTATAGATTTACAAAGATAAATTGATGATCCTACTTTATATTGTAATAAATTTTACTTGCAAATTTATTCAATGGCTCAATATATATTTCTTTAAATAATATTGAGCATCTTGTAAATATTGTTTAAAACGGAATCAATCGAACCAAGAACATTTACCGTCGTAGACAGTATATTTATAAAGACAAAAATAACTTCTTAATAAATCCATAAAATTAAGAAATGCTACCACTTTAAAAGCAGGATCAATATTTAGTCTTGCTACTTCAGACCTCAACCTTCCCTTTCTTAGTCTTGCAAAAAAAGGACAACACCTTTTTTACGGCACATTAAAGTTACATTATATCTGTATATTATGTTGAATACCTATTCTTAAAGTGTTAATTTCAAGTTATTTTATTTATTTTATTTCTAAATTTGAAATTAATTTCTACATTAAAGAAGAAAGAAAGTTGTTTTGAAAGGCTTAGCGCATTTCTTAATTTTATGGTGTTATTAAGAACAATATAATAAATTATAACACCTTGTTTTAATATATTTAAATGCTAAAAAGTGTAAATTAACAACATAATAAGTACACAGTAAAATAAATTTTATTAGGTTGTTTGACATGTTGCGGCATCTTTTAACTTACCGAAATTATGGCTCGAGTTACTCCATGGTTACAGTTATGAAAATAAACAATCAAGTAAAAATTAAAAAAAACGTGCGTAATTTTTAAAAAAGTACATGAAAATTAAATGATAGCATTTTAAATAATAACTTCAAAGACCGTGCAATTAAGGAATATTCTCATTTGTTTTTGAAAATGGCTCGGAGTGAGCCGAAACATGTCAAGTAACATAATGAAAGTTATTTTACTATGTATTTATTATGCTGTTAATTTACACTTTTTAGCATTTAAAAGAAATTTGTTATGAAGAAGTTGTTTTTACTTACCCATCATACGTAGTATAGGGTAAGTCTTGAAATCGTTTAGAAAATAGAAAAAAAAATTTTTGACGTATTAACACGTTTCAGACACTGAAGATTCCGAAAAACATATTTTTAGAAAAAAAATTGTCGTCTGTCTGTATGTCTGTGTGTCTGTGTGTCTGTAAACGCTCTATCGCCAGAAAAAATTGAGATAGAGACTTAAAATTTGGTATGTACTTAGTATGTAATAATAGGAAGAAGCTTATTGAATTTCAGTAACCTCGATTAACCGGAACTTTTTTTTTTTCGGACTCTCGAAATATTCGTTCTGATAAAAAATATATATAAATTTTCGAAATTGTTCATTTTAAGGAGTGAATATGAAAGACAATATAAAAAACATAAATTTTGCATAAAGCATGAAGTCTCTCGGATAATGAGTTGCCGAGATATTTGTAATCCTATTTCCACACTCTTCGATTTTTCATGACCCTGTATTTCATCCAAATTTCAATTCAAAGATATATTCTAATTGGAAATGAGACGCTTAATCTGATGCAATAAACCGCTAGTTAATAGGATTATTGTTTTTGGAGTTATAAGGATGTTTCTTTCAAGCAATTCAGTAATCGGGCCTTTAAAGTTTATGACGTCATCAAGCCCCGATTTTATTCGATTTGCAATGCATTTTATAAGTAGTTTACACATTTTTTATTTTAATATTTTACATTACGCATATCCATGATGGGTAAGTATTACGGTGGCCCCCAACGACTAGTTTCTTTAGAATTTATTGTATTGAAAATAGTTTTGCAAGACTTTAAAAAAAAATCCTCATTAGGCAGAGCTTATCGTACTTATTAAAACATATTTACATTTCCTGTTTAATGTGAAAAAGGAATCATTTCTTTCCCTCTGCCTTATGAAGAAGAAAAAAGTATGCAATCTTCTTATCCATCGCAATTTACTGAAGTTAGAAACACATCGTAATCTAAATTTATTTGAAGCTTTTTAAAAATCTTTAGGGAAAAGGAATGAAACCTTTTGCCATATTTCTGTGTGAAAGATGCTAAGATGTAATAACTGGTTTGTCAAATGAGAAGTAATCTTCACTCACAACGTTGTATACACGAATTCAAACATTATACATTACCGAAAGAATAATTATCTGCCTCAATGCTTCTAATTGTGAGACAAAAATATATAAATGTAATTTCTTAGAAAGGTATATATTTAATACACTTGCATTGTTATGGTTTGAGCTTCTTTAAATCTTCATAAGTAAAGCATTTGCTGTGCTATTCGAATAAACTTTAGATTAAATTTTCATTATGTTTTCAAATGGAATTTGAATTGCGATGTTATTTTTTTTTATAATTTCAAGAAAAATTAGAAATAAGTTATTTTATCCTGTCCCAAATAGAAGTAGTCATGTAATTAGAATTATATCTATAAAATATAATTATCACTGTTTTGTGTCAGAAGACAATTTTTCCAATTTTTTTAATCCTTTCGTGCATAGTAACCTCATATGAGGTTGTATCAAAAAACGACCCTCAGTGAACTGTGCATATGTTAATTTTAGATGCGTTCGTAATTATATAAATACGTAGAACCTATAGTCGTTGTCTGGTCCGTCCGTTTGTCCGTCTGTCTGTCCGTCTTTCCGCATACAACAGCGCAAAAGCTACCCAAGCGAATGATTTAAAATTTAATGTATATAATCGTTGCAAAATTTTGTCCAGTCATTTCAAATTTTATGAAAATCGATTCAAGACTTAAAAAGATATTAATACAAGCATTTATTAAGCAATTTGTTTTTTTTAATCGGTACTTCCTTGTTATAGCACCTTCCGAGGATTAATCGTCAAGCCACCGAGATGTATCGCCAAGTTATCTGACATGTAGGATGTTATAGTCATATATGACGTATATGACATTTTATAACCACTATGACCAAGTTATAGTCACATTCTTCATTCTATTAAATCCTGTCATACGTAATTGATTCAATTATATCCCATGACAGGTAATGATTCTATGTTTCCATGGTGATTACTTCTTATTTAAGATGGAGTCCTATTATTTCCGTATTACTGAATTTAAAAACCGAATTTGTATACTAAAATTGTTTAATTATAGCAATCCTTTAATCTACAGACAGATTTTTGGATAGATGTTTCCGGGGAAATAGATATTAAATGGGAAAAGAGTCTAAATATGGATTTCAAGTTCTGAAAATTTTAAAGCTAGGCTTAAGTTTACCATTGGAATTTTCAGTAAATCTGAACAAAAGATAAAATGTTGCCAATTTAATGTGCTTATTTTATTACGATAAATACTCATATCATAATAACAGAAGATATAAATAATTTCACTGAAGTAATAACTGTACGAACGCAGCTCATTTGTCCCGTATTACGTACAGTTTCTAACTTGTTTTAGGTAGCTTTCAATACAAAAAAGTATAAAGCTACCTATTGCAGCCGTTCGGAGGAAAGCAGTTCCGGAAAATTTCGATATATTTTCACCGATCATGACCCCCAGACCACCCTCCGTTCAAATGTTGATTTATATATATAGATATATCCATATATATATATATATATATATATATATATATATATATATATATATATATATATATATATATATATATATAGTTGCCTCTAAATTATATATAAAACAGAAAGAAAATGTACAATGTAAAATAACTGAAATAAAAAGTTCAACAACCATAAATATTGATCATGTTTATTGTTATAAATTACAAATATATTTATTGTTGCTGTTGCTGTTTTATAGGTATAGTTTGTAGAGAATTTAATTTTTTTTTATTTAAGAAAAACGAACATGTAAATACGTTAACGGTCAAAAGTTACAGTGCCAAAACCTCTGAAAAAGTAACTAACTGTGTTTCGACTTAATTGAGTTTAAATTTTGCCCTTCGCAGGTATCATCGGTCTACGTGGCTCAATGTTTATGGCCCGTATGACAGTAATTTCAGGAAATTTCGTATCGTACAACATTCTTACAGTTCAAACATTATAATAATAATTATAACAAAATAAATTTGTTTTCATTTCAAATTCGATACGTTAACGTTCAAATACGTTAACATCCAAAAGTTACAGTGCCAAAAACCTCTGAAAAACTAAGTAACTGTGTTTCAACTAAATTGAGTTTAAATTTTGCCCTTCGCAGGTATCACCGGTCTACGCGGCTCAATGTTTACGGATCGTACGACAGTATTTTTAGGAAATTTCCTATCGTACAACTGTACGACATTCTTAAAGGTTCAAACATTATAATAATAATTATTACAAAATTATTTATTTCTTCATTTCAAACCTTTTTGGCCTCCTTAAATATATTTTAAGTGCAATTCTTTTTCATCCACTTTAAAATAACTGATATATGACACATTTAAATTTTGAGATCGGAAGATCTATACAAATACAGAGAGAAGAATGGAAAATAATATGTTAAATTTATAGGAAATTAATATTTCCATGAATAAGATTCTGAGAAATAATAATAGTTTTAAAAGAGGAGAAACTCTCGGCAGTGTACACATAATTTACATAACTTGCACATTAGAGAAGAAATAATTACAACTCTTAATGCCTCGAAAGGCGGTAAAAAGATCAAACATTCCGTTTCATCAAGAATTTAACTATTTCCACTGAGAACAGAGGATGTATAAATTTTCTCTGTGAGGATTAGAATTGTTTAAAATATCTTCGTGTGTTGTAGGCTTCATACAATAATGTGTCTCTTGCATTGTTATTACTCGAGTTTCTTCAAGAATAACGCAATAATTTTCGTTTGAATTTTTGCAAATGTTACCGAGACGTTAGTACTATATAAATAAATAATAAAAAGGTAATGTATAAGTAATTAAAATGCGCTAAAAAAGTTACACAAGTCGAGAAAGGGAATTAAAAATTCCATGCTAAATTTATAGGAAGTTGATATTTCGGTGTATAAGATACAGAGAGATAATAACAATTTATGAGATAAGAAACTCTCGGCAGTGTACGCATAATTTGTATAACTTATACATTAGAGAAGAAAGAAGTACCACTCCTAATGCCTCAAAAGACGGTGAAAAGATCAAACATTCCGTTTTATCAAAACTTTGGCTATTACCACTGAGAACAAAGGATGTATAAATTATCTCTGTGAGGATTAGAATTGTTTTGGATAAGATCTTTTCATGTGTTATATGCGTTATATGCGTGTTATATGCTTCATATACGATAATGTGTCTCTTGCATTGTTATTGCTTGAGTTTCGTTAGATCTTTCGGAATAACGCAGTACTTTTGGTTTATATTCTTGCAAATTTTACATAGATATTATTTTTATATAAATAAAATAATAAAAAGGCTTTGAAATATAATCAGAATGCAGTAAAATTGTTAATCAAGTCCAGAGGGAGAATTAAGAGGGAGAAGATATAATTACCACTCTTAACGTCTCTAGAAAAGATAAAACATTTCGTTTTATCAGGTAATTAGCCACGGAGAAGAAAATATGTATAAATTATCTCTATGAGGATTACAATTGTTTTGGATAAGATCTCTTCATGTGTTGTATGCTTCATACCATAATATGTCTCTTGCATTGTTACTGCTTGAGTTTCTTTAGATCTTTAATAATAACGCAATAATAAGAAATGAGAAACAGAGCAGTATGCACACAATTTGCAGAACTTACACATTAGAAAAAGAATAATAATCAATCTTAGTATTTCTGGAGCCGGTAAACACATTAAATATTCCGTTTTACCAAGTATTTGGCTATTTCTACGGGGAACACAGGATGTATAAATTTTCTCTGTGAGGATTAGAATTTTTTTTTTAATTTCTTCATGTGTTATATGCTTCATACAATAATTTGTCTTTTGCATTGTTTTTGCTTGAGTTTCTTTAGATCTTTGAAAATAACGCAATAATTTTGGTTTGTATTCTTGCAAATTTTACATATATATTATTATTATATAAATAAATATTACACTGTTAAAAATTTGCAACAAACTGTCCAGTCATTTGACCGTTTTTGTAGAAAACGGTTACATAACCGTAATTTATCTATATTCTGACCGTATTATTGCTCATTTTATTGTCAGAATATACACTGCTCAAAACAATTAAAGGATATTGCAGTTTTAGGTGGATTTTGTATCTGGGAAACTTTTTAGCTGATTGATACATGGTCGACAGACATAGTAGGTTATATGAGAATAAATTACACATGTTTGGCAGAAAAAAATGCATTTTATTGCGCATTTGTGTACAAAAGGAAAAAAATACAATTTGTGCATATGAGAAAAAAAGAATAAGAAAAGGTGTTTTCTTCAAAGAAAATCATTTTCAGTAGGGGGTATGGTTTCCACGGGCGGACAGCAACGTTGAACACCTTTGAGGCATGGACTCAATGAGGCTATTAATGACGAGTTGGGGTATTCTGCCCCACTCTTCCAGAAGAGCTCTTTCCAGTTCTTGGAGAGTTTGTGGGGTTGTTGGCGGCCAGAAACTCGTTTTCCTAGAGCGTCCCAAACGTGCTCGATTGGATTCATGTCTGGAGAGCACGCTGGCCATTCCATTCGAACGATTACTTCCTCGAAAAGGAAATCCTCCACCAGGTTTGCACGATGTGGCCTGCAGTTATCGTCCATTAAAATGAAGTTATCTCCGATTGCTGCAGCGTAAGGGACTACAATAGGTCTGAGGCTCTCATCCCTATATCGGCGACCAGTCAGAACTCCATCTCGAATGATGTAGAGGTCAGTGCGCCCGTCAATGGAGATGCCACCATACACAAACACTCCTCCACCGCCAAATCTGACACTTTCGTGCACGAACGCAGGATTATTCCTACTGCCACGGTCCCTCCAAATGAAAATACGCCTATTATCCGGATGCACAGAAAAACGGGACTCGTCAGAAAACAGAATATTGCTCCATTCATTTCTCTTCCAGTTGACATGCTCGGTTGCCCACTCCCTGCGGTCGCGACGATGCCTTGATATTAATCTAACACATACCATCGGTCGGCGAGCATACAGACCTACAGCATGGAGCCGGTTTCGGACAGTCTGAGTTGAAATCGTGGTGCCTGTAGCCGAGCGAAGGTGTTGTTGGAGAAGAGTAGCGTTCATGTTTCGGTGTCTCCGAGCTGTTAACGCTAAATACCGATCTTCATTGGGCGTTGTTGCCCGTCTACGACCTTGCCCTGGTCTTCGGCCTGCACATCCACTCTCCAAAAAACGGTTCCAGATCCTGGAAATGACACTTTGTGACACTCCAATGGCTTGCGCTACTTCGGCTTGAGTTTGGCCCCTTCTAACCTACCAACAATTCTCCAAGCTTCTGAATCTGTCAAATGACTTCGCTGAGACATCGTACTCATCAAAACAAAGCAATCACTGAATGCTGATCATCCTTGTCTTCATTCTCTTTTATCCAGTTGAAAGTCAAATTTCATTCGCTGCCGCTGAAGCGACGTTTTTGACGTCGAACTCAAAATTTGCATACTCCACAGTTTGAAAACCAGAAAAATTTGCATTTGTGATTCTCTTCTTCTATTTTCGGAAAAAAAAATCGTTTATATCTTTATTTTATATAAAACTTCAAATATCCTTTAATTGTTTTGAGCAGTGTAGTTAAATTACGGTTATGTAACCGTTTTCTATAAAAACGGTCAAATGACTGGAGAGTTTGCTGCAAATTTTTAAAAGTGTAGAAAGGCCTTGTATAAATAATTAAAATGCAGTAAAATTGTTACACAAGTCTACGGGAGAATTAAAAATTCCATGCTAAATTTACAGGAAGTTGAGGTTTCCGTTTATAAGATTCTGAGAAATAATAACAGTTTTATGAGATGAGAAACCTTCGGCAGTCTACCACATAATTTGCATAACCTATACATTAGAGAAAAAATAATTACCACTCTTAACGTCTTTAGAAAAGATAAAATATTTCGTTTGATCAGGTAATTAGCGACGGAGAACAAAAAAAGGATAAATTACTTCTATGAGGATTACAATTGTTTTGGATAAGATCGCTTCATGTGTTGTATGCTTCATACGATAAAATGTCTCTTGCATTGTTGTTACTTGAGTTTTTTTAAATCTTTAAGAATAATGCAATAATAAGAAATGAGAAACTGAGCAGCACACACAATTTGCAGAACTTACATATTAGAAAATAAACAATAATCACGCTTAATATTTCTAAAGTCGGAGAAAACATTAAATATTTCGTTTTACCAAGTATTTAGCTATTTCCACGGGGAACAAAGGCTGTATAAATTTTCTCCGTGAGGATTAGAATTTCTTTTTCAATATCTTCATGGTGCATAACGGTGCATATGCTTCATACGATAATTTGTCTCTTGCATTGTTATTGCTTGAGTTTCTTTAGATCTTTAAGAATAATGCAATAATTTTTGTTTGTATTCTCACACATTTTACATAGATGCTATTATTATATAAATAAATAATGAAAATACCTTGTATAAATAATTAAAATGCATTAAAATTGTTACACAAGTCTAGAGGGAGAATTAAAAATTCCATGCTAAATTTACAGAAAGTTGAGATTTCCGTGTATAAGATTCTGAGAAATAATAGCAGTTTTATGAGTTGAGAAACTCTCGGCAGTGTACAGATAATTTACATAACTTATACATTATAGAAGAAATAATTACCACTCTTAATGCCGCTAAAGGCGGTGAAAAGATCAAACATTCCCTTTTATCAGGTAATTAGCTATTTCCATGGAGAACAAAGGATGTATAAATTATCTCTTTGAGGATTAGAATTGTTTTGGATAAGACCTTCTCCTGTGGTGTATCTTTCATACGATAATGTGTCTGTTGCATTGTTATTGCTCGAGCTTCTTAAGATCTTTAAGAATAACGTAATATTTTTTTGTTTTTAACCTAACAAATTTTAGATAGATATTTTATTTTATAAATAAAAAATAGAAATATATTTTATAAATAATTTAAATGCATTAAAAATATTGCTAATGTCTAGAGGGAGAATTAAAAATTCTATGCTAAATTTATAGGATAAGGACACTTTTGTGCATAAGATTCTGAGTAAAAATAAAAGTTTCTTGGAATGGGAAACTGAACAGTGTACACACAATTTCCATAACTTATACACTAAAAAAGAAATAATTACCATTCTTAATATTTCTAAATCTGCTGAAAAGATAAAATGTTTCATTTTATCATGTAATTAGCTATTTCCAAGGAGAACAAAAGATGTATAAATCTTATTCATTAAGATTAGAATTGTGCGATATTGTTATGATTTGAGTTTCTTTAAATCTTTAAGAGTAACTCATTAATTTTGGCTTGTAATATCTCAAATGAATTGTACATAAACATCTAACAAAATATTTATTGAAATAAATAAAAAGAGCTTCAGGGAATGACATTCTCAAAAAAATTTTCACTTTTCACCCATCAAGGAAGAAAGTTGGAGATTTATTTAGTTTTTTCTTAATTCCTTAAAAAAGGAAGTTGGTTGATTGCTTTTTTTTATAGTCACAAGGTTATTCTTTTATAAAAAGGAGCTCACGTATTTAGATAGATGTAGTTGAACCTCTTTCATTAAAAAGTAAAATAATTATATATGAGCCGCCCAAATGAAAGTGGCACTACAATCAGTTTGAGAAATGGTTTAATGGTATGAATATAAATTAGTATACAAAAGAAAGAAGTTATACAGACGTATAACAGATAGGCTAGACAAAGTCACCTTGTAGGTTGAAACAAGTGTCCCAGCGGTCAACGAGACGATGGATACCCTGTGTGAAGAAGCTCCGGGGTTGGTTGCGGGACCAATTTTCAACGGCAGCTTGAACCTCATTATCGTCGGCAAATTGCCGTCCCTTCAGAGATTTCTTTAATGGACAGAAGATGTGGTAGTCACACGGCGAGAGGCCTGGGATGTAAAGGGGATGTTCGAGAACCAGGTCGACAGCACTGCTTCTTACACTACGAAAATATCTACACCATCGGATTACCGATCTGCGTGACATACGCATTTTGCATTCGACGATAGATTTCACTAGCACTGACATTTTCCACTGTTAAAAATTGCACGATCGTGCGTTAACACCTTTTGGAGGCATCCATGATGCGAACTGTGCATTTTAACGTGCTCCCACGCTATCACACACGCATCTGGCGGGATCTGACAATATCACATGCATTCCCAACACTCTTCTCCCTCTATAGCAGAATGCGCAGTCATCTTTCTCTTCAAATGGCGGGGTTATTACAGCAATGCTACTTTCATTTGGGCGGCCCTTATAATTTATACTGTTAGGATCCTTGTAAAAAGTATTGAATATATTCAAATGGTTTTAATTTATCGTCTTCGTTTTCCATAAATATCATTAACAAAAAAGATCAGAAAAAAAATACATTAGTAATAATACAGTAAAACATGTGAAAACGGAACCGTCTATAAAGGAATTCTGTCTTAAGCGGAAAACGTACATGTTTCTGAAGAAAAGAATACAATACCATTATAATAGAGTGTGTACCTTCACTTGCGAAGATCTGCTTAAAATAGAATTTCTTTCCGGTCCACTGCTATTTCGATTGAGTAAGTTTTTTTGTAAAATAAAAACAAATATTATATATATACATCTATTAGTCTAAAATAATAGAGAAAATTAATCTTGTTTAAGTTTTTTCATTTAATAAGTAGATAATCTTATTGAAATTGCTTCTTTGCTATTTTGTCATTTTTATACTATAAGCTAGCATTTCATCTCATTTGTTGCATATTCATTTAAACACTGCTTCTAAGATTCATTACTTTTTTTTCTGGTAGATGATAAATAATATTTCATATTTTTCCACATTTGTTTAGAAAATGTCATTTATTAAGTAACTAGTTTTAAAAGAATACAGGCATTTGTACATTTAATATTTTTTAGTCGATGCGTAACATAAAGTAATTATCAAACAGCAATGCACATGGAATGAACTACTTAAAAGAGAAAAACATAATTATCATTTTCTGGACATAAAGTATTAATAATTCTCAAGCAATTTTTGTATTGTTAGAAATTAGCATTCTGGAATATGGCAAAACAACTGTGTACAGACACCATAGTTTGCTATAATCTTAATTACCGTTATCTAAATTCATTATAAGTCTACTCAAATTTATACAGTACAATAAAATTCTTTTCTAAACTTATTGGAAATAGAGATGTCCTTCTATGTATTAGATTGGAAGAGATAATAACTTTTCCAAGATCAGAAACGATCTCTGAGAGATAATAACAGATTCCCAAGATAAGAAACGATTTCCGACTTTCCAACAGCGAACATAATTCGCATAGCTTATACATTAATGTTGAAATAAATACACTTAATGTCTCTAAAAGCTGCCGTTGAATATCTTCTTAGTATTCTGATTTATAAAGCAATTAAGTAGGTCATGTATAAGAGCAGAGATCATGCGTCATCCTTAAAGGGATTAAACCTGCAATGTAGATTGTATTATCGTTGTTTTTGTTCAATTATTTTCTTAAAAAGTAAAACAATAACTGCATTTTCATCTAACAGAATATATATTTCAAATCAACTCATTATGTAACGATATTTAATTCAAATTCACTGAAATTCCGTAAATTCCGGCATATAACGTGCACTTTTGAAACAAGATTATTGATACAAATTTATAGGTGCGCGTTATACGCTGGGTTTAAAACTGAAAGATTAAAAATTAAGAACATATAAGCATGGGAACTCAGATTTCCAAAGTAATGAATACGTGCTAAGATCAATGGACCAGATCCCGATTCCAAACGCTTTTTTCGGTATCCAGTAGAGATTCAGTAAGCATTCAGTCTTAGCAGTGTCTCATGGCCTCGCTTTGAAATTTATTCATTTTTTTATATCCGTACCAGTCATTATAGTTTTTAATGTTTTTTATACCATTTCCCTGCTACATATCTCTTAGAGGTTACTTTGCAAAAACGAAGGTGCGCTTAATACGGCGAATATACATAAAATGATATACACTCTCATATCGTTTGTACGCGTTATGCAACGGAGCGCATTATACGACGTAATATACGGTACCTATTTTATTTTTTAATGCATCCTCCAGGTCACTCTTCATTTTTGCTCCACAACTGTTGAAAAAAAATCGCAGCAGGCAAGTTCCAGCCCATCTACTGACATCTTGTGAAAACTAATAAAGGTGCTGTTATCTAATCAACACTTTCTGGTATAACCAGATGGTTTTTATAATTTTCCAAAATTCCTCGCGCCCGTTTTACTCGTGCCTCTTCGACGTTTTGGTATGACTTTTAAAACCAGTATTTTCTTTTTCACTTTAGTATACTAGTTTTAGACGTTTTAATATGACTTTTAAAGCGAGTACTTACTTTTTTTACTTTAGTATACTACTTCTAGACGTCTTGTAGATTTAGTGGCAATTGCTAGTGAATTATTGCTACAGTTTCCGGTGCACGCAACAATCTATTACAACCTAATAAAAATCATTAAAATTGCATACATTTCTCTTATTTAAAGATCAAATAGCTGAAAATAATTCAAAACTTGAAACTTGCTCCGATAAATTCTATGTAAAAACTGAGGGGTTAAAATCAGTTCTCTTTTATATCCATATTCCTGGAGATAGAATGGTTTCTTTAAAAAATTCACCTAATTTCCGCATGTTTTTTGTTTACAGCATGCAGGGCTTTTAACCAAATTTAACACCACTGTCAGGAAATCTGACAGAGTAGAGTAGTAACAACATACTACAATATCAGGAACAAGAAGTTTTCGAATAAATAATGTTGAATTTTTGTTCTGTGATGAATACATTTCAAATTTAAACAATAAATGCTTTCTAGTTTACTCAAATCAGAAAGCACCTTTATATGTTATTTTATTTAACTTAACTTAGCTCATGTACACTATTGGCCAAAATTCACCGGACACTTTCGATTTTAGCCGTTTTGTCAAATATCTATAGAAACACTTAGCGGATTCTTCTGGAACTTCAGGTATATAAACGGACATGCTTGACCTCACATTTTTCAGCAAAGGTTTGAATATAGGGTAATTAATTCAACAACAAATTCAATTAAAATTTAATATTTCCGATTACCCTGTAAAATAAAGTCCTCATAAGATCTATTCCTATAGATAATTAAAATTAAAATTTAATTTAATATAATAATATTTTAAAAGTATACTCTTTTATTCAAAATCGTAGCAAATGCTGTATCAAATTTAACAGGAGAAAAATTGTAATTTCCTTGTTTAAATTCTCAAATACAGCGACTTTCGTACATGAAATTCTGAATTATAGGAATTTTATCAGATAAGAAACGATTTAAACTTGCAGAAATGTGCACATTATTTGCATAATTTGCGCAGTAATGATGTGCAAATTTTCTTCCTTAACATTTATTAACGCCATCGTAAAGGTTTTATCTTATTCCAGCTAGAGAGCAGAAGGATATATGAGTAACATTTGAACTTGCTAGAATTGTGCACATAATTTGCATAATTTGTGTATTAGTGATGAAATATTTTCTCCTTTAACATTTATTAACGCCGTCGCAAATGTTTTAGCTTAATCAAAAAATTAGCAATTCTTATAGAGAACAGAAGGATATATGAGTTAAATTTGAACTTGCTAGATTTGTAATGGCCTTCCCATTGTTACTGTTCGAGTGTCTTTAAATCTTGAAGCTTAAAGAAATAACTGTGCATTATATTCAAATGAATTTAAGTGGAATTCTACAAGATTATATTTTAACTTAACACTCTAAACTATACTATATGAGTTAAAATATGTTAAAGACATGCCAATAAAAACCTTTTACTGTTACTTATAAAAATTAAAATGTACTTTTCATCACGTTCACTTTTCGTAATTTTACTTTTAATGCTTCTGTAATAAATTAAACTAGAAAGGAAAGGAAAATTAGAGTGAAATAAAGTTTGCAGTAATGATAATTTACAGTTTTGTGTATAGACAACAGGCGGGAGTTCTATTATATTTAGATGTAATAAAATTTTCATACCATATAAAAGAAATTAAATCATTAAGTCATTGAGTGTAGTCAAAAATTGCAGTTTTAAACGCAGTAAAAAATTCCAAAACTTTTTATTATCAAACACACAATTTGATAAAATAACGGAAAACAAGTTTAGCCATCAAAGCAATAATATGTATAAAACGTTTTCGTTAAAATAACACACAACCTTTGCGACTTCAGAAACAATTAATACACAAGGAATTTAGCCAACTGCAACTTGATTTTAATTAGAATTTACAATTTTAATTTCACTTCATCAACAATTAAAAAATTCTCGTGCATTGTTGATATAAATATAGCTTCAAAACAATCCTATTCAAGAAATTTAGAAAAATAAATATATATTATGCTCATATGTTGTATGAATATGCGATACATTTTACTTTTTTACGTATTGTAGATATTTTTATAATAATAAACGTCATAATACTTGCAATTACTACACATAAGATTACTATATATATCTCAATGACTCGTGGAAGAGGCCAGGTGGACTGCCCGGATTGGTTATATACCTCATCACGGAGATCTCACCGAACAGATTTTAAAGCAAAATTCAATAAGTTAAAGATACCAAGTAGCGGGTTCGAGAGGTTTGGGAAGCTTAAGAAATCGATGATCGCGGCAATTTTGAGCTTATACACGATGCCCTAAAGTGTTGAAAGTTTCTTTTAATTTAATAATAAAGATGACAGATTTTGAAGATCTTCTTGATGTGTGAAGTCAGAATGTTACTACTCTTCCTCGTTTAGTTCCAAGTGTCACATATAGATGTTGCTGCACTATGTCAAACCGCAATACGAATCAAAACAATCTTGCGGCTTATAAATTATCAAAATTTAACATAAAATGAAAGAACATGAAAAACGTCAAAAATAAATTGCAAAATATTACCGGTAAGGAATAATGTATTTTACTTTCAACCTAAACAGAAAGGGTGAATAACTGATTTTAAAATATTTGTAATTTAATAAACTTAACAGAATGTCTTTGCATAATTTTTAAAACACCACCTAAATATTAAATGTTTGGTCAAAAACAGCAATTTTAGAAACAAACGCCATAACCTGTTTGTGAAATATTGTGTGTTAACAATGATGTATTCATATCTAAATTTCAACCTAAGCAATTTTTGATTCGATGTTTGTAAATCACCTTCTAAAATAATGACAATTTGAGTAACATGCGTCTACCTAGAAGTGGTCATAATTATTTTATGTGGAGGGAAACGATGAACATGCTTCAATGTATTAGTAAAAAGCATGAATTGTTTAATAACGACAAAGTAATTGTGTTTGCGAATGCCCGTTACACTGTAGCAACATGCTTATACATCAGTTAATTTACTTATTAGCTATTTATTTGGAAGCCTTATTAGGTATTTATTTGGAGGCTTTATTAGCTATTAACTTAATGCATTCAAGCAGAATAGAGCTGCTGTGAATTCTCTCCTGCTTTTATATTTTTACAACTGTCTGATAACTGAAAGGACGTATTTTCCAAAATAATCACAAAATTGATGAAAGGTTTGTATTAAGATTGATAACGTTAAAGTCATTTAATTAACAGGTTTAAATTTTCAATTTCCGTATAAAAAATATATCAAAACTAAATTGTAAAATATTGCCTGTTTATAATATTGTTTCTATTTTTCCCTTTCAACCCATATCTTTACAGAAAACTGTTTTCAAATGTAGTGAATTTGTCAAAATGCGTGATTTTTTTAAAAGATAAAATTACCAAACATGATATTTTTATTTAAAAATAAGCTTTTTTTAAAAAAAGAATTTGTAACAGATTGCCTATAAACAATTACGTATTCATTTCTAATTTTCAGCTGGAAGGTGGAAATAAAAGATGTTCTGGAGCGTACGAGCATACCCGGTATACGGTGCCGAAGTCATTGGAGACCCGAGCCAGAGTTTCATTTTTTAAGAGATTTAAATTTATTACACGGGCCCGGGCAACGCCGGACGGGTCAACTAGAATAATCTATCCTATTAAAATCCCTGCGCTTATCTATGTAACCTCAAAAACTCAGAAACCACAGGGCGCAGGGCTACGAAATTCGGCACACGGGTTGCTGGTAGGGAGCCCATGAACGATTGGGGCAAAAGATTCGAAACTTTTAAATACATTTTTTTGACGATTTTTTTTTATGTTTAACCTGTAATCGAGCGAGTTCTAACCAGTTCTAAATGTTTACTGCAATGTGAGATATACATATTACGCACGCCACGCGGCAATACTAAGAAGCTGTAGCGGGTATTACGATAATTTTTTTTATCTTGCATGCAAATAATTAGAGATTATTTAATTGCGCTTAATTATTACATTTTTTAAAAAAATAAAGAAAAACATTTTATCACAAACATCAACAAAACTTTTTATTCTATTTATTCCTTTATTCCCCTTCCTCAAAGATATCGTTTTACCGTCTGCTGCCATAGCAACATGATAAATTAAGTTTCATTAAAAAAATGCACAGTAGTAGAAAAATATTTTTCTAAATCGTATAGTTATTGAACAAATCAACACTTTAACAGGGAAATTAAATTCATTTTATTCACATTTTAGAATTAAAATCATGAACTACCGTGCGTAGAACGGGTTAAACAGCTAGTTTGTAAATAATCTTTCAAAATAATAACAAATTGACTACGCAAGTTTACCTAAAAGTGATTATAATTCTTTTATGGAATGGTAAATGACGATCATCTTCCAATATATTAATAAAAGAAAACTGCCCAGTTAAACTGACGGCATTGAGCTCACAGGCTATTCACACTAACTGTAAATTATATTCTTATTTCAAAGAATTTGAAATAAGCCCTCGAAAAATGAAGAAATCGACAATATATTAAGAGGGGGGAACCAGCCCCGTTTCTCCTTCTTATAATTAACCAATGAACCCATAAAACTAATCAGAGAAGCGCCTTACCACAATGAACCTATATACAAAATTTGAAAAAATCGGATAATTCTGCATGAAAAATCCATTTATCTAAATTAAGGGGTGGTTTAGCCCCCCGTCCCCCCTTTATACTTAACCAAAGAACCCCCAAAACTAATCAGAGAAGCGCCTTATCACAATGAACATATATATAAAATTTGAAGAAAATCGGATAATTCTGCTTAAAAAACCCATTTATCTATATCAAGGGGGGTTATTCCCCCCCCCCCGTTCCCCCTTTATACTTTACCAGTGAACCCCCTAAACTAATCAGGGAAGTGCCTTACCACAATGAGCCTATATACAAAATTTGGAGTAAATTAGATAATTCTGCATGAAAAACCCATTTATCAAAATTAAGGGGGGGGGGTAGCCCCCGTTTCCCTCCTTTACACTTCACCAATGAACCCCCAAAACTAATCAGGGAAGCCCCTTACCACAATGAGCCCATATAGAAAGTTTGAAGAAAATCGGATAACTCGGCATGAAAAAAATCATTTATCTAAAATAAGGGGGGAGGATTAACCCCCCCGTTACCCCCTTTATACTTAACCTATGAACCCCCAAAACTAATCAGGAAAGAACCTTATCACAATAAACCTATATACAAAATTTGAAGAAAATCGGATAACTCTGCATAAAAAAAAATAATTTATCTAAAATAAGGGGGGAGGATTAACCCCCCCGTTACCCCCTTTATACTTAACCTATGAACCCCCATAACTAATCAGGAAAGAACCTTATCACAATGAACCTATATACAAAATTTGAAGAAAATTGGATAATTCTGCATGAAAAAACCATTTATCCAAATTAAGGGGGGTTAGCCCCCCGTTTCCCCCCCCCCTTTATAGTTAACCAATCAATCCCCAAAACTAATCAGGGAAGCGCCTTATCACAAGGAACCTATAAAGAAAATTGGAAGAAAATCGGATAACTCTGCATGAAAAATTCATTTATCTAAATTAAGGGGGAGGATTCCCCCCCCCCGTTAGCCCCTTTATACTTAACCTATGAACCCCCAAAACTAATCAGGAAAGAACCTTATCACAGTGAACCTATATACAAAATTTGAAGAAAATTGGACAATTCTGCATGATAAAACCATTTATCTTAATTAAGGGGGGTTAGCCCCCCCGTTCCCCCCTTTATAGTTAAACAATCAATCCCCAAAACTAATCAGGGAAGCGCCTTATCACAAGGAACCTATAAACAAAATTGGAAGCAAAACGGTTATTTCTGTCAAGAGTTATTGCGTTACGTACGTACATACGTACATACATACATACATACATACAGAACGGGCGGGCACATAAGCTCTCAGGCTTTGATAGCCTGTGAGCTAATAAAAAGTAAGAATTCTTAAGCAAATACAAAGTAATTATATTTGCAAAGGCCCCTTACACTGTAGAAAAGTGCATAATAATCACATAATTTACTTATTACACATTTATTTGAGGGACTCATTAGCCATTTATTTGAAGGCTTTAGCAATGTGTTTTAATGTGTGCTTAATATGTATAATGCACTCAATCGAGATAGTACATGCTATTCTACTTTTGTTAGATTTTCAGAAAGGTCTGATACTTTAAAGAAGTTGCTATCAAAACCTTTACTTAATTTATGAAACGTTTGTTTTGATTTTGTAATTTTATGATAATTTTATTAACAAAATTAAGAGCTTTGTGTTTTGGATAAAACTCCACTGTTAATTACATAAAATTTCTCGTTTTTATTTATTATTTTTTATATTAAATTATTATTATTATTATTTTTTTTTTTTTTTATGGATTTTAAAGAAATAAGTTTACTTGATTCGACAATACGTATATTTTACGTATAATTTCCAAACAGATTTTTCTTTTATTTTATTTATTAATTTATTTATTATTTGAAGGGTGTCATTTTTGTGATGGCAACATTTAATTTTCCCTAAGCAAAAATATAACATGTTTGCTTGCTTCAATATCCCTCCGAGCTCTAAATTTTGCCGCAAACAAGTCGATCAATTCAAAATTTAGAATTTTCTCTTTTGAAGATGATCAACTTTCGAAAATTAGTAAGACAACCATCTTATAGATATTTAAGCTTTTAAGCTCAAAATCCACCTCATTCTACCTTCAGTTAAAAGAATAGATGCTACGAAAGTCCTGTCGCAGCTACCATATAAATATCGAATTGTAAAAATTCGAAATACCGAATGGAGCAGAATATTTATGGATTCCACCTTCACAGTTGCCGAATTCTTCATATACAGGTTAGGATCCCTTAGAAAGACACCCACGGAGGGCACTTCCCCCAGGGCCTATATCCTTCGTGTTGATAATCAGCCGTCATAAAATCAACCAACCAACCAACTGAATTCTTCTTACTTCACAACTCTCCGAATTCCTCATCCTTCAAAATTCTCCGAATTCTTCATCCTTCACAATTCACCGCATTCTACACCCTTAACAAATTCATTGAATCCTTACTTTTTAAAATTCGCCGAATCCTTCATCCGTAACAATTCACAGAATTCCACACCCTAAATAAACTCATTCAATTCCTCAATTTAATTCAATTTAATTCGAATTCTTAATGCTTCACAATTCTCATCAATATTCGATATGATAGACAACCAATTTAATAGGGGAGATGGGGGATGAATGGGACATTTTCACAAAATTATTTATTTTAAATATTTGATTTAAGTTATTATCAATATTATATATCACATGTCATACATTAAGTGTTTGACTACATCTTGTGCACAATATTTGTTCAAGATTATTATTATACAGAAATATAAATGAAATTTTAAAAAAATGTTCTTCTATGTCCCAATCATCCCCACAGCAGGGATGAATGGGACACAAACATTTTCCTCCCCGTATTCAATGTTAAGGGCTAAAAGCTGACAAAAAGTCCTCCTTGGCAAAAGTTGAGAGATTGTAAATAGTAATATGATCTCCAGGATTATTTGTTAGCCAATCATCTTGGACTCATCTCAGCTTTGCTTTAAAAGGCTCATAAACGGAAGCATTCAATGGCTGAAGACGATGGCTACAATGAAGATGAAATGTTAAAAGAATAATTACCATAAAGTATTAATTTATCAACCTATGTAATATTATTCCGTTAATAAATATATTTTTCAGCATCCTCTAGGGATGAATGAAACAGTTCCATTCATCCCATTTGAAATGTCCCAATCATCCCCATGATGCATATATTCAATTGTCAGCCATTTTGTCTCAAAAATTATTTTGTCACAATGGTTAATATGCATTCATTTTAATTACCAATATTGAGCCTTGAAATAAAAAACTACAACATATCTTAATTGTTTATATTGCATAAGATATTTAAGTAACTTCAAATGTAAAAAAAAATTACTTTTAAGCAGAGTTTTCAGGAAATTCAAATGTGAAAAAAACTGAAAACAGCCATGTGCTCTTGCTTTTGGTTCTGAAGCACACTATGGTAGTGAAATCTATGAGGATAGGAAGCAACTAAAAAAAGAGTTTATTACCTGAAATATTGAGAACGTCCCATCCATCCCTTGTTCCATTCATCCCCCATCTCCCCTATGTGCATAAAATATTCAATTAAACAAACTAAACCATCCGAATCGACCCTCCTGCCATACACTAAAGACACGAGTAAAATATTCATTGGCCAGAATAATGTTATTTAAAAAAGAAATCTACTTATTTATAGTTTACAAGATAACTCGCTATTTTAAAAAATATTTTTAAGAATTCAAATGCAATATTTTAAGAGATAAAAGGATTTCAATGAGAATACTGAAATAATACTTTTATCAGTCAAGTTACAAGTATACAGAATTTTTTAAAAACACTATTTTCTTCAAGAAAAAAAAAATATATATCAGTTTCATTTCTGTTAAAGTGAAAACGTATATAGTCTAAATTGAAATAGTCGCAACTTTTGAAAATTAGATTGGCAGTCCAATAGATTCCAAGCATTCAACATAATTGCTTCCCGCTTAATATTAAATATACAGGGAAATATAAATATTAGAGATAACTAAATCAACAATGGCAAGGCTTCGATCTAAAATTTCCCGCAACATTTTCATTTCAATCATTTATAAAGGCAGTATGAAATATTCATGCTGGATTATCAGCACGGCGTTGCGTTAACATATGCAGCAAAACGCGATTTTGAGCTGGCATAGGAACGCAACAAAAACTATTATAATGACAAAGAGCAAAGTAAATTCCGCACTGAAGCACAAACTAAGAATACTTTTATGATGCACCGAGTATAAAATATTTAGATATTTTGGATTTGATGTCCATTGCATTAAGATAATGTTTGAATTTTCGGTATTCCCATTGCTCTAATATACTGAGGAAAATAAACAAGCAATAGGAATAAAAAATCATCGGCCATGCATGGATTATGAACATTTTCAAATATTGATAAATTGTAGAATACGAGTATAACGGGAGTTCCATAAAAAGTGAGAGTTAAATCATTAAAAAAAAGAGCGAAAAATAATGCAACAGGCATAGATTATGAAACACTTTCCAACATTAACAGATTGTTATATAGAAATTTCATTTTTTGTCTTCAATGAAATAAGATATCTAAATAAGTCAAATTTCAGTAAAAATCCATCTTCAGCTACTGGTGTCCATATCCTATTATTGTATTTTATTTATACATTTGTATATGTGTATACAATGTATACATTTTTTAAGGTCAGTAATGCTTTTAATACATAAACTAAAACCTTTAACAACGTTTTAACGCACAAATACGTACAAACATGGCACAAGAAGTGTGTGTGAGTTCATTCGCGTATCCCTGTATACGGTGTATAAAATGTATACACACCACCTAATACACTCAAAGTTAGATAAGTATAAAACATGAATACCACAGCTGAAAACGCATTTAAAGCAATTGTAGAGTACTTCAGTGATTTCATTATGTTTTAAGCATCGTAACATCAATAAAATGCACCGCAGATGATTTCTCACAATGTAATGGAATTCTTTTGTGCGTCCCTGTAAACAAACTAAATGCTACTTATATTCTACAATCCTGAAACAGCATTTTGTAGTACATCTCAGTGATTCACATCAAATTCATTATATTTGAAATATCGTAACATCAATAAAATGCACCCGCAAACGATTTTTCACAATGTAATGGAATTCATTTGTGCGTCCCTGTAAACGAACTATAAATGCTACTTATATTCTACAATCCTGAAAAAGCATTTTGTAGTACATCTCAGTGATTCACATCAAATTCATTACACTTGAAATATCGTAACATCAATAAAATGCACCGCAAATGATTTTCCCCATCGACCGTAATTCGACGGAATTCTTTCGTGTGTCCCTGTAAACGAATTAAAAATGCTGCACGTTTAATTTTTAATATCGAACATTCTATAGTAAACCTCAATAACATATGAAATTTCCATCGCAATACGGATATATTTACAGGAGCTACAGCATAGACTGACTGACAGACAAACAGCGACAGACAAACCGAATTCATAAACACTTTTCAAGAATGTTGGGAAGGTTAAAAACCCAATGAAACAAAAGCATTCAACTGTATATTTTGTATTAAAAAATATAGGGAAAAAGTAGGGTAAAAGCCGGTACCTACCCGTTTTCTTTTATTTCAACATTTAATTGCTTAAAAGGCTATACGCTTTTTAAGCAATGACAACAGAGTGAAAATGTATCTAAGCTGGGACTCGAACCCGGGTCATCAGTATAGCGCACTGACGTTCAATATGATGGAATATTTTTTCGTGAGCCACCAACTCTGGGGAAAACATGAAACTAAAGAGAATCCAGCATCAATGATTGAAGAAATCTATTTAATACTAGGAAATTTTTCCATAGAAAATTTTTCACGCCTTCATTCATAATATTTTTAAATTTAATTGCTTAAAAGGGTATAGCCAACAGAGTGAAAAAGTATCCAAGTCGGGACTCGAACCCGGGTCATCAGTATAGCACACTGACGTTCTACCAACTGAACCACTTGGAACGATACCCAGCTTGGCACTACTGACTATCATATGTTGGCAAGGCTACAATCGCAGCACAAGATGGAATATTTTTCCGTGAGCCACCAACTGTGGGGCAAACAAAAACAGCTAAAAAGCTAAAATCTATAAGGACAGAAAAATAGGATTACCCCACAGAAGTGTTTGGGGACATATGGGCTATTGAAAAACAACAACAACAGGAAAATAGGAAAATTCGTCTCTACTTGAGAAAGTCGTTTTCTAGAACCATCTGAAACAGCTCCGAATTTTGGTGGTAGGCTTCAACAGGGACCCAATCAGAAATTGTTTTTTACACTTCCAGCAACGAAAAGCTTTATTATAATAAATTTTGAATCAAACTTCAAAACATATATACATTTTTTAAGGTCAATAATGTTTTTTTTTCAGGTTTTCAAGCAATTTTTTTATGTTGCCATGTAATGGCTTTCCCAGTTTTTACTTCTCGTATGACCTCACTTTGTAGACTGAACATTGTATCTATCCTTCACCACCTGTTGAGTGAATAAGCAATTCATTGCAGAATTCAATGAAAAATCATGGGTACCTTGGTTTACCCTAACAGACGGTCAAAAATCAACATGGTCGTTCTCTTGGATAGCTTTACGTACAGACTTATACTTGGCATTAAAATTTCGTGTGAAGGCTATAGAAAACAGTGGTTTTGTTACATACTAAAGCTAAAAGTAACAAAGTGGCGTACGCGACAGGTTCGAATCCTGTCGCGGACGCCACTTTGTTACTTTTAGCTCTTAGTATGTAACAGGTTTACTTATCTAAATCAATCTGTCCGGCTGGACTTATTTAAAGGACAGAAAAGATGGCGACAAATTAAATTTTTTTAGGTGAATTTCTTCCCATTAGCACTGCACGAACACAGAGATTAACTCACTTCAAAATCCGATGGCACACTGCTAAGCAACGCTAAAGGATGTAGTTAAGACGGATGCAGTCCACAGAGCATCGAGAAAAAAGGGTACCCGATTTCATCCGCTTACCCGGTGTTACCCTACTCTCCTCTATATCGAAAAAAAATAGCAAAAAACTCCAAATTAAAATTATAATAATACATATTACATTTAATGAAGTATCGTTCAACTAATTTAAATTTTATGTTCATCATAAAATGAAACTCTGTCTTTTCGTTGCCAGATTTCACTTTAGCGTCAAAATCCGATAGCTTATGGGTAATCTTCCGTAATCCGGTACACAGCCAAATGACATATTTGAGCAAACGTGATTTGGTGCAAGCATGTTTTTTTAACATTTAATGTTACTATTTACATTTACTTTAAAGGACATTGTAGCTATGATGGAAACACTTGGAAGTAGACCGAATTAAAGACCCAATCATATTTTAAAAAATAAAACAAAATCCGGAAAAAAAGCTTTTTTTTTTCTTTTTAATTCTTCACATAAGGAAAGTAATTTTTACTTGGGGTATACTTTAGTACTTTCTCCTTGCTTACATCATTGTAGCAAACAAATGTTTATTGTTGAGATAAGTTTTAAAAATAAATGCAAGCTTAAAACATATTTTAAAAGTTATAAATAAGTCAGCAAATTGTGCTTCGTACATTTGTTTTCATATTCGATGATTTAAAAATTGAAATTATACGATCTTTAGTAGTAAATATTATGAGAGATAAAAGCGAAAGCGATAACACTGGTCCTAGCATAAAGATAAAATATTCATAGGACAAAATAACCATATTTTAAACATTTGTTAATGATATTTAAAAACAAAATCTACTTATTTACTGTTTGCGAGATAATCCACAAATATTCCTATGAATTCAAATGCCATATTTCAGCACATAAAAGGACTTCAAAAATAATGCTAAAACAATGCCTTTGTTAGCCAATTAAAATTTAAAACACCATTTTCTGCAATAAAAAAATTATATATGAGTTATATTTCTTTTAAAGTAAAAACCTGTATATTCCGAATTGAAATAGATTCCTTAAAAAAAAGATTTGCACTCTAATAGATTCCAAGCATTCAATGGAATAACTTCACAGTTAATGCTAAATATACAAAGAAGCATAAATATTAAAGATAACTAAATCAACAATTGCAAGGCTTCGATCTAAAATTTCCAGCAACATTTTCACTTCAAACATTTACAAAGGCAGAATGAAATATTCATGCTAGATTATCAGTCCGGCATTCCGTTAACATATGCAGCGAAACGCGATTTTGAGCTGGCACAGGAACACAACAAAAACTGTTATAATGACAACGAACAAAGTAAATTCCGCACCGAGGCGCAAACTGAGAATGCTTTTATGATGCACCGAGTATAAAATATTTAGACTTTCTGGATTTGATATCCATTGCATTAAGAAAATGTCTGAATTTTTGGTATCCCCGTTACTTTAGTATATACTGGAAAATATAAACAAGTAATAGGAATTTAAAAAAATCATTGGTCACGCATGGATTATGAACTCTTTCCAACATTGAGAATTTATGGAATCCAAGTAAAATTGGAGTTTATTAAAAAATAAGAGTTAAATCATTAAAAAAAAAACAAGGAATCATGCATAGATTATGAAACACTTTCCAAAACTAATAGAATATCATAAAGAAATTTCATTTTCTTTTTTTTGGGGGATGAAATGAGATATCTACCGGGTGTGCTAAAATGGACTGACTGATTTTAAAATTCAAGACGGTGACAGATATTTAAAAAAATCTTTCAAGAGAGTAATGTAAGAAGTCAGGAGTTTTTTTTACTGCGATTCCTGATTTTAGTTCGAATTACCAGCAATAGATGGCGCTGCGAGCGATAGGAGTGCAATCCAGGACAAAACTAAAATAACCCAGCATTGATGCGAAAGAAGGAGGTACAATACATGGAGTGGGTCTCATTCGCTAATACAATCTTGTTCTTAGGGCCTGATTCTGAATAACATTTTATGAGTGAATGAGACCCACTTAATGTATTGAACCACCTTCTTTCACATCAATGCTGGATGATTTCTGCTTTTGTCTCGATTGGATGTCTATTGCTCTCAGTTCCATCTATTGCTGATAATTCGAACTAAAATCAGGAATCGCAGTACAAAAAACTCATCTTAGATTAATCTCCTGCAAGAATTTTTTTAAATATCTGTCACCGTTGGAAGTTATTGAGTTTTAAAATCTGTCAGTTAGGACACCCGGTAAATAAGCAACTTAAAAAAACTCATAACTATTTTACACATAACTCACTTAACACATCCCTTTTCAGCAATTGCTGTCCATATCCGGTAGTGTATGCGAATTCATTCGTGTAGAACTGTATGCGGTCTGTAGAATGTATTCACACAACCTAATACACTCAAAATTAAATAAGTTAAAAAATGCATACCACAGTAGAAAACGCACTTCCAGCAATTATCAATCTTAATCAGTCCTGTTACCGAATTGTTTGTGTATCTCTATAAATGAGCGATAAATGTTATGCATTCCATAATCTATTGAAAACATTTTGTAGAGCACCTCAGTCGTTTCATTATCTTTGAAGTATCATAACATCATTAAAATGCACTGCAAACGATTTTTCACTATATATCACAACGTAATGGAATTCTTTTGTGTGTTCCTGTAAATGAATTATAAATGCTACTTATTCTATTCTACTGCGAAATGTGTTGTAGTTCACTTCAGTGATGCATAACAATCTCATTAGGTTTGAAATATCCTAACATCCATAAAATGCATTGCAAATGATTTTCCCCCATAGACATAATGTAAGGTAATTATTTTGTATGACCCTGTGAATGAACCATAAATGTAACGCATTGCATTTTCAATACCGAACATTCTATGGTAAATACCAATAACATATAAAATTTGCATGGCAATCTGGGTATATTTAATGGAGTTAGAGTACGAATAGATGGACAGACGGTCAGACAGATCAACGAGTTCATACATATTTTTGAACTATATATTGGAAAGTGTTACAAAGTAGAACGGGACTTGCATCCGACTCTAAAAAAATATATATCATATATATTTTTTATTATTCTTTAAACATTACTATTTAAACCCTTATTATGTTATTCACATTTTTATGTATAAGTCAGTTTGACTGTTGGATTTAATAATTTATTTTTACCACTGATAAAAGCATTCTTAATCTTTTTTACACAGTAATCTTTAGATTATATTTAGGGATTTAAAATGAGTGTTTAAAAAGGATTTAAAAAATACTGTTTTTAATATTTATGTTGTAAAGTATATAGAGAAACCTTGGGGTAATTTTATTCTTCGCTTTTGTTCTTCGTTTTTGTTTGCTAAACACCAACTCTGTGTATATTCTGCATTAGAATATTTGTATTCTTCGAAAATTAGATTTGCACTCAAATAAATTCAAATTATTCCCCGCAAAATCTTCTACGATAGTATGTAACGTTCTGTAATGTACAAAGATTTGGGGTAAATTAAATAACATAAAAAATTGCCTGTATTTAAAAAAGAAATTCCAGTAACATTTACTATTCTAAAACTTACAATGATGGTATGAAATATTCATGCTTAAATTTCAGAATCTCGCTGCGTTGATATTTCTAGCAAAATATGATTTTGAGCTTTAAGCTCGAATAAGTGCACACCAAGACCTTTTTTTTTTTTTTTTTTTATATAGTCGAAAATAAATTTAGTTTTTTGAGGTGTAAATTAAGTACCTGATGCATTTGATATAAACTATTCAGAAATTGCAAGATTTTATATGCGTTCTTCTGAAATACAAGAAAATACTCTAATACTTAGTATTTTATCTTTTGAACCGAAGAAAGATAAATTTTGAGCCACGCTTGGATTATGGAGCATTTACCGCATTACAGAATTACACGTACGGCCTAACAATTACACTTCTGCTAAATAGTCTGATGTATCAATGCCAAAACTTTTTCTATCTCAAATATGTTATTACTACAAAAAGCATATATTTTTTTTAATTATGCATTTTTAAAACGAAAAATAAGTAGATAACATAACTGTTATTTATTTTTTTTATTACACTTGAAGTTTTTTGTCAATATTTTTTTAACCGTAGAGAGGGGGGGGGGGGAGAGAAAAATTTCGTAATGATGGCTAGTCAAATGGTAATATATCAAAAAAACGTGAAACATTTTGCTTATTACAAATATGCAAATGAGACCTAGATTGGACAATTAGGTAGTTTAATACGATTTTTTTAACTGCAACCGCGCCATTTCCGGAAAATCGAACGAAATTCGCTATCACAGCGCCACCTTGACGACAATTTTCTCCAAAATTTTATACACATCTCGACGTATTACATTGCATCTAAATATTAAATTTCGTCGAAAAATATTCATAAATTATCACTTTAAACTGCCAAAAATTGAGAAATAGCAAAAGAAATCACTACCACAACGTCTCCTTCTGAGAGAATAACCCCATTTTCAACTGGGACCTGATGTCCATAGTCAAAAACGTATTTATGAAGTTTTGTTCAATTCTATGCTTAAGTTAGTACACTTTCCGATGGTACCATAATGGGATTGGCACAAAAATCGCTGTCACAGCGTTCCCTTCCGGTGGAATATCCCCAAATTCAACTGGGACTTGTTGGCCACAGCCAGAAACATATATATCAAATTTGGTTGAATTATATGCATAACTTCATGCACTTTTCTATGATACAATAAGGACACAGCCACAGGTATACTGACAGACAGCCATTTTGTACAAACGTGTTTTTCGGGATCTCTGACTTCTAAAACGTGTAAATCCGTCGAAAATCGGAAGTCCAAAAAATTTTCAATTACAATACTTCCTTCTATTATAGACAGAAGCTAGTAAAAAACATGTTTCTGCATTCATACTTTGAATTTTGATTTAAAGCAGTGGTTCCTATACAGTGGGTCGCTCACGTTCGATATTTTGGTGAGTCAGGAAAGGTTTGTCAGTTGTATTATTTATTTTTATGTGTTTGATTTTTCTGAGAATGTACTGATGCAAAAATATAACGAAACACTATTATATCTTTAAGAGAAAACATCGTGAAACAATTTTAAACATTAGACTTCAATATTTACAATTAACAGGAAATTTTAAAGCTCGCTTTTCTACTACTATGACTAAATCTCTTTTACCACTCATCATCATTTGCTTTACCATATTACCATTCAAATGCTATAAAAAAAACTCGTAGCATGCGCTATCTATTTGCTTCTCGACATTTCTAGATTTTTCTGAATTCCATTCAAGTTACTCCATTGATAAAACAGAGTGAAAGAGTATTTGCTTCACTCTTCGAATCACGCAAGTTATGTTTCAAATTTTTCTGAATATATTTTCCATTTATTATTTATTCCATTCTAAAGTCTTTCACATATTTAAGAAAATCAGACATCGAATTTCGATACATGAATAGGGTATTTAGAGTTAAATTTCAATAAATCGGCATCGAAGGCTTTAGACGTCACGTGTTTCACCGTTCAAAAAAATATTGCTGCCTTGATAGCGATTTTCTTTTAATTTCTAGCTATGGGAGTTAGATAGTGATTAATTTCTCATTGTGAAAAGAACACAGAACCTATGAATGTATTGTGATTCTAAGCAGAATTTTCAAAACTTTTCGTTGTGTATTATCATCCGTGTTTCCTTTTTTTTGTGCTATCTCACATATTTACATTTCTAATTTAATATAGGGTCACCATTCCTAATCGTTAATTTTCAATTAAGAATATCTCATGTAATATTAATAATACAGGTATGTATGCATTGCGTAATGATCTTGTTGCAGAAAAGAGGAAATTTTTACAATAGACCAATTTTTCCTAGAAAGTGGGTTGGTTGGTTATTTGATATGGCCGATTATCCGCGCTAGAGATATAGGCCGGCGCGGGGGATGTCCTCCGTGGGGGTCCTTCTAAGGGATCCTAACACGTATTTACGCAAGTTTCGAAGAAAACAACGGAAAATTCCTAACGTTTAGGTCGACGAGCACGACAGGGGTTTAAACCTAACACCTCCCATCTACCAGCTTTGAGAGCAGAACTTCTCAGTCACTGATGGGGTTTAGAAGGCGGGAATCTACGTAGAGTTCGCAAAACTTTTTCTTGTGTATTATCGTCCGTGATTCTTCATTATTGACTTGCCTCACAGATTTACATTTATAATATAATATATTATCCCCTTTTACAATGGTTAATTTTTAATTAAACATAACTCACTCAATATTAAGAATGCAGGTATGTATGTGATTTTTTTGTAGAAAAAGAGAAATTTTTACAATAGCCCAATTTTGTCTAGAAGTTGGAAATCTACGTAGAATTCGTGAAAGTTTTCCTAGTGTATTTTCTCTTTCTTGTGCTGTCTCACAGATTTACATTTCTAATTTAATATATCGTCCCCATTCATAGTGGTTAATTTTCAATTAATAATCAATAATAAATTCTCATTCAATATTATTGATACAGGTATGTATGCATTGCGTAATGATCTTGTTGCAGAAAAAGGGAAAATTTTTACAGGGGGATTTGAAAAGGGAGGATTTTGTCTACGCGGAAGAAAGTCGTACAAAAATTTAAAAAATTATTTTTTTTTTATCATTAAATGCCGAATTTTAGCAATATAATATCTTTTCCTACCATATTTTAACTACTTTTGAAATTTACATTGCCTATTAATCTCCAACAGTTAAAATATTGAAATGCATTTCAACATTTTTTGCAAAACCCTGTATAAAAAAAAAGTTTTAAAAACATTTCAGTGTCAATGGTGGAAGCAGGATTTTTTTTTTTTATCTCAATGTTTAAGCCCAAAAACTATCCTTGTTTGCAGAATTTCCAAACTGGATTGATTTGTCTATGATGTATAATTAAAATGATTGTTACACAGACATTTGCAATTCAGAGACTTTCCTACAAAAATATTTAAAAATTAAATTTATTCCATCTTTACTCTAAATTTGCTATTGTTCAAACGAAACAATTCGTAGCTAAACTCTCGCATTCAAACTTATAATAATACTTTTCACGATGTTATAACTGCATTGAATAAACTCTTTTCTCTTTGATATTGCCTGAGTACAAACAAATATATTTAAGATATTTTAATTCCATTCATGTATCTGATTCTTGCATATTTGCAAGTTAAGAAGACACTAAACAAAAGATACATTTATTTTGTATGTGTTTAACTTATTTACATGTTATTCAACAGTAATCAGTCTAAACAAATACGATTTTCAAAATTGCAATATGTGTTAAATTTGTTGTACGAGATAACATTGTTCAAATTAGAAAGCCAGTGCATCTGTAAAGAAAATTATGTTTAAACATGATGGATTGCATGTTTATTTCAGTAAACATGTTATTCTCAGTTAATCATCTTAGTTTTTATAATGACACAAGTAATTAAGTTTTGTAATTATAAGGAACGCGTGTTTTATAAATAGACGAGTGGAAACAATGTATGAATATATTTGAAACATTGGTATTTCATTGCGAAAATGCCGAGAGATATATGCCGATACTTTAATGTCGGTGTTTTGAGACAATGTTAAATTTATTAGTCCAAAAATAATTACGCATCTTGAAATTAATCTTTAATATTTGATATGGAATATTCTTATCTCCCAAAATGCATACTAATAAATGAGGCGTTCAGAAGTCAATCGGACTAACTCCATTTTTTTAGAAGTTCGAGTAATAACCTGATTGGTTGGAATTTTTTCTATATATTTATACAGTGCTGAAAAATTACCTTTGATTTTAAAAATAATAAGTAACATGTATATACTGAATTAGAACATACTGAAAAAATAATAGTTTTTTTTATATAGATACATAACTTTAACTTTTTATACTGAGCATTTTTTAAATCATTAGTAATTAATGTAATGAGACTATAAAACGATAACAGCTTTAGATGCGTTAGAAAAATTAGACAGGGTTCGTACGCTTTTACCACATTTTTTAATAGAAAATTTCTATTTTATACATAAATAGCAGAAATTGTAGACGCCTCGTATAATTGTAAGATTCGTAATACTTTTCTGCAATTAAATATGGCGAAAAATCCTATTTAAAATTTGTGGTAAAAGCGTACGAAACATGTTAAAAGATTTTTCCAAAGCATTTATTTTATGCATTGATAAATATCGAGAGATTGAAAAACAAAAAATAAGCAAAATAAATAAATAAATTAAATAACTAAAATAAAATAACAAAATAAAAGTAATACAGGTAATAGCAAGAAGAAGCATTTTATTAGTTTTTAGATCGTTAAATTTAGGTTATACAAACGATGGGAGTAAATTTAGAAAACGGAAGCTCATTTTGCCAGCTCAATTTGTAACAGAAAATTGAAGCAATTCTCTGGCCACAGTAAAGAGGGTCAATAACAGGAAGAATTCTATGCATTCATACAAGGGTTCTTGGAATTCATTCGAACTAGTTGCCAGTTCTAATGAATTCCAAATTGGTACGTTCTACAGTGAGACTAAATAGTCTAGGTTTAAGGTTATATTATTATCTAAAAATTCTAAGTAAGATATTAAACATTTTTGTGGATTTTCACCTTTTCTTTGCAGTCTATTTAAGAATTGTTTGCTTTCGGTTCAACATTTCCTTTGGTTTACGTTTATTAGAATTCCCTGCGTTATTTAAGTACATAAATTATTCTTTGTCGAAATTCATTTAATCAGGTTCTGCTCTTTCTGCTATATGGGTTCAAGTTTGTGAAATTAGTTGGTGTCATGTGACAAGCACAGAAAACTATTTCAAACTCTTTTTGGCCAGCTGGAATAATATTTAATGTGTCTGCTCGGTCAGTGAACAGAGAAAGTAAGAACTCTCATCTTTTACAGCCTTCTTATTTTGCCCTTCTTATTTTGTGAGACAATTCTGGGAAACATTTGACTGACTAAATAGTTGATGTTTCAAACACTGCCATCGAGTTGACTTTACAGGTCTATTATGTCATTTGAGACTAATATTGGCCAGCGTGAAATTCTAGATATTCTTTAGTATTTTACTCCATATTGAACATGTAGAATGTAGTACTTCCAATGAATTTCTCAAATTTATTTTCTTTAAATTACTGAGTGCATCACTTCTGACCAATATAATCTGAACTTGACAATCTGCTAATCTGTCTGCATTCTCTTTTGTAAATAACTCCACAATTAAAAGGACCCATATATAATTCATTTAATCAGGTTCTGCTCTTTCTGCTATATGGGTTCAAGTTTGTGAAGTTAGTTGGTGTCATGTGATAGACACATAAAACTATTTCAAACTCTTTTTGGCCAGCTGGAAGATTTAATAAATCTGCTCGGTCAGTGAACAGAGAAAGTAAGAATTTTCATATTTTACAGTAAGTCCTTCTTATTTTGCGAGTCAATTCTGAGAAACATTTGAACCACTAAATATTTGATGTTTCAAACACTGCCGCCGAGTTGCCTTTACAGGTATATTATGTCATTTCTAATACTGGCCCACTTACTAATACTGGCCCACGTGAAATTTCAGATCTTCTTTAGTATTTTACATCATATTGCACATGTAGAATGTAGTACTTCGAATGAATTTCTCAAATTTATTTTCTTTAAATTACTGAGTGAATCACTTCTGACCAAAATAATCTGAACTTGACAATCTGCTAATCTGTATACATTCTGTATACCGGTAAAGATACCACAATCCGTCACGTCGATGTCTTTAACTTTTAATGGAATAATGTATGGTACCATATAGTTTTCGAAAATATTTCGTGCATAATGAGTAGTCCGCTTTTTAGCTGTAACATTTTGGGACGAAATGCACATTATGTGTGAGTAAATATGGTAATTGAATTTCAAATTAATATCGTGTATATAATATTAAAAATCGTGCTTTATAAATTAATTTATTTGGTTAAAGTTATTATTCAAATTTCAATACATTAGAATATCTTTCATCGGGAATAAGAATTTCAAACTTCTACGAAATTTGGAAACTTTATTACGTAAACGGTGCGATTAGAGCATAAGCTGAGACGAATACTTCTATTTCACCGTCTTCTTCTGTCTGACATTTTGATGAATTTCTCTTTGCGAAGTAATTAAAGGTGAGATTCCATACATTTTGTAAGCAGAAAATGGTTATTTAACTTTGTGAATTGTTTTCAGTTGCAAAGTTTCGGCAAATCTTTGGCAGTTTACTAAATTATCGAAAACTAAAGCTGGTGATCAATTTTATTTTAATAAAAGTCTTTAAAATTATGCAGAGATATATGGAGAATTGTTTGCTTTACTTCTCCGTCAGTTCTTTGTGGCTGTGCACCGGAAATAATCCTTATACATAAAATACTTTCGCTTAAACTTTATTAATGTTAATATAATATATATATATATATATATATATATATATATATATATATATATATATATATAGTATATGAAGAATTTTGCCGTTTTAAACTTTCTGGCTCTGATTGCATTTTTAAATTTTTATTTCCATATAAATAGAAAAGTGTTATGAATGCAGAGTTTAAAATATTTAATGTCTCAGTTGTAATGCTCTATATTACGGTGTAAAAAAAGACAGATGTTTCTTAATCTATGAAAATACAATCTAACCACGAACGAAAATATAAAATAACCTCTTTCGAGTTACGCACGATTCCCAAAAACATTTTTTTTTATCTGGGAGAATTGAGAAAACGATATTCTGGTTTGAGAAAACTGATTAATGTACTATAAAAACTACTCGGAAATGTTTCCAAAAATCAGTGGCAGAAAAATAAACCTTGTTTTTATAAAAGTTTCTTTAAATTTCGAAAATGTGTTGTTTTCTGCGGTTTCGTATATAAGTTTTCTTGTATATAAGTTTATACGTTTCCCTCCCTAGGCTTAGGGTTCGTCCTGGCCATTATCCAAAAGCTGGTCCCTAGGGTGGGCGCTGTCTGTCTCTATATGAGTTTATAAGAATTTTAACATTCTTTGAAGCATAAAATAAGTAAACGTAAAAGTTAATGAAAAATAGGTTTATTTTATTGCAAACAATAATAAATTATTTTGCCCTTTTTTGGCTCTGATAGAGTACTTTCTTTGTATTAGTATATAAAACAGAAACGGCATATATTTTTTTCATAATGTTGTTTTACCAACTTTAGTGTGCCGTGAAACTTTGAACATGGTTTTATGTGTGCCATTACGTAAAAAGTTTGAGAAACACGGCGGTAGACACATTCATTCAAAAATTCAGTTTCAGTAAAAATAATTTTAAGGTGCAGATGATAAAGCATTGTAACATCACACTGGACATTTGAAGCATTATATCTTCTCTACAAAATAATGATCACCAGTGTAAGTTACTGGCGGGAGAATCTGGAGATATTTTGAAGGATTTTTATGAGTGGAGTAAAAACTTCAAATATAGTGGAGAATTTCTTAATATTGCGTTCATCGCTATAACCAGAGGTTGCCCTCCTGATAGGAAACAGCCAATATAAAAAACAACAGTTGCAACCAAGACGCATATTCACGTGAAACTTTTCTTTATTCAGGACACATCAATAGATCTGGAAAGGTGGGGGTGGTCCTGTTACACATCTACCTAATAGACCTTCTTGTTCAACAGTTAGAGAAGTTCTCCTCAAAAATTTTGCACTGAGAGTGCGCCAACATTTTTGACATGCAAAGCTGCAAACTGCTACGAATGTGCTAGAAACCAGATGCCCCTTTTTTGTCCGTTATGAATAAATGTGTGTTAAGTTTTTGAACGGCAATTCGCCAATAGTCTACCAGAATGGCGATTTATCAATCAAACCACATTAGAAAGATAACCCCGTAATTATTTTGGGAAAACAATGATTGTATTAATGAGAACAAAAACAAAACTTGATGATTTTGTATTATGATGCAGCAGTAAAGTTCAATTGAAAACGCGTTTGCATTAACACAAGAAACGAAAGAATAGGAAAGGGCATATGTTAAGTCCATCTAGATAGTACATTAATATTCAGAATTGAAACTGCATAAAACTAACGTACAACTACATTTAATGTTACGATAAAAAAAGCTGGGAGCATTTTGAGATAAGAAAAAGATTACTTTTCTTGTTAAAGAATAAAAATGATTTTTAATAAGGAAATTAATTGACATAGAGAAAATTTAAGATAAGAAAACTAAATTTTAGAATAAAAAATAAAATATATATGATTCTATATAGAGATGGGAATGCTCGGAAAAAAACCGGAAACTTTGGGAAAAAAACTGTTTTTTTTTTCGTTTTTTCCGAAGGTGTATTTTTTAATTTTTCCAAATTGGAAAAAATTTAAATTTAATTTATAAAAAAAATACATTCAAAATATTATTGTGGCTGTATTTTGATATTTTTTTCATGTTCAGTGTCTCACATGAAAATGTTAACCATGAAAAATATGATCTGTAAGCAGTTTTGGAAAAACTTCAGTCCTTTAAAGCCTTCACAAAATTCGGAAAAAGAAATGTGACGATTTTAGAATAACAAAACCTGTCATATAACAGCTGAAATTATCAATTAATCTATTATCTAGCTGTATATATGTATGAAGGAACTTATTAAAAATATCTAAATAGGAACCTAAATATAACGATAATTTCTATTCACAAAAGTTTGATTATAATTTTTATGACAGTTTTGTAAGGATTTTTTTTTTTTGTATAAAGGCAATATTTTTTATACAAAGGTATACAAACACAGGATGTCGGGAAAAAAAATAAGAAAGACCCACGCAATTTCTCTTGTTAAAAATGAAAATCCGTGTGCAAAATTATTTCAATACCAATAGATTGAAAAATTGAATATAAAATTTAAAACACGCATTTAATTTTATTGGCATAGCTGTGATTTTTCATGTAATCAGATGATAATCTCCAGAAATATTTAACTATTATTAGAAACAAATCCTTTTTAATAACATGCAATTGAAATTATTTAGTATTTTCAAGCTTTTTTTCTCTTCTCTTCCTTTTATTTAAAATTTAGATTCTAAAACTTGTCTAACTCTATTTTTTTTTAAATATAAATGCATACAAATAAATTTTGCAAAGAAAATGTAAATTTTTTGTGAAAAATTTAGTTGAAAAAACAATTTTTATAAGCATTCAAAAATCCACCGTTTTATAACTTTCATTAAAGAAATATATATACGTATATATAATACTTTGATATTAAGAATCTAAAACTTAAAACAAAACATATAGGGTTGGTTTAGGTTTAGACTGGAAAGCTATACCAAAACTAAATACTCGGGAAATGAAAATTCCAATTGTAGGAAAGAAATATATAATATTGTAAATTAGTATAAATTTTTAAAGAATGGAAGAGTTAAAAATGACAATATTTATAATGTCACAACTACAATAATTTGTTTCTTTAAAATGGCATCATTTACTATGCATATGCTTAAGCAATAATATGCTGAGGTGATATTTAATGCAATTTAAATTTTCTTTCAAACAGCAGTAATATTGGTTGATTCATCATTGGTTGAACTCATAAGATTTTTTTTTTTTGTTATTTTTTAAATTATCTCTACAGGTAATTGAAGAAATGCAACTGTAAATAATTTCAACATAGAGATGATATATCACAAACAATGGTGTTAAATTAAGCAAGGAAAGCTACTGTGAAAATTCTGAGACTAAAAGGCTAAACTTTTAAAAGCGGACTTTTTTTCCCCTTTTTGTAATATATTCATGTAAAGTGAATAAACTTCTTTTTAGTATGCAGAAATTTAAAAAATGTTTATTATTTTATATTTTTTAAGAAAATGTAACTTATTTTTGAGAAACATTTGTAAGAAATCAATTTTTCTAAAATTTCCATTTTTTCCAGTAAAAAACGGAAAAAACACGTTTTTTCCGCCACTTCAAAATTTCTGGAAATTTTACATCTCTAATTCTATATCATAATCAGTACTCAATTCTGACATGTAGTTTGATTATGACATACAATTTGATTGTGACATACTATGTGGCATACGATTATTTGTACTGAAAAAACTGTAATTAACCAATACTATTTTAAAGAATCATGGTAAAATTTATTGGATTGCTTATAAAAAAAAAAATAATCCACACACGTGATTTATTTTTAATGTATCCTATCATTTAATTGTGTTTATTTCTGTTGTCTTATTCTCTAAAAACCTTTGAAAGAAATTTTAATTTCTAACTGTCTATGTTAATTTCTCAAGTGAATATTAATTTTTAAGTTTATGCGAATTGCTTCACAAGTTGTAATAAATACATTTTGTTTTAAGTTTTTTTTTAAATTGTTTGATTTGTGTTATTTGCTTCTGTAGAGTTTTTAACATTCAGAAATGACAAATTGTAATGAATTAGCATCTTCGTTACATTCTGTAAGGTTGGTTGACGAAAGTATCAGCATGCAGTTTTTTAGAAGCAGTGAACTTAGAAGTAGTGTTCTTTTCAATTAACCCTACTATTCTGTTCGGGTCTTTTTAACCTTAAATATTTTTTCTACTCCTTATAAAATACGAAAGCATAAAAATATTTACAAAACCATTTATGACCAGTAATTATTTAGCTGAAAAGTATTTTCTTTTACTTATATATTCCGTGTATATTTATTGAAATAGAACGTTTCTTGCGCATAGTGAATGCAAATGCAAACAGAAGAGCTGGATTAAAGTGATATTCATTGCTTCTGCCACCACTAAACTTTGAAAAGCATTAACAACATTCGAGAGCAAAAGTAAGTATCTACATATTAAATAAGTATCTGAGTTTAGCGTATATTACTGAACACCGATTTAGGTATATCTTAAAGTATTAGTTCTATATTTCCCCTGTAATGTTTTCGTTTAAAGATGTCAATCATGAAAATGGAGAGAAAAAAAATATGTATGATATTTGCGGTTTATTCTTTTTTTTTCCTTAATTGGGAATATAAAAGTATAACGATTTGCAGAAAATCCATTTTTCATTAATGCTATTATATCTTACATTATTTTATTAATGTGAATCATTTTAAATGCATCTACAGATTTTTAGAAATATTAGTTTCTTTATATTTTCCTCTAATGCTTTCGTTTAAAGATGTCAACCATATAAAGTAGTGAAAAAAACTTATGTATGATTTTTGTGATTTATTCTCATTTATATATTTTTTTCTTAATTGGAAACATAAAAGTATAACGATTTACAGAAACTGAATTTCGCATTAATTGTATTATATCTTACGTTCTTTTATTAATGTGAATCATTTTAAGTGCATCTAGATATTTTAAGAAATATTAGGGGCTTTTTTACATACATTTTGAAGTTGTGCCCTGTGCAGAAAGAAAAAAGAAAAGCTATTTTCATGCTTTTCTGTACCTTTCTCTTTTTATGACTCAAACGTAATTCATATCTCAAAAAATATCAAACCATCTTTTTCGCGCAACTGCACTCTCAAACTAAATTTCGTCATAAAACGTAAAAAGTACAGGTAGCAATTTGCGAAAAAAATCCCCAGAGATCAGAAGAGATATTTCTGCTATTTGAAGAAATTTCCGCCTTTTGACTGAAGAATTTAAATTGTAAGCTTGAGTTTTCGAATTTTTAGTGGTCAGAACTTGAGGGAAACAGAACATACGTAAAAAAAACGTTTCTAATGGGAAAAAGTAATTGGCAGCAATGTTAGCGGAACATCCCGGTAATTTTCGTGGTGATGCATGGGTGAAGTTTATGCAGTGTCTCCACTCGGACATGCTGCACCCAACGTTGTTTGGCAAAAATGCAGGTTTAGATTGAAGGATTCCGGGTAATTTTTACGCAAGCTTTGTGACGTTTCTCTGTTTTGGGGGAAATTGGTAGGTGAATGCAGAAACTTTCGTGTTGTAAAGAAAACAAAAGTGCAAAAACCTTCCAATTCACGGATTTTTTTGTAAATGTGCTAATTGTTTTAATTCAATATGAATGAAAATTAATTTTTAATTGTTTTTTCAATTCGATGTTCCCGAATGAGACTAGTAGATGTAAAAAGTTAATGAATTGCTGTGTGACCACCATTTGTGTGTTTATTTCTAAAGTTATTATATTATGTATAGGTCTATCTGTGTATATCAATATTCTGTACTTTTATGTTAACTTGGCGCAGGTGATAAATTGCCAAATATCTTCCCCATCACCATCATTCACAGTGCATTCCTTTCATTTTAAATATAAGCGGTTCACTCAATTCATTTAAAATTCATTTAAAATACATAACTTTCACTTTAAATACTTGTATAACATATATTTAAAATATATAACTTCCATTTAAAATACTTGTATAACATATATTTAAAATACATGCTTTTCACACATTTCAATTAAAATACAGAAAAATAAGAAACAAGACATCATATCATAAAGCAAAACGTTTTATTTTATCATCAAAATATTGTTTTAAATTTACACACGCAAAATATAAATGCTGTTATTGGCGAAAAAAAATACTATTGGCGAGAAAAAATTTTATTGGCGAGAAGAAATGCTATTCGCGAGAATTGTGCCGAGATAACATAAAAGTACCTAATATTCCTTTAAACATTCAATCTTGTAGAATGGCATAATAAACCTCTAAATGAAAAACTCCTAAACTTGTCCTAACTTGTCTCGAAAATCGTCCTCTCTTGTAATTTACAAGGGAGCGTTCCAAAACCGCAGCTTCAAAAAATTATAAAACTTTAGAAATATATTGAGTTCATGGAGATATGTAATGCTCAATTGTCTTTTGTTGTCCAAATTCACTTTAAGGGAGTAAATTTTAGTCCGAATTTTTTTCGAACTTATTACTCATTATTGGTAAGATATAGAGAAGAAGTTTTCCGTAAAAAATTGCTTCTTTTTATTAGTTCTGTCTATAAAACTAACAAAATAATAATTGTTAATAACATTTTTAAATTTTTGAACAAACACTTTTTTATAATTTTTTTTTATTCGTTGATAGTGAAGTTTCAAAGTTTTCTAGTTAATATATAGTGGAAATGTGAAATTTTACTGACCGTCAATTGTGAATAGACGAAGTTTTTACACTAACGATAGTAAGATATTAAAGGTAGCAAAAATTAGTGGTTTTACTTACAACAAAATAAGAATTCCCGGGTTGTCTACAAAATGAATATTATAATGTTTTTAATTTTTGTTCTTTTTTTCTTTGATGTTATTAAGAATTAAAGCTCGGTAGTTTAGTGGACAGCGTGTCACGCTATCACGCTAGAGGTCCAGAGTTTGACTCCGGGCTCATGAAAGGTACGTCCAGCCTTTCATCATTTCGGTATTTATAAAATGAATATCAATCTTGTTTGGTCGCTAAACACTGAGGGTTCCGCGTTAGATTGACCACCTAACCGGTACATAATGCTGTATAGCACCTCAGGTCCCATGGTTTAGTAAACAAGATTGGGTATTGCAGACCATGCGCCTTAATGGATTGTAGCACCATAAAATTTAGTTTATTAACAACTAGCTGACCCGCCCGGTGTTGCCCGGGCCCGACATAAAACCATAAATAAATATTTTTCAAAGAGTTAACATCATTTGTTTTTCGCATTGAATGCGCCCTTTGAGACTTAATAGTGTGATCTTTCAGAATATGTTTTTTGATTTTAAATATATCAAACGGTTTACTCGATAGAAGTTAAAACAGAATTGCGAAATAAACGTATTCTTCATTCAAATAATTCTTCATTCTCGTTCGCTGCCGTAAATCGGGTTCTGGGCATGCGCGAGTGCTGAAAGCCAGTTTGCAAAGAAAGAGAAGAGTGATTGATCCTTTTTTAATTAATGTTTTGGTTAATTATTAAAATATTAAAATTCTGAGACTCATGTGCATCAGGAGAGACCTTGGACTGTCCTCACATAAATTTCCAGACTGCTAGGTTAGATTTCGCTAGCCACCTCAGACAGACACACAGACACTCACACAGAGCGAAGCTTTCTTTCATTAGTATAAGATTGATATTTTGTTAGTTTTCGACAAAATTAATAAAAAGCAGACCATTTTTTACCCAAGCCCTTTTTTTTTTATCTCGTATCATTAATGATCAATAACATAATTTCGAAAAATATTCCGGGGTTATATTTAACCCCTTAAAGTGAATTCGGACAACAAAAAACGATTGGGTATTACATACATCCATCAGCCTTGCGTATCCCAAAGTTTCATATTTCTTAGAATTTCCGGAGTTGGGAACATTTCTTTGTTCATATGCAAACATAAACAGAGTGTCCAACATATATTAATAAATAAAGACTCTTATAGTTTTTGATACTCTGCTTTAACCCTCTGACCGCCGAGCAAAAGGACAAAATTGTAATGTTATTTTCTCTCTATTTTTTTTAAATGCTAAAAAACATGATATTTCAAGCAAGATATAAAAAAACCTAATTACGTATATGAATATAATCTTTGAGACTATTAATCATTACTTAATGTTTTAAAAATACATTATAATTCTAGAATTATATTAATTTAAATAATACTGATATTGCAGTGAAACCTACTTCATAATGGACGGATATATCAGTTCACGACGATGAAGGTGAGAAGGTTAAACGAAATATAATTTTAACAAAATCTTAATTAGTGTATGCATTTGCGTATAATACATATTATGAAACTTTTGTAAATTAATTTGACATTATTCTCTTTCAAAATGATATTAATTTAAATACCCTTCAGGTTTCAAATTTTTGTCGCTACAATAAAACAAAAAACACAGAATATTAATTCAATATATATAACCAGGATTCTTTGTTTGTTTCACTCTTATTCCTATTTAATTTATTTTTACAAAATGTATAAAATGCCAAATAATAATTTAAAATATCTTAATATCAAACACGCTTTATTGTCTCCAAGAAATAAACAAAATTTCCTTAGCTTCTTTTATGATGCAACGTGATTCAATGTTACATAAAACGTTCAAATCTGAAAAGTATACTACAACTGAATCGTGTTTTTCCCAAATGAAAAGATTTGAAACGTGACTATTCGGAGGTTACAACTAGCTTTTCAACTTTTCTTAATGAAGTTCATTCTAATTAACGGGTTTACACAAATTCTCGCTTTGAAATTGTTCGTAATTTACTTTATATTTTATTTTTATTTTCTAAAATGAATATTCAGGAACTGCGTTCTAAAAAAAACTTCATTGTTGTTATAATTTACTCATTACCATTAGATAACTGTCTCTAATAAATCGATAGTTACGGTAGAAAGATAATATGGATTTTGCATGTTGTACAATTTTACGTATTGAATAAATGAAACAAAAGTGTTTAGGTAAGTTTGTACAGACGAAATATTAAAACAATTAATTTGATTATTTACGTTATCTGCAACATAAATTTACATCTCTGTATCTTTTGAAAAGTATCATAAAATAATCCCGTTCTCTATTCTTTAAGATAATTCATTACAGATAAGAAGAAAGAAGTACGATAATTAAGCTGCTTTCACGGAGAAAGAGACATAACAAAATCTCGAACAAAAATAACGAAACATGTAAGCCGATTTTGTAGAGACTAATTATACGTTTTGGAAAGTTCACTTATCAAAATTACCTAAGGCTTCCGTTGACTCGCGCGAAAACACGCTTGCTAATATTAATCCTATGGGACAGTTATTTTATATCTTTTTCGCATTTCAATATTTTTAATTGACATATATGTATATTTTTTTTTCTTTGGATAGCTGTGATCGGTCACTACATTAGCCGTTTTTTATTTTTTCGATTTTGTTTGCAAGGTCTTTTTATCAGGATACTTTCAATTTCGAAACCGGTTCCCAGAGTAAAAGTATCCTTATAAAAAAATCAGCAAAATCGAAAAAAAACGGTGGTTGTAGAGATTAATTTCAGCTATCCACTACAGAAAATCGTTTAAAAATGTTTAAATGCAAACGAGATATTATGAAATAACTGTTCCATAGGATTAATATTAACGAGCGAGTGTTTCTGCGTGAGTCAATGGCTTAAGCAAATAATATTTATAAAAATTATTGGTTAAATAGAACGTTAATCCAGAAAAAAAAACAGTAAAAAGTAATAATATTTTATAAAGTCTTTTTCATTTCTATTTTGTAACTTGATGTATACTGTTAAAATTAGGATATTTGGTTATTCGGTGCGATAAAAAAAAATCAAATTTCTTAAAATAACGGAAACAGTGAAATGAATTAGAAAAATAAGAAAAGAAATTTTGGCAAATATAAGATGAAAATAATGAATAAATTTTTCTTCTACTTTTTGAATCAAAATGCGCATTTCGAAAACGCATATGTTGCTTTGTTACAGTGATTAAATAATATATGCATTGCAAAGACAGTTGATCTTCATTATTGATATTTTCTCAGCACGTTTCGTATTTCGTGGTACAATCTGTAACTTTTATAATGCAGCAAATTGTTAATTTATCTAAGAGAAAAATTTCAATATTTTTACACCATTAAAACAGTAATATAAATACAGAATAACAGAATAACAGAATAACAGTATAACAGAATAACAGAAAAGTTTTGAAAAATTAATATTTTTTATGTTAAACGTGTTGCTCACATGAAAAGAAAAGATACAATCCGGCACAAAAGAATACAAAATACAGCAGTAGCATTCCAAAAAAATTGAATAAGAGAAAGATTGATGAATTCTATTTAAATTATAATATTTTTTAACAGATAAATCACATTAAATTATATAGATATCCTTTTTAATTTGGCATTCTAAAGTAACTTTTTTATACATTGAATTAACGTTATGAAAAATTAATTAAACATAATTTTGAAACACGCTATCACGATTTAAGATATAGGCCCCTTAAATTGTACCCTGTAGCAGAGCTTTAACACAATTATTAAAAACGCTACTTTAGGAGGAAAATGCTAAACATGCCGACAGAACATAGACCTACAAGATGAAATTAATTATCACTAAAACGTTTTTTTTTTTATTTGTGAAGAAAATGTAATCTTTTAATTTTTTCTATTATTCCAAACATTTAATTAATTAAAGCCTACTTTTGTAATATTTTTTTTTAATTTTATGTATTCATTTTTTTATATAGAACGTTTTCTAAAATGATAATAAATTAATATTTATTTTTCTGTTCAATTTCAGTATTTCATTCTTCGCTTTCTATACGACCCCTCAAAGTCAGCTCACATTTTTAGATGAAATAACCCTCTTTGGTGATACACCGATTTAGTGATACCGGCTAAAGGTAGTTTTTCCGTAAAAAGGACATTGCACCCTGATTTCAATCTCGAATCACTCTAATTTATTTTTTAACTGATCCCTGAATAGAAGACAGAATCATGTGAAAAAATCTCAAACTTTGAAATTTAATAACTGTGTCAATTTTTGCCGTACAGGAGTCAAACTGTTTGTGTTGTATTTGTTATGATATGTGCAAACATTTACTAAATATAACTATAGGGACCGGGGAACCGTATAAATAGCTAGATTTCGTAATTTTTATAAAATTGATTCTTTACTTTAATTAACGCCACAACATGAACATTTACCTCATTTTAAACGCTTTTGTAATTGGAACTATATGTCTACAACCAACGGTTTAGAAATTAAAGGTCGGTGATAGATAACATTTTGCACCCTGTATATATATTAATACGTTTCGCTGTTAATCACGTTAATCAATATAATACTCTTATTGTAACCATTCTTCTTTTAAGAAACAAGAGGAATGGTAATTAAGTTGTTTACATAGGGGAACAAAAGATGCATGCAATATTCTCTAATTAAAATAATTAATCTAGTAAGCTGCTTTAGTGCTGCCTTTTTTTATCTTCAGAAACTTTATCCAAATTGACTAAAAATAATAAATTACAACAATCAAAGATGAAGGAGAACGTATACAAGATAAAATATTCGATAAGCATTTTCATTTTGTAATTATTAACCTATCAAAAATCTATTGCAAAATATATTCCATTAATTATTTTCATAAATCTGGTTTTTTTTAACACTAATGCCATTGATTTCTTTTTAATTACAACATAGCAGCCGAGTACCTTTACACATGAATGTATATTGAATAATGCTTGAAATCAAGTATATGAAATATTATATAACGAGTTAATATTTGAAAAGAAAAAGAATTTTAAAGGAATATTATAATATATATATATATATATATATATATATATATATATATATATATATATATATATATATATATATATATATATATATATATATCATTTTTCTAGCATTGTAAAAACATAATTTTTATCCCAAATAATTTGAAATTTTGTACTTCTAAAATTAACAGTATGAATAATTTTATGAATACTTTGATTACTTTGAATACTCATGAATACTTTGGAGCTCCTTTATAATAATGAAAAAAATTATTATTTGTAATGTTAATTGGCTTATTTTTTCTTGAATGGTACTTCCAAAAATTTCATCGAAAATGATTCTTTATTGGAATATTTATTACGTAGAAATTTCACCGATATTAAATATGTTTTGTGTGAAAATATTGATTTATATAGTGTTGGTTTATATAACGCCCTGATATTGTAATAATATTGCACAGAACTGTTTCGTTATAGTATCCATATTTTCCCTATACTGCACATAGAAGCATTTATATAAAAAGAAACGTGACAAAATTATTTAATGTTTTTTTTTTTAAACTGAAGTGTGAAATACATACACTCCAGAACACTACATAAAGGGTACGTCTTATCACTTTTTCAAAAAATACAAACATGCCATTAAATTTAGCAAAGAAATTTAGTTTAAAATAAAACCTAAGGTAAAATCAATGTTTTAATTAAATTCAAATTATATTGCACAAAAGATTAATTGAGAAAAAATACATTAGTAGGAAAAAATTAAAGGAACAAGTTTAAAAAAACTATAATTTGAATAATAGCATAAAAAAGAAGGAACTTGCAGAACATCTTTAGTTTGTCATGGATGACATATCTACAAAATGCAGAATATCCTATTGCTGCAAAAAAATTCATTTAAATGAGAATATAAACTAGTCGTTGGGGGCCACCATAATACTTACCCATCATGGATATGCATAATGTAAAATATTAAAATAAAGAATGCGTAAACTACTTATAAAATGCATTGCAATTCGAATAAAACCGTGGCTTGATGACGTCATAAACTTTAAAAGCTCGATTACTGAATTACTTAAAAGAAACATCTTTATAACTCCAAAAGCAATAATCCTATTAACTAGCGGTTTATTGCATCTGATTAAGCGTCTCATTTCCAATTAAAATATATTTTTGAATTGAAATTTGGATGAAATACACGGTCATGAAAAATCGAAGAGTGTGGAAAATAAGATTACAAATATCTCGGCAACTAATTACCCGATCGACTTCATGCTTTATGCAAAATTTATGTTTTTTTATTGTATTTTATATTCACTCCTTAAAATAAACAATTTCGAAAAATTTTATATACCTTTTATTAGAACGAATATTTCGAGAGTCCGAAAATAATAATTCCGGATAATCGAGGTTACTGAAATTCAATAAGCTTCTTCCCATTATTACATACTAAGTACATATCAAAAATCAAATCTCTATCTCAATTTTTTCGGGAGATAGAGCGTTTACAGTCACACAGACACACAGACGGACGGCAATTTTTTTTTTCTAAAAATATGTTTTTCGGAATCTCCAGTCTCTGAAACGTGTAAATCCGTCAAAAATTTTTTTTCGATTTTCAAAACGATTACAAGACTTACCCTATACTACGTATGATGGGTAAGTAAAAATGGTTTATAAAGCGGAGTAGAGAAAAATTTGTGTTACTTTCAACAACTTTTTAGAGCTACGTAGAAAACCTTTTTAAGCTGTGTAGACACCCTTCTCCGAAATGCAAGTTTTACAGCTTTACAAGCTTACTGTCCTGCTTCTATTCTTCCACTTAAATACCATTTTTCACAATCCATCAAATGCCTTTTCAACAACATGTTCCACATTCCACGTGCGGAAAATCGTCGAATTTCCATATTTCTGAGTAGCGAAAGTGAATGCCATTGGATACGTGGTAACGTTGGCTGTGAACTACTGTAGAGTATGCTAAACTTGCTATGTGAAATGAACTATAACAAGGTAAAATATAATGCAAGTATTATTCTATTTGATGCGAAGAGTCTGTAATTATTAATAGTCTTTATATACATATATACACATACATAGGTTCAAATCAGGACCGACATCATAGTCAGTAACTAACTATAACAGAAATAATTTGTGGACAATAACAGTTAAACCAAGAAAAGACATAACCGATATTATGCTTGACTACTATGTACATACTATTTATTATTACTAACTGTAATGAACTCATTGCCATATTAACCAATGAAACAGCTACGTCAATGCGGATTATTCCATGAAAAATTCTTTGTAAGGAAGCGAATGAAAGAATGCAAATGAAACTGACTATTGCCAAACGGCAAAATTATGATAGACTGCACCAAGGAGGCACACTTGAATCAACATCAAGGCCAAGTCGTAACGACTACCTACCTACTATTTTTCTTTGGTCTTCACGTAATAGAAGTAACAAAAAGTACCATTTTAGAGTTGTTCCTTTAATTTTTCTCGACAATGGTAATGAATTAACGCATTGATTTTATCAGCATCTGAATCTGCTCGTTCGCACCAAGCTCTTACTTCCTTGGCTCATTCATTACCGCGTTACTCCTCTACAATATCTTGAGAATATCGTGCAATGTCTCCGACCATTAACTGCAGGCTTCTTTTAGAAGTGTATATTTGTCTTTGATTGTCTACGTCTATTACAACCTTAATACCTATCTGAAGTTAATAAAAATCTATTCAGTATATGTCTCTATTACAAGCTATGTGTGGAAAGTTTGTTAAAAAAAAAATCTGTATGCTTCCTAAAATGCTTGTTTGTCGCTTCTGACACTTTTTCTTATTGTTACCCAATGAGTAACATTGGACGCGATAATACAGTTGTACCATGCAATACATTTAATGCAAAGTTGGTGACATAAACTGCTAACTATAAATGCCCGGACATAATCTCACTGTGTTAATCGCATAGTCTTTTATTTTTTAATGTCAGTTTTAGACTTACTTGAACTGTTTCGAGTATGACCCTGAGTCTTTTTATAAAATTAAGGCAAGGATACTAGTTTGAACGTCGAAATAAATGTTATACTTCAGGATATATTTTTTGTGTGCTTCAAAAGCAACGGAAACTGCTTGAGGGATTTATTGATAGATTAAATTATGTTTGGAGAGTGTGTCGTAGTTGTTTCATGAAAAACCTTTAATACTCTCCTCTTCGCATCCATGTAAAGGACAATGTCCTGAAAATACAGTGTCAGCTGGCTGCTTGCACAGGGAGTTCCTAAAACAGTCAAATAAAAAAGTATTTATACCAATGAAATTAGGTATACCAATGAAGTATTTATACCAAGCTTTGTCGTATTGGCTACGGCGTGGCGTAGAATTTTTTCAAAATTAAATATTTGTGGTAAAGGTCACATAAAAAAATTTTTCAATTTCGGCAATTTAAAAATGGCCTTAAAATGCTTGTAAAAAAATAAATAAATATAAAATAAAATATCAAAATATTCCTACGTAGCTGTTCATTTCTCAACGTTTATATTAAAAGTTAAAAGAAATCAGTCCAGCAGCTATCTATCAATTCAAGCGGCTAGATAAAAAATGTCGTTTTGAAAAAAAAACGCGTTTACAGTTTAGCGGAAATTAGTTAAAGCGTCCTATTTATCTTTGTAACGTTTGTAATAATTCGAATTTTAACAAGTGGCTTTTAGTCTATATTAGACACTGTAAACTAGCAGAAAAAACAAAAATAAATGTTTCGATTTTTGGAAAGTTTCAAATTGGTGTCCCTTCTTAAATCTTAGTTATCTTTACAAGGTGAGGAATCACTGAAAAATCTCCTTCAAGAACTTCCGTCATTTGTGCTCCCGCTTGCAACTTTTGTTATATCCACTAAACTTCCATATTTTCACCTGTAAAATTCATCTGAATTTTTCTTTTCTCTTTCTGAATTGTTTTTTTTTTCTTTTGAACTCTAAGCTCCACATCCTGCATTTGTAATTTGAATGACATTTGAAGTAAAAATTCAAAGGATTTTGTCCGAACATACAGTGTTGAGACGGTGAGAGGCCAAATTTTAAAGCTTCTGTATTAATTAATTTTGGTATTACTAATTTATTAAATTTCTTTTTCGCCTGTCTGCATCTATAGTACTTTATTGTTGATTCTGTATTCGTTGCAGCATTGCTTTCTGATACGTTTTTTAATGATTCTGAAAGTTTCTGAAAGCTAGTCAAGCATTTCTCATTATTTTGCAAAAAGAGGTTTTTGCATGATTTTTTACTACTTATTTTCTATTAAACTTGTTTTAAAATAAACCTTAATAACGAATAACTTTTTAAGTACTTTCATTGTTTTAATTAAATATTTATCAAGATCTAACCGCTTACCATATATTTTTTTGTATAGAAATTGCTCAGTAATACTAAGCAAGCTCTTTTTCGTGAACTTCCATACATTTTTAAATGCTCTCGAAAAAAAAAGGTAATAAAATCGAATCACAAAGTTCACTAACTCACATCCTATTTATGATTTCCATGCCTATTTACTAAACATAACGGAAAGACGCGGAAAGATTCCCTTCAGAAATTGTTAGAAGAAACTCTATTCTTAATGTTGGTATTTAATTTCTAGGGGGTAAATATACACTCTCATAAAAAAAAGTCCTTCTGTTTTGTACCTGTAGGAAATGGTAGGTCAAAGTAGGTTCCAAGTCCATGTTTTTAAAAATTCAACTCATTTTACTCAAAAACCCGAAGCTAAAGTGCTTGGAACCCGATTATAGAAAATTCATTCCCGGTTTTTGTTAATACTGAATTTGAATGCAAATTTCAGCATGACTGTTACACTACAACAAAAATCCGATTGCTTCAAAATGTCAGCCACCCTAGAATTTCCAACTGCATATCTCAGCTCTTTTTTAAGATAAAACCAAAATAAAAAGTGCTCCGGAATCCTTGTATCACGATTTAACACTTAACGGAAACAACGTTTTCAATTTATAATATTTTATACATCTTTTTGAATTTTTTTTTAAAAATTAAAAATTTAACTGGCTGTCATTTTGAAATAAGATGGCGCATGAAGCTGGCCAACGAATTCGGTCGAGAACTTGGTATGTTCTGTATACATGATCAGTCGTATTTATATTGCTTCATAAATACGAGAGTTACAGCAAAACAAATATCAAATTGTTTCAAAATCTCATCCACACTAGAATTTCACACTGTTATCTCAGCCATTTTTTTAAATATAGCTAAAACAAAAATTGTTCCAGAATCCTTGTATCAAGTTCTAACAGTTAACGGAAACAATTTTTTCAATTTATAATTTTTTGTACATCTTTTTGAATTTTTTAAAATTTAAACTTTTTTAATTGGCTGCCATTTTTAAACAAGATGGCGGATGAAGCTGGCCAACGAACTCGATCGAGACTTTGGTATGTCCTATACACATACTCAATAACATCTTAATCGGTGCATAAGTAAGAGAGTTACAGCATTACAAATGTCATATATATATATATCAACATTTGACCGGAGGGTGGTTTTGGGATCTGGGGGTCATAATAGATAAAAATATACCAAAATTTGTTGGAATTGCTTTCCTCCAAATGGCCGCAATATGTAGCTTTTTGTAATGAAAGCTACCTAAAAACTACTCAAGAATAAAATATTCATCCGAAAAGAAGGACATTTCGTTAAAATTTGGATCTACATCTAAACTAATTTAAGAGCTGTTTTTCAAATTGTGGTTAAAGTATTCTAAAATTAATTATCCTTATCTAGTTCTTTCATAATTTCAGCTGTAATGATAGAGATGTTTGTTGGTCTGAAGAGATGTTTGTTGGTAAAACGACAGACACAATTCATAACAGCAATATTTTAGAAAAAAAAAAGACTTGTGATCTACTCCTTGACTATATTGTAACTACTCCTATGAAAACAGAACATGTAGGAAGAAAAACTCTCAGTAGCCATCTGGTACATTAACTGTTAGCACGATATATAGATTTACAGTCTAGATACCGTGATTGTTAACAACTTAGACTATACAAACAATCGGTATTACGAGATACTATTTTTTTAGACTTTTGTCCGGTTTTCTTCCCAAATACTCCTTTCTCTTTTTGTTTAATTCTACGTGCTGAAAAATAAAATTCGTATTATTCGGATTTTTATGTCTGTGTATGCATAAAAAATAATTTAATTAATTAAAAAAGTACTTTTTAAAAACAGAAGAAGTAAAATATGATTTTAAAATGTATAAAACTTTCTTATCTTACCTATAAACGTATATACAACAAATAACAAGAAATATAAGGAATACACAAGAAACATTTTGTAATATTCTATTTTGGGTTTGTCATAATCGACAAAACGCACGTGAAATAAATATGCAAGATTCTTTTCCTAAAAATAATTCCTAATAGCCAATAAAAACAGTATTTCATCATTAAAAATGTGAAACTATTTTTTAGACCATTAACGGAATAAATTTCATTTACCTTACTCTCAAACCTAAATATAAACAACCAATATAAACAGCATGCAACATTGTCTATAAATGTCATACAATAATATGCCATACAGCAATTCCATCGGTAATTTCAAAAACTACTTATGTGCATTTTTTCCGAAATGTTTTTTTGTTTCAAACGTATCCCTAAAGGTTAGCCCATATATGTAGACAAAAATTACATAGATTTATTTATCCGTTGCCTCTCAAAAGTGTCTGAATGAAAGAAAAGAAAACAATGATACGCACACTTGAAAAGCACATTTGTGCAATATATCCTCCAGTAAAACTTTTGAAAGTTTTATTCGAAAATTCGTAACAAAGTAACTTTACATACATAACAATAACTTTGTAAACTGTCTTTTTGGGATTTGTCTCATTTGAAGGAAAGAAAATGCGTATTAAACAAACTAATAATGTATTTTTTATTAAAATAAATACTTGTAGCTAACAAAAAATATGTCCTCAGGAAACAAAAGTATCTAAATTATTGTTTAGACACATGAAACAAGAATTTTCACGTAACTCGCAAACACATACACAACCAGTAACAAGCAGCATACACCATACATAACACTAACTTTGTATATGGGTCACCGAAATAAAAGTGGCACTACAGTCGGTTTGAGAAATGGTTTAATGGTATTAATATAATTGAGTATACAAAAGATAGAAGTAATACAGACGTAACAGATAGGCTAGACAATGTCACCTTGTAGGTTGAAACAAGTGTCCCAGCGGTCAACGAGACGATGGATACCCTGGGTGAAGAAGCTCCGGTGTTCGTTGTGGAACCAAATTTCAACGGCAGCTTGGACCCCATTATCGTCGGCAAATCACCATCCCTTCAGAGCTTTCTTGAGTAGACCGAAGATGTGGTAGTCACACAGCGAGAGGTATGGGCTGTAAGGGGGATGTTCGAGAACCTCCCAGCGAAATTGCCGTAACAATGTTTGGCACGCCACAGCCACATGAAGACGAGCATTATCATGCAAGCGGACATTTTGCATTCGACAGCAAATTTCACTAGAACTCACATTTTCCGCTGTTAAACCGCGCGTTGACACCGTTTGAAGGCATCCATGATGCGAACGGTGCCTTTTAACGTGCGCCCACGTTATCACACACGCATCTGGCGGGATCTGACGATATCGCATGCATTCCCAGCATTCTGCGCCCTCTATAGAAGCACGCGCTGTCAACTTTATCTTCAAATGGCGGAGTTATTACAGCAATGCCACTTTCATTTGGGCGACCCTTATAATTTCTCCTTTTAGGATTTGACGCATCCGAAGATAAAAACGTGTCTCAAACAAATTCACAAGATATTTTTTTTTATGAAAGTAATTACTTGTTGCTAACGAAAAAGTTTCCCGCCATGAAACAATTATTGTCTAATATATTGTTTATACTAACAGAAGAATAATTTCCAGATACTATACTCACAAACATGTACAACGAGTAACAAGAAACATGCATAACGCTACATTTGTAATTTTTTCTTTTGTACTTTGTCACATTCGAATAAAAAAATGCAATGTAAACAAATTTGCAAGATATATTTAATGAAAATATCTCTCTCTTAGTAGCGAACAAAAGAAGTATATTATTGTAAAAGAAAAAAAAAATTGTCTATGCTGTTTCCGATACTATAAAAAAATAATTTATGAGCTCACAACTTTAAAACAGAAAACAAACGTAAAAATTCTATTAGCACGCATTAAAAATGAAACAAAAAACTAATAAAACTCAATTTAAGAAGGCCAAGTTTCAATTATTTTCTAACATTTCAGTTGTTATTTTTTTTACTGTTGTCTTCATAACCTAATTCCCTTTGTACTTTAGCAAATGCACTGATTAATTTTGAAAAGAATTTTTCGTTAAATATTTAAAAATTTTCTATGTATTGTTTGTAGTTTCTTTTGTAATTTCCTGTTGTACTTTAGCGAATGTAATAAAAAGATTGATTAAATTTGAAAAAGAAACTTTAAGCTGCATGAAAGTATAGAAAACTTTGCAAAGTTTACAAAATTCTTATAATTTTTCAAAGCAGAAGGATTTTTTGTTGTTGTTGTTGCTGTTGTTTGTTCAAAATACTGAATTTTGTATAATAACTTTATTCTTATTTACGCATAATAAGTATAATAAGTTTGTGTAATAAGTTTATTGGCATTAATCGAAAATGCTTCAAGTGTTACTAAGATCCGAAAAGGCAATATATATATAAACGTAGGCATGAACATATAAAACATTTATTCTGAGCTGAAACCTATAGTTTATTTGGAAATGAATTCAAATGGAAGTTTCTTTCCTGCCACACTGACTTTACTGGTTGATTAAAAAAAAAATAGAGTGATGTAACTACATCCAAATATAATTAAATTAAACGCAACAAAAATCTTGATTTCATTATTTTCAAACTTAATTAACGATAATATAATATGAATTAGAAAGTCATTATAAATTGTATTATGATCGATATAAGATGTAACAAAAAAACAACACATGAACATACGAAAAAAAAAGAAGAGTGTGAATTATAATTTTGAGCAGTAACATACGGATCTTACTCTTTTTTGCATTACAATGTTATGTCTTAGAAATTTCTACCTAAAAATTGATGTTTAATGCCTTCGAATAACTGAAGTCTATGAATGGACATGGTATTCCTCAATTTAAAATCTATATCTTATTCCGCCAGTAAGTTGCTGAAAATAAACGCACGCCATGTACGCTAATGACGCCTGGTGCATGTAAAATCCGTCGTCCGTGCACAATCCTCCAAGTTCCCTATGAATTATACCTCTGGAGGTGCCTAGTCAGGTGAAGGTCTCGTCACCGGATCGAGGTTCTAAATTACGAGACCAATTCTTTTCTCTTCTTTAATTTTTACTTTTTTTAAATCTGCCAATTCAACAAAGTTAAATAGAAACCTTTAACCGACAAACAAAGAAAACTGTAGCAAACCACTAGAGAGCTCTGCAGCGATGCCAACAAAGCTCTTGTCAAGCTAGGCACTCATATCCGACAGGTAGGGGCCTGGTTAACGGTATATATATATAAAAATAAGTATGAAGTGCAAGATTATGTACAAGAACATACGAACCACAAACTGAAAGTTAGGCTATCTGGATTGGCGGGTTTTTTTCATGTTAAACTCTAAAATGCATCATTAGTATACCACCAGCCTGTCTTTTATATAACGAAAAAGAAAAATATAGAAAATGCTTTCCTTAATTTATTCTTAGTTTAAGTTCTAATAAAATAGTACAGGATCAAAATATATAATAACTACAATCAAACATTAATGAGACAAAATGCAACGAAAACATTTCACCCTATTATCTTCAAAGTTGTATCAAACTAACGATGACATAATATTAAGCAAAACGTGATTACGAATTGAATTAAGATCATTAAGACACGCAATAAATATTACTTAAGACACTCTAATTCACTTAAGACTCAACTAATGCATCGCAGTAAACATTTCATTCCAGGAAAAGCTTCGGACGTGTGAATCATTACATTATTAGATTTATATCCGAAATTCTAGAGTCATAAGTATGTTGCTGAAATGATGGTTAATGTTTGCAAAAACTTAAACATTTCCTTTTATGTAACTTTTTATATTACTATCAATATTTATCTTATATTTACACTACACAACTGCATAATTTTAATTTAATTTAAGTGTTTATATTATATTTATCAAGATTGAAATATTCATTAAAGAACGACAGTAAAATCAAAGAACATGATAACTTTGAAAATCTATTTTTGTGGAATAAAAAGAGTCTATATTCATCCAAAAGTATAATAATTGGTAAAACAGAATAGATACATATATACTATTACAGATCAATAATTTTTAGAACTTTTTTTATTAAATAAGTAAACGTTTTTTTATATTTATTTCTATTTTGTTGTTTCGTTTATAATTCAAAAAAGTTTTACTGTGTAATTTTAAGTTAAAACATGCGTATTGCAGAATTTTAAATAAATTTAAAGCGTGACTTACGTTTTTATGTAAAAATATTGAAAAAGGCTCTTTCAATCGATATTGTATTACGAGGCTCGATTTTATCTTCAACATGAAAATTAAATTGCTACAGCACTAGTTATTTAGTGAAGAAAGCTGCAATAAAGCGTTAGTATTTTTAATGCTCTTTCGTCATTCCCTTTTAACTAACTACCCAATATATTCTTTATCTTTGCAACGTTTCTCAAGAACAGAAAAAAATATTTCTCTACTAAAAAGGGAAAAATATACGTAAATAAATAACCTTCTATTCATTGTAATAAGTTACTTTAAATTCGAAAACTAAAACGCTGTTTTTGAAACATTTTCATTTAACAAGGAAGGTTAAACACCACTGATCCATCTTGCCATAGTCCTTTGCCATAGATTAAAGTTTCACACATAATTTAATTTACGAGGCACAAAGTCTTGAAAAAGTAGGAGATTCTAGCGTAAATAGGCGTAAAAAAGTATCTTTTGACAATGAAATTTATTTTACTTTCAAAATTATGTTCTCGGTTTTTTTTTGTTTTTTTTAACCATCAGAAGAGCTTTTCTGAATAATCCTTTATGATGTTTGACTGAATTTTATGGACGTAATTTATGACGTTCAGCAAGCAGGAATTTTTTACTTAATGGTTAAAAGAATAAAACTTTCCAACATAGTTGAAAAGTGTTTATGATCCCCTTTTACTGTCCGTCCGTCCGCGCTGTAACTCTCGTAAATATACTCAGATTGCTCTGAAATTTTTGTATTTCATTGACTCTTAATACAGCATGATTCCTATTGAAAATTAAGAGTGTAGTATTTATAGTTTATTTACAGAGACAGTCAAAAGTAATCCATTACATTACGGTCAATGGGAAAAAATCGTTTCAAGTGCATTTTGATGATGTTACGCCATCCGAAGCATGATGAAATTGATATATAATTATCTAGCGCACTAAAACATGCTTTTTCTAAAATATAGTGTGCAAAGTATTAACATTCATTTACAGGGTCACACAAAACAATTTTGTTACATAATGTTTTACGGGGGAAATGTTTTGCAATGTAAATTTAAGGATTTTCACTATTTAAGACATAATAAAATTTATATGTATAACTGAGATGCACTTTAAATTGCTCACCGAATAATATGGTGTGCATTGTGTTAATCGTTCATTCATAGAGGCACACAAAAGAATTCGGTTGCAATCTTTGTGCAATAATTACAGTCCGTGTGTGATAAGTATGTTTTCAACTTCGTGTTTGATTTTTTAAGTTAAACTACAATTTTGTTTAATACGTAGTGTGTATAAATTCTGTTGATCACACACAGGGCTACACAAAAGAATTCGTAAATATTACTGATTATGGAAGAATTGCTTAAGGGTATTTTGTAATTGCGGTACGCATTTTTCTGCTGAACTATATTTAGTATACTAATACAAGTTTGTGGAATATAAATAAATTCATATACAGGGCTACGCATAGAACAAGATACATTGTTGTGTATAGTTGGTAATTGCTGTAAGTGAGTTTTAAGTTACCTTACGCGTTTTTTACATGAATTAAATTTTAGTTTAATATGTGAGGAGTGCAAAAGTTTTTATACAATATACAGGGCTGTACAAAAGATTTCGTGTGCACTTCCATCGACTGGCAAAAATTGCTAAAATTGAATTTTCTAACTGAGCTAATTTTTATCATGCTATGTAGTATATATCAAAGATTTTAATCATATACAGAGCTACACAAAAAATTCGACTGATTTTTTGACTACGGAAGGTAAATGCTAAACCTGGATTTTTAAATGTGTTATGTTTCCTAAACTGTTTACGACATATCTTCTTTCACCTTATTTAATGGTGAAGTTTCGTTACAATTTTCTGAATATGTTGGAAAGTGATTCATAATCTATGCTTGGTGCATGATTTTTCGCTTTTGTTAAGTTATTTTCTTTGACTTGTCGATAATCCAACAAACACCTCAAATGAGTCAAAATGTATAAAGAAAACTAACGTCAACATAATAAGTACTTAATTAGCTTGTTAAGACATTTGTTAAAACTTCGTACATCTTAATGGTATAAAGAAGAGTTTTTAATTGTTTGCAGTCCTTGAAAAAACGTTACGTAATTTGTGATGAAAGCACCCCAAATACGGAAATGAATCATTGTTGTAGTGAGTACTGTGTTGTAGAGGAAAATTTTAATAGGAAATCATCTCAGCGTGCAATCAATCACCTTAAAAATTAAACGCTACCAACTTTTGCACCAATCGAATCAAGTTCACATGTTTGTCAACATAATATGAGATGTACCAATTTGATCCAAGTCAAACAATCACGCTTTGAAACAGAAAATTTCTTTAGTAATATGTTTTCTGTTTCTACATGATATATATATTTGATTTTAATTATGGATAATGTGCATGTTTGTCAACAAATTGGTTTGTGGCGCGTCTACTCAACTTAACGTGGGTAAAACGTTGAGCTAAATTGCTTGAAGTTTCGTTAAATTTCTTGTAATTTTGAAGTAGTTAGATTACATTATATGATGCATAGGAAACTGTTCCGTACATTAGCTCAGGTAATCTCGTTGGACTGTATTTCGTTAAGAAAACTAAGATGATCATTTTGTACTCAATAAAAAGTGGAGTTAAAACTTAACTAATTACATTTATTTACAAGGAGAACAAAATTGACTGGCAGTGGTTGGTACACTGCGCTTACGTCTCAAGCAAAAACATCACTACTGGCGGGAATGGGAATCTGCTCCGCGCATCATCCCGTCTTGAGCGCTCGGCAGCGCCCCCTGGATAACAAAATGTTCTACGGAGGAAACACTCCCCCGGGGATTGAAATGCAATTTCAATATACATTCACATATAAATTTGCAAAAATTATCATAAAGGAAAAAATTATAAGATATAACAACTTACATATACAATAATAATACAATCATAAATGCACTATAATTCAACATTACATACAGAAATAATATATACCTTCAAAATTGCTTAAAGAAAGAAAAGAAATCTGTTACTGAACTGGTAATATACAGACATCTCTGACATTTCTCTTATAAATTCGTCCGTCTGGTAACCGTAAGTTTACGGTTCGTATTATATTGTCCCTTCCCTTAAAAATTTCAACTATCCTTCCAACCTGCCATTTGGTGGAAGGTAAATTTTCCTGCTTTATTAGTACTAAAGTTCCTTTCTGTACATCATCCTTTTTAAATTTCCATTTCCCCCTCTGCTGCAGATTATTTAAATAATCGCGCTTCCAAGTCTTCCAAATTTGTTGACTAAATTTGGTGATTCTCTGCCATTTTGCTTTTCTATTTTCATTAATGTTATCTAAAGGTGGTTCGGAGATCGAACTGATAGGTCTACCGATTAAAAAATGAGAGGGTGTCAAAGTTTCAAAATTTTCGAAATCTGGGGACAGCGGGGTAAGGAGACGAGAGTTCAAAACTCCCTCAATTTCCGCTAGTATAGTAAGAAACTCTTCTAAGGTTAATTTTTGATCACCTATTACCCGTTTTAAATGAAACTTGAATGATTTTACAGCCGCCTCCCAGAGGCCACCAAAATTCGGGGATTTGGGGGGAATAAATTCCCATTTGACACCTTCATGGGTTAAAAAATTACACAATTCCTCATCTGGGAAACTAATCAGTTTATGCAATTTTTTCAACTCTATGTCAGCTCCGATGAACGTTTTTGCATTATCTGATAGGATTTTTGCACATTTTCCCCTTCTGCCAAAGAAACGTTTTAGACTAGCTATAAAAGCCTGAGTTGTGAGATCTGAAACAAAGTCCAGGTGTATTGCCTTGGTGCATAAACACACATACACTACGACATAAATTTTATTCAATACACCCTTCCTTTGATTTTTAAATTTAATAGAAAATGGGCCACAGTAATCCAGACCTGTCACCGAAAATACAAAATTTGGTGTCACACGTTCCCCCGGAAGATCAGCCATCAATTGGGAGCTGACAACAGGTTTATTCTTGAAGCATGTCACACATTTGTGAACAATGCTTCGGCAATTATTCCTGCCATTAAGTGGCCAAAATTTTTGTCTTACATGGAAAAGCAACGCTTGTGGGCCTAAATGAATGTATTTGAGATGGAAGTAATTTAAAATAATATCCGTTAACTAATGATTTGCAGGCAACACAATTGGAAACTTTGAGTTAAGCGGCAAATCTGCATGTGCTAAACGGCCGCCAACTCTAATTAATCCATCCTCTCCTACAAATACGTTTAAGGAAGAAAATCTACTTTTGTTGTTAACAGGCTTACCTTTTTCGAGACATTTTAATTCTTCCCTAAATTCCCCCCTTTGTGCTGACCGAATTAGAAACGATTCAGCCTCTCTCACCTCGTCGAGGGATAGTGGTCCACTTCTTCTCTTCAGTCTATTACGACAGTTAAAGGTGAATCTAAAAATAAAACTCATTATACGAATTAATTTTACAAAATTATTAGTACATGCAAAAATATGATTAATTAACTGTTTATCGTGAGAAATAGTTAATGTAACAAAGTCATCATTTTTAATGTTTATGGAGTCTCTTTTTAGTTCGTTTATATATATGTCCTTGTTAGGAATCACTAAAGTCTGGTCGCTGTTACACTGATCTAAGTCTTTCAAAAACTCTGGTCCAGTCCACCATTTGGAACTCTGAACGAGAAGGTCACACTTGACACCTCTTGTTAGCAAATCTGCAGGATTCTCGGACCCTGCACAGTGAAACCACCTGGATGGGTCTGTCAGAGCTTGGATTTCCTTTACACGGTTCGACACAAATGACTTCCACCTGTTCGCAGAGCCTTTGATCCAGTACAAGACAATCTCCGAATCTGTCCACAAATACATAGACGATGGTCCCTTGCGATCTAGTACCGTTTTTACTTCACAAGTTAAGCGTGCAGCAAGTAATGCTGCTAGAAGTTCAAGTCTAGGAAGTGACACTTTTGTCAATGGTGCCACTCTGGATTTTGATGTAATCAAATTTAAGGAAGATTCACTTAGTGAATCAATTTGTAGATACACGGAAGCACCGTATGCTTTTGGGCTGGCTTCGGCAAAGGTATGCAAAGTTAGGGTGTAACTGGAGTCATCGGGAAACTGAAAAATGTTCCTTTGAATTTTTAGATTTCTCAACTGGGGAAGATCAGAACACCATTGTTCCCACGTCTTTGTAATATCGGAGGGCAGTTCTTCATCCCACGTTAAGTTCCTACTCCACAGTTCTTGAAATAAACATTTAATTCGTATTGTATACGGAGAAATTAGACCCAGAGGGTCAAATATTCTACCTGCAACTTGTAATACAAAATGTTTTGTATTTTTTGCATTACGCAAAAATTCGAGCAAATTATCAATATCTATCAAAAGTATGTCTTGCTTGGGTTGCCACGATATCCCCAAAACTTTATGTATTGTACTATCCTCAAAAGGTTGTGGCATAGTACTAAATCCACGATTATCCCATATTTCCATTAACTGGTTGTTATTCGAAATCCACTTCCGTAAATTCATGCTAGCTTCCTTCATTATTTTATGAGATTGTTCCGAAATGTTCACCGCATCTTCGACTGTGTCTGTCCCGGTTATTAAGTCGTCCACATAAATACAATTGTGGAGTACTTCTGTCGTTATTGGATATTCCGTTTCAAATTTGTTAAGATGATGCTTAATTGTAGCAGATAGCAAAAATGGGCTTGAGTTCAAGCCAAATGTTAGGCGTAAAAATCTGTAGACGATAACATTAAATGCGTCACTGTCAACAGGATTCTTATCTATAAACAAGAATCTCAGAACATCCCTGTCCTTGTCATTTATGGCAATTTGTAGAAAAGCCTTCTCTATATCTGCTAGAAAAGCAATTTTGTTTAGACTGAAAAAAATCAATAAGTGAAAAATATTAGGGTTTAAATTAGCTCCTGCGTCAAGGCAGTCGTTCAAAGACAATTGTCCTGCTTCATGGGAACTTGCGTCAAAAACTATTCGACATTTAGTATAAACACTATCTTCTCTAAATACTGTATGGTGCGGTAAGTAAAAAACTGGTTTATCTGAAGGGTTTTCTAAATTGGGTACACTTTCAATTATGTTCATCTCTAAATACTCATTCAAAATATTGCAATATTGTTCGTATAACTTTGTATCACGTTTCATTCTTTTTATAAGACCTGAGAGTCGCGCTTCGGCGGTTTTATAATTATTTTCTAAATGGTTCCAATCCCTTGTCCAAGGGAGACTGATTTCATATCTATTATTTTCAAAACGCACAGTTTCATGAAATTTTTCTAAAATTTTCTCGTTTTTAACACTGTTTGGGTCATCTTTAATTCCCAACGTCTCTAAGTCCCAAAAGGTTTTCAAATCTAATTCATCTTGATTTTCTATTAAATGACACGTGAATTTACTTTCATTTCTATCTTGTATTGTTCCACCCGCGATCCATCCTAAATGGGAATTTTGTAAAATTATAGAAGTTTTAGGAATTTTTATTTGACCAGCTAATAACAATTCGTAATATACATCTGCTCCTAATAACACTTGAATTCGCTGAGGTTCAAAAAATATTGGGTTCGCGTTGGTTAAATTCTGTGGTAAGTGCAGATTAGAAATGTCTACGGCGCTTGAAGGGGTTAAATCAGTGATTTTAGGAACCAAAAACATGTTGGATAATTTTTTAAAACTTCTATCCTTGTTGGAAATTTCTACATTTATTCTGCTTTTAATTTTACAGACAGAATCATTTAATCCACTAATTAATGACTTAACTTTATATTTTTGCAACCCTAACATATCTGCTACAGAAAACGTGGCCAATGAGACATTACTCGCAGTATCTAAAATCGCAATACAAGGAAAAAAAGAATCATTACTTCCCCTTAAATAAATCACAGCTGTCGAAATCAACCCATTATAACTGGAGCAAGACAAATTTTGATCATAATTGTTTTGACAGCTCAATGTTAACGCATTTGTGGTGGGTTCTATTGAATTAGAATTTACGTTATCTTCCGTTTTCAACTGCGGTTCATTTGCAATACAATTAACTTGCCTATTTTCATAAGCAGGTTTCGAAAAATTAGCTCCATGAAGAGAACTATGATGGTTGGAGTAACAAATCCTACACTTATTATGCAATTTATTACATCGATTAACAGCGTGAGATAACGATAAACAGTTATAACATAACTTCAACTTCCTTACTTGGTTCAATTTCTCTTGAACCGCTAAATCTAAGTACCTTTGACATCGAAATATCATATGAGGTTGTTTACATAATGCGCAATTAAATTTGTCATTCTGTAATACTAAACTTTTTTGTTTCTGAGTAATTTCATACCTAGGTTTCGCAACGGTGTTACTTTTTTGTAGGTTTTCGAGAGCTTGAGCCCTTTTCAGTAAAAAATCAATAAAAATATTCCATTCAGGCAAGTCGTTACAGTCAAGACTCATTTCAAATGCCTTTCTTGACTCATCATCGATTCTTTGTAACACAAAATACATTAAAATTGATTCTGATAAGTTATTATTTTCTAGTCCTAATTGTTTCAGAGCCCTCAAATGACTCAATAAATTATCTACCAAATTGCGTATATCTTTCGCATTTTCAATTTTTATTTTGTTGTTACTCAATAATTCAGAAATATGAGAATTTACAATTAACCGTTTGTTTTCAAATCGTTTTTTTAAAGCTTCGAATAAGGAAGCATAAGAATCATCAATGTTTTGCAATTGTTTCACAGGGCCTGTTAAAGCCGATTGTAAGTAATATAATTTTTGAGCATCATTTAATTCATCATTGCTATCGATCAAGATGGTGAATTGTAGTTTAAAATTAAACCACTCTGTGTAACGTCCCGAAAATTGGGGTAAATTAATTGACGGCAATTTAATTTTTGACTCATTAGCATTAATTCTATCATTATTATTTTGACATTCAACATTAGAAACACTAGGCTTTATTAAATCAAGAAGACTTACTTCGAGAGCTTCTACCTGTTCTTCTATCTCCGTCAAGGAATTTTCAAATTCCGGTAAATCATCATCAGAAATTACCGAATACGACTCGTTGCGTAACTCATCTGTTTTCTTTTTTAACGTTTGAAGAGCATTTAACTTGAGTTCCAATTCTTTCTGGCCAAGTTTTGATTTTATTGCATTTGATATACGTGTAACTTGGCTGCGTATGTTTCCGCGTTTCCGATTGAGGATCACAGTACCTTTAATAGTAGCCATTATAATTATCTATAACTACATACAAAAATCCAAGGGCGATGATTCTTTACAGTGTTCTAAATGAGCGCTCGGGCTCGAAGGACCAAAACATGTTCCGTTCATTAGCTCAGGTAATCTCGTTGGACTGTATTTCGTTAAGAAAACTAAGATGATCATTTTGTACTCAATAAAAAGTGGAGTTAAAACTTAACTAATTACATTTATTTACAAGGAGAACAAAATTGACTGGCAGTGGTTGGTACACTGCGCTTACGTCTCAAGCAAAAACATCACTACTGGCGGGAATGGGAGTCTGCTCCGCGCATCATCCCGTCTTGAGCGCTCGGCAGCGCCCCCTGGATAACAAAATGTTCTACGGAGGAAACAGAAACAATACATTATGAATTACTAACTCTGCAAGAATTGTTACTTTTTGCCAAAAAATAGTTGAGGAATACGTCTTTACTTGAGTGCGTGACGTCACATGCGCATTATCTAAGGCAACAATGGACTTTGAAAACAAAAGTTTTCAATTTTAAATGTATTCACTTGAAATTTTTAAGTGTTGCTGAAATACGTGTGCACAACATTTCAAATTTAACTATTAAAAGTATTTTTAAGTATTGAATTTTAAATATAGGGTAACCCAAATTTATCTTTACAACTTTGATTCTCCATAAAACTTAAATGAAATTAGATAACAAAAATCTGTTTATTGTATAATGAAAAGCAAGTTCCAAAGTTTTATGTGATGCTAGAAGAGCTAGATGAGCACCTTTGGTTGCACGAACACATTTGATTGCACGCGCCTTTTTTTATGAAGCACACTACCGGTCTCTATAAACGTCTTGTGCCACGCGCGTATTGAGGACCTGGATGGTGGGTGACGTCCGTATTTTGCTCGGAAATTCCTTTGGACTTGTGTATCTGAATTCCTCTATATGAACCAGGCCACACACTGGGCCTTTTCCTGTGATGTAACCATCACCAGTTAGGGATCTCACTGGGTCGTACCTGAAAACAAAAACATTATTGCTAGTACAAATAAAACTTTATGAGTTGCTGTTATATGCACACAAAACCGAACTTCTCTATCTTATTTCGTTTACGTTTTATGGAGGATCAAAGTTGTAAAGATAATTTTGGGACAACCTGTATTGCAATATGACCAAAAATTGAGAGATTTCAAAATGTTCCAAGCGCGTTTCTTTAGCATAAAATATGACAATCTAATATTTATTTATGAGATACTTTTCATATATTACAATGGACGTTGACATGAATTGTCAATGTTCAAAGAATGTATAGTATAAGAAGAATTTTTTTTATAAATGTACTTAGATTTTTCTAAAAAAGTAGTCATATGCACATTTATTTCAACACTAAAATACTCCTGAAATGCAACTTTTCATGCTAACATAAATTTATTATTGTATAGAGGATAAACAGTATAAATTTTAAAAGAATCTGATTACTAGGAATGCGCATAAAATGTTTTCAAAATTTAGAAATGTGCGAAATTTTCAATTTTGAGAAAACAACTTTTTTAAGTACAAATAACTGTTTAAATATATACTAGTTTGTTTACAGATATAAAAACTTATTTCTCGGCAAACAAGCGTCAAAATTGAAAAATTATTTTGGAATCAGAAGAATTTGAGTATTTGCTTTCATAATTCACTAAATTAAAAAGAAATCTAGTGCGATTTTCTTAATTAAATTTCGTGATTTTGAAAGTCCACTGTTCTCTTAAATCAAACTTCTTGTTCTAAACTTATTTATCCGATTCCGGTCAAATTGACAGTTTTACGTGAGGTTGATATGGGATTACGAAATATTCCTTGTTAGTCCTTATTACTCTCATTTGTGTAATAAAGGTTTATTTTAATATTTATTGTATATATTGAAAGTTGTATGTACGTTTGTTGGGCGGACTAAGTAAATAAATATATGTAAGTGTGCATGTAAGTATGCTGTTAATGCATTAAGCGTGGGAATATTTTAAATATATATATTAAAATATAGTATATTAAATATGTATATTAAAAATAAATAAAACAAATATATATATTAAAGTATATAATAATGATATATAATTACTAATTATAATAAATATAGTTGCCTCCTTAACCACCCCCCTCTTTATTTTTCTTTTTTATGGTAATGATTTTTGTAGTGCATATTTAACCTATCTATTCTAGCTTTTATGTAGTTTTTCATAAAAAGTATTATTGTAATAGAAATACCAGATAAAATGGCATTTTTATCAAAACACTTAATCAATGATTTTGGCTATCTATCCCCAACCTCAGGGTTAGATACCCCACTTGATCGGAATAAGTGCTCCATCCAGTAGCTCTGGATGTCGGAAGAAATATGGCTGCAAGTTATAAACTAACGCATTATTCGATACCTGTTTCAACAACATTCATTAATTATTTCATGAAAAATCTCTAATAAATTCATTATATTTCATCTGCTGCATCTCTATTTTATTAAAACGTAAAACAAAAGCCAAACTTACATTTTTTGGTGAATATAATTTTTATTTTTAAAAAAAATTGCTGTAATTTTGTGTATTGCCCTTTTTTTTATAGAGATTGAAAGAAGAAGGATGTTAGTAGGCTCGTCACATGTGCAATAGCTGAAATATTCTAACTGATACAAACTAACCCGATGAGGCATCTAACCTGGATTTACCCTATATATATTACCATATTAAATATATAATAATTTATAATAAATATGTATATATATTAAAATATATTATAATATATATAATAATAATAATATATACAAATGTATAATAATAATATAAAAAACAAATGTATAATAAAAAATATTATAATATATATAATAATAATAATAAATACAAATATATAATAACATATAATTAATAATTATAATATATATATATATTCAGCATGAAAGAATTTTAAAAAATTAAGTCTATCAATCACAGACTTAAAAAAAAAGAAAAAGAAAAAGACAGAAAAAAAACTTTATCTGAAAAGGACTATATTCTACTAAAAAATGCAAAAAACAGACAAATAAATAAGCAGTTGTGCATCCTACTAATCTATTTTAAAACCAGAAAACTGAAACACTGTTTCTGAAACATTATCATGGCGAAAAACAGTTTAAACACCACTGATCCATCTTGTCATAGCGCATTAAAGTTTCATGGCGAATTCTATTTGCGAAGCACAAAATCTTTCAAAATTTCTAGACTAAATAGGCGTGCTAAAGTATATTTTGATGATGAAATATATTTTGCTTCTAGGTTTATATTTTCGTTCTTATCCTTCAGAAGAGCTTTCCTGGAACATTCTTTATACTGTTACACTTTTATGGGCGGAATTTTCAAATTGCAAAAAGGAAGGCTTTTGTACTGAGTACTTAAAAGAAGAAAGCGTTATTTTTTTAACTTATTATTTATAATTCAAAGCTGCGCATAATCCAACAAATGTTTCAACTTAGTCTTAAAAAGCTCTGAGAAGATGGCATTGATGTAATAAGTAAGATATGTTAAGATATTTCTTTAAACTTCGTGCATTTTAATAATTGCGGCAGGGATTCTAACTACTTTCAATCTCCGGAAAATCGTCGTGATATTTATGTCGTGATAGATTTTGTCACTGGTTCATTATTGTATTCATCTGATAGAAAAGGTTAATTCTATCAACTTTTGCATAAATCTAACACATTCATTAAGTTTTCGATGAATCGAGACGATGAAAGGTTCTTCATTAATCACTATCACTTTCATTCGTTAAGAAAACTGTTCTTATATCTATTGTATGTATTGAAAATCTTTCTTTGTACTTTTAAAATGTATGTAAATGTGTAGGATACAATATACTGAATATTTAGCATTAATATGATTTTAAATATAAAAAAGCATTACTAATTTAACTGCACTAAATTTTGTTATTGATTGTAATTTTTTATTTTTATTTTTAACTAAAATCAGTAACACTTCTCAACAAAACATTACACAAATATACTTAAATAAATAAGCTGTTATATATTCTACTAAGTTGTTTTAAAAATCCGAAAACTAAAACACTGTATCTGAAAAATTTTTAGAGCGAAAGGAAGGTTAAACAACACAGATCTAGCTTGTTATCGTGCATTAAATTTTCAATTGAATTCAATATAAGAGGCAGAAAATTTTGCCCAAACAGGAAATTCTAGACTGAATAAGCACACTAAAGCATCTTCTGACGATGAAATTCATCGTACTACCAGGATTATATTTTCATTTTTAACCGTCACAAGAACTTTTACGATTTACTTTATGCTGCGAGACCTAATTTTATGGCATGAATTTTTGCAACGATCAAGCAGCAGTTTTATGCTTAGTGTTTAAAAAGAATAAAGCTTTCTTTTTTAAGCTACTATCTTTTATCTAAAGTTCTCCATAATCCAGCAAATGTTCGAAATTGTACTCAAAAAGTACAGAGAAAATATATAAATATTATTAGTAATTAATTTGTTTGTTAAGACATGTGTCAAAACTTCGTGCATTTTATGCGACAGAGTTCCTAATTGTTTTCAATTTTTTGTGTCATTTATGATAAATGCAACCCAATTATGGAAAGGAACCATTTTTGAAGCAATTGCTATGTTGTGTAGAGGAATTTATTACCGATACATTTTTGTATATGCAATCACATCAAAATTTAAAAGCTACCAACTTTTACATCATACTTTTCTTTGTGGCAAAACGGTTCTTTAAAATATTTATTATAGTATTGAAAATTTTTAAATGTAAGTATGTAAGCAAGCAGCCAAAGGAAAAGTACATGTAAGAACAGTGTTAACGGCATTGACACTCAGTATGCCGGCAATTTTTGCGAAAATAAACGGGAAATTTATGCGTTTAAAAGCAAAAGTCACTATAAATTGAAACCTATTTACAACCACTCAGAAATTACAAATTACTTTTTTTTTTTTTTTTTTTTTACAAAATTTCCGATACGATCAGTAATTTCTACTACCAATCTTTTTCTTTTACCACTTTTTCTTTGCACTGAAAGCAATAATAGTTTTCTTTTAAAAATGCAAAAATATATTAATAAAAGAAATATTTGTTTCTGTGTATGTGTGTCTCTGTCTGTATGTTTGTTCGGGATGACTAGATAATTCTATAGAAGTCTGCAAAGGAGAGATTCAGATCGGAGAGTTTTAAATATTTCAGATATTTTCGGAGAGATTCAGATATTAGATTTTTCGATTAATTTTCTTTTATATTATGCTGAACGGAACGATTCGCATATTTCCTAGATTTTCCAAAATCGCTAGCGATTTTGACCCACTCTTAAAAGCAATCCAAATTCAATCTTTTTGCCCGATATAGTAAATTCTGTCCTCTCTCGAATAAAGTTTATTCGAAAATCACACAACTATTTTTGAATTTACGCGATTTCTTTGTTTAAAGGCACTTATTTTCCCGAAAATGGAAATTTGTTGTTTATCAACTAATAGCGATTTGATACCTTATCCATCCAAATTTATATTTTATACTCTTGTATCAAGCAAGCTTTCGTAAATCGAGTAAAAATGTTCAAAAATATGAAATAGTTTTGTGAAAATTAATTATTAAAGAAAGTAAGACCATCTCTGAAACACGGCGAAGAAAAAGAGAAAATTTTCTAGCGATAATTTTCCAAATAACCCCCTGTTTTTCCTGAAGCCAGTACTATGACTATGTATGTGATCTCGCGGTTGGGATCTTTTTTTAATTATTATTCAATACGTAGAAAGGGTCAGGCTCGTTTGGAAAACCGACTAGCTATGCGAGATTTAAAATGATCATTTGAAACAGTAATGATGTCTTAGCCGGTCTGGTGTGTTTTTTTTCATTCGGCGGCGCGTGGAAAGAGTTGAGTTTTTGGATTTTATGTTTATTAATGGTCAAGAAGTGCAATCCCCCCTCCCGCCCCAGAACTCTACAGTGCCCCTTGCCCGCCCCAGAAAAAAAAAGCTGAATTCAACTCTGACTTTAGATATTTTTAAGGTTTCATTATACTGGGTGAGTCTGCTAGTTGATAAATAAATAAACGTATGCATTCTACTAAGTTATTTTAAAACTCGAAAATTAAAAGATTGTTTCAGAAAATTTTTCATAGTGAAAAGAAGTGTAAACACCGCTCGCTGATCTGTCTTGTCATAGTGCATTAAAGTTTCATAGTGGTATCAATTTACAAGGCACAAAGTCTTGCAAAGGATAATCTAGCTAATTCATGCTAAAGTGTATTTTATGAATGAAATATGTTTATTTCCAAAATTACATTTTTGTTTTTAACCGTCAGAAGAACTTTTCTAGCTTATTCTTTTTGTTGTTAGACTGAATGTTTTGAATGGCATTTTTAAATTACAGCGAACAGGGATTTTGTACTTAGGGCTTAAAAGAATAAAACTTTCTTTTTCAAGCAATTATCTTTGATTTAAGACAGTCCATAATCACAAAGAAAACTGCGTCCATTGAAGAAGTAATTAAATATTTACTAAATAATAAACGAATATTCATTTTCATTAATTAAATATTTGTTAAGACGTTTGTAAAACATGTTCCTTTTAAATTTTTCTTGTACCACCGGGTGTAGCCGTAGCACAGTTTGGGAATCCCTGTCCTAGGACAACTTAAGAAAAAATTAACATTAGATTTTCAATAATTAAACATATAAATGATTAATATTCGAAATTATCGATATGCCAAAGCTTTTCCATAATTTTCTTCTAGAAGCCAAAACTTTAATAATGAAACAGAATAATAAAGTAAATGCAATTATTCCAACAGAACGATATATTTAATATTCATTTATTTGTTTTCGTTTAGAGGTCAACTAGAAAACCTCTTACTTTATTTAATATCTTAAAAATAGTCGTCTCGGTCATAAAAAAATACACATGCATACCTTATAATTTGACGAGATTAGGTTAATTTTAACTTATAGTTTCGTAGCGTGCTCTGTGTACATTAATTTACAAGATATACTCTAAACATTAATTATTAAATTCATAATTTTTTCATTAAGAAATGTAGCAATATGTCAGCTATATACTCGTGTGATAAATATTTAATTACGAAATCAGAAACATTTAACTGAAATTTTAACAACAATTTTTATATATGTGTAAATATTATAAATCAGTATGTAGCGAAGTTTAAAGAAGTTTAGCAAATGAAGAAGGCTATTTTTAAAATATAAAATGTATTTTATTTTACTAACGGTTATTTAAAAAGAACGTGACTTGAAATTGATATTGTAAGCCAGGCTAATTAGGATTAATTCTTTACTGATTACCGAATAAACATTCTTCAATTCTAAGAAAAAAAAATTGGTTAGAAGTTAGTCGAAAAAAATTTTCATAATTTTTACATAATCAATCAAAGTTTTCATTTTGAATATCCATTTCTAGTTGAATAAATAACTGCTAAAAATAGTAAACTAATAACGCATTGATTTTTACTAAATTTTATTTAACATTTTTGTTAATACTAAACACATTGAAGATGAAATCTACAATAATATAAGAAAGATGTGTGTGTCTCCGTTTGTATGTGTGAGAATATCAGTAGCATTCTCACACACAAAATATCAATAGCAAACAGAGAAAGGAGAAACACAATCACCTATCACAGAACAACTTGCGCAAATCATGTATTTTGGAAAATATTTAAAAGACAGTGCGGAAAACTTGCAATCTCAATAAAACTTTTTCTTTTTCTCTCGTCTCTATTGCTATTTGTTTTATATAGTGCTATTTATTACACGAGGCGTCAAAATTTCCGCTATAGCTTCAAAAAGAGTTTCTTGAAAAACAAACGACTTTTTACTGTCGGAACAATTTTGTCACCCATAGTGTTCCTCGAAACTAAGCAGGACCAATGTCGCGTGGAACAGCCAATGAAATGTTTGGAAAACTGACGAGTTAAGAACCTTGATTGATGCTGTCGCGGCAATTTTTATCGCTTCAAATTATCCCGTGTAATAACTTTTACAATGCTGTTTTTTACATGTGTCCTTCGTGTCCGTTTTTCGTGCTACATGTACTGTTCCAACCCCATTTATGGTCTTTCAGTATGCTGATCATTTTAGGATAGAAAAAAGTGGGTGTTGACATTCGAAATTTTCGACATGTTTTCTCTTTAACCGAAACTGTGCAGGCCCCATTTTTCTTGTTCACCACAAACTTGACCGCATACCTGCAAATAACTATATCTCACATTTAATTTCGGTTGGTTGAGTGGAGTAGCTGCTACGATATCATATATCGGCGAAATGCCTTTATGAATGTGATCCGCTCTGTACTATAAAGTTCATTTTGATTTCTTAATTTTTTTTTTTTACTTACTCTATTTTTAAACCTGCCGATTCAATTAGTTCACAGTTTCTTTTGAAATGTATAAATGCATACACAAAATAGAAGTTGTAATAATTCTTTATTTCTTGTACTTATAGTAAAACTTTGCTTATTTTTTTATATGAAGGTAAAAGTTTTTATTTACTCATTGATATATTTAATATCTTCACAAGAAAATAATAGCCGCAAAGTACCATAATCGTTACCAGCTGTGCGCAATCAACGTTGTATTGCAATTTTTCCATTATAAATAAATTCATTGTAATTCTGACAAAATGTAACACGCATTTTTAAATTCATTAAAACAATTAATACGATTTTGGCGCAATGTAAATTAAATTATAAAAATCGGAAAAAAAATTAACATTATTCTACCGAAAGCCCTTGAATGAATTTTTGATTACTTCTTCCTTTTAGAATAAAACTTTTATCATTGTTACTATGAGAAATAATGGAATTATTTTAATTCCACTTTAAAGACAATAAAACACGCTTTGCGCCATATAGAATTAATTTTGCCTTGAAAATCATCAAACAAAATGAAGCACTAGTTCTTATGAAATAACCTAAATTAATTTTTTCATACTTTACTCATTCGGCCCTGGGGGCCTTATGAAAAGGTTTGCATTCACAACTATTTTGTCTTTAAAATTAATATTGTTATTATCTCCAGTAGTAACCAGAATTGTGGAAACCTGTTTGAAAAGGTGTATTTTTGAAGTTTGGTGACTCATAACATCAGTTTATCTTTAAATAATACCATAAAATTATACACCAATGGAAAGTTACTTTAATCAAGAATGTAATGCAACAAATTTCATGAAGCAATGCTTGTTAGAACAGCAGATATAAAGAAGAAAGTGAAACATATTGAAGAAAATTATACATACAAAAGTTATCACAATGTCGGTTATTGTCTTAGTTGTTTACTATTTATCCCTGCCTTACAACGCCTTCACATGGAGTGAACCAAGTCTTTTAATTTTGGAGCTGTTATATGCCATACCAAGATGGAATTATTACTACTATCAATTAGATTTTATTGCTGGGTTCATTCTGTGCAGCAAGTTTCTGTAGTCGGCTCTATATATTTCCAATTGAGTTAAGGTCTGGATTATTCCCGAGCCATGCCAACACTGGAATAGGATTATCTTGAAACCACTTTTTACACACTTTAGAAACACGACAGGGATCTGATTCCAGTTTAAATATAAATGCTTCATTATTTTGGAAAATGTCACGTGCGGAAAGCTTCAGTTAGGATTGAATTACTGCTACTATTAATTGGATTTTATTGCTGGGTTCCTTCTGTGCAACAAGTTTCTGTAGTCGGCTCCATAGATTTTCAATTGGGATACGGTCTGGGTTATTCCCGAGCCATGCCAACACTGGAATAGGATTATCTTGAAACCACTTTTTACACACTTTAGAAACATCACAGGGATCTGAATCCAGTTTAAATATAAATGCTTCATTATTTTGGAAAATGTCACGTGCGGAAAGCTTCAGTTAGGATTGAATTACTGCTACTATTAATTGGATTTTATTGCTGGGTTCCTTCTGTGCAACAAGTTTCTGTAGTCGGCTCCATAGATTTTCAATTGGGATACGGTCTGGGTTATTCCCGAGCCATGCCAACACTGGAATAGGATTATCTTGAAACCACTTTTTACACACTTTAGAAACATCACAGGGATCTGAATCCAGTTTAAATATAAATGCTTCATTATTTTGGAAAATGTCACGTGCGGAAAGCTTCAGTTAGGATTGAATTACTGCTACTATTAATTGGATTTTATTGCTGGGTTCCTTCTGTGCAACAAGTTTCTGTAGTCGGCTCCATAGATTTTCAATTGGGATACGGTCTGGGTTATTCCCGAGCCATGCCAACACTGGAATAGGATTATCTTGAAACCACTTTTTACACACTTTAGAAACATCACAGGGATCTGAATCCAGTTTAAATATAAATGCTTCATTATTTTGGAAAATGTCACGTGCGGAAAGCTTCAGTTAGGATTGAATTACTGCTACTATTAATTGGATTTTATTGCTGGGTTCCTTCTGTGCAACAAGTTTCTGTAGTCGGCTCCATAGATTTTCAATTGGGATACGGTCTGGGTTATTCCCGAGCCATGCCAACACTGGAATAGGATTATCTTGAAACCACTTTTTACACACTTTAGAAACATCACAGGGATCTGAATCCAGTTTAAATATAAATGCTTCATTATTTTGGAAAATGTCACGTGCGGAAAGCTTCAGTTAGGATTGAATTACTGCTACTATTAATTGGATTTTATTGCTGGGTTCCTTCTGTGCAACAAGTTTCTGTAGTCGGCTCCATAGATTTTCAATTGGGATACGGTCTGGGTTATTCCCGAGCCATGCCAACACTGGAATAGGATTATCTTGAAACCACTTTTTACACACTTTAGAAACATCACAGGGATCTGAATCCAGTTTAAATATAAATGCTTCATTATTTTGGAAAATGTCACGTGCGGAAAGCTTCAGTTAGGATTGAATTACTGCTACTATTAATTGGATTTTATTGCTGGGTTCCTTCTGTGCAACAAGTTTCTGTAGTCGGCTCCATAGATTTTCAATTGGGATACGGTCTGGGTTATTCCCGAGCCATGCCAACACTGGAATAGGATTATCTTGAAACCACTTTTTACACACTTTAGAAACATCACAGGGATCTGAATCCAGTTTAAATATAAATGCTTCATTATTTTGGAAAATGTCACGTGCGGAAAGCTTCAGTTAGGATTGAATTACTGCTACTATTAATTGGATTTTATTGCTGGGTTCCTTCTGTGCAACAAGTTTCTGTAGTCGGCTCCATAGATTTTCAATTGGGATACGGTCTGGGTTATTCCCGAGCCATGCCAACACTGGAATAGGATTATCTTGAAACCACTTTTTACACACTTTAGAAACATCACAGGGATCTGAATCCAGTTTAAATATAAATGCTTCATTATTTTGGAAAATGTCACGTGCGGAAAGCTTCAGTTAGGATTGAATTACTGCTACTATTAATTGGATTTTATTGCTGGGTTCCTTCTGTGCAACAAGTTTCTGTAGTCGGCTCCATAGATTTTCAATTGGGATACGGTCTGGGTTATTCCCGAGCCATGCCAACACTGGAATAGGATTATCTTGAAACCACTTTTTACACACTTTAGAAACATCACAGGGATCTGAATCCAGTTTAAATATAAATGCTTCATTATTTTGGAAAATGTCACGTGCGGAAAGCTTCAGTTAGGATTGAATTACTGCTACTATTAATTGGATTTTATTGCTGGGTTCCTTCTGTGCAACAAGTTTCTGTAGTCGGCTCCATAGATTTTCAATTGGGATACGGTCTGGGTTATTCCCGAGCCATGCCAACACTGGAATAGGATTATCTTGAAACCACTTTTTACACACTTTAGAAACATCACAGGGATCTGAATCCAGTTTAAATATAAATGCTTCATTATTTTGGAAAATGTCACGTGCGGAAAGCTTCAGTTAGGATTGAATTACTGCTACTATTAATTGGATTTTATTGCTGGGTTCCTTCTGTGCAACAAGTTTCTGTAGTCGGCTCCATAGATTTTCAATTGGGATACGGTCTGGGTTATTCCCGAGCCATGCCAACACTGGAATAGGATTATCTTGAAACCACTTTTTACACACTTTAGAAACATCACAGGGATCTGAATCCAGTTTAAATATAAATGCTTCATTATTTTGGAAAATGTCACGTGCGGAAAGCTTCAGTTAGGATTGACGTATTTTTTATTTATGTATTTTTAGGCATTCATCATTAATCAAACAAATTATGCCCATATCTTTTGATGTCATACATCCAAAATCATAACACTGACTGGATGCTTCACGGTGTGTGTAATGCAATTAGGATGAAAATCTTCTGAGTTTTAGCCCAGTTTAATATTTTCAACCTTTGATAGAGAGATAAAAATGGCTTTTTTCGTGGAATTCTAACATTTGAACCAAATCCTTACAGTCTGCGCCGAACATTCTTTGCTCGCAACATCACATTGACTTGCTCCATTTCATTTTGCATACATCCAGGGAATTTTCTTCACCTACGCACAATGTCTTAATTATTGAATAATCACTTGTTGTTGTACATCTTTTCCTGCCTTTACCAGTTTGGTTTGCAATGACATAGTTAATCCTGTTGTAATACAACAACTTCACATTTTAACTACTTCAAAATTTCTTCCGTAGAATAGTGTCATACTGAAATCATGCAAAATAACTATATTCGTTAGATTGCAGTAAGTGCAAGGCTGAAAACTTCTATGCTTTTTATTTTAAATAGATATATTTGAACCAGAAATTTCATTTAACAAATGAAATAAAATATGTAATACCATATTTTAATAAATAAATGTATAATACATTTTATAAAATAAATAGTCTGGTCCCAAACATAATTGATTTAAAAAAATGCGAAGAATTTGGCAGCTCTATAAATGGCATATTCGTTGCATTTCAGTAAACCTTATTTTTTATCAATTAGTTAACCTACTGTTAATCTTTTAAACCTAAAAGAAATGTTTCCCCCAAATAGGAAAAAAGTATCAAACCCGAAAGTTTTAACCACAAGAATTTCTCAACCTTAATCTACTCAATAAAACCTTTAATTTAATCGTTTACACATTTGTTATATTTACAATCAAGAAATACAGACATACCCCTTTAATTGTTAACAGGCGTATGTGGTATTATCCAGTTAATCCCTAACCGAATTAGAGTCGTATTTATTAATATTTATTGCGTCTCTTAATGGACATAATTTAATGCTTAGTAGCGTTATTTAATATTTATGGTGCTGGTTATTTTCTTGTCTGGCCTAAGTACTCACTTACTGCAGTTACTGTAATCGTGTTTAGATATCGTTATTAATATGTTAGTGGAAAAGAGACGAGAGAGGAGAAATCAGAGTTAAATAGCTAAACTCCTGTATTATCAATTAAATGATTTCGTATTTGTATATACAGAGTGAGTCAAAAATCCTTACACAAACTTTAAGTGTGGTAGGGTACGCTGCAACAAACAATTTAAAAAAAATAGAAAGCAAGGGTCGTAATTAGAGTCATGCATCGGGTCGGGTTGACTTTAGTTGTTTCGGTTTCGGGTGAGTTGGGATCTGACACTTGCGGGTCTGGTCGATTTTTTGAAAAATAGTCTAGAATATTTTTTCACATGATAGAAGCTATATATTTAAACATTAATAAACATGTGTGTGTGTGTGTGTGTGTGTTCATTTTTCTACATAAAATATAAAATTAGTATTATAGATATAATAGTACGCTATTTTCCATAATTGTATTAAAATATGGATTAATTTTCTTGCATTTCAAGTTGGGGTTTGGGTTTGAGTCGGGTGTCGGGTAGACTTGAAATAGAATTTTTGGTTTCGGGTCCGATCATATCCGACTCCCGCGAGATGCTAATCATAATTCATTTAAGTCAAAAATACAGCGTTTCTGTACAGGTTACGCTGCAAAGAACACTTTTTGCATAGGACACCAGGATCGTAATTAGAGTCCTAAATAGGTTCGCGGTAACGCTAGTTTTTTGTTTTTTGTTTTGTTTTGTTTTGTTTTGTTTTTTTCATTGCGGGTCAGGTTGACTTTATATTTTTCGGATTCGGGTTGAGATTTGACACTGTATGTCTCGTTCAGGTTTACACTATTTAAAAAAAAATAGTCTAGACTGTCTTTTCACATGATAGAAAATACATATTTGAACAGTAATGAGTATTTATATATTTTCATTTTTCAACATAAAAGATAACATTTATATTAGAGGTATAATTGTGTACAATTTTCTAAAGCTGTACTAAAATATGGATTAACTTTACTCCATTTTCATTTCCGTTTTAAGTATTTCGGGTTTGGGTTTGGGTTTGGGTTGAAGTGTATTGGTTTCGGGTAGATTTGAAATATAATTTTCAGGTTCTGGTTAGGTATAACTCGACTTCCGCAGTAATATAGTCGTAACCAATTTATTAAGTCCAAAATACAAGGTCTCTCACTCCAGTCCTAACTCGGAATTTTGTTTATTATTTTAGCAATAGTAAAGATATTTTAACACAATTTGCAACAAGCTTATCTTTCTTTGTGTTAAATGTAACGACATCACGCGAAGAGGCAGAAACGGGCACCATCTACGTCCAAACAGTGCTGAATTAGACGACTCATATATTTCCAAAGTTTTTCGTGACATGATTTCATTTCACACAAAACAAAGTAATTCTGATAAAAAGTTCGTTATTATATACATTTTTTTAACAAAATTAGGAACAATGGTGGTGTTTCGATAAGAGTGGAACGCTCTGTATCTTTGGCTGACTAAATGGATTATGACTCTGGTTTCCTATACAAAAAAGGGGGCCGAAACTAAGGGGGGAACAAGCGGGGAATATGCCCCGTGTGCCAGCGTAGAAGGGGTGTGAAAAGAAGATTTGATTTGTTTTTCGGTACAAAAAACAGACAAGTTGGAAATTGCACGTCAAACGTGACAAATGAGATGCTTTCGTACTATAACTAGTTTTATAAATATTCAGATCTTGATGCAATAGCTGTTGCACTCTTATGCAAAAATGCATGAATACAAAATTTATTTTATGTGCAGATTTTCATAGAATAGATATTAATTTTATTTTATGAAATTAAGTTTCAATACACTTTTAAAAACAATTAATTACAAATATGTTACATTAAAGTTATACTATGCGCCAATATTCAATACAAGAAAATGTAAAGAAAAAAAAAATCATCGTTATTATTTCACTGACAGGAATTATATCGTCTGTTATTATGAAATGATTAATTTCCGTAATAAAACAAGTACGCTTTAATTTGGTGACATTTTTGTTTTGTTAACATTTACTGAAAATTCCAATAGGAAATTAAGCCTAGCTTTGAAAACTTCAAAACTTAAAATCCATATTTAGACTCTTTTTCCATCCAATATCTATTTCTCCGGAAACATGTATCGAAAAAAACTGTCAGTAGATTATAGAATTTCTATAATTAAACAATTTTAGTATACAAATTCGGTTTTTAAATTCAATGATACGGAACTAATATGGCGTAATCACCATGGCAACCTAGAAGTATTACCTATCTTGGGTTATCATTGCCTTAATTATGTATAACAGGATTTAATAGGATGAAGAAAACTTTTAGTAATATCTTCTTAAGTTTTGATTCGATTTTCATAAAATTTGAAATCACTCGACAAAATTCTACAGCGATTATATATATTAAATTTCAAACCTTTCGATTGTGTAGGACGGACGGACAGACAGACGGTCCTGACGACGAATATAGGTGCTACGTATTTATATAATTACAAACGCACCTAATAATGAAATTTGGGCAAAAAAAGTCACACAATCGGACAACCCAAAGTAAAAATGTATTCGTTGATTTTATACTATCTGCTGTGAACACGACCGGTTTGTTCAAAAGGTGCCAAAACAATACTTGACTCCAAAACTTTATTACACTAAAACAATACTTGATTAACAAAACCACACCAAGATGCTTACAATATGAATGTACAGTCCCAATTAGGTTTGAATTGATTCAGTATTTCGGATGTTATCGTGATGAGTTATTGCATGATGATTTTTTGTTTGATGTGTGTCCCTGTAAACGAAATAACAGCTAGATAGTTGATGAACGAATTCATCCAAGATACTAGTGCGTCAATTCACTGTCCCTATTTGGTTCAAACTGCTCCAGTAATTTAGACATTGCTGTGATTGCATTTTAACATACTTATAAATGAAATTATTCCAATAGGTCGATATTTAAAGAAATCAAGCTAAAAATATTAAGATTAATATATTTTCCAGCAATTATTTCATATTTAAAAAAGCAATGGATGTAAAACTTCTGTTTATAAATTTATTTTGGAAGGGGAGAGGTGTTGGCAAAATTCATGTTTGCTCAGGTGAAAAAAATCCTAGTTTCGACCCTGCTCTGTACCCTTGGCCATACTTAATTTGTTGCAGTTTTATATGGTTACGGCAGCAACGACAATATTCTAATGCATCACTAAAATGAGTAAAATATTGCAAACATTTTTTTAAATTCAACATTACATTGTAAATTTTCCATTGTAAAGAAAATAAATACAATATAGTAAAATATTACACTAATTTTATCCACTAAAAAAATCTCAAAATGAAGCATGGATTCAGAAGAAAATTCTAAGATAATATAATCAATTTAAATAACTGATTCTAGATAATATGAAAAGAGATTATTTTTGTTGTTCGAAACTGCCTGGGAATTTTCGTGATTTTCTTAGAATCATAAAAAATCCATGAAGCATCAATACATGCAAGTGCGCGTCATGAATGATTCAGAATTGCTGCTGGTAGAGTCGTGACTATTTCAAATTTCAAAGATTATCGCACGTGTTTCTTTAAAAGATTTAAAAATGTTAGTTTAGCGAATGAAAAATATTTGAAGGTATTATGCTTTCAAGGGGTTATAGTTTCGATAACAACAATCAGAGCGCCGCTGAAAAGAAAATCGATTCGCTTCGAAATGCTGGAAAATTCACAATCATTTAAGCAGACACGTTTTTTTTTAATTTATGAATATTATTTAATTTAGCGCGTCTGTGTAATGAAGAGTATTCAGAAGGTACGAAAATCCTATGTGGAGGATTCGTAAACTATTTACTGTGACTAAAGTTCGGGTTTTATTTTTTTATTTTTAACGCATACATCTGACTTGCGTGCTTGACATCAAGCGCCCGCTTATAAATCATCCTCAATATACAAGGACGAGATAGCCACAATGAAATTTGCAGCACCAGAGAATTACAACCAAAGTTCCACAAAGAGTGTGCAATGGAGCTGGCGGGAGTCGAACTCGCCGACCTGACTCCTACGCTCTCAAGCGACTAGCGGAATGGTGTCTTAACCACTCGGCCACGCACGCCCCTAAAGCTCGGGTTGGATGATTCTAAACTTGGATGATACAAAAAACTATGAGCTAGATTGAACTGAAAAAATAGGTAAACTGTATATTTTATACAAAAACTGAGAACTGATGCTTTACACTCACGCAAATTTATAAACATAAGTTTGGCGACTTTTTGGTTGGCGCGATTTTCAATACCGCGCCAAACGAATAAATACAATGGCTAGGTTGCCATTAAAGGAAAAAATTCCCTAAATTTGGCGACTTTTTTCCTTTTTTTAACCAATTATTTTTTTTCTGCGTGAGTGTAAAGCATCTTAGCCAAAAACTGTACCATGCAATACATTACATTGTAAATTTTCCATTATAAAGAATATTAATACAATATAATAAATGCTTAAAATGATACAAACATAACACAAAATGCTTTGAAATACCTTTTAATATATAGATGACATATGTCTCATGCTCTCAAACGACGACTTCTACAAGATCAAAATGATAAATGAACTATTTTCGCAACGTTTTTCAAAATGATAAACACAAATCACGAGATCACATGTCTAATGTAAGCAGGTGTTTAAATTGGTCAAGCTGGAAAACGTGAAAATTATTTTTTATTGCTCTTTTAATTTGTAAATCATCGCGTGCCAAATTTTAGGTAATTCAAAAAAAGCTGATTCGTTGCATATGTTCTCGTTTCGCAAAAATATTTCTAGTGATTCACGGATAAAGGATGGGAAATAATGGAAAACTTAATGGAAAACTTATTTTACTATTCTTGAAAGCAATCTGCAAAGGTTCTATTCTATGTAGTCTAGTCAAGGCTGTAGTTCTTCTGTCATATTTGATATCTGCCTTATGTTCTTTGATTCTTGTTTTACATTTTCTGTTTGTCATTCCTATATAGTATAGTAATGTTTCATATGCCCTGGTGAATGAGATTTCATAAACACTGGAGAGTTGATCAGGTTCTATTGGATCTATTTTTCTACATACTATGCATTTTAATTTTGTGGAAGGTTTTATGATAAGGCAGATATTGAATTTGCTAATATAATAATATTGAATAAGTCGCCGTTAAAGCGCTTGAAACATGTCATTTATATATTAAAAAGCATTTTTAAGCCTTTTGTGTTATGTTTTTAGCACTTTAAGCAGTACTTAAAGTTAACAAGTGGTTTTATTATATTATTTGCGAATTTTCTACTTTAAAAAAAATCTCAGAAGGAAGCAGCGAATCCAGAAGAAAATTCTAAGAAATATAATCCATTTAAATAACTGGTTTTAAATAATATGAAACGAGATGCTTTTTGTTGATCGAAACAGCTTGAAAATTTTCATCATGTTTCCAGAAAAATAACAATTTCCTGCATCGACAATACATGTAAGTGGGCATCATGAAAGTTTAAGAGATTTATGTTAGTACAGTCGTGAATATTTCGAATTTCAAAGACTATCGGACGTGGTTTCTCAAGAGTTTTAAAATGTTAGTTCAGCGAATACAAGATATTTGAAGCCTTCACTAGCTTATAGTTTCAATAAAACAATTATTAGAACATTTTAAAGAAAATCGATAAAACTTGGAAATGCAGAAAAACTCACAAGCATTTAAGCAGACACGTTTTTAGGTGCGTTCGTAATTATATAAATACGTAGCAGCTACTGTCGTCGTCTGGTCCATCCGTCAGTCCGTCCGTCCGCAAATAGTAGCGCAAAAAACTACCTACCCAACCGAATGGTTTGAAATTTAATATATATTATCGTTGCAGAATTTTGCCATTTCAAATTTTATGAAAATCGAATCAAAACTTAAACAGATATTAATAAAAGATTTCTTTATTCTACACTGTTAAAAATTTGCAGCAAACTGTCCAGTCATTTGACCGTTTTTATAGAAAACGATTACATAACCGTAATTTAACGCTATTTTGACCATATTATTGCCCGTATTATGGTCAGAATAGTGTTTAATTACGGTTATGTAACCTTTTTCTATAAAAACGGTTGAATGACTGGACAGTTTGCTGCAAATTTTTAACAGTGTATTAAATCCTATCGAGCGTAAACTGTATATAAATAAAAGCGTAAGTCATGTGACAGAGGAAATCAAATACGGGCAAACCACTTCTTTTTTCATATGCCAGTCGACCATTTTTATTCAAAATTATTGTTTCGGATAAAATTGCATAGCAGTTACATTTTTAGAAAGATCGTTCAAAAAAATTGTTTGCTTGAGAAATGAGTTACATTCAAAAATGTATGAATTCGGAGATAACTTCAGTTAAAATTAGGTTATCAGCCAAATATCTCAATTCAGTTGAGTAAATAAACACAGGAGACTTGTTCACTATGAGTCATAGAAATATTAAACCATGGAGGTAATCATTCGCAAAGTAAGATCTCCATGGTGAATTATGTAGCGCTATCTGATGTAGAAAAAGAATTCGCATTTGTAAACGTGGCACACGTAATAATAAGAAAAAGGCATGCTCATTTCGCTTATAGCAGACGATACAATTCATTTCACTGAAATTATAAGGATTTTTTCTTTTACATTGTGAAACTAGTCATAAAACGAACGCACCTCATATGTCACGTTTAACGTACAATTTCCAGCTTGTTTCTTTATTATTATTATAATTTGAGTATCAAAGTTAATATTATTTTTGTTACTCATGCATGTATAAATTCAATTACGAAGCTGAAAATATTTAATCGAGAATGAAAAACAACCTATAAAGATATATTTCGATTTGAGAAAACTGATTAACACACTATAGAAACAAATCGAAAACTTTTCTGAAAATTAGTCGCAGCAAAAGAAATGCGTTTTTATAAATGTTTCATTTAATCTCGAAAATATGTTTGTTTCCGAGGTTTCTAATAATAAAGATCGCTTTTCGGAATCGTGGGTACCTTTACAAGAGGTTATTGTATATTTTTGTTCGCGATTATGCTATATTTTCGTAGACTAATAAACATTTGTCTTTTTTTACAGTATATTATCGTCTGTTGCACTTAGAAATAAGCGATGTTGGTAACAATGGGATTTAAATAAGAATTAATAAGGATTTAAATGAGGATAGCAATAAAATATTACCGCACTATATAAACACTTGATAATGGCAAAGCACTCGCAGTAAAAAACGTCTACTGACGTGCAATAATTAAAAATTACTGCAATCTGTATCTTACCGTTTTGGGGCACCAGAAGACCATAGGATTAGGTCACATGTTCGAGAAAATTTGATTAGTAGGTCATTTTGGGTCATTTTGTGTCAGGGTCAAGCTAATTGTATCTAAAAACGGTTCAAACGATTTTGACTAAATTTTATATCCTACCATTTTCAGGCACGAGAACATTATTGGGCTGGGTCACATGTTCGAGAACTTTCGATTAGGGGCTCATTTTTAGGTCAACGTGGATCAAGTTAATTTTATCTAAAAAACGGTTCTAACGTTTTTTATTAAATTTTGAATCCTACGCGTTTCGGGCACGAGAAAATCACTGGGCTAGGTCACATGTCCGAGAAAATCCGATTAGTGGGTCATTTTTGGATCACTGTGGGTCAAGCAGTTTTTATCTAAAAAACAGCTTCGACTATTTTGACTAAATTTTATATCCTACGGGTGTCGGGTACGAGAAGACAATTGAGATCGGTCACATATTCAAGAAAATTTTATTAGTGAGTAATTTTAAGTATGGGTCATTATGGGTGAAGCTATTTTTATAAAATAAAAGGTGTTATAATATTAATACAGAGAGAAAAATATATCGAGTTGAACTGAAAGCTAATTTTGACAGGGCATAGCTCGGTCTTCCCTGCTCGTAAGGTATTAACTGAGGATAGCAATAAAATATTGCTACATAAACATTGTATTAATGCAAAGCGCTCTCTATACAAAACGCCTACTGACGTGCAATAACTAAAAATTTGTGCAATAATTTGATAATAGTTCCTTGCTGTCGAGGTACTTTCTTAAAGCTGCTCTCAAATCCAAACTGACTATTTTATGACATATTTTGTAATTCATTTTTGTTCGGAAACCCATGAAATTGGCAGGTGTTCTTATTCAGAAACTTTTTAATCAAAATACTTTTTCCATTTTGGGGTAAAGGCAAAAGATCGTTCATAAAATACTTTAAAGCTGGTTTTTCATACCGAATTTCCGACGCCCCAAAAGCACCAGAAATGAGAAAAAACATGTCGTCACGTGGCATGAATCGCTCATAAGTCGATAAATAATTTATTTATCAAAAAATGGAAAACTCATTTTGATTCCAAATTGCTTCGATAGTCAGATCTGCCAATTTTATGCCTTTGCGTTTAAAAATAAGTCAGAAAATGTTTCAGAAAGTTTTGCTTTGTTGAGCAGGTCATTTGAGAACCATCTTAAAAAACATTTGTTAAAAACATTAAACGTGTTGTCCTATTGAAAGAATTGTTATCAATCTAATATAATAGTACAAATCGTGTACTATGTGTATAAGTGGCCTTTTTTAAATTTTTGTTTAAAATATCTCAGTTTCTTTGTAAATAAATGCATATTTAACACGTTGACCACCATTGATTGTGACATTTACAAAGCTGTTTTCAGTGTTTATCGAGTCGGTTAATAATTTCCAATCGTGTAAATGTTTGTTAATTTTATATAAAGCGTTAATTTTACATAAAGCGTTCATTTTATGCATTTTTAATTCAAAAGTATCAAATTTTAATTATTTTTACACTTTGAATGTCAAACTGGTGTCACTAAATATTACCGGTGGGGGGAAGAGACGCGCTTCTTTCTTTAACACTATCCAACATAGTTGAAAATTGTTTATGAATTCAGTTTGTCAGTCTGACTGTCCGCGCTTTAACTCGCGTAAATATACTTTGATTGTCTTTTAATTGATATATGTTATTGCGGTTTACTATGGCATGTTCAGTATTAAAAATGAAGTGCGTAATACTTATGGTTCCTTTACAGGGACACTCAAAAGAATTCCATTACATTACGGTCTATGGGGAAAAATCGTTTGCGGTTAATTTTAATAATGTTTCACTATTTAAAACTTATTGAAATTGATATATATCACTCAGGTGCATTACAAGAGGCTTACTATAGAATATTGTGTGTATAGCATTCATCGTTCATTGACAGGGACACACAAAAGAATTCGATACTGTCTGTTACCAATAATTGCTGGAAGTGCCTTTTCAGCTGTGGTACGCGTTTTTAAATTTAACTAATTTTTTTTAAAATACATGGAAATAAATTAGCAATAGTCCCGTTTCATAGCATTAAATTGTGTTCAATGAAAATATTAACGTCACACATATTTGTGCGGTACTGCACCCCGGGAAATATCTCTGGCACACACATTTGTGTGCCATGGCAATCAATGTGTTAATTAATAATCAGTAAGTATTTTTTAACAAATATTTATATTCTAAATTGATTCGATATTTAAAAAAAATAATAATATCTTCTTAAATGTATAAATTTGACGGAAAAAGATTTACATACATTTAATAATTAAAAATTTGAATTATTAAAAAGGTGACCTCTTACTTAAAAATTTGTTTTATTCATGAAATACACTTTAATCATTTCTGGAGTTAAAAAAAAAAATGTATATATATATATATATATCTTACTTATCATATGCAAAAAAAAAAAAACTGTTTACTCAAATAAAAGCTTTCACGAAATAAAGGAGAAACAACACAGGTTTAAGTAGTTTCTTAAAAATAGAAGTTTTTGCTTTGTTATCTGCAAAATTTCTCTCTCTGGTTATTAATTATTTGCTCTTCTGCATTTTTACAAAGAATATCGAAGCATATATATATATATATATATATATATATATATATATATATATATACGAGTATATTTGTCGGTATTAAAAATAAACCGCAGTAAAATAATAAATATTTCATGAACAAAATTAAATAATTTAAAAAATGAAGAAAATCTATCAAGAATAAATTTTAATAAGTAATATGCTAAAGTAAAAATAAAATTTGCTCCCTTTCTAGAAAAAGTACATTAATATATTATTACATAATACAATCTGTTTAGCAGTATATTAGAACAATTTTTTTTTATTTTTGTATGCTCAAAGTACAGAAATTTATAGGAATAGAACGATTTTTAATAGTAATATATATTTTTGTCAATACTCCATTAGAACGAACTTTAGAACCAAATATACTTTTTGGCTACATTGAAATTTCGTTGCAATGGAATTTTGTGCGTTTCTGTTAAATGTAAATCGCTTATACTTAAAATATAAAATAAATATCTATTTTGTAGGGTTTTTGTAATTTTGCTACACCCTTGAATCCATAATTAGACTTTTATGCCTCACTTAATTTAACGTGATAAAAAAAATAATTAAACAATATACCTTCTTTGATTTCTTTCTTTAATACAAAACGTACATCATCACTACCAGTTATTAAATATATATATATATATATATATATATATATATATATACAAGATGTTTCACGAAGGATCCCTAACTTTGAAAATAAATACGAGGGGCAGTCGGAAAATAAGTTCCCCCTGGCGACTGTGGACAGAGGTGTGTATGAAAGACAAAAAATGTAATGAGACATTAAAGATAAAACATAACTTTATTTTTCCACATAAGTACCAAGTACATTGAGACATTTGTCATACTTTATAAGCTTCAAAAAGCCCTCCAAGAAAAAATCAGAGCTTTGCATATGGACGAAGCGTTGAACGGCTATGTGCGAAAGACGACACAGCAGGTGAATCTTAGGTGATTCACACAGCAGGTGAATCTGCGCAGGCACTGCAACAGCGCCATCTGCTTGATCGTGGTCGACCTCTACCCACTGGTGTATTAGTGTCTTGCACGTTTGCGTTCACCAGCTGTCTCGTTATATATACAGGGTATTCGATTTTTAAAAGATTCTATTTTTAAAACTTAAAAGGTCTGTGGTTTGCTGTTTTATATGTGCTCTTTGTACAGAGATAGCATAAAATGTGGTTTAGATATGTTTGATATTTAACAAACTAGATGTTTATACATGGTATTCGGATACCACCGCACAAACTGTTAAAACTGAGAATCCTGACTATGGTACATAAGAGTTGTCCAAAGAACCATGCCCCGAAGACACATAATTTTCGAGAAAAATGACATAGAAAAAGTAGGATGTCACACATTCCCTAGCAGTTTGTAATACATTCACATTACGCTGACCTGAATTAAAATACATATCGCAATACTCACGATTAAAATACATTGTCGCTGTGTGACGATTGCTGATAGTTTCAAGCTGCCGCCTTATAAAGCGAGCTGAACGACGTGACGGCTGTTAAATATTAGACACGCCTCTGCTGCCCCTCTCTTCTGCCGTCTTAGATTAATCCCCTTTTAAAAGCCTATGAGTACGCTTTTTTAAATCTTTTAATTTAAAAAAAAATCTTCTTTGTCATCCGGTTTGTAATCTAATGAGATTCAATAAAGCTTATTTTGCGTTCGCCGGATGCGAAGCCATCTAATAGAAAATACAAAAATTAACATTCCCTAAAAATATATTTATATTTATTTATTTCACTGTTTATTATGATTTAACATTTCACGAGAGAGCTGAGTAACTGAGCTTTATATATATATATATAAATGCTAAGTTTCATGTTTGGGCATCAATGAGGATCCAATTGTTATCAATTCTTGATTTTAATATTATTTATTGCGACTTCCCACAAATTCACATAACGACACACAAATATGATTTTGAGTACAGAAAGCGTATTTAAATTATTCAGTGAAAACAAATACTTCAATCCACTTTTTCATAATACGAAATTCAATAGTTTATTTTAGGAACCGTATAAGTGCAGAATTTCGTGTTTTGAGATATTTCAGAAAAACTATCTAATTAAGCTAAAACGTAAGTATTTTCTTCTGCAGAATTTGAGACTGTAAATAACATCCCTCTGTATCAAATGGCAAAGTCATTTATTCATTAGGATTTAGGAAATGGGACTAAAAATATATGTTAGAATGTTTGCTGTGTCTGCACTTCAGATAGCAAATACATTTCGTCGCTTTATTTTCATCCTTTTTAACATTTTTATTAAATAATTAATCTTGGTTAAGGATCAAAATTAACAAAACTGAACTTTTCTGTAAAACTGAACTTAAGTTTGGTTAGTTACACAATTTAAAATAAAGCCAAATGGTAAAAGTTTTCAAATACCTCTGAATTTTAAACATGCTAAGTAAACTAAAAAAATTGAATAGAGTATGTTTTACTGTTTAAAAATCTATCTCATGGAAAGATGTTATGCATAGGTAAAATATCTACTAAGATACAAATTTACAACCATACAATCTTTTAAAGTTTCTGGAAAAAACAAAATCAAAGAAAATTAAAATATTCTTCCCTCGTTCTTCATAGTCAGAGTCTGCATCCTTTCAAGTTCAGATATCGGCAAACTCATAATCATGTTGTAGAATTCAGTATAGTATGATGTGTATACAGACAGCTTCTGAAGTTCAAATATTTTTCCCTGTTGATTGGTACTTTCCTAAATGGGTAGGCTGGCATCGTTGACAGCTCAAGAGGACGAGAGATTTTTCAAAGAATATGTGGACATGGTGATACCACAAATGAATGCCTTTGCTTTCACATTTCTTGTAGCACCTTGCCTAAATTTAAAGTGTATTTATACGACGATATTTTAAAAGAGATGCTATGTTCCTCCTAAATACCTCTTTCTAAAATTCCGTCGGAGTTGATGGTTTTCTTGTATAAGTGTGGCCACTAGTTTTTGAAACTCAAAATGTTTCAAAAACTTATCAGTTTGCACTTCATGAATGGAAAAGAGACCACTTCTGATAGTACCCTTAAGGCGTATTTCTCCGGTGTGCACACACGAGAACAAAATCCCTGAGTAATAATGAGTGTGGGTATCAAACTGTCCTCTATTACACATATTCAAGAAGAACCTTACCAGTATGTTATTTTTGTTTTGCCTTGCTACCCCATCACCAAAACGCAGAAGCTGATTTGCTGTACCATGGACGTAGTTATGAAAGCAGTGGTGGAAGAACGAAAACAATTCATTTGGTGACTTGTTTGTCATTTTTTCGTTGTACACATATATTTTGGCTTTTGTTTATTTTGATGTCGCATATAGAAAAAAACATTTACTCAAAGTTGACGTATGTGAAATATTTCTTGAAGAAGTACATGTGGCAAGGGTAAATTTTGCATCTAATCGAAACACAATTGAATTGTGTTTTCGTCTTTATTATCTATGGCAGTTTTTAGTTCATTGTAAAATTCCCTGGCTTTTCTTTGTGCACTATTAGTTCAATATCTGCATTCCCTTTAGCCATCTGGCATAATGAAGAATTTTTAATTTTTGTAACTAAACTTTTGCACTTCTTGCATACATCCGTTTGGGCTTGTCTATAGGCATAACTAAAATGTTATTTCAAATAGGTCTAACAGAAACTTTATTTCCCTTTACCTTTTAAATTCGGACGATCAATCACAAAACTCTGAGGCATTTTTACCAGATTCGATCATACATTCAAATATTCTCTCGGTTTTCCTCCATTGTGAGTCTCCTTTACTTTATAATGCTTGATGTGTCCATAGATTTAAACACAGAGTTCATAAGGCATTGCATTACCACTATGATTCTGTCCTCTTTGTTTCTGTATCAAGAGAGAGCGGTGCCTCCTTATTCTATGTGCTGATACAGCATATGTTTTCATAAGAATATTCTTGTTGTATTATAACACGTTGAAACACACTATCGATTCGATGCCCATGAAAGCACGAGCAGTTACGCTTAACCCTCCTTAGACCAAGTTTTAATTTTTGATGAGAGTTCTTAGTTTTGGATGATTTGAACCAGAAATTTATTAAATTGATTCTATTAAATTTCTTCTGAGGTATCTGTTTGATGTTATTTGTTATGTTTAAGTAACTATTTTTTTCGAGTTTGAAATACGAAAACTTTCAAAACAAAAATAAATGGGGTCAAAAGCGACCCCAGTGGTTTTAGGAGGGTTAAACTGTTTCTTATTCTTGTCTTGGATTGTAGGAAAATCATCCTCGTCATCAGCCTGATTTGCTTCAAGATGATCTTCTATCGATAAAATAGAACCAGATTGGTTCCCACTATGAATATATTTAATTTCAATCATGGTTTAAATATAAGTATCTTGTATGTTTTTGATTTGCATTGCGTAAGAATTAATACGAATTTCACTCAGCACTTTCTTGGTGGACGAAGTTTGAAACACTTGGTGAAGCATTTGAATTTGACTTCTTTAAGAGAGATTTTCTGCAGGACAGTCTTCTTTTATAGTACACATATTCTTCGCCTTGGACTCGTGATGCCTGTATTATATTACGTTTGTATGTCCCACTATTAACAACCTCTTTTCTCCTTTTCTTTGGAATTTCTACGTCTGAGTGCTATTAACTGGACATTTTTTTTTTACTTTGAAAAACAAAGCTAAATATAGTCATTAGAAAGTAACAAAACAAACTTATCAAACACAGAAACCAACTTAAGAAAGTTCAGACTTGGGACAAAATATTTTTACTATCCAAACTACGTTCTAACCAACAAATTAAATCTCATAATCAGCAACTACTTCCGACATAGTAAATGACGATGTGATTCAGGCTTCCTTTAGATCAGTATGACCAATTCGAAATAACTGATCATGCAAAAGCTGATCAATTCGAAATTGGTGACCATGCTGGCCAGTAAGAAGAATAGCTGCTGAATATTGGTAACAGGGAAATCATAGACCTGTTGAAATAATTAATTTATATAATCTTTCTAACAGTCTGTTGCCTTTCTTCCTTGTCTTACGTTAGAAAGATCGGATTTTCTTATATCAACAAGCGGCTCAGTGATGTCGTTTGCGCGGTTTCTGCAGTAAACGAATATTCAAAAGGCACGAAATGAAAGGGAAAAAAACATTATTTTATTACGTCACTGCGTCAGTCGAAAGGCTTCAGCTTTTTTTAGAAAGCAGACCAATTTGAAATTGGTGAGCGTGTGTAAAGCTGCCCAGTCAGAAGAAGAGCTGCTGGATATCGGTAACAGGAAAATCATAGAACTGTTTAAATAATTTACTTATGTAATATTTCTAACAGTCTGAAATTTTTCCTCTTTATCTCACGTCAGAAAGTTTGAAGTTTTTTAGATCAGAAAGCGTCTAAGTGACGTCATTTCCGCGGTTTCTGCAGTAAAGAAATATTTGAAAGACACGAAATGAAGATTAAAAAAAACATTATTTTATAGTGTCATTGCGTCTGTCGAAAGGTCTATCAATGAACTTTAAAAAAAAAATTAACTCATTTCCGAATTTTTTTTCACACTTAAAAAAAAAAAAACAGATGTTTCATAATATAGGAAAATATATTATAACCACAAACGAATGCATACAATAATCGCGTCCGAGTTACTTACGATTTCAAAAGAACTTTGTTTATCTTTAAGAATCTCATAAACTAAAATATTTTCGAGATTTGAAGAAGCATTTATAAAAACAAAGTTTCTTTTGCCACAACTGATATTCGGAAATGTTTCCGAATAGTTTTTACAGCGTATTAATCAATTTTCTCAGCCTAGCATAGATTTTTCGGAAGCTATCAATTTTTATGTAAATATTTGTTTTAACAAAAACAAATGTTTTACAGACAAACAAGATAAATTAACAACATTAACCTGTAAATTAACATTGTTTTTGTTTCATGCATAAATTTAATTTCGCAGCTAAAAATGTTTCACTGAGAATTCTTATTATCGAAAAAAAATATTCCGGTTTGAGAAAGTCGATCAATACACTATAAAAACTACTTGGAAACGTTTGCTAAAATCAGTGGCAGCAAAAGAAACTTTGTAGAAACATTTGTCTTTTTTACAGTGCAGTTATATGATTTCCGAAATAAAGTATTCAATTTATGGTATCATGTTGTTGCTCATGATGGAAATTTTGACGTTATACCTTCATTTTCTGTGCAAAACTACGTCAGTGCAAAAGAAAAACATTGATGTTGAACACGTCAATCCCAACTTTGATAATTTTTTTCTCCTAGTTAATTTGCAAGTCCTTTTCAGGCGCGGCGATCATGTACATTAATGGCGCCTGGTGCATGTAAAATCCGTCGTGGGTGTAAAGTCCTATAAGTAGTCAGGTGAAGGCCTCGTCACCTGATCAAGGTTCTAAATTGCGAGGCCAACTCGAGTAGCAACGGAATGACGTATGGATGTGCGATGTAGCGTGAAATTAGTAAATACTCTAGCATCTCACATCCGTTCGGCATGACGTCGCTACACTGTGCAGTGCTAAACTGTCTCATCCAACATCAATTAGCTACCGGCCAATTAAAAAAAAGCAAATTAGGCATCGAGATGCACTGAAGTCATGATCTTCGCCATGTGGAGATCAGGCGAATCCTCGCTCGTTACCCTGTTTAGCTGGGCAAAAGCCCGGCAGGTAGGTGTCTGGTCAGCTATCTAAAAAATGATTTTTCTCCGGGATCCTTCTTTCTATTACATTTTTTGAAATTTCTGAAAAATCACTCTCAACAAATATTCAAAAGATAATTCAGTTATTAAAATCTATTAATGAACCTTTTCTTATTAAATTTTTCAAAATACTTTCCAAAAAAAACCACACATTTTTCTCATTTTCTTGTCATGTATTGCGCATGGTAGTTTATAAAACAGGAAACTTTTTCTTCCTTTCGAAATAGATGTACAGTTTTCCGATAAAGGTAACCATAACTGTCACTGGGTAAATAGAATTCCGGGAGAATAATGTATATAAATGACTTTATGACTTTTTGCATTCTTTCGGGAGACAGAGTAACAATTTTGAATTATTAAACAAAACTTTTTTCTATTATTTTGAAAACAAAATGTTTCGTTCTGGAAATGCGAAAATTTTCTTTAAAAAATTGGCAATAATTTAACCAGATTCAGATCATTTAAAAAATATTCTTGCAAAATGAACTATTTCACCAAATATTAATTTTCTAGGATTTTTTTCCCCTTAGATTTGAAGAATTGTACCATTGTAAATTTGCAATATATTCAAATCTATGCATAATATACTTTTTGTTTTATGTCTTTCAATATTTGTCTTAAATAACTAAGTTTCTTAGTGTAAACATTGCAGAAAATTAAATTCATTCCAAGTAAAAGTTTCGAAAACTAAAGGTTTGGAAAAATTAACAAAACAAACACTTACATTTTAAATTCTTCATTCATTTAAAAAAAAAGAACAGGTAATATTTTTTCGAATAATGAGGCTTTTGAAGAAAATATCCAATACACTTACCACTTTTTTAATTATATACAATTTTTATATATAACTATTTCTATTACAGAAAAATGTTGTTTGATTTAAGTAACACGTGTTCGCTAATTGTGGTATAAATTATACAGACATGAACTTACGTCAGTAACAAAATATTTTTCTACTTAAGTAAAACTGTTAATTTAAAATAAATTAATCTGCCGTAAACCAAAAGAAAAGTGCACAAGTGCATAAGGTGGTATTTTCCATTACTTTTTCTTTCGTCGGCTGCGGAATTTCTTTGAAGTTATTAAATATTTGCTTTTCAGCATTTTCAGTAAGAGCATAAAAATACATTTCGTTCACTATTTTTGTACTATTACGCAAATGCACTTAAATAAATAGAAGAAAATAGAAAATTAAATTTAAAAATAAACTGAAATGTTAATAAAATAACGAATTTAATAAATCCAACTGGGGAATGCGTTCGTTAAAAAAAAAAAGAAAGAAAGAAAGAATACAAATTAAAATATCCAACGGCAAGCTGAACCTCTTTGTAATACAAGCCGTGTTTAGTTTAATTTGTCTAGAAGACAAATGATTATTACAAAATATTCCTCTGATGATCATTTAGAAAATCCGTACACACTTTATAAGTATTATCATTTTCGCTATTAAATAAGATGAAGTTCGTTAAACTTAAGTATACTATTTAAATTCACTAATGTTAAGTTGTAGCAGTTCCTAGGTACTGCCTTATGAAGGTACTCTGTATTCGAATGGATTTTGGAGATTTTGCGTGCGATAGTGTTGTCCTGAATTCTAACATTTGTGCGTGAATGGGCTATCTATTCTGCCATTTCTTTGAATTTCGTAAAGTGTGTCTAAATTTCTGGGAATCTCATTTTTACTGTTATTTTGTACACTGATATGATAATTAGGTATTTGTGGTAGCTTAGCTGTTATATATACGGCGGTAGGGGTTGGATTCAATACATCAAACGTATGTCGCCCAAAATGGTAATTCAGTCAAAATTTTCATCACTTCCTGCTTTTGAAGTTAGACTTTTCCACGTGCTGAGTAGCCAGTGAAGTTTCCGTTTTGGCCGTTTTTGGAGTAGAATCTTCGGCTGTGACTTTGCCATCGTAGTAAGGAGTTGAAGTTTCATATTTGAAAGAAAAGACTGTTGGAAGCCACGAGATTCCTGATTTTGCTGTATTTAAAGTGACGATCTATAGTGCTATTTAGAATGTTTATATTGTATATATTAATTACTACTATTAATTGCTCTAACTATCTGAATGATAAAATTAACTTAATATCATATAGTTAACATTTATGTTAACTATATGAAATAATATAATAAAATATTAGCTTTACCGTTGTGTGTGTCGTTTCCTTTAGGCGGGTCTTCCCTTTGGAAAAAATCACAGTAATGAAGTCAAAGCCTCTAAAGAATTAGCATAGCCAAAGAACATGACCAACGCACAGTAATGCAACTAATAACTTCCTTTTTAGCCGGAAAGACTCGGCTAGCATTGCAATAGTCATTCCAGTTTTCAAGCTATTGATTTCATATATATTTTTTTCATTTTAACAATACTATAATAGACTTCAAAATGTTGATTAATATGGACCAAAGTCTGTATTTAAAAAATAAACAAATAAAAGTTTTCTTCTATGCTCCTTTGTCTCTATCGCTCAGTTGGCTGTCCTTGGTAAAGTTGATAAATTACTTCATTTTGACAGACAGTTGCAATGTAGAAATATAATCACTGGGAAAGGACAGTAATCGTTAAGAAAGGGATTTCTTGCCTAATTCTACCCTACTTTTCGCCGAAAATCCCATTGAAATGAACCGATGATTTGCTCATATTTGCCGTGATCCTGCATTTGTAGCTCGTACAAAACGTGAAAATCTTAATATAGTTTAATGAACAATTGTTAACGTGCAATTTGCTCGTTTTATCCACGCTCTTCTTGTAGCCGTGCTCATATTAGACGAGTTCAACTATAGCTACATTTTTATGAATGATTAACAGGGTGCTTTTTTGATAACCACTATATCCTAACAGTAACATTGACTTTATTTAATTTTAGACTTTTATGATTAAATAATTCCAAGATTATTATTCGGATATAGTAATACTCACAATAAGCATTTCTACGCATCCTGAGTAAGAAACAAGACGTGTAAAGTCGTATGTAATAGATGACCCTCGTTTTCTAGTTAACAAAGCAAATTTGAGAAGGGTGACACATACAATTTTAAAACAATTCTATCAGACATCAGTTTGTTATAGAACAAAGAAATAGGGATGTAATCCATTGGATAAAAGTCGAAGAAATATTTGTCGGTTGATGCAGTTGCAGTTGTAATATCGTACTCGACGCTGGTCGATGGAATTCATGTTCTCATGCACAGCTGAACAACTTCCTCCCAATGACTCACCTGCTGACTGGTGATTTTCGCCAGTTTACTTAATTAATTATCACATATCCAAATCTCAATGACACTGCTATCAGTTTATTTTATTTATTTATTTATTTATTTTTATTTTTATTTTTTGCATTTTTGCACGTGCAACTGATCAATAATCCCCCGTTGACGGGATTTTTTAGTTTTCTGACAATTTTAATCGTTGCTGAAAAAACTGACTGCTGACCATCAGTTTCTTAATGTGCAATATGATGTCTTTCATAGTTAAAATTATGAAGTACGCTAAAATGGCTATCTCAAATGTGACGCTGCCTCCAGGACTATGATATGTATTGCGTAATCTACACCAAAAAACTTTTTTAGTAGTTGACTAGTAATTTCAATGTTTTTATAAAACATTTTTATACCAATATTATAGAAAATAAGATACATAATACTAAAACATTCAAAAATATTAAAGAAGATATTTATAAGTCCTTTAGAATTTAAAAAAATACTACTAATAAAGAATATTTCTAGTTAAAGAACATACACTTTTATTTTATACTTTTACCACCCATAGGTTTGAATTAATAAACAGCTATCTTCGCATGTTAAAAATTCATATACTTGATTTTTGCATATGTGTTTTCACGTTGTGGATTATTAATACATATACTACATCTCCTAAAAAAATAAGTAAGTATGTAACTGCCAAAGAAATAAAAGTGCCTTCAAGAACAAATGTTAATAGATTTTTTTTTTTTAGAATTTTTATTGCGAAATTTTCCGGAAGTTATAAAATATTTGCTTTTCCACATTTTTATGAAGCTCATAAATTCAAGGTTTCTAATTTTATTAAGTTTAATTTTGCTTGCAGACTATAAGATAGGTAAATACAAATATAAAATGCATGAATTAAAAAAAAATTAACAGAAATAAATTAATTAATTAATCAGAAAAACGCCTAAATACTAAAGAGGAAAAAATAAGTACGAATACCAGTTTTTTTAACCGTAATATTATAATTTTTTTTTCCCTTTGATAAAATTTCTAATTTATTTAAAGAAACAGGGCACATTCCAATAAATATTTATGTTTTTGTCTCTTTTGTAAGATATTCCAGATCATAAAATTATCATGTTTATGTGCATACAGCATTTTTGAAGAAAGAACTAATCTTGGTAGTTCCAGATTTTTGTGAGTAGATTTTATTTAGCATTTTTGTGTAGTAATAATATTAATAGTAATAACATTAATAATAATAGCAATATTAATAGTAGTATTAACAATAGTACTAATAATAGTACTAATATTAACAATAGTATTAATTGTGGAACTAATTGTAACAATAATATAATTAACAATAGTATTAATAGTAATAATAATATAAATCTTTTGTTATTCTAAAAAAACAAGCAAAACTTAATAATCAACATATAGTTCATAGAAAGCTGGATAACTTAATCTAAATTTTCGGAATCTTGATAAATATGACATAATCTACGTATTTGATATTTCTTTGTTTAATTTTTAATGCACTTTTTAAAGGTACTGGCCATTTTAAATTGGCAAAAGTTCCAATAAAATGCTGTCTAAGGCAGCATTCTCCAGTCTTTTGGACCTCATGGACAAGAAAATTCCTAATTTTAAATCCGATTAATGCGAATTTTTGAATAATATAAATACATTTGTACAATAATGATCACAGAGTTTCAATTTTATTAATATGACCTAAATTAATACCTATTCAATGTAACAAAATTATAAATCAGGGTTGCTACTGGTTAGGGAATGTTTCAGGGAAAATACCAGTATTTTCTAATAAGAAAACTCGTCTTAAGAAAGGCGAAGTTTTGCGCGATTAAATATAGGTCAATTTTTCTGTAAGAAAATACTGGTACTTTCCCTGAAAAATTCCTTGACTAGTAGCAACCCTGATAAATGAGGGATGTCGAACTGTGCCCCGTAGGATAACCTTTTTTTTAATAATAACCTTTGCTTATTTAATCGTAGAAAAAGATTATTTAATCATAACAAACATCTTTAAAAGTTGTTTCATTGTAGAAAAATTATTAAAGTTAATTTAATTATTACAAAATAATTTAGACTTATTTAAGTATCACCCATTTTTAATGTGATATTTACCCCCAGCTTGTCTGAAATTCATATGTTTTTGGCACGATTTTACTGAAACACTAAGAGCCATTTTTACTTCAAGCGGTACTAGGTTTTAAATGTTGTGACACAGTCGAAATGTTTTGTTTTTTTCAGCAAAAATATGTAGTTGAAAACTGAATAAAAGTCGTTATTTATTTTTCATTTAGTAATGAGTATTCACATAAGAGAGACAAAAATTTAAAAAACATCTGTTATGAAAATAAATAACGAATAATATGTATTAACAAAATTATCAATGTCTACTAGAAATTTAAGATCTTAAAATTAAACATCTAAGTTTTCAAAAATATAAGAATTTCTTAGGGAATTATCATGTTTTATTATTACGAGTTTTATTTAAAGAGCACAATTATTACAATTCAAAAGAAGTCCAGATTTTTCTTCATACCGCCACAATTTTCGCGCGGACCACCGGTTGTCGATCACTACTCTACGGTAAATAAAAAAGCTAGAACATCAAGTACAGGGTGATTATAAAAAAAACTATCCCAATATATGAGTCCTTAACTATCACACCGTTCACAGAAACTGACTGAAATTTTGGTTTTAAGTATTTTGAGGTATGCGCTCATGAATCGTATGAAAAACAACAGTTAAACTCTAACAATTACGGTTACAGTGACAAAATTTCGAAAATTTCAAATGGCAACACCTATTTTTTTTTATTGAAATGTGATCTTCGTAGTGAAAAACCATAAAAAGCGTTGAAACGGTACCTGTAACACGAAAATTGCCGGCTCTAGAGAGACTAAGAAGAAAAGTGAAAACAACCAATAAAGGACAGAGAAGCAACAGAAAGTAAAACATTTTACTATTTAGTGCTATCCACCATCTGCCTCATGTAACGTGTCTTCGTGTGCGACGTGGAAAATTTGTGAAACACGATAAAATGTTTTGTTTTCTGTTGATTCTCTGTCCTTATTGGTTGTTTTCACTTTTCTTCTTAGTCTGTCTAGCGCCAGCAATTTTCGTGCTACAGGCACCGTTCCAACGCTTTTTATGGTTTTTCACACATGAAGATCACATTCCAATAAAATAAAATAGGTGTTGCCATTTGAAATTTTTGAAGTTTTGTTACTGTAACCGTAACTGTTAGAGTTTAACTGTTGTTTTTCATACGATTCTTGAGCGCATACCTCAAAATACTTAAAACCAAAATTTCAGTCAGTTTCTGTGAACGGTGTGATAGTTAAGGCCTCATATATCGGGATAGTTTTTTTATAATCACCCTGTATTTTACATCACATATACTTCACAATAAAACTTCTTTATTCTCCTATATTTAATACCTAGTACAATAATGCAGTTGAAAACATACATAACACAAGTTTATTAGTTTATTAGTCTAGCTTATCAGAAAACTGGTTTTCTTCCTTCGTTCCCTGTAACAGAATATGATTTTTACAGCATACATAATAAAATATAGTGTAAGAGTAGGCATTAAAAATAAGATTATATTTTATCAAGGTTTATTATAATCAATTTTTTTAGATACTTTAAGTGCACTAACAAGTTATGAAACCGTATACCATGTCACGGCTTTAAAATTTTACAAAGTAGAATATTTATGAGACTCAAAATTTTTTGAAACGGGAATCTTTAGTGTAAGCAAGCGGATAAAAGGTTCTTTTAGCGAAAAAAATTATTTTATATCGAAGAATATACTGCAGTAAAATACTTATTGAATATTCTTTATAATTTGAGAAAGGTGTTTTATACGTTCCATTCTTGAACTTTGGTGTTAAAAAGTTTTGATTTTTTATATAAAAAACATCGCGTTTCAAATCAACTTATTCATTTTTAGGTGCGTTCCTAATTATATAAATACGTAGCACCTATAGTCGTCGTCTGATCCTTTCGTCCGTCTGCCCGTCAGTCCGTCTGGCTGTCTGTCCGTCCGTCCGCATATAACAATGCAAAAACTACCCAGCTGAATGGTTTGAAATTTAATATGCATAAACGTTGCAGAATTTTGTCGAGTCATTTCAAATTTTATGAAAATCTAATCAAAACTTAGAAAGATATTAATAAAAGTTTTCTTTATTCTATTAAATCCTGCCGTACGTAATCTCTATAATAAAAGCGAAAGTCATGTGACTGGGGAAAACAAATACGGGCTAACCACATCTTTTGCCATATGCCAAACGGCCATTTTTATTAAAAGTAATTTTTTCGAATAAAATTGTATAAAAGTTTGCTTGAAAAAATGTTTGCTTGAGAGATGAAATATATTAAAAAATGTATAGATTCTGAGATAACTTCAGTGAAAATTAGGTTAATAATCGTATATCTCAATCCATTAAAGTAAATAAACAAAATATTCATTCATCAAGATTCATAGAAATATTAATCATGGAGGTAATCATTCGCAAATCAAGATCTCAATGGTGAATTTAGAGCGCTGTCTGGTGTCGAAAAAAAAAATCACATCTGTGACAGGGCATACGAATATGAAAAAAAAAGGCATCCTCATTTCGTTCATAGCAGACGATATAATTTATTTCACTGAAATAATAACGATGATTTTTTGCATTGTAAAACTAGTTATAGCACGAAATGAACGCACCTCATTTGTCATGCTTAACGTACAATTTCCAACTAGTTTCAATTTACATTTCTTCTACATTTCATAAAGTTTGGTACATTAATATTTTCAGACCTAATGTCCATTCCGATGGTCATAATTAAGAGTGTGTAATTTTAGATTTTAAAACTGCAGATTTCGTAAATATATACTAGTTGGATGTGCCAATCCCAAAACTCTCTTCTACCTCATACATGCTACTACATCAAAATTTGCTATCATAGCGATCCCTTCCGGCGGAATATCTCCAAATTCAAGTGGAACGTGCTGGACATAAATACAAATCTATAACAAAAAAAATCGGTTCCGTTCTATTCATAACTTCATACACGTTTCGATGATACAATGAAGAAAGACACACCGACACAGACGGACAGACAGACATTTTGCATAAACATGTTTCTCCGTATCTTTGGCCCCTAACACGTGTAAATCCGTCGACAACCGGAAGTCGAAAAAAAATTCGATTACAATACTATTATAGATAGAAGAATGTAAAAAAGGCAAAAAAGAAGATTTCTCATTTATTTGCAAGTAAAGAGCACAGAAATAAAAAATACAAAACATTGTTTTTCGAATTTATTATAGGCAATATATTTCATTGGTTTCGTGTTGGGTTCGTCTTCAAGTCGGCTTTCGCGTCGACGAAAATATTTTTGTCAGTTTCGGATCGTGTTTCGGGGTCAACGAAAAACCTTTTGTAAAATCTTCATGTTGACTTTAAGTAGAAAGTTTGCGTTCGGGTCGGGTACTCGATCCGCTCAGGACTATATTGTAGAGCGCGCAACAACGAATAGTTTTTCCATGAGAAGCCAGGATAACAATCTATGTATTCAGTCAAAAATGCACTATGTCCTACTCCAGCCCGAACTTTGATTTTTGTTCATAACTTTAACAAGAATGAAGATATTTTAACTAAACTTTCAACAGATTTATCTCTGTGATAAAATGCTATGAAATCATAAAAAAGTGCTGAAAATACACAGTAATTCGGTCAATGGCATCGCATGTCATTTCAAATGCATTCCGAAGTATGGAGCATCTAGTTTATCACTGTTTGCATACCGATAGTAGCCACTTTATTCACTTCTAGTGATATTATTGCATTTTGTACAAAGCAAGATAAGTCTGGTGAAAATTTTGTTAAACTATTTTCATTGTTGTCAAAGTTTTGGATAAAAAAACCTGAGTTCAGATGTGAGACATTTTTGACTAATAAATATATTGCGAATCTAGTTTCCTACACAAAAGTTTTTGTTGTTGCACCACTCTTCAGTCAATAATAAATAGATTACAGGTTATAAAATTGCAAGTAGATAACCTCCTACTGATAACTTCCTATAATAACGCATTTACATATTAAAAAGTCACAGGTAGATAACCTCTATAATAACTCCTTTTGCAGATGGTAAAGTGACGGGTAGATATCCTTACTGATAACTCCCTGTAATAAACACCTTTACACATTATAAAATCATAGGTAGATAACCGACACCGACAATCGTCTATAATAAAACACCCTTTAGAGATTATAATGTCACAGGTAGATAACCTCTACTGATAACTCCACATAACAACCCCCTTTACAGATTCTAAGGTTACAAGCAGATAACCTCCTATCCGTATACCTAGCTCTACCACCACTTAAAATTTGCAACTCTGGTAGTGAATTACTTTCTATATTCACTATGATATACATTCAATAAAATGTATATAATTTGTTTTTCTTTTTTTTTTTTCTTTTTTTTGAAAAAACTAAAATATCTCATTTTTATGTTCTTTATATACGTTGTCACAGCTTAATTTGTCTTTTTTGTTCCCTTTTATTCAAAAACAAATCAGGCCTTAAAAGATTTGTATTTAATAAGGATGAAATGCTTTCTCAGAAGTTTACGTAAAACGTACGTTAGTTACATACATATTCAATAAGGATGAAATGCTTTCCCAGAAGCTTACAACAAAACTCAAACCTAGAGATATTTTTGTTATCAAAATACCATAAATTCTTTGAAAGTAATTAATAAATAATTATTGTCCTGCACTCAATAAAATTTGTATACAATTTTTTTGAAAAAACAGAAACGTCTCACTTTTATATTCTTTACATACGTTGTCACAGATTAAATTGCCTTTTTCATTCCCTTGTAATTAAAAACAAATTAGGCCTTAACGGATTTGTATTTAATAAGGAAGAAATGTTTTCCCAGAAGCTTACGTAATCTCAAACTCAGACCTAGAGATTTTTTTTATCAAAATACCACAAATTCTTTAGGAGTAATTAATGAATAATTCAAACAATGACATGTATGGGAGATTTCAGACAGCGTTCATGTATGAACAAAAAAACATGATCGACTGGAAAAAGAGAAAGGAGGAATAAAATAAGAAAAAACTAAATTACAATTCCGAGCATATTCTAATGCAACGTATCTTTTAACCAATTTAACTTAACTTTATATTGATTTTATGCTCGTGTTATAACATGATGTTATAACGTCATGTTATAATATGAAAATCTGCCTTTTTGTTAATATATTTTAGTTCAGTGCCAAAGTCTTTATGGTTAATTTGACCTCATCGTTAATCTCCGTTTTTCCCATTTTAATTTGGCATAGGCATTAAATTTCCAATTGTGGTAGCTCGTTACTTTATTGGAGCAACTTTTAAAAAACATAAACTTTTTATAAAAAGCATAAAAAATTTATTAAATTGAGCTACAGTTTTCAAATAAATTTCATTCAAAAGTACTTTCTTTCCTATTTGGTGTTGTAAAAATTGAAATTATGCAACATTCTAAAGTGATGTATGAGCGTTAAAAGCAAAAGCAACATCTCCTATTGTTGACACCATCGTTATAAATTTCTAAACATATCCACTTGGTTTTGGCAAACTTCCAAAAGTAAAAACAAATTTTTGATGACAACAGAAGAGTTCATAGTGACAGAAATAGAAGTTTAATGCTAACAAAATGGATGTCCTTTCACAAAAACTGGGACAGTGAAAGATCAAATGAAATTGACGCGGACAATTTAAAATTGAACGGTATTTTATTGTAAATAATGCCTAGCATGATATATTTAACTGTTGAAATGAGTCTGCATGTGTGTATGTATGTATTCCAGATCTACTTCTACAGGAGTGTGATGGTTTGGTTTGGTTTATTGCTTGCGTTACGGTCATATTTTACACAGGAGGACTAAACGGACTACCATGATATCTATACTGTTGAAATCTGACACTTGTGTATGTATATATTCCACATCTACTTCAACAGAAGTGTGATGGTTTGATTTGGTTTATTGCGGACGTTAAGGTCATATTTTACACAGGAGGACTAAACGGTCTACCTTGATATATATACTGTTGAAATCTGACTGCATGTGTATATGTATGTATTCCAAATCTATTTCTACAGGAGTGTGATGGTTTTTGCTTGGTTTATTGTGGGCACTACGGTCATATTTTACAATTTTACACAGGAGAACTAACTACACAGGCCTCCATTTAAAGTAGAATCCGACCCACTACAAACATCCATGCCTGAGTCAGGATTTGAACCCAGCAAGACTTTACCCAGTAGACAGCACCCTAACCATTATAAAAATAGGTGGGTCAAGAATATGGAAGTTTAATGCTAACAAAATGGATGTCCTTTCACAAAAACTGGGACAATGAAAGATCAAATGAAATTGACGCGGACAATTTAAAATTGAACGGTATTTTATCGTAAATAATGCCTACCATGATATCTTTGACTGTTGAAATGAGTCTGCATGTGTGTATGTATGTATTCCAGATCTACTTCTACAAGAGTGTGATGGTTTGGTTTGGTTTATTGCTTGCGTTACGGTCATATTATCCACAGGAGGACTAAACGGACTACCATGATATCTGTACTTTTGAAATCTTACACTTGTGTATGTATATATTCCACATCTACTTCTACAGGAGTGTGATGGTTTGGTTTGGTTTATTGCGGGTGCTAAGGTCATATTTTACACAGGAGGACTAAACGTGCTACCATGATATCTATACTTTTGAAATCTGACTGCATGTGTATATGTATGTATTCCAAATCTATTTCTACAGGAGTGTGATGGTTTTTGCTTGGTTTATTGTGGGCACTACGGTCATATTTTACAATTTTACACAGGAGAACTAACTACACGGACCTCCATTTAAAGTAGAATCCGACCCACTACAAACATCCATGCCTGAGTCAGGATTTGAACCCAGCAAAACTTTTCCCAGTAGACAGCACCCTAACCATTAGAAAAATAGGTGGGTCAAGAATATGGAAGTTTAATGCTAACAAAATGGATGTTCTTTCACAAAAACTGGGACAATGAAAGACCAAATGAAATTGAGGCGGACAATTTAAAATTGAACGGTATTTTATCGTAAATAATGCCTACCATGATATCTTTGACTGTTGAAATGAGTCTGCATGTGTGTATGTATGTATTCCAGATCTACTTCTACAAGAGTGTGATGGTTTGGTTTGGTTTATTGCTTGCGTTACGGTCATATTATCCACAGGAGGACTAAACGGACTACCATGATATCTGTACTTTTGAAATCTTACACTTGTGTATGTATATATTCCACATCTACTTCTACAGGAGTGTGATGGTTTGGTTTGGTTTATTCCGGGTGCTAAGGTCATATTTTACACAGGAGGACTAAACGGGCTACCATGATATCTATACTGTTGAAATCTGACTGCATGTGTATATGTATGTATTCCAAACCTATTTCTACAGGAATGTTTGGTTTAGTTTATTGCGGGCACTACGGTCATATTTTACAATTTTACACAGGAGAACTAACTACACGGACCTCCATTTAAAGTAGAATCCGACCCACTACAAACATCCATGCCTGAGTCAGGATTTGAACCCAGCAAAACTTTTCCCAGTAGACAGCACCCTAACCATTAGAAAAATAGGTGGGTCAAGAATATGGAAGTTTAATGCTAACAAAATGGATGTTCTTTCACAAAAACTGGGACAATGAAAGACCAAATGAAATTGAGGCGGACAATTTAAAATTGAACGGTATTTTATCGTAAGTAATGCCTACCATGATATCTTTGACTGTTGAAATGAGTCTGCATGTGTGTATGTATGTATTCCAAATCTACTTCTACAAGAGTGTGATGGTTTGGTTTGGTTTATTGCTTGCGTTACGGTCATATTATCCACAGGAGGACTAAACGGACTACCATGATATCTGTACTTTTGAAATCTTACACTTGTGTATGTATATATTCCACATCTACTTCTACAGGAGTGTGATGGTTTGGTTTGGTTTATTGCGGGTGCTAAGGTCATATTTTACACAGGAGGACTAAACGTGCTACCATGATATCTATACTTTTGAAATCTGACTGCATGTGTATCTGTATGTATTCCAAATCTATTTCTACAGGAGTGTGATGGTTTTTGCTTGGTTTATTGTGGGCACTACGGTCATATTTTACAATTTTACACAGGAGAACTAACTTAACGGACCTCCATTTAAAGTAGAATCCGACCCACTACAAACATCCATGACTGAGTCGGGATTTGAACCCAAGCAAAACTTTACCCAGTAGACAGCACCCTAACCATTAGAAAAATAGGTGGGTCAAGAATATGGTGAATGGCAAGTTGAAACGAATATCAATTATTCCATTCATTCGAAGATTTAATATCAGTTCTTACAGTTTGAAATTTAATTTTAGAAATATTAATTTATTTTCAATGAAATTTGTAATATGTTCAAATGCACTTAAATATAATGAATGAGTTTGTTAATCAAGTATGTAGCTCTTAATAATTGGTTTACAGGGACAAACAAAAGTTTTTCATGGAATTCACTGAATTGTTTGGGTTATATTACAGCTTACTGGCAAAGGGTCATTTTGTTGTTGCGAAAAAAGAAATGAAAAGAAAAATGATGATGATTATTATTTTACCTTTTTTGATGCCCTTTTCTTATACAAAAGTTTTTTTAATTATTTTTTATTTGGACAGATGGTGATTAATAGTGTTTTCAAAAGCGTAAAAAGTAAAATGCTTTCGAGTTTCAAAATTACATCATTTAAGGCGTAAAGCCGAAATGCTTCTATAATTGCATCAAAATGACGTCACTTTCAGTGAGTTTTTCATTTCAGAGCCACCAAAGTTCGCCAAATATTCAAAGAAGGCAATTATTTCGCCTGTGAAAATGACGTCATTGAAAACGTGCATTTTCATTGAAAGAAGTGAAACATTTTACTATCATTATATAAAAATCGCGTAATTTTTAAAATGTAACTGTCATTAAACTTACATTATAAAATTGATTTATTACTTATGATTTGTTATAATAAATGTTTGTTGAACAAATGTCATTTGCCATTTAACCACCGCAGAATTCGCGGGGAGTGGCGTTTCTCGTGATGGTCCTTGCTACGTCCCTTTTATACCGAGACAATTGCGGAAGGCAGGCAGAAAGGGAAACAAAAATCTGAAAATTGAAACTGGACAAATTTAAAAGGAAATATAAATAATATTGATTTTACTATTATGGATCTTTTCTAAATGTGGAACGAAACTAAATTTATTTTCCCCTAAAATAAAAACATTTATCCAATGCCAATGTAACACATCGATTTTCTCTTCAGCTAGAGAGCGATTGCTCTAAATATGGGGATCTTACATTGCGAATTTTCATGTATCATATATTCAATCATATTCCTGAGTAATTGTGCTTATCTATCTACGGATTGTCCTAAAAGTGACTGACTGATTTTAAAATTCAACTAGCTGTTTAACCCGTTCTACGCACGGGAGTTCGTGAATTTAATTCTAAAACCAAAATTAAAAATAAAAATTACTACAAACAACTTTAAAATATCTAAATAAGAAATAAGAATTCCCCTGTTAAAGTGCTGAGTTGTTCAACTATTCGATTTAGAAAAATATTTTTCTACTACTGCACATTTTTTAATGAAATTTAAGTTATCATCTTGCAATGGCAGCAGACGATAAAACGATATCTCTGGAATAAAGGAATAAATAGAATAAAAAGTTTTGTTGATATTTATGATAAAATATTTTTCTTTATTTTTTTAAAAAAAAGGTACTAATTAAGCGCAATTAAATAATCTTTAATTATTTGCATGCGAGGTAAAAGAATTATCGCTATACCCACTACAGCTTCTTAGTATTGCAGCGTGGCGTCCGTAATATGTATATCTCACATTGCAGTAAACATTTAGAACTGGTTAGAACTCGCACAATTACAGGTTAAACATAAAAAATAGCAAAAATTCGTCAAAAATATAAAATAAAAAAAATCTATTTACAATTTTCGAAATTTTTTCCCCAATCGTTCATGTGTCCCTTACCAGCAACGCGTGTGCCAAATTTCGTAGCCCTGCGCCCTGTGGTTTCCGATGAGTTTGAGTTTACATAGATAGATACGCACACGGATTTTAATAGGGTAGATAACTTGCAATCGGTGGAAGATATTAAGAAAATTCTACAGGAGAAAAATGTATGAAGTCAGGAGGTTTTTTTGTTTGTTTGTTTGTTTGCTTGTTTTACAGCGATCGCCGGTTTTAATTTCAAATAGCAGCGATATATGGCGCTAAAAGCAATAGGCGCTCAATCAAGGCCAAAACTGTAATCACCCAGTATTGATACACCACCCCTGAATACTAGGCCTACGCGCTGACACAAAAATGCCGGCTGTAGTAGGCGGATTTTTTTAAGCATTTGTATGGTCCCCTGAATTTACACACCAATAATTTCTAAAAGTTTTCGTTGATTTATTTAATTTCAGAAAAATAACGCTGAGAGAACTTAAAAAAGTTATTGGGGGACCGTACCATTGCTGAAAAAAAATACGTCATTTTTGTGTCAGCGCGCAGGCCTAGTATTCAGTGGGTGGTGGTTGATGCGAAGGAAGGAGGCTAAATATATGGATTGTGTCTTATTCCCCAATACAATCTTGTTCTTAGGGATCGATTCTATGTAAAGCAATCCTTGAAGATGCATCTATAATCGCCTGCAACAGTTGCATTATGTGTATTAAATCCTTATGCTACACGCAATACTATAAAAAGTTTCAGCAAGTTCAATTGTATTCATATTTAAGAATTTTGAAAACTCGCAAACATTAAAACAGAAAAATTATAAATAAATTCTCCAACACAAAAACTACTCAAGTTCTAGTATGGAGATACCGTATTAGCCGCGTCTCCTTCCTGTCCAGCGCTAAGCATTTAAAGCATTACCCGATACAGGACAGCTCAAATTGAATCAAATCCGAGATATACGGTTTCATCCAATTGTACGGTTTTACCTTACAATCGGATTACCCTACAAAAGGTAAATTACTGATAACATTTCTCCCATGCATGTACAACAGAGCTGAAATATTTCTTAAACCATTTTCAAAACATAATTTATTTCCAAGTAATCTATGGGCATTCATTATATATAGGTATGTATTTTAATAAATGCTTTACAAGTCGGGCTTAATGGTTTATAGAAAAATCATAATCTAAATATAATTATCTCTCCAGGGTTCTACGTTACATGAATATTCAATAACCATCAATTTCCCTTAGGTATATGTTATTCCGTCAAGGGAGTAGAAATTGCGGAACACAATCCTGGTGTTCAGATTTTGAAATTTTAAGATTTTCATTTGATTTCTAGTACCGAAAATCCCACTGGGTTTATTTTATACGAAATATCAAGACTGTCTGGATTTATTTTATTAAATATGTTATACTGAAGTCTTCTAAGCCAAATTTAATAAATATTTATTTTTGTGCTTGGAAATACTTATCGATACAATTATTAAATATCTAAAGGTCTGGTAACTTAAACTATGTCAAATGTTAACGAAAGATTTAAAGTTTGTTATTTTAAAAATTATTAAATTCACTTGTGCAAATCTTCAAAAGAATACTTTAAACATTTTTTTCCTCTCACGATAAACAAAGCTGAAAGGGTTTGAAAAATATTATACATTTCATTAAAAAATACTTTTTTGTTGATGGTATTACTTAAAGAAAGGGCATTATCATATTACTGATTTTCTAGGTCGCAGTTTTCATCATTTTGAAGTACAAAAATGATTTTTTCAGCTGTTTTTTTTTCTATATTTAAATAAAGGCTAAATTAGAATAATTATATTTCACTTTTAAAAATTGAAGTTCAAAATTTAAAACTAGTAATTAATTTTATATTTAATTATATGTACTGATTTATTATAAAGATTATGCATAAATTACATGCTTCTTATTAGAAATTTTCTATTTATTACTCAAAATACTGAATGCTAAAATTCTCAAAATATTGCATTTTAACCTTCGTACCCTGTTGAAATTTTACTCAACGTTGATAAAAACATTTCACACCATAATTTGTTTTTGAAAAGGATTTAACATATTTATTTAACGTAGTTCTCTGTAGCATTTATTTAACTTACTTTATGAAAACAAATCTGGTTCCAATCGAATTAAATAAATTATAGAAGTGGGTCGATTCGACCCATTCAGGGTAGGAAGGTTAAGATGAAGGAATGAGGCATTTTCTTCCAATTATGACTTAGTAAAGACTTCCATCATTCGTAAACATTTATGTACCTTTTTCAATACTGAATTAACTACTAATAATAAAATTCGAGTGATTTCTACATGGGTCGCCCAAATGAAAGTGGCACTACAATCTGATTGAGAAATGGTTTAATGGTATGAATATAAATTAGTATACAAAAGAAAGAAGTAATACAAACGTATAACAGATAGGCTTGACAAAGTCACCTTGTAGGTTGAAACAAGTGTCCCAGTTGTCAACGAGACAATGGATACCGTGGGTGAAGAAGCTGCGGTGTTCTTTGTGGAACTTATTCTCCACGGCAGTTTGGAGCTCATTTTCGTCGACAAACCGCAGTCCCTTCAGAGCTTTCTTGAGTGGACCGAAGATGTGGTAGTCACACGGCGAGAGGTCTGGGCTGTAAGGGGATGTTTGAGAACCTCCCTGCGGAATCGCCCCCCCCCCTTTCAAAAATCCCTACACGGAATACCGATCTGCATGACATAACATTCCGTACCATCCACATTTTGCATTTGACGATAGATTTCACTAGCACTCACATTGTCCGCTGTTAAAAATTGAACGATCGCGCGTTGACACCGTTTGGAGGCATCCATGATGCGAACGAATGTCTTTTAAAGTACTCCCACGCTATCACATACGCATCTTGCGGGATATGACGATATCGCGTGTATTCCCAGCACTCTGCGTCCTCTATAGGAGCATGCGCAGTCATCCTTCTCTTTAAGTGGCAGAGTTATTACAGGAATGCCACTTTCATTTAAACGACCCTTATAACTCGTAGCACTGTTCCAAATTACATAAAAAATAAATAAGCAAATTCAGGAATTTTGTTATTTTAAAGAATCAGCCAAAAGGACGTTCGAAGTATTTACCTTCAAGCTTATTATCTCAAAATATAATTTTTCCAATTACGCTGTTCTGACGCATAAATCATCAATGTGTTATGTCTAAATTTGTAACCTTTTACGTTGGCATAAAGCAAATATTTGATCAAAACTGAATGAAATATAAATATTTACACTCTAGTGACTTTTTAATAATAACACTGTTTTGGAATTCACAGTAAATTAATAACAAAATTTAGAAAATAATTATTAAAATGAACAGCCAAAAGAACTGTCGGGCATTCTCCCTCATGTTTACTACTTCAAAATTAAAGTCTTCCAATACTAATTAATAATAAAATTTAGAAAATAAATGTTAAAATGAACAACGAAAAAACATTATGCTGTCCTCCCTCATTTTCGTTACTTCAAAATTGAAAATTTTACAATTAAGATCTTCCAATGTGTTAAAACATCCTTAACTATTCATAATACATATAAAGCAGGATAACATACACACAAAAAAATCTAATTATGCTTGTAGAAATAACTAACCTCTGTAGTATCTCAATACACGCTATTATTTCGTTGTATACAGGGTGATTCCTAATTCATGACACAAACTTTAAGGGTTGGTATAGGACACTGTAACAAACAATTTTTGTATAGGAAAGCAGGGTCATTTATGTAGTCAAACATACGGAGCGGGGCATCTCACTCCAATCCGAAGTTGCGTTTTCGTTCATAACTTTGACAGTAGTGAAGATATTTTAACGAAATCCTTACAATATGCTTACAATTCATACAAATATGAGTTTGTTGCAAATTTCGTTAAAATATCTTCACCACTGTTAAAGTTATGAACGAAAACGCGACTTCGGATTGGAGTGAGACTATATAAATGGATTTCCGTGTCTGCTTTCCTATACAAAAAATTGTTTGTTACAGTGTCCTGTACCAACCTTTAAAGTTTGTACCACGAATTTTGAATCACCATGTATAACTTTAATTTGCTGATTTGGCAACAAAATATTTATGAAGAAACAAAATAAATTTCGGCTTATTGTTTGCACATTAAAAAAATGTCTCTTCTTTCTTGACACTTTCCAACATAGTTGAATAGTGTTTATGAATTCGGTTTGTCTGTACGTCCGTCTGTCCCTCTATTTGTCTGTCCGTCTGTCTACCGACTGACCGGGCTCTAAATCGTGAAAATATAGTCATATTGCAGTAAAATCTATATATGCTATTTAGGTTTATTATGGCATTTAGGTTTATTATCTTATTATATCTTATTTTAGGTTTATTATATTATTGTGCATTCGGTTTATTATCTTATTATATCTTATTTTAGGTTTATTATATTACTGTGCATTCGGTTTATTATCTTATTTAGGTTTATTATGGCATGTTCTGTATTGAAAATGAAGTGTGTAGCATTTACGGAACATTTACAGGGACACTCAAAAGATTACCGATACATTACGGTCTATGTGGCAAAATCGTTTGCGGTGTATTTTAACGATATTACACTATTTAAACATATTAAAATTTATCACTGAGGTGCACTGCAAGGAATATGCTGTGCATAGAATTTATCGTTCATTGACAGGGACACACAAAAGAATTTGGCTACAGTACTGTCTATGAGAAATAATGGCTGGAAGTGCGTTTTTAGTTGTGGTACGCGTTTTTAAATTTGATTATTTTTTGCATATTATTTGGCGTGTATAAATTCTATAGATACACGGCTGCACAAAAGATCTCAAGTGCATTTCCGTTTATTGATGGAAATTACTGAAAAAGTATTTTCAACCGTGCTATGCGTTTACCTGAACTAACTTTTAGCATACTATGTAGTATCCATACAAATCTATAGATCATATACAGGGCTGCACAAAGCAATTCGAACATTTTTCCGATTATTGATGGTAATTTCAGAAAATGTGTTTTCATATACGTTATGGGTCTTCCAAATTCCGAGCATCGCTCCCCGGGCTGGGGCTTTGAAGCATAGTAAACAAACCTGCTGGGCGAGGCTAGTTGAGCTTAAGCCAAAAGATAGACCTCCCCGCGTGGTTTGACCTTGACCTAGTTCATTTAGACATCATCTTTCACCTTAATAAACTGAACTGCGCAGCTTTGTTACAGCATTCTGAATGTTTTGGAAAGTGTTTCATAATCTATGTTGGACGCATGATTTTCCGTTCTTGTTTCATATATAAATTGCGAATTGTTTCAGTTTAAAATATTTTTAATTATTCATGCGAAAAATAAAACCCACACCTTTTCATACCTTTGTTCGTTTAATAATTTATCTCTACACAATAGTCTTTTTTTTGTCACGTATTTAGAAAACGAGGGGATAAAGCGTGAAACTTCTGCAAATCTCGTAGTTCTGCAATTAGGATCTTCAAAGTAGCCAGTTTTATTTTCAAAACTACAATCAAACGTAGCGCGAATATTAGAACAGTTAAGCAAACATTTAATTTTTCCAAGGATTATTTGAAAGCAAAGTTAATTTAAAACAGTTGTTGCCACCAGGAGAAAAATCCATTTGATTCCGACAAAATTTGAAATCGAAAAACATTTTAAACCAAGGAGCATACTCGTACATGAATTATTCATCAAAGTTCATATTATAGAAGTTTCGGAATAGTAAACTTGCAAACACTTTAAGTGTGTTCAACCTCTTACTAGATTGTAAATTAAATGCTGGTTGCTTTTGTTATTTTTAGAAAGAGTGCTTTGAAACATCATTTTAGAAGCAGATAACATTTTCAAACGAAACAATGTTAGTACTTATTTCAAAATAAATGCATTAAGAGTTAAATTTTGAATCCTTTTAAATACATAAAGAGCGCTAAAAATATTATTTATATATTTTTGGTCGGTTATTTCTGTTATTTTAAACAATTTTAATTTTAGATGTGATTCTTAATAATTTTTTTTTAAATCTGCTCAAAAATTTATAAAGATAAAAAGTACATTTGATGGATGTTTCTTCTAAATATACTGTAATAATTAAATGTAAAAAAGCTTTATAAAAGCACATGCTTTCATTAAAATTCACAAAAACGTCAACTTATATTATAAAGCACAAATGTGTGCGTCGCTCAATGCTGACGTCATAATGATGCGGACAACAATGTGGTTAAAATGGATGAATGTTGCAACAATGGAACTATTTTTTCAATTAGTATTAAGCAATCGTAATGTTATTTTTAGGGAAAAAATGCAACTTTTGGGCCGACGTTACCCCCCCCCCCTTTATAGATATATTTAAAAGAAAACAATGTCCAATTCATGTATTGCCCTCAGGAATACATATATATTCCAAATTTCAAAGCTCTGTGTCAACAGGAAGTTGGTGAAAAATAAGTAACAAGATTTGACCGCCACATCCATATAGAGATGTAAGTTAAAAGAAAGCATGTAAAAAAATGTCGAATGTTTCTTAATGTAGAACAATATAGTATACCAACTAACTAAATTATACAATAACCTCTTCCGAGTTACTCACGATTCTGAAACGCATTCTTTATTTTTAGAAACTCTAGAAACCCATACATTTTTTAGATTTATAGAAGAATTTATAAAAACAAAGTTTCATTCGCTGCCACTGATTTTCGGAAACGTTTCCGAGTAGTTTCCATAATGTATTAATCGGTTTTCTCAAATCGGAATATCAGTTTTTAAAATGCTGTCCATTCCGAAGTAAACATTTTGATGTGTAATAAACATGTTTTTTAGACAAACAAGATAAATTACCAGAATTAACACAATTAATATTATTTTTTTACTCTTGCATATATAAATCCAATTACGCATCGGAAAATGTTTAATTGAGAATAAAAGACATTCTAAAAACAGATATTCCAGTTTGAGGAAACTGATTAATAGACTATAGAAACTCAAAACATATCAAAAAATCAGATGATTGTACAATAAAGTTTTTTTAAATATATAAATGCTTCTTTAAATCTCAAAAATATATTGGTTTCTGAGGTTTCAAATGATAAAAGACACTTTTTGGAATCGTGGGTAACTTGGAAGAGGTTATTGTAAATTTTTCTTCGTGGTTCTATTATGTTATCGTATCATATTATACACAAAATCTGTTAAAATAATAGAATATTGGTAATACTCGTAAATACATTCCAGAAAAAATCTGTAAGCTTTCTGTTTGACAGTCAAAATCAAATAAAGTAGCAGAAAGTTTCTAATAAATAAACTTTGTTTTTTGTATAATATGCAGATTTTAATGACTACTTGCTACTCTTGCATGAATAAATTAGATTTCGCAACTCAGAATGTTCACTTGAGAATTGATAGCATCGCAAAAACTGATATTCCGGTTCTATGAAACTGATTAACATAATAAAAACTGATATTCCGGTTCTATGAAACTGATTAACATAATAAAAACTGATATCCCGGTTCTATGAAACTGATTAACATAGTAAAAACTGATATTCGGGTTCTATGAAACTAATTAACACACTATAAAAACTACTCAGTAACGTTTCCTAAAATCAGTATCAGGAAAAGAAACTTTTTTATATCAATTATTCTTTAAATCTTGAAAATATATTAATTTCTGATGTTTCTAAAGGTAAAGAACGCTTTTCGGAATCATAGTTAACCCGTAAGATGTAATTGTATATTTTCATTCGTCGTTGTATTGTATTTTTGTACTTTAAGAAACATTTGTCATTTTTGACAGTGTACAATAAAATAAAAGCATATAAAAAACGTTAATCTCTTAGCTTATTTTATTGTACTGAAAAGTGCAATAAGCACACGTAAGAATAAAATTAATCAAAAGGCATTGTACTAGATTAATTTTAACACAATTATTCAAATTGCTAAAGAAATCATATGAGTTGTAATTTTCCAACTGGACGAAAAATGTCCGGACCAGGAATCTCTTGCTGAAACTGCCCTGTTCTACCAACTGAGCCATCCCGGTCATTTTTCGTCTAGTTGGAAGATTATATCTCATATGATTTCTTTATCAATTTGAATAATTGTGTCAAAATTAATCTAGTGTAATCACGTTTCCAGCGTTTACTGGAGTTCCAAATTGCCTGCAATTTATTCTGTTGAGCTGATTCAGATAACAGACCTGTTATGATCAATAAGGTTAACTGGATGAATCAGATCCTCCAAATTCGACCGGGATGGCTCGGTAGAGCATTGGCAGCTTCAGCCAATTGATCCCAGGTTCGAATCCTGCCCCGGACATTTTTCGTCCAGTTGGAAAATTACAACTCAAAAGGCATTGTGTTTGTTCTCACATTTGCCTAAAACGTAGAAAAATCTAGAATGTATTAATTTTTGTCATTTGTAAAAACCATCACACTGAAAAAAAGTGTTTTTTGAATCTACGAATGTAATATAATGTAACCACAAACGAAAATATACATTAACCTCTTCCGAGTTATCCACGATTCCGATATGCGTTCTTTATCTCTGGAAACCTCAGAAACAATTATACTTTTGAGATTTAAAGAAGTATTTACAAAAACAAAGTTCCTTTTGCTATTACTGATTTTCGGAAACGTTACCGAGCAGATTTTATAAGTGTATTAATCTGTTTTCTCAAACCGGAATATCAATTTTTGGGATGGTATTAATTCTCAATTAAACCTTTTCAACTACGTAACTGAATTTATACATGCAAGAGTATGAAAATAATGTTAATGTTAATGCTGATAATTTATTATGTTTGTCTGTAAAACATGTTTGTTGAACATGAAAATGTTTACTTGAGAATGAATATCATCCTAAAAACCTATATTCCAGTTGGAGAAAACTGATTAACACATTGAAAAAAATACTCGGAAACGTTTCCGAAAATCAGTGACAGCAGAAGAAACTTTTTTCATAAATACTCCTTTAAATCTCACAAATACGTTCGTTTCTGAGGTTTCTAAAGATACAGAACGCTTTTCGGAATCGTGAATAACAATGAATAGGTCATTGCATATTTTCATTTGTAGTTATTTTATATGCTCCTAGATTAAGTAACATTTGCATTTTTTAGAGTGTACTTTAAAACAGACAATTGTTGCCACCACGAGGGAAATCTTCTCGATTCCAAATAAATCATTTTAACCAAGGAGAATCTATATTCACACATAAATTATTCATAAAAGTTTATATTACAGAAGTTTTAGAATATTAAAATTCAAAACAATTTCAGTGAGTTCAAACTTCTTTTAAAAGGAAATTTGATTCTCTTAATTATGATAATTAAATAAACCATGTGTTAAATCATCATTCTGACTGGTCGGGTAATATTTTCAAGTGAAAGAATGTCCCTCTCAGCGTCTATGGGCTTTCATGCATTTTCATAAAAATATTTGTAAAACTTAAAATAATTTAAATTTTCTTTCCCCGTTATTGTTTCTAAAATACACTTTATATATCTTTATTTTACATATATCTTAAAACACAATTTTGTTTAAAACATTTTTGTCTAGAGTCAATTTAAGTTGTTTTTGGGAAACGGAAAAATACAGACAAAACACTTAGGGTTAAAAATTAATATATTATGTTATAACTTAAATTTAAATAAATGACTTAAGGGTAAATTTTTAACCCGATAAATAAAGATCTACCGGATGCGCCATGAATTCGTTAAAGCTTTAGAAAATCATTAAACTAGTCGTTGGGGGCCACCGTAACACTTACCCATCATGGATATGCATAATGTAAAATATTAAAATAAAAAATGTGTAAACTACTTATAAAATGCATTGCAATTCGAATAAAATCGTGGCTTGATGACGTCCTAAACTTTAAATGCTCGATTACTGAATTTCTTAAAAGAAACATCCTTATAACTCCAAAAACAGTAATTCTATTAACTAGCGGTTTATTGCATCTGATTAAGCGTCTCATTTCCAATTAAAATATATCTTTGAATTGAAATTTGGATGAAATACACGCAGCCATACTCAACCTGCGGCCCGCGGGCCGCATGCGGCCCGGTGACCTTTTATGTGCGGCCCGAGATACATAATCATTAATTAATTCCTAATTATAAACTTAAGATGCTCTTTAAAAGTTCTTTAACACCTTCGCCGTTCCTTTATATATTTTCATGGGAAGACGAAATCCGCCTATTATTTGTAGTTACTAATTTAAAATAATGTTAAAACATCTTAGATGCAATTTCCTTAGTCAAAAAAAAAAAATTTTTTTCATGTTGTTCTAATCGTGCAATAGTGGTGTACACTAACGGAACATTATTCCAAATTAATTAAATTTGCACTATATATTTCTATATTACGAAATAAATAAAAAGCTTTTGCATTGAAAATGAATGATTTATTAAAGAAAATCTCTTGTTTATTTTCTTTAGAATTTGGTGATGCTGCATTGTTATATTATTAATTTTATACTTATCATATCGTTAATAATGCTCATTCGGGTTGTCGTGGAAAAAAATGGCAGAAGAAGATTTTAATTGTATTTCTAAACAACAATCTTCGAGGCATATTTCTACATCATTTTCAATAGAAATCTACTTCGAAGTAAATTTTTTGGAAATAGTGGTTTTAAAATTTTTTGGTAACATTCCTTCCTCGACAAACGTTCAATACTACTAATTATATTAACTTTTCCTTTTGCTTTGTTATACTTCTTTTGTTATCTTATTATTTTAATTACCCCCTTTTTACATTATTATACAAAGTGTGTTGCGGCCCGCGAGAAAAAAAGGTTGAGTATAGCTGAAATACAGGGTCATGAAAAATCGAAGAGTGTGGGAAATGTGATTACAAATATCTCGAAAACTCATTATCCAATTGACTTCAATCTTAATGCAAAAGTTATGTTCCTTTATTGTCTTTTATATTCACTCCTTAAAATAAACAATTTCGAAAATTTTTATATACCTTTTATCAGAACGAATGTTTCGAGAGTCCGAAAAAAAAATTGTTCAGGATAATCGAGGTTACTGAAATTCAATAAGCTTCTTCCCATTATTACATACTAAGTACATACCAAATTTCAAGTCTATCTCAATTTTTTCGGGAGATAGAGCGTTTACAGACACACAGACACACAGGCATACAGACACACAGACGGACGGCAAAAAAAAAATTCTAAAAATATGTTTTTCGGAATCTCTAGTGTCTGAAACATAAAAAAAAAAAATGTTTTTGATTTTGAAAACGATTACAAGATTTACCCTATACTACGTATGATGGGTAAGTAAAAGAAACAAATGATGCTAAAAAATCGCGGTTTGCAGGCATGGGATTAGAAGGAGATCGAATATTTTTTAATAACAAAAAAAGTTGTGTTTAAAAAAATTACTGATAGATGGCTCTAATAAATGAAACAGGCGTTTGCAAATTAGACTTATAGTAAAAAACCCATTTCTGTGAAACGTCTGACTAGCTTCAGTATCCCAGCACATGAAACAGGCTCAATTCTCGTCTTCAGTAATTTTGCCGTGCGGAATTTTCGCAATGCGCCAGTTGCTGATTCCCTGTTCTTGTAAAAGAATTAAACCAACAGCGCTTGATGTGGTAACATACTGCTGGCATCGAAGGAAGAAACTGTGTGCATTCAAGGGGTTTTTTTTGACAGCCTGATTTATATAAATCTGCTTCAGATTATACGAGCAGCGTCATCTATCGGCACTTTTTAAACTTTTTTTCGTGTGTGTGTCTGTTATTAAAAAAACCCATCTCCTTTTAATAGCATTCATGCAAACCGCAATTTTTTAGCATCATTTGTTTCAGATTTTTAATGAATTTTTAAAGTAACAAATTTATGGAGCACCGGGTAAATAATGCAAAAAACGTTACTATAATGCACTAAAAATGTAATTCATTTAATTTTTAGAATGTTATTTATTTATAGCATTATAATTAATGTCGATATTCATAGCGGTCAATCCTCTCGTTTTTAGGTACCATTATTTACAAACAGTATTATTTTTCTTATTTAACCCCAAAAAGTCTCTCATTAAAGAAAGCTAATAATTTTATTCCGAAATAATGGTACTCAAAAAGCGGAGAGTTGACAACTGTGAACATTAAATATTTTTTTATTATTATAGAAAATCATATTCTAAATTTTATAGAGGAAAAAGGATCATTTGACTTTTTTTTAATTAAAAAAACAGTATTTTGAACGCTTTTTTTATATCAACTTTTTTTTTTAACATTAGACTTCTCTTTCCTAAAAATTAATTAGATATTTCATTTTTAAAAAGTACAATAAAATGCAAGCACGTGAAGGTATTAATCTTCTTAGTTTATGTATTCTTTTATTAGACTAAAATGTGCAATAAACACACATTAAGAATAAAATTACTCTGAAACTACATGGTGCGTTTTTACATAGTTAGCCTAATGTTTGAATAATGTTTTCAAATCCGATTCTCTGTTCTATAAAATCCAAACTCGCGACTCTCTGATACATTTACGAAATCATTTTTATTCTTAAATGCAAGACTGGTAATTATTCTTATTTAGATATTGAAAAATCAAATAACATTTTACTTTCTATTATAAAGGCAATGGATCTTTCAGAAAATATAGTTCGTTAAATCAGATCATAATTAAATTACAAACACAGACAGTACATTTAAAAACATTTCTCTATTTTAATTGCACCATTCATAAAAACCAGTCAATTAGAATTCGAGCAAGAATAATTGTAAATATACATTGGTAATTGGTAATAAAAATAAAAATTCGTAATTAATAAAGCTAGATGAAACTCATCGAAATTTGTCGGGGAAAAAAAAACTTAAATGTAAATACTAGGCGTTGCTGAATACCAAAGCCAAAAATTTTTGTAGTACAACTACAGTTGTAACTGATGTACAGTCGAGCAAAACAAAAAAGAGTATAAATCTCCAAACCTTATCTTCAAATCTTAATTTTTAAATTGTAACAGAAAAAAAAAATACAGAAATAATCATTCGGCAGTAAATTGTGTTAATTTATGTTTAAAAGAATAAGGATAGAGATCGGGGTATCATCTTAATAATAAAATTGTACAAAACATTCAATACGAAAACATAATTTTGACATCATATTTGGGTTTTTTCGGTAAATGTTACCTTAATATACAAACGGGAAATTATTCGGTTAAGTAGTTTAGCAATTATTAAAGTTTAAAGTTTAGAATTATTAATGTTAAATTTATTTGTAATTGTTGCAAAACAGATTGTAATGCCAGTAGTTTTTAAGCATAGCTCAAAACGTACTTAGTGGAACGAGCTTTAATTTTGGATTTGAATATTTGAAGCTTCTAAAAAATTTATGGCGGCAATTCTTATTTTATTCGAAAATAATTTATTTATTTTTGTAAATAAATTTTCGAAAACAAAAAGATGAATTGTAAATTATATGTTTCTAACAGAAATTGATTTTTAGAAGCTTCAAATATGTGAATCTAAAATATTATCTTATTCCGTCAACTAATTTTTTAAGTTATGAAATTGCGTTATAGCTTAACAAAAACTGGTATTGTCGCTCGCTTTGAAGTAAGTAATGCTGAAGGATTTAATTTTAATATATCAGGATTTCAAAATTTTAAATGTACATAATCCCTGAACTTCTTCAACGAATTAATTCACGTTTGATATCTTATGGTAAAATTTATCGAAAAAGACTGCTTTCAAAATTAGGTGTCCGTGTTGAAATTTTTATTAGTTTTTTTTTTTTTAAATGTAGAATGAAGACGACTCCCAAACTTTTTTTTTGCACACATTCAAAGAACACATAATTTCCAGTCAAATAACTATTTTCGTTTTTTTGTGTGTGTGTGTGTGTGTGTGTGTGTGTGTATGTGTAACAATTCGGTGATTAAAATGCAAGGGGTATTCTCCTTTTTTTTTTTGGCATACTGTCCATAAAAGATTGAAACTAGACATCGTCTAAAGAAAATACCTAATGCATCATTTGGCTCACAAATCAATCTGACTAGACCTTATTTAACATGGTAAACATGGAATGCGCAGAGTGCATATACCAAGATAAAACATTTCAAAAGTCATAAATATTTACTAACACACTTAGTCTAAAACTTGAATAAAACTGATTAAGAGCGGTGCGAGTTTAAAACAATGTTTTAAAACTTGTTGCCACCGGCAGAGAAATGCCATCGATTCCGACTAAACTTTAAACCAATATACATTTTAAGCAAGGAACATTTATTTGCGCATGAATTATTAATCTCGGTTTATATTATAGGCGATACGGTATTACAAAAGAAGTAACATTTTAAGAATGTTTTCCCTTCTACTGAAAAATAATAACAATTTATTTGTTTCTGGTAATAAAATAAAGTGAACTTAAAAAAAATATTGATATTTAGTAGTAAAAGCACACCTAAGAAGACATTTTTTTTGTTTTCTCACTTAGGGTCGTTTCATAGGGGTTTTTTTTTGTTTGTTTTTTTTGATTGATTGTTTTTTAATAAGTTTATATTGTCCGAACGTTTTGAAATTTCTATCTGTTCTAAATATAACGGTTTTACAGCCCGTGTAAAAATTTCGTGAAAAAATATTGTTATCTAGTTATGAAAGAAATATCTTTTCTTCTCAATTATTTTGTTTGTGTGTTTTCGCCTCCGTTCGTTTAACATAACAATTAAAAATTAGTTCTCACCTTCCGAACTCTTTTAAATTTGAATTATAACTGTACCGAAGCTCTCTTTAAAATTTCGGGAAAAATATGCATATTTGGTAGTAAAAACATGAGTCGAAGCAGAGCAAGACTACGCCGAATCACCGCTTTTTCATGTTTTTTTTTTTTTGTTGTTGTTGTTGTTTGTTTGTTTGTTTTTTTTGTTATTTTGTTTGTTTTTTTTTTGCAAAATGTATTTTTTTAATATATTCATGCATATCCGAATGTTCCGAAAATTTTGTAGGTGCTGTAAATCTGGTCTACCGAGATGATCTTTAAAAATATTGTATCGAAATACGCACGTTTAGTTACTTTCAACGTAGAAAAAATATAGTCTCCGTGAGGCGCGAAGTTACCTGTGTTTGTTGATGTTTTTGAAAGGGTTAAAAATTATCTTTTTTAAAACCGATTACACCGTCGATTAGAAGATTTCAACTTTTAGAACATACTTTTGATTTATCGGTACCTCTGAAATTGCGTCCTGGAGGGTCGTTGCCATAAGGGTGGAAAAATCCCCTCGGGAAAACGACCCTTATTGAATTTTTTTTTCTAACAGTTAATAACGCTACTTTTTCGAATTGATTGCGGCATATCAGACGTAAGAGTACTATCTTTCTGAATATGTCTTCCAATTTTAACTGTATCAAATAGTTTGGCCGATTTAGACAAAGAAACGTGCATACGGATCTTCATTTCCTTCCAATGCGTATATCGGATTCTGGGCATGCGCAAGCGTTTTTCCCTGCTCGATAAAAAAGAGATGTGTTTTCATGAGTTTTTAAATAATATTTCGTCTAATTATCAAAATATTACAAATCTGACTATCAGGTGCATCAGGACATACCTTAGACTTTCCTCAATCAAATTGTCAGACTTCTAGGTGCGCTAGATTTTCTTAGCCATCGCAGACTCACACACACACACACAGACAGACACACAGAGCAAAACTTTCTTTTATTATTATAGATTATTCAGTTTTCTCAACACGAAATATCGGTTTCCCGAATGCTATCAATTATTAAGTTAATATTTTCAGCTGCATAAGAGAATTTATACATGCAAGAGTAAAAAAATAATGTTACTTCTAATATTAATGTTAAAGTGGGTAATTTAGCCCGTTTGTCTGTTCATTATGTTTGTTGAACATGAAAATGTTTACTTGAGAAATAATAGCATCCGAAAAATCGATATTTCGTTTTCAGAAAACCTGTTAATGCACTGTGAAAACTACTCGGAAACGTTTCGGATTTTTCATTGTTTTTGAAATGGGCGTAAAAAGCTACCATTGTTTCAAAACCGTTTCTTTAATTCTGGGTTGGTTTCTGAGGTTCCAGAAAATAAAGGAACGCTTCTTCGAAATCGTATATAACTCAGAATAGTTTATATCATATTATCGTTAAGTTTGGCTGAATCCAGAAACATTTCTCTTTTTTACATTGTAAACAAATCCCACGCTCATTTTTTTTATGAAGATCAAAGCTGTATTATATTAAATAATTGAACTATATTATAATAATAAGTATTTTACATTTTTAAGTAAGATAACAAAATGAAAAAATAGTTATTACGGTGCATTAAGCATATTTCTTTCAACATCTTTTTTAATGTATATTTTTCTTACAGAGTTACATGTCGCAATTAATATTTAAATATACAATCAAATTAAATGACATAGAAAAAAGTTTTTTTTTTCTCCGCTTTTTTCCTTTACTATTTACTAAAACGTGCAGAAAACACAGATTAAGAGTAGAAGTTATAAAACAGTATGTTTGTTTACATATTTACCTAAAACTTGCATAATTAAACATACACTTAATTTTCCAAGTACTGAATTAAAGTAGCTTGACTTTGAAATAGATAATTGCTGCCAGCAGAAGAGTAATCTTTTGGATTTAAAACCAATATACATTTTATGCAAAGAGCAATAATTGTGTTTCAATTATGAATCACGGTTTATATTATAGAAGTTTTGGTATAACAAAACACGAAACATTTCAACTAAATGTAATTTTTTCTATCTTCTATTTCCCTTTACTGTATAGTGAAATGTGCAAAAGACACACATTAAGAATAAAACATCTTAAAAGTCTTAATAATGCCGTTGTTTACACAATATAAGCTAAAACTTGCATAATTATGCATACACTTAATTTTCCAATTACTGATTTAAATTGACATGACTTTGAAATAGATAATTGTTGCAAGCAGAAAAATAATCTTTTTGATTCAAAATAAATTTTAAATCAATATACATTTTAAGCAAAGAGCAATAATTGTGTTTCAATTATTAATCACGGTTTATATTATAGAAGTTTTGATATAACAGAACACGAAATATTTCAATTAAATGTAATTTTTTCCATCTTCCATTTTCATTTACTGTATAGTGAAATGTGCAGAAAACACAAACTAAGAATAAAACATCTTAAATGTCATGTTTGTCACATAATGTCTTTGTTTTCATAATAAGCTAAAACTTGTATAATATGTGAAGCATACACTTAATTTTCCAAGCACTGATTTAAAATTGTTTGACTTTGAAACAGACAATTGTTGCTAGTAGAAGAGAAATCTTTTTGATCCCGACTAAATTTTTAATCAACATACATTTTAAAAAAGGAACAACAACATGTGCTTCAATTATTAATCACAGTTCACATTATAGAAGTTTTTGGTATAACAAAACACGAAACATTTCAACTAAAAAGGAAATAAAATTTCTTTAATACTACTATTTAATAAAAAATGTATTTTAAAACAACATTTTAAGAGAACGTGAGATTTTTAAATTAAACCGTCTTAGGTGTTAGTTTATAATGCTACATTTTATTTAAAAATGGATATATTAAATGAAATCTTCAATTTTATATAATGTACAAATAACACTAGGAAGAATGGGAATTAAATATATTTTGGTGTACTATATATTGAATTCTAGGTAATTTAGAGTTTAGATATGCTTCAATAAAATATTGAACGTACCCAATTTAAAACTTTTATGGAAACCAGAAACATATTTTAATACTAAGAATTATTTCTATAGTAAGAATTATATTTTAAATTATTTTAAGTAAAAGAAGGAAAGAAAATTATTTTAGCAAATTATTTCGTATGTCAGTCCTTTACTTTCAAATTAATTTTCTCACGAGAATTACTCCTTATTTTTCTAAAAGTACAAATAAAAGAAAACAAATGGAAAATAATTATTTCTTAGTTTAGATAGCTGTCCTTACGAAAAAGTAGAAGCTACATATTGCAGCCGTTCGGAGAAAAGCAATTCCGGAAAATTTCAGTATATATTCACCGAGAATGACCCCCATACCTCAAACCATCCTCCATTCAAAAGCTTACTTGTATTTATATATCTAATTTTCGTTATGCTATAGCACTTGTATTTATGAATTGATTTGGGTAGGACTGAGCATGCGTACAGGGCTTACCAAGATCTCGACCGAAGTCACTGGCTAACTTCATTGTTTTATAATGTCCTCCACTTAAAGATTTCAAATTCAAAACATTTATAAAAGAATTAGAAATCCAAGCAGTTTATTTTCTTAAATGTTTCGTTTTGATACAAGGATTTCGCAGCATTTTTTGGTACACTTCTATTTTGCAAAATGGCTGAGATATAGCAGTGTGAAGTTCTAGGGTGTCTGAAATTTTGAAACAAGACAACAGATTAAAAATTAGTGATTCCTCCATAAACATGTTTAATTTATGAGCTCTATTGAACGCTCAAATTTTCTTTCATTGTTGTAACCATTGTTCCAATTCTCATACGATTAAAACTACATAGTCATATCCGCCAGCGTAAAATTCTGCCAAACTTGGCGATACGTGGTGAAATATTGCCAAATTGGGTGACCAAAATAAGTGGCCATAAATAAAACCTGCTTGGCGATAGCGGACAGTTCCTTTTTTTTTATTTTCGTCCACATTCAATATTGACAAAATCTGGGACACTACTGTCATCGATTTCAGTATAAATAGCTGTTTGAGAGAAAAAAGAGCTAATTTTTAAAAACAAGGTACAGGGAAGCTACCCTTTCATCCCGGCACAGGCCAGAAGGACATTTATTTTTAAGCGACTTCCAAAGAAGCAGCTTCTCTCTTTGGTAAAAGATATGTTTGGTAGTATCTATTGTATGTATATTCCCAACTTTCTCAACAACTACTGTCAGATATAGATATAACTTTTAACACTACATTTCTAATAAACCAGGAAAGTGTTTACGATATAAATAGTTGTTACATCGCGTATGCATTTTTACAGAGACACGTCGAAAATGTCACTATGTGATTGATTACTGGATGTAAACCGTAGAGTTGCAAAATATGGAGAAAACTCGTTTTAAACTTGGAAATAAACCGTTGTAAATTAGACTGCCTTTAAAAATAAGAGATTGGCGACATGCGGCCTATATTTTTTTATTGATCGAGTGGATTTTGAACAAAGACTTAGCGAGTGAGCCATTATCGCCAAAAAAAAATTTTTTTTGAGTTTTCTCACTCGTCTAATAAAATATGTACAGGCATGTATTGCCATGTTTTGAAATCAGGTTTACCAGAACTTGCACAAAAACTTTCAGTCTGAGGATGTGTATTATCAGTATATCTCCATTCATTTATTTATAAAGGCACTGTACAGGCAACAACGTAAATTAAATTGCATGTGGATGACAATAAATGGTTATCACAAAAAATATTTTAGTGTTTCAAAAGACTTTCGCAAAAACACGTCAAGCAGCGTGTTATAAGTAAATAGTAAAACAGTCAGTGTTAATGATATGAGATTTTCCCTTCACATTTGAAAACAAATCATAGTTTAAGAAACAGTTGAGTAAAGTTGATTTCAATTTTGGTTTTAAAATTATTTGTTATATTGAGCTTATATGTCATTGCATTGAAATGACAAAGTTCTAGCTGACAAATTCGACAAAAATGAGATGAGAGTCCTTAGTCTTATGTATACTATTTATTCTGACATACAACATATTATAGAGATACATATAACATATTACATTTGGAGGTACCGATTTTCAAAATAATCTAACTACAATATCATTTATGTTGAACTGAAATTTTGACATGGTTTTCTCAAAACGGTGGGCGAATCAATTCGATCCTCCATGTTATTGGAAGGTATTTATGTTTCAAAAACATATTTTAAGAAAAAAAATCAAAGCCATAGAATATTATGTTTGTTTAAATTTGGGTTGGACATTTCAAAAACTACGTGTCAAAAACGTTTCCTCGAAGGTAGACTAAGTTTCAAATGCAGTTTATTTGAAAATTGTATCTCCATTTACTAATTTTTTAAGGTTTTAAAAATAATTTTCAAGCATGATTTTTTTATCTATCTCTATCATGTTCAGCCTGATTACGAAAAATTAACCCATTTGCCTTTAAAAAATATAAATAGTTCAATAACAACAATATAAATTGTTTCCGGCAAGTATTCCATAAAGAATTTGGAACTTCGTGAATAAATAAATAAAATAATATAAATAAAATACAAATTTAACAGACATGTAATGGAAGTAACCTTAAACTTCTAAACCTTAAACCCCTGAAATTATCAGAATCAAAAAGGTATGTAGTGAAACCTTGGGCGATTTCTTCAGCTATTAATTCCTGGCATGCGGCTAATAGGAAAGTATCGCTTTCAATAAATTAAAAAACTTCATTTGAATATACCATTGATATTTTTCAGATTAAAAAAGTGCTTTTTAGTGTTGTTAACGGGGCAGTCTAAATAAAAATATAAATGTAAAATATCCATTAGTTTCTTTTTTTTAAGTGAATTTTACCTATGTTCTGTAACCCGGGAAGCCCAGATTTTATCCCTTAGTGTCTAATAAAGATATGATTAATACCATTTTTGTATGGCACATGTGTAAACCACTAAATCATACTTAAAGCAAAAATAGAATTTCAAAAAAATTTATATAATTTTTCTTTCAGTTTCCATTACCATAAAACAAATGACTGATCACCGATCAAGTACAATTTAAAAAAACTGAGAAATATACTCAGTTTTGCCCATGGAGCTAAGAAGATATATGGAGTCGACCTATCAGTCTAACACCATGGAAAGATTTGAAGCCGAAACAAGGGTTCTTTTCCCCTTCTCCTGCGTTCGCCATATTTGAATTTTACCATTGTTGATTTGCACTGCGTCAAGAAACTGGGAGGTAGAGAGGTTTACACGCAGCTCACTGCGGTCAAATATGGCGGACGCAGAGGGAGTAGGAACAGTTTCAAGTGACGTCATTTATGTCGACTCCTTTTAATCTTCATAGCTCCATGGTTTCGTCTTTTGAGGTAGGCTAGGGAGGAATACACCCCCCCCCCTTTTCAAGGAATTTATTTTTCCAGAATATATCAGTCATTAGATGTGAGACTCGGAAAAAAAATTCAAACATTGGGAAAAAGCTAAAATTTTCAGATTTGATTATGAAAGAAATATTAGCATTAAATAAACGCATTAAGTACAGAAAGTAATAATTAATAAAAATATTTGCAACTGTTGATTGAATATTTGAATGTTGCTCTGTTGTAGCAACATTCTTAACTAAGATATATTTATCATTAATGAGTACTTTGGCTAATTAAAAAAATATACTGAGTATAAAACTGTATTAATTGCTTCTCAGATGTGTACATGAACATTAAATAAATACCTCCCCCTCCCCCCCCCCAAAAAAAAAGCGTCCTGGAATATAAAGAACACAAACAAATTCTCCAAAAAATCTAGAATTTTTGTGTATAATTGAACACAGTTTTCATTCAAAGAAATTTGGAATCTCTGATTTATGTAGTTTTTGCAATGGCTGATTTAATTTTAGTCTAAATTTTGGACATACGTAGTTAACTGCAGCGAAATCTGCTAAGATGAAATCTCAAGGATATGATTTGTAAAATAAAAGACAATTTCTATTAATGTCTGAATATTTTCAATAAGCTTTTCCAAGTTACGATTCCAAATGGCGCTCTTTAACTTTAGAAACGCAAGAAATCAATATATTATCGAGATTTAGAGAAGCATTTATAAAATAAAGTTTCTTTTGCTGCCTCTGATTTTCGTAAACGTTTCCGAGTAGTTTTTATAGTTTATTAATCAGTTTTCTCAAACTGGAATATAAATAAGTTTATTGGATAGAGGTGTAATAAAACAACGTTAAAAACACCAGAACTTAAATTTTCCATAGCATACTAGTTTTGGTAGCATTTAGCGTATCATCCTCAGTGCCAAGAATGCTGGAAATTTGATCATATATATAGGAAAAGATGCGGATTCAACCGAAAGGTTTAATGATCAATAGGAAGAGAGGAGATAACGGGTTACAGCCAATAGGAAAATGAAGATTCAATCGAAAGGTTTAAGGACCAATAGGGAAACAGAAGATAACCGGTTACAGCCAATAGGAAATTGTGGATTCAACCAAAAGGTTTAATGACCAATAGGAAAACAGGAGGTAACGGGATGCAAATGTCCTACATTCTTGGCACTGAGGAGGGTACGCTAAATGCTACTGAAACTAGTATGCTATAGAAAATTTAAGATCTGGTGTTTTTAACGTTGTTTTATTACATCTCTATCATTTCGCACCAGGTATCATCTCAATAAATAAGTTTATTGGATGCTGTCAATTCTCATTTAAACATTTTCAGCTCCGTTATACGCTATACATGCAAGAGTAATAAAATAATATTAATGTTAATGTTAATGCTGTTGATTTTACCATGTTTGTCTGTAAGAGTTTGTTAAACATGAAAATGTTTATTTGAGAATGGATAGCATTCAAAAAACCCATATTCAAAGGTTAAGAAAACTAATTAATACACTATAATAACTACCCAGAAACATTTCCTAAAATTAATGGCATCAAACATAACTTCGTTTCTAAAATTGAGGACGTGAGTTTCAAATCTCGCCTTATCCGAAATTTAAAACATCGTGTTTTCTCTATCAATCTATTCTATTGGTAAATCTTCACTGAAAAAACACTACAATCCGCAGGAAAACTAGTTTTAACATGTATTTCTGACGTTCTGGCGACAATTAAAACCAATGGAAGCTGTTAGAGGTTTTTCGCGATTTCCTCGAATTTGATTTTTTTGATAAGGCGATTTTTGAAACTCACGTCCACAAATACTTCTTTACATCTCAAAAATATATCAGTTTCTGAGGTTTCTACAGATAAAGTACGCATTTCGGAATCGTGAGTAACACGGAAGAGGTTACTGTATATCTTCGTTTCTGGTTATATTATATTTTCCTAGATTAAGAAAGATTTGACATCTTTTACAGTGTGTGAAAAAAATCTGTTTTAACAGTTGCATTATCTTTAAAAATTGTATTATCTCTTTATTTTTATTATTGTTTATTTTTTGCCAGGAGCATGAAATTTTCCATATAAAACAGTTACTTTTATAAACCGGCTCCGTTTGCACATATTTTACTGCATAAATTCCTAATTTTATGAGATATCATATAGTTTCACGAAATTTGTCACCTTAATTAATCGATATTTTTCTTTCTTTTCAGTATGGGATGACTCCTTTGTTGATGGCAGCATGGTTCGGTTACAAAGACGCAGTCCAGCGTCTGGTGGAGGCCGGGGCAAACTGCACGGCCATCAACAGAGTAAGCCAAACATCTAAATCTATTATATTAAAATCGGACTGTCTGTTTGTATTTCACAGCTACTACTCCTAGAATATGGAACGCAGCGAGATGCAATTAACACTAATTATCCTCATGTATCGAGGTTGTCATACAAGATCTGAGAATTTTATTATTTGGAGTAGTTTCCATGATATTACTTTTTTTGTTACTTTTAACGTTCTCTATAGATGGCAACTAAATTATTCCATTTTTATGAAAGGAAATGGTAAATAATGGAATATCGTTTGCTATCCGAAATGGTGAACGAATACTTTTATTGAATAAATCGATTTAATGTCTTTTAGTTTGTATTCTCTTTTAAAAAATGTTATGTAAAAAATTCTTGCATGACTTACTTCAACAACTACTAAAATTATTCCGGCAATCCTTCATCCGTCGGTGTCGGCTGTGGAATGACTTTCGTGGCCTCAACTTCGAACAATTTCTATAAAAAGTGTCGTCGTCTCTTTTCTAACGTTGAACTGCAATGCATTGTAATCATGCTTGACGTCACATAAATATTTTTTCTACTTGTTATTGGCCTTTTTTGTACCACTCGACGTCACACCCTTCATAACTATTTTTGCGGTTTTCTAAACGTGGTTTGCGATCCCATGTTCTATAGTTCCATGTTCTATAGTAAACATTGCTGTGGAGTGTTAAAAACCCTTGGGCTCTGACACCATATACAACTTAAATAAATTAAAATGTGGTAAAACACATACATATTTCTAAATGATGTATTATGTCAAAAGACATAAAATGATATTAAAAACACAAATCAACAGCTTCAGCGTGCATCCGAGGCCATCTTCAGGATATAAAGTCAATCATAAGATGTTTCTGACTTCACTGCAGTTGAGAACTCGAGACACGAACTTTGACCAATCGGTATCGACGTAATTGAACGATTTAACCGACAGCCATCAGTTATTCTAAACTGTTACTAAGCTCCAAATGGAAAGAATAATCCTAAAAATCAAAATGATTAAAATGCAAACTTGAATGCCGTTACTCCTATTTTCAACAAATCCAACCAAATCCTCGTAATATTATATGACATATTATCCTTGCGCCCCCACCCCCTCCACTTCTCCTCAGTATTTCTCAATGATTCCTCAGTATAGCCTATCTTGGAAATCGGAAACATCTTATGATTGAGTTTATATCCTGGAGATGGCCTCGAATGTGAGCTGAAACTGTTGATTTGTGTTTTTAATGTAATTTTATGTCTTCTAACGCAAAACATCATTTAGCAGTATATATGTGTTTTACCACATTCTAATTTATTAAAATCCCTGCAGAGTACACAATGTTCTGCGTTACTCCAACAATTAGTGACGTAGAGCATATGCAACTTCGTGTTGGGCCACCGCCCCCTGAATACTAGGCCTGCGCGCTGACAAAAATGACGGTTGTCGCAGGCGGACTTTTTTTTCAGCGTTTGAACGGTCCCTCGAACTTCAACACCAATAATTTCTAAAAGTTTTCTTCGCCTAATTTTTCTGAGATCAAAAAAGTCAGAGAAAATTTTTAGATATTATCGGTGTTAAAGTTCGAAGGACCGTATAAACGTTGAAAAATATATATACATATATATGGTTAGGTGTTTAATAGTAACACTGGACTGATGATAAAGTGTTTACAAAAGCATGTTGTCGCATACACGAGAAAACGTATTTATCTGGATTTTTGGAAAATAGAGCATTTTTTATTACTCGTCCTATCTTCAAAATTTATAACACATATTTGTTTTCACCTACTTAAAAACTAACTCAGAAAACAAATAAATCCGCGCTTTGAAATTATGTTCCATTGAATACGTTTTGACAAATATAGTAGACATGATGATAAGGAAGAACAACATGTATTGTAGATTTGTTGCGAGGATTTATATGGAAACCCAGTACTAATATAAGTGAACGAAATATTTGTCGAGTATTTTAATCAAATTATTTGATAATATGATCAAATTATAAGCTTGTGATTCCTCAGTACAGCCCATAAATGCATTTGATAAAATAAATTTCAAAAGGATATATTTCCCTTACGACGACGTAAACAAATGAGAAATAAAAGACAGCACGGTAAATTGAAAATGTATTTTCACTTCCTACATTTCCTTTACTTTCTAAAGTTACAAAACTAGCGGAAATTGGATTCGGAAATCCTTTTATTTGAAAATAAGGAAAAGGACTTTTAGTCTTAATGAAAATTTATTTTTATACCTAATTAAAGCATTCCAAGTAAGATTCATTAATCAAATTACATCAAATATTCCGGGAAGAAACGTACTTAAAAGAGTGCCTTAAGTGGAGCTTTTGCATGAGATTTGGAGCTTTTGCAAAACTTTGTTTTAATGAATCTATTTTTAAACTGGATCTTTTAAGGTACGTTTAATGCGAGAAAGAAAAAAAACATTGAATTGAAAAGTTCTTGTGGAAAAATCTCAAATTTTATATTTAATAAAAAATAAGGCTATGTTAGAATATTAATTTTACTAATTTAATGTCATAAGCAAATCCTTTAAAACACAATACCATTGTCTAAAGCACAATAAAATTCTTAAATACAGCATGAAATACGAACACCGTGTATATAAATAATTTATTTTTCTTCTTCATCAGCGTCGGATTACCAAATATGACGAATAGGAATTTGCTATGGTATCTGGTGACGCTTGGCAGTCTTAAAAGCAAATTCGTATAGTTAGTAATCCCAGATCCGATTACATATCTTAATTGGATGAAAATTGTCATTTTAGTAGAAGATTAAGTCACCGTTAATTCGTGACTATAATTTTAGTTAAAATGAGCGCAGATATGAAAATGACACATAGCAGGGTGCCGGAGCATAATTAGAAAAAAATACGAACAGCATACAATAACACTCAGAAAAATGACACTTTCAACTCTGAGTAAATCGATGTTTTTTTCATTTTGTTATGAAACTTTCTGTTTCAAATAGGATGACACAATACTTTCAATTCTGAAATACTAGAAATACTCAGAATACTGAAACATGGACATATTTAAAACTGAGCCCATAGAGGTCAGTTCATACTCATTTTTTAAACATGGACATACTCAAAAATGATAATAATCTGTTCAAACTCATTTTTGAAACATGGAAATGCTCAAAACTGAGCACATAGAAGTCAGTCCGTACTCATTTTTGAAACATGGACATACTCAAATAGGAGCACATAATGTTTTATTCTTGAGTGTGGGTATGTTTTCAGAAATGAGTCTATACATGTTTCAAACTTGAGTCATTTTGATTCGGAGCCATTTTGACTATGCGTTATATACTCAGATTTGAGTATTTTTTGCTCAGTTTTGAAAATGTCGTTTTTAGAGCGAAGTTTTCGTTGGCCGGAAACGCGTGGGCTGTCGTGACCGCAACAACTACAATAGTGAATATAATTTTGATGAGACATTTATACAAGACAAATGTATTGGCATAAAAAAAAATAGATTCCCAACCCGACGTGATTAATGTACGGGTAAAATGATCGTTAGATAAGAAGTCATATTTGAATTGAGTGCGGTCAAACAAAATTCAATTACCTCTTTTAGTGAAAATCGCGTGAGATTAATCCAAAATTATGAAAGAGGCCAGAAAGAAGCTGCATTATTGTATACCAGTGGGAAACTCAAATTATTTTTTAAAAGAAATGTACGATCGAAATAAATATGACTGTCATTAAAAGGAGAAACATATATTCTAATTGTTGGGGCCCCATGGCGGGAGGCACTAAAAGATATCCGATTTCCACAGCTCAGGTTATGTTTTCTAACAAAAGTATCCTTATAGTGAAGTACTGATATTGCTTAAATACTGAAATATAATGTTTATCAAATCTCGCCGTCTTAAATCCCAAAGAAATCACTTCGAAATATTTGTAGATGGAAGATAGAGGTGTGTGCGAATACGCTTCTTTCTCTAAATACATTTTTAAAAAGATGTAAACAATATTAGACTTCGAAACGATTTGAAATTAGATTCATGCTGTTGTTTTTTACTCTATTTAGTCTTTATATGAGTTACATGAGTACTTAGTACTTAAAAATGACAATCATTGCAAGTTAAAGTCTGGTTAGAAAATCGGAGAGGGGAAAGAGGAATTCCAGATTCAAACTGCCTAATAACCTGTACATTAGATTCATGCTGTGGTTTTTTACTCTATTTAGTCTTTATATGAGTTACATGAGTACTTAGTACTTACAAATGAGAATCATTGCAAGTTAAAGTCTGGTTTAGACAATCGGAAACGGGAAAGTGGAATTCCAGATTAAAACTGCCTGATAACCTCTAGGCGGCTTAAACGGGCGCTGTTATTCAGGAATAAAAAAGTGCTATCACTACAAGAGAAGAAGCAAGACAGAAAGCGAAGAGAGAGACATAATAAGAGACAGGTAGCAGCTAATCAAAACAGAAATGGAACCAGTTTATTAAGAAAGAGAGTAAAAGACAAAAACAAAGAAGACAAGTTGAAAATACATGAAAGAAATTGAGAAAGAAAAAAAGTACCTCAAAAGAGAAATATCTTAAAGACATGGAAATAATGGTAATTTTACAGAATCGAGGATGTTTCGAAATGTATCAATGGAAACGACAAATACATTATTATCGCTTCTAATGAAAATCATGCGGGAATATCTACCGTTTATGTTAACGGAAAACAGGCTGAAATTTGTTTACCCATGTGTATGTTTTATGTGAATATGCATTTAAGACTTACGCCTATTCAATATGTATGTCTGTATTTGTACAACAGTACTTTGATAGTTAAAAATGCTAATGGTCATAAAAATTGATTCAACTTATGGAAATTTGTTTTATATTGAAAATTTGAAAATTTGATAGATTGAAAATTTGATTTATATGAAATAATTAAATCGTACTTTTGTTCCACAAAGAATGAAAAAAAAAAGAGAACATATACCGAAAATTTTTATTTTGATTTTCGACACATAGAACGGAATTTTATTATTATCATTATTATTATTATGGCTCTTCACACTGTGTATCCAGCTCGTTGGTAATTATAAATAATTAACGGAGAGTATTTAATAATTAATTTTTACAGTAATTTGCTTGTATTCTTAAGACCTTCGGTAATATGAATAAGTTCGAATATAATGTATGTAACAATTTAGTAGAATTATTACGTATGTAAAAATTTAGTAAAATGCAAAAATTTAGTAAAAACATATGCACATATGCAAAGATTTAAAAAGTTTTATGTAAAAATTTAGTAGGTAAAAATTATGTATGTATAAATTTAGTATGTAAAAATTTAGTATGTAAAAATTATGTATGTAAAAATTTAGTACAATTGGCATGACACGGACAAAGATTTTCTGAACATACACTATAAAAAAAGACAAATATGTCTTATTCTATGAAAATATAATGTAACCGTAAACGAAAATATATAAACTTCTCTTGGAGATGCCCATGATTTCGAAAAGCATGCTTTATTTTCAGAAACCTAAAAAACCAATATATTTTCGAGATTTAAAGAAACGTTTTTAAAAGCAAAATTTCTTTTGCTGCCATTGATTTTCGGAAATGTTTCTGATTATTTTTTATAGTGTATCAAGTAATTTTTATAGTGTATTAATCAGTTTTCTCAATCCAAATTATGCGTTTTTGGGTTGCTACCAATTCTCAATTAGGCCTTTTCAGCTGCTTAATTGAATTTATACATGCAAGAGTAAAAAAATATTATTAATTCCAATGTTAATGTTAATGCTGTTAATTTATCATGTTAGTTTGTAAAACATGCTTGTTGAACATGAAAATGTTTACTTGAAAATGGATATCATCCGAAAAACTGATATTTCATATTGTGAAAATGGTTTAATACACTATAAAAACTACTCGAAAATATTTCCGAAAATGAGTCGTCGGAAAAGAAACTTTGTTTTCATGAATACTTCTTTAAATCCGAAAATGTATTGGTTGATAAGGTTTCTAAAGATAAAGATTTCTTTTCGGAATCGTGGGACCCACAGAAGAGGTTGCTGTTAATTTTCACCCGTGGTTATTTTATATTTTCTTAGATTAAGAAACGTTTGTCTGTTTTTACAGTGTTGATTTTACACTACACTGATAAAATGGTGCCAACCACTGAATAGAAATTGAACACTCTTTTGCTGTTTCCACTGCACACAAACACAGTAATTCAACTTTTTTCAAAGTGAATTAAGTAAACTTAAGTTGTAATTATTATTTTTTTAAGTTTAATTATATTTTTAATGTAATGTTTAGGACCACTTTAATTAAGAATGATTTTACCAATGTCATTGTTTTACAGCAGGGACAGACGGTTCTTCATTGTGCAGCACAAAACAATCACGAAGAAATCGTCAGCTTCCTTCTGGAGAACGTAGAAAACCTCTGGGTCAATGCCGTGGATAAGGTAAGAATTCAAAGGAAGAAAAAAAATCTATATCACGTACGTAACTGAGTTTTTATAAGTAGTTCAACGGGAGTGAAAATGTCTATGAAGCATCAAAATACTTTTGGAGTACTCTGTTAAAAGCGATAGCATTAAAAATAATTTTACGCGTTAAGACATAGAAATATAAATATTCTACAAATCTTTCTGGAAATAATTCTCTTTGTGGAATTTCACCTTTTTTCTACGGCGATAGTGTACCCAGTTTTAGCTGTCAAATTTTTATTGACACTAGTTTATTTTGGTTTCGTCTCTCTACCGTCATTTTTCACACGCTACTAAACTATTTTGAATGTCACACCGATGACTTCTTTAAAGAATTTTCCTTAAAAACAGTTCTTTATTAATATTTATAATTATTATTTTCCCGAAATGTTTCTTCTACTTTTTTACACCTACACTGTGCAAATAAAGTTTGTAGTCATATACTTCCCATTGTGATTCAAAAATTAATTTTAGCAACAGAAAATAATCAAAATATCTTACAAATCACTAATGGTCATGAACATTTTAGTAATAGATTCCCTAATCCCTACAAAAATAAATATTTGTATTTTAACTATGCAACTAAATTTTGTGGTCAAACTTCCCATTGTGAATCAAAAATTAATTGTAGCAACAGAAACAAATAAAAATATTCTAAAAATCATTAATGGTCGTGAACATTTTAGTAATGGAATCCCTAATACCTACAAAAAGAAATGTTTGTATTTTAAATGTGCAACTAAATTTTGAGATTATACTTCCCATTGTGATTCAAAAATTATTTGTAGCAACAGAAACAAATCAAAACATTTTAGTAATGGAATCCCTACAAACAGAAATGTTTGTATTTTAACTGAACAACTAAATTTTGCAGTCATATTTTCTCATTGTGAAATCAAAAATTAATTGTAGCAACAGAAACAAATCGAAATAACCTAAAAATCATTAATGGTCATGAACATTTTAGTAATGGAAGCTTTACAAAAAAAATTTTTGCATTTTAACTGAACCACTAAATTTTGAAGTCATATTTTCTCATTGTGAAATCAAAAATTAATTGTAGCAACAGAAACAAATCAAAATAACCTAAAAATCATTAATGGTCATGAACATTTTAGTAATGGAATCTTTACAAAAAAAATTTTGGCATTTTAACTGAACAACTAAATTTTGCAGTCAAAACAAATAAAAATATCCTAAAAATCATTAATGGTCGTGAGCATTTTAGTAATGAAATCCCTAATACCTACAAAAAGAAATGTTTGTATTTTAAATGTGCAACTAAATTTTGAGATTATACTTCCCATTGGGATTCAAAAATTATTTGTAGCAACAGAAACAAATCAAAACATTTTAGTAATGGAATCCCTACAAACAGAAATGTTTGTATTTTAACTGAACAACTAAATTTTGCAGTCATATTTTCTCATTGTAAATCAAAAATTAATTGTAGCAACAGAAACAAATCAAAATATCCTAAAAATCATTAATGGTCTTGAACATTTTAGTATTGGAATCCTTACAAAAAGAAATGTTTGTGTTTTAATTTAAAGCAAGATTACAAAATAAATAAAACATCAAAACTTTACAGAAATATGCTAAATTAAAAAATTTTAGAATGACGATACTTTTAACTTACAATTATATTAAGTGTAGGCGAAAGCATGACAATAAAATGAAAGTCAGTCTTAGTTCATGTTATCATCTGAGGGAAGTACTGTACAGTTATGGCACAAAATGTCTTGATTGTGAGGTATTTTAAATTATTTATGATGAGTATAGATTATAAATTACTTAAGATAAGTATATGTAATGAATTGTTTAAGATAAATGATATGATAATAGAAAACGGAAGAAATCGTCGCATGGGAGTGATTTAAACGTACAACGCACAACAAGACGCTAAAATGTATAAATTATGAGGAAAACGTATAACCTGACAACATTAGTGTCACGATATGGGAATTCAGTACTTTTTTTGAAAAATGTTTCGCCTAAAAAAAATCAGTGAACGCAAAGACCATTTTCAGCAAAGGCCAAAGTTGGAATACGTAGATTGCGCTATTAAATACGATTACATATGGTCTCAATATCTTTGCTAAAATATACGTACTATTTTAACATTATTGTTCGTAAATATATATATATTATATATATTATTTGTTACAGTTGGAAAAAGAAGCATTTCAACATTGAAAATTTGTGACTTCACGTGCGTCGACCTCTCACTTTGTGCCCTTTTTTTCCCTAAATTCTCGATTTATACACGAGTATATGCAGTATGCCATACAACGCATATTGTTGATGTATATATATATTTCCAGGAGATTTAGTATAAATTAAACATATACATTTATTATGTCATTTTATGCTTTTTGTGTATGTTTTCAACACATCTTTCTTCAACAGAGTGGCTTAACTCCCGTCCATGTCTCCGCTGCCAACAACTACTTGCCAATCATCGAGAAACTGGTGCAAGCAGGAGCAGACATTTCCATCAAGGACAAGGTACTCTGCATTTGCATAACTTTTCTACTATTTGTACAGGGTGTTTAAAAAAGTATGATTCGATTTGAAGTGGGTATATTATGAATACTATTAAACATAGACACTCAAGATTAATTTTACATTACATGGTCACAAACCATATTAAAGGTGCTCATTATGTCCACCTTCAGATGCACGGCATATAACTGTCCAAGCAATTTTTTTTTTTCTCGCGGTCCGAAAATATATGTTTGCTACGTTCGGCTGGCTGCAACTTATATAATAATGTAAATGGATAATTAAAATTGTAATATAACAAAGCAATGTAACAAAGTTAATATTATAAATAATATTGAACGTTTGTCGCGAAGAAACGTTACAACAGGGACTGCAGAATAAACGTTGAAATTTCGTTTTTAGAACTTCGAGATTTTTTTTTCTTGGTGTAATCTATCAGCTTCTAAAGTTTTAATATAAACAAAGTAATAAACGATAAAATAGTTTTTTAATACAGAAATGAGAAACTTAGTTGACCATCAGAGAAAATTATTACATTTGTGTATTTTTTTATAAATCTATTTTAAAATAGGATTAATATTTCTTTTGAATTTTTTTTTATCAAAAGGGATCAATTTTTTTATTGTTTCTTTTGGACAGCATAAAACCGATATTCGCCCGTTTGCCCAACTGTTGCATTAAGTTTAAGCATGTCTATAACGGAAATCTACATAAAACTGAAAATGATTATCGTAAAACCCGGCTTCAATCATCTATCCAAAATTTATTTTCATATGAACTATGAGATAGATGGGCGAAGCAGGGCTGGTTAAAAATAACAGATTATCAACTGTAAATCACAAGATTTTAGTGACCAACTGACATCACCATTTCAAGAAATTACACGTCACACATATAATGGCGAATTTCATCTAAATGTTGACTAAAACTAGAAACTTTTTCGTCTTTTCTGCAATATTTCCGAAAACAAGCTAACAGTTAGAATGGAAAATCGTGTTCCTGAATAACTATAAGGATGTGTTTTTATTTTTATTTATTTATCTATTTATTTATTTTTTACCGTAGAAAAAATCGTGTAGTGTAAGTTTGTGGTTTTCAGTGAAAATTCAAACCTATTCGAGCATTTTTTGACTGAAAAAAATTAAAGAATAAAACAGTATTTTTTTTTCAAGCACACAAATGCAATTAAGATTATGCATGCTATAGAGGTAATATTGCAATTTGTTACTCGCATTTCATTATTTCTACGGTATACGGTGGAATATCAAACTTTTTCAAGGATGTTTCCTGTTTTTCTAGAGAGATATGTATAGAAATATGAAATAATTCAATAAGTGGAAACATTTTAAAAAATACATGTATAAAAATATTCTTATAATCGAAACTGGTCGGCACATCCTTCCTGGAATACAATTCATCTTGCAAAAAAATATATATATTGTTTAAAAGAATTAATTTTCAGCTTGACAGCGGAGATCGTTAATTTTCTAACTACTCAGCATCATGAAAGTATTAATTGATAAACTAAATTAAACCGTTTTCCTTTTACCCTGTGCAATAAAGGTAAACTGCGCATATTCTAAGACATCAATTAATAATTATGAGCAGTTATGCGCATTTTAGAATTTTTTAAGAGTAATTATTTTATTTCCAGCTTTTAGCAAATATTTTGGGAAAATTCTGGAGAGTTCGTAGACAGAAACCGAACTATGTTTTTGTGTCTGCTATAAAGAAAGAACGTGTTTGCACAGAAACACGTCCGTCAAACAATCTATCTGCTACATTTTCGCTTTAGTGTTGATTGCAGGAATCGTTATGGCTGCGTAGACCAATCGTATGGTAGTCTTGTTAATCTTAGACCAATCAGATCGTAGATCACATATTCGTAGACCAATCAGTTTGCTTGACTTCTTTTGTACAATAGAAACCATAAAGACGGACAGTTTGTCAGCCGTCATTTTTCCAGCAGTGCGTCAGCTGCCTTTCCCTTATTTCATCACTCTGTTGAAAACAAACGTCTTAAATGCCGATTCCTTCAAGGTCAAGAAAGATCGTCCCACCTTTATAACATTTAGCACTGATTGAGGCCTGACAACAGACCAGACATCGTCTACCAACGTTCTGCGTTTTTCTTTGGAGCTTTCTGAAATCTAAAGTTTAGATAGATGAATAAGCAAAAAACCTTAAGTTGGCATAGTAATATTTTGAATTTTGTTTAATCGTCCAATAGCCATTTCTTGTGAAATAGTGATATCTAAGAAAACAATTACGATTTTGTTTTTATTAAATTCTAATATAATAGCCATTTTATCTGTTAAATTTCCATCAAATAGCCAAAGCTACAATGGCTATTTAATAAAAGAATTAGCATCCAACTCTTATTACTTCTAATAATAACCTTCTCTTGCATGTTTTTGCTAATGGATGGAAAATTATTTTGTAATTAATATATTTTTTAAAACGGATTATCAAGAAACAATAGCGTTGAATTTTTTAAAAATTTGCATTTCTTGCAAAATTACAAAACAAACCTCACAAGCGCTTTACAATCAATATATGTATTATTAATAGTTATTAAACAGTTTTTTATTATTTAGACTTTGGATGAATTAACATAAAATAAAAATTTAAAATTATTTTTGCCCATGTTCTTGTTTCGGCCAAGGGCAGAAAAAAAAATTGTGAATGACGGGTTTTATAATTGAATATGCTAAAAGAAAACGGTTCTACCAACTATTGCTGTATTTCACAAGTATTATGGAATTTTCAGTGACGTTTGCTCACTGTAAAAAAAAAAAAAAAACTTGTAGATTTTACAGTAAAAAACTGTTTATGTTAGAAAACAATATGCTAACCGTTTATTTTACTGCAAAATCTGTTTAAATAATAGAAAATTCGTAATAAATACAGATTTTATTTCGATAATAACTATATAAACTGATTATTTTACGGGTAAAATTTTTTAATCTACAATTTATTATTATTTATTATTATTATTATTATTATTTATTTTATTATTATTATTATTATTTATTTTTATTTTTATTTTTATTTTTATTTTTATTATTTTTATCATTATTATTTTTGACATTTTGACTGACACTCTTTTTCTGTAAAATCAACAATTTGTATTTTGTACTGAGAAACAGATCATTTATTTATTTTCTTTTGTCCTGTGGAAAAAATTGTAGATAATGCTTTACAAAATAAATCTAGCAACCGAAAAATCATGAAGGTTCTAGTTAAATATTTGTCAGAACATTTACGATTTAATTATACTTTAAATATTGATGTCCTGGACCACAGTTTTTTTTTTCTGTAATAACAACAGATTTTTTTTATAGTGTATGCGATAAAGGAATAAAAATAAAATGGGTCTGGGGTTTGTTTTTCAAGATAACCTTACATGAGGTTACTGATGAAAGGCTTATGCTATGCCATATTCTGATATATAAAATCATTCTTTAACTATTACATTAATTTACTATTCTTTGTTTGTTTTTTTTAGAGTGGGCGCAATCCTGTTCACACTGTAGCATTTCGAGGCAATGACCGTGTCCTAGAGAGGTTGCTCAAAGTTGGAATCGACGTCAACGATAGAGACGAGGTAAGATAACCACTAAAAAACTAGTCGTTGGGGGCCACCGTCAGGGCTTGACAAATGCGGTCGCCAGGTAGCCAGTAACGACCAATTTTTTTTATCTAGCGACCAAGTTGTTTAATCTGTAAATTTTAAAATAATAAAATCGGAATTATTTGACTGACTTCGACAGGAAAATAGACAAAAATTGTTTTCCTGCTTTACTTTCTCTTTGATGCCCCCCTCACCCCTCTTCAGATTTAGATTTTGCAGCCCTCAACTCTCTGGACATTTGAAGCATTTGTCAATCAGCATTTTCCGATCATGCCGGTTAATGCCTTTAGAGTATTTCTATTCTTTTTTTTTTCAGAGATGTATAGTTTTGAGAAGTTTCTCTAGAAAACTTAATTTATATTATTTTTCTAAATTATGTACTATTCTAAAGGATGTAACTAATAAATCTAAATTATGCTTGTTATATAGTTTTTTCTTAATTAATTCATAAAAACTTGTGTGCTTCTTGAAATTCAAAGACCGGGGAGGGGGGCATTTTTTTTTTTACTGTCGACTATAATTTTTTGCTGGCTACCAGACTTTATCAAATTTGTAAAGCCCTGGCCACCGTAATACTTACCCATCATGGATATGCCTAATATAAAATATGAAAACTCAATTTGTTCGGTAGACAGAGTGCTTAAAATTGTGGCTTGATGACGTCATAAACTTTAGATGCTCTATTACTGAATTGCGTAAAAGAAACACCTCTATAACTCCAAAAATGATTAACATATTAACTAACAGTTTACTGCGTCGGATTAAGCGTCTCATTTCCAATTAAAATATATCTTTGAATTGCAATTGGGATGAAATACAGTGTCATGAAAAATCGATGAGTGTGGAAAATAGGATTATAAATATCTCGGCAACTTATTATCCGATCGACTACATTCTTTATGCAAAATTTATGTTTTTTATTGTATTTTATATTCACTCCTTAAAATAAAAAAAAATCGAAAATTTTTATATACCTTTTATCAGAACGAATACTTCGAGAGTCCGAAAAAAATACTTCCGGATAATCGAAGTTACGGAAATTTAATAGGTGTCTTCTCATTATTACATACTAAGTACATACAAAATTTCAAGTGTCTATCTCAATTTGTTCGGGAGATAGAGCGTTTACAGACACACACACAGACAGACGGACGGCTTTTTTTTTTTCTAAAAATATGTTTTTCGGAATCTTTAGTGTCTGAAACGTGTAAATCTGTCAAAAAAATTTTTTCGATTTTTAATACTATTACAATATTTACCCTATACTACGTATGATGGGTAAGTAAAAATAAATAAAAATAAAAAATTTGATAGAAAATTCAAAATCTATTAAAATTAATGAGATATTTTGCTATAACTTGAAAAAAAATGTTTGCTTCTTTTTGAGATATAACAGATAGATAATGTAATAAGCCAGTATAAAGAAGAAATGATACAAAAATATGAAACATGAACTTCCAAATCGTTGGAAAACTAGTTTTGCAAGATTAATTTTGTCGTCTAATATTGAAACTTTTTTTTTTTACAATTTAACAAATATTTTTTATTTCTATAAAACATAAATAAATAAATGGAAAAATAAGTAACAGTCTAAATTCCTTTCAGACTCCTTGATCAGCTATCAAACTCCAGTCAATTTTCGCAAAAATCGACCAGTGACTTTTGTCCTAAACTATGACAGATGTTAAAATTACACTCCTGCAACTTCTGGACAGGCATGTGAATTCTCAATAATGTTCACGAAGACTCTTGAAGGTTATTGTAATCATTACGAAATTGCTGCATTATTCGGTTAATTGATAAGTCAGACAGCTGATATTGTTCAAAAGTTTTTTCATTTCTTTAAACGATTTCTTTTTAGAAATAATGTCTTCGATAATGTCACAACACTCTTTCAGAAAAAAAAACACCGCGTTGACGTACATTGCGTAAGCGTTTCTCGACACTATTCTGAACTCTGTTCACTATGCTGATTTAGACGGTAACATAACAAACTTTAGTGTTGCACCCACAGTCTACTGAATACTAGACCTACTCGTTCACACAAAATGACAACACTCTTTCGGAAAAAAACACCGTGTTGACATACATTGCGTACGCGTTTCTCGACACTTTTCTGTACTCTGTTCACTACGCTTATTTAGATGGTAACATAAGAGACTTCAGTGTTGCACCCACAGTCTACTGAATACTAGGCCTACGCGCTGACACAAAATACGGCTGCTGTTGTAGGTAGATTTTTTTTTTGTACGGTCCCTTGAATTTTAATACCATTATTTTCTAAAAGTATTATTTTTTCTAAATTTTTAGAAAATACTGGTATTAAAATTCAAGGGACCATACAAACGGTGAAAAAAAAATCCGAGTACAACAACCTCAGTATTTTGTCAGCACGTAGGCCTAATAATCAGAGAGTTGTGGTTGCACCTGTCAATTTTCAAACGACTCATGCAATCTTCTTACTAGCTTATAGAGGATTTAAATTCCTATTAGCGTATTTTAAGGGACACGCTGTAGTGAAAAGATTAACATAAACACCTTTGAAAACATTCTCTTTTTTTCCTGACTGAAACACTAGCTTATTTCTGGATTTCATATTAATGCTGCCTGGTGTACTGAATTATTAAAAGTATTATTCTGTTGTTTGTTTCTTGCAGGACGGCAAGACGGCGCTGCACCTGTCCGCTGAGAATGGTCACGAAACGGCGGTGAAACTTCTTCTGGAGAACGACTTCGATCCCGGGGCAGAGGATACAGTGGGTATTGTTCAATTTCAGTCAATACTATTTCTCTTTTTCTCTCTTTTACTGATACATATATATATATATATACAGTGAGACTTCCCTTTAACGAAGTTCCTATTTAACAAAGTTTTCTACTTAACGAAATTTTCTTCAGGGCCTTGACATTGAACATCATTAAAATGTAAATTAATCTCCAAATTACGAAAAACTTATTCTATATAACGAAATTTATTGTACTTTCGTGCGTCTATAGCATTCAAACGAAGAGGTTGTTATTGCGATGGATGCGTGAATTAATTTCGGCGGACTGTATGAAAATGAACACATTTGAATCATTTAATCAAAACACACACATTTAATCACATTTTAACGAAAACAGAAAAGGTACCCTTCGGTTTCTGTTTACTTCTGTTTGTTATGTGTTCTTTTAGACATTATTCTAATTAAATTATTCTCATATCTACATTTCATAAAAAAATGAATGCCTGAATTAAAATACATTTTTCAAATATTTCCATTTTATGTGTACTTTCCATTTTATGTGGGTTATGTGTATAAAAGTTTCATAAATTTAAGTTGACTTCTATTTAACGAATATTCTTTATAACGAAGTGTTTAAGTGCAACGATGAGACTTCGTTAAATGGAAGTTTCAGTGTATATAGTAAGCACCGGTTATAATGTACCTGGGATACAACGTACTGTCGCTTAGAATGCACTCATTGACTTGGTCCCGACTAAAATCCTATAAATAACAAATTATTTCTCTAAATTAAATATGCAATTAGAATGTCATTTTCTTTTTATTTCCTTCTAATTAATTTTGAGAAATGCATAAAATTTCTATTTAAAATGTCTCTTTTTCAATTTTCTATTATGTGCCTTTCTCATTTACGGCATGTACTGCACTTCATTGGTAATATTGCTCGTAATGTACTTCTGTTTTAATGTAACACATTTACCGGCCCATGGCAGTGCTTTATACACGGTGTCTACTGTATATGTTGTCGACCAAAACCTTTTTAACCCATTTGTGCCTTATTTATTGTCCGCTCTCAATATTCTATTTAAATATAATTGCTAAATATACACCAGGGTGCAAATTGATAAGAACGATCATTTAATTGACTAAATTATAAATATAACTAAATTAATTCACATATAAATCATATACATTGACTTTATCAAACTAAATAAACAATATAATCGTAAAGGCAACTTTACAAAACAATTGTTATTATTACAATATAATAAATTGCATTTTCACTGGATATGCAATAGGAGCAAAATGATGAGAACGGAAGAGATTCTTCTAAATTACAGAAATATTAAATGTCAATTGTGTTTCGTTTGCGTTTAATAATTTCAATGCAGCGTTGTGGCATAGCGTTATAAAACAAGGTTTACAAAGTTTTGAACTTGTCGAGGGCAAAAAACACGCCATGCCTCACAAATGGCAGATTTAAATTTTGCTTTCGAATTAGACTGAACCATTTGACTAATTTTTTGGTAGATATTGTACACTATAATACCCTCAAACTTTCTCCAAGGGTTTTTTGGTCCGGATTATTGATTGGCCAATCAGGTGTGGGAATAAAATTATCTTCCACTTCTTTGTGTCTTTTGTAATATAAATTGAAGCATTGCCTTGTTAAAAAATATAGTTACGGTTGTAAATGCTTCCCCCTGGTTCAACAAATGGCGTTCTAACATGGAAAAATAGGTATTTCTATTTTAGACCGGGAGGCGGCAGCACAGACAATCCTCTCATCGAGTTCACGGCTGAAATTCCAGAATTAGTTAAAACTTGATTCGCATATTAAAGCACAATCGGTCTGCCAAGTCATATCTTGGTGGAAAACACCCGAAAACCTGATTTTAGCGGTTGGCTTGTAGGTTTACCAATGTGTGTTCCTGCTCACAGTCATCCATGTTTTCATACCTTTGGGTGCAGGGAAACACAATGGTAAACCTACGAGTCTACCGCTAATATCGGGTTTTAAGGTGTTTTCCACCAAGATATGACTTGGCAGACCGATTGCGATTTAATATGCTAATCGAGTTTTAACTAATTCTGGAATTTCAGCCATGAACTCGATGAGATGATTGTCTGTGCTGCCGCCTCCCGGTCTATTTTGTCGTCTTTTAATAAAAGCAATTACCTACTGAGGAAAAAACAGCCCATATCTTTACGGTGCCTCCACCTGGTTGGCGCGTGTGTCTTTTTTCTCTCGACGATCATGCCAATATGAATGAATGCCATTCGAAACATCGAAATTAAACTTCTTTTCATCACTGAAAATAATTTTAGAGAAATTCGTTCGTTACTTCATATATATCTCTGTAAACTGAATGCGGGCTTTTTTATGGCCAGATGTTGAACGCAGACACCGACGGGGTTTTACATATTTAAGTATTCCCAACCTTTTTATTGTTTTTATTATAGTCCATACTGATTCTGGCGTTTTTATCTGGCTTCCAATTTACTTTGCTATCATTCTTTTGCTTGCGACCGTGCGAAAACTATCGGATCGTTTCGAAAGAATTGACGGCTTTCTTTTAGATTTTGCAGTACCTTAAATATTTGGAGTCTGTAAAAAGTTAAAGATGACAGTCTTGGAATGCTTAATTTTATCAGCAATTCTTTTAAATGACATTCCATCTTGTTATAAGCTAGAATCTAGCCACTTTCGAACTCAGAAAGAAAAGAATTTTTCTCTCCCCATCTTTAAAAGAAATTTTGCGAACTAAACGAATGTGCTCAGACTCCCTTTAAAATGCTTTGTTATGATATAAGAAAATATCCACCAATTACAGGCCGCGGTTTCAAAATACTTAGGGTGTTCTCATCATTTTGCTCCAACGTAAATTTAGCAAAATACATATTCTAAAATAGATTTAAATATATATATATATATATATATATGATTTGTGTAACCGATTGCTTTAATCATAATTGGAATATTATGTATTTAATTTTAACACAGAGATTTACGCATTTGCATAGCAAATGCGAACTGATTTCTTTGTTTTTGTATCGTTTCTATCATTTTGCACTCCGCTGTATATATATATATACAGGGTGGTCATAAAAAAAACTTTGCCGATATATGGAGCTCTAGCGGCCGGTCCGTTCAACCGATCGAGGTGCGATTTCAGATATAGTTATTCAGAGGTATGAGCTCGGGATTATGTGAACGGCAACAAAGTGGTGCTCACGGTTACGGTTATACGTACAGAAACTTGAAATTTTCCAATGACAACACCCATTTTTTTTCATCGCAAAATGCTCAGCGCATGCGAAAACGCAAAAGAGCGTTAAAACCGTACGTGTATCGCAAGAAACGGACTCGTTATGCACGCACAGAAGAAAAAAAAATTGCATATGACACAGAGTCAGTACACCAATCACTGATTACTACACAGATCGGAGAAAAGAAAACTTTTATTTTGATTACACATTTTCCACATGGGTGCCATCACAGGCAATTACACATTGCATGCGGGCGACTGTGGACAATACAGCCGAATGTAACATAGCATGAGGGATGTTTGCAATCTCACGTTTGATAGAACCTTTCAAATCCGGGAAAGTTTGCGAATTGCACATGCACACTCTAGATTTGAGATATCCCCAGAACCAGAAATCCATAGGAGTGATGTCGGGGGATCGCGGAGACCACGGAAATGGAAAATGGCGTGAGATGACACGGTCGCCAAAATGCTGTTCCAAGACCCTGCGAACAGACTTCGCTATATGTGGAGGTACACCATCTTGCATAGAAATGAAGTCATTCAGTGCATTTCGCTGCAGCAATTCTGGTATGACGTAATTTTGCCTTATAGCGGGAGCCTGTTACAGAGCAAGTTACAAATCCCGTTGGTGTCGCTTCCTCAAAGAAGTACGGCTCGAGAATAATTGTGCCTGCAATGCCTCACCGCACAGTAACTTTGACGTCGTAAAAGTACTGGTGCCACAGCGTGCGGATTCATGTCTGCCCAGTGAACACAATTTTTGGTGTTGACGTTTCCAGTTAATGTGAAATGTGCCTCGTCCGTCCATAATATGCGAAGAGGCCAGTCGTTATCTCCATCATATCAGATAAGAAATTCATTAGCAAAATCTATACGTTGTTGATGGTCCCCGGTTCCAACATCTGGACGCGCTGGTACCGGAAAGGAAACATGCTGATTACAGAGCGCAGTAGCTTTAGGACCGTTGATTTCGGTATATCCAATACGCGAGATGCACCTCTTACAGTTTGCATGTATCCTGTAGTCACTGTGTGATGCACTTCCATAACAGTATCCTGAAAACAGTTGGTAGTCCGGATCGCGGTCTATCACAGGTGCAGCCAGTTTCTTCGAATTTCTTTACTAAATTACGAAGAGCTTGCGGGATACATGGGCCACGTATTTTGCCAAGGTTTCGACGGTAAACACGCAAGGTATTCTCAGCATTCATCCCATTTTGATAATAGAGTTTTACAAATTCACCACGAACTGTCGCTGGCAGAGTCATTTCGTCGGCATGTGCGTGCTCCCGACTGAAGAACTAACATTCCCACCCTACTTTTTATCCGTTTTTTACGCTGACTATCTGGAGAACGGCGTTCCGTGATTGGTGTTTTACCTCTGTCATATGCAAATTTCCTTTGTGCGCCCTGATCGTGTTTTTTTTTTTTTTTTGGCTGTTCGCCGAGCTGTTTTTATGCGTGCATAACGCGTCCGTTTATTGCGATACACGTACCGTTCCAACGCTCTTTAGGGTTTTCGCATGCGCTGAACATTTTGCGATGAAAATAAATGAACGTTGCCATTAGAAAATTTCGAGTTTCTGTAGCTATAACCGTAACCGTGAGCGCCAATTTGTTGCCGTTCACAGAATACCGAGCTCATACCTGTGAATAACTATATCTGAAATCTCATCTCGATCGGTTGAATGGACCGGCGGCTAGAGTTCGATATATCGGCAAAGTTTTTTTATGACCACCCTGTATATATATATATGTTACGGTCAATATGATTAATCCGGTCATTATTAATAATAACCGGTTATTATTAATAATGACCGGATTAATCATATTGACCGTAACATATATATATATAAGTATATATTTATTTATATATATATATACTGTAATACTTATTATATTATGTTAAACTCAATATTCTTTTTGTAAATGGTATAAAATGAACGTAAAAAGTAGAAAAGGTATCTATATAATTTTTTTTTCGCGCAAAATCAAAATATGACAGTTTTGGAACAGCAGGCATAAATATCCTAAGTAGGCATTCGGGCATCTTGTACTTGATTTGCCTTGGAGTCTCGCCTTGCATATTAACCTATAATTACTTGTTTATATATATATATTTGATTTTGAAACGTTATATTATCATGGGCTTTTAAAATCGTATTCGATGGTGCCTAACATCTAAAACGAATTATTCTCTAATGCAACAAAATGTTCACTAAATTTGTAATTTTTGCTGGATATGCAACTATAAAATATGTTACTTTCACTGAAATAACTTCATGCGTATAAAATAGAAAGAAAAAAACACTATAAATTTCATTATACGTCTTAAATGATAGTATATTTATTTCCGTTGTTTACGTAGACTACGTAATTGAATACACAAACTTAATAAGATATGCACGTCTATAGTGGTTATGTGAAAGTAGCAACCAGTGCTGGGCGTCATATATACTAAGACGTACACCGACTGTCTTATTAGAGCAGTTGTGTATGTCAAATTGAAGCAATATGTGTGTAAACAGTCATGTAACGAAATTTATATAATGTCGTATATGTTTTTTTTTTTTTTTTTTTTTTTTTTTTTTTTTTTTTTTTTTTAACAGCAACGCAAAAATAAAATGTGAATAAACATCATCTGTGACTGATTACTCTAAGATTCACTGATTCTTCAGTTATAAAGCATAATATTTAAAGTGTGGTGAACTACGATACGATCTCATAAGGGTCAGCTACGATGAGGTGTTTAAATCAAAATTCCTGGTAAAATGTGGGTAAAAAAGGGAATTATAGTGTATTATATTAAATTAAATTAAAATCTTGCAATTTTTTGTAATATGCATACATTTTATCACATTTTATATTGAAAAATAGTAAGCAGTTATTTTTATTCAACTAATAGTGTTTCAAAAAGATATTCCTGTGTTAATTTTACCTAATAAATTTATTTGTTTTGTTTTTCCTTTCCACTTTTGTGTGCGTTCGAAGTAGAAGTCGAGGACAGCCCTTCACATAGCAGCCTCCCTCGGCTACTGTGATATCATAGAGACTCTCCTCAAGTTTGGAGCCTGCCTTAACGTCAAAGAAAAAGTAAGTCGTTTTGCATATTTTCTCTCTTCTCTTTACTAACATTTCTAGACTTAGTTATCACAACTTTCGAAAGAAATTGACAGTCACGTTAAAAATTAAATAATGCCAGCCCTTACGAAAATAGTTCATAGAGCTATATAGAACTGTATAGAATTCTTTACAATAGAGTTTTAAAGAGTTCTATAGAATACATTTTCTAAAAAAAGTTTCTATAGAATTCTCAGAAATTCTATAGAATTTTTTTTATATAGAACAATTTTTCTATAGGGTACTATAAATCTTATAGAATTAAATTCGGTACTTTTCCGTTATACAGACACCATTGTCGCCAAGCATACATTTACATACATTTAATACATACATTTACATACATACATTCACATACATTTACATACATACATTTACATACATTATGCTTTAGCATACATTTTGGCATGGTGTCCGTATAATAGAAAAGTACCTTAAATTCTATAAACTAATGATTCTATAGATTTTTTTTCTGGTTTTTTATTAAAAAATATATTTATCGGCCTTTTAAAATTTGTGTGCTTAGTAATTTATTTATAACTATATATTAAAATTAAAAAATAATAATTAATTTTGTAATACATCAGTTTAATATATAATTGTACTCCATAGATTGAATATGATTATATAAATATAATTTAATTCAATTCTAATACGTTGTGATTAAATTGTCAATGTAATATTATATCAGTCAAACTACTGAATTAAATTATGATTCATTAATTTGTTGGTTACTTTAATAATCATTTATTAATTTGCTGTTAAATTTAAAAAAAACATCCATCTAATTTAATAAATTTTATTCACTTTAATAATATTGTAATTTTTATTCAAATGTTTTAATATGAAATATAAATATTTAAACAATTATTTCAGTTTTAACAAATAATACTTTATTAGACTTTAAATATTTTTACAAGGCTATTATGATTAGGAATGCAAATCAAAAAAGAAATAAAGTTGAAATAGTGTGTAATAAGAGTTCAGGGGCTGTCAATGGTTGTGTCATGCTGAAAGTACTCGTTCTTCGTCTGATCATTGATGTCAAGCAGCATTGAGAGTGGTTATTACTTGGGAGAGTGACTACCTGGATTCTATGTAAAATTCTATGCATATTTTTATAGAAGCTCTGTATTTTTTCTATAGATATTTTTATAGAAGCTCTATAGACATTTCTATTGAACTTCTATAGATATTTCTATAGCTTTCGGTTAAACAAGATTATAGAAAAACGGGCCATAATTCTATAGCATTCTATAATGCGTTTTCTATAAATATTTTTTATAGAATTCTATAAGAAATTTTTGTAAGGGAGGCGATCTTTACTATTAAAAAGTATAAACAGTCTTCTGAATTACTATATACATAAAAATCTAAAACAAAATGCATAGATTTATAAAAATTAAGTAAGCGAAAAAGAAATTAAAACTCAAATTATTAAGACATACTTTAATTCAATACTAGCTGACCCGCCCGCCGTTGCCCGGGCCTGTGATAATATCTTTTTTTTTAATCAAGTTTTTATTATTTTATATCTTTAACCCGATTTTCGATGAAATTATATTTTAAAATGAAAAATTCGCGAAAAAATATTGATGTTTAGTGATAAAAGACGCTCATTATCTTGTTCTTTTTGTCCAAACTCTTTGAAATTTTTATCGGTTATTAAATAAAGCGGTTTTACAGCTCGTGTAAAAATTTCGTGAAAAAATATTGTTATCTAGTTGTAAAAGATATGTTTCCTTCTCGCTCTTTTGTTTATTTGTTTGTTTTTGCGTCGGCTCCTTTAACATAGCAATAAAAAAATAGTTCTCATCTTCCGAACTCTTTAAATTTCAATCGATTATAAATATAACTGTATCCAAGCTCTCTTTAAAATTTTACGAAAAAATATGCATATTTAGTAGTGAAAACATGAGTTCTTTAAAAAAAAAAAAAAGCTTTCAACGCAATGGCCATATTACGCAATTCGTTTTCAAACAACACTTTTCAATCCCCCTAGGCTAAACAAGTGTGGGCTAAACACGTTTCCCGTTTCTGAGAGTAGAAGCCTTCAAAAAAAAACGTTGAAGCTTGCCCAAAGAGACGATTTTCGTGTGGAAAAGAGAGTGTGAATTTGACAGAATGCGCTTTTCATTTTAAATATATAGACTCAATAAAGATCTTTTATTCTATGTTTTTACTGAATAGCAACGAGTTATACAGCATCTTTTGATTTAAAAAATAGAAAAAAAAAGTCCTAATTACTTATTTAGACTTATAAAAATGAAAACAAAATACAAGCACTGATAAAATTTTTGAGCAAGCATGAAACTTATTTTAACCTGTACTATTATAAAATATTTGATTTAATTTTCTGAAAACATAAACTTTTATACTTTTATTCTTATTACACAATATAAAAAGAAAAAAAAACTCTTGTTCCTTAAAACAGAAACAATTTACATAAAAGGTATTTCGAATCTATTTCTAAACACCCACTTCTGATGAAACATACACTCAAAATCTATTACATAATACTGTAACAACTCGTCGAAACTAAATTGCGAGATAAAACTTACAATTTTTCGTCTCCAATAACACAGTAAAAAATGTTTTTTTTTCGATATATGTTCTATTTCGTATTTCAAAATGGTTACGCAACATGCAATTTAATAAAAGGCACGCTGCGAATTCTGCAAATATTCTAGACATTGTTTCCCGTCTATTGAAAACCCTATATTACAACACAACAGAAATGTTGTTGAGACATTTCTTTCTTTACTTATGAAACTGCATTTACAGATCACATATACTTTCATCGGAAAGGGTATATTTAAATTTGTTTGAGCGGCTATTTTACAAAAAACACGGAACAAAGGATATTATTTCAAAGTAAATAGGTATTTTGGATTTGAAATACAACAGTCATTAAATTTTGTTTTCAGCTGTCATGCGAAAAAACGCGCAAGCTAATGTTAAGTCTATGGGAAGGTTCTTGCGTGATTTCTCGCTCGCATTTTAATATTTTTAAATGATTTTTTTTTTTTTTTTTTTTTTTTTTTGCATAGGTTAGCTGAGGTCGATCTCTAACGTTGTTAGTTTTTACTTTTTTGATTTTGGTTACAGTTTTTTTTATATATATATAAGGGTACTTTCACTTTCAGAACCGGTTCCAACCGGTTCCGAAATTAGAAATGGCTGCTTATAAAAAAACTGTAACTAAAATCAAAAAAGTAAAAACTAAAAACGTTAGAGATCGACCTCAGCTATCTTATGCAAAAAAAATCATTTAAAAATATTAAAATGCGAACGAGAAATCGCGCAAGAACCTTCCCATAGACTTAACATTAGTTTGAGCGTTTCTTCGCGTGGCTAGTGTAGGCTCTTAAATGCAGGGTGCGTAAAATTTTAGCACAATTTTGAACAGAATTTTTTGCCTTCTTTAATCACAGATGAATATTGCAATTTCTGCGATTTAACGCGGTGATTGCGAATTTTGCTATTTAAACTTTCGATTACAGGGTTGGGACACTGTACGTCCCAGCAACTATTTTTTTACTCTATTCGTACTACTTAAAAAAAATGCCATAGATTTATATTAGGATATTTTAAAGTAATATCTATATCTACAACAAAGAACATTTTTTGTGAATTGTTGCACGATTGAATAAAAAAAAATAGTCGCTAGTCCTGCCCGTAATCAAAATATTAACCCCTTAAGCATCGCGACGTACCTGTATACGTCATGAACACCTCTATCTGAAATACCAGGATGTATATGCGTACGTCCAGGTTTCCAGTTTGGCCTTTTTTTAATTCAAAATTTTGAATTCATGCCAGAAAGTTATAGTAATAATTTGTATTTTATATAATGACAGACTTTTCGTGATTGCATAAATTAAAATTATTCTTTTAGAATTTCCGGTATGAATTTTGTATTTTTTAATTTTTTTGTATTTTTCACGAAATTTAACACAGCTGGTATCCAGTATACTATCACTAAATTGAATCTGGTGCTTAAGGAGTTACTCACAGATAAATATTGCAATTTCTGCGATTTAACGCGGTGACTGCTATTTAAACTTTCGATTACAGGGTTGGGACACCGTACGTCCCAGCGACTATTGTTTTATTCTATTTGTACTACTTTAAAAAAAATATTTTGCCATAGATTTATATTAGGATATTTTAAAATAATATCTACAACAAAGAAAATTTTTGTGAATTGTGTTATGATTGATTAAAAAAAAATAGTCGCTAGTCCTGTCCGTAATCAAAAGGTTAATCTTTAAAAGCACGGGCGACGGACTGAGGGCACCACTCAGTGCAAAAACAGCTGCGAATTTCCAAATAATTATTTTATTAATACCGCCTCATTTACCCTCTTCCCAAAGACTCTTCAATGTTCAACCAATGTTTAAAATTTCATTGACAAGTCACCACTGGCGTACAGAATACGCCGCTCGTGTATTTGTGTAATTTATTAACCATTGGGAAAATGGTTGTTGCTTTCGGTCGAGAATGGACCTTTAATTGGACTACTTTATTGGCGTCGTTACTTTATTTTTTAAGCGTTTTTGACGAAATTCTGTAACTTTAGAAGAGTTTTTAACGAAATTCTGTAACTTTAGAAGAATTTTCCTTTGAATAGGCAATAGAAATGCATAAAATCGTTACAAAAATGTTAAAGTTACAAAAAGGATAGATGCAAATTATCAGAGCCGAATTCAAAAATTGACGTCGGATGAGAAATCGTCTTATAAAGTAAAAAACGTGGTCTTCAACATTAATTTCCTCAAAATACCTTTAGCTCAGACATCAATCTAAACAAGAGTTAAAGCAATACTTAAATTTTGCTTAGGGGATGGTCTACAAGTAGAAATTGTACCAAACTTTAAAAAATTCAATATTAACACCTAAAGTTGGCATCATATTTGGATATTTCGGTTTATTTGTTTCTGTTTTCATTAATATAGTGTAAATTTGGTACTTTCGTGTTATAGCGGCCCCCCAAGGATGAAACGCCAAGCGACCAAGATTTATCGCCAAATTATAAAGCTTGTATGACATTATAATAATATATGATATATATATATATATGTATATATATATATATATATATATATATATATATATATATAACATTTCTTGACGTATGTGGCCAAGTTATAGTCATATATGATGCATATATGATGTATATATATGACATGTGTATATGATGTATATACGACATATAAGACGTAAATAATATGAACATAATGACGTATATGGCACATATAGAAGTGTTTGGAATATATATGCATATATAAGCTTTGCGATGATCGTAGCGAAATCATAACTGCAACATTGGCACAATCATAATTTTGGGGTCCACTATAACACGAAAGTACGGTAACTTTTTTATAAGCTTTCGGAACATTTTCCCAATGGTTATTGTAATTTGTTAAATTATAATTATTTTTTTTATATTTTTATATTTCTTTCTTAATTAAATTATTTTTTATATATAAATTTGATATTTATTACTTTTATACTGTTACTAGGCGTTAAAGAAGAATATCATAAGAAATTGATATTTAGGTTCAAATCCAAAAAAGCTACTTTCTGACACATTTCTGAATTCATTTTTGTTCCGAAACTCGTGGAATTGGAAAGTGTTCTTGAATTTTTGTATACAGAAACTATATAATCGAATGGTATTTTCCATATTTTGATAAAGGCACAAGATTTTTCAGTAAATGCTGTCGAAGTTGAGACTTTGGACCTAATTTCCGGACGCAACAGCACGGGAAAGGAAGAAACCTGTCATCACTTGACAACAATCGTTTATAACTCGATACGAAATTCATTTATCAAAAAATTAAAAACACCATTCGATCCCAAATCACTTCAATAGTCAGCTTTGCCAAGTTTATGCTTTTACGTTTAAAACTGTGTCAGAGAATGTGTTAAAAAGTTTCACATTGTTGGGTAGGGAATTTGTGAACAGAATTAAAAGAAGGCGGTTACAGTACATCGCCCGCGTTTTTATGTTATTACAGGTAGTCCGTGTTTTTAAAGGTTAAATTTTAAATAGAAATTTTCTAATCTGAAAAAGTGATGCTATACTTTTTGTAAATTTCAAGGAGCGTAATTATCTTGTTGTATGGGATCAATATTTTCAGAGCTAGTTTTACTGGAAATGTTTGTTTTTTTTCGGTTTATTTGATAATACTAGTTTTTTCCTATCTTGGTTTTAAAGCAATTAAATTTATTATTTTCTCACGCTTTCCTAATATCAAACCAATATTTGTGTGGTAAAATTTACCGAAGAATCTACATTTCATGTCAAAAGTGCTAATATTGAAAATTTTCAAGTTTGATACAATTTCTATATGTAGACGGCATCTAAGCAAAATTTAAGTATAGCATCAATTAGTACTTCTTATTATTCATCTATTGGTATCAATCGCATTTCTATACGATGATTTACAGCAGAGTTAGTGTTGGATGTTCTTATTTTTATTTCTTTGCCAACTGTGCAACAATTGTATTTGTTAAAAATTTTATTGCAAAGTTAAAGCGCACTTAAAACTGTTACAATAATGTAATCTATTTTCTATGTACCCGTGTAAATGAGTAATAAATGCAACAAAAATACAAATATACAATACAAGAAAAATCACTGATGGCTCGGCCTACAGGCACAGCTAGATTTAGAAGATGCAGAACGTGGGGCGCCTGTTTATTGGGAATTGCAGAAGAAATGACCTTTTTGCCATGATGCGGCAGTTGGGACAGGCAACTTCGAAATGGACCTGTGTCTGTAGGTGGAGCCGGCAGGGATTTTTTTCTGTAAGGTTTGGCCCTATAAAAAACTTCTCAATATAAAATTTGTAGATAATATTAAGAGGATTTATAATAAATTTAAGCGGATTTGATATGTTGTTAATTGACGAAGTTGTGAAATTTTTCTTCTTAAACCCCTATTTTTCACCCCCTTGGGGCCATTTTTAATGATACCAAAAATTTGTCATACATAAATTTTCGGCCCTTTTCCTAGATGTAATAATAACTTTAAACGGATTTGATACGTATCATAATTAAGACGTTATGGGTTTTTTTGTGTTTTCACAAAAAGCCCACCCATTTTACCCCCCCCCCCCTGGTTCGATTTTGCCCATTAACGAACTTGATGGTGATTTTATGCCCCTTGATTTTATGTATCAGTTTGGAAGAGATTTGTGTATAATTATTGAAGTTATCGTGTCCATAAAAAAGTGATATAGGTAGATAGATAGATAGGTAGATAGATAGGTAGATAGATAGATAGATAGATAAAGTTTTGAACTGGGGGTGGTTTCGGGTTCTGGGAGTCATGATCGGCGTAGATCTGCAAAAAAATTTTCAGAAATAGGGGGAGATTCACATAGGGGAGAATGTAATAGGTAGTATTTCTTACGAAATCTACCTAGAACTACTTTTCGATATAATCTGTAATGTTAGATTCGCATATTTAAAGCTTTTAGAAATCAATATCTGTTAGAAAATTCATGATACCATTCATTTCAAGGTAATAACATTACCTCTGGTGAGGGGGAATTTCAGATGTGACAGGTGAGGTGCCTTATTTTCTTGGCTTGATTTGCACATTAAATTTAGGCCTCATGCATGAAATTGTATTTGATATCATCTTAATAATAATACCTTACTTACTTACTTCAATAATTCATCAACACAAGCGAATTCATTACCACATTCATGAAATTCAATTCTTGACATATTGCCTCGCGTATTTACTTTATGCATTAATTAGCAAGCTGACGGAGTGAGGCAACATGTACTGATTTCGTAATGAGATGATGTTTCACGTCATCACATCATTGAATCACGAATGAGATTATGCCTCTCTTGATAAGTTGTTCCATGTATTATTGATTTCGTAAAATAGGTTAATTCTACAATTCTATAAAAATTAGATTGAAAAAGGGCTTAAATATAGTTATTAATATTAAACGTATTAGTAAGTCTAATGTCATCGCATCATTGAATCACTAATGAGATGATGCTTCTTTTGAGATGTTGCTACATGTATTTGGTTTCGTAAAATAACTAAATTCTACAATTTTATAAAAAAAATAGATTAAATAAAGGCTGAAATTTAGTTATTAATATTAAACGTATCAGAAAATGTATATTCTTAACAAGTGTTTATTTCACTGTCATACGTGGAAAAGTATAAAACTAAATAAAATAAAAAATAAAATAAAAATATTTATAAAACATATTTGTATTAGTGTACTTATAACAGGGCTGAATGTAGTCCGGTATTTTGAATGCATCTATTTTACATATAATAATCTTCACCTTATGTAATCGAAGATAGTGTCTCACGTCATCACACTATTGAATCTGTAATGAAATGATGCTTCTCTTAAATTGTTGCTCCATGTATCGATTTCGTAAAATAGGTTATTCCTACAATTTTATAAAAATTAGATTAAAAAAGACTTAAATACAGTTATTAATAATAAACGTATTAGCAAATGCCTATTTATTTTCTTACAAAAGCATTTATTTCACTATTTTGAAAGCATTTATTTTATGTATAATAATATTCACCTTATGTAATCGAATAATTCTGGAAAGATTACTCTATGGAAAATACACGACCAATTTTATTCAAAATACCGAGCACACAATCATTCCCATTAAAAATACAGGGTAAGTCAAAATGAATATAGCGATTACAAACGGCTATAAATATTTAATGGAAAAGAATGTATCGATTAGATTGGCACAGAATGTAGACGGAACTTCAAAATTTTGTATGCATACGTCATAGATGTTCAATGTGCCTTCCCTTGGTCACACGGACAACATGTAGGCGGTAGTCCATTTCACGCCATGCATTCGGAAGCATTTGTTCAGTCACCGACGCAAGCGCATAACAATTGCGTACTTTGAGTTATTCAATTGTTTTGGGCATGGGAGGCACATACCTTCACATAACTCCACTAACGGTGTCTTTCACATAACCCCTTACTCAAAGGACGCATTTGTAATGCGCTTGCGACGGTGACTGAACAAATGCTTCAGAATGTATAGCGTGAAATGGACTACCGCTTAGATATTGTCCGTGTGACCAAGGGAAGTCACATAGAACATCTATGACGTATGTATACAAAATTTTGAAGTTCCGTCTACATTCTGTGTTAATCTTATATATAAATTCTTTTCCATTAAATAGTTATAGTCGTTTGAAATCGCTATATTCATTTTGACTTACCCTGTAGAATGATTCTAAAATTATGGATTTCAAGCTTTCAGAAATAGCATTAAGGTAAAGCTTTCAGAAAAAGTATTAATTTGCATCAATATGATGAATATGAATGATTACTCTATGGAAAATACCGGACCAACTTCATTCAAAATACCGCAACAAAATCATTCCCATTAGAAATAGAATGATTCCAAAATTATGGATGTCAAACTTTTAAGAAAATCATTAAGAGGTGATACTTTCAGAAAAAGTTTTAACTTACATTAATATGATCAATTTGGATGACTACTGTATGGAAAATACCGGACCAACTTCATTCAAAATACCGGAATATAGTCATTCCCATTAAAAATAGAATGATTTCAAAATTATAGATGTCAAGCTTTCAGAAAAAGAATTAAGAGGTGAAGCTTTCAGAAAACCCACAAAGAGGTGAAGTTTTCAGAAAAAGTATTAACTTACATCAATGTGATCAATATGGATGATTACTATATGAAAATTACTGGACAATTTCATTCAAAATACTGGAACACAATCATCCCCATTAAGAATAGAAATGATTCCAAAATTATGGATGTCAAGCTCTCAAAAGGAGCAATAAGAGGTGAAGCTTTCAGAAAAAGTATTAATTTGCATCAATATGATGAATATGAATGATTACTCTATGGAAAATACCGGACCAACTTCATTCAAAATACCGTAACAAAATCATTCCCATTAGAAATAGAATGATTCCAAAATTATGGATGTCAAACTTTTAAGAAAATCATTAAGAGGTGATACTTTCAGAAAAAGTTTTAACTTACATTAATATGATCAATTTGGATGACTACTGTATGGAAAATACCGGACCAACTTCATTCAAAATACCGGAATATAGTCATTCCCATTAAAAATAGAATGATTTCAAAATTATAGATGTCAAGCTTTCAGAAAAAGAATTAAGAGGTGAAGCTTTCAGAAAACCCACAAAGAGGTGAAGTTTTCAGAAAAAGTATTAACTTACATCAATGTGATCAATATGGATGATTACTATATGAAAATTACTGGACAATTTCATTCAAAATACTGGAACACAATCATCCCCATTAAGAATAGAAATGATTCCAAAATTATGGATGTCAAGCTCTCAAAAGGAGCAATAAGAGGTGAAGCTTTCAGAAAAAGTATTAATTTGCATCAATATGATGAATATGAATGATTACTCTATGGAAAATACCGGACCAACTTCATTCAAAATACCGTAACAAAATCATTCCCATTAGAAATAGAATGATTCCAAAATTATGGATGTCAAACTTTTAAGAAAATCATTAAGAGGTGATACTTTCAGAAAAAGTTTTAACTTACATTAATATGATCAATTTGGATGACTACTGTATGGAAAATACCGGACCAACTTCATTCAAAATACCGGAATATAGTCATTCCCATTAAAAATAGAATGATTTCAAAATTATAGATGTCAAGCTTTCAGAAAAAGAATTAAGAGGTGAAGCTTTCAGAAAACCCACAAAGAGGTGAAGTTTTCAGAAAAAGTATTAACTTACATCAATGTGATCAATATGGATGATTACTATATGAAAATTACTGGACAATTTCATTCAAAATACTGGAACACAATCATCCCCATTAAGAATAGAAATGATTCCAAAATTATGGATGTCAAGCTCTCAAAAGGAGCAATAAGAGGTGAAGCTTTCAGAAAAAGTATTAATTTGCATCAATATGATGAATATGAATGATTACTCTATGGAAAATACCGGACCAACTTCATTCAAAATACCGTAACAAAATCATTCCCATTAGAAATAGAATGATTCCAAAATTATGGATGTCAAACTTTTAAGAAAATCATTAAGAGGTGATACTTTCAGAAAAAGTTTTAACTTACATTAATATGATCAATTTGGATGACTACTGTATGGAAAATACCGGACCAACTTCATTCAAAATACCGGAATATAGTCATTCCCATTAAAAATAGAATGATTTCAAAATTATAGATGTCAAGCTTTCAGAAAAAGAATTAAGAGGTGAAGCTTTCAGAAAACCCACAAAGAGGTGAAGTTTTCAGAAAAAGTATTAACTTACATCAATGTGATCAATATGGATGATTACTATATGAAAATAACTGGACAATTTCATTCAAAATACTGGAACACAATCATCCCCATTAAGAATAGAAATGATTCCAAAATTATGGATGTCAAGCTCTCAAAAGGAGCAATAAGAGGTGAAGCTTTCAGAAAAAGTATTAATTTGCATCAATATGATGAATATGAATGATTACTCTATGGAAAATACCGGACCAACTTCATTCAAAATACCGTAACAAAATCATTCCCATTAGAAATAGAATGATTCCAAAATTATGGATGTCAAACTTTTAAGAAAATCATTAAGAGGTGATACTTTCAGAAAAAGTTTTAACTTACATTAATATGATCAATTTGGATGACTACTGTATGGAAAATACCGGACCAACTTCATTCAAAATACCGGAATATAGTCATTCCCATTAAAAATAGAATGATTTCAAAATTATAGATGTCAAGCTTTCAGAAAAAGAATTAAGAGGTGAAGCTTTCAGAAAACCCACAAAGAGGTGAAGTTTTCAGAAAAAGTATTAACTTACATCAATGTGATCAATATGGATGATTACTATATGAAAATTACTGGACAATTTCATTCAAAATACTGGAACACAATCATCCCCATTAAGAATAGAAATGATTCCAAAATTATGGATGTCAAGCTCTCAAAAGGAGCAATAAGAGGTGAAGCTTTCAGAAAAAGTATTAATTTGCATCAATATGATGAATATGAATGATTACTCTATGGAAAATACCGGACCAACTTCATTCAAAATACCGTAACAAAATCATTCCCATTAGAAATAGAATGATTCCAAAATTATGGATGTCAAACTTTTAAGAAAATCATTAAGAGGTGATACTTTCAGAAAAAGTTTTAACTTACATTAATATGATCAATTTGGATGACTACTGTATGGAAAATACCGGACCAACTTCATTCAAAATACCGGAATATAGTCATTCCCATTAAAAATAGAATGATTTCAAAATTATAGATGTCAAGCTTTCAGAAAAAGAATTAAGAGGTGAAGCTTTCAGAAAACCCACAAAGAGGTGAAGTTTTCAGAAAAAGTATTAACTTACATCAATGTGATCAATATGGATGATTACTATATGAAAATTACTGGACAATTTCATTCAAAATACTGGAACACAATCATCCCCATTAAGAATAGAAATGATTCCAAAATTATGGATGTCAAGCTCTCAAAAGGAGCAATAAGAGGTGAAGCTTTCAGAAAAAGTATTAATTTGCATCAATATGATGAATATGAATGATTACTCTATGGAAAATACCGGACCAACTTCATTCAAAATACCGTAACAAAATCATTCCCATTAGAAATAGAATGATTCCAAAATTATGGATGTCAAACTTTTAAGAAAATCATTAAGAGGTGATACTTTCAGAAAAAGTTTTAACTTACATTAATATGATCAATTTGGATGACTACTGTATGGAAAATACCGGACCAACTTCATTCAAAATACCGGAATATAGTCATTCCCATTAAAAATAGAATGATTTCAAAATTATAGATGTCAAGCTTTCAGAAAAAGAATTAAGAGGTGAAGCTTTCAGAAAACCCACAAAGAGGTGAAGTTTTCAGAAAAAGTATTAACTTACATCAATGTGATCAATATGGATGATTACTATATGAAAATTACTGGACAATTTCATTCAAAATACTGGAACACAATCATCCCCATTAAGAATAGAAATGATTCCAAAATTATGGATGTCAAGCTCTCAAAAGGAGCAATAAGAGGTGAAGCTTTCAGAAAAAGTATTAATTTGCATCAATATGATGAATATGAATGATTACTCTATGGAAAATACCGGACCAACTTCATTCAAAATACCGTAACAAAATCATTCCCATTAGAAATAGAATGATTCCAAAATTATGGATGTCAAACTTTTAAGAAAATCATTAAGAGGTGATACTTTCAGAAAAAGTTTTAACTTACATTAATATGATCAATTTGGATGACTACTGTATGGAAAATACCGGACCAACTTCATTCAAAATACCGGAATATAGTCATTCCCATTAAAAATAGAATGATTTCAAAATTATAGATGTCAAGCTTTCAGAAAAAGAATTAAGAGGTGAAGCTTTCAGAAAACCCACAAAGAGGTGAAGTTTTCAGAAAAAGTATTAATTTACATCAATGTGATCAATATGGATGATTACTATATGAAAATTACTGGACAATTTCATTCAAAATACTGGAACACAATCATCCCCATTAAGAATAGAAATGATTCCAAAATTATGGATGTCAAGCTCTCAAAAGGAGCAATAAGAGGTGAAGCTTTCAGAAAAAGTATTAATTTGCATCAATATGATGAATATGAATGATTACTCTATGGAAAATACCGGACCAACTTCATTCAAAATACCGTAACAAAATCATTCCCATTAGAAATAGAATGATTCCAAAATTGTGAATGTCAAGCTTTCAGAAAAGGCATTAAGGGATGAAGCTTTTAGTAAAAGTTATAAATCTTCTGTTGTGACAAAAATTGTCCCATAGATACTGAGGGTGGTCTAATAGACCATTTCGTCGTAAGATTAATAAAAGGCTCGATTAATTCATAAGATACTGTTAATGTAATAAACTTTATGAACAAGATTATTATAATTAAAATTCACCTATAAGTACCATCTAGCGATATTACTAAGGCTACAAATACCACAAAATTGCACTAATATCTACAGTTAAACTGAAAATAAAAAGTTAAACTGTGAAATTTGAAAAAAGCAACGGTCTGTGAGACCGTTAATAACGTATTTTTTGCTCGAATAAATCGATATTTTTTAATTATTATTTACAGAAACGAACATATAAAACATTACATAAACATATTATCAAACATATTATTATTTTTTGATTCATTACAACTTAGCTTTCTTATTATACAGTTGGGTACTGATTGGGTAAAATTTACCCAAGAACTTTTTACCCAATTCACCCGAGAACCTACCTACTGAACTGCTGAGACAAAAGTTGTCGCATAGACACTCTGAATGGTCTCTGAGACCGCTTGATCGAAAGATGAATAAAAGGCTCGATTAAGGTCGTTATAGGATAATGTTTCTGAACTAAACTGTATGTACAGGATTCTTATAATTAAAATTCACCTATTCAGAAATATCTAGCGATAGTATTAACAAGAAAGATCTCCTTAAAGCGCATATTTAGAATATTTTGAAGAAAAAATGCTGCAGAAGCTACCCATGTACGTAACAAAAGATCAGTCAAATTTAGCTGCGAAATCCCAGTAGAAAATCTGTAAAAAAATAAAATACTTTCGGGTATTTGGCGTAAAAAGACGCGATATGGTGAACAACTCCTTTTTCCTCGCCAAATGCAAGCGATTTTAATTCATTTGAAAATTCCTGGGTAAATGGGGTTTCAATGCGTAGTACTTTATGAATTCAAATGAGTAAATAGTTTATTATTTTTTCTATAAGCTTATATAATATACATACAAGTTGCGTATTGGTGAAGTTATTTAATTTTACACGGTTTCACCAGCTAGATAAGTTTTAAGTGTACCTTAACAGTAACTGCCCGATTAAAAATGCTCTCATACATTTCGATAGAGAATAAATCATTGTTTCCATGGAAACAACACTTTTCTCTTGTTGTCTCCGTCACTAACAATATCGAAGATAAATTGACAGTGCTCAGAATCGGACATTAATGTTTAGTTTGAAGCATTTTTAATTAATTTAAATTTTGTTCTAAACCCTAGAATACGGTCGTTGATTTTCTTTATATATACATATAAATGTATGTGACATAACCGTAGTTATAAAAGTGTATTTATTTAAGTTAGACTTACTTAACCCTTTGAGGGGCGGTGGTATATTTTAATTTACCTATTTATTTTATTTTACCACCTAATTTTAATACGATTCAAACAAGAAACTTTTAATTAAATTTTACTTTTTTAACTTTGACGAGAAAAAGTTGAAAAATTGCTTATTCTTAATTTGCACTAAATTCTTTCCTAAATTCCGGTGGGAATTCAACGTTACAGGAGCACAAGTGCTTGCCCCTGAAAGGGTTAAACTAGTTCAGTATGAAGAGTAGAAAAAGGTTTTCCTAAAAAAGTATTTAGCATAAAAGCTTTTTTTTCAGTGTGTCGCCAACTAGCGATAAATCGCCAAAAATACGAAATTTTCATAATTTTTTTATGGACGTTATATCGAAGTTCTGCAGCAATTTCTTTTATAAACGTATATAGCCTCGTGATAAGCATATTCTGTTTTTTTTTTTTTTTTTTTTTTTCTGAGTAGGTTTTAAAACGAAGCAAAATTTCAATAGTATCTAAAAAGAAAATGAAAATCACAAATTAAACTGTGAAAATTGAAATAAACAGCGTTCTGTGAGACTGGTTAAGAGTTAAAAATATGAGAATTTCATTATTTTTTATTTTTAAAAAAGCAAAGATAGCATTACAGCTTAATAACATTTGAAGCTTTCAATCTATAATTATTGAAATTTAAAAAAATGATAAATTTAAAGCATTTTTTGTTTCTGAAAATTAAAAACAAACAATCACAAAAAATAGATACTCTGACGAACTTTAAGACTTTAAATTAAATTCTTTAAGAATTAATAAATTTACTGTTATTAAATCCTTCCATAGAATGTAATAAAACAGGCATAATATTTTAATGAAAGTGAATATACATATAATTTATTAACTATTTTTGCTAATTAGTTCTTAAAGGATAAAATAGTTATGTGTCTAAATATTATTGAACATTCTTTTATTAATTAATGACTTTTTACGCAAAATATATTTGATGCGGAAAAGAAAGAATAATCAGAAAATAGCCTTAAAATACACTTGGATACCCTTTCTTCCATATTTAAAGCCGTGTTAATTAATGAAAAAAAAATATTTTCATAAAAATATTATTTCACCTATTTAAAAAAACGTGCTTGAAATTTCAGTTAAAAGAGTTATGATATGAAGCATGTTTATGGCTCTTTTTTTAAAGGTGTATAAAACACTTTTTTGCAGAATTGCCGACATAAAACTCTTTTTAGAAAATTGCAGGCGTAAAACACTTTTAGAAAAGAGTTGTTGAAACATCTAATTATCTTCGTGCCTCCCTTTTATGATTTATTTTCTTTTTAAATAGAATAATGATAAAAATGCACAAAAAGTAAGTAGAAAATAAAATAAAACGTGTTATTTTAAACAAAATAAGGTGATTTTATGAGGGAAATAAAGAAGTAAAATCAAATGGTAGAAAGTACAACTTTAATAATTAAGAATTAGTAAATTCACTGTTATTAAATTCATCCATTGAATGGAATAAAACAGGCATAATGTTTTAATGAAAGAGAATGTACCTATGATTTATTTACTATTTCTTCTAATTAGTTCTTAAAAGATAAAATATTTATGTGTGTAAAGTTTATTGGACATTCTTTTAATAATTAATGGCTTTTTATGCGAAATATCTCTGATGCGGAAAAAGAAGAATAATCAGAAAATAGCCTTAAAATACACCTGGATATCCTTTCTTCCATATTTAAATCCATGTTAATTAATGAAACTAAAATACTTTCACAAGAAATTTATTTTACCTATAAAAAACAAATAAAAACCGCGCTTGAAATTTTGGTGAAAAGAGTTATGATATGAAGCATGTTCATGACTCTTTTTTTTTTAAATGTACAAAACACTTTTTTGCAAAATTACAGTCATAAAACTCTTTTTACAAAATTACAGGCGTAAAACACTTTTATAAAAGAATTGTTGAAACATCTAATTATCTTCCTGCATCCCTTTGATGATTTATTTTCCTTATAAAAGGAATAATGATAAAAATGCACGAGGAAGCAACTTGAGTATAAAGTAAACGTGTTATTTTTAACAAAAGAAAAACGTGATTTTATGAGGGAAATAAATAAGTAAAAGCGAATGAAAGAACATCGTAACTATGCAAATATAGTAACCTCTTATACAGAGAATCATTGTTATATCGTCATCCATTAGGACTGTAGCTGTGTGACAGTAGAAGCGATTACATTATTGCAACTAGCTTGATTATGTTAATTTTTTAATGAACATGACATGAAATTTATTTATGGGCTTTAACAGCAGTTTATTTGATAAAGAGAGCAAATTCCTTTTACACTAAAAAAAATGTTTCTTAATGTAGGAAGATATAGTATAACCATGAGTGAATATATACAATAACCACGTCCAAGTTAACCACGATTCCGGAAAGCTTCCTTAATCATTAGAAACTTCAGAAACCAATATATTTTCGAGATTTAAAGAAGAATTTATAGAAACAAATTTTATTTGGCTGCAACTGATTTTCGGAAACGTATCCGAGTAGTTTTTATGATGTGTTTATAATCGTAATTTTAATGTGTTTATAATGGTAAATTTATAGTAGTTTTTAGCTCACAAGCTATCAAAGCCTGAGAGTTAATGTACCCGCCGAATCTGTATGTACGTATGTATGTACGTATGTACGTATGTACGTAACGCGATAACTCTTGACAGAAATAACCGTTTTGCTTCAAATTTTGTTTATAGGTTCATTGCGATAAGACGCTTCCCTGATTAGTTTTGGGGGTTCATTGGTTGAGTATAAAAGGGGCAACGGGGGGGCTAACCCCCCTTTAATTTAAATAAATGGGTTTTTCATGCAGAATTATCCGATTTTCTTCCAATTTTGTATATAGGTTCATTGTGATAAGGCGCTTTCCTGATTAGTTTGGGGGGGTGGGTTCATTGGTTAAGTATAAAGGGGGGGGTACAGGGTCTAACCCCTCCTTAATTTAGATAAATGGTTTTTTCATGCAGAAATATCCGATTTTCTAAAAAATTTTTATATAGGTTCATTGTGATAAGGCGCTTCCCTGATTAGTTTTGGGGGTTCATTGGTTAAGTATAAAGGGGATACGGGGGGGGCTAATCCCCTTTTGATTTAGATAAATGGGTTTTTCGTGCAGAATTATCCGAATTTCTTCAAATTTTGTATATAGGTTCATTGTGATAAGGCGCTTCCTTGATTAGTTTTGGGTGTTCATTGGTTAAGTATAAAGGAGACTACGGGGGCTAATCCCCACTTAATTTATATAAATGGGTTTTTCATGCAGAATTAGCCGATTTTCTTCAAATTTTGTATATATGTTCATAGTAATAAAGCGCTTCTCTGATTAGCTATGGGAGTTCATTGGTTAATTATAAGGGAGGGACGGGGGGATGACCCCCCCCCCCCTTAATATATTGTTGATTTGTTTATTTTTCGGTTGGCTTATTTCAAATTCTTTGAAATAAGAGTAATATACAATTAGTGTGAACAGCCTGTGAGCTCAATGCCCTCAGTTTAACTGGGCAGTTTTCTTTTTATTATAATGTATGGTATAAAAAGACAAATGTTTCTAATCTACGAAAATATAACATAACCATGTACGAAAATAAACTATAACCTCTTCCGAGTTACCCACGATTCTGAAAAACGTTCTTTATCTTTAGAAACCTCAGAAAACAATATATTTCCGAGATTTAAAGAAGCATTTACATAAACAAAGTTTATTTTGCTGACACTAATTTTAGGAAATGTTTCCGAGCAGTTTTTATAGTATATTAATTAGTTTTCTCAACATGGAACATAGTTTTTCCGAATATTATCCATTCTCAATTAAACATTTTATGATGCATAACTGAATTTATAGATGCAAGCGTAGCAAAATATTATTAATTTTAACGTTAATGTTAATTCTGTTAATTTGCCATGTTTTTCTGTAAAACATGCGTGTTGAATATGAAAATGTTATTTCAGAATAGCTAGCATCCGCAAAACATATATTTCGGTTTGAAAAAATGGATTAATACACAATAAAAAATACTCGGAAACGTTTCCGAAAATCATTGTCAGCAAAAGAAACTTTGTTTCTATAAATGCTTCTTTAAATCTCAAAAATATATTGTTCTCTGAGTTTTCTAAAGTTAAAGAATGATTTCGAAATCGTTAGTAATTCGGAATTATTTTATACTAGCTGATCGATCCGGCGTTGCTCCGAATCAATAACTTTCTTTTGCGGTTTCGAAAAAATAGTGATTTTCGGCGCGCATTCTACTCTAAACAAACCTCTTTCCAAACGGAACTCCGGCACTCGTCCCCGCTGCCTACAGCATTGTATAGCAGGCATGCTACGCACGCGCTGCAATATCGTTTAGTTTCAATTTTCACCGCTAGAGGGCGAGAAATCATCTTACTTAGTTATCTATATCTTAATGAGTTCATATTAAGTTGAATGAATCAATTCCCGTTGAAGAAGACTCCAAACATTTTTTAGAACACTTTGGTCGAAATATGAAAATGCCCTAGGTCGACCACTTTACAACTTACTCTATCTTACCAGAGACATGCAACCACCATAGTAGTGCCACGATGGGAACGACTAGAGGCTACTACCACACACAAACAGTGGTCCACGCTGGGTAGTTGTGGCTGCAAAGTGATATATAGGGACACACACGTCTGTTTATATATATATATATATATATATATATATTCATTTGTGCACTGTAAAAAATGACCGATGTTTCTTATTTTATGAAAATATGCTATAACCACGAACGAAAATATAATATAATCTTCTGAGTTATCCGAAATTTCAAATAGCATGTTACATTGTCTTTTGAATCCCCAGAAACGAATACATCTTCAAAATTTAAAGAATAATTTATAAAAACAAATTATTTTTAGCTGCCCGAATTTTTCAGAAACGTTTCCGAAGGGTTTTTATAGTGTATTAATTAGTGTCCTCAGGCTGGAATACCTGTTTTTCGAATGTTATCCATTCTCAAGTACACGTTTTCAGCCGCATAAGTTAATTTATACAAGAAAGAGTAAATAAATAATCTTAATTTTAATGTTATTTGTTAACGCTGTTAATTTTGCATGTTTGTCTGTTAAACATTTTTTTTTGAGCATGAAAATGTTTACTTCAGAATTGATAGCATTCGAAAAACAGGTATTCCAGGCTGAGGACACTCATTAATACACTATAAAAACCCTTCGGAAACGTTTCTGAAAAATTCGGGCAGCTAAAAATAATTTGTTTTTATAAATTATTCTTTAAATTTTGAAGATGTATTCGTTTCTGGGGATTCAAAAGACAATGTAACATGCTGTTTGAAATTTCGGATAACTCAGAAGATTATATTATATTTTCGTTCGTGGTTATAGCATATTTTCATAAAATAAGAAACATCGGTCATTTTTTACAGTGTGGTTATATTATATTTTGCTAGTTTAAGAAACATTTATGTTTTTGTTTACAGTGTATTATGTTGAGCAATACGTTTGGTTATTTGCTCAATCACGCCATACGCATAATAACGCATAGGATTGCAATCAGAGGAGTTAGGGATGTAAACGTTAGGATCAGGACATCCCTGTCATAGAAGACACAACAAAACATCATTACATTTTTTTTTCTCTTTTTTTTAGTTTCGTAGACCCCGTTGCAATGTCCTACTTACTTCGTATTCTTTTTTAGGGGCTTATGGAGCATTGACTTGTTTGGGGAATAGGGTTAACGCATCACTGTTAAAAAAAATCTGTTGATTTTTACAGAAAAAAACCGTCAGTTAGGACGCCAATAAAAAACTTTCATCTTACGGAAATAATCTGTTTTTACTACGAACTTTCTGTTGTTATTTCCAGTTTTTAGCAATAAATACAAATTATTTCCGTAAAAAAGTTGGTAAATAATACAAATTGTGTCTGTAAAATAAACAGTTTTTTACTTGCGTTCTAGCTGATAGTTTCTTTTTTCTTTCTTTTTTTTTTTTTTTTTTTTTTTTTTTTGTGTGTGTGTGTGTGTGAAATTAACAGATTTTTTTTTTTAAATAAATTTCCGTAAAATAAACAGTTTTTTACTCGTTGATAGTTTTTTCTTTAAAATCAGCAGATTTTTTTTTTTTTTACAGTTCTGGGCGAATTATCATGAAACACGCTACAGTTTCACTTCTTTTAGCTTTCATTCTTCCCTCTCCGACATCTTTGACTTTATGTCTGTATCTGAAACCGAAGTGCATAAACACACGTAGAATATATCACATTTTTACAACAACCGTAATATTTATCTCGAACACATTGTTTATAACATCGAAATGATCTATAAACCTATTCATATTAATTAATGAAGTTAATAAGTTTAGCCAAGATCAATCATTAAGAAATGCAAATTATCGAGTTTTACGCCTATCCATGACAAATGTTGATTTGAGTTTCTTAACTTATTGATGCTGCTTAGACACAGCTCCGCTAACGTTGCCTCATGCATTAATGTCAAGAATTAATTAGTAAGTCATAACAACTATTCTACTGTACTTCAATACAATATTTATGCAAACAATTCAACTATTATTAATCTATAAAATATGCCAGCAATATTTACAAAATTCTCTTTTATTATTATTCTGTCATGTGTTTATATTTATTTTCAAACAAGATTACATGTTTAAACATGAAAAAAAATATATTTTTCAAATTAAAAAATATCCACACTATGCTGAGATCATAATTAAAATTTAGACTACCTCATCTACATTTACTTATGGCGAAAAGTATATAAAAAACCAACTTTTCTCCCCGATATAAGAAAAATTGGAGAAAACAAGATAAATATTCATTAATATTTTAAGACTTTATGATAAAAAAAATGAACTCCTCAAGAATTAATAAATTCGCTGTCATTAAAATCATCATACACTGACTTGCAAAATTTTAAATTATAGTGAAACAAAATATGCATATTAATCATTTCCTGTTTTTATTTTGATAGATAATATGCATATTCTAATTAGTACTTTAGAAAAGATATTTACTATGATAAAAATATTAATGAACCTGCTTTTATTACATATTTTCCTACATCATTTTTTCCTCCAGATAGCAGATAAAAAATAAGTTTTATTCAACATTCCTGCAGAAGAAAAAATATCTACTTCCATGTATTTTTTATCTCCAGTTATTTTACATCACCTGCTTTTATTAATTACTTAACTTTATATTTAACACATCTCAAGTTTACTTATATATTTTTTATCCCCAGTTATTTTTTGATCACATGCTTTTATTAATTACTTAAGTTTTTATATAAAGGATTTTTGGTAAAGTACAAAAGAATCAAACAACAACTTCAAAATATAACTTGAAACTATTTATACATATATGTGTAACTATATTAATTAAAAACTAATAAAAAACTACAGAAAAAAAATCTACTTCTATGTATATTTTATCTCCAGTTATTTTACATCACTGCTTTTATTAATTACTTAAGTTTATTTTAACTCATCTCAAGTTTACTTATATAATTTTTATCCCCCGTTATTTTTTTATCACCCGCTTTTATTAATTACTGAAGTTTTTATATAAAGGAATTTTGGTATAGTACAAAAAATCAAACAACTTCAAAATATAGCTTGAATCTATTTATGCATATATATATGTGTGTATAACTATGTTAATTAAAAACTAATATTTTTTTTTTAAATGAAAGCATTTTACCTTTTTTAAAACTACGTGCCGAACACTTACGAATAAAGAGCTAATTATTCTTATCACCATATATCTGAAAAAAAAAGATCTACTTCTATATATTTTTTATCTCCAGTTATTTCATTATCACTTGCTTTTACTGATTACTTAAGTTTTTTTTATAAAGGATTTTTGATATTGTACAAAACAATCAAACAGCAACATTAAAATACTGCTTGAAACTATTTATATATATACAGGGTGGTTATAATATAAGTATCTTTATTTGGAGCTGTCTGTAGATCGAAGGAATGGTCCGAATAAAACCAAAATCGGTACACTTACTATCCGAGAAGGGGGAATAAGAATGGAACAATAAAAAAAATTGCAATAATAACCGACAGATGGCGCTACCGAGCGTGAAATGTAATGTGTAATACAAGAACAAAAAATTAAGGCATTAAACCGGATGACACACCTAATTTATTGGAAAATGTCACAATGAACGGGGTTATGCTTTTGCATGGCGGTGCCGATCATGTTCAGGTTCCACATTGTCATTGTGCTGGATGACACAATCCAGGCGATGCACGACGTGCTCACTGCGGAATGTAACGCATCAGGAGTGATGTTTCGCACATGTTGTGATATGCGGTAAAGTCATTGATGTTTGCGACACCTCCACGGTACACAATATTACACATTACATTTCACACTCAAAAGCGTCATCTGTCGGCGATTATTGCAAATAATTTTTTTTATTGTTCCATTCTTCTGCCTCCTTCTCAAATAGTAAGTATACCAATTTTGGTTTCATCACGGTTATTCCTTCAAGCTACAGACAGCTCCAAATAGAGATACTTATATTATAACCACCGGTGTATATATATATATATATATATATATAACTATATTTAAAAACTAATGATTTTTTTAAATAAAAGTATTTTACTTTTTAATAACTACGGGCAGAATACTTACGAATGACGCTAAGTAAGCTTTATTCGCCACACCTGAAGAAAGAAAAAAAGATGTAATTCTATATATATTTTTATCACCATTTATCACTTCTTATCACTTTCTTTTATTAATTGCTTAAGTTTTTATATAAAGAACTTTTGGTATAGTGCAAACAAAATCAAACAACAACTTTAAAATATAGCTTGTAACTATATATAAATTATCCATATAACTAATTGGAAATTGGAATACAAGTGAAATTTTTCAATTTTTCCAATAATATAGTATTTATATTAAATTTATTTAAGTTAAAATTTTAGTAACTGAATTTATAGATTTTATATTATTTATTTGTATTTTTTAAATTTTAACTTAGAAATAGTTAAAATATCATTGGTTAAATTTATAACTGCAACTGTTAATAATAAGTTCAGATATGGTTGTAGCTACTTAACTGTATATTTCACCTGTACTATTGAATTAACTTTTACCATATGCTTTGCAAAATTTGGCTTTGGATTATGGATAAAGGATGTTGTAATGTATAGATTTTCTTTGTCTTCCTTTGTATTTATTTGTTTATACATTTATTTATTTTCTCCCATTTTATATCACATTGCTTGTTTGATTTGTAGTGTTCTATTTTCAAAGGTATCCTTGTTTTTCAATTTTGTTCCAATGACTGTTAGTGCTTGGAGTTGACAAAATTTTTGGTATTAAGCTGGTGTTAATTACAGAAAACAATCATTCTTTGCTTATAATGTGGTTTCCCAGCCCTTGAAAAAGTGAATTACATTATAAGCCTACATTTGTGTTTTTACTTTTGTTTCTCTTTTTGAATAAATAATACTTCATTTGTTAGGACTATGTTTTATAATTTGTATTTTGACAGTGCTATATGGTGTAATAATCTCATTGCATATGGTCAGTTGCTTCTGTTTCAATGGTTAATTTTTGCAATAAGTTTATATATATATATATACAGGGTGTCCATAATTAAACGACCCTACTTTAAAGTTGTCTACAGACGAAACTATTGGTCAGAAAATTGTGAAATTTTGTGAAGGACATAATGAAGGGATGGGAATTTTTTTGAGCGAAAAAAATTAGTTCAAAATTTCGCCACCAGGGGCGCTTTTGAATGAATTACACATTTAGCATACATTTATGATTGTTTAAAATTTTTATTACATCATGTTTCACATGATGGCCATCATTTTCATCTACCATCTGGAGTCGTAAGGTAGCATGTTCCATATTTGACCGCAGTGTGTTTTGGGAAATGCCATAATGCGAACATGTGAAAAAAGTTTTGTTGAACATCTTTTATTGTAATAAAATTTGTATGTATTCTAAATGTGTAATACATTCAAAAGCGCCCCCTAGTGGCGAAATTTTGAACTAATTTTTTTTTTCGCTCAAAAAAATTCCCATCCCTTCATTATGTCCTTCACAAAATTTCACAACTTTCTGACCAATAGTTTCGTCTGTAGACAACTTTAAAGTAGGGTCGTTTAATTATGGACACCCTGTATATATATATATATATATATATATATATATATAATTATTTTAATTAATTAACTAAAGAGTTTTTTAAATAAAAGTATTTTACTTTTTTTAAACTACGGGTCAAACAGTTACGAATAAAGCTAATTAAGCTTTATTCACCATACCAGGAGAAAACAAAGAATCTTATTCTATATATATTTTTATTATTTTCAGTTACTTTATTATCACCTGCTTTTATTAATTACTCAAGTTTTAATATAAATTATTTTTGATTTTGTACAAAATAAAAATCAGAAAACAGCCTTAAAAAATAGCTTGAAACTATTCTATATATACGTATAACTATGTTAATTAAAACACTAATTAAGTTTTAAAATAAAAGTGTTTTACTTTTTAAAAATTACGTGCCAAGAATTAGACTTAAAATTACTATGAGCACGTTCAAGCCTTTCTTTTAAAGTCGTTGTATAAAAACTCTTCAAGCAGCTAATTATCTTTCTTCATCTTTTTCAATGATTTCTTTGAAATAAAAATACTGGCCGCCATGCACAAGAAAACGAATTAAATATTAAAATACGCAGTTTCAAAAGATATAAATTATTTTTTGAAGAAAAGTCAGAATAATTGTATCTATATGGGTTACAAATTTTAGCGCTAATGTTATATTATTTTAAATTATTTGAAAATCGGTGTTGCCTTTAAATAGGAGACAAACTTTACGCTGAAATGAATATATCATTTCAAACTATATTGTGTGTATATATACATATAAAAAAATAGAAAACTTAATATTTTTAAGTTATTTTAAAATATAATTTCTTTTTTCAATTACTTCCATAATACAATGCCTTTCATCTCCATATTTAAGAGAATAACACTACTAACGACCCCCCCCCCCCCAAAAAAAAAAAAAAAAAAATCGCTGATTTTTTGTTTTCTTGAAAAATTACACCGGAATGCAGATTGGTTTGAAAGTATTTATTATATCAATATTTAATGCCATTTACATATTTTTATCTCTTTAGATACAATTTAGAGACAATTTACCCAGCATTTTGAAACGAGTATTAAAAGTTGTCTTGCAGCATAACTTTGAATGTTTTTTCCTGGGATCGCGTACAAATTTTAACCACACATTCTCAACATTTATCTCTAGAGAAGTTCTCAAGATTATTATGATTGATGAAATATTTTTATTTCTTAACAATGTACAAAGTCAAATTTTTATACGAGAAGTCGCTCCCATTACTTTGCATATTTCCCACTTTTTAGGTAGATTTCGTAAGAATAGAATTCGTACCTATTACATTATCCCCTAAGTTGGATTTTTTGAAACAATTTTGCAGATCTACACCGATCCTGACTCCCAAAACCCAAAACCACCCCCAGTTCAAAACTTTATATACAGTGGTGGCCAAAAGTTTCTTGAAAGTTTCATGTTTTTCAACTTTGTGTGCTTGTAGAATATATTAATTTTCACTTAAATACAAACGTTTATATATCAAATTGAAGGTAATTTAATTTAAAATTTAATAATGAAAACAGTATTACAATATCTGTATTACAAAACAAGTTATTCTCATTTTAGTAGAACAAACAAACACAAATCGTTTTGAATAAGGACGTGTTTTGTAATAAAAGCGTACTAGCCAATCACAAACACTGTTCTGAGGACCAATCAAATGTCTGTAACTATAGTTTAGGTTATTTGGATGGTAAAAGAGTTATTGTTGTGGAAATATTTTGCGGAATGATGCATACTAGTACAATTAAATAGAGTATTGCTGTTTTTGAATATTTAAAGTCCTTTTTTTTAAATTAAACTAATTTAAAACAATGTCATCAACAAGAAGAACTAATTGGACATCTACAAAAAGAAGCCGAATTGTCATATTGAGAGAAAATGGCCTCTCTTATGCTGAAATTGCAAGACAAGTTGGTGGTTCAGTGACTTGTTCTGGTGTACGAAAGTTCTGTTTACGTTATGAAAAAACGAAATCAGTTGAAAATAAGGCCAAATCAGGCCGAAAAAATGCACAAGTGCTACTGGCTGATAGAAAAATTAAACGGCTATGCCTTCAAGATAGAAAAATTTCATCAGATACCATTAGATGTGAAATGAATGCAGCGGGTATTGCAGTAAGTTCAAGAACAAAAAGGAGAAGGTTATCAGGATTTGGACTACAAGCTAGAATTCCAGGGAAAAAAACATATTTAAATCAAAAGCAACGGGAAAAACGAGTTAAGTGGGCAAAAGAACACATTAAATGGTCAGAAAATCAATGGAAGCAAGTAATCTGGAGCGATGAGAGTAAAATATCGCTCTTTAGTAGTGATGGTAGAAAATACGTGAGACGTAGAGTAGGAGAAGCACTTCATCCTGATTGCATTGAAGCAACTACAGAAAACCTAACAAATGTCATGATTTGGGCATGTATGTCTGCAGATGGTGTGGGCCGAATTCAAGTGATTGATGGCATCCTGAATGCCAAAAAATACATCAAAACTGTCCTGGAACCAAAATTGATACCTTCCATCAGGGATCTCTTCCCCAACAACGCACCATTTATTTTTCAGCAGGATTCAGCTCCATGCCACACAGCAAAAGTATGCAAAGCATGGTTTCAAAATAAAGGCATAGATATACTACCATGGCCAGGAAACAGCACTGATCTCAATCCAATTGAAAATTTGTGGCGACGTTTGAAAATTCTTGTACGAAAAAACGTCCATCCAATAAAAGACAACTTATTGAAGCTATAATTGATTCTTGGCACCATGTGATTACGAAAGATGAACTCCAAACACTCGTTCACTCGATGAAAAGACGCTGTGAAGCTGTCTTAAAAAATAAGGGTTATCCTACTAAGTATTGATTGTGTAAGTATCACTTTAAAAAAATTCAAATCTAAGATAGATCTTACTATTAGTTGCATAACTTTATTTGTAATACAGATATTGTAATACTGTTTTTATTATTAAATTATACATTAAATTACCTTCAATTTGCTATATAAATGTTTGTATTTAAGTGAAAATCAATATATTCTACAAGCACACAAATTTGAAAAACATGAAACTTTCAAAAAATGTCCACACTTTTGGCCACCACTGTATCTATCTATCTATCTATCTATCTATCTATCTATCTATCTATCTATGTCACTTTTTTATGGACACGATAACTGCAATAATTCTGCACAAATATCTTCCAAACTGATACATAAAATCAAGGGGCATAAAATCTCGGTCAAGTTCGTTAACGGGCAAAATCGGACCCCGGGGGGGAAATGGTGGGGCTTTTTGTGAAAACAGAAAAAAACTCATAATTTCTTAATTATAATACGTATCGAATCCGTTTAAAGTTATTATTACTTCTAGGAAAAGGGCCGAAAATTTATGTATGACAGATTTTTATATCATTAAAAATGGCCCCAAGGGGGGGAAGGGGAGGGGGGGGGTAGAAGAAAAAAATTCATAACTTTGTCAATTCAAAAAATATCAAATCCGCGTTTAAATTTATTATAACTCCTCTTAATATTATCTAAAACTTTTATATTGACCATAGGACCGTTTTTTATAGGACCAACCCTTAAAGCAAAAAAAAATAAATCCCTGCCGGTTCCGCCTGCAAACAAATTAGGTTTCGAAGTGGACGGTTCCAACTGTCGCATCATGGCAGAAAGGTCATTTCTTCCGCAATTCCCAACAAACAGGCGCCCCACGGTCTACGTTTTTGGCATGTGGCCATAACTAAAGTGCCGTTCTTTTGATTTTTAATTAATAATAATAATAATAATAATATGTTAATAATATTAAAGATTGATATAATACAAAAGTACCTTCAAACCAGTTTTCATTCCAATGTATGATTTCTCAAAAAAAAAAAAAAAAAAAAAAAGAAAGAAAGACAAGTTGTTAAAAATCAGCGATTTTTCAATCGTCGTAGGTAATGTTATAGAGATCCGTTAGATATCCATCGTAGGTAATGTTAGATATCCCCTTAATACTGTATACTCTCATGAATTAATTATTTTTAAGTGGATGTAAACAATGTTTTCTATTTAAAATAGGTTTAAAATAAATTATTCAGAACATATATTGTTGATTTTTTTCAAATCTGACATGTGTGACTGCTATATATAACGTTTGCAACCGTTAAAACATTATTATAAACAGTTATCAACTCCTTTTTTTTTTTTTTTTTTTTTTTTTTTTTTTTTTTTTTTTTTGTTATAATGTAAATTTTGAACGCCATACTACAACGCAAAAAAAAAAAAAATACATTTTTGGTCTTTTTTTTTTGGGGGGGGGGGGGGGGGACGGATTTATAAGCTTCTGCTTATGGAAATCTTGCCTCGTACATAAAAGGAAACATTTTAACAAAGACAGAATTTCGAGCTGAATATACAATTTGAAACGAAAATGACTCTACTATACAGGGAGTTCCAAATTTCGACCGACAAACTAAGTGGAGGTGATTGAAGACATCAAGGGGATGAAAACTTACCATAGAACATGGAGTCGCAAACCACGTTTAGTGGGAGAAAATCGCAAAAATAGTTATGAAGGATGGGATGCCGAGTGGAACAAAAAGGGACAATAATAAATAGAAGAAACATTTATTTGACGTAAAGCATGATTACAATGCATTACAGAAAGGAGACGACGAGACATTTTTATAGGAATATGTTTTAACGCGTCCGGCAAATCTTCGTCGGTCGTTGCCTGTGCAACAACCTTCGTGGCCGCAAAATCCAACAATTTCTATAAAAATGTGTCATCGTCTTCTTTCTGACGTTGAACTGCAATGCACTCTAATCATGTTTGACGTCATATAAATGTTTTTTTCTACTTATTATTGGCCCTTTTTGTTCCACTCGACATCACACCCTTCATAAATACTTTTGCGATTTTCTCCCACTAAACGTGGTTTGCGATTCCACATGTTCTATGATAAGTTTCCATCCTCTTGATGCCTTCTATCGTCCCTCTTAATTTGTCGGTCGAATTTTGGAACACACTGTATAATGCCGTATTTCATTAGCAATATTGAACTTTATACGATGATTTATACTTTTATATGTGATATAAAAGTGCAAATTACATATGCACAGTTCGATGGAAGTCGTTTTTTGGTAAAACCTCATATGATGTTACCATGCATAAGAGGAGTATGCGACGAGTCTCCTTTATAGAATTTTTAATTTTACCAACTATGAATATACCATGATTTATATACCATGATTTTTAAACCATGATTTGTGGCAGAGTTAGTAGAGGTTCGTGCGGGTTTTTTTTTTTTTTACGACTGTACATTTTAAATAAAACAAGAAAGAAAAAATCATGCGTCAAGAGTAGATTATAAAACACATTCCAACATATGCTGTAACAAAACTTCATCGCTTAATAAAGTGAAAAATGACGTCTAAGTAAAGAATTTGGAAACCGCAGAACACATTTGAAAACCCAATTTCAGCAATTACCATCAATAATCGAAAATATATCCGAATTATTTTGTGCAGCCCTGTATATAATCTATAGATTTTTTTTATATATAACGCAGAGTATGATAAAATTTAGTTCAGTTAGGAAACGCCTTAAACAGATGAAATTTTTGTTATGAAATTTCAATATGAAATAGTGTAACACCAAGTAAAATGAAAAAAAAAAAAAAATTACATTTATAAACACATTTCACAACTGAAAACGCATTTCCAACATTTATTGCTCATAGACAGTACTGAAATGTAATTCTTTTTGTGTGTCCCTGTAAATAAACAATAAATGCTATGCACTCCATATTCCTCAGCCAGTATCTTGTAGTTAAATTCAGTGATGTATATCAATTTCAATTTTTTAGAAATGATATGTCATTATTAAAATACATTGCAAACGATTTTACCCCATACACTCTAAAAACGACATTTTCAAAATTGAGCAAAAATTACTCAAATCTGAGTATGTCGCATAGCCTAAATGGCTCCAAATCAAAATGACTCAAGTTTGAAACATGTATAGACTTATTTCTGAAAACATGCACCCACTCAAGAATAAAACATCATGTGCTCCTATTTGAGTATGTCCATGTTTCAAAACAGAGTGTGAACTGACTTCTATGTGCTCATTTTTGAGTATTTCCATGTTTCAAAAAATGAGTTTGAACTGATTCTCATCATTTTTGAGTATGTCCATGTTTCAAAAATGAGGATGAACTGACCTCTATGTGCTCAGTTTTGAGTATGCCCATGTTTCAATATTCTGGGTATTTCTGATATTTCAGAATTGAAAACAGTGGGTCGTCCTATTTGAAACAAAACGTTTCATAACAGAATGAAAACATCGATTTACTCAGATTTGAAAGTGTCATTTTTCTCAGTGTAGACCATAAAGTAACGGAATTCTTGAGTGTCTCTGTAAACGAACAATAAATTCGACAAACTTCATTTTCAATACCAAACAGGGCATAGTAAACCTCAATAACATATATCAGTTACATGGCAATCCGAGAATATTTACGCAAGTTAGAACACGGACTAATGGCCAGTCAAACCAAATTCATAAACATTTTTTAGAAAATGTTAAAAAGAAACAAAAAAGACTTTTTAAAGTTTAAGGTATATAAACATGTCGATATAATAATTAAACTTCAGGTCCTCCATTAATATTTAATTATTGCGAAAACTTTTTCTAGAAATTTTTTAATTTTTTAGAGGAAAATTCCTCTACAATTCTTTTCTACATAGAAGGAAAAATCAAGAAGCAATAAAATAAACGTTTCTAAGCACTTTAAGATGTAAATATGAATGCTTTATGAATTCCAAATACTCACAGACTGAAATAAAACATAGAAAATTAAAAATTTAGTAGAAAATAATTTGTATACTAATTATTTACTTTTTTCTGAGATTACATTTATTAATTATTACTTAAAGTAAAAATATTTTATATCGTGAGAATATTAATGAACCACCTTTTATTAATTACTGGCATGTTTTATATGATTTCCCTTATGTTAGAAGAAATATTCTAAAATAGCTTTAAAATAAACCTTGAAGCACTTCGTATAGTACATGAAGCCATGTTAATTAATAAAACTAAAGAAATTTTTAATTAAAACTGTTTTTCACTAAACAAATATATATGTGTCTAAAATTTTATAAGAAATTATCCTAAAGCACGTTTATGCCTTTTTTTACAAAGATATTGTAGAAAAATATTAACGTCTAATTATCTTTTTTAATCTTTTTATTTTTGTTAAGTAATATATCTTATAGGGATGCATGATCAAAGATAAAAAGAATAAAACATTTGAGTTGTAGTTGGATAGAGTTGTATTACTTTTTATCATTCAAAAATAATTATTACTCTCAGAAGAATTTTAGAATTTCTACTAGAATTAGACATCCTGACTAATTGTCAGATCCGTTTATATTTAATTACTGCAAAAGCTTTAAGCTTCGCATGTGGAAAGAAGTAATAGAAATAACAAATTAAATCATACTTATTTTATTATTTTGAAATTGTAAAACCTTCCAAATATGATTAAATTCACTGTTATTAAAGTCACAGAGAAACTGTAATAAAATATTCAAATCTGAAATTTATTGTCAAAGAAACTACATTAAGTAATTTTTTTCTTATAGTGGTAGTTAATTTGTATTTCTTAATTATTTTATGAGAAGAAAAATATTTACCATTGTAATAAAAAAATTAATTAAGCATCTTTCATTAATTACAGGCGATTTTTTATACAAAAAAGCTTGATGTAAGGGAAAAAAAGGGGGTTCAAAATCCATCTTGAAATCATTTCCAAAATATGCAAATTTATATTAATTAATGAAACTAAAGATTTTTTCTATAAAAATTAATTTACCGGTTTAAAAAAAAATACATTCAGTTAAAATTATTTTGAAGCACGTTCATGCCTCCCTTCCAAAGATTTATAGAAAACGCTCTTGAAACGTCTAATTCTCTTTTGTAATTAATATTTCTTTTAAATATTACAATGATTAGTATGCACGACAAAACGGGTCGGAAACGATGTGAAAACACACAACTTTAAACTGTGATTTTGTGTGTGTATGTGTGTGTGGAGGGGGGGAGCGGGTTAAATATATATGTAATTAAAGAAAAAGGGCAGAAAACACATAATTACTTTTTCTTTTGTTAACGCTAAAGTGCTATTAGTTTTCATCGTTCAAAAATCGTTACTGCAAAAAAAAAAAAAAAAAAAAAAAAAAAAAAATATTAAGGCTTTTATTGAAAGTAATAGGAAAATATGAAGCAACAAAATAAATAATCTTTAATATTTTATTATCTTAAGATTTAAAGAAAAATAGATTCAAGCAATAAAAAAATCACGATTATTAACTTTAGACATTGTTACAGAACATGCAATCTCAAATTTACAGTGAAAGAAAATGTATTAACTATTAACATTTTTTTTATTATGATACGTAATTTCCATTCCTTGTTTATTTTAAAGGGGAAAATACTTACTATGGTAAAAAATATTAATGAAGCTCCTTTTATTAATTACTGGCGTTTTTTGTATGTCACAAAAAATCAGCCTTAATTTTACCTTGAATTTATTTCTTAAATATGTAAGACTATGTTTATTAATAAAATGAAATATTTTTATGTTTAAATTGTTTTATTTTTTAGAAAAATAGTGTCTTTAACGTCAGTTAAAATTACCTTGAAGCACGTGCATACCTTTTTTACAAAGTTATACAAAAACGCTGTTCAAACGTCTAATTATCTTTTTTCTAACTATTTTATTTCTAATAGCATAATAAGCAAAATGTATGAAAAAACTAAAATGAGAATGTACGAGTTTAAATGATATACATTTTAAGTTTATGGGGTTAAAAAAAAAGCCAAATAATAAAAGATAAATGGAAAAAGTATAATTATTTAACAGGACGCTTGACTTTGAAAATTATTATTTCTATTATTTTTTATTTATTTATTTTATTTTTATTATTATTATTCAACGGGACATTCTTCAACGTATATGGCAATATATTTTTACTTTTATTAAAAATAATTAACAAATTAATAGCACAAAAACGAATTTTGTATTTTTGTTAATATTTACACATTTCTAAAGTCACCGCCACTTTAAATACACTAACATTATATTTCTTTTAAATGCTAAAAAGTGTAAATTAACAACATAATAAATACAGAGTAAAATAACTTTTACTAGGTTGTTTGACATGTTTCGGCTCGCTCTGAGCCATTTTCAAAAACAAATGAAAATATTCCTTAATTGCACGGTATTTGAAGTTATTATTTAAAATGCTATCATTTAATTTTCACGTACTTTTTTTTAATTACGCACGTTATCTTTTATTTATTTATGCTAAAAGGTTTAAATTAACAACATAATAAATACACTGTAATATGATTGTAATTAGGTTGTTTCACATGTTTCAACTCACTCCAAACCTTTTTCAAAAATAAATGAGAATATTCCTTAATTGCACGGTCTTTGAAGTTATTATTTGAAATGCTATCATTTAATTTTCATGTACTTTTTAAAAGATCATTTTAAAAATCATTTATTTTTACTTGGTTGTTTATTTTCATATCTGTCATTCATCATCAAACAACCTAATAAAATTTATTTTACTGTATATTTATTATGTTGTTAATTTACATCTTTTAGCATAAATAAATAAAAGATAACGTGCGTAATTTTTAAAAAGTGCGTGAAAAATAAATGACAGCATTTTAAATAATAACTTCGAAGACCGTGCAATTATGGAATATTCCCATTTGTTTTTGAAAATGGCTCGGAGTGAGCCGCAACATGTCAAACAACCTAATAAAAGTTATTTTACTGTGCATTTATGATGTTGTTAATTTACACCTTTTAGCATTTAAAAGAAATATATTATTACAAGGTGTTATAAATTATTATATTGTTACACTAACATTATTTCAGTGTCAGATTATAATTCCTTCACTGTAAAAAATGACCAATGTTTCTTATTTTATGAAAATATGCTATAACCACGAACGAAAATATAATATAATCTTCTGAGTTATCCGAAATTTCAAATTGCATCTCACATTGTCTTTTGAATCCCCAGAAACGAATACATTTTCAAAATGTAAAGAATAGTTTATAAAAAACAAATTATTTTTAGCTGCCCGAATTTTTCAGAAACGTTTCCGAAGGGATTTTATAGTGTATTAATTAGTGTCCTCAGCCTGGAAGACCTGTTTTTCGAATGCTATCAATTCTGAAGTAAACATTTTCATGCTAAAAAAAATGTTTAACAGACAAACATGCAAACTTAACAGCGTTAACAATAACATTAAAATTAAGATTATTTCTTTACTCTTTCAGGTATAAATTAACTTATGCGGCTGAAAACGTGTACTTGAGAATGGATAACATTCGAAAAACAGGTATTCCAGCCTGAGGACACTAATTAATACACTATAAAAACCCTTCGGAAACGTTTCTGAAAAATTCGGGCAGCTAAAAATAATTTGTTTTTTATAAATTATTCTTTAAATTTTGAAAATGTATTCGTTTCTGGGGATTCAAAAGACAATGTAACATGCTATTTGAAATTTCGGATAACTCAGAAGATTATATTATATTTTCGTTCGGGGTTATAGCATATTTTCATAAAATAAGAAACATTGGTCATTTTTTACAGTGTTCCAATCATTCAAAAATTGTCGTTAAACTCAGAAGATGAAAATTTCATTATTCTAAATAATTAAAATCCCAAATTAAAGAAGACAATGGAATTAAATTTCTTGTCCTTCTAATATTTCATTAGTTCAAAAACTAAACTTCAAAAAAGTTTTCTATTGTATGTAAAAAGTCAATAAATAAATAAATAAAAAGCAACAAAATAAATAATCCTTCAGATTTTAAAATTATTTTATTACAAAAATAATGCTTCAAGGATTAATAAACTCATTGCTACTTTTCTGCGATGAATTCAATAAATATTTGAAAAATAAATACATTTTACTGAAAATTTAAAAAATTTTATTACTTTTAATTAGCTTTAAAAATATTTTTAAATGCTCAAAACGTTTCAATTTTGATTTTTATTATATTTTTTCATTTTATTACTTAAATTTACTTTATTTAGTAAATTATGCATCCATTTCTTTAATTGGCAAGACAGATATTTAAAAAATAAATGAATAAACTAGTACGAAACTGAAGTTTCCTTAAAAATTCACACGTTAATGCGTTCTTTACTTCTGTTTTGAAGACCCACACTTTGCAAAAAATTATAAAAAAATATCAATTTTCCATTTTTTTTTTTATTATGATTATCATTAAATTACATTTTAGAAAGTAATAAAAAAATAATGTTGTCTCATCTTGGATGAAAATAATTGATATCAGCTTATATTTACTTACTTTTCATAATATGCAAGTATGATGAAGTTGATATATTATTAACCTAATTTATTTAAAATTAATAGGTTTCAAAACTTATGGCCTATATTACTTAGTGCTAAGATATTTTCTAAATTAATAATATTTAGTGTCATGAGGGACACCCTCCTTTTTATCTCTTTCTCCATTTAAATAAGTCCTTCCTAGTCATGTGAAGGTATCGTCACCTGATCAAGGTTCTAAAATACGAGACCAATTCCTTTGTCTTCTTTAATTTTTGCTTTTTTAAATCTGCTAATTCAACAAAGTTTAATAGAAAGCTTGAACCAGCAAAAAAAGAAAACTGTAGCAAACCACTAGAGAGCACTTGCAGTGATGCCAACAAGGCTCTTGTCAGGTGGATCACAGCCATGCTGTGATCAGGTGAATATTGCTCAGGTACTAACTCGTCCAGCTAGGCACTCATGCACGGCATCTAGGGACCTGGTTAGCGGTATAAAAATTAAAAAAGTTCCATGGATTATTAATGTTCCATGGATAATTATTAAAGTTCCATGGATAAACGTCTCCTCATTGCTTTGTGTCATAGCATTATTCTGGATTAAAATGCTTGGTTATTGACTATACCAGCGGTTCCCAACCTGGCGTACGTGATAGACTGGTTGAGGGTACATGAAAATTACATCGGTAATGGTGGATAGCGCAAAAAAATATAACTTAAAATGAAAAAAGAAATAAAACTGTAAAATTTTCGTTTATAAAGATACACTTGTGCAAAAGTAAAATGGGATATTCGTATAAAATGTAGGAAAATGCATAGAAAAAAACTAGAAAAAAACTTAGTAATTGGTTGATCATTTATTGCCTTTATCTCCGCCCACTTCTAATAAAATCGTGTGATTTCGCGGATTCATCATAATTCATCATAATTGTCCTCACTCACAGCAAGCTCAACTGGTGCCATCTAACAAATGGTTTCTGACTGAGTTTTTCACATAATTAATTTCTCGAAAAATAATTTCCTAGGTACAGGTAAAAGGCGAAAAAAATGGCAAATTGGAAAATACTGCTACTATTTCGGGCAAACAACTGGCAGGGTTTGGTGATTCCACCTGTGCTCTTAAATTAGTCCAGATTATCATTAACACAAAATTAAAGATGGAAAGAAGAATTATTTACACCATTATGACGATCACTACAGTCATGTATTTCACGGATCGAACTGATTAACTCCTCGGCCATTAACAATATCGTCATATCGATAGTTCATTATAATTGTTCGCAATCACAGCAAGCTAAACTGGAGCCATCTAACAAATGGTTTCTGACTGAGTTTTTCACATAATTAATTTCTCGAAAAAAAATTTCCTTGGTACAAGTAGAAGGCGACAAAAAATGGCAAAATTGAAAATACTGTTACTATTTCAGGCAAACACCTGATAGCGCTTGGTGATTCCACCTGTGCACTTAAATTAGTCCAAGTTATCGTTAACACAAAATTAAAGCTGTAAAGAAGAATTCTTTACACCATTATGACGATCACTACAATCGTGTATTTCACGGATCGAATTGATTAACTCCACTGCCATTAACAATCCCTGCCATTTTCATATCAATAATTCATCATAACTGTCCGCACTCACAGCAAGCTAAACTGGAGTGATCTAACAAATGGTTTCTGACTGAGTTATCACTTAAATTTCTAGAAAAAAAAATCTCTTAGGTACAGGTAGAAGGCGAAAAAAATGGCAAATTGGAAAATACTGCTACTATTTCGGGCAAACAACTGGCAGTGTTTGGTGATTCCACTTGTGCTCTTAAATTAGTCCAGATTATCATTAACACGAAATTAAAGATGGAAAGAAGATTTATTTGCACCATCACAATACACTACAATCATGTGATATACACTACAATCATATATTTCACGGATCGAACTGATTTCCCCGGCCATTAACAATACCGTCATATCGATAGTTCATCATAATTGTCCGCAATCACAGCAAGCTAAACTGGGGCCATCTAACAAATGGTTTCTGATTCAGTTTTTCACATATTTAATTTCTCGAAACAAAATTTCCTAGGTACAAGTAGAAGGCGACAAAAAATGGCAAAATGGAAAATACTGTTACTATTTCGGGCAAATACCTGGCAGCGCTTGGAGATTCCACCTGTGCACTTAAATTATACCAAGTTATCGTTAACAGAAAATTAAAGCTGGAAAGAAGAATTCTATACACCATTATGACGATCACTACAATCATGTATTTTACGGATCGCACTGATTAACTCCCCTACCATTAACAATATCTTCACTTCAATAATTCATCATAACAGTCCGCCCTCACAGCAGGCTAAATTGGAGCCATCTAACAAATGGTTTCTGACTGAGTTTTTCATATAATTGCTTGTGGGGAAAAAATCTCCTAGGTATGCAGGTTGAAGGCGAAAAAAGTGGCAAAATGTAAAATACTGCCACTATTTTGGGCAAACACCTGGCAGGGTTTGGTGATTCCGTCTGAGCACTTAAATTAGGCCAAGTTATCGTTAATACAAAATTAAAGCTGGAAAGAAGAATTCTATACACCATTATGACGATCACTACAATCGTGTATTTCACGGATGGAAATGATTAACTCTCTGGCCATTAACAATATCTTCATATCAATAATTCATCATAACATTCCGCCCTCACAGTAAGCTAAAATGGATCCATCTAACAAGTGGTTTCTGATTGAGTTTTTTATATAATTAATTTCTGGGAAAAAAAATCTGCCAGGTATAGGTTGAAGGCGGAAAAGATGGCAAAATGATAACACGGACTTTTTTAAACAGCTCTACACTGTTTAAAATTTGCAGCAAACTGTCCAGTCATTCGACCGTTTTTTTTTTTTTAGAAAACGGTTACATAACCGTAATTTAACTCTATTCTGACCATAATATGGGCAATAATATGGTCAGAATAAAGTTAAATTACGGTTATGTAACCGTTTTCTATAAAAACGGTCGAATGACTGGACAGTTTGCTGCAAATTTTTAACAGTGTATGAATGTGAAATTAATTTTTTAAATTGCCGTAATTTTATCATCGACATTTTTTACTTATTATGTACGATTTTTTTTAATTTCGAATATCCTCCAAATATTCTCTTAATTTGATAATTTTTGAGCTAATATTTAATATCAATCATTATAAAATTTAATCAAGCTCTCTTTGTCTAAATTCCTGTATTTAATGTAATTTCCCTGTATTTTTATTTAAATCTCCACCAACGACGTACCGAAAATATTCCCTCGCGTGCCATCTGTGACACGCGTGCCATAGGTTCGCTGCCCTTGGAATATACCTTTCAAATTATTGAACGTATTTTTTAACACTTTCCAATATACTTAAAAGTGTTTACGAATTCGGGTTTTTTTTGCCTGTCTGTCTGCTGTTCGTCCTCTAACTCACGTAAATATACTCGAATTGCCTTGAAATCCATATATATTATTGGGGTTTACTATGGCATGTTTGGTATTGAAAATCAAGTATGTAGCATTTACGGTTATTTTACAGAGACACTCTAAAGAATTCCTTTGCATTACGGCCTATGGAGGGGAAACCGTTTGCGACGTATTTTAATAATCTTACACTATTTTAAACCTGTTCAAATTGATACATATCATTCAAGGGCACTAAAAACGCTTACCGTTGAATATGGTGTGCATAGAATGTATTGTTCATTTACAGGAACACACAAAAGAATTCCGTTGCATTACGGTGTATGGGGAAAAGTCGTTTGCAGCGTATTTTATTGATGTTTCACTATTTTATACCTATTTAGATTGATACATATTACTGATGTGCACTATCATGCGCTAACTGTAGAACAGGGTAGGCATAGAATGTATCGTTCATTTACAGGGACACTCAAAAGAATTTTGCTACAGTACTCTCTATGAACAATAATTGCTCGAAGCTCGTTTTCAGTTGTGGTACGCGTTTTTAAATGTAGCTAATTTTTTGCATATTAATTGATGCATATATATTCTATAGTTCCTATACAGGGTCTGTGAAAAAACCTCAATTACATCTCCGTTTATTGACGGAAATTGTTGAAGGAGATTTTTAATTGTGATATACATTAGCTAAGTGAAGTAAATTTTAGTATACATACAAATAAATCTATAGATTATACGTATACAAGACTGCGTAAAAGAATTCGGATATTTTGTTTGACTATTGGTAGTAATTGCTGAAATTGGATTTCCAAATGTGTTATGAGTTTTCTAAATTGATTACTTTATAAACTGTGAAGTTTTGTTAAAGTATTCTGAATGTGTTGGAAAGTGTTTCAAAATCTATGCTTGGCACATGATTTTTTATTCATGTTTATGATTACTTTTAGATCACCCTGATTATAAAGACACGTTAATTAATAAAACTACACTCTGAAAACGACATTCTCAAAACTGATCAAAAAATACTCAAATCTGAGTATGTCGCACGGTCAAAATCTCTCCGAATCAAAATGACTCAAGTTTGAAACATGTATATACTCATTTCTGAAAACATGCACACACTCAAGAATAAAACATCATGTGCTCCTATTTGAGTATGTCCATGTTTCAAAAATGACTATGAACGGACTACTATGTCCTCATTTTTGACTATTTCCATGTTTCAAAAATGAGTTTGAACCAATTCTAATCATTTTTGAGTATGTCCATGTTTCAAAAATGAGTATGAACTGACCTTAATGTGAGTATGCCCATGTTTCAATATTCTGAGTATTTCTGATATTTCAGAATTGAAAGCATTGGATCGTCCTATTTGAAACAAAAAGTTTCATAACAAATTGAAAACATCGATTTACTCAGATTTGAAAGTGTCATTTTTCTCAGTGTAAAGAGGTTTTCAAGTAAACTATTTTACTTTACGATGCGTGCTTTGGATTTTTGTTCAAACTAGTTTAAACTACATGCATGCATATTTTTCAAAGAGATTGTACAAATTAAAGGCTGTTACAAAGTTTTTCTTCCTTTTGTTTTTTGTTTTTTCATCTTTTATGTGATTTATTTTCTGTTCAAAAGAATAGTGGGCAGAATACACTAGAAAAATATTGGACACGAAATACAAACACGCAACTTAAAACGGTAGAGTTTTCGTTTTTATGAATAACTTTAAATAATTTACCACAAATTAGGAAAGGTATAACGATGTAACTATTTAAACGAGCTATATATTTTTTAAACGTTTATTGCTTCTATTATACAAAAATCTCATCAGTTTTCAGTTTGCGACAGTTTTACTAGACGAATTTCTTATTTTGCATGATGAATGGTTTCCTTGTATTTACTTCGTGAAATGATAAGAAAACTGAATGAGGCCACAATGGCACAATAATGAATACTAAATAAATATACAGGTTTCCATCGCTTTATGCGGTTTCGGTTAGTGCGATTTTCAATTAAAGTGGCATTTTTTTTATCAGACGGTACCTTGATTAATGCGAGAAAATGTTCGATTAATGCGCAAACACGGAATAAGTGTCCCCATTTTCCCAGCCAATGGCGCCGAATCGTTCTGAATGTAAAAACAAAAAATCCGATAAGAAATGTGACAAAATGCGCGACAATCAGACAAATGTTTTTATTAGACAGAATTGAACTTAAATTCGACTTAATCATTGATTTTTTTATGTTTCTTGGTTGACGCTAATTAAATTAGCTTACACGTTAATATTAACGGTAGTTCATGTAACTCTGATAAATTTTATTTTAAAACTTTCAACTAGTAGAGGGTTAAGACTCTAAAATACGTACAATATGTTAAAAACAGTGCATAACGGGAAATTAAAGTATAAAAAAAATGTTAAATTCTCAACGGTTTTCGGCACAACCCACTTGGCCATCATCAGGGGATTTCAAACGTCGAACTGGCGAAGACTCAAAATACCAACACACTCAAACAGAAGAAAGAAACACGTGAGACAAGAGAGTTTTCTCCCTGCTGTGTTTCTTCACTCCATTAAAGTGTGTTGGTATTTTGAGTCTTCGCCAGTTCGACGTTTGAAATCCCCTGATGATGGCCAAGTGGGTTGTGCCGAAAACCGTTGAGAATTTAACATTTTTTTTATACTTTAATTTCCCGTTATGCACTGTTTTTAGCATATTGTACGTATTTTAGAGTCTTAACACTCTACTTGTAAATTATTCACAGTGAAAGTCCGCTCTAAAGATTTGATAAAAGTTTCAAATCAAGCGGTAATACAGGCTGTTTGAAAAGTTTCCGTAGAGTAGCTGTGGTGTAGCAGTTCCAGTGTCCAGTAAATCGGAAATGTTTACAAATCATGAAAAAGCTCAGTGTGTCCACTGGTATCGTGTGACTCGAAAACAATGCAGATGAATCGGTGTATCAAATCTTGCAACCCTGCGACAGCGGTTAGATAACCACAGTCATTACATCGATTTCTACTGTGATTCTGGCTAATCTATGCATAGAAATTGGCTATCGACTATATGTGTTACGTGCTACCGAGCAACTGTTTCATACAGCCACGTTACGGAAACCTGCAACACAAAAACTTGGTTAGTTTTCCCACACTTTGGCACCAGTTTCACACGTCTATCTTATGTATAGCGGATATGAATAAATTTTGTAATCAGGGAAAGACTTTTTCGGACACCCTGCATCTACTTTATTATATAACAATAACAGATCAAAACCAATAACATAGTACATAGTTACATTGTTTGTTTATGTATACCGGGATTTTTAAAAGTTGGCTATGCACTGTAAAAATAAAAAATTGGACAAATGTTTCTTAATCTACGAAAATATAATTTAACTGCGAACGAAAATATAGAATAACCTCTTCCCAATTACTCATTATACTGAAAAGCGTTCTTTATTTTTAGAAAACTCAGAAACCGATATACATTTTCGAAATCTAAAGTAGCATTTATAAAAACAAAGTTTCCTTTTCTGCCTCTGATTTTCAAAAACGTTTCTGAGTAGTTTTTATAGTGTGCTAATCAGTTTTCTGAAACCGGAATATCGGTTTTTAGGTCTCACTTCTCAAGTATGAATTTTCACGGTCATTCTCAATTAAACATTTTCAGCTGCGTGATTGAATTTATACATACAACAGTATCAAAATAATATTAAATTTAATGTTAATGTTAATCCTGTTAATTTATCATGTTTGTCTGTAAAACATATTTGTTGAACGTGAAAATGTATACTTGAGAATGAATAGCATACGAAAAACCGATATTCTGGGTTGAGAAAACTGATTAGTATACTATCAAAACCACTTGGAAACCTTTTCAAAATTCAGTGGCAGCAAAAAACCTTTGTTTTATATGTTTCTTTAAAACTCGAAATATATTGGTTTCTGGGGTTTCTAAAGATTAAGAACGCTTTTCTGAATCATGCGAAAATCGAAAGAGATTAATGCATATTTACGTTCGAGGTTATGTTATATTTTCCGAGATTAAGAAACCTTTGTTTTTTTTGTACAGTGTGAAATAATAATACTTTTTCCCATTCAATATATGTTTCAATTAATGCGGTAATATCGCGGGATTAATTAACCGCTTTAGTCGAGAAAAACTTGCATTGGTATCCTTTGAGATATTGCCAGGCAACTTAATTTCATTAAATAATTAATAACAGATCAGTACTATAATTTTGATAAAAAGTTTTAGCTAAATGATCAAATATGTCACAAAAATTCTATTCCTATTTCATGTTCTGATTTTATTTCTGTATACGAAATTTTTGCACTAAAATATATGAGTAATGATGAATTTAATTTTTTTAATTCTGCAATAAGATGACATGACATCATAATTAAATTTCATCTCCCATATATATCTAATTGTGATGAAAATTATAAAAAGAAAATGTGAAGAAAATTTGCACGTAACATAATAAATATTCATTTAAGCTTTAATATCTTAATAATTAAAAAAAATAATGCTTTAAGAATTAATAAATTCACTGTCATTAAAAAAGGTTCCTAGTCTATTAAAAAACATGCAAAATTTAATTTTCGGTGAAAATACGTGTTAATGTGTTAATTATTTACTGTTTTTGCTTTTGACAGTTAATTTTTATTTTGTAATTATTTCTCTAATAAAAAAGAAATTAGTGTGAGTAGAATGTCAGTGAACCTATAAACTACTGACGTTATCTATACAAAATTTCTTTAAAAAAATGTTAATAGAATTTTTTGTTTAAAAAAAAAAAAAAAAAAATAATTCACCAGAAATTGGAGAAAATATAAAAGTTTAATTATTGAAAACGGGAAATAATGTATAAACGTGAGAAGGCGATTGCTTCTATCTTCGAAAAGTCACATCCGGTTTCATATTCTGACAAATTTACTAGATAAAGGGTTTATTTTGCAGGATGGTTGTTTTCACATATTCGTAGATTAACTATATTCATAGTAGAATCAGACTGAATGAGGCCACAATAATGAATAGATATTTATACACTTTTAAATATTACTTGGCAATTCGATTTCATTAAATAATTAATTATTAAAATGATCAGTTTAAATTTTTTATAAAAAGTCTTATATAGCTTATTAAATATGTCAGAATTTTTTTTTTCATGTATATTAAACTTGAATAAGTAAATCATAAAGATATTTTTCAGATTGATAACATATCCTCATAAAGTAACATATCCTTGTAAATAAATTTCCAAGTCCTCTATACATTTTGTAATTACTATAAAAATTATAAAAATAAAACTTTTTCACAGAAATAATGAAAAATTGGGAGCAAATATTTATTAATATTTTACTAGATGAAATTGGTAATCTTCAAGAATAAATAAATTCACTGTCATTAAAACTATCCCTACATTATAAAACATGCGAAATTTTAATTTACACGCGACATAATATTTTGCATAGCAAGAATAATAATTAACTCCATTTTATTAACTAGTAAATCTACATATCAGGAGCCTCAGTGTCAACTCTGCAAATCATGTTTTTTATTATTATTTTACTTTACATAATATCTAATATCTTAAAATCCACAATTTATTTTTTCTTATGTTATATATATTTAAGTATATAAGATTTCCCAAAGATTTGGAAAATATAACTTTTAAGAACTGTTGCATTAAAAAAGACATGTTGTAATGATTTCTAGAACTGCTTATTCTTGTAATATTTTAGAATAAAAAATTCATTTAACCCTTTATCTCGTTAATTTTACTTTCGCAATTTTCAAAAACTTTATCATTTTAGGATAACAGTATATCTGCGGGTGCATTTTACACTGCAATTTCATTAACATAAACATCTCGTTGAAAATATATTTTATTCTATCCGATTATTAATGCTTATTTACCTTTCAACCACGAAACATCTGCATTGTATGCAGAAGCTGGATAAAATCGCATGTAACAAAGATGCAAATGTAACTGTAAATGTAAATGTAATGCGCCTGTTAAAAGACATACATAATTTAGAAGTACAAAGGGTTCATATATTTTTATTCGATGGGGGGGGGGGATGATATCCACTCTATAGTATTTAAAATAGTCTAAATGAGTTATTATCTAAATAAATACAATCTACTTCGATAGAAAAACAGATCAAAATCACCAGAAAGTAAACTTTTTGTTAATAAAAATGTTCTAATTTCACTGTAATTTTGGAAAAAAGTACCGATTTTATTCATTTTTTTCTGATATTCTATGAAATGTAGTTGCTAGGCAACTGTTAAAGCAAAAAAGGAGAAAAGAAAGTGATGTATAATTGTGAATGTCCGTGAAACGTATTGACAAAATTAAAAACCTGTTTGATTAATTTAAAATTTCCATAACGAAATTTAGCATCCATAATGGAAAATTTAAATGAACTATCCAAATTTTTACATTTGCACAGAGCCGTAGCTAGGGGGGTGCCAGGGGGCGCTCAGCACCCCCTGAAAATTTTTGAGCCCCCCCCTGGGAAAGTTGCCAAGGCCACCAAATGAAATTGTTTCAAAAATCCAAATGAAACTCTGTTCAAAAATTGAACTTAGTTTTGGAGGCTTTTTACAGTTTTGCATAAATACTAAACTGTAGTATTTGTTTAAAAACTGCAAATAAGTGCTTCAATAGGCGCACATCCTATCTGCACATACTCAGAATTAGCAACTTTTTGCTGATGCAAACATTGACTTTTGCATTAGTTATATACTGAAATTTTTCATTTTGCAGGGTTTTCCATTATTAGCATAAAACAAAGTTATTCTAATGAGTTATAGCCAATTTAAATACAAGTGGTTTTAGCTTTTGACTAGACCCAAAAATAATTTTAAAATGCAAATGTCCTTGATTTTTCTAATGTTTTTTATCATATGGAAACATAACTATAGAATCCTTAACGACAGGGAATATTCAGAAAAAAGTTAAAGGTTGCAACACTTTTGAAACAGGTGAACTGTCAGCTTTTTATTTAGTTATTGACATCATCACTTATTATTTCACTAGTATAATTATACACTGAAAATTTTCATTCTGCAGCCAGTGATGTAGTAGTAAAAAAACCAGAGGGCATACGCTTTAGGCAGAGGGTATACCCTAAAAAGTATATGCTATGCTATAGTGTTTTGGAGAAGAGGGTATACGGTATTCCTTAAAATAATCCAGAAGGTATATGGCGTATCCACCGTATATCCTCCATTACATCCCTGTCTGGAGTCTTTACTTTTCTTAGCATTAAATAAAGTTATTATAAACAATTTAATAAGAAACATAGTGCCTACAATATGAATATGCACTAATTTACCTTTCTATATAATACTTTGATCCTATATATTTGTGTTTGTGCGTGCATGTGTCTGAGAGAGAGAAATAGTATGAGACCCCCCCCCCCCCTACATTTTCTTGAGCACCCCGTATTGTTTACTTATAGCTACAGGCCTGCATTTGCATTCCAGTGAATGACAAAATATTAAATTTGTCTTAATTCTCATAGTAAAGGGTTATGAAAGAAAATAAAATGTTCTATATTTTTTGAATGAATGAACCAAATTAAACGAAAAACAAAACAGTAAATTCCGAGTATCTGGCCAACATGTCTACCAAATAATCAAACTAATTGCATGGGGTTTTTTAGACAGTTATCGTGGGACGTACATACACGCACACAGACAGGCATACTGGCAGACGCCAAAACACTTCGTTTCTAGAGTAAGCCTTCACAACACATGCAAGTACTGATATTTTCAATACAAAATCTTTTTTTATGGATTTTTTTTTTAATATTTTTCCTAAATATACCATTTAACCTTTTCTGAAACAGATAAGATAATGTTAATAAATGAAAATAAAGACATTTTTCTATTAAATTTCTTTATTTAAAAAAATGCATTCTAGTTAAAAAATAGCTTGAAGCACATTTTTGTCTGCCTAAACAAAAACTTTGTACAAAAATGTTTTTGAAATGTATAATTATCTTTTAAAATATCTTTTGGGTATTTTTTTTTCTTTTTAAATACAAAGATTATTTATGAGGAATATTTATGTGCAAAATGCACGAGAAAACGACTTTGTTAATCATAAAGAAAATTTAAAAATATATGCTTTGTTTATAATATTTTTAATAATTTTATTATTAATAAATTAATCTTTATCTCACAAGTAGTCTAATTCCCAGTTTCAAATTAAACATTTGCAGTGTTTGAACTTTTAGATAATGTCATATAAAACAAAACGTTATTAAATATATAAATTAATCTCTTTGCATTACGTTTAAATAACTGTTGTTTCTCGTTAACTCACTGTTAATATTTCAATAATTTATATATCATTAATTAATTAATTAATGGGTATGTAAATTTATATTTCCGCAGATTTTTGCATGCTGCATTTAAATAGGATATACAATTACGGGGTTGCTATTAAACTTACAAAGTTGCGTTCAATTTTAATGTCCACAGTACTCCTTATTATAAAATAAACTATATCAAGGACTGTCTACCAATGAAAACTTTTCTTTTTGTTATATTTATTAAAATTAAAGTTCTAGCCCGCAGTCGGAATTTTTTGTCGTACTGAACATTGTCATTAGCACGGTCAGCGATACTGCCTGATTAATACTTGTACATACAGAATGGTCATGTGGTATCAGTGGATCTTCCCCTGCTCACTCCTTCCACTACAGATTTCCTTATTGGCCATGGTCCCTTTGGAGCCTACCTCTTTAAGTTCAAAAGAGCCCTTTCTCCTCTTTGTGAATGCGGTGATGTATTTTTGCCTCTCATTATTTCTATAAGTGTCCTTTAACAGCTCGCTGGCATATTCGTCCTCCTGTTCTTCCAGACGGTTGGCTGGCTAATATTTTATTGCGCCAGGCTTTAAGCTCAAAGCTTAAGAACATTTTTAACTTTCTATGTCACCTTTTTATATTAATCCATCGCTAAGCCAGGGACTCTGTTTCCCCCTTTTTCACTGCTCCTTGTTTGGATCGGAGCTTTGTATTCTCCTTCTGGGATATTATTTTGTACTATTATCTTTTTACAAATATTGTTTCCATTATATTCATATATTCATTTATCTATAGTGTTCACTACCCCACCCTCTGTCGCGTTTACCGGCGGGATTTTGTAATTTTTTTAACCTCAATAAAGGGGACCGGGAGGGACATCTATGCTCTTGATTGCTCAGACTTGGTTCTGAACGGTCCCTCTCGGGCAGTACAGTAAAAGTACAGGAGTTTAGAGTTTGATTGTAAAACATCCACCAATGCAAAAATAATAAAAATTTTATAAACATTATTTAGACTATGAGGAAGATTTAATACTAAAAAATTTAGTTCAGAATTCCAAAGCGCCTATGGAAAAAAGTGTCATTTCAAACTGAATTTGTGCAGTTAAATAGGCATAGGAACCAAATATAAGAAGGAATATGAGGAATAGATTTAATATTAAGAAACTTGGTTCAGAATTCCTAAGAACTTATGTGAAAAGTGTCATTTCAGACTGAATTTGGGCAGTAAAATAGGCATAGGAACCAAATATAAGAAGGAATGTGAGGAATAGATTTAATATCAAGAAACTTGGTTCAGAATTCCAAAGCACTTATGGAAAAAGTGTCATTTCAGACTAAATTTGGGCAGTAAAATAGGCATAGGAACAAAATATAAGAAGGAATATGAGGAATAGATTTAATATTAAGAAAATTAGTTCAGAATTTTAAAGCGCTTGTGTCAAAAGTGACATTTTAAACCAATTTGAGCAGAAAAATAGGCATAGGAACCAAATATAAGAACGTTTCATGTAATAGTCTCACATTCTATGTAATCTTAGTTTCTATGCCTATTCTAATGATATAGGAACTAAAAAGGGAGCCTTTCATCGTGATTCTCAACACTGCAAAAAAGACAAATATTTCATTAATCGAAATCTTTGCTTTCTTAATTTTTATGAAAATGTAATACAACATCTTTTGAGTTATCAATGATTCCGAAAAACGTTCCTTTATCTTCAAAAACTTCTGAAACTAATAGAATTCCGAGATTTAAAGAAGCATTTCTGAAACAAAACTTTCTTTTGCTGCCTGTAATTTTTGGAGATATTTCTGAGTAGTTTTTTAGTGTATTAAGCAGTTTTTTTTCAACGCGGTCGGTTTTCGGATGATATCAGTTCTTCTTGTAAACATTTTCATTTTCATCAAACATGATAATTTAACAGCATTTACATTAACATTAACATTAAAATTAACATTATCTTGTTTCTCCTGCATGTATAAATTCTGTTACACAACTGAAAATGTTTTCTTGAGAATTGATGACATCCGTAAATTCGATATTCCGGATTGAGAAAGCGGATTAATACATTGCAAAAACTCCTCAGAAACGTTTCGAAAAATTACGGCCAGAAAAATAAACTTAAAAAAAAAATAACGCTACTTTAAATTGCTGAAATATATTAGTTTCTGATGGTTCTAAAGAAAAAAGAACGTTTTTCTTAATCGTGGCTGACTCTGAAAAGATTATGTTATATTTTTGTAAACTTTAAGAAAGATAAGAGCTAGATTAAGAAATACTTGTATTTTTTTTACAGCGTAGCATTTTGCGGAATCTTTAGTACCCATCCCTTAAAACGACACTTTCTGCCCTGGTCGCAAAATCCTGAAATAATTTTATCCTTATTAAATCTTTCCCTTAGTCTAAATAGTATTTACACCAAAATTTGGTTGCGTTTGGCACAGGGTATTATTTACAATTCAGCTCAAAAACATCAGTACTTTGATTTTATCTGACTTGTATAAATCGTCCGTAATTTTTTGGCGCGTGCGAGTAATCTATTTACGTTAAATAAATATATGGATCATAGAAACAATTTCGGTTTCTTTTGAAAAGTATTTTATGAATACATGATTTGCCTAATATTAGTTCTAATTAGTCTTACTTTTTTTTTCTTCATTCAGCACGGGAACACCCCTCTCCATCTAGCTGTGTTGGGTAACAACGCAGAGATGGTTGCGCTTCTCATGAAGAAGGGAATCTCTGTCAACACGACCAATGCTGTAAGTACCTTCATTTGTAATATAATTTTAAACTTTAGACTAACAAGCGCTTTTATATGTTCAAGATGGCATAGTACTCGGCGTGTTCCGTACCGCGACGTAAATCCGAAAAAGGAGCAAATTTGTGTAGGAAGATTACACAAGACGGGGAACGAAGGATTCCGAGAATAAAACAGCGCCAGATATCCCTTAGTGGTATTTTTTTTAACTAAATGTGTTTTTAGCGGAATCTTTCGTCCCCCGTCTTGTATAATTATCCTACAAATAAAAATTGCGCTTTATTTTCGTAGATAGATAGCGTAACGGAACACGTTATGTACCATAAACTTTAATTACAGTCACCTTGTAGATAGGCAGATTAGTATACAAATAACTAAGTAAAAGAATAGATAAGTAACAAAAGCATAAAACCTTAATAAAAGAAATAAGACTTTTTTCATTGAAAATTTTTGCTTCCTTACATTTATTGACTACAAACAAGGTTTTTTTTAGGAGAGGTGCGGGGAAAGTAAAATAAAACTATTTTGTCATAAGCCACTGGTATCTTACGATAGAACTAAATGTTATTTTGAACAATTTAAAAAAAAAATGTGGAATAAGAATTCACTGCCATAAAAACAAAACTCAAAAGAACAAAAATATGTGCACCTAATCAGGTATTGCTCCAGTAAACAGGACAATGAGTAGAATTTAAGGCCGCTGTAACACACGCGGTTAAATCAAAAGGCTTTAGTAAAAACTAAACATTGATTCATGGTCACCACATTTCACGGAAAATACAACACGTAACACTTAAAAGGTTTACATAAAAAGTATTTTCAATAGTTTGTGAATGTCCGAACGGTGTGCGGCTCTATACTTTCAGGGATTCAAAAATCTAGAATCCTATGAACAAAGTTTTCCGGTTCTCTCTATTGCCCTTCGCCTATCCAAAGACACAGCCGACCGCTGCGTTGCTGGGTAGATAACAAGCATATCCTATCAAAGGTTCCGGGTTAAGTGGAATTTATAGTGGTTAGAAGTGACTTCGAGTGTCTTTGGTGCTTTGGACATTTATAAGATATGACCTTATAAATGTCCGTATAATGTCAGTACTTAAAATTTTATGGGAAGTAATGATTACTATAGTGTCAGAAAAAAGCCCTTAGCTGTATATTGATTGTCTCTTCAGTAGCTTTTTATGCGAAACATCTGGAGATCTGAACTCCCGATAAACTTGAAGCACGTAGAAAATTTAGCAGCACCATAATATATATTTTTATTCCCCAAATTAACAATTAATGAAAATTTTCGTACAAAATTGTACACCGCCTTAATAAGAGGGTTTTGCTGCTGATTCTGGCGATGTCTTTAACTTGGCATACTAAATGAACTTTTTCATTTACATAAAATGCAAAAAGCACACTATACAAAAGACAAATGTTTAGGAAAATATTACGAAATTTAATACGGTTTACGAAAATATAATATAACCTCTTCTGAGTTACTCATGAATCCGAAAAACTTTCATTTATCTTCCGAAACCACAGAAATCAATAGATTTTCAAGATTTAAAGAAGCAGTTCTGAAACAAAAATGTATTTTGCCCGGAAATTTTCAAACACGTTTCCCAGCAGTTTTACAGTATACTAATCAACTTTCGAAACAGGAAATATTGGTTTTTTGAATGCCATCAATTCTCAAGTAAACATTTTCATCTGCTTTTCATGCAAGACTAACAAAAATAATTAATGTTTATATTAATGCTGTTAATTCACCATGTTTATCTATATTGAACATATTTGTGGAACATGAAAATGTTTACTTGAGAATTGATCGCATTCGAAAATCCGATATTTCGTGTTAATGCAAAGTAAAAGCAACTTGAAGACGCTTTTGAAAATTACGGCCAGCAAAATAAATTTTTGTTTTAGAAATGTGTCTTCAAATCTCGAAAATATTTTTGTTTCTGTGTTTCGGAAGCTAAGAGAATGCTTTTCGGAATCGTGAATAACTCGGAAGAGGTTGTATTATATTTTCGAATACCGTATTAAATTTCGTAATATTTTAGGAAATATTTGCCTTTTTCATAGTGTAGCCAAGAGGTGTTATATATTATCAAGCCGGCATTAAACATGCTGCAGCTGTGAACAAAATAATTTAATTTTACCCAGAATAATAAAAGAAAGATTTTTAAAAAGAATTGGGCAATTCTGTTTTCTGGGATTTTAATATTATCCATAATTCTGCAAATCAAATTATACGATCCTTAAACTATCTGTTATTTTAAGTTATAAAAAAGCATCATGGTCACGTGTGATTCTCCTTCTCTTTTTTTATGTACATAGATTGATACAAAAACATGCATACAACATAAATAATGCTTTGGATTCACGACACAAAGCACTGTGAAATTACAGTTTCATCCATAAACATATTACAATCGATTTATAAAAGAGTGATTCCATAAAATAGAAAATCGCATAAGCTATACATATTTTATATGTTTCTGTATGTAGTTAGGAGAATAAAATACTATAACAAATCACCTCAATGAAGAATATGCAAAATTTTCCAATATTGTAAGAACTTTCAAAAGTGTCTTTTTTTTTTAACATTTGCATAACAAATTGCAGTTCCAAGACTCGCATAGGCATGTATTATATTACGGACATAGGAATAAAAATATTTTATTAAGATATATACTGCGGAAGCACGCAAAAATATACTCAGAGAGCCAGTTTGTTTTCTCGTTGGTAAAGCTAGTAATACTGAAGTATAAAATTCTAGATTATACGAATCGCATAGATAAAACTGTGTATGATTCTGTTAGTGTTTCTTATCGCTGAATTTAAAAATGTGATAGATTTTTTTTGTTTGGCACGAAATCTTTGTCTTTTCTTTTTCTAACGAACAATAATATGGTGTCTGAGTCATTCCCTCAGAAACATACATTTTCCGTACGCATTATTTTAAGAGTAAATTAATAATAAACTGTTTTTAAACTATGATACTCCAACCATTGAATATAATTTTAAATCTCTACTTCTAAATTTTGAAATTTTTTAAACTTTTTACTACATGATCACCTTGAAAGTCTATACGTTGGGGATCAGATTTCTAAAAAGTTAATTAATTTACGAAAAAATGACACATGTAAAAATGCAGTAAAAATGACTATTTACATAGCATTTTACTTTTTTTTAAAATAAACTATTTATAATTACTAAAAATTCGGCTCCTAATTTTACGAGATGCTCAGGATCGTGTAGAAGAAAAAAACGTCTTTTTTTTTTTTTTTTTTTGTTCTAGATGTGTTGAAGTTATACCATGGTTTCAACATTATAGCATATTATATGTTGAAGTTATAGCATTTTGGTCTTAGTGATATACTGAAGAAACACAAACGGGAGAAATTGAATTTAGATATTCCAAATATGAATCACTTAAATGGATTCAGTAAAAATAATTTTTCACTGTTTTCATAATCATCGTTATCTTTACGTTACTTCGCCAGAATATACCAGGAATGTACAAATACATTATAAACAAAAAACTGGAGAATTGTTTTTTTCGTGATATTTCGTCAAATGAAAGGTACCATTTTCTCTTAATTCTAAACAAGAACGAAAAATCATGCAACAGGCATAGTTTATAAAACAATTTCCAAAGCTAACAGAATATTATTAAGAAATTTCATTTTTTCGTACGATATGGGATCATAATCCGTCATGTAACCGAATTCTTTTGTGCGTCTCTGTAAATGGTGATACATGTTACGCACTCCTTGATCTACAGAAAACATGTTGTAGTGTACTTCAGTATTTCATTTTAATTGCATCATGTTTGAAGTGTCATAACATCATTAAAGTTCATCACAAACGATTTTTCCCCCATAGGACAGAATGTAATGGAAGCCTTTTGTGCATCCCTGTAAACTAACTATAAATTCCACTTATTTTATACTCCTGAGAAAGTATTTTTTAGTCCATCTCGGTGATGTATATAAACTTCATTATGTTTGAAGTATTGTAACATCATTAAAATGCATCAGAAACAATATTTCCCCCATAGACCATAATGTAACGGAATTATTTTGTGTGTCCCTATAAACAAGCTATAAATGCTACACACTTCATTTGAAATACAAAACAGTCTATAGTAGACATCAATAACATATAAAAATTTCATGGCAATCCGTGGTATATTTACGAGAGTTAGAACACGGACAGACAACCCAAATTCATAAACACTTTTGTTTGAAAATTTTAAAAATTACGAAATCTGCTATATTAATTCATTTACCTTTTATATTATTTCTGAACAGAAACACTTTAAATTATTTCCAGTTTTATTGTTTATTATCCTTTTAATTTATTTGAATATTATTTCGTAATTATAAAGAATTATTAATTCTAAAATTTTAGGGAAAAATACGTTTACTTTTTTATTTAGAATAAATAAATGCTTTAAAATTAGAGTGAAGCGTCATGGAGTGTGAAAATAAAAATTATTAGCACCTTTTGCTTTAACAACATTCAAACAAAATTCTTTAAAAAAAAAACTGATTCACTTTTCTATTTTGTTGAACTATCAGTTTCAGTGAAAGTGAGTTCATTTGATTCGCAGAAATTTAAATCTCACAAACGCTTTCGTCAAAATACCTCTTTCAGACAAACATTCTAAATTAGCGCCATTTATTACTTTTTAACTTTCCCATTTCATAAACATATTTAAACTACCAAATTACATTTGTTATTGTATATGGTGTCCATAAATTATTATCGTAGTTTCCTTACTTCATGACTTTTGATTTAAGAAAATGGCGAAAAATATTATTACATATACGTACAGTAAAACTTTTTTATAAGTTTTTTAACACAAACAAAGTTAAATATGCGTAAAGTTGCAACTCCAGACGTTATTAATCAAAAAACCTATTATAATCAAATAATAATTAATATTAAAATTTTATCAGATTTATCAAAACGTTATTAAGAAACTGTGTATCTATCCAAGTTTGTGCTCCTAATTCATTAATAACTGTTTGATAAATTTGATCAAATTTTAAAGTTAATTATAATCATTGCATGATTAATAACTTTTAGGTAGATTTCGTAAGAAATACTACCTATTACATTCTCCCCTAAGTTGGAAATTTTGAAAAATTTTTGCAGATCTACGCCGATCATGACTCCCAGAACCCAAAACCACCCCCAGTTCAAAAGTTTATATATATATATATATATATATATATATATATATATGTCACTTTTTTCTGACCACGATAACTGGAAAAATTCTGCATAAATCTCTTCCAAACTGATACATAAAATCAAGGGTCATGAAATCTCGGTCAAGTTCGTTAATGGGCAAAATCGAACCAAGGGGGGGGAAATGGGGGGGCTTTTTGTGAAAACAGAAAAATCCTCATAATTTCTTTATTATTATACGTATCGAATCCGTTTAAAGTTATTATTACTTCTAGGAAAAGGGCCGAAAATGTATTTATGGCAGATTTTTGATATAATTAAAAATGGCCCCAAGGGGGGGAAAAAAGGGGGGTTTTAGAAGAAAAAAAATCATAGCTTCGTCAATTCACAAGATATCAAATCCGCGTAAATTTATTATTAATCCTCTTAGTATTATCTAAAACTTTTATATTGACAAGTTTTTTATAGGACCAACCGTTATAGCAAAAAAAAAATTAAAAACAAAACAAATCCCTGCCGGCTCCGCCTGCAAACAAGTTATTTTTCGAAGTAGGCGGTTCTAACTCCCGCATCTTTTCGAAACTGATACATAAAATCAAGGGTCATAAAATCTCGGTCAAGTTTGTTAATGGGCAAAATCGAACCAAGGGGGGGGGGAATGGGGGTGGCTTTTTGTGAAAACAGAAAAATCCTCATAATTTCTTTATTATTATACGTATCGAATCCGTTTAAAGTTATTATTACTTCTAGGAAAAGGGCCGAAAATGTATGTATGACAGATTTTTGATGTAATTAAAAATGGCCCCAAGGGGGGGGGGGGAAAGGGGGGGTTTAGGAGAAAAAAAATCATAGCTTCGTCAATTCACAAGATATCAAATCCGCGTAAATTTATTATTAATCCTCTTAGTATTATCTAAAACTTTTATATTGACAAGTTTTTTATAGGACCAACCGTTATAGCAAAAAAAATTAAAAACGAAACAAATCCCTGACGGCCCCGCCTGTAAACAAGTTATTTTTCGAAGTAGGCAGTTCCAACTCCCGCATCTTTTCGAAACTGATACATAAAATCAAGGATCATAAAATCTCGGTCAAGTTCGTTAATGGGCAAAATCGAACCAAGGGGAGGGAAATGGGGGGGCTTTTTGTGAAAACAGAAAAAAAAACCCAAAATTTCTTAATTATGATACGTATCGAATCCGTTTAAAGTTATTATTACTTCTAGGAACAGGGCCAAAAACTTATGTATGACAGATTTTTGATATAATTAAAAATTGCCTTAAGGGGGGGAGGGAAGGAGGGTTTTAGAAGAAAAAAATTCGTAACTTCGTCAGTTCCCAATATTTCAAATCCGCTTAAATATATTATAAATCCTCTTAATATTATCTAAAACTTTTATATTGACATGTTTTTTATAGGACCAACTCTTATAGCAAAAAAAAAAAAAAAAAAAAAAAAAAAAAAAAAAAAAAAAATCCTTGCTGGCTCCGCCTGCAAACAAGTTTCGTTTCGAAGTAGGCGTTCCAACTGCAGCATCATCCGCAAAAAGGTCATTTCTTCCGCAATTCCCGACAAACAGGCACCCCACGTTCTGCGTCTTCGAAATCTACCTGTGCCTGTAGGCCGAGCCGTCAGGGATTTTTGAATTATAACTTTACACATATGTAACTTCGTTTGTGTTATTAATTTTTTTTAATTGTACTTTACGAATATGTAATAATATTTTTCATCATGTTCTTAAATCTAAATTTACGAAGTACGAATTTTTTTAATTTTTCAGTGCATCTAAATTTATCTACATTACAATCGGATATCAATTCTTTAATTTTAAAAAACATTGCTTAAACATTTTAAAGAAAAAAATTATACAACAAAATTTCAAACTCATACTCTTTATTTATCGCGAAATCCATCTAAAGAATAAAAATATTTATTCTTATAACAGTAAAATATCTGAAATGATGCCGCAAATGTTACCCTAACAAGTTAAGATTTTATTTTTTGGAGTGCACGAAACGTTTGAAACTCGAGTTTGAACATTATAACAATGAAGATGCTGCTGTTTTAACATTTGTCTCATGAAATATTCTGCGGTATGCCTGTATCCAGTAGAAATTAATTTTGTCCTATGCAGAGGATGTTTACATATTATTAGAACGATTTCGATAACGGATTTAAGAAATGTAAATAGTTTGAGGGAAAAATTATGGAAACAGCTTAGTATAGGAAATAAAAATTATCGTATGATACTTTCAAATATATTCTTCTTTCAACATGGCAAATGTAAGCAAGCTGTTGATCGGAGGATACGTTTTTCCGCTTTCCAACAAGAAATATTCTTATGACATAAATTTCCGAAAATCAGTGGCAGCAAAAAAACTTTGCTTATATAAATGCTTCTTTAAATCCTGAAATAATATTCTTTTCCGATCTTTCTAAAAATAAATATTGCTTTTCGGAATAGTGGGCAAATCAGAAGAGGTTAGTGAATATTTTCGTTCGTTGTTGTGTTATATTTTCATAGATTAAGAAACATTTGTTCTTTTTTTAATGTCTCGTTCCTCTGACGAAACCCTATTCGTCTCATTCCTCTGTCTGTCTGTCACAGAGATCGTACTTGGAAACTGTATAGATTAGAGACTTGAAATTTTGCATACTTATAGCTGAATACCTCCTGTCAGGCGACAAATCATAAAATTTTGAAAAAGTCGTATATTTTTTTAATTAAATGATTTATTTTAATGACATGCAACCATTTCTGTGAATTTCTTAGATCTTAAAACAGAATCTTAATTTTAGTCTATTTCGCGAAGGCTAGATGGTTCAGTGGTAAAGCGTTTCCCTCCTAACCCGAAAGTTCTGCGTCTACTCTGGGCGACGGAAATTAAAATTTTCGATTTTTACATTTCATTATCCAATAAATATAAGTAAAAGAACTTTCGTAATTTTTTTTTGCCATTTTAAGGGCTTTGTTCTTTTTTTAAAGCTAAAATTAAATTATATAATTAAATATGCTTTTCAGATATACAAACATAGGCTGTTACAATTGTCTGAAAAGGATTTCTTGAATATTTTTAATGTGATTTTAAAATACCTTCCTCTTGTTATCAGTATATTATTAAATTTAATGGTGCTGCCATCTATGTTCTTATTGATAAAAGATAAGAATAATTATAAATTAATGATTTCGATTTATTAATTAAAGGATGAAGTGTTTTGAAAAGAATATTAGACAACAAAACTCTTTGTGCGATCTTCGATCACACTTACTACACTATATTGTAGACAAGATTTATTTCTGGATTTGTAGACCGCCGTGTAGCGTTAGACTGCGTAAATTATGCAATACATTTCCTTATTTTTAAACATAAGTAGATAAGGTTTATCATGGCTTGTAAAATAAACCGTGTTTTATTCGTTTTAATATCTCTTTTTTTTTTCATTTATGTCACTTTATTAATAATTGTGCCGCAAATTAATGTTCATTTGCTGCGAAAGACATCTGTAAATAAATCCACTATTAGCATTTTTAAATGGAAATGAGAAGAGTCGAGAAAGGAAATGACATAATACAGCGCATTTATGTCACAATTAATAAGCATAATTGGAAGTGAAGAGATTTCATTGTTATGGATGTTAAATGAATTTTAAGGTAAATAAGCATGAATTAAAAATTTTAAAGTATCCCATTGCGTTTCAATAACCAATTCCATCCAGATATCACAATTGATTTCATTGTTTTATTTGAAAGACGGTACAGTTAGCTTTCAAAAACCGTTTTTGTTCTATTTTTACAATCGTTGAAAGTATAATTATGGTAGTGTATTTTAGTCCTAAAACTAAAATTGTATATTTTAAGTATCCGGAAATGTTTAATTAAATATGTTTAAGAAAGATAATATCTTCTAATATTGAGATTAAGGAAGATACAACATACAAATCAGGGTAGCTTTTATAACTTGAGGTGAATATATCTAATATATTTTCATAAATAAAAATTTTAAATTTGTTTTCTGAAAAACAGATTTTTTATGAACAATAGCTTAAAAAGCAAGTTCTATCTATAAAAACAATGTTACATTTATATAAAGCCGATCGCCTATAATTTATGTGATTTTGTGAGTTTATAACGAACTATTGGTTTAAATATCTGAAAATTTCTTGAAGTTTTACAGATATTTTTATAAATTAACGTACAGAAATTATATTAAAAATCATCAAAGTGATAATTTGAATGTGTATATCTAAGGTTTATTTTATGTTAAAGCTCAGATTGTAATTATTTCCATTTTGAGTACCTAAAATAGTATTTTTATTGAAAAAAAATGAATTGAATATCACCCTTTTTTGCCATGAGGACATTTTTGGTAAGTACCAGATATTGTTTTTTTTTTTTCTTAGAATTCAGAAGTTGAAAAGAAATTGCATCCAAATTGTTTATTTGAGAAATTCAATTGTATTTTTATAATTTGAAATAATCAATAAAATATACATTTTTTCCTTTTAAAAAACTATAGATGTCAAATATTGTGAGATTCCTTAAATGAGACTAATATTTAAAAAAAAGCTCAAAATTTGCATGATAAAACATCAAAACAATTCTGATTGATACTTTTATAAAGACAATTCTGAAATTTCTGTTTTGGAAAGCTATTTGAAACTTAGTTTTTGGTACTTTTATGTTAGCCAGGCGCATGTGATAAATCATTGAATATTTTTACCATCGCCATCATACGTATTTCATTCTTTTTATGTAAAATATAAACCTTCCACTCATTTCATTTAAAATACATATATTTAAAAAACATGCTTTTCACTAATTTCATTTAATTAGAAAAAACGGTAAGAAATAATACCATATAAACCAAACCATTACATTTCAACATCAAAGTATTTTTTTCTAATTTATACACGCGAAAAAAAAAAGCGAGATTTGCACTCGGCTAATATAAAAGTGTCTAACTTTTTTTTAACCGTATTGTGGCTGATTACATTTATTCGATATATCAACAAATAATTATATAGTTATCTTTCTACCTTTTGATTTGCATGTGGAAGACTTGTATTTTTTTACACAAAACATCATCTGTAGAAGTATAAGTACTTTAACGCCCATATAAATACTTTTAATCTCCCCTTAAGGGGGTAAGTATTAAATGATACCCCCCCCCCCTCCCGGCTTTAAACACTACCCGTGGCACCTATCTCTCATACTCGCAAAGACTGCGATTGAATTTCATTACATCTGTATTTTTTTTTTCGGGTTCACTGTATACTGAACTTTCTATATTTTTCAAAACAAATCAAGAATTTCATTGTGTTTTTAAAAATGTAATTTGTATATTTTAATGTAAGTCAACAAATAAATAAGGATATTTCCTGAAAGTACATTTCAAAAATTAGATATAAGTAATCTTTCAATATTTGTAAATCAATTTTTTTTAACTGAAACTGAGCTATAATCGCTTAAGAAATTAAACTTACCTTCCGTTCTTCTTTACAGAGGCAGCAGACGGCATTGCATTTGGCAGCAGAACATGGTTACTCAGATGTTACAGAAGTGCTCTTATCCGGCGGAGCGGACATCTCCGTGCCCGAAAAGGTAACGCACACTTCTTTAGACCTCGTGTACTCTTGAGAAGTTATGTTTGTAATAATCCTTTAAACTTTCTTTCATTCTTGGGCTATTTGATACTTTTCTTGAAATAACAAATTCATGCCGAAAGTTATACAGGATAGAAGTATCAATAATCTATAAATATTTTCCACATATTCTTCGGAAGATGGCAGACTGAATGAAAGATTGGCTTATACGTATTGAACTCAAAACTAACTTTCCATACCATAATTTGCTTGGCAAAGAATTTTTGCTGGTGTATTCTGAGTAACTTGAATATTAATTTAAAGTGGATATGGTTTTAAGTAGTAGAGTGGTATAATTCACAAGACGAACATTTATTGCACATCATAATAAAAATAATAACTACGACTTTCTAAACCGAAGAACATAGTAGAAAGAAAGAGTCTTGTAGCTTGTATAATTACATGTTTAATTCTTTACTTATTTCGTGGTGCTGCCATCTATTAGAAATAGCTATGAAGCACTCTTCCTCCGTTGTAAGATGAGACATCTTTCTATATTAGAAAAAAAAGTTGTTTAATGTCATTTGTAAAGTACCAGATTCTGAAGTTAAGGTTTTTAATCTACAGTTGAGAATTTGTGCATATTGCTCGGTTTAGCCTTTGGTATCTGGATGGTAGTATTTATCATCTGTTTTACACCATGATTACGTAAAAATGTCATAAATTCCCAGAAGAAAATTGATGACCGTTATCTGATATGAACAACATGTAATACTCAAATCAGACAAAAAGTTAAGAAAGACAAGCAACCGTATGTTCAGTAGTTGTATTGAAAAAAATAAAAGCTTCACGCCATTTACTATGACCACAAGAAAAAGTATTTTACCCATAATATGCCCGAAACTATCAATATGGATTCTTCGTCATGGGACTGTCAGAAGGATTTGAAATTTCCCTTACATACGTTGACTTCATTTTATAAGGAAACATATTAAATTCGGAAATCCAATCTCTACCTCATAACAATTGAAAATGATCTTTTATCAAATACAATTTAATATTTTTAGTTTTATTATCAAAAGAGACATTGACCTTAATATATATCCCAGGGAGTTTAAAAAGTTCACCCTTTACAGTTCTTAACTGAACATCGCGTGGAAACATTTTGTTATTTGGAAATACTCTGCAAAATATGGTGCTGCAGAAATTGCTGAAAGGGTAATCAACTTCATATCAGATCTCGTCTTATTTTCTAATAATGGAGGAATTTGGATAAGAATTGCACCTTTATCATAACTCACAGATAAAATACCAACTGCATTTAATACATTCATTTGTTTTTATTTTTATTTTTACAAACTTAATCCAAATGGCTTCATTCTTTTTACATATATTATACATTGTATTAATATATTTACAAGAATTTGTTAAATGTGAAGAATTAGTTTTGTTTACAATGATATTTGTAGGATTGTTGGTATTCTATTTTGGAGAACTGTTTTGAAATTTCTCCGATTTTGTATTTTTAGTAACTGTGACTTTGTTGACAAACATACTTTCATATTTTAATTCTGAAATATAAAATTCTGCATTATGTAATACCACAGCCTTTTCGTCACCTTTAACAAAAGTTAATTCATTAACCTGAATAATTAGTTTACTCTAAATTTTTTCCATTTTTAATCTTTTAAGGAATTCTCCCAAAAGATTATTATTTAATGTGTCACCCAAGAAAGTGCAGTCAGCCGTCAATTTTTTTTTTAATCTAGCACAAAAATCCTAAATAGTTTCATTTTCTAATTGAAAACATTGGTGAAATTTTACCTGTTTGCTAATTTTATTAGGAATCCCCCTCAAATGTTTTATTTGAATACCAAGAATTTCATTGTGCTCTTTCGTCTCAGGAACCTTAGAAAAGCGGAAATTACATAATAAATTATCTAGTTTTGGCCCCATACATAAATAATTCCATCTACCGTCTTTTCTTTTGAAACATCGTGTAAATTAAAGTTCTGTTCTAACTTTTTAACATAGGCGGAGAAACTTTCAAGAGAATAATTTTTTTTCTAATTAGAAAACATTCTGAAGTTGTAAAAAAGAGGTAATTTAAATTCATCTTAGGACTTACCACCACATGAATTCAGGAGTAGATGAATTTTCAATTGAGGCGAAAAACCGTATTAGGCACTGAAAACAGAGCACTAAATCACAATAAAATGTAGAACTATATTCGAACCATTTTGTTCTTTGAATCAAACTTGTAGAAAACATTCCGGTGATAACTTATATCTTGACGACCATTGCCGCCATTATAAATTCTTATTATCTTAAATATTAATATCCTAAATGTTATTTAAAGTACACATGGTTTCAAGTAGCAGACTGGTATAATTCCTATGACAAACATTTATTAATATTTACAATATAAGAGCACACATTTTATCAGACAATTAAATGCACAAACCAACATGAGTGAAAATTTGACCTGGGCCAGGACTCGAACCTGGGGTCTTCAGCGTACTGTGCCGATGCTCTGCCACTAAGCCACCCAGATCGATATCTTAGCCCGGCAATTTTCCACATTTATCCATGTTGGAAAAACATTTATTAACATGGCGTACACATCATAACAAAAACAACAACTACGACATTCTAAACGGAAGAACAGAGTATTAAGAAAGAGTCATATAGCTTGTTACTACGTGTATAATTATTTTCCTCTTTTGTGATACTACTGTCTATTATTTGAAACACCAACCATCACAGTATACGTACTGAATCGGTAAAAATCAAAGTAATATATATTATAATAATAAATAGAAAATATTCCATAATCCGTTCATTATGTATAAATTTATTTCATTATTAATTCTTAAATTGTCATTCCAAAGTTACTCAGCTAATTATGCAGCTGTCAAATTTGAAATAACCAAACCACTATTTATTTTAATAACACTATATCTGTCCTTTCTCATAGCTAGAAAATTGCGCATGGATAAATGTTTATAACACGTCGATATTTAACCAGTGTTTACACGTTGTTTGTTGTTGTTGTTGTTTCTAATCCTAAATGATCTAGCCAATAGGCTAGACGAAGTCCATGAGCCCAAAAATTTGGAGGAAGTCCAAAACGATGAAAGGACACTCTAAAAGGTCACTCCTAGTCAAGTGCTCCTAGGAAAAAAGATTTTCAGGGGTGGATGGCGCAATCTTGCACTTTCCACAAATGGGGAAAATATTGTTACCGTTATCAAATTTCAGGCATCTCAAGTGTGCACTGAAAAATCTTGAAATAGTAGACTGCTGGTCACGGCTACCCCCAAGAGTAATAGCGGTTAATTGGTTGATTGATTAGCAGATATACACAAGAGAAGCGTAAATACTATACTAAGGTGCCTCCGTAAGGGTGGCGGTGTACGGGCAATAAAATTTGATTAGTCAGGACAATTTTGGACGAAAAAGAATCGCCAAGCATCTTCGCAGCCCAACTAGTCCTATTGCTAATCTGGTGTTCATTTACTTGTCTAACTTGCCTGTGGAAATTTTGAAACTTGTGGTTATATTTTGATATAGAAGAAAAAAGTTCGTCTCTATATGTTTTTCACATAATATGTTATATAATATTGCATTAATATTAAGGAGGCTCATATATTCTAAAACCTTTCCACCGCCAGTAAAATATGATGTGATTTCGAGTTCTCATAAACTTTTAAATATTTATTGAAATTATAAAAACCTCTGCAATATATTTAAGCTATGTATTAGTCTTTATAAAATGTAAAATTAAACACTTATAATATAAGATAATAAAAATACAGTTCATATAATATTGCAAAATTTTTAGAATTTTTTTCACGATCCGTAAGTTAACTTAAGTGAAAATACGTATATGATCGTAAAATTTGTGTTAAAATGGCCTCTAAAAATTTTTTAATAGAATGAATTAATGATATATAAATTATTTGACAGAAGCCATTTAAAAAAAATGAATTAAATTTGGATAATAGAAATTTTTTTTGTAAAACTAGTTAATTTACCCTTAAAAAATAATGAAAATGTTCTCAATAATAATACATTCTATAAACAGTACTTTGACAATTTATTTCCTTTATTCAAAAAAGGGCTAAGACATATTTTTACACCTTATATTTGAAATCAAAGACTTTAATTTCAGAATGTGAGGTATAAAAATCTAATGAAAATTTAACCCGTTTAACATACATTTAACAAAAGTTTTCAGCCTTAAAAACTATTTCTTGCAAAACTTGTTTTTTTATCTACACCTACAAGCAATAAAGTTACAGTTTAATAATCTCGAATGTTAATGATTCAGAAAGTTAATTTCTATATTTATTTATTTACAGGGTGGAAGAAAGGCACTTTACATAGCAGCAAGAGGAAGTTACACAGCCATTGTTGATATGCTTATCAGGGTAGAAAGGGAACAAATGAGAAAGGTTCGTATACATTTCGCAAACTTTTTTTTAAATAAATTTTTGTGTTTTTATTCAATTTACTTTCACAGCGATTTTCAACTTTTACGTCTGAATTTTTATCTACTATCGCCTATGCAATGGTTCTCAAATTTTGATGCATCGCATATCCCTTGAATAGTTATATGAATCTGGCGCACCCCTTATTTCTTTTTTTGTGCGTAAAATTTACTTGTAAAAAAATTTGTTTATCAAAATGAAAGTATTTGTGTTAAATACTATTGAAAATTATTTTAAAAATTACCTTTTTAATACCTTTAAACTCGGAAATATAGGAGTATTTGGCAAGCCGAAAATTCGGTATTTAGTTTACCTGTGTGCCGAATATTCGGTATTAGGAATTTTGCCAAAACCACTATTCTTTGCATTTCTAGCATTTTTCGCACACCCTACTTTTGAAAAAAAAGTCCCAAAATACACGAGTAAATACAATATTTTGAACTTTGGTTTGTCAATCGAATTTGCAAATCAGAAGAGATTTTTAATGTTTTGAGTTTATAATTTAGAAACTAGTCGGATGTGCCGATGCAAAAACTTTCTTCTTTCTCATACCGGTTTCGCATACACCAAAAACTAATCAGCACCAATTTATGTCAAGGTCTAACTATAAAGTTTTATTAAATCCCATGCATTTGGTCTTGGGATAGAGCGCCCACAGAATTTTTGTCACATACAAACAGACAGACCCACATACAGACATTTTCTAAAAACAGTCAAATCGTGTGCAGGACCTTCTAAAACGTATGAATTCCTCGAAAATCGTAAGTCGAAGATTTTCATGAATGCAATACTTTCTTCTTGTAAAGATAGAAGAAGGTAAAAAAGAAACAAGTTGGAAATTGTACGTTAAACGTGACATAAGAGGTGCGTTCGTTTTATAACTAGTTTCACAATGTAAAGAAATCATCCTTATTATTTCAGTGAAATGAATTATATCATCTGCTATGAACGAAATGAGCATGCCTTTTTTTTTTTATTATTACGTATGCCACGTTTACAAATGCGAATTCTTTTTCTACACCAGACATCATTGTAAAATTCACCATGGATATCTTGCGAATGGTTACGTCCATGGTTTAATATTTTTATGACTCATAATGAACGAATCTCTTGTGTTTATTTAATTTAGTGGATTGAGATATTCGGCTGTTAACATAATTTTCACTGAAGATATCTCAGAATCTATACAATTTATAATGTAACTCATCTCTCAAACAAACAATCTTTTTCAACGATCTTTCTAAAAATGTAACTGCTATGCAATTTTATTCGAAAAAATAATTTTTAATAAAAATGGCCACCTGACATATGAAAAAAGATGTGATTTGCCCGTATCTGTTTTCCTCAGTCACATGACTTGCGCTTTTATTATATAGATTACGTACGATAGGATTTAATAGAATGAAGAAAACTTTTATTAATATATTTTTAAGTTTTGATTCGATTTTCATAAAATTTGAAATAACTCGACAAAATTCCACAACGATAATATATATTAAATTTCAAACCATTCGGTTGGGTTGTTTTTGCGCTGTTATATGCGGACAGACAGACGGACGGACCAGACGATGACTATAGGTGCTACGTATTTATGTAATTACGAACACACCTAAAAAAAGAAGAAATCCATATTTAAAGCCTGCGTAAATAATTGCAAACTTAAAATAATGACATATCCGTAAAATGTTTCATACTTTCTTTTTAACAAAGCTTTGACTGTTGTCCGAAAGAAGCAGTGCTTACTCTGTTGCTAAGAACAACAACATATATCTTTAGTAAACAGCTAGTGCTAATGAAAAAAATAAAACAACGCCTCTGTACGTGCTGATATTTTGAACTCATTAGCTTCCAGAAAGGAAATGTTGCGGACGAAGGAGATAAACCAATTGAAGGTTTCCTATAACATTGTCTTACCGATACCTAGCATCACAAATGTCTAGCAACTTGAATATTTCAAAACTAAAAGCGATTTTAATGCGGGAGACGTACCGGTTTTTGACTTATTTCGAAATTTGAATATGCCTGAAATAGCAGAAAATACCAAGGTACTTACTTACCTACGTGTTCTTATCAATATTATTTTTAAGTAATTAAATTTTGTTTAAATACATGAAATGTATATGGAACATCATTAACAATCTATATATATAATTTATTATAATTTATAAACCCCTTATATATAACCATAATGATATCGTCTTCTCGAAATGTTCTTATTCTGTGATGTTTACATACATATATGTATTCATTTTACATGTATTCATTTTTATTCTAAGATTTATTACATTTATGATTATGATTCTATACTATGATTATGTAGTTATATATCTATAGTAAAACCTCTACAACGGAAACTTCCGAATAGAGGGCACCTCTATTTAAAAATAAACTCTATTTATCTCGAAAATTGCATTTTCAGAAAGGTACGTTGCTGCAAAATCAAAATATATGATTTTAACAGAAAAATTTTATTGATTCTCAAACTTCGTAGTATAGGGATTTTAAATGCAGCAGGTCTTAATCATAGGTGGGAGCTGCACCAAAAGTAGTTCCCTTGTATGTTCTGGCCTGCCGGTAACTGAAACTTTAAGTCCATTTATTTCAGAATTATATGTTTTTATAATTTGTCAAGTTTAAAACTATATATCTAAACTTTCTTGCAAGATATGTGTCTGAAATTTTGTACAGAATTTTTAGGTTATGTTTATAATAAATTGTCTTCAGGATTTTTAATTTCATGTGGTACTTTTGAAAATATATTCCTCAAAGTAAAAATCACTTTCAAAATTCCTCTTTTGTTACTTTTAAATTCGTTATAAAATTTGAAAGTAAACGTTTTATAAATAATATAAGACAAATTACAGTGTGTCCCAAAAATGACTGATGAATTTTGAAAGTCAATTATTAAAAAAAAAAGAAACGGAACGCGAAAGAAATGTATCGTTTGCGACCTTATGTTTGGGAAACCAGGGAATTTTATGCCACCAATTTGTAAATTTAGTTAACATTTTCGTCAAAAGGTGGTGCTGTGGGCGGTGATACTCTAAAACAAGAAATATCTGCTGTACCAACGAATAAACCATTTTCAATCGTGTATACTCTTTCAAAAGCACTCACTAACAGATTGCGTGGCAAAATACCGAATGAAGATGTGACGCATTCAATTTCTCTGCAGCTCTCACATCCCTGCAGTGCCATCTTTTGGCGAAAATGTTAACTAAATTTGCAAATTGGTGGCATAAAATTCCCTTGTTTCCCAAACATAAGGCCGCAAACGATACATTTCTATCGAGATCCTTTTCTTTTTTATTGACTTTCAAAATTCATCAGTCATTTTTGGGACGCACTGTAACAAGAAACCTTTACTGCTCACAATAGAAGAAAGAGTAATGAAATCGAGCAAATGGTTAATGAGTTATATCAAAAATTTTAAAAGTTTAAAATTTAAAATTTAAATTTTTTTAAACAAAATTTCAAAGTTTTCAAAAACATTTTATCTGAAAATTAAACTTTATAGAAAGAAGATATATAGCAAGAAACTAATTCATTAAATTAAGCCTATAAATAACGAAAATAAAATTTTGATCCCTGGAACCCATAAGCTTCATTCTTGAAATGCAATTATGCGTTTTCAGGATTTAGTAAATCTCGTTATGACACGTTTCTTAAAGATTAATTATCATGCTCCTATGTAAAGTACATAATGTAATACTGGAGGTTCTGTGAAATAAGCAATTAAAATAAATTGAATAGCTTAATATTACCACTTCAACGGCAGCCCCGAGATAAGTAGGGGGTAATAACACTGTTTCCCCATCTCTGCGGCGGTTGAAGTAGTTAATTTTTTAGGATACTATTACAGTTACAGTTTTATCATTTATAAGATTTACTAAGCACAATTTTGCGTTTTAAAATTAAAACTTTTATTTTTTATAACTTTTATATAAAATATGTATGTTTACTAAATTAAGAGTACGTTGCTTTTAGTTAACCGCTTTTTAAATAAGTCCATCGAATCGATAATAAATAAGACACTATAGCAATAAAATTACTGCAAACATATTAAGATCCAATTGATGAACATAATATCTGGGGCATTTACACATTTTTTTGTGAATGCGACCTCTCTTACATTTAATGCCTAAGCGGGGCAGATCGGTCTGGATTACAGACCGTAGACCTTTAGCGCCCCGCCCGGGATGTTCCCCGGCTCGCGGGGATTCGTTTTGGGCGGAGTCCAGTCGTCGACGGGCAGGGAAGACCCGCGCCGAGACCGCCAATGCCTCGCGCGCACGGCCCCAGCCAACATTTATTAGAACAAAAAAAAGCTTACAAACTAGGCCAACATGGCCGGCACTGCCGGGACAAGCCCCACGCGACAGAGGGCAGGCAAGATAGAAGAAGGAAAGATGAAGTGTAGATTACATGAATAGACCATGCCGCTGGAGTCAGCACTCTCACGCCACAAGGAGCGGCGGTAATTGCTGGTGATGGATGTTAAATGTCCAGTGAGATTCTTGTTTTATACAGTGATAAACCAAGCCGCTGGAGTCAGCACTCCCTCGCGACAAGGAGCGGTGGTTGCTGCTTTGGATGGTAACTGAGCAGTCCTTATTAATCCTGCGCCATGACGCACAGTTCATAATCAAGGCGGCCCTACACAGGTATGTCAATTGACAAGGCTGGACTAGTTGATGTGCTTCACTGGAAATGAGACGCCAAGGTACTACCACTGACCCGGAAGTTGGGTCGATGAAAGAGAAGAAAGATTACTGTCGGCTCTAAGGATAGTGAATTATGTGTGTGAGAGAGTACGTAAGTTATTTTAGATTGTTGACATTAGAATGGCTTAATTGCTTACTAGGTTAGCATCAAGAAGAAGTGGCGGTTTAATCATTTTTTTTTTAAGTTTAATCTTTATTTTTGAACGGTAATATTAGTTTATTTGAGTTGTTAATTTGTTAGATTCGTTATGTCCATTTGGTGACGAAAGATATTTTTTAACTTATTGAGGAGATTTTCACGTGTGAGGATGTTAGTGAGCCATGAAGGTGGTGGGTTAGTAGGATTTTTGAGATGCCAGGTTATGGTGAGTGGACAATCGAAATAATAGTGAAAGGGAGAGCCCTGTTGGTCACATGAGCACACATCGGTGCGTGCTCTCTTGAAGTAGTGTAGGTAAGTTGGAAAAGGACCATGTCCTGTTAAAAATGCTGTCGTGTGTGGAGTTAAGTTTAAAAGGTTACGCGAAACTGGGGATAAGTTTAAATGTGTGTCTGCCTTTTGACGAGGCATTCCAATGGGTCTGCCACTGATCCATAATTTTGGCTTTTAGTGTCCTGCGGATGTATGATGTTGGTACTGGTAGATTGTGTTCTATTTGTGTATGTGTCGTTGCTTGTTTGGCCAGTTTGTCTGCATGTTCGTTGCCGGGAATTCCGATGTGCGCTTTCACGTGACCAAGGGAAACGCGTCTTGCAAGGACTTTTAAAGTTTGTTTGATTTGTAGAACCATTGGATGTTTGGTGCGGTGTGCGAAGATAGCTTGTAGCCCTGACAAACTATCCGAGTAGATATGTGTGTATTTGTGTGTTGGATTAGAGACCATCCATTCCAATGCTCTCAGAATCGCGAACAACTCCGCTTGAAAAACAGTGTTGTTATCTCCGATTCTGCAAGCCCACTCATGAGTCACGACATCGCCTTCCATGGTGCAGAAAGCTGCCGCCACGCCAGTCTCAGTTCGTGACCCATCAGTGTAAATGGTTGGATGGCGAGTTGTGAAGCTGTGTTCCAAAACCATGCCTGGCAGTGTTAACTTGTAGGTGTGAGGTCTCTTCCGCAGGGTGCATTCTCCAGCTAGGAACCTTCCTCTGTAGTGTTATGTGCGGAAAAATTTGTGTACAAGTTGGTTCGTGTTCCAAGTGTGAAATTCTATTTTTATTATATTCATATGCGAGTGTTATTGTGATTGGAGGGATCCCCGTTATCACTGCGAGTGCGTCCGATGAGATTGTCTTGTAACCCCGAGACATTTGTAGCAAAAAAAGCCTTTGCAACGAGGTTAACTTGTCCTTCACATATTGTGTCGGTTTTCCTCCCCAGACGCCCACGCAGTAAAAGACGATCCGTTCAACTATTGTGTGGTACCATATCTTTAATATTGTCGGCTTAATACCCCAGGATTTGGACGTAAGTTTACGTACGTTATTGTGTAATTTTTCTAGTTTGATCCTGAGGGTGTTGATGTGTTCCACCCAGCTTTGGTTTCTATCTATTGTAAGGCCTAAAAGTTTGAGATGTGAAACGTGTTTAACACTGACCCCATTGATTTTTATGGTGGGCGGTCTGCCCTTGAGGTCTCGTGGTTTAGCAAATGTTAGTGCTTGTGATTTTTGTGTAGAAAGCTGGAGGTTGAGGCTAGTTAGTAGCTGGCTGAATGCTGGGAGCGCTTGGGCTGCCATTTCCTCTACGTCCTTGCGCCGACTGCCCCAGAAGATAAAGCTGAAATCATCAGCGAATACATAGAGGATGTAGCCTCTTGATTCGATTTCTTTGAGGATTACGTTTGCTATTAATAGCCCGAGAATCGGACCCAGGCACGAGCCCTGAGGGCAACCTTTCTCTAAGTTGTGAGTGGAGGTGCCTGAGCCCCAGTTGATTAAAATGCTTCTCTGGCTGAGATATGATGCGATGGTTCCAGCTATATTTGCCGGGCAGTGAATTGCTATAAGTTGTAATATGAGATCTCTCCACTCAGCATTGTCGAATGCACCTTTTATATCTAGTGAGACGAGTGAGGTGTAGTTCCCTTTGCTGATCAATTCATTGCAAGTAGAGAGGATGTCGAAAAGCGCTTTGTCGCATGACTTGCCCTCCCGAAACCCATATTGCCTATGGTGCAAAATGCTTTTTGTCTCCAGGAAATGTACTAGTCTGATGACCAGTAGTTTCTCTAGTAACTCTAGACCTCTCTTACATTGGGCAGACGAAGCGTGCTCTTAGAATTAGGCTGAAAGAACACCAAAATTATGTTAAAAAGAAGGAGTGTGAGAAATCTACAATAGCTAAACATTGTTGGGATTCCAACCACAGGTTTAATTATTCAGAAGCTAAAATTATCCAAAAATGTAATTAAGTTATAGATCTGGACTTTTACGAAGCTTACTTTATTCACAAACACAGTTCATCCTTGGTGAATGATATGACCAGGACCCCTTTTCTCTCGCCCGTGTGGAGGGATCCTGCGCAGTGACTCTTTTTTGTAGTTATTTCCAGTCAACTACGTCACTTCTTTGGTATATATAAACTCTTGCTTTAGCATTTTCATTTTTCGCACTGAGGAAGGGGTTCGATGCATCCTTGAAACGGCCGTATGCGGTTTTTTGTGGCAATTCTCATATTTGTGCGTTACAACGTTGTAATTGGTTTTGGTTTATGGATATTAAATGTCTGCATTATTTTAGCATAAAAATGCTTTTAAACATATACCTATATATATATTTTTTTTTATTTCTACTGTAGTAATAATAATTGAAAGTTTCTATTTTTTCTTCTCTTCCATACCAACAATGGATGCGTTATTACGGTCGTGACGCTTCATTATTTTTTTTTACTTTCTTCTATCTATAATAGAAGAAAGTATTGTAATCGAAATTTTTTTCACTTCCGATTTTTGACGCATTTGAGAGGTCAGAGATTCCAAAAGAAAAAACATGTTTTTACAAAATGTCCATCTGTCTATCTGCATTGAATCATCGAAAAGTGTATGAAGTTACGCATAGAATTGAACCAAATTTGATTTATAAGTTTATGACTATGGCCAGCAGGTCCTCCTTAAATTTATGGATATTCCTCCGAAAGTGGGTGCTGAGATAGCAATTTTTGTTCCATTTTCATTATTGTATCATCGAAAAGTATATGAAATTATGCATAGAATTTAACAAAATTTTATATTTATATTTTGGACTATGGTCTCTAGGTCCCAGTTAAATTTGGGGATGTTCCACCGTAAGGGGGCGCTGTGATAACCCTTTAAAGAATTCAAATTCAAAAAAATGTACAAAAATGTTTGAAATCCTAAAAGTTTTTTCAGTTAACTGTTTGGCCTTGATCCAAGGATTCAGGAGCAATTTTTGTTTTTCCTCTATCTTCAAAAATGTCTGAGATATAGCATTTTGAAATTTTAGGGGGGCTGATATTTTGATACAAAACAACAGGATTCCTCCATAAACGGGTTTTATTTATGAGTTTTAATGATCATGGTTTCGTCCAATTTTCTTTCATTGTTGTAACAATCGTTCCAACTCTTATTTGCTTAAAACACTGTAGATTTATAATCACCAACGTCAAGTTCTCGCCAGGCTTGACGACCTTCTTAGAGGTGGAAACGTTCAAAAAGGCCCCGGGATTGCTGGTTTTCAGGAAGTGGCCGAGCGTGGGTCCACATAGCAGTCAGGAGCGGCCGAAAAGCCACGAAAAGTGCGTGTTCCTACTTTTTGTTAAAGCCTAACTCCAATATTTTTACTAGAGAGCGCTCCAGGGTGTAGGAGGTGACAGGCTACTAATTGGTTATTCAGCTCTCGCCTGATGCCCGGACTTTTGGCCAGGTCCGTTCATTGGCACAGCCCAAAACCACATAACTTGCAAGAAGCGTTATACTCAGCACTTTTAAACTTAAAGAGAGATAAAAAATGATGCCTGAAAGTAATAATTGTGAGGCAGCAAAACAAAGATATCAGTAGCAAATTAGATTTAACATGCATTTATGAAATTAGAAAAAAATGTTTTGGGGTTTTAAATTTAAATTTTGCATTTTAAAAGGGTTTTACTTTTTATCATTTCATGTACATATTGAATACGTATAGCCCTGTATAATTTAAAAAGTTTTCCCCTTTAAAATGTTCCAACCAATTGTGTAAAACCTAATTAATTGTTATTTCTTATTGTTCATTTAAGAGATATATTTTTTTTTCTATTTTTTATGTACACACAGCCTCTGGTTGACGACAGTTTTGTCATTCCTGATCCTCCAGTCAGTCCGGACTGCATTCGCCAGGCGGAACAGCGAGCGGAAACTCAGCACGAGTCGATGCGCGACCTGTTGTGGACCCTGGCCAAAAACTATCTTGAACCCAACGACTGGAAAAAGCTGGCCAGGCACTGGGGATTCACAGAGGAGCATATTCAAGCCATCGAACATCAGTACACAGGTAAAAAAAAATACAATCGCAATATTCAAAGCACTTGATTAAGTATGTAACGCTTCTTTTCAGACCTGGAATCGAAATAGAATAATATAATAGACCTTTCAGACGTTGCATGTGAGTGAGATTCTTGTTCTCAACACAGACATCGTTTTACAACTACAGCTGATCGTATTGAAGATGTTTGATTGATCGTAACGATGTCAATCTTCATTCGTCTAATCAAGTCACGTGAAATTGGGAAACATGACGGATGTTTGACTACCGTTGATACAAGCAAGAATGTTGCTATGCTCGGTGGAATTCTAAAAGGTCTATGCATAATATCGTGGTATCATCATAATATGATGATAATATTATGATCGAATCATCATAATTTATAAGGATAATAAACCCTAATACTACAGCCTAAAACAGTGCGATGTTACGATCTTTTAAGGATCATGGCCTACACTGCCCAACCCTGTTTTTTCTTACCATGGGCCCTGAGGTACTATGCAGCATACGTCCCTATCAGGTGATCAGCCTAACGCGGGACCCTCAGTGTTTAGTTCCCAAGCAAGCTTGGTACTCATTTTATCGACCACGAAGAGATGAAAGGTTGTTTGAACCTTTCCCAGCTCTGAGTCGAGCTGATCACCACGCCACTGGGCTTCTTAATAATACAACCAGTCGGTACATAATCACTATGATGTCACGATCTTCCCAAAAGGCCACAGTCACAACAGTGAAAACGAGGTAATATCTTTATTTCATCACATTATGACTCTTAGGTGACTATAACTTTATGGCTCCGTTATGAAGTCACAGTGACCAATTTTTAGGTATTTTGCACTTCGTCACAAAATAGGACATATCGAATTCACAGTGACGTGGATACGCCTCATTTTCCATGTCAAATCTAAACAATGTATGCAATATGAGTTGCAATTGTATCACTGTGGTTTAACATTTCGGTCACATTCATTACATGGAGCTATTAACAAGGGGACTGCCAAACATGATACGCACAGATTTTGATGATTTTAAAGTATGTTGTAAGAATCATACCCCTAACTATATTTTTAGCATATTACAAGTTTTAAGCAGAATTATGAATTCTGAAGATTTGAACTTTTTGATATTTTCCTAATAAATTACATTTACATTTTAGAATTTTGTAAGAAAATTTATATTTTTTCTGCAGTTTTTAAACTAATATCTTTATTGACAAAAATACAAACTAATTTATGTCTATATATTTTTTTTAATTTACTATTATTTACCTTTTTATATCTTTAGCACAATTCTAAAATAATACTTTTATTTATTTTTAATTTTTTTTTTATGAAATTTTAAATGAAAATTTATCCCTTGTTTTTTTTTTGTACAACTTTTACAAAATATTTTTCATGACGAATCTTCCAAACGTATTTTTACCAAACGTAAATTTTTAATGTCACTTATATGCTACATTTTGTTGTAAAGTTTATAGATCATTTCGATTTTTTTTTTTTTATTGTAACAAATAAAAACACTGTCGACGTTATACGTAAATATTTAGTCAACTGAAAAATACATTTTTTAAAAATAAAATTAAATACGTTTTTCATAGAAAATACAAATATATATATATAATTTCGTAATTGAGGAAAATATATATATATATATATATATATATATATATATAGGAAAAAAAATAATAGTCTGTTTTAAAAAGGTGACATACCTAGACATAAATTAGTTCATAAATTAGGGCATTCGTGGACAGAAATACCAGTTTAAAAATTTCATGAAAAATAAATAAACGTGTTTTTTCTTTAAATATAAAAAAGTTCAAAGCTGCATAATTGAGAACTGTGCTTTAAACTTGTAACGTGTCAAAAAATACAATATTAATTAAATAGGAAAAAGTCCCAGGGTGGGATCGAACTCGCGATCTCCAGAGTAGCAAGCGCGAACTCTACCTCAGCGCCACGAAGTCCACGTATTGAAGTTCAAACTAATGGGTATTTGAAAGGCATGCTGAACTTTAACCCCAAAATTCTTTAAAACTAAGGCCAATTTGAAGGAAACCATGAACAATGAAGGAAACCTTTGACCTGAATAGATAGCGGTATGACCCCTACAACATACTTTAAAATAATCAAAATCTGTGTGCATCATGTTTAGCGGTCACCATGTAAGAAGTAATTCTAAAGTATATTTTAACACTTTCCAACATAGTTGAAAAGAGTTTATGATTTTGGTTTGTCTGTCTGCCACCTGTCTGCAATTGCTCTAACTCGCGTAAATATACTCCGATTGCATTGCAATTGATATATGTTATTGAGGTTTACTATGGCATGTTTGGTATCGAAAATGAAGTGTGTAGGATTTATATTTCTTTTACAGGGACACTCAAAAGAATTCCGTTACATTACGGACTACGGGGAAAAATCGTTTGCGGAGTATTTTAATGATGTTACCCAATTTCAAACATATACCAATTAATATATATCACTGAGGTGCACTACAAGATTTTTACTATAGAATATCATGGGTATAATTTATAGTTCATTTACAGGGACACATAAAATAATTCGGTTAAAGTACTGTCTACGTAATAATAATTGCTGGAAGTGTGTTTTCAGTTGCGGGACGCGGTTTTAAATTTAACTAATTTTTTGCCTATTTGGTGTGCATACATTCGTTAGATCATATACAGGGCAGCACAAAAGATCTAGTACATTTCCGTGTATTGACGTAAATTCCAAAAGAGGAATTTTTAACTGTGCTATGCGTTTTCTAACTGAATCAAATTTTAGCCTTCTGTGTAATATGTACACAAATCTATAGATTATTTACAGGGCTGTACAAAAGAATGATATTTTCCGACTTTTAATTGTAAATGCTGAAATTGGGTTTTCAAATGTGTTATGTGTTTTCCAAATTGTTTACTTAGATATCAATACTTATTCATGCTGCCTCCATTGGACTTAGTGGAGGTTGAGGATGAAGTGGACTTTTAATATGCATAAGGACCTTTACACACTACATAAACTCCATAAACTCTAACCTTAACAATTTAGTTATTTTTAATGGCATCATACAGTGTTATTTAGTATTTTTAGCATATTTTATCATTGTTTACTCTAATATTATTATTCATTCATTATTGTTCATTTGGTACTTACTTCTATCCATTATTATAGTCTGCTTCAGCAGCTTACAGTTTTTATTACATGGTAGTATTATTGCTCAGTATCACATAGTAGTATTTAGTACTGCTGAGTAGGATTGGTAAATTGCATTTTCAGAATTTGTATTTTTGGAATTTTGTATTTTCAGAATTTGTATTTTTGGAATTTTGTATTTTCAGAATTTGTATTTCAACATTACATAGTATAATTATTGCTCAATATTACAAAGTATGATTTAGTAATGTTCAGTATAATTAGGTAAACAAACCTGCTGAGCGGGGCTAATTCAGCTTAAGCCGAAAGGTAGGTCTACCCTTTCGGTTTGATCTTGACCTTGTTTACTTAGATATCACTTACAGTAAACGGTGAAGTTTTGTTAAAGTATTCTGGAATTCTCGAAGTGTTTCATAATCTATGTTCGACGTATGATGTTTTTTTACTTGTATTGCTATGCAGTTAATGAAACATGAGCGTCAGTGTTTCTGATATGATGTTATTTTCTTTTGCCTGCAGGTAAATCGAGCTACAAAGAGCACGGTTTTCGAATGTTGCTGATCTGGTTGCATGGCGTGCCTTCCTGTAGACATCCGCTGAAAGAGCTTTTCGAAGCCCTCACTGCCATTAACAAGAGGGACGTAGCAGGTAACCAACCATTCATACTAATTATTTTTTAACCTAATGAAACTAATTAACGACTACTTGTTGAATTAATAGTTTATGAATGAGACTAATACTTTATGAATCCTTCAAACCAATCTTCCGACTAACCAGTGTTTTCCAATAAAAACAAAATTTGTGAAGGATGAGTTATTATAATTTATATATTGTTGTAGTAACTCTTTGAATGTACAACATTATTTGTATTATTCTTAAATAAAACGACTCTAGAATCAACCTAATATTGCATAATAAATTATTTACCGATGTTATATTAAAAATATTCAGAGTATGATAATGAATGTGTCAAAATATTGGGCTTTTATAAATAATATTTTAATTTTAATTTACATATTTTACCAAAAACTCCATGAATACTGCAGATTTTGGATGTACAACATTATTTTCATTATTCTTCAATAAAACGACTCTAGAATCAACCCAATACTGTGTAAATAAATTATGCATTGATGTTATATTAAAAATTATCCGAGTATAATAATAAATGTGTCAAAATATTGGGCTTTTATAAGTCATATTTTAATTTTAATTTACATATTTTACCAAAAACGCCATGAATACTCAAGGTTTTTGATGTACAACATTATTTGCATGATTCTTAAATAAAACGACTCTAGAATCAACCCAATATTGCATAATAAATTTTTCATTGATGTTATATTATAAATATTCAGAGTATAATAGTAAATGTGTGGAAATATTGGGATTTTATAAGTAATGTTTTCATTTTAATTTACATATTTTACCATCATTGATAAGTTGTTAGAATTATTTCCTATGTCATACCGATTATCACAAATACTGAGTAAACGTTGGCCAAAGAATCAGCTATATATTTCCAAAAGGTAAAGATTCTAATGTTTCAAGATTTGCCCAGTACTAATAATACCTAATATGACTAGCCTAATATATCAATATTTGTTGCTAGTAAAGAAATATCTTAATAAGCGAATATTTGGTATATTAAAGGTAAATTGGTAATAATTTCTAATAAAAATATCTGATATAAAGCTTTTAAGCAACTTTTATAAGCGAAATAATTTAAAATGAATGTTTAGAAATAAAAAAGAACAACAAAAACAGAAAATTGATTTATAAACAATAAAATCGAAAATATTAGTGGTCAAATGGTCACGCAATATTGTTTGCAATTTAGATTTTTGTCTACATGTTTTATTATTTTAATATTGATAATATATTCACACCTTAAGATATAAGCAAGTATTCCAGCATGTTCAAAAAACAATAACGTATAAATTTGAATTAAACTAAATAATTCGCTTTTGAAAGTCATATATTATAACAGCTCAAGAGTATTTCGGAAAATTATTTTTAGCAAGTGTTATAAATAAGTTGTTCTTATTTCTTTAATATAGCATGTTTTGCAATTTTTTAAAAAAGTGGGTGGTTTTTTTTTTGTTTGTTTGTTGTTGTTGTTATTTTTATAATATTTTTAGTCTGAAAATAAGAGCATATAGACTATATGATGAAAGCTACAGAAAACGTACATTACATTACTATACATTACGATTAATTCTTGCGCTTTCCGTTTTTATGTAGTTAAAGTTTCATATGAGTTTAAGTGAAGTATATATGTATTTGTCCTTTTAAATCTGAGAAAGGCGACATATTAGGGTTTTTAAGAACTATCATTGAATATATATTTGGATAAATTTTGTCAAATCTAAAATAGTTTTGAAAATATGCTTCATTTTTTCTTCCTTTTCCGTTTCAGAATTTTTAAATTCCGTTTCTATGTAGTGTAATACTTGAGATAAAATATTTGTGATGTTGATACCACAAGTTTTTTTTTTTATTATTCTAAAAGTTTCTAAAGTTCTAAATCAAAAAGAATGTGGAATGAAAGAATCGAAATGAATGTTTTTTTATGATCGTCTTTTTCAAGTCAAAAATATATCTGAGGCAACAACATTTCGTTCAAACGTGTTGTTGAACACAAAACGAAAACACAGAAGAATGCATAACACGAAAACTTTTTTCCAAGTACGTTTATATCTATATAAAGAAAAGGTTGGAATTGAAGAAAAAATACTTTTTTTAAATATTTCCTCATAATAAAGATCAAAGCAAATTTTTAATTCTGTTATTTAAAATATGTTTTCATAGTTTTGAGGTAAAAGATATATTTCATATGTGTACTACAAAAACTACATCAAAAGAATTCTAGATATTGCATGAAAAAGAATAAGTGTTTGTTTATATTCGTCTGTATCAACACAAAAATATATGTAAAAAAAAAGCAAATTTTCGTTCACGCTTTTTTAAACGCAAAAGATCGTGTCATAAAAAAACTTGTATGTGTATATTTATTTCTATTTTAAAAAAAAATTTATAGATGTCATAAAAATTTTTAAAATGCATAAAAATATTTTGTCAATTGCATTACTAAAAAGTATTTAGCTCAAAAATCATGTCATATTAAACACAACAACAAGCATGTTTTAATATCGGTTGATAAAAACATTTATCACTTTTAACGGAATAATAAGTATATATTTTAATTTTAACGTTTCTTATATCTCCAGCATTGTTTACATGAATGTACCTGTGTTTATCATTTCCAAAATAGAAAAGAGCAGCATAGTAAGTTTTTTAAAAACTACGGATTTTTCGATAAATGTTGTTCGAAAAATCTAAATACTATTGAACTTATTCTTCGTATCGTTCATTTACAGGGTTACACAAAAGTATTCGGTAACAGTAGTGTGAATGAGCAATAATTGCTGGAAGAACATTTTCAATTGAACATGCGAATGAAAAAAGAGTAACGTTCCATTTTATGTACTGTTGAGCAAACACAAAAAATTATTTATCTAAAAAAAACTACCAATTTTAGAGAAATATTCACCATTATTCGATTGTAGGTTTAAGTCGATGAGGGTACATCCAATAAATTTCAAAGAAAAATACTGATTTATTTATTAGCTATTATTAATTAAACTATCTCAGCTCTTTTTTTTTTTTTTTTTTTTTTTTTGGAATGTTATTCTTTTTCCACTTACGCGTTCAATTGCAGTATGCGTTTTTATTTTTTTATTTTTTTGCATTTACTTTGTGTATATAAATTATACAGATCATATACAGGGCTTCATAAAAGATCTCGAGTATATTTACGTTTACTGACGGAAATTGCTGAGAGAGAGTTTTCAACTGAACTAAATTTTACCATACTGTGTAATACATATCTATAGATCATATACAGGGCTGTACAAAAGAATTTTGACATCTTTCCGATTATTGATGGTAATTTCTAACAAGTTGGAAATTGTACGTTAAACGTGACATAGGAGGTGCGTTCGTTTTATAACTAGTTTCACAATGTAAAAAAATCATCCTTATTATTTCAGTGAAATGAATTACATCGTCTGCTATGAGCGAAATGAGCATGCCTTTTTTTTCCTTATTACGTATGCCCCGTTTACAAATGCGAATTTTTTTTTCTACACCTGACAGCGCTGTAAAATTCACCATGGAGATCTTGCTTTGCGAATGATTACGTTCATGGTTTAATACTTTTATGACTCATAATGAACGAATCTCAAATGTTTATTTACTCTAATGGATTGAGATATTTGGCTGTTAACGTAATTTCCACTGAAGTTATCACAGAATCTATACATTTTTTAATGTAACTCATCTCTCAAACAAACAATTTTTTGAACGATCTTTCTAAAAATGTAAATTTTATGCGATTTTATTCGAAAAAATATTTTTTAATAAAAATGGCCGCTTAGCATATGAAAAAAGATGTGGTTAGCCCGTATTTGTTTTCCTCAGTCACATGACTTGCGCTTTTATTATACAGATTACATACGATAGGATTTAATAGAATAAAGAAAACTTTTATTAATATCTTTTTAAGTTTTGATTCGATTTTCATAAAATTTGAAATGACTCGACAAAATTCTACAACGATAACATATATTAAATGTCAAACCATTCGGATGGGTAGTTTTTGCGCTGTTATATGCGGACAGACGGACAGACGGATGGTCCAGACGACGACTATAGGTGCAAACATCATTTTTCACTTTACTAATCTGTTAAGTTTTGTTAGTGTATTCTGAACATGTTGGAAAGTGTTTCATAATCTATGCTTGACGCATGAGTTGTCGTTCTTATTTTTCTTATATGTGTGTAAATTGAACAGTGCTTGGCTGTCGTTACCGAATGGTGAAAGGACAACATTTTAGGTTTTTATATGTTCTCTTTTCACAATTCGGAATATAAACAAACACAAATCGGATATGTTTTCACAATTCACATAATCTATGCTTGACGCATGATTTGTCGTTCTTGTTTTTCTTATAACTGTGTAAATTAAACAGTGTTTTGCTGTTGCTTCCGAAAGGTGAAAAAACAACATATTAGGTTTTTAAGAACTATCATTGAATATATTTCTTGAAAAAAAAAATTTCAATCAATATAGCTTTCATCAAAAAATATTCTTCAATTTATGGAATTTTTTTCATTCAGAATTTCTGAAGTCTGCTGTTTAAAAAATATTCTCATATTTATGAGGGGGGGGGGGAGTTTATTTGTTACATCTGTACCACAAATATTTTTGCTTCAAAAAGTTTCTAAAATATCACAAAAAAATTTCCTTTTTTAAAGAATACGTGTTTGTTTATATTCGTCTTCTTCAAGACAAATAAACACATAATAGATATAAATATAGATACATTTTCTTTCACACTTTTTCTTACATATTAAATAAATAATGTATCCCAGAAAGTTTTGCGCCTGTGTATATTTATTTCTACATAAAGGAAATGTTAGACATAAAGAAGAAAATATTTCGCTCAAAAGTAGTTGCATATTAAAAACAATAATAATTATATTTTAAGGAAAATTTCTACTTTTTTGAGTCAATTTTATTTATTTATTTATTTATTTATTTTGTATATTTTTTATCCCTCAAGTGTGTAGGTCAATTCCTTACAATACTTTTTGCCCATTGAATGTAACGCTGTTCGTTGACCGAACACTATTGTAAAACATTACACTTGTTTTTCTCGAAATCCTGTTTTTTTAAATTGGGTGATCATTTTCCTATAGAACTACTCGACCGATTTCCTTCATTTTTTATTTAAAAGATAGATAATCGTTTTGTCTAGAGCTTATACCAATGAAAAGTATAATTTTCATTGATTAATTATTTTTTTCAAATTTGCGAAAGATTTTTTTTTTTAAGGCGAAAGAATCTTTTTCTTCTTCAAATGACCGATCAAAAATAAACTTTTTAAACTAAATGTTGGTATAAGCTCCAGAGTATTTAATGCACTTTCGTAATTTGACAACCAAATTTGTTTCAGATGCTTGTGACCTGAGAAAATCGGTCGCCCGGTTAAAATTAACGGCGCGCACCCGCTATGAAAGTTTTAGTATGTGAACCAAACATTTCTTTATAAAATGAATAAAATATAAATCACAAGGAAATAAGTTAAATAAAAAGTTAAATATATTAAAATAAAAAATCTGATGGGAAATATTTTATCAAATTTGAGTAAAATTCATGTATAGTGTTAATAAAGTACAATAAATAGTATTAAAGTTATTAATAACTGCTATTATATCTGTCCAGAATGTATTTATTTTCGTGTGTTTTTTAGCACTTTCTACCAAAATTTAACTGTATCCACTTTTAGATTTTTTCTATACGAGTGTAATTGTTAGGTCGAAAGTCAAATGCTTAACTTTGATTTCGTATATGAATAATTAAGTTTCCAGTTTGTTTTAATTTTTTTTTTTACTTTGTTCTGTCTTTACAAGAAGAAAGTATTAGATTCATGAAAATTTTCGACCTCTCGCTCTCGACGGATTTGTACGTTTTAAAAGGTTCTGAACACGATTAGACTGTTTTTAGAAAGTGTCTGTCTGTCTGTGACAAAAACTTTGTGGGCGCTCTATTTCAAGAACTAATGCACGGAACTTAATAAAATTCAGTCCGACCTTGATATAAATTGGTGCTGATTAGCCTTGTGTCGACTTTATTATCTTTGTACTTCCATATTACCACCTGAACTCACCTTTATCTGCAAAATGTGCAATCTTCCTTATTGTAAAAACCTTGAGAAATAACAGTGTTGTCAAGTTAATGCACTATTAGAATTCCTTTGTTATTGCTGTAAAATTATTTTACAGAGTGCTTTCAATAAAGTGCTTGTCGAAACAGGAGGCTTAGTAAGAATATCTTACGGCATCATCCCAGTTTAACGAGAACATTCTTGATATCTCTTCATGAATCGGCCACAGAGACTTCTTGTCTTCAGATTTCCGATTAGGGTTTCCAAAATATCTGGATACAAAAGTTATCTATTAGTTAAGGTTCATACTCCAACCACCGTCTGTGTCAGATTCTGATTGAGGACATCCGGTAACAGTGCTGGTACAAGGGGATATTTTTTATGTTTTCTAATGCACCTAATCTCAGACGTTCGTTTTATAAATAATTAATGATAAAAAAAAAACTTATGTACTTTCGTGGTATAGCGGCCTCCAAGGGAGAACGCCAAACAACCAAGATTTATTGCCAAATTATAAAGCGTACATTGCATTATAATAATATATGATGTAATACATAACATTTCTTAACGTATATGGCCAAGTTATAGTCATATGTGACGTATATATGACAGTGCATAAACACTGTCTCAGTTATGTTATTCCCATGCCAAGACAACTCTTTATCCTCTAAAAACTATTGGACGATGTGATGTACATATAAGATATGTGTATAAAACGTATGATGTATACAGTATGTATATAGTATGCTGTATACAGTATGTATATAGTATGCTGTATACAGTATGTATATAGTATGCTGTATACAGTATGTATATAGAGTGTATTAGAAAACATAAAAAATATCCCCTTGTACCAGCACTGTTACCGGATGTCCTCAATCAGAATCTGACACAGACGGTGGTTGGAGTATGAACCTTAACTAATAGATAACTTTTGTATCCAGATATTTTGGAAACCCTAATCGGAAATCTGAAGACAAGAAGTCTCTGTGGCCGATTCATGAAGAGATATCAAGAATGTTCTCGTTAACCTGGGATGATGCCGTAAGATATTCTTACTAAGCCTCCTGTTTCGACAAGCACTTTATTGAAAGCACTCTGTAAAATAATTTTACAGCAATAACAAAGGAATTCTAATAGTGCATTAACTTGACAACACTGTTATTTCTCAATATGCTGTATAAAGTATGTATTCAGGGTGAATCTAAACTGTTGGGCAAAACTTTAAGGGGTGACAGTACACATCAAGACAAACAATATAAAATAGGAAACTAAAGGTCCCAAACGTCTTTCGAAGGAGATAGGCGCCATTAAAGTTTAGGGTCCAAAATTTCAAATAATTATAAAAAATGGAAAAATTGATCGATTTGTTTGCGGTTTTCGCTAAAACTATTCTTTATGTCAGTATTTTCTTAAAAATAAATTTTAAAGAAAAAGCTAAAAAAATGTCGATAGAGGGCGCTTTAGACTTTGGAGTAACGTACAACTATTTTTTACCGTTATTTTTTGTATCTGATTAAATGCTTTCAAAAGCTTAAACATAAACTTAAATTTTTAGCTCAAAATCTGAATCGTTGGGAGTGGTTAAGCAGCGCAAACTGAACTGTGTTCAGGAGTTGAAATTTGAACCCCCCCCCCCCCCCTGAACACAGTTCAGTTATTCCCGATCTTGGTGTCGTAGACCAGGCAGAAACTAGTACTCCATACAGGTAAAATAAACGATAGAGGGATGACAAAATTAAATAAAAAATTTATTTTAAAAATAAATTTTAAAGATAAAGTTCAAAAATGCCGATAGTGGGCGCTTTAGACTTTGGAGTAATGAACAACTATTTTTACCGTCGATTCCGACGAGCACCTGGTTGCGAGGATTGCCGTCATAGCAGGCGATATCCGGGAGATACCCGGGGTATTCACTAATGTTCGCAACTCCCTCCGCCGGCGGCGTGAGGCATCGTTGCTGGTGGGCACTCTTTCGAGCAGTTTTTGTGATTCCTCACGAACATCATGCGTGTACCATTTTCTACTGTTTCTTTTTATTTTACGCGGAGAAATTGCTCATGTCTGTTATGAATAAATTTTCTATTTAATTTTATCATTACGCTATCGTTTATTTTACGTGTAGAGGGTAGTAGTTTCTGTCTGGGTTAATTTTAACACAATTATTCAAATTGGTAAAGAAATCATATGAGTTGTAATTTTCCAACTGCACGAAAAATGTCCGGGCCAGGATTCGAACCTGCAATCTCTTGGCTGAAACTGCCATGCTCTACCAACTGAGCTATCCCGACAAGAACTGCATGAATTATGCTCTCCAGATTCAACCGGGATAGCTCAGTTGGTAGAGCATGGCAGCTTCAAGAGATCCCAGGTTCGAATCCTGGCCCGGACATTTTTCGTCCAGTTGGAAAATTACAACTCATATTGTTTCTGCCTGGTCTACGACACCAAGATCGGGAATAACTGAACTGTGTTCAGGAGTGGGGGGAGGGGGAGGGAGGTGTTTCAAATTGCATCTCCTGAACGCAGTTCAGTTTGTGCTACTTAATCCCTCCCAACGATTCAGATTTTGGGCTCATAATTCAAGTTTAAGTCTAAGCTTTTGAAAGCATTTAATGAGATACAAAAAATAACGATAAAAAATAGTTTTTCGTTACTCCAAAGTCTAAAGCGCCCTCTATCGGCATTTTTTGAACTTTATCTTTAAAATTTAAGAAAATACTGACATAAGAATCGACCAATTTTTCTGTTTTTTATAATCATTTGAAATTTTGGACTCTAAACTTTAATGGCGCCTATCTCCTTCGGAAGACGTTTGGGACCCTTAGTTTCCTATTTAATTTTGTTTGTCTTGATGTGTACTATCACCCCTTAAAATTTTTCCCAAGAGTTTAGATTCACCCTGTATAGTATGATGTATATAGTATATAGAAGACGTAAATAATACGTACGTACATGAACGTTTTGAAGTATATATATGTATGCATATGGAGTATATATATATATGCGTATATATGATGCATATATAAGCTTTGGGGTGATCTTGGCAAAATTATAACTGCATAATCGTAATTGTGAGGTCATTATAACACGAATGTATAAATTAATATAAATATTTCCAATGTGTTCAATGCATGAAATTTATTATTTACAAATATTTGTTAAATTTAAGTTAAAATATACTTGTTATTGCGTTTAATATGAGAAAATATTTTTGAGTAAAATATTTTCCCTTTCATGTCTAACATTTCCTTTCATGCAGTAATAAATTAAACTTAGCTACAAACTTTTCTGTGATACGTTATTTTGTGTTTGCAAAAAATGTGAACGAAAGTTTGTTTGTTTAAGGTTTCACATTTATTTTGTGTTGAAGAAGACGAACATAAAAAAAAACATACTATTTTTTATTTAGTATCTTAGAAACTGTTAGATGCAAAAACATTTCTGGAGTAGATGTGCAAAATAATGTTTATCCTCCTACGAATATGTGAACATGTTTTAAACAACAGATTTCAGATATTCTCCAGAAAAAAAAATCTCGCATACATAAAGAATATTTTTAAAGGAAATCATTAAAAAAAAAAGGTTTCGAAAAAATGTTTTCAATAACAGATCTTAGGAATAAAAAGTTTTACTTTTTTTCTTAGAATTTGCGCGCATTCATTTACAATTTTACAGTCATAAAAGGTGGGAAAAGGGACATTAAGATTCTTTTCTTTGGCCAAAAATTCATGTGAATTTTACGATTTTTTTTCGTTAACAGAGAAAGGAAGTACCACTTTCGAAATTTTTTCATTATATTTGTTGACATTTCACTTATATATTTAAATTTTTGTGTGAAAAAAATGAATATTGTGCAAGAGTTATACAAAGCTAAAATGGCGTGTTTTGGATTTTAACCATGAAATTAATATCGCTTGATTAATGATTTATACAATGCAAAATGAAACATTTCCCCAAAATAAAATATTTTTTCATCGATATTTATTTATTCAAAAATGGAAATAAATTAATCGTTTAGGACTAGATTTGGGCAAAAATACTATTTCCGAGGCTAGATGAAGCATACATCGGCTAGATTTAACCCCAAAAGCGCTAACTTGGGAACACTGCTTATTTTCAAGATTTTATAATAAGGAAGATTGTACACTTCTTTTTTTTCAAGATTTTATAATAAGGAATATTATACAGTTTGCAGTTGAAGAAAGATTCAAATATCAATATCAAAACACTCAAATAAATCAAAGTCGACATAAAGGATTAAGTCCAAGAAGATTTGTTTCGTCAAACTGTGATTTTTGCAAACGAATGGAGTTTAACATATTTCGGTGAGATGGTAATGTCAGAATAGGCTTTAAGAAAACTCAAGAATATTAATAAAAAGCTCCAAATTGAGACTAACTATAAAACATGGTTGACTCGAATATTTGATTTTTATTCCAATATTTATGAATCAATGCAAATACCATTATCCCTACCAAAATGTGTCGCGAATCCTCTTATCATCATTTGAATTAGAAAATGAGTCGAATTAAAGTCTCTATAACGTCATCTGTTTCATATTGTGACTTGTCTAAACTGCTGCAAAAAAGTAATAAATTTATTTTAGTTTTTTTTAGCAGTTTTTCATAAGTAAAATCCCAGATCTGTAGGATCTATGTGATGTCACTTGATCATTTGTCACATATAAATGGTCAGAGACTTTTCATTCTGGAATGAAAAGTAACGATCAATTGAAAGTCTTCATGTGGTTAACTAAAAATATCACTTTTCGGTCATATTGTTACTTCAAAATTCCTGGTCATATGGCGTCATTGTGACACCACATCGATTGGGTGTGCTGCATTATAAAAACTCATTTAGTACCCAGAGCTTAACATTTTATTGACCGGCCATGAGTATACTCGTGTTTTAAAAGCAATGCCATTTACTAAAGACGTGTCCTAAATGCTTAGTTCCGCCTATACAATTTTTACGGCATAAAATCTTTATCAAAAATAATGTGTATTTATACGACACATTGTTAGAGTGTAAGAAATTTTACATGAAATTCACATATTGTAAGATATTTACCTATGCATAAATTTGAAAGAGTTAACTAGACAAAGAGTATTCCAAAAACTTTTAAAAAGGCGGGATTTATATTGACTCAAAATTTTTTTATATTAAATTGCCGGTCAACAATGGCTTAAAACTTGGATACCTGGCTATCAAATGTAACTTTATGTAAGACCAAGGTAATCACAACTTTAAATATACATGATGCTATTGAATGATTTACAGATCGCTAAAACACCGGCTCGGTTATTTTATTTCAATGCCAAAGAGTACTCTTGTTATCACTAAAATCTAGAAAATTTTCTTCGATGAATGACCCTTCAAACTCATGCTACGAATTTATTTCACTGTGGGTACAATTTTTTTCTACTTTTATGCCTAATGTGTTGCAAAAAACATTTCAATTTTCAAAGAGATTTTCTTTTTTTTTTCCCTCAAAATTGGTTTTATTTGCGACTTTTTTTTTTTTTAATGTATGCACAAGATTTTAATAAAAATATCATATCTCCTAAACTGCACAAAATATCGTTATACAAATTAGACGTCTATGTTCAGAAAGAATCATAAAATTAAGTAATTAAAGACATTTTTAGATTTTAGTCATTAAAATATAGCTAAAATGAAACTGTTAAGTTTTTAAATGAACGAAATCTAAAATCGCCAGTGTTTTTTTAATACGTGGTTTAATTAAATGTGTGTATTTCATTTTAATTCACAGTATAAGATCTAACATTATAAGGAAGACAAAGCATTCAAAGTCATAGTAGTAAAAATCACTAATTTTGAAAATTAAGCGTAAATGCATGAAGGATGTTGAGAGATATCAATCTATTAACAGGAAAATCGATATAAATTAGTGTGCAAATCTTAAGCAACAAACACAAAATGCTAATTTCTGAACACGTGAGTACTCAAAAGGAAATTCTATGAAGAGCAAGTATAATAAAGAGGTATTACCCTAACAGCACGACCAAACGATGTGAAGTCCCCATGACGTCACATATGGTTACAAGTGTCACAATCGCTACGGTGTATCAAATTATGGGATCTTTCACTCGTCTCATTATTACTCTCAAATGACTGATATCACTGAAAAGTCACTGTGACTGTTGCTTTGTAATGGGTCACCAGGTGACATTACAATGAAGTCACCATTTGATTCTCAAGTCACTGTCAGTTGAAGACTGAACTTTGAAGTCATTGTGAGCATTGCATTATGATGAGTCGCCAAATAATGTCACAATGAAGTTGCATAGTGACTTTTCGGTGACCGACACTCTATTGTAAAGTCATCATTGCACTCCTTTGTCCTTTGTGAAAAGTCACCAGATGATTTCATTTTCTGTCACTTGGGAACTCGTCACAGAACAGCTATCATGATGACTTTACAACGGAGTGTTAAAATGACAGTCACAAGAGAGTCACAAGATAACTTCATTGTAAAGTCACTTGGTGACTCGTCAAAAAGCAGCAGTTATGGTGCCTGTGCAGTGAAGTGGCCAAATGAGAGGTCATGATGTGAAAATGAGACGAATGAAAGATATCACATTTCTGTTCATTGTAGTGACTGTGACAACTGTGTCAAGAAGACTTCACATCGACATTTCTGATGTCAAGAAGACTTCACATCGACAGGCTTTACTGTTAGGGTAGTACTTATTTTCTACACTTGCTGTTTATAGAATTTCCTTTTGAGTACTCACATGTTCAGAAATTAGCATTTTGTGTTTGTTGCTTAAATTTTGCACACTAGTGTAAGTGGCAGTTCCACGAAACACCCTGTAAATAACACTCTAAGATATTTTAGTGCATTGAAATTGGTCGTAACGCATCCAGAATATATTTGATTTGAGTATTTAAAGATACACCCAGGGTTCTCGCTGCCGATCACCATTGCACCAAACCACGACAAAATGCTGTGTTTGGCGAGGAAAAGAACGATCGAAATGGCAAAACTGTAAGAGCTGATTTATTTTATTATTGCTAAAATTATTTCTATTATTATTGTTATTATTATTTCTGTGTGTTGGCGGTATTTTCATTCACATTGCTGAGCGATTGATGCTGCTTATCGCGTTTAATCGTAATATACTATTTATATCACTCTATTTCTGGTAAGAACCTTTTGCATTTCGGCAGATTTCTGCTTTTTTCCAAATTTCATCGAATTTCTAGATATAGAAGAAAGTAAAAATATTCCTCTTTTTTTTACAGTCTGGCTATTCTTATCTGTTTTTAAAGAAGCATTGCTTTAAATCAGCTCATTTTAAAATCACCCGAAGCCACAGAAAGTTTGTTTACAGTTCTTTTTTATCTGATTAGACAAAATTTTAAGGTTCATTAAAAGTCAGCGAGAACCCTGCTTATACCACTTTCATTTTAAACACCGCATATGTATGTGACAATAAATAACTGATTCTTTGTGCTTTCTATTTCTTTTCAGAGAAGATCCGTCGCAAAGCCGAGGAACCTCCATCGCAGCAACGTCGAAGCTGCCGTGCCAACCGGTTCTGTGCCTTCTGCTCGGTCATGTGACACCCAGTTGCCCGGTCCCTTTGATCCCCTCTTCGAAAACAATATGAAAAACCAGACGGTGCCTTAATTTCCTCTTCATCTTCTCGGTGCTGATCGGAGTTGCAGATGCTCCTGGCACAAACATATGCATCCAGTTCCTCGATGTCTTCGACCATATGCGGTAAAGTCAGATCCACAAGACAGACGGACAGGCACACCCTAGCCTAAACCCAAACAAAGGCGTAATACTATGTTCACACTAGGATATTTGAGTTAACGAAATTTCAAGCTTGATAACCTGTAATCAAGTTTATTTACTGTAAAAAATTTTAAGTTTTTAAAATTATTAAAATGCGAACAAATATAAAATCAAAGCATGCGCATTATCAATAAGGAAATAATTGCATTTACAAGTTAGAACCTTTACATTGTTTTCTAACTTGTCCAAGTCGCTAGAGATGCATAAAACCATATCCAATCACAAATGACACAAGTGTCTACAAAGCAAATATATTTGCTTGGATTGGATAAAACCTCAAACATATCGATATAGTCAGAAAAGTTAGACCACAATGTAAATGCGCCAATGCCAAGAGCCTACGTAAGATTGGCGAAATTTGACCAACCATTAACAGTAAAAGTATATATTTAATAGAGAGATATCTATCTAAATACGGATTGAGCTGACTTAGTTTGTTTATGAAACTTGTCTTATCTTGCCAGTTGGCCTCAATTGGCTTAAATAGCTTAGTGTGATCATAGTATAAGCGCGGTTTTCAACGAGTATCTCTGTGGATTTTTTTAAGCTATCGATTGTATGTTTGTCTGATTAAAGTAAGAACTTCAAACGTATGTGTACTATATTTTATGCGATACCATGTTAAGGGTAAAAAAAGACAGTACGGAATGATCAAGATACATGCAGCTTCAGATACCTTCGGTCCATGTAAGCGTTTCTCCAGAATTGAAAACAAAACGCTGCAGAACAAAGTTTTAGAAAATTAATTGTTAATAATTACAAATGAATTTTAAAGCATTTTCTATCATGTCTAGGTATATTTGTAGTTGGCGTGGGATTTCTCCAAAGGTAACAACGAGAAAACTCGTAATAACTTCGTTAAAGTGAAAATATGTGATGTGGTGCAGGTCTAAGTGTGTGTTAACAATTTATACCTGAAGTACACAGCAATGAGCGTGTCAAAAAGATGCAAGGCTTTACTTTTTTAACTTTCGCTGTAAAAAAAATAAATAAATAAATAAATAAATAAATAAAAAATCGCTTACAGTATATTTTATTTCTCCTGAAATTGGAATCGTTCTAAATCAAATTCATTCGGACGACAATTCGGTTGAAACATTTTTAAATTTCACATATAGATTAAAGGATACATAGCACTAAATCTTCCGTCTTTCTTTTTTAAGTAAAATAAACATATTTTCAACCAGAAATTTTAATTTACAAAAATAAATCAAATAATTACTATATAGAACTAAGAAATAATTTATCAAATAAATTTTCTGATTAATATTATCACTTATGTAAAAGTCTTTATATAAAAAAATGAGAGAAAATTGGAAATTTCTAAAAAAAATTAAATAAATTATTTAAACGACAGTTTAAACACTGATGAACAGTGTTTCTGTCATAAAGCTTATCTTGTTGCATATTCAGAGTAACTCTTGCCAAATTCCGGTAAATTTCCTTCGATAGTTTTACAGAGACTCTAACGGAGATTCCTCTCGAATTCAGATATGTCTCCTTCAATATTGTTGGAACGATTGTTTGATACTTCTAAGAGATGAAAGGGGGTTGCAAGAAATTTAGAAGACATAATAAAATTTCGCAATATAGATAAAAAATAAGAACACAAACGTGCTTATGATTCATGAAAACATTGCTTATGATTCTAGCTGTCTTTCGAATGATATGAAAATTGTAATGCTAGAACACGTAGAATTTTCTTCAACATCTGCCGTATTTTCTAAAACAGATCTTAGATAGGAGTGATCAACTCTGCGATGGCCATACACATTCTAAATACAGGATGAGCAAAAATTAGTTTATCAATTTCGTAACTGTATAATTTGTGAAAGCTTAATTGTAAGGTACCAATTCAATGACAGTATTGTATACTAACAGAGCAGTAACCAGACAGTTCAGTCCGAGGGGGCTCGGAAATTTTTTGATGGAGCTAATTCTGAACGGTTTTGTCATGTTTCATAATAAAATACTGTACATCATTCTTTTTTTAATTTTAGTTTGGGGGGATTTTTGGTGTGTTTCTGTATTTTGACAAATTTGAAGTGTGTTTGCAATCAAAAGGTTTAAATTTTTCAATGTAATAAATGTGCTATTAATATTATAACATTAAGAGGGCTAGAAGGGACTCAAGAGATTGTAGGAGATGCTGAGTCCACCCTGCCATCACCTGGTTACGTCTTTGTATCCTAAGCTTGCTGATAAGCTAAAGTCCCAGTTTGGATTTATCGCGGATGTGTTTTTCTATGGCCATCGTGATCACCAGATCAATCATTCCCAGATTTCAGAGTAGGTTTTTTTCAAGATCAAGTTCACAGTCCATTTCATCCTAAATCCATTTCTGAATTCAAATCATGAATCAACACTGCACTCAGTTTGATCGCTTTCAACGTGCTTACTAACATATGACAAGAAGTGATTTACCGATAGGACATTTGCAAAATAGCAAAGGGAACCAACATCAAAAATTTGTAAAAAGGTTAATTTTGTGTGTTTCTATACCTTACCATACTGTATATTCTCAAGTTTTGCTGTGTAACTACGCATAATAAACCATACTTTTAACCCAACTATTTTATGTTCACCCTATTTTTTATGTAAAAGAAATTAAATAAGATGAGATCGATATTGGCGCAATACTCGGGCAATATTGATCTGATTCAAATGCAATATTAGAACTAAAACAGTATTTCAATTATAAACGATATTTTGCATATTTTATTCAAAAATCTCCGAAAATGGAGTCGAGCAATATTACATTCACACAATTAAAAATTTACAACTAAAATTTTTCACAGATTCGGTATTTCTGAATCTAGGTAATCTGGAGAAACGCTTTACATAAACTGAAATTCAAGGATATTTTTATGTGTTATTTTGTTTTAAATATATGGCCTATTTAAGAAATACGTGTGACATTTGTTTGTAAGATAATATATGGCTAAACATTTATGATTCTAATGATTTTATAGAACAGCATTTTTGTTTAATTGAAATGTTGAAAGACGCTTAAACAGTTTATTTAACAAAATACAGGAGAAAATTATGCATAAAAATTATCGTAATTTTGATGATTTTTGCGGAATCTAAGTGAAAAAAAGGGTATTTTAACTAGGAAAATTAACTGACAAAAATAGTTTGTCATTAACGTATGTAGGAGTTAATATTAAAGTTGTCATCTATTGTCAAAATCATTGTAACGGAATTTCCTTTCAATTTAAATTTTCTAAAGATGATTAGTGTAAAAGAATGCATGAAAAGAATAATTTATGCTATGCTACTAATATAGATAAGAAAAAACATCGAATTAGTTATTTATTAGAGAAATCATATAACGAAAATCTACTTTCAGTATAAATAATTTCGTAAAAATAATCCATATAAAAGAATTCGTAAACGAAATGAGAACTAATATAAAAGCGATGCTTATTTTATTCTTTTATGTTTTATCTTATCTGTAATAAAGTATCAGTTAATTGTTATCCGACATATTGTAATCTATTATCAGTTAATTATTATCCGACATATATAAACCATCTTTAATTGGATTAATTATTATATGATATTTCTTGGCTACGTTGGTTATCCGCACGTGGTATTTCCGTACAAAGTTTAACGCCCCCCCCCCCCCTCTCCCTTTCCCTCTTGAAAGAAGACCACCGTTCAGTCTAATGTTAAGTTAAATATTGAAACCCATTAAAATTAAAAAATTAAGATTAATATGCTGTAAATTCTAAAGTAACATGTAAAAGTATTTCAAGTATTATTATGTAGTGCTAAATAATACACTCTAAAAACGACATTTTCAAAACTGAGCAAAAAATACTCAAATCTGAGTTTGTCGCATAGTCAAAATGGCTCCGAATCAAAATGACTCAAGTTTGAAACATGTATATACTCATTTCTGAAAACATGCACACACTCAAGAATAAAACATCATGTGCTCCTATTTGAGTATGTCCATGTTTCAAAAATGAGTATGAACTGACTTTTATATATGCTCCTTTTTGAGTATGTCCATGTTTCAATATTATGAGTATTTCTGGTATTTCAGAATTGAAAGCATATTGGGTCGTCCTATTTGAAACAAAAAGTTTCATAACAAAATGAAAAAATCGATTTACTCAGATTTGAAAGAGTCATTTTTCTCAGAAAAACTTCTTTTTTTTAATTTTTCTTATATATAATTTTTTTTAATTGTTTTGGTAACAAAACTATGAAAAATAAAAAAAATATATAAGCAACCATTTATAGCGGTAATACTCGCTATTATTTGCGAAAATTAATATTCGCCTTACTCAATGACAGAAATTCTGCGATTACATAAGGTGAATATTTCTATTCGGCAAAAGTGGTAGGTTTTCGGCTCTAGGGCCACGTAGTGATTACCACAGATTTTACAGAATAATGTAAAATATACATTCCTAAGCCGGCATAATAAGTGTAATTTGAAGAAAAAAGACTCTACAATGTTTACTACTTATTAAACTGCCAAAATAAAATACAAAATAAATGCTGTGAAATTCCTGGATTAAAAATGGGAAAGAATAGTCTTCAAATTAATCTGAACGGCATGAAGAAAACATTTTTCCAAATGCTACGTGCGGAAATACCATGATACCATATACAGGGCGTCCCAAACAGACTGAAACTTGCTTTAATTTTTTGCTTGTGGGAATTGCTTTGGCAATGTAAATTGCAAAAGTGTTCCAAATAAGGTAGGAATAAAAATTATATTAATGAAATAGTCCTGCATTAATTTTCAAAAAGATACACTTCTTACATTTTTCTACGTTTCCTGGATTCTATAGGTTATATTTAGAAGAATAAAATTGTCCCCTGCTGTGGCAAGTAAAACAGTAAAAGTTCCATTCATCCAGTGGCGCCAACTTATATGGGCCGGTGGGGCCCGAGCCCACCCAATAATTTTCTATCCCAGTTTACCCAATTGCCAATGTTCTGTTATTTATTTACCTCTGAAACGAAATTTCATTATGTTGAAGTTCTCAAAATTGTTTTGTTTGTAAAACAGTAAAACAGACAGAGGACTAAAAGTAATTTAACAGACGTATAGTTTGATTTCATTTAAAATTATTCTTCCTGCATATTTTATCTGTGAGTATAGGTCAATGGTCACTTGTATTAATTCCCTGACTCACAACCATAAATCACTAAGATAACTGCATTTACTTTCTCGATATTCAGCTTTTTATGCATTTTATTTGTAATCATATCCATTGTATGATAATTGTGATAAATACTATTGTCTTTATAAGGAAGAGCTGATGACAATATAATATAATTAAATTACTATTTTATACATTAAAAAATATATAACTTCATACTTGAGTTAAAGTTATTATCCCCCCCATCCCCCGCCCCCTCAAAGAAAAAACTTGTCATTTTGCCAAAACGTTTTTGAGCCCACCCAATCTTTTTCAAAAATTGGCGCCACTGCATTCATCTACGAACAAAACTCACCGAGTTATTATACTTTGAATATTATGAAATTTCTGAGCTTTACGGCGCTAAAAATGAACAGACAATTTTTTGTTCAGTGATGGAAAGCTCCGAAATATCATAATATTCAAAGTATCATAATTCAGTTTAGGTCATAGATGAATGTAATTTTTATTACTTTATTTGTCAGAGTATGGTGAAATTTTTTCTAAATATTACCTATACAAATCAGAGAACGTATAAAAAATGAAAAAGGCGCAACGTTTTGAATATTAGTGGTAGAAATTTTTTAATCAACATAATGTGAAATCCTACCTTATTTTGAACACTTTTGAAATTTACATTGCCAACGTATCTCCATCAGGTAAAAAAAAAATTAATGCGCGTTTCCATCTTTCTGGGTAACCCTGTATATTATTGCCTGTATATGTGTCTCAAGATAGAACATATATTTACAAAAAATTCTTCATTATTATTTTTAACTAAGTTCTCTATTATAAATACATTATTAAACATCAGAGAGACAGATTATTGAGCTAGATGCTTGGCATAGCTGAAAACTTTTATGCTTTTGTTACCACTAAAATTTAATAATAAATTTCTTCTTAATTAATCTCCAAAAAAATATATAAAAAAAACCCGTTAATTAAATAAAGTAAAAATTTCTATTAAATTTTAGCGGTAATAAAGAAACGTAAAAGTTGGCAGCTATGTTTTTGTAATTATTTGAAGCTTTTCCGCGTTGGCCTTCAGGCGCGTAATTTTATTTTCTTTCTTAATTTACTCCTTTAATATGTAATTTAAATTTTTATTTTCTCTGAAAGGTTACTTATAAATAAATAATTATTGATTTTGAAATATCCTTTTCAAAGTTTTAAGTATTTAGATTCGTTTATTCTGTAAGTTTTTCATTTAATTAGCTTATTTCATGAAATTATATTATTTTTAATCCCAATATTACATACAAAGCATACAAATTTTAGAAAATAGCTAATAGTAATAATAATAATAATAATAATAATAATAATAATAATTATAATAATAATTAAATTCCTCTGTGTCTTCTAATCAGTTTAGATATGTCAAGCTTTCTTTAAAACAATCATAAATTTGAAATCAATTCTTCTAAATTTCAGAAAATTTATACCTCTTTTTTTCATGTCATCTGGCTATGAAGAAATTAAATAGGATAGTTTGTAAATTATACTGGGAAAAATTATGCATTACCTGTTTTAAAAATTTTACTTATCACCAATAGATGGCAGCACGCAGACTATAAAATGAAAATTAAGTTCTCCTCCGCTTACATTTACAAATTTTCAAAAATTAGAAATGAAATGAAAAAATTATCAAGTTTTTGAAATGTTAAAAACATCTTTCATCAAATGCATTACATGTTTTTCGAATAAATTTTTGATCAATTACATCGTTTAATAATAATTAAAGCTCATTAGATATATTTGAATCACAGTATTAAAATGCTAGTCAAGGTATATCATTTTACTATTAAATACAAATAAGTTTATCTACAATTATTTAAATACAAATAAGTTAAGTGATTGAAAAGAGTGGATTAAAATTTCAAAGTATTGTTGTATAAGACGAACTTTTATTTTATTTAGAAGTGATATAATTAGTATTTAGTTTTTAAATGTGGTTTATCGTTGGTACTAATTGCTATTTGTATGTTGTTTGTCGGTGTGTTACATGTAATGTGTACATAGAATTTCTTTCTTTTGATATTATACATATATTTAAAAAATTTAGATCAAGGATACCTTACATTTCAATCGTGATATAGTGTAGTTTAAAAAAAAAAAAAAAAAAAAAAAAAAAAAAAAAAAAAAAAAACGCTTTACAGAATGAAACAATTCGTGAAAATTTATTCTAAGATATCAGTTGACTTAAAAAGTGTTTAGAGTAATTAATATCCATACAATTTTTAATATACTGATATGTGTAGTTTAACTACAACTACGTAGTCTAACTACATAGACCAGTTGTTCTCAGCACTAGTTCCTCGACACACTAGTGCGCCGTGAGAGAACGTCGGTGTGCCACGAAAAGCAAAGTTCAGCAAATTTCAATCAATATTTTATGAATTAACAAAAGCATCATTACTTTAAAATGCAATATTCCAAATTTTGCAATTGATTATGTAATGCGTTTTAGTGTGATAAAATTGTATTTCTTGCAAATTTCTTTTAATATTTGAATATTCTTTAGAAAGAAAAATATATTCGGAGAAACCATGACAATAGACTTGGATATTCAGAGAAAAATTATTCATCCTAAAAAAGAAGGGTTACTATAGAAAAACCAATAAAAATATTGTAATCAGTGGGAAATTGTAAACTAGACAAAAAGCTTGTAGAACAAATTTTACAAACTTTGGGTTTATGGCACACAATTTTGAAGAATAGCATTTCACAAAAATCTGGAAAAATTATACAGTTGCACACTAATGAGTATATATATACACATTTTTCTACGTAAAAGATAAAATTCATATTAGAGATATAATTATAGGCTTTTTCCACAATTGTAGTAAAATATGGATTTTTTTTTTTTAATTTGTGGTTTGAATTTAAATATTCCCGGTTCGGATCAGGTTTCCAGTAGTGACGGCTCGTCGGCTTGATGTCAGGTTTTCGGGAGGGGATGGAAATATCCGGTTCAAAGAAAGAGGAATCTATACTGTCAAAGGTACTCGATGACACACCCCTTCGCACTCCTGATTGAAATACACGTAGCTGTGACGCATTCGCGTCAGGCGGTTCACAGTCACTTTGGCACCAGTAATTTTGTAAACTAAATTTTCCCTTCATTAATCGTAGAATATATCACGATTAAGTAAGATAAAATTTATTATAAGAATTTTCTGGTAGTAAAGCCAATGTGTTTAAACTCTTGACGAACCGCCGCTAGTTTCTGGTAAACGAAATATTTTCTGTTGGGTTGCGGGTTGACCTTGAAATAGAACTTTCGGGTTCAGGTTGGTTTTATAACCCGACCGGCACAGGACTGTAATGTTTATGAACTTTAAATAAATATATATATATATATACAAACGAATTATATAACCAATTCCGTTTGAAATCAGTTAAAAACTTTTAAAAAACACCGCATCTATCATTTAACAATAATTAGAATATCGAAGAATGACCAATAAATATATATATATATATATATATATATATTCGGACTGTAAACACTTCCTTTATTATCACAGTCAACTGATATTTAAGATACAATTCGGGACAACATAAACTATTCTATTTTAATAAAAAAACCTAATTAAAAAGAAAATCGAACGAAACTTTGGTATCTTTGATTTGGATACTTGTATATTATATTTAATAACAGTGAAATGTTATTTAATATTTAAAACTTATAAATACGCCTAGAATCCTTAATATGTAATAACACAATGTTTACATCATATAGAGATTATTGAAAACTTTATAATGACAAATTAGCATAGATTCAGAATCATGAGAACGGTAGGAGAAAATCATAGGTGATATTCGGTCGCTAAATAGAAAATAAATAAAAAGAGAGAGAATTTATTAGGAGTATAAGAAAACATTTCTTAGTAAAATACATTAGCTCTTTAAAATGTTATTTTGAAAATCTAGTCAACCTCACAACATGTAATTTCAATTCATTTTCATTGTTTTCTTTACAAAAAGTTTATCCTAAAAAAATAAAAAATAAATAAAGAACAATAGAGTAAGTCAGGGAATTGTAATTACAATGTAAAATACAATATCAAAACAAACATGAAATTTTCTTTTCAGAATTATGGGTTACAATCAAAAATCTATTTAAATTATTTATTTTGTTACCTGTTTGAAACTGTAATAATATAATTTTTAATTTACTCTCTTTAACTTTTTCAAGACGAGCGCCTCGTAGGAAAATTATATTTTTGAAAACATTATTTCCGAATAATAATTTTCACCTTACTTGACTGCAGAAATTCTGCGATTAAATAAGGCAAAGTAGTTGATTCGAAAATAATCGTACTAAAAACAATACACCTCCTATACATGCAACTATGAATAAAGATGAATTACATATCCTCAAAATGGTGAAGCCTCAGCTGTAACTTGCAGGTGCTGATTACTGAGGGGACAAACTTCCTGACAAACTTCCTATAGTAAATTTCAGTGGAAATTTTCTCGTTGTTTAAACGTCTTATTCAGACAGAATTTCTCTCATAATTAAGGCAAAAATATTTATTTGTTTTTACAGGTGGAAATTTTCCCCGACGGTAGTCAGGCTACAGCGCCTAGAATACATAGTGTGGAAACCGGCAATCCCAGTAATAGTTTAAAAAGTGCTAAAACATTGTAGCCGATAACTCTCAATCGCGCCCGTCGGCCTAATCGTTCGGAGTTTTCGTGGTTTTCTTCGAGCCGTGGATTTATCCATGCGTAAATACGGGTTAGGCTCCCTTAGAAAGACCCCCCACGAAGGGCACTCCCCCCCGGGCCTATATCCCAAGTGTAGATAATTGGCCGTCAATAATCAACCCAACCCAACTCAACCCATTGTAGCCGATAAATGTGAAACGATGTTGTACGATAATAGGACGATCGCAGCGACATCTGCTAGCTCTTTTCAACGTTAACATTGTATTGCAAAAATTCAGTAAATATCATATCTATTTCGAACAGTTATAAGTTGATATTCAATCTTATTTATCTGGTGTATATATCAGAGTAAGGGTACATGAACATAATATGGAGTAAATGGGCCAGTAATGAACGCCTTTAAGAAATTTATTTTTTTTATAATTTAAGTATTTAAAATGCTTACCACCGGCTGAAACGTTTTCTCAATTCGATTCTTATACAATGTTTACGTTGTAAAGACATAACAGATGTCGCTGCGATCAATCTCTTATCATTCAGCATCGTTGTGCATTTATTAGATTCATTTTTTTAGTACTATTTTGTAGCCGGTTTCCACACTATTTATTCTAGGCGCTGTAGTCAGGCACTGCGGTTCCGCCATATTGTGACAACATAAACAATGCTCCTATCAATGTCAGTGAAATATGATACCGCCATTGCAAACTTCCACCAGTAAAAACGAATGGAAATTTTTGCCTTATTTACGACTGAAATTTTGCACGAATAAAGCGTTTAAATAAGGTGAAAATTTGTATTGAAATTTACTGGTGGAAGTTTTCTCTCTCAGGCCCTGTAAGGCCAATGTAAACAAACAACAGCGAGCATCTTGTGACTACATCATCAGTTACTTAACTGATAGGTAATACACTATATGTTTATTCCTCTTTATTCATAGCTCAATTCTCCTATGTCACAAGTATACATTAAACTCGTCCCAATCTGTCAGTAAGCCAATCAATTAAAATTGTTTTAATCTCTAAGATATTTTAAATATTAAAATAGTATTACTCGGCATGGCAACGTCTATTCTATGGGGTTTTTTTTCTTTTTCATATAGAAATTTACATTATTTTTTTAAAAATAAAATCACGAAAATTTATTGCTTGTAAAATATAAACGTTTAGCAAAAAAAATGTAATTTAGAGCGATTTTATTGTTTTTTTTTTTTTTTTTTTTTTTTTAAGTGTATCTCTAAACAACTGAAAACAAACGTAAAATTGAATTATCTTGAGAATTACGTTTATTTTTGGTTCAAAGTTTTAAATAATTTATTTAATTACTTGATTTGTTTTTCCCCTATTTATTTGATTACTTCAAATTTAATTCTTTATTATTATTTTATTATTACTTAATTTCGATGTTATTAATTAAAACTATAACCGCCTAAAGTTCAGTTACTTAACTAACATAAACTTTACAAACTATAAATAATTAATACCAATCGTGTGATTTTTTTTTCACACTATCTGGTATATGAAACTTGTGGAGAAATCTTTAAAAAAAAAGATTGTAAATAATAATTAATTAAACTTTTTAAGATTATTAAGTACATCAAAGACAGGCAAAATTATATAGCAACAACAACAAAAGAATTATGTCTCTATATTCATACTTAATTGCTTATGACGCTTTTTAAAAATAAAAATAGAACGTAACTTTGCACACCTTTTTTTAAGTTCCCTAAACAAAATTCGTGTAAGGTTCAAAAAATTTGAAAAATTACTTTTGATTTATTCTAAGGCAGTGTATAAACACTCTTATTACCATAAAAAAAATCAAAATTATGTTTTCATTTTCTTATTATTTTTCTGAAAGTTGTGCAAACTAACCCATAAGAGCCGGTAACTTTGCACTACCTAATGTATTATTTATTTTGAAGTAAAACAATATCTTACGGAAATTCAACGCCATTTAAAATTTATTGTATTACATCATAGCACCTACGAAAACTTTTTGCACCTACTAATAAAGAGATAAAAGAATCAAAATTTACAAAACTACAATTTATTACATTTACATGTAAACACAGCAGAAAAAAAATAAAAAATTTTAGTAATTTTCATTATTATCACTATAATAATTTCTAATGAGTATTAAAATTCTAACACTAGCAAGCAAATGAAAGATTTCAGATAGTCTGATCATTATCCCTGATATAATCTCTAATCAGCGTTTAAAACTTTTAAAGATTTAAAAAAAAAACTACTGAGCGAAAATCTTAGTAATTTTGATTATGCTTGTCGTCATGATAATTTGTTATAAGGATTAAATATCTAAAAATACAAAAACAAATGAGGCGAAAATCTTTGTAAATTTCGATATTGTCACAATGACAAAGTAACAGTATTACTTCAAAAAATAAAACTGTCATGAGATGTTCCACATTATAAATCAATATTTTATAAATATTAAGACGATGAATATTTTTCTGGTAATCGTTTTACAAAACCTGTATATTAATCATGTCCTAGTAACAAAGTCAATACTGGGACAATATTGAGTAATATTGCGTTAATATTGGATTACACATTTTGGAAATATATCAGGCAGTATTGCCAATCAATATCAATCCAGTAGAGATAAAATGTTGATCTGACATTAAGTAACTGTTAAGTAATATGAAAATGTTTTTATAATATCGGTATTGCTATTGCAAATATTGCAAAATTTATTTAACTTGAATGTTGACCTTACAGCACAATATTGATATTACATTGTAAAAATTTTCAATGCAACACCGATATTTTTTTATATTTGCGTTACTTTGATGAAATGAACATGCGTCAATGAAATGAACATGTTTCCACAAAATTAAAATTACTTTGTAAATATTTCTCTGTGTAACGCCAATGTTTCTGCAATGTGAGTTATACTTTGTAAATACTTCCAATGTGATGCATAGCTTATGTTTTCACAATATGGGTATTATTTTGTAAACATTTCCAATGTATTAGCAATGTTTCCTCATTATCTGTATTACTTTTTATATCATGGTCGGCCAAAACATCCTCGACTCATTTTAAAATTCGATAAAGAAAAATCAAATAATTGGCGCGTAAAAAAACTATTTAAAAGAAAATACAAACAAATTTTTTATAAACAAATTAAAAATCTTAATTTTAAAATTGGCCATAAATGGCGATATACCTTTAAAGCTGCAAAAAAGCATCAAAGACTCAAAATCAGCAGTTACAGACCATTTATTTTGTATAACCTACTACCATATTTCAAAGTGTGGAAGTATTTCAGTTACCTTTTGTATATTATTCGAGCTATACAAGAGCGCACACATTGAACTATGGTAGTAGATTGTAGAAAATAAAATGAGCTCCAACTGCTTATTCTGACTTTCTTTTATGCGCTTTTGCAGCTTTGAAGGTATAGCGCCATCTATGGACAAATTTTATAACTATTTTTTATTTGCTTAAAAAAATGATTATGAGAAGCATTTTTATCCAACATCCAACCCACACTCTCGTATGCTAATTCCTTGATTTTTATTGAATTGTAAAATGCATCAAAGGTTTTAGCCTATCGTATTTCTAATATAAGTTCAATAACAAAATTATTTGCACGATATTTGGCCGTCAATATTGACTTCCTACTGGATTGAAATATAAAAAATTGTATTTACGGTGTTTCTCATTACTGTCTCTGCAAAATTTAGGTATAATTACATATTACAAACGATTGTTAAAGATGTTTAACTATTCTATTACAAATGAAAAAAAAAATAGCTGTGATTGAAAAGGTGTTAATGTTATCAAACCAGGAAATATATAAATATTGTCAGCATTTTATAGTGAAGTTTATACATAATAGAATAAACCTTATATCTTCTAGCCTTATGGTACCATTTGAATATATGTATTACATCTTTTTTTGTACAGTGCTTTGTAAATGTTCTATACTTCAACTATGTAATATTGTGAAAAATATTCATATCTAGCACAAAGCCTGGCATAATTAAACATCAAATTCGATTTCTTTTAAGTATTCTTTTTTATTATTGTTTAATAAATTCCCGTGCATTTATTACTGCGACTTGTGAAATTATGCGTAAATTATAAACTCGTAAAAGAGAAATGTTTCTTTAAAATTTTCAAGATTTTTGTACATGTTTAATGACGATTTGAATTTACAAATAATAGAAACTATCTATATTATGAATCAGAATCATGCGCGTTCAGTGACCCTGGAGTCATTTCGATGGTGGCAACGACCTAACCAATCTATTTTTCGCTTTTTTTTTTTCAAATTTATTAACTTCTAACAATTACACAATTTCAATTTTTACACTGTCAAATGCAATTTGTCTGAAAACTGTATCTGAATTTAATATGGTTTTTAAAATAATTTCCAAGCATTATTTAAAAAAATATATCGCTATCGCATGCAGCCCGATTATGAAAGATTAATCTGTTTGCACTTAAAGCAATATAATTAGTTCAGCATTTGTTCCCGGGTAATATTCAACAACGAAATTAAAATTCCTCAATAAATAAATAAAATAAAATAAATAAAGCAAAAATTTAGTAGATATGTCGAACTGCGCGCTTAAAACCTGAAATAATCAGAATAAATAATGCTCTGTAATTAGTGAAATATTTTGAGATTTCTTCGACGATGAGATTTCTTCATCGTAAGGGTTAACCCTTACGATGCATCTAATACGAAAGAATCGCATTTAATAAATTTCAAAACTTTATTTGAATATTTGGTAGTTTTCATAGAAAAATGCTTTTTGTTGTTGTTATTAGGAAATTGAAAAAGCATATTAAATGTAAAAAAATCTATTAGAGTTTTCAATTACAAATAGTTTTTACTTACATTCTACACACCCGGAATTATGTTTTGTAACCCCTGGAAGAAGACCAGGTTAGAACACCTGGTTTACATAAAAAATAGATTCTTACCACTATTTGATTATAAATGTTTTGTTTAAAAAATTAATTAAGTTACTTTTACAGAAGTAAATTAAAAAGTATATAAACTTCCAACTTGTTGCATCTTAGTCCTAATATCGGTATTAACAAAATTATTACTATTCCATAAAAATGTGATTTCGCGATTAAATTTTAAAAAATTGACCAATTGGAAGTTCCAGAATATGACTGAAATATTTCATTCAGATATTATTTTTAAAATCATATTTTATTCCTTTATTAAATATATAAATATGTATGTAAAAAAAATTTTTTTTTAGACTTAGATACATCGCCATCTTTCAAAAATAATTAATTGAAAATAGTATATGCTTGTTTTTTAAATTCAATTCTTGTGAACAGGTATCAATAGTTTTCCACATAAATGCAAGGAGCTTGAATCTTTCTCCTTGGTTGAATCTAACAAGGAGACCGCCAAACATGATGCGCACAGATTTTGATGATTTTAAAGTATGTTGTAGGGGTCATACCCCTAACTATTCAGGTCAAAGGTTTCCTTCAAATGGGCTTTAGTTTTCGAGAAATTTCGGGTTAAAGTTCAGCATGCAATTCAAATACCCATTACTTCTCCATCTTGAACAAGTTCTTCGTGGCTCTGTGCTAACGCGCGCGACTTGAGAGCCGGAGATGGGGGTTCTGTCCTCTCCTGTGACTTTTACCTTTTTTCAATCAATTTTATATGTTTTTCGCGTTATAAGTTTTATGCAGATTTATGAATTCTGCATCTTTGAACTTTTTAATATTTTCCTAAAAATTCCATTTACATTTTCGAATTTTTCGTGAAAATTTATAGTTTTTGCGCAATTTTTATTCTAATATTTCTGTTGATGAAAATCCAAACTATTTTAAGTCTTGATATCTCGTCTTTTTAAAATGATACTTGTTTACATTTACGTATATTTCATTTTTTATTTATTGTATTTATGAAATAATGCATTTTTTTAACTGCACTTTCTATTTTAAAAAAATTTAAATGATTAAGAAAAAATTAACAAAATAATGTATCTTTTAATATTTGATTTGTTCTAAATATATTGAAATATGTTAACTGCTGAAATACTAAAATATTTATCATTACCGACATCGACATTTTTAGTTTATTAAATATGGAACTAATTGTGTGATACATATCGCAAAAATATTCTAAACAAATTCCGCATTAAAAATCGCCTTTAAATATATTCTTTACGTAAATTGTTTTAACAATATTGGAAGAATGTATAAATTAGCATATTTTATATTCTTTAAATACTTAAATTGTGATAAATTTATTTAAAAATGCATTAAATTTGGAAAAGATATTATTTCAAACGTGGTGATTTTCTTTAAAAATACTTAAATTGTGATAAATATTAAAAAATACATTAAATTTGGAAAATAAATTATTTCAAAACGTGGTAATTGTCTGCAAAGGATTAAACGAAATGGATAAAAAGAAAATTTTATTTATTCTGATATTACCGTAAAAGTCATTGCAGACGATTTTTTTTCAGGTATTTTTTATATCTATTGTAATTTACAAACGATTTTTCATTTCTAGTTGAATTTTTCTGTATGGCATCGACTAATTAAATTTTAAAAAAAATTAATTGTAATATATTATTTTTTATTTGTGCAAATCAAAAATGATGTTGAGTTTGAACTTTACAGTTAAATGTATTTAAATAACAATATATATATATATACATAACTGGCTAAAACTTGGATATAACCGTTATTGCTTTAATATTTTATTACTCCTTTCAAGATATGTTGTTGAAATTACCTAATCATACATATACCTTTAGAAGATATGAAATAAAAATATTTTGTATAAATTATAAAAGAATATAAAACTTTATTTAAAATTTCATAAAGTTAAAAAAAGTATTATTTTAGAACGGTTATTAAAATATAAAGGGTAAATAATAATAAAAAAATAAACAAAATCTAGACATAAATTAGTTTGGAATTTCGTGAAATATTAATTTCAAAACTGCACAAAAAAGAAAAAAAAAGTAAAATATCACGAAAAATTCAAAAATGTAAATGGAATTTATTAGGAAAATATCAAAAAGTTCAAAGATGTAGAATTCATATATCTGCATAAAGCTTATAACGCGAAAAACATATATAATTGATTAAAAAAAGGTAAAAGTCACAGGAGAGGACAGAACCCCCATCTCCTGCTCTCAAGTCGTGCGCGCTAGCACATAGCCACGAAGACCTCGTTCAAGATCGCGAACTAATGGGTATTTGAAATGCATGCTAAACTTTAACCCGAAATTTCTCGAAAACTAAAGCCCATTTGAAGGAAACCTTTGACCTGAATAGTTAGGGGTATGACCCCTACAACATACTTTAAAATCATCAAAATCTGTGCGCATCATGTTTGGCGGTCTCCTTGTAAAGCTGAAAAAATCTACGATGTAATGATTTCTAAATGTGAATATATCGGCAGACGATTTTTGTTTTTGTAGAACAAATTGCTTCGTGAAACTTGTGCTAAAATATGCTTTTATTTCTTCAAAAATTTTTAGAAAAAATTAAATCTAATCAAGATTTTATTTTCACCATCTAGTCAATTTGAAAATTATTTCTATTTTCAATTTCAATAAGAAAATAACATCAATAAAAATATAATAATTCATTTTATATCCTTTTCTTGTTGTTGTTTTGACCCGGAGGCCCGGTGAGCAGCTTTATATTTCTATATCCTTTTCTTCCTTCTTTTATCCGAAAAGAGTAATTTAGTTGCCACCTTTACAGGAATCTCGTTAAAAAGTACAAAGAAATTAATGTCTGGAAAATCGATTCAATTTTTTTAATTCTGAAAGTTATTGTCGCATCCTCAGATCTATGTGAATAACTGACCATAGTTTCATCGTCCAACATTCTATATTCAAGGAGGAGACGTTGTGAAATACAATCAGATTTTTATGAAATAAGTTCTAAATTCAAGTGATTCATGTGAACTTCTTTTTTTTCTGTACCGCTGCTCTAAGAGAAAATCTTGAAGTGTTATTCAGTCTATCATTCTTTTAAACAAAAGCCAAAGTAATTTCTTAGAGGTTTTGGTTAGCTTAAATGTTGAAAAAACATTAAAGAAATCTATTGACACATCTCTGAATTTTCTGTTGTCATATCACAAGTAATTCTAACTGAATAGCTTCGCAAGTCTATTTTCAATACTAAATTAAAGTAAATTAAATTTATTAATTTAAATACTACGTATTAAAAATAGATTTATTCAATCATCGATGCTGGGTTCTCTTTGGTTTCGTGTTTGCCCCGTGCTGTGATTGTAGCCTTGCCAACATGTAATAGTGAGAAGTACCAGGCCAGGTATCATTCCAAGTGATTCAGTTAGTGGAATAGTGCGCTATACTGATGACCCGGGTTCGAGTCCCGGCTTGGATACTTTTTCACTATGTTGGCTATTCCGCCTTTTAAGCAATTTAAATTTGAAATATTATCTTTGCAAGATTTTACAAAAGTTAGTGGTGACTTAAATTTAGATACAAAATAATTTATTTTAATTTATCACCAGTTTTTCATTATAAGCTTTTTTATATATTCTTTTTTTCTTTTTACAGGCGACTTCATAACAAACAATTTCGAACAACTTTCTTAATAAATCTGTTGGTTTGAAATGTTACATTTTCACGAAAAATAAGCGAAAAATTACTATCAGTGTAAAACGCTACAATTTATTTCTCTTTTGACACTAGTACTCACAGAATTTCTCTATTTTTTTCAACGAAATCAGGGAAGAATGAATAGCTTACGATGATTAAAATATTTTCTTGTGCGCTTAATATTTTGTATTTCCAGCAACAAGAAATATAATTTAATTAAAAAAGAAAAGATTTTGAAATCATGTCAGGCTTTGTGTCCTTTCTTCCAATTTTACCTCTATTTTTCCCTTCGCTTTCTCCAAAAACTGCTGTCATGGCGAAAAAAACTGGCTTGTTATATAAAAGTAAACAAAGAAAACTGTTCCAAGTTCAAAGTGTCTTTTTTTCTCTAATCCCTTCTATTTACAGACAATACAGAATCGAAAAGTCATTGTATTTTAATATATGCTGTTAAAAAATATTTCTAATAAGTGAGTAAATAAAGTTTGTTTACTTCTTTCAAAAGCGTCAATTTATTAACAAACACACATCATCAGGTTTGCTGGTACAGTAAAACCTCAATTATTCAAGATAATGAGAACATAACCATCATGGATAATCAAAAAAATTCTTAACAGACTAAATTTAACTTGTTATAAGATTTTATTAGATCTACAAATACGATTTAAAGTGTTTTTTATGTGACCGACATCCTGAATATGCATAAGAAACAGCTCCCCGCATGTTTGTTACATAACCGCAACAGGTCCAGAAGAACAATTAAGAAGCCAACATTGCTGGTTTAGTCAAATGTTCGGGAATATTGTCAAGTAGAAAATTTAAACGTAAAAATTGCTTTTGTCGCCATTGCAATCGTTACGAATTCTGTCGAGATAAAAGTGTTGCAAAAGCCTGTGCATCAATAAGCTGTGTTCTGTGAGAACACAGAACAGAACGTATGAGTATTGGTTCAGGCGGTTTAATATCAGGCTTTACCACACTGCCGAGATGTCATATGTGCCCTGAGTCCTTCAAAATAAAAACCAGTCTACTTTTATGGCATAACGTGAACAATGTCATGTACAAAATGCAAACGTAAGAAAGATCCTTTAGTCACCATTGCATTCGTTGCGAATTTCATCAAGAAAAACGTGCTGCAAAAGCCTGTGCATCAATATCCTGTGTTTTTGGAGAATATTGTATCGAACACAATATGATTGACACACTGATTGAGCCCAGGATGTTGTTACCAGGTAAAATTGTTACTGTTCCTAGCTACAGGGAACAGTTGTTGTAATTGAACCAGGAAATCAATCGAAAACGTTCATTTAGTGGCAAAGGAACTCGTCCAGTGAAATTGCTCGCATGCTGCTAAAGTGGTTAAAAAGACTTTATGGACGCTTCAATAGGGGCTTTCGGATGTTTGACGAATTGCAAAAATGGGTTCACATCGCACAATGGCACCTTTGGTTGATGCCACAGAATTCAGGGGTAGATAGAGAGGCAGTAAACCGTAAAAACGGCTTGCAATATGAAGCCGGTTATCGCTCAAATCGGTAGGCCCAAACAAGCCAAGCACGTAGAAAAGGGGCTTACTTCATCGTACGGAGAGAGGCTACACATGGAACAAGGACTGGATTCATTGGACAGGGAGAGGTTTTCGCAAGCCGCCAGTTATTTGGGCTGACTTCAGGGTTGCATTTTTAGCGTCACGCCAAACGTATACATTGCATCTCTGTATAACTCTGTGGGCTTATGCAATAAACATGTGACATGATTACGGCAGGTAAACCAAGAAAATTGGGAATTTGCGCCGTGTTTTGAAAATAAAATTACACCAGCTTACACTTTGCGTCATGTAGTTAAAACTAAATACGTTAAGGCTCTTAAAAGCAAGAGTGATATTCCCGTACCATCTCAGAACACCAAATGGCATCATCTTTTGAGTTTACTGAAATATTTATAGATAGTTATTTACATAATTACATTTCATATTTTTACAAGAGTCATTGTTTGAATAAATTCTACCACACTGTTAAAAGTCTTCAGCTTTTGCTGCAGACACACTCCACCGCTTTTAGAGAAAATGGTTACTTTACTATATTATGCACCATTTTCATTGGTCAAAATAGAGATATTCTATAAAATCGGTGGAGTGACTATGCAGCAAAAGCTGAAGTTTTTAACAGTGTATTATAAATTATTTTTTCTTGGTAGGTAATAAATATTCTCACTTTTGATTTAATGTGATAATCATTAATTAAACTTCTAAAGTGGCATCAATTGTTACATTTTTATGCGTTTACAGCCTGAAATTTTCATTTAACTTTATGAGACAATCTTCCGTTATCGGAATTCATGAAAATTAGCCAACATATTACGGCGCAACATTAATTACAATCTTGTAACCAAAGTTTTCTACATTGTGACAAACATTGAGTTCTCTATTGAGTGATCATTAACAGGGGAGTGCACATAACTTGTAAAGCCCGGTACAGATATGGGATGGGACTCCTATAAAATACGTGCATGGGCACCCTGCATGGTCAATATATGCATATACGTAGCCTATTAGTACCGGCGGGAGGGTTATCATACGAACAAGCTGAAAAACTTTTTTTTAAAAGTCAGTACTTTTTAAGGGTATAGTTGAAATCACGATAGCGTGAACGAAGCGTATATAACATTTTTATAATCTTGTTTAATGGCATTAAAACTTCATATTTAAAGATGCCATAGTTCAAAAAGATATCCTACTTAATATATTTTTCTCACATTTAATCATATTTAATAAATTATATTAATGAATAAATAGTTTTATTTACATTAAATTATTTTCCCCCATCGGTGTTAATGAGTTAATATGAAATCGACCCCTTACAGGATCCTTTTCAGGGGCCCGGTACAGCAGTACCCTTTGTATCCTCTGTGCACGCCCTTGATCACTTTGCTTACTCACGTAATTTGCACATGCTTGTTACTTCATACAATTTACAGGGTTAAATATAACCACATGAGGGGCGGTGTTGACGTAAGCCATGCTGCAAAAGTAGTAATCTACCATAATCGGATCCACCACCAAGAGTTGATCTGAAACATGAAAAAACGATGTAGCTTTGAGCAAATAAGGGATATGAGTAAAGGGATTCACATTCCAAAAATACTATTACTCCAGACCATACTCGCTAAAATACGCCAATGTGTGGTGAATCTAATTACTGGAGATAAATCCGAGCAATTTACATTAATCAAAACATGAAATAAATATTTAACATTGATAATAAACTGACATCATAAATACACGTTATTTTTAAATCACATGACCAAATATTCCATATATTTTATTTTATTACACATTTGTGAGTCATCAGCACATTAAATATTCAATCTTTCACGTACACATTTCATGCCCATTTCCACAAATATATCTTCGAATACTGGCATCTCTTTCAAGGCAGGTATTTTCGCATCTTCCAACCCTAATACATCGAATGCGGATTTCACTTGCTTCCAAGTTATCATTCCAGTACCAGCAGGATCTAAAAGTCTGAAATAAGCTCTCAGAGAATCTTCAGTGTACAGAGATGGGAGAGGAAAACCTTTATCTGAAGCTCTTTTCATGTCTAAAATTACATCTTTCATAAATTCTACAGGATCTTCAGGCTTGAAGAAAAACACCATCTCTGACAGGTGATTGATAAGTTCAGGTATTTTATGTTCCATGAGGTAAACTGAAATATCTTTTTTTAGAGTACTCATTTTAAAATTGTTCTTCTACTCTCTAATTTTGAAAATGTAGTTCTTTTTGTTGTTCGGATAGGTATATAAACAGCCAACTTAACTGAATGAGAAGAAAACTGAATCACAAAATGCTTAAAATATTTCAACTATCTTACAAAAACTTTAAAAAGTAACAAAAGCAGCTTTTAGAAATTTTTACCAAACAGAAAAAAGTTTTATTTAATTCCAAAATGCTGCCATCGTTCATTGATAAATAATTAAAATTTCTCTCTCATAAATCAATGATCAGGGTTTCAATAATATGTTTAACTCCTTGGCGTAAATGAAACAATTTTCTTTAAAATAGTCATTTTTGGGTGTTATAAATTTCTATAAACTCAGTAAGAAATTGTTAATTTGAAAATACGATTAATATTTCTCAAAATTCAATGATGAGAAACAGGTGAGTACGACCCTCTAAATAGTATCTGGACAGAGTAGAAATGTAAACAAAGATCAGCTGATCAACAAAGAATCATAAGCAGAATTGTGATAAAACCGGCTATGCTATTTCCGCGGTTTTCGGAGAAATGGATTCGCCTTTATATATTAAGCACGAAGAAAGAACCTGGAGGGGAAACTAGAATACGCGAGGATATCGAAAATGCAAGTCATATTTTTTTAACGAAAGAGGGCGCTGTAAAATTTGGCGGCGGCCTTTAAACAGAATGTCATTAGATTACATGTTAAATTCCGAAAGTATTTTACTCGATTATTTTTAATTATAGCAATTATATGTCATAAATTTAAGATGGGGTATAAATGTTTTATTCCGGGATGTAGATCGGGCTATGATGATAAGATAAACAAAAAAAATCGAAGGAAAAAAAATTTTAAATATGTTTAGAGCTCCAAAGGTGAGTGCTTTTTATTATACTTTAATTTAAAGTTATATGCATGTAATCATTTTTAAACTAAGAAATTTTTATTCTAGTATATCGATCTTAGTGTATATGTTTTTAAAATGTTATACTTAATGAATGCTAATGTCTGTAGCTAATTGACATGGCCATTTAAATTGTCTTATAGAGTGCTATTTGTTTGGCTGTAATCTGAAGCTGTTTTTTTTTCAAAATTACTTTTAAATGAAGAGAATTGTCTCTAATGTATCTTACTGTAATTAGATTTAAATATATATGGTTTTTAATAACTGTATAATTTTCAAATTGTAAGGTAAGCCTTACCTTTTCTATCTGCAGCAGTGTGTATGAAAGAGGAGCATTTATGTATGATAAAAAATGAGTTTTTGGACCATTCATAACTAACATTATAATAAAGTCACAATTTACGATTCTTGCAAAAATTAGTTAATAGACCCTATTATTTATTCAAATTTTATTTCCCAAATAATTGAGGTAAAAATTTGTTTTTAAATGTACATAACATTAATTGCATAGATATAAAAAAATATGAGTTATTAAATTATTCAAAGGTTATCGATATATACGCAAGATTAAAACTTATTCCAGAAAATTTGAATAATACTTTTAATCTCTAAAAATTATACGTCCATTCCATATTTCTTCGCAGTACAATATCCGTGATATTTATTTTTAAATGACTATTCAGATGTTTTTGTCAGGATGAACTCTTATTTAAAGAGTTATAAAAAGCAATCGAAACGCCAAATATCTATTAAAATGTATGCATGGTGTGAAGAAAACTTTAATGAAATTTCTACTTGTTTGATATTTTCAAAGTTCAAATTTTCAATCAAAAACGTTTAAAAAATGAATGCTTTTCGCATTGAAAAGCATTGCAGAAGCAAGCTAGGATCGCCGTCAGTTTAGCGTAGCACCATCTATGAGGAGAAAAACTGTATTGTAAAATTTCAACGTTACTTTCCCCTCCATCTATCTTCCTCCGTGATATTAAGTATACGCCATGTTCAAAATATGAGTAATTCAAATTTATTTACAAAATGTTGCCATCTTTCACTACTAAATAAATAAGATTTATCTCCCATAAAGGACTATTTTGCGCTCTTTGGGATAAAATGAAATTTCTTTCTTTTGAAGGATGTTATCTCGTACAGACAGTATAAAATGAATTTCGAGCAAACTGAGCAAACCTTTTGCTCGACGCTGTAGTACTCGTCTACTGGTTTGGGGTTTCTTTAACGATCTTGCCATCGCCGCGCACATCACTTCATTGGGCAAACAAACACGCAGCTTCACCATCATCATCTCTTCTCGGTACCAACCAATGACAGCACTCAAAAACACCTTCAGAACCCAAAGCTTGCGAACAGCACAAAGCCTGTTTCTCCCCGCAACTTCGTGGCTACACATGCACGGCAGTGCACACCGCTCGCCTGATGTCAACGAGATGTCCTTTTCAGCGGGGGTGGAATGCTATGGTGACGCTATCTCGCATGCAGGGATATAATGGAGGGTATACGATGGTATACGCCTTATACCTTCTAGGAACTAAAGCTAATACTCTTCTAAGGAACTCGATATACTCTCTTTTTTTCTGTAAAGCTATAGCGTATACCATCTTCCGGTGCCGTATACCCTTTGGGTTTTATACGACTACACCACTGGAGGTAACACTAATTTGAAAGCGGAGTTAGCAATACCTTTTACTATGCAAATATGTTTATTAATGAATGCATTAGAAAAAAATCCCTGACGGCTCGGCCTACAGGCCCAGGTAGATTTCGAAGAAGCAATCCGTGGGGCGCCTGTTTGTTTGGAATTGCGGAAGAAATTACTTTTCTGCCATGATGCGATAGTTGGAAGCGCCCACTTCGAAACCTAACTTGTTTGCCGGCGAGCAGGCAGGGATTTTTTTTCGTTTTTAATTTTTTTTATAAGGGTTGGTCCTATAAAAAACTTGTCAATATAAAAGTTTTAGATAATATTAAGAGGATTTATAATGAATTCAAGCGGATTTGATATCTTGTGAATTGACGAAGTTATGAATTTTTTTCTTCTAAAACCCCCCCTTTTTCCCCCCTTGGAGCCATTTTTAATGATATCAAAAATCTGTGATACATAAATTTTTAGCTCTTTTCCTAGAAGTAGTAATAACTTTAAACGGATTCGATACGTATCATAATTAAGAAATTATGTAGTTTTTTATGTTTTCACAAAAAGCCCTCCCCCCCATTTCCCCTCCCTTGGTTCGATTTTGCCCATTAACGAACTTGACCGAGATTTTATGCCCCTTGATTTTATGTATCAGTTTGGAAAAGATTTGTGCAAAATTATTGCAGTTATCGTGTCCATAAAAAAGTGACATAGATAGATAGATAGATAGATAGATAAAGTTTTGAACTGGGGGTGGTTTTGGGTTCTGGGAGTCATAATCGGCGTAGATCTGCAAAAATTTTTCAAAAATTCCAACTTAGGGGAGAATGTAATAGGTAGTATTTCTTACGAAATCTACATAATACAGTTTAAAAGTCAATGTGATTCATAGTACTGTTTTACGCCAACAGCAGAGTCTATGTCCAGTTTGAAACTTTCTCAATTTTAGCTTCAAGCCACTCTTTACAGCAAGTTTAATAAAACATTGTCTTTTCTCTAAGTTATTTATCTATAACTTTTCGCGATATTTTAATTTAAAGTTGCCACATAGTTTTTTTAGTACATTACTGCAGCAGATAAAATTAATTATACATTTTTGAAGATCTGACCGATTATTCCGCGTTCTACTAAAACGTCATCCAAGAAACACAGTTTGGGAACCACTTCTCTATTTATATCACAACATTCACTTTCAGAAACATCTTTTCTTAAATGAATAAAATAATTAAATTACATTTTTGTTATAAATGAATTTTCTAATATGAATCAAACATATTTTAAGCCTGTAAAATTTTTCTCTAATACATTTTTTTTTTAAAGGTAACCCCTGCTGACACCGCCGACAATGAATTTTTTGTCCGGAGGTCTCTTTAGGCTAATATTAAGAAAACTACTGCATATAAAAATATGAAAATTGGTAGTTCTTACAGAGAAATGTTTGATAAACACGCGAAGCAGTTTTGTTATTCAACAGCAATTGTTATTCAATAATAATTGAATAACAATTGCTGAAGGGCGTTTTCAGTTCTGGCATGCGTTTTTAAATTTTACCCATATTTTGAAATATTACTTGGAGTATATAAATTCTATATATCATCTACAGGGCTGCACATAAGCTCTCGAGTACATTTCCGTTTATTGGCGGAATTTGCTGTAGGGGGACTTTCAACTGTGCAATGCGTTTCCCAACTGCAGTAAATTGTAGACTATCTAGAAATCTATACATACAAATGTATAGCTCCTATACAGGGCTGCACAAAATAATTCGAATACGTTTCAGACAATTGACGGTAATTGATAGCATTGTGTTTTCAAATGTGTTATGAGTTTTCCAAACCCGGGGGGTGGTCATCCCTTGTTTGCTTAGACAAGATATTAAGCCATATTGTACTGTGAAGTTCTATTACAATATTCCGAATGTGTTTGAAAGTGTTTCATAATCTATGCTTGACGCATGATTTATCTTTTTTTTCTTTTTTGTTTTATTGTTATTGTTGTTACGAGGGTTACTCTGAAATTTTTGAGGCAGACGATATGAGCCAAAAAAAGAATTGGTCGGATATGTAAATTTGAACACTTTTATGCCCGCAGACAAACATTTGTGGCAACAATTTCAATTTAACTATCGTTGAATAAATTTAGAAAGAAAAAAAAATGGAGTTGACGCGATAGCATTATCGAGCTATGATTTTCTGTAATTTTAAAGTGGGGCTAAATCAAGAATATCTTTAATGTCTACAATTAGCATATGGAAATGAAGCTCTATCTCATGCCGCTGTATTCAGATGGTTTACAGAATTTAGAAGAGGTCGAAATTCTCTTTTGGATGAAGACCATTGTCAGCTGCAGACCCAGAAAATGTGTCGGCCGTACGAAAAATGATAATCGCTGTACCTACCAAATGATACAGAAGGAACTTAACATTGGATCTTCAGCTAAACATCAAGTTATTCATGAAGAACTGTATATGAAAAAATTAGTTTGTCGTTGGGTCCCCCATAATTTAAAAGAACACCAAAATACGAAACATGTGAGAGTTAGTAAAGAAACCCTAAAATTACTTAATGATGGTAGCCACCGCATTATTTCTAAAATCATAACTGGTGATGAGACGGACATATCTTTTTTTTTATATTCCAATACATCAAGAAAGTAAAGTATGGATCTTTGAAGATGATCCCAAACCAATAATAGTGAAAAGACAACGAGCAATGAGAAAAGTGATTTATGATATGTTCTTCAGAAGTACAGGTCTGGTCAAAGCCATTAAGCTAGAGGGACAGAAGACAGTTACAGCTAACTGGTACACCACTAAGTGTCTTCCCGAAATTCTTCAAGAGGTGAATGTTAGGGGACTCATGCGTCACTATTACAATGCATCGTCTCATTCAGCAAGGATTACAGTTGAATTTTTCGGACAAAAAAAAAAACATCAAAGTGATAGAACATCCACCCTATTCTCCTGATCTTGCTATGTGTGACTTTTGGCTATTTTTTAATCTCAAAAAATTACTTGAGCGTCGTTTTCATTCCGAAGATGAGATTGATGAGGCTATAAAAGAATATTTTTCATCTATCCTAAGAAATGGATGACTCGAGGCATTTAATCTTTGGAAATTTCGCCTACAAAAGTGCATTGATCTTGGAGGGAACTGTTTTGAACACTCCTAAGAGTTGGTAAGTTTAGCTTGTACCATTTAGCCGTATCTCAAAAATTTCAGTGTGACCCTCTTTTTTTTTTTTTTTTTTTTTTTTTTTTCAGGAATAAACCTCACATCAAGAGTATTTTACGCCCCGAGATGCACTTACACCCGAAATCGCTCTTCTTGTGCCCATGAAACCTCTGTACATTTATATGTATAAATACATATTTTGAACACATACCCACTAAATCCTAGGTTTTGACAAAAAAGAAGAAAGTTCTGAGTTTACATTTTCTTAAAACAAAATCGCCTGTGAATGAAATATTGAAAGCCTCACTTTATTGAGTAAGACAACATTAATAGCCATTAGTTTTATTATTTGTATCTTATACGATTGTGAAATATATTTGTTACCCTTTGCATATAAAAATTTTCAAACATATACACACAGTTTAAACTAAGGGTTTCGAATTTAGCAAAAATATGCCATTAATTGTTTTGCTAAACAGCAATAAAAAGGAAAATAAATAGAAAAGTAGAAAATTTCTAATTTTTAAGCAAATGTTCGCGAGGTAATAATTATGTAAGAGTAATTTGTAATTTTAGATTTAACTTTTTTCAAAGTACTTTTTCAGAGTACTTTTTCAGTACTTTTCAGAGTAAAAATTGTCATAATCCACTTCCTCCTCCAAAGAAAAAATAAAGTCATTGATAAAAGCTAAAATATCTGTACGCATTTTAGTCTAAAATGCTAAAGAAAAATTTCGTACAGGTTAAACACTGCATATACATCTCACTGCTGGCCATCCAAAATGCAACACCATAAAGGAATGCAAATAACAGAATGATATTTATTGGACATATACATTATAATGGGAAGGACAGGTGATTACATTTTCAGAAAATTTAGAGGTATAGTTCCTGAGAAAACCCTACCCAGAGTTGCCACTCCTGGCCGCAATAACAGCATTTATCTGCCTAGGCGTGGAGTCGAACAGAGATTGGATGTCATGTACGGGTACAGCAGTCCATGCAACTTCAACACTATGCAACAGTTCGTCAACCGTAGTGACGGGCCAGTCGCTCAGAAGCCATCGACAGGACATTTTCAATTGGTGAGAAATCAGGAGAACGTGCCGGTGAGGGCTGCAGTCGAACGTGTTCTGTATCAAGGAAGGTCAGGCTAGTGCGAGCAACATGCAGTCGTGCATTGTACTTCTGAGAAGTAGAGTTCCAGAAGCCTCGAAGCTAGGGCAGAACCATGTGCAGTAACACCTCAGAAATGTAACTGCTGATGTTCATATTGTCGGCAATGGGAACAAGAAGTTATAATCGAGACGTGTATTCAATGGCACCCCTCACCATCACTGCAGGTTATGGACCTCTATGATGATGTCGAATACAAACTGGCAAAGTGAATTCTCAAGGATGCCACCAAACACAGATGCGGCCTTCATGATGCACACAGAGCCTGGATTCATCTGAAAAGACGACGTGAGACGCCATTCCTGCGTCATATACAGCATCATGATGCCCACATCCGTGTTTGGCAGCATCGTGAAAAACGCACATTGCCAACTTGCATTCGACATCGTCAAACTGGCATATCGCCTGGAGTGACGGTATGAGGTGCCATTGGATACACGTCTCGCTAACCTCTTGTTCACATTGACGGCAATTTCAACAGCAGCTGTTACATTTCTGATGTGTTACGTCCCGTAGTTCTGCCCTAACTTCGATGTCTCCGGAACTCTACTTTTCAACACTACAATGCACGACCGCATGTTGCCAGTACTATCCTAACCTTCCTTGTTACAAAACATATTCGACTGTTGCCCTGGCCAGCACGTTCTCCTGACTTTTCACCAATTGAAAATGTCTGGTCAATGGCTGGTCAAGCGACTGGCACGCCACCACTCGCCAGTCACTACGGTTGGTGAACTATGGCATAGTGTTGAAGGTGTATGGACTGCTGTACCCGTACATGACATCCAATCTCTGTTCGACTCCATGCCTAAGCAGATAAATGCTGTTATTGCGGCCAGGGGTGGCAACTCTGGAACAACAAATTTTCTGAAAATGCAATCACTTGTGCTTTCCATTATAAAGTGTTTGTCCAATATATATCATTCTGTTATTTGCATTCCTTGATGGTGTTGCATTTTGGATGGCCAGCAGTATATATTTATTGTATTTTTGTACAGGCATGTTTATGCAATGTGCACCATACACGTTCACATCTAAATAAATGTGTTTATAGGGAAAGAGGTGTTCGACTGAAATATCTATGAACAAACGTGTCCGTAAGTAACGCTAACGTCATTTTGATACTGGCAACACTTGACCAACTTTTGCTGTTACTGCCGTTTTTAGGGTTTCGTTCATCTCGCGAAACCCTATTACACCCGCTTCGTTGTCTGTCCGTCACAGAGCCGGTTCTCAAAAACTATATAACTTACAAGCATGAAATTCTCTGTACTTATAGCTGAATATCTACTATAAGTTCAAAATCATAAAATTTGAAAAAATCGTATTATTTTAATATATAGAGATAAAAAAACAAAAATCTACTGCTCAGCCAAGCTTTAAAGACTGGTCACGTGAGTAACGGGTCCAAATATGACCAGTCTATTCTTCGTAATAGGGATCGAGGTAACCCCTAGTTTTGCTTTCGTGGGGGGATGAGTTGATTCCCGATAGTTTCATGTTTACTTGTTCCAAGATTATAAAAGGATTTTTGTTCTTATGTAATAAAGCACATAAAAATTGTAGTTTTTTCTTCGATGAAGGGGATATCTTCAATCTAAAGAAACATGTTATGATAATTTAGATTATTTAATTATCGGATATAAACATGTTAAGTAAATAAATACTATTTTTTACTGTCTTTTTACACATGTCATTGCAATTTATTGTTTTCTTAAATAAATTACGATTTTAAATATCGGTTCCTTACAGTTATAGGGTACACTTATGTAATTGTAGGAGAAGTGTGGTTTTAAAATGTTCTTTTATTAGTAAAGTTATTAATACATATTTTTTTAATTTTACCGCAAGAATTCCATTTTTTTTCTTGATTGCTCATGTTCATTTTCCTATATGAAACCATTTAATAATATGGCGAAAATGTATAACAAAATACTCAATTAATAAGAAAAGAAAATAGTTCAAAGTGTACAGAGTCATACTAAAGGATGAAAAATATTTTTTACACTCAAATATTTAAAAAAATGTGCTCGAATTCAAATTAAGTTTCCTGATGCCTTTACTAAATCGTTTTAATTGATAAATGCGCGAAAGTTTCAGACGTTCTTATTCAGATATCAGGAAATTGAACAGCGTTTTTCGTTTTATTATAAAAGTACCTAATTTTACTGAAAATGTCGTTGAAGGTCGCACTTTGAACCTATTTTTCGGATAAGTTCACGAAAAAATTGTAATTGTACTCACAATGTACCGAATTTATAGGAAAATTAAAGACGCTGTTCGATTTTTAAGTATTTGAATGTTAATTCTTGAAAATTTTCAGGCAAATAGGAATAAAATTGAAATTATTGTCAAAATGAAATGAAAGAACTTAACAAATATATGCTAAAGCTGGTAAAATTAAAATTATTTCAAAGTGGAGGTCTCAGAAAAAAATAAAGCAATAAAAATGCTCGTATTTCATAATATCATCACGGACCTTCTCTTTAAAAAAAAAATGTGCAGGGGAGGGGGGGGGTATTCATTCACTTTCGGTGTCATCATCAGAATCATCCAGAAAAAAAATCATCGTCGTCATCATCGTCGAACGAAATAATTAATGGCTCACGCATTTCTTCTATTATGCCGTCTTTCTTCCAATACTCATTTTCCAGGTGTTCTATGTTTGTGCAGTAGTTTTTCCATTTCTCAGCATTAACATTTTCTAGTGCACGTTTGGTCAATTTAAAAAGTTGATCCATATTTAAACCGCCGTTATATTTCTTTTTCGAATGAATTCCTTCATATCCGCCCATACATACTCTATTGCATTTATGTCGCAATGGTATGGAGGCAATCTTAACGCATAATGCCCATGTTCGGCTAACATGGTGTCGAATTTGTAGATTTTAGTAGAGAGCGAATTCGTCTTAACAAGGTCCATCAATTCAACTTTTCGCATGTTTGAAGAATATGGCACTTTGTTCAGTGCCAACCAATCCATAATTTCCCTTTTGTTTTTTGAAGAATTCGGAGGCTTATTCAATTGAATAGAGTGATATGGCGCATTGTCTATCACAACAACAGAATTTTTCGGTAAGTTTGGAATGAATTTTTCATTTGCCCATTTTTCAAAAATTTGTGAGTTCATCTGCCCGTGATAATCACCGGTCATCGTGTTGACTTTATAAATTAACGATGAATTTGGAATAAATCCCATCCCCCCCCGCCCTGCACTTAAAGCAATAATGCGTATCGATGCCGCCCCCGTCTTCATGACACCGAACACCTCTTCCGATTGCCAGCATTTTCCAACAGTTAAATTGCTGTCAATCTATGTTTCATCAACAAAAACTATCGGTCTTCTATCTTTTCGGAACTGGTGAATAGTCCGTAAATATTTCGTGCGAGATAAAACAATATCACTTCGTTCCAAGAGTAGTTTCCTCTTATTTTGACATTTTTTCCAGCGGAATACCATTTCAAGAAGAATTTTACCCAATGTCTCTTTTCCTTTTGAAAATTGTATGTTTTCTTTCAACTTGGCTAGCAATTTCGGAACAGTAGGCACTCTTTCATCTTTAGTGTGGAAGTCCTGGATAGGTCTTCGAATTACATCCAAGTTAAAATTATCCAAGTTGACATTCTCTATGGTTGTTTTCGCCTTTTTCTTTTTAGGAGAAGCGAAATTATTTGCATTGTTATTAGCTTCTTTCCGAATTCTTCTTATAGCGCTATCCGAAACACCGGCAATTGCACTAGCTCTTTTTGTTGCATGTGCTAATGGAATAGTTAGGCAGTCTTTATCTGCTTCATTATCACAATATTTTACAACATTGTTTAACATATTTTTCACTGCACTGTGAAAATGTTTGCCTTGAGAGCTTTTAGATTCTTTTAAATCCATTTTATAGAAGTAGAAACAAATACAAAATGAATAGCAGACAAAATAAGGAGAGAGAGAAAAAACGCTAATAGTACAAGAACAGCCAGTGAAGAAATGACAAGCGGTCAGGCAAGATAAGGGAAACTTGAATTTTGTCTCCTCCTAATATAATGCTTCCCTCCCTTCGGACGGGTCTATTTTTTTGGCAGCATGCCAAGGTCCGTCTTTCTAGAGTGGTTCCACAGTAACAGCCTTTTCCTATTAAATTTAAACATTTTTCGTTATAGCTGTTGCCAACAATTAAAAATCCACAATAAAATTCTTTCAACAGTAATTAATTTTATATTGAAAGATTTCCACGTGTAAAATAAAAATGATACCAATTGAAAAAAAAATATTAATATGACGTCATATTATTAATAAAACGGAATTTTTCAAACAATTCTCAATAATACAAGGAGTATGAGTATGTGTAAATACAGAAAGCAGCTTAATATGACGTCATTAGAAAATTAACCCTCTGAGCGTTTTGAAAAAGGGTAAAATTGTAATGTTGTTTTCTCTGCATTTTGTTTTAAATGCTAAAGAAATATGATTCTTCCAGCATTATAAATAAAACTTAATTACAAATATGAATGTAACCCTTGAGAGTATTAATCATTCTTCAATGTTTTGAAAATTCATTAAATCTATAGAATTATATTATCTTAAACATTGCATATATTGCAGTGAAACCTGGAGCTTAGTGAACGGAATATTACGTTCAAACCGCTTAGGGGGTTAAAAAGAAAATTAATCCGACGTCTAACATTTTGAAGGTCTCTATACAACATGCTTAACTTTGAAATTGGTTTTTTTTTTTAAATATCACATTTAGTCCATACGACAGATATTATTATGACAGAGTATAATTGCGGGCTTCGCCCGCTTGGACCAGGAGAAACGAGAAAAACGAGAAAAATATACCGGTAAATTTTTACTTTATAAAAAACATGACTTTTTTTTTTTTTTTTTTTTTTTTTTTTGAAAAGGAAATTTATTTGGATTTATTAAAGAAAGGAGAAAGTGTTTTGAAAGGAATATTAAACGAAACCCTTTGTGCGATCTTCGATCACACTTGCCCACTTGTTTTACTTTCTTCTATCTATAATAGAAGAAAGTATTGCAATTGAAATTTTTTTCGAAATCCGATTTTCGACGGATTTACACGTTTTAGGTGTCGGAGATTCCGAAAAACATGTTTTTACAAAATGTCTGTCTGCGAGTTTGTATGTCCTCTTTGTATCATCGAAAAGTATATGAAGTTATGCTTTAGATTGAACCAAATTTCATTTATAGGTTTTTGGTTATGGCCAAAAAGTCCCACTTGCATTTGGGGATATTTAGACGAAAGAGGGCGCTGTGATAGCGATTTTTGTTCCATTTTCACTATTGCATCATCGAAAAGTGTATGAAGTTATGCAGATCATTGTAGCAAATTTTTTGTATACGTTTTTGTATATGTTTTTGACTATGGCCTACAGGTCCCAGTTGAATCTGGGGATACTGAGCCTAGAGAAGGCGCTCTGATAGCCATTTAAAGATTTCAAATTCAAAAATCCCTGATGGCTCGACCTACAGGCACAGGTAGATTTCGAAGACACAGGCCGTGGGGCACCTGTTTGTTGTGAATTGAGAAGAAATGACCTTTTTGCCATGATGCCACAGTTGGGACCGCCCACTTCGAAATCTAACTTGTTTGCAGGAGGAGCCGGGAAAGATTTTTATTTATTTATTTATTTATTTATTTATTTATTGCTATAAGGGTTGGTCTTATAAAAAACTTGTCAATATAAAAGTTTTAGATAATATTAAGAGGATTTATAATAAATTTAAGCGGATTTGATATCTTGTGAATTGACGAAGTTGTGAATTTTTCTCTTCTAACCCCCCCCCCCCTTTTGGGTCCATTTTTAACGATATCAAAAATCTGTCATACATAAATTTTCGACCCTTTTCCTAGAAGTAATAATAACTTTAAACGGATTTGATACGTATCATAATTAAGAAGAAGTTATGCGGTTTTTCTGTTTTTACAAAAAGCCCCCCATCCCCCCCCCCCAGTTCGATTTTGCCCATTAACGAACTTGACCGAGATTTTATACCCCTTGATTTTATGTATGAGTTTGGAAGAGATATGTGCAGAATTATGGGAGTTAGCGTGTCCATAAAAAAGTGGCATAGATAGATAGATAGATAGATAGATAGATAGATAAAGTTTTGAACTGGGGGTGGTTTTGGGTTCTCGAAGTCATGATCGGCGTAGATCTGCAAAAATGTTTCAAAAATTCCAACTTAGAGGAGAATGTAATAGGTAGTATTTTTTTTTTTTAATCTACCTAAAAGATTTACAAAAAATTATAAATCCTAATAATTTTTTGCGTTAAATATTCGACCTTGATCCGAGGATTCCAGAGCATTTTCTGTTTTACCTCTATCTTAAAAAAATCACTGACGGCTCGTCGTACAGGCACAGGTAGATTTCGAAGACGTAGACGGTGGAGCTCCTATTTATTGGTAATTGCAGAAGAAAGATCTATTTGCCATGATGCGGCAGTTGGGACCGCCCACTTCGAAATATACCTGTGTCTGTAGCAAAACCAACACAGATTTTTTTCTTTTTTTTCTGTAAGAGTTGGTCCTATAAAAAATTTGTCAAAATAAAAGTTGTAGATAATATTAAGAAGATTTGTAATAAATCCAAGCGGATTTTATGTCTTGTGAATTGACGAATTTATGAATTTTTTTCTTCTTAAACACCTATTTCCTCCCCCCCCCCCCCCTTTTGGGGCATTTTTTAAAAAAATAAAAAATCTGTCATACATAAATTTTTGGCCCTTTTCCTAGAAGTAATAATAACATTAAACGGATTCGATATGCATCATAACTAAGAAATTATGGGTTTTTTTCTGTTTTCACAAAAAGCCCCCCATTTGCTCCCCCTTGGTTCGATTTTGCCCATTAACGAACTTGACCGAGATTTTATGCCGCTTCATTTTATGTATCAGATTGGAAGAGATTTGTGCAGAATTATGGAAGTTATCGTGTCCATAAAAAAAGTGATATAGATAGATAGATAGATATAAAGTTTTGAACTGGGGGTGGTTTTGGGTTCTAGGAGTCATGAGTCGTGTAGACCTGCAAAAATATTTTAGAAATTCCAACTTAGGGGAGAATGTAATAGGTAGTATTTCTTACGAAATCTACCTAAAAAGGCTGAGATATAGCAGTTTGAAATTTTAGGGTGGCTGACATTTTGAAACAATACAGCAGGATTTCCCCATAAACAGGTTTAATTTATGAGTTTTAGTGAACATGGTTTTGCCAAATTTTGTATCATTTTTGTAACTATCGTTTCAACGCTTATATGCTTAACACTATATATTTATATTCGCCAACGTCAAATTCTCGCAAAGCTTGGTGACAAATCGCCAAATTTGGCGATAAAAATACGTTGCCGTATATGAAGCCAACTTGCCATACATGAAGCCATCTATATGTCTGTCTATTTTGCGATATTCTCATTCAAAAACAATATTGATGAGGACTGGGAATGACTCTTCTGTAATCGGGTTCCACGCATTTTAGCTTCGTGTTTTTCAGTAAAAATAGCTAAAATCTTAAAACCAAGCAATAGGGAGGCTATCTTTTGCTGCTGGTACAGGCCAAAAGGACTTTTCATAGTTTAGTATAATACATCGGCTGCTCGCATCCAGGTAACCCGACGATTCGCAAGCAGCTGACGTGCAACAGAATGACAAAAATATTAATTTTTTTGGTGGTGTATTTTGAAGTAATTAACATGTAGGGGAGACCGGGGCAAGATGACTATGTTAACAATTTTTGTTGTTTATTAATTTATTTTGAAGTAATAGTAAAATTAATTTTACATGAACTGATAGAGTAGTATTAAATACATTACCATTTAATTTTTCAAATAAAAAAAATAAAGGATAATTTTATTTTTTCATAACATTAACAAATCGTCATCTTGCCCCAGTACTGGGGCAAGATGACTTTGGCCTTGGGACAAGATGACAACACTGAAAAAGATTGAACATATTTTATCTTTTGAATATGTTACATGGTTTAACAAATAATAACTGTGTTTTTACATCTTACAAACTATCAAACTAAGCATAATGCATTGATTGTAACGTAATTTTGAAGTGTTTAGTTGTGCAGCTAACAATAGTCACAAATAAAAATGCCATTTCCATAATTGGAACATTCCTCATGCCACCACTCTTGGCATTTACAGCACTGGATCCATTCTTCTGTTGGTGGGTCACAATGCCGGAAGTTGGCCTAAAACGCTTTTTGATTTTTTTGGGAGGATGGGTCCAGCGGGGGAGGGGGGAGGTCTTGACCCCGTCGAACGGTACTCTCCTCGTACCGCTGGACGCTTGGAAGTGGAGATACGGACCTCGATAGGGTTTTTCTTTCGGGAGGCTAGGGGGGCTTAGCGAATGGCAAAAATGTCTTCCTCTGGTCGCCCTCTTTCGAACGACACCTCCCCCGATCCCATGCGCCCCTTAGCCCCAGAGGAGATAGAAGCGCAAGGTCGTGCGAACAAACACACAGACAAACAAGAGTTTGCAGGATTTAAATAGAATGGACAACGTAGTTAGTTTAATAAATTCCGAAACACAGGGCCAGATGACGAGCTCGTCATCTTGCCCCGGACTGCCTGTTTAAAAATATTCGTTTTCATTGCCATGAAGGAAGGCGATTAATTGACATTTATTCATGGTAATAGGTAGTATTTAAACTAAGTTACTCATAAATATTAAAGAGAAACGATCTAGCTTACCTGTATCTGTAGCAGAGCTTATTTACACATGCATAAAAGTTATAATGTTGGAGCGGAAAACAATCAAAGCTTCACAACTGACACAAAAATGGCGATTTCAGCGTCTCTATAGTATTGTTTAAGGAACGGCCGATTGGCGAGCCAGTAGTGTCCGGTTGATGCTGCCACCTAGCGGAAAACGGAAAAATTAAGACATTCGTCATCTTGCCCCGGTCTCCACTATGAGATAGAAGAAAGTTTTAGAATAGGCATATCCGTCTGTTGTTTTTGTTTTTGTTTTTGTTTTTGTTTTTAACTTCTAAACATCGCTTAGTTTCAATTTTTACGTCGTCAGATAGAAAAAAAAGTAAAAGAAAGAAAAGTAAAAACTGTATCTCAATTTACTTATTTTTTTAGGGTTTTAAAAATAATTTCCACGCATGAATCTTTTTTAAACTAGTCGGATGTGTCAATCCCAAAACTTTCTTCTATCTCACACAGGTTTCGCATACGCTAAAAAGAATCAGCATCAATTTATATCAAGGTCTAACTGAATCTAAAGCTTTATTAAATTCCGTGCATTAGTTCTTGAGATATGACTGTTGCTAAAATCATGTAAATCCTGCAAAATGTAGCATAGCAGCGTCACCTGTTGGGAGTTTTAGACCAAAATCTAATCAACAACAACTTATGTCTAACTGTATCTGAAGTTTGATGAAAATACGTGCATTAGTTTTTGAGGTATAGTTATCGTGTTAATAATGAAAAAAGTAGCATAGCAGCGCACCTGTTGGGCTATTTACACCAAAACGTAAACAGCATCTATTTATGTCAAGGTCTAACAGAATATGAAGTTTTATGAAATTTCGTGCATTTGTTCTTGAGATATAGCTATTGTAAAAATCATGAAAATGTAGTACAGCCGCGCCACCTGTTGGTATATCTACACCAAAACGTAATCAGCGTCTATTTATGATAAGGTCTAACTGAATCTGAAGTTTGATGAAAATGAGTGGATTTGTTCTTGAGATAGAGGTATTGCGGAAATCGCGAAAAATTCAGCATAGCAGCGCCACCTGTTGGGCGTTTTTCACCAAAAACTAATCAGCGTCAATTTATATTAGGGACTAACTGAATATAAAGTTTTATTAAATTTCGTGCATTAGTTCTTGAGATAGAGCGCCCAGAAAATTTTTGTTACAGACAGACAGACAGACACAGTCACAGACTCATCGACAGACATTTTCTAAAAACAGTCAAATCATGTTCAGGACCTTCTAAAACGCGTAAATCCGTCGAAAACCGGAAGTCGAAAATGTTCATGAATCCAATACTTTCTTCTTGTAAACATAGAAGAAAGTAAAAATGTAAATAGTGCAGCATTTGTTTCCGTCTAATATTCCATATAACGAAATTAAAACTGTACCAATACATAAATAAAATAATATAAATTTAACATAAATTTAACAGACATGTAATCGAACTACCCACTTAAACCACTGAAATTATCAGAATCAAAAAGGCTGCTGTATGTAGCGAAATCTTTGACGATTTCTTCGGCTGTTAACTCCTGCCATGCGGCTAATACGAAAGTATCGCTTTTAATAGTAATCAAAAATATATCTTAAATGAAAAAAAAAAATTATTAGGGTTTTGAATTTAAAAAAACAGAGTGTGGGGGGGGGGGGGAGCACCTCTAGTCTGTAACCCGGGAAGACCGGGTTGGATCACCTGGTAGTTATAAAATCCAAACGCGCCAATGATAATAAAATGGTGGGTGAGCCCTGTCTTTAGTGTTGCCAGGTGTTCCGATTTTTAAGTGTTCTAAGACTCGTCCCGCGGGACGCCAAAAATCTCGATTTTATATGAACCACAAATTCTTTTAAATTTATTTTAGTACCATGATATTCGTTAGTCTGCATCAAGTGGAACTGTATGCAGTAAATAAACCTGTCAAAACACAACCTGTCTATAACGGAAAACTTTTACGCTCCCGCCAAAAGAAATCCGCCTGTTCAGACGAAAACCTGCTTAAAAAGGAATATTTTTTCGGGCACTAGCGATTTTGTTTTTACAGATTTTACTGTATTTAGTTTACTAAATCCTGCGAAAACAGAATCTGCCTATAACAAATCCCGTGTTAAATGTAAAATATTCATGGTCCTACGGAAATAATACCATACAATTATAACTTCTCAATTGAAAACCTCTCCAATACGGAATTTTATTCGGTCCCTAGCGATTCCGCTTTCACAGATTTTACTCTCTGAGATTATTGTATCAATAAAAACTACTACGACGGAATCTCAATGACTAAAGACAAATTCCGTGCTAGACAGGTATTTGTCTTAGCAGGTTATAATGTCAAATCATATATTGATTATTTTTTTAATCATTCCCCTCCTATTTAACTTCATTGTTCCAAAATTTTGTACTTTCCGTCATTTTTTCTGATCAAAATCAAGTTTTATGACTATTTGATCATTAAAATAAAAATGACGGAAACGGCAAAATTTTGAAACAATAAAGTTAAATAGGAGGGGAATGATTAAAGCAATAATTAATATATGATTTGACATCACACAGGTAGATTAATATGCTTTTAACGTTTAAGACAGAATTCCATTATAGACAGGTTCTGTTTGCATATGATTTACTGTATTTTTATGTCCCGATGGAGAAAACACTACCGCTTTTTGAGAGAATGAACCTGGCAACACTGTCGGTGACCCCTGTCTTACACAATTATTCTGCTCGAATTAATATGGGTATCCGGTGTCAGAGACTTCCGTCGACGTGGAAAACAAACATGTTAATCATGGATGCTTCATCCTTCATCCTTCATTCATTTAAGGGTGAATTTTATTTGTCCAGCTTTATCGATTCTTTTGTTGGATTAATTTCTCTGATGTTCGAGGATTTAATGAGACATTCAAAATGTAGTACTACAAAAACAAATATTAAATCATTAAAATAAGAAAAATCTAATGAAGCAGCTGCTTTTTTTTTCTTCATGTTATAAATACTATAATGATGGAAAATATATATATACCAGTATCTTAAATCCGCAGGACGTGAGATTTGAAAGTTTTGAAGATTTTAGAATTTTTAGAATTTTAGACTATTTTTAATAAATTGTTCAAGTGCGAGTATAACTCAAAGTGTGCTCAAAGTGTGCTCTAGTGCTCAAAGTGTTCCGTACATTAAATTTATTAACTAGTAAATCTGCAGATCAGAGGTCTCAACGCCAGCTCTAGATGTCATTGTTTATAAATCTCAATTTGCATAATATTTAATACTGTACAATACTCAATTTATTGTTTTAGGTTCTAAATATAATTATAAGCATAAAAGATTTCTCAAAGCTTAAGAAATTTTTACAAGTGTATCATTAAATATGCTTTTATGCAGTGATATTCCCATAAACTGCTTATTCTTGTAATTTTGTAAGAATGAAAAGCACATTTCTTCAGGTGGCGGAGTCCCCCTCCTGCCATTGACACTTTAATTTTAAGTTCTGAGTTTCCATTAATTGTGCTGTTTCAGGATTCAATTATATGTATGAATCCGTTTTACAATTCTAATTTCTTCAGATTAACCATCTCCTTGTATAAGAGATTTTATCCCATTTTTAAAATAATGCTAACTTTTCAACCACGAAGCATCCACGTCTTTTGCAGAAATTTATTAAAATCTCATGAAAAAAATATACAAATGTAAACTCCTATTACGAGACTTAAATCCAAATTACACTTTTCTTTTCTAAAGTAATTAAAAGAGAAATTTTATCCAAATAAATCCTCATATATTTAAATAGAATACTGAAAATCTCCCGAAAATAAGCTATTTTCCTAAAATATATATAAATATATTGCGGCAAAATAATGCAATTTATTGGAATTTTATTATTTTAATACACTTTGAAATGCGGTTGCTAAGCAACTAATAAATCAAAGAGGAAAGTAAAAAGAAATGCATTTTAAAATTTGTAAAAAATATGAAAATAAAATGTTTTATGTTTCCCGAACAGATGCAAATATTTCCCCAATAATTTAAAAGTTAATTTCTATTGTCTAATAAATGTATCGGCAAATTTTTAAAGCTATTAGATATATTTAAGACCTCTATATTGAAAAATTAGTATCCAGAAGTTTACGTTTAAATCCATTATTTAAATGTGCCAATTTCCTTTCAGTTAAAAATGAAACTTGAAAATCGTCTGCATTCCCATAGGAAAGCATTATGACCTAAAAAGAAATGTTCTATATTTTTCGAACGAATGAACGAAATATAATTAAAAACTAGACAGCTAATTCCGGGTATCTCACCAACATAGCCACCAAAAATCAACCTAATCAGATATTTTTTACGGCAGTTATCGCGGAACAGACAGACAGACAAACAGACAAACAGACGGAAACTAAAAACTTTTCGCGTCTCCACAGTGAGCCTTCACTGACGTTTCGGCAATTATAAGTATATTGATAAGTATAAGTATATTGATTAAGTATAAGTATATTTATGTCCGAAAAGTCTCGAAACGATCCAATAACTCGAAAAATACACATCAGATTGTAAAACGGAAAAATACGTGTTAATTATATTTAAAAAAGCCATTCAGTGATACCAAAGAGTTGACCCTCACCCCGATCCCTTGGGAGGCAGAGGTGGGTCCAACTTTAAAATCTTGAATGAGAACATCCATATTTTATTGCAGATTCGGATTCTACAGGGGAAAAAACATAACTATTGTATTTTTTTTTTTTAATTTTTGGACCATTGTAGACTAGACGGTGATGTAATCGAACAGAATGGGACGTTAAACAACACCCCGAATCGTGAGAGGCAAGGGGACTCACGTTAATGAAACACCCCAGACAGAACAGGAAGCTACTATGATCAAGCCTTTGTTCTTGTGTAATGCACCGCCCCTGAATACTATGCCTACACACTGGCACGAAAATGGCGGCTGTCATAGGCGGATTTCTTTAAGTGTTTGTACGGTCCCCTGAATTTTGACACCAGTATTTTCTGAAAGACTTCTTTGACTTATTTAAACTCAGAAAATTAAGGCTTAAAAATTTTATTAGAAAAGATTAGTATTCAAGTTCAAGGGACGATACAAACGCTGAAAAAAATTCGCCTATGACAACCGTCATTTTTGGGACAGCGCACTGGTCTATTATTCAGGGGTTGTCATTCTGTTCGATTACTGCGCCATCTACGATGATCAGAAAAATGTTAAATACAAAAGTTCCTCCCCCCCCCCCCCCCCGTAGGACGAATCTGCAATAAAAAATAGGGATTATCATTCAAGATTTCAAAGTTCCCCTCTGATCGCAGATCCTCCAGACCCCCTCTGATCGCAGGGGTTTGGGGGGAAGAGGTCAACTTTGATATCAAATAATAAATTTTTGGGTACTTCTCCATTATCCTGTCGACCACTTTTCATAAAAAAAAAAACTATCGCCAAACTGTAACGCCAAATAAACAAATGGAAGAATATTGCCATTGGAATATCAAAATAAATAAATAAATAAATAAAATACAAGAAATTCGGAAAAGCCCCAACTACCAAAGAGTCAACCATCCGTAAGTTTAAACAAAAAAATATATAATACATTAATGAAAACAGAAAAAATAATAATCTTGGATATTAATTTATTTACATTATTTTGCTTAATTATCCCTCTCGGCTGGTGAATAAACGTTTGTGACGTCAGTTGAAACTGTCTATTGTACGTAACTATGCATCGCAACATTTTTCCAATGGTTTTTATCTTTTAATATCACTGCACCGCCGTTTAAGGACGCAATTGTTTGACGCAATTGTAATTAACGAAATAGCAAATAAATCAGTAAAACACAATGAAAAATAGAAGTAAATGCCGAATTAAAAACCACTTGATGACATAAGAAACACGCGAAATGCTTCTGACGTCAAGTGAATGGGTCTGCATTTTTGGCGTTAAATCCTATAGTTTGACGATAGTTTTTTTGCTATGAAAAGTGATTGACGGGATAATGGAGAAGTACCGATTTTTGAAATATATTTAATACATATTTTATTGATTTTTAATCCCATGTCTCTCGTCATCCCATGTTAATCTCGAGTTATTCGACCGTTCCCAAACTTTTCGGACATACTATAGCATGTCCCCAAATGAAAATGGAATGTGTGTTTGTGTATAGGCATACTTAAAATAATTCCTGACAAGCCCAATTGTGAATGGAGGTTAAAGAACTATTTTAGAATCAATGTTTCAGTATGAATCTATTCTGCTGACAGTCAAATTGCTAATGTTAGTCAAAAGTCACCGAGAATCTTGCATATCACCATAACGAGTAGTGGGCAATCCTGTCTAAAGCTGTAACAATAGTGACAAGAGACGATGTTGTGAACAGTGTACGACAGCTGAGGAACGAATTTTATACTGCTTTATATGTAGAAAAACGTTATTATAACATTACACTATTTTTTTGAGTCAGTGCATTGGCGTAGTAAACAGAATCTGTGGCTAGGCTAAGCTTTTTAAAGTTCACTATTCAATTATGTGATTAAAATTCCCTTTACTCATTAAGATTTAATTATAAACTGCTACATATAAAGCAGTATTATTATACGAACTTTATACCCTATTTTGTGTGTAATCGAGAAGGGCGAAATTGGTTTATTGTAATTTTTTACGAAGGTCAATAATTTTTTTTTTCTCAAATAGTTAAGAATTTAATAACAACAAGAGTGTATCAATGAAGAAAAACTGTTTAAATGGTTCTATGTAAACCACAGCCATCTGTCAGAAAATAACCTTCACTCGATACTTGACAATTCAAAGAGATCATTTTATGGTTTAGACCGACGAGACAGCATTTTTTTAAAATCCTAAACTTATCTCTTAAAAGAGGAAAAAATCATTTTGCTAAAGTTTACTATATTTCTAAAATGGCAATCTTCGCCTTATTTAATCGCAGGGAAATATGGTGACGATTACTAGTTTGTTATAACATTACACCATTATTTTCGAGTCAGTGCACAGGCGTAGTAATCAGAATCTGTGGCTAGGCTAAGCTTTTTCTTAAAGTTCACTATACAATCCTGTGATTAAAATTCCCTTTACGCATTAAGATTTAATTATACATAAAATGCTACATATAAAGCAGTATTATGAAAATGCAAACTTTTTAGGAATTTTTTTCTTTTTTTTTTTTTTTTTTTTTTTTTGTCTTTTGAGCTTTAAACACAATTTTTTAATTTTTTTTTAATTATATTAACTCATTAATATAACAACAGATACCTTTCTTTTTGGCTGCTAATATATATATTTCCAGAAGTCTCGAATTTTATTGGACGTTTTCTGGATGAATTCAAATATGTCCATTACCGAAGTATTTTATGCTCTCCGGAAAAAAAATATGTGTGTGGTAAAATGTTTGAAGAAATAATTTTTGCAGAATAGTCGTGTGCTGTTCTCGGAGTTACTAAAACTAAGAATTGTACACTAAAAAAAATCCCTGACGGCTCGGCCTACAGGCACAGGTAGATTTCGAAGACGCAGACCGTGGGGCGCCTGTTTGTTGAGAATTGCAGTTAGAAATGACCTTTTTGCCATGATGCCCCAATTGGGACCGCCCACTTCGATATCTAAATGTGTCTGTAAGCAAAGCCGGCAGGGATTTTTTTTTTTTTTTTTTTTTTTTTTTTTTTTTTTTTACCTGCTATAAGGGTTGGTCCTATAAAAAACTTGTCAATATAAAAGTTGTAGATAATATTAAGAAGATTTATAATAAATTTAAGCGGTTTGATATCTTGTGAATTGACGAAGTTATGAATTTTTTTCTTCTGAAACCCCTATTTGCTCCTGGATGCCATTTTTAATTATATCAAAAATCTGGCATATATAAATTTTCGGCCCTTTTCCAAGAAGTAATAATAATTTTAAACGGATTCGACACGTATCATAATTAAGAAGTTATACGGATTTTTCTGTTTTCACAAAAAGCCCCCCCCCCTCCCCCCTGGTTCGATTTGGCCCATTAAAGAACTTGACCGAAATTTTATGCCCCTTGATTTTATGTATCAGTTTGGAAGAGATTTATGCAGAATTATTGAAGTTATCGTGTCCATAAACAAGTGATATAGATAGATAGATAGATAAAGTTTTGAACTGGGGGTGGTTTTGGCATCTCATGATCGGCGTAGATCTGCAAAAATTTTTCACAAATTCCAACTTATGGGACAATGTAATAGGTAGTATTTCTTACGAAATCTACCTAATAGGCGAAAAGGGTTCCTAAAGTGTCCATTAGTGGCACAGTTACCTTACTTTTATGAAATAAATTTCTATTGATTTTTTTTCTTTTTTTTTTTTTTTATCAAAGTAAGATGTTTTATCTTATGCTAACAATGATCCAAGAAAAAGTTATTTACAGAATTGTGAGTCATTACTTTGAGTTTAAATTCAATGCTACTTTTAATTTAATAAGCAAAATTTAATGTAACATTGTTAATTTTTTTAATCTTCTATAATTTTAAATATAATTATTACCTGTTATAAAAATAAAAATTTTCCCATCAGGACAATACATTTATCTTTAATAAGAGTAAGAAAAAGTTCATTGTAAGAGTAAGAACAGTTTGCTGTGCTATTTCTGTTAAAGTTCAAAAGGATTTGTGTACCAAAGGGCCTATTGGATTTCTACACAAATATTACGACAGAAATGCTCTTTATAAAACTTGTGCATGATTATTGATCTTATATTTTTAATATTAATATTTTAAACTTCCCTTAATCATGATGTACAATATAAAGATTTATGTGGCATAAGATTTTTCAGTGATTACATTAGATCAGACATACCTCAATGATAGTCAAGTATATTTCATTTAAACAATGAATACAAGCTATTTTTTTTTATGCGAATAAAGGATTTTACCTTGCCCAGACTATGATATTTGAGCCCGCTTGTCTCAGATTTTCTGGATATGGTGCACTTGTCAATAGAAGATCGTTTTTGGATTAACCTTAGAAGCTTTATTTTTTTAACTTAATCATAGTGAAGAAATCATATGAGTCGAAATGTTTTCCCACTCAGTGGAGAAGTGCCCAAGAATCCAACTCAGGGCGTCTGGCTTAAATTCCTAACCAGCTGGATGACTCTGGCCAAAACAATTCACTCATACAACCATTTGGCAACAACAGCTAGCCTGTCATATAAGACACTCCAATAAAATAAACAAAAGATAAAGGAACTCCAATAAAGAAAGGATACAGAATTGGAATTAATATTTAACTCGTTTGACGGAGAAACCTTTTTACCCATTAATAACCTCCACGTGTTGTGAACGATGGAAAGAAAGCATCGAACATCACTCAGTGCATACTTGTAAACATCGCAGTGAAAAACACTAAATGTTAAAAACCAGACCCCAATTAACTCTAGTACATCAAGTGATGACCGCAGCTGCGGACCAAACTGAATATAACCAGATGGACCTTATGTCGAAACTAATTAACCCAGAAATACTCCAGACTGCCTCTTCAACCTTCAACTGATACCGCACGTGTGCACTTAATATAATCTCTTTCAGTATGTAAGATGTAACTGACTTGTAAAGACGTCCGAACGAATGTGTATATATCTTAAATTTAATGTAAAAATGGAGCATTTTTAAGCAGACTCCAAACGCGAAATAAATGTATATGTAATCAAGAAAGTGATATTATATTCAAACCAAAATGGATATCTACTTATTACATGCCAATTTGTTATTTACTACTAATATTACTTCTTATCCCAAAACAGTGATACGACGATGATTCAAAAGGATAAGTATTAGGATATTACTGTGGATATAATTCTTCGCGCGATGGTAAATTTCAGGTAAGCTGAATTAGCCTTTTTGCTATTGTCAAAAGATTGAAATGAAAATGAAAATATAAACACATATAACAATTTATAAGAATAGAAAATTATTATGCTATCGAAGGTTTCAACATCGTTCATACTCATTGGTAAAGAAATCATATGAGTAGAAATTTTTTCGAACTTTTGAATGTGAAAGTTTTTGGGACCCTTTTAATTTGGTAGCTATAAATACTTAAAGAGTCAAACATAAACTTTTGCTGTTTCGTGAGCATTTAAAATTTCGACTTTTGTGAAGCTTCGAAGAAAAAATACTTTTGCTCGATTAAACATCAGATCATGATGGCAACTGCTTTACGCTTTCGTGAAGTCGGCGGCTATGCTTTGTGGTTTCGTCTTGTTCTACAGTCAATAATGTTGGGATGCTCAATGTAAATTGCCCTTCAATACTACAAAATAGAGATGAGCGGTATTTAACGTATTAGTATAAACAGGGGTGATTGTGTTCCGGTATTTTGTACACCACTAAATTTATATAGAAATATTCTTAGTATGTCATCGCAAAAATTCATTAATTAAAAAAGAAAAAGATTCCTATATAAATTTAGTGGTGTAGAAAATACCGGACCACAATCACAACTGTATAAATAACAATGTTATTATTTTACAGTTTGTCATTTGGTAACAGATTAACGGAATGTAACTATTAAATTTGGAATGCGTTATCTGCAAAGTATTGAAAATAAATAAATAAATAAAAGCTGAAAAAATAGTATTTTATACATTTTCATATTATACTTCAAATAAAATTTACGAAATTTGTTTTCCATTTCAATTTAAACAAGTAATATAAAAAAAAAATTAAGTCAATTCTTACTTTTTAATCATAAATATATAAAATAAACCCGTGTAGCATTAATGTTCCACGTTATCTTTATTGAACATTTTTTTATAATCATCGTTGCGGTATTTTATTTTTGTGGCATCACTAATTTGAGGAAAATCTTTCATTTCATTTCTGAAAACAATGGGAGAAATTTTTTTCTCCCAAATAAAACTAAATTTAATTAATGAATTAATATTTGAAAAAACTGTATTAACATCAAGTGTTATCCACTACAAGTTTGAAAAAAATGTATTTGAACTTGAGTGGATGAATAGAAAATATTTCATTAACGATTGAAAATTTGAACAAGATATATAAATATAGAGAGAGTGTGAACTAATAGTAGGAATTGAAAATGAAAAAAAAAAAAAAAGCTTCTTATTATTATTATTTTCTTTTGGAATAAAAAAGTCCTATTTTAAAAGCTTATAAAAGTTCAAACCGAAAAAAAAAAAAAAAAAAAAAAAAAAAAAAAAAAAAACTAAGCCAGGTGAAATTGCAACCAACAAATGAAACCGCACTCCAAAATCTTTCCTTTTAAGTCTTTAAGGGAAAGAGAAATCCTACAGACCTTATCGGTTGAGAAACTTGGCTTACGAGCAACCAATCAGAATCCGCTTCGCTTTTTGATTCCCGTCATTCGTCAAAATGTAACCTATGCAGCTCTGAGAGTTACAAGCAACAATAAATAACTCCACAATTATTTTATTGCAAATAATCGTTATTTTTTAATTTTAATAATGTAACAGATTCCGTTCAGTGCGGATAAAAAATCATTTTACGTGCTTACAGCGATAACTTAAAAAGATTGTATATTGTTGTGTTGATGCTTACAGTTTCATGAAATCGTTTATATCTGTAGGGTTTCTTTTTTTTTTTTTTTTTTTTTTTTTTGGGAATGAAAAGTAAAAGATGTTCTTTAGTAAGAATGGACTGGGAAAGTTTTAATTTCGATTTCGTTGTATATTTTGGGTCACATTAGAGAGCAGACATCTTTGGACGGCGTTGCTGGATGGCGGTTTCTTTGAAATTCGAATGTTTATAAGGGATATTGCTATATACTCATAGAATATGAGGGCTTATTCTGACGCTTTTTTAAGTAGGGGAGGGAGAGATTATGTGTTTCTATTTATTTTATTTTATTTTTTACTTTGTCATTACTGCGTTCTTAGAAAATGAGAACTGTATTTTTTTTTCTGTAATTTTATTTTACTAAAAAAAAAAAGAAAAAAAAAAAAAGAAAGAAAGAAAGTAAGAAAATAGCATCGTATAAGTATGTGGCAAATTAACTTAATTTTAATACAATTGTAATTAATTTGAAAATCATATTGAAAATTTGTTAGAATGAATTGAATTTGATTATAAGTGTATAAATAATATTTGTGCGATTTGCTTTGGATATACGTTGACAGATATGACTGCAGCGAATCGGGGATCAAATTTAATTTTTTACAAATGATGTTGTTAAAAATGTGTTTTTTCATATACAGGATGTCTCTTCTGATCGTGTACCAATAGCTAATTTCTAAACCATTAGTTTTAGAGGTACAGTTCCAATTGCAAAAATGTCTCAAACTTTCATTTGCATCATATAACAAGAACGAAAAATCATGCGTCAAGCATAGATTATGTAACACTTTCCAACGCTTCCAAAATAATTTTACAAATCATACCGTTTAATAAGCTAAAAGATAACATCTAAGTAATCCGAATACTTTTATTCAGCCCTGTATAGGATCTATAGATTTGTATATATACTACATAGGATGTTAAATTTTAGTTCAGTTAGGAAACGCGTAGCACAGTTTAAAATTCTCCGTCTGGAGTTAAATAATACGGAAATGTGTTCGCGAACTTTTGTGCGTCCCTGTAAATGAACGATGACTGCTGTACACACACTATTCTGTAGTAAGCCTCTTGAAATACACCTTAGTGATATATATAAATTTCAATGCGTTTAAAATAGGGAAACATTATTTAAATAAACCGCAGACGATTTTTCTCCATAGACGTAATGTAACAGAATTCTTTTGACTGTCCCTGTAAAGTAACTATAAGTGCTATGCACACCCTATTCCATATTAAGCTTCTTCTAATGCACCTTAGTGATATATATAAATTTCAAAGCGTTTAAAATTGTGAAACATTATTTAAATAAACCGTCAATGATTTTTCCCCATAGACCGCAATGTAACGGAATTCTTTTGAGTCTCCCTGTAAAAAAACTATCAGTGCTACACACTTCCGTTGAAATAGGGAACATGCTATAGATAACGTCTATAACATATAAAAATTGCAGAGCAATCCGAGCATATTTATGGGAGTTAGAGCACGGACAGACGGCAGACGGCCAGACGGCAGACGGCAGACGGCCATACGGCCAGACAAACCGAAGTCATAAACACTTTTCAACTAGGTTGGAAAGTGTTAAAAATCGATTTGCGTTAAAATGGTTACTTTTTAAATAGTTAAGAAATTTTAAAAAATGTATACAATGCCTGGGTCCTATAAGTTTTATTTAGAAAAATTTCTAAGTGTACTAAAAAGTAAAACAATACAAATTTATTCTTCTATGACCAAAACTTTATGATGCTTAAAATTTTATGAATTTCCAACGTTTGAGTTCACTAAAAATGGAAAAGGGTGTTTTTAGTAGCAGAAAATGCCTGAAATGCAAAGTATCATAACTGTGCAAGCTTTTATCGGGCAAAAATGAAGTTTAATCATCTAAACTGATTTTAATGGCGAGGATTCGTCTCAACAGTAAACAGGATTTATACTTACTTCCAAAATTATTTCAAACATTCTGTTTAAATGTCTTTTAATTAATACTAGAACCGCGATGGCGGGTCAATTTTATCCGTACCAGATAAATAATTGTCGATTCGCACCAAAAATTTCTTAATAAATTAAGTTAAATATATACTGCACAAAAATAAGTGGAATAAATAAGTTAAATAGTTTTAAATATTAATTCTGATGTAAAATATTTTTTATAAAACTTGAATAAAATTTCCCGCGGTTCTAGTGTTAAAACATCCGTTGGCAGCATACATAAAAATTAGTTATACGTTATAAAAATAACAGGTTGTTGGAACCTGTTGCCTATCCAACTGTGGAACGATCCAACCAGTTAATCAAAAGTAACTATATTTCCCATCCCTACTACAAAATAAAATATTAAAATGCGAACAGAAAAGAAAGAGCGCCCCATGTCTACAATTGTATAACAATAGTAGATACGGGACACTCTTTATCTTTGGTCAAAGCCTATATTTTGAGTATAATGTAAAATGTAAAATGTTTTTAGGGAGAACTTCATAAGGAAAAGTTATCCGAGTTTTTGTTACCTTTCTAAGAAACTGGAAACTTTATACTGGTCATCACTGGTTTGAACGCAAGTAGATTCGAAAAAGAAAACTTCTGCACCAAACTCCGTATTGCGTGTATTTTACGAATTTTCGTAAAATACTATACGTTGGGGGTGAATAGATCCATAATAAACAAATAAAAAATGTAAATAACAGTTCTTAATTGTCTCGTTAATTTTCTTCCCGATTTCGGATCGATAAAAAAACAGAACGTAAATGACAGCATTAATTTTGAAAATCTGGTGTTCTGAAGATCGGGAGGGGGGGGGGGAGCACATGCCCCCTCCCCCCCCCCCCTCGAGGCTACACCTATAATCAGAGCTGAAAGAGAAAAACGTCAATAACCGAAATCTTAAAATCAAACAACATTATGAATTTGTAATTTTTATTTTAAATTTGAATGACACCTAGTCTAAAATTTTTATTTTAACATTTGCAACAACATCCACTCACTCACTGGCTCTGGGTCAATCCTCAATACTCATTAAAAATTACCAATTCAATACTTATTAAAAACAGAAGACCGCACACGCTCATTCACTCTAAACCGCCTTCAAGGCCTCAACAAAAAAAAATTATTCGCATCAGAAATATTCTACAGAAAGTTATTAAAGTCAAAGAAACAACGTTCGGCTATTGAAAAAGAATTTTATCTTCCTAAATTGTTAAATCTATGCCACTGGATTGTCTGTCAGGCAGTTCGGGCATATAAGATTATGATGACAGAAACTGCCAAACATTTCGCTTAGGCTTTAGAAGAGGGGTTGTCCTTGGACAATGTACTTGCTGGCGTAGCCTACGATGATGCGGGTCGCTGAAGATCCTATCATTTTCGACTCAAAACTAGGGGACAGGGAGTGGGAATTTTCCCCTAGAAGGGCGCCATCTACTGGCAAAACATTGAACAGCTGATTGCTCATTTCCGTATATCAGTAACGTTTTATCTCTAGTATTTTTCGATAATCTGTATTACAATGCACATTTTTAACACTTAAATACCCCGACTTAAAAAAACAAAAAGGAATAAAAAATGCCGTGCCGCACACAAAATTTTCGTAATTTTGAATCATTTTACTCAACAATTTCGTTTTTTTACATATACATGTTTTTTTTTTTCTTCTTCTTCTTTGCTACATATATGATATGTAATATAAAGTTGAAAAAGAGAGGAAAGATTTTTGATCTCCCCCCCCCCCCCCCTCTCTTTCATGGTTATCAAAATTGTCCCACTTTTTTCTAAGGGGGTAGAGGGAATTTAGATTATTGTTTATTTATTCGTAGGTGTTACAAAATAATGGAGCACAGAAAGGGAAGGTGATCACAAATTTTTTTGGATAGTTGAGGAAATTAAGATTACGATTTTTTTTATTGTTATAATAAAGATAATAAAAAGAGCAGTAGAAAAAGTTTTAAAGATTTTAAACTTTGTAAACTGGTGTTTTTTTTTTAATTAAATTTAATTTTTAAACTTTTATTTATTTAATTTAATTTAATTATTTTTTTTTATTTTTTTTATTTATTTATTTATTTTATTTAATTTATTTATTTATTTATTTATTTATTTATTTAATTTTTGGTAAGGGGGGGGTATTTAAATGATTGATAATTTATTAATTTGTTTTATATTAGAATGAAATGTAAAATAATTTATCATAAATATTGTACAAAAAAAAAAATTATTTATTATAAAAAAAATTATTTAAAAGTTATGTACGACTAACATTTTTCGGAAAATTAAAATAAAAATTTGTAGTACACTTTGAAAGAATTTTATGTATCAGTGCATATAAATCACACATAATTATACTATATGCTTTTGGGAAAAGAGCAGAAATGTGTATTTTATAAATATATTGTATTGACTTGCTGAATAAAAATGAAACAAGATTGCTGAATCAAAAACTTCGCCAAGATGCCCCACTCTCCCCTACACAAAGACCGAAAAGTAAAGGAGTTTTGTTTTTCATGTAATAACAGGACATATAAAAAATTTATTTTATTAAGATACTTTTTGAGATATTTAATGAGATAATGTAACTAATAGTTTTCAACTAGATATAATCCTTCTGCCCCCCCCCCCCTCAACACAATATTCAAATTTATGAAATTTCTAACAATTATTTTAAATTAAATCATGTATTTTAAGACATTTAAGAGTAAAAATTCAAATACTGTTACACAGATCAAGCAATTACTTGTACCTTGTACCTATAAAATTTCTGTTCATTATAAATCAATTTAAAATAAATCTCTTTTAAAATATGTGATAAATGTGCCAGTAATGGTTACCCTCCTAAATTTTTGGTTTATAAATAAATAATCAATAAAAATTCAGATTTTTTTTTTTTTTTTTTTCATAACTCTCACTTGTATGTTTTATAACCTGTGTTATTGTTGACAATCTTAATCAAATAAGTCAGGAAGCAAAAATAATGTATTTCAGTGAAAATTTTAGTAAACAAGCTAAGATCTGGTTATATATAAACTAATTTATATTTTCTATATATTTATAATTAATTCTTAATTTATATCTTCTATTAATAATTTTTAAGGAAATTCTTTAAGGGTGTCCATTACTGGAACCCTATGAAATAATTAAAATATTGATCTTGTGATAACAATAATAAATTATTCTCATAAATATGTGCCGATAGATGGGGCTGTCCGGGCCATGATGTCAGGGGAAATACCAAAAATGTATTCGTTAAACACAGGAATGTTGTTAGCCAAAAGAAAAACGTAGAGTTCATGGATTTACTAAAAATTTATTAGCGGAAATAAAAGAATACCTGTTTGCAGCGACAACAGCAATAATGACAAGAAAAAAAAAAGAGCTTCATGGAACAAACACCTTACTGATGATTAAGGCATAAGTTGTTCGATATGCCCTCCACCTTGTTCCGCTACTTTATTGGAAGCGCAAAACGGCATGCTCCACAACATATCGGAAGGTGCCTGTACTCATGTAAAGGGTGTGGTGTGTGATGCTTGCCTTCAAGTCGGCTAGATTTTGAATCCGCCCGCTGTAAACAACATTCTTCAGGTACCCCCAAAGCCAGAAATCACACGGATTTATATCGGGGACGTGGCGGCTATGCTGTTGGAAACTGGCGGCTTATGATCCTATCATCTCCGAAATTAGCACTCAGTAGCTGCTTCACAGGAGTAGCAATGTGCGGAGGAGCGACATCTTGCGTGAATATTATGCGATCCACACACTGACGCTGCTGAAATGCCGGAAGGACATGGTTACGCAATAGTGCTTCATACCGCTTGCCAGTAACGGTGCAGGTAACGGGACGCGCAAGTGTGATCTCCTAGAAGAAAAACGGACCGACGATAAACGCTTCCGTTATTCAGCACCACACAGTGACCTTTTCAGACTGATGAGGTAATGGCTGTAGCTGGGACGGATTCTCGGTCGCCCATATCCTGCAATTTTACGTATTTACAGAACCTTGTAAATAAAAGTGGGCTTCGTCAGACCACAGAATGTTCCATGGCCATCCGTTGTCCACTTCCATCCGGGCAAGAAATTGTAGTGCAAAAGATTGACGCGCTTCCAGGTCAGCAGGTAGCAATTCCTGCACATGAGTTATCTTCTACGGATAACAGCGCAAGATGTTCCGTAGGATTTGTGCTGTTCGGTACCGTACACCACACAGACACCGTACTGTTCGGTATATCCAGCATTCAGCCAATTCCCCGTACAGTGCTGATTCCAGCATCACTCTTAGTCTGTTCCTGTAATGCTGTAGCCACATCTTCCACTTCCGCAGCCGAAACTGGTTTCCTTCCTCTACACCGTTTAACGTCAACTGAACTGGTCTCTTCGAATTTAAACACTCATTTTTCGCAGACCATTTGTGTTATTGGACCCCTTTTATAGATTTTAATATCCGAAACTTCCTAATAGCTGTAAGTGCACAGTCATCGTTCTTATAAAAACCTTCAAGAGCAGAGCGCGATCCTTCATAATCAGAGTCATGATGAAGCATTCAGGCAAAGAGCTGGTGCTCTGCATTTTTATGGCAGCTATGTCTGCGGTGCGTATGTCACGTATTAGTAATTTGCATACCTCCAGACAATGTGAACCCTGACAGCACCATTTATCATCACATTTTGGAACTATTTTTTTTTTCCTTCGCCAAACAAAATTCCATTGCCTCACGATTGTTCTGCTAAAATATCAAGTCATTCTGACCAGTAGTTTTAAAATTATTGATATTTTAAATCGTAATTTTAATTATAATCACCCGGTATTTAAACCTTAATACTGGAATAGATGTTTTATTAAACTTATTATCTACGACTAAAAATTAGAAAAATAAATTGAAGCAGAAAATTCTGTAAAATTATAAAATTCTCCAGAGACGTCATAAAGTTAATCAATGGCTTTATATATCGACGTCAAAATTTCTCTATTAGTAATATATACTTTGCATTAGTAAAATATATCGGTTTTAATTATATATAATAATCATTAACGAAAACATAGCTAATTAAAGCGTCACACAATACTAAAACGAACTCCAAGTAATGTAATTTCAACGTTTGTTTTCCCCGAGAATGACGCCCTCTACCAGATTATATATAAACTATTTTCTTGACCCGTTTTTTGCTTACAGAAATCGTTCAAAATGATAGGCTTTACAGCGCCGCGCATCATCGTAGGCTACGTTGCTGGGTACCAGGTTCAGGTGCATTTATATTATGGCGCTATCGTCCTAGGCGTTGACGTTCCTGGCATCAAATCATAAGACCCTACCAATCAGCGTGGTTCATTGGTTGTTTATTCGACGCTGATTGCTTGGGTCTTGCGCCAGCCCCTAGGCAGGGCGATAACTCCATAATTACATAATTAGATAATACTTTATGTTAAAGGTGCTAATCATATCGCCGCCATTCATTGAAAAGTCCATATCAGCACTTCTGATGCTAGATTTATTCTAGTTAGTTTTGTCTATGTATTAGTGTTGTTGTTGTTAGTTATGTGTTAGTATTGTCCATAGGCGTAGAGTTGTATGGGCTCGTGGGGCTCGAGCCCCACCGATAATTTCTAAAACGGACTCATTCTTTTAATACAAAAAAATAATAATTTAATACAAAAGTTTTAATACAAAAAGTTTTTTTTTAATTTTATTTTCTAGTATTTTAGAAAATTTTTACATGTTCCATTTTTTCCTATTTTTCTTTTATTATAGGCATAAACGACATTAGTAAAACTTTTTCATTTCATGTTTTATATATATATATATATATATATATATAATTATAATATCTTTGAATTAAAAAAAACATATCAAGTTCTTGTAACATTCTAATAATTCTCCAAAGAGGTAATTAATAATAATGTGTAGACAGAATACCACATAGTTAATAAATTATATATATGTATAGTTAATTAGAATAAAATGCTATACGTTTGAACTTTTATATAAAAAATCAAAATAGAAAAAAAATCATATTCTGAAAAAAAAAAAGAAATACGTTATTCAATTTTAACTTTCGTTGTGATCTTATTATAAACGAATATCAGCGAGTATCACTTTGTAAACGGGTCTGTATATTCGAGTTTTTATATTGTCTGACTGTTTTATTTAACTTGTGATTATTTATTAGTATATGATTCTGTTTAATTTCTTTAAAAGGGAGTTAAAAAGCAACATTAAATTGGAAATCGATCTTTTTTACACTCACATACACATATTTGTGTAAAAAAGAGTGGAGCCCCACCAATAATTTTCAAAACTGTACGCCTATGGTATTGTCTATGTGTTAATGTAAATAAAGTACAGTAGAACTCCAATTATCCGAATCAATTGGGACCGAACCCTATTCGGATAATCAAAAATTCGGATAATTGGATTTTTTCCAAAAAAGAGGGGTATATTTTATTTAATTACTGTATGTATGTTGAAAATGGAAGATAAAAAATATTTTTAAAGAAAAAGAGCTTTTAATTAATTAAATGAAAAGGCAACACTATTACATGCTAAGCATATTTACAAGTGCTGTACATTAGTACAGTATGTACGTACCGTACTGTAAATGAAAGTCTTGAAAGAAACTTGCGCAAGTCTGGAAAGAACTTGCTGAACATCTCGGTCAAAGTAAGCTGTTTGACAGTCTTCATCTGTTTTCGGGGAGCCAAGTCGCGCATCCTCTTGACAGTCAGAAGTTGCTAGTGGTCACACTCGGGCTGACGCTCCATCCACTTCAACGCAGTTTCAAGGCAAGCAAATTCTTCACTAACTGATGGTCCCGTGTATGCTTCAACTTAGACATTAAGGTCATCTTCTTCCTCGACACTTTCTTCTCTCACACTTTCAATGAGTTCATCATCATTTAGAATTTGAAACCCAGGTCTTCGCGTCGGGAAAGACCGTAGCGCACGTAAACAGAATCATTATTTTGGGAATCGCAGTACGTTTCCGTCTTCATTTGTTTTTTTCTGAAATTCTGAAAGCGATTCGGATAATCAGCGATTCGGATAGTTGGAGTTCGGATAATTGGAGTTCTACTGTAAATATATTTTCTTATAGCCTGCGATTGAAGGCGGCTTTAAGCTTCATCTCTCAAGGATGAAGCTTTACAAAATTTGGAGGCACACTTAATCCAAAATTGGAGGTATTGGGACGAATTATCACGATGTATGGGACAAATGACATGACTCTTTTATAAATGACCCAATGTCAATGTATATTATTTGAAATCAAACAACAAGAGAGATGTGTCCCTCACTCTTTAAGCTTGTGTTAAAACTTAAATTTGACTGTTAGTAAATAAAATTAAAATGTCATGAATTCTTTTATATGTTCCTCGTTTTTTCATAATTGTAGTGTGTCTATTAATTTAACCCTCGATCCTCGATTTAAGTGTCCCGTGAGATAAAAGAGGTTGATAAACACTGCTTTTATATAGTATGTAAGAACTCAAGAATCTGAGACAGTCAACGATCCACTTCCATTCAGTGATTTGCTTCAAAAGAGGAAAAAAAAGGAGAATACCCTTTTGCAAATGTTTATTCTTTTAATTAAAACAAACTTTGGAGAAGAAAAAAAAAGAGAAACTGGAATTTCATGTTTATCCTTCAAACTATTCTTTTGTGTACCATAACAACATCTTGTTACTATTTACGATTTACAGGATGGGAATTTCTGTTTCTGACTAATTTTTGTAAAACATTCAACAAAAACAAATATACTCACATCAGAAATATTCTACAGGAATTTGTTAAAGTAAAAGAAACAACGTTAATCATCTCTTCCAATAAAAAAATCGTACTACTGCCCCATAGTTAGGCAGGCTTTAGAAGAGGTGACGGGCAGGTATGTACGTACGTGCTGCGATTTTACAAACCATCATGCGTAGAACGATTGGAGGCGATGTTGAATAGTGATTGGTCGACTGCATGAGACGATGTAGGAGGAGCTTAATGTGCTTGAAGAGGGTATTTTTCATTTCGTTGAAGATTCATAAGATCGTCTGAGCTTGCATATTCATGTTTGCTTTATTTTTAAGGATGCTTGAGACATATTAAACGTGTCTAACAAAATATTATTAACTTAATCCAATTAAAAGAAAACAATCCATATGTACAAGTATAATTTGAAACAGCAAATCAAATACTTCTAGCTCTTGTATTTTCAGAGCTCATTATCTAATTCAACTCCTGTTTTTTTTTTTTTTTTTTTTTTTTTTTTTAAGAAAAATAAAATTGATATTTTAATTGTAAATGTTAATGAAAACTAATTTAAATTTGTAGTAGCTTGTGTACATTTTTTAAGGGAAAAAACTATACGTCCAGCTTAATTTATTGATACATAACAAACCTTACATAAAGTAAAACATATTTCATTTATAAATTATTATATTCTTTAATATCTATAATCCATAACTTCCAATTTTCAAATAAAGATTACATGTTTACATTTTTTTGCAGTTTTTATTTTAAATTTTATTTATAGTAAATACTCACTACAATTAGATAGAATTAAACAAAGAACAACATATTAAACATTATTTCACAAGAATAAACTGAAAGCACAGCAAATAAATGTTAGCTTTTCTGAATGTTTATTTATTTTATTTTTTTATCATCATAATTGAATTAATAAACGAAAATAAAATTACTAGGTCGTTAAAAACTTTTTGAACTGTGTTATTTCATAAAATCAACATATACTTAAGCAATGCATTTTTCAAATTTTTATATAGTTTGTTATTTCATAAAATCAATATAAACTTAAGAAATGCAGAATTCAAATTTATATATATAGTTTTAAATTTTTTACTGAACTTAAAGGTTTATTAAACAATTTCTTTCATATCTTTAAGTCAAGACAGCGTAAAATACAAAATTTGCCACACAAATTCATTTAATTTTGGAAATATACTTTATTATTCTTTCTTTTTACAATTAAAAACTTGCAAACATTACATGTATCCACGGAAAATTTAACTGAAAAAAAAATCTCATTCAGTAATTAAATAATTTAAAAAGCTATACAAATTACACTCGAACGTCTAAAATCCATGCAACTTCTAAGCCGTTTAAAATACATATACACATGTATATTTATTTTTTTATTTCAATAATTTAAACTGGTTTATTACGAAACATAAACCCTTCAATATATAATAATAATACTCACAAAATGTGTAGTGGCGCCATCTGTTCTTAAAATGAAGCATTAAAACAAAAATATAAAATAAATGTAAGATATGAGATTTTAGTTTCGGAGCGATTTTTTAAAAATCCAGGATAAGTAAAGGTTTTCTAAGCATAACTCTTAAAATCATTAATATTTGGTTAAAACCAATTATTAAAGCGATTTGAACATCTTAATTCAATGATACCTAACACTTTTTTTTTTAAATAACAACCTTTAAGATATGATAGATCTACCAAACAAATACAACATTAAGAATAAATATGAATTCTGAAATTAAATTGCATTAAAATACTTTTTATTAAAAATGAGAGCTATAATAATGAATTTGATAGATTTTATGCAGTTATGTTCAAGTAAAACCTAACCCCCCCCCCCCCTTCCCCAATATAGTTTTAAACCCTGGGGTTGCTGAAGACCCAAATTACTGAATTAATGCATAATGAATAATAATCTTGAAATTTTAGACCAGCACAGTTATTGAACTAAACAGGAATTAATTATAACATAAAAAAGGACATGCTGTGATTTTAAAATAAGCAATTAATCATTCAACATTTTTTTTCCACAAAATTAAAATAATGATAACTATATTTATTATTACTAGTGTTAGATAGATTTATCTCCTTTATTTTCACTATTATTATTTGAAATACAGTTGTGAAAAGATGCCATTGTATGCTTTATTTAATCTATTTATAATAATTTAGTTTGGTTGTTATTGTTTTTAGCCTAAATGTACCAAAATTAACATGTAAAATCTTGAAATCAAACTGTATATGATTTTCTGCTATTCCAATTTTCATAAAATTCTTGAGATCACGATGACATTAAAATATATATTACTGATGTAACCGACATACACAAAATAAATAAATAAAAAGAAGAAAAAACAGAAATAAAAACAAAAAGTCCTAGCTTCCGGGTTTTAATAGCGACCAAAAAAGTTTTGTTTCTGTTACACATTATTAATAACAAATAACATTAACATACATGTAATGTTTGGGCTTGAACAAAGTGTATCAACCGAAACATAAGGCCATATTTCAAGCTATGTCTAAAAAACCCAAGTTTCTCTTTAATATAGATTGGTTTATTTTTCTCATAGTTTATATCTTGCTAATTAATCACAAGAGAATGTATAACAAACAACTATGCAAAAATATTAATTATATATTTTAATAATAATATTAATTATATATTTAAATAATATTTATTTATATTAATTATATGTTTAAATAATAATACTTATTAATATTAATTGTATATATTTAAATAAAAATATTAATTAATATTAATTATATTTATTTAAATATAAATAATAATTAAAAATTTAAATAATAAAATAATAGACAAAAAAATTAAATATGGTAATCTTCCACAACTTTATCACTGCAGATCAGCCAGTAATTGGTAAAAAGAATTTTAGTAAATTAATAGAGATTTTTAAGAATAATGTTTAATTTTAAAAGATGGAAACTTTAATTAATTAATTCTGCTAATTTGATAATCATCTGTTACTAAAGTTCTAATACAAAAACTATTTTTAATGAAAGTTTAGGAGTTTTTGCATTTTAATAAATGTTCGTATAGTTATTAAAAAATAGCTTATATGAATTAAAATTTAATTTAATTCTTGAAATTTATCTGATATTAAATTTTATTGTATGTGATAAAAATGTAATTTTTATTTACCTTAATTATAATTTATAATTTAATATTGTTTAACTTAATTCTCATTAAAATTTAATTATCTAATTGAGAATAAAATATTGCAGAGCAATTGATAAAGATTAACTTATCTTTATATCAATGCTTAAGAAGCATTGTTAATAAATATTCTTTATTAACTAATTCAATAAAGATCAAAGCAAAACTCTAAAAATGCAAAAAAAAAAATCGGCAAGGACACAACTTGTTGCATCGAAATTACGAGCCTAATGCTTTAACCACTGTACTAGATCGGACACTACACTTTTAACTTTTAACATACTTGTTGATTTAATACGCTTTAACTCCTCCCCTCAATATCAACGTAACCATCTTTCAGCCAATCACCATTCGACACCGCCTGCAATCGCTCTACGCGTGATGTTTTGTAAAATCGCTTGGCGTTACTGATCGTTTACCAATTTACTGATAATTCACTTCCGTATATCCCAATTGTTTTAACACATCGAGGAGGCGTGGCCAAAAGCTCATATGTTCTTAGATTTTGATTAATTTGTAAATATAGATTGTAATCGTTTTTACCTACGGCTACAGTATTTTTTGCTTAAAATGATGTATAAATATTTCAAAACTACGTATTATTATGTTATTACATTTGTTTAATTTTCTGCCAGATTTTATAAGAAGTAACTTATTGAACTGGTTTAAGAAATACTCAGAAATATATAAAAGTATTAAAGCACATTCCATCAAACAATTCAATGTACTTAAAACAAAAAGAAGTATTTCTTACTTATAAAATACAAAATTTTAGCTGGATTTTATAAAAAATCGCAGTCTATTAAAAAAATATATTTGCTTTATTTACATGAACTCATAGACAATAACAACAACAATACTAAGACATAAACAAAACTAATTAGAAAAATAAATCTTGCATCAGCAGTGCTGATATGCACTTTTCAATGAATGGCGGCGATATCATTAAATTAGCACCTTCAACATAAAATAACTCCTGATTATGGCGTTATCTTCCTAGGCACTGGCGTAAGATCCAACCAATGAAAGCGCCCTGATTGGTAGGGTCTTACGATTTATTTTCCAGAAACGCTAACGCCTAGGACGAAATCTGAACCCGGTACCTAGCACGTACATGTTTTGTAAAATCGCGTAACGCCAATATGTTGTGAGAAATAAGAGAAATCTGAATTTTCCAGGTAAAATGTTTTTAATATGGGGAAATAAATGTAAACATGGTGAGTCATAAAAAATTCAGTTATTTTAAAGAATGAGTTAGAATAATAAGAAAGGAATATTTTTCTGTAAGTGTTCAAACAAAATTTTTTTAAAGGAAACGTTGAAGCAGAGCAAAAGGAAAACATTTTTCCATAGATTTCATTTTTATTCATCACACTACTTTTTTAGCCTAACCGAATCTTTTTATCATTTACAATTTACAGGATGATAATTTCTTTTCTTTTTTTTACCAACCACAATCTGTGTTACCAACCTACGTAAAGCATTCAACAAAAAAATTCTACTCAAATCAGAAATATTCTACAGAAAGTTGCTTAAGTAAAAGAAACAAAGCAAATGCTATCGAAAAGGATATCGTGGAATCCTGTCATGCGGCTGAATTGTCTGCCAGACACTTCAGGCATATAAAATAAAAAGAATTGCGCAGGTCCAGAAAAGGAGTGGCCCGGCCCTTGAGCATATATGTACTTTCACATTTAGTCATTGACTTTCTCACTCTAATAAAGAAAATGATATTAAACGTTTTTTTTTTTTTATTATTATTTTATGAATTAAGATAACTTTAACTAATCAAAATGTCCCGTAGTATCAAAATCTTCTTCTTTTAATAGGATTTCACTATTGTCTGTTATATATTTTCTGTTATTATATGTTTCTGTGTATTCTTTGAAATATATTTTTTAAAAGTTTATTAGTAAAATAATTTTAAAGCTAAAATAGGAAAAACAAATTGGAAAGTTTTACATTGGATATATCATTATGCAATACAACAGAAACATATATACATTTTTATTACATATGTGCTCACTGACATATGACATCACTGAATTTTGACATCAGAACTCTGCCCAACGCATGTATCACATACATTCATTTGTAAAACTAATATCAATGTAGAAATTTAAGCAATACAATATGGTCGAAGCATTGCTAGAATTCTGGTTTTATAGTTGCTGAAAATGTGTTAATATACGTCTTAACATTTTATTAAAAATTATTAAATCGTTTTTTTCCTTTATTCGACCTACAAGGAGAGGTTCCGAGGTTGGGGTCGTGGAATGCGGTGCACGTCTGTTTATCGATAGGGTATAGATAGAGTATCGATAGAGTATATATAAATGAAAGCCATAAAGCGCAGTCTTGAAAAAAAATGTCTCAAAGTTTAGGTCACAGTTAATAATCTGATATATTTCTACCTTCGACAATTCGCTCCGCAGTATGGTTGGCAGCACGCTATACTCAAGATTTTCCTGTTTGTGTTCGAATTTCAGCTAGACTTATTTTTCGCATTTTATCAATTACTTTCGAAACAGAATAAAAATATATATATATGAAACAAATTTTTAAAAAATTTGCCGTTGGCCTCATCAAAACTATAATTCTGTGTAAATCCCATTATTCTAAATTATTTTCTCGTTCCAGTATTTCGATTGTCAAAATTCCATTTAGCTAAAAATATTTTATTCTAAATTCATTCTCTTAAAAAAAATGGCTCTGATCGCGATGTTCTATTAAAATTACGCACTTTTGTTTCATTAAATAAATGCATCCTAGAATTTAATTCTTTTAAAAAACACCAATCTCCCAGCTAAAAATATTTTAACTCTCTTGAAATAACAACTTATATCTTTTTATTTTCTTATTTTTATTTCCCTATGTTTTCTGACAAAACAATATTCTTTCTCAAAATTATGAAAGCTACTTCAATCTCAATGTAAAATATCTTGACATCTTGCCCATACTCGATAAAACCTACGTATTTTTTTCTTTCTTCTCTTCTTATTTATTCGAAAGAATTAGATTTTGCGGGAATGTTCTAGAAGTATTGTATTCCCGCGTTTTCTTGTTTTTTCAGATTAGGGTATCTTCGAAATCAGAGCGCCGAAAAAATTAGTCCTATAGCGCTGATTGGTCGAAAGACTGTTTAATGAAAATGTATTCTGGGGCGTTCAATAATAGATATACGGAGAGTTTCCCGCGTGAGAGTCAGATTGCTCCTGGATCCGGTTGTACATGTAACCCCGGCGCGTACTTCACGATCATGGAATAATATCCTTAGCTGCCGATAGATGGAAAAAACAACTGCTTTAAGAACAAAAATGTCTTCTTAATTATTAAATTAAGTCATCAAGTTTCTTCACGGTATTAAAATCATCATGTATGGATTTAGCATCGAAATAAGTAAAGCATGGCCATTTTCTTTTAATTCGAATAAAAAGTGAACTGGAACGAACTGCCTCTTATTTGCATTCTGTACGTACACTATGAAGTGTCTGCCTGTCTGCAAATTCCTCGGAGGAAGACCTTACCTGGATAATGATTCTACAAAAATTTATGGTGATACAAGTTAAATCGTGACATATATATGTGTAATCATTGAAATTTACGAAAGAAATATATTAAATATATGTTTTGTACTATATAAATACAGTTTTAACTATGAAATCCTGCATGTTTAAATATTTAATGGAAAGGAAGGGGGGGGGGGAGAAAAAAGTAATTTATATTTCTATAGACCAGAAAATTTTCTGTTATTTTAAATTATTTATATAAATAATCTGCTATTTATCACAAATAATTAAATTAAAATATGTGCTATAAATCTATAATATATTATTTTAATTTTGTTTCATTATCCAAACGTTTTAAAAATTTCATGCTTATTAAAAATATGCTTTTATATTTTTAATATGATTTTTTAAAATATTGGATTCTTTATTTTGCAATTAGAATAACTGTCTGCGTTATATAATTGTTTTTAGAAATTCAAATTATTTTTTGTTGTTTATATGTTTTTAAAATAGAGTTTAATTATATAGATACAATTTATACTACGAAATTTTGAATGTTTATATATTTTATGAAAAGTAATGTCAAAATAAATAAACGCATAATAAAACAACAAGAACAACAACGAAAAGGAAATTGCTAATTCAATAGATCACAAAATTTTGCTCGTTTTAAAATTTATTTACTATTATTTACATAAAAAAACTACTATTTTCACAGTGAAATAAATTAAAATAAGTTACATAAAATTATAACACGTTTGCTTTAACCATTTGTTAAATTTTAATTTTCCTGTTATCATAAGAGTACTTCAAAATATATCGTTTTTTAAACAACTATTTATTTAAATCTTGGATTCTTGTGTTTATAATTAGAATAACTGTCCATGTACTTAAAAATAAGTAATAAAACGATAGTGAATTGCTAAAAATAGTTATTACGTTGGCAGTAAAGACAAAACCAAGAATCTGAGATTTAAAAAAAAATCATATTAAAAATGTAAAATAATAATAATAATAATTATTATTATTATTATTATTATTATTATTATTATGAAATATTTAAAGTATTTGCATAATAAATTAAAATTAAAATAATATATTATAGATTTATATCACGTAATTTAATTTATTTCTCTGTGAAAAATAATAGATTATTCACTTAAATAACTGTAGGGGAGATGGGGGATGAATAGGACATTTTCACAAAAATATTTATTTTAAATATTTTATATAAGTTATTATCAATATTATATATCACATGTCAAACTTTAAGTGTTTGACTACATCTTATGCACAATATTTGTTCACGATTATTATTATACAGATATATAAATTAAATTTTAAAAAAAAGTTCTTCTATGTCCCAATCATCCCACAGCAGGGATGAATGGGACACAAACATTTTCCTCCCCGTATTCAATGTTAAGGACTAAAAGCTGACAAAAATGCCGCCTTGGCAAAAGCTGAGAGATTATAAATTGTAATATGATCTCCAGGATTATTTGTTAGCCAATGATCTTGGACTCATCTCAGCTTTGCCTTAAAAGGCCCATAAACGGTGGACTGAAGACGATGGCTACAAAGAGGATGAAATGTTAAAAGAACAATTACCATAAAGTATTAATTTATCAACCTATATAAAATTATTTAGTTAATAAAAAAATTTCAGTATCCTTTAGGGACGAATGAAGCAGTCCCATTCATCCCCATTTGAAATGTCCCAATCATCCCCATGATGCATATATTCAATTGTCAGCTATTTTGTCTCAGAAATTATTTTGTCACAATGGTTAATGTGCATTCATTTTAATTACCAATATCGACCCTTTAAATAAAAAACTACAACATATCTTAATTGTTTATATTGCATAAGATATTTAAATAAGTTCAAATGTAAAAAAAAAATTACTTTTAAGCAGGGTTTTCAGGAAATGCAAATTTGAATAAAACTGAAAACAGCCATGTGCTCTTGCTTTTGGTTCTGAAGCACACTATGGTAGTAAAATCTATGAGGAGGATAGGAAGCAACTAAAAAAAAAAAAATGTTTATTGCCTGAAATATTGAGAGCGTCCCATCCATCCCTTGTCCCATTCATCCCCCATCTCCCCTAAATAATTTTACATAACAGCAAATATTTCTGGTCCATAGAAATATAAATTACCTATTATTTTCTTTTACTTTTCATTATACATTTGAATATGCAAAATTTCATAGTTAAAATTGCACTTATATGCTAAATATTTAACAAAATTATTTAATTTACATATTTCGTAATTTATTTAATTGTGGTTCAAAAGTAATTGATAAAAATTTTTGCTGCAAAAAATGTCTAGCTGGGATTCGAACCCAAACAGAAAAATGTTGAAACCAGTGCGCTGCCAACCAATCTGCGGAGCAGCTTGCAAAAATCGGAATTTTATCTGATTATAAACTTTGAAGTAAACTTTGATACCTTTTTTCTTAAGATACCCTGGTGTTGCACTTTATGGCTTTCATATTATTTATATACTAACTATACTCTATCGATTCACAAAGGTTCACCGCACTGTGTGACTCCGACCTCGGAACCTCTCCTTGTTAGACTAATTTTATAGGTCCCATCATAAGGGGAACAAATGTCATTAACTTGAAGCAGAAGGAAAGAAGGTGATTTAATAGAGTTTATGTGCATAGCCAGGATGGATGGTGGTGGTGGGGATATATAATATTACATATAATATTATTATATACAGTAAAATCCCGTTACAACGAACTTCACGGGACCGCAAATTTTATTCGTTGTAACAGGAATTTCGTTGTAACGGAATTCAATAGAAAATTAAACATTTCAATTCAGATCCTCATATCATAGTTAATTATAAAAATATAGTAGTATAATACAAATTAGTAGATAATTAATTATTAAAAATAGTAATAAAAATTAGTAGTACCTTCTAATAACGTAAAGTTAGTATAATACAATGTATAATATTTTTTATAGAACTGAAAAATTGACTTACCACCATTTCAATGATCTTCAAATTGTACAAGAAAAAATTTAATGCAGAAAATCAGTGATTTTTTTTTGTACAAGGGAGTTTGAAGCTGCGGACAATACAAAATTATGTACATGATTAATATTAGAAAAAATGTTATCTGGTACACTGCTCTGTAAAGAAATAAAATTGCGCACTCTTTCTAAGCTTTCTAAGGCTTCAGCAGATGTAACTTTTGAAACCTCATTTTCTTCATCTTCAGAACTTTCTTCATCATTTTCTAAAATGCGATCATCAACAATAGACTGCACAATATCTGTCTCTGTTAATGAATAACAAGTTGCACCATTGTCATCTGCAGTTAAAAAATCTTTAAAGCTTATGCTTTGAGACACACCAGATTTTTCTTTTACTAAGTTCCAAGTGGATTCGATCTCATATTCGACTGTCTGCTCCTCATCATGTACTACATCGCTAGATCCTTGAGCCGTCGATTCTTTATTTAAATCCTGGTCAATCTGCGCGTGTTTCCAACAGTGGGCTATTGTTTTCTGGCTTATATCATCCCACGATCCACAGATCATATCAATTGCCTCTTTCATGTTGCACTTTCTGTTTACGTTATTTTGCAGATCACAGAGAATGCGTTTTAATAACATAGTTTTGTATCGTGATTTTACGGCTCTGATAATGCCTTGGTCAAGAGGCTGAAGTATTGCAGTACAGTTAGGCGGGAAATACTCTACACGAATGTGATTCAATATAGGAGGATCATTGTGTGCTGTGCAGTTGTCTATGAGTAGAAGAATTTTACGTTTTTGTTTTTGCATATCTTTATCAAAATTTATCAGCCATTCATTAAAGAATCCTTGCGTCATCCATGATTTTTTGTTGGCTTTGTAGATGCATGGTAAGGACTTAAAATGTTTGAAACAACGGGGTTTTTCAGATTTGCCGATTATGAGTACTTTTCGTTTTTCTGTTCCTGATTTGTTGCAGCAAAATAGGGCTGTAATCCTTTGTTTGGAAAGCTTTCCTCCAATACACTTGTCTCCTTTTAACGCTAAAGTCTTCCTTGGTTCTAACTGAAAAAATATTCCGGCTTCATCGGCATTAAAAACATCGTTAGGACTATACGTCTTGATTATTTTTTGTATTTCACCTTTACGCCATTCGTTTACAAATTCAACTGGGACGTCTTTTGCTTCTCCTGAAATGCATTTTGCCACTATACCGTATCTTTCTCGGAATCGATTCAACCATCCGACACTGGCTTGAAAATTTTCAATGTTTAGCATTCTTGCAAATTCCAAACCTTTTTCTCTAATTAAAGGGCCACTTAGAGGGATGTTTCTAGAACGAACATCCATAAACCATTTGTAAACAGCACTATCCACATCTTGAAACTGGGCATTTCGAATTCGTTTTCTGCTTGGATCAAAGACTTCAACTTGAATTTTTTTCAAAATGCTTTCTTTATCTTTTAGAAAAGTGGATAAAGTAGACGGCGAAATTCCATATTTGCTAGCAACATCAGATTTTTTCATTCCTTTCTCAACTTCAGAAATTATGGCTTTTTTTTCTTCCAAACTAAACTGTTTTCGCTTAACAGCCGCCATTTTATGACCTACTGGTAAGATGAAAATTTTCAAACTGATTTCGAGCTTTGGAAATTCCTTTGCGAAAGTTATTCAGGTAGGGAGGAGAGGGAAGGGGGAATGTGCAATGCTCATTTCACGTTTTGTTAAGTTTGCCTACATTGGTTACAGCTTACTTGGACTTCCAAGAAAAAGGGGTGGAGAAAAGGGGAGAGCGAACAAAGGAAACATTCCTTCTGCAGTGAAATGCCTATGCACACCGATTTTACAACAAAGCTCGGAGAAAAGCGATTGCTTTAGAGATAAGCTTGATTGTCCCTAAGACTAGGCATCGAAAACAAAAATTGTCAAGCGATAAAAATGTACAACTGAAAGTATTTGCCGTGTCATATTATTTCGTTCTAACGAGATTATAAAAAATTGAATATTTCGTTATACTGAGATTATGTTAACATTATTTGAATACATTTCAAAACGGGACTCGCTTGCATTTCGTTATAACGGGATTTTTCGTTGTAATGGAATTCGTTGTAACGGGATTTTACTGTATTATTTTAAAAATCGAAATCTACAAAAAGAAGAAAAAATATAGATTGGAAGATAGAACAAGTGGGTAAGTGTGATCGAAGGTCGCTCAAAGGGTTTCGTTTAATATTCCTTTCAAAACACTTTATCCTTTCTTTAATAAATCCAAATAAATTTCATTTAGCAACCCCCCCCCCCCCCCCCCCCAAAAAAAAAAAAAAAAAAAAAAACTCATGTTTTTCGTTTTGTATAAAGTAAAAATTTACCGGTCTATTTTTTCGTTTTTTCGAATATCTAAACCAGCCCGATACCGGGCGAAGCCCGCTATTACATTCTGTCAGAATAATATCTCTCACGCGGACTAAATGCGATATTTAAAAAAATAATTTCAAAATTAAACATGTCGTAGACCTTCAAAATTTTAAAATATGCGAATATTTCCATAATCGGATTTTTATCATGATTCAATATGTTTCTCAAACTCATATATTTACTATTCTCTATTAATCATATTGATACTCGCTTTGTATTATTCTCAAACATTTGAAAAATTCGTTAAACTTCCAATATAATGTCAGATTTTCTTTTTAATTCTCTAATGACGTGATATTAATCTGCTTTGTGTACATACACATACTCATACTCCTTATATTATTGAGAAATCTTTGAAATTTTCCGTTTACACTATGACGTCAATCATTTTTATTTCATATTAATCTTTTTTTCAATTGGTGAAACTCTTTAGTTCATTTTCATTTTTCACATGGATAGAAAATTAATTGTTGTAGAAAGAATTTCATCGTGGATTTTTAATTTTTGGCATCTGCTATAACGAAAATGTTTTAATTTAATAGGAAAAGGCTGTTAGAATTTTCGTTTTTTATCTCTATTTATTAAAATAATACGAATTTTTCCAATTTTAATATTTTGAGCTCTTCATAGCTGGTATTCAGCTATATACACAAAGTTTCAACTCTGTTACATAGTTTCTGAGAATAGCTCTGTGACAGACAGACAGCGGAGCGGGAGTAATAGGGTTTCGTGGGATGAACGAAAGCCTAAAAACGGAAGCTCGCTTTGACAAATATAGAAATCCTATCGCATTTTTAGAAGAAAACCAGTACAACTTAAAGCAACGTACTACTTTTAAATATTCAAAAAATTCGATTTTTCGAGGAACATGAAAAAGTTATATTTTCTGCGTATTTTAAAACAAATCGCATAAAGATTCCCACAATCGGAAGAGTTGCGACAAAAATATGAGGTTTGCGCATACACATATAACATTATTTAAAAAATCGAAATCTACAAAAAGGAGAAAAAATTTGTAGGGACGGTAGAAAAATGGAAGCACTACAAATATAGAAATCCTACTGCATTTTTAGAAGAAAACCGTCTCAACTTAAAGCAACATACTTCTCTTAAATCTTCAAAAATTCGATTTGTCGAGGAATATGAAAAAGTTTTATTTTCTGCGTATTTTAAAACAAATCGCATAAAGATTCCCACAATCGGAAGAGTTGCGACAAAAATATGAGGTTTGCGCATACACATGTAACATTATTTAAAAAATCGAAATCTACAAAAAGGAGAAAAAATATAGAAGGGACGGTAGAAAAATGGAAGCACGCTTCGACAAATATAGAAATCCTATTGCATTTTTAGAAGAAAACCGTCTCAACTTAAAGCAACATACTTCTCTTAAATCTTCAAAAAATTCAATTTTTCGAGGAATATGAAAAAGTTATATTTTCTGCGTATTTTAAAACTAACCGCATAAAAAAATTCCTAGAACCATGCGAGTTATGACAAAAATAGATGTGGTTCTCTCAGTAAAAAAAGATTAAAAAATCACTGCCAAACCCACTAATGGATCGCAGAACTCAAATACTCAGCTGAGTATTTCTTACCAGGAAACCACGCCATTATTGTAATAATGAAAAATATCTAAATAAGCAGCAACAAAAGAACATAGTGAAACATGTTTTTTGACACATAAATCATTTGCTCTCGTCTCCCCGTTATCGAGATGTAAAGTCTTAAAATTTGCTAATTTATTGATTTAATAGGATGGAAGGAGGAGTCGTTAACGTTTTCAACGTAACAACATCCTCAAACTCCAGTCACTTGTCCATTTCCAGTTTAGTACGCGGTAATACTCCCAAATGATTCGCTATGCTTGTCACAAGTCTGGGTTAGCGCAAATTCGGCCACTTGCATTTGAAACGCCTTTGCAGTTTTATATTTAGCAGGAGGTTGATCATTGTAATTATTACACTAGATTTAAATTCATGAAATTCTCTTGGTGCCGCGATTTTCTACGCTTCAAGCATTTTTTGGTTCAGTGCCATATTTGTCAATAGCATTTTTTTACGGGCCTCTTTCATTTTTATAATACTACTCGTATATAACCCCAATCAAAAATCACGGATTGTTGATCTGCGTTCCATTTTCATGAGACTTCATAGAAAAGTACATTTTAATATAAGTAGGATTTTATTATAAGTAGATATCTAAATATGTTTTGTATTTCATATTAATCTGATTATTAAAATTTCTGAATCAAAACCATGCTTTTTTCCCTTAATTAATTAAATAAATTAGAAAACTTTAAGACTTTATATCTCGATAACGAGGAGACGAGGGCAAATGATTTATGTTTCAAAAAACTCGTTTCATAATTCTCTTTCGATTGCTGCTTACTTAAATTTTTTTCATTGTTACACTATGGCGTGGTTTCCTGGTTAGGATCTTATTCTGAATACTATCGTTACATTTCGATATCAAAGAGAGACGTTTGTTTCTAAGACAGCAATTCTTTACGCTTTTATAAGCAATTGTCATCGACAAATGGATGCTCTGAATCTTTAGTTCCACCCTTGGATGATTTTGCGTCGATAAGTACCTTGGGCGCCACTCAACTTCCCCGCTGACCGCTCGAAAAGTAGAGTTTGTATGTAATAGAAAAATGCGTTTTTCTCAAAAACTATCTGACCTCGGAAAATCGATACATTTTCCCTGCCAGGTTTAAATAAACTCTTACTACCTTTAATTTTTTTCATAATTTTAGTTTCAGTATATTCGGAAATAGATAGGGGGGGGGGGGACATATTTTGGCAGTGCATTTTTGACAATACCATCGAAAATAAACACCTAAAATTAAAACACCTAAAATTAAAAAATATATAATTTTGAGTTCGGTGTTACGAGATCTTTCACACGATACCCCAAACGATATACAAAAAGAAAAAAATAATTTGGTTACAATACTGTCTATGAACAATAATTGCGGTAGCTTGTTTTCCATTGTGGTCCCCCCCCCCCATACATTTTATTAAATCATATACAGGGCTGCTCAAAAGATCCCACGTATATTTCCGTTTAAGGGCGGAAATTGCAGAAGGGGAATTTTCAATTTGTATTTCCTGACTGAAGTCAGTTTTAGCATACTGTGTAGTATACATACAGTTTTATACATCATACACATTGCTACACGAAAGAATTCAGATATTTTGTTCATCTACTCGTAGAATCGCTGAAATTGAGTTTTCAAATGTATTACGTGTTTTCTAAATTGTTTACTTTATCTGGGCGTGGCTAGTTGAGCTTAAGCCGAAAGGTAGGCCTGCCTGCCCAGTATGACCTTGACCTTGTGTGAAGTTTTGTTACAGTATTCTGAATGTGTTGGAAAGTATTTCATAATTTATGCTTAACGTATGATTTTTCGTTTTTTTTTAAATTCGTAATCAGTGTTATCAAATCTTGCGGACTTTTTATTCAGAAATTCCGAATTTTTTCCAGAAATTTTTGAATAGTAATTTTATTTTAATTTATTCACGGGTATTTATCACTATGTAAATCAAAAATAATTATTGAAAATTTCTGGTATGAATTCGGAATTTCTAAATAAAAAGTCCGCTAGATTTGTCAACACTATCCATTATCCCCATCGTTGCATCGCTGGGACTCCTTTTCCTATACTTTACAATGCACAGAAAATTCGCGACGCGACTTATAAAATCAACACATTGTGCGCCTCTCACGCAAAAATACGTATTTTGGATATCTATAACCATAGCTGCCTTATTTAATCGCAGATTTCGGCAATTAAATAAGGCAACATTTACTATTAAATTTTTGTGGCAAGAAAAAACGTAAAAGCTGGTAGCTATGCTATAACTACGCTTATGCTTACATAATCAATGTAAAATTATTCCAACAAATATGCATTATATTTATACAGTCAGTGTATTATGCATATAAAAATATCGATAAAAACATCACCATAATTAAACACATTTATTTTTAATAGAAACAAAAATAAAGAAAGTCATCGTGTTGAATAATGGAACATTCAAGGCATTTATTTAGCCATGTAACAATGCAATGTAACATGCATGATATTTTCAGTATTTAGCCATGGGCGGGGCTTATTGATAAAGAGTTTTAAGCAAAATGTTTTAAGCAGAAAGCAATTTAACAATAGAATTAAATAGGCAATGAATTATGAACAGAATCAACATATTTAAAACTCCTCCTATTCATACAATCTCCTCCTTCTTCTGTGTCCCAGCTTTTGCTTATTACATTGAATTATCTATAGGCATACTTTTAAAACTATCCTTGTGATATAATTAAAATTTGGTTCGTTAATTAATTTCAAAAGTGTGACTAAAGTGTAAAACAAAATATTTTTCTCACACCAATCCAGTAATGTTTTGTTTATTTATTTATTTGTGGGGGGGAGGAAGGGTTGTATAACTCCCGCCTTGTTTTAAAAGTTTTTGGAATACTCTTTGTCTAGTTAACTTCTTAAAATTTAAAGTACATAATATCTTGCAGTATGTGAATTTCATGTAAAATTTCTTACAGTCTGACAATGTATTCCCAAATGCATCGTATTAATACACATTCTTTTTAATAAAGATTTTATGCCGTAAAAATTATATAAGCGGAATTAAGTATTTAGGACACGCCTTTAGTAAATGGCATTGGTTTTAAAACACGAGTATACTCGTGGCCGGTCAAGTACAGAGGCCGAATAGGCAAGAAAATATCAGTGGCGTAGAGAGGGTGGGGTGGGGGTGGGGGGGTTAGATATTCTGAATACCACTGCTTTAAAGTAAAAATTCTTTACCTTATATAATAGCAGAATTTTCTGTGATTAAAAGTGGCGAAAAAACTGTACGAAATTATCCAAAGCATATGGAACCCTCCCTCCTCTCTGGCTACGCCACTGGAGTTTATATGATATAAATGCATATTCATTAAGGTAAAAGTTTATCAAAATTTTATGTAAGAAAAAATAAATAGGTGGTACGAAAGATTCAGAACGCAACCACTGATGTTTGGTTAAATAAACACGAGAACACTCCTGACCATACCGGTCAACAATGAGTTAAGGGTGTTAGTCAGTGAGATCTCAAATTCGCCTCGATAATGTAAAACCTAAAGCCGTAGAATGCATTTGTATTTTTAAAATATCTCTTAACCCTCCTACTCTACCATAGGTTCACCTGTGACCCCAGGGTAACTTTAAACTGAAAAAAAAATGAGTAAATTTTAAAATTCTGAAAAAAAAAAGACTTAATTTGTTCATTTTATGCTTGACATTTGACTCTTTTTTTTTTTTTTTTTTTTTTTTTTTACAATTTATCCATTGAGTACCATTGCATGTCACATGTGACCCCAAAACAAATGTATATATTAGATCAAATTTTGAACACAAAATTTTATATTATTTCACATTAAAACACATTTTTTTTTTTTGTAACAAAACGAATACATTTAAGATTTATAATCATTTAGTTATAATATTACATGTAACAAAATAAAAATCATAATGGGGTCACATATGACCCCAGTGGTACTCAATGAAAGAAAAAAATTTGGTATTTTTTTTATTATTTTATGTATTATTATGTTATTTTATTATTTTTATATTATTTTATATTAAAAACACGTTTTTTTTTTTTTTTTTTTTTTTTTTTTTTTTTTGTAAAACGAATAATTTTAAAGTTTATAATCATTTAGTTATAATATTACATCTAACAAAATAAAAATATCTTCACATATGACCCCAGTGGTAGTAATCAATGAAAGAAGAAAAAGTTGGTATTAGGAAGGTTAAGGTAATTTATATTTTTAACTTCTTTTTTCTATCTACTCTTCTTAAATGATGTCTCCTTCTAATTTAGTTGTCAAAATATTTGTAAAATATATACTTAATTTTATTTAAAGTGATGAAATCTCACTTATAGCTCGTCAGCTTCTCTAAAATTATGAAACAAAATATTAAATTCAGCATATATTTTAGAAAAATTTTGTCAAATAAAACAAAGGGAAAAATCACTTCAGAATAATACACAGAAAAAATAAGTTAAAAATATTAATTTCCTGGGAATATATTTTACCTCACTGATAACTGTCCCAAGACAGGTAAAATAATTCCAAAATGTTCCAATTGTAACGGTGCCCATCCGGCCTCATACAGAGGTTGCCCAAAAATTCCAAACAACATTAAGAAAAAAAAAACCCAACACTCAACACCAAAAAAACCCCGCAAAACCCAAAACCAAATCTAATTGCTGACATCGCAGACATTTTCAAACCCTACAATTACACCATTCATGATAAACCAAACGATATCAACAACAGTGAGACCACTACTGACGTTAATAACGATATCCGGGAAGCCCCAGTTGAAGACACTTCCAGTTACACCAAACAAAATAAAACACCACCTGTTATACAAAATAATTATACAAACACATTCAAAGATATGTTTGACACATTCAAAGACATGAAGGAACTTCTCCAAATTACCAAACTCCTAAAACATTTAAAAAACATCGCCATCAAATCAAAAAATTGCAACAACCCATTCGACAAAATGTATATCATAATAGAAGAATTAGACGCCTTTTCTACGGAGCTCAACATTCCCAATTATGAATAATTACAATAACAAAAATTTCTCTTCTCTTCTTATTTTCTCCTGGAATTGCCAATCATTGCAACCCAGGATTAATGAACTCCGCTCCTTTATTTCCATTAATCCACAAATCGATATACTCTTAATCCAAGAAACACTTAACCCTTCCTGCAGTATCACCATCCCAGGTTACAAACTCCACCATACACCACGTGCCAACTCTCACTGGGGCGGCACAGCCATCTACATCAAAAATTATATCCCACATCACACAACTCAAAATATTCCACTCCCAGGCATTGACTACACCAGTATTGTCGTCAACTTGCCCCATGCCAAAATCAACTTCACATCTTTTTACGCACGACACGGGCGACGATACCCCATAAACGACCTGACACACATCATTACACAACACCAACACGCATTTATCGCTGGTGACTTCAATGCACATAGCAGGCAGTGGAACTGTCATTCCACCACTACCAGAGGCAGATCTCTTCACAACTTGGTTAGCCATTTCAATCTCAGTCTACACTCACCTACTACACCGACACACATTCCAGTTGCTCGCAAACAGCATCCCTCTATTATTGACTTCGCCATCACCAAAAATCTTACCTTCCCTATCACCACTTCTGTTATTAATGACCTAAGCTCTGACCACCTTCCTGTCTTCTTCAAAATTGATCTTATCAACCCTATCTCTCCTCCTCCTTCAGTAGCAATTGACTGGAATAAATTCCAAAATTACCTCAACAACACCGACTTTACCTACCCCACAATCAACAACACTACTGACATTGACAACGCAGTTAATAAACTCAACAACATCATTTACAAAGCTCAAAAAGATGCCACTTACACCAAATTCAAAAATAATAACTCTTACATCTTACCCACTTACATACATAATATCTGTAAACAACGCAACACACTCCGTCGACTCTACCAAAATACCAGAGATCCCACCCTCAAAACAGCTGTCAACAGGCTCAACAATAAAATTAAAACCCTTATTCAAAAAGATAAGCAAAAAAACTGGTCTAAATTTCTCGAAAGTCTTACTTGCGAGGATAACTCTCTTTGGCAAATCAAAAAGAAACTCAACAATAATTACACCCCTATCCCTCCCCTTACTGTCAATAGTCAAACTGCGTATACTGACGAGGACAAGGCATAATGCCTTGCTGGCTCATATGAAAAGCAATTCTCTCCGAATCCCTTCCTCGCAAATCAAGCACACTTTAACAATGTCAATGATACTGTTAATGATTTCCTCTCAACCCCTCCTACCCCCCTCCCCGAAATTCAACCCATCATGATCAACAATATCATTCAAAAACTTAACAATAAAAAATCTCCTGGGTACGATAAAATTTCCAACTATACTCTTAAACAACTTCCTATCAACTGTATTCTCTACATTACGAAGCTCACTAATTCTATCCTCAAACACTGTTATTTTCCTAAACACTGGAAAACCTCTATCATTTCTCCTATTCCTAAACCATCCTGCAATCTTAATGATCCAACTAATTTCCGTCCCATCAGTCTTCTGTCCTCTCTAAGTAAAGTCATCGAACGCGTCATTAGATCACAGCTCAATGACTACCTTCACAACAACAACATTCTTATGCCCGAACAATTCGGCTTCAGAGCCAAGCACTCCACCCAACACCAACTTCTTCGATTTGTGGAATTCTTAACTGAAAACTTCAATGAGAAGAAGCCTACTGCTGCCATATTTCTTGATGTCGCCAAGGCCTTTGACAAAGTCTGGCACGCGGGCCTCATTTACAAATTAATTCGGCTTAAGTTCCCGTCTGGACTTATCCATTTAATACACTCTTACCTTGGTGATCGTAACTTCTACGTCCGCGTAAACAACTCACTTTCTCTACTCCACATAATACTCTGTGGTATTATTCAGGGTTCAGTCATTGGCCCTATTTTAATCATAATATACTTTAATGACATTCCACGCACACTCTTCACATCACTCGCACTCTATGCGGACGACACTGTTCTCTATGGCACTGCACATCACCCATACAATCTTTACAAAAATCTACAACATCACCTCAACATCTTCATGGATTGGTGTGATCAATGGCGCATTAAAATAAACGAATCTAAAACTACTGCTGTTTACTTCTCTAGAACATTTTCCACTCCTAATAGATTAACCCTCAATAATACTACCATTCCATTCCCTGGTCTGACGATGCCAAGTACCTGGGGGTTACCATTGACAAACGCATTACCTTTAAAAAGCATATTCTTAATATCCGCGGTAAAGTCGCCGGGATTTCCAAAACCCTCGCCCCCTCCTTCGCAACCACTCACTCTCCATACACAACAAACTCTTAATTTATAATGCTTGCATTCTCTCTGTTATCACATATGCATGACCAATCTGGGGCTTCACTTGCAAAACCAGTATGAACAGCCTCTCTAGTACCCATTACAAACAGCTCCGTTACATCAGGAACGGGTCTAGATACCTCAAAAACTCCACAATCCTCAAGGATCTGAAAACGACTTCACTCAAACATCGCATTAAACACCTTGCGAAAAAATTCTACAATGACATTAATCACATCCCAAATGAACTCATCTATGTCCACTCTATGTGCAGAACCTGACTACGATGCTTGCAGTCCATCCAACCGGAAAAAACCAAGGTACTCCACTATTCTTGATGAATAGTCCTTCCGAGCTATAATTCTTATTTTCTCTTTAATTAAAAATATATATATATATATATATATATATATTATATGTTTATTTTATTAAATAAAATAAAATTGACTTTTCTCTTAAACCTCTCCTAACATCTTTACTTTACCTCGTCTGGAATTATTTTTGTTTTTTTGAACTATGAACTATTTTTACTTTTATACTTTAACTAGTAAATTTTCATTATTTTATTGATATACTTAACATTATCCTATTTTTATGTAGTCAATTAGACTACGGCTAAACATTTCTTATGGCTCTCTCAGGATTTGATATACACCTACTCAAAGCCAGGGTGTGCAGTTGGAAGCCCAATGAACCTATCACAAGTTCAAGTTCAAGTTCAAGAATATATTTTTAAAAATTCCCTGACGGCTTGGCCTACAGGCACAGGTAGACTTCAAAGACGTAGGCCTTGGGGCACCTGTTTATTGGGAATTGCAAAAGAAGGACCTTTTTGCCATGATATGGAGTTGGGACCGCCCACTTCGAAATCTACCTTTGCCTGTAGGCGTAACCGGCAGGGATGTATTTATTTTTATTTTACTTATTTATTTATTTTGCTGTAAGAGTTGGTCCTATAAAAAATTTATCAATATAAAAGTTGTAGATAACATAAAAAGTATTTATAATAAGTTTGAGCAGATTTGATATCTTGTGAATTGACGAAGTTATGATTTTTTTCTTCTTAAACCCTTATCCCACCCCCCTCCCCCTTGAGGCCATTTTTAATGATATCAAAAATCTCTAATACACACATTTTTGGCCCTTTTCCTAGAAGTAGTAATAACTTTAAACGGACTCGATATGTATCATAATTAAGAAGTTATAGGTTTTTTTCTGTTGTCACAAAAAGCCCCCCCCCCCATTTCCCCCCGTTGGTTTAATTTTACCCATTAACGAACTTGACCGATTTTATAACCCTTGATTTTATATATCAGTTTAGAAGATATTTGTGCAGAATTATGAGAGTTATCGTGTCCATAACAATGTGATATAGATAGATAAAGTTTTGAACTGCGGGGATGGTTTGGGGTTCTAGGAGTCATTATCGGCGTAGATCTGCTAAAAAAATGTCGGAAACTCCAATATAGGGGAAAATGTAATAGGCAGTATTTCTTACAAAATGTACCTAATATACGAAGCGTTCTACTCCCATAGGTTCAACATTAGCGAGGGAGAATTTGATATCTCATTGACCAATATCCTTAACATAAAATTCTTTAGAGATTATCTTATATTTTTCTTTTGAAAACTACACGATATCTTTTCTGAAAAATCTCTTTCAAAAATGCGGCTTACGGAAAATATCGGACTGTGAAAGTAACGTAAGTAACTGTGTAAATAAAACCATCCTTTTTAAGTCTAAGAAAACTTTTTGTCGAAATTCTACTTTTTACGTCACTTGGAACTTCGCTATATATATTTTTTCTTTCCATAAACATCCCTTGAACAGACAAACTTTAAACACTTTCCAAAACCTTTTCGTAAGCTCAATATCTCATATACAAATATTTAGACAACTTTTATTACAAAGTAGCTGAATTGTTTTTCGAAATTTTTGAGAATTATCAAACCGCCGGCGATAAGAATTGGCGATAAATCAAGGTTCCCGTCTGCCTATTGAAATCATAGCGGGAGAACTCCATCATCTGGCTGCGTTCCAAGTCAGCTGATTGAAGACGCACCAACTTTTGGAGGTAGGGAAGAAAGATGTAAGCAAAAGTGAATTCAAGGTCCCGGGATGAAATAGGCAGGATAAAGCCTCCCGGTCATCGCTTTGGATTACCGTTCAACGGTAAGGTATGACACATTTGGTTTATATCCGATTAACATATTAATATATTCTGAGATTATCTCTGACGTGTAGCAGACGATTTTTAATTCTGGATGTGATCTTAGATTAGATATCATACTCACTAGAAAGGGAATATTTGTTTACAGATTTTTTAAAAATATTTTCGACAGTTTATAAATAGTTCTTGACATTATTATGCCGACTAAATATAAGAAGAGCATGATGGATTAAATAACTGTCATTGTCACTAATTAAAAATTCTTTGTATATGTTATGTATTTATTGACACTGTTAAAATTAAATTTGTAACTATAGGTTCTATTTATTTATTTTAACGGGAGGAGGGTTTAAAAAATGAGAAAAAGTAAACAGATGTATTAACACAGCTGCCAACGTTCTCTCTCTCTCTCTCTCTATATATATATATATAATAAATAAACTGAAACCAAAAAAAATATAAAATATTTTTTCTGTTTCGAATTGGGTTTATTTAACTTTGTGAAAAAAACCTCTACAGGTTGACTGTGCATCAAGAACGAAAATTACTCACAAAGGTTTTTAAAAATTAATACGTCTAGTTTAAAAGTTTTGCTTCAATGAATTACCTGAATTCAGTATAAATTCAGTTGATCCGCGTTTAAGAAGCAAGCAAATTTTAAACCCTGAATTTTCTGCCGGTTATCGGTAAAATATGACATATTTAGATTATAACTGATAGCATAAAAGCATATTTAAACATTCTCAGATTATCTCTAATTGGATAGAACGTGTACAGTATTCTGTATTTTGGAAACTATCTGAGATTAGATAATATGAGAAATGTTTGTTTACACAATGATTTAACTCTTCGTTACATTGATTCGGTAAATTTGACCCAAGTTGTTTAAAAATAGAATTTGGTGTTTAAAAAAAAGCTTCATTTTCCAAACTGTATAATACCACAATTAAATTTTAATGAATCAAAAAATAATTATATGTTTGATAAAAGTGTAAATAAATTAAAAAAAAATTATTTATTCTAACAAGAATTATTTAACCTGGTTCAATGCGTAGGCGTAGAGTAGTAAAAGTTCTTGAGTCTTACCCAATTAAGAAAATGGAAGGTAAATATTTTCGAAAGTTCATCCCATTACTATATGCTCATTAAATAGGAGAATAATGATAATAATTTGCAGTAATTTATTAAAAACTGGTTGTATGAAAATATTTCTGCCATCAAAAGCCCTATTTAATCAATGACACAAATTAAAGTTCTAATTATTTTTAACTGTAATGTTCTTTTCGATAACGATTATCTCTGATTAAGAATGGACGCAAAAAAAATGCATTCATTGACACTGTTAATAAAATTGAAGTTCTAGTTCTACTCCTTTTTAACACTTTCGAAGTGTTTATGAATTCGGTTTGCCTGTATGTCTGTCTGTCTGTTCTCTAACTAGCGTAAATATACTCGGATTGTCATGCAATTCATAGATGTTATTTAAGTTTACTATGACTTCGTTATAGAAAATGAAGTGTGTAGCACTTATAGTTCCTTTACAGGGACACTCAAAAAATTTCGTTACATTACGGTCTATAGGGGGATAATCGTTTACGGTTTATTTTAATAATGTTTCACTATTTCAAACATATATAAATTTATATATATATCATTTAGTAGGTGTATTACAAGAGGCTTACTATAAAATATTGTGTGTATAGTATGTATCTTTCATTTACAGGGACACTAAAAAAATTCAGTTAAAGTGCTGTCTGTTAACAAGAATTGTTGGAAGTGCGTTTTCAGCGAGTTTTTAAATTTAACTAAATTTTTGCTTATTACTTGGTGTGTAAATTTCTCTAGTTTATATACAGGACAGCACAAAATATCTCTAGTACATTTCCGTTTATTGACGGAAATTCCAGAAGGTGAGTTTAAAAATGTGGTATGCGTTTCCTAGCTGATGCAAAACTTAGCATTTTATGTAGTATATATAGAAATCTACAGATCATATGTTGCACGTACGAATTCGGATATTTTTCCGAATATTGTTGGTAATGCCTGAAATTGGATTTTTAAATGTGTTATGCGTTTTCCAAAATGATTACTTAGACATCATCTTTCACAATATTAAATGGTGACGTTTTGTAAAAGTATTTTGAAAGTGCTACATAATCTATACTTGACGCATGATTTTTCGTTATTATTTTTTTTTCCGGTAAGAGATCTTTTTCTAATTTTAGAAGAAAGATCTACAAAAAAAAAAAAAAAAAAAAAGAAGAAGAAAATGGTTTTTATTGATTTTTTATGCAATTTTATGTACTATTCATTGACACTTTTAATAAGTTTAAAGGGTATAGCCAGGTCTCCTATTAAAATATGCCCCTGAATACACCAGATCGACTCCTACATGAATCGATAGCCCTTCAATAGAGATGCGTTTTTGCCAAGTTTGAAGCATATATCTCAAACGAATGGACAGTTATGACTCTTTATGTGCGTTTTGGAAAAAGGTGCGTTGTGAAGAAAGTAGTGATCGAATTTCCCCCCAAAAAATCAGGGATGTGTAATATTAAAATACAAATAGTGGATATTGTTTTCAGATTAATTTCTGCAAAATAGCCAGTTTTATAATTTTTTTCTTGTTTTTAATTTAACTTTTTAATTAAGAATATATCGAAGTTTTTCAGTGACCACCTTCATGTTTTTAACAAAAATACTACGAGGTATGGTGTATATTTGGTGTGAGTTTCAACACTCTACGCTGGGTGCATCATAGAAAAAAAAAATGAGTTCCAGGGGTGGGGGGGAGTTGCAAGTTGCATGTGTTATTACAAGTTCATGCGCAGTTCTATGTACAGTTTACATGCTGTTGGTGGTAGAGACGGATCTAGACTAAATTTTAGCCGGGGCAAGCTTGTAGATTTGCGCCCCCTCCCCCCACCCCTGCTCCCAAGAATATCAGACTAAAATCTGCGTAAACAATTGCTTCAGGAAGTAATATTAATACTCAATACTCAAAAATCTGTATTTTTACTATGCAATTTTTTCTATATAAAAAGTACAATATTACACATTACAAAAATTACAGAAAATATACCTGTTTTAATATCTACAATACCTCTTAAAGATTTACTTTGCGAGCTTTCTTTGATGCAAAAGTTTACCTCTTCTCTTAATTAAATTACCTCTTAAAAGGGTAATAATATTCAGTTTTTTGTCAGCTATACTTGGTTGCTGAATAAATGCTCCATTAGTAAGTTTCAAAATATTTGTTATTGAACTGCATTAGAAATAAAGAAGCAAGCAATTTTTTTTAAGAAGGAAACATTTTTTTTCAGAAATCTATAACTTTTTAAAAATTATAGTAGAATTATTATAAACTTTATTCATTATTGTACGTAAAAAGAAACAGGAGATTTGAAGTGAAAATATAAGCATAGCAAGAAATGTAAACAATGATGACGATCTCGATTAAAAGTAACGTTTAAATTTATTGCTATGTTAACCTATGCCGTTTAAATTTAATTAATGTAGTTTTTTGCTTCAAAATTAGTACAAGTGGCGTGACTGTGAAGCACAACTTAAGTTAACATATTTTATTAGATAAACATTTCTAATGAAATATTTAATTAATTTTTAAAAGTATAGGTGCGATATTTTGGAAATCAAAATTTAAAAGGCTTATTAACAACTGATATACATAAATAAAAACATAAACTGATTCCCATGGATAGAAAACCTATTTAACTACATAAATAAAATGGCTTTAAAGGGCCAGAATCAGTGGTGTAGTCCTGGGGAAAAAAGTGGGGGGACGCTCATAGTCTCGATCATTAGGGTCTGTATCTGTATCACCCATAGGGCAAACTTGATTATGAATCTTGCTTTTCATTTTGAATTGCAGAGAAAAGTAATTGAAAAATTAAATTTTAAATTTTAAATTAAAATTTATTTAAATTAAATTAAAGTTTTTTATCTGTTGGTCGTTCATAGCTTCCCATAAATTAAAATATTGTTAACCTTATTTCATGTGTGAAAATACGTATTTGAAATAGAATTCGTAATTTAATAACACTAATCCACGCAACGAGACTTTTGTTAGACATTGTTTATTTTTGAGATAGTCATAGAATAACTATTGTATACTAAGAGCATTGAAAATTATTGCATTTTTACATTATGGACACGTATAATGTAAGGAAAATATTGTAATCATGACAAGAAAAAAAGACTATGAAATTTATATCTTTACTTTTATAGGTTCCCTGAGTCCGCTTTTCCTATTTCTGTAACAATTCTCGTATGTGCGTATGCATGTGTGCGAGTTGGTATTTTCTTTAAGATTCCCAAAGTCTGTGTTTGGTGATTTTGCAATGAGTCAATATGTGTATGTGTCTGAGCAGGGTAGCATTTAAACGGTGTTTTCGGCTGAGATTAAATTTCGCAGGTATGTTATATATGATGAAAAGATTATTTAACATTCTGGATTATATATGCCACTGCCACTCTATACAAAATTTTGAACACCGTGTAAAAATATTGGGTTGTTCGGAAAGTTTCTTCCGTTTGGGAAAACCAATTCGTACCGGAAAATTCTATTATTTAATTATTAGACATTAATTTCAATACCTAATGTCAATTGACGGGCAGAATTTTCCGGTACGAATTAGTTTTCCCAAATGAAAGGAACTTTCCGAACATCCCAATACGAATTTGAAAGGGGTGAAATAGACCAGTATCCTTATAAAGAAAATTTCTGAAAATCGCGTTTTATCAAGATTTTTGTAGAATTAGTAACTCTTTAAATCAGTTACTAGGTTACTTCTAATCTGTAAGTATTGAATTTTTACGGGATGAAATGGAGAAAGACGTTCAAAAATATTGGTTTCATCATGATTTGTGTGGAAATATTTGAGCAAGAGTAACTGACTTAAAACTTGGCACACATATACTTTCAGGACTTACATGGTCGTAAAATCTTATTTATTATTTTTTTAATTTACATTTTAAAAGGATGAATTGTCCAGGGCTCTCAAATGGTTCACAAACTGAATACCAATATTTTTTAACAGAAAATTTCTTAGTAGATTTCTAAAACTTTTCTGAAAAAATTTACTTCCGAAGGTTGTTTCTGCAAAATTTACAAGAAAAATCTAAAAATAAAATTTTTCTAAGAAAATACTGGTATTCAAAAAGCGGACCATTTGGGAGCCCTGATTGTTAAGTAAATCTTCTAAACTCGTTTCATCACGATTTATCTGGTAGCTATAAACATGCAGATGCTCACGTAGAATGGCTTTTAAAATATTCGAAATTTTAAGTGCTGAAATAAGCCGAAAACTTTTTAAAGTTGTTATTCTTCTGAAACTATCAGTACTAGAAACTTCAAATTTGACATAGAAGTTATTTAACTCGTATATATTCTCTACGATGAATTGAAATTTTAATGTGGGAATCGTCTCAGTGAATGTTACCACACTATTAATAGCGATATAAAAGTCTACTCTAGTTATAAATTTATTTGAATCCATGCCATTCTATAAGTGTTTAAAGAATTGAGCGGAAATTTTTTAAAGATATAATTTTGAAGTAGAGTTTCTATGGCAAATAATACTTATGCTTGTGCCAGATGACTTAATATAGAAAAAAAATAACATACTTTCATTAAAATTCACAAAAAGTCAACTTATATTATAAAGCACAAATGTGTGCGTCGCTCAATGATGTCATACTGATGCGGGCAGCAATGTTGTGAAAATGGATGAATTTTGAAACAATGCAGCTATTTTTTTCAATTAAACAATCGTAATGTTATTTCTATGGGGGTAAATGCCATTTTTGTGCCGACGTTGACTGCCCCCCCCCCTTACTGATCTAATTTTTAAAAGATTAAGGTCCAATTCATGTATTTTCCTCAGGTATACATATATATATTCCAAATTTCAAAGCTCTACGTCAACAGGAAGTGGGTGAAAAATGAATCACAAGATTCGACTGTCACATAGATACAGAAATATGTAAGATAAAAGAAAGCGGGTAAAAAAGTGGCTCAAATTAATTTCTTTTATTTATTAAATATTTAAATAAAAGGGGGGAAATGGGTTGAAAACAACAGCAATATATTTAATTCTCTCACAATTTAATAATATGTATTATTTTCCCTCTTTCAATGAACTTACAGAAATACTTATTTTCAAAAAAAAAATTTCACCTCTTTATATTTTCTAGATTTTGTATCAGTAGCCATTCTATGATTTACCTACCGCTTTCCAAATTTTGAGTAAGGCTGTGGTTTTTACTTAGATAAGGATGAATCGTTAAAGATTAGAATGAATTAGAAGATTAAACAGATTATTATTCATTAAAGTTAAATTACTATTATAAATTCAAAGCATCAAGTTTTGTCACTAAAAACCACTGACTTTGAACCACGTTGCTATCAAAGTATTGCATTTTTTTCACAAAGTCTTCAAGTTTGAGCTAAGGTCGACTTTTACAGGGCGTCCGAAAAAATTTAAACTTGAAGATAAGTAGTCAATGTAAGATGCAAAAAAGTTTAAAATAAGGTAGGAAATATGCAGGGGGAAGAAGGGGACAACGACTATATATCAAATTAGAAAAGCTATGAGGTATTACAAGAAGGTAACAGTAACAGGGATGATAATAAACATGTGCGGTTGATCCCCAGTTATGTATTGCAGCTGTGACGGAAAATACATAGAGCATGCTTAGCCAATTCTTCTTCTTCTTCTTCTTCTTTTTTTTTGTAAGTTTTAAAACTACACTGTCTCTTTACATGATTTCTGCCCGTGCAGCTTTTTATGTAGATACACTTGCGATGCATTTTTTTTTATTTTTCTTTAATATTTAATTTTGTTCTAAAAATGCTATCGCCAATATGTGCACAGGACCATTTTCACTGATAAAGTAACATTTAAATGGTTCGAAAAGGTTTTATAAGTCAGCTTTCTTCCTTCATTTTTTAAATTTAATTTTAAATATATGCAGAGTTTTAATGATTTTATTGCAGCAAAAAGGAAAATTTTTCTGACTGACAAATTTTGAATAGAAGAGCCGCATATAGAGTTATTGTATAAATGTTTGAAAATTAACAAGATAATTATTTCATTGACAATATTATTTCAATATTATTTTTTGTTATTTTAAACTTTTTTATAATTTACGTTATCTACTTATCTCCAGCAGGTAACAAATTAAAGTGCGTGTCAACTTTTATAATACACAGACACACTGTATACCGGCCAATATATATTATATTCATTACACACAAATGTTTGTAAAATTAATTTGGTGCAACAATGTGTGAAGGAAAAGCATGTCTAGCATTTTTTTTTTTTTTTTATCGAAAATATAATTTCGTTCAGTTTAAACACATACCAAGCAATAATTATCTATAAATGGTAACGTATTCATTCGAATTATTTTGAGTGGTCATGTATAGAAATTAATGATCTTATGCTCATCACATAACACACTAAAATTTAAACCAGCTGCAAAACGCATTTCAAGAAATATCCGGCTATGACGGTAGTGTATTTGGATTATTTTTGTGTGGCCCTGTATACGAATATTATTTACGTATCACTTAGCAAATAAATATTTTCTTCAGCTGAAAAATACAAAATATAATCGAAAACACGTTTCGAGCAACTGAACCCACGTCTGACAATGTGTCCGGATTCTTTGGCCTTGTAAAATAACTATAAATGTTTCGTGCACCGTTTTCCATGCATTGCAAACAATTACTGTTAATAGCTCATGGTGTTTCGAAATACTTTTTAACATCCCTGTAAACGAACGATAAATGCTATTTTTGATAGGGAATATGTTGTAACGAATTTCAATACCATATGGCATTACTTCATTTATGTGTATTTCAAACAATCTCCGCCCAGTAAACAGTAATATGAAAGAACTCTTTTTTGATCACTCGTAAACGAAATACTGATGCTATACACATAATTCACAATAGTGATAAGGCTACATTGAGAAAATATACATAAAATTTTGTCTAAATTCAAGCAAACTTTTGGAAGTTACAAATAGAATGCGAACAGATGGAGACAGACAAGCGATCTGACACCATAAACACTTTCCATGTTGTTGAAAAGTATTAAAAATCAATGCCTTATTTCTTAAAATTGTTGATTTATTGGTGTGCTCATAATTTAAAAAAAAATTAGTAAGTTTGAAAAGATGGCGTCCTCTCGCATCTCTAGCGTCACCCTTGAAAATAAAAAGTAAGGGGACGCTCGACATAAAATAAAAAAGTGAGGGGACGCCGTTCCCCCGCGTCCCCCCTCGACTACACCACTGGCCAGAACGCGTTGAATTCTCGTTGAATGCGTTGAGTTTCGTTTTCATTTTTTAGACAAAAATGTCTGTTAATTTACAAGAATATCTAAATTTAGAAGAAATTAATACAAAATTGATTCATAATTCTTTTCTGACATATCAACTTTGTTATTGCTAAGAAAAGGAGATTTTTAGAACTGAAATAATACATATAAATTATTATATGGTGTAGCACGTTAAAAAAAAAAACAAAAAAAAACAAGTAACTTGGTTGCTTATTTTCGTGAATATCACTCGACTTAAGCCATGAGCACATACTAGATGATGGCTGTGAAGCCTCCTCTTCTCTTTTATTGGCCTACTTTCTGCAATATCATCCGAATGTCTTTTAGACATAACCGAAATAAAACACTGCACACGTTGTAAAACAACATAAAACTATCGGAAAAGAGATGACACAAAATCTTTAAATTTTAAATAAATAAAAACAATTTAAAAATACTGGTAGCAAGGTGATATTTTATATAATGTAATACAAATTAATTTATTTTTTATTTCTGATCTTTATGCAACGAAAGTAAACCGCCCTTGAACAAATTAAAATTGAATATCTTTTCATGTGAATTTTTAATTTTCCTTTATTCTTAATCTTTTATGATTCCTCATTTTTGCGCCCTTCCAAGTCTTGCACCCGGGGCAGCTGCCCCGGCTAACCCCCCCTTAGATCCGTCACTGGTTGGTGGCAATCATCTGAAGGAAAGCATTTTGTTTTGTTAGTTGACAGTTGACTGATTTTGTTTTTAGTTTTCTGCGCAGTTTTACTTAACACATTGCTTTTCGTCTTTTAAACATGAAGCCCCGCCTACGGGCGTTACATTTGCTTTTTCCACTATTTAAGAAAAATTTTATCACCATGTGTTTCTATTGTAAAAAGATGTATGTAATAGTGGTATTGTTTCTAATCGAACTATTAATATGCATAGTACTCTAATTGTAAAAATGCGAATTTTGTGTATTTTCTTTGAGAAATAATATAACATATGAAACACAAAAGCACCGCCCATGTGCTGAATTAGAGATCTCCAAAAGATGTGAATTCATGTCTACCGTTCAGAGCCTATTACCAACGGGATAATCTTCCACCAGTAAAAATGAAGAGAAATTTCGTTCTTATTCAAGACAGTAATTTTTTTGCGACTAGCGCGTTTAAATAAGGTAAAAATGTCTACTAAAATTTACTGGTTGCAGTTTTCCCCGATTGTGTTTTCCTCTACGTGTTAACATTGTTTTCAATTAATCCACAACAGTGTTAAGTCAAACTGAACCGAAAACTATTAAAAAATCCGTCAACTGTCAACGAACAAAACACAATTGTATCCTTCAAATGATTGCCACCAACAAATAACTACATACATAAACTGTACATGAACTTGTTAAAACACACGCAATTTGAAACTCAATCATCCCTGGAACACATTTTTAATTCTTTTTCTACGATGCACCCATCGTAGAGAGTTGAAACTCACACCAAATATACATCATACCTCGTAGTACTTTTGGTAAAAACATGAAAGTGGTCACTGAAAAAGTTCGATATATTCTTAATTAAAAAGTTGAATTAAAGACAAGAACAAATTTATAAAACTGGATATTTTGCAGAAAATTATCTGAAAATAATATCTACTATTTGTATTTTAATATTACACATCCCTGATTTTTTTCGAGGAAATTCGATCACTTCTTTCTTCACAATGCACCTTTTTCCAAAATGCACATAAAGAGTCATAACTGACCATGGGTTTGAGATATATGCTTCAAACTTGGCAAAAACGCATCTCTATTGAAGGGCTATCGATACATGTAGGACTCGATCTGGTTGACTCAAAGGCATATTTTAATAGGAAACCTGGCTATACCCTTTCTAGTTCTAATTTTTTTTTTTCTTGGGGAACGACTATTTCTGATTTCAAAGGAGCGTTCAGAATAAAAAAAAAAATTCATTTTTATTCTGAACTGGATCTGATATTATTATTGATATCAAGCTCGTTGTGCGATAAATATTTATTTGCAAAATGTTCTAAATATTTCCGAAAGTTTATATAAATAGTTCACGTCATTGAATGTATCATTGTTTCAACTCTTATACAGAACAGATGCAATACATAAATATAACCACATTTTGCTATCATCGTTATGACGAAGTTATAGCGATACGCACGGATATGTTTTTGTTTTATTTTATAATATAGATATAGATACAATTTATATAATTCCAGTTTTGTTAAAAATATTATTATTATTATTATTCGATTTATTGAAATTTAACTCTCTTATTATACAGTTTAGAACAAAATCAAAATTGTCCAAACACTTTTGTAATACAAAATTTCTTCTAAAACTGTGCTTAAAATTACCCAACCCGTTCTACCGTATAATAATACTTAGAAAAAGAAGGGGAAGGGGGCTTGTTTAAAATAATCGTCGATTCTGAATCTTGTGTTTAAATTTTTTCTACCCGTAAAGAAAAAATAAATTCTTGCCCATTGAATTACTATACTTTTTCTTCACAGTATGTTTTAAGCTTATGCAAACAATATTTTTATTTATTGAAGTAGTTTATGAACTTGTAAGATGAAAAAATTTAAATGTCTCTTGCCTACTTTACAGTTGCGGTTAATAAAAACACTTATAAAATCACGTTTTAAAATTTGAAAATAAAAGTATTTAATTTTCTATTTTAATAAATTTCCACCGATGATGAATTTAGTCAGATAAATCGGAGAAATGAAACTTCCTCCCTCTTCTGTGCATTTGATGCCATAGCCATTGGGCTAATGTATGGCTAAAACTCTAGGACAGTTTTCAAAGAGTTTCTTTTTTTTTATATTGACTTTTGCTAGTTTAATTTCAAATAAACGGATATTTTATTTTTATCCCTTTGCGGATGATGATATTATTTCAAAATTTGGCATTTTAATCAGTTGAAAAAAATAGATTAATGTACAATATGAAAAAAAAAAAAAAGACTAGTATGTTGTGGTCATAGCAAAACTTTCTTGTATATAAATCAAATCGTCTGCGACAAAAATTCTGAACGTCTGAAACAATCAATTCGATCTTTAGATACAGCTATCGCGGAAATCGTGAAAAACAGAGCATAGAAGCGACACCTGTTGGGCAGTATATATACCCAAACCTAAATAGGATCTATTTATGTCAAGGTCTAACAGAATTTGTTGTTTGACGAAATTCCGCACATTAGTTCTTGAGATAGAACTATCACGGAAATCGTGAAAAATGCCGCATAGTAGCGCCACCTGTTTTGCGATTTACAACAAAACGTAATCAGTGTCTATTTTATGCCAATGTTAATTGAATCTGAAATTTTATTAAATTCCGTGCATTAGTTCTTGAGATAGAACGTCCACAAAATTTGTATTATATACAGACAGATTGACAAACTTTTTAAAAAAGAAATCAAATCGTGTTCAGGACCTTCTAAAACGTATAAATCCGTCGAAAACAGGAAGTCGAAATTTTTCACGCATCCAATATTTTCTTCATGTAAAGAAAGAAGAAAGTAAAGACCAAATGTTGTAGGTAAATCGTACACTAAGATGATGCTGAGAAGAATTTGATTGAAACATGTTTGCATTAAAATCATTCATATTTCTAATCTACAATACAACAGGTGGTAGAACAATAGTTTCGCTTCCATAATCGGGTGTTTTTATCTTAGAGCTAAAAATGAGTTAGGAAATACGTAGTAAATAATTTTTTGACACAAGAGTTAGTAATGTTTTTTTTAAACATAAGTAATTATTTTTACTAGTTTTTTATACATCATTTAAAATATATTATTCAATTTTAGCGGCCATATTTAAATATTTTCCAACTGATGATTAGGAATATCTGAAAACATTACATATTTTTGCTTCCATGTAACATATAAATACATTTAATAATTAAATTTGTCAATATTTTATATATTAATTCATTCAAGTCTCCTTTAGGAAAAAACAAACAAACAAAACATGTCATTTAGTATCATATTAGTTATGATCTTTAGTTATGTAATATGTAACTGCAAATTTGCTTTTTGCATATTTACATGAATTTCTTAAAGCTCTGTTTTGGTTATAAAACACGACATTTTCCCGGCAATTAAAAGCAAAGACACTGACATTTCTCTGGAAGGTTAACGATGAATAAATTATTATTTCTATTCAAGAAATCTCAAAAATCAACACTTAAAATCCTACACACCTTTTCCTAATATTTATTCTACATCATAAGTGATTCATTGCTTGAAGATAAAATCTAATAACTAATACATCTGTATCAGAAAGTAATAGGGCTATCATTTTTCTTATCTTAAAACTGAAATAAAACAGCTGCAACACGTTTTTAAGACTGTTGCAACTGCTAGTCGGTAAGAATAAGTTAGCAGCTTTTTCCATTACTATTTAGTAACCGTGAGCGTACGGAAAATAACATCGAAATGATAAGTTAAGAGTTAAATTATATTCATTCATTATGAGGGATAGTACTTTACCTGCAAGGCACTCCCAGTTTTGAAACTTAAAATACAGCCTCGCATCAAAATACAAGGTATCCGAAAAGTCTTTCCCTGATTACAAAATTTATTCATATCCGCTATATATAAGATAAGACATGTGAAACTGGTGCCAAAATGTTGGAAAACTAACCAAGTTTTTTATTTTTTGTTGCATTTTTCCGTAACGCGGCTATAGTCGAGTCACTGTCCAGGAAACCGGAAATGTTCACAAATCAGGAAAAAAATCAGTGTGTCCTCTGGTATCACGTGACCCGTTTGTCATTTTCATGTGTAATTCACGTGGGGCCGTACGCACTGATTGCTTGGGACTTCGCACAAAAGTTTGTGTCTCACTTCGTCCACCCTTTCAGTTGAAGTTGATAGTCGCCCAGTTATCGGTACGTAGTCCGGTTTCCTGGACACAACCACTACTACACTACAGTCATGTTACGGACACCTGCAACTCAAAAACTTGGTTAGTTTTCCAACATTTTGGCACCAGTTTCACATGCTTATCATATATATATATAGCGAATATTTTCGTATATGGATAAATTTTGTAATAAGGGAGAGACTTTTCTGATACCCTGTATATTAAAAGAAGAATGTCTATACTAACAGAAAAATGTGGCAAGGAGGAGGGACTGCCTTATTGGCATATTTCATTTATGCCCCAAGAGTGGTTAAAATAAGTTGTTTTAGGTAGCTTTCAATACTAAAAAGTATAAAGCTACCTATTGCAGCCGTTCGGAGGAAAGCAGTTCCGGAAAATTTCGATATATTTTCACCGATCATGACCCCCAGACCCCAAAACCACCCTCCGCTCAAATGTTGATTTATATATATAGATATATCCATATATATATATATATATATATATATATATATATACATATATATATATATATACATATATATATATATATATATATATATATATATATATATATATATATATATATGACCTATGTCATACGATAACGCTCGTATTTATAAATCGATTTTGATGAAACTAATTGTGTGTATTAAGCTCACCAATGTATCGACCGAGTTCGTTGGCCAGCTTGGTCCGCCATTTTGTTTCAAGATGGCGGCCATTTAAAAATTTAAAACTAAAATAAATATACAAAAAAATTAAAAATTCAAATTTATTTTTTAATTACGTGTTAGGCCTTGATACAAGGATTCCAGAGCATTTTTTGGTTTACCTCTATCTTAAAAAATGGCTGAGATAGAGCAGTTTGAAATTCTAGGGCGGCTGACATTTTGAAACAAAACAGCACATTAACGCCATTACTTGCAAATTATTTTCTTTCATTGTTGTAATAATTTTCCCAATCATACGCATAAAACTATATATTCATATCCGTTAGCGCCAAAATTGGCGACAAAATTGACGACATTTGGCGAAATATCACCAAATTTGGCGACCAAAATAAGTCTTCATAAATGAAGCCAATTTGGCTATTGCTCAATAATTTGGCGAATTTCTTATTCAAATTCAGTATTAACGAATCTTTTGTAAACGTTTCTTTGTATTTTAATTGCTGTTTTCGTGTAACATTAGCTAAAATTTTAAAACGAAGATATAGGAAAGCTACCTTTTCCTCCCGGTACAGGCCGGAAGGACTTTTTAAATTAAGATAAATAACATAAAAATAAAATTCAGATAATAAACTTTTTAAATTCAGATAATAAACTTTTTAAATTCAGATAAGAAATTAAACGTAAAGAAATATTTTTTTTAACTAAGACAAAAATTAATTTTCTTTAAAACACATTTCAAATATAACTTCTTTTAATATAACTTCCTTTCCCGTGGATTCTCCCTTGGCCAAAACCAAGTTTGCAATCTAGAGGTGTGCACGTGCACGGACCGAAATTTCCAGGTCCGGCGTAAAAACTAAAAGTTCAGCCTGGGCTCGATCTGTTTATATTTTTTCTGTTCACGGCCGGACCCGATTCAATTTTTATAACAAATTCCGGTTTTTCTTAACTTATAATTAAGATTCTGTTAAAAAATATTGCATATACATATTTATATGAAACTTTTACAGTATATTTCAGACTATATGTATGATGCCATGACCATGCAAGTATAGACCATGTAATACAGGCTAGCACTTACACTATTGCATTCAAATAAGGACTTGTTAAAAAAATAATGTAGTTTAAAATAAAAGAAAAAAAGATGATTAAAAACATCATAACAAAAATTCATTATCAGTAAAACTTTTAACAAAAAAAAAAAAAAAAAAAAAAAAAAAAAAATTACTCGCACACATATTTTAGGAACAGTTGAGTCCAGATCCGACTCGGAATGCAGCGGAAAAAATGTAAGCCCGATCCCATTCCGGCTCGAGTCTGCTGAAAAAATTATGCTCAGACACGATGAAGCTATCCGATACAGGTCTCTACGCGACACTTGTTAAATTTCTATATTGATGTTGTCAAACTTGCACATTTATACTTATTATCTACCTTATTAGATCCATTCAAAATTGTTCATATTTTCCACTTAGTCCGACCCCTTATTGGTGCGTTCGTAATTATATAAATACGTAACACCTATCGTCGTCGTCTGGTCCTTCCGTCTGTCTGTCTGTCCGCAACCGAATAGTTTGAAATTTAGTATATATTATCGTTGTAGGCTTTTCTCGAGTCATTTCAAATTTTATAAAATTCGAATAAAAATTTAAAAATATATTAATAAAAGTTTTCTTTATTCTATTAAATCCTATCGTACGTAATCTATATAGTAAAAGCGGCAGTCATGTGACTGAGGAAAACAAATACGGCCAAACCACTTCTTTCGTCATATGCCAGGCGGCCATTTTTATTCAAAATTATTTTTTCGAATAAAATTGTATAAAAGTTACATTTTTAGAAAGATCGTTGAAAAAAATTGCTTGTTTGAGAGATGAGTTACATTAAAAAAAAAAAAATTATAGATTCTGAGATAACTTCAGTAGAAATTACGTTAACAGCCGAATATCTCAATCCATTAGAGTCAATAAACACAGGAGATTCGTTCATTATGAGTCATAAAAATATTAAACCATGGACGTAATCATTCGCAAAGCAAGATCTGCATGGGGAATTTTACAGTGCTGTCTGGTGCAAAAAAAAAAAAAAAAAAAAAAAAAAAAAAAATCGCATTTGTAGACGTGGCATACGTAATAAGGAAAAAAAAAAAAAAAGGCATGCTCATTTCGCTCTTAGCAGACGATATAATTCATTTCACTGAAATAATAAGGATGATTTTTTTACATTGTGAAACTAGTTATAAAACGAACACATGCTCCTAACAAACGGAACTCCTATGTCAAGTTTAACGTACAATTTCCAACTTTTTAAAATTTGTTATAGGGGGCCGGACGCCCTGCTTAATTTTTTTTTATCGGCCCGGCTGTCTCGTTTAATTTTTTTTATTGACTAAGTCGGCCTGATCCATTGAAAAAAATATCTTTATTCTGCCGGTTCGGCCCGACCCGCGTACATCTCTATTGCAATCTCTTTCATTTGAATTTTACAGACAAGAAAGCAAATGCTCCCGTAAAATACTTTTATTTTCCCTCTGTTCTTTCAGAATCAAAATAACTGGAGAAGGCAAATGTAAAAATATGTTAATAAACTACACATTATTAAAAAAAAAAAAAAAAGAAAAAAAAAAGAATAATAATTGTAAATTATTAAAATTACACCCTAAAATCTCTTTATGTGGCCTTTAAAATGTTTCATCTATCTACTATATATACAAAATGCAAATGGAAATTTCGTTCCATCTGCTTATAACTTGAGTTCTGCTGAATGGATTTTGATGGGATTTGCGCTGTTAGTTACATAATTTTGCAGTGAAGGTTTTAGTACATATCGTTCTACGTTGCTTGGTTATAGAAAGTTCTATAATCAGATGAATCCGATTATATGAAAGATTAGTCTTTTTAAAACACGCTGCTGAATGGATTTCGATGGAACTTGCAGTGTTAAGCTAATATTCATAAACATGCAATTTTCTGCCTCTTTTTCTGTCTATCTTTCTGTTATATATTTGTTTCTTCATTACTGGAAAACTTTATTCTTCAAGAAATGTTAAAATTCAACTCTGTTATACTATTAACCTATTCCGGTACAAAGTCTGTTCATAAAGGAGAAATTACTGACTGACACAGGAATTTACAAACGACTTTTTAGAAAATAAGAACTCCTTACTTTAAGCTTTCATTGTAAAACCAAAATTTTGTTAAATATTCTTGGTGGCGAATGCAAGTTTGGAATTAAAATTAGGTGGGCCCGGAGTGGCACCACTGTGCCGGAAAGGGTTAACTTAGACAATTTAAGACTAACAACATTTTAATGTTTTGTGCAATCGTTAAACCATTTCAGAAATTGCATTTAATTTTGTTTATTCCTCATCCAAACGATGAGCTATGTGGCGAGTCAAGTTCTTTGGTAACACTTTCATACAAAAACTTTCGCACATGGATTATTTTTTTAATATTTAATTTAAATGTTTTGTCCAATCCTTGAAATATTTCAGAAATTGAATATTGAGTAAAAAAAAAAAAAAATTCCTCATCATTTGTATCTGTAGAAATCATTTGTAGTTTTTAAAATGCACTTTTCTAGAATACAAACCTTTCAATAATAAAATATTCATGCTGTTTTTTTGTATGAAGTTTTATGAAAATGAAGCGTGGATCAACATTCCGTCACTTTTTGATGGGGATTATATACTAGTCTAACAACAATACATTTGTCTGACTGTCCCCCCCCCCCCCCTTGTTTTTTTACTTTATAAGCTTCAACTTTCGTAGAAATTGACGAATTGCCACGAAATTTTATTACGATACTAAGGTACACTGTACTATTTTATGTTCTTAAAATAGTACACTGTACTATTTTATGTTCTTAAAATAGTCGCCGTTCGTATCGTGTATAGTTTTTGTTTTGTTTTGTTTTTGTTTTACAGGGTTGATATTTTCAACAAAAGGGACTAAAATGAATGTGAATTAGATTCCTGCATCAGGTCCGGAATCCGATCTTATTCGAACACGACCGAACCCGCGGGTCCTGATGTCGTTATTATACATATACAGGGTGCAATATGTTATCTGTCGCCTACCTTTAATTTCTCAACCGTTGGAAGTAGATATATAGTTCCAATTACAAAAACGTTTCAAATAGAGTAAATATTCATGTTGTGGCATTGTATAAAGTACTAAAATTATTTTATAAAAATTACGAAATCTAATTTTTATACGCCCCCCCCCCCATCCCTATAGTTATATTTAGTAAAAGTTTATACATCTAACACAAAAAAGTTTGATTTCTGTACTACAAAAATTGACAGAGTTATTAAATTTCAAAGTTTGAGAATTTTACACATGATTTTGTCGTTCATTGAGGGATCAGTTTTAAAATGAATTAAAGTAATTCGAGATCGAAATCAGGGTGCAATGTCCTTTTTACGGCGAAACCACCTTTAGCCGGTATCGACAAATCGGGGTATCACCAAAATGGGTAATTTCATCTAAAAATTTGAGTTGACTTTCAGGGGTCGTATACAAAGCGAAGAAGGAAATATTGAAATTAAACAGAAAAATAAATATCAATTTATTATCCTATCAGAAAACGGTCTACCATAAAAAATGAATACATCAAACGCCGGAATCTACTAGATATACAGCTTAAAGTGTTCTCCATTAGTGGTAATGCACAATTGAATGCGTGACAGTACTGAGTCCTCGACACGTTGGAGCATAGCAGGTGTAATTGTGCGACAAGCAAGGATGATTCGCTGCTTCAGATCAACCAGTGAACTACGCTCAGTCACATAGACTATGCCTTGATGTAACCCCAGAGGTCCATGGCAGTCAAATCCAGCGAACGCGGTGGTTACTCTACCGGACCACCATATCCAATGATCTGTTGACCGAATTTGGTGACCACATACGCACGGACGTTTGATGCTTTATGCGAAGGGGTCCCATCATGTTGAATGCACATCCGGCATGCTTCTCGGAGAGGCAGCTCTTCATACCGTACGTGTCACGTACCGTGTTTTGTAGAAGGTGCAGGTAACGATCGCCCTTTAAGGTCCCATCGTAGAAGATGGGTATAACAACCTGGGTTCCCCATACGTTCCTCCACACATTCGTTAACCAGCGTACCTGGTGTACTGTGCGAGCGATGTGGGGTTTTCCAGAGACCAGTAATGCACGTTCACAATGCCACCCCGTGTAAACATAGACTCATCTGTCCACAAAATGTAACAAAGGAACGATGGATGTTCCTCTAAGGTGTTGAGCAAGAAATTACAATAATCAAATCTTCGTACGTGGTCACCCAGCATTAATGCTTGCACTACTGTTGCATGGTATGGATGCGCACTATTTGCATGTAACAAATGTCAGACATGCTGACGCGTGTATCCACATGCCTCGCTTATTTTCGCCGTGCTCAGTTGGGTATTTAAAAGAGCGAATGGCAGCACCTCCTCCGGTATACCTTGACCATCCACTTGTTCTGGATCGTGGTGCAACAGAGTCGGTCTCTCTAAGACGGTGCAATGCATCAGTTATAGTTTCATGCGTTGGATGTTGATCCGTAGGGAAACGTTCTGAATAAACCCTCGCAGCCGCTCTGGCATTCCTTTGACATTCACCATAAATAAGTATAATTTTGGCATATTGCGTGTATGTGTAGCCTGCCATCACGATCTCAGCGCTAACTAGCTCACGAGCCACTGCTAGATGGCTCGTGTTTTAACCCGAACGTTTGGATCTGCGGTACTATTGTAATTTGGATAATCCCGATTTTCACGCTCGTTATAAGCTCGGCTGGTCGTTTGCATTCCGCTGTCATTTATCTAGTTCTTAGTGAGTATATTTTCCGGGTGTCGATTCTACCTACTCTGACTTTTGAATGTTGTTCGACCCCTAAAAGTTAGTTCAAATTTTTAGATGAACGCTTGATAGACTCTTGAGATGATACCCCGATACCTGCTAAAGGTAGTTTCGCCGTAAAAAGGACATTGCACCCTGATTTCGATCTCGAATTACTTTAATTCATTTTTTAACTGAACCCTCAATGAAAGACAAAATCATGTCCAAAAATCTCAAACTTTGAAATTTAATAACTGTATCAGTTTTTGCAGTACAGATGTCAAACTTTCTGTGTTATATCTGTTATGATATGTGTAAACTTTTACCAAATATAATTAGGGGGCCGTATAAAAAGTTAGATTTCGTAATTTTTGTAAAATTGATTTTTTATTTTAAAGAATGCCACAACATGAATATTTACCTCATTTGAAACATTTTTGCAATTAGAACTATATGTCTACGACCAACGGTTGAGAAATTAAAGGTAGGCGATAGATAACATATTGTACCCTGTATGTATAAAGAGAGAGGTTCGGGTTTGAGTTCACTCTAGTTGCTTCTGTTCCTTGTTGGTTTTTGACTTCTGTGTGTCTAGTTTGGTAGCTCGTTTTTCAAAAAATAGTCCAATATTTTTTCAGATGGAAAAACTAATACATTTGGATATGAATGATTATATACGTACATTGTTCATATTTCTACAAAAGGGATAAAGATATTATTAGAAGTATGATTATATTTTTTCATAATCGCCTTAAACTATGGAATTTTTTTCTGTCATTTCATGTCGACGTAGTGTTAAAGTGCACCAGTTTCGAGGTCAAAGATTTTTTTTTCGATTGGGTTTTGGGTTAACTTCAAATACAATTTTTGAATTCGGATCAAGTATAGCCTGATCTATACAGGACTTTATATAATGAATGAATGATAAACTGTTTTATTCAATTTATGTTGGCTCTCTTTGTAAGATAAATTCCTCCCAAATTTATGTTCCAATATACTGTGACAGTGTTTTACCTCATTGCATGCATTTTAGAATATAAAATATTCAAAATGCAGAATCATCATTAGCTGTCTAATTTTCTGTAAAATAAAAAACCAAATGTAAAAAGCAGTGCATTTCAATATTAAAACAAAATGTAAATGGAAGGAATAACACATGCACACGCACACAAATGCAATATAAATTCGTTTATTTAAAATATAAAATACATAGCAGTACAAAACATGTCTGAAATTCGAAATTATTAGATACAAGAAAAAAAAAATTCAATTAAAAATGTTTATGTTGCTCAAAAAGCAATCTTGTTAATTCTAATTTTGTCACAGCATATCCATTCTTTCTTGAGACATCAAGCACATCACCTAACACAAAACTCTTTAAAATTTTGGGCAGGCCACTACTGCAGCTGGTAGAGGAACGTTTAGACGCTTTTTAGATTTTGTCTGGCTTGGCATCGAGTCAGATGAGTAAGCATTTGGGGCTCTGTTTTAACAAGACATTTCAGCATTAATTTGTCAACTTCTTGAGAGCATTGATCGAATAAATGCAACTTATCAAGAAGAACAAGTAATGCATATAAAACACTTCTCGCTTCAAAAATGGCGAAAAAGAATAGTTTATGGCTGTAAAGTACATCATCAGACAACTGATTAACTTCTCTGCTTGCAAGCGTTCCTTTTTTAAGCTATGTTTAACGGCATGTAGTGCACACCCTACCAAGTATAGTCTGATATAAATTTCTAATTCTTCTTTAGATCGAAAAAAAAAAAAGAATTTTTTAACAGTTTCACGATATATTTTAAACGAAGAATACATATAATCACGACTGCTGACCGACCATCTGAAAACAAAAGAATGAAATTTAGTAATATATTGCAAAGGATAACAAATCCAATAACAACAAAAGTACATTACTGCAGTTGTTTATTGCAAAATGTGATAAGCACTCAAAGTATCAAGCAAAGATTTTTATTATATTTTCGTAGATTAAGAGACGTTTGTCTTTTTTTACAGTTTCAAAGAAAACTTAAAAGGTCTTTTTAGCTTCAACAAAATCAATAATCGAAATATCCAATTCAATTATTTTTCATTGCGTTACTTTCGAATGGCATTATAGCACATGTATGTGAGTTGTTGTTAGAGATTCCCACGGCACAAACTTAGCAACAATATGGGCTCCCATGATCCAGCCCAAACGGATATGCTGATGCATAGTTTTTGAGCGGATCTGGGCTGGAACAGATTATTAAAATTCGGATCAGAGTTCGATTTCACCCAACGTTGAAAGGCTGATAGATTTCAGCAAAAGCCCCTTTTCCCCTTTTAAAATTGTAAATACTGTAATGTATTAAAGTGTAACATAATTTAGATATATTAAACTCTTATTATTCACTATTCATCGAGTTTCCATTTATATGTATATAAACTGACATCATTATGTGGTATCGACATAAGAAATGCGTTTTATTATTAAACAATTTGAAATCCACCATATTTCTCAAAATTTATTTTAACTATATTTATTTAATTTTTTTTTTCATCTATGGTTTACTGTCAAGCAAGCAGTGGTATCGAATGGGTCGAAATTTTGTAAACATATTATACAGATGTCTAAAAATAAAATTCCTGTTAAAATATTTATCTTTTTCAATTTGTACATATTTTTTAATATTGATTTCATAACTTGCATAAAAAAACCCCATGAAAATCAAATAATTGTGCCTAGAAAACTAAATACTAAATCAATAGAAATAAATATGTATAAAAATTTGAACTAAATGAAAATTAAAATCTAAAAATTAATTTAGCAGTATGTGCTGGGAATTTTACTTCTTTATAGTTTTGCATCAATGTAACTTCTAGACTTCTTCATCAAATGATTTAAAATTTGGTATCTGAAGCTAAAATTTAAATTACAAAGGAAGGTCCCAAATTAAAAATTAAAATATATATGAAAATTTCGGAAAGTGTAGTACTTATTGAGATATGTAATATCAACTTTCGTGTTCTTTTTATTCACTTCAAATGGATAATTATGAATATTTTTTGCTAGTTACAAATTTAAAAAATATGTATAACTTTAAAAGAAACAAGAAAGAAAAATCATGCGTCAAGCATGGATTATGTAACACTTTCAAACATTTCCACAATACTTTTACAAAACTTTACAGTTTAGTAAGGTGAAAGATGATGTGTACGTAAACAATTTGGAAAACGCATATCACATTTAAAAACACAATTTCAGGAATTGCCAACAATATTTGGAAAAAATATCCAAATTCTTTTGTGCAACCCTGTATAGGATCTATAGATTTGCATATATACTACACACAATTTTTAATTCTGTTTTTCTTTTAACTTTCATGTGTTTCAAATTAACTTAAACGGGTGGTTAAAAAAAAAAAAAAAAGAATGTATTGTTTCAATTCTCCATTTTGAAAAAATGTTAATAGAAACTTATTTTTAAATATTTAATATTCCCTAATTGTTAAATTTTAGTAAGCATTGCATTTCATGTTGATATGTTCAAAAATTGTCTTGCACAAGGTTTTCTGACAAAAAAAATTCTTAAGTTTAGCTTATTTCATGTTTATATTCTGCATTTTAAAAAATGTGGGCTGTGGACCATAGGCACATCTGTTTCAAAATCTTGCACCTCCCTAGATTTTTTTTTGCCGGCACCTATGTCTATTAGTATGTCGAGTTATATCTTGCTATTTTCAAAATACAATCCATTTTTATGAATCTTTGTTATACCACGTGATACACTAACTTTAAATGTATAAATGTAATGAATAAATCTGTACTATTTGTGATTGTTTTACATAGATCCTTTTTAAAATTAGAATTATACTTCATTTAGGATAAGTATTTTGAATAGTTTTTTTTTTTTTCATTTAACTTCTTTTCTAAATAAATTAGAAAAAATTATCTAAATAATAATCTAAAATTACCTAAATTTTTCAAGTATAGTTTTTATTTTCAACAGATTTTACAAAATGGCCTTAGATAACCAACAAACAACAAGCATTATTAAGTGACTGCCGTGCATGCTTGTCTAATGACAAAGCATTTGATACTGGTCAAGAGGTTGTAGATTCGAATCTCGTTTCAAGCATGCATATTTGTAGCAGGACAAATTCCTTTTTAAACATGATTTGTTTAGTGATATGTTTAGCATATTAAGCATTGCGTGTGCAGTGGTGACCATAGCATTCCAAACTAACCAACCAACCATTATTATATAATTATATATATACTGCTTGTAAAATATGCGTACAATCTCTATTACAGCATAACTACAAACTCAAATTTATTCATACAAATTCCTTACAAGTAATCAGGAATAAAATGTTTGAATATTTTTCAGAATTTGATTTTCGAAAAACTTTCTATAATGATTTAAAAAAACAACAAAAAAAAAACAGTTTATTTTGCACTAATCAGTAAATTTATTTAATTTTTTTTAGATGAACAACAAGAAATGTGTTTTCTACCTACTGGCAGCTTTAATATCTTGTTCATCTCAAACAGAAGAATCTGGTGAAGATGCCGAGTCTTTTGAAGCCCCAGTTAAAATATTGGATTCATTACAGTTGACTTTATCTTCAAAACTACTGCTCGATATTTATTCCCCTCGAGGCCATATTTTAAATGGCTATTTGGGTTGGTTACCTCGCAGGAGTAATACAACTTATACTGATTGCTCAGAAGATGCTTCTTCAGAAGAAATTTGCTTAAAATATGGCAAAAATATGCAATTGACAATAACAAAGAACAACTCAGACGAATGTGAGGAAGACAGCATGACCTGCCATTCTGTAAAATGTTACCACGTTCACTGGAAAAATCACATGAGTTCAGCTATGGACTGTTTTCTTCTAGGCGAAGATATGTGGTATGGTGGGGGGGAGACTATATCTCAGAGATGGCCCCTACAAGGTGATTCCAGATCCTGGCATCCTGTAGTAACAGGAGATCCTCTGCATCACTCGCATGGTAGTGTCGTAGAGAATCTTTGGCTGTCGTCAGGAGGATTTGCTATTTATGTTGAACATGATGTCCCATTGTTCATCAGTTTCAACGAAAGCGGAAGTGGCCATCTGTGTCTTTCCACTAAAAAGAAATTTCCGTATGAAAACATCCCTAAAGGTCACAAACCAGAGCTGGCATATTCAATCTGCACAGCAATGACAATCAAAGAAGCATACAAATACACAGCACACAGGTGGTTTAATAAACCAGGGGCAGTTCCTGAAGAATACGTGTTTCAGTATCCTATATGGTCCACATGGGCACGGTATAAACAAGATATTAATGAAAGTTCAGTAATCGAGTTTGCTCAAAAAATAAAAGAATCAGGTTTACCAGCAAGTCAGATGGAGATAGATGACAAATGGGAAAGCTGCTATGGAGAACTGGAATTTGATTTAGAAAAATTTCCTAATCCGAAAAGATTGACGACTGAGTTGGAAGATTTAGGATTTCCCACCACACTCTGGGTGACTCCATTTTGCAATCCAGAATGCAAAGCGTACAATGTTGGCAAAGAAAAAGGTTTCTGGGTTAAAGACAACGAAGGAGATCCCATTGAAGTTAAATGGTGGAGAGGTACGGAAAGCGCTATGCTTGACACAACAAACAAAAAAGCTGTTGAATGGTACACTGAGAGGCTGATGCGATTGAAAAGAGTATATGGAGTAGCATCATTTAAATTTGATGCAGGTGAAGTGCAGTGGATTCAGAAAAACTTCACTTTTGATGATGCCGATGCAAATGTACAACCAAATATCTACACAAGAGAATATGCAACATTAGCAGCAGAATTTGGTGGTAGAGTGGAAGTCAGAGTAGGATATGAAACTCAACACTTACCAGTATTTGTCCGCATGTTTGACAAATTTTCTCACTGGGATTACACAAACGGTCTGCAAACATTAATACCAAATGCATTACATTTGTCACTACTAGGTTATCCATTCATCATCCCCGATATGATTGGTGGCAATAATTATACACCTAATAACGGGTCCATTCCTAACCGTGAACTTTACATTCGATGGCTTGAAGCTAATATATTTATGCCTGTTCTTCAGTTTTCCATTGCACCATTTGATTATGATGATGAAGTGTTAAAGATAACAAAAAAGATGCTGGAGTTGAGAGAAAATTATATCACTCACATACTTAAAGTTGCACACAGTTGTGTTTGGGTTGGTGACCCTATCATACGTCCACTGTGGTGGATAGCACCAGATGACATGGATGTTATGTCAATCGATTCACAATTTGTTTTAGGCAGCACTATTATGGTGGCACCTGTACTTGAAAAAGGAGCTGATAAAAGGAATATTTATCTCCCAGATGGGAAATGGGCAGATGTTAATAGAGGAAAGACATATGAGGGTTTCCAGTGGTTATATGACTACGAAGCTCCCCTGAATTATTTGCCATTCTTTATAAAACAATCTTAGCATTAAAATAAATTAGTAACAAATTTGTAAATCTGTACATATAACTGAAAATGTACATACTTTATATAAAATTATTTTTACATAACATTTTTCTAGCATTTTATTTAACTATCTAAACATGAAGATATACTGTATATTCAGACTATAATATAGTATATTCATCTGAGCTTCATTTTGCAGTTTAACATGATATATTTAGTAGATACATAAGGTGATACTAGGTATCCTAAAAATGATAGGTTTATTTGAAAATTTATATTACTCTATTCTTGTTATATTAATTATTACATTAAATTCATATTACTTAAATATTATTCTGTGCCTCAAAATTTGCTGTTTTTACTAGGAACATTATTTTTGGAATACCCAGTATATTACCATAATCATGAACAACAAATTTCCAATGAATTTGTCTATTTACAAAGAAACAGTTTGTTTCATAATTTCTTATTTTTTCTCCATTAATCCTCTGACTGTCCAGCAAAAAGGCTAAATTGTAATGTTATTTTCCCTGTATTTTATTTTAAATGCTAAAAAAATGTGATTATTCCAAAATTATATGAAAAACTTAATTATATATATAAATTTAAACCTTCAGGGTATCAATTATTACTCAATGTATTAAAAATGCATTATATTTATAGAATTATGTTAATTTAAAAAATGCTTGTATTGCAGTGAAATCTAACACGGGCTTGTCAGTGAGAGGGTTAAGAATCGGAAGATTAAAAAAGGAGATAAGGATGAGTAGTTCACATTCTGGCATTGGTTAATTACAAAGCTTATCCTTAAAATCTTATTTAATGCAAAAAGCAGTTTAAAATAATCCTCGTGAAAACTAATTGTAATTAACTCTAATCGTTAAATTAATTATAATGGCAGTTATATTTAAATTCAAGTCGCTTCAACAAAAATGTGTTTTGATTTAAAAATCCACATATCCCATAACCGTTACTTTTGTTAAGGATCTTTATTCTCAAAGGAGAAGAGTAGATAAGCATTGATTTTTGCCCACTTCTCGATAGGGTCAATTTATTATTATTATTTTTTTTTTTAAAGATGTACTATTTTGATTGTTTCAATATAATTTAGGATCTCTATATGCACTGAGTTGTAATTTTCCAAATGAGTGAAATAGTGTCCAGGCCAGGATTTGAACTATGGACCTTTGGCTTAAGCTACTAATGCTGTGCCAGTTGATCTATCCTGGACAAATCTGGCAGACACAATTCACTCAGTCAACCTTTTGATAAGAGCATCTGGTCTGTTATATGAAACAGCTCAACAAAAAAAATCACTTGTTTCGACTGAAAATATCACAAATATCATACACAATGATATTTTGAAAATAAACATCAAATGTATGAAAATATCAAAAATGTCAAACATGATATTTTGAAAATAAATATTATATATATATCAAAATATATATTCATTGATATATCACCGATACTTGATGGTATTAAGAGCACTCCATACATATATAAAATAAAAATCAACTTGATATCATGGAAATACATTAACATTTGCTAAATAAATTTATTTTTCTGATCTTATACAACACATTTAAGCAATCTTCACACGAAAACCATCCGAGAGAAAATAAATATATATCATAAATAATATTACAATAACAAAAACATCTTAAAAAAAAAGAACAATTTTGGATTTTGACAGGGAAGGAGGAGTGGGGTGGAATCATTGCTTATCTACGCCATCTCCTTTCCAAATTCAAATTCTCTACTTGTTACACATTAACAGAATCATTTTCTCTGATATATGGGTCATTTTACAAAAAAACTACTTTTTTGGAACATGGTAGTTAATTTTTGACAGATTTAAAATAAAAATGTTTTAGAGCTTTTACATAATACAACACATTTAAAATATACATTTGATAAAACTCGATGATTTGTCATTTTTCTTTTATTATATAGAACAGAAGTATACATGTTATACCTCCATTACGCATTACACCTAATCTTCTCTATTAACATCTACATTTATTTTGTGAATGTGATAAATATATTACTCATTCAATAATGTATTTTTTTTTTTTACCTTGAAGATTCCTTTATGCATACATTTAATTTTATTTTGAAAAAAAATTATAATTTTTCCTAAAATATATGGGCCATTTTCAAAATTCGCTTACATATGCTGTCCCAGAGGAAAAAGCAGAAAATTCAAACATACATTAATATTTGATGTTTAGTTTGAGCTATGCATTATATAAAGAAGACTATATTAAATATTTCAAGCATTAAAAATTTAAAAAAATCAATAAAAATTGTTGAGATATAAATAGGTATAAATGGATTAGTGTCAAATCTGTTACCAAATGTCAAGCCCGTTACCGCACATTTTTTAAATGTATTTTAATATTATCATTTTTTCACCATTCTAGTGTTATTTTTCTTTTAACTAAGAAATAGAGATATAATTTTCTTAAAATTCAATAATTTACATAAATATATACTGTTATTATTAGAAAAGTTTTGTATAAATTTCTATGTGGTCAAAATTTGTGGTTATAAATGTCTCATTTCAATTTAATTTAAGTATTATTGTTAAGTATCATGTTCTGAAATTTAGGGACATAACTCACTTCAAAGTAAGTTGATTTTTGAAACTTTAAAAAAATTTAAAGGTGACTATTTTCAGTAATTTTGTATGGTAATGGACTTGACATTTGATAACGGATTTGCCACTAATCCATTTATACTGATTTATATCTCAACAATTTTTATTGATTTTTAAAATTTTTAAGGCTAGAAATAATTAATATAGACTTCTTTATATAATGCATAGCTCAAATTAAACATTAAATATTAATGTATGTTTGAATTTTCTTCTTTTTTCCTCTGGGACAGCATACGTAAGCGAATTTTGAAAATGGCCCATATCTGAATTATTACAAGCCTTTTGTATGACCTCCATTACAATGAATTTATGTTCAATAATTTCCAAAATATTATCACTTTCAGTTGTTAGCCATGGATGTGCACATTGCAGTTTGTCATCAATTTTAAAATATTCAAATTTAGCTAGAAATTGTCGTGAACTTTATGTGTCCTCTATTTTTTATTTAAAAGAAAAGCACCATTTATTTATTTTTTTTAAGTTTTTAATTCCTACATGTAAAGCTTTATTGGAGATATTTACTTCAAGTTTAATATCCTACACTAAATAAACCTGGCATTAGGAACCCAAATATTGTGTATTTGTATCCCCCACTACAATATTTTAAAGGAAATTACCCCCTAAACCATTAGAAAATAAATGAAGCCCCAAACAATGAAACAACTATATGACCACCTACATAAATCTTAAAAGAAGTGAAATATTAACTATGGATATTAGCATAACATTTTTTGTGTTAAATTTATTTATTGACATTTTTATGCTTAAAAAAATCATTTACCATAGAATGACCCATATGCATAAATCTTGAAGATATTCAGATTCCAAAGATTCAAACCATGTTTCTCATTTTCCTAAAAATCTTACCAAGAAAATGCTGTTACTTTTAGTATTATAAACTTATTTTTGATGCATGGTGTTATATGAAAGGTACTCATGTGATATTAAATGTAATTAAAGTTGTATTACAATTATATAATACAAAAAGCCTCATTCGAAGCTTTGGCACCTGAATAAGAATACATGAAGATTTCATGCATATAGGAATAAAAATGAGTTTGCCAATGTGTCAGATTTTCTCATTAAGTGGGAGGAAAACTTATCATAAATATCAGACCTTAAGAGGCTACTTCACTCACACAAAAATACCCGCTTGCTAATGCTAATCCTATAGGACAGTTATTTTAGAATATCTCGTTTGCATTTCAATATTTTTAAATGATTTTTTTTGCATTGAATAGAATTTTGCACCTCGCAATGCAGACCCTTTTTTTACTTTTTTGATTATGTTTGTAGATTTTTTTTAATGATGACACTTTCATTTTCGAAATCAGTTCTGAAGTGAAAGTATGCTAATAAAAAACACCTGCAAACAAAATTGAAAAAATAACAAGAACGAAAATTCATGCGTCAAGCATAGATTATGTAACACTTTCCAATGCTTCCAAAATAATTTTACAAATCATACTGCTTAATAAGCTGAAAGATAACATCTAATTAAACAATTTGGAAAACGCATAACATATTTAAAAACATAATTTCAGGAATTTCTAACATATACAATATTCGGAAAAATATCCGAATACTACATAGGATGCTAAATTTTAGTTCAGTTAGGAAATGCATAGCACAGTTTAAAATTCTCCTTCTGGAGTTTCTGTCAATAAACGGAAATGTGTTCGCGAACTTTTGTGCTTTCCTGTATATGATCTACAGAATTTATACACACCACATAATAGACAAAAAGCAATTTAAATTTAAAATCGCATTCAGTAAATTCCAGGAATTATTGTTAACAGACAGTAGAGAATTCTTTTGTGTGTCCCTGTAAATGAACGATGACTGCTATACACACACTGTTCTGTAGTAAGCCTCTTGTAATGCACCTTAGTGATATATATAAATTTCAATGCGTTTAAAATAGTGAAACATTATTTAAATAAACCGCAGACGATTTTTCTCCATAGACGTAATGTAACGGAATTCTTTTGACTGTCCCTGTAAAGTAACTATAAGTGCTATGCACACCGTATTCCATATTAAGCTTCTTGTAATTCACCTTAGTGATATTGATATATATAAATTTCAATGCGTTTAAAATAGTGAAACATATTTTAAATAAACCGCAAATGATTTTTACCCATAGACTGCAATGTAACGGAATTCTTTTGAGTGTCTCTGTAAAAAAACTATAAGTGCTACACACTTCCGTTGAAATAGGGAACATGCTATAGATAGCGACAATAACATATAAAAATTGCAGAGCAATCCGAGCATATTTACGGGAGTTAGAGCACGGCCAGACAAACCGAAGTCATAAACACTTTTCAACTAGGTTGGAAAGTGTTAAAAAAGGGCCTGCGTAGCGATCAACCTCAGCTATCCAATACAAAAATCATTTAAAAATATTGAAATGCAAACGAGATATTATAAAATAACTGTCCAATAGGATTAACATTAGTGAGCGGTGTTTTCGATTGAGTAAAGTAGCCTCTTAAAGGCGAATTTTACACATTAATATCTAACAACAACAACATATCAAAATGATTTAAAGCATATTTCTGGAAGAAATTGTCATATTCTTTTAAATTTAGTTACAAAAATAAATTATGACTGAAATCTTAAGTTATTAAAAGAAATATCTGAGTACTTTAAAATTTCAAAAGCTATGAGAACATATTTGATAAATATTATATTTTTTCACAATTTAAGCACAATAATTTTGAATAGATTTTATATCTGCTACTGATATCCTAGTTTCAAAAAGCTTGAAATACTTCCATGTTAAATTGAGTGGCTAGACCCTTACATGTAATTCGAGCGAGCATTTTACAAAATAAAATTTTTGATTAAATACTTCGGGACTAGCATTACATATATACACTTCATTGGGTGTGGTATGGTCCTTATTTTTTAGTACCATCACTTTCAAATAGTCTTTATTTAATCACACGATTTCTGTGATTAAATAAGGTATAGAGAGATATTCAAAATTAGTGTTATTAAAAAATAAAAAGGTGTATTAGAGACATTAGTCCCAAACTGGTTAACAAAAGACTAGGCATTGAAAAATTTTATTTATAATTACAAAGGAAATTAACATATCGTTTGTTTACATGAATCTATAGTACATTGCATAATCTACTTTCTGTTTATTTAACTCACAATTATGAAATAGCATCATTAACCATAATTTGTAATAAGGAATTCTAAATGAAAAAATAAAGTATTTGAGCTAACTGTGAGTTAACTATCTTGAATTAAATTTACACCACCAATTTAAAAATATATTTGTACTAAGCAAACTTAAAAAATAATTATTTTTAAAAACTTTTTGCATTATTAAGTTTTGAATGAATGAATAATTTCCTAGGCATTAACATATTAAGTATTATAAAAAAAAATATGTTTATTCTTAATTGATTATTTATAATATAAGATGTAAAGTAATGGAAAAAAAAAAAAAAAAAAGATAAACTTTTCATGAATAATAATTCCTTAATGGTAATATTTAAATAGCACACAGTCACAATTGTTTTAAGAACTAGATGACTTAACAAGTTTTCACATCAAAATTTGATAAAAGTCTTGAATAGAGTTCTGCAACTTTTTTCAATAAAAATCATTCATATATAGATTTATAAATTGATTTATATATATATATCTTTTACGTTAAATTGAAAAAGTTTACTGTATAATAACTTTCACAAAAAAAAAAGTGTTTTAAGGAAGTAATAAGACTTTCAGTTTTCTAATACCTAGATGATTTTAATCCAGAATGATTTCATGTCATCATCAGTAATTAAAGGTCTTATAAATGATTGTATAGATAGAAAATAGAAGAATATCAAAGGCTAATTTATGGAAGCTCAACAATTTTCTGGTTGCTGTTGGAGATGGAGAGGGGATATCTGAAAATTTTATTTAATCAAGTTATGATAGGCTTCAATTACAAAATCTCAAAATCATATCATCAATACTGTACAAAACCCATTTACAGTTGCTTTTGGACACATTAACAAAGTCGTGGATGAGAAAACTGACTGGTAAGTCATTAAAAATTTTAGCAAAACACCGAAAATGGCAGTATTATTTTCTGACAGTTTTTTTTTTTAATTTGGGAGGGGGAGAGGTAGGGAGCTTAGAAAAAAGCAAAGAGCTTTACATCAGATATTGCAGTAACGATTACATTGATATTGCAGTACACACACAAACATACTACATTGCAGTAACGATGTAGAAAATATTTAGTTAAACAGAGCTGCTGCCTGAAACAGGTATTGCTATAGTTACATGTTCAAAGGATTACATGAAAAATTTTAATACAAATGTATCCCATCACTTGAAATACAAAATTACTAAATAAAAATAAATATTAAACAATTAAAAATATTAAATATCAATAATTGTTTTAAATTTACTCCTTATAAACAACAGATTCATTCATTATCATTGTAATCCATTTAGTTCTACTTAACCTATAATTTTAAAGGGAAACTTAAAAAAAACCCCTCAAAGTTAAATGAAGAAAACAGATTAGATCTGATATGATATTATTATAATCTGTAGCATTAAAGGATCATTTTATCAAAGGATCATTAAAGGATCATTTTATTTCATGCAGTTTTTGTATTTTTCTGAATTTTGTTAAACACATTGAAAATATTAATCCCATATGCTATATAAAGTTAATATTGTATCATCTCTTATATATTGTATATAATATATAATATTGTATATAATATTGTATCATCTCTAGTAGCTTTGTTACACTATGACAGCATTTGTAAAATATCCTTTTAAAAGGATATAATTGGATAAATTCTTTTTATTTTATGTTTGTTGCAATGCCTTAAAATAGTCATACAATAATTTATATTATATCATAAAATATATTATGACATTCAAAATGTGCAAAATTTTTTTTAGTATTATTATTTCAAAAGGTACTATGACATGCAAAATATGCAACATTTTTTAAATTATTATTTCAAAAGGATCTTGGTTAAATGTTCAAATCAAAATTCATTTTACTAAGATATTTTTCTAAGAAAAGAAAAAAATACATTGCATTAAGCCATAGTATAAAAAATGCATGAAATAATAAAATATCAATTTTTCTAAAAACACTAATACAGGCCTAGAAGTGACATTTTTCGGAAATATTATAGGAAATATAGGAATTTTTAAAAATATATATAGGAATTTTATAGGAATTTTTATACGTGTATAAATACATATATGCACATAATAATGCATTAATTATAATGCATACAATATGGACACATTAATATACAATGCAAACAACTTATACTTTAGTATCTTATCAATTTAATTACTATAAGCAGTTTTACAAATTAATTTCTTAGAAAAAAATATCCATTCAAATTAGAAAAGATCGAAATACAATTACAAATCAACCTAAACAGCACAATTTACTCAGCAAGCAAGAATTCTATATTTATAGATGGGAAAGGTTTATTATCATTTTTATTCAATGCAGAGTTCATTGAAGTTGTATATTCTTTAAAAAAAATTGATGTTCTATTATAAAAGCAGAATGGATGATGAGAAAGATCAAATTAAAAGTATGTGCTGGAAAAATGACCAAATCATCTTTAAGGGAAGAAATTAGGCCGCAGAACTAAATTTTGATTCCCCCACCCCCCCTCTTCAGCAGCAAGCTTTTCTGCTGAAATTCAAATAATATCTAACTCAATCATTGAAGAAGCAATTCCTACTCATTTTTTTTTTAAATCTTTGTTTAAGTCGTTTTTTATGAATGTTCGTTGCCATCATTTAATAAGGATTATACAGTTTTTCAATGATTTTACAGAAATTTTTATACTTTTTTTTCTATTTCCTTTTATATATTTTTCCAACAGTTTTAATTCTCATTGGACACATCTTCATGCACTTGTTGTTTAACAGCGTCTTGTTGTTCCCTTTTTCTTCTTTATATATAAAAAAATTTCAATTACACAGTTCAGTAATTTTTCTCTAACAGCAATTAGAGGTCAGACAAGCTCAGCCTAAGCACAGGCCTGAAACGGCCTCGGTTTTTATACCAGTGTTCGAGCTTGGGCTCAAAGTGAAAATATTATTTATTCCCAATTTGAAAAAGGGGGAAAAAACTTGCTATTTGAAAAATAAGAATGCAGCATAAGTTTCTTAAAGTGTTTTACAATCTTTAAAATCAGTTTGAAAGGGAACTGAATTGTGATGGGATAAAATGAGAAATATTCTTTCTGAGGCCTATGCACAGTCATTGTTGCCACCACAAAGAAACCATGAAATATCCCAAGTCATTTTTCAGAATTGCTGGAAAACAGAATTTATGTATTTCTGCCCTAGTTGGATATTTTGAAAGAATAAGAATTGTGAAATTTTCCGATTTCTGCCAGTGGTTGGGTTTAAATAACAAATTTGCTATTTCAAACAGATTTTCAGAGACATGAAAATTACAAAATGTTGTAATAAGGGGATATTTAGAATTAATTCTATGAAAAGATTTTTAAATGAGAAAATCATTTTTGAACAATTTTAAAATGTTACTAACAATTTCTTATTGTGCACTTTCGATATCTGGCTCTGATGATACCCAATTTTTCAGGCTCAGATTTCAAATTGTTGGATCGAACTCATTTCTAATAGGAATGTTTAAAATGATTTCATGTCTGTGAACATCTTCTTTCACCAGTCTTAGTTTCTTCTAAACTTTTGTTTTTCATTGCCGCGAGATAATGACAAAGTAGATTTTATTGTACAAGTAATTTTAGTCGACCTAAAACACCTACAATTGAACTAGATGCATAAACCAATGCAGTATAATACTATTTACCCAAAGTGGTTGGAACAAACTAGTTTTTTTTTTTAAGAACTTGTTGGGAATCAAAGCAACATTCATTCGATAAGATTTGTATAATATGGTGTAACTGTGTCATTGTTTTTATATTAAATTAATTATTACATTAACCAGATTAAAGATTAACCAAATTATGGGAATCCTTTAGAAAAAATAATTCTGTATAAAAATAAAACACCCTATATCAAAAGTGCTCCATTTCAAATCCTAGATGTTGTCATCAAGTTATGCCATGCATGTTTTATGTCTCTAACAATGTACATGTCAAACTGACATTGTATAAGGCACTTTTTTCTGGAAACATTCTAAAATTAATTGATTGGAAATATGATTCTGGATAATTGGTTTCCAGATAAATGGTTCCAAACTGTAGTACCATATTTTAATGAAATTAGAGAAAAAATCTATGAGGAAACAGCTTTTGTAGCTACAATAATGTCTCTAATGCTGTTTCATCAAGGAGACAACCAATTAATGAAGAAAAATGAATAATATATATTTATTTTTATAAAAGTATAAATATAGCTTTCCCATCCAAAACAATACTCTGATCTTTCTTCTGAAAAAGTAGGCATATATCTGAACCTAATCAGTACAAAATCCAAAAAACAACCCAAAAAAAATTGTCAACTTGAGTCACAGCAAAAAACAAGTAAATAAATAAATAAAAATTAAGCAAATACATGGTGTCAGATTGGGCTCAGGTAAAACCAACTTACTTAACCCAATGCAGTATTCAAGGCAGAGTTTTTCTAGAGTAACCTATTAAAAATTAGTTAAACTAATCAGGTTACTTCACAGTTTTGTAGTTCTAGTCTTATGTATGTTCTTTTGGATTTCATTAATTCAAAATGACTCTCCTTGTTCAAATTGCAATACCTAAAACCTTAAATTTTAAGACAACTACACATCTCTTTCAAAAATTATAGGAAAAAATAGAAATTATAGGAAATATAGGAACTTTTAAAAATTTATAGGAAATATAGGAGCACTGCTAGGCCTGACTAATATTTATATTTATCATTGAACAATTGTTTAGTTAATTCAATAATGCAAAAAAGGACTCTAAAACTTAAAAATAGTGAAAGGTTAAAAATATAATTCCCTCAACCTACTAAAAAGTTGAATAAAGAAATGTGAATGTACAGTCATGGAAAAAAATAAAAATAAAGAATCAAAAGAATATCATTAAATGTAAGATTCAAGATATGAAACAAACTCTAAATCGCAATTAGAAGCAGAATCAATGCTTAATCTCAATTAAAAGTTTTAAACTAAAATTACAAGCTTTATCTAAGTTTAACTTAGTTAAAAGCAAACTGAAAGTCCTTGTATCTCTCAGACCATAGTCATAGACCATAGAACATAGCTACAGTCTGATGCTGGTCAAAATCAAGAACGACTCAGAATAAATAAAAGCACACATGGATTGGCAACATAATTAAAGCCTTGGCAGTAGTGGCTCGTGGAATTTTTAAATGAGAGTTCACAATGCATAAATTGCAGAAATAAATTAGGCCAGTACAACTTAATGTACATGTTGAAATGCATTTGAGTTTTCAACAATTCAACTAGAAGAAATAACAAGCAACTTAGAAAAAAATGTAACATTTTACTTTCTATGAAGGAAGATTATACAATCAAACAAATAAACAAACAAAAATCAACAAACTGAATTATTACTGAAACTAGGAGAGATTTCAGATAAATAACAATCAAGAAAGAAACAGTGAAATATGAAAGCTCCTGCACACTGAAGGTTGAGCAGATGGATAGATAGGACCAGTGCCTTTGCCTTATGATCTCCTCACCGCTTCCGTCCATATAAGCTGGTTTCGAAAGGAATTTCTTTGACTGAACTGTACTCCTTAAAATACTAGCTGCTCTCAATTGATAATTTTCCAAAATTTACATTATTAGAGTAATGTTTTGTTATGTACACTTTTAAAAGAGATGAAAGGGGAGGGACGTATTTAAACTAGAAATTGAAAAAAAATCTGGAAATGTGATTAATATTAATTTATTTCTTCGTTTTTCTTTGGAGGTTCACGTGCTCATGTGCTTCCATAGAGGAGCTGCAACTGAGCCTTGGCTACAATCAGTACAAGATAGCAGACAATCACTGTTTTCTTTCTTTCAATAGTTTGAAGTAAAAGCGAATAAACTGTTTTTTAAGTGGTTTAAGATGAAAAAAAAGTTTTTTTTTTTTTTTAGAGTTAATCCTTTTAGGTTAGGGCAGTGTTTTTCTGTTCCCAGATAGCATGTTAAAATGGATATAGACAAAAATATTTTTAACAGAATTCTTTTTTGAACCATATATAGAATGAGGGGATATAAAAGATATAGCATCAAACTGCGATTAAAAAATATCTATCAATCCTGGGATTTACAAGTATACTTATGAAAATGCAGGAAAACTCTCAAATAGTGAAAGGGTTAACCATCATTTCAACGAAAACTGTTAAACTTTTTTTTTTGTTCCTTAATAGAATTTTTGAAGAAATAACAAAATATTTATCTATATATTTAAAACGAAAGACACATTCTGTCAAATTTTCACACGAATATCGTTTCTTTACGCATGCGTCAACATTTTTTTTAAGGATTCTCCCCTCGAAACGGAAACTTGATTGATTAGTCTGTTTAGCCTAAGGGGGTTGAAAAGGGTTGATTTAAAGACCTTTTAATATATTTTTGCTCTAAGGTTGAAAGCTAAAGCTTTTTTTTTTCTTTTTTTTTCTTTCTTTAAAGAACTTATGTTTTCACTACTAAATATGCATCTTTTTTTGCAAAATTTTAAAGAGAGCTTGGTAGCATGGTTTATCTGGGTTTTAGAGTCAGGCTGATAAAAGTAAAATTAATGAAAAATTTTAAAGGCTGCGTAATTAAAAAAAAAAAAAATAGAAAATACTAAATATTGATATATATATATTTTTTTAATTTTTGAGACTGTAGTAAGTAAAAATAAATCATTCAATTAATATTTTTAGTTAAATTCTTGCTAAATTAATTCAAGTATAATAGGATGTAAATTACTAGCTTAAAATTATTTCACTTCATTAGTTGAGGAGGCTGGACTGACAACACAATCTATCGTTTTACATCTATAGAAATCGCTTACACAATATAACAGTTCATAAAATTTTCAATATTTAATTAATTTAAAAGCAGCTAATTAAAAATAAAAGTATATTTCTAAAGGAGCTTTCAAGTTATTTACCGTCAAATTTTGACGGGTACCATCTAGTATGTTATAAAATCCTCTTTTCCATGAAAAAGCTAGAACCTGCTAGCATAACATGGCAATCCTTTTGTTTATTTCAAGTCTATCTTCATTTTAAACAGACTGTAGGAATCAAACCTAGGCAGGTGGGCATTCTGCTACTGCACCAACAATGCTTTTAAAGTAGAAAAACATTTTTATTCAAACAGTAACCATGAACAAGCAAGCAAAAGAAGAGATGGCACCATCACATTTTATTGGTAACTGTAAGGCTTCTTCATTTTTTTAGTTTTCGAGCAACAATTGAACTGATCAGTTTGCATGCACATTGCACAACATAAAATATAGTTTTAATGCATAGATTTTTTACTGAAGTATGTCACTATTGTTCCTTGTTAATGTTTCGTGTGTATGAAGTGTGGGAGATAAAAGAAAATCTTGATAAATAAAACAACATTACATATAAGTAACAGTTAATAAAACTGTTTATTTCATTTAATCAGAACATTCTAGATCTGTCCTACAACATTTAATAAGAATTGTTGTATTTAGAAAAATAAAACATTGAGACACGAGTAATAAAGTTTTCTCTAAGATTTTGGAACCAAACATGTTAGCTAAAGACAATATGGCCATAACTTTACTTTGAATATGTTATGCACTATATTGAAACAACAATAAATAAGATGTATTTAATATTAAAAAATGATAAGGGTCAAACAATATGAATATTTAACATTATGCAATGTATTGAAACAACAATAGATAAGATGTATTTAATATTAAAAAATGATATGGGTCTAATGATATGAATATTTAACTTTTAATCACAATGTCTAGTAATCAAAGATTAACTAATAGTCTTCTAAACTTGTTTTTCACAGTTTAGAATTTTAAATGCTACTTTTTATTTTGTATTCTGCGTAATATTTTTAAATGTATGTATAAACAGAATGCTTTAGGCAAAAAGAAAAAAAAAGAAATTTAACTAAGTAAAGAACTTTGGAAAATGTGTAACATCCAGAATATAAAATTTGAACTTTAAAAAATTACTAAATTGGTAGTAGTCTGACAGACCAATTACTAGTCAATGTAACATACATCAATGCATCAATAGCATTATGCAAGTAAATTATTCTTTGACCAAACTGTTTAATCTACTTTTTTCGTAACAAGTTTATAATTTGGTTACATTTAGGGAAGAAGATGGCAAGAAAGGATAATCCAAATTAAAATAAAGAAAAAGAAATGGTTTCTCCTCCCACCTTTTCTTCATAAAATTTAGAAAAAGTAAACATACATAAAATTGTGTTCCAAAATAATTTTCACTGAAGATCACTTTTTAGAATATTCTACAAAATTTGTTGACATAAAAAGGAAAAAAAAATTATTTTTTTTTAAACTTAGGAAGTAAAAACAAACAACAAATATGTTGTTGAATGCAGTTCTAGTTGCAAAAAAAATTTCAGATTTTAGAGAAGTCAAGGAGTAAAAGTATAATTATTTTTTTAATAAGTGTGTCAGAAGTATTTAATAATAAAAAAATTAAAAAACCTAATACTTAAACTACATAAATTGTATTATTATGAAAAAAAAAAGAAGACAATAAAATTTACTTTAAAAAGAAAAATGTTTAAAAAATGTACTGTTCAAATAACAGCAACTTTAAATGGCACAGATTTGAACAAAGATGATCTTCAAGTTTAACATATGAAAATACAAAAATTGCATTTAATCTTGACTAAATAAAAATTTTGTGATTGCAACTTAAACAAATATCTTGGTTCAGCAATAAAAGTTTATTAGATGTCCTTTAAACTATTATTAGATTGAAATGTGCTAGAATTGCCTTCAGAATTATGAAATAAATTTTCATTAAATATACACAAACATTTCAGGTACATCAATTCAGACAGTGAAAAAAGAACACCTTTTGTATTTACCTATAGATGCAGTAAACATTAAAAAAGGTCACATGCCAATGAAATTTTTGTGGCATGAAAACCATGACAAAGTAGCAATTAGCAAGTAATAAAATATAATAAAAGATATTTTTACTTATCATTGCTTATCCTGATTTTAGTGCCTCAAAATTTGGTTTAAATTTTCCATATTTATTATGTTTAACCAAAAATACATTTCTTTCATTAGTAAAGGAAAAACTACATTTCTTTCACAAATAAAGAAAAAAAAAACAGTTCAATTGTGTTTGGAATTTAAATGAGGACATCTGCAAATTTCACATATATAGGGATAAATATTATTATTATTATTTTTTTTTTTTATGAAAAAAAAAAAAGAAGTATTTGAGAGAAACTTTCATTCTGACAATATTAAAAATTCTAAGTAGTATAAGTTTTAATTTATATAAAAATCATCACAAAAATTTAGTTTATCAAAAATTTAGTTTATATGTATCATCAGTATGTTAATTATAAAAAATATACAACAATGTTACTTATTAAAGAAGAAACAAATGGAAAACATATTTTGCTATGTTGCAGAATATATTTTGTATGGAAAAGATGAACAGTACATATAAAATAATTAAAAGGAACTTAATTAAATATATTTTTTTAGATTGTTATTTTGTTCAAAAACAGATTCATATATCATATATTATAAAACCTCAACATATAACTATGGTTTAGTCTTTCAAAAAAGAAAATTTTAAACTATTTGTAATTAAAAATTAGATAAGGTAATAATAACTTTTTTGTTTTTGTTGAAAGTTTCCATAAACATTATTTTATTGGAAAAAAAAAAAGAAGAAGATTATCTAAAACTGCACTTGCTTCAGAAAAAATTATAATGGCATAAACATCACCATATCCCATTTCTACTTATCATTCTGATTAACTCATGTTGTATAATTTAGAATAAAACTTAGTAGTAATGGATATGAATAAATTTTAAATAGAAATGAATAAAAAAGTATCTTTAAAAAAAATTATTACACTCTTTATTTTTTTTTTATTTATATATTTTTTTTCTATTTTTTAGTGTTTAAAATATTTCATTGTTGCAGTTTCACAGCCAGTTGGCCTGTTTTAGCGAGTATGGTTTGGTGCATAATTAACTCCACATTGCTGTTGTAACCAAAAAGAATATTTTATGATTTATCACTTGTGCACAGCTAAAAGAAAAATGCTTTAATATTAATTTATTATAGTTCTAAAACTATTAAAATGTTGCATTGTCAAGGAAACACATCTCTATAACCTGCACATATTTTTTATAACTCTAGTATATGAGGAAGTGAGTAAAAAATCAATTACAAAATTAAATTCCATTTTTAGATAGATGAACCAAGTTGAGTGCAATAAAAATTAAATCTGATAAAAAATTAAGAGAGTAGAGAAAAAGCTTAGAAGGAAGGTTTCCTTAGTGCATACTCAAAACCTTTTGAAAAAAAAAAAATGCTAATGAAACTACTCATGTACATTATAAAGGATCAGTCATATTTAGCTGCGAAATCCCAGTAGAATATCCGTAAAAAAAAAAAAATACTTTCGAGTATTTGGCACAAAAAGACCCGATTTGGCGAGCAACATTTTTTTCTATGCAAAATACAAGTAATTCTAATGCATTTGGTAATTTTAATGCTTGTAAAATGACTGTTTAAATGTACATTTTAATAAATTCAAACTTAAGCGACGGAACAGTTTATTATTATTTCTATACGTTTACATAATATATATAAGTTGTGTGCTACTGCAGTTATTAAATTTTATACGGTTTTACTGGCTGGATAAAATTTAAGTGTGTTTTAAAGTAACTGCCTGATTAAGAATGCTGTTGGTACAAATCTCGATATGAATAACTCTTTGTTTCCATAACAACAATAATCTTGTTTTCTACACTAACAATGTCAAAGCTGAATTGAAAGTGTTCAGAATAGAACGATAAAGTTAAGCTTGAAAAAATTTTAAACTATTTAAATTTTGTTCTAATAATAAATATTCTCCATATAAATACAATGGTTAAATTTCATAATATATACATGTAAATGTATAATGACAAAACTTTAGTTATAAAAGTATATTTCTTTAAGTTAAACTTATTTAAACTAGCTCAGTATAAAGAGTAGAAAAATATTTTCCTTAAAGAGTATTTACCATAAAAGCATTTTTTTCTTTTAAATTTTATTGTATCGCCACCTGACGATAAATCGCCAAAAAATGAAATTTTCATTATTTGTTTGGAAATGCTATATCAAGGTTCTGCAGAAATTTCTTTTATAGACATATATATCCTCATGAGAAAAAAAGTCTAATTTTTTCAAATTTTTCTATGTATGTGCTAATGGAGACCTTCCTTGTTCGTGACAATTTTAATTTAGTGTTGTATACATGAGAGAACAACACAGTACATATCTGAGATAAAATTTACATTATTCTCAATAAGGTATTATCACAACTTAAAAGAAATCAGTATCTAACTGAGAGTTATATAAGTAAGAAGTCACTCTAATTATGCAAAATATATGCAAGCATATGGCCTATCATTAAAAGGATCACTCATAAAAAAAGTCAATTATCTAACATAGTAGTTCGTAATCAGTGTGCAGCAATGCACTAGTGAGCCACAAGATGCACAAATTTTCAGTCAAATTCTATCAAAATTTTATGAATTAACCAAATATTGCTAATTTACTATATACAATTTCCTACAATTTAACTTATAATTAAATAGGTTTAGTGTCATAAAACTGAATTTCTTTTAGAAACTTATTTCAGTGTTTGTGTCTTTATAGAAGTTATCCTATATAATATTTCTGTTGTCAACATCCATTTTTCTGTGCATTTACAAAACATATAACAATGAATATGGTATCATTGGAAAGGTTTTTGAGCCGTCTTTTGACAGAGTCCACTCACATGTCGTTAAAACATGTTTTTGGACTAAAAATTACAGTTAATTAAAAATTAAATCAGCATTGTTTTCCTAAATGACATGAAAGATTTTTCTCAAATCCGTGTTGCCACAAAAATAAAATACCACATTATATCATGTTCAACAATGATTATAAAAAAATAAATAGTACAACAAAGATAGAGTGTGATGCCTGTGCACAGGTTCATTTTATATTTATGATTAAAATGGAAAATTGAAATGTTTAGAAGAAAAAGACACCATCGATCAATCTAAGCTGTGGTATTTCCCATGTAGTCTAAAATGTATGTTTTGTTATATTAGATTAAATTGCATTTTATACGTATTTAATTTGTTTTTCTTTGTCCCATGTTTTCCCCGAAGTGAATGATGCCATTTAAAGCAGTTAAAATACGATTGTCATTATTATTATTATTATTATATATATATATATATATATTTTTGTGCGTGCCTTTTGCTATCTTCGATTACTTTTTACAGTAAATTTGATGGAATAAATGAGATGATATTCCAGCTTGACTGCTGTTGTTTACAGATAATTTTATCCGTAATTTTTCTTCAGAAGTTTAAACCTGCATCTAAAAAATATTAGATATTGCTAAAAAATATCAGAATACAGTGCAATGTCCTCGCACGTTTTTTTCCACTGGTTCAGGGAAATCATGAAAATGGTCTCGCATCTTTACATAATGTTCAGAAAAAAAAAATTCTGTAGAAGGAAAAGCATTGCAATATAAAATGCAGTAGAAATGTTTGAACTAGTGATATGGTGTATTGTAGAAAAAAATCTCTTTGAATGAATTTTAAAATCTTCACATTTCTGTTACATTTCTACAGCAACATAACTTTGTGCGGTGAGGAAGTTTCGCCATGGATTTAAGTGTGCCATGGAGTAAAATAAGTTGAGAAATACTGATCTAGCAAACATGAACATGATGACACTCTCTTTGAATGATACATGATTCAATTATTATGAGGTCTAAGTGCACTTTTATACAATAGTCTAACATGTAAAAGTGCACTGAGCTGCATTACATTGTACAGAATTCAAATACAGATATCTTCCTTATTGCTATTTGCATAAGTTATACAGATGTACAATGCGAGCCAATCGGCATACATAATTATTAAAGTTTTTGATGAACAATGCTCTATTTATTATATTAGAATTATAGATTTAGTATATTAGCACATTGGCAATATAGCGATCTGAATGAACTCCATGCATTAAAACTTTCTTTGAAAATGCCAATTTAAGGCAAGCAAAGGTGTGTATTAAATGCAATATTATCTTCTTTCATAAATACTTGTGCATGCTGATGGTTTAACTTTATATATCCATCCAATGAAAGTTATGAAAGTAACAGAAAACAAATATTTTTTTCATAAAAGCCCATCAAAGATGGGTATCATTTTAAACAGTTACTGATGCAAAGCAACTGTCTGATAATATAAAATGCTACTCAAAAAATCAAGTCTAGGTTTCTATAGATGTATTTAAACTGTGGTCATTTTTTTTCTAAAACATCCTGAGGTGCATGAAATTTGACAAAATCAAAGTAAAAACATTTGCTTTACTATTGCTTGCATAAGTAGTATAAAATGCATAAAGTTAAAAAAGTCAGTGTGTGCCTTAGTAAAGATGGTGATCCAGATGATTACCATTAGGTACAGGCTGATTGGTTCACCTTATGAATCAAATGCAAGTAACATCAAAGCACAAATCTTTTTCTTGCAATTCTTAAATCCTATACATTTCCAGATACTTAGAAAATACATACAATATTTCAAACATATACTTAAAGGGATACATGAGATTGCTATGATAAATAAGTAAAGATAACTTGGTACTTCTCCGATATCCCATCGACCACTTTTCATTAAAAAAATTATCGACAAACAGTAACGCCGAATAAGCATATGTAAGAATGTTGCCATTGGAATATCAAAATAAATAGATAAATAAAATAAAATAAAATAAATTCGGAAAAGCCTCACTTACCAAAGTGTCAACTATCAGTAAGTTTAAAACATAAAAAAATTACAATTTTTTAATGAAAATAGAAAAAAAAATTTGGATACTTATTTATTTACATTATTTTTCTTAATTATCCTTCCCAACTGGTGAATAAATGTTTGTGACGTCAGTTGAAATTGATCTATTGCACTTAACTATGCAACGCAACATCTTTTCAATGCTTTTTCTCTTTTAATATTATGACACAGCCGTTTAAGGACACAATTGTTATTTTAATTAATGAAAAAACTAATAAATCAGTAAAACATAATGAAAAACACAGGTAAATGTCAAATTGAAAACCACTTCATGACATAACAAACATGTTTAATGCTTCTGACGTCAAGTGAATGGGACTGCATTTTTGGCGTTAAATCATATAGTTTGGCGATAGCTTTTTTATGAAAAGTGGTCGACGGGATAATGAAGAGATACCGATAACTTGAATGAGTAGCATTTTTTAAAGTTCACTGAATTTTCCGACTACGAAAAAAGAAATTCTATATTAGCTAAATCTAGTAATATGTAGCATCTTAATGCACATTATTATCTTTATTACATTTATACTTAGTTTTACTGATATGGCCACAAAATCTTTCAAAGAGAGAAAAATAAACTTATGCTTATTGTTGTAAATAAACATGTTTCTTCTTTTTAATTGTAAATAGGGCATTATTTTTACCATTTAAAATATATTTAACTTTATCTAAATATAGAAAAGAAAAACCCATATTTACACAATTTTGTCTTTTCTGATCAGAAGGTTGTATGCTCCATCACATGCAAGTCCCTAATCAATGTAGGTTTTCTTTTTCAACCTTTGTATAAAATTTTAAATAGAAAACAATTTACTACAAATTAAAAAGAATACAACGAAGACAGTTTTTACAAATTAAAAAGAAGATACATTTTTATTTGCAACAAAAAACATAAAATATTTCTCTCTTCTAAAGATTTTGTCGCCATATCAAAAAAAAAAAAAAACTAAATTTAAAAGCAACAAAGAATGCAATGAAATGCTACTAGTAATTCAAAATATTTCACAATGAAAAAAATACATTTGTTATTTTTTCTATCTAATTCTAGATGACATACTTTACAAAAATGTTTCTAATTCTTTACATGAACCTAGTTACGATTAGACATGGCAAAATAGAACAAGCCAAAGCCACAAAAACATAAAAAAATTTTTTATTATGAATTATATAATAATTCTATGAACTATACAATAATATTTTCTAAAATATAAAAAATACATCTAACAATTTAAAAGGATACTTACAAATCTTTCAAAATAATGAATATTAAAGAACAGATGCTTTTTCTTTTTTCACGAAAGATGAAGAAATCGTTCAAATAAAATTAGTCAATAAATTCCTCAAGAATACACATCACAAAATTTATATTTCCAACTAGACAAATTTTAACACCAAGTCACAATAACTCAGAACTCAGTCAGGAACCTAAAAAGAATTTTTTTTAAATATGTAAGCAAGTGTGATAAATGTTAAGCAAATAAGTGAAATTTTAAGAAATTATCGGCAGCATTGATTACATTTATTGACACTTGCATAACATTTAGAAACATAAATAACACTATCAATACTAAAATTTTAATTAAAGTATCTGTCGAACTGACATTTCTCTAACTGAGTGGCAAAGTGTCCAAGCTAGGAGCTGAACCAAAGACCTTTGGACTTAAATTGCCAATGCTCTGCTTATTGAGATACCTGGACTGACAACTGTCTGACACAATTCACTCAGACAACCTACAGTATATTCTATTGAGCTGTCTACATGGCACTTCAGATGCTATCGCTAAACAAGTTTGTCTAAGTGAATTTTGTCGGCCGGTTGTCGGACCTGCAGTACATTCTGTTGAGTTGTCTATAGGGCAGACCAAATGCTATTGCCAGAAAAGGTTACTTGAGTGAATTGTGTCAGCCGATTGTCAGTCCAAGTAGCTCAGTAGACAGAGTATTGGCAGTTTAAGCCAAAGGTCTTGAGTTCGACTCCTGACCTAAGCACTTTTTCACTCAGTTAGAAAAATGTCAGTTCGTATGATATTGTTACCAATCAATATGACTGAATTAAAAATAATAAAGTACATAGTATCTGTGTTTAGCATTGCAAGTGTTAAAACACAATACCAGGCACAGTACTGCCTACTTTTTTCACAAATAGTTTAAATAACTGAAATAAACTTTTATAAAATACTCATTAAAAAAAATGTTTTAAATTCAGGATAAAAATTGCATCCAAAAAGTTATCTGTGTTTCAAAAAGAGAGAAAAAAAAAAAAAAGCAAATGTAAATATTTTATATACTGGCAAAAAATAAAGTATGAAACGTGCTGAAATAATGGTTACATAGCATAAAAGTTTCTATGAAATACATATTTGATAGGGAAAATTATGACTCAAATTGAATAATCTTAAAAAATATAACTACTTTTTTCTTACATAATCATATAATAAAATCACTAATTATCATTAAAATACAGATATAAATGCTTAAGTGATACAAACAGAACACAAAAAAGCTTGTAAAAACCTTTTAATATAATGATTGACATGTTTTGAACGCACAAACGGCGTCATTATAAATTTCTAACAATGATAAACAAACTATTCTGGTGCATAGATGGCCTCTTTTAAATTACCTAAGATTTGGCATGAAGTATTTTTCAATTTTAAAAAAGTAATAAGGAAATATTAATTTTTACATTTACAGTTGACTATTTTTAAGCACCTGCTTTTATTATACATATGATCTTGTGGTAGATATTTTTCAAATTTATTTTGAAAAAAATTTTGCGAAAACTGTTTGTTTATTGTGTAGATCTCGATAATAGCACCGTTTGTGCGTGCGAAACATGTCGATCATTATATTAAAAGGTTTTTATCAACTTTTTTGTTTTGTTTTTAACACTTAAACATAATCATCTGTACTTTTTCCTTTTTATATCTTTTGTTATATTATGAATTAGAGATATAACAAATAGTAATTTGGACAAATATCAAATATTTGGCCAAATTTTAGGCTGAAAAGAAATGCTTTAAAAAATATGCCTCTTAATTTTATATATATAAATTATACATAAAAACATACATAATAATTTAAATATATATATACTGTATATTAAAGCATCTAATGCTCACTTTTGATATAAGAAAATTTATTGTAATTTATATGTGCACAGTATATGCTAGAATATCATGCCGGCATTAATTTAAGATAAATATTAATTCTAATAAAATTAAATACAAATTAAAATTTAATATTTTTTTGGTTATTTGTACATTTAAAAATTTTAAAAGCTTGATGTATTTTTGTAATACTTGAAACACTTTCATGCTAATAATAATAAAACATAACTATAAAGGTTAAAGATTTTTTAGAAGATAATGTCAAAGTTGGAGATTTAAATCAATTTTATAGACACAACTGTTAGAGGAAAGTCTTCTTCATTAGGGAACAATTGATTAATTAACATAACTTTATCTAAGTCTAAATTACTAATAGCATGATTTTATCTATAGATACTTGCAATTCATATACACTTGATGTAATATAACAAATTACTATTGTTAAATGTGCTTTTTAAATTTTATTATTTTTTTATTTATAAAACTTTTGTCACAAAAAAATCAAGAATTTGAACATTGTATCTTTTTATACTTAAACATATCAAATTGACTTTCTTTAAGCCTGGCTGATAAGTTAATATTTCCCTTAAAATATAAACCAAACTGTTTACTTCTACTTTTCAGTGATACTTTTATACTTGCTTACATTTAAAATTAATGAGCTCCTCACAATGCTTATTTCTGTCTCAAGGATTCATAATGAGATACTTCCCGATATAGCCCTTGGTGAAGTAATTTATATTGTAAAAAGTTTGTGTTGCTATTCATCAATAAATTTGTAAAAAAGTAGAAAATGCATATTTAACAAACTTTTAACAGTTGAGCCAGCATATGCACATCCCATTAAGTTCTACATCTTACTCAAAACAAATTGGAATTACAGACAGAAACTGAGACGAACAATATGAATAATCTTAAATCCTCTGCAATATTTTGTATTAAATATATTTAAGGCTGATCTTTAGTAAAATTTAAAAATAATACTAATAATACTGAGTAATGGAAATTTTTCTGACACAATCACAAATCCACTTTTATATGTGTATGAAATTTACAGACATTAATATCAAAATGTTTTAGATTCGAATAGTTTTTCATTTTCCTATAAATATATTATATCTTGATTTGTAATTGATTGTTCTCTAATGAAGACAACTGAGTTTTGCATTTGTTATCCATGTGCAGCTAATTAATTCTTGGGACAATATACATGTATTTATGATTAAAAATTAATAAAAGTTAAACATATTTTATTTTCTAAAAAAAGCAGACTTAAAAAAAAAACAGGGTTGTTTAAATATTCCTTAAAAGTTTTGTACAAGTAGATCTAATAATTTTTAAGACAAGCTAATTTTTTTTTACATTTCTAGTGCTGCTAACCTCTGAAAGTTTTTTTAAAAGACACAGTACAGTTTCAATAAGAACTGTATTTTACAATAATCGTTCTTGGACTTTTAAATAATTGAGTCAATAATGTAATATGATCAGATTTTTCAAGTGCAAATAAGATATGCTTCTAATTTTATTGGAAATGCAACCTTAATGATTACGAAGATGGCTGCTCTGCATTTCAAAATCGGATAGTTGAACACTAAATACTGTTTTCAAGCAACTACATATGTAAGATACAGTAAAAAGAGCTGAAAGATTTTAATCGAAAAGGTATCTAAAAAAGCTTTATAAATTAAGACAATAAAAGGAATTTTTAATGAATTCGTGTCACATACATAAATCCTTCTTAAAGGGCTGGATGAAAGAAATAACTAAATAGACTAGAAATAACTAGATATTTCTTAAAAAAAAAAAAAAAAAAAAGCTATAGAATAAAACTTTTTCAGAAGACTTTCTGTTAAAACATTCAAAGTAAAATTGTTGCATCTAGAAATTGACATTATTAAAAGAATTGGTTTTAAAATTAGTACAATGAAACATCCCTTTTAAGAAATGAAAGTATCCATAGAATTAACATTATGTCCAGCCTCTATACATTAGACAAAGTTTAACTTGGATATTGGACACTTGTTAGAAACCAACCTAAGTTGAACACTTTCCTCTTATTTAAAAGGGGGAAAAAATCTAGTAATTTTTTCAGCTATTCAAACAATCCCTTTATTAAAATAACTACCCTGAATATCATAAATATACAATACCTATTTTTTTTTCATAATGTTTTAATTTTTAACATCCATTCAAAATAAAAAAGGTGAAAATAAATTTATGAAATAGTACATTACTTTACGATTTTAAAAAGCCTGTCATTTTTTTCTTTCTTTAATTCTCTAATTAGTTTATTTTATTGGAATGAACAATTTTACTTGATAGTTGTTTACAGAGTTATTTTACAACTTACATGTGTTAACTGAAAATAAACAAATAACAATGAACAAACATGTTTTGTAAATGTACTATTTATAATGACTGATGAATAATAATAGTTTTCCTTAAGCATCCACCTTGATTTCATATTAAGTATCTTGATAAAAACATAAATCATATTTGTAAAATGTGTATCAATTGACAGAATAATAATTTTATAAAAACTTAATGTAGGGAAACAAATGTAAATAACTCTCAAGCAGAGTTGTATAATATAGACGCACGCGCAAATTTCTGCAAAATTCAAAACTTTGCAGAAATTTAAAAAACTTTTTTTTTTTTTTAAATACTAAAAAATTTTAAATATTCCACAATTTTATGTATGATTTATTTACTATTTGTGCACACTTCAAAATTTAAAGATGCAAAACATTGTTGTGACATTACAGACGCTTGCGAAGAGGTCAAAATATTATGGATTGGACTGTCTCTAAATGCATTGACAAAATAATTGATACGAATTCAGCTCTTCCTATCATGGATTTTTAGCATTATTATTATTTTTAACCAAAATAATTATTCTTTAATTAATATTAATTAATTTTAAATGGTAATTATTTTAAACTACCGTTTTTAATTTATATCATCAAAATAATATAACACATAATTTTATTAAACATTAAATTAATTTGCAGAAAGTTTTTGACTCAATATTTATGTGTGCAGAAAGTTTTTGGTTTTATACAAGTCTGCTCTCAAGATTTTTCTTCTTTTCCAAATCTCTCTAAAATGTTATTGAGAAAATGTGACCTTGAATAACTAATAAATAAAACAAATCATTTAACTGTATTACATAAATTAAAATGAATTGACAATTATAATTAAATATAACATGGTTATTTAATAAAGACAACAGTTCCCAAAGGATTAAAACAAGACATGGTATAAAATAACAGTTATATAAGCAAAGCTGTTAAAGATATTGTGTTTCAAGTAAATAAGTTCATTACACAAAAAAACCAGTATATTTAGTCATGTAAGTATACATTAAAGGGGGTATGCCGGTGTAAAACTATAATATATATATATCAAGGTGTTTTTTTAAGCCTAAAGTTAAGCCTAATAACTCTATGTTTGTTTCCATTTCCAACACTACCCATGCTCAATGCTCAATTAAAAACACAGGTTTCTACAGGCTTTTGATTTCATTGTCAGCTGAAGGTCAAAACCTATTCCAAAACTTTTAAATGTGTTATAGAATTTGTTGTAAAAAATTTGCCTAATCTGATGATGATTTCCATTCGAAAATGAGTTTTCTAATTTTTTTTTTTTTTTTTTTACAAAAAATCTGCAAAAATTATTCTATTTTAATGGGCATTACACCAGCATCCGCACCTTAAAAGAGTTTTTAACAACTTACATATACAAAAAAAAATATCTAAAAGAACAATAAACTACTAGCATATAAATAAAACAACAACATGAATAATGAAAAATGTAACCTAGAACAGTGTTTGAGAGGGAAGGGGTGTACATCTGTGATAGAAATGTTTATATCTTTAGCTTATCTACAGCTCCAAACTGGCTGTTTTATGACACTTTAACCAAGTTATATTTTCATTCATAAAATTTGCAAGTCTCTAAATTGTATTAAATTTGCAAGTATCTATCCAGATACTAAGAAATCGAACAATTTTCCATTTTCTATTAAAGGTGGGTGAAAAAAAAATTTCATTTTAAATAAAGTTTTTTGACTCGACACTCGACAGTTACGAAAAGAGTATCATAAAGGCAGGAATTAGCTATAGTTGAGGCTGTATCACATATATAGGAAAATTAAAACTTTGTTCAATTTGTTGACACTTAAAGAGTAATGTCTGCAATTTTCATACATTTCCGTTTTAATTACTTTTTTCTGTGTGTCAGAAATATTTGCAGTGTTCAGTGGGATTGTTTTTTGTTTTTGTTTAAAACTTTAGCATATATTTATATTAAAGAATATATTTTTGTATAGAAACTGTCTTCATTTAGAGGGGGTTCATGACCCCTGCCTTAGATACTACACCCTTGGCCTCGAATGTCGGGTTGCACCCAGTAGAAGAAACAGTGCAGCAGGCACTGCAAATTATTTTAGCCCTTGCAGATAAATCTAACAGCTTAAAAAAAAAAAAAAAGATAAAATTTATGTTATGATTCCAGATTATTGTACTTTTAATTTCTTTGTAATGCAAATTTTGCATTTACTTTATAGGTTACTATGATTTCCTATGATAGTAACTTTTGACATTGTCAGGGTTGCAAACAAATTTTGGCTTGTGGCAGATTAACACAGAAAATTCTGCTATTGGAATGTCTCCAATTACCAAAATGTAGCATTATGTACAATTATAAGCACTTTTTATAGATAAAATAATGAATACTGTAGAAAATATGAAATTTTATACCAATTTATCAATTTTCAGTGAAGGCCATCACAATTTCATAACTAACATCTGAGATTTCAAGACAAAAAGATAATCTTCTTTTTTTATTATTATTTGAACTTTTGGGGAGGGAAAATGTTCTTTGGAGTATTCTGATAATCAAATCTGTGGAAGATAAAAAAATTAAGCATCAATTTAGAGAAAATTCTACAAGGATTCATTAATACAAAATGAAACAACAAAATTGTTTCAGATATAAATTATTTTACATTAAAATAACACAGAAGAAAACAAAATAAAAGATTGAAAAACATGATTTATTTTGATTGTTTTCTTTAAAATTTTAAAGGAAATTCTGTTATATCAATATTTTAAAATGACAAATGATATGAATTGATTTTTATTTTTGATAATTCGATACTTTTTGATTTAGATAACAAATTTTCCCTCTTATAAACTTTTTAATGGTGAAAATAAATAGTCTTTGAAAGAAATAATCAGAATTTAACTCCAAACATTTTTAGCAAGGTGCTGCACCCTTCTTACACTTCACTAAAAAATTAGCATCCTTCTTGCCCCTTAGTAAAAAAAAAATACCCTAACTCTTTGCATTAAAAAATTTGTTTTCATAGTAAAAACTAACTCAATGTTGCCTTGAGAAGGCTGTCCTGACTTTTAAATATTAAAAGTGACTTTACAATTCAAAAGAATGCCTTTAAAAATCAAAAAAGTGCCCATAAGAACTTAAAAAAAAAGTGTATTTTTAAAACTTGGAGGAAACTCTGAAATACTTATTGATATACCATGGTGAAGTCTTTGGCCTTCAGCACATAATACTCCCACACGGGGCTCCACAAATGCAGTCATTAGATCATCATTCACCATTGTTGACCAAAATATTTTTAAATGCCGACTGTGTTTACATTACTTATCAAAATTAATTCATTAATTGAGTTGAAAAGTTAAAGCAAATCATGATCATGTATAGTGGGAGGGACAAAAATGTTTTTTTAATTTTTCTTTCTTTTTTTTTTTATGGCAAGTAGAAACTTTTGCTGACTACCAGATTTTTATCACATTTGTAGAGCCTTGTTCTCACACAAGTGATGAAAGATTGAAAATATTAACAATTAATTACAAAATATGTATTTAAAAGAAAATTCAACAACTATTTTATTACTATTGAATTGTAATATAATCATGGGTTATTGTTTGTTTGTTACTTTTGTTTTAATGCTTATAAACCATTTGTAAACAAAAATTTGGTTGTTAAATAACTAAGTTAGCTAATATACAGGCAGATTCTTTTGAGAAAATGGATTTGTAAAGAGGAGAAGCAGAGAATGCATTATTGCTTTAACTCTGATCTCATATATATCTTTGCTTCTAAATATTACCTAATTTCAATCTTTACTCCATCGCATACAAGTAAAAATGTACTTTCAAATAAAGTTTATTTGAAAACTGTAATATAATATACCATTTTTTAAAATAATTTTCAAATGGATAATGTTTTAATGAATCAACACATAACAAACATTTGCTTTCTATAACAATATAAAACAACATTTGTTGTAAAATAGCGTGAAATAAATATAGGGGTTCAATAAAATTTTGTATTTTATGAAGTACATATGAAGAGATTAAATCATAGAATGATCAGTGTTGAAAGCCGAATTAGGATGGAGATAATACTTGAGGAGTGCATGTAGGTGTAGAAAAAGAAAGAAAAAAAAAGTGTTTTCAAAATAAAACTTGTTAAAACAAAATATGGTAATGGGTGATTCCACCGTTATGTGTGTGACTTTTAGAGTGTTTTTTTTTGCAAATTGAGACAAATTTGGAAGAGAAATTATTTAGATAATGTTATACTTCTTTTATTGCTATTACAGGACACATACAGAATCGTTTTTGTAGGGACACCTTTAGTCTAAAATAATAAAAAAAATTTTTAAAAATAGTAAAGTTGTTACGAGCGTGATTTTTCTGAGTCAGACACATAACAACGAATTTACTATTAAAAAAAAAAAAAAACTGTTATTACTTTATACTAAAGGTGTCACTACAAAAATGATTCTGTATGTATCCTGTAATAGCAATAGAAAAGTAATACATATAAATACTCATCAAACACTTGCTTCCAACGTAAAATTATTTAATAAATATGAGTTACTTTTAAACTACATATATATAAAATAAACCTCGACGTTTCGGTTAATCTTTATAACCATCATCAGGAGAAAAACCTTCATAAATATGAACAGCAAAAATTAAAATGTGTTACATGATTGAGTCACAATATTCAATCTGCCAAGACGCTCAAATAACGGAAAATTAAAACAACATATTCAAAATACGCCTGGTGGCGCCCTCTATGAATCAGAAATGTAACTGGAACTTATGTTCGACGGAATTAACGTTCATTTTAAAATGCATTTCCATATGGCAGGAACCGAAAATGATGGGATATCGTTGCAAATTTCATGTTTCCTTAGTGAAATTTCTATAGATTCACGGATGAAGGCTTTAAAGGGATTGTTTTGTCTGGAAATAACTTTGACGTTGTTAAAATCAATAAACCTAACCTGTCCGTTAGCAAAAGTTCTTGATAAGGCAGTGGAAAATTTATTGTATTTCAAATCTCTCTTATGTTCTTTAAGTCTCTCTACGATGCGACGTTTTGTCATACCAATATATGCAGAATTTGTACCATCGGTCCATTCAAATGGAATTTCATATACCCCAGATAAACAAGTGGCTGATAATGGGTCAATGCTTCTATTCATTGACCCATTATCAGCCACCAGGCGTATTTTGAATATGTTGTTTTAATTTTCCATTATTTGAGCGTCTTGGCAGATTGAATATTGTGACTCAATCATGTAACACATTTTAATTTTTGCTGTTCATATTTATGAAGGTTTTTCTCCTGATGATGGTTATAAAGATTAACCGAAACGTCGAGGTTTATTTTATATATATGTAGTTTAAAAGTAACTCATATTTATTAAATAATTTTACGTTGGAAGCAAGTGTTTGATGAGTATTTATATGTTAAGTGTGCAACGTAAAGTCCGGATTAATTAAGAAAAGTAATACGTTATCTAAATAATTTCACTTCCAAATTTGTCTCAACTTGCAGAAAAACACTCTCTAAAAGTCACACACGTAACGGTAGAATCGCCCAAATACTTATTGTTATTCAAAAGAGTTTCATGCATATCTTATTCCTAATAACTGTTTTACTTTTAACAATGAGAAATAGTGTTCTTTATTAAATAAATATATGCATGATTTTAAATATTTATGAAAAAAAAAAAATTATGAATATTACATATCAATAGCCCTTAAAATTAGTTAAGTAATAAACTTTAAACTAAACAACTATTGTCTTAAAAATGAAACATTCCATTAGTTAAAGCAGTAAAAAATAAATAAATAAATAATAAAGTGTTAAAGGTCAGTGTAAACCAAATAAAGCAATTGGTATGCTTTTTTAAAATTTAGCTGACATATTTGCAATTCTGACTACAAATTACTAGCAACTCCATGAAAAGTGTTATTCCAATATTATACCTAATGTCTTCATTATAGAGAAATTATGGGTACAGATGTCACAGATACACCAGGGTATCTTTTTTACGCCGAAATGGTAATTTTTTGCCTGGGCAACCAGATGATTTTGACGAAATTTTACTTTAAATGGCAACCCGGTAGAGCAGTTTTTATGTTAAATTAAGCATTGTGTGTTTTATAATAAATTAATCATTGTGTGTGTTTTATAATAAAAGAATTTGTGTGCATTTATAATAAAATTTGTAAGTAGGTTTTATAATAAAATTGTGGGTTTTATACAATAAAATAAACTGTTTCATAATAAAGTAAAACTAACATGATGTTTTAGCAAGCTAGCCTTCATAAACACCCGAAAACAGGGTTTTCTCACCAAAGTGGAGGAAAACAAAAATCGCACCAACACCGGAGCATCTACAACATTTGTTCCAAATATTAAATTTGTTGTTATGCTATTTATTACATTTTAACTCGATAAAATGTCTTTAAAATTAGTTTTACAAACACTTAAGAAGAGTGCCGTTATAATAAAATGCTTTGTATAAAAGCCAATTTTGACCAAAAGAAGCTTGTTAAAACCGATAAAAAAACAATCGGGATGGCTTTTTTAATTTTTATTTTAGTCGGCTTTTTTGGCCACAGTCTGATTAAATATGAATACCACAGATGTAAAAAGAATTTTTGTACATCTATTTTGCACGGCATTAACATATTGACACAAAAAACACTGTTGTGCCATAAGATATTCACTAAAATGCACAAATTCGCATGCAACTTGACTATGGCAGATTAACCAACTAGGCATATTAAGGAATGGTTATAATGTCATACACTCACGCACAGTTTTTCTTTTTTTTTTAATCAGTTATAAAAAAGTTGCCAAATTTAGGGGATTTTTTTCCTTTAATGGCAACTTAGCTATTGTATTGAGTTATTGGTTTGCCGCCGGCTTGAAAATTACGCTAACCAAAAAGTCGCCAAAAAAAATGGCCGCCCGATCTGAGGGCGTATAAGCAATCCTAGCCTATAGTATAATAGCATGATAATAAACAAGAATAAGAAAAAAGCTAAAATTATGAAACAATTTTTCTTTTTTTAGAAACAGTAAATTTTAATAGCCTTTTTAATCTTAAACGTACTAATAGCAGCCAAACAATAAACAACAAGATTTATTATTCTACCAACGTACCAAAAAATTAAAAAAACATACTTCAAATTCAAAGTTCCCAACATTAAGAAAAATAATAAACGTATAAGCATAAAATATTTCAAACAACAATAAAATTATAAACGTAATCAAAAAATGAAAGGATAAGTTTAAGGTATTTCAAAAAATTCGAGAGAAGAACAAATGAAAAATGAATTTGAAATTTGCATAAATTTCAAATTCAATTGAACTACAACTATTTTTTTAAATCGTTTACAGATATAGGTATCACAATCTTAATTTTTATGCCCAAATCTTGATTTAATAATTAACAGATGTTTATACAACTTAAAACAGAAGAGATACTCAAAATTTTTAACAGAATTTGTTTACCTTTACATCAGTTTGATTGGTTGGTTGTTGGTTGGTTCATCAAATACCACGAAACACGAAACACTCGGATATTATTACATAGGCCGTGTTCGTTCAGCTTACACGACCACATCGACTATGGTCGAAGGAGAAAATATACATGGAGTTGGTCTCATTAGAAGCATGGAAATAAGCCATAATTGAATTATATTCTGTTTCTGTGCCTTATAAGGAAAGGGCAACTGACGTCACTGTTGGTTAAATTACTGTTGGTTTGGGAGAAAAACCTGTTCGTTCTTTACGACTCCTACCGTACACATGAGATGGAGCGATATATTGGTCTACGTTAAACTAGTCTGTGATATGATTGGCCTACGTCGCCATGACGATTCCTGCAATGATAGCTGAGACAAAAATGCAGTGGGAGATTGGTTGATGGAACTGATTGTTTGTAAACATGCCCATTCCTTATAATAGGTGAAGCCAGCGACTATGGCTGGGATTACGGTGCCTCGCTCTACCGTATCTTACGCTCGATCGTAGGATAGGCGTTCCTGCGATCAGTCGTAACTTCGTATTACGGTGCCTCAGCGTAAGTCCTCGTGCTTCGGTGTAAGTCCTCCTGCAGTCAGCCAATCAGAGGCCGCAGTTACATTTGTTTCGGTTGCGCGCGCATCCACTTGCGTCTTAACTTACGGCTGCTTCGAAGCTGTCGTAAGATCGCGAGGCACTGTAATGCCGTTTACGTTTTGTTTATATCGTAAGTCTCTAAGTTGATCTTAAGCGAGGCACCGCAATCCCAGCCTATACGTCCTTATCCTTCCATAAAAGTGGCTCTTGTAATAGGAATATCATAATAGGAATCATGAACACAACACATCACGTGACACAACAAAGCATCACGTGATCTGATTTAGCCCGATGCGCCTGCGCAGACTTCGCTCTCTTGACCCAAAAAATTTTGTGGGTGATTGGGCTTTTCGTTTGGAAGGTTGATTGAACACCTTTAACAGTTTGATCGGAAATCTAACAATTTTCAACTTTATAACTGATTTTTTAAACTTTCGTATTTCTTAACGAAACAGTATATAAAATATAACAATACCGGAGTACGATTAATATATCAGTTTTAGTGACATATAAGTTGATGACAGGCCAGATGTTCGATCACCGATTTGTGTCAGCTTTTGGCCTAACCACTAAGCTCTAATATAATTCTATATAACTCAGTGGGTCTGCTGTAGCATAATTTATAGTCTTTATACACGCATCATATTATGTGTAGTTCGTTGTATTATATTTAGCTAATTCATAATTTTATCTAATTTTGCTTTTCAAATTTGGCAACACTCTAAAGTTTTAGTTTTTGTTTGGAAGTTTGAAACTTTAAAAAGTTTGTTGATTGGCGTCCCGCAGTTGCGCGGACGGTAAAGCTCGGTTCTCGTAAGATCACCGAAAGCCAAGCAGCATCGACCAAGGTCAATGCCTGGGAGGGTGTCATCCTCTCTCGTCTGCCTTCTGCCTCTGCTGTGGGACCGTGTACGTTAATGGGAGCTGGTGCACGTTAAATCTGTTCGTGGCTCCAAAGTCTTCCAAGTTCTATATAAGCGTTACCTCTGGGGGTGCCAATCTGGATGCAAATCTCTCATGTGGAATTGGTTCAAAATTAGAAGATTTAGTTAGGAATCAGGTTTATGGATATAAGGCGTAGTGGATTATGACAGCTATATAGAAATAGAAAGCTGCAAAACCGGGCCCTTTGGGTCAAGCCAACAACAACAACAGCAATTTGTTGATTGGCTAAATAAAAGTAGGATGGTATGTCTAGTGGTTTTGGCGAGCGCGGAACGGTAGTTTTGCAGAAGTGGAAGGCTGGTGATAGCACGTGTTTTCGGTTCTTCAGAGTTATCTTATCGATGTTTTGGAATTGAAGTTTATTTTTGGTGGAGCAAAATTAACAATTAATATTATTGAGGTTACATAGAAGTTCGTTGGATAATTTGTTATTGAAGAGACTTTCAATTCAAGATGGCGACGTAGTTTGACCGTGTTAGCGGCGGGCTGTCGTCTTGATGTCTTCTGCTCGCGTTATGTTTAGGGTTTTCTTTAGTTCGGAATTACCGGACCTTTTGTAAATATTCGAAGTGTTTTCCTCTCTAGGGGTAAGCGAATTTTTTGTTGGTGTAACAAGTTGTGTTTTGCCGTTCTGTATGTTTGGTCTTGTGTAGGACTGTTTTCGAGGTGTTGAGCAAAAGTCTGCTCAGCCATTATGGCTGTACTCTCTACGTTTACAGTGGTTCCAGACACTCCTTTAGAACCACTCTCTGTTAATGTTGAAATGCTGGAAAAAGAGGAAAATGGCTTCCAGCCTATGAAGGATAACCCTAATGTGATTCGGTCTTTAGTATCGGTGGGTACGCTTCTACAAATGGAGGCGGATAATAATGGTAGAGCGTTTAATATTTTTTTAATAAGCACAGAGTCTAATGCGTTACCTCGATGAAATCCCCGTGCTGTTCAGGTGGAAATTAAAGATAAAGTAGCTCATTTTCAGCAGATCCAGAATGCCCGGTTTACACGCTCAGGCTGTATTATAATCAGTACGTCGGATGTTATGTGCGCGATTGAAATATGTCAGATTGATACTTTTCTTGGACTAAAGGTAAAAACCAGAGTAATATGGGAGAACATTACGAATAAATTTTTACTATTTAATGTTCTGGTGGCTATCTCGCTGGAGGAGGTGGGACAAGATCTTTTAAGCAGCAATAACTTTCACATCTTAGAGTTACGACGGTTTTTGAAAAAAGATAGCAGAAATGAGACCTCTCCGGTCCTAATAACAATTTTGGGAACCTCCCTCCCATCGGAAGTTAAAATTTGGTTTACCGTTCAGAAAATACAACAATTTGTTGACCCTCCTCGTCAGTGTTCGAAATGCTTCCAATTTAACCATGCTTCGCAAAGATGTAAATCTGAACAAATGTGTGCCACCTGTGGTACTGCTCATACAGGAGCATGTGTTGAACCAGTAAAATGCAGAAACTGTGGAGAGAATCACAGGTCAGACTATAATCAATGCACAGCCCGTATCAAAGAGGGTGAACTTTTAAGATTTAAATGCCTAAACTTCCTAACTTTCATTGAAGCCAGAAGATTGTTTAACCAAAAAGCAGAACCTAAATCATATGTTAAGGCCGCCAGATCTCAGAGAGCTGATGTGGAGGACATGGAGAAAATCTTGGAAAACCGCATGAATGACAAGTTAAAATTTATTATGGACCGCTCGGATGAACAATATGAGAAGACGCAGGCCCTTCTGTCTGGAATTCAGATAGCCATTGACAGCTTATGTAGTTTCCTGACATATTGGTGTGTCAAACCCAGTGACCCTTTGCCGGATGTCTCAGAGACAATCACCAAGGATAAAAATCATCGGGGAAAAGCCTCCCCTGTTCAGCCGACGAAGATGCGCATGACTTCCCCAGCAGGTCCCAATGTAGCCACCACGAGTGTGGCTAATACGGAAAGGAGTATTGAGAGAGATGATGGTGCCGAAGATGAAGATGATATGAGTGATGTTACGGATGATGGAGCACCCCACGGGCGGTATTTACCGGAAGAAGTAAAAGAGGGTATGAGGAAAGATCTGCAAGCCTGGAAGTTGGAATGGAGTCGTTGGTCAGCGCGGTGGGACCAGTTGATGCAGTCTTGACCTCAGACTCATATGGCGTGATTTTATATACTCTCGTTCCAGGTTTAATCTCTGTATTGCATAGACTGATTTCCCCTTTTGTCTGTTTCTCCCAGCTTTGTTTCTGTGCGTTTGGATCATTCGAGACGACAGCCCCGTCGCTATAGGTCTCAAAGCCCAACCCCCTTCAAAGTTCAAAGTTCGAAGTTTGTTCTATGCAAATAATTTATCTGAAAAGTTAAAAGTGATTTAGAGATGTCAGTCGTTTTTATTTGGAAATACACATATTATAATAATTAAGGATCGTATATGAAAGTCGTCTCCCAACAGATCTAACACAGAAAGCCTTAAAATAATTAGGCACAAGCTCTCAAAACTAAAAATTAAATAAAAAATATTACATACACTTACATTTGTCGCACTAAACAAATGAACCTGGATCATAAGCTTCTCCTTTTATTTTAGATTTTTTCATTTCAATTTTTATTAATGTATAAAAATGCTTCATCAGTTGCTTATATTTTCATTAAAATGGAATACTGTTAATATAACAAAACTGTGATATCAACATGTTATGAGATTCATTTGTAAATAAAAATATTTGTTAAAATTTGATAAAAAAGTTTCTAATATTTTTATTAAAACATTTATTTCGATAGCAAATTGTTTGAAACTTAAATATTCAAGATTTTGAATTATCAAAATTCATTTTTTGACTTGATTTTTAAAAAATTTTAACGTTATACGTAGAATTTTATTTTTATAGTATTTTTCGCATTGAATTTTATATTGTAAAATATGTTTTTCATTTTAGTTTTAGTAATAATAAACTATACTCCATAAAAAACACACACCCACAGATATTTTCGCACAATTCTTATTTGCTAAAAAAATATTAACGAATTGGAATGAAATTTTAAATATTATAAAGCGCTGTAAAAGAAAATTTTAATCGGGAGATTGCCCATTTATCGTATTTAAATGAGCATTTTATAATAACAATAGAAATAAATCTGTAATTGTTATTAATATCAAATTTTCCTTTTTTTTTTTAAATATTCCATTTATCATGAAAAATATAAAGCAACCAATAAACATTTTAAATAAAAAAAAATCTGAAATACAATGTTTAAATAAGTATTTTATTTTAATAATAAATATTAATCTGGAATTGTTATTAATGTCAAAATTTACCATTTAGCAGGAAAAATATATAGCAACTGACAAAACATTTTAAAATAAAAAGCAGAAAAAAAACTCGAACAGAGCGTGTGGTTCGAACTCAAATTATCCAGATAGTTAGTCAATACTCTAACCATTCACCCACTAAGTACTCAACCAAATGGCAACAAAATATTTATATAAGTAAGCAAATGCGTGATCTGAACATTTGGTTCTCAAGTTCACTGTAACTGTATATTTTAAAACCTACTCCATTTTCCAGTCTCCTTCGATCATGGTCGAAGTGGTCGTCAAAGTTGAACACGCTCATAGGTGCTGCGAAATTCATATACATTTTCTGTTGTTCTCAAATGACCGGCTCAACAACGCGAAACTTTCTGACACATTTTCTGGCTCATTTTTAAACGCAAAGGCATAAAATTGGCAGGCATGACTATTGAAATGTTTTGGAATCGAAATAAGTTTTCCAATTTTTGATAAATAAATTACTTATCGAGTTACAAGCAATTCGTGTCACACGACGACACTGTTTCGCCTTTCGCGTGTTGCGGCGTTGGAAATTTGGTTCAAAACGCCGACTTTGACAGTGTTTTTTTGAAAGATCTTTTGCCTTTACCAAAAATGGAAAACGTTTTTCGATTACAAAGTTTCTGAATAAGAGCACCTGCCCATTTCATGCATTTCCCAACAAAAAGGAATTACAAAATAGGTGATAAAGTAGTCAGTTTGGATTTGAGAACAACCTTATAGTTTTTAGCTAAACAAATATTTCGTAATATATTGAATTCGTCCTCTTGCACCTCTTCAGATTAAGGTGTCTCTCGAGGCTAACGAAAAAGAAAGGCTACCGCGGTGCTTTACGCGTATCGTTTTTTACAGACCGCCGGAGTCACGTGATGCTCGAATGCACCAATGCAGGTGTACGAAAAGAGCATCACGTCACTCTAGCGGTCTGTAAAAAAAGATAAGTGGATTGCACCACGGTAGCCTGTCTTTTTCGTTAGCCTCGGTGGCTCTATATGAGCGCGACCATACGTTATACACGGCCGGTGCATGACGTTTAAAACGTCACATGAAGTGGATCATTTTTATACGGCGATTGGTGCAAAACGGGGGGCGCACCGCTTTGCACCAATCGCCGTACAAAAATGATCCACTGCTTGTGACGTTTTAAACGTCATGCATCGGCCGTGTATAACGTAGGTCGCGGTCTAATTCGACTAGACGAGTGAGACATATTAACAATCATTAACTAGGCAATAAAGGTAGGTTCGTCAAGTTTCTTGGCGATTTACTTTTCTTCAAAGTCATCAAAACCAATCAAATTTTATATCCCGTATGTCGCCACTCTCATATCCAATACAGATTAATGGACCCCGATTCTGAATGCTGACATTACACATTTCGATATGAAAGTAGTCTTTGTTACCAAATTCAAAGGCAACAGTACTTTTTTCTGTTCTTGCTCTGACACCAAGGCTGCCGAAATCGTACCGACAGCGCTCAGAATAACGCCCTTATACAATTCAGATCGTTATAAAAAAATGACACAACACAGGTTCATGCCGGGCAGGGTGGCCTACCATTTGGCTTAAGCTCCACTAGCCCTGCCCGAATGACACAACACAGATCCAAAAATCTTTAAACATTAAAGTACTTTTATTCATAAGAATAGTAACACAAACAGTAAAATTTGATTGGATAAAAGTGAAGCGCCAAACATCTTGGCGAGCCTATCATTATCTCCAAGCTAATTCTTCTTAACTTATTTCATTAGGGTGCCCGATATGAGAGTGGCTGCATATAGGATGTAAAGTTTGATTAGTTGAGATGATTCTGGACAAAAGCGAATCACCAAGCATCTTCTCGAGTCCAAGCTAATACTCTTAACATGTTTCGCTCGTCCAGGCGTGTATTGCCAAGTCTAGAATGTAGGTATGCCATAGTTTGGACAAAATGTCTGTCTAAGCACAGTCTGGTGCACTAGATACCGGGCTTGCTCATTCATTATCATGACGTGACAAATGGTGGCTGGCTGTGACGAAAGACATGCAGCGATTGGCAAAAAAAGATGAGCGCGTTGCTATGTACCAATTGATGGTTGCGGCCAGCCACTATGTAGATTTTATGTCTATACATAAAAAGTTTTTGAAGATACACTAATTCAAACTTTGAATGTTTCTGTTGATTTTCGGCGAGTTTAAAAGGTACAAGACCCCTTAATTAACAGTTAATTTATCTGTCAGAATTTTATGAATTCATGTGTGTTGATTGTATTTTGTGTAGCGTAAAAACTACTGTATTTATTTTTATGCTGTGTTGTGGGTTAAAGAATTGTGTATTTGTGTATAGTATTTATGTGCGGGAAAGTGGAGTTAAATTGTATTAGAAAATTAGTAATTATGGCAGGCATATTCGGATTTCGAAAATGCGATCTGCAAACCCTTGAGATAGAATTTGAAGTAAAGATTTCGTCAAATGACACAATTCTTAAATTCGTTAAAAAGATAATGGAAGCACCAGATTATGATGAAACAATAGCGCTAAACCAATTAAAATTGATAGAAGAGGACCGAATAGAAAGATCGAGATTGGAAAAAGATAATAATTTACAAGGAACATGAGCTCACGAGAATTAGAGCTGAATGGGAAAATGACACTTTAACATTATCGTCCAGTAAAATAGAAAGGGAACCTAGGATTTTGTTGAAAAACGTGTTGCCTAAATTTGAAATTGGAAAATTAGAGATTTCCTATCTCAACATATTTGAGAGACAGGCTGTAAAAACGAAAATATATAAATCATAATGGGTGACAAATCTGTTAGGCTTGTTACCGATGGAGTTGACGGAAGTCATTCTTAGAGAGCCCCCTGACGAAACAGACAACTTTGATTTTGTGAAAAGTAAATTACAAGAAAGATTTAAAATTAGCGTGGAAGATTTTAGGATCAAATTCGTAACTACACAACGGGCCGAAAAAAACATTGGAAAGATTTTTCGTATGAAATTACGAATTATTTTTATCATTGGTTAAAAGGTATTCAGGTGTCCTAATTCAGTCAACTTAGGGACCTGATAATTATTGACCAAATCAAAAGAAAAGTGCCAGCTGAAATTAGACAGCACTTCATTGACTGTTGGAGTACAATAATTACTCCATAGGAACTGACCCAAAAACTGGATCCTTATGTAGAAAAACAGGGAGAAAACAATCTCCCCTAAAAACCTAAATAATGGGAAACCTTTGGAAAAGAATAGATTCCCAGCAAAACCAGAAATGGAACCCGAAAGAACGGAAACGCAAATAAATTGGCGTTATAAGGAGGATAAAATATACACACGAGATTTTTAACAGGCGAAGGGACAGGTCTTGTTTTCAATGCAGAAGTTTTACTCACCTCCAGTATCACTGCCCAAAACTAGAAATAAAACCTAATAAAAAATACGAAGTGGTGAATCAACTGGCAGACTTGGACGAATTAGATGAGATATTCAAGCCCTATTTAAACCAAAGGATTATAAATGGGAAAAAATGAAGTTACTTAGAGATACGGGAAGTTCGTTAGATTTAATTAGTGCTGACGACGTAACCAAGGAATAATATACGGGAGAAGTAGTGCACGTCAAACAACTCCTTGATAATTAACTAAAATGTCTACCCCTCGTAGAAAAACAACTTAAGCTAACCGACGGATGTGACCTTTTAACCAAAGTCATAGTAGTAGAAGAGAGCACGGAAATGTCTTATTATTTATTAGGAAACATAAGGCAAAATATAATAGGTAAAATGAAATCGAAACCTCCTGTTAGCCTTACAAGTTTGGTACAACAAAACGTGTGCCAAAATGGTCACTCAAATTGTCTTACGGATCCGCGGACAGAGAGGGCTATTTCCCCTAACCCCGCAAAACATTTAGTTCCGAGTTTACGAGAAGAACGCGCTGAGTAAATTTGATATGGAGAAAAGAAAGGGTATTGTTACGTTCTCCCTTAGTCAAAGCGCAGAAGAAACTCATTGTAAGTCTCCCAGTCATGAACCTCTATAGAAGGACTTCTAACGCAATAGTGATAACATCGTGTCGAGACTTCGGCACTAAATGGCAGCTGCACAGCTACGCGCACGGTTCTGCGCAGCTGGCCAGAATCCGTGCTGCAGCAGCGCCCATGGCTGTCACTGTCAGTGTCAAACGGTGAAGCAAACGAATTAGTGACGTATGCAGAATCCGTCTTACCACATGCGCTACCTATTTGATATTTTTTTCGAGTAACGATTTCCTTCTTGGAAAGGCTATTCCGTTAGAAGTCCTGATATAGAGGTTCATGCTCCCAGTAGTACGGATTTCGCGACAACACCAGTTGTCCCAGTACAAAAGGCAAGTGTTAAGGAAAAGGGGTGTAAAGAAAGAGTGAGCGCAGTTTGTTTAAGGAATAAATCAAGCGTAGAAAAGCAGAAAGCAAAAATACGAGCGTCAATTACCTTGAAAAAGCGAGTTTGGGAAGAAATATTGCGCCATAAGTCGCGTTATAATCTTAATAGGCAGAGGGTGAAAATGGACACATGTCTAAGCGTAAGGAGTTAAAGTTCATAACTGAAAACGGGAATGTCAAATTAAGTCAGGAGACCCTAGGGACCCAAAAACGGGCCTTTTTGAAAAATTGCGAAGGAAGGAAAGAGTTAAAGAGACCTCAAAATCGTAAGTCAGGCGTGAGCGAAGTGGTAACCGAAAGCGTGCTAAATCTTAATTCCAAAGTGGATGATAAAATTGAGATAATCACGAAAGGATGTTTATCCCGAGAGAAGAATGAAACCAGAGAATTTACGAAAGAGGGATAAAATAAAGACAGAGTGTTAGAAGAAAATGCAAAAGTTAAGATCAAATCGTCGAGACGGAAATGCACTAATGGGGTGAACTAATATTGTGAACGCACATTAGAAAGTAAGCGAAAGGCCCCTTCCGAATCGAATTGTTTTGAAATCCCTGACTTTCCTTCGCCGCAAAACAAAATTAATTTTAGCCTGGTTAAGCGGTTGGAACACGACGCTGGAAATGATTTTCGCTTAACTAGAGATTTAGCAAAAGAGCAGGCAAATCGCCGCTCCATAGGGTACCGACTAGGAAGACAAAATTCCACATTCTGACTGCACGAGTCGTGTAAATGATACATTCGGCTTAGCAACGTGTATATAGTTCTCTAACACATTTATTTACGCAATTGTATTATTTTAATTGTGTAACAGTATTTATGTGTTTATGATAATATATTCAGGAATGCAATTTACAATTAGTGACAGTAAGAGCCAGTGACAGTGAGAGCCGACATTGAGTCTCTGTTGTGAATGAAACATGTGTTTAGGGTGCTAGAGTATAGATTTTTCATATTATGAAAAATCTCGTCGGTGCACGCGGTGATGCTGTGATATCTTGAGCATACTTAAATATCCCATCTATAATAGCTTCTCGCATACAGTCCCTGGCCAAATTATTAGACGCAGATGTTTTTATTATAATTTGTTAAATATCTGGAAGGATACATCAGGAATTATCCTGAAACTTCAGGAGTGTAAACAACATGATAGACGTCATATATTTCCGTGAAGATTTTTTCCCGAAACCCCATAAAGGAACGTCAACAAATTGAAGATAAACGAATATATTTTGGATAAACCTGTAAAAACTAATATTGCAAAAACATTCAAACTGTTGATTATGATTAAGTGGATTTTTGTAATAATTTGGGTTCATTTTAATTGAAGATAGCATGTATACTCGAAGATAAATTCAGGTTTTTATAAAAACAGTCCCAAATTTTATCAAGTTTTTTGCTTATAATTTGCAGAGTTTTTAGTATAAAAACAAGTTATTTTCAGAAAATATGACAAACAAAATTGTACACAACATCCTGCAATCAGAATTAAAAAAGAATAAAAATTGTATGAAAAATGAGCAGGTTCACTAAATATTGTTTCACTGCGCATGCGCGAATTCAGTCAAAATATACTGTGCATAATATATTAGCTAAATATATAGACCAACTTTTATGAAAGTCTCAAAAACATAGCTTGAAAATTCTGATAGTAATCGTCGATAGAATGAGCTCGAATTTCGCTGTTCCCAAAAGGAAGAAAAAAGATGAGGGGTTGTATCCAAATATACTAGCTTACGAAAGTTGACATAATAAGAATGAAGTGTCTCTCATTCTATATTTGATACAACCCCTCAACTTTTTGCTTCCTTTTGGGAACAGCGAATTTTGAGCTCATTCTATCGACGATTACTATCAGAATTTTCAAGCTATGTTTTTGAGACTTTCATAAAAGTTGGTCTATATATTTAGCTAATATATTATGCACAGTATACTTTGATTGAATTCGCGCATGCGCAGTGAAACAATATTTATCATACAATTTTTCATTCCTCGGCTTTTACCGAGGCTAACGAAAAAGCCAGGCTACCACGGTACATTCCACTTATCTTTTTTTACAGACCGCTAGAGTGACGTGATGCTCTATTCCTACGCCTTCATTGGTGCATTCGAGCAACACGTGACTCCGGCGGTCTGTAAAAAAAAGATATGCGAAAAGCACCGCAGTAGCCTTTCTTTTTCGTTAGCCTCGGCTTTTACAATATGACGTCATCGTTCTAGGCATTGGCGTTTCTGGCGTTAAATCAAAAGATCCAACCAATCAGTGTGCTTCATTGGCTGTTTACGCACAACTGCTTGCTTGTATCTTATGATTTAATGCCAGGAACGCCAACGCCTAATAATAGGGTGTCTCTATATGAGAGTAGGCGGCATATCAACAAACTGCATGCTCAGACTGTGCTTACACAGGCGTGTTTGCCTAAGCTATGGCAAACCTACCTTCCTGAACTTGGTAATACTCGCCTTGATGAGTTCTATTAGACGAGTGAGACAAGTTAAAAATCATCAGCTTGGTAATAATGGCAGACTTACCAAGTTGCTTCAAGATTAGCTTTCGTCCAAAATCGTCTCAATATCACATTTTATACCCCGTATGTCACCACTCTCATATAGATGTACCCTAGTGAAACAAGTTAACAATCATTAACTTGGCGATAATGCCAGGCTCTCCAAGATGCTTGGCGATTACCTTTTGCCCAAAAACGTTTCAACCAATCACATTTTATATTCCGTATGTCATCACTCTCACATAGCGCACCGCCTCCTGAATACTAGGCCAAACACAAAAATGGCGGCTGTTGCATGCGGATTTTTTTCATCGTTTCTATGGTCCGTCAAATTTGAAGACAAATAATAATTTCTAAAAGTTTTCTTCGCCTTATTTTTCCGAGATCAAGTAAGTCAAATAAAACTTTTAGAAATCACTCGTGTGGAAATTCAAGGGGCTGTACAAATGCTGAAAAACATCTGCTACGACAGCCGCCATTTTTGTGCCAGATCTCAGGACTAGTATTCAGGGAGTGGTGCATAGAGGCGTCCTAAACTATAACGCCATAATGTAAATGCACTTTAATGATTCTTCAAGGACACAATTTGCGTCAGAAAATTGACGCAAGCCACGTGATCCATGGTAACTACCAATATGCTTAATTGGAAGGTCATCTGCCAGTGGCGTTGCTAGGGTGGGGTCCCGTTGCTCTGGATACCACTAATTTTGTAAAGTTTCCTTTGTCTTATCTAATCGGAGAACTTCCTGCGATAATTAAGGAGAAGAAAACTTTACAATATTACTGGTATCAAGAGCAGTTGGACCCTCTCGCCCCTCCCTGGCTACGCCACTGTCATCTGCCTAACAGTTTAGGAGAAGGAGTGTCACAAATTTACCATTGGAATGGACGCAAAGAGTTTTGCTCGCTCGGTTCAATAAAAATACAATGATATCTCACTTATACGCGACCTCTGTTATACGCGTTTTTCACTTATGCGCGTTTTTCACTTATGCGCGTTTTTCACGCGGGCCCGGCCAGCGAAATAGGAAATCAATGCTAACACTTATTCATTTTTACGCGAAACCTAAAATACACCTCTTACTTATGCGTGAATTTTTTTTTTAAGTTTTAGTAAAATCGCCACGTTTTGCTTATCGCAAGAATGTACCCTTCCTGTTCTGGCTCTTGGAATGCATTCACACGCCCTTAATCCATTGTTCGGATTCTTCCAAGAACGCGTTCTTTTTCGCTGGTGATTGACATCGAGAGGAGAGAACGGGTTATATCATTGCCACCTAGATAGCGTGCTACTCTAGGTGGCAATGGTTACATACGAAAATGTGGACGTCACTAAAAGTCGCAGCCAATCGGTGTGGACGGTAAGCACTGCTCGCGGAACAAGCTTTAGGTTTGCGTTACTACGTCATTCGCTTACGTACTGTACAGTGTATAAAAATGGCAAAATGTACGAACTTGTCGCTTTCTTTGAAAATGGATATCATAAAAATATGTGATGAAAAATGCTTTAAATCAAAAACAACGTTAGCTGATCATTTCCGTATTCCAAAATCAACTTTAAGAGGAATTCTGAAAAGCAGAGAAACTATAAATGCAGCTTATCTAGAATGTGGAATACAGGCCAAGAAAAGAAGTCGAATTCAAAGCGGAAAGAACGAAGAATTCGAGAAAGTTTTAGTTCTCTGGTTTAAAGAAACTCGTGCATCCAACATTCCTGTAAACGTTGAACTTCTAAGAGAGAAAGCCTTGGAATTATCGAAGAGTTATTACATGGAAAACTTTTCTGCGTCACACGGAAGAGTTGAGAAATTTAAGATTAGACATGGATTGTCAACTCGTGTCCTTTCTGGTGAAAGTGGAAGTGTCAATAAAGAATCTGTTGAACAATGGAAAAAAGTACTTGCCTGATTTAATTAAAGAATACGAACCGAAAAACATTTACAACTGCGACGAAACTGGACTTTTCTATTGAGTAACGTCCGACCGAACTTTGGCGTTTAAAGGAGAACCATGCCATGGTGGGAAAAAAAGTATAGAAAGGTTAACTGTGTTGCTGTGCTGCAATGCCGATAAACTGCCTCCACTAGTCATTGGGAAATCAAAGAATCCCCAATGTTTAAAAAATGTAAAGAAACTTTCATGTGATTATGCTAGTAATAAAACGGCATTGGTGACTTCGGGCATTTTTCTGGATTTCCTGCACAAATTTGACAGTAAAATGGAAAAAAGGGAAACGAAAAGTGATCCTATTTATGGATCAATCCCAGCACACCCAAAAGATCTTCCGCCTCTCAACTATACAAAAGTTGTGTTTTTTTCCAGCCAATTGCACAAGCAAACTTCAACCTATGGACCTGAGCATCACTCGTTGCGTGAAAGTGCAATACACTCTAAAAAAAAATCCGTGAAAATACAAGATTTTCAGTAAATTTTTACGGAGAAGTTTCATTTTTCCAAAACAACAGTACAATTTCCGTAAATGACATTAGTTCCGTAAAGGAGATTTCAAATCCGTAAATATGCAAAAAGTTTTCCGTAAATTTAATGGATTTTGTCCGTATTTCTTTCAAAACAGTATAATGTCCGTATTTCTTCCAAAACAGTGCAATTTCCGTAAATAACATTTAGAGGTTTGCGTACAGAAATCGCCTTGTTTGAAATGGGAATTAAGATTGTTGTATTTACTAGAGTTCTTCAAGGATCCAGGCCTGACCCGGCTCGACATGCTGGCCCATTCTAACCGGGGCCATGTCTGGACAGTAAAATTTTGTGAAGATAATAGTAATATTTATATTTTTCTAATGATATATTTAGAAACTGATTTTGTTTTATAAGTTACAGAAAAAAATATATATTTTTTTTAATCTGCTTTTTATTTTTATTGATAGTGCTTCAAAATTAGGACTTTTTTTTTCACTAATTTTTTAAAATTTTATTTTAACTTTTCTAACGTGAGGCAATATTGGGTTATTTAAAGGTTTCATAACATAATATCTCTGCAAGTTATCGCTATGTAAATTGTATTAAACTAAACTGATTTGGCTTATAAATTTATGAATTAAACTAAAATTTATTATTTTATAAATTATAATTTTATAACGTTTATAAGTTTTTCTTAAATTTATAAAAATTGTTAATATTTTTTCTTTACTTTTATAAAAATGAAGTTTATAATTTTATTAACTTTATAATTTATTTCTTTAGCTTATAATTTTACAAATTAAACTAAATTAATTTAAACTAAATCAGTAAGTCCAAATTAAACTTACCTATCACAAGATCATTAATTTCGAAATTGTCTTTAAAAATAAATTTTTGTTTTAATATTATTAAAACTATTCAGTTTGACAGAACCGTACACAAAAGTTCTCAGCATAGCTCAAATATAATAATTTAATTTATTATAAAAAAATTGTTTATTTACGTAAGTTTTTTAAAATAAGAGATAACGAAAAGTTATTTTAATAGCATGTAATAAATACGTCTCCTTCAGATAATTATTGTTTTTATTGGAATTGATAAATAGATCATCAGACAAATAATTTAAAAAAGTATATGTTCAAAAAAAGAAAATGTACTATTACAAAAGGATGCAATCATACAATGACTCTTAATACAATGTCTCTTAATACAATGTTTTACGCATATAATACATAATGAGTTAAAATTTATCTGGTTTATCTGTTATAAGGCATCAAATAATAAAGCAAAATATTAAAATTATTAAAAGAAAATATTAAAAACATTGGAACTTTTGAAAAAAAATCCATGGAACCTCCAAGTTTTTGCATCATAAAAAGCGACTGAAATAAGTAGCAACATTTGCGATACTGGCATGTCAAGTCTTAGCGTAGTGGTCGGGACCTCCGGTTCAGTAAGCGAAAGATTGCGGTTTCGATTCTCATCGTGGCAAGGGTTGGTTGTTTGCACAAAACTCACTCAGAAATGAGAAAAAAAGCAGTATATCTGTCCTTTATAAGGTTGTTCTTAAGAAGTAACTTTTTTTTTGGTCCTATAATGTTTATTTTAACATTATAAAAATTTCTAAAAAATACGGAAGATATCTGTTACAAAACGGAAATTTAAAAACAGATATTTCAGAAATCACGGAAAATTTCCTGGAATTTACGGATTTTTTTCCGTTAAAATACGGAAATAGTACTGGCGTCTCAATTGCCAGTACAATTTCCGTTTTTTTTCAGGAAATTTTTTTACAGTGTACAGAAGAACTTTAATCCGGCGTCTTCTTGCTGCTATAGAAATGAAACGTTCGGTGAAAGATGATTTGAAGCAGATCACTGTCCTTGATACTATTCACATCTTGTGTTTTTCATGGACAAACGTTACTGACATCTGTATCAAAAACCGTCTTAAGAAGGCAGGATTTCTGCTCCCAGAAGAAAAGGAATGCGAAGACGATAAAGAAACACATAGCGAGGCCAATGTAAGTGAAGATGATTGGAATGCTATATCTAGCGGACTGGCTTCGTGTATGTCGACGAAACCTTAATTACAACTGACGTGAGATGTCGGATATCAGCAATATTGCAGCGTAAATTGGCAACAACAAAGACGAAGATGTGGAAGACGATGAAGGTGAGACAGCAAAAGTTCCCCCAACCCACACAACAGCATATGAAGCATTGAAAACTCAGCGCGATTTTTTTCAATTTAATTCCGGAAGCGAAATAACTTTTTCGCACCTAGATGAGCTTGAAAAGACTCTCATCGACAGTTCCCGAAAACAAAAACAAAACTTTACTGATGCTTTGTAAAGAAAATGTAGTTTAACAAAAGTTTGGTACGTATGTAACAACTTTGAATTTTTACATTCTTATTAAATTACAACATATAAACGGAAATTATGTGCGTATTTATTTATTAGTGTATTGGTAGTGTACTATTAGTATTAGTTATGTTAACTTTTCTCGTTTAAGCTAATTTTATGGTTTTTCATTTATACGCGAATCTCACTGGTGCGCGAAAATTTCGTTGTCCCCTTTTGTCGCGCATAAGCGAGAGATCACCGTACTTTAAAAAAATGATTGCTAAAATCTGCAATGCTTTATTCATTTGTTGCTATGGTTTCCATTTTTTCTTTCTAAATCAACTTTATTTAAATGCTGAAGTCCATTTGCCGATTTTTGAGAAAAAAAAAATCAATATTTTTTTTGTTATTATTTTGCTAAATCATTTATTAATTAAAAAATATCATTAATCAATCTGGAAAAAATAACAATGTTTTCGTTGCATCTTCGAAAATTTCTTTTATCTAAATGCACTGAAATTGTATCTGCAAGAGATTCTCAAAAAAGAACTTTACATTATTATTACTAAGTTTACTCCCTAAAAAAATGAATAAAGAATTTTTTTTTAAATTATGTTCTAACATAAATGATTTTTTTTGTACAATTATCGAAAAGAATTAATTACGAATTTATATTTTTCGTTAGAACAAATTAATTGAAAAGATTTTTCATATAAAAAAGGCATGATTTGTAACAAAAAAGATAAATTGAAAATGATTTGAGGTAAATAACATTTCTCTTTTTTTAATAATTCATTAAGTTTTTGTAAACTTTTTAATCATTGCAAGTTTATTTCATGGATAGAATTTTAATTATAAATAATTATATATTTTATTTATGAGAAGTCTATCCTAAATAAAACAAGTTGGAATTTGTACGTTAAACGTGACAAATGAGGTGCGTTCGTACTATAACTAGTTTTACAATGTAAAAAAAATATTGTTATTATTTCAGTGAAATGAATTATATCGTCTGTTATGAACGAAATGAGCATTCTTTTTTTTTCTTATTACTTTTGCCACGTTTACATATGCGATTTTTTTTTCGACACCAGACAGCGATGCAAAATTTACCATGGAGATTTTACTTTGCGAATGACTACATCCAAGGTTTAATATTTCTATGACTCACGATGAACGAATCTCTTGTGTTTATTTACTTTAATGGATTGAGATATTCGGCTGCTAACCTAATTTCCACTGAAGTTATCTCAGATTCTATACATTTTTGAATGTAACTCATCGCTCAAGCAAGCAATTTTTTTGAACGATCTTTCTAAAAATGCAACTCTTATGCAATTTTATTCGGAAAAATAATTTTGAATGGTCGCTTGGCATATGAAAAAAGAAGTGGTTAGCCCGCATTTGTTTTCCTCAGGCACATGACTTGTGCTTTTATTATATCGATTACGTATGATAGGATTTAATAGAATAAATAAAACTTTTATTAATATCTTTTTAAGTTTTGATTCGATTTTCATAAAATTTGAAATGACAAAATTCTGCAAAGATTATATATATGAAATTTCATATCATTCGTTTGGGCAGTTTTTGCGCTGTTACATGCGGACAGACGGACAGACGTACGGACCAGACGACGACTATATGTGAACGACTATTATAGAACGCTTTTCGCTCATCTCACCCTTTTAAATTTCGATTTTTTTTTTAGAATTTGTTCATAGAGAGCATTTACATCTTATAAATAACTACCATGCCAAATTTCAGGTTTTTAGCTCCTTTAGTATACAAAAAATCGAAATTTTAGAACGTTTTTTGCTTTTGCACCCCCTGGGGGTAGTGGCACCGACATAAAATATAGCCTATGTTGGAGCAGGGTTTGTCACCATCAATTTGTCACCATCACTTTTCAAATTGCTTCAGTAGTTCCAGAGATTACTCCCTACAAACAAACAAACAATCTTTACTACTTTATAATATTAGTATAGACTAGCTGACCAGCGCCCGTGATAATAAATTAAAAAAAAAAAAACTCAAGTTTTCGATACCAAACCCTGTTGAAATCAAGCCCTTAGAACCCCCCCCCCCCCCCCTCCAAAAAAAGAGTCCCCAGGCGGTGGAATATGCCCCCCTGTAAATTTAACGAATTTCCTTTAACATTAACGCGATATTTAATTTACGGATGAAATCCCAACCCCCCTCTTTCTAAATTTAACCCCTTATCTTTAACAGTACCGCGATTTCTAATTTACGGCTGTGGTGAGTAAACGTAAGTTGATGCCGAAAAAGAAGATTAATATTAAAAAAAAATCCTTGACAGCTCGGCCTACAGGCACAGGTAAATTCCGAAGACGCAGACCGTGGGCAGCCTATTTATTGGGAATGAAGAAGAAATGACCTTTTTGCCATGATGCGGCAGTTGGGACCGCTCACTTCGAAATCTACCTGTGTAAAAGGCGGAACATACAAAGAATTTTTTTTCCTGTAAGGGTTGGTTCTATAAAAAAAACTTGTCAATATAAAAGTTGTAGATAATATTAAGAGGTTTTGTAATAAATTAGCGGATTTGATAACTTGGGAATTGACAAAGTTATGAATTTTTTTCTTCTTAAACTCCTATTCTCCCCACCCCTTGAGGCCATTTTTTAATGATATCAAAAATCTGTCATACATAAATTTTCGGCCCTTTTCCTAGAAGTAATAATAACTTTAAACGAATTAGATACGTATCATAATTAAGAAGTTATGGGTAACGTAAGGGGCCCAAGGGCTCGGATCTTGTCCGAGAAATTTTTCGGTCATTCATGTAGTTGCTGGAAATCCTAAGAAGTTATTAGAAAAAAAGCTAGCGAATTGGACGATTTTTAAGGGAGCTATAGTAGGGAGCCAAAAGGAGCCGCTGATAGTTTTGAGCAGGGCCCTTAGATGAACGGTCCTAACTGGAATGTAGAAATGGGGAAATAACTAAATGGAGAAAACGCCCCCAAAAACGAAGATCGGATTAAAAGGGGACAAGGTATTAACAATTTAGGGAACAAAAACTTCGAGGGGTCCGGATCTTCTTCAATTTTTAATTTTTTTTTGTTTATGTAGTAGCTGGAAGTTCTAAGTTTTCTTTAATTAGAAAAGGGGACTATAGTAGGGGGCCCAAAAAGGGGCCAGCTGATAGTTTTGAGCAGGACCCTAAGATGAACGCTCCTAACTGGAATGAAGAAATGGGGGAAAAGTTAAATGGAGAAAAGGCCCCCAAAACGAAAATTGGATTAAAAGGGGACAAGGTATTAACAATTTAGGGAAAAAAACTTCAAGGGGCCCAGGGGGCCCGGATCTTCACCGATTTTTTTTTTGTCGTTCATGTAGTAGCTGGAAGTTCAAAGTTGTTAGAAAAAAAAAGTTAGTGAATCGGACGATTTTTAGGGGAAATTATTTTTAGGGTAGTAGGGGGCACAAAAAGGGACCAGTCGATAGTTTTGAGCAGGGCCCTAAGATGAAGGGTCCTAATTAGAAAGTAGCATTGGGGGAATAACTAAATGGGGAAAAGGCCCCAAAACTAAGAAAATCGGATTAAAAGGAGGGGAGTTATTAACAGTTTAGGAAACAAAAACTTCAACGGGCCCGAACCAGGCCCTAGGGAGCCAGGGTCATAACTAGAACGTAGAAATGGGGGTGAAAGCTAAATGGAAAAAAGGCCCCAAAAACGATGAGGATCGGATAAAAATTGGGCAAATTATTAACAATTTAGGGCAAAAATATTAAAGGGGCCCCAGGGGGCCGGGATCTCAAAAAATTAAAAATCCGAGCCTCATGTGCATCAGGACCTACCTTGGACCACTGCAATTAAGAAAGGCAAAATTATATGAATAATTAATTAAAAAAATATATAAATAATAAGCACATAACACAGCTAACTAAACAGTAGGCATGCGTATGTTTTGCCTACTCTTCGTTCTTTACGGCTTCGTGACGTCACATGTACATTCTCCGAGGCTAACGAAAAATACAGGCTACCGCGGTGCTTTCCACTTATCTTTTTTTACAGACCGCTAGAGTGACGTGACGCTCTTTTCGTACACCTGCATTGGTGCATTCGAGCATCATGTGACTCCCGCGGTCTGTAAAAAAAGATACGCGTAAAGCACCGCGGTAGCCTTTCTTTTCGTTAGCCACGCACATTCTCTATAACGTTTACCCGTTGATTATGTTACGACAACAGAACTGATTAACATACGGAGTGTTTTAAAAATTCAGTGAAAAAATAAAACGCGATAAATAAAATAAATAAATCTACCCTATATATATAAAATCCTAATGAAACGAATTTGTGAAACGATTTTATGAAACGAATTTATGAAACGATTTTATGAAACGACTGATTAAACGACTGATTATGTTTCAGGGCTATTTTTAATAAAATATTAAACGCTTGATGGTGAAATTAATACCAATTGTCCATAAAAATCCGCGGATGTCAAAACTGGTAATAGAATTTCGAAATTGGAATTAGTTTTCGAGATATTAATTTTTTTCTAATTTTAATGACATTTCTGTAATGATGGCAACTAATTACTCAGTTTTTTTGTGACAAAAAAGGGAAAAAAAATTGAAAAGGATCCCGATAGGGATTATTGATTTCTTTTTATTCGTCATTTTCAAATTGAAATTGAATTTATCTTTTATTTCAATCGATAATAAAGACAAGATTGTGATTAAATTATGTTTTTCAGGAAAATTTGACAAAAAAAAATCACATTTCTAACGTCAGGATTCAATCGTCTGTCAGCATTTAATTTAATTTATAAACTGAAAATATTTTGAATAAATTCGTCCAAATGACGTCATTTATGTAAACGCAAAAGAAAGAGGGAAAAGGAATTAATAGTAATTATTATTTATTGATATCATTTTGTTATTTTTTTGTAAAATTTAATTACACGAATTTACAAAATCACTAATTCGGATATTTGAAACGAATATATAAAATAATAATTGCCCAACTGAACGGAAGGAGAATAAAATATCCTGCTTGGTTTTCTATCCTGCTTGGTTTTCTATCCTGCTTGGTTTTTTCCGACAAGCTTTTTAAAAAACGCCAAGACCCCTATAATAGAAAAGCATCAAAAGTTCATTGGGTTTGTTTTCATAATTTTTGGCAACAAATCTATGAATATTAACGAATCTATCCCTTTTTCAAGCTCGAATTACGCCAAACCTAAAAGCAAAGGATCCTATACTGGAAAAGTACCCGATTTTCTTATGGACAATATTCAAGTGACATAACATGGTGTAAAATTACCGCGGATAGCAAATTTGTTTAAATATCTCATCAATTGATGCCAAATAAATGCAGGCATGCATGCACAAAATATTTAATTAATTTTGTATGATAAATAAGTATTAGAAAATTCTTATATACATATTAATTAAAATAAATAATTTACATACTTAAAACAACATGAAAATATGCTTGATGGTGCACTAAAATAGAGAGAAAATTAAAACCTGTTACTGAAAACGTCTATAACATAGTACTTTTCAATACCGTGGTTCTTAATGTTATTCACAAGCAGATGGAATTTTTCTCATCCTTAAACGCAAAGGAAGAATAGAATAAGTAAAGTCCGAGAGGTAGCCACAATTTAAACCTAACCCTTTTATACAAGCTGGTTTTCAAGTTGTAATTGATTTTACTTATCAATCCCGAAAACAGTCGTCCGTTGTCGCAACAGCTGTGTATGAGGCCATGATAATCAAAAAATGCCCCATTAAAACGTTAGAAGCATGACAACCCAATTACAGATTTACCAATATTTAAAAAATAAAACACGCTGCCATGTTTTTAGAGGCCTCGAAGTCTGAGCGGGGGTTGGCGAGCGTAGCTCGCAGGGGGTAGGCCCCCTAGTAAAGAAATAAAATACTTATGGGTTGGGGCTTTACAAATTTGACAAAATCTGATAGCCAGAAAAAAATATTAGTCGCCAGTAAAATATATTAACCCCCCACCCTCTTCCCCGTCATTGATAAAAAAAAAAAAAAAAAACAGGAGTTTTTTATGAATTCATTGAGAAAAAATAATAACAAGCACAGTTTAGAATTATTAGTTACATAGTTTAGAATAGTACATAATTTAGAAAGATAAGATAAAGCAAGTTTTCTAATGAAACTTATAAAATTTATAATCATTTATATTATTATGACAACTTATATAAACATAAAAATCAGATTTGAAACTTACAAAAAAACTCGAGCATTTTTTAGCATTGTATCCAATTTTACATGTCACAGAGGCTGGATTAACACTATTTCTTATTGTTTTATTGAAATATCATCTCCCACCCCCCACATTCTAATCATGTGACATATACTAGCTGGCTATAGCTGAAAAAAATTATGTTTTCCGTACATGAGTTGGAAAATGCCTTTTAAATTTAGTTCTTCCATTAAAAGTACGAGATATAAAAGGAAGATCACTACTTGCCGCTCACGAGTAGGGGTGGGGGAGATAAAAAATGCCATTTGTGCTCATTTTTTATGTCAATTTTTTGAAGAAATCACCCCGAAAGACTAAATAACTTGGTCGCCCGATCAAAGAACTTGGTAGCCAGTGGCGACCTCGCGACCGCATTTGTCGTGCACTGGGTTGGAAAGATTTGAGCTTTACAGATTATCATTGACGTAAGGGATTTGTAAGGGATTTTGTATGAATGAAAACCAATTTAAAATTCAAAATCTCGACAGTAGAACACGCTGCTGCAAATAAATGAGTGAGAGAAATAATGTTATTTTTTTAGTGTGACGTACAGCTGTAAGTGTCCACAACAACATTCCGGTACGGAGTACAGTAATGGCATTATGTCTCATACAGCATAAAACAGCACATCAGTGGGAATAGTTGCTCCTGCCGTATGGCTATCTATCAGTGTTCGTATAATTTGTGAATTTCCTCCTTAAACACATCATTTTAAATAACCTTACAATCAGCAATACCACTGTGTGTTTTGTCATTATCCTAATTTTTGAAATGTGTAAGTTATATGCATACTGCATCACCATGGCATTACCTACAGCAATATCTTCATCCTTCACCCTCTACACAGAAAAAACTATTTAGCAACAAAAATATAGTTTTGCCAACCAAATGTTTTTGTTACTATATGTTGTTATACTGTGTTGTCCAAATGTGTGGTTGGAGGGACAAAATTATTTGGTTAGCTTTATATAGTTGTATAGTTGTCATAACCAAATAATTTGGTTACAAGAACCAAATAAATTTGGTTACAAGAACCAAATAAATTTGGTCAATAGTTATCGTAACCAAATGGATTTGGTTGTAAAAACCAAATAGATTGGTTCTTGCAACCAAATCTATTTGGTTAATAGTTATCGTAACCAAATAGATTTGGTTGTAAGAACCAAATCAGTTTGGTTACAATAACTATTAAAAAATAGATTTGGTTGTAAGAGCCAAATCAGTTTGGTTACAATAACTATTAAAAAAATAGATTTGGTTGTAAGAACCATATCCAAATCCATTTGTTTAAGATAACTATTAACCAAATTATTTGGTTACGGCAACTATATAAAATTAACCATATAGTTCAAAAATCTCGAGGGTATACCCTCGAGATTTTGAACTATCTTTTTCATGCTATACAAAATTTCGCATGACTTGAATATTAATCTGCAAATCGCAAGTCTATCAAACACATTATTTGGGGGGCATTTGAGGATATTCCGACAGGCGGGGGGAGGGGCTGTGATAGCGATTTTAGTGTCATTTTCGTTATTGTGTCATCATAAATTGTACGAAGTTATGCATAGCATTGAACTAAACTTCATATATATGTTTTTGAGTATGGCCGGCAGGTCTAAGTTGAAAATGAGAATATTACCCCGAAAAATCTGTGATAGAGATGTTTGTGCGACTTTCGGAGACTTCTGGAAGTTTAAGTGAACACGGTATGAATAGTTGTTGAAGACATTTTATATTTAGATGTAATATCATAGGATAGTGTGGATAAAATTTTGGAGAAATTCGACCTGAAGGTGGCACTGTGATAGCGAATTTTGAAGTATTAACATGTATGAGAAAGTTTTGGGAAATGCACATCCCCGACTAGTTTATAGTGTGCGGCGCGGAGGTTTAACCCTTAAATGCCCAGTGTATCAAATTTGAAACACTTTTTATTTAACTTTTAATAAATAAATCAAGTTCTTCACAACTATATTTTTATATAGAAATTTCAATTCTATAAAATTCACATAAAACGTATAAATATGCTACTCAATAAAGTTAAAAATCTATCTTAAAATTTCTAGTGTCTAATCCTTAATACAAGTATTAAAAAAAACAAAAAAAAAAAAAACAATTGAAGGGGTCGGGGCCAGAGAGTAACAAGCCACATTTTTGACCTTCTGAGATATTTCAATTTGAAAATTTGATCTAATACTCAAATCAAAATATATAACCTAAAGTGTTTTCGCCAATATCTTAGTAACATTTGAGATATTCAGAATAACAATATGTCATTACTTTAATGATATTACTATTACGTTATTTGTAAATTAGTTATCTTCGTTGGGGGCATAAACATCTGGTGCAAAAACGAAACCTGTCACATAGGCTGCCACCAAGTGACATTAGAAACAAATTATATGTTGGATATTATAATTTTCAATATTAAGCAACATATTACAGTGTTAGATTTATTTCACCGAAAATGTGGCTTGGCACTTTCTTGCCAAATTTTATCGTCTATGAACAATTTTATCGTCTTATAATCTTTTAAAACATTCTTGTTTTAATCAACACAATTTTCTTTCCGTTGTCGTAAAGTTTAAAAATCCAGAGCATTTCTATAAAAATATGCATCTTAAAAAGAATCTAAAACCGCAAACACTTTTCGGCATTACTTTTAAAAATTTAGACATTGTTTTTAAAACTAAGGCTTGAAAATGAAAATTTAAAATCTGCAGTACTCTTTTCCTTCGCAATTATTGTTTTCTTTACAAAATAAACGCGAAATCTTTCTTTAAATGCATTTCCCAATGCATTTTCCGAATTTAAAGAAGTCAGGTTATCTGTTTCTTTTTTTCTAACAAAAATACTTATTAATTAAAGACATTTAATACATATTGAAAATAAAAAAAATATTTTTTGCGTTTCTTCAAAATTTTCTTTAACCAGATGAATTGAAATTTTATCTGTAGGATTTAAAAAAAGAATTTTACATCATTGTTGTTGTTTTTTCCAGTAAAGTGGATCAATGACTTTTTTTTTTTATTATATTGGAATATAAATATTTTTTCTGCATCTTATTATAGAAAAGAATTAATTATGGTATTCCTTCTAAGAATAAATTAATTGAAAATATTTTTTTTTCCTGCAATAAATGTATAATTCTTAACAAAAACGGATAAATTTAAAGAACTGAGAAAAGTAACTTTTTTCCTTTTTAATCCCATTAGCTTTTTATAAATGTTTCATCTTCGTAGTTCTTTGTTTTTTTTCTTCGTGGAAAAGATTTTAATTATAAAATTAATATTTTATTTGTTAAAATGGATTTTAAATAAAGAAAACAAGCTGCCTGTGGCGACCGGCTTGGTCGCCTTATATTTATACGATAAAACTCTTAATTACTTTAATTCCAACTATTCGGATCGATATTAGGAAATAAACAAGAACGGAAAATCATGCATCAGGCATAGAATATGAAACATTTTCCAACATTAACATTAGGAAATTTAATTTTTTTCATACAATAGAATGAGGATTTTTAAATCAGCAAAAAATATCCCTATAACTCAGTAAAAATCCGTTTCCAGCAATTGCTGTCTATCTGAGGGAATATGAACAAATTCTTTCGTGTATCCCTGTATATGATCTATAAAATATATACACCCCTCCCTCCCAATACACTCAAAATATCAAATTTTTCGTTGAAAGGAAGTTTTAAAAAGCATCACAGTGGAAAACGCACTCCCCGCAATTCTATTATAAACTAGTTTATAGTTACTTACTACGCTGTAAAAAAAAAGAGAGAGAGTAAAGAAATGTCTAAAAAGATTGATTTAACTTTGTGCCGTTATATAAAAAATAAATGAACAACATGAAATAGACAATTCAAAAGATTAAAACCGATTTAAATCGGTTTTAATCTTTTAAATTGGCACTGATGATGGAGCTTTAGGAGCTCCGAAACAGCTGTTTGCCAATTTATATATTTTTATTTGTGCTATTTCACGTTGTTCATTTATTTATTTATTTTTTAAAGTAAAGAAATGTTTCTTGATCTAGAAAGAAGATTAACGAAAATATAATATAATTTATAAAATAATCAATTGCAACCAAAATCGGGCGCTAATATCACTCCTATTTTATTCAAAAACATTATTAATATGTGAAAGAATGTAAATCCGCTATCGTTTTAACAAAGATTTACAATTTATTCAAACAATTTTACGTCTTTGTGATAGCCAAATTACGATATCAAAGCCCTGACTTTTCTCCTAAATGTTTCCTCCGAAATTCGTTTTGAGGTTATGACATTCTGACCGAACTTCCAAAATGTTATCCACAAAACTATGTAAATTCATGAGGAGAGATAGAACTGTCATGGCTCTGCCGAAAATGCATTTTCGATCGAATGCACCAAGAAATTTTCTCCCGCTAATCTGAATTAGGATTCGGTTCAGTTAGTGCGTGATTAGTTAGAGGCTGCCATGCCCGTTTCAATTTATAATTCTCGCTCGCCTTTAGAGCCGGCCCTTTGGGAGACGAGACTATTCACAATCATCGCGACTAATGAGCTAGTAAAAGGGCAGCTACCACATTAAAATATACCCACTAGTCGCTCCAGATTACGGCTTGCTGGATTTATCCTCTTGGATGAGCATGGAAGCGTAATTAGTTCAATAAATGTTTGTTGTGTTTGCACTCACGTGAAGGCTGTAATTTATATAGTTTGGAAATAGACCTTCTCTGTTACGAAAGCAATTAATAACAAGAACGAAAAATCATGCATCACGCATAGATTATGAAACACATTCCAACACAAACATAATAAAAATAACTAATAATACCTTTGTGCAATAATATTAAAAGGAAGAATATCAACGTTATAAATGCACAAATAATGCTAAAAAAAGCAGCAAATGGCTATTTCGAATCTACAAGCGAGATTCTTCATCAATGCTATAAAGAGCAAAACACAGCGTGCTAGAAAAATCAAGACTGGGCAAAACGACAGAGGGGCAGTGGCTTATATACCCGATGGGGACATAGAACGCACCAAAAGTAACCAATGAGAAGAAAGCAGCATGAAACAACTGAGTGGACACGAATCTCGCTTGTAGATTCGAAATAGCCATTTGCTGCTTTTTTGTGTATTATTTGTGCATTTATAAAGTTGGTATTCTTCCTTTTAACAAACATATTATTTTATCAAAACCTCTTTTCTTTTCATAAAATGAAAGGAAATACCTAAATAAACACTTTGAAAAGCAAATAACACAGTCAAAAAACCCATAGAACAACAGGCCCCTTTACGATACCTGTTTCAAATCCATTTTCAATAGATGCACGACATAAGAGGTAATGTATGCGAATTCTTTTGTTCTGGCCTGAGGGTATATGATCTATAGAGTTTAATGTATATTGCACAGTGAAACTAAGGGTTTATTCTGCTTAAAAACGCATAACACAATTAAAAACATTTTCTGAAAATTATCATTAACAGATGAAAATGTATTCATATGCTTTTGTGCAACCCTGTATATGAGTTTTATACTCAAACAACATAGTATAGCAAAATTTAGTTCAATTGAAAAAACGAGTAATTAATATTTGAAAACGCATTATCTGCAAATTCCGCCTATAGAAGATAACTAATTTTGAAAGTTTAATTCTGTTGTATATCCCTGTATATGTTCTATAGAATTTATACACTCCATAAAATATGTTAAGATTTAATTAGCTTACGATTACGTATCCAAAATGTTTTGCGTGGCACTGTAAAAGAAAATTAAATATTACATTTATAAAATTACAAAGAATTTGAGTCTTATCTCTTTTGTGAAATTAAGTAATACAATTTAAAAAAAAGTAATGTTTTTTTTTTTTTCAATTCTGGATATTATCCAAGTATTTCTTAAGCGGACAATATTGCAGAATTATTGTGTTTATTATACAGTTTAACCTGTCTATAACGAAGCTTCAGTGGGCTAAATTTACGATGCAACACTCAAATTCATAGCATAGCAATTACTACAACATATATTTTCATTTCCTGATCGAATTCGTTTGTGAAAAAGCACACGATGTTCCCAATAGATTCAAAACAAAAAGCAACTCTGCCGCTATTATATAAATATTGTCATACGTAAAAATTTAAATTATCTTATACTGAAAACTCTTATTCTTTATCTAAATAATTAATATTGATTTGTAAAATTAATATATTTACACTAGATGGATGAAGCAAATAAGAATGTATTAGTTAAATATTGTACTAGATATAGTTTAATATTTTTTACACTAGATGGCAGCACCAAACAAATTATCTAAATGATCTATTTTTTACTAGATGGAATCTGGAATACAGGTGAAATTCTTTATTATATAATTTTAAATTTTCCAGTAATATAATATATAGTTTAAATTTATTAAAGTTAAAATTATAGTAATTAAATTAATAGATTTTTTATTATTTATTTATATTTTTTACATTTTTATCTTAGAAAATGTTGTAATCTCTGTAGTTAAAAATAATAACTGCAACTGTTGGTAACAGTTGATGATATGAAAGATATTCCTTAACTGTTAATTTCACTTATTATGTTAGATACAATTTTATAACCATGTGCTTTTCAAATTATGCTTCGGAATATGGGTAAATAATTAATGTAGTAATATATAAATTTTCTTTATCTTCCTTTTTATTTATTTATTTATTTATTTTCTCCCCTCTTATTCAAATTGTTAGTATGATTTATAATATTCCATTTTCAAAGGTATCCTTGTTTTTCAATCTTGTTCCAATGATTGTTCGGGCACGGATTTGGCACAATTAAGCTGGTGTCATTTACAGAAAACAATCATTCTTTGCTTATAATGTGGTTCCCTGCCCTTGAAAAAGTGAATTACATTATAAGCCTCCATATGTGTTTATACTCTTGTTTCCTTTTTTTCCATTTGAATAAATAATACTTCATATATTAGGACTATACATTATAATTTGTGATTTGACACTGCTATATGGTACAGTAATTTCATTGTATATGGTCAGTTTATTCTGTTTCAATGGTTAATTTTTACAATAAGTTTATATATATATATATATATATATATATATATATATATATATAATCCATTTCATTAATATTATTATTATTTAGAATATTATAAAAATTATTAATGGGTGTACATGAATTATATTTGCATTTGTAAAAATAGTTTATTATTTTTAACTGTCAATGTAACTATTATACAACGTGCATTTCTAATGGATAACTAACGGATAATGTAGTTTCGGCAAGCTAAAATGTTGATGTTGGGGTATGTTTTACTGCAATTTCTCTTTTTGTCTAAAAATTCCTTTTTAAATATGTTTTTGTATTTTAATAATACTTACTATTAATTCATTCTGCACATATCATGTTAAGGTACTCAATATTTGTCCATTTTTATTCAATTCGCTTTAAATTTCATTTGGTAATTGATTGAGCAATTTGAGTTTATAAATTAAGCTCATAGCTATTAACTCAAACAGAAATCAATTACATTTTACTTATATTAGTGGAATATTGCCCTTGAAAAAGTGTTCCACTATATAAGTTTCCAATTTCTCTTGTAATAATTTTCACTTTTTGCACATTGGATTTTTCTCTACGCATCTTTAAGTATTTTTACCCACTTATTTTATTTTGACAATCTTAAATTTTTGGATATATATATATATGTATTACATTGTAATTAGCGGTATATCTTTTGTCGATTGTTTATGTGGTTTTGTGGTTATTATTTACAAAAGTTTTATTATATATATACATACATACAGGGTGTTTCAAAAATGACCGGTATATTTGAAAAATCAATAAAAACTAAATGAGCAGCGATAGAAATACACCGTTTGTTGCAATATTTTTGGGACAACAGTAAATTTTCAGGCAGACAAACTTTCGAAATTAGTTACAATTTTCAACAACAGATGGCGCTGCAGTCTGGAAAAATCTAAACCATGATATTTTCTACATATCCACCATGTGCAGCAATAATATGGCGTAGTCTCTGAACGAAATTACCAGAAACCTTTGTAATCTACTATTATTTTAATAAAACAACTCTACCAAATTATAATATTAAATCCACAACTTTCCTCCAAGATGTTCATCTGGAGATTATGACATTCTGACCGAACTTCCGAAATGTTATTCACGAAACTTACGTAACTACATGGGGAGAAATAGAACTGTCATGGCTCTGCAGAAAATTCATTTTCGATCGAATTCACCCAGAAAATTTCTCCCACTAATCTAAATTAGAATTCGGTTCAGTTATTCGCGTGATTAGCTAGAAGCTACCAAGCCCGTTTCAATTTATAATTCTCACTCGCCTTCAGGGCCGGCCCATTGGGAGACGAGGCTATTCACAATCATCGCGACTAATGAGCTAGTAAAAGGGCAGCTACCACATTAAAATATACCCACGCTTCGCTCCAGATTACGGATTGTCGGAATCACCTCTCGGATGAGAGCAGGGCAGCGTAATTTGTTGAGTAAATGTTTGTTGTTTGCACTCACACGGAGGCTGTTCGAGTGCAAGCGGTGTTATTGTAAGATTCAATAGATGTACATGTAGAGAGAGTTTATTAAATTATATAGTTTTGCTGTAAAGCCCTCCTCTGTGACGAATGTAATTAGCGAAATTGAAATAAACGAGGATTTTTTGAAACCGGAAACTACATTGTAATAAAAGACAAATGTTTTTTAATCTATGAAAATATAATTTAACCACGAACGAATATGTACAATTACCTCTTCTGAGTTACTTACGATTCCGAAAAACCTTCTTTACCTTTAGAAACCTCAGAAACCAATATATATTCGAGTTTTAAAGATGCATTTATATAAAAAAGTTTTTTTGCTGTTAGTGAATTTTGAAAATGTTTTCGAATAGTTTTTATAGTGTATTAATCAGTTTCTTCAAACCAGAATATCGGTTTTTAGGATGTTAGCAATCCTCTTTACGTAGTAAACTGTATACAAAGGCAAATGTTTATTAATCTACGAAAATGTACTGTAACATTTTCCAAGTTACCCACGATTATTAAAAACGTTCTTTATCTTTAGAAACCTCAAAAACCAATATACTTTTAAGATTTAAAGAATCATTTGTAAAAACAAAGTTTCTTTTGCTGCCAGTGATTTTCGGAAACATTTCCGAGTAGTTTTTATAACACATTAACTCTTTAAATCCCGAGCTTTAAAAAACTGAATAATGACCTTAGAATCCCAACAAAATAGCCCAAAACACTCGCTTTTTCCGTTCCCTACTTTTTCACTAGGTAAGTAGTGAAAATGACCCTACTGCCTTCTCCCTTTATTCAAATTTCGACAGGTGTTACACCCCTCTATTTATCATTGCTCCAGTTACTGAAAACAATTCTTGTTTTTCTTTCTGTACTGTCCAGAAATGCCAATACATTACCCCATCCATCACTGAGAGATACCACCACCTTGACAGTACCCAGATCCACTTAAGGGGAAGGAAAATCCTTTCAGTTATCCAGGACTATTGTAGGTTTCAGAGCATTGGGTTGATTTCGGCTATTGCAGGATTTAAAAGGTTAATAAGTTTTCTCAAACCTGAATATCGGTTTTTAGGATGGTATCAATTCTCAAGTATACCTTTTCACCTGCGTAACTGAACTTCTACATGCAAGTGTAATAAAAATATTAAATTTATTGTTAAATTTAATGCTGTTAGTTGATCATGTTTTTCTGTTAAAACATGTTTGTTGAACACGAAAATGTTCATTTAAAAATTGGTAGCATCCTAAAAGCCAATATTTCGGTTTGAGAAAACTGATTAATACAATATATAAAACTATTCGGAAACGTTTCCGAAAAACAATGGCAGCAAATGAAACTTTGTTTTTTTTAAATGTTTCTTGAAATCTTGAAAATATATTGGTTTCTCAAGATAAAAAACGCTATTCGGAATCATGGATAACTCGGAGGAGGTTAATGTATATTTACGTTCGTGGTTATATTACATTTTCCTAGATTAAGAAACATTTGTATTTTTTTACAGTGGGTTACGAAATGAAAAATATGAAAGAATATTAACACAATTATACTTTTTAAAAATATACCAATATTCATCGACACATTATCTTAGACAGAATAACTCATGCATAGCTGTATCTGTTCATATTACATTACTATAAAATTATTATTCTACTTTTCTAAAACAAAAAAGGAATTAGAAAACATTTACTTTCTTCTATTTTTTACAAGAAGAAAGTATTGGAATCGCAAAAAAAAATCAATTTCCGGTTTTCGACGGAATTATACATTTTAGAAGGTCCTGAACACGATTTGTCTCTTTTGTGGAAATGTCTGTGTGTTTGTCTGTATGTGACAAATTTGTGGACGCTCTGTTCCAAGAACTAATGCACGGTATTTCATCAAACTTCATATTCTATTAGACCTTCACATAAATAGTGGCTGATTTGGTTTTGTTGTAAATCGGCGAACAGGTGGCGCTGCTATGCTGCATTTTTCACGATTTCCGTCGTAACTATATATCTTAAGAACTAATGTACAAAATTTCACCAAAATTCATATTGTGTTGGACCTTGACATAAACAGATCCTTATTGGGTTTGGGTGTATACCTCTCAACAGGTGTCGCTGCTATTCCGCGATAGCTGTATCTCAAGAACGAATAGAATTTGCAGATTGCAGACGATTTTATTTATATAAAGTTTTGTGATGGCCACAACAAACAGTTATTCTACAGTGTAGTAATATACACTCAATTTATATACTAATATATATTCAAGATAATCTATGGGATGAATTGTTTGAGTTTTAAAATAAACATTTCACATTTTTATAAGATGTAAAGAGATTGAGTCTCATAAAAAATACGGAAAGTATCTTTAAGATTACGCATCTCTAAATTACTTGTTGTGCTCTACTGCATAAACACGGAGAAAATAAAATCTCGATTCCACTTTAGAGATGAGAGGAGGTCATCAGGTCTGAAGACGTGTAGAAGTAGCTTAACTATATGCCTAGATTCTAAACATCAGTATTGTCTTGTAATAACCATCCATTATGACCAGTTTCATTTCAGGGGCTTTAAATGTCGTAAAGCACGCAATTAAATGTAATTAGTCACTTTAACAAAGTAACATAAGAAAGCTACCATGTTGCCAAATTTTATCTACTCTAATTTATGCATCAAATTTTATTAATAGGGTAAAATTATTAAATACTGTTGTTTTCTATTTTAAAAGATCTATTTTGACACTCCGATGATTCCGAAAAGGATTTTTCCCCCATTATAAATTTCAGAAACCAATCTATTTTGGAGATAAGAAGCAATAATAAAACAGTTTCTACTGCCATTAATTTTCAGAAACGTTTCCGAGTGCATTTTATCGTGTATTAATCGGCTTTCTCAAACTAGAATATTGGTTTTGGGTATGTTCTATCTCAAGAACTAATGCAGGGAACTTCATATTCTGTTAGACCTTGACATAAATAGACGTTGATTAACTGTCAGGTGACTATGGTGCATTTTTTACGATTTCCGTCATAGATATATTTTAAGAACTAACGTACCAAATTTCAACAAACTTCATATTCTGTTACACCTTGACATAAATAGATCCTTATTGGGTTTGGATGCATACCTCCGAAAAGGTGTTCTTCACGATTTCCGTCATAGATATATCTTAAGAACTAACGTACCAAATTTCACTAAACTTCATATTCTGTTACACCTTGACATAAATAGTTCCTTTATTGGGTTTCGGTGCATACCTCCGAAAAGGTGTTCTTCACGATTTCCGTCATAGATATATCTTAAGAACTAACGTACCAAATTTCACTAAACTTTATATTCTGTTACACCTTGACATAAATAGTTCCTTTATTGGGTTTCGGTGCATACCTCCGAAAAGGTGTTCTTCACGATTTCTGCGATAGCTATATCTCAAGAACGAATAGATTGTCATTTTAGTTTAGTTGCAGACGATTTGATTCATATAGAAGAAAGTTTTGTTATGGCCACAATAAAATAGTTTATTTACATTGTAGTTTATACATACACTTAATTTGTATACTAATATACAGGGTGATCCAGTATTCCTGGTACAAATTTTAAGGGTTGGTACAGGACACTGTAACAAACAATTTCTGTATAGGAAACCAGTGTTGGGAATCCATTTATATAGTAAAAAAAATACATGGCGTCTCACTTTAATCCGAAGTCGAGTTTTCGATATTTTAACGAAATCCTTACAATATGCTTACGATTCATACAAAGATGAGTCGGTTGCTAATTTTGTTAAAATAGAAATGTTAAAAAATCGCACGTCAATATGCAATTTTTACTTTACTTAAACTTTAAAAATACGATATTTTAAAATTACAGTTTCAATGATAAAAATAGATTATAGAGCAAACATCGACGAAATTATAGACATAAATTATCTTACATAAATGAATTTTAAAGATAAAAATACAGAACTGAAGATATTTGCAAAAAATGTACAGTACTGTATTTCTTTTAAAATATCAATCATAGAGTAGCACAATCTATCATACGGATCATAGTTTTCATTTTGAGATGATTAGATCTTGTGAGAAATTGGCAAACAGCCGCATTGTATCGATGCAGAAAACAGATTACAAATCGTGAATAATCTACTTTTTCACATGAAACGAAATCTTTTCATAATACGGAAAATGCTTTAAAAGAATGCAACTTCTATTTATGTATTTTATAAAAAATAAATAGTTTGGCAATTTCCAACATTATCGTATTCGTCTTTTTAACACTTTCCAACATAGTTGAAAAATACACTGCATTCATTTCTAAAAGGTGTTAAATAAAAGCTATAAAAATAGTAAAAAAGGGTTTTAATAAACTGTTCACATGTGTCGTTTCCACCGAAGCCATTATTAAAATAAATAAAAATATTCTATAGCTGCACGATCTATGATGTACAGATTTGAAACGCCATCATTCAATTTTTCAGGTAACTTTTCAAAATACGCATGTTAATTTTACTTTTTTCTATCTTTACGAGAAGAAAGTATTGGATTTATGAAGATATTCGACTTCCGGTTTTCGACGGATTTAAAAGTTTAGGAAGTCTTGAACACGATTTGACTATTTTTACAAAATGTCTGTCTATGAGTCTGTCTGTCTGTCACTCTGTATGTGATAAAAATTTGGGCGCGCACTGTCTCAAGATCTAATGCACGGAATTTAATAAAACTTTAGATTCACTTAGTCCATGATATAAATTGGTGCTGATTATTTTTTGGTGTAAATTGCCAAAAAGATGGCGCTGTTATGCTGCCTTATTTGCGATTTTCATGATAGCTCTATCTCAAAAACTAATGCACTGATTTTCATCAAACTTCATATTCTGTTAGACCTTGACATAAATAGGTGTTGATTGCGGTTTGGTGTAAATATCCCGACAGGTGGCGCTGTTATGCTACTTTTTTCATGATTTTCACGATAACTATATCTCAAGAACTAATGCACGGATTTTTATCAAACTTCAGATTCAGTTAGACGTTGACATAAGTTGTTGTTGATTAGGTTTTAGTGTAAATCTCCTAACAGTTGACGCTAACTATACTGCATTTTTTCGATATATACGATTACTAGCGATAGTCATATCTCTAAAACTAATGCACGGAATTTAATAAAACTTTAGATTTTGTTAGACCTTGACATAAATTGGTGCTCATTCGTTTTTGGTGTATGTGAAACTTGTATGAGATAGAAGAAAGTTTTAGGATTGGCAAATCCGACTAGTTTATTTTTACTTGGATGTTTATTTCCATATTCGTAACCATAGAGTAATTCAATCCATTATTTTGGTAAGTTAAATGATGCTGCATCGTTACATATTGTATTTTTACGTGTTATAATCTCTATGTTTTCTGTTGTAATAAATTGATAGCATAGATTGCAAGTGAGTATTATTTGACTTTCATTGAAATTTATTTGGAGAGTTTGTTTCTTCTTGACATAATCTTGCCAGGGCTGTGGTTTTTCTATTATACTTTATTAAAACATCGAATAGGAAAACAAATGTTTTTTTTTAAATGCTACGTGTTTGAAAACTGCACCTCAATTTACTGATTTTGTATGATTTTTAAAATAATTTTAAAGCTTGATGAGAAAGACAAAGAGATGAAGCCTATTCAACTATGAAGAACTCATGAAGCCTTTTCAACTATGTTGAAAAATATTGACAACATTTCACATTGAAATGATTAAAAGTGATTTATAAAGAAAAATATATACAGAATTCCAGGTAAATTTCAGGTTATAAATTACTTTTTAGCTCACAGGCTATCAAAGTGCCTAAAGTGCCCTCAGGTTCTGTATGTACGTAACGCGATAACTTTTGATAGAAATATCCGATTTGCTTCAAATTTTGTATATAGGTTCATTATGATAAGGCGCTTCCCTGATTAGTTTTGGAGGTTCATTGGTTAAGTATGAAGGGGGAACGGGGGTGGGGGGATAATCCCCCTTAATTTAGATAAATGGGTTTTTCATGCAGAATTATCCGATTTGCTTCAAATTTTGTATATAGGTTCATTGTGATAAGGTGCTTCCCGGATGAGTTTTTGGGGGTTCATCAGTTAAGTATAAAGGGGGAACGGGGGGGGGCTAAATCCCCTTAATTTATTGTCAATTTCTTTATTTTTCGAGGGTCATAATTCTTTGAAATAAGAGTATAATATACAATTAGTGTGAATAACCGGTGAGCTCAATGCCATCAATTTAACTGGGCATTTTTATTTTTTATTATATATGAATTTAGAAGATAGTAATGCAAAACTGAAGATATTTACAAAAAAATAAAGGGTTGTATTTCTTTTACAATATCATCGAGTTGTGTAATCTATCATATAAATCATACTGTTCAGTTTGTGGAGATTAGATCTTGTGAGAAATTGGCAGAAAGCCGCATTGTATCCAAACAGAAAACAGATTACAATCGAGAATGATGCATTTCTTCAGATGAAACGAAGAGTTTTCATGGAAAATGCAAAATGCTTTAGAAGAATGTTCCTATTTATGTATTCGAAAAAAAAAGTAAATATTTTGGCATTTTCCAATATTATTGCTGCCCTTTTTTAGATTTGTTTTAAAGAGGGAAAACAAGGGATACTCAAAAACGTATTTATTCTTACAGTTTTATAAAGGGTGCAGCATACACAATTATTTTAATATACGTAATTTTTGTTTTGAAAAAAAAATTATAAAAGTTTAATGATGAAAAAGCTTTTTATGGAAAAGAATGCATAATAGAATCATATTTTAAAATGCACATTTCTCATTCTGCAATATTAAGGGAATATTTTAATAAAAATTGTGTTAATATAAGTATACATTAATATGAAATTATATATATTAAATTATTAAATTATATTATAGCATGATATTATATTTCATCTATTATAATACGAAAATCTTAAAGCAACGCGGGACATCTATATGAAAAACATTTTTCATATTTACAGCTCTATAAAATACAATAAATAACTAATCAAATTAGCACTCTTATACGCTTTGAGCATATTTTAAAAATAAGTACAATAATTTTAAGGAAGAACCACAGCTCTGTTCGAACATATAATATAGTAATTCAAAGGTATGTATGCCTATTACAAACTATGCAAAATCAACAGTTACGTTAGTATGACTTCTGCTGAGTAAAGCATAAAGTTTGGGCATACATTTTTATTTATATAAATTGTTATTTAAATTTTCAAGCTCAGTTAACCTTTCGCTACTAAAGCGCCCAAAACACCCGGCCAAGCAAAATACTGCGAGACTGCCCGAGCGCCTAAGTAACAGGTGTATCATTTTCTCCCCTCGGAAAAATCTAACTTTTATCGGAGATCATTGGGATTATCGAAATCAACGTGTGGGGAGCATTTTGTACTAGTGATCATAGGGAGTTCTCATTTTCGAAGATAGCTGCTTTCTTATTGTGTTGCTGACAAAAGGCAGGGTAAAAAAGGGAGAGAAAAAATATATCAGCATATTTCAGCGTCCGGGCGCTTGCCATATTTTGAATGCTATTGGGTTTTTAGACTTCAGAATTTAAAGGGCTTGAAATAAAAGCTTGAAAAAAAATAATCACCTAATAAACTTTTTCGATAAATTGAAAAGAAAATGGCCATGATAAAAAATTAACTGCAAAGAACAGTATGGAAGAATTCCAACCACAACTCTCTGAATATAGACCTACACATTGACGCAAAAATGTTTGGCTGTTGTAAGCGGAATTCTTTCAGCGTTTATACGGTTCCTTGAATTTGGATACTAGTATTTGCTAAAAGTATTGTTCGTCTTATTTAATCGCAGAAAAATAAGGCGAAGAATATTTTAAATTAGTATTTAAATTCAAGAGGCCGTACGACCACTGAAAATAATTCACCTACGCCATTTTTGTTTCAGCGCATAGACCAGTGCTCTGAGGATTGTGTTCCAGTCCAAGATGAAGACATAAGTTTCGCATACGAATTGAGAAAATAATAATACAAATTAATCCGGACTTTACGTTGCACACTTAACATATAAATACTCATCAAACACTTGCTTCCAACGTAAAATTATTTAATAAATATGAGTTACTTTTAAACTACATATATATAAAATAAACCTCGACGTTTCGGTTAATCTTTATAACCATCATCAGGAGAAAAACCTTCATAAATATGAACAGCAAAAATTAAAATGTGTTACATGATTGAGTCACAATATTCAATCTGCCAAAACGCTCAAATAACGGAAAATTAAAACAACATATTCAAAATACGCCTGGTGGCGCCCTCTATGAATCAGAAATGTAACTGGAACTTATGTTCGACGGAATTAACGTTCATTTTAAAATGCATTTCCATATGGCAGGAACCGAAAATGATGGGATATCGTTGCAAATTTCATGTTTCCTTAGTGAAATTTCTATAGATTCACGGATGAAGGCTTTAAAGGGATTGTTTTGTCTGGAAATAACTTTGACGTTGTTAAAATCAATAAACCTAACCTGTCCGTAACACATTTTAATTTTTGCTGTTCATATTTATGAAGGTTTTTCTCCTGATGATGGTTATAAAGATTAACCGAAACGTCGAGGTTTATTTTATATATATGTAGTTTAAAAGTAACTCATATTTATTAAATAATTTTACGTTGGAAGCAAGTGTTTGATGAGTATTTATATAATAATACAAAGTTTAAAATATTTGTAGTAAAAAAAAAAAAAAGCGTTGTACTGATGCACCATGTTTGATAGATATCTGGAGCGAACTGCGCATGGGCGAAAATGACTAGTCCATTTCGAAAATGGGGAAGTCCGAACCATCTCGAGATGGAGATTTTTTTTGGAGAATACCTTTTTATTTCTGTTATTGAATTATATGTTTTAAAATATTATATTGTAATCCTATCATATCATATATTCTAATACGAGCAAATCTTGTGTGTGGTTATATATATATATATATATATATATATATATATATGCAAATTTTATCTTAAAAACGGCTCTAACGATTTTGACGAAATTTTGTGTCCTGCCGTTTTGGAGCACCAGAAAACCATTGGGATGGGTCACATGTTCAGGAAAATTCGATTAGTGGGTCTTTTTGGGTCATTTTGGGTCATGGTGAAGCTAATTGTATCTAAAAAACGGTTCAAATGATTTTGACGAAATTTTGTATCCGACTATTTTCGGGCACGAGAAGACTATTGGGCTGGGTCACATGTTTGAGAACTTTGGATTAGTGGGTCATTTTTGGGTCAACGCGGGTCAAATTCATTTTATCTGAAAAACGGCTCTAACGATTTTGATTAAATTTTGTGTCCTACGAGTTTCGAGCACGATAAAATCATTGGGCTAGGTCACATGTCCGAGAAAATTCGATTAGTGGGGCATTTCTGGGTCATTGTGGGTCAAGATCTAAAAAGCGGCTCAATTTACACTAAATTTTGCATCCAATGGTTTTCGGGCACGAGAAGACTGTTGGGCTAGGTCACATGTTCGAGAAAATTCAATAAGTGGGTCATTTTGGGTCATTTTGGGTCATGGTCAAGCTAATTGTATTTAAAAAACGGTTCAAACGATTTTGACGAAATTTTGTATCCGACTATTTTCGGGCACGAGAACACTATTGGGCTGGGTCACATGTTCGAGAACTTTCAATTAGTGGGTCATTTTTGGGTCAAAGCGGGTCAAGTTAATTTTATCTAATAAACGGCTCTAACGATTTTGATTAAATTTTGTATCCTACAAGTTTCGGGCACGAGAAAATCATTGGGCTAGGTCACATGTTCGAGAAAATTCGATTAGTGGGTCATTTCTGGGTCATAGTGGGTCAAAGTCTAAAAAGCGGCTCAATTTACACTAAATTTTGCATCCAATGGTTTTCGAGCACGAGAAGACTGTTGGGCTAGGTCACATGTTCGAGAAAATTCAATTAGTGGGTCATTTTTGTCATGGGTCATTATGGGTCAAGCTATTTTATCTTAAAAACGGTTCAGAGGATTTGAAATAAATTTAGCACCCTACAAGTTTAGGGAACAAGAAGACTATTAGACTAGGTCACATGTTCGAGAAATTTCGATTAGTGGGTCATTTTGGTCATGGGTCATTATGGGTCAAGCCATTTTATCTTAAAAACGGCTCAGACTATTTACACTAAATCTTGCATCCTATGGTTTTCGGGCACGAGAAGACTGTTGGGCTAAGTCACATGTTCGAGAAAATTCAATTAGTGGGTTATTTTGGTCATGGGTCATGATATTTGACCTCAAATTTAATTTTGACCGAGCATAGCTCGGTCTTCCCTGCTCGTTAAAATATGAAGTGCGAAACTGAAACTTTTTCGAACGACAGCATAAACATTTTAAGAATCGGTGAATTAAAAATTAAAAGTAAATTATCTTAAAATACATTTACTAATAGTAATAATAAGAAAAGAATCATATTCATTTCTGAAAATAGTTTAGAACAATCTGACACTTACTTTCATTGGATATTTATTAAATGGATTTTAGACAATCATCAATCACTGGATTCAGATAATAAATCCGAATCATCATCCGTTTCAGAAAGATGTATTACGAGAGGTTAAAACATTTCTTCAATTATACCATCCCTTTTCCAATACATAGTTTCTAATGAAGCAACATGAGAATAGTATTTTTTTCAATGTTCAATCAATAGTGACACTTTCAATGGTTTCATATGAATATGTTAATAATTTTGACATGCAAATATCTCCCGTCACATTGTGTTTTCGGATAAAATTCTTGATTTCTATCCAAACATATTCTATTGCATTAATGTCACAATGATAAGGTCACAGTCTCAATGCTGTAAATCCATTTTGTTGGAGCACAGAGTCAAACTTAAAGGATTTTGTGCGAGGCTGATTTATTTTAACTAATTCCAATAATTCAATTTTTCGCAAATAATTTGAATATGGAATATTATTAGAGGAAAGACAATCCATAATTTCATCTTTACTATTAGATGAGCTTTTCACTTTCTTTAGCAGAACTGAATGGTAAGGAGCACTATATTTTATTACCAATGTAGTTTTAGGATCAGCTTTTTTTTGCAGACAATTTTTCAAAAATTCTACAATTCATTTGTCCGTGATAATCTCCATTTGAAAAGCTGGCTTTATATAATAAATTGGAATGCGGTATAAATCCCATATCCCCTCCAGCACTCAAAACTATAGTTCGTCTTGATGCATTTCCAACTTTCAATGACACTAACTACACCATTTGTTTGCCATCACTTACCAAAAGTTAAGTTCATATCTATCCATATTTCATCTAAATATTCAATCGGCTTGTTCTGTTCTCTGTATCGTGTTATACTTCTTAAGAATTGTGTTCGAGCCATAACTACGTCACTGCGTTTAATTAGATGTTTTCTCTTATTCTGAGATTCCTTAAAACTGAATCCTATTTCGTTCAGAACCTTTCTCACATTTTTCCTTTGTCACGAAAAATGTATTTTTTCTTTTAATACTGGAATGAGTTTAGGAATTGTAGGGACTATTTTATTAACAGCATAAAATTCATGAATTGTTCGTCAAATTACATCACAATCAAAATAATCTAAAGCAATATTTTCAATGGTACTCCTTTTCTGCTCTTTCTTGAGTGGTATAAACTTTGGAGTTTTTTCTCCCTTTGATTCTTTTCGAATTTTTTTTATGCTGGATTGCGATACACCAGTTATTACACTCGCATGTTTTACGGACTGTGAAACTGGAACAATATTTTTTTCTTCTAAAGTTTCCTTATCACAAAATTGAATTACATTATGCAAAATACGTTCAAAATCACTTCGGAAAGGCATAATCGAGAACTAGTAGAAGGTGCACAATCCATTTAATTTAAAATAAAATTTTTCTTAAAACAGAAAATAGCAAACAACACTAACCATTGTATCCATATAATCTTGGATAACGAGTGGAAATTTCCGCCTTTTTCACCGAGACTATTCTCCCTACAGTGTGAATGTAATCGGCTTGGCATTGTGCCAACAGGAGCGCCCAGAAGCGCGGTTAAACAGTATTTGTTTTATAATATCAGTAAGTAGCGTAATCTATCATATGAATCATACTTCATACTTTTGAGTTTGTGGAAATTAGGTATTGTGAGAAATTGGCGAAAAGCTGTTTGTATCCGAACAGAAAACAGATTACAATCGAGAATGATGCATTTCTTCACATGAAACGAGGACTTTTCATGTAAAATTCAAAATGCTTTAGAAGAATGTTCCTATGTATGTATTCGAAAAAAGTAAATATTTTGGCAATTTCCAACATTATTGCTGCTCTTTTTTTAGATTTGTTATAAAGAACGGAGACAAGGGATACGCAAGATATAAAAAGGTTATTTAAATTACACGTATTCATTCTTACAGTTTTATGAACGGTGCCAACATATAAAATTAATATTTTAATAATACACGTAATATTTGCTTTGAAAATAAATTATAAAAGTTTAATGACGAAAAATCTTTTATAGAAAAAAAAAAGAGTAACAGAATTATGTTTTAAATTGCACATCACTCATTCTAAGCTACACTCTAAAAACGACATTCTCAAATCTGAGCAAAAAATACTCCAATCTGAATATGTCACATAATCAAAATGGCCCCGAATCAAAATTAATCAAGTTTGAAACATATATATATACTCATTCCTGAAAACATGCACACATTCAAGAATAAAACATCCTGTGCTTCTATTTGAGTATGTCCATGTTTCAAAAATGGAGTATGAACTGACTTCTATATGCTCAGTTTTGAGTATGTCCATGTTTAAAAAATGAGTGTGAACTGAACTCTATGAGCTCAGTTTTGAGTATGTCCATGTTTCAATATTCTGAGTATTTCTGGTATTTCAGAATTGAAAGCATATTGGGTCATCCTATTTGAAACAAAAAGTTTCATAACAAATTGAAAATATCGATTTACTCAGATTTGAAAGTGTCATTTTTCTCAGCGTATTTAGCGTTATTTTAACCCTTTCACAATCAACACTTAAAAAATGAAATGGAAATTATGAAGTTTTCACACATTGTTAATAATGCTACCTATAAGCTAAAAACCATCAATAAAAACCAGTGGACCTTTACGAGGATTTAGCACTGCAGTGATAAATATATTTTTAGCAATATTTAATATTTTTAGATCCAGGTTTAAACTTCTAAAGATAGAAATAAATTAAAATCGTATTTTAAATGTATTAGAAAATGACATCATTCGCTTAAATGGAAAACATGGGACAAAAAAAAATAAATAAATTGAATACATATAAAATACAATTTCATTTAATATAACAAAAAGCACATCTTTTAGACAACACGTAAAATACCTTTTCATCGATCGATCAATAGTGTCTTTTTCTTCTAAAGATTTCAATATCAGTTTTACTTTTCAATCATAAATATAAAATAAACCCGTGCGGAGAAATCATACTTTATCTTTTTTGTGTTATTTATCTTTTTATAATCATTGCTGAGCATGTTATAATGCGGTATTTATTTTTGTGGCAACACTGACTTGAGTAGCCTTTCATTTCATTTATGAAAACAATGTTGATTTAATTTTAAATTAACTGCAATTTTTAATAAAAAATAATATGTTTCATCGAAATGTGAATGTATTATGTCAGAAGTAGGCTCAAAAATCTTTCGATTGATACTTCATTCATTGTTGTGCGTGTTATAAATGCCTAGAAAATGGGATGTTGACAACATAAAATATGTATATGATTCTTGGTGATATATATATCTCATCAAAAACATCACCTGTAAAAAATGCAGCCAAGTCTCGTGACTCTTTTTCCGTAAAAAGTTCTGAGATCGTGTAAAGCCAAGTTTAGCTATTTTATTAACTCTGAAAATTTCATTCACAAATCACTCCTAGTCTCTACATCTTTAGTTAAATATTATTTTGTGACTTGGCAATTACGTAGCACAGGGAAGTTATTACACCTTACTATGTTATGTGGGAAGGGATGAGATAATATGATTAACGCTAATTATATACGCACAGGGAAGTTATTACACCTTAATATTTTATGGGATGGCATGGTATTATTTGATTAAGACTAATTATATACATCACATTCTCGTGCTACGTAATTGCCAAGTCACAAAATAATATTTAACTAAAGATGTAGAGACTAGGAGTGATTTGTGAATGAAAATTTCAGAGTTAATAAGATAGCTAAACTTGGCTTTACACGATCTCAGAACTTTTTACGGAAAAAGAGTCACGAGACTTGGCTGCATTTTCTACAGGTGATGTTTTTGATGAAATTTCACTTCTTTTTGTAAGTAATCCTCCTTTTCTTGATTTTAGGTTCTTTTTGGAGATCATCCACTGATTTTCGCTAAGCCCACACTCTGTCCCTATTATTTACAGGTATAAAAAATTTGAAGCTTTAGTTTCGTTTGCAAAGTACTGTAGATAAAAAGAGATTTCAGGTTCCTATGCCAGCACTAAGTTATGGGAGGGGGAGTGTCAAAAGTACTCTCAATTGCTTCCAGGATAGGTGCTATCCATCTGAGATATTACTCGCAGTCCTAGATACTTGATATTTAGCATAAAAGAACTTTTTAGTATAAAAAGAAAGCCAAATTTAAAATTTCCGGAAATTTTTAATAAATCAAACTATATTCATTTTTTCGATGTTTTTAATTTTTTTTTTCGTTTTTTTTGGCTTTTTTTTTACATTTACGGATTTTTTAATTTTTTCTTACTTTGTATACTAAACCCTATCTTTCTGCCAAATGTCAAGCTTCTAGGACTACAAAAATCGGATTATTTACAAATTTTTGACTTTTTATAAATTTATTGATTTTTCGATTTTACTTCTAAGTTAACTGATTGTCATGCCAATATAGTAATTTTTTGATCCGTCTCCTTAGGATCATTTAGGTTCAATTTAGAGGTAAATCAAGTGAATGTTAGAGTCACCATGATTTTATTTAGAAAGAACTATCAAACCATAACCAGCCAGTAATGTCGGGAGGGTAGGGAGAGCTGTGAAAAGTTTTCTGGGGCTAACATCATTTAACAACCCATATTTCATATGCGAAGTAAATAGAGTATAACCTGTGAAAGAAAACAAACCTGTCTATAAAGAAATCGCCTATAGCGTAGCCAGTCTATAGTGGAACTTTCCTATAACGAAATTCGTAAACGAAAGAAAAGGAAACCATAATCCGGGGGAAATAACATAAAACAATTAGGGGCGTTGTACTAGCTAATAGGACAATTATCTTAAAACTAATGTTTGTAGCAGTACAAAATCAAATTGTTTTCGAATTTTCGATTTTTTAAAGATATTTCGATTTTATTTTCGAATTTAACGAATTTTTTAATTGTTCCTTTTATTGAATAGTAAATACTACCTTTACACCAAGTTTTAAGTTTCTAAGAATACAAGATAAAATTATTTTCAATTTTTGATTTTTTCGATTTTTTTTAAAAATAATTTTCTGGATTTTTTAATTTTTTCTTATTTTGTATCCTTTATTACAAATTTCAAGTTTCTAGCGCTACAAAATCGAATTATTTTGAAATTTCCGATCTTTTTCGAGTTTTTTATTCTATTTTCAAATTTATTGTGTTTTAATTTTTCCTTTTTCTGTATCCTAAACAATAAGTTTTTTCGAATGTTACAGATTTTTTTATTTTTTTCATTTTTTTGTATCCTAAATACTGCCTTTATTCCAAATTTTAAATTTCTAGCTCTACAAAATCGAATTATTTTCAAATTTTCGTTTTTTTTCGTTTTTTTTATTTTATTTTCGATGTTTGTTGTGTTTTTATTTTTTTATTTTTCTGAATCCTAAACACTACTTTTACACCAAATTTTCAGTTTCTAAGACTACGAGATCATATTATTTTCAATTTCTCAATTATTTTTTTCTTTTTCTTTCTTTCTTTCTTTTTTTTAATTTTCAATTTTTGAAAATTTCAATTTTTTTTCGAATTATCCATATTTTTTAATGTTCCCTTATTTAGTATCTTAAATATTACCTTTATTCCAAATTACAAGTTTCTAGCGCTATAAAATCGAATTATTTTCAAATTTTCTTTATTTTTCGATTTATTTTATTTTATTTTCGAATTTTATTGCGTTTTTTTTTAACTTATTCTGAATCCTAAACACTATCTTTACCGCGAATTTTAGGTTTCTAAGGCTAAAACATCAAATTATTTTAATTTTTTCATTTTTTTCGAATTTTTCGAATTTTTGAATTTTTTTTTCGAATTTTCCAGATTTTTTAATTTTTTCTTATTTTGCATCCTAAATACTACCTTTATTCCGTATTCCAAATTTCTAGTGCAACAAAATCGGATTATTTGAAAAATTTCGTTTTTTTTTCGATTTTTCCGATTTTTCGATTTTATGTTCGATTTTTTTTGTGTGGTTTTGATGTTTTCTTTTTTTGAATTCTAAACACTACCTTCACACCAAATTTTAATTTCAATTTTCAATTTTGTTCGAATTTGTTGAATTTTCAAATGTTTTCTTTTTTGGAATTTTCCGGATTTTATAATTTTTCCTTTCTTTGTATCCGAAACATTAGCTTTATTCCAAATTTTAAGTTTCTATGGCTGTGGGATCTACCCAAAGTGAGTGTGTGAGTGACAAAAAATCGAAACTTTGAGTTCATATACCGTCTGCACTAATTTATGGGTATTTTTTGAATTATCCATATTTTTGATTTTTTCCTTATTTAGTATCTTAAATATTACCTTTATTCCAAATTTCAAGTTTCTAACGCTATAAAATCTAATTATTTTAAAATTTTCCTTATTTTTCGATTTTTCCGATTCTTTTCGATTTTTCGATTTTATTTTCGAATTTTATTGCGTTTTTTATTTTAACATTTTCTGAATCCTAAACACATCTTTACCGCGAATTTTAAGTTTCTAAGGCTAAAAGATCAGATTATTTTAATTTTTTCATTTTTTTTCGAATTTTTCGAATTTTTGATTTTTTTTTTCGAATTTTCCGGATTTTTTAATTTTTTCTTATTTTGCATCCTAAATACTACCTTTATTTCGAATTCTAAGTTTCTAGCGCAACAAAATCGGATTATTTGAAAATTTTCGATTTTTTTCAATTTTTTCGATTTTTTCAATTTTGCTTTCGATTTTTTCAATTTTGTTTTCGATTTTTTTGGTGTTTTTGATGTTTTCTTTTTCTGGATACTAAACACTACTTTCACACCAAATCTTAAGTTTCTAAGACTACAAGATCGTCTTATTTTCAATTCTCAATTTTGATGGAATTTGTTGAATTTTCGAATGTTTTTTTTCGAATTTTCTGGATTTTATAATTTTTTTTCACTTTGTATCCTAAATACTACCTTTTTTTTAAATGTCAAGTTTCTAGGGCTACGGGATCTACCTAATCTTTTTGATGACGCGGAACGAGTGAGTGAGTGACAAAAAATCGAATGTTTGAGTTCATATATCGTCTGAACTAGAAAAGACAGAAAGTTGTAATTTTAAATTTTGGTCTTGTGTGCCAAATACTCTAGAAAGATGAAGTTTTGAATTTTTGGGATACTCCAGCGCGGAGATATGGGGGGTCCAAAAGTGCCCTGAGTTGCTTCCAGAAAAGTATGCTTACGGCCGTGCTTTCTCGACTTGGCGGAGGCACTGCCGTGCCTCCAGATTATTCTTGGTGATATATATATGGTTTTTGGTGATATATATATATATGTTACGGTCAATATGATAAACCCGGTCATTATTAATAATAATCGAGCATTATGACTGGTCATTATTAATAATAACTGGTTATTATTAATAATGACCTTAACATATGTACATATATTGTTAGAGAATGGGCAAACGTCATGGACATGCATTTCAAAATAAATTTGTAACAAAATTATAATTATTTAGAACTATCACAATAAGTTTAAATCAAGGTTTTTTGTTTTCTTAACAAAATAACAAATTTATTTAGCTACTTCTGGTATTAAATTATATCAAAATTATATGATTTTAAAAAGGCTGAAAAGGTTGTTTCCATCTATCTCGATTCAAAAATTTCTTGGCGAAATTTTCTCTCAACTATTTGTTTGATTTCTAAATATTTGTGCTTTTGGTAGGAAAATGATTAAAAATGCAGACAAAATTTGTAAATTTCTTTCAAATTAAATTAAACGTCTTAAAATAAAAATTTAAATTTTTTTCCTTGATCAAGTGTTCCAGTAGCGAAATCGTCAATACAAATTGTGTTATTATAAGTATGTATAGATGTTACGTATTTTTATTTTATATATCATAATATATTATACATGAAAATCTTAATGAAACGAAGGACATCTATATGAAAAATTTTAACTTTCCATAATTACAGCTTTATAAAATAAAGTAAATAACTATCTTAATTAGTATTCTTATATGCGTCGAGAATATCCATACTAATATTATAAAAAAGTAAAGATTGTTTTTTTGTTGTTTTGTTTGTTTGTAGGGGGTAATCTGTGGAACTACCGAAGCAATTTCAAAAGTGATGGTGGCAAATAGATGATGACAATCCCTGCTCCAACATAAGCTATGTTTTATGTCGGCGCCACTACCCCCAGGGGAGTACAGGAGCGAAAAACGTTCTAAAATTTCGTTTTTTTTATACTGAAGGAGATAGAAACATGAAATTTGGCATGGTAGTTACTTATAAGAAGTAAATACGCTCTAAGAACAAATTCTAAAAAAATTCGAAATTTAAAAGGGTGAAATGAGCGAAAACGTTCTAAAAACATTCTAAATTACAATTTCTATGGAATTTCTGGAACTACAGAACCATTTTCAAAAGTGATGGTGGCAAATTGATGGTAACAGACCCTGCTGTAACATAGGTTATATTTTATATCGGCGCCACTACCACAAGGGGGTGCAAAAGCGGAAAACGTTCTAAAATTTCGATTTTTTTTATACTGAAGGAACTAGAAACTTGAAATTTGGCATGGTAGTTACTTATAAGATATAAATGCGCTCTAAGAACAAATTCTAAAAAAATTCGAAATTTAAAAGGGTGAAATGAGCGAAAAGCGTTCTAAAAACATTCTAAATTACAATTTCTCTCTAGAACTACAGAACCATTTTCAAAAGTGATGGTGGCAAATTGATGGTAAGGGGGTGCAAAAGCGAAAAACGCTCTAAAATTTCGATTTTTTTTTTTATACTGAAGGAACTAGAAACATGAAATTTGGCATGGTAGTTACTTGTAAGATGTAAATGCTCTCTAAGAACAGTTTCTAAAAAGTTCGAAATTTAAAGGGTAAAATGAGCTAAATGTGTTCTAAAAGCATTCTAAATTACAATTTCTATGGAATCTTTGAAACTACCGAACCGATTTTAAACGTAATGCTCGCAAATTTATGATGACAGCCTGTGTTCTGACACAGGTTATATTTTATGTCAGTGCCACTACCCTCAGGGGGTTGCAAGAGCGAAAAACTTTCTAAAATTGCAATTTTTATTATACTGAAGAGATTAGAAACTTCAAATTGGGCAAGATAGTAACTTATAAGATATACATGCTCTCTAAGGACAGATTTAAGAAAATTCGAAATTTAAAAGAGTGATATGAGGGAAAACTGTTCTAAAAACATTCTAAATTACGATTTCTATAGAATTGTTAAAAACAGAAACTGGAAAATTAACATGGCTGATACTTTTTAAGACACAAGTGCACACACAGAACAGTTTTTTTTAAATAAATTGAAATTTAAAAGGATGAAAGAGGAAAAAAAGTTATAAATTACAATTATTTACCAATGGTTTGTAAAGAAATTCAAAATTTCAAAGGGTGAAATGAGCGGAAAGCGTTTAAAAAGCGTTCTAAATTGCAATTACTATGGGATTGTTTGGGGTAGAAACTTAAAATTTTACATGGCTGCTGATTTGGTTGCACAGAACAATTTTACAAAAATCGAAATTTAAAAGAGTGAAATGCGCGAGAAGCGGTCTAAAAACGCTCTAAATTATGATTTATTTGGAACTATTACGGCTAGAAACTTAAAATTTCACCTATATAAATTATCATCCAGAACAGTTTACTAAAAATGCGAAATGTAAAAAGACAGGAGCGAAAAAAAAAAAAAAAAAAAAAAAACTTACTCAAATTGCAATTTATGTGTGCTACAGCTGGTATAGAAGCTTCGTATTTGGTATGGTGGTTACTCTTAAAATGCAAATGCTCGCTAAGACTGGGTTTCTATAAAAATCGAAATTTAACAAGCTGAAATGAGCAGAAAACGGTCTAAAAACGTTTTACATTATGATTTAATTGGATTTATTCGGGTTAGAAACTGGAAATTTAGTATAGTTGTAACTTTTAAGATGCAGACGCTCGGTATAAACAGTCTATTAAAAATTAGAAGTTTAAAGGTGTAAACTGAGCGGAAAAAGTTATAAATTATGTTTTTTCTAAATTGTTAGCGATAGAAACTTAGAATTTAACATGCCTGTTATTTTTTATACGTAAATGCTTCCACAGAACAGTTTTTACAAAATTCGAAATTTAAAAAAGGTGCAGAAGCAAAAAACATTCCAAAATTGCGATTTTAGTGATGCTGCTGGTATAAGAAGTTTTAAGATTTCAGTTCTCGCTGAAAACGGTTTCAATAAAAAAAAAAAAAAAAAAAAAAATCGAAATTTTAAAAAAGTGAAATAGACTGTAAAAGTTCTAAAAACCTTCTAAACAATGTTTTATTTGAAATTGTTAGGGATAGAAACTTAAAATTTGACATAGCATAGACACAAATGCATCCACAGAACAGTTTTTAATTTTTTAAAAATTTTAATGTGAGCAGAACAGAAAAGTTTTAAAATTGCAATTTCTGTGATATAGTCATTAGAGAAATTTACTTAATTAGTGTGCCTTAATTAGTAATTTCTGAATTATCTGTGGCAGTAAAATTTCCTCTAATGAAAATAACCCAACGCATACCACTTGGCATTTTTGAAGAATTACGCGAGCAAAGCCGCGGGCTTTGCTAGTAATATTAATAAAAGGATGTAGATGCTAAGATTAATTAATATGACATTTGAGATTAATTGTTTAGTAAAAGACATTTATTCATAGAATTAAAGTTGACATAAATCTGCTTTCGTGGTACGTTTAGTAGATTATTACACTCAGCATGCTTGAATTTTTCATCTAAATTGAATTGTGTCACATCTACAAAATCAGACATGAAAAGGGACGCTTCCTCCCTAGTTTTCCAGATTCAACCCAGTCCACCAAATTCCACCTTGTTGGTCAGTTTGGGTAACTCCTTCAGGTTGACTTACATCCACCCTTCTTTCTCTCTGGAAAATCCATCCTCTAATTCTGCTGACAGCTCTTCTGGGAGAAGTTAAGTATACATGAAGCTCTCTTAACACAGGTATTATGTCTTTCCAGTGGTGATAAATAGTCAGACACAGAGATGCTAATATAAATACAGCTAAAAGGCTAATAAATCCATACACGAACAAAAACCGACTACTATAGGAGTCCTTTTCGACATGAAGTTCAGTATTTCCAGCCGTTGTAGATCTGACAGTATCATCAGCGTATGGATGAGATGAAAAAAGCTTGTAATTAGATTCCCAATTTGGATTTTGGCTTTCCAAAATATACATTTTAAGGATAGTAAACCAAAACCAACAAAAATTATATATAAATCTCACACAAACGTAGAATAAACTGTTGTTTGTAAAATTAACGATTTCACAAAACGCAAATAAGCTAATAGCGGTTTTGGAAGTGAACAATCGTTTTAATTCTGAAAAAGGTCTGTTTTGATCAACAATGCTCTTCGTTTGTTAATTTATAACAATTGATTTTTATTTAGAAAATAGTTTCTGCGTTGAAACAATTAAAGTAATTGTTGGGACTATGAATACTTATTTTTGTTTCAATCGCTAATACGCCATTGTTTCTCAGTCATTTGTCAACAATCAAAGGGAACATCAAATTGATAGCAAATAAAACAAATAAATAAAAATGTAAAAACACTAATAGAAAAAATAATTAGATGCTGTATAGTCTGACTTACAACGCGCACTTTATACAAGGTATGGCTGTAAATTTCCAGTAGTACTGTAGAAACAAATATTAGAATTGAAATTTCGTTTGTTGCTTAACCCTTTAACGGACATTGGTTTCCCTACGAAACCACAAAACTTTAATTACGAAATTGAACAATCACAGCGGAATTTTAATAGAAATGTTTTCCATTAATTATGTATGCGAAATATCGCTTTTTTGTTATATATGTTCATAATTTCCAGTGTCAATCATTTATTTCAACATTTTAGCAATTGAAGTGCTTTATCCGTTAAAGGGTTAACGATGGTATTTGAATGGTCACGTATCTGCGCTTGGCGTCATTCTCATTTTAATTTCTGGTGTTGAAACACGCAATTTTTAGTGTTAAATTTGTTTTTAAAATGGCTAGAAATAGTGTTATTAAAGCTTCACCAATTATGCAGCTTCTATAATAGCAAGAGAAGAAAATGCTTATGAATCCAACCACATAAAAATTACATCTTTGACGGTGATTTGCATATTGATGGGCAAGTTTATGCTAGTATGAAGGACATTCGGCTTATACTTCTTATTATAACTTATCTACGCATCATTAGAAGTGTATTACAAATAAATATGGATGTGCTTTACCATTAAAAATCAAGTAGATAAACAATGGTTTGTATGAATCCAGTTTGTAGTTGCTACGCGGAGTTGAGGAGCAAGCAGCAACCTGTGACGTCATACTGATGGGGTCCATATAGATTTGAAAAGATTTTTAGAAAAGAAAAGCGTTGTATTTCTTTTATATTACCAGAGAGTAGCGTAATCTATATGAATGATACTTCTCAGTCTGCAGAGATCAAATCTTGTGAGGAATTGGCAAAAAGCCACATTGTGTCTGAACAGAAAACAGATTACAACCAAGAATGATTTATTTCTGCATTTGAACCGAAGACTTTTGGTAATATGGAAAATACTTTAAATGAATGAATTTCCGATATGTATGTATTCTAAAATAGTAAAAATTTTAGCAATTTCCAGTTTTATTGCCTTTTTTTGTATAATTATAAAGAGGAAGACATGGCATATAGGGATTGTCCAAATTAAACACTTTCATTTTCCACTTTTATAGTTCTGTGAATGATGCGGTGATAAAAATAATACATATTTTGAAATAATCAATAAATTTTATGGAAAAAGAACAAGCTTTTATTGAAAACTGTAATGCATGACAAAAACATTTTTCAAAACGCTTAAAATTCCTTTTAAGTTGTTGCGATAGGGTTTGAATACGAAGTAGGGTTAGTAAAGTTTTAATTTTATTATATGCAAAACTAATTATATGTAATACTTATTACTCTTTTTTACAGATAACTCAATGATTGTTAATTTGTAAGACAAAATTATTTTTATATTTTCTCTTTGTTTCAAAACATAAGACAAAAAATAAAATAAAATAATAAAATAAAAAAGAAAGAAAAGAATTTTCAAAACGCGTTGTCCAATATTGAGAAAACTTTGATGGAAGAAATAAAAAACGACCGTTAACCATTTTTAAACGGGAAAAAACAATTTTGTATTACAAAACAATAATTTTTGAAGTACCTGTAAAAGAGATTAATAAGTTTTAGATCTAATTAATTTGATAATAATAAAATTAATACTCTAGTAACCCTAATTCTTGTTCACTGTTGCTTTGACTCCCTAAATTTTCACTGATTCTTCGAGTATTTTAAAACATAATTTTCTTTTTAATTAATAATTTTTTTTGTCAAATTCCTAGTTTGTTTTCTTTTTAATATACATTAACTCTTATTAAAATACATCAATTTCAATTTTTTAGCAGCAGCTGCACGGATGGAAATAGAAGGATTTTTCTTGAAGACATTTTCTACTCTGCGAATGAATTCTGTTGTAGATTTAGATGGTTCATTCAGTTGACTGAATGGAGACATTCAGTTTTTTGTTTTAATTCCACTGTTTTATTTTTTTCATATCTCTGAAATATTCGATAAATCACTATTTTTCTCTTTTCTTCGTTTTTGAAATAATTATGGTTGTTGTTTTATATGCTCTAACAATGTTCTCTCAGAATTGGACTGCATGTTTTGCAAGTGTTTCATTCTCCTGCCGGCTGATGTTTTTTTAAAAAAAATAGCAAACACAAGAACAATAGTTAAACAATGAGTTAAGTATTACAAATAACAAATACTTAAATTACCTGTAAAAAAGGTGTAATAAGATTAAGGTGTAATATAATTAATTTGGCAATAATAAAAATTGAAACTTTATAATCAGAATTAAATATGATAAATTTGGTAATAATAAAATTGAAACTTTATAATCAGAATTAAATATAATTAATTTGGTAATAATAAAATTGAAACTTTATATTCCTACTTCTTCTTCAATCTTTATACTATTTTAGAAGATAGAAATACATATTTGCAAGATAGAAATACATATTTGGAAAAAAAAAAGAAAATTGCAGATAAAATATAAATTTTCATGAAAAATTCAAAAATATATTAGGAAAATATAAAAAAATTCAGACACGCAGAATTCATAATTCTGTTTAAAACTTGTAACCCGTCAAAAATATAAAATTAATTAAAACAGAAAAAAATCATATGGTAGGATCGAACCAACACCTCCTGGAACGCGAATGTCTACGTTACCTTGGTGCTACGAAGACCAAGTGTGGAAGCTTAACCCTTTCAGGGGCAGTGATATGTTTATTAAACCACTTAATTTTAATTACCAAACGCCACAATCACACCAGAATTTTGCTAAAATCTTTTCCATTTAATACGTATGTGAAATATAGCCTTTTTTGTTATTTGCAAATATTTCTTTTCGTAAATTCCGGTGCCAGTCATTTATTTCAACATTTTAGTACTGAAAGTATTTTGCCCCTGAAAGGGTTAAAGGGGTATTTAAAATATAAGGGTTAAAGGGGTATTTAAAATATAAGGGTTAAAGGGGTATTTAAAATATATGCTTAACTTTAAACACTCTACTTAATTTCTCAGAAACTAAGGCCCATTTGAAGAACCGCTTTCACTAGAATATTTAGGGGTATGGCAGATTATTCTATAGTCGATATTCAGTTGATCTATTCAGTCGATATTCTACATTTGGTAATAATAAAATTGAAACTTTATAATCAGAATTAAATATAATTAATTTGGTAATAATAAAATTGAAACTTTATATTCCTACTTCTTCTTCAAACTTTATACTATTTTAGAAGGTAGAAATACACATTTAGAAGATAGAAATACATATTTGGAAAAAAAAACAACGAAAATCATTGCATTTCTATAATAAAGTTTAGATTATTAAATATTAAATATTATTTTAAAGTAAGTCTAGATCATGCGTATACGGGTCCTTTTTCCTACATATTTCCTTTTCAATAGCAAACTTCAATCAGTCTAAAAAATATAATAGGAATCCTAGTATATTTACGAGAGTTAAAGCAGGGCAGACGATAGAAAGACAAAACGAAATAAATTATGAACCGTTTTCAACTACAGTGTACTCCCTGTACGACCACCTTCATTAAGCGACCACCCCACTCAACGACCACTTTTTGATGGAACGAAATTTATTCCCATAGGCTCAATGCTAATTGCGGAAACGTCAGTGAAGGCTCACTGTTGAGACGCGAAAAGTTTTTGGTTTCCGTCTGTTTGTCTGTCTGTCTGTTCCGCTATAACTGCCGTAAAAACAGCCCAATTAAGTTGATTTTTGGTGCGTATATTGGTGAGGTACCCGGAATTAGCTGTATAGTTTTTAGTTACATTTGGTTCATTCGTTCGAAAAATATAGAACATATCTTTTTAGGTCATAATTCTTTCCTATGGGAATGCAGACGATTTTCAAATTTCATTTTTAATTGAAATGAAAATCGCATATTGGATCGAATAATGGATTTAAACGTAAAATTACGGATACTAAATTTTCGATATAGAGGTCTTAAATATATGCAATAGCTTTGAAAATTTGTCGGTACATCTATTAGAATTTAGAATTTAATTGTTTAAATTATTGGAAAAATTTTTGCAACTGTTCGGGAAATATAAAAAAAAATTATTTTCCTATTTTTTACAAATTTTAAAATCATTTCTTTTTTTTTCCCTCGTTATTTTATTAGTTGCTTACCCACCATATTTCAAAGAATATCAAAATAAGAAATGCATCTTTTTTATCTAAAAAATTACAAAAACAAGAAGTTTATAAGAATTTCAGAATAACATTGCATAAATCGTATTTAATTTAACGCTTCTAATTTCTGAAACCTCCGAAGTATTTTGTATGCCTGTAAATATGTATGTAGTACAAAAGAAAAAAAAAATGCGAATTGTAAGATGCTAAATAATATGAAAAGTGAGATTAAAAAACAATGACTTTCAGAGCTGACGTTGAGGCTCCTGATCTGCAGATTTACTAGTTTTACCTCTATTCAGAGACCGTTCTAAGCGGAACTCCCTCCATGAGAGACCAATTTGTTAAAAACGGAGTGAAATTCCGTTCTTTCTTGACCACTTGACCTATAGCTTGACCAATGTGCACATATCCCCTCCCCCCCCCATACCAGGAATGAAATCCTCCCAACTTCCTAGAGCAGAATTCTTGATGAATCCCTGCAAGATAAGTCTTGCTGTAGAGAAGTTCCTGCCTCCTTTGTTATTGCGATCAAAGCGCCATTTTACAAAACACAATTGAGAGTGTGCAGTGTTGAATTCAGACTCTTTTCTCCGGGAGAGATTTCTGTGGCTCCGGTTGGGACATTGTAGAGTTCCGGAGATGAAATTGCACTTTTTAACCATCGCAAGTATAAAATTTCAATTCTTTCCGGGGGGGGGGGGGGCATTTCAATTCTCTGGGGGGGATATTCCAAGGATTAATCGTCAAGCGACCGAGATGTATCATTCTATTAAATCCTATCATACGTAATTAATTCAATGATGTCACATGATAGGTAATGATACTAGGTTGCCATGGTGATTACGTTCTATTTAAGATGAAGTCCTATTATTTCCGTGTTACTGAATTTAAAAACCGAATTTGTAAACTAAAATTGTTTAATTATAGCAATCTTATGATCTGCCGACAGTTTTTGGATAGATATTTCTGGAGAAATAGATATTAAATTGAAAAAAGTCTAAATATGGATTTCAAGTTCTGAAATTTTCAATGCTAGGCTTAAGTTTCCCATTGGAATTTTCCGTAAATGTCAACAAATGATAAAATGTTGGCATCTTAAAATGTACTTATTTTATTACGGAAATTAATCGTATCATAATAACAGACGATATAATTCATTCACTGAAACTAGTTATAGTACAAAGACACTTCATTTGTCACGTTTGACGTACAATGTCCAACTTGTTTGGATAGGTATGAAGGAGGAGGGTTAAATCAGATTCAAGAAAGGGGACAATTTACCAAATAGTGATGTTGCATAGGTTCCACAAACACAACGAGATGAAGGCGCTTTGTTAAAACTTGTCTTGATAACTAGTCAGTGGGCTATGGTTTATTGCAAAAATACACATATTTCCGTGAGGAAATAAATTATCTCCAGGTACATTTGGCATGAGCGCAGATCTATGACTTTAGTAACATGAATTCAGTAAAATGACATAAAAGTTTATGCCTGAATACCATGCCGATCAGAGTTTGATGTTCGGAGTTCAAATCTCCGAAGAGAATATAGAATTAAATGAGGGGTGGTGGGAAAGAGTTGAAATTTATTCGATACTTATATTTTAAATTGTTACTTATTACGGTTCTGTTAATTAATTTGAAACAACAAATTCTCATTATTTACGCAAACAAGCTATGCTTTGCAATAAAACATAAGAAAATTTGCGACAGGAAAAAAAGCTTCATTGAAAAAATAAAGCATCAAGTACATTTTAAATTATGAAAAAAAAAAAAAAACATACTTTTGGTTGGTTTTATTGGCACAAAGTTCACATTTGGACATGCTGCGCCAAACAACAGTTAAAAAAAACAAAGATGTAAAGAAAAGAAAGGCAACTTGTGTATATACTTACGAAGTAACGGACAAACAAAAATGATAAACAAACTTATCTGAATGGGGTACCCAGCCAGTTTAACAATTACAGAACCACATGATTTTAAAAGGCAAGTTTGAACAATACTAAATAAATCGGCCGGGTGCGAGTATAACTCGCGCTCAAAGGGTTCCGTACATTCAATTTATTAATTACTATTTATTAATTAATAAATTACTATTACCCCTACTTTTTTCATAACTTTAGTTTCAGTAGATTCGAAAATAGGAGTTTGGGGGTTGGGGGGACATATTTTTCTAATATACTTTCGACTATATCTCTGAAAATATACTACCTAAAATTAAAACAAATATATTTTTGGGTTAGATGTTATGAGCTCTTTCGAAATATACCCTACACGATATATAAAATGAATTTTTTTCAAGTAACTTAATTAATATCTCAGCTAATTAACGACAAATTTTTTTCGAAAATCGTTATCAAATATTCTTGGATGATTCTGCGTCGATAGATACCTCGAGATCCCGACAATTCCCCGCTGACCGCCCAAAAACTAATGTTTGTATGTAACAGAAAAATGCGTTTTTCTCAAAAACTATGTTACCTAGGAAAACCACTATAATTTTCCTGCAAGGTTTAAATAAACTCCTACTACTCATAATTTTTTCATAATTTTAGTTTCAGTGGATTCGGAAATAGAGGAGGGGGGACATATATTTGCAGTGCCTTTTCGACGATATCTCTGAAAATATAATATCTAAAATTAAAACAAATGTATTTTTGAGTTCGGTATTACGAGATCTTTCACGCGATACCCCACACGATAGACAAAAATAAAATATTTATTTTTCAAGTAACTTAATTCGCCCTCTAAATTTTTCCTAAACAAATTTGTGAATGGCTAATGATCTTACAATTTTCCCACGTTTGAACTTTCCATGTTCCATAGTTTATGAGAAAAAGGGCTCTGACAGACAAACGGACAGACACAGGAGTGATCTTATAATTGTTCGGTTTTCACTTTTTAAGTACGGAACCCTAAAAATAAAAATTAATGGTAGAAGTGAGATGCGAAAAATGCTAAATATGATGATAAAATCCTAACTGGTTTAAAAACCTGAAAATATTCTCATTCGAGGATACTTTTGAGCATTTATACTTTGCTTATACAAGTTATTGTTTGAATTTTAAACTACTTTCAGCTGGTTATGTCGCTGAAAAGCATTTTTTTGTTTTACATCTATAAAATAAATAAAGTTTTTGCGATACGAAGAAATACATTTAAAAATGAAACATCCATGTTATTGCAGTCAGAGATGAGAATAAAAAGTATCTTTCATCTATGAATATAGAGGGTAATGATACAGATCTGAAAATATTTGCGAAATGTAGAGCTTTTACAATATCAGCGAGTAGCAATCTATCATGTAAGTTCACATATTTAGTTTGTCAAGATTAAATCTTGTAAAGAATTGGCAAAAAGCCGCATTGGATCGGAACAGAAAACAGATGGCAGTCCAACATCTCTAATCTTGGATGAAACGAAGGTTTTTTATCATATGGAAAATAAAAGAATGTAACTTCTATTTATGTATAAAAAAAAGAAAGAAAAATCATGCATAAAACATAGAATATGAAACACTTTCTAACACTTCCAGAATACTTAACAAACCTGCGCTGTTTAATAAAGTAAATAAGATACCTAAGTGAACATTTTAGAAAACGCGAAACACATTTGAAAACCTGGTTTCAGAATTTACAGACCATAGCCAGGAAATTACTGCAATCTTTTTGTGCAGCCCTGTATATAATCTATGGATTTGTATGTACTCTATATAGTATGCTACAACTCAGTTTAGTAAGAAAACACATAACACAGTGGAAAATTTCCTTTCAGCAGTTTTTACCAATACATTGTAACATTCTTTTCTACAGACTTGCAGATTACTTTAAGATTTTTATATACGTCTTGTATTAAGCTATAGTTTAATTCAGTCAAAAAGACGCTGAAAATTACAGAAATAATACTTTCAGAAATTATCACACATAGCCGACCATGTATCCAGTTCTTTGCGTGGCCCTGTATATCATTTTATTTACATTTAGCTCACATTTATCAGCTTACATTTACTTATTAACATCTCTTAGTATACCAAATATATTTCATATTCAAAATGCATAACTCGATTAAGAAAACCCTCTAAGCAATTTAAGCTGAAACACAGTAATGCTTACGAATTGTTTTGTGTAGCCCTGTATATGATTTATAGCATTTATACATACCTCATAGCATGCAGAAATTTAGTTAAAAGCACACCTAACTAAAAGCGCACTTCCAGCAATTATCACTGATATGCAATACTTCGGATACAGTACTGTATCCGAAATATTTTGTGTCCCTGTAAATTAACTATAAATGCTATTCACATCATATTACACAACAGGTATCTCGTAGTAAACCTCAGTAATGTATATCAATTTCATTGTATTTGAATCACTGTAACATACTTTGAATTACTGTTTTGTGTGGCCCTGTAAATCAAGTATAAATGCTCTACTCTCCATATTCTACAGAAAGCATATTTTAGTGCACTTGAGAAATTTATATCAATTTCATTATGTTTGTAATAGTGTAACATGATTAAAATGCACCGCAAATTATTTTTCCATATAGACCATAGTATAACGGAATTATTTTGAGTCCCCCTGTAAGCTAATTATAAGTGTTACACGTACCATATTCGATGGTAAGCATCTTGCAGTGCTCGCATGTGATGTATATCAATTTGAATATATTTGAAACAGTGCAACATCATTAAAATACACTGCTAAGCGTTTTCCCCCATAGACCATAATGTAACGGCATTCTTTTGAGTGCCTCTGTAAACGAAGTATAAGCGCTACATACTTCCTTTACAATACCGAACATGTCATTGCAAACCTAAGTAACATATGTCAATTGCATGGCAATCTGACTATATTTACGCTAGTTAGAACACGGTCAGACAGATAAACCGAATTCCTAAACATTTTTCAACTATGTTGGAAAGTTTTAAAAATGAAATATTCTGGAAAATTTCAACATAATTCACTGTAAAAAATGACACTTTCAAATCTGAGTAAATCGATGTTTTCATTTTGTTATGAAACTTTTTGTTTCAAATAGGACGACCCACTGCTTTTAATTCTGAAATACCAGAAATACTCAGAATACTGAAACATGGACATACTCAAAACTGAGCACATAGAGACCAGTTCATACTCATTTTTGAAACATAGACATACTCAAAAATGATCAGAATCTGTTCAAACTCATTTTTAAAACATGGACATACTGAGCACATAGAGGTCAGTTCATACTCATTTTTGAAACATGGACATACTCAAAAATGATCAGAGTCAGTTCAAACTCATTTTTAAAACATGGACATACTCAAAAAATGAGCACATAGAAGTCAGTTCATACTCATTTTTGAAACACGGACATACTCAAATAGGAGCACATGATGTTTTATACTTGAGTATGTGCATGTTTTCAGAAATGTGTATATACATGTTTCAGACATGAGTAATATCGATTCGGAGCCATTTTGACTGTACGGCATACTCAGATTTGAATATTTTTGCTCAGTTTTGAAAATGTCGTTTTTAGAGTGTTGTGGCTTGCACATCATTATTATAAAAATAATCAAAGACTACTTAAAATGTATATTGGTTGTTGCAATGAAACATTTTCTTATTTACAATTCTAACAAGAACGAAAAAGGATGCATCATGCATAGATTACGAAACGCTGTCCAATACTGATAGGCTATTATTAAGAAATTACATTTTTTGATAGTATGACATGAGATATCTACATAAGCAACTTAAAAAAAAAACACATACATATGTAAAAATCCATTTTTAGCAAATGCTGCTCATATCCTGTAATGTCTGTGAATTCTTTCGTGTGGCCCTGTATGAAATCAATAGAATTTGTACACACTACATAATATACACAAAAGTAAGTAAGTTTTGAAATACATACCACTAATGAAGAAGTTGGAAATTGTACGTTAAACGCGACATAGGAGGTGCGTTCGTTTTATAATTAGTTTCACAATGTAAAAAAAAAAATCATCCTCATATTATTTCAGTGAAAGGAATTATATCGTCTGCTATGAGCGAAACGAATATGCCTTTTATTTTTCTTATTACGTATGCCACGTTTACAAATGCGATTTTTATTTCTACACCAGACGGCACTGTCAAATTCACCATGAATATCTTGCTTTGCGAATGATTACGTTCATGATTTAATATTTTTATGACTCATAATGAAAGAATCTCCTGTGTTTATTTATTCTAATGGATTGAGATATTCGCTTGTTAACGTAATTTCCACTGAAGTTATCTCAGAATCTATACATTTTTTTAATGTAACTCATCTCTCAAACAAACGATTTTTATCAACGCTCTTTCTAAAAATGTAACTTTTAAGCAATTTTGTTCGACAAAATAATTTTGAATAAAAATGGCCGCCTGGCATATGAAAAAAGAAGTGGTTAGCTCGTATTTGTTTTCCTCAGTCACATAACATGCGCTTTTACTATATAGATTACGTATGATATGATTTAATAGAATAAAGAAAACTTTTATTAATATCTTTTTATGTTTTGATTCGATTTTCCTAAATTTTGAAATGACTCGGCAAAATTCTGCAAAGATAATATATATTAAATTTTAAACCATTCGGTTGGGTAGTTTTTGCGCTGTTATATGCGGACGGACAGACGGACAGACAGACAGACGGACGGACCAGACGACGACTATAGGTGCTACGTATTTATATAATTACGAGCGTGCCTAAAAATCACTTCCAACAGTCACCGATATTAGTCAGTCCTGTAACCGAATTCTTTTGTGTGTCTCTGTAAATGAGCGGTAAATGCTATGTACTTCATAATCTATAGAAAAAAAGTTCTAGTGTACTTCAGAGATCCTTTTAAATTTCATTATATTTGAATTATTATAATATCATTAAAATGTACCGCAAACGTTTTTTCTTGCATATTATAATGTAGTGAAATTTTTTTGTGTTTACCTGTAAACGAATTATAAATGCTACTAGTTCTGTATTCCTGAGAAAGCATATTGTAAATCCCCTCACGAAAAAAATGTAACTTTTTAGTTATAAAAAAATATCTTTAAAACTACTACAACACATATGAAAATTTATTATATTTTACCTACGAATTTAAAATATAGAAATAATGATTTAAAGGTATATTGAAAAGAAGCGCCGTACTTCTATAAAAGATATTGATGAGTTGTGCAGTCTACTATACAGGGTATCCCCAAAAACATTGACCTCGGCTTTTATTCCTTAAATAGACATATATTATAAAGTACAAAGTTACGCATATATTATAAAGTACAATGTTTGTATTTGTGCTTTAAAAAATTGTTTTGGAAAGACCAACACGATAGTTACATTTTAAGGCTGGCTTTGAAGGAGAAGATGGATGTTCGATTTAAAAAGTACACTTTTTCCTTTTTATAGCTCCATAAACGATGCCAAGATATAAAATTAGCATTTCTGTATACGCCTAGAATGTTTTGAATTAAATCTAGTATATTTTATCTTGGCAATTTTATGGACGATAGAGGTTTTTGTTGGAATAAAATGCATGGTAACGCAATATTTCATAGTATTCATTGTAAAGTATAAATCTTTAAATATAATTTCATAGTAACTCAGGATCATGTATATACGGTTTTTTTATTTACAAATGTGATCTTTTGTTACGTCGATATTATAATCGAAATTATTACTAATATTAATAAATCTGTTTATTTTGAATAATGTAGTACGAATGTCTGAATAATGTACTACGAAATATGTAACGTATGTCTACACAATTAAACTCTATATTAATGCACATTTAGAAATACATACATACACAAATTTCACACCAAATTCCACCTAAAATACACTGTTGTAGTAGAATTTTCCAAGCGTTGTTTTTCCGTTTTACGAAGAAGGACTTGTCGTTTTCCACGATTTTATTTAGTCCTCCTTTTTTTTATTGGTTGCAGTTTCATTTTCGCGATTGTTTATATTATTTGGCGCAAAATTGCACTTTTGCAAGACTGAGTTATGTCAAGGCCCTTGTAACAAAGAAATACCGTATTGTCTCCTATAAAATGTGATAAAGTGTTGGTTATTTATATATGCGTTTTAATAATCGGGAGTGAAATGTTTTGCTTATTTAATGCATTTCTTCTTCTTTTAATGTTACGCGAATGACATCACAGGCAACAGCTAGTATTTCATTGTATTCATTGTAAATTATAAATCATTAACCCTCTGACTGATCATCACGCGATTCCCATGGGCAAGACATTTGTAGAAAAATTTATGTAATTTAGAATTTTTGAAGTAATTTTGTATTAAAAATTCCACAGTCAAAGACTGAAAATGAAAACAATAAATTTGTTACATTTTTCATATACAGGATGATTTGAAATATGTAATGGTATGGGAGATAAAGGTCGATTATATATTGATCGAAATGATTTTGAAAAAAAAAATTGAGCAGTCAGAGGTTTAAATATTAAATATTATTTCATCGTAAGTGTAGATCATGTATATACGGGTCTTTGTATTTACAAATGTGATCTTTTGTTATGTCGATTTCTTAACAAAACTTTTACTAATATTAATAAATCTGTTGATTTTTTTTTCTATTTTTTTATTGTTTTAAGGTTGAAAACTTCGGAAACCGTTAGAAAATGTATAACGTGACATTCGTAATAGAAGGACACTCCCGAAAACAGAGACGGGAAAAGCAACATTTCCGTCCAGTTTCTCAGCAAGGGAAGGGAATTATTTCTAATTTTAGAAACAATGTTTATAAATGAATGTCAAAAGCATACAAGTAATTGTTATTTAATTATTACTGGCATTTTACTTACTGCTTTAATATATGTATAAAAAAAAACTTTAATTTGTTCTTAGTTTGCATATGATTCAATGCAATGATAAATACTAAAATTGCTGCTTTAAAAAAATCTTTAAAATAATTACGTATTTCTTTAAATTTTTGGAGGAAATATATATATATATATATAAATTAATGGGAAAAACATACATGTAATTATTATTGTCTTCTTCTTCTTCTTATTATTATTATTATTACTACTATTATTATTATAACTTTAAATGCTTCACTAATGTCTGAACAAAAAGAGTTATTAATTGGTACTTTGTTTCCGTTAGATTTAAATTAATGATATAAAATTAAAAAAAAGTTTCAGAATTCTAGGATATAGCTATTTATACATTTTTATTTATAAGCATAATTTTTGCAATAATTACAGATTTTTTTTTTAATTTTGAAGAAAATCTCTATACATAAATATAAATATCACATGGGAAATATCAATTATTCCGCTACCCACATCCATTTTTGATTGATTCCTCATTCATATTTATTGACCCAATTTTCGCGTGGATAAAAAGATGATAAATCAACAGAACTTCTGTACAAGATAAGTCATGAATATGATGAGCCAGGCGCCATTTTACATAGAGAACATACTGTATTAAATCTCAATAACATATACAGAAAAACACTTTTGATTAACGGATACCGCGGGAACGCAGAATTTGTCTGCTATTTGGAGGTGCCCGCTATTCAGAGGTAAAAATGTACATATATTACAGAATTTGGGGGTTAAAAAAGTTCGCTGTTTGGGATTGTCCGTTATGGAGGTTTTACTGTATCAATTTCTTTCTTTTTGGAATAATTGAGACGTACTTCAAAGAATAAATGCCCACAGACTATAATGTCTTACGTGTGACCCCGTAAAACAACTATAAAAGTCTATCTTCTAGAAAAATACAAAACGATGTCACAGAATATTAAAAAAAAAATTGCAATTTAACCCTTCGTCTACAAGACTGTTCCAATGGACCCAACAGATATATTCAGAACGATTATTCGAACCAGAATTTCTTACATAAAATAAGTTAAATATCACAGAGAAATATCACAGAGCAAATAAGCACAGAGAACTAAAGTAAGTAAATAAGTTAAATAGTTTTAAATAAAAATCCTTGTGTGAACGGTTGAGTTGAGTAAAATTCACGGTAGTTCTAGGGTTAAAATATGTATGGTGTAAAAGTAGTGTGGTGTCATCGAACAATGCTTGTAAATAATTAAAATATAGAAAATATTATTTTTTCTTATCAATAACGTGTCCACGGAACCTGATAAGTCATGTTCGTGTTCTGTCACGGTCTTGGTTTGTAACCAGTTACTGGGTCTGCAAAGTTAGTTAAATTTTTTTTTCTTTCCTATACATTATTAATTTTTAATTCTAGAATAATTTTTATTGTAAAGCTAATTTCAGGTTCAATTAATTTCAAAGGATAATCTTCTTTATTCATATTTTTAGTTGATAAATAACTATTGTCACAAGAAATATATATGTTCTTGTACAAAAAAGTAATATACTCAAAATAGCTCAACAGATCCCCCCCCCCCCCATTAGTATGAAATAATCACTTCACACTTATAGTCGTTCTTAGTAATTTTAAACGTAGCAATTTGCTGTAAGTGTTTTCTGGTTAAAATATCTATGTATTTTTAAATGGTGTGAAAAAAATCATGAATATAAAGATAAACCATTAATTCCATGAGCACGGCTTGACAAATGCGGTCGCCAGATCGCCACTGCCAATTAAGCTATAAAAACAAAAACAAAAAAAATCACCAAAGTAAAATCAGGCTTTTTTTTAAAAAAATATAAAAATTAACCTAAGAACAACGGCACACGAACGGCATTGTTCCTCTTCCGCCAATATTTAGAAATAAACTTAGAGAAACTATATTCAAACAAAATATATTTTTAACTTTTTAGCAAAAATAGGTTCGTCAAATGCAAATTTTAAAATAATAAAATCGAAATTTTTTTACCAACTTTGACAGTGATATAGGCAAAACATTCTTTTCCTGCTTCAATATTTCCTAGATTCTCCCAGTATCAGATATAGATTTTGTAGCGCTCAACTATCCGGATATTTGAAGCATTCGGCCATGAGCATTTTCCGAACATTCCGGTTAATTCAGTATTTACAATATATATTTTTTTCAGAGATACATAATTTTGATAAGTTTCATCAGAAAATTTCGTTTATATTAGTATCTTTCTAAATAATGTACTATTTTAAACTATGTAACTAATAATTTTAAATTATGCTTAAACTACTTTTTTTTTCTCAATTAATTCATATAAAAACTTTTGTGCTTTTTGCAAACCAATGACGGGGAGGGGGAGGGGGAGGGGGAGGGGGAGGGTAGGGATATTTTTTATTGGCGAGTAGATTTTTTTGTTGGCTAACCGATTTTATCAAATTTCTATGGACCTGCCCATGGGCGAGATAAATGCAGGTAAGTATTATAAAATAGTAAAATTAAATATAATTACATTTAAACGGTCGATTTTGATTGTAACGAGGATGAAGAGACCACTGTATTTACTATTTATAACTAAGTTCTCGAAATAAGCGAGTTAAATATCTGTATTATAGTTTTATGGAAGTAAAATTATGTATGAAAGTTCAATTAAATCAGTAAAAGCATCTGAATTATCATACTTGTAGAAGTACTTTTACTTTATTTAATTAATTATTGCACAGTACTTACTTTTATCCTCGTAATATTCTACATTCTTAACACTAGAACCGCGGGAAATTTTACTCAAGTTAAAAAAAAATATTTTACATCAAGATATTTAAAACTATTTAACTTGTTTATTCCAAGACTCCCTTATCATAGATCAGACTTCACAATCCGGAGAAAGTCTATGGGAGAAAATGTCCGCGGTAATTGCCAACTTATTAATTGACTTTCTCCGGAAAGTATCGCCGCCTGGTGGATACTACCGCACAGTTGCCATGTTTCGGGCTTTTTGAACACCAGTATATTTTTAGAGAAAATGTTGTTCTTTTAAATCCCAGAATTCTCCGATCAAACAAAACAAAATTGTCTCTACTAAAAAACTGGTATCCAAAAATATAATAGAAAAATCTATAGAAAAATCTAGCTGGTCTGCTACCGCATAGCTGCCAACTGTTACGCTTTTTTCTTACCACTAAAATTTAATATAATTTTTTTCGTCATGTAATCACACGATCTTGTCAATTTAATAAGATAAAATTTACTATAAAATTTTAGTGGTAGGAAAACTACTAGTTCATAAGCAAATGCATAAAACAAATGGAGCTGTGAAAAAATTTCGTGTTATTTCGTGTCGTAAATACTATTACTGACGATTGATGGCGCTAGTAGCAGGACAAGTATAGCGGTCAAAGGCAACTTGCTGATTGAGAGGTCTGATACTCATAAGGAGGTCTTGATGATAAGGAGGTCTTGACTCTGAGTTTATTCCACTTATCTATGTTGCTAGATAGTCGAAAGTCAGTTTTCCCAAAAAGTTCTAAAATTTTCCCCAAATCAGTGTTTTTTCCGAAAAAGTCCCCAAATCAGCTTTTAGTCAAAAAAGTAAATTTTAAATTTTAAATTTATCACTATAAAATTATTTAACTAATTTAAGGTTTGAAATTTACTCTCCCCAAATCGAGCCCGATCGATAAAAAAAACAAAAAAAAACAAAACAAAAAAAAAAAACGAACTTGCGAATTACCATTTTTTATTGTGATCAATTACTTTTTTGAAGAAAATAATACGAATTAAAAAAAGATAAATAGATATTTATAATTAAATGCATTATATTAAAACTTAAAATACGTGTAATCGACAAATACAGGTACAGTGTTGTCAGGTGACTAAAAGTAAATTTTAACCCGAAAACATGAAATAATGAAAAAAAATCCCCAAGTTTTCCCTCCGAAAATGTTGATATTCGCCAAACGTTTCCCCACTAATAATTTGTCCCCAAAAATTTCCCCCGGAGGATCAAAATCTCCAATCTAGCAGCACTGCCGCTTATTTTTGGTGCAGTATATTGTATTTAGCTTAATTTATTAAAAAATTCTGGTGCGAATCGACAATTATTTATCTGGTACGGGTAAAAAATGACTCGCCATAGCGGTTCTAGTGTTAAATAAATGAATGAGAAAAAATGAAATAAAGCAAGAAAATAAACCTCTCTCATAATTTATTTTTTTCTATTACTTGTTGAAAAAAAAGGAGAAAGATTTCCCCCTATTTATTTATTTATTTATTTATTTATTTTTTAGAATCCATTTTATCACATACTCATTCTCTTCATCTAATTAAGCTCATTACATGGATAATGTTATCACTTGTCGTCTTTACTTCTATGAATATTTGCGGTACAACTGTACATGCCAGTAAAAAAGGCTACAATGTAAAACTAGTCGTTGGGGGCCACCGTAATACTTACCCATCATGGATATGCATAATGTAAAATATTAAAATAAAAAATGTGTAAACTACTTATAAAATGCATTGCAATTCAAATAAAATCGAGGCTTGATGACGTCACAAACTTTAAAGGCTCGATTACTGAATTGCTTGAAAGAAACATCCTTATAACTCCAAAAATAATAATCCTATTAACAAGCGGTTTATTGCATCTGATTAAGCGTAAAATTTCCAATTAAAATATATGTTTGAAGTGAAATTTGGATGAAATACAGGGCAATGAAAAATCGAAGAGTGTGGAAAATAGGATTCCAAATATCTCGGCAACTAATTATCCGATCGACTTCATGCTTTATGCAAAATTTATGTTTTTTTATTGTCTTTTATATTCATTTCTTAAAATAACCCATTTCGAAAAATTTTATATGCCTTTTATCAGAACGAATATTTCGAGAGTCCGAAAAAAATAGTTCCGGTTAATCGAGGTTATTGAAATGAAATAGGCTTCTTCCCATTATTACATACTAAGTACATACCAAATTGCAAGTCTCTATCTCAAAATTTTCGGGAGATATAGCGTTTACAGACACACAGACACACACACAGACACACAGACGGACGGCAATTTTTTTTTCTATAAATATGTTTTTCGGAATCTCCAGTGTCTGAAACGTGTAAATCCGTCAAATTTTTTTTTTCTATTTTCAAAACGATTACAAGACTTACCCTATACTACGTATGATGGGTAAGTGAAAAGACAAATGTTTCTTAATCTAGGAAAATACGGATATAAAATGATACGGATATAAATATTACGGATATAAAATGTCTTCCAGTCTAAACAAATATGAACAACATGATATAAATATGCAGACTTGCCAAGTCTCCGGATTTTTGAAAACCAGTATTATTTTAGAGAAAATGTTGTTCTTTTAAGTCGAAGAATGTCCCAATTACATAAAACAACATTTTCTGTACTAAAATACTGGTATACAAAAAGCCGGAGACTTGGCAGCTCTGAATATGCATTTTCTGTAAGGTAAGTAAGCCACGCCCTTAGTCAATAATGTTTTGGAGTAAAAACGAGATTTCTCGTTTCCCGTCGGTGATGTGTTGAAAGTTCCAGAGATTGTGGAGAGCAAAATTTATGCTTTTTAGGTGCGTTCGTAATTATATAGTCGTAGTCTGGTTCGTCCGTCTGTCCGTCCGTCCGCATATAACGGCAAAAAAACTACCCAACTAAATGGTTTGAAATTTAATATACATTATCGTTGGAGAATTTTGTCGAGTCATTTCAAATTTTATGAAAATCGAATCAAAACATAAAAAGATATTAATAAAAGTTTTCTTTGTTCTATTAATTCTTATCGTACGTAATCTATATAATAAAAGCGCAACTCATGTGACTGAGAAAAACAAATACGGGCAAACCACTTCTTTTTCCTTATGCCAGGCGGCCATTTTTATTCAAAATCACATTTTCGAATAAAATTGCATAAAAGTTACATTTTTAGAAAGATCGTTCAAAAAAAAATTGTTTGTTTGAGAGATGAGTAACATTAAAAAATGTATAGATTTTGAGATAACTTCAGTGAAAATTAGGTTAACTGAATATCTCAATCCGTTAGAGTAAATAAACACAGGAGATTCGTTCATAATGAGTCATAAAATATTGAATCATGGACGTAATCATTCGCAAAGCAAGATCTCCATGGTTAATTTATCAGCGCTGTCTGGTGTAGAAAAAAAAATTGCATTCGTAAACGTGGCACACGTAATAAGAAAAAAAAAATGCTTGCTGATTTCGCTCCTAGTAGACGATATAATTCATTTCACTGAAATAATAAGGATGATTTTTTTTACAGTGTGAAACTAGTTATAAAACGAATGCACCTCACATGTCACGTTTAACGTACAATTTCCAACTTGTTAAAATTTAATGCCATGCAAATTAATATTAGTTTAAAGATTAGACACACAAATATCATTTTATATAATTGTAAGAAAAATAGAAAATTTTGTCGATGCAAATATTGTTTGATTTGTTAAATTTGTTAAAAATCTAGTCTCTCAAAAATGTTGGTGAAGATAATAATTTTAGTAATCTCTTGAGAACAGCAATGTGTCGCACATTCCATGAGACAAAATAAAATCTCGATATAGTTTTAAAAAATAATTAAAACATCTCGAATCCAAACCCTACTTTTTTACACATTCGGAAAGTCATTTTTTATAAATAAATGGGTGGAACGTACAGGTAGCCTAAATCAACTTTCTAGAAATTGAATAGCGTTTTCCTATAAAGATGAAGGATCTTTCTGAAAATGACGTGAAAGTTGTCGTTTTAAGACACAACAGTCAGAGATAAGCCATCATCGGGAAGAAATCATTATACTATAAGGAGACATAGGAATGTTAAATCTTTAAAACTTTCAAACTTTTGTAAAAATACAGGAGACAAAAGAACCTATTTAATTAAGTCGCAAAACTTCGTTAAATAGAGGATTTCGCAAAATAGAAGTTAGTTATTAAAAATAGATATTTGCTCAAATAATTTGTTTCAACCGGATTTATCGCATTAAACTCAACGCACGCATTTAATGCTGCTATTTGCTGACTAACCTTCCAAGATGTATTAAACAATATTTAAATTATTAAAATAAACAAATAAACTTACATAATGATGAGAATGAAGAAAGTATCAGAAACAGTATATGAATTGTAATTTCCCTACTGGGATAAAAATGACCGTGCCAGAATTCAAACTAGGGATCTCATGGCTGCAGCTGCCATTGCTCTACTAACTGAGTCATCCCGGACGAATCTGGAGGACCTAATTCACTCAGTTAACCTTACTGATCATAGCATCTGGTCTGATATCTGAATCAGCTCAACGGATCGCAATCGCAGGTAATGCAACTCCAGTCAGTGGCGGCTCGTGATTGGCTTTATTTGGGCACAAAATGCATATCTGCCAAATTTATTCTTTTCTTACCACTAATTTTTAAAAAAAATTTGTGATTTGTTTATTCGCAAAAAGTTATGACATGAAACAAACATTAAATTTCTTTTAAAAAATAGTGGTACGAAAAGAATAAATCTTTCAATATGTATTTAGTGCCCCAGAAATATTAGTTAGTCACAAGTCGCCACTGACTCCAGTAAACGATGGATACGTAATTACACTAGATTACGTTTAACACAATTATTCAAATTGGTAAAGAAATCATATGATTTGAACCAATTATCCCTGGTTCGAATCCTGGCCCGGACATTTTTCGCCCAGTTGGGAAATTACAACTCATATGACTGATTTACCAATTTGAATAATTGTGTTAAAATTAATCAGAAACAGTGTTCGTGTTTAATTATAGAATTAATTTTTTTTATGCTGAAAAATAGCCTGGTATTCTCTGCTGGACTTTCGAAACAGTTTCGTATTTTCCAAAATATAACTCACATTTTTGTGAGAAATTGAATACATCATCTAGTACTTTTCTGGAAATTGAAATCCATGTGTAATTGTTTCAAATGCTTTGATCATGTCATCGTGTGAAGGTTTAAGAAGAGATTCAGTAGAATAGACGTCGCGCGACTTCGTTAAATAGAGGTTTTGCTTCGCTATATGGAAGTTATTTTACACATAAATTTTTTCAAAGTTAAAAGTTCCGGAAATAAATTCGTTAAATAGAAGTTTTGCTTCGCTATATGGAAGTTATTTTACATATAAATTTTTTTAAAGTTCAAAGTTCCGGAAATAAATTTGTTAAATAAAGGAATTCGCTAAAAAGTTCGTTAAATTGTATATGTAAAAAGCTATATTTTTGGCAATTTTAAAACTCCCCTCATAATTTTTTTTCTAAAATTATGCCAGTTATGACTAAAAATATGTGGTGGTGTTTGTTCTCTGTCGACATTGATGAAAGTGTCATTGTCATATTCATTTATGGTAAAACGCTAATATTCAGCTCAGATTTTCTTATTTGGAAACTAAAATAATTTATCTCTTAGTATTAATGCTATAACATTAAATAGTGCTGCTTTGTAAATATTATTATATACTGAAAAAATACAGTCAGAAGGCATGATTTGTTTTGGACGAGCTAAAGAACATGCAGAGTTGAACTCTAATATACAATATTTTAAAAAAGAGATCAACGTGTATGAATTTTATAACTTCTGTAATATATTGATATGACTTGAAAAAAAGGGATGATTGCTTGTATGACACAGTCATAACCATTTAAGTCTTTTTTTAATAAACAAACGCCATTCACTAGAGCAATTTTTGTATGCTTAATTCTTATAAAGAAGTTCTCAGAGTCCTGTCAACCTATGTATATTTTCTTGCGTAAAATATTTGTAAACGTTTGAGCAATACTCATTTCAACTTTTTTTTAAAGGTACATTTTGCTAATATACATACCAAATTTAGATTTAGTTTTAAAATATTGATACAATCTATATATTTTCTGACGATCGCTTGTAAAATTATTGTGTAGTTCAAGAAAAATCTTTCATGCAATTTTAAAAACTGTCCTTTTCAACATTTTGAGATAAATTACTTTCAAGTATTATTTTAAACACTGCTTACATAGACGACACATGATATATTTTTAAATCATAACTGGATTATAGGAAATTTATATGCGACTTGTTTGAAAATATCTCAGAGAATAAAGCTCTTCCTTTTATGACAAAAATTTCCCCTTGATGCCAAAAACGTATCGAAAAAATACTCATTTTTCTCTAAATTTAATCCGCGCATGCGATTTTACGTTAAACTTAACTTATAAAACACTAACAATTTGAGCAACACCACAAAATATTTGTGATGTTAACTTAATAATACCTCGAGAAAAACGAAAAAAATTCTGCCACCGATAAAAACTTATTGTCACATTTGTCAGGTATTACAATGCTGTTGATGACCAGCAGGGACCATACTTTTTCCTTTAGAGTTCGTGATATTTCGCTTTCCTCATATCAAGGAGAGTCTGGAAGTCGTACTTTAATAGATAATTCACTCATACTTAGGGGGTATTAAGGTATGAAAGCCTGTATCAGTAACTCGTTCAAAAACAGCGTAGTAAAGATAAGGGAAATTGACATCTTGCAATCCCAATGTTTTCCATATGTCTAGAATTCAATGCACAGGTGCCAAGCTCCCACTAATCTTCCGCAACATGTGGATTTACCCAGTTTAATGACGTTTCGAACAAGAAAACTGTATTTCAGTATTTATATTAGGTAATGAGTCATCACGTAATGGACCTTATTGACGTGACGTCACACGCCAGAGCTGGCGGTATCGTGATCCAATATTCTAGCAACTGTACCGCCAAAATACCAATATGCGCAGCCGCAAACATCACCAGCAGACGACTTTTAGCATCGACCCAGATTGCATACATAAAATTTAACGAATATTCTGGATGATGAACATTTTGAATTTATGTTACAATATATTAAATACCTACTGCCACAATAATGAATTGTTTTGTGGTATTTTTATCAAAAGATTAATTATAACGCATACTCTATAGAACGCTATGCTAATGTTCAAACGTAAATACCGCCAGCAGACGAATTTTAGCCTCGAACTCATGTCGCTTGCTTAAAGTCCATTGAATTTCTCCATAGGTTAACAGGGAATTCCTTTATCGGCTAGGAACGTTAAGTTACGAACAGGCAGAAATTTATTAAGTGTGCCTTTGCTGTGTTTGTTTTTTATTATACGAGGTAATGTAGAATTATTCATTTAAGTTTAACCAATGAAGGTATGAATAAAGAAGAGGAGACAGATAGTAAAATGTCTATCGGTTGTGAGTGAAGCAACTGAGTATGTAGTCACAAGATGGCGGTTATTGTTTGTTTACCTCGGACCAGAGCCTGATTAACGCCGATGCAAATATCTGCCAGTAAAATCGAATAGAATTTATTGCCTTAATTATGAGAGAAATTTTGAATGAGTAAGGAAATTTCTATTCAAATTTAATGGTGGAAGTTTACCCGCGGCAATCAAGAGTTACAGTTGAAACTTCACCATTTTGAGGATTTGTCAATTTTTCTTTATTTATAGTTCTGTGGTTTAACCCCTTCGCGACGAGCGTCCAGTGCACAATTTTTAATCTTTCAACACCAGTAATTGCAAATAGAAATCTTTGTGTTATTTAATCGCAGAAGTTCTGTGATTACATAAGGCGAAATTTCCGATTCAAAATTACTGGTAGGAAAAATTGGGGTTTGTATGCTCCTTATACTTCACGTATACGCGATGCTCTTTCCCCAATAAATGAGGTAGAATGGAGAGTCGAGAACGTATTTATCCTTTTACTCGTGCTCTATGACTTTCTCTAATAAGCAAGATAAGTTTTTCCTGAATGGAGATATTTTACATACCAATTCTGAAGTCTGCACTCTTGCTGAGCAATCTCAGGTTTTAACTGATAGTTTCTAATTTTTGCCGCTGGGGTATTCAAACGCGGCAATACATTTAATTGACTTAAATCCTTTTGATTGATATTTAGGTATGATTGTAAGAAATCCCCAGGACTGATTTCTTGCAAGCCTAACCGAAGAAAGTGTACAATTGCGTAATTGTTTGGCAATGCTTTTACCCAGTGTAAAGTTTAATCCAAGTTGAACTAAATCGTGAGTTCCGCTTCTTTATAGCAATGGCTCACAACATGGGCCGTACACTCCGCAGAGGGCAATTTCTCGTTTATTCACTGGGAGTTACTTAAAAAAATAGCGTTGTAGACTAAAAATAAAAGTATGCAAAATTTAAAAATAATTGTTTCTGTCGAATTGTTAGAAAGTTCCTAATATTTTTTTAAAAAATAGATTCAAAACTAAAATAATATGAAGAATTGGGCACATTGAAGAATTAGTCATTTTTTAAAATTTCCATAATGTTTCTGGTTATTAATGTATTTTACAATTTTTCGAAACTTTTTCGATTATTTGTATGAGGATTGTATTTCTATCCTCTCTGCTATATGTCACATGTGACATATGACAGTGATGGACCGATTCGAGATCTTTTAAGAATCGATACCTCAGTTTTCGAAAACTTTGCAGAATCGAAATCAGAATCGATTCTTTGTATTCAAATGTAGTAGCACTAAGAACTACTCTATAGACTTCCTTCAAACTAAATGAGGGACGACATTTTGTCTGTTTCACTCTCAGAATGTTTATTCTACTTAAAATTGTTTACTTTTTTATGATCACGTGTCAGATTCACATCAGTCTATTAGAAAAGTATGAGTAGCGCGTCTCTTTCAGCAAATCAAATGTTTATTTTTCGTACAAACGCTTCTCTTTTGTTTATGATAATGTTTTATAATTTACAGCTGGAGAGCAATTTCTTTTTTTTTTTAATGTTTTTGAGTTTTGGTATAAATATTACGATTGTCATTAGAGAAAAGAAAAAGATTTTTTTGTCAGGATGACTCTATCCTATTGAACCCTAAACCACCCCCTCCGAGGGTAAGATAATTTTTAAGTTTGTTTTCCTGTTTGTTTGTTAATGTTCATGTGTTTCAAACTTATCTTAAACAAAGGATTCAGTGTGGCAAAGCCCTTTGACGGGAAAAAAAGAACTGCTTCAATTTCCTTTTTAAAAACATGTTGGTAAAAAAAAACTTATTTATATTTAGTATTTCTTAATTGATAAATTCTTGTATTGCTTTTTATGCTGATATGTTTAAAAATTGTCTTGCATGATAACTCTGACAAAAAAAAAAATTAGATTATTTTGTGTTTATATTCTGCAATTTTAAAAGCAGACTAGACTGCGGGCCATTGTCACACGTGTTCCAAAATCTTGCCCCTCACAAGATATAATTCTGCCGACGTCCATGTCTCTTAGTATTGCTAGTTATATCTTATTATTTTCCGAGATTTAGAAGGCGAAGAACCGACCCTCCCCTGTATACGCCCGTAAAAGTAAGCAATTTGTCTTTAATTTGCGGAATCAAGAAATATTTTTCTTTTAACCGAACGTATAATTTTATTTTCCACTATAAGTAATTATTTTGATCGTAAAATTAAAAAAAAATTAATACAAAAAATTATATTTACGATTCTTAATTACAAATTAACAGAACGTTATTTATTATAATCGCTTTCTTAAATTAAAATTCATATGATCGATTTAACTAAAAATATATATGTATATTAGTTGAATAGATGGTACGCTTGAAAAAAAAAATCAAAATTTCAAAACTAAAATAGTGCTGATCATCCTGCTAACCGCAAATTCCAGAGAAAAGTCCCAAATAGCGCCGAGTAGTCTAGTATTTGAATACTAGCATTCGCTGGCGCATCTTATGAAATTATAGAAAAGTACAGCTATGAGAACTGAATACTGAATACAGTCGAAAACCGCAGTTTTCGCCGCCGATACAGATGCCAGGTGACTTGTATTCGAATACTCCTGTCTGAAATCGAGACCACTTGAGAACTTGGCTGAATCAAGAACACAGACATTTTGTATTCGAATACTCCCATCACTAGTCACATGAAGAAACTATTACCAGTGCCGTAGCGAAAGAAAATTTTTGGGGGGGCAAAAGGCAAGATTGGTCGACTCAAAAATGTTTCAAATCCGACTAATGTAAAATAGTCAATCTGTGTCGCATTATTTCTTAATTAATAGTTTTTACAATTAATTTTAACTGATTAATTATAAATGATAATTAAAAATAAAATATATGATTTTGTATTCCTAAAATGTTTCTTAGATATAACTTAGTAATCATTTAAAAGATTAACCAAGAACTTTACTACAGGAAAAAAAGAAAAAAAGGAAGAAAGAAAATATGTATTGATAAGAGAAAATCGTACAGTTGTATTTGTGAAAAACACATTTGTTTAGAATGATAGAGTGAAGTGAACCTGTATGTTATGCTGTCGCGAGGATAGTAACACACTCTTAGTCTTTTTTAGTTTGTATCGGTAAACATCTAACCAAAGGAGCAGAGTTTACAAAAATTTCAGTAGAGGCACAGACATTTTGGCGCCGACAGGACAAATCCGACTCCTCCCTTTCTATAAGTTTCAGAAATACAGAGTAATTATAAAAAACTATTCCAACATTTGGGCCCCTAATTATCATACCATTCACAGAAACTGAATGAAATTTTGACAAACGGTATTTTGAGGTATGCGCTCAAGAATGACATGAAAAACAACAGTGTCACTCAAACAGTTACGGTTACAGTGAGAAAATTTCGAAAACATCAAATGGCAATACCCAGTTTTTTGTATTGGAATGTGATCTCCGTTTTGAAAAACCCTAAATAGCGTTGGAACGGCAACTGTAGCATGAAAATCATCGGCGGTAGATAGGCTAAAAGTGAGGACAACCAATAAGGACAGAGAAGCAGCATAAAATAAAGCATTTTATTGTGTTTCACAAATTTTCCACATGACCTCCTTCACACACGATGACACTTTGCATGCGACTGATGGGGGATAGCACTACAGCACGTATCATGGCAATAGGAATCTCTTGAATCGCAGTTCTGATGGCATCTTTCAAATCAGATGCAGTTTGAGGACGAAACTGATACACTTTGGATTTCAGATATCCCCACAGCCAGAAATCCATTGGTGTCAGATCAGGAGACCTTGGTGGCCATGGAAACGGGAAATGACGGGAGATAACTCTGTCACCAAATTGTTGAGTTAAGACACGTTTGACTGAAGACCCGACATGTGGAGGAGCGCCATCTTGCATCCACACAACTTCAGATAGAGCATTTTGCCGTTGCAATGCGGGAATCGCGTAATGAGTTAACATGTCCAGATACCGAGCACTCGTTACTGTACACGTTTGCAGATCACCGGCAGTGACCTCTTCAAAAAAGTAAGCGCTGAGGATGAACGTACTCGTTATACCACACCACACAGTCACTTTTCCCTCGTGTAATGGACGTGCATGCACATCATGTGGATTATTCTCTGCCCAGTGCACACAATTTTTCGAATTCACGTTACCAGTTAAAGAAAAAGGCGCCTCATCTGTCCACAGAATGCGTAAAGGCCAGCTGCTATCTTCATCGTACCGGATAAGGAATTGGTTTGAAAAATACAGCCGTAATTGATAGTCTCCTGCTTCCAACATCTGGACATACTGGAATCGATACAGAAACATGTTTAGAACAGAGCGCAGAATCTTGCGTACAGTTGAATTCGGCAGATCCAGAACACGTGAAACACCGTGTGCATTTGCGGGACGAACTGTGCTTATCATCTGATGGACTTCTGCAACAGCTTCCACAGGAACGGAAGGTCGTCCAGACCGAGGTCGATCGCATGTGCAACCAGTTTCTTCAAATTTATGAATCAAGTCCCGTACAGCTTTGACAGTGCACGGACTTCACCGTAATCCATAGTTTCTGCGGTAAACACGCAATGTCTCTGCGGCATTTTGTCCATTCAGGAAATACATCTTTACGATTTCCCCACGTTCTTTCCCTGAAAGCGGCATCTTGTTCGGAATGGCAGAAAGGAACATACGCGGCTCGCATTTCGCAGTGCCTTTTCTTTCACCTAGCGTGACGACGTCACTCATGACTGTGTCTTACGTTTTTGCAAACATTTTTGCTGTATGCTTTTAAAATTCTTAATGTTGTTATGTTAATTATAAAATATTGTCGTGTGATACACAAGTAGGATCGTCCAGAGTTTTCTGGAGTATTGCATTTTTAAAGTATGTTAGGAGAGTAATGCGGTTAGTTATTGCATAGACTTGTGAAAAGATGGGTAATACATACTTGAGAACTCCTAATAAAAGGAAATTAATTAATTGTGATACATCCCGCTACGCGATAGATATAAATATGACTATACTCGAAATATTTCAAAATAATATTTTTTTGTGATAATTGGTGTAAGACCAAAACACTATTTTCAGGTCGAAACCGACAGAGCCAAAATCATTCGCAGCTCTGGCCGCTTTTTAAAAAATGAAGAATATAAATATGGAAAATAACTAAAATAAATATTTTTTTTTTTCATAATACCTCGTACAAGAGAATTTTTAACCTCATCAGCGTAAAAATTTATCTTTTGTAGAAATTCACTCGGGCCAATTAAGTTTTTTTACGCTCCAGGCTCGAGCCGAATTTTTAGCATTTATACGGGTCAATAAATTTTTTGTACAAGCCGGGCCAGGCTCGGACTGAATTTTTAGGTTTTATACCGGGTCGTGCCAAAGAATTTTTTGCACGTACACTGTCAGGTTCGGGCCGAACTTTTAACTTTTATACCGGGTCGGGCACCAAAATTTTTTTTACAGGTCGCGCTTAGCCAGGACCGGGAAATTTCGGCCCGTGCAGACCTCTTTTTTGTTGTTTACGGACCTGTTCATATAATAGATAAAAAATTATTACATTTATTTATACCATTTTTTTTATTTATATCATTATTTTTAGGGTTTCGTTCATCTCACGTAACCCTATTACTCCCTCTCCGTTGTCTGTCCGTCACAGAGCTATTGTCAAATCTATATAACTTACAGAGTTGAAACTTCGTGTATATAAAGGAATACCAGCTGTGAAGAGCTCAAAATATTAAAATTTGAAAAATTCGTATTATTTTAATAAATAGAGATAAAAAACCAAAATTCTAACAGCCTTTTCCTATTAAATTTAAACATTTTTCGTTATAGCAGATGCCAAAGATTTAAAATCCACAATGAAATTCTTTCTACAATAATTAATTTTTTATCAGAAGATTTCCACGTGAAAAATGAAAATGAAATAAAAAGTTTCACCCATTGAAAAAAAGATAAATATGAAATAAAATTGATTGACGTCATAGTCGTAATAAAACGGAAAATGTCTAAGATTTCTCAATAATACAAGGAGTATTAGTATGTGTAAGTACACAAAGCAGATTAATATCACGTCATTAGAGAATTAAAAAGAAAATCTGACGTCATACGGGAAGTTTAACGAATTTTTCAAATGTTTGAGAATAATACAAAGCGAGTATCAATATAAATAATAGAGAATAGCAAATATATGAATTTGAGAAACATATTGAATCGTGATAAAAATCCGATTATGGAAATATTCGCATATTTTAACATTTTGAAGGTGTACAATTTGTGTAATTTTCAAATTATTTTTTTAAATATTGCATTTAGTCCGTATGACGAATATTATTATGACAGAATATAATAGCGGGCTTGGCCCACTATCCGGCTGGTTTAGATATTCGAAAAAACGAAAAAATAGACCTGTAAATTTTTACTTTATAAAAAACGTGACTTGTTTTGTTGTTGTTGTTGTTGCTAAATGAAATTTATTTGAATTTATTAAAGAAAGGATAAAGTGTTTTGAAAAGAATATTAAACGAAACCCTTTGAGGGATCTTCGATCACACTTACCCACTTGTTATTTGTACCATGACATTGCAATTAAAACCTTTGTGCGTAATACAAGATAAGATAATGCAGAATAATTAAAATTATTGTATTTTGTATTTTGAATGTATTTAGAAAATATATGTATTTTGTATTTGGTATTTTAGGTTCTAAAACCAATGTATTTTGTATTTTGTATCGAAAATGGTTTTTCGATATATTTTGCCCAGCTCTGACCTTTTCTGTATCTATCTCTAGTGGTCTGGGGTCTGGGCATGGAAAGAATTTAGCTTTACATGTCAAAGAAAATACGTGTGAAGATTTCTCTTATAAAGAAGATATTTTCTGTGATATTTTTTAATTTTTTTTTTTAATAGTTTTAAAAATTTTTCGTTTTTATTTTCCAAACGTTCCTAAAACAATTCCAAAAGGCGTAAACATCATATCGTTGCTAGAACCTACTATGTATCAAGTATAAAATTTCTTGAATTTTCTTAAGCGACTTTCGCATTCGGTCGACTTAGTTTATATATTGATAGTTTTTATCTATGTAAGTTGCGAGTGTTACTGTAGGACAAATTTCTGATATTTTCAAATCAATAGATCAGATTCCTTTTTTTCCCCTATTGACCTATGTATCGACGGCCGACTTAGCTTTTCCATGTGTGGGTAAGGTATAGTATATGTCCAACACTTCCGGCTCTGCAGATAAGATTTATACATGATAATTTTTTTTCAGTGGGTAGGCCGACTAGCTATTTGTGTGATTCGAAAATATGGCAGAACACGTGACTTTCATACCGGCTGACCAGATAGATCTATTGACAGACCGACTAGCTTTTGCCATATGATTGTAAAGGTGTAGTGAAATGCATTCTGAAGACTTAAAGTCCTGCCAACCAGAATTTTTCCGAATTGTTTTTTTTTAATCGGCCTACTGACATACTACAGAGACACTAATTAAATCTGCTGATAAGCCGACTGAATCCTTTTAGCAAACATTGGGGGGGCAGCTGCCCCCCCTGCCCCCCCGCTCGCTACGCCCCTGACTATTACATGTGAAATTGATCAAGTAGAGAATCTTCAAATGTTCCTTGTGTATTGTGTTATTCATAGAAATAAAATTTAGTGTCCAAAGCTTTTCTGCCAACCGTTCATAAGTTACTAATTAATGAATTATAGAATGTGTCCATATTATCCATTTTAAAGATAAATGAGAGAGTCGCTTCAAACATTTTGTGAAGATAAAAATGCCGACCATATAACACATTTATTTAATACTGAGGTAAGTAGGAAATCAACATTAAAACACTTTTTAGCATAAGGAAAGTATGTGTAATCTCAATGAATTTATAGAATTATGTTAAAGACACATTTGAGACAGAAAATTCACATCTTAGTTAAGTTAAAAAATGTGAAATGAATGTTGTTAATGCTCTGTTAGGCTTCCTCCACATGGACAGAGTTCCCTTTTTAAGTACTGAGAGATTTATGTTACAGAAAGGGAGAGATTTTGCTTCGGTGGGGCGTGGCCAATAAAAGGTTGCGAACCACTGTTTTTTAGCAAGTAGGACATATAATTAAAATTTTATTTTAGTAGTAGAATAATTTTATTTGCACTAGACAGGCTACTAAGTTGCCCCAAATTTGCTATCCAGATAGAGAAGATCCAGTTCAGGAACTTTTCAGTGACATCGATTTTAAGACAGTGACACCTCAAAAGCTTAAAGGACGAGCCATACTAACAATGACTAACAGTTTGTCAATTAAAATTAATAATCGTGTTACACAATGCATACCAGGAACTGAAAGGGTTTATGAAATCATTGACATCTTTATTCAAATCATTGAAGAACTTTTAAACAGTTTAACACCGAATGGAATGCAACCTCATAAACTGAAATTAAAGCCAGGAGCTACCATAATGATACTAAGAAATTTACTACATTCTAAAGGCTTTTGCAATGGTACAAGACTTATAGTTAGTAACTTGTAGAATAATGTTATTGAAAGAAAAAAAGGAATTCCAATATTAATGAAACTTTTCTCAGTCTTCAAATACCACTTATTCCATCAGACAATAATATGTCTTTTACATTTAAGCTTAATACAGATTAACTTTTTCAATGACTATAAATAAAGTCCATGGTAAAACTTTTGAAAAAAATTGCTTAAGTTTGTCAAAACCAGTTTTTAGCTATGGTCAGTTCAGTTGTATGTGGGTCTTTCAAGATAAGATCTTTTGATTCAGTTACTGTAGTATCTCCGAGCTCTGGAATTTACAATTGTGTATAAAAAGAAATTTTCGATGCTGAAAAAAATATTTTGATAATTGTGAATGGTGCAGAACTTTCAATATAATATGTAACCACTTTTTTAATTATAAAGAGTTTTCAGTAACTATTGTTTGCATGCAAAGGTTTTTATATGCATGATGCTGAAAAAATTCCCCTGTTTTCATATTTCTAAATGGAGTTTATATCTTATGATGTGTAAATATATTTAATTTCAAAGTACCCAAAGTCCGTTTTTATGCATAGTTTTTATACATATAATGCTGACATTAGTGTATTCTAATATGCATATATTTAAAATAGAGCGCAGATGGTTTGCGTGGGATTGGCTAGTGTTATATATATATATAATATATATATATATATTATATAATATTATATAAATACAGTTATATATATATATATATATATATATATATATATATATATATAACTGTAACTCTTCCGGTTTTAGCTGTATATTCATCTTTCGAATGAGGTTTTTTTCATAATTGAATGTATTCCTTTCTTTTTTTTTTTTCAATTTTCATGCATTGCTTCGATTTTTGATTACAACCCTACTTTTTTTGAGAAACAGACGAAAACATTGACGAAATATGGGTTAATGGTAATTCTCGAATTGCACCTTTTAACACTAGAACGACCGGAAATTTTACTCAAGTTTTATAAAACTATTTCACACCAGAAATTTTATTTAAAACTATTTAACTTATTCATTTAACATATTCCTGCGAGTTTTATATTTAATTTATTTTAAAAAGAAATTTCTGGTTCGGAACGGAATGTATTCATTTGGTAACGGTCAAAATGACCGCTCTTGGTCGTTCTAGTGTTAAAAACCAAATCGCCCCTTTGGCGCACGTTGGAAATCGCTGCTCTAAAGGAATAATTCTAACAAGAAAACAATAATATTTCATCCACCGGTAAAATTACATTGCTACATTAGTTAGTTATTGGAAGTAATTCCATATCGCCACTAAAAATAAAGATTTGCAAAATATTCGTGGCAACCGCGTCTTTCTACAGAAGTACGTCCTGGTGTCAGTTTTTAAATATTAGCATCAGTTTATGACAGGCATGTTTTGTTACACACGTGAGCAGCTAACGCTTTGGCGTTTTTCCTGCATTTGATTCCGCTGCTGGAACACCTATCAACTACTTCTACTACGTGAAGACGGAAATTTCTCGAGGATTAATGTAAAAATGGGATCGAGCGATTCTGTCCGTTGCCAACAGCCGTCTGATTGTGTTCATTCAAAGCCATTAAATAATAAGCCAGTCAGATAGTGTTAAATTTGATAGCGGGGACACTAGCGCCACTTCATCTGCTGCGGAAGGAAGGCGAAACAGAAGTGCGTCGCAGAGAAACGATACGATTTATTTATATCGATATTTTTACGATTTTTATCGTTTGTATCGATGTTTTGTTTTTGCACTTCCTTTAAAAGCTTGCTAATTATTGGGATCTTTTACATTAAAGATAAAACTATAATGAAAAGAAAATGGGGAAATTTACTGGATTAATATTTCTATATAAATATAGTGGTGGCGAAGAAGTTGATTTATTTATTAAAAGTTAAATAAAAAGTGATGGAAATTTACATCACTATGCAATTAACCCTTTCCGGCATAGACAAATTCTGTTCGTAAAATGTGAAATTACTGACTGACACCGGAATTTATAAACGACTTTTTTAGAAAATATGAACTTCTTATTTTAAGCTTTAATTTTAGAAGCAAAATTTTATTAAAATATTCTTGGTGCTGAATGCAAGCATCCCATCCGCTAGATGGCGCTATTTTCAACTTGCGAAAAGTTTCCCATTTATCTGACTGCGCTTGTTATTTAATGGCTTTGTGTTCATTTGATTCGGCTGTTGATTTTTTTACTTTCTTCTCTCTATAATAGAAGAAAGTTTTGTAAATGAAATTTTTTCTACTTCCAATTTTCGACGGATTCACACTATTTAGGGGTCAGAGATGATGTCTGTCTGTCGTTGTGTCTGTATTCATTTTATCATTGAAAAGCGTATGAAGTTTTCATAGAATTGAACCAAATTTCATTTATAGGTGTTTGACTATGGCCACCAATTCCTACTTGAATATGGGGATAGTCCGCCGGAAGGGGACGCTGAGATTTTGAACCATTTTCATTATTGTTTCATCAAAAAGTGGTTATGTATAGAATTCAGCAAAGTTTCATTTATAGGTATTTGGCTATGGTCCAATTGAATTTGGGGATATTCCGCCGAAAGGGGCACTGTGATAGCGGTTTTCTTGATTTTTCGTAGTTGTGCTGTACATCGGCTGCTCGTGCAGCGATGGTAACCCGGCGATTCGCAAGAAGCTGATGTACAACATAATAACGAAAAATATTGATTTTATTGGCGCTGTCATAGCGAATTTTGAAGTATTAACATGTATGAGATAGAAGAAAGTTTTGGGATTAGCACATCAGATTAGTTTTCTGTTAGAATAATTAATTCTATCCTTAAATTTAAATTGTTATTCCTTACGTTATTTTTAATTGCAGTACGTTTTAGTAGTACTGCTAGATCTCTTTCTTCTTGGCTTATTAATACATTGACGGACACTTCGGCTATAACCGTCAAAGCGAAGTTCCCAATGTGGCATGACGGCTATAGCCGCCCAAAACGAAACGGTCGTTTTTAGACACTACGGCTATAGCAGCACAAATGTGCATTTACCGGCGTACAAGTAGAAGCCCAGTGTCATGTTTTGGAAACAATTTTTTAGGTTGAAGTTCGTTTTCCACCTGTTATACGAGTTGCAGCTTCATTATGCACGTGCAGGGTGGCTAGTGGTCAGGGAAAAATACATTAAAAAAATGATAACTACCAGTATATTCTTATAGAAAAATTCAAATTGATTATTTGATCGAATAATCAACATAAATTTTTCTATAAGAATATACTGGTGTTTATCACTTTTTTGACTGTATTTTTCCCTGACGTGGTTGTGAAGGGAGTAGTGCAACCTAATTAAAGGTGCTGAATTAATCAAAATTAAGTTTATTTAAGCAGAAAGAGTAAAACTATACTTCTAATATTCTAAAAAATTACAAAAACATATAGTGTCAATTTTCGAACTTCACTTGTTCCTACTGTCCGTCAATGTGTTAAGATGTGCTATACGTCTTACTCATCAACAGAGCGTGGAGAAACTCCTAATATGTCTATCCTTTCCTGATCTGGCACATGTACGGAGCCCCAAGTACTGATAACTTTACAGAAAACTTTACAGAATGGCGACGTAAATCAAAAGACATTCTCTTCCATGAATTCTGTGCTTTTTTCTCGCAACCAGTTTCTGTCTACCTAATTTTGTTTTTCTTCCAGAAATTTTCCCAAGTTTTCTTTTACGAATTAAAAACATTTTCAAGATTTATAGGCAGTTAGATAAAAAGTATCATTATTGTTATTAATATTTATAATGTCTCCTACTACATACATTCATTGGTTTATTCAATAAATTAGGGCGAAAACATTAATTACACTGTTTTTACTTTCATAATGGCTTAGAAATACTGCATCTTTGGATATCATTTAAAAGTATAAACTCAGATTTTTTTTTCTTTTTTTTTTTCCTTTAATAAAATCATTTAAAATAATAATAAAAAAATCTATATGCTATTTGGATTTTTTTTTTTTTAAGTTTGTCGTAAAATATGTTAGACACATATGTTTTTTAAGAATAATAATTTATATTTAATTGTTTTTATTTTCATCGTTCTTTCGACTTAACGACGATTTAAACTTTAATATTTTGTTGATTTTGTGGTTTTAATTTCTACAGGCCCCTCGCATTTCTGACATTTCTTTTGAGTTTTATTTTCTAAATATTTTTGATTAGATTCCAATGTGTTACCATAATTTTCACAGAATGCGTAATTAAAGTCACATTAATCTATATACAGAGAAGCTTCGTTGATAAATTTTTAATGGGACGGTTCTAAATATCAGTTCTAATGTATAACTAAATATTTATAGTTTCAATTTTCTAGCGTATGATGAAATGCTGATAATAATATAGTTTTAATTTTGCAGTTAAATTATATTTGTGAAAATTATAAAATTAAGTAAAAAAACGTAAAGGTGCTTCTCCAATTTATTACTAATTTACTTAAAATTTGGCTTTCTTCCGCAAGTTTATTATGTCATTTTATCAAATGATTAAAATATGCTTAATATATCTAATAACTTCCCAATCGATTAGAATGTAACGATAGTTACATATAATTAAATTTTCTTTAAGATAGTGTGGCATATCATTCATGGGTATACGCAGGATTTTCCTTAGGGGGGGGGGGGGGGGGTGCAGTTGTACATTCTTTAAGCATTGGCGCTGGCATGGGTAGGAAGGCCAGTATCCTTTCCTGGTTTTTGAATTTTAATTACATTTATTCTTTATAGGTGATTTTTGAATAATTAAAAGAGAAAGATAAACTGATATTTTTTCGGCAAGGCACTCTGCACTCCCTAAACACCCCGTGGAGGAGGATTTTTTATTATCTTTTACTTTTACGTTCACGTGATTCAAAATTATCTTAAACAAGGCCGGGGGGGGGGGTAATGAAATGTTTAAATTCTCCATTTTGAAAAACACTGGTAGAAAATTATTTTAGAATATTTAATAATTCTTAATTGCTAAATTTTTGTATTGCTTTTAATATGTTTAAAAATTGTCTTGCATTGGGAATTTCTGACAAAAAAGAAAAAAAAATCTGAGTTTAGCTTATTTCATGTTTATATTCTACATTTAAAAACAGCGGTCAAGGGTGTGGAACACGGGCGCCAAAAACTTGCTGTCAGAGTTCAAAAGAACTAAAAGCTCAAATCTGTGAATTTACTATTTAATATTCTTCGTAATTTCAAGACCTAACGGTTTTATAATATTTCCAGCAAATATCGTATATAACTTTACGTACGTTTCACGTTTGTATGGCAAAGTACTCAGTAAAAGCTAGTAAATAATAAAGTGAAAATAAAAAGTGAAAATAAATGAAACTAAAGTGTAAATAAAAAAGCTTGGAAAGTGTTTAGTTTTCACCTTGGTGCTATCGGTTGCATCAAGGGGTCAGTCGATTTCCCATCCGGAAAAGAAAGAGTTCAGTAGAAAAAATCGTAAAACACTTAAAATCGACATTAATTAGCCTTGTGAAAGGGAAAGGGACAGAGATGAATAGGTGTTTGTTTTTGTCTGTATCGTCTTCCATGACGTAATTTGAGCTTCTTAAATCTTTTCTTCTCAGATAAAGAATAAAGAAGCTGGACATAAGGTCTGCAAGCGAAAAATTAGTTTCCTTGAATTGTTATTTAAACCCAAGGTAGACTTCTCACACACACCAAGCAGACCCCAGACTAGCTATAAAAAGGGCAAAGGTTAAAAAACCCAGAGAATCTAAAAGGATTTTTATCGTTGTTTTTTTTTTGTTTTGCGCGCCTATTACTATTGGCCGATTGGTGCCCCCTTCAGCTGGGCTCTCCGTGTGTTTGCGCTCTTCGCACACCACTTGGGCCGCCCTGTCGGCTGGACAATAGTGAGCGTGAGTCGGTAGAAAAACGGTAACAATAATAAACTAGATGTTGGGGGCCACCGTAATACTTACCCATCATGGATATGCATAATGTAAAATATTAAAATAAAAATGTGTAAACTACTTATAAAATGCATTGCAATTCAAATAAAATCGTGGCTTGATGACGTCACAAACTTTAAAGGCTCGATTACTGAATTGCTTGAAAGAGGTTTTTCCTTATAACTCCAAAAATAATAATCCTATTAACTAGCGGTTTATTGCATCTGATTAAGCGTCAAATTTCCAATTAAAATATATCTTTGAAGTGAAATTTAGATGAAATACAGGGTCATGAAAAATCGAAGAGTGTGGAAAATAGGATTCCAAATATCTCGGCAACTCATTATCCGATCGACTTCATGCTTTATTCAAAATTTATGTTTTTTTATTGTCTTTTATATTCATTTCTTAAAATAAACAATTTCGAAAATTTTTATATACCTTTCATCAGAACGAATATTTCGAGAGTCCGAAAAAAATTGTTCCGGTTAATCGAGGTTATTGAAATGAAATAGGCTTCTTTCCATTATTACATACTAAGTACATACCAAATTGCAAGTCTCTATCTCAAATTTTTCGGGAGATAGAGCGTTTACAGACACAGAGACACACACACAGACACACACACACACAGACACACAGACGGACGGCAAAATTTTTTTTCTAAAAATATGCTTTTCGGAATCTCCAGTGTCTGAAACGTGTAAATCCGTCAAAATTTTTTTTTCGATTTTCAAAACGATTACAAGACTTACCCAGACCTGCCAAGTCTCCGGCTTTTTGGACACCAGTATTTTAGTACAGAAAATGTTGTTTTCATTAATCGGAACATTTTGTGATTTAAAAGAACAACATTTTCTCTAAAAAATTATTGGTGTTCAAAAATCCGGAGACTTGGCAACTCTGCTTACCCTATACTACGTATGATGGGTAAGTAATACTACGTATGATGGGTAAGTAAAATTGATGAGAATGCGTTATTCGATTCAATCCTAAACAAATTGACAAATGATTAGAGCTTTTTTAACCTAGGAACTGATGTATATCATAAAAAATCTGTATAGGAAATTGAGTTGACATGTTCTCTTTTTATATTTTTAGTATTATTAGTGAAGCTTTTAATAAGATACCTAAAATTCACTACAAAAGTGAAATTTTCGAAATATCTCCCTTCTCCCAACGCCCAAAGCAAAGGTTAAATCCTCCTACTGTTGGGGAAATACCACCGTTTGTCAACATTACATACGACGCACAGTGGGGCGTTTTGACAATCTAGGTGGACAAAATTATTGCGTTGGGTTTAAATTAGGTTTTGCTGGGTTTTCGAATGCATCACGAATAAAATGCTCAAACAGTGATAAATATTTGGTTTATTTAATTATTTATATTATTATTATTATTATTATTATTATTTATATTATTATCATTATTATTTATATTACTATTATTATTTTATTATTTATTTATATGATAAAATTCTATTGTTATGGAAACTACGCATTTATTCAAAGTTTCAATTTAATCGGATAATTAAAAGTGGTTTAAAATTGACTAGCAAGATTTGAACTAAACATACATACTTACAATCTAAGTTAATATAACTTAATGATTAAATAATAATTAAAATAATAATAATAAAGTTTCACTGGTCTACCACGGTGGCTTTTATTTACGATTTTTTTGTTTAATATTGCTTGAATAATGCAATCCTGTAGCTGAAAGGTTCCCTGAAACCAGGCGGAATTGTATTGATAAAAACGTTGTTTATTTCTTTCCGATTAAGATCATTTTTGTAGAATTTGAAAACAAAATGTTCGGACACGTGATTTCAAGCTCTTAAATATTTCTTCAGTTAACTATGGATTCCCCAGTTTTTTCAACAAAAAGGAAAGGATAGCTTCAAATTTGCTTTCCTTTTGGTTGGCCACCTATACGTCAACAACATTCGAGATTGTGTAGACATCCTGAAAAATAAAAAAATTAAAATAAAAACATATTTTTAAAAATAAGCTTTTCTGTGACTCTAAAAAATACAAATGCTACCCAAATTATTTCAGTTGAAAAAAATGCTGTTGTGTGATGTTTTCGAATTATGTATCCCTTAAAAGAAATATAACTGCTGCGTACTTTATTTTCACTTTATAAGAGGGTATTGTGCATCTCGATAATCTAGATTAATTTTGTTGAAATTGAATTAAAATTTTTGTTTATAAATAACAATTTTTCCGCAGTCTTTTGTGTGGCCCTGTAAAAAATGTATAATTTCTACGTATCTGAAATTATAATATAATTAAATTATCATCTAAAATACACATGTAAGCCAAATTTCAGCTCAATCCGATATTTATAAGTGGACTAAAATTGATTTGCAAGATTTCAACTAAACTTTTGTCTAGCCCTGTAGATACAGTATAACTTTTACTTTCCTCAAATTATAATAATATTGTATTGTCATTGAAACTACACATGTATTGGAAGTTTTCGATCAATCGAATAATTGGAAGTGGCTTAAAATTAACTTGCAAGATTTAAACTAAACTTTTGTGTAACCCTGTAGAAACAGTATAACTTCTGCGTTCATCAAATAATAGTAATATTGTATTATCATTAAAACTACACATGAATTCAAAGTTACAGATCAATCGGATAATTAAAAGTGGTTTAAAATTGACTTGAAGGATTTTAACTAAATGTAATACATACACTGAAAGTTAATATAAAGCTGATTTATTAATAATAACTTTACGATTCGCAATCTTTCGCAGGAGTTTTCTTAAATTTCCAATACTTTAGGAATGACACTTTTATTTAAAAAAAGTCTTATTGTTTAATAAGGCTTAATACTATATTAAAAGTCAAGATAAAGTTTGTAATCAACAATATGGATCATCCAAAAACACAATTTCTGAAAAAAGCATTTAAACTGGTTTGATGGCGCTTATTTTCAAACAACAATAGGTTAAATGTTACTTTGACAAATATGTAATAGATTTTTAGTAAACTTGTGTTTTCACACTAAACTGAATAGCTAAGACGTGCTTTCAAACTTAAGCAAATAAATTCAACCGTTGAAACACCCTCAAACCAATTGCACAAATGTCCTTTTACGGTCGTAATTAATCGACACCACGAATTTTTTCGACAAAAATCGTATGGATCTCGACAAAAAAGACATTCAGCTACTAGAATATGCGGTCCTGTTAAATTCCGAGAATATCGGAAAAATGAATTTTGTCCACCTAGCTAGATCATCAAAACGCCCCACTGTGCGACGTCTTAGAATTTACTCGTGGCGTGAACAACTGATACACAACAGTTTTGTTTTTGATATAAAATAGCAAAATCTTCAACATTTTTGTCCGTGTGAGATTGGGTATTTTTATAGGCGTAATATATATAGAGTCTATGGTAAATTTACGGAATAGTTTCTCTTAATTGTTTCGCCTTTTCAGAAAACGTTGAAAATGAAATTCAAAGTATCATACTTTGTTAAATTTTGGTCGTATAAAAATGAAATTATTTTATTGTTTTATTTGTCAGAGCAGACAGAACGTTTTTCTAAATATATAGGACTTGTATCTAAATATCTAAAATTGTAGAACCGACGATCGTATAGAAATTTAAATGCCGTAAAAAATTAAATTATTTTGAAGCAAATAGATTTTTTTTATATCACTCTAAAAGTGATGGTTTAGGAATTAGCTATTGGCCAACGATAAGAAGGAACATTTTTTTTTTAAATTAGTGTAATCAAATTAATTAACTCAAGTATTATATTACATATAAAGAAAAAGTCTTAATTTACATCCATTAAAAGTAACACCATACAATATATTCAGAAAACCTTTAAAAATATACTAAAACACTTTAATTGCTTAAAAGATGTCAAATATCAATAAAAAACATTAAAATATTGAGATGTTTCGATTGATTCTCTCAATCATCACCAGAACACTTAAGAAACACAAATACAATGTACACAAAAATTGGAATGTAAGATCAGTCCCTATAATAAAGTGAAAATACAATGCCCTCTATACTTTTAACATCGTTCTTTTAACATCGTAACATCAAAATGAAAGCGCTATGAACCACAGACATATTATAATTCATATTATAAAATTCAATTGAAATTTCTAATTATATAAAATAATTAAATATATATATACTTAATTGTTTTTAAACTTAATCATACAAAGAAAATAAAACTAGTACGCAAATTAATTCAATTTATTTTTTAAATTACGTATTCATTTACAAAGCAACAACTAATTTTCTTATTTTATTCAAAAATTATTAATTATTGAAAGTAAATTAAAATTATGAATTAAATAAAATTACAAACCTGTCTCTTCGCAGAAAAAAACAAAAACAAAAACAAAACAAAAACAAACATATATATATGTAATAAAACAGAAAAAAACTAATTTGCAAATTAATTAATCTTTTTTTTTTTAAATTTAATCTTTTTTTTAATTTAATTATCTTTTTTTTAATTTATTCTTTTTTAATTTAATAATATATATATATTTTTAATTTAATCCATTTATATATATATATATATATATATATATATATATGTATATTTTAAATTACGCATTATTATAAAAAGTAACAAGTATTTTTCTTATTTTATTTAAAAGTTATTAATTATTAAGATTAAATTAAAATTATTTCACAAGCTATAAAAATATAAACAGTCACCTTCACAAAAAATTATTAATAATCTTATCAATAGTTACTTCACAAAATTACTATTAATAAAGCATTTTCCTTCACAAAATTCTCTTAATAAAATACGTCTCTTCACAAAACCTATTTTTATAATATAATTTTTTTTATAATTTTCATTTTCGAAATTACTATTTATTATTATTTTTTTTAAGTTAAAATATAAAACACATTTAAAAAATATATATCTCCTAAATTAATTATGTATATAAACAAATATCCGCTAAGTTAAAAAACCTATTTTTATACAAAATATTACATTATACAAAACCCATTTTTACCCATACATACTATTTTTTAATAATTTTAATTTTCAAAATTACTATTTATCAATTTTTTTCAAGTCAAAATATATAATACATTAAAAAAAATTATATCTCCTAAATTATGTCTGTATATAAATAAATATCCGATAAGATATTTATTCCACACTTTTAAATAATAAATTAATTTCGGAGTACACACGAACAGAGCATTTATACAAAATCACGTCTTTCATGCCGTCAAATTAAATACCAACAAAAAAAATTCCGGCTTATCTGACCCCCTCCCCCCCCCCATTATGACACCATGCAATCAAACCTTTAATAAGACCCACTGGCTAAGTAAGTAAGGTGCTGGACTTCCAAACCTATCACCTCCGGTTCGAATCAGAGCTCGGCAAGTAGGGAAAAATATTCTTTTAAAATATTTACAAATAATTATGCTAAGATGACACACAGATGGCACCATTAAAAAAAAAGAAAGAAAAGCAAAATAAAATTTATTCAGAATTACTATAGTTATAAACTGCAGTTATTTTGCAGTTGTATCAACTTAAAAAAAACTGCAGTGATTTGTGACAAATCATCACAGACTTCCAGCTACAGTTTTTTTAAAAGTTTCACTGCAGTTCATTTTTAGCTGGGCTGAATCAAACAAAAAGTATGAAGAAAAAAAAACATTTTGGTAATGGTTATTGTATTAGGCATTTTATTATGGAATATTCTTCGTTAGTCACTATTACTTCAGTTTGTTAAAGAAGGGTTGTTAGAAATGAAATATTGAATGTTATTTATTGAAAGAAGAGGGGGATACATATATCACATGTACCATATGTATGCGAAGTCCTAAAAAAGTCATAGTTGACTGGAATGAACGGATTTCAAATCCCCATTTTCAACTGGGACCTGACGGCCATAGTCAAAAAACATATGTATGAAGCTTGGTTCAATTCTATTCCTAACTTCGTACACTTTCCGATAATACAATAAGGAAAATGGCACAAAAATCGATATCACAGCGCCTCTTTCCGGCGGAATTGCCCGAATTTCAACTGGGACCTGCTTGACATACCCCAAAGCATGTATATGAAGTTTGGTTTAATTCTATGCATAACTTTATACACTTTTCAATGATACAAAGAGGACACACAGACACACGGACAGACAGATATTTTATAAAAACATTTCTTTCGGGATCTCTGACTCATAAAACGTGTATATTTGTCGCAAACCGGAAGTCGAAAAATATTTCGATTACAGTACTTTCTTCTACATTATCTTCTACATCTATATTATAGTATATAGAAGAAATTAAAAATGGTATCAACAACTTATACTGAAAGACATATTATCAGCGTAAACTATTAGTTCTAAAACCATGAAATTTTTGAAGACTGGTACAGTCGGCGAAAAGAAAAAGATATAAATAATATCCTATATAGATTTAATTCACAAAATTGCCGCTGAGAAATAATAATTCATATATAATGAAATTGATATTAAAAAAAATTGTTTGGTAATCTTTGAATTTTTAAACAGAAATCACTTTTTAGAAGCTTTAACCCCTTGGAGGGCAAGCACGTGGTCTAAAAATGCTACATTTTGCTATGTTTTGACACCAGTAAATTCAAATAATGAATCTTTACCTTCTCAATCTGCAAACAACAATAATAAATATTTTTATTTAATAATACTGGTGGCAAAGTTATATATTAAAAAGGGTATATATTATATACCGGTGCCCCTCAAGGGGTTAAATATGCGAATCTCAAATTTCAGTTCATTCTTCGAAGTAGATTTTTAGTTACATTTAAAAAACTATCACCATTGTAGTTTGTTTTTATCCTGTATTTTAATCCATATTAGAGATCTTTCACGAGCCGGTTTATTGAGACCTGAATCCGAAAATTCTATTTGAAGTAAATCGAAACCTGACACGAATCTGATGAACTTCTACCTCATATTTTAATGCAATAATGGAATGTTGTATAATTATACTTCTAATATAAATTTTATCTTTTACATTGAAAATTAAACAGACACACACCTACACATATATATAATAGAAAATAAAAAGATTGCTATCACAGCGTCTCCTTCCGGATTATTATCTCCAATTTCATCTGGGACCTAACGGCCATACTCAAAAACATATATATGAAGTTTGGTTCAATTCTATGCATAAAGCATAACTTCGCACACTTTCCGATAATACAATAAGGAAAATGGCAAAAAATGAAAGAAAAATATATATATTTACATTCAAATATATATAGTTTTATCCTTCAATAATATTTCAGACGTTTCTTTTAAAACAACGGTTACCAAACCTGAACTGCAAAAATCAAAACTCAAACCGAACATGAAACAATTAGAATCAATGCGAAACGCAACGAAAAAAAAATAGCCCAGCCCGCCCAAACTACGTGACGAATGGGACTTGGGTAAAATCGAGTTACACCACCTGATGCAGGACTGTATTCTATATTCATTTTAAATCTCACATAACTTTTTTTTACGCGCATTAATCTATGATAGATTAAAATTTTTGAGGTATTCCTGTAAAAAAAAAAAAAAAAAAAAAAAAAAGAAAAAAAAACTATTCGCGATATGACGACTATTTTAAAAATGTAAAGTAGTGCTGTGTATCATAACCCCATATTAAAATTTCGGAACGATTACTAACTTTTAACGAAAATAAACGCCTATGAGGTGGAAACTATAAGAAACAGACAAAGCATACCTTTTATATTATATCTTAATCATATTCGAACAGGACCATCTATAGACACAGACAGTGACTTTTCCAGCGAAAACAAAGTATGGTAATAGTACTATTCGTTCAAGAGTTATGCGTGGACGTACATTGTGAAAAAAAATGTAACAAATATATTAGATAAACTCCTTTGTTGTAAGTCGATTAAAATAATATATGGGTCACCCAAATGAAAGTGGCATTGCTGTAATAACTCCGCCATTGGAAGAGAAAGATAACTGCGCATGCGGAGAGGGCGCAGAGTGCTGGGAATGCATGCGATATCGTCAGATCCCGCCAGATGCGTGTGTGATAGCGTAGGAGCACGTTAAAAGGCATCGTTCACATCATGGATGCCTCCAACCGGTGTCAACGCGCGGTCGTGCAATTTTTAACTGCGGAAAATGTGAGTGCTAGTGAAATCTATCGTCGAATGCAAAATGGGTATGGCACGGAGTGTATGCCCCGCAGGTCGGTATTCCGATGGTATAGGGAGTTTCATAGTGGAAGAAGCAGAACTGACGGCAGGTCACGACCTGGTCAAGCGCATGTGGTTATCACCGAGGTCCTACAAGGTGACTTTGTCTAGCCTACCTCTTACGTCTGTATTACTTCTTTCTTTTGTATACTAATTTATATTAATACCGTTAGGCCATTTCTCAAACCGACTGTAGTGCCACTTTCATTTGGGTGACCCATATAAAAGAACTACACTGAGCGTTTATTAGGTGCGTTCGTAATTATATAAATACGTAGCACCTATTGTCGTTGTCTGTCCGTCCGTCCGCATATAACAACGCAAAAACTACCCAACCGAATGGTTTGAAATTTAAGATATATTATCTTTGCAGAATTTTGTCGAGACATTTCACATTTTATGAAAATCGAATCAAAACTTTAGAAGATATTAATAAAAACATTTATTAATAAATTCAAACTTTTTAAAAAAAATCGGTGCTCTCTTGTTTTAGGAGCTTCCGAGGTTGAATCGTCAAGCGACCGAGATGCTTATTTTATGACAGAAATTAATATGCAGACGATATAATTCATTTCACAGAATTAAAAATCATCAAAATCTGAATATTTATATAACTAGCTATAGTACGAACGCTCCTCATTTGTCACGTTTGAAGTACAATTTCCAACTTGTTAAAAAATACTAACAGTTACTAAATTTAGTTTTGATATATGAATAAAGTATTATATTTTAAAGGGAATTCTGCTTATGTTTTGTGTTTGGAGAAGAAAATATAAAGTAAAATAAGGCTATTACAACAACACATTCCTCGTTTCAAGCTAGACATTTTAACACTTTCCAACTACAGTTGAAAAGTGCTTATGAATTCGGTTTGTCTGTCTGTCTGCCGTTTATTTGCCTGTCAGTGCTCGAACCCACGTAAATATAGTCGGATTTCCATACAATTGATATATTGTATTAAAGTTTACTATGGAACCTTTGGTAATTAAGTGTATAACATTTATAGTTCATTTACAAGGAAGCTCAAAAGAATTCCGTTACATTACGGTCTATGGAGGAAAATCGTTTGCGGTGTATTTTAATGATGTTACACTACTTCCAATATATTGAAATTGATATATATCACTGAGGTGCATTACAAGAGGCTTACTATAGACTATGGTGGGCATATCATTGGCCATTCATTTACAGTTTAATTAATAATAATGTTGTTAATAATTAATAATTCTTGTATAATTAATAAAACAACTCGTTAAATTAATATACAATTTCTTCAAATCAAATGAAGTAAATTCTGATGAAAAATTCAGATTTCTTGCAAAGTTTTTGATAAACAAGAACGCATAAGATGTTAAAATGAAGAAGTACCTGAACAATATTAGAAATTTAGGTTTAACTTCAACATACGACTAAATGTTTAGTGAACAATATTCATCAAATAACGCTTTAGTAACCAACTGTCAGTATAAATTAAACTGATCATGAAGAACTTGCAATGAGTTAACTTAATCAAGAAGAGTTTGAAATGAGCTAACTTAATCAAGACGAATTTGCAGCGAATCAATTTATGTAAATAGTAACTTAACATATAGGAGGAAATGAGTAAATTTGTAAAGATTCTGTTCAAAGAGTGCAAATGTGAAACGTTCTTGAGATGCAGTAAACAAACTGTGTATCCAAGCTTTACAATTTGTTAATTTGAAGAAAAAAGTTGTAGCCCACTTTCGATCCTTAACAACAAATGAATATTAATTGTGCCAGTATTAATCCAGTTTTACATTTGTTTTCTGATCACTGCAAACGATCACAGTTTAATGGAAATTCTGAAAAAACAAACAGTGCATTAGCAGCACTTACAAATCACAATGTAATGGAAATGTAATGCTTAAATATTTCAGACGTTTTGATTGTTTATTGAGCAATTTTCAAATTTAATTAACATTTTGAAAATATTGCGAATATTGGCATTTTTTAAAAACTACTAACGTTCCATGTGCTTTAATTTTTAACACTTTCCAACATAGTTGAAAACCATTCCAACATAGTTGGTTTGTCTGCCTATATGTCTGTCTATCCGTCTCTCCTGGCTCTAACTCTCATAAATATATTCGGAATATCATGTAATGTTTATTATTTGTTGAGGTTTACTTCAGAATGTTCGGCATGTAAAATGAAGTGTTTAGTATTTATAGTTCGTTTACACATACACAGAAAAAATTTAGTTATCTTATGGTCTATGGGGAAAAGTGCAATGTAATGATGTTACAATACGTCAAACATAATGAAATCGATACACATCACCGAGGTGGACTAAAACATGCTTTCTCAGGAGTACAATAGCAGCCTTTATAGTTCATTTACACAGACATATAAAAAAATTAAGTTATCTTATGGTCTATGGGGAAAAATGCATTGTAATGATGTTACAATACGTCAAACATAATGAAATTGATACGTATCACCGTGGTGGACTAAAACAGGCTTTCTCAGGAGTACAATAGTAGCCTTTATAGTTCATTTACACAGACATATAAAAAATTAAGTTATCTTATGGTCTATGGGGAAAAATGCATTGTAATGATGTTACAATACGTCAAACATAATGAAATTGATACGTATCACCATGGTGGACTAAAACATGCTTTCTCAGGAGTACAATAGAAGCCTTTATAGTTCATTTACACAGACATATAAAAAAATTAAGTTATCTTATGGTCTATGGGGAAAAATGCATTGTAATGATGTTACAATACGTCAAACATAATGAAATTGATACGTATCACCGTGGTGGACTAAAACATGCTTTCTCAGGAGTACAATAGTAGCCTTTATAGTTAATTTACACAGACACATAAAAAATTAAGTTATCTTATGGTCTATGGGGAAAAATGCATTGTAATGATATTAAATATAATACGTCAAACATAATGAAATTGATACGTATTACCGAGGTGGACTAAAACATGCTTTCTCAGGAGTACAGTAGTAGCATTAGTTCATTTAGACAGAAGACACAGAAAAAATTAAGTTATCTTATGGTCTATGGGGAAAAATACATTGTAATGATGTTACAATACGTAATGAAATTCATACATATCACCGAGGTGGACTAAAACATGCTTTCTCAGGAATATAACAGTAGCATTTATAGTTCATTTACAAGGACGCACAAAAGAATTTTATTTCTTCATTCATTATGATCAAATGGAGAAAAATCGTTTGCGATGCATTTTAACGATGTTATGATACTTCAAACAAAAAAGGAATTAAAACGGATCAATGAACTGCACTATAATATGTTTTCTATAGATTATGGCGTCTGTAGCATTTATCGTTCATTTACAGAGACTCACAAAAGAATTCGATTACAGGACGGACAATGATCGATTTCATTGTATTAAAAATAATATATTATGTTAATGTTGGAAAGAGTTTCTAATCTAGGTACACTGAGAAAAATGACACTTTCAAATCTAAGTAAATCGATGTTTTCATTTTGTTATGAAACTTTTTGTTTCAAATAGGACGACCTAATGCTTTCAATTCTGAAATACCAGAAATACTCAGAATATTGAAACATGGACATACTCAAAACTGTTCACATAGAGGTCAATTCATACTCATTTTTGAAACATAGACATACTCAAAAATGATTAGTCAGTTCAAACTTATTTTTGAAACATGGGAATACTCAAAAATGAGCACATTGACCTCAGTTTATACTCATTTGAATGAAATGCAATATTTCCCTTTTTCAAGAGAAACATAATTGTGGCGTTAATGGGTTAAAGAATGTTAAATGTCAAAAAGAAAATTCAGTCAGTTAAATTTCAATATCCAGGGAGCGCTTTTTCATTTAAGAAATATACTGATAACAATCGAATTGAAAATTTGTATAATTCATATCTGCTCTTCCCCACATAAATAATAAAGTTGTACAATCTTAACCACCATATCAAATTGACCAAATCTATCCGAAATATCGCTAAAAATTTCCAATTTTCTCAGCAATAAATTAATGAATCCTATAAAAATGTCAATATGCGTCTGAATCATTCGATGACTTGAATATAAAATAACCCACTCACGTGATCTGGATGGCGAAGTGGATAAGGCGATGGACTTGTAACTAGTAGGACTCGGGTTCGATGCTCACTCTGGGTAAAAGCTTAAATTTAGCTTTTCTTACCATAATCGTAAATAGAAACAGAGATGGCAGCACTAGCGCTTTTTTTTCTAGCTGCTGTTTACTGTTGTTTGAAACATGGACATACTGAAATATGAGCACATGATGTTTTATTCTTGAGTGTTGGCATGTTTTCAGAAATCAGTATATACATGTTTCAAGCTTGAGTCATTTTGATTCGGAGCCATTTTGACTATGCGACATAATCAGATTTGAGTATTGTTTTCTCAGTTTTGAAAATGTCGTTTTTAGAGTGTGTGATGTACAAATACATACTGCATGTTTTTTCGTTCTTGTTTATACATAAATTAGAGTACGTTATTTTAACATTTATTCTGCATATTTTTCGTGATTTGGCAAAAAAAAAAAAAAAAAAAAAAAAATAAATAAATAAAGTAAAGCGATTAACAAAGCCAACAACATATTCTTCAATTTACGCAAGAGTTACATTTTTCCTAATTAGTAAACGAATTCGTTAATTTAATATACAGTTTCTTGAAGTGAAATTAAGTAAATTATCACGAGGAGCGCAGAATTAAATAATAGCAAAATTTCAGATAAACAAGAACACACAGGATGCTGAAATTGAGAAGTATCTGGAGAACATGCGAAATTTAGATTTAACATACGACTAAATGTTTACTCTGAGGTACTTAACAAATAACTCTTTAGCATACAACTGTAAATATATATTTAACAGACCAAGAACAATTTGCAATGAGTTAGCTTAATCAAGAAGAATTTGAAACGATTTTATTTATATAAATAGTAAGTTTTGGTATAAGAGAAAATGAGTAAATGTGTAAGATTCTGTTCAAGTAATGCAAATAAGAAGGATTCTTTAAATACAGCAAATAAACTGTATATTTAAGTTTTATAATTTATTGATTTGAATTAACAAATTATAGTCGACGCTCATTCCTACTCAAGAAACGACTATTAATTACGTCAATATGAATTATACACTGATAAGAACTAAAAGATCTTCTTAAAACACCATCAAAAACTTTTAAATGCACTAGGCCTTTCGAAAGATCTGAGTCCTTCTTCGTCAGGCGCAAAAAAAGACGTGCTTCTACTATGAAAGCAGCAGCAAGACTGAAATAAGAGATAAGGAAAAGGAAACAAGCTGAAGAAACTGTCAGTAGGAAAGTAGAAATCAACAGCCAATAGGAAAACAGAAGACAAGCAGCCAGTCAGATAAGAGTAAATTCAAAACAATAGAACACAAAGTAGATTGCGTAGAATGTGTTAACAATCTGTGTGTGGGTAATAATATTAATTACTAGTGGAACTTCAATCGCTTCGCTGGTCAGTTTTTTCCAAAAGAACCTCTAATTAAACGATCTTGGGGTTGAAGGCTTCACTGCATTCTCCAGCGTACACCTGTTCGGGCCAAGTAAGCTCCGGTCTTGAATCAAGCGAAACTTGAATTATTATGGTTTTTTAATTCGACCCAGATAAAAATCAAATTTTCAACATCGTCGTTGCTGCAGGAACTGATTTGACATTATTTCAACTTGAATTTAATCATAGCAGTAGCAAAATTTAGCAGCTAGTTCTATCCGTTTCAGAATATAATTGTCAAAAAATCGCCGCAGAACGCGAAAAAAAACGCAAAAAAACTGCTTTAAAAAATAGGGAAAAATTCAAAAATCGCAGAGAAAAAATGTACTATATTGTGCTGGAATATTGAAACGGGATTCTTTTACGAATGTCAAACAATCGCTGCAAAATGCGAAAAAAATCGCTAAAATTCGCATAAAAATCCCGATAAATTCAAAATTCGTTGAGAACGAAATTTATTATACTGAGTCAAAAGATTGGAACCTTTAACTTTTTTTTAAAGTATAAAAAATTGCAGAGGCAAAGTTTACTATATTAAAGTTAATTGGATTAAAAAATGGAAGTAAAGGGTTACAAAAGAAAAAAAATTGCAGCAAAACACGAAAAAATTGAACTGCTATACGAATTCCGAACAAACTTTATTGACAAGAGGACAAAATGTACTACATTGGGGTAAAGGATTTCAATCAGACTCCTTTTACTAATGTGGAAAAATCACCGCAAAACGTGTAACAACGCTAAAAATTGCATAAAAATCGCTATAATATCAAAAATCGTAAAGAGCAGCATTTACTGTAGTCGGCGAAAACGTTGTAACTCAAATTCTTTTAAGAACTTAAAATAATCGCTGCGAAACGCAAAAAAATACTAAAAATCGCATTAAAAATCGCACTAAAAATCGTTAAAAATTGCGGATGATAAAATTCACCATATTAGGAAAAAGTTTGAAACCGAACGTTTTTTAATAATGTCAAAACATTGCCGTTGAACACGAAAAAACTTTTAAATTCGCGAAAAATTCAAAATTTGCAGTACGAATTCCGAATAAACTTTATTGAAAAGAGGACAAAATTTACTACATTTGGCTAAAAGATTGCAACCGAACTCCCTTTACTTATACAGAAACAGAAACAGAAACCTCCCACTCGTGGACAGCCAACCTCTCGGCATAGGACCTAAGAGTCCACGAGGGGAAAACCTATATCTACCAGGAACCCCAGTGTCCAAAGACCCTGAGTCCCCAGCAAGTTAAGAAAAAAAAAAAAACAATCACACGAGCTACCCAATATTGCTTATTGCTGGGTGAGCCCAAAGTTATTACATGTATATAAGTTCTATATGAATATACTGATAAGATTACATAATATTAAAGACTAGCTAACCCGCCCGGCGTTGCCCGGGCCCGAGATAATTACAATCTCAGAGAAAGGCGTTAACCCCCTCCCTCCCCATACCCGCAAATATAATGAATAGTTTGTTCAAGAGAACCACCGTCACGTACATTAACGCGATCATTAAAAAAAGAGTTACATTTTTCTGATAATTGTTACATAACGAAGACGCTACGCTAAAATAGCCGGCAGATGACACCTCCTTCCCGACCTCAATTTCAAATCTATATCTTAATTAGTTACCTAAATATTTGTTCATTAGTAAAATTTGGCAATTATTTCCTTTCATTTTCGCAAACTAAATGAAGGGATCGGCCAGAGAAACAGATCTCTTTGTAGTTCAGTTTTTAATGAAAGCCGATCCCTGTCTGAAAATTTCTGGGATCGTTTTCACTGGCGCCAGCAGATTTTTAGCAGTTTTTTTGCATAAATTAAGAAAAATTACCGGCCGAATTTTTCAAAAATTGCATAGACGGATGCAGATTTTTTTTTTTACATTTGCTCAGAACCTTTCAAATTGATATCTTAATTAGTTTTCTTAAAATTCGCTAATTAGTAAAATAATTTCGAATTCGTTCATTTCCGCTTCCAAATCCAATGCGCTGGTTAGTTTCTTTCGCCATTTTGATTTAAATGATTTCATTTTAGAAGCGATGGCTAATGAGAATCTAATTAATATCTAGGCTAATTATCAAAATATTAAAATTCTGAGGCTCAGGTGCACATGGCCAGACCTTGGACTATCCACACCTAAATTTCTAGAGTTCTAGGTGGGCCAGATTTTCCTAGCCATCGCCAACAGACAGACACACACACACACACAGAGCGAAACTTTCTTTTATTAGTATAGATAAATATTTACAGCTATTTACAATAATAATATTGTACTTAAAATTTTCAATTGTATTATGCACTAGTCTATTAAGTCTTTTAAAACATAGTTTTTAAAATCTATAGATCTAGAATTTATATAGGTTATAATAATTCTTTGATATATGATAAGTTTTTATTTAGGACATTATAGTTTTTATCTAACTTTTCGTAATTGGAAGCGTCTAATAGCACACGTTGTAGGTTTCTCTTTAATGTTTTATTTTTATTGAAGTTAAAATGGTATTCCATAAGAGGGCAGTTACCGAAGATGTAGTGTATAAGAGTTCCAGGGTTTTTGTCACAAGGATATCTATCCGTGGTTCTTTTACCAATTTTATATAAAAAGCTTGGGAAGCTTCCATGGCCGCTAAGATAATATGCTGCTGATTTCTGAACACATAAAAATTTAACATCTACCTTATTAAGAATTTTATACGTTTCTCTTCCTTTCGTTGAGTTGGTCCAATCATTTTGCCAATCTGTGATGATTTTGTTTTTAAAATAACTCTTTAGAATGAGTTCTGGAAATGGTAAGACAGAGATGTCATCATAATGGTAATAACATATGAAAATTGCAGGGCAATCCGAGCATATTTACGGGAGTTAGAGCACGGACAGACGGCAGACGGCAGACAGCCAGACGGTCATACGGCAGACGACCAGACAAACCGAAGTCATAAACACTTTTGCAACTAGGTTGGAAAGTGTTAAAAACACACTTTTTTTAAATCAAAAATTAATGTAAAACCTAGTCTTATATTCTGCTAATATCCGGTATAACTTCCGCCCATGGAACGTCTTTTCCAGATTCGTTTTCTTATGTACACTAAATTTTCCAAAATGAGCTGAACTGTTCCATCGCGGATGGATCTCGGGGCAATATGCCACACCACAGGTCCTAAATAATTCAAGTGATGCATCATTTACAGATACTTGCAGTAAATATGTCATTCAGTACAGTTCAAAGAAGGTCAAATATACGATCAAATACAAATAAATGTGCATATATAAAAGCGTAGAATACAGAAGACATTCTTTCTTTGCATGCCGTAATCGTTATGAAAACAAGAAAGGTAAGCTAAAAAATTCTAACAATACGCAACAATGTGTAAACAATAATAAATTAATAATAATAGATTAATTGTAATAACAATATTAAGTTATTGAAAAGTGGACAAACATCTCGGTTTTGCAACAATATTTGCTCAAGACAACAATGCAGAGGTGTTCTTGCTTAGATTAATGTAACAATGAATTCCTTGTAATCATAAAAGGGATTTCGATTAAGTTGCGTAATTTCTGATTACTTCTTAAAAAAAGTTATTTTTTAAGATATAATATTGTTTTAAAAGCTGTATAAACTTCATACAAGTATGGATTATTACAGACAAAGATATCGTTCCGGACTCATAAGCACCGAAACGTATGAAAAAATGATGGAAGTAGTTTACCATCTTAAAGAACAGAATTACAACTTCGTTGAAACTCTCGGCGAAGGGACATTTGGTTCCGTGATAAAAGTTAGACATATAATGACAAATAAAGAATGTGCAGTTAAGATCGTTTCTAAGGACCACGTTTCTGAAGGAGAAACCGACATATGGCCCACTTTGGATCACAAAAATTTATTACCTTTGTTGTCTTATGACTACGTGCACTACGCTAATTCGTATGTGTTTTTAACTCCAGTACATCCCGCCACATTGGATAAAGAGCTTATCAAAACTTCGTTTTTGAATGATGAAAACTCCTTTAATCAAGCCATCAATTGGTTGCGACAGATCCTGGATGCGGTGTCATATCTTCATCAGAAAAATCTTTCGCATCTGGATATTAAATGCAATAACGTCCTCATTTCCGAAGATAAAAATGCCATACTCGCAGATTTCGGTTTCGTTACATCTACTGAACAGCCAATTCAGAGGTATGGGGCTCCTCTTTTATATCGATGCCCAGAAGGCTGGGTGACAAAATTAGGTTACCCTGAATTAGATGGAAAGAAGTTTGATGTATGGTGCCTGGGGATATTGGCTTTCGAGGTAGTTACTAAAATGAGTCTCCTCGTTGAAGTATCAAAGTGGAAGCGGTCATTATCTAGTTGGTACGACGACATTTTTCCTTTCATGCAGGTTAGTTTACAAAAAGATAGACTTACTGATTTGATGCGAAATGCTTTTCCAACTTCGCATGCAATAGAAGAACAGGCTGACAAAGTAATCAGTTTTATAAAATCCTGCTTGATAGTTGTACCAGAGAAACGTACAAGCGTCCACTTATTGCAAGATCATGAAATCTTTGGAGGCTGCTTTAAAAATGTTGAACTAGAAAATAAAGATGATATATGGATCAAAAATACAAATGTTCTAGAATCCAGTTCAATTTTCCAAATTAATAGCCTAGAACTTCAGCCTGAATTTCTTGCAAATGAATGCAACAATAGCAAGGAGAAAATAAAAACTGTTACCCATTCTGAAGAAATAGTTAACATAAAAAAGAATGAATTTAGCATTTCAATTCGTACACCAGATGAAATAGTAGTTTCTGAAGGTACAAAGCAAAGTGACGAAAAATTAATTGATGAACATCATTCCTGTGATTTGAATATCCCTTCTGAAAAAGATCAGAAATTTCATGCATCGACCAACGAAAAGTCAAATTTCGATATCAAGCTTCCTTCACCAGATAACACCCAAGTTCAAGATCTAAATCCTTGTTATATATTCTCTTCAAATGAAGTCTCAGATGAAGTGATTGCAAACGATATAGAACCTTATGTCTTCGAGCCCACTCCAAAGAAAACCCGTTGCCATATAATCCGAAAATGGTTGAAAAAACGGAAAGTCTCTCTGGCAAGATTTTTCACTGTTTGCGTTCGTTGTGCAAGAATATCTCACACTGATATAGAATAAAGTAGCTCAGTATTTCTTTATTAAATTAACCGAAAGCGACACTCTGAATTAAAATATGTGAATCACTCCTGAACTTGCTATTACTAATGTGAATTGTCGGCTTTATTGCCTAATTAAGATACTCTTCATGCCTTTTTGATGATCCTTCCTGATTCGTCTTACCTCATGTGCGTAATTTGATCATCTCCTGTATTATTAACATCGTCAGAAACAACATCAAAGAACAAAAAATAAAAAAAGTCCATCGACCTACACTGTAAAAAATGGGGAGTATAATTACGCTTAATTTGGGTTTATGAAATGCCAAATAAGGTTTAAATATGCACTAATTTTGGTGTCAACACTGAATTAAGTGTTATAATACACTTAAAATAGTTTATCTGTACTCTTTAAAAAAAAATCGGTGATATCACACACCAAGAATGACAATTTGAAATTAATTCCGGAAACCAAAACTCCAATATAGGTGTACATTTTTATCTCGCAATCCAGCTCTGTGGTGTTGAAATATACGATGACGTCAGAGTGTTGCGTCAGCAGACGACAACAGAGCAGAGAACGGAATGAACCATTTTGATTTCATTATGAAGTGCTGTTAATAACATAAGGTAAGCCTAGTAATTATTCCTTATATATTTAATAGATAATACTAAATAGTGTTTGTATAGTTAGATGAGGGAAATTAACTAAACAAAGCATGAGAATTTTTACTTTGTTAGTTGTTTTTGCTTAATAATCCTCTTCACGCACTTGACAACACTCGATCGCTAATGTTAATTCTATATTCTATAGGCATTATTTTTCTAATATCTCGTTTGTATTTGAATAGTTTTAAATGTTTTTTTTTTTGTTTTTTTTTACATTGGGTAGCAGAGATTAATCTCTATTTCCGCCGTTGATTACGTTTTCGATTTTCTTTGCGGATTTTTTTTAGGAAGATGCTTTTACTTTCGAAACCGGTTCCGAAAATGAAAGTATCTTCGTAGAAAAAAATCGAAAAAGTAATCAACGGCGGAAATAGAGATTGATCTCTGCTATCCAGAGCAAAAAAAAAAACATAAAATAAATAAAATAAAATAAAATAAAATCATTTAAAAATATTTAAATGCAAACGAGATATTAGAAAAATAATGCCCTATAGAATTAACATTAGCCCTTAATAAAAAATTATCATATTTTAGAACATAATATTTAGTTCCTGTTTTAATTTTAAAGCAAAATACTTGTGGATTGCATTAAAAGAACATTTAAATCATATTTTAAAGGGGAAAAAATCAGTAGTGTATGTTGTATCTGAATAATAACGTTTAGAAATCATTGTTTATGTGAAAAAAAAAAAACAGTATTTATTGTTAAATATCTAAGCAGTCCATAGTGATTTGAATTTTCATAATTTTTCCTCTGTACTGTGAGGAGTTTTGAAATCTTGTATGCAGCATAATTAAAAGTAAGCTTATTCCCTGGACTACACTCTCTTTGTGTTTGGCTTTTCTAGAAATTCGTATTAACATTTGTTAAACATTTGCTCAAAAGCAAACTTTTGTGATTATAAAAATATAATTTGCTGCTTCCGTAGAAGATTTTTAGCTTTTGGAAATCTACTTTTATTTATTTTATAATTCTGCAATAGTTGTGATATAATTAATATAATCCTAATAACAGTATTTTTTACAAATCTTCTAGATTAAAAAAAAAATGACCCCCCCCCCCCCCCACACCCCCTTAGAAAAGATTCTCAGGTCACCAAATAAAACTGTTCAAAAATCGAACTTTGTTTTGGGATCCTTTTACATTTTTTAACATTCTTACAAATACTAAATTGTAATATGTATAAAAACTGCAAATAAGTGTTTTAAAAACAATAACTTTAAAATGCAAAGTACATCCTTGATTTTGTCAATTTTTTTTATCGTATACAAATACAACTTTAAAATCCTTAAGGGTAGGGAATTTTAATAAAATAATTAAAGGTTGCAACTCTTTATGAAACGGGTGAACCGCAAGCTTTTTATTTATTGTTGACATCATCACTTATTATTTCACCAGTATAATTATACACTAGTTTACACTGGAAATTTTTATTCTCCAGCCTTTTCTTTTCTTAGTATACAATGATGTTATCAACAATTTAATAAAAAACATAGTGCCTAGAATATGAATATACACTAATTTATCTTTCTGCATAATACTTTGATTAAAGGTTGCAACTCTTTATGAAACGGGTGAACCGCAAGCTTTTTATTTATTGTTGACATCATCACTTATTATTTCACCAGTATAATTATACACTAGTTTACACTGGAAATTTTTATTCTCCAGCCTTTTCTTTTCTTAGTATACAATGATGTTATCAACAATTTAATAAAAAACATAGTGCCTAGAATATGAATATACACTAATTTATCTTTCTGCATAATACTTTGATCATCTATATATATATGTGTGTGTGTTTTTGTGCGTGCATGTGTCAGAGAGAGAGAGAAAAAAAAATATGAGCCTCCGCTACATTTTCTTGAGACCCCCCCCCCCCTATTATTCACATCTAGCTACAGCCCTAATTTTTAAATATTAGAAACTTTACTTATTTTTTCTTGATTTATGCTCTTGTATATGGTATTATTCTAAAATTTGATTTAGTTTATATTTTATCATTTTTAGCATGGAAAAAGATATTTTGGTATCCTATAATTCAAGAAGTAAATTGTTTAATTTACCAGCATCATTGGATGAATTTGAAAATGTAAGATATTTAAATTTTGCAATGTTTTTTGTAAAGAAATTAATGTTTACTATTTTCTAAACAATATTGATGTTTAATGCTACTTTATTAAATGGTACTTGTGTACTAACGCCACCGCAGCAGAAGTTGCGCTAATGTGCCAATAAAGAACAATCTTGTTGTTTGCACGCGCACGCAGTTATCTTTTGGATTCCTTGTTGTTTGCTGATTTTTGACGCCATTTTTTAGTGCTATGAAAGATTGGCGGCACTTAAAAACCGCCAAATCTGTACCTACGGTGGTGTTAATACGTAAGTAAATATTAAATTTTAACTTTCTTCTTTATTGTTTCATTTTCCCCAAAATTTATCAACTTTGAACTTTAAAAGTTAAATCTAAAGCTCTATTAAAGCTGTTTTCAAGTTCACTGTGCAACAAATTCAAAATTTTCTGACACAATGACGGGCTAATTTTTAAATGTAAAGATACAAACAGTGTTGAATTCAGGAGGTGACCCAGGGTGGACAATAATAAACGTTGTATGTGTCACATGTTAAAAAATATACACAATCTTTATATAAATATGTATTATTTTATGTATACTAGATGGAACTCGTCAAAACCTGACAGAAAGAAATTACTATAACAATATGAGTAAAATAAGCTTCTTTATTATTTAATAGGGGGATAGTATGAAAAAGTGTTTCATAAATTTTATTTTAGAAGTTCTTCCCCTAGTGAAACACAGTACTATTTTCGATGCAAACTCCAAACAGACAATCTGTAAACAACTGTGTAATGCAAATCATTTCGAAATTGCAGTTATATTCAGTACTGCAAGAAATAAATTTTCAAGGACTTATGATCATGCAAATAGTATATTCCTTTGTCCATATCATATTCAGTAAATAAACGAACGTAGTATAAATAAAGTACATTACCCTGTGATAATACAACCGAGTGAGCTCCTATGCGCATTCTGCATTGCATCTGCTCAAAGGCACCATGGAAATTTTATGTTAAGGCGGTATTAAAAAAATATTTTTCCACGCTCAGCAACTCAAAATTTTGAGACACATTTTCAGACTCATTTTTAAAAGTAAAAACATGAAACTTGGCGGTGTGATTTATGAAGAGATTTATAAGGGACCTATGTTTTTATTTTTCGTTCAATTAATTAGAAATTGAATTACGAACATTTATTTTCACAGTATAATTTTTTTTGTTTTCAGCGCTATCGCTTTGGGAAATTTTGTTCAAAATGTCCACTTTGACAGCATTTTTTGAAATATATTCTGCCTTTATCAAAACATTGAGACAATACAGACATTATAAAAGTTTCTGAATAAGAGAACCTGCCAATTGGAGGCATTTTAGAGCAAAATTGAATTTAAAAATGTGTATCAAAATAAGCAGTTTGGATTTGAATACTCTTAATTTTTTTTTTTTTAATATTTAAAAGAATGTTTTAAAATGTCCTCTTTAATCATTGTTCGTTTCAAATCCATATCTTCTAAAACACATCCATTGTTGTAAACTAATCAATTTTTATGCAAAGATTGAGAAATTTTCGCTATTGCCAAACTATGGGATTTAAAGCTAAAAATAATGATCGTGACGTCAAATGCGTTACACGTGCTTGTTATTTCATCAAATGATTTTTAATTGGATGTTAATGATTTTTTAATGATGTTTTACTGATTTATTAGTTACTTCATTAACTAAAATAAAAATTACGTCTTCGACATCATGATATTTAAACAGAAAAAGCATTGAAAATATGTTGCAATGTGTAGTTACGTACAATAAATCACTTTCAACTGACATCACAAATATTTATCCAACAGTCGAGAGGGATAATTAAAAAAAATAATGTAAATAAATAAATATCAAAGATTATTTTGGTTTCTTTTTTCTTTAATGTATTGTAAATTTTATTGTTTAAACTTGCTGAGAAATGATACTTTAATGAATGGGGCTTTCCTAATTTCTTTTTCTTTCGTTTCTTTTCCTTACTTTTTTTTTTGAGATTCAAATGGCAACATTCTTTCATTTGTTTATTGGATGCTACAGTTTGGCAAATAATTTGGCGATAGTTTTTTTTTTTTTACGGAAATTGGTTGACTGGATAATATAGAAGTACCAGAATATTTTTCTGCATTTTATAGTTATATTAATAAAAATACATTTTTAAGATTTGCTGAATCACTTATTTGTTTACTTTTTCATGCATTACATTACTGAAGATTGTCCTGTTATTCTTTTAAATATCCTCTACTTACATAAAAAAATAGCATGTGTTTTCTATGGTGTTTCTCATAAACATTGTAAAATTAAGTTTATTAGATTTTATTCAACTTCAACTGTCATAACTGCTGATGAAGCAGTTATTTTTGGCGATTTTTCTGTTACCTGTAAAATGGTTGTTTTTGGTATAGCCGTAAATAAGAAAAAAATTTCCAATCGATCAAATAATTGTATTTCATTAATCATTATATTTTCTGATTTTTAAGCTAAGAAAGAAACAATAATCATGGATTTAATTAATTTTTCAATTTTTAATCATTAATTTCAGTACACCCAAACAATTTTGATTAAATCGGTACAGATGTCACTGCACAGGGTTTTCTTTTTGGCACCATAAATGGCGATTTTTGCTGTGTATAGCAACCTGTTTTTTTATAATAAAAATGAATATATGTGTAAATAAATCAAATAATATAAAAATAATAAATTCAATTAAATGCGTGTGTGTAATAAAAGATTGGGAAAATTGGGTTTTTTTGGCAAAATGGCGCAAAGAAAAATTGCACAAATCCCGGTGCGTCTGCGACATCTGTTCCATTAAATCATGTAAGGGTAGTTTTTATTTAATAAATAATGAATTTTGTAAGAAGCCTATGGCTATGTTAGTAAAATGGATTTTGAGAATGGGCTTGCTTTATTAAATGAGTTTTTATGAAATAGGCCTCCAATTTTGTCAGGATCAACTCCTGGTATGGTTACTGAATTTATACAAGATGTACTTGAAACTTATGCATTCTTATTTGATGTTTCAGGAGGTTTATGCTAGATTTTGTATTGATCGGACAGTATCCATTATTATACAGTTTTTTAATGAAGTTTGGCAGGAGTACATTGATGTACAAAAAGATGAAAACATTCTTCCAGGTAAGAAATATAGAATTGTGTTAGATACACCCAAAGTATTATATATTGAAAATTCAGTTCCTGACTGTGCTGAATCGAAATCATCATCCCATATAGCTGAACCATTTTTCACTGATGAGATAAAAGCTTCTGGTTCCTGTGAATCATCAGAACCAGATCTATTTGCTGCAGCAACTCCACAGTCATCTTTTCCCCTAGATAATTTCACAATACCCGCTAAAGACTTTTCAAGTCGCCTAAGACAAGCTTTGCAAGATGAGGTACCCTTACCTAGGGTTTTGCGGTCAGAATTAATACATACCATATGTTCATCTGTTGTGAAACATTCAAAATATCCGACATCAGTTATGGTGACCGACATGGCAAGAGCCATTGTTTCTAAATACCCATATTTAAAAGAGTCCATTGGAACTGGATATGGTGGATGGCGACAGGCTATTCGAGATAAATTGAAAAATATGCGTAGATTTGATCAAAGTGAGGAAGTAAAGCAGAAGAAAATAACCAATAAGTTCCATAACAAAGGAGAAAAAGCGAATGAAAAGAAAGAAATACCACAGTTCAAAAAACAACTCATGGTTATTAATGAACAGGCTAGTGCTTCATCTGAGTTAAATGAAACATTTGACATTAGAAGAGATGAAATTGTCAATCAATATATGAAAGTTGCTGATTTAAAAATTAAATATCCAAACTTATTTAATAAACAGCACTTTGCTGATGAATTTTTCCGAATAACAGGGAAATCTAACATTTTTCAGTGTATTCCAAAATTTCTCAGTTTATATAATAAGCAGCTCTATAATTTATTATTGGCACGAAAAAGCCTTCCTTCATGGGTTGAAACTCTGAAATGTCTCCAAGAGCAAGCTGACACAGCAATAGCTAAAGATGAATTTCTGCTGATCTCATTACCTGTGCATTTTTCTGAAGACCAGCTATTTTTAACATACACGGTAAGTGATAAATTACAAATACTGTTATTAATTTATTTGATTATCTGCAAAAATAAGGTGTCTTTGGAGAAGAAAGGTTTAACATAAGAGTAAGAGTTTCCCCCTTCCCCTCCTCGAGGGATGTTGTGCCTAATGTTTACATAAGATAGTTAGGTAATATTTTATATGCAATGTTGCTTTCACATTTACAAAATGACAGCATTTTTTTATACAATTTTTATCGCTCTTATTAAATGTTTAAAGTTTTTATAACATGCTATTTAATTTATTTACAGTGTTAGTGACCGTACAAGACAATAACATGTTTTGGTACTTTTCCATTATACTGACACCATGCCAAAATGTATGTTAATGCATAATGTATATATTAAATGTATGCTTGGCGACAATGGTATCCGTATAATGGAAAAGTAACCATATTTTTCTTGCCCATTTTTATTTTCTGTGCATCTATATTAGAAACATTTCTTTGATATTAAATTAAAATGTCTTGGTTTGTAACATTATTTTTCTTTTTTATGAAATGTGTGAAAAGTATGTATTTTATTTGCATGTGTTAGAAATGAATTTAATGTGGTTGAAAATGATAGGAATATTATTTAGCAGTGTGCCACCTGTTATTGACTTGCATAAAAAGTATTGTTATTACATACATGTAAATGTTTAAAATGTCTTCCATTGCCCTTAAATTTTCAGGAAAAGATTTCTAAGATTCCTGCCTAATATGTTAGAAAAATCCTAGTTTTAGCTCTGCATTTAATCAAAGACATTCTTATAAAAATGATTTTCATCATGATTTAAATTTCAGTTTAAATAATATTTAATAGAGCCTCCGTACAAAGCCCTGTGGGTCGGTTTTGGGTTGGGAGATGGGGGTGAAGGCTGATTGTGCAAAATGTTGGGGATTTTCAACATTACAATTGAATAATAGGTAAAATGTAGCACTATAATAAATACGGCAATGTTTTCACATTTTATAAATAAATTATACGCCTCAATTAATATTTCACAGGTTTCTATGAAAGGAGACTGCAAATATCAGCTTTAACTATTGTTGCTCATGTGTTTATAAATTACTTTCATATGCTAAAAAAATGAGTCACTTGTCTCTAAGATTGATTAGAAGCTATAACTTTTAGATTTCACCTAGTATTAGAAAAATATTTATCTATCAAATCTTACATTTAAATTAAACAACCCTGATAATGTAGTCTGTTCCCTTATGTCACAATCTCATTAAAGATTTGAATTGCTTGATAAAGAATCAAACTAAAGATCTCATCAAAATGATAAATATTTGCTTGTACAAACCTTTTTTGTTGTTGTTGATGTTGCCCATATTTATGTAATTTACAATAGACTGCCAAAATAAAGCATTTATAGTCAGTTACAACAGATGAAAGAGAAAAAATACATTCTTTATTTTACATATCAGAATCTGCTAAATCTCTTTAACTGTTTGTTAAAGGATTACTAAACTTGTAGTATCAATAAATATTTCTTTATAATTTTTCTTCCTGCATGCCATACTTTCTAAGTTGGTTTGTTTTCTGCACGTTACTCTTTGTATAAGTGAAATATAGCTAAAATCTATGTGGTAAATGTTTTGTCTATAAAACGATAAATCTTGTCTTAATCTTTCTTCTACATTATCAGTTATCAAGTTTTATAATAGCATGCTTGGATGATCAAGGGTCGATCCAGGAAAATTTTGGGGTCTATTTAGAGCCCGTTCACAAAAATCTTATTTAACAAAACATTCTCCTTCACAAAATTCATTTTAAAAAAATAGACACTTTCACAAATTTCTATTCCATAAAAACATACTCTTCATTGATTATTTTTATTTCGTTATGTTTTAAAATTTGTAATTTGCCAACAAAACAAGTTCACTGAAAAGTAAAACTTTAACAGAAGGACTTAAAGAAGAAATTATTATTAAATGCTTCGTTTGAATTTGAGTTAGCTAAATTTCATCCTTTGTTACAAAATGTTATTTTTCACAAAAATATGATAAATTTCACAATGATAACTTATTTTTCACAAAATGGGCCCCAAGAAAAAAAAAAAAACTGCATCGACCGCATGATGAGGTTTATGGTATATTTAAAGAAAAAAATTAAAATTGTATTTGTCATGCAGTGAAATCGAGTAGCACTGATTTTAATTTTAATTTCTCTTATAGGCCACTACTTCTATTGATGACATTAAGAAAGCAGGTTATTCATCGCCTCATGTAGGAATCATTGGGTTTGAGACTAAACAAGAAAAATACTATGTGCTAGCTGAGCATGAAATTATTCTCCACTGCAATTCATTATCGGAAGCAGTCACCAATCTGATAGCATCATACTTTATATTTAATTTCGAGTATCCAAAACGTTGCAGTTTTTCCTCTTATCGATCACATTTGAGTAGAAAACATACATATTATACGCACACTGATAAAAGTAAAAATAATTTGAATAATTGCGATGAAGAATTTTTAAGTCACATTAATTGTAGTAAAGATCCGTTAATGGACTTTAAATCAATAAATGTAGAAGATGATATAGGTGCAACTGAAGAAAATTTTGATTCAAAAATGAAACGACATGTTAGTTTATTATTATTAAAAGCTCAGGAAAAACACATGCTACCTCTGTCCACAACCCAAAAAATCTTGCAGGATTTTAATTCTTTGTTGGAAATGCAGAGTGATTATTTAATTAACAAAATTAAAAATGAAACTTCTAATTTAAGTATAAGTAATGAGAGTTTTCTAAAGATTAATGAAATTTTGAAACAAAATTGTATTTTTGCGAGCATTGATTCATTATCTAATAATTATAGGAGAATGAAGTACTATGAAACAAACATGCAAATGGTTCTTCCTGTTGAGTATATTTTAGGAAATAATAGTTTCAACAAGTCGTGTTGTTTTCATTATGTGTCTATATTAAAAACTTTGAAATTTTTGTTGATGCAAGATGATGTATTTACACAAGTTGTGAACCCTAAGTGTGACAAAGCCAAAAATCTTATAACAAGTTTTGATGATGGTAAATTCTGTAAAACTCATCCCCTGTTTTCTACCAACTTCCATTCCTTAAAATTAAATCTGTTTTGTGATGAATTTGAGATTTGTAACCCATTAGGTGTTCATAGAAAAACTCACAAATTACTGGCATTTTACTATGTTCTAGGAAATGTATATCCACAGTATAGATCTTCAACTGATATAATTCAATTAGTTATTATTTGTAAAAGTACAGATGTGAAATATTTTGGTATTGGTAAAATTGTTGAACCCTTAGTTAAGGATTTGAATATTCTTGCAACTGATGGAATTTCTGTGAGAGCTGAAACTTTTGTTGGCTGTCTGTCTTTTATTAGTGGTGACAATTTAGGAAGCAATATGATTGGTGGTTTTGTGGAATCATTCTCTAATAAAGTAAACTGTTATTGCAGAACATGCTTGTGTAATAAGGCTGAGATACAAAACACATATACTGATGATCATATTACATTGAGGACTCCTGAAAACTATAAACAACATGTAACAGAGTTGCTTGCTGATGACACAAAGTTAATTCAGTATGGAATAAAAAACAATTCTCCATTTAATTCAGAATTTTTTCATGTTACACGTGGTCTCCCTCCTGATATTGCCCATGATTTGCTAGAAGGAGTTGTCCCATATGAAACAGGTTTAGTTTTAGAAGCTTTACACACACACAAAGTAATTTCTATTGATTATATAAATAAACAAATTGAAATGTGGCCTTATGGACCTTTAGATTCTATTGATAAACCATCTTTAATAAATAAAAAATGTAAAATAAATCAGACAGCTGCTCGAATGTGGACACTTGTCAGATTACTCCCGTTAATGTGTGCTGCTGTCATTCCTGAAGACAATTCATATTGGAAATTGTTTATAGATTTAAAGGGTATTGTTGAACTTATTTTTGCCCCTGTTCTCACAGTAGACCATATTGCTTATTTAAAAATTAGAATTGATGACCACCTACATTTTTTTAGAGAACTTTTTCCTGATAAAATGATGATACCAAAGCAGCACTTTCTTATTCATTACCCTTCTCACATGTTAAATTTTGGACATCTCCGTCACTGTTGGACATTGAGATTTGAAGCGAAGCATTATTATTTTAAGAGACTTGCTGCAATAGGAAAAAATTTTAAAAATATAACTCTCACATTAGCAAATCGCCATCAATTACGTCAAGCATATTATGCTTGTAATTCAAATGGATACCTTCAGCATAATAAATCGGTTGGGATTACCAAACCACTTGAATTAAGTTCTATACAACCAGAAGCTGCTCAGGTTATTGTGAAAGACAAAGGATTCACTAGGGAACTATATTATGTTTCACACTTTACTATTAACTTTTTAAAATATGTTAGTGGTTTATTTATTGTTAGGAAATTAGTTGAAGAAGAACCAATTTTTTCAAAAATTTTGCTCATTATAACAGATAGTGATAAAGTTTTTTTTCTTTTAGAAGATTATGAGTGTGTTTTCAATGATCATTTTGGTGCATATAAAATTTAAAAAATGTCTAATAAGGACTGTTCAAGATTTTTTTTTATGGATGCAAGTCTCTTGCAATTTAGATATCCATTTTCCAGCTACTACAAAAATGGAAACTGGTACATTGTCTTAAAACATATTTTGGTAACATTAAATGATGTTTCATACATGGAATGTAATACTTAAGATTTTTTTTTGTTACATATAAAAATTGTATAATATTGTGTGTAATATATCTTAAGTGGGCAATTTGAACAGTACAAATCCAAAATGACAATTAAAAAATTGTGTAAGCCTGTTTTGTGTTTAACTGTAATACTATTTTGGTTAATATCAATATATTTAACCATGAAATGTGTTTTGATAATGTTAAGTAATAATTATATGCTGTTTGTGTGGTTTGGTACACTGCAATATGCAATTTTTTTTTATGATTAGCTAAAACCGTTCTTTACTTTTAACCTTGACTTATGCTTTTTTATGTGCTTATAAAAATCATTTTTTTATTGTGAAATTGCAAATATACTGATTTGACCAAAGGCTTACTGTCAGAACTTTGCCCACCTAAGATATGAGTAAGTAAATGTCTTCAGAGAAAATTCTATAATTTTTTTTGCTAACTTTATGAGAAAAGTATGTGTCTAACCCATTGGTCTGCAAGCTGTTAAGAATTATTATAAGCATTGCTTGCCTGTTGAAATTAAGTTAGGTTATTTTGTTTATTAATGCATTCAAATTTCTTTAAGATATTTTGAATTTAACTTTTTTTCTTTCTTCACTGTATTTCATTCGTTCTTACTTAGTTATTAGTCTCTGATTATTTTCATATAATACTTTTAGTATTGACAAATGTGTATTATACTTTCCAATTCAGTATTAGTTAAATAAATATCATAAAAGTTATTTTGTTCTTAATTCTTACTATTAAAATTTTGAATAAATTCTGCATACATGGTTACCTGATTATTCTATTGACCAACTAAGTTATAACCAGAAATGTAAGATGTGTTGGGATGCCATAGTTAAATATCACTAACAAGTAATACTTGTAATTAAATCCAATTAATTTAAGCTTCTTAAGAGTGATATTTTAAAATTAATTTTTATTTAAAGTGAGTAACATTTTCCTTGGGGTATTTCTTAAGAAATTTATTCAAAACGCAAAACATTCATTACTAGGATAATAAAATATTAGGTGTTAATAAGAGTGGGGGATGGCCATAACTTCTACAATGCTATATTGAAAATCGATTAAACCCTTTCACTACTAAAAATAAGTGCAAATAGTTTCATGTGGCTTCATTGTTAAATACGTAAGTATTTTGACATGAAAAAATACAAAGTCTAACAGAATTTCCTGACTAAGTTTATTTTAACATTTATGTAATCACAACATTTATATTGTTAAATTTCTATATGGAATTCTTTTTAATTATAACTGTAATTGAATAAGGTTTTATTAATGGTGGCAACAAAGTTGCTATCATAATTGTTGTAATTAAACACCCGATAAATCTTGCAGCACCAAATTATTTTTTATAGCTCTTTTCAAGTCTTTGACCGGAAATATGTCGTCCCAAATTATCCTAAGAGAAAAGGTGATTGAAAGGTTATGGATATTTACGTAAAGCTACCGGCATTTTTACTGGATTTTTCTTCTTTTGATTAAAAGATAACATATTTTGAAACATCAGTAAACTTTTATAATTAAAATTAAAAAAAAATATATTGAGGATTTCAATTACAGATTTGCGAATTGACTTTTAAATATCCTTTTCTGAATCAAAGAGAAAAAGATCTCTAAATTTTCTGTAAACTGTTATACATTTATATAAAACTTAGACATATTTTTCTCTTTGATTCAGAAAAGGATATTTCAAAATTAATTCGCAAATTTGTAATTGAAATCCTCAATATATTTTTTTAAATTTTAATTATAAAAGTTGTTTCAAAATATGTTATCTTTTAATTAAGAGGGGAAAAATCCAGTAAAAATGCCTGTAGCTTTACATAAATATCCATAACCTTTCAATCACTTTTCCTCGTAGGATAATTTGGGACGACAGATTTTGAACACCAAATTTGGTGTGATGCTGCATCGAAGTGGCATATCCTGAATTAGTTAGTAGGACACCCAATTTGGTGTTAAAGCACACCAAATTGATGATGGTGTTTTATTACACCACTTTTGGTGGCAACTTTGTTGCCACCAAAAGTGGTGTTTCTTTACACTAATTAATTTTTGGTGTTTCATTACACCAATTTACAAGGGGTGTTTCTTTACACCGTTTTTGGTGTAAAGTAACACTAATATTTTTTACAGTGTACGTCTCGACTGTCACCCGGGGCGTAAGGCTGTGGGAGAGGTGGGGGTCGGTGGTGAAAATTGAGAGAAAGTAGCTTTACCTCCTCGTTAGTTCCCTCTGGAAACAGTACAGTTCGGCTTCGTCAACTCTATGGCTGAATGGTTGTGGATTCAAGTAGTTCTCTGAAATATCAGATGTTGGTGCGCTGTTTTTATAGCATCTCAAGATTGTTTATAATATCTTTTATTTATGAATTGAATATTTTAAGAATAATATATTAAATAAAAGAGAACTTTGTATAACAAAATTGTGTTGATATTTTTATCACAAAAGTACTATTGCGTTCAGTTCTTGAGTAAGTAATTACTAAAACAAAAGCTAAGGTATGACCGAAAGTGCGTCTTTATGCCTCTGTGAAAAATATAGTTTCTACATTTCTGAAGAAAGTAATTTGTAGTTATTACATTTTGTAGTTATTGAGTGAATTCTAGAAACCATTATTAAAATATATTGTTGATTGTCATACAATAAGTACATTTTTCTATAAAATTGTACAAGGTCTGCTCGCTCGTTACCAGTGGTGCCTACATGTGCTCTAATCCACGCTATTTTGATGAATTTATTGGGGTTTTGTAGTAAACTATTGTAGATATTTAAAATTATGGAGTTTCGAAGAAAAATTATATTGAGTGCATCTAAGGATGAGCGACTATCGGTCAAAATAAGGGCTGATGTAAATTATGATTGTGTTAACCAAACTATTGCTTCCTGGATCGCATATAATTCGGCTTGGTAAATTGAGTTAATTGGGTGTAGTCTTACTGCATGATCATGGATGAAGTTATTATTAAGAGAGACTGTATATGCACTTGCCACTCCATTTCCCATAGATAATCCATCTGTAAAAATTTTTAGATGATTTTCCAATATTATGTTTTCTGTCAGGTTATCTATAATTTCTATATTTTTCAACTTGTAATGTTCTGGAAATTTATAAGTTGCTTCCCGTTGCATAAGATTATTGTATATTATTGTATCGTTGATGTTAAGTAATCTGTTTCCTTGCTTTATCTCATAGACTTGGAATTCGTTTGGTATTTTGATGGTAATTGGAGGCACTCCAGTTAAAATATTTAATGCGTCATTTGAAATACTTAGGGAAGTTCTTATGATGTTTAACAATGCTATTCTCTGAATTGATCTAAGGATTCTAATGCCGTGGCAATTCAAGTTTGGATACCAGAATTCGGAGCCATAGAGAATCTGTCTTTCAATAACTATTTGATACCAGATCTTCTTGAGGAAGGGACTGATTCCCTTGCTGTAATTGTGGAAACTTTTAAAGCTCGAAACAAATTGTGCGATCTTAGCTTTTAAAATACTTAGGTGCGATTGAAATTTTAGTTTTTGGTCTAGTGTAATTCCTAATAAAAATCACAGCAAAACGTGAAAAAATGTTAAAAATCGCTAAAAATTCCAAAAATCCTGGAGAGGAAAATTGACTATAGCCGGTTAAAACCTTATAACGGCAATGTTTTTTTATGAACGTCAAGAAATCGCTGTAAAACACAAAACGCAAAAAGAAAAAAAACCTCTAAAAATTACTAAAAATTTAAAAATTTCGGAGGAATAATTTACTATAATAGGTTAAAAGTTTGAAACCGAATTCTTTTTACAAATGTCAAAAAATCGCCGCGAAACACGAAAAAACTTATAAAAATTTGCGAAAAATTCAAAATTCACTCTACCGATTCCGAGTAAACTTTAGCACAGAGGACAAAATGTATTGTATTAAGCTAAAAGATTGGAACTAGATTCATTATACTAATGTGAAAAATGCACCGCAAAACGTGAAAAAACGCTAAAAATCTCATAAAAAGTTACTTTAACAAATTTAATAAAAAAAAGGTCAAAAACTGGCTTCAAGGTACATCACTTCAGACGTACAAGTATCTTCCTGCCAAATATTGTAGCTCTGCGCGCAGAGGTCTCTTCAGAGGACACGTACACACACACACAAACATTTATCTTTATTATTACATATGCTCGAATCAATGATGCTCAGTATTAATTACGCCAGTTTTACATTTGTTGTCTGTGCACAGTAAATAGTATTTACAATTGAATAGTTACTTCGTAATAACATTATAGTAATACATTAGGAGCACTCACGATGTAATGAAATATTGGCTCGATGTTTCAGAAAATTTCATTGTGTACAGCACAATTTTCAAATTTGATTAAAGTATAATAGCAACATCGCAAAAACACTGTATTTGGGACGTTCACAATTTAATGGAATGCTTGTCTGATGTTGCAGGAATTTTAATTGTTTACTGCATAATTTTAAAATTCAGACCAAATTCAAATCTACATTGGCATTTAATAGAATTTTTTTTTATGATATGCCATCATTTCATCAATGTTTCGTATTTGTTCACTCTCTTAGTATTATATTACGAAGTTTGTAAATACAAAGCATTCTTGCAATATTGACAGTAAGATTGTTTTGATATCTACTCTATAGATATTTTGTGAATCGGCAAACAAAGATAAAGTCATTACATCAGCATATTCTTTAATTCACGCTGGTTTGAACTGCTTCTTAATTAGTAAAACAAATCTTTAAATTTATCTGGAGTTTCTTCAAATCGAATTAAGTAAATTATCATGAGAAAAGCAGAATTAAATTATAGCAAATTTTCGGATAAACATGCACGCACAAGATGTTAAAATTCAGATGTTTCTGAACAAGACCAGAAATTTAGGTTTAACTTCAACACAGGACTAAATGTTTACTTTACAATATTCAACAAATAACTCTTTAGCAAACAACTGTCGGTATCTTTTAAACTGATCAAGGAGAAATTGCAGTGAGTTAACTTAATCAAGAAGAAATTGTAACGAATAGTTTATGTAAATAGTAACTTAATGTATAGGAGAAAATGGGAAAATGTGTAAGATTCTCTTCAAATAGTGCAAATCTGAAAGGTTCTTAGGATACAGTGTATAGACTGTAAATCTATGTTTAATAATTTATTGATTTGAATAAACAAATTCCAGTTTACACTCGTTCTTTGGCTGCAAATGAATATCAAATACGCCAGTTTTACATTTGTTGTCTTATTACTGTAAATATTTGCTGTTTAATATCATTTTTGCGAAAAAATTGGTAATACATTAGGAGTACTTACAACTACCAAAGTAATGGAATGGTTGTCAATGATGTAGAAATTTTGATTGTTAATTTGCACAAAATTTTATTCAAATGTAACATCAATGCATTAGGAACATTCATTATTTAATAGAATTTACTGTAAAGTTGAAGAATTCTGATTATTTGCTGCGTAATTTCCAAATTTAAGTATAGTAGGTGATGAAAAAATGACGATTTTCGAGCAAATTTTCAAAAATTCAAGTTATTACATTTTTAAGACCTTTAAATCTTCCTCTTTTCATATTCAACGCCCATTTACCAAACAAAAATGTTTTGTTATCAAAAGTTTATCAAAGGTTAAAAAGGTTATCAAAAAGGTGTTTAAAAAGGTTATGAAAAATACTTTTTTATAGCCTTTGCGAAGAAAAGCCTTTGAAAATCATGGAACAAACTAAAGTTTGCGTTATTCGACATGTATTTCCGAATAAGCTTTATTTTCTTGTAGCTCTTTCGCTGTTTCTCCGTTGCAAAGCCACACACAAAGCACATTCAAGACATTTCAAGTCACCCCGGAAAGCGTGGTCGCTGCAGTAATAGCTAACATGGCCCTGTCAGCTGTATCCTTAGCCTTACACCCCGTTCAGACAAGATATTTAAAATATCTTAGACCCCAATTTTGGAGGTGGTACATACCGGAATTAAAGCATTTGTTCAAACCGCAAAACTCATATAAGTTAAAGTCAATGTGCCTGAGATATGAACAAATGGAAAGTGGGCATGCGCATAAATTAAAACCAGCCTCAACAGCGAATCATTTAAAGAGAAGCTTCACAACCAATCAGAGTGAGTGTTAGTAGCTATATCTAGACACAGAAAATTCAAATTCACTGAGAGAGTTTCTGGAACTCTTTCAGTGAGAACGGCGGTCTGGGCTATCTTAAATATCCTGTCTGAACGGTGTATTATCCCGGAAAAAGTAACTCAAGCAGAGCAATCAAAAAACCCAAAATCAACCATACGAGGGCTGTGAGGAAGGTAGAATTAAAGAAGACAACAACAAAGGCGAGTGCAGTCACACAAGCAAACACACGTTGAACAAACACACGTTGAACGCTAAGGAGAAGATAGCCCAAACTGTGACAGAGTCAGCAAAGGGAAAGAAATTGCCAGCAAGAAAAGCAGCTCGAAATATAAAGAAGTCAGATAAACATGTAGATGAACATGTTGCGAGAGAATATTGACAAGTAAATTAAGCATAATATGTTCTAGTCTGCGTTTTAATAACTGACCTCATTTTTCTCAAAATTCCATTTTTGATACATTTTAAAATACTGGCGACAAACCGTTTGGAGGATATATTTGACATTGACCATGCTTTTACATATCATTAAATTTGCATTCGCAGGTCTATAGAATCCTGATTTAGAGCGTTTAAGATTGATTTATTACATTCTTTTTAGCATAAATTGATATTTTTTGTTAAAAATCTTGAAATAAGTATATTTTAAGACCCAAACAGAGTAAAACCTCCGAATGAATTTTTTTAACTTTTTCATGTATCCCGTTTGTAGTATCAAGCGCAAGCATATATCTTTAATAGTTCATCGCAAAGAGGCCCAGAAAGTAACTTCTTTCTTGGTACATATGTAGGATATCCAAGAATACAAAATGTTCAAACACAATTTATTATTTCACACAAAAGTGTCATTATATGCTTCCATCATACCATTGTTTCCAATGTTCCGAATGTCAAAATAATCAATTTTTTACCGAAAATACCAATCATTAAAAACATACACTGTATAATTTCTGCAACTAATTCATTCCGTGAACATAAAACCAGCTTTTAATGAGAGCTGATAATAGTAAACTCTTATCACTTGGAGGAAAATTACTGCAACTAAATTTGAAAATGCGTAGAGGAAGGCGTTCTTTGACCACTCACTTAGAGATTTATCCTTCTTAAATACTGTTTGAATAGCTACGTACTAAATATACATTTGAATAAAATATGCTGTTTTTCAAAAACTCATTTTCTGGTAAGACTCGATCGGCATTTTGGAAGTAGAGTAACTTTATAGTAGAGAAATGTTTAAGAGAATATTTCTCGCATATTTTATGTTGACCCCCCTTTACCTTATTTAGAATAAAAAGTTCAATATGTCCATTGATTGTTGTGATAGCTTATATCACTATTTCAAAATCCTCAGTAGACAATTTCAACAATATTTCTTTCATCATAAGTAGTTCGAATTTCTTTCCAGGAGTGTTTCCGTCTTTTATTAGATTGCAGTTAAAATCTTACCATCTAAACTGATTTTCTGGTAAGACTCAATCGGAATTTCGGAAGTAGAGTACCTTTACAGAGCTGCCAAGTCTCCGGCTGTTTGTATACCAGTATTTTAGTACAGAAAATGTTGTTTTATGTAATTGGGACATTCTTCGATTTAAAAGAACAACATTTTCTCTAAAATAATACTGGTGTTCAAAAATCCGGAGACTTGGCAAGTCTGCCTTTATAGTAGGGAAATGTTTAAGAGAATATTTCTCGCATATTCTATGTTGACCCTCCTCAACTTTATTTACAAGAAAAAGTTCAAAATGTCCGTTGATCGTTGTGATAGCTTATATCACTATTTCAAAATCCTCAGTAGACAATTTCAACAATATTTCTTTCATCATAAGTAGTTCGAATTTCATTCCAGGAGTGTTTCCGTCTTTTATTAGATTGCAGTTAAAATCTTACCATCTAAACTGATTTTCTGGTAAGACTCAATCGGAATTTCGGAAGTAGAGTACCTTTACAGAGCTGCCAAGTCTCCGGCTTTTTGTATACCAGTATTTTAGTACAGAAAATGTTGTTTTATGTAATTGAGACATTCTTCGATTTAAAAGAACAACATTTTCTCTAAAATAATACTGGTGTTCAAAAATCCGGAGACTTGGCAAGTCTGCCTTTATAGTCGGGAAATGTTTAAGAGAATATTTCTCGCATATTCTATGTTGACCCTCCTCAACTTTATTTACAAGAAAAAGTTCAAAATGTCCGTTGATCGTTGTGATAGCTTATACCACTATTTCAAAATCCTCAGTGGACAATTTCAACAATATTTATTTCATCATAAGTAGTTCGAATTTCATTCCAGGAGTGTTTCCGTCTTTTATTAGATTGCAGTTAAAATCTTACCATCTAAACTGATTTTCTGGTAAGACTCAATCGGAATTTCGGAAGTAGAGTACCTTTACAGAGCTGCCAAGTCTCCGGCTTTTTGTATACCAGTATTTTAGTACAGAAAATGTTGTTTTATGTAATTGGGACATTCTTCGATTTAAAAGAACAACATTTTCTCTAAAATAATACTGGTGTTCAAAAATCCGGAGACTTGGCAAGTCTGCCTTTATAGTAGGGAAATGTTTAAGAGAATATTTCTCGCATATTCTATGTTGACCCTCCTCAACTTTATTTACAAGAAAAAGTTCAAAATGTCCGTTGATCGTTGTGATAGCTTATACCACTATTTCAAAATCCTCAGTGGACAATTTCAACAATATTTATTTCATCATAAGTAGTTCGAATTTCATTCCAAGTGTGTTTCCGTCTTTTATTAGATTGCAGTTAAAATCTTACCATCTAAACTGATTTTCTGGTAAGACTCAATCAAAATTTCGGAAGTAGAGTACCTGTACAGAGCTGCCAAGTCTCCGGCTTTTTGTATACCAGTATTTTAGTACAGAAAATGTTGTTTTATGTAATTGGGACATTCTTCGATTTAAAAGAACAACATTTTCTCTAAAATAATACTGGTGTTCAAAAATCCGGAGACTTGGCAAGTCTGCCTTTATAGTAGGGAAATGTTTAAGAGAATATTTCTCGCATATTCTATGTTGACCCTCCTCAACTTTATTTACAAGAAAAAGTTCAAAATGTCCGTTGATCGTTGTGATAGCTTATACCACTATTTCAAAATCCTCAGTGGACAATTTCAACAATATTTATTTCATCATAAGTAGTTCGAATTTCATTCCAAGTGTGTTTCCGTCTTTTATTAGATTGCAGTTAAAATCTTACCATCTAAACTGATTTTCTGGTAAGACTCAATCGGAATTTCGGAAGTAGAGTACCTTTACAGAGCTGCCAAGTCTCCGGCTTTTTGTATACCAGTATTTTAGTACAGAAAATGTTGTTTTATGTAATTGGGACATTCTTCGATTTAAAAGAACAACATTTTCTCTAAAATAATACTGGTGTTCAAAAATCCGGCGACTTGGCAAGTCTGCCTTTATAGTAGGGAAATGTTTAAGAGAATATTTCTCGCATATTCTATGTTGACCCTCTTCTACTTTATTTACAAGAAAAAGTTCAAAATGTCCGTTGATCGTTGTGATAGCTTATACCACTATTTCAAAATCCTCAGTGGACAATTTCAACAATATTTATTTCATCATAAGTAGTTCGAATTTCATTCCAAGTGTGTTTGCGTCTTTTATCAGATTGCAGTTAAAATCTAGTCCCATCTCAGAAGAGTACTTCAGTCTCTTGTTGATCAGTGCATCCATAAGTAAAATGATTGCAAACAGCTTTACTATACGATGTTTAAAACTAAAAGTATTAAAGTAAAACCTGTGAAAACGTAATAGCTAGAGAACAAAAAGAATATCCGTTTTAGACAAGTTTACGTGTTAACAGGTATAATTGAATGGTTTTTCTTCTGTCGAGACCATGAAAATTTTCACGCTGTGTTACGTTTTAAGACAGCATTGCGTTATTAGGTACGTTCGTAATTATATAAACACCTAGCACCTATAGTCGTCGTCTAGTCCGTCCGTCCGTCTGTTTGTCCGTCTGTCCGCATATATATAACAGCGCAAAAACTACCCAAGCGAATGGTTTGAAATTTAATATATATTATCGTTGTAGAATTTTGTCGAGTGATTTCAATTTTTATGAAACTCGAATCGAAACTTAAAAAGATATTAATAAAAGTTTTCTTTATTCTATTAAATTCTATTGTACGTAATCTATATAATAAAAGGGCAATTCATGTGACTGAGCAAAACAAATACGGGCAAACCATTTTTTTTTCATATGCCAGGCGGTCATTTTTATTCAAAATTATTTTTTCGAATAAAATTACTTAAAAGTTACATTTTTAGAAAGATCATTGAAAAAAAAAATGTTTGTTTGAGAGATGAGATGGATTAAAAAATGTATAGATTCTGAGATAACTTCATTGGAAATTGCGTTAACAGCTGAATGTCTCAATCCATTAGAGTCAATAAACACAGGAGATTATTTCCTTATGAGTCATAGCAATATTTAACCATGGACGTAATAATTCGCAAAGCAAGATCTCCATGGTAAATTTTACAATGCTGTCTCGTGCAAAAGAAAAAAATCGCATTTGAAAACGTGGCATACGTAATAAGAAAAAGAAAAGGCATATTCATTTCGCTCATAGCAGACGACATAATTCATTTCACTGAAATAATACGGATGATTTTAAAACGAACGCATCTCCTTTGTCACGTTTACGTACAATTTCCAACTTGTTATAGGCAGGTTTCGTTTTCACAAGTTTTACTTTATTTGATTCTCGATGTTTTTCATTTTTTGAAAGAGAGGGTGGAAGTGTATTGTACTTAGGTATGTTTGTTCATTTGTTTGTGTGTTAAAAAAGCGTTAATTTTTAACAGATTGTCTTATGTAAGTAAAGGGGGATTTACTATATTTGGTCAAAATGAAGTGTCTTTTAGGGATTTGTCTCTTGAAGTAGGGTAAAGATAGCAGTTAAAGAACTTTTTCACTATATTTATTGCAGTTTAGAGAAGCTCCATGAAGTTTTTTCATTAGGAAATGTTGGAAAGTTTAAGTATGGTAAATAGTACCTTCAAATAAGTTCAAATTAGAATTTAAATAAATAAGTCACTTATACGGATTCGGTACCCTTCATTTTGTGAAAAATGTTGTAAATATCAATTTTCCACCTTTTTGCTTAAAATGAACTTAGGCACCAGTAGAATATTCGTAAAGATCCACTAATTAAAAATATGCGAAAAGGCTGTTTGTTCCATCCATTTTTCTTTAAAAGATTTAGAGTTGCAATCTTTAAGTTTATTTTTCTCATTGTGTGTTTTATCAATACATTATTATGTTCTAAGTGACAAAATTTAACAAATATTTCTCAGTTCACTTTGCTTAACAGCGTACAAACAACTTGAGTGAAAAATGTGTCCAGACTAGGGATCGAACTCAGATACCTTGGTATAGCGCACCAAGTTCCCTACCAATTAAGCCATACGGACGACACCCAGTCTGGCACTTCTTTCACTAATATACGTTGGCAAGGCTGCATCCTTTGTAGTGCTGTTTAAAGATTTAAGGTGCAGTTTCAGTCCTACTGAAAATTTAATGAAAAATTTAAATATTTTTCAGTTTACTCGCCATTTTCCTTGGGCGATCAGTTGCATGTGATAAACTTAAGGGTCGGATTTTCATTAATATAAATAGTTTATTTAAAAAAATCCAAAAATGTTAAGTAAGCAGTCATTTTACTGTATTCTTTACAAATGTCATGATATTTTATTAATTTTTTGTTAAACTAATTATCTTTTTCGAAATCTGATCCTTACAGTATTTCGGAGTACAAATAAATAAAAAAAAAATAGAAAACAGAAAAATGTGCAAGAAAAGATATTTCAAAATTGCAAAAATTGTAGGCGAAATATGGTTTTAAAATATTCTTTTTTTTTTTTTTTTATTTAAATCTTTACAAATTTTACTGCAAAAATTGCCTTTTTTGTTTGATTATCCTTCATATAAAATTTAATATTATATCAATACAATATTGTAAAATATTCCAACAATTAAAAAATAAAAGTTCAAAGGATATCAACTTTCATTAAATCCCGATAAATTGACAAAATATAAGGTTTACAGCAGAACTAATTGTGAAAATATGTTAGAAATTTATAAAATCTCTCAGGGACTTAAGAGACTTATATAACTGCGCTACTTTTATGCAATATTAAAAGTCACATAAAATATATTTACGGGTCCCTCTCTGATTCACGCTACGAAACAACTGCGTTCCATTTAAATTTTCTGTCAAGCAATTTAATCTCATATTCATTCGAGAAAATTGAGAAACCGTGTCTCTGTTCCAGAAAATCGCTTTTAGTGACAACTTTATTTTCTCTAATTACTCGTTTCATGTTGTCATTCCGATCGGTTTAAGGCTAATTTGATTTAATTCATTGGAATGAATCAATAATGACGGAGAAAAGTTCATTGGGCAACCTTGAATGTTACCTTATATTGCAATTACATGAGGCCGGGTGGTTTCTTTCCTTTCCTTTTTTCTTTCTTTTTTTTTTCATTTAAAAAAAAAATAAAATGCTTTTGCAGTGAAAATGAAATTATTTCCTATGCATATGGAAAAATCAATATATATATATATAACATTGTTCAACAAAATAAAAAATAAAAAATTCTTTTAGTTTCTGAATATACATTGCGTGCTTCCTGTAGATTTCAGGGTGCATAAAAAAATGTGAAATATTTTCTATTGTTCTTCTATATTAAGAAATTTTACTTTTAATTTTTGAATATATAGGCATTTATATAGCAATTATGGTAACAATACATAACGTAACTTTTTGTTTGTCGATGTACACTGAGTATTTCCTAAAGATTTTAGGGCACTAAAAAGGGAAAATGTTAACAATTTTTCACTAACCTCCAATTTAAGAAATTTTGTTTTCAATTTTTGGGCTATATGAGCCTTTGTATAGTAATTTTGATAACATTACATAACACAACTTTCTGTTTGTCGATATACATAGTGCCTATAATGCCTTCCTATAGATTTTAGGGTATTCCAAAGGGAAAATGTTAGAAATTTTCTATCACACTCAAATTTTGCGAAATTGTACTTTCAGATTTTGGACTACATGGTATTATATAGGATTTTTGATAACATTACATAACGCGACTTTCTGTTTGTCGATATACATTGCATAATTCCTGTAGATCTTAGGGTTCTAAAAAGGGAAAATGTTAAAAATTTTCTATCTTTAAAAAATTGTACTTTCCGTTTTTGGACTATATTTTATTATTATGGGTATTTCTATAGCAATTTTAATAGCATTACATAACTCAACTTTCTGTTTGTCGATATACCGGGTGGTTATAATATAAGCATCTCTATTTGGAGCTGTCTGTAGCTTGAAGGAATAACGAGAATGAAACCAAAATCTGTACACTTACTATTCAAGAAGGGGGAACAAGAATGGAACAATACAAAAAATAATTGCAATAATCACCGACAGATGGCGCTTTTGAGTGTGAAATGTAATGTGTAATACAAGAACAAAGAATTAAGGCTTAAAACCAGGTGGCATACTAAACTTATTTGAAAATGTCACAGCTTTCTCATGGCGGTGCCATGCCAAACAAGTTCAGGTTCCACATGACCATTTTGCTGGAGGACACAATTCCAGGCGGTGCACGACGTGCTCAACTGCGGAATGTAACGCATCAGGTGTAATGTTTCGAGTGATGTCATCGAAGTTCTCGATTTTGCTAATGATTAATACAACAGCGTTTGCACCGAGAGGCCCCGTAGCGCCATCTGTTGGCGATTATTGTAACTATTTTTATTGTTCCATTTTCCCCCTTCTCGAATAGTAAGTGTTTTTATTTTGATTTCATTCGGGTTATTCCTTGAAGCTACAGACAGCTCCAAATAGAGATACTTAAAAATAGAACCACCCAGTATATTGTGTGTTTCCTATAGGTTTAAGGGCACTAAAAACGGAAGACGTTAGAAATTTTCTATGACATTCCAATCTTAAGAAATTTTACTTTCAATTTTTGTACTGTATGAGCATTTGTACAGGGTATTTCATAAAAGAGGGGCAAAATTTTAAGAGGTGATAGTATGCATACAAATAAAACAACTTTTAACAAATGGTAATGGAGCTTTAACGTTTGCATGAACCAAGTTTCCAAATGCACCAGCATCTTTGCGTTTCATTTCCGACCATGCATTTTTTGATGAAAGTTGTTTGTTTGGATGTGTACTATCACTTCTTAAAGTTTTGCTCATCTTTTATAAAACACTCTGTATAACAATTTTGATAACATTACATAACGCAACTTTTTGTTTGTCGATATACATTGTTTCCTATAGATTTTAGGGCACTAAAAAGGGATAAATGTTAGAAATATTCTATGACACTCCAATTTTAAGAAATTGTATTTTCAGTTTTTGGACTATATGAGTATTTCTATAGAAATTTTGATAGCATTACACAACGCAACTTTCTGTTTGTTGATATACATTGTTTCCTATAGATTTTTGGGCTCTAAAATAGGAAAATATTAAAAATTTTCTATCGTTCACCTGTTTTAAGAAATTTTGCATTATTTTTTTTTCACTACATGGACTATTTGATATTATGATAACATTATGACACTTTCTGTTTATCGATATATAATACATGTTGCCTGTATATTTTAGGGCAGTAAAAAAATGTTAAAATTTTTCTATCATTCTCCAATTTTAAGAAAATTTCCTTCCAAATTTTGGACTCTCTGGGCATTTGCATATTTAGCAATTATAATAACATTACATAACATAAATTTCTGTTTATAGATAAAAAAAATGCCTGTTTACTGTAGATTTTAGGGCGCTAAAAATAAAATTTTATTAAGAAGTTTTTGTCATTCTTCAATTTTAAGAAATTTTACTGTCAATCCTCCGACAACATGGGGTATTTGTATCTAAAGCAATCATGATAACATTATTTTAATTTCTTTTAATCTAGAAACACTTATTTCAACTTGTTACTTCAGTTGAATATGTAACAATAGAGTAGAAACAAATTTCGTTTTGGTAGTTTTGCTTATAAGACGTTCATGGATTTTCATACATTTATGTTTACAAAATTTCTCTTACATTTTTATTACAAAATTAATTAACACTGTAATATTTCAGTAATGTAATCTTACCTTTCATCTATTTAAGGGTTCATTTCATTTTTTTTCACTAAATCCAAATAAACAAGTTGGAATTTCTACGTTAAATATGACAAATGAGGTGCGTTCGTTTCGTGCTTTAACTAGTGCTTACAAAGTAAGAAATCATCGTTATTATTTCAGTGAAATAAATTATATCGTCTGCCATGAACGAAACGTGGATGCCTTTTTTTTCTTATTACGTATGCCATGTTTACAGATGCGAATTTTTTTTCGACACCAGGCAGCGCTGTAAATTTACCATGGAGATCTTGCTTTGCAAATGATGACCTCCATGATTAATATTTCTATGACTCACGATGAATGAATATTTTGTTTATTTACTTTAATGGATGGAGATATTCGGTTGTTAACCTAATTTTTACTGAAGTTATCTCAGAATCTATACATTTTTTAATGTAACTCATCTCTCAAGCAAACAATTTTTTTGAACGATCTTTCTAAAAACCTAACTTTTATGCAATTTTATTCGAAAAAATAATTTTGAATAAAAATGGCCGCTTGATATATGGATTAGGTTGTGGATTAGTATGGATTAGTATGTGGATAGCCCGTATTTGTTTTCCTCAGTCACATGACTTGAGCTTTTATTATATAGATTACGTATGATAGGATTTAATAGAATAACGAAAACTTTTATTAATATCTTTTTAAGTTTTGATTCGATTTTCATAAAATTTGAAATGACTCGACAAAATTCTGCAGCGATAATATATATTAAATTTCAAACCATTCGGTTGGGTAGTTTTTGCGCTGTTATATGCTGACAGACGGACGGACGGACGGACGGACCAGAAAATGACTATAGACGCTACGTATTTATATAATTAGGAACACACCTAAAAAATTAATATGCTATATTGCACAGTACACATAAATTAAAATTAGCGCTGTTTTTTTTCTCAAAATCTGTTGGTGATGGAAAATTTCCAATGTTGTGTTCTTTTTCAGGAATAATAATAATAAAAATTACCATTAAAATATAAGAAAAAATAAATAAAAAATACACCCTAGAACAGGGCATCAAATTTCAATTGAAAAGGTACTAGTCAGACTAAAATTTTTGCTCATCACTTTCTTACGTTCATTCAGACAGTAACGTCGAACAACACACCTGCCCAGAAAATGCACTATTTATGGCAAACTGAATTGAAATTGACTGTTGTTAGAAGGAGCTGTCTTTTAAATCCAGAATATTTTACATTCATGAAAAATATGAACGATTTTTAAAATGTTAAATATTCGGGAGGAAGCGAATAATTTTTACCGTGTTTCAAGCAGCTGAGCTTAGGCTTCGAAACCTGATTCACTTCGCGCAGGAGTGTAGAACGATCAGATTTGGCCTCGGAAGCGAAAAAAGAAGACTTGCCGCTTGCACAGTGAAAAGCGGGGGAACGACTGCAGACAAGGGAAGTACGTTCCTCCGTAGGAGAGAAATGGAAGTGGGTGAGACCGCATTTTTTAACACTTTCCAACCTAGTTGAAAAGTGTTTATGATTTCGGTTTGTCTGGCCGTATGGCCGTCTGCCGTCTGCCGTCTGGCCGTCTGTCCGTGCTCGAACTCCCGTAAATAAGCTCGGATTGCTCTGCAATTTTTATATGTTATTGTTGTTATCTATAGCATGTTCCCTATTTCAACGGAAGTGTGTAGCACTTATGGTTTTTTACAGGGACACTCAAAAGAATTCCGTTACATTGCGGTCTATGGGGAAAATCATTTGCAGTTTATTGTCTGAGTGCAACGAAGACTCATACACAACGCAGTATTACTTTGCCCCATATATAGCTACGATGGATATTAAAACCTTTCGTCAAGCATAGCTCAAAAAATATTTCACGGATTTCGTTCAAATTTTTACAGCAGGTACCTATAACGGTGGCAACGACGTCTATTTATTACCAAGAATAAATGTCAAACCGTTTGGAAATTATGTTAAAAAAATAGATAAAAAAGCACAATTAAAGTACATACGTCACTAAATTTTGTGCATACGTCATTTTCACCGGCGGGAGATTTTCGTAGACAATCAGAATTGAAAAGTTCATGGAGTACATGGAGCAAAAAAATATGCACGCGCTAATATTCAGCACAATGAAATATATTTCAATTTAGTAGAAATCGAAAATTAATCTGGATTTTTTTCTGTTTGAAAGAAAAACCCCGCAATAACTTGGTAGACTTGGTATTAGAGATTTGGCGCAAAACTCAGCAATAGCAGCTTTTTTTATTTTGCGTGTGTAAATTAAAAAAAATATTCTTTGGTGTTTAAATAAAATCTAAAATGATTCGATTTATGGCATTATTTCTCTTTTTTTTTTCTCTTTTTAGCATTTTAAATGGGATTAATGAAAGGCATGTATTTTAAATTAAATGAGTGAAAGGTTTATTCTTAAATGAAATGAATTCAATATGAAAATGTTATAGGAACAAAATTTGGCGATTTATCAACTGCGCCAGGAAAACATAAAAGTATCAATATATCAAACGGTATGTAGTACGTAAATGAAACATTTATATTATAATCACCCATCGTACAAGAAAAAAAACTAATATTCTGCATTCAGAGGGGAAAATCCATCGCCTGTGCCGTAAGATTTGGCGAGTTCTTTTTTTGGTGATAAGTTTTTCGATGTGATTGTTGGGATCTGCAGAATTTGGCTTACTTTTTCTAAATCGTATTTTTTTGCAGATGTAGTATTATGTAAATATATTTTTTTTGCAGATATTTCTCTATTTTGTATATATATATATATATTAAATTGTAATGGCATTTGGAAAAGAGATTTTTACCTTTTTATCTGTGCCTTCGGAAATATTAAAAAATAAAAAAATATTTACATATATCAACCGTATAATGTTATGGTTTGCATTTTTATACGGACCACTTCTTCATTTTTACATTTTAAATGCTATTTATTATTTACTAGCCGTTTATTAATTGTTTACAATTTACTCCCCTGACAATAACAATTATTTATCACAAAAATGCCTCTTAGGTTTGTTAAATAAGTTTGTTTATGTATTTTCATTACTTATTAAAATATCGAATATGGCGATAAAATTTTATTTTAGCATCGTGCTTAAATTTTTAAGATGGTGCAAAAACATGTTTTAATAAACGTATGTTTTCAAATATTTGAAAAACATGTTTTACCGCTCTCTTGAAAAATTTTGTAAGATGCTAAAACTACCTTTTGGCACCATTTTAATTTTTTTTCGCCAACCGACATTGGATACAAAACTTTTCCCCATTCAGATACACAGACAAGGCTGGTCTCAAACAAGAGTAAAGCTAGCAACAATATTGTTTTAACTCTATAAGAGTTACAATATTGATATTAAATGCTCCGATTGGCTTTAGGCCCAATTACGAAAGTTTCTCCTAAAAAAAAACTGTAGAAGAAGTCTTTTACATTTGTTTCAAATGAAGCTCGGTCTACAAAGTATTAGTTAATAATACAAACAACACTAATTGCATGGAGGCAAAAGTTTTAATTTATATGTATATATTTGAAACCCTCCCCCCCCCACAAAAAAAAAAAAGAAAAGAAAAGAAAAGAAAAGAAAAAGAAAGTTACACTAAATGAATTTAAAATGGCGTTAAGCCACGCTTTCTGACATAAGCAATTGGCTGCAAATGCGATAACGAAACATTCACTTAACTTAATAACATGTAGCTAATATAGCTCTCAGGGTACTTTGCAGTTATACAGACCTTGTGGTTTTTTTAAAAAGCTTCAGACAATTCAGGTTTAAGAAGTTGAAATTTATTGTCAAATGATATAAACAACCATGAACACAAAACTGATGAATTATTATTCAGGTTTATGTATGTATAGATCAGTTTCAACTGACGTCACACCCAAGCAACCACCTTAGCAACCAGATTTGTTTTTTGTTTGCCCATCAAAGATGGTGGATTGTGATTGGTTAGCTCGTAATACAGTCTACAAATCCACGATTATGATTGGTTGATAACTTTTGGTGGGCTGGTGATCACGTGGTTGAAACTGATCTATTAAAAAAAAATTGCATCTGATTACACTTATTAGATAAATTACTTCTGTTTGCATTTAATCGGCTTCTGTATATTAAATGAATTGTTTAAATATTGGGAAGAAGTGGCGAGAGGTAGAAAGACGAGTAAACAAACGGGTAGACAGACGGGTAGTGAGATGGTAGAGAGACGAGTAGCGACATAGGTAGGCTGACGGGTAGAGAATCGAATAGATAGACAGCTAGAGAGAAAGGTAAAAAGAGGGTTAACAGAGTAGTAGCGAGATGGGTCACGAGACGGTAGACAGGAATATAGCGAGAAAGGTTGCGAGACGCGTAGCGTAGTAGATAAAGAGACGAGTAGAGAGATGAGTACACAGACGAGTTGTCTGACGGGTAATGAGATTGGTAGCGAGACGGGTAAAGAGTCTGGTACAAAAACAGACGAATAGTGAGACGGGTATACAGACGAGTAGAGAGGTAGTAGATGGGTACGGAGATGGGTAAGAAGATGGGTAGAGAGGCGTATAGCCAGACGGGTAGAGATACAGATAGACAAGTTGTGAGACAGATAGACAAATGGGTAGAGAAGTGGATAGAGACACGGCTAGACATACAAGTAGTTAGACGGATAGACAGACGGTTAGAGAAATAGATTGGCGGGTAGCGAGACCGGTAGAGAAATATAGACAGGTAGAGAGACGTGTAGAGAGATAGACAATCGGTTAGAGAAACGGGCAGAAGAACGGATAGGGAAACAGACAGATTGTGGAGAGACAGACAGACAGGCAAAAGAAAAGTCTGCGGATTGGCGCAGTAAAGGCGCAGGGGGCAGAGCCGCCTAGAGAATAATCAAGAAGTATCTGTTAAGCTTAACTTTGAAATATATATAATTTTTCAATTTTGCCGATACGGAGATTTAATGTAAAAGTTATTTTACAAAAGTCATCGAAAGATTTTTTGTATACTTTAATAGTAATTTAGACTATAGTTTTGCAATCTGGTTTGTAGCAAAGCATGCTATCAATGTGGTTTGAAGCGAAGTGTTTCTATAAACAGTTATACAAATAATAGATATATAATCAAGGAAGAAAAATTTTAAATTCACACACAAAAAAAGGTGCAACAATGAAATTAAATTTGCGTTAAGTCACGCTTGATAGAATAATCTATTGACTGCAAATCCAATTACGTAACTTTAAAAAGCTTGGCGTTTTAAAAGATTCGGCGGTTTTTTTTTTATTTATTTATTTTTTTTTTCAAGAAAATGAGATTCTTTGCCACATGTTAAAAAAAAAATGACAACACATCTGATGAACGGTACTTCTTTTCTATTTTTTTAACAGTGTATATGAATTTATATATGATATTTTGTAATTCTATCATTTAATTTGCTCTTTTTCTTTATATTGTAATTGTTAACCCTGTGTTCTCAGCAATATCACTCAGACTAATCCCTTCGAGGTAAGTCCTAGTTTAAATAATGTTTCACTATTTTATACGCATTGAATATATATCACAAAGGTGCATTAGAAGAAGCTTAATATGGAATAGGGTGTGCATAGCACTTATAGTTACTTTACAGGGACAGTCAAAAGAATTCCGTTACGTTACGTCTATGGAGAAAAATCGTCTGCGGTTTAATTAAATAATGTTTCACTATTTTAAACGCATTGAAATTTATATATATCACTAAGGTGCATTACAAGAGGCTTACTACAGAATATTGTGTGTATAGCAGTCATCGTTCATTTACAGGGACACACAAAAGAATTCTCTACTGTCTGTTAACAATAATTCCTGGAAGTGCATTTTCAGTTACTGAACGCGATTTTAATTTTAACTCGCTTTTTGTCTATTACGTGGTGTGTATAAATTCTGTAGGTAAAATACAGGGAAGCACAAAAGTTCGCGAACACATTTCCGTTTATTGACAGAAACTCCAGACGGAGAATTTTAAACTGTGCTACGCGTTTCCTAATTGAACTAAAATTTAGCATCCTATGTAGTATATATACATCATGCATAACCAACCTGCAAGATTTTTTTTATATCTGTCACCGTTTGCAAGTTATTGAAAATCCATTAGTCATTTTTGGGACACCCCTTGCATTAGGAATGTAATGTGCAATGTAAACAATATTGGTGTAACTTTACATCGAAAATGGTGTAAGCAAACATCACCTGTAAATTGGTGCAATAAAATACCAACAATTAACTGGTATAATGAAACACGACTTTTCGTGGCAACGTAGTTGCCACCAAAAGTTGTGGAATGAAACACCATCACTGATTTGGTGTAATATTTTAACACCAAATTGGATGCTCTACTAACTAATTTAGGATGTGCCATTAGATGCAGCATCACACCAAAATTTGGCGTTCAGGCTCTGCTCAATCTTTAAATTCGCCCTCCCATGTTATCCTGAAAATAGGTCGCATTCTCATTGACATTTACAGAAAACTTACAAAAAATTTTCCTTTGATTCAGAAAGGGTATTTACAAGTCTCTCAATTCTCAAATCTGTAATTATTGAAATCCTCACTATTTTTTATATAATTGTAAAAGTTACTTATGTTTCCAAAACAATGTACGTTACTTTTTTAATTGAGAGAAAAAAAATGCAGTCAAAAATTTCCGTAAGTTTTATGTAAATTTCCATAACAGTGCGACCACTTTTTCTTATAAGATAGCATGGAAAGGCAGATTTCCAGTCAGGGACTAGAGCAGGACAATAGCTTTATGAAAACGGCCAAATGGTCTAACATTCCATCATAATTAACTGTAAGGAGTAACAAGATCGGTTAATAAGTTTTCTCTCCTCAATACGGCAAGAATTTCGAAAAACTGTCAAAAACAGCCATTTTTTACTAAAATTAATAAAAATTACGTTATATGAACTAGAGTTGCAAAAAACAGGTTTATTTCCAATAGACCCGGTTTATTCCGAGGTTTATTCCCAAAAGACCTGGTTTGTTCCCAAAAAACCAAGTTTATACCCAAAAAACCCGGTTTATTCCCAGGTTTACACCGGGTTTTTTCTAGTCTTTGCAACTCTAATATTAACCGATTCTGTAATATTTTTCACAGTTAATTATGATCGAATGGTAGACCATTTGGACAATTCTAGAAAACAATTGCCTTTTTTTCCCAATTTTTAGTAATTTTAGTAAAAAATGGCCGTTTTTGGCAGCTTTTCGAAATTTTGGCCGTCTTGAGGAGGAAAAAGTTGCTAACCGATCTGGCCAATTTTTTTACAGTTAATTATAATAGAATGATAGACCATTTGGCCGTTTTTACGAAACAATTGTCCTTTTTCCTAATTTTTATTCATTTTAGTGAAAAATGGCCGTTTTAGGCATTTTGTTGAAACTTTGGCGGTCTTGAGGAGGCAAAAGTTATAAATCGACTTGGTTAATTTTTTTACATTTAATTATGATGGACTGGTAGACCATTTTCCCGCTATTAGAAAACAATTGCCCTTTTTCCTAATTTTTATTATTTTTAGTTAAAAATGGCCGTTTTTCGAAAATTTGGCCGTCTTGAGGAGGTAAAAGATATTAACCAATGAAAATGAAATTTTGCCCACTTACTATTGACGAGATAATGCAACTTTACATCACTATTAGATTTCCATAATCCAAAATTAGATTTTTTCGGCTCGGCCTAATGCACAAATAAGCACACATACAGGGATTTATTCAACCTTTGCAACATTTTCTGATTTATGTTCCCAAACAACTACGTTCCATTTAATCTTCCTGTAAAACAGTTCAATCGGGTGTTTAACCGAGAAAATCGAGGCGCCATGTCTCTGCTCCAGAAAATCACTTTTAGCGTCAACATTATTTTCTCTAATTAATCATTTCATGATGTCATTCCGATCAGTTTAAAGTTATTTCACTTAAATTCACAGGCATGAATCAATAATGACGGATAAAAGTTTTCATCGGAAAACACTGGATATTATTTTTCTCCAATGTAAGGAGGTTCATTTTTATTGATTGGACGTAAGGTAAACACTATATAGACCACTAGCTCACCCGCCCGGCGTTGCCCGGCCATGATAATAAATTAAAAAAAAAATAGTTTTTATTATTTTATATCTTTAACCCGATTTTGTATGAAATTATATTTTAAAATGACAAATTCGTGAAAAAATATTGATGTTTAGTGATAAAAGCGCTCATTTTCCTTTTTTTTCTTTTTGTCCGAAATTTTTGAAATCTTTATTGGTTATAAATAAAATGGTTTAGAGACAAAAACTTTGTGAAAACATATTGTTATCTAGTTGTAAAAGAAATATTTTCTTCTCGCTTTGTTTGTTTTTGCGTCGGCTCCTTTAACATAGCAATAAAAAAGTAGTTCTCATCTTCCGAACTATTTGAAATTTCAATTGGTTATAAATATAACTGTATCCAAGCTCTCTTTAAAAAATTACGAACATGATATAGTAAAAATCAATAACATATATCAATATCATGGAAATACGAGTATATTTACACGAGTTAGAGCACGAATAGACAGGCAAACGAATTCATGAACACTTGTCAATCATGTTGGAGGTGTTAAAAAACTGACATTCGGCAATTATGATGCATAAGCATATAAATATGCATACACACAAGCAAGTAAGCGCACATAGAGGCGGCAAGAGTATATTATTATTACATCTAATTATTCATTTTATGTTACTATTTCGGTTAGTTTAAATATAATGAAATTTAATTCCTTCGAATGAATCAATAAAATTGTACCAGGTAAGCTTGAATGTTATTTTACTGCATCTTTAATAATGGGTTTCATGACGTTATTTCGATTAATTTCAGGATAATTCGCTTTAATTTATTTTAATGAGCCAATAATGATGAAGAAAAAGACACTAGACAACTGTGAATGGTTTTTTTTTATTTCAATGACATGGAGTCTTGATGGTACGTTTTAATTTCAAATGGAAATTGAATTGAAAATTACCTTATGATGTGACTGTAAAAAATGACAGCAGTAGATTTAAAACCATTGTTAATATGTATTATGTGCCTATATATACATGGTATCAGAAAAGGAGCCCGTAGCTTTGAAATGCAATGTATAATGCATAAATATATAGGGAAGATGTGAAATGCTTATAAGATAGCTCGTAAATTTTATATACTGTAAAAAACTAGTTACAATTTTAACCAATAGACTGCGCTACGCTCCCGCAACCTGCTAAAATACTTAAGTTGACGTGTAAAGTTGAATTGAAAGTCACTCAATTTGTGTAATCTTTATGCTGTTTAGTTGTTAAACGAGAAAGAAAGTTTATATTTATAATTTTGAAATCCACATGTGCTCTTTTATTTAAATATAACCTATTTGCTAAATAAATAACTATTTTTAAAATTACTCTATGAAAATTCACGAGACACTTTGTAAATAGGCTACACATTTCATCTTTATATATTTTATATTTTTTACATTTTAAATTATTGCATAAAGTTCATGATACTTTATGGAGCAGTTCATTCGAGACAGTTCCAGCAAATGGTTTGGCCACCTAGATCGCCAGACATGAATCCCATCTAACATGTATGGGACATGATCGATAGGTCAGTTAGTACACAAAATCCTTCAACGGCAACACTTTCGCAAATATCGGTGGCTGTGCAGGCTGCATGGCTAAATATTTATTTAGGGGACTCCGACGACATGTTGAGTCAATAGCATGTCGAGTTGCTGCACTATGCCGGACAAAAAGAGGTCTCACACGACATTAGGAGGTATCCCATGACTTTTAGCACTTCAGTGTATATCATGTTATATGAATAAATTCAGTCAAACTTTATTAAAGGGTGTTTAATACGTTTTTAAATACATAAAATAAGATAAAATGAAATACAAAATTGTACATCTAACACCTAGTACTTTCAAATACGATCGTACTCATAATCAGGGTTGAAAATAGAAAATATTATTTATATTTTCTATAGTATATATTTCTATAGTATTTTCTATTTTTAACCCTGATGATGAGTACGATTATACTTGGAAGTACTGGGTTTTAGATGTACAATTTTGTATTTTATTTTATTTTATTTATTTAATAACGTATTAAACACGTTTTAGTAAATTTTGACTGAATTAATTCGGAATTAATTCTTGTAATATGTTCTAGCTAAGGTGAATAATGGATTCATCAATATATTTTTGATTTATATCCTAAATTAGTCTATATGAAATATTTCAATAACGACGGAGAAAAGTGCACCCGGCAACTTTGGATATTATGTTTCTGCAACTACACAAAATTTGGTGGTTCGTTTTATTTGCCAGTTAATGCAGTAACAACATCAATATATGCTTTGAATCTAAACAATTAACAATAAAAGACTAAAAAAACATTTTAAATGTGCATTATGTTCCCATATATTTATAGATGCATACAGACATACATATACGCAAAAAGACACATATATAGGAAACATAGCGTATGTATTATCTGCAATTAATCATTTTCTGATGTCTTTCCGATGAATGCAAGTCGAATTAGCTTTAATTTATTAGAATGAATCAATACCTCAGAAAACTGTGCTAGGAAAACTTGGATGTTATTTTACTGTACTTCTAATTACTCATTTCATGATGTCACTCCGCACAGTTTATGGCTAATTCGCTTTAATTCATTGAAATGAATCAATAACGACGGATACAAGTGCACCTGACAACCTTAGATGTTAGTTTATTCCAATTATACGGAGCCTGGCTGGGTCGTCTTATCTTCAAATGGAATGCTCTTGAAATGAAAATATAGTTTAAGTTATGTTTTTGACAAAATTAGAATAGAATGTCGAAAACAAATTCATTTCTGTCGTTTATTTTGCTTGAATACGCAGGGTAACCCAAAAAATGACGCCTGGACTTTCAAATTTAATTATCCAAGAAGTAGATTAAATACAGGCTTCAAAATGTGCCCCAAAAATGTATACACTTTTTAACAGGTCATAACTTTCTGATTTTTCTTTTTTTTCAGGGTGCAATTAATCGGACATAATGAGGGGACCAAGTTTAACTTAAGAAAAAGAAAATTTATTTTAAAATGCCATTGGAAGTATAAATATATAGCAGAAGTACAGACAATATCGCAGGGAGTTTAAGGCAGATCCAGCTACGAGATTTACAATTAACAGGATGACAACACTGTCAGAATTAAAATCCGCAATTGAGCAAAAATGCACCGCAATAACAAAATGAAATGTTTATTGAAGTTTGTGAATCAGTAGCCCACAGTGTTCGGTAGTGTTTTGACCAGAACGGTAATAATTTTGAACATCTGTGGAAAGGGAAAGTTATACATTTTATGTAGATTCTTTTGCAAATTAAATATTAATTATATCTGAATAAAAACTGAATATACTAATTAATTTTTCAGCAGAGCTGAAATTACGCTGTAAATTATTGAAATACAAAGGACGTGAATTATCACTTTTACTTAACAGCGAACCCCAACAGAGTGAAAAAATGTCCAGACCGGGGTTCGATCCCGGATACCTTGGAATCTTTTGGCTTAGTTGGTAAAGCACTTGGTGCGCTATACCAAGGGATCCGGGATCGAACACCGGTCTGGACATTTTTTTACTCTGTTGGCGTTCGCTGTTAAGTAAAAGTGATAATTCACGTCCTTTGTAAAAACTGAAGTTATAATTATTCAAACTGTGTATATATTTTTGGGACAATCTGTACAAAGATAAAATAAGTGACAGGTTAATAAAATAAATATAATGATAAAATAAGGGGGCTAACTAAAATAGTTAACATTTTAGCCAATAGATTGCGCTACAGTGCTACATCCGGTAAGACTAATTAAGGTGAAGTTTAAATCTGGATCAGGGTTCACTCAATTCTCATTCTCATGAAAAAATAAGGAGGTTCGTGTTTTGACTTTTGAAGTCAGTTTAAGCATTTTTACAAATTGAAGAAGCACAGCATCATCTATTGGCTGAAAATAGAACTATTTTTAAGATTACTGAATATAAAGTTTACGAGGTACCTTGTACTGTACATATGCCACTAATTTCTTTATATTTAATATATTTCTTGAATTATTGGATTATAAAGTTAAGAATTCTTTAAATATGGCATTTTGAACATAAAAATATGCATACACATAAATAAAAAGTTACACATGGGGCATCTTGCGCATGAAAACATGCATACACAAATAGAAACTTATACATGGTGTATTGCGTATAATATTATTGTCTCTAATTACTCTTTCTGATTTATGCTGCCAGACAACTGCGTTCCCTTTTATTTACCCGTCAAGCAGTTTAATCTGTTATTCATCCACGAAAATTGAGAAACCATGTTGCTGCTCCAGAAAATCGCTTTTAGTGGCAAAATTAATTTCTCTAATTACCCATTTCATGATGGCATTCCGATCAGTTAAAGGCTAATTTGCTTTAATTCATTGGAATGGATCAATAATGACGGAGAAAAGTACACTAGGCAACCTTGGATGTTAGTTGATTACAATTACACGGAGTCTGGCTGGTGCGTTTTATTTGCAAATGGAATAATTGTACAGTGAAAATAACATTATAGTTTGTGATTGTGGAAAAAATACAATGGGAGATTTAAAAGAAAAAAATGCTATTATTGCGTATTATATATGTACATAAAGTAACTAAATAAATGACTCCTGAGCTTTCAAATTCAATAATTCAAAGAATATAATAAAGATAAAATAATTGACATATTAATAAGGCAACGAGCAAATTTGTTAAAGTTTTAGCAATAGATTTCACTTTGCTGATATAGCCGGTAAGAATGCATAAACTCTTGAGACCTGAAGTTAATATAACCTTTCAAATAATCATTCTTTGCTTTTTCAGAAACAAAATTACACCGTACATGACAGAAAGAGTCCCTTTTCTGTAATTGATGCTTTAGGGGACTGGTAATTTAGGCTCACAAATATGGATCTAAAATTACTAGTTCCCTTAAAATATCAATAGAATTATCAATAAGCTAAATTCACATGGTCACAAATTTAAGGGCTTTAAACAAGTGAATAATCTACAACTTTTCAAGAATTTTTAATGTAAAGGGTTTAAGTGAAATAATTATGAAAATTTCTTACTTTCATGGAAATAATTATAAAAATTTCTTACTTTTCTTGAAGGCATTTAGCAAACACAGATGGAAAGTAACATTTATTTTAGGAGGAAATAAGCACCAGTGCTGCCATTTATTGGTTTTGTTCCAAAGCAAAAAAGCCCCACCAGTGGCTGAGAGGTTCTGCTTTCAAAGCTGATAGACGGGAGATGCTGGGTTCAAATGCCTGTCGCGCTCGTCGACATAATCTTTCGGAGGAATTTTTTGTAGTTTTCTTCGAAACATGCTGTAAATATGGGTTATGACCTATTAGAAAAACCTCTATGGAGGGCACTCCCTTCGCCGGCCTATATACCTAGCGCAGATAATCGGCCTTAACAAATCCCCCACTCCCCAAAAAAAAAACATTCAGCTACAAGAAATAAAGTAAAAATGTAAAAAAAAAATCAAACAGTTTAGTTTTTATAAGGAAAATAATAGAGGTTTACATTTGTGTATTTGAGAACTGGAGGGGTTAAGGTGATGTCCAAGACTGGATCAGGGGTCATTCAATCTTTATGCCTCATTATGTTTAGCTCTTTGAAATGTAAAGAAGACTGAGTTTCGATATAACTTTGATCTTTTTTACAAGTTGAAGAAGCATGTCATCTGTTGGCTAATAATTTAACTACTTATTTAATTACGGTAAGCAAAATTTGCGATCTACCTTATAAACATGTGACGTATTTCATCATTATTGTGGTTATATATCCTGTATTATTGAATTTTAAAGTTCATGACTCTTTATGGGAATATCTATATATGAAAACATGCATACATAACATTAAACACATGCAAAATACGCATAGCGCGGCGTATAGCTTTGTCTCGATTTAATCAAGTTTAATCTGATATTCAACCGAGAAAATTGGAAACCATGTCTCTGTTCCATTATTTTCGTTAATTATTCATTTCATGATGCAATTTCGATCGGTTGAAAGCTAATTCACTTTAATTATTTGGAACAAATAAAATATGACGGAGAAAAGTGAACCAAATAACCTTATTTTATTTCTAATACACTGTATCAGGTGTTTAGTTTTATTCTTTAATGAAGTGCTTTAATAGTGAGATAAAACTTACAGGCAATGAATATGAAAAACATTGATAATAGATCTGAAAAGTATTGTCAATATGTATTATGCTCCTATATACACAAAAACATACGTACAAGCATAAATACACTCATATACAGTTGCACAGCGTATGACTTTATTATTTCTAATTACTTACTTCGGAATTAACTTCAATCCATTTAAGGCTAATTAGATATATAGTTCAATACAATGAATCAATAATGTCACTGAGTATTGTGTTAGATAAACTTGGATCTTATTTTACTGCGACAACACGGTGCGGGTCGGTAGGGTTTCAATGCAAATGGGATGATACTATTGCAATAAAAACAATCTTATATAAACGTCAACAAGGGTACAATTTTGTACCACTCTATTGCTGTAGGATGCTGAAAAATTCTACCATTGTTGAACCATTCTATGTAACAGTTTATCCCAGCAAATATTTCTATGCATTCTCAATATGGAGCTTCAGAGTTCAGTGATACCCTTCTGCATTCTGGTGATTAGAAAGTTAGCCACAAGTCAAGGAGTAATAGAATGAATGTCATATCATTGTCAAATGGTTCACAATCACTTTACTACCAGAATTTTTCTATATTTAAAGTTGTATTTTCTAATAGTGGAATGTTCTATGATTAAACAAGCAAAAAGTTAACTTATTAAAATACTGGTACTAAAGTGTTTGTGAACCCCCTTACCAGTCGCTACCGGTTCCAGACAAGTGAGAATGTTTAACTTTGAAAGTTAAAGAATAACTTTAATTAAATGTTTGTTAAAGTTATATAAGGGAATAATTCAATCATTTACAACTTGCGAAGAAGTTCGTCGCTAGTAGCAAGGCAATTGTGGCCCAATATGGGTCACTATTGAACTCATTGCCATGAAATATTTCTCCAAATGTTTGTATATTGGCATTTCGACAATATGTCCCTAATACTGGCAAGAAATATTTAGCAAACGTCAAGCCAATAAAGCCAAAATTAGGACAAACTTGGGTTTACACTGTGTTCAATATAATTCAATTTATTTCAATTAAGTTCAATTTGTGATTTAGTTAGATAACAGATGATACCACCATGCAATCTTAGAATGTTTTTAATTCTGAATTCTGACATAAATCAATTCAGTATAGTTTGGTTTTAAGAACTACTTACAGAATACGGAAGGTGCTGTTGTTTAAACATTATGTTTTATTTTATCTTCTCCCAGTGTTGGTAGGTGATTAATTCATTATTTAATTTATATAATAGAAGTTATTGTCCCAGAAGATGGCTATTTTTGAATTCATTGGCATTAAAAATTACTAGTTCTAAAAAGAGCTTTGATCCGCTTTACGTTTTGTTTGTGAACTGTATTTTGTATTTGTTGTGATTTGTCAAGATTTGTGTTTTGTGAATGTGCAAAATGAACAAGAAAATTAAAGATGGATTTTTCTTTTTTAGAAATTCTCTACACATTGGAAAGATTTGAAATGAAACGCCATTATTGAATAAATATTGACTTTAATCTTTCCAACATAATGTATATTGGCTTTATATTGAAAATGAGACAATATCGTTTTTATTGGTTAACTGTTTCTTGTGAATATTGGCGCTAATTTGAAAAAATTGTCCACCCCAATACTGGGCTAATATTCTATGCCAACATATAACAAATTCCTTAATATTTAGCCACGATATAGCCAATATTGGTTCAATATTCTTTTGCTAACTAGAGAAATATCTTACTTTTCTTATAATCTGTACATATCAATCTAATTTATCTAATATTTTTCTCTTCTATAAGGCTCTTATTTTTTTTCTAATTAAGATATAGGAACCGGTAACTGACGAATATGCAAATGCATGATATAAGTATTGATTGATAAGGAAGATGGATAAGGAAGACTAAGTTCAGAAAAGTCGATGTTAGCGAGTCTTTACAGTGAGTGAGTCATGCAGTGATAAGATGCCTTGTGATTAAGTTAATAACAAATCAATAGAGCAATAAATTAATTTGTGTGTAAGAATAAATAAATTGATGAACCAAGTTTGCAAGTAAGTTTCGGCAGTTTGCTTAATCAAGTGTTAAGCAAACTGACTTATTGTTTTAGTTATGGTAAAATTGGAATAGGATTTTTTATGTACGCTTTGCAAAGTTTCCTGGTTAGCAGATGGAATACAATTGTGGAAGCAAAGAAAACTTTATACATTAATGTGGACTAACATTTATTTTTCGGATGTTAATGGGGAGTTATTATGAAAGTTTAGATATTATTCAGAATTTTATTAAAACTGCAATTTTTCACTTGTCTACTCATTAAACTTAATTTTTTGTCTACAGTACACATACATTTAACTGAATTTTAAAAAGTATATGATTTTAATAAAATTACGCGAAAGCAGACAAACTTGAATACACTTAAACATAAATTTAAAAATGTACATAAAACATTAAAAAACTTAAAAAGGAACAATTGAAAAACTTGTAAACGTTTCGCCAAGCAATCACAAGGCGTCATCAGTACAAAATATCCACTGAAAAAAGAACACAGAACCAAATAAGAACAGTTAAAATTAAAGTTACTTATTCAAAAACATATTAATTAGGCTTGCAAGCTTTATTTATTGTCGGTGATTGAACACTTGTAAACCAACCCTCAAGGAAAAGTCTACTTTGATAGTTGTTGCAGTTGGATGTCAAAATCGATCCATTCGCAAAAAACGGAATATGATAAGTTTCAAGAGAATGTTGGACAATGGACAATTTTTGAATTCAGTTTACACCTTTTAAATGAACTGGTATGTTCCTTCAGACGCATTTCAAATGATTTGAATATAAATTTACAAAACTACATTAATTTAATACAATTATTCTAACACACAATGCAAAGATATTTTATTAAAGTCATATAAAATTTGAAATAAGAAAACTGGTCAAATTTTACAGGTGCACGTTATACTCTGAGTTTAAAAATTAAGCATAAGATTTGAGATTTCTATATTGAGATTCGAATTGCGATTTCCTATTAATGAAAAAGAGAAGGAGGCGTGATTATTTGAATGAACGAGGGTACGATTTTAAAAGCTTTTCGGGGAATCGAGCAGTTAAGCTTGGTAATAGGATATATCCTCAGTTTAAAATGATACTTTTCAGTACTCTTTAATGTATTTTCATACTATATATCTCATGAAAGTGTCTTTGCCTAAAAGGAGGCGCGCGTAATATGACGAATATACCTAAAAATAGAAAAACACAGTCTATAAAAATTGTAGGTGCGCGTTATACGACGAATATACGATACATGTTAATGATGCAAAAGATTGATAAAATAAATAACTTCAACCCAATTTTCTTTCTGATGCCCATAGTTATCACAAAATTAAACAAAAATCAATGATTTTCAGGAATCATAAGTAGCGTTTGAACATTTGAAGGAATGTTGCTTTGAGACCTATAGCTACACAAGCCGTTGTCTCGAGTTATCCATATATTTTTATTCACAGAAATACACATACATGACTTCGACAATTACATAAATCTTCTTGATGAGGACTGGATAGACACGAGGAAATAACATCACTGAAGAATTACAGCCCGGAGCTCCACAATGAGTGTGCAATGGAGGTGACGGGAGTTGAACCCATCGCTCTGACTCCTACGTTCTCAAGTGATTAGCGGAGTGGTGCCTTAACCACTCGGTCAAGACGGGCACATAAGTAGCGTTACCTCTCAAATGAGGCAAATATTACTATTTGAAAATAGTGATACTAAAGTTAAAACATATGAAAAAATTAAAAACGTACGAATGGGTTTTCTGTTTTTTGCATCTATGTCAGATATATAGAAAGAAAACGCAACAGTAATTGATTTTTAACTATCCATTTACTACACATAGATTTGTTTTCTGCATAATGTTTAAATACAAGATTTGATGCTATCCCATGGGCCTTCGCTTCGTTTGATTGTGCTGTTTTCCAGTGGCAGATTTTCCTGACAGATAAAGATTAACAATTTAAAAATATAATCCAAATATCTGTTCAGTCATTACAAATAAATGACAAAGGAAATAGTTGTATGTTTAAAATGCAAAAGATCTCACGAAATAATTCTGGGGTACAAATGGGATAATATTAACATAATTTTAACGTATGTATAACTTAATGTGGACATTTTAAATATTTAATTTAAAATATTGGTATAATATTACAGGTATTTCCACTATGAAGTTAATAAACACTTTAGTGTCTTAGTATTTCCCTTTAGTGTTTTAGTGTTTCTTTCGTGTTTAGTGTTTTAGTGTTTAGTGTACTTTAGTGTTTACACTTAGTGCTTAGTGTATAGACCCATACACAATAGCGTGTAAGTGTCTATTACTTTTTTACTTTTAAGTCGAGGTATTTTCTGAAAATTTTTGAGAGTTAACGCACCCCTAGCATTTAATCAATTGACTAAAACAAAATGGAGGAAATCACCTGATGTGCTAGGGAAAAATTATCTGTTTTAATGCTTCATAATTAAAATAATTTATTACAAATGAAAAGAATATCTGATCTTAACTTACTCACAATATTAATGGGATTTTAACACATGTGTAACTTTAACAGAAACATTTTAAATATTTAATTTAAAATATTGGTATTACATTACGAATATTTCCAGTATCAAGTTAATAAATATTTACTTCCATACTATTTTGCTCCAAAGTTTAGTTCTTTTCTGATATTTTTCGAGTGTAAATAATCATCAAACGAATAACCAAATGATTAAAACGTAAAAGAGGAAGATTCCTTAATTCTACTCCCTCCGTGGTAGCAAAAAATCGATCTGCTTCAAAGTTTCTCGATGAACCGAAAACATTTTTCGACTTATTGATGAAAAAAAAATTAAAAGCCACAATTTTATATTTTGCTATAAACAAGAGCTTCATTATTTTGAACGCGTGTTTGCTAGTTTTAAAAATTCTCTCTGCTGAAAACTCCACTTTATTTTCTCTTTCAAATATTTCCCAACATACTTGAACTATTGTTTACGACTTTCTCTTTGTATATCAATGAAAAAAAAAGTTTTTAAATTTATTTATTTTTTATTTTTTTATTTTTTTAACTCCAGAAAAACAGAGAACTATTTACCTATGACTTATAAATTAGCTAACATAATTGAAGCTACTCGTAATATAACCACAATCTTGACATTAAAATGATCTTAATATACGTATAAACTTAAAAGAAATATTTTAAACATTTAATTTACACTATAGATGTGAATGCGGGTAAGTGTTCTCACCAAGTTTATATGGCAACAAGCAGTTCTTAAGATCAGGCTGTGACGTCGACAGACCACAAGCCACAAGGAATGCTGACATTTTTGGCTTCACCAGCCTGGGAACAGAAAAAGTTCAGATTTTAACTATACGTCTAAAAGATCGGACGAGTCCTGAGCGCTCTCGAGACGGAGTGCAAATACGATCGAATCCGGCCGAAACACGGCCAAATGTTACCGATATGCTCGCAGTAGATGATTGCAAAACCTCCTTTCCCCTAATTTAGTCTGTAAATAATACTGTATTATATTTGACATTTAGTCTAGAACATTAAACTCCAGTTATACGTTAATTAAAGCTCCTGTTTACCTCAATTCCAATACTCACATAGATATTCCAATATAAATATGTCCATTATCAGGTTATTAGACATTATGTGTCATTCTGACGAAACGTTACATTTTACGGCCCCGAAGGGATAATTATTAGGAAATTCAACAAATTTCTATATATCTTTATTCATATGTGTTTTTAAGCTTTAAATAAGCTACTAAATACATTTCTGACAAAATAATTTTAGTATTTAACTTTATTCTTTTAATGAATATAAGCCAAAAGTCCCCTCCATGGACATCCCTACATCTAAAACCCAACGTTCCTTTCATTAACATTTAAACAATTTAAATCTTTTTACAATTCTTTTTCAATAATAACTAATTAAAAGCCTTTAGTTAGGCTCTAACTTAATATTTTTAATAAATGGTTCTATTTTTACTAAGGAATTAACTTTGTCTCTAGCCAAAATAGTCTCCCTCCGTGGACACTGAAAATAAATAAAAAAAAGTATCATATATGACAAAACATGCCAAATGATCATTAGATAGTTTGGGAGAAAGAAAGCCTTTTTATTTTTAGCGTTCCGTACTTAAAAAGTGAAAACGGAAACATTATAAGATCACTCCTGTGTCTGCCCGTCTGTCCGTCATAACTCTTTTTCTCGTAAACTATGGGACGTGGAGAGTTCAAATTTGGGAAAGTTATAAAGCCTTTTTACCCACATATTTTCAGAGTATTAGCCATTCACAAATATGTTTAGGAAAAATTTAGGGGGCTAATTAAGTTGCTTGAAAAAAAAAAGGTTTTCTTTTTATATATCATTTTGGATATCGTGTGAAAGAACTCGTAATATCGAACTCAAAAATATATTTGTTTGAATCTTAGGTATTTTATTTTCTGATATACCGTCGAAAAGGCACTGCTTTGTGGCAATAAAAAGCATAAAAGTTGGCAGATGTGCAATCACGCATATACTCGTGACCGTCAACAATTTGTTGACATTAATTTAATTTTAAGATATGTATAACCTTAACATAAACATCTCAAACTTTAAAATATTGATATTACAGCTTAATTCCATTGTCAAGTAACACTTTACTGTTTCGTAGTTGAATACTTTTTCAATGACAATTTTAGTTATTTTCTGAATCTTTGCGAGAAAAAAAAAACAAAAAGGAAATGAAAGAAAATTACTGAATTTTATCTTCTAATAACAACACAATGATATGCTTCAAAATTTTTCTATGAATTAAAATACATATTATTGTAAAATATTCAAAATGTTTAACATTATGATAACTAAAATCTTTGCATCAACACGACTTTAACGTAAACATTTTAAACATTTAATTTCAAATATTGATATTACGTTATACGTTCTGGTATCAAGTCATTGTATTGGCCTAGTAATAAAAATTTATATAATCATAGTCCAATAATCGTTTTAGTTATCCATTAGTTAGTACTACAAGTTTTAGTTACTTTTTGACATTCTTAAAAAGTAAAACAGCAACAAATAACAAATTTATTAACACGAAATGGAGATAAATTCCTGATTGGTATTCTGTATTGTCAGAGCATGAATTTGCTTTAAACATTTCCGACAAAAAATACATTCTTATTATAAAATAGTGGAACATTTAACCTTGACATAACCTTAACCTAAACATTTTAAACATTTAGTTTAAAATATTGATATTACATTACACGTTACAGTATCAAGTCAATATATTGACATAGTAATAATAACTGCTACAATCAAAGTACAAAAATAGTTTTTGTTCTTCATTAGTTAATACATACTACAAGTTTTACTTAACTTTTGACATTCTTAGGAAATAAAACACCAACAAACAAACAACTTAGCGTTCCAGCTATCAAGTCAATATACTGACATAGTAATAATTAGTAATAATAACTACTACAATCAAAGTCCAATAATAGTTTTTGTTCTCCATTAGTTAATACAAGTTCTGTATTAACTATAAATTAATTTTAACTATTAATTAATTAGTTAATACAAGTTCTGTATTAACTGCTATTGATAAGTTTTAGTTATCTTTTGACATTCTTAGGAAATAAAACACCAACAAACAAACAACTTAGTGTTTCAGGTATCAAGTCAATATACTGACATAGTAATAATTAGTAATAATAACTACTACAATCAAAGTCCAAAAATAGTTTTTGTTCTCCATTAGTTAATACAAGTTCTGTATTAACTGTAAATTAATTTTAACTATTAATTAATTAGTTAATACAAGTTCTGTAATTACTGCTATTGATAAGTTTTAGTTATCTTTTGACATTCTTAGGAAATAAAACACCAACAAACAACCAACTTAGCGTTCCATGTATCAAGTCAATATACTGACATAGTAATAATTAGTAATAATAACTACTACAATCAAAGTCCAATAATAGTTTTTGTCATCCATTAGTTAATACAAGTTCTGTATTAACTATAAATTAATTTTAACTATTAATTAATTAGTTAATACAAGTTCTGTAATTACTGCTATTGATAAGTTTTAATTATCTTTTGACATTCTTAGGAAATAAAACACCAACAAACAACCAACTTAGCGTTCCAGGTATTAGTCAATATACTGACATAGTAATAATTAGTAATAATAACTAGTACAATCAAAGTCCAATAATAGTTTTTGTACTCCATTAGTTAATACAAGTTCGGTATTAACTGTAAATTAATTTTCACTTTTAATTAATTAGTTAATACAAGTTCTGTAATTACTGCTATTGATAAATTTTAGTTATCTTTTGACATTCTTAGGAAATAAAACACCAACAAAGAACAAACTTAGCGTTCCAGGTATCAAGTCAATATACTGACATAGTAATAATTAGTAATTATAACTACTACAATCAAAGTTTAATAATAGTTTTTGTTCTCCATTAGTTAATACAAGTTCTGTATTAATTATAAATTAATTTTAACTATTAATTAATTAGTAAATATAAGTTCTGTATTAACTGCTATTGATAAGTTTTAGTTATCTTTTGACATTCTTAGAAAATAAAACACCAACAAACAACCAACTTAGCGTTCCAGGTATCAAGTCAATATACTGACATAGTAATAATTAGTAATAATAACTACTACAATCAAAGTCCAATATTAGTTTTTGTTCTCCATTAGTTAATACAAGTTTTGTATTAACTATAAATTAATTTTAACTATTAATTAATTAGTTAATACAAGTTCTGTATTATCTGCTAATGATAAGTTTTAGTTATCTTTTGACATTCTTAGGAAATAAAACACCAACAAACAACCAACTTAGTGTTCCAGGTATCAAGTCAATATACTGACATAGTAATAATTAGTAATAATAACTACTACAATCAAAGTTCAATAATTGTTTTTGTTCTCCATTAGTTAATACATGTTCTGTATTAACTATAAATTAATTTTAACTATTAATTAATTAGTTAATACAAGTTCTGTATTAACTGCTATTGATAAGTTTTAGTTATCTTTTGACATTCTTAGGAAATAAAACACCAACAAACAACCAACTTAGCATTCCAGGTATCAAGTCAATATTCTGACATAGTAATAATTAGTAATAATAACTACTACAATCAAAGTCCAATAATAGTTTTTGTTCTCCATTAGTTAATACTACAAGTTTTAGTTACCTTTTGTCATTTTTAGGATGTAAAACACAAAAAAAAAAAACTTATTAACAGAAAATGCAGAAAAATTTCTAAATGCTATTCTGTATTAGCAAAGCATGAATTTGCTTCAGAAAATTTCGACAAAAAATGCATTTTTATTGTAAAATAGTGAAACATTTTACCTTAACACAACGTAACAAAACCTTTTAAACATTTTAAACATTTAGTTTAAGATATTGATATTAAATTACACATTCTAGTATTAAGTCAATATATTCACATAGTAATAATAGCTGCTACAACCAATGTCCAATAATAGTTTTTGTTCTCCATTAGTTAATACATACTAAAAGTTTTATTTATCTTTTGACATTCTTAGGAAGCAAAACACACGTCAACAAATAACCAACTTATTTACATGAAATGGAGAAAAAAATCCTGAATGCTATTCTGTATTATGAAAGCATGAATTTGCTGCAAAATATTTCGACGAAAAATACATTCTTATTATGAAATATTGGAACATTTAACCTTAACATAACATAATCTTAACATAAACATTTTAAACATTTAGTCTAAAATATTGATATTACATTAGACGTTCCAGTATCAAGTCAATATATTTTCATAGTAATAATAACTACCACAATCAAAGTCCAATAGTAGTTTTTGTTCTCCATTAGTTAATACTACAAGTTTTAGCTATCTTTTGACATTTGTAGGAAGTAAAACAAACGTCAACAAAAAACGAACCTATTAACATATTCTGAATGCTATTCTGTATTATCATAGAATGAAATTGTTTCAAAAAATTTGGACAAAAAATATATTCTTATTATAAAACATTTTACCTTATGTTTTATTTATGTTGTTTTACCTTATGTTTACCTTTTGAAACATTTAACCTTAAAATAACATAACGTAACAAAACATTTAAACATTTAGTTTAAAATATTGATATCTCATTACATGTTCCAATATCAAGTCAATATATTGACATAGTAATAATAACTGTTACAATCAAAGTCCAATAATAGTTCTTGTTCTTCATTAGTTAATACATACTACAAGTTTTAGTTATATTTTGACATTCTTAAGAAGTAAAACACACGTCAACAAATAACCAACTTATTAACATGAAATGGATAAAAAATCCTGAATGCTATTCTGTATTATGAAAGCCTGAATTTGCTACAAAATATTTCTATGAAAAATACATCCTTATTATGAAATACTGGAACATTTAACCTTAACATAACCATGATCTCAACATTAATGTAATCTTAACATAATGTGTACAACCTTAACACGAACGTTTTTTAAATTTAATTTAAAATATTAGAAACACTACACATTTTTCCAGTATGAAGTTAATAAACACTTTACTATTTTGTGCTACCCTAATATTTTGCTGCTAAGTTTAGTTCTTTTCTGAAATTCTTTTGGAGTAAATACACACTAAACAAATAACCAATTGACTTAAAACGAAATGGAGCAAAATTCCTGAATTCTATCCTCTACTAGCAAATAATCGATCTGCTTCAAAACTTCTGGTTGAACTGAAAACATTTTTCGTCTCATTAGCGAACCTCGGTAAAAATGATTGAAAACCACAGCTTGGGTTGTACTTTAAACACGAGCTTCATTATTTTTAAAGAATGTTTACTGCTTTTAAAAATCCTCCTTGTTGGAAACTCCACCTTATTTTATTTTTGAACTATTTCCCATTGTACTTGAAAATTGTTTATAACGCTTTATTTTGTATAACAGTAAATAGAGGTAATACAAGAACAAGGAAAAAATTCGTTATTGGTTGAATAATTTACACGCTGTTGTGATTATGATTAAATAAATTATTTTAAATGTATATATTATCTTTATTTTAAATATTCTTCAAAATCTTTCCTTTGTGGTTACACACGGAGAAAAAGTACCTATCTTTCAACTTAATTTCATTATGTGAGGACAAATGGTTGTGGCTGGGTGTTTATTTCTTTCAGTTGCTGATTTGACAGTTGGGTGAGCATTTTCTTAACACAGAAAGGTTCAGTCGGCCTAGCGAAAAATAAGGAACCCTCACCCATACATTTTTGTTACCAAATTGCCACAAAGGAAAACGGAAATAGCCGTTCAATTAGAATTTATGTCTTCTTTAAATTTAAAATAATAAAACTAGGATTAGGAGGCGATCCATACATTGAAATAATATCAATTTTTAAACTTCTCAATGTTAACAGCAAAATTTGACATCATATTTCGATTCTAGAGTAAATTTTAACTTTGAATATCAAACAGGAAGCTATTTGGCTTAAGGGGTCAGGTAACCTTTGAACTCACAAAATACATGAAAAGGAGACCTCTGTAAGAATTATCATAACTCCGTAACTATTTGACTTTGAGTTATAAAATTTTAAATGCATATTAATAAAGGTTTATTTTATAAATTAAAATTCTCCGAAAATGTCTACACTCATATAAAGCTTATAAATTTATTTTAAAATATAATAAATTTTTTACGAAAGAATTATTCTTGCATGTACTGCGCGCACGATTTTTCACATTTGAAATGCTAAAACCATTCAAAAAAAATTTAATGAGTACATATATAATGTGTTCTCAAAATGACCTACGATGAAAAAAATAAAATGAGTAGTTCTTGAGAAAATTTTTTTTTTTTACAGAAATTCGAAATATCGAGTTTTTTTTACTACAAAAGTAGTCATAAATTCTAAACTTGTTACTTGAGAAACACAATCGTAGGTCATATTGTGCATCTGCTTGGTTAAGACATTCAGTCAAAATTTCATGAAATTCTAACCAATCATTTTTCTTAAATCGTGCGCGCAATGACCAAAATCGTCGTTTTGAGAAAATTGACTTCAAAGATCAAACTGTCCCTTGATCATATACAAAAAGCTCAGACTGTTTTAGACATAACTCCACTTCTAAAGTGAATTTTTGCATGGGGTTTATTTTAAAATGTTCCTAAAGAATCATATTTAATTATAAGTTAATAAAAATAATTTCAAATTTCGGACATTTTAAAGGTTACCTGACCCCTTAAGAAATTTAGGAACTATAAAAATGTAAAATTTTAACTTCCTAATATTAAATTTATTTTTAATATTATCATTCATATCTCCTGTAATAATTACACAATTTTTCGTTTTTTATACATTTATGATTATTTTAAATAAATATTCATAAACACACGCTAAAACAAACTGAAATCGTTGTTTGTGCTGAGAATAACACTTTGAATACACCAAATTCCAGACTTATACCGTAGCTTCTTGTTATAGTATCTCTTTCCGGCACTAAAAAAAAATCAGATAGAACTGAAAGCACGATGAAAATAAGTGTATTAAAAATGTGCAGAAGACCATAATTTACAAGTGGTTGTTTTATATTATTCTCAAAATCGTTAGTTAATGGACATATTATTTTTTTTTATAAAGTAATGGTAGAGAATTAGATTTATGGCAATCTGTCCATGTATAAAATTACTAAAAATGTGAAGCTAAGGCTGAAATAATTTTTTTGGGGAGACACACAAAAAGAGCGATACATACGAATCAAAGCTACATCAAGGCGTGATATAACGAGAAATTACTGTATAATACTTCCTTTTGCTAGACTGTGTTTGAAGCCATCCGCCAATTGTCAAAATTGGTCATTATTATTAGTATATTTTTTAATCTTATATGTTAACACTATTTGTAAAGTGCTTCTACTAGGGCTTGATACTATTTTAGTTTACAATCCTGGAAAAAAAGAAGAGTGATCAGCTCCTACTAACACTGTAATAATGTCCATTAACTTCCCTACTAACTTAATAATAATGTTACACATAAAATTTGCTTAGAGGGTCGTCTAAATTAAGAAATTGTAAAAACTTTGGACATTTTCAATACCAACACCTAATTTTGACATCATACATAGATTTCTCGGTAAGTACTCCCCCCTCCAGATTCAATCGCTCAAGTAAGCATTTAGGAATTATGGAGGTTTAAAGTTTTGAAACTCTAATGTTAAACTCATTTTTTGCAAAACGGATTGCGGTAGCTTGTAGTAAGTATAATTCAAAAACTACTTCACGTAATGAGCTGTAATTATGGATGCACATACATAAAGCTTCTAGAAATAGATGCCTGTTTAAAAAGTTGCGATTCAAATCGTTTTAGAAAATTAATTTCGAAAATATATATTTGAAATTAATTTGTGAAAAAAATATGAAAGCAATACCTACACATTTTTAACAGAATCGATTTTTTGAAATTTTAAATATGCGTATTCAAAATTGCAGCTCATTCCGCCAGGTAGTTTTTGAAATATGCTTAAAAAACTATCCGCATTGCAATCCGTTTTGTAACGATTTTAAAGGAATTTAACATTAGAAAAACTTCAAATGCTTACAATGACTACTTGACCGAATAACTTCTCGGTCGATATCCGAGTGTAAAATTCACCGAGGAATCAAAATATGGTGTCAAAATTTTGTGTTAGCATTGACAATTTTAAAGTTTATTACAATTTCTATGTGTGGTATTTATTAGAAGATTAAGGGGGTCATTATTAGATTAGAGAGAAAGTCATTAAGTAAGTCACAAAAGATAATTAAATAATAACTTACAATGACATTCACTTCAAAGCTATTTTTATTTATCAACATATTCTCGACCAATATTTATGCACTTATATCATCGTTTTATCAGTGCCCCAACACCAGCTGCATAACATTCTACCAGTTGCTGTCTCAGCCACATTACACTTCAAGTTGAACCTTTTCATCATCTGTGAACATCATCTTGCAACTTCTTCAACATCCACCATACAGCTTCGACTTATCCCGAAGCGATTTTCATCTGTTTAGTCCACTAAAAAACCATCTTGGAAGCAAGATGATGTTCACAAATGATGAAAAGGTTCAACTTGAAGTCCTAATGTTGCTGAGACAGCTACCCAAAGAATGTTATACAGCTGGTGTTGGGGCACTGATAAAACGATGATATAAGTGCATAAATATTGGTGGCGAATATGTTGAGAAATAAAAATAGTTTTGCAGTGAATATCATTGTAAGTTATTATTTAATTGTATTTTGTGACTTACTTAATGACTTTCTCTCTAGTAATCGATTAGTACCAGTCCCTTCTTATACGATGATTTGTGGCAGAGATAGTGTGAGGTGATCCCTTATTATTTTTTTTTCACAGAACTGTATATAAATTCTCTGTAAAATTATCTTCACATTGTGTAGTATTTTCTCTTTATAGTTTTTTCTGGTTTGGTGCGAGTGTATGACAAACAACGGTTAAAATATTTGATGCAAAATGTAATTATTTTACGTTAGAAATGATCTTTATACATTCAATATTACTTAAAGGTTTTAGTTTTAAAGGTTGTAAACAGTGAATGAAAGGGTGATCACCATCTTTTAATGTTACCAGGTGATTCCAACAAGGCCTTCCGTTAAACAAAACACAGATTGATTTTTTTTAAATTCAAAACTCTAATACATTATTTACAGTTAATATATTTTTTTAGATTGTCCACTAGCAGCACAGTAAAAGACATTTTTATATGAATAATATCAATTATGTATTCAAATAAATTTATAAAATTTATTAAAATGGATACTTTTGCATTAACCGCATGTCAGCGGTAATGACGAAAAATTGCCAAAGCAACCTTTCTGTTTATGATTATTTCAGTATTTAGCCGCATAGTTCGATTGCCAATATGTTAATTTTTTTTAATTTACTTTATTTAATTTAGTTTTTTATTTATTTATTGAAGATTTAACTTCGTTATAGATTATTAGCCTGGAACAAATGTTGAACTATTTATGTATTATGTTGTTTTAAGTGAAAATGGGTTCATTTTCCTTAATCGGACTGCACTCAGAAAGAGCTTTTTTTTAAAAAAAATAATCATGCTAGAAAATTATTTTTAAAACCACAAAAATCAGTAAATGCAAATACAATTTTCAAATAAACTGCTTCTGAGTACATTTTTTCCCTCTTCGAGAGTGTAAAAATTGAAATTGTGTTATGTTTAGAAGGTAATAATGTTCTGTTAAAAGCAAAATTGATTGTTCAGGTCGTTGCCAACATTGATATGGCGTCAGTGTTACTCAAGGACATGTTTTTGCTTTATAAAATAGATTATTTAAAATTAACAGTTTTTCAATACATTTCAATTTATATAAGAATGTCGAATTTTTAATCTAAATCATGATAATCTTATCTAAGTAGTATATAATATGTTTAACATTAACTCACATTTATGTACTAACTTCCAAATCTATATTATAAAGCAAAAACAAGTCCGTGAATAACTTTGACGTCATAACGCCGGTGGCAACGACCTGAGCAATCAATTTTTCTTTTACCAGAAACTTATTAAGTTTTAAACATTGCACATTTTCAATTTTTACACCATCGAATAAGAAAAAAATGTACTTTCAAGTGCAATTTGTTTAAAAACTGATTCTCCATGTACTGATTTTTTTGGTTTTTAAAATTACTTTCAAGTATGATTTTTTTAAAGCGCTCTCTGCTTGCAATCAGATAAAGGAAAATTAAAACATTTGCACTTAAAACAACATAAATAGTTCAGCATTTGTCCTGGCTAATAATATATAACGAAATTCAATCTTCAGCAATAAATAAGTAAGTAAATAACATAAAACATATATATTTATTTTTTATTTTACACAAACTACGCTAATGTGACTATAAAATTTATGTTTTTAAGACCGCGTTATTTCTAAGAAATAAAAAATAACCAATAACATGAATCAATAATCAAATATCGACTACGTTGAATGAAAATAAATCTTCTAGGGGTGTATAAGAATATGTACTGAGAAGAACTGTTCGTCAATTTATCATAGGATAATGTTAAATCCAATAATAGAGTCAGGGATCTAAATCTATTTTCAGATATCGATAAAAGTTATACTTAAAAATGTACACGACGGCTGATTTGTCTGTAGCTTTATTATTCTAAGATTCTTGCAGTTACCTGTAAAATGTCTAAGGTTTTTTTTGTAAATCTAAATATTCACAAACTCACACTGCAGTTGTAGTGTTACAACAATTATTTTTATTTCAGGCGTAAACACAGGTTCACAAGTTCAAACTTTCAAATTTGTTTTTTATTGCTTAAAGTACTCTTTATACACAAGAAAATAATATTTTATTAGTTAGAAATCGATATCAAAAGTGATAGGACAATTTTGAAACAACAAAAGTAGATCCCTCCACAGTGAGTAAACAGTAACAAAAACTTTAAGCACTTTTAGGCAGCTTTCATCACAAACAGTAAAAAGCTAGCTATTGCAGCCGTTCGGAGAGAAGCAATTCCAGAAAATGTTGGTATATTTTCATCGATCATGGCCCCCAGCCCCAAAAAGTACCCTCCGTTTAAATGTTGATATATATATATATATGCATATATGACATTTGTCATGCTGTAACTCTTTTATTTATCAACCGATTTGGATGTGACTAAGTATGTGTATAGGATATATCAAGGTATCGACCGAGTTCATTGGGCAGCTTCATACGCCATCTTGTTTCAAAATGGCGGCCAGTTAAAATTATTTTTTTTTTTTAAATTCAAAAAGATGTATTAAAAAATTTAAATTGAAAAAGCTGTTTCCGTTAAGTATTAGATCGTGACACAAGGATTCCGGAGCATTTTTTGCTTTGGCTTTATCTTAAAAGATGGCTGAGATATAGCTGTTTGAAATTCTAGATTGGCTGATATTTTGAAACAATATGATTTTTGTTATGCTGTAACTCCCATGCTGAAATTCGCATTCAAATTCAGTTTTAATGAAAACCAGGATTGAATCTTTTATAATCGGGTTCCAAGCATTTTAGCTTTGGGTGTTTGAATAAAATGAGTTGAATTTTTATAAATATGGAATATGGAAGCCGCATTTTCCTCCAGGTACAGGACGGAAAGAATTTTTTAAAGAAGTTTTTTGAAGGACCGTATTTTCAAAATCGGTGGACCCTCTACCACCGTCAATTTTGCAATAATCAACTTCTATCTTATTAAAAATTAATTATCAGTTATTTTCAAGTGAAAAACATAGGAGTTTTTCGAAATATTGATATTTTCCTGTTTTGTGTATCTTTAAGTAATGATATTTGTGGGTGTAAACTTACATTTTAAATTAACCAAATATGAATTGAATCGCAAAGTTTATGAAATTTTTTTTCTGGAACATCTTTGACTTCCTATAAAATAAAGTAAACCAAAGAAAGCTCGAAATTCCAGTATATCAGTGGAAGAAGCATCGCGTTCTTGTTGAAACATATGTTTGATAGAATCAATATAAATTTTAGTATATTCAGTTATCAGTTCTAAAATATTATCATTTATAAATAAATTGATTGTTTCAATTCCATTGCTAACATTTCGGCATTTAGCAATAGGACCGGCAAGTGAATCACAATATTGCAAGAACGAGCATGCACATTACGATTAGCTTTTTCTTTGCACCATTTAGTTAGGTTATCTTTGTCTATGTAATATTTACAACTTGAATATAAATCAATGTCACCCGAATTTTCATTTTCGCCTCTTTCGTCCTCACCTTTTGAGTCAGTATTATGATCGTTTTAATAGGCGTAATCGTCATCACCTCCAACACTTACATCAATGTCTGAGGTGCTTTCTTTTTCATCCTCACTTTCAAGTTCTTTCAACCACTTTAAACATTGTTCTGGATCTCTGCTATTTTCTATACGCCTCTCTTTAGGAAAATTCGTCTTTTCTGGTTATTGTGAAACACTTTTAGATAAAACAAAAAAGGTTTATGGAATCTTCGCCACAGTCGAAGTTTATTCCGGCCAATACTCAAGATTCCTCTTTGTTTGTAAAACTTTTTTATAGCAGCAAAAGGAATTAAAGAGAGAAGCGATTTTTGACATTTTGTTAATAAAATTTCACCCAGTTTCAAAACGTGTAACATCACAAAAAAGTAATTTCATTCAATAAAATAATGCTTTCGAATTATTTTTGACGAATTCGTATAGGAACTGTAGGTGATTCATGCACAATACATTATATTAGCATTCGGTGCAGGGTAAAATTTATGCTTATGCTAATTTAAGAATCTAGATTCGTAAACTCGTGGCGAAATTAAGCGTTGGTATTGCAAATTTCACTCCCAGAAAAAGGAATTGATTAAAACAACAAAACATGTTTTGTTGAGTACATTTTGATTGTTTTAGCAAAATTTTTAGTTGAAGTAAAAAAATTGGTTTTGTTGCTTGGACAAAAAATATTGTTAACACTCTTACAAAATTTTAACAAAATTTCATCAATTTTACTTGAATTAACAAAATCTGTTTTTAAAATTTTACAATAATTTTGTAATTCAAGCAAAATTTTGTTGTTTTTGCAAAATTTAAATTGTTGTATAGTAGCCATAACTCTCTCACGTAACTCGATTTATTTGACTTATATAGCTATATAATTAAAGGATTAACATAATTTTTGGATAATAAAAACTTTTTTTAATTGGGACGGACCAAGGTAGTTTTAAAAATCCCCCTTCCCTATTTATTACTTTCTTCTTTTTTACAAGAAGAAAGTATTGGAATCATGAAAATTTTCGACTTCCGGTTTCCGACGCATTTTAGAAGGTCCTGAACACGATTTGACTGTTTTTAGAAAATGACTGTCAATGACTCTATCTGTCTGTATGCGACAAAAATTTTGTGGGCGCTCTATCTTAAGAACTAATGCACGGAATTTAATAAAACTTTATATTCAGTTACTAGTTGGTATAAATTGTTGCTGATTAGTTTTTGGTGTAAATCGCGCAACAGGTGGCGCTGCTATGTTGCATTTTTCGGGATTTCAGCAATAGCTCTATCTCATTTTCAGCAGTGAATTACGCCTGTAATCTTTGAATAATAATTAGTGAATTTTTATCCTGCTTTTTGCAGGCGTAATTCACTGCTGAAAATGAATTAAAATTTAACTATGTGTTGCCGTATGCTGAAAATAAACATAGAATATTTTAAGGTTTAAAAAAAAGATGATTTCTTGAATGTTTTACACTGGCATCGTCTCTCCATTAAAGGCATTGAGAAAATTTAGAAGCTCTACAATTAAAAGGAATTTAACACTTATTAAAGTAACTTAGAGCGTAAATGCACTCATTTCTAAAATGTGCAATAAAAATCTTTATTTACAAATAAGATATCAGTGAACGATTTGATTTGATTCAGTTAATCTAGCCCTGCATTTTATTTAAAAAATATGTAACAGAATAGCATCGTTTACAAATAATTGCTGCGTAAACTTTTGTGCATTTATTTTAAATACACTATTAAATATTTTTTTAATTAAAATGACGCAAAGTAAAACAAATCTCTTTTTTATAATAAACGTTCATATTATACTTAAATCTCGTTTAGAGATTGTTTTTTATTTCGAGATTTTAATGTAACTATAATTTTTTTTTTGGCTTTGTATTGTCCTTATGTTTGTTGCAGAAATTTGCGTGCTCCTGATGACATTTCCATTTTGTGCTGCGGTTGCAGCAGTTCCGACACATATAAGAGTGAGAAATGTCGAGCTCAGATATCGTTCCTTGTAGCTCGGTGGTAGAGCCTCAGAGCGCTGTCCTGAGGACCAGGGATCAACTCTCGGCTTGGGCAATTTTCACTCTCTTGGTTTGCGCTTGAAAAAAAGCAGGATAAAATTTACTTGTTATTATTCAAGGTTTACAGGCGTAATTCACTGCTGAAAATGAATTAAAAAATAGTTAAAATTGCATATTTAGATTGGTTCATTTAACGAAAGTTTTTGTAGTATAAACAAAACAAGTTTGTAATATAACATATTTTATTATTTAAACAAACAAAATATATTTTGTTGAAAAAAGAAAATAGATTGTTAAAATAACACATAGCATATATCTATGTAACAAAAATAATTTTGTTAATTCAAGTAAAATTGAACCATTTTACTTGAATTAACAAAACATTTTTTTGCTGACGATACAATTTTTTTTTTGGAATTGCAAAAAAAATCAACAATATTTTTTGTTGTTGATTCAAACAAAATTTCCATTGACCCACATTTAAACAAAAAATTTTGTTGGGTCAGCCAAATTTTTGTTGATTCAACAAAACTTTTTTCTGGGTGCAAATTTGTTTGTTGTTAAATATGTAAATGTTCCCCTTACTTTATATATATACATATATATTTAAAGAATATATCATTATCAGTATACTAATGGCTTTTTTTTCTGTGTGACAATAAAATTATTGAGGTTTCCTCATTCTCTCAGGCTGTGTTTTTTAAAACTGAATATGCATAGATTGACCTAAAGCTCCGCATTAATACACGCAGAGCCTGATTACCGCCTGTCCAAACTTCCACCGGTAAAAACGAATAGCAATTTTTGCCTTATTAGTGACAGAAAGTCTGCATGAACAAGGCTCTTAAATAATGAGAAAAATTGTATTGAAATTTACTGGTGTAAGTTTGCCTCGGTGATAATCAGACCCTGGATACATTCATACATGCATGTGCTTTAATAGATTGATAACTATTAGGATGTATCAAAAGTGTTTTCGTTTTTTGAATGTTTTTATACCAAAACCTGTAGTTATCACCCCTATTGTTGAACTTAAAATGTTATTTAAGAGAATACCTGTCCCTCTATATTCTATATTTATCCAGTCTTCTTTCTTTCATTTTTAGGTTACGTAAAGAGTGATGCAAATGTTGAGATTTTATGCAACTTAAAGCATGTTTTTAAACTAAGCCTTAAAACCAATCAAGCTGTCCTCAAAACTCGTGCAGTTGGAATCCAGGACCAGAGTATTGTCCGGACAGTTCAAAACAAATCTAAACATTTTAAGGAAGGGGATCTTAGCCTTGAAATCAAATCCAGAAATGACAGGTGAATTTTGACCAGTTTAAGAGAAAAAAAGGAGAATCGATTCTTCGCAATAAATTTTGATGCTAAAAAATAACAAAACTACACATTCAAACATTAATAATTGTTGAATGTGTAGTTTTGTTAATTTTTAGCATCAAAATTTATAGCGAAGAATAGATTCGCATCATTTTACTCTTAAACTGGTCAAAATTCACCTGCCATTTCTGGGTTTGATTTCAAGTCTGAGATCCGCTTCCTTAAAACGTTTGGATTTGTTTTGAACTGTCCGGACACTACTCTTGTCCTGGCCTACAATTGCACGAGTTTTGACGACAGCTTCATTGGTTTTAAGGCCTAGTTTAAAATCATTTCTTAAGATGCATAAAATCTCCACATTTGTATCACTCTTTACGTAACCAGAAAATGAAAAAAAAGAAGCCTGTATGGTTATAAAATATAGAGGGACATGTATTCTCTTAAATAACTTTTTAAGCTCAACAATAGGGGTGATAAAGTGTCAGTTACAGGCTTTGGTATGAAAACATTAAAAAAAATACTTTTGATGCAGCCTATTATTATTATTTTGCATAGTAAAATTAATGAAATGTGTTGAAGAATGTTGAAAATGTAAACACATACGTTAATTTATTTTATTTCTCTAAAATTTTAAATCTAAATCGTGAATTTCTATAACACTTATTTTGCATTACAAAGTCAGATTAATTCAAAATCTTTTTCCTATGTTTTTAATCTAAATAATCAAATTAATCACGTTATTTTAATCTGTCTTATGCTTTCTTTTTAATTTAACGCACATGCTAAAGTGAATATCAAATATGAATTCTTACGGACATATCTGTTATAAAGATTGACAAAAATAAGCAATTACATCCATCTATAATCAACTCAACGACCGAGTACGCTGAAAGAAAATAAATCTCCTTGGGGAAATAAGAATTTGTAACGAGATAAACCATTAGTCAATGTATTATAAGATAATGTTAAATCCAATAATATAGCCAAGGATCTAATTCAATTTTCAGATATCGGTAAAAGGGACACTTGAAAATGCACACGAGCTGTTTGATTTATAGCTTTACATTTGTAAGGTTTATGACCTTATCTGTAAAAACTATCAAGACCTTTTTATGTAAATATTCAAAGAACTCACTGTGTAATTACCGTAGTACTATAATTATGCTTTAGTACGAGGAAAAAATTGATTTTTTTTTTCCTCCTGACTTAGTACAATGTAAAAAAAAGGACAAATGTTTCTTAACCTAGGAAATATAATACAATCGCGTACGAACGCTTACAATTACCTTTTCTGAGTTACTCACGATTCCGGAAACAGTTTTTTATCTGTAGAAACCCCAGAAACTAATACAGGTTCGGGATCTAAAGAAGAATTAAAAAATTTTTTTTTCACGCCACTGATTTCTGGAAATGTTTCCGAGTAGTTTTTATACACTGCAAAAAAAAAAAAAAAAAAAAAAAAGTGTTGCGCGGCAGCGTATTACTGCTTATTTTCCTGTGTATTACTGTTAATTTTACGGTATAACACTGACAGCTGGGGTGCTAGTATTATACTGTAAAATCATCACTGTTTTTTGCAGTGTAGTGTGTTTATCCGTTTTCTCGAACCAAAATGTTGGTTTCAGGATGCTATCAATTCAATTAACCCCTTCGGCCCTGACGTTCTACTAATAGGACATATCTTTTATGGAGTATTATTTTGTTTTAAACATTATTAGGTAGATTTCGTAAAAAATACTACCTATTACATTCTCACCTAAGTTGGAAATTTTGAAAAAATTTTGCAGATCTACGCCGATCATGGCTCCCAGAACCCAAAACCACCCCCAGTTCAAAACTTTACATATCTATCTATCTATCTATCTATCTATCTATCTATCTATCTATCTATGTCACTTTTTTCTGACCACGATAACTGGAAAAATTCTGCATAAATCTCTTCCAAACTGATACATAAAATCAAGGGTCATAAAATCTCGGTCAAGTTCGTTAATGGGCAAAATCGAACCAAGGGGGGAGGGGGGAAATGGGGGGGGCTTTTTGTGAAAACAGAAAAACCCTCATAATTTCTTTATTTTTATACGTATCGAATCCGTTTAAAGTTATTATTACTTCTAGGAAAAGGGCCAAAAATTGATGTATGACAGATTTTTGATATAATTAAAAATGGCCCCAAGGGGGGGAAAAAGGGGGGTTTTAGAAGAAAAAAAATCATAGCTTCGTCAATTCACAAGATATCAAATCCGCGTAAATTTATTATTAATCCTCTTAGTATTATCTAAAACTTTTATATTGACAAGTTTTTTATAGGACCAACCGTTATAGCAAAAAAAAAAATTAAAAACAAAAAAAATTCCTGCCGGCTCCGCCTGCAAACAAGTTATTTTTCGAAGTAGGCGGTTCCAACTCCCGCATCTTTTCGAAACTGATACATAAAATCAAGGGGCATAAAATGTCGGTCAAGTTTGTTAATGGGCAAAATCGAACCAACGGGGGAGATTGGGGGGGGGGGGCTTTTTGTGAAAACAGAAAAAAAAACATAATTTCTTAATTATGATACGTATCGAATCCGTTTAAAGTTATTATTACTTCTAGGAACAGGGGCAAAAACGTATGTATGACAGATTTTTGATATAATTAAAAATTGCCTTAAGGGGGGGGGAGGGAAGGGGGTTTTAGAAGAAAAAAAATCATAACTTCGTCAATTCCCAAGATTTCAAATCCGCTTAAATTTATTATATATCCTCTTAATATTATCTAAAACTTTTATATTGACAAGTTTTTTATAGGACCAACCGTTATAGCAAAAAAAAAATTAAAAACAAAAAAAACCCTGCCGGCTCCGCCTGCAAACAAGTTATTTTTCGAAGTAGGCGGTTCCAACTCCCGCTTCTTTTCGAAACTGATACATAAAATCAAGGGGCATAAAATCTCGGTCAAGTTTGTTAATGGGCAAAATCGAACAAACGGGGGGGATTGGGGGGGCTTTTTGTGAAAACAGAAAAAAAAACATAATTTCTTAATTATGATACGTAGCGAATCCGTTTAAAGTTATTATTACTTCTAGGAACAGGGGCAAAAACTTATGTATGACAGATTTTTGATATAATTAAAAAATTGCCTTAAGGGGGGGAGGGAAGGGGGGTTTTAGAAGAAAAAAATCAGAACTTTTATATTGGCATGTTTTTTATAGGACCAACTCTTATAGCAAAAAAAAAAAAAAAAAAAAAAAAAATCCTTGCTGGCTCCGCCTGCAAACAAGTTTGATTTCGAAGTAGGCGGTTCCAACTGCAGCATCATCGCAAAAAGGTCATTTCTTCCGCAATTTCCGACAAACAGGAGCCCCACGATCTGCGTCTTCGAAATCTACCTGTGCCTGTAGGCCGAGCCGTCAGGGATTTTTTTTATTAATTCCAGCACCTAATAGTGATAGTATGAATCTCTACATTTCCTATTATGACTTCACTTATGTTTAGCATTTAGTAATAATAATAATAATAATAATAATTTTCATAATTATTAGCAAGCCGTTGGCATTTCTTTTAATTAAAACATACGTTACACTCTTTAAATTAAAATTTGAGATTCTTTTTCCGAATTGGTAATTTGTGATAAAAGATAAAAAATATTACTAAATATTTATGCTTGTTTAATTTAGTTGTAATAGGACATTTTCCAAATGTCTTCAAATATTCTTCCTTAGACTATTGTTATACGAAAACCCCGAAAAATAACTACATTTGTGAGGTTTTGGTAAAGAACGCATTCATTAACTTTCATTAAACCCTAACTCCTGTGATTCCGATAGCTATTTTTAATTTTGTTAGCATAACAGTAATTTTTTCCTAAAATTGAAAAAAAATATCAGAGCCGAAGGGGTTAAACATTTTAAGCTGTATAACTTAATTTATACATGCAAGAGTAACTAAATAATATTAATATTAATGTTAATGATAATTCTTTTCATTTATGATGTTTGTCTGTGAAACATGTTTGTTGAACAAGAAAATATTTACAAAAAACATATTAAAAAACCTGTATTGTAGATTGAGAGAACTGATTAATGTACTATAAAAACTATTCGGAAACGTTTATCGAAATCAGTGGCAGCAAAAGAAGATTTGTTTTTATAAATTATTCTTTAAATCTCGAAAATATATTAGTTTCGGAGGTTTTTAAAGATAACGAACGTTCTTCGGAATAGTGGGTAATTCAGAAGTTATTACTGCATATTTTCGTTTGTAGTTGTTTTATATTTTCATAAATTAAGAAACATTTGTCGTTTATTAAAGTGTTATCTTAAAGATTTCTTTTTAATATAACTCACGAACTGTTAATACCATCATGACATCGAAAATCTTACAGCTCTATTTGTGACGATGATATGTTTTGATGGGATGGAGAATAAAGAATATAGTGAACTTTTAAATATTATTTTATTGTAGTTGTGATTTAAATAGCAATTAACCCTGCACAATTTGTGCATCTGTTCTTTTGGTCAAAAATTCTTTGAAGAGAGAATCACAATAATAAAATAAATAAAACATTCTTACTTGTTCTTTGTTGAAAAATAAGAGACTCATACTCATAAAGAAAATGCTCCTATAGGATTGGATCCAACATTTTTTTTATTATCTTCTCATGGAAAAGGAAGGATGAGGATGATAGCTGCACATCTTGGCTTTATAAAGGTTCTGGCTCAATCATCATGAAATTCGAAGAATCTCTAAAATATTCCTTCTGGTCGAATGCATTAAGTTACCAGTTGATTTAAACTTTTAAAATATTAAACTTAAAACTTACAACAGCATTTTTATAGAATAATTAAAAACTGAAAACGCGAAATTGATCTCCAAAGAATCCGCGCAACGGCGATTCTAGGATACGAGCGCCGGCACAGGCCAGGCCTCCAGACCATACGACGTTTAGCATAAAATTACAGCATCATTTTTTATTAAAATTCTGTTGGAAAAATGCGCAACATTAGTATAAATACCCATAAAAGGGGTGCACAAATGTGACAGCAAGATTAATTTAAACTAATTTGTTGATTAGGAATTACGTGAAAATTAAAATAACAAATCAGAAACTCATTAACATTTATAATAAAAGAACCATTCTAATTTGTATTTGAAAGACACGCCCCTTTCGCATGCAGCGCCAAAACAAAACAGCTCCGGAAAACATACCGAACAAGAGTGGCGGTGACGCATGCGCACAACACACGCGTGCGGAGTGAGAGCCGCTGAATGACGATGACGTCACAGCTCAGCGCCAATTGAAGCGAACACAGGAGGGGTGCTTTGCCATAGAAACAACGTACAAGGCGCGCGATCGCTGGTAAAAAGGCATTTTAAAAGAACAGAAATTAAACTGGAAAGGCTATAAAATAGAAATAAATTGAGCTGAAATAAAAATAATTAAAAAGATAAAACTGTGATATATCTTTATCACAATACCCCCATTCACCGACAAAAATTTTGACTGACCAGAAGGAGAAAAAGGGTTAAAAACAGTAAAAGCCTTTTTCGACAAAGGGAAGACAAAATTTTTTTTAAAATGCCAAAGTAAAAATGACATAATTACTTAAATTTAGAGCCAAGAAAAGTAAATTAATTATTAATGAAATTTGATGTGATGTGCAGCGACCAAAAAGAAAAAGAGAAAGAATATACATCATTTAGTACATTCAAAAATCTCATCACAAATTATACAAGATGTTATAGTATACAATATAACATAGTATACAGAAGCCCCATTGAATTTTTTTTTTAGCAAAGAAAGGCATACCTTCCATTAATCTTGATCTCTAAACAAATATCATCATGTATATAAAAAAACTAATATTCAATTTAAATTAGCAATGAGATCATATCAAAATAGTTGCAACAGTAAAGCAACCTAAAAAGAGTCGGTAATTTCTTTCTTCTTCCGACTTGTCTAGACATAAATATTTAAATTATAATAAGTTGCAATTTTAAAGCAACAAAAAGTCAAGAATACCTTAAATTCTGACTGATGCCTAGGACTTTTAAAATATAGAGCATATAAAATTAACTCTAAATAGCATAAATGTGCACAAAAACAATCCATTGAAGGATTTTAAATTCATTCAAAAAGGCCTTGCATTAGTAATAATTCAAATCATATAAAATTAAGTATTTAACATAATGCACATAATACTGATATATCATAAACAAGTATATATAAGTGCATAAGAATTATAATCCATAATAATGAAATTTGCATAAAATCATGTTGCAACAACATTTAAATTCATTTGTCATAAATAAGTAAATTCATCACAATAGTTGGATTTAGTAAAAACTTTTCAAAATATAACAAAATAATGCATACGTTTTAACCAACAACAAATGACACATTTCTTCAGTAATACTTCATACTTAATGTACTTGCAAGTACTCAATAAAAATTTTCTGTAAATATTCAGTAAAAAATAATTTTTCATGAAATACTCAATAAAACTCTTTCTGAAATATTCAACAAAATTCTTTCAAATATACTCAATTCATTTTTCTTTTAATACTCAATAAATTTTCTCTTCATACACAATAAATTTTCTTTTTAATATACCATGGTTTTTTTGCAAAAAAAATAATCAGAGAAAAGCTGAGAAAAGGTGAGGATCCTCAAAAAAAAAAAAAAAAAAAAAAAAAATTTAACCATTAACTTTCATAAAGAAGTTAAAAAAAAACAAATGACACATTTTATGAGAATTATGAAAACAAACACAGTGCACCGTTATGTAAAGCATGTTATAATCATAAATTTATATAACATTAATGAAAAGGATAATATATCCTATAGAAAAATCAGCTATTGACATAGCAAAATATTCCTTCTGGCCGAATGCATTAAGTTACCAGTTGATTTAAACTTTTAAAATATTAAACTTAAAACTTACAACAGCATTTTTATAGAATAATTAAAAACTGAAAACGCGAAATTGATCTCCAAAGCATCCGCGCAACGGCGATTCTAGGATACGAGCGCCGACACAGGCCAGGCCTCCAGACCATACGACGTTTAGCATAAAATTACAGCATCATTTTTTATTAAAATTCTGTTGGAAAAATGCGCAACATTAGTATAAATACCCATAAAAGGGGTGCACAAATGTGACAGCAAGATTAATTTAAACTAATTTGTTGATTAGGAATTACGTGAAAATTAAAATAACAAATCAGAAACTCATTAACATTTATAATAAAAGAACCATTCTAATTTGTATTTGAAAGACATGCCCCTTTCGCATGCAGCGCCAAAACAAAACAGCTCCCGAAAACATACCGAACAAGAGTGGCGGTGACGCATGCGCACAACACACGCGTGCGGCGTGAGAGCCGCTGAATGACGATGACATCACAGCTCAGCGCCGATTGAAGCGAACACAGGAGGGATGCTTTGTCATAGAAACAACGTACAAGGCGCGCGATCGCTGGTAAAAAGGCATTTTAAAAGAACAGAAATTAAACTGGAAAGGCTATAAAATAGAAATACATTGAGCTGAAATAAAAATAATTAAAAAGATAAAACTGTGATATATCTTTATCACACTATTATGCATTAAAAAGCGAAAAGCTGTAAAATTTATTCAATAACCAAATATCAGTTGAATCATATCAAAATGAATGTTCCTTGGAAGTATCATATTACACAATGAGAAGAAAGATTCTTCAATCTATCTACGGTATTGTTGGTCTTATAATATTGTCAGAGAACCTAATATCTGATTTAGATATCAGAATAAAAGATATAAATAAAAGATGCATCTACAAATGTACACTCGTTGGTTATCCTAAAGAATGGTTATAATGGTGAAGAAATGGTTATAGGTTGATTCCGAATTCAAGGTATCAACTTTAAAGATTGGTACAGGACACTGTAACAATCCTTTATTGTAAGGAAACCAGGGTCAGAAACCCCATTTATTGATTAAAAATTACAGGGCGTCTCACATTAATACGAAGTTGCGTTGTAACAGCCATTTTGCTGTTAGTTATAGTGAACCAGGCTAGTCAGTCGTAAGAGATAGCACAAGATGTAAAATTCAAAAGTCAAGTTTGTTAAAAACTCAATTGGGCAAGGATTTTGAGAAAGACACCACTAAATTTTCCTTATACCAAAATAAATCAGCTCCCCAAAACTTCAATCAACAAAATACAACTTCAAATGTCAATTATAAAGAACTCAAAAACGTAACTTACAGCTTTGAAGACACAACAAGTCAAGAATGCCTTCAGCAAAATTCAATCTCCAAGACGCAAGCTAGTCGAACACTGATTTCAAGATATCCGCCTAGGTTATGACTGAAAATGGCACTCCGTGAGCACCCCAAAATTAACTTTATTGATTAGCAAGAAATATCACAATAAACTCTTACCCACTGCTTATTCTCCTTTTCAGCTTCGGATTAGATGAGCATGATCGCCGGAACTCACAATAACTCACGAGGAGTAAGAACTCGATCCCAGTTCCAACTTTCCAACGCATTGCGAAGCTTAAATACTCAAACATCGATTGACCAGATGTAACAATTTGAATAAATATCGATGAAAAGCAGAAACTCACAAGTTCCGAGGTTTTCACAGTCATCCGTCGAAAGTAAAAGAAAGATGATATCCTTGATCAACTTTTACGCACATGTACAATTAGTAGACAAAAACTACGTTCAACATCAAAATATCGCCTACTCTTATGATCAGAGTAGTCGATACATCGTAGCGTTTTCGTTTATAACTTTAGCAGTAGAGCAGATATTTTAACAATATTTGCTGCAGCCTCATACCTGTATGAATTGTAAGGATACTGTAAGGATTTTGTTAAAATATCTGCACTACTCTCAAAGTTGTGAATGAAAACGTGACTTCTGATTGGAGTGAGACACCCTGTAATTTTGTTTAAATAAATGGATTTCTGAACTTGGTTTCCTATACAATAAATGACTGTTATAGTGTGTCCTGTACCAACCCTTAAATTTTGTACCATGAATTCAGAATTTATGCATAAAAAATGCTTTTATTTAAAAATTCTTATAATTTTAAACTCAAATCATAAAATTCCGATGCAGTTATTTTGCATTCAAAAGTCAGATTATTTTTTCATTCATTTATTTACAACTTCACTGTGAGCATTTAGCCATCTTTTCCCACCATGTAATTGTAAATTCAAAGGCTGATGTATACAAATATAAATACATAATCTATATTTTCATATCATTGATTTTATAGCTATTATTTTAGGAATCTTTAAGGTGATTCTGAAATGACCTGCTTAACAATGCGAAACTTTCTGACACATTTACGGACTCATTTTTAAATGCAAAATCACAAAATTAACAGGTCTGTCTATTGAAGCGATTTGGAATCGAAATGACTTTTCCATTTTTTGATAAATAACTTACTTATCGACTTATAAGCAATTTGGTTCTCGTGTCGACATATTTTTCCCTTTCTAGCAATGCAGAGTCGGGAATTCGGTTCAAAACGCCGACTTTGAGGATATTTTCTAAAAGATCTTCTGCCTTTACCAAAAAAAGGAAAACGTACTTCGATTGCATACTTGATGACACCTGTCAATTTCACGCGTTTCCGAACAAAAATGAATTCAGAAATGTGTGAGAGAGTAGTTCTTTTGGATTTGAGAACAGTTTTAATTATATATGTAAAAATATTGCCACTTCTGAAAAGGGTTAATAAGACAGGAGTAGAAACACATATTTTTTTTTTCTGTAGCATTACATTTCTTTGGTGATTTTGATACATACAAAAGTTTAAAAGTATGGAATATAAACTAGTTAGTTGGAATGGCTCTGGTTTTTTCAATAATGCTTCATTTAGCTCACAGGCTATCAAAACCTGACAGCTAAAGTGGCCGCAGGGTCTGTATGTACGTATCGCGATAACTCTTGATAGGAATATCCAATTTGTTTCAAACTTATATATAGGTTCATTCTGATAAGGCGCTTCCCTGATTAGTTTTGGGGGTCCATTGGGTAACTATAAAAGGAGGGAATGGCGGCTAATACCCCACTTTTAATTTAGGTAAATGCGTCTTTCATGCAGAATTATCCGATTTACTTCAAATTTTATATATAGGTTCATTGTGTTAAGGCGCTTCCCTGATTAGTTTTGGGTGTTAATTGTTTAAGTATAAAGGGGGGGGAATGGGGGGCTAATCCCCCTTAATTTATTGTCAATTTCTTTATTTTTCGAGAGGTATTATATTTTGAAATAAGAGTATAATATACAATTAGTGTGACTAGCCTGTGAGTTCATTGCCATCAGTTTAACTGGGCACTTTTCTTTTTATTAACCCTCTCACTGACAAGTCCGTGTTAATATGTTCATTAAGCTCCAGGTTTCACTGCAATGTAAGAATTTTTTAATTAATATAATTCTACAAATATAATGCAGTTTTAGTATTATGATTGATACCCTCAAGGTTTACATTCATATATAATTAAGTTTTTTTATATAATTTTGGAATAATAGCCTTTTTTTAGCATTTAAAATAAAATACAGAGTAAAACACATTACAATTTATCCCTTTAGCTGGGCAGTCAGAGGGTTTTAAGGTATTTCCTGGGTTGAAAACTTGATTTTGGACACATTCATTTAGACAGATTTCCTGAAAACTTGGATGATTACAGTGAAGACCAGGGTTAACGATTCCACCAAGTTATCAGAATAATGGAGCAAAGGTACCAAGGGCGTTGCAATTGTCACACGATGGCTGATTACTGTTGGACCTTACAAAGAGATTTTCTTGAAGGATAACATTTTAGAAAATCACACAGGAAATGGTTTAATAGTAATGTTAAATCTCTATTTTTATTTAGCGATACCTATCTCACTCAAAATACAATATTACAAAATATATAAATTGAAAATAATAAAAAGTCTTTACATACTTAATGTTACTTTTTTGTACTTGTGCCAATATAGGATTGCTGGCTTTATTTCAAAAACAAGAGCTAATACAGAAAATTTCCTTTTTTTTTGCATTTAGCAGACCAAAATTACTCGAAATCCCACACTCGAAATATCCGCTGTTCAACGCTATGCTGCAAAATCACTGTTCCCCGGTTTAATCATTCTAAAAAGTTTAATGTCAGTAATCAAGAACTACTTAAGCTTTGTATTTTACATTAAAAAAATAAATTCAAATATATTTGCTTTACTCTATTATTCTAAAGAGGATTCCATTTTAAATTAAATGGCGAACTGTGAATATAATCAGGAATTCTGAAATATTAATGTATTCTATTATCCCTGAAATATGAAGAACCGTAAAATGTATTAATGATAAATTTATCCATACACTTTACTTTAAATTAAAAATTACCATAATTTTATTCCAAATCATGAACATTTAACGCAGTTATTTTGCTTTAAAAAAGTAAGATTAATTTATATCACATTTACTTAAAATTCTTACCTTTTTAACATATACAGTTGCAAATTCCTACTCGTTAATTTCTTCTTTTTACATTAAGAGGATACATTCATACCTTCCTTTTTACTTAAATAAAATAGAAATCTTTAAGATTATTAAGTCGTGAACTATTAACGAAAAATGAAACCGAATATTTTAAAGCTTTATTGTTCTTGAAAAAATGAAGAACCGTAAAATGTAATTATGGTAAATTTATCCATACATTTTACTTTAAATTAAAAATTACCATAATTGTATTCAAAATCCAGAATATCTAACGCAGTTATTTTGATTTAAAAAAGTAAGATTAATTTATATTACTTTTACTTAAAACTCTTACATTTTTAACATATATAGTTGCGAATTCCTACTAGTTAATTTCTTCTTTTTACATTAAGAGGGTAAATTCATACCTTCCTCTTTATTCAAACAAAACAGAAATCTTTAAGATTATTAACTCGTGAACTGTTAACGTAAAAATGAAACCTGAAATCTTAAGCCTCTATTATTCTTGAAAAAATGAAGAACCGTAAAATATATTAATGGTAAATTTATGTATACATTTTGGTTTAAATTAAAAATTACCATAATTTAATTTTAAATTATGAACATTTAATGCAGTTATTTTGCTTTAAAAAAGTAAGATTGATTTAAATTATCTTTACTTAAAACTCGTTCATTTTAAAAATATATAGTTGCAAATTCCTATTCGTTAATTACTTCTTTTAACATTAAGACGATAAATTCATACATTCTTCTTTACTTAAATAAAATAGAAATCTTTTAAGATTATTAACTCGTGAAATGTTAACGTAAAAATGAAACCTGAAATTTTAAGGCTCTATTTTTCTTGAAAAAAAAAATGAAGAACCGTAAAATAATGTTATGTATTAATCGTAAATTTATGTATATATTTTGGTTTAAATTAAAAATTACCATCATTTTATTTTAAATCCTGATCATTTAACGCAGTTATTTTGCTTTAAAAAAGTAAGATTGATTTATATTACCTTTACTTAAAACTCTTACATTTTAAAAATATATAGTTGCGAATTCCTACTTGTTAATTTTTTCTTTTTACATTAAGAGGATACATTCATACCTTCCTCTTTACTTAAATAAAATAGAAATCTTTTATTATTATTAACTCGTGAATTGTTAACGTAAAAATGAAACCTGAAATTTTAAGGCTCTATTTTTCTTGAAAAAAATGAAGAACCGTAAAATAATGTTATGTATTAATCGAAAATTTATGTGGTTAAAATGTTTTCGTGGTTAAATCTTTAAGATTATTAACTCGTGAACTGTTAACGTAAAAATGAAACCTGAAATATTAAGGCTCTGTTATTCATGAAAAATGAAGAACTGTAAAATGTATCAATGATAAATTTATTCATACATTTAGCTTTACATTAAAAATTACCACAATTTTAATCTAAATCATGAACATTTAACGCAGTTATTTTGCATTAAAAAAGTAAGTTTAATTTATATTACCTTTACTTAAAACTCTTAAATTTTTAACATAAATAGTTGTGAATTCCTACTCATTAATTACTTCTTTTTACACTGTAAAAAAAAAGATAAATGTTTTTTAATGTAAGAAAATATAATATATCCACGAACGGAAATATAAAATAATCTCTTCCGAGTTAACCACGATACCCGACGTGGTTATATTATATCCCGAAAATCAGTGGTATCAAATGAAACTTTGTTTTTATAAATGTTTCTTTAAATCTCGAAAATATATTAGTTTCTGAAGTTTCTAAAGATAAAGAACGCTTTCTGTAATCGTAGATAACTTGGAAGAGGTTATTATATATTTTCGTTCGTTGTTATGTTATAGTTTCGTAGATTAAGAAACATTTGTCTTTCCCAGCAGTGTACATTAAGATAATAATAAGTTATTACCTCCTTTTTTACATAAATAAAATAGAAATCTTTAAGATTTATAACTCTTGAACTGTTAAGGTAATCATGTGACCTGAAATTAAAGGTTGTATTATTCCTGAAAAAAAAAAAAAAATAGAGGAACAGTAAAATCTACCATTAACCAAATATCAGCTGAATCGCATGAAAATAATTTTGAAAGTATAAGATTACACAATGAGAAGAGCTATTTGCCAATCTATCATAATGTTTCTTCAATAATACAGTCAGAGATCTAATATAAATTTTCATATACAGATAAAAGATACATCTGAAAACGTACATGCAGGTCCAACTAAATCCTTTGTGGGGCCCAACAGGGATAGGAATGTACTGGATCAAACCGGAATGGTATTCCGGTTCGTGAAATCATGAGAAATATTGTTCTGGTTCGTGAAATTATGGTAAACACCGTACCGGTTCATGCAATTATTAAAACATATCGTTACAGTCCCTGAAAAACACCACTATTGCCGTTCCGATTCAAATTCATTCGAAAAAATGTCTAGAACGTGCGGTGGTGCACTTAACATCACTATGATAAGCCATCTCCCATACCGACTGCTGTACAGCGATTGCAATAGTTCCTACCCCAAGTAAATGACGTATTATTTTCTGACTTGAATGAAGACTGAACAACATACGGAAATTTATTTGTTTTTGTCCGCCTTGCAATCTTTCTTGTGATCTTGTTATTTCCTACATCGGATTTTATAGTCCTTAATATACACGACTGGTGCATTTATCATTACATTATTTTCTGATACTTTTATAATATTTTAAATTTATCATTAAAAATAATTTTGTTTCCGCAATCATTCCACAATAACGTGTATTAGTGGATGCTGCAAAGATGATGACCGAGACTGGCTAAAGTATCTCCAAATGTAAATAACGTGCGTACTCTAAGTAAAATTATTAATTTAAAATATTGCTAAAAACTGCAGCAAGCCGTAAAAAGTATTTTAATAAACAATAATTTTGAAATAGCGCTCCGTTTCTTCTATTATTCGATTTCGAGCCCTGGGGCCCAGGGGAATAGATTCAGGTGGGGACCCTTATAACATGTCTTTAGACACAATTCTTACTTATTTAAAGAAAAAAATATGTAATTTTTAACTTTAGGTCCCTATTTAAAGCGGAGGCTCTGAATCTGTTTGCCCTTTCAACAATCAGGTTTTGCATATACGTGCTGATTGTACTAGAGCTTAACATGAGTATATGTGCTTCAATAGGAAACTCATTACTAGGATATGATATTTTTTAGGCACGATAAAACGAGTTTTTACATTGAGAGCAAACATTTCGATTTCACTTAAAATTCTTCTACATTTTTTAATTAAATTATGAACTTCTAATGCAGTTCTTTTACATTAAAAAGTCAGATTTATACCCTCTTTAGTTAATAATCTATTTACATTTTTAATCCAAATAACCATGGATTTCTACATCTTAATTTATTCAATTTACATAAGAGGGACCGATTAAAATCTTCCTTCTTTATTTAATGATCTTTAAAAATGATTTTTTTTTTATTTAACCCGCGAACTGATAACGTAATCATAAACCTGAAATGTTAAGACTATCATTCTTTAAAAACAACAACATACAAACAGAACAGTAATATCTATCAATAACGAAATATTGACTGAACCGAATGAAAATAAATGTTCTTGGAGGTATATGGTTACATAATGAGATGAAGAAATTTGTCAATCTATCATACGATAATGTTGCTCCAATAATATAGGCAGAGAGCTAATATCTGTTTTCAGATATTGATAAAAGATGCATCTGAAAACGTACACGCGCTGATAATTCTAGTGCTTCACGTATACATGCCTTAATCGAATGACATAATGGTATTATTTATTAAGTAATATAGTCATTCTTAGACTTATGATAGCAGAAGGTTTTTAGTGTTGTTTATAATGAAAATATTTATGTGGTTTCAGCAGATTGTTTCCAAATTGATTCTTTAAATTTTTAATAACTTTATATCATCTTAATGTATTTTTGTTTGCTGATAGAATCTTCCCTTACAATTTTTTTTTATAGAATTCTATAAATAATATTTATAGAAAACGCATTATAGAATCCTACAGAATTATGGCCCGTTTTTCTATAAGCTTGTTTAACCGAAAGCTATAGAAATATCTGTAGAAGTTCAATAGAAATGTGTGTAGAACTTCTATAAAAATATCTATAGAAAAATATACAGTTTCTACAAAAATATGTATAGAATTTTACATAGAACCCAGGTGGTCACCCTCCCAAGTAGAAACCACTCTCGATGCTGCTGGACTTCAGCGAACGGATGAAGAATGATTACTTTCAGTATGACACAATCATTGACAGTCTCTTAACTCTTATTACATTATTTCAAGTTTAGTTCTTTTGTGATTTGCATTCCCAATCATAATAGTCTTGTAAAAATATTTAAAGTCTAATGAATTATTATTTGTTAAAACTGAAACAATTGTTTAAATATTTATATTTCAGATTAAAATATTTGAATAAAAATTACAATATTATTAGTGAACAAAATTTATTAAATTAGATGGGTGGTTTTATAAATTTAACAGCAAATTAATAAATGGTTATAAAATTAACCAACAAATTAATGATTTATAAACAAATTAATTAATCATAATTTAATTCAGTAGTTTGGCTGATATAATATAACATTGGCAATTTAATCACAATGTATTAGAATTGAATTAAATTATATATATATAATCATATTAAATCTATGGAGTGCAATTATGTACTAAACTGATGCATTACAATATTAATTATTATTTTTTAATTTTAAGATATAGTTATAAATAAATTACTACACACATAAATTGTAAAAGAACAAGAAATATTTTTTTAATTAAAAAAATCTATAGAATCATTAGTCAATAGAATTTAATTCTATAAGATGTATAGTACCCTATAGAAAAACTATTCTATAAAAAAAATTATATATAACTTCTAAGAATTCTATAGAATCATTTTCTTTAGAAAATGAATTCTATAGAAATCTTTAAAACTCTATAGAAATAGTATTCTATAGAATGGCTATTCTATAGAACTTGTAAAGAATTCCATAGAGTTCTATACAGCTCTATGAACTATTTTCGTAAGGGTTGATATTTAGGGTTGAACTTTACTGAAAATTTTTGTGCCACATCTGAGGATCTCTGAAGGCTCACCACTGTGTCGTGGCTAATAGTTTGTCTTTTTATGTGCTAATCTATTTGAAACAATGAGTGTTATATTCGTTTTTCTTTCTTTTTAACATTTTCCAATATGTTGAAAAGTGTTTATGAATTCGGTCTGTCGGTGTGCTCTAATCTCTCGTAAATATACTCGGATTGTCATGGAATTTTTACACATTATTGTATTTTACTATAGAATGTTCGGTATTGAAAATGAAGTGCGTAACATTAATAGTCCATTTACAGAGACGCACAAGAGAATTCCATTACATTATGGTCTTTAGGGAAAAAATGTTTGTAGCGCATTTTATTGAGGTTACGATAATTCAAACATGATGAAAAATTATTGTGCATTACTGAGGGGGATGACAGTATGCTTTGACTGGAGTATACAGTTAGTAGCATTTATAATTCAATTACAGGGACGTATAAAATAGTTTCTTTACATTATGATTTACGTGGAAAAATCGTTTGCACTGCATTTTGAGCATGTTATGATACTTGAAGCATAATGATATTTAAAAGGATCACTTAGGCTCACTACAACTTATTTTCTATAAATTATGGAGTGCGTAGGCTTTATAGTTCATTTACAGAGACGCACAAAATAATTCGGGTAAAGGACTGACTGTGATCTGTAATTACGGGAATTGCCTTTTCTGCTGTGGTATAAATTTTTATGTCATTTTTAGTGCATTAGGTGTTGTCTACAAATTCTACAGATCATATACAGGGCTGCACGAAAGACAGAATATGGGCAGCAATTGGTGGAAAGGGATTTTTACTGAGTTAGGTATTGCTTATTTATATATCCCGTTTTATTTTAGGAAAAAAAAATAATTTGTTAGTGTTGGAAAGTGTTTCATAATCTATGCCGGATGTATGATTTTTCTTTCTTGTATCTTTCTTGTAAGGGTATGAAACTTACTGGTATACCATAAATATTTGTAACGACATGCAATACCTATCTTTTTTTCTCGTTTTTTAATTTGTTTATAGTGTTAGATATATATATTTTTTAATTTGACAGAAATCAGCAAGAATGTCTTTTAGGTAGCTTTCAATACAAAAATCTACCTATTGCAGCCGTTCGGAGGAAAGCAATTCCAGAAAAATTTGATATATTTTCTCCGATCATGACCCCCAGACCCCAAAACCAGCCTCCGTTCAAATGTTGATTTATATCTATCTATCTATCTATCTATACATATATATATCTGACATTTGTCATGCTGTAACTCTCTTATTTATGAACCGATTTAAATGTGACTGAGTATGTGTATAGGACATACCAAGGTCTCAGCCGTGTTCATTGTTCAGCTTCATCCGCCAATTTGTTTCAAAATGGCGGTCAGTTAAAATTTAAAAAAATTTAAAAATTCAATAAGATCAACAAAAAAATTATAAATTGAAAAAATTGTTTCCGTTAAGTATTAGATTGTAATACAAGGATTCTGGAAAAATTTTTTGTTTTGGCTTTATTTTAAAAAAAATGGCTGAGATACCGCAGTTTGAAATTCTAGAGAAGCTAACATTTTGAAACAACCTGAATTTTGTTATGCTGTAACTCTCGTATTTATGAACCGATATGAATGTGACTGATCGTGTGTACTTGACATACCAACGTCTCGACCGAGTTTGTTGGTCAGCTTCATGCGCCATCTTGTTTTAAAATGGCGGCCAGTTAAAAAATGTAAATTTTTTTAAAATTCAAAAAGATGCATATTAAAATTATAAATGGAAAAAGTTGTTTCCGTTAATTCTTAGATCATGATACAAGGATTTCGAAGCGTATTTGTTTTCGGCTTTATCTTAAAAAACGGCTGAGATATAGTTGTTAGAAATTCTTTGGAATATGGAAGCTACCTTTGCCTCCCGGTACAGGCCGGAAGGACTTTTTGATGACTAACGATAAATCAACAAGTTTTTTATCTTGTCAATCACCATTCGAATTCGAATTGTGAAAAGTTTATGGAAAAAGATATTTGAAAGTCATACTGAAATGCTATGATGCTCTGATAGCAGAGTTCAAGGCTAAAAGAATACAGGTTTGAAAAATGCAGAAAAACCACTCATCAATTGTTTGCGTTCATGTAAACATTGAAAATGTAACAACAAGATAGAATCCATACACTGTAAAAAAGGACATTTTTTTCTTAATTTGCAAAAATACAATATAACAACGAACGAAAATAGACAATAATCTCGATTTCGAAAAGCATTCTTTATCGTTAGAAACCTCAGAAACCAATATACTTTCGAGATTTAAAGAAGCATTTATAAAAACAAAGTATCTTTTGATGCCACTGATTTTTGGAAACGTTTCCAAATAATTTTTGTAGTTTATTAATTTTCTCAAATCGGAATATCGGTTTCTAGGCTGTTATCCAGTCTCAATTAAATATTTTCATCTGCGAAATTTAATTTACACTTGCAAGAGTAACAGAATAATACTAATGTTAATGTTAACGTTAATGCTTTTGATTTTTCATGTTTGTTTGTAGTTTGCAAAACATGTTTGTTGAACAAGAAAATCATTGCTCGAGAATGGATAACCTCGAAAAAACTTATATTCAAGTTTAACAAAAAATTATTAATACTCTATAAAAACTTCTCAAAAACAATGGCATCAAAAAGAGCTTAGTTTTTATAAATCTTTAAATTATGTAAATATATTGGTTTCTCTGACTTTTAAAGATAAAGAACGCTTTTCTGAATCATGGGTAACCTAAATGAGGTTATAGTATATTTTCGGTTATAGTTATATTATATTTTTCTTGATTAAGAAATATTTGTCTTTTTTACAATGATCATCAATGCCTGAACCGCGCCAAATCACAGGATTTTCGAGTTTCTAAAGCGAGAAAACACTCAATGCAATTTTTTCAGTTATAACATGGCCTCAAACGGTCATATTTATGAATACTAAACATATTTTAAAAATATTTCTAAGTAATATACCCATTTAAAGTTTTTATTTTGAGGTACTGACGAAAACACAAATCTTAATTCAAGAATCATTAAGTAAAACCTCTGCTGAGTTAACTATGGCCTATCAAATAGATTTTTTGGAATTGCATAATCACTATTATTTAAAGTTAGTTAAAACGAAATCCTCGCAGACATATAAAAATAATAAAATGACAATTTTCCAGGAATTATATGAATACAATGAGCCAGAAGCCAAACATGTGTGGAAACGTTTAGATTTAATGTGCCTTTGCTTCCAAATACAACCATGCCATTTCATTTGTATTTCATTTTTTTCAAATTTCTTTTGTAAATCAAAGAGAAAAATCTTTATGAAAATTATTTTATTCAATAAAATAACGGGGTGCATTTTCAATCAAAATTTTACCTTTGATTTATACTGTTCTGTATGACAGGCATGCATTACACGTTCACACAGCATGTATGTAAAATGTAATATAATAATAAATACTAGGATTTATATCTGCACGTAACCATACACTGATATAAATATAATTAAAATGAGCATTTTTATATGAATGTCATATCCATACATTGAAATAAAATATAACGATTAGAATTAGTATATTTGTATGCATGTTGTACATATTGAAATAAAATATAATTAAATTTAACATTTTAATATGCGCGTTACAACATATTGAAATAATACATAATAAATAAAATTTACTTTTTTATATACATGCAGCATACATTAAAATAAAATGTGATTGAAATTATCATTTTTATACGCATGTAAAAGGTTTTGAAGCAAAATTTAACAATTAACATTTTTATATGCATGCACAGTACATGTATTTAAATAAAATGTAATAATTTAAAATTGTATATGTATGTAAAATTTATTGAGATAAAACAAAATAATTTAAATTTAAATTAATTCATGCATGTTCCACATATTGCAATGAAATAAAATAATTAAAATTGCTTTTTTATATGCATCTAACATACATTGAAATAAATAGTTCAAAATAGCATTTATATATACATGCAGTTCAAATTAAACGAAACATAATAATTAAAATCAATATTTGTATATGAAAATACCATATATTAAAATAAAATTTAATATTTAAATTTAGCACTTTTATATGCATGTAGCATAAAACTTATTAATTAAATCTGGCATTTTTGTATGGATGTAGTGCATACTGAAATAAACTAAAGTAAACAAATTATCATTTTTATATGCATCTAACGCACAGTGTACTAGAAAAAATAAAAAGTATCATTTCTATATGTATTGTCATACATTGAAAAAAAAAACAATAATTTTATGAATGAACTTTTATTTTCAAAGTTAACACAAACAAAGGAAATTTTAAAATTATACATGTACAGTCGTAATAAATAAATAAATAAACTGAACCCCCCCCCCCCCCCACACACACACTACTAAATCTGCCGCAAATCATCGTATAAAAGTGTGACTGTTACCAATAGATTAGTATTTACGTCTACTAATTAATGCTATACTTAAATTTCGTCTAGGGTCGTCTACATATAGAAATTGCACCAAACACGAAAATTGTTAATACTGACAACTAATTTTGATACCATATTTGGATTGTCCGATAAATTTGATCTTAGAATACCAAAGAGCAAAAGATAATTAAATAATAACTTACAATGATATTCACTTCAAAACTATTTTTATTTCTCAACATATTTTCCACCAATATTTATGCACTTATATCGCTGTTTTATCAGTGCTCCAACACCAGCTGCATACATTTCTTTGGGTTGCTGTCTCAGCCACATTAGGACTTCAAGTTGAACCTTTTCATCATCTGTGAACATCATCTTGCAACTTCTTCAACATCCACCATACAGCTTCGACTTAGCCCCAAGCTATTTTCATCTGTTTAGTCCACTAAAAAACCATCTTGGAAGCAAGATGATGTTCACAGATGATGAAAAGGTTCAACTTGAAGTCCTAATGTGGTTGAGACAGCAACCCGAAGAATTGTATGCAGCTGGTGTTGGGGCACTGATAAAACGGTGATATAAGAGCATAAATATTAGTGGATAATATGTTAAGAAATAAAAATAGTTTTGAAGTGAATATCATTGTAAGTTATTATTTAATTATTTTTTGTGACTTGCTTAATGACTTTCCCTCATAGTTTAGGAAATATGTAGATTTAAAGTTTGGAACTCCTAATTATAAAGATTGGTAGTTTTAAATTAGTTATTTTTTAATCGTTTCAAAATAGATTGCAATACAAGTAGATTTTTAAGCAAAACTCAAAAGAATAAAAATGTTTTGGTGGAATCAGCTGTAGTTTTGGATTCGTGTATTTGTGGCTTCTAGAAATCGATTCGTGTTTAAAAATTCCTATTTTTTACAATTTATATTTTTTTTTTCGAAAAATATATTTGAAATTGTATATATTTTTAAATTATTTTTCGAAAAAAAAATATGAATTGTAACCAGTGATATTTTTAAAAACAAAAATTGGTTTCTAGAAGCTTGAAATAGCAGAATCCAAATTTGCAGCTAATTCCAGTAAGATGTTTTTGAGTTATGCTTAAAATATTACCCACATTGCAATCTGTTTTGCAACGATTAAAAATGAATTTAGACTTAGGACTTCCAAACTTTAAACTTGTATAATTCATAAAGTACTTGACCTAATGACTTGCCGTTTTGTATCGTAAGGTAAAATGTAACGATAAATTCACACATGGTGTCAAAAGTAGATGTTAGTATTGAAAATGTTCGAGTTTGGTTCAATTTCGATATGCAGGTGACATCCTAAGCAAAGCTTAAGCATTGCATTAATTAGTAGATGTTATTATCAATCTATTTGTATCAGTCATATTATTATACAGGATGATTCATAAGCGAGTGTACAACTTCCAGGTGCTGTAAAACAGGCACAATTAAAGGCACGTTCTCCAAATGCAAGCCGTAAGGTAGGTGTACTAAAACAGCCCGTAGTTTCAAATATTTTAATCCAATCATAAATGGATTTTATGGTTAGAGGTTCTTTTCGATATCATGTTCAAAAATGACGTTTTACAATGGTGATAGATTCCGTTTTGTTCAACTCAAGAACACGAAATGCTTTCTCCACTGCAGAAGCAGCCATTTCTACTGATATTCACGTGGAACACTAGCTATTGCCTATGTCACTTCGCACGCACTTTAAAAACGACATTTTCAAAACTGAGCAAAAAATACTCAAATCTGAGTATGTCGCATAGTCAAAATGGCTCCGAATCAAAATGACTCAAGTTTGAAACATGTATATACTCATTTCTGAAAACATGCGCACATTCAAGAATAAAACATCATGTGCTCATATTTGAATATGTTTATGTTTAAAAAATGAGTATAAACGTTAATTAGTGTAAGCTATGTCCTCCTTTTTGAGTATTTTCATGTTTCAAAAATGAGTTTAAACTTATTCTAATCAGTTTCGAGTATGTCCATGTTTCAAAAATGAGTATAAACGGACCTCTATGTACTCAGTTTCGAGTATGTCCCTGTTTCAATATGTTAAGTATTTCCGGTATTTCAGACTTGAAAGCATTGGTTCGTAATATTTGAAACAAAAATTTTCATAACAAAATGAACTTATTCATGAACTATACTTATTCATGAATCACCCTGTATAATAATTTTCAACAGAGTTAGTATGGAATGTTTTCTCTCTTTCTCTTTTTTTACAACTGCATATTTAAACTCATTCCAAATCAATATTTATTTTACAATATCTTCTATTTCATTTGATTAGTTCTGAATTTAACTTTATATGCATCACTTACAATAAAAATAAAAATTTTGAAAACAACTTTGATAAATTTTCAAAATTTTACGATTTAACGTCATACCGTTGCATTTCACAATTTATGGCTCTGGTAAGTTTCATTTTAAAATAGGAATGCATAGGAGAATTGAGATCATAAACAAAACTCTTTCAAAAGTTGGATGAAAAATATTAGTATGACATATTAGAATTGATTGGTTGTAGGAGAAACTTTAAAATAAGAAAAGATCTTTTGTAATTCGATAAAATTTAACTGTATGCGGACTAATTCAAAGTGAATGAGCAAAGAAAAGCATATATTTAAAAAAGAAAATTTTACAATGCTTGATATAATCAAGAAAGTTTAATGTTATCTTTATATTTCTTGATATGTTTTTAGTTTGATAACAAATATTAGTTCGAAGACACTCCAGACATATATGACTGATATATTTTTAAGGTATAGATTCAAAACAGCACGTGCATAAATAAACTGCACGGTCATTCTTAAATATATAACTGAGCGATATTTAATCCGCTTCTGCATTGGCAAAAAACATAAGTAAAATTAGGCTCAAAGGTTTATAATGAAAAAAAAATACTGGGTGATTATAAAAAACTATCCCGATATATGAGTCTTTAACTATCCCACCGTTCACAGAAACTGATTGAAATTTTGGTTTTAAGTATTTTGAGGTATGCGCTCAAGAATCGTATGAAAAACAACCGTTAAACTCTAACAGTTACAATTCCAAAATTGTGAAAATTTCAAATGGCAATACCTATTTTTAGGTAGCTTTCAATACAAAAAAGTATAAAGCTACCTATTGCAGCCGTTCGGAGGAAAGCAGTTCCGGAAAATTTCGATATATTTTCGCCGATCATGACCCCCAGACCCCAAATCCACCCTCCGTTCAAATGTTGATTTATATATATATATATATATATATATATATATCTGACCTATGTCATACGATAACGCCCGTATTTATGAATCGATTTTGATGAAACTAATTGTGTGTATTAAGGTCACTAATGTCTCGACCGAGTTCGTTGGCCATCTTGGTCCGCCATTTTGTTTGAAGATGGCGGCCATTTAAAAATTTAAAACTAAAATAAATATACAAAAAATAAAATAAAAATTCAACTTTATTTTTTAATTACGTGTTAGGCCTTAATACAAGGATTCCAGAGCATTTTTTGGTTTAAATCTATCTTAAAAAATGGCTGAGATAGAGCAGTTTTGAAATTCTAGGGTGGCTGACATTTTGAAACAAAACAGCACATTAACGTGATTACTCGCAAATTATTTTCTTTCATTGTTGTAATAATTTTCCCAATCATACGCATAAAACTATATATTCATATCCGTTAGCGCCAAATTCTCGCCAAAATTGGCGATATTTGGCGAAATATGCCAAATTTGGCGACCAAAATAAGTCTTCATAAATGAAGCCAATTTGGCTATTGCTCAATAATTTGGCGAATTTCTTATTCAAATTCAGTATTAACGAATCTTTTGTAAACGTTTCTTTGCATTTTAGCTTGCTATTTTCGTGTAACATTAGCTAAAATTTTAAAACGAAAATATAGGAAAGCTACTTTTTCCTCCCGGTACAGGCCGGAAGGACTTTTTTTATTGGAATGTGATCTTTATAGTGAAAAACCATAAAAAGCGTTGGAACGGTGCCTGTAGCTCGAAAATTGCCGGCGCTAGAGAGACTAAGAAGAAACGTGAAAACAACCAATAAAGGACAGAGAAGCAACAGAAAGTAAAACATTTTATTATTCAGTGCTATCCACCATCTGCCGCGTGCATCGTGTCTTCGTGTGTGACGTGGAAAATTTGTGAAACATAATAAAATGTTTTGTTTTCTGTTGATTCTCTGTCCTTATTCGTTGTTCTCACTTTTCTTCTTAGTCTGTCTAGCGCCGGCAATTTTCGTGCTACAGGTACCGTTCTAACGCTTTTTATGGTTTTTCACTATGAAGATCACATCAAATAAAAAGAAAATAGGTGTTGCCATTTGAAATTTTCAAAATTTTGTCACTGTAACTGTAACTGTTAGAGTTTAACTGTTGTTTTTTATACGATTTTGAGCGCATACCTCAAAATACTTAAAACCAAAATTTCAGTCAGTTTCTGTGAACGGTGTGATAGTTAAGAACTCATATATCGGGATAGTTTTTTAACATCACCCTGTATATATATATATTATTTCATATATTAAAAATTTCTTTTAAATACGTTTTGTATATTGCTCAAACCTTACTCAGTTTTAAGTCTCATCAGTTTTTAGACTTTAATAAATTCTAATCTTTTAAAATCATATAGCAACACATAGTTTCATTAATTAAAAAAGGATATTAAATTTCTGCTTCCTTTTGGTTGCTGAATGATTTTCTGTAAACTGAAAAGTTTGAAGAAAGTACGTAATTAATTGTATTTTTATTAACACTTTCTAACAAATTTAAAGAAAGTGTGTAATTAATTGTATTTTTATTAACACTTTCCAACAAATTTGAAGAAAATCTGTAATTAATTGTATTTTTATTAACACTTTCCAACAAATTTGAAGAAAGTATGTAATTAATTGTATTTTTATTAACACTTTCCAACAAATTTGAAGAAAGTATGTAATTAATTGTATTTTTATTAACACTTTCCAACGAAGTTGAAAAATGTTTATGATCTCGGTTTGTCTGTCATGATAAAAAGGTGTAATGAATTAAACACCAATTACCCTCGTTGCCAATTCTCTTTGTTTATTCTACACTTTTACGAATGAATACATACAGTTCGCATTTCAATAAGGTTTCTTTAATCTTAAAAGTGTAATTGTGAAGCGTTTATGAAGTGTTTAGTATTCGGTATCTCTGCCGTCTATCTCACTGACTGACACTTTCAAATCTGAGTAAATCGATGTTTTCATTTTGTTATAAAACTATTTGTTTCAAATAGGACGACACAATGCTTCCAATTCTGAAATACCGGAAATACTCAGACTATTGAAACATGGACATACTCAAAACTGACCACCTAAAGACCTATCTATACTCATTTTTGAAACATAGACATACTCAAAAATGATCAGAATCAGTTCAAACTCGTTTTTGAAACATGGGAATATTTAAAAAAGAGCACATAGAAGTCAGTTTATACTCATTTATTAAACATGGACATACTCAAATAGGAGCACATGGTGTTTTATTCTTGAGTGTGTTAGTTTTCAGAAATGAGTATATACATGTTTCAAACTTGAGTCATTTTGATTCGGAGCCATTTTGAACATGCGACATACTCAAATTTCAGTATTTTTTGCTCAGTTTTGAAAATGTCGTTTTTAGAGTGTGTCCGTTCTCTAACTCTCGTAAACATACTGGGATTGCCATGTATTTTTTATGTGTTATTGAGGTTGAATACAGAATCTTCTATATTGAAAACGAAGCGTGTAGTATTCACATTTAGTTTATAGAGACACACAAAAATATTCCGTTACATTATGCTCTGTGGGAAAAAATCGTCTTTTATTGATGTTACGATATTTGAAACATAATGAGATGATATATGTCACTGAGGTGAGCTAGAACATACTTTCTCAAGGTTATAGAATACATAGCATTTATAGTTCGTTTACAGGGTCGCACAATAGGATTCCATTGCATTATGATCTATGGGGAAAAATCAGCTGCGGTGCATTTTTATTTGAATGACTTTATATGATACTTCAACCATGATTAAAAATTAAAAAGGAGCCCTGAGATGCACTACAAAATATTTTCTATAGATTATGGAGTGCGTAGCATGTGAAGTTCATTTACAGAGACATACAGAAGAATTCGGTTACACCACTGACTATGACCGATAATTGCTGGATGTGCGTTTTCCGCTGAGGTATGCATTCTTACGTATTATGTGGTGTGTATAAATTATATACAGGTGCACGACAGAATTCGTTTACACTACCACACATGGACAACAAATGTTCAAACTGGAACATAATGCGTTATGTGTTTTTAAAATTGCTCATTTAGAAATATCATTGCATTGTATGGAAAAATGAAATTTCTTAATAATATTCTGTGACTGTTGGAAAGTGTTTCATTATCTATGCGTGATGCATGAATTTTATTTAGTGTTTTAAAATAAATTTGATTTCAATCTAAAAAATGGTAAACTTACTTGCTTTTGTAATTTTAAAATTAAAATATCTATATAACAGCATAACAAGTATTCACCTATATTCTGTACTATTCGTACGTAGTTCTGTAAATGTATAACGTAAACGTTCTGTAAGCGTGTACGTTTTCTGTTAACTTCGTTACAGAAAACGTTCTCATGGTTTATAACAGATCTACTAACAACAGTAAATAAAAATCAGCAATTGTTTGATAAAGGGAAAATAATAGACATTATTTAAAATATCGTAAGTAGCCAACGTATCTTTTTAGCGTATAAATGGAATAATTAAATTTTTGTTGTTGCTTGAGACACAGTCTCATGGTTTTTAACAGGTCTACTAATGACAGTAAATAAAAATCAGTAATTGTTTCAATGAAATATTTTATTTACTATTCTATTTCACTGTAAGTTTTTAAAGATATTCAAAAAATCTCTATTAAAATAACATTTTCCTTTGATGAATTATATTCTTATAAAATAAACCACATTAAACAAAGTATTTAAGTATATTTTAATTTCGAGAAATTAAATTGAAATAAATAAACTTCTGAATCAAAATCGTTTCTCCCACTAAATAATATATTTTTTAAAGATTCTCATTTATTTTGACCGACATTAAGCATCACTAATAGTATTTAATAGACAAAATATTGGTGTTATTGGTGTTGATGGAATTTATGAACGGTATGGATGAATTGCTTGTTTTAATATGCATGTATCACGACTTTAATGTTTTTATATTTTAATTATTGTATGTTATTTTCTCTAAACTATGCATGTTTTTACATTGTAGAAAATAAAAGGATGAAAGTAAAGAAGAAAAAAAAAAACTCTTCAACAAAATAAAATCATTCCAATACGCGAAAGTATAAATAGAAAACATTAATTCCGTATGTTTATATATATATATATATATACACATAGAAAACTAATTATTCAAGTATATTGATTTTAAATTCGTGTTATATACAGCTAGGTGTTGTATGCTTTTCTGATGATTTAATGTAAAACAATAATTCAGATATTAAATGTGCCTAATTTTATCGAGAAAATTAGGAAGTGCTTTCAAACAACATCTAAATTGAAATACCTAATTTAATTGTTTCCTTTAAGAACGTCCTATCGAAAGAAAAGTTTGTCCCATTCCGAAGGTCAAATAATACATCGAGTCATTTGACTTTACATTCGTTCTACACTATATTGCCAAAGGTGACCGGTCACTTGCGATTTTAGACGTTTTGTTAACTATCTAGAAAAATACATGAGCAATTAAACTGAAACTTCAGGTGCGTAAACAGTGTAGTATAGGTTATATATTTCCCGGTTATATATTTGGTTATATATTTGTTCCCGAAATCCTATAGGGGACTGTCAACAAATTGAAAAAGAATGAATATCTTTTGGATTACCCTGTAAAAACTAATGTAGCAAAAACGTTCAAACTCGAGATTATTAATAAGTGGCTTATTGTAATATACTGTGCTCATTTTTATGAGGATAGTATGTGTACTCGTAGAGAAATTAAGGTTTTTATAAAAACAGTCCCAAATTTCGCCAAGTTTTTTGCTTATAATTTGCAGAGTTCTTGATATAAAAAAAAGTTGTTTTGAGAAAATATGTCAAACAACATTATACGTAACACTCTGCAATCGGAATTAAAAAATAATAAAAATTGGATGAAAAATGAGCAGGTTTTCTAAAAAAAGTTTCACTGCGCATGCGCGAATGCAATTAAAATATAATGTGCATAATGTATTAACTTTTGTGAAAGTGTCAAAATCATAACTTGAAAATTCTGAAAATTATTGTCGATAGAATAAGCTCGAAATCCGTTGTTCCCAAAACGAAGAAAAAAGATGAGGGGTTGTATCCAATTATAGTAGTACGTGCAATATTGTGTACGCTATCTTGGTACTAATCAACAGATATTTGATGCAATCCCTCATCTTTTTGCTTCTTTTTGGGAATAACGGATTTCGAGCTTATTCTATCGACGACAATTTTCAGAATTTTCAAGCTATGATTTTGAGACTTTCACAAAAGTTGCTCTATATACTTATCTAATACATTATGCATATTATATTTTGATTGCATTGGCGCATGCGCAGTGAAACACTTTTTAGTAAACCAGCTCATTTTTCATCTAATTTTTATTATTTTTTAATTCTGATTGCAGTGTATTACGCACAATGTTGTTTGTCATATTTTCTGAAAATAACTTTTTTTTTTATATTAAGAACTCTGCAAATTCTAAGCAAAAAACTTGGTGAAATTTGGGACTGTTTTTATAAAAACCTTAATTTCTCTTCGAGTATACATGCTATCCTCCTAAAAATGAACACAGTATATTTCAAAAAGCCACTTATTAATAGTCTCGAGTTTGAACACTTTTGCTACATTAGTTTTTACAGGGTAATCCAAAAGATATTCGATCTTTTTCAATTTTTTGATAGTCCCCTATAGGGTTTCGGGAAAAAACCTTCACGGAAATATATAACCTATACTATACTGTTTACACACCTGCAGTTTCAGGTTAATTCCTCATGTATTTTTCTAGATAGTTAACAAAACGTCTAAAATCGCAAGTGACCGGTCACCTTTGGCAATATAGTGTATATGCACCTAACTTCTACCATCTATAACCCGTAACATGTACAAAGATTTTAATGTAAAACATGTTTATATGTTTCTGACGGGAGCATTGTAGAGACATTATATTTTCACGAAATGTGTAAACGAAAATAGTCACTATAATATTGTTCTTTAAATGGTTTACTTTGCTAATAGATGTTTTTTAAAATTAAAATACGATCGTACGAAAAGACGTATTGAACTTATTAATAATATATATAGTTTTAAATTACTATAACCGTGTATATTAATGAATCTGCGATGTTGCTCACGTGCCTATTAAAAATGGTCTTAAGTTCTCATGGTTTGAATCACGTGAAATGCAGTATGGTATGTGAGTAATTTTTTTTTTTTTTAATCCTTATTTCATCTCTTTTTTTTATCGTTTCCTTTTATTAATGCAATCTTTTTGGTAGAAATATACTGTTCTTGGCAAATATGCCAGTATATTTTATGAAATATTACATTTTCCATTGATATCTAAAATGTACTACCAAACTGATGATTATGCATGGTCACATGTCGTTTTTCGAATTCAATTTTTCTGCCATTTGTTATTTAAATTCCAATTTTATTCAAATATGTGATTAAATTATATTTATTTTATTTATCTGTTATCTTTTATCATTTTACATATTAATTTTTTCTGCTTTTTTCTCTAAACCTATTACGCATGTATTACTACGTGTCATCTCTAAATTGGAGTTTCGGTAATTTGTCGTTTTAATATGCTAATTATTTATTAAATTATAAGTATTTTCTATACAATAAATACTTGTCATCTTTAAATTGGAGAGATGGTCAGATTTTGATTGATAGAACGTGTTTAATTTATTTTGATTTCGAAGGTATTATGTACAAATAGTTCTTCGGATCTACTTGCTTTAAAATCATGTTATCTCACTTAACCATTTCAAACATGAAAGGTCTGAAGGTAAAATAGGTTTATCAAGAAAACTGAGAACTATATTGAGCTTTCAAGCAATACCTAAACGAAAATACTTATTTTAAGTTCTTACGTCGCATTGGTCGTTTTAATAGACAAATTTGATTATCTCTATTTTCTACACAATTACAACAAAGTGCACACGTAAATCGTTAATAAAACTAATCCACCCAGTCTATTAGTTTTGAATTAGTATTATCTACTCTTAATGATTACGTGAATCTAAAACATTTGAAGGTGAAGCACGTTTATCTGATTTTACCAACGACAAATAAGAAATGAGAAGCCTAATTGTTATGTTTTGAAACAATTATCTAAATGAAAATACTTATTTTAATTGCTCAATGTGTTAAAGATATTCTTTGGATAGATTAATTTGTTGGAGTTCATCGAATCTAAGAAGTAACACACAGTAAATGAAATTAGATATCCGAGACGCCTGTCAATGCGTTTTCTTTACTAAAGGAGGCTTGTTGGTGAAAAAACAAAATTGAAGTGCAAGTAGGTATATCGTGTAGGACTTGGAACATATAAATATAAGGTGGGTGAACCAAAGGTGGCCAGTGTTCTTAAGGTAACCCACCCCTCAAAAGTAGAATTAATTTAACTTTTAATCACAAAATTGTTCTACTGCATTGTCAGTCATGTATCTGCAGTGCACGTGACTGAATTTTAAGCTATCACCTTGATCCTCCGACATTTTATGCAGTGATTTCACTTTTGAGGAGTAGTCGTTCTAATTTATAGGTAAGACAATATTTTAGTTTACACGGTTTAAATTCTTAGAACTTTGAGTTATGATACGTTTTCTGAAAGCTTGTTTATTTATCTTTAACTACATATACTCCAATTCTAAGAAATATATCAGATTAATATTTTTATGTCGTGCAAATGGCCACCATATGCATGTTCCCAAGGTGGCCACCTTAGAAAACAAATGTGGAAATCAGTGTAGTAAGGGGGAGTTTTAAAATATATACATAAATATCTGAAAAAACTTATTACCATTTATTGTTAACACCAGAGATTACTCAAAAAAAGTCAGTAACTTCCTGAAAAAAAATTCCTGAACAGCAGTGCACAAAAAGTGCTTCAAAGTATTTTCGTGTCATAAGATAAGAAGATTAAGAAGAAAAACTCGAAATATATCAAAAGAAAGAAAGGCGGATTAGAGCATAATAGTAAGCAAAATAGTTTGCCGAGTATTTTTTAACATTTTAAAAGCGATTTCAATACATGGGCCAACTTTGGAACGCAGTGCACCAAAGGTGGCCCACAAGCTACAATTTTAAAATTGTATTATAAAAGTAATTAAATTTTATTTTACAAATAAAAGTATATTTGATAAGTGTAAAGTTTTACAAACAAAAATTCAGCCACACACACCTAACCAGAAAATTATAAAAAATTGTCAAAGCTTAACTATGGCCACCTTTAGATCACCTGTCTTATAAGTAGAAACACGATTCTTTAGAGAGTTTAGATATGCTATTTTTGTTATACAGAAATTTTTTGATATGAAATCTACCAACTTTTACGGTTCTCCTACTATTCGGCAATTAAATGAGATACATTTTCTGATCAAAAATAGTGGTATGGAAAAAGGGTAGAAATCGGCAGCTATACATACGGCCGATTTGGATTTTTAATGGGTCTGTTTTATTATTATTATTATTATTATTATTAAAATACAGATTTAAATGCTTAAGTGATAATAGCAGAACATAAAAAGGCTTATAAAATACCTTTAATATAATGATCGACATGTTTCGAACGCACAAACGGCGCCATTATCAAGATCTACATGATAAACAAAGTATTCTCGCAAAAATCTCGTCAGGGCCATATCAACTATCAGGTGTTTATGAAATCCTGTTCATCAAAGCAGATGGAACATTGTAATATCATACAGGTTTGAAAACTAGAAAGTTTAAAACAAGATTAAAAGAGCATAGAGTAAAGTACAGGAATGTCGACACCCTTCTAAAGTCGACACCCTAGCGTTTTGATCCCTAATTGATTTTAAGAATAGTAAAATAATTTATCCATCAACACTTTATTTCAACTTGACGAAAAATAAGGCTTGAAATGATCGTATAAATTTAAAATTGGCGTTAAAATCTCAAAAACTTTTTACGGCATTATGGCGCCACTTTCGCATTCATACGATCATTTAAAGGGTTATTTTTTTCAAGTTGACGTCAGGGTGTCGGCATTAGGATTCTTTATATAGCAGATATCAAATATGACAGAAGAACTACAGCTTTGGCAAGATTATATAGGATCGAGACTTTAAAAATCGATTTTAAGAATAGTAAAATAATTTATCCAACAAGACTTTATTTCCCATCTGTTATCAGGGAATAAATAGAAGTCTATATGCGTAAGCAGAATCTATGAAATGAACCAGTATCTTTTGAATTACCTAAAATTTGGCACGAGGTCTTGTTCAATTTTAAAAAAGCAATAAGGAAATATTAATTTTCATGGTTATAGTTGACTATTTTTAAGCACTTGCTTGTATTACAAATATGATCTCGTGACTTAAGTTTTTCAAGTTTATTTTTTAAAAAAAATTGCGAGAGTTGTTTGCTTATCATCTAGATCTTGATAATGGCGCCGTTTGTGCGTTCGAAACATTTCACTCATTATATTAAGAAGTTTTTATAAGCCTTTTTGTGTTCTACTTTTATCACTTAAGCATTTAAATCTGATATTTAATGATAATTAGTGATTTTATATTATTATTATTATTATTATTATTATTAAAATATATCTTATTTAAACCACATCAGAATTGTTAACACGTTTTTTTTTCTTAAATATATATATACATATATTCTTTGAACCAACGCCTTAATAAAATGTATGTCAAAACAAAATCCTAACTGTGCATTTTTTTTTTTTTAAATATTCTTTAAACCAACGTTTTAATGAAATTTTTGTCAAAACAAAATTCTAACTGTGCATTTAAAAAAATATATTCTTTGAACCAACGTCTTAATGAAATTTTTGTCAAAACAAAATTCTAAATGTGCAATTTTATTATTTATTTTATTTTTTACAAATAACAAAAAGGGATTGAATAAAAAGCTTTTTTTTTTTGTTCGGTATCTGCAATATCTTATGTTGTATTTTCCAATTAATGTTTTATCTTCTGTTTAAAAAAATATAATGAGAAAGAAAAAAATGTTTGAGCTATATTAAAGTTTTTAATTAAGTAGTTATAACACAGAGAAACCATATTTTCAAGTAATATTTGAATGAAAATACTCATCTTAATTATTCATTTTAAGGATTTCTTTCTTTCTACAGATTAATTTCTTCAAATTTTCTGAAAAAATACATCAACATGTAATCATTTTAATCGGCGAAAAGATAATGAGAATCATTAAAAGTATCTATATATAAAGAAAACCAATTCATTGAGTCTATTGATTTTAAATTCGTTATCTAAGTTAACCACTACATGAATCAAAAACATTTTACGATAAAATGGACATTTATCCTACTTTAAAGGGAAAATCGAGAAGCCATGTTATGCTTTAGAACTGTAAACCCAGAAAAAGGAATTGATTAAAACTACAAAACATGTTTTGTTGAGTACATTTGGTTGTTTTAGCAAAATTCAAGTAAAATTGAACCATTTTACTTGAATTAACAAAACATTTTTTGCTGACAATACAAATTTTTTTTTGGAATTGCAAAAAAAATTTTTTTTTGTTGATTCAAACAAAATTTCCATTGACCTATATTTAAACAAAAAGTTTAGTTGGGTCAAACAAATTTTTGTTGATTCAACAAAACTTTTTTCTGGGTGTATCTAAGTGAAGATGCTTATTTAATTGCTTGGTGCTTTAAGGATGTCCTTTGGATAAATTAATTACTGATAGACGGTAGTCGAAAGTAGCGCACCATTAGTAGAGAAACTACAGTAGTCACTACTATTTATAGTAGTTTGTTGTGAAATGTACCAAATTAAAAAAAAAATGTAATGCATGGAGTAGCCCGATGCAAAAAATTAGTAGTTTGTAGCAAGCACAGACGCGACTTTTCAGCTACTTCAGAAATAAAATAAAATGTGCGATTTTCTAAATCATGTGATCGTAACTTGTCTCTGTTGGGAAATATACATTCTGCGCAACAATTTACAAATGTAAGCAAACAATTACTGTAAGAATGGCAAAAAAAATTTATTCTGTGTATCGTTAAGTATGAATATGTTATGTACGCTAATAAGCCCTCATTATATCGCTTGTTCCGATATGCACCGGGATGCAAAATAATAGGAATTTTCATTTAATTTAATGAATAATAAATATAATTATATTAATCAACGTATAAAAACATAATTTCATTTTATCAAACTGAATAGGCAATATAAACATAATGAAAACATTGTAAAACAATTGCTATTAAGGTATCTGCGGATAATATGGCCACCCTAAAGTCAAAAATTTTTAAACGGCAATAGTAACTGGTTTAAAAAATATATATAAATTGAATAACAAAGTAGACCCTTTTAAGCACTGGAAAAATACGTTAAAATTTTAAACTAGTCAAAATTTGTATCTGTAGCAGTTTGTTTTTAAAAAAGCGAGTTGATGAATGTAATATGCCCACATGCAGGTAATATGCCCATAGGTGAAATAAAATGGAAATATTTAATATATTAAATTTTAAAAGAAAACAATTATTACAAAACGAAATGTATTATTTGGAAATTTATAATAATAATAATAATAATAATAGAAAAACATATAAAGAAAATTAAAAAAAACTTTAAAGTAATTATGAAATTTTTAACTGTAAATTTTTTTAAAAAATTTTATTTTAACCGCACATGTAGGGCAAATATTTTTTTTGTGTTTTTACTGGTAAGTCCGACACTTTCCTCTTGCACATAATTACTACAAACAACACATAATCTCATATCTATAGTCTTTTTCCACCTACCTGGCCATATTGCCAACAGAAACCATTTTTATAAAAGTTCTCGTTTTTCTGTCGGCACACTTCGATATTGAAATTCGTTTATGCAGTCAAAAACAGCATTATACAATCTAAAATATCATGTATACAAATAATCATTAACACTTTGTTTAAATTATATAAATAACAACCTACAGGAGACAAATTTATAACATGCCAACGTAACTAACAACAAAGCAACAATATCTGCTCACTCGAGCACGTGGTCTGATAATGCGACCAAGGCGGGGCTAAACCAACTCTTTTGACTTCCCGCGACTGGATTAAAGTGTCATTTTTATTTCACTCTAAGTAAGGCTCCTATAAGGGGAGCTGACGCATATCCATTCTGTTGCCCAAAATAACCGCAATATTGTGACCTAGCTCAGCATTAGGCACCGCCTGAGCAGGTGTTTGCTGTCCCTGTTACTGTCACTCGCCGTCCACTAGTACGGTAAGCTAACCGGTTTTAGCTTGGTTTTTGGTCAGCTGGGTTATTAAATGGCGGTATAATTCAGCCTGTATTATAGGAACTCTAACTAGTAACAGTATTACGAATTGGCCATATTACCATTAGATACCTTATTATAATATAATAAATTGCATTTTCACTGGGTATGCAATAGGAGCAAAATGATATGAACAGAAACGTTTTTTTAAATAGAAAAATATTTCACTTCAATATTGCTACCTTTGTGTTTAATAAAATCAGTGTAGTGTTGTGGAATACGGTTTACAAGGTTTCGGACTCGTGAAGTGGCAAAACACGTCATGTGTCACAAATGGCAGATCTGCATTATGCTTTCGAGTAATACTGGACTATTTGATCTTTTTTTCGGTAGATATTGCACACTATAACACCCCAAACGTTCTCCATGGGATTTAGGTTAAGTCTATTGGATGACCAATCAAGTACGGGAATCTCATTATCTTTAAACCACTTCTTTGTATATTTTGCAGAGTGAATTGAGGCAATGTCTTGTTGAAAAATATAGTTAAGACCGGCAATATTTTCACTCTGGTTCATCAAATGGCGTTTTAACATGGGAATATAGATAATATCTATTTTGTCGTCCTTACAGAGGAGCAATTCTAAGCATACCTTTTGAGGTAAAGCAGACCAAACTATTAGTGAGCCACCAACTACTTGACGAGTGGAAAATATGTTTTTTCCTTTCGAAGGACATGCCAATATGAATGAATACCATACGGACCATCGAAGTTGAACTTCCTTTTATCATTGAAATTAATTTTAGGCCAATTCGCTTGTTGCTTCAAATGTTTCTCAACAAACTGAATGTGGGCTTTTTTATGGACAAATAAACAGCGTGGTTTTACATATTTATGAATTCCATATCTTTTTATTGTTATTCTTATAGTCGATACCGATGCTGGCATCTTTACTGTGTGGCTAAGTTAAGAAAGACTCTGGAACCGTTCTAGTCGCAGTCCTGTGGCCAGGATAACGGGTCAGTCAACTTTATTTTAGTGAACCTTCGGCGTTTTCTTTTTATGTCAATTTTCTCCCGTTCAATCGATCATTCCGAGAATTATCGCAGTCTTTTGTCCTCCCGCTCCTACGTACAAAGTTCCCTCCCTACATGTTGTGGAACCTTCGAAAATAGGAAACATACTCAGGGTTTTTCTAATCAGAGCCACACAGTACCTTACTTCTAATTTCCGTTGCTGTCACTTTTTTGGTTGTGACCGTGCGAACAATCGAATTTTCGGATCTTTTCGAAAAAATTCTAATATTTCCTGTAGATTTTGCAGTACCACAAGTAGTTGGATTCTGTAAGGAATTAAAAATGCCAGTCTTGGAACGTTTAATTTTATCAGCAATTATTTAAAGTGACATTCCAATGACGTTAATGGCTAGAATTTGGTCTTTTTCAAAGTTAGAAAGCATTTTCCCTCTCCCCATCATCAAAATGTTTTGCAAGCTAAACGACTGCGCTCAGATTCTCTTTTAAATGCTTTGGTAAATCATGTGCGAAAATATCCACCAATCACGAGCCGCCGTTTCGAAATATTTACGGTGTTCTTATCATTTTGCTCCAGCATAAATTTAGAAAAATACATATTTTATGAAAGATTTTATGCAATAATATGTTAATTAGGTTTCTGTGGTCAACTAGCTTGTATAAATACGTTGGCAATAGTGAATATCGTGGGATTTTGTCGGATCTCATCCTACGTGGAAACACGAAGACAAGTTCGAGCTTTCAGCGAGCCACCCGGGTGTCGTTGACAGTTATGTTCCAGTTTGATTGAGTTTGGAATTAGATTCTTCAGCTGAGAAGTTTGTGCCTAAGGTGTTGCGTTAATTATTTCAAATAAATATGATTGTTAATCACGATTTCCGTGATAGCTCAATCTCGGTATTTATGGGATGGAGTTGATCAAATTTCGTATTCAGTTAGACCGTTTAATAATTTAATCTAAGTTCTAACCAACTTAATTTAATTCATTTAATTTTAATTTATTTAATTAAATTGTATTTAATTTTTTAATAATTATTTTTTGGAAAAATATTAATTGTAATATATGATTTTTTTAAAAACAGAAATCGATTTCTAGAAGCTTTAAATATGCGAATCCAAAAATACAGTTCCTGCCACCAAGTAGGTTTTGGGTTATGCAGAAAAAACAATATTTTTGCAACGATTACAAACCTTATTACACGATTATTAACCTTAAGAGATCCAAACTTTGAAACTTATTCATAATTCTTAAACTACTTGATCGAATAACTTTCGACCGAATGACTAATTTCCAGTCAAATGGCTATTCTTTTTTTTTTCTTTCTTTTTCTTTTGTGTGTGTGTTCTCTATCTTTTGGCCTACTAGGATAAGTATGTATTCTAAGCTTTCAGCGAGCGCGCTGTCATACATTTTGCAAGAAACGGGATAGTCTCACATATGATGCCGACGTTAAAATTCAGTTTTTAGTACTGATCTTTACAATCGTTCTTCTAACTTGTTTCTTATTATTATAGAGAAATATCTTCAATTTAAAATAGCGTAAATACTGTATCTAAAAAGTAAGACACACTCATATTCAAGCAAAAAATTTAAAGTGTCCCCCGTCAACAGATTGAAATGTTAGGTTTGAAACAAGCAAACACATAAGGGGAAAATAAAGTATTTTAGAGACTGTTGATACCTTAACTTGAATTTAATTCTTTATAAAACAACTTACTTTTTTTAATATAAGTCGCTTATTCTTTTAAAAATCTCTTTACTTTATTTTATTTTCTCAATCTAGCCGTTAAATACATATTAAAAGCTTTTAAGATAAAACGGTTTTATATGATATTAACGAGAATAACGAACGTTGAGAAGCAATTTTATGATTTCAAGCAATATCTAAACAAAAACACATGTTTTAATTATTTACTTTGTTAGAGTCCTTTTTCATAAGTAGTAAATATATAAGTATATAATTTTTTTTTAAGTAGATAAGTATATAAAAATATTTTAGAGATTGCAGACGATTTACCTCATGTTTAATTTTTCTTACAGTTGATTCCGGTTTTTATTTATTATTATTATTTTTTAATATATATATGTTTTTAATTGACTTTTTTATTGTATTTGTTTGCATCTAGCTGTTACAGGTAAATAAAAAGTTGTAAGGCAAAAATTATTATCTGATTTTAAAAAGGAAATTTGGAAGTCATATTATGTTTTCAAACAATACCGGAGCGAAAACACTTTATTTATTTATTTTATGAATTTTCTTTCCGCAGATTAATTTGTTCAGACTCACCAATAAAAGAACATAAGATAAATACGATTGTTTATTGAAATAGATGTGGAAATCTTCTTTATTATATACATAAAAAAAAATCTAAAATGCTTAAAGGCACGCACATGAAATGTCAGTCAGCACAATATTTGATATTAATAACAAAATTGAGATGACATCTTATGCTTTCAAATAATATCAAAGAAAATATACGTATTTTATTTATATATTTTAAGGATGTCCTATCGATAGTTTAATTCGCTCAAGTTCATCGAAACCGGGAAATGTAACTCAAGAAAATGGAAATGTTTTCACAAGATGCTTGGCAAACCGTTTTTTTTATTCAAAGAGTTTTGTTGGTGAAAAACCAACCTACAAGGATAAGCAATAAGGGTTGGATCTGAATTGAAGTATGTAAATATAAGTGGGGAAAAAAAGCTACTGTAGCAATTGTAAATGATTAAACTTTAACAAATATTTATTAAATATACTTCATTTTCTGTAGAAATTGCTTGTATTTTTTGCTTGTCTTTTTTATTGCTATTTAAAAGAATACATTTAATCTTTACATTTCTTTTAATCTTACATTTAATCTTACATTTAATCTTTAAATGTTTTAGATGTATAATTTAAATTGTCGAAACTTGAATAAAATGAATTCATTAAAAAAATTACCAGAACTTGGAATAAAGAGCAGAAGCTATTATTGAAAAATTAGTAAATTTTCATTATTGTATTGAAAAAGTGCATAAAGAATATGAAAATAAAGAAAAAGGAGAAATTTTTATCGAGCTGAGATTATATTAAGAAGCTATAATTCTAAGTTGATGGTAAGAGAAGATTTTTTAAAAATATTTTATAAGTAAAGATATAAGTACACCTAATTGTTGGAATCTATTAGTTTTTATTTTTTTTATCTGTATTTATCCGCTAGATACACATAACATTTTTTAACGTAAAAATGTTGTACCTTATTTGAAAGAGAAAATTAAGAAGACATATTGCTTTACAATATCTAGACCAAAATATTAAATTGAACTATTTGTTCAATGATGCAACTTTTTAATTTTAATTTAATTTTATCACGGTCGTCGAAATTGGAAATAATACCCGAAACAATCCGTTTCAACCCAGTTTATTTACCAGTTTCTTAAACCAAGAAATGTTGTTGGTCACAAGAAAAAAAAAAAAGAAAAAGAAAAGAAAGAAAGAGAAACAGAAATAAATAAATAAATAACAGAAAATGAAAACCCTGCAAGGATTGGTAGGCATTTTAGAGCGTTCGGTGTCTGAAACTTGTAAATATATAAGTGGATAACAAGTTGTTTTAGAGATTATGCATGACTTATTTGAAGTTACTGCTTATTACGTCTACTTCATTTTCTGAAGAAATTATTCTTTACATTTTATAAAGTCTTTGTCTCTATTTTTTGTTCTCTGCATCTAATCTTTAAATGCTTAAAAATATTTTTTAATTGTTGAGAACGAAACAAAATAAATTCATTTGAAATTCACCAGATGTTGGAAAAATGGCGGAAATATTATAGTCGATTTAGTAAATTTGGGTAAACAATAAAGAAGATAAAGAAAGGGAAAATAAAATAAACACTTTTCCGAGATTAGGTAATTCTATGAAAAGGTAGTTCTAAGATTATTCTAAGAAAAGGATATTAAAACTGTTTAATAACTAAAGCTATAAATAAACCCAGTTCTTGGAATCTATTGTTGTTTAGTGTTTTTATTTGCATTTAACCGTTACATGCACAAAAAATGGTTTAAGGTAAAAACAATTATCCAGTTTTGATGAGAATATTAAGAAGCCATGTTATGCTTTACAGAAATATCTAAAGAAAAATGTTAGCATTAATTATTTATTAGTGCTGCTTTCAATAGACCAATTTGCTCAGGTTCATTGAAACCTAAATAATACCTGAGAAATTGTGATTGCATTTTTTTCATGAGCCACATGTTAAACCAGTTTCTTTACTCACGTGGTATTATTGGAGAAAAAACATCCTACTAGTATGGGTGGGTATTAAAGTGTTATACTAGTAAACAGTTATTTTGTATCTGATTTGTAATAATAATAATTTTTTTTAAATGTATTTTTGCATGTAGAATCCGAATCTGCTATTAGAAATTTTCTTTCGCGTAAAAATTTTACAAAATTACATAATGTGAATTTTATATACATGGTTAAAATACGTGGTGAAATGTAAATTATAATTTAAATTTTGTTCTCAAATAATGAGGAAATGAATGACTAGGGTAGGTTAAAACCTTTATTTGGATGCATTCTGATATCAAGAAAGACATCATCCTATTTTGAAAAATAACATTGTTAATATTAACATTATGGGTTATTGTGCAACAGTTTCGTGTTCGTATTATATAATAATTTTTTGTAAATTAATCAAAGAAATATTTATACTGGTGAATGTTATGTTTTGTTTGTATTTCAAATGGTTAATTTTTGTCAAACATGTCACTATGGAGTTTACGCATCTGCTGTGCATCTAATAAATGTGACATGATGGAGAGAATCTGATTATTAAAACAAATTCAGCACCCTGAAATTAGTTAAATGCCACTATTTACAAGTCAGGTACTGGGAAAAAGTTAAAATTAGTTGACTAGTGTTATTATTACAGTTAATAGAGTGTTTATTTTCTACTTTTTGTTGTTTCAAATATTTCATTGTTTGTTGTAACTCATATACAGTTGTAACTATAAAGAATATACGACGAATTATTATCAGCGTTCGGCTTACAGCATGAAGGCTTTAAAATTAATTTATTAATTTATAATTAAGTTGTAAAAAAAATTGTTGTATTGACATCGTAAACACATCTTTGTACATATTTTTTATAATTTTAGCATATCAAAAAGTGAGAGAAAACTCGATTAAAACATTCTGTCTTTAGATACAAAAAGCAGGTTGAGTTAAATAAAAGAGCGTAAAAACGGCGTACAAAGATAGGTAGATATTTTAAAGTGTTGGGTGTGAATCTTTTAAAAATATATGTAGAAAACAAGTTGTTTTAAAGTGTTAGGTATGAATCTTTTAAAAATATATGTAGAAAACAAATTGTTTTAAAGTGTTGGGTATGAATCTTTTAAAAATATATGTAGAAAACAAATTGAAAACTCGATTAAACACATTCTGTTTTTAGATACAAAAAGTAGGTTGAGTTAAATAAAAGAGCGTAAAAACGGCGTACAAATATAGGTAGATATTTTAAAGTGTTGGGTATGAATCTTTTAAAAGTATATGTAGAAAACAAGTTGTTTTTAAGTGTTAGGTATGAATCTTTTCAAAATATATGTAGAAAACAAGTTGTTTTAAAGTGTTGGGTATGAATATTTTAAAAATATATGTAGAAAACAAATTGAAAACTCGATTAAACACATTTTGTCTTTAGATACAAAAAGCAGGTTGAGTTAAATAACAGAGCGTAAAAACGGCGTACAAAGATAGGTAGATATTTTAAAGTGTTGGGTATGAATATTTTAAAAATGTATGTAGAAAACAAGTTGTTTTAAAGTGTTGCGTATGAATATTTTAAAAATATATGTAGAAAACAAGTTGTTTTAAAGTGTTGGGTATGAATATTTTAAAAATATATGTAGAAAACAAGTTGTTTTAAAGTGTTGGGTATGAATCTTTTAAAAATATATGTATAAAACAAGATGTTTTAAAGTGTTGGGTATGAATGTTTTAAAAATACATGTAGAAAACAAGTTGTTTTAAAGATTGTACATGACTTAACTTTAACGTAACTATTTATTCAATCAATCTTATTTTCCATACCAAATGAATTAAATCTTACGTTATCATTAAAAAAAAAATAACTTTCTAGCTGCATACTTAGGTGATTTTTTTGATATTGCTATCTATTGACATTTGCTTAATATACATCCAATCTTTACATGCCTCTAAAAGGATTTTTTTTTAGTAGTTTAAATGGGTTTATTTAATTATAGCGAGAAATTAAATTATCCATTTTATTCTTTTAAATAATATCTAAAATACAATGCTGTTTTTAACTACATATTTTAAGGATGTCTTTCTATACACGGTATTTAAAAAATAATCACTCGATTTGAAATGAGTATATTATGAAAAGTATTGAATATAGACACTTTAGATCAATTTTGTATTATATGGCTAATCCTAAAGTTTTATTTACAAACCAAATTAAAGGTGCTCAATATGTTCACCTTCGGATGCACGGCATATGTCTTTACGGTAGTCAAAATTCGTCCCAAACTTTTGAGAGCATGTCTGCATCCACTGCTTCCGCGGCTGCTGTTACGCTTATCTTCAGTTCGGCTAATGTAACTGGAAGGGGAAGTACATAAACGTAGTCTTATATAAACCCCAACAAGAAGAAATCGCTCGGCAATCTTGGAGGCCAGACAAACACTGAAGTGGCGGGCAAAGGAAGAGCGTCAGCGCTATCTGTCGGCAGTTGCGTGAAACTCGAGATTTCCCTCTTTCTACCTATATAGTATTCTATCAAAACGGATGAAAAGCTGAATAGTGTTTTTTTTTCTTTTTTTATCGAGTGATTCTTTTTGAAACACGTTGTAGATTAAACGAGTTCATGGAAACTGGGAAATAACTCTTGAGAAAATATAATTATTCCTCAGAACAATACCTAAATTTGTTTTCATTATCATAGGTGTATTATTGATAAAAAAACAAAACGTACAATGTTAAATATTTTAAACCTTGGATCTGAAAGGTGCAAATAAGTAAGTGGATTGCAAGATGTGTTAGAGATAGCAGATCTCGCAACTTGAAATTAATTATTTACGAAGCCAAAAACATTTTCTACACGAAATATTTATACAGGGTCAGTCAAACTGATTTCCCTGAATACAAATGACAATAAATTAATTGGGAAAAATAATTGGAGGGAACGTCTTAAGTATATTACAGAAAAAGGACGTTTTGTTTGAGCACTTCACAGCTGTTTTATGTGGCGTTTTTTAGTCACACAGAAAATATCAAAGTGATAGTCCATTTTTCACCACACATTATGAATGACTCCTGTTTATGGAAATATTCCTTATTTGCCTATAAAAGTGACCCAACTGAAAGTGCACTTAGAAAATGCGCGGACATGAGTGTCTATACAAACATTATTCATAATATCTGGTGCAAAATGGATTGATTGATTAATTGGTCGAATTCGTGGATGTTTTGTGTACGACTTAAAGGAGCCACATGAAACAGTTATGAAGTATGCAAACAAGACTCTGAGTTTCTTTCTATGACGTGCTTAGAGTATTTCTACCGATAATTGTTTACAACAAAGTTATTGTCATTTGTAATCAGGGCAATCATTTTGACTTACCCTGTATTTTGTACAGTCTTATTTTTTATTATTCATCTTTCTGCGTCTAACCGTAACATGCATACAACGTATTTTTGAAATGTTGAGAACTGAATAAAATAAATTAATTAATAAAATGAACAGACCTTGATAAAAAAATCAAAGACATTGTTGTTAAAATAGTAAGTCTGTTACACTTATATAAAATGGTTTAAAGTTTTTTAAAAATGTAATTTTTATCAAGAAAATTAAGAAACCATGTTATGCTTCAGATGGTTAGGAAAATATATATATAAACGAAATATCAGCCTCAATTATTTATTTCAAGATGTGCTTTCGATAGATTAATTTGCTCAAGAAAATAGAATTGCCTTTTGTTTCAGGAGTTCCCAGTGAAACTAGTTTCTTTACTCAAGAAGGTGGTGATTTTGTAAAGAAGAAAGAGGACAAAGATGACGAAGATGTGTCAAAAAATATATTGAGAAGTTGTAATTGTAAGAAGAGATCATTCTAAGATAATTGTAAGATTGTAGGAAATAATTTAAAAAAAAAATCTAAAACTTAATAAACTAAAGAAATAAATAAACTTAATTATTCAAATCTCTTTATTTTTTCTTTACAATTTTCTTCTGCATTTAACCGTTATATGCATATAAAAGAGTTTAAGGTAAAAAGACTTATGCAATTTTAACGAGAAAATTAAGATATTAAGTTTTGCTACAAATGGTGAAGAAAAGTCTATAAACAAAGATAATCATCCTTAAATATTTACTTCTAGGATGGTCTTTCGATAGATGAATTTGCTCACACTCATGGAAATATAAAAATAATACGCAAGAAAACGGAATTGAACTGAATAAAATAAATAAATTTGAAAAAAAATATCAGATCTTGTAAAAGTTAAAGATATTAAATTTTAAATTAATAAATTTTCATTTCTGTAAGGAATAACGGGGATAAAGATTGTGAAGAAGCATAAAAAATTATGGAATTGATGTAATTATAAGAAGAGGTGGGTCTAAGATAATTGTTAGCAAAGTTTAAAAAAAAAATAATAATAAAGATATAAATAAACCTATTAGATTAATTTTAACACAATTATTTCAAATTGGTAAATAAATCATACGAGTAGTAATTTTCCAACTGGACGAAAAATGTCCGGGCCAGGATCAACCAAGCGATCCCAGGTTCGCATCCTGGCCCGGACATTTTTCGTCCAGTTGGAAAATTACTACTCGTATAAATAAACCTAATTATTGAAATCTATTTTTTAAAACTTTATTTGTATTTATATATAAAACGGTTTAAAGTATATATATATATACACACACACACATATATATATATATACACACACACACACACACACACACACATATATACTATTTTTAACGAGAAAATTAAGAAACTATCTTATGCTTCAGATGGCTAAGAAAAAAAATATAAACGGAAATATTAACCGTAATTATTTATTTCAAAGATGTGCTTTCGATAGATTAATTTGCTCAAATTCATGGACATCTAAATATAATGCTCGAGAAAAAAGAATTGCCCTTTTTTTTCAGAAGTTTGTTGTGAAACTATTTTCTTTACTTAAAGTTGCTGGAGATTTTGTAAAGAAGAAAGATGATAAAGATGGCGAAGAAGTATAAAAAAACTTTATCGAGAAGTTGTAATTCTAAGAAGAGATAATTCCAAGATAATTATAAGATCGTAGGAAAGGATTTTTTAATAACTAAAAATATAAATAAACCTAACTAAAGGGATAAAGAAACGTAACTAAAGATATATATAGATGTAACTGAAGATATAAATAAACCTAAAGATTTTATAACTAAATATATAAATAAACCTAATTATTAAAATATTTTTTTGTTGTTGTTTTACAATTTTTATCTGTATTTAACCGTTACATGCATATAAAACGGTTTAAGAGAAAATAGTATATGCAATTTTAACGAGAAAATCAAGATATTATGTTCTACTACATATTATTAAGAAAGATATATAAATAAAAATTATTAATCGTAAATATTTATTTCAAGGATGTGCTTTCGATAGATTAATCTCCACAGACTCATGGAAAACTAAAAATAATAGATAAGATAACTCAATTGAAATAAATAAATAAAATAATGAGGAAACATATCAGATCTTGGAAAAGTCAAAAACATTATTGTTAAATTAGTAAAATTTCATTTCTGTAAAGAATAAACAGGATAAAGATAGTGAAGAAGCGTAAAAAAATTATGGCGAAGATGCGATTATAAGCAGAGGGGATTTTATTATAATTATTAGAAAAGGTTTTTAAAAAATCTTTAAATACTAAACATATAAATAAATCTAATTATTGGAATCTACTGTTATTTTATTTAATTTATGTTATTTTTTACAATTTTTATCGTCATTTAACCGTTACATGTATATAAAACGGTTTAAATGGTAAAAAAAAAAGGTATGCTATTTTTAACAAGAAAATTAAGACCCTACGTTATGCTTCAGATGGTTAAGAAAAATATATTAACAAAATATTAACCTTAATTATTTATTACTTACCCATTATACGTAGTATAGGGTAAGTTTTGTAATCGTTTTAAAATCGATTTTTTTTGACGGGTTTCGACGTTTCAGACACTGGAGATTCCAAAAAACCACATTTTTAGAAAAAAATATGCTGCCGTCCGACTGTCTGTGTGTGTGTGTGTGTGTAAACGCTCTATCTCCCGAACAAATTGAGATAAAGACTTGAAATTTGATATGTACTTAGTATGTAGTAATGAAAAGAAGTTTATTGAATTTCAGTAACTTCGATTATCTGGAACTAATTTTTTTGGACTCTCGAAATATTCGTTCTGATAAAAGGTATATAAAAATTTTCGAAATTGTTTTTTTAAGAAGTGAATATGAAAGACAATAAAAAACATATATTTTGCATAAAGAATGAAGTCAACCGGATAATGAGTTGCCGAGATATTTGTAATCACAATTTCCACACTCTTCGATTTTTCATGACTCTGTATTTCCTTCAAATTTTAATTCAAAGATATATTTTAATTGGAAAAGACACGCTTAATCCGACGCAGTACACTCTTAGTTAATATGATTATCATTTTTAGAATTATAAGGATGTTTCTCTTACGCAATTCAGTAATAGAGCGTTTGAAGCGAGGCTAACGAAAAAGATAGGCTACCGCGGTGCATTCCACTTATCTTTTTTACAGACCGTTAGAGTGACGTGATGCTCTTTTCGTACACCTGCATTGGTGGATTCGAGCGTCACGTGACTCCCGCGGTCTGTAAAAAAAGATACGCGTAAAGCACCGCGGTAGCCTTTCTTTTTCGTTAGCCTCGGTTTAAAGTTTATGACGTCATCAAGCCACGATTTTATTCGAATTGCAATGTATTTTATAAATAGTTTATGCATGTTTTATTTTCATATTTTATATTATGCATATCCATAATGGTTAAGTATTACAGTGGCCTCAACGACTAGTTTTTAGAATGTGATTTCAACAGATTAATTTTCTTAAATATCCCGGACATCTTAAATTAATGCCCGAGAAAACGGAATTATACTGAATGAGATAAATTATTTTGAGAAAATATCAGATCTTGAAAAAGTCAAAGACATTATTGTTAAATTAGTAAATTTTCATTTCTGTAAAGAACAAAGAGGATCAAGATATTGAAGAAGTGTAAAAACTTTATGGAGAAGATGCGATTATAAGAAGATATGATTCTAAGGTAATTGTGGAAAACGGTTTCAAGTAAAAGATAAAGTACAATTTTTAACGAGAAAATTAAGAAACTATGTTTCAGATGGTTAAGAAAAAATATATAAATGAAAATATTAAACCTAATTATTTATTTCTAGAATGTGCTTTCAATTGATTAATTTGCTCAAATTCATGGACATCTAAAAATAATGCCCGAGAAAACGGAATTATACTGAATAACATAAATTAATTTGAAAAAACATTAAATCTTAGAAAAATTTAAAGACGTTACTGTTAATTTAGTAAATTTTATTTTCTGTAAAGAATAAATAGAATAAATATAGGGAAGAAGCGTAAAACACTTTATGGAGAAGATGTGATTATAGGAAAAGGTGATTCTAAGATAATTGTAAGATAAAAGGTTTTTGAAAAAATCTTTTATAACTAAAGATATAAATATACCTAATTATTTGAATCTATTGTTTTTTTTCTTTTTTACAACTTTTATCTGCATTTATCCGTTATATGTATGTAAAACAGTTTAACGTTTTTTTTTTTTTTAAATGCAATTTTTAACGAGAAAATTAAGAAACCATGTTATGCTTTAGATGGTTAAGAAAAATATATAAACGAAAACATTAACCTTAATTATTTATTTCTAGAATGTTTTTTCGATGGATCAATATGCTCAAAATCATGGACATCTAAAAATAATGCCCTAGAAAACGGAATTATACTGAATAAGATAAACTAATTGGAAAAAATATCAGATCTTGGAAAAGTCAAAGACATTGCCGTTAAATTAGTAAATTTTCTTTTCTCTAAAGAATAAAGAGAGTAATCGTAGTGAAGAAGCGTAAAAAACTTTATGGAGAAATTGTGATTATTAAAAGAGGTGATTCTAAGATAATTGTTAGAAAGGGTTTTTCAAAAATATTTAAAACTATAGATACAAATTAACCTAACTATTTGAATCTACTGTTTTTTTTTCTATTTTAGAATTTTTGTCTGCATTTAAACGTTATATGTGTGCAAAACGGTTTAAAGTAAAAATAAATAAATAAATAAATAAATAAAATAAAAATGCAATTTTTAACGAGAAAATTTAAAGACCATGTTATGTTTCAGATGGTTAAGAAAAATATATAAACGAAAATAATAACATTAATTATTTATTTCAAGGATGTGCTTTCAATAGATTAATTTGCTCAAATTCACGGACATCTAAAAATAATACCCGAGAAAACGAGTTACCCTTTTTTCAATCGTTCCCTGTGAAACCAGTGTCTTTATTGAAGGAGTATTGTAGGTGAAAAAACAATTTACAAGAATAAGCACACATTCTACTAAAAAGCAAATACTAAGTAAACCTAATTATTTGAATTTACTGTATTTTTTTCTTTTTTACAATTTTTATCTGCGTTTAAACGTTATATGTATGTAAAACGGTTTAAAGTAAAAATAAATAAATAAATAAATAAAATAAAAATGAAATTTTTAACGAGAAAATTTAAAAACCATGTTATGCTTCAGATGGTTAAGAAAATATATAAGAGAAAATATTAACATTAATTATTTATTTCAAGGCTTTCGATAGATTAATTTGCTCAAATTCATGGACATCTAAAAATAATGCACGAGAAAACGAGTGACCTTTTTTACAAGCGTTCCCTGTGAAACCAGTTTCTTTACTGAAGAAGTATTGTAGGTGAAAAAACAATTTACGAGAATAAGAACACATTCTACTAAAAAGTAAATACTACATAAACCTAATTATTTGAATCTACTGTTTTTTCCTTTTTTACAATTTTTATCTGCATTTAAAATTTTTATGTATGTGAAACGGTTTAAAGTAAAAATAAAAAAATAAATAAGTAAAATAAAAATGCAATTTTTAACGAGAAAATTTAAAAACTATGCTATGCTTCAGATGGTTAAGAAAATATATAGACGAAAATATTAACATTAATTATTTATTTCAAGGTTTTCGGTAGATTAATTTGCTCAAATTCACGGACATCTAAAAATAATGCCCGAGAAAACGAGGCAGGCTTTCCCTGTGAAACTAGTTTCTTTACTAGAGGAGTATTGTTGGTGAAAAAAACAAGTTACAAAAATAAGCACATAAGCTACTGAAAGGCATTGGGGCTGGCATATGTAAATGTATAAGTGGATAAGAAGATACTTTAAAGTTTGCAAATAATTTTACTTGAAATTAAATGTTTATAATGTCAACTTAATTGTTTGTAATATATATATATATATATATATATATATATATATATATATATATATATATATATATATATTTTTTTTTTTTTTTTTAATTGGAAGTATTTATGAATTCGAAGGTATATTTCTTATTTTGGCGATATTTTGTGTTTCATCATCATTATTATTATTCTAAAATAGTATAAATTAATTATAAATTTTCATTAATTTTAATCAGATCGGTAGACTTTCCTGCATTATTTATTTATATCTATTTGATGTTTTGGTTGTGAGTTTTTCACATAAATGTTTTGCTGATGGGTGGTTTTGTTGTTAAATATTGTTGTGTTATCAGTCGACTTCAGTTTAACTTGAAATTAAATGTTTATAATGTCAACTTAATTATTTGTAAAAAAGGCCTTTTGTTTTTGTTTTCATAGATATATTTTTTAAGGAATTCGGGGTATATTTCTCATTTTGGTGATATTTTTTGTGGTTGTTTATTATTATTATTATTATTGTATAAATTATTATAAATTAATTCTAATTTTTCCTTAATTTTAAATCAGATCGGTTGACTTTCCTGTATTATTTATTTATATCTATTTGGTATTTTGGTTGTGAGTTTTTCACATAAATATTTTACTGATGGGTGGCTTTGTTATTAAATACTGTTGCGTTACCAGTCGACATCAAACATTGGAGACTATACATTTCCTTTTTATGTATATACTATAAAATCCGGATAAAAAGAGCCAGGTTGTATCGGTTTATTGGATACATCCAAACTATTTGATGTTTTGAATGTTAGTTTTTCAGATAAATATTTTAATGATGGGTGATTTTGTTATTAAATTTTTTTGTGTTAGAAATTGACTTCAAACATTAGATGCTACAGAATTTGTTTGTATGTAAGTACAGTAGAACACTGATATAATGAGTGAGTTTATGTCGAGTTATCGGGTTAAACGAGTTAACCATGATTTCGAAAAGCGTTCTTTAACTTGAGAGATCAATAACATAAGTAATCTTTTTAAATCATTTCTTAACTTTCTACATTATAGGTGTATTGCTTTATGATTTATTATTAATTTTGCTCATATTAAAATTTAATATATAATTTAATCTAAATCAATGATTTTCACAAACAAAAATTCGAATAATTTTCCATAAAATAAATAAACGTAAATTATCATCGATAGTAATTTTAAACTCCAATTTCATTATTAAGATACTAGTTTACTATTGCTTAACAGATTACGGTTCTTAATAATGTCATTTTATTTAAAGCAAATTAAATAAGGCAAATAAAGTCAATAATGAAAAAATAAAGCAATATATACACAAATAACCATTCGGTTTAAATTTTCTAAATTGCTTACATTATGTGTGTATTGCTTTATAATGAATTAATATTACGTTTTTTATTCAAGAATTTTTAATTCAGCATTATCTATCTATGTATTTTTTTGTGTGTGTATATATGATTGCACATAGAAAATTTAGATTACCGTTAGTACTAAGCGAAATAAATAAATAAATATTGTTTGTTCTCTAACATATTATTTTCTATTAATTTTTTCTTTTTTTTTCTTTTGTATATGAGGAAACATTACAGACATATAATATTCTCCTATGATTACTATGATTAACTAATCAGTTTGTTACTAATTATAATTTTTTTTTCTTTTCTAAGAAAATATAGCGTCTCTTTGCAACTGTACCTTTCAATGTAATATCAAAAGAAAAAAATCTCTTAGTGAGATCTATTATAAAAGTAAAGTAGTTTGCAAATGAGTATTTTACGCAATAATTTTTTTACGAATGTAAACAATAATTATATTTTCCCCTCTTCTAAAGATAAAAATATTTACTCTTCAAACAAAATCACTGTTAAAAAAATATTCAGTAACACGGTTGAATTTCAAGTTTTGCATTCGAGTATTTTACGCTAATGTATATTCGAAAACATTTTCATTCTGCTGAACTTCTGCAATGGAGAATGCCAAAATTATAATTCGACTATCAGTAAAAGCTTTATCGTATCTTTGAAACGTATAACTACAGCATTACAGGAAATATCTATATTTTATTATTCATTCCTTAAGATCCTCTCTAAATAATAGATCCATATATATTTATATTCACCTGCATAGATATATATGCTAAATATTCAGGTATTTTATCGCAGCCAGTGCATGAAATTCCAGAAAGAGAATGAATTCCACCCATCTTTTTTTAGGTATCCAGTCATCAGTATCAACCGGCAGGTGGCGCACCTTGTCCCCCTATTGTCACATTTGATCTCCCCAGTCACTAAGGGTAGTATCACCACTCGGCTGCAACTACTCTCCACAAGCTGAGGAAAGAGACCAAAAATTAGGCTTATTTCGTTCCAAATGACCAGAATTCCTGCTCGATGTGTGAAGAATTCCTGCCTTTTCCATAAGCAGTAGGTAAGAATGTGATTCCTTTAAAATTTTGCATGTAAATGGAGTAAAATTTTACAAAATTGGGTGTCTCCGATAAGGAAGAGTAGCATCTCTTTCGAGAACATGCGAGACTCCCCTAATTTGAGACATGGATCACCCCTGTGTTACCATGACAACGGGGTCTTTCGCCTTGTAGTCTTCTGCATTCAATGGCGGAAAAGAGAGGGAGTATAGACTCTTTTGTAGCCATCTGGATTCGTCTCCGTTTTTCTCTGATACAAAACGCATCACTTGGCTGCTTTTTAATCTTCTTTTTACTCAAACAAAGCGCTTAATCACAACAGAAGTTTAATTGTAATAAAGGATTGTGATTAACTAATCAGTTTGTTACTAATTATAAATTATAAATTAATATTTTTTTTTCTAAGAAAGGATAGCGTCTCTTTGCAACTGTACCTTTCAATGTAATATCAAAAAGAAAAATCTTTTTGTGAGATTTATTATAAATAAATATTTAATACACTAATTCAATTGAATAAATTTCATTTTATTGATCTTCGGAAAAAGTCGACTATTAATGCAAGAATTTACACTAGTTTTTTATTCTATCTGAAATATATTACTAGCGAATAGCTGATGCACACATTTTTAATTGTTGTTTAATTATTTTTAAAATTTAAGTCAACTGTAACAAAATATTATAATATATTAATCATGTTACAGTATGATAAAATTTAAAATTTAAAATTATCATTCAAAAAACAAGATAGCGTCCCTCTGCAATTATAATTTTAATTCAATTTTAAAAGAGAAATAGTTTTTAAAATAATTCTTAAATTCAAATTCATTAAGAAATTGTTGAATAATAATGCAGGAATCGAAATTATGTTTTAAAAATTATATTTTAAATATACTGCTAATAAATAATTTATACACGCGTTTTTCATTTTTAATGTCCCTTTAAATATATTTAAAATTAAAGTGATTTATAACAAGACATTATAGAATATTAATCATGTTATAGTAAGCTAAAAATTAAAAATGTCTGTAAAAAGACACGATAGCGTCTCTGTGAAATTCTAACTATTAGATCAATTTTAAAAGATAAATATTTTTTTTCAATTATTCGTATCAGAAAAATTTGTTAGAAATTGTTGAATAATAATGCAGGAATTGAAATAAGATTTTTTTTTTTTTTTTATAACTATATTACTAATGAATAATTGATACACACTTTTTTAATTTTTAAGACAGAAGAGCGTGTTTGTGCAACACTTTTAGTGTAATTTTGATACAAACATTTTTTTTTAAAAACACTTTTGAAATAAAAAGGCTATGGGCTAAAAACTAATGCTGATTTTGGGACTTGGTGAAATATTAATGCAATAAATCACATGTTCATCTTATTTGAGTAGATTGTTAATCAATAAATGATGCTGGCTTTTAAATTAATATTCTTTATTAACCAGGTTGATTTAAATGTCTTTAAAATTCAGTGCACTGAATTTTATTTCCCCAAAATTCAGTGTATCCCTACAAATTATCATCAAATAAGGCTTTTTAAAAAAAGTTTTAAATCCTAAAATATTATGCTAATACTCGCTCTTTGAATAAGATTTGGTCGTCGATTGAGATATTTTCACTTAAATTTTATCTAGCATTTATAATTTAAAAATAATACATTACTTTTTAACAATCATGTTCAACATTTAAATTTGGATTTCAAATCATTGCTAAAAAGAAATTATAATCAGTTTATTATTAAAATATTTTATAATTAGTTTATTATGACTAATTTACATGCAATAGTATGCTAATTATAAAAACTGTAATACATAAAATAACACAATAAAAAAAAATAGTAAAATTAAACAAAAACAATTATTTTTTTAATTAAAAATATTTAAAAATAGATTTTAAAGGCACTGCATTCAAATCGTTATTACAAAGAAATTATCATTAATTTATTATTAAAAGATATTAGAATTAATTAATTATTATTAATTTACATGCAATAGTATGATAATTATAAAAGCTGCAATAATGAAAATAATACAATAAAAATTAGTAAAACTACACTAAACAATTAGCTATTTTTAATTAAAAAAATTATTTAAATTTTGATTTCAAAGTTACTTTATTTAAATCATTATTGCAAAAATATTATCATGAGTTTATTATTAAAAAGTTTTATAATTAGTTTATTATTACTAATTTTCATGTAGTAGCATGTTAATTATAAAAACAGTAATAAATAAAATAATACAATAAAACATTTAACTATTTTTAATGAAAAAAGTAATTTAAATAGGAATTTTAAAGAAACTGCATATAAATGATTGTTACAAAGATATTATCACCAGTTTATTATCAAAAGGTAATATAATTAGATTATTATTACTAATTTTCATGTAGTAATACGCTAATTATAAAAATTGTAATAAAAACTAGTAAAAATACTTGAAAAAAATTAGCTATTTTGAATTAAAAAAATATTACAATTTAGAATTTTGAAATTGAACAACTAATAAATAAATAAATAAATAATATTAATAATTCCTACCATTTTCGTACCATAAAAGTGATAAGAGAAAGCTAACAGAACAAGATTTAGAATTTTGAAATTGAAAAAAAAAAAAAAAAAAGTAAATTTAATTAATAAGAATTCGTACCATAAAAATAACCTAACAGAATAAGATTTTAATTAAATTTTATCACACATTCACAACTTAAAATTAAGCTTTAACTTTTACAGTAATATTTAATATGTAAATTTTGATTTAAAATGAACTGCATTTTCAAGATTTTATAATCAGCTTATTATTCCTATTTTAGATGTAGTAATATGCTAATTATAAAAAAAATTAATAAAAAAAATTATTGTAATAAAAAATCAACAAAATATAAAAAAATAATCAACTACTGCAACTAAGTAGTTTGAAATTGAAACACTAAAATAAAATGAATTTAATTACTAAATATTATGCCAAAAAAGCAATAAAAGAAATCTTCCAAAATAAGATTTGTCTGTCAGATTCAATGAGTTTTGATTAAATTTCGAAAGATGCTGCTTTTAAATCATTATTACAAAGATATTATCACCAGTTTATTATCAAAATGCATTATGATTAGTTAATTATTATAATTTTCATTTAATAGTATGCTAATTATAAAATTGTAATAGATAAAATAATACAATAAAAAAACTAGTAAATTTACATATTATCTTTTATTATTTAATTATAATCTCGGATTTATAATCAAAGAGAAAAAATATCATTCATATTTGACACGTAAATTTTTATTTCAAAGACAATATACTTAATTTATTGGTATAAAGGTATTATAATCAGTTTATTATTAAAAAGAGAACATTAATTTAAATGTAATAATATAGAAATATTATAATGCTGTAAAATACAGTATAAAAAACACAAAATACAGTATTAAAAAAAAAAAAGTCTAGGCAAATTATGTACAAATAATTAAATATTTTCAATTATCAAAAGACATTTAGTTCAATTAATTTTTGAGTAATTAATTTTAAATCAAAAAATTAAATAAAATTAAAATAATTAATACTACCTAGTTTGTGAAATAATTGCTATTTGTGTAATAGTAAATTTTTATAATTATATATAAATAAAGAAAAGAGTAAAAATTCTGAAATAGAAATTGAAAACATTCTAGCATGAATAAAGATTTTAACGTTTATTAAAAAGCCGTTTCATTATTGAAATTTTTTTTCATTACTGCATCGTTGTTAGTTATTGTAGTTACTGAATATGCGATGAATATCAGTTAGTTAACACGATAAGAAATTATTTTCATATATTTATCTGTATTTATGCTTAATATATAAGATGTAAAGAAGATGCAAGATGCATATTAATAAAATATGTTAGTTATTAAGATTAAATTGCATTAAAAATGAAATGTTTTCATTAAAAAATATATTGATTCTAACACTTTATGAATTTATTTTAAATTTTTGAATTGCTAACATGCAAGAAAAAAGTCAGTAACCCTAGAAAATTTCTTTTCAAATACAATTCCTTCCAAAATACAATTTATAGATTATATAAATAAAGGTTAATAAAAATAGAAATTAAATTACATATATATAATTTAATTTCTATTTTTATTCACTATTTCATTATTTATTAAATATATATATATATATATATATATATATTTAAAAATATTGCAATTATAAAATAAATAAAATAAAGCGGAATATCATTTTTTATGGATACCGGAGCCGGAGCTGCACTTTTAAATAAAAAAAAAAATTCCTTTTTTTGAATTTTTAATTCAAATTAATGGATAAGATTTTTTTTATGTTTCTATTTTAAATAAATGTTATAAAAATATTTAAAATTTCATTCTAAAATTTCCGTAAAATTAGATTTACAATATCTTAATTGATTCTTTAAATTTTTAAACTATCACAAAATGCGGTACAGATTGATTATTAGAGCTAAAAAATATACAAATACAGATTTTAAAATAATTTGGAAGCTAGTGTATATTTTTTTAATTTAAGAGGTTAATTAAAAAAAGATAAATAAAAAATATATTGTGAATTGATTTCGCTAACAAAAAGGTTAATATTAAAATATTTTTCTCTTTTAAAATTTTCAAATTAAATAAACTTTCTTGAAATTTCAAAATAAGATATTTATTTAAAAATAAATTTTGATTCAAATCATACTACAGGCTATATTCTAACAGTTTAAGGCGTATGATTGATTTTAGACGAACCTGATTATATCTTTGATTATATCACCTTTCTGACATCAAGATTTTCTCACAGTTAGTTTAAATGAAATTATTTCTTGAATAAAAGCAGTTTCATTAGAGGTATTCGTGAAAGAGATATATTATTTTTAGTTTTAAAAGTATACATAAAATCCAGGCCTTATCCACATATTTGTAAATTTTTACGTTATTTAAAAACAGGGTCTGTCTTTATCGCGATAAAAAAATATTATGTAGTAAAAAAATAAATTTAAGAAATTATTTGAAACGGAAATCTTATCGTTTATGCTCTTTCAGTCTTAAAATTTTTTAAACCTTTGTGAAATTTATATACTTCAGTTTAAGAATCAACTGTAAGTGAGAAATATATTAAGTTCAGTATACACACACAAAAAAAAAAATAAAAAAAAATAAATAAATCCAAACTAGAGTCCTACATCGGATCGGGTAACCCAATTTTACCCTAAACTGATCCAACCCGAACGTTGGTCTGTGTCGGTTCAGTTTAACGCTGATTATTCTTTTTCATTGTGGATCGGGCTCGGTTCGGGTTAACTTTAAGTGTTCTGGATTCAGATCGATTTCAGGTTGAGTTTTCACTCTTTCAAGTTGGGTTTGGGTCGACCCGATTTTAAAAAGAAATTTTGAATATTTTTCACTTGAAAAAAGATATATGTATTTGAATATTAATGAGTGTATATATATGCTCCTTTTAATAGATAAAATATAAAATTAATATTAGAAATATTATTGTCGACTACTTTTCAATTATTGCCTTAAAATAGGGATTAATTTTGTTTCACATCGGGCTTAGGTTTGAATATTTTGGGCCCGGGTTGGTTTCGGGTTAAAGTAAGTCAGGTTTCTGGTTGATTTTAAACAGAATGTTCGGGTTAATTCGTGCTTGGTTTATGTGTCATAAGGGGTTATCTACAATTTGAAATTTAACATGATTAAAAAAAATTCTATTGTAGCATTATATTTTTATTACATATTTAAATTCAGCATGCCATATAACGTTTATGTACAAATTCTAACCAGCTTAACACTATTTCAAACGACACCAAATGACACATTTTATAGTTTTTATCTAAAGCTAATGAGTATAAAAAAAGTGTTCAATGTGATTTGAGCATGTGGAAAAAAAAAAAAAAACTAATCTTAAATCGAAATCTTTTAAATGGTGTCATTTGACGCCGGTGGTATAGTGTTAAAATTACTGAAAATCAATAAATGAATGTTAAAGAAAAACGTCAGATATTTCAACATAATTAGAATAATATGTTTATACAGGGCGTCCCAGGATTATTGGGACAAACTTTAAGGGGAGGTAGGGGACACCACAAGGATTCAGATTTGCATAGCAACCCATGGTCGGAAACGTCATGGGAAAGTAGTATGACAGGTAAAAAAAACGAAGAGACACAAGGCTGAGATCATCTGAAATAATTTATTGGTGAAAGATATCACATGTGCTGTGGTAGATGATATGTGAAAATGTCACAAAAGATGTTAAAAGTTTCCATCATTGCTAGTGATGCATGCATTACACCGTCGGACACCGTGTGGCAACCTATTTTTGTCGCCAAATCTGGCGATAATTCACCAACTGTCGCCAAACTTGGCGAGAATTTGACGTTGGCGAATATAAATATATAGTGTTAAGCACATAACAATAGGAATAATGGTTACAACAATGAAATAAAATTTGCCGAAACCATGTTAACTAAAACTCATAAATTAAACCCGTTTATGCATGAATTCTGCTGTCTTGTTTGAAATTGTCAGCCACCTTAAAATTTTAAACCGCTATATATCCGCCATTTTAGGTAGATGTCGTAAGAAATACTACCTATTACACCTAAGTTGGAAATTTTGTAAAATTTTTGCAGATCTACGCCGTTCATAACTCCCAAAACCCAAAACCACCCCCAGTTCAAAATTTTATCTATCTATCTATCTATCTATCTGTCTATGTCACTTTTTTATGGACACGATAACTGGAAAAATTCTGCATAAATCTCTTCCAAACTGATACATAAAATCAAGGGGCATAAAATCTCGGTCAAGTTCGTTAATGGGCAAAATCGAACCAGGGGGGGGGGATGGGCTTTTTGTGAAAACAGAAAAACCTCCATAATTTCTTAATTATTGTACGTATCGAATCCGTTTAAAGTTATTATTACTTCTAGGAAAAAGGCCGAAAATTTATGTATGACAGATTTTTGATATCATTAAAAATGGCCCCAAGGGGGGAAAAAAGGGGGTTTTAGAAGAAAAAAAAATCCGTCGTCAATTCACAAGATATCAAATCCGCGTAAATTTATTATTAATTCTCTTAATATTATCTAAAACTTTTATATTGACAAGTTTTTTATCGGACCAACCGTTATAGCAAAAAAAAAATTAAAAACAAAAAAGTCCCTGCCGGCTCCGCCTGCAAACAAGTTATTTTTCGAAGTAGGCGGTTCCAACTCCCGCATCTTTTCGAAACTGATACATAAAATCAAGGGGCATAAAATCTCGGTCAAGTTCGTTAATGGGCAAAATAGAATCAAAGGGGGAGGGGGGGGGGCTTTTGTGAAAACAGAAAAAACCCCATAATTTCTTAATTATGATACGTATCGAATCCGTTTGAAGTTATTATTACTTCTACGAGAAGGGCCGAAATTTTATGTATGATAGATTTTTGATATAATTAAAAATTGCCTTAAGGGGGGGGGGGAGAGGGGTTTTAGAAGAAAAAAATGCATAACTTCGTCAATTCCCAAGATTTCAAATCCATTTAAATTTATTATAAATCCTCTTAATATTATCCAAAAATTTTATATTGACAAGTTTTTTATAGGACCAACCGTTATAGCAAAAAAAAAAAAAAATTAAAAAAAAAAAAATCCCTGCCGGCTCCGCCTGTAAACAAGTTATTTTTCAAAGTAGGTGGTTCCAACTCCCGCATCTTTTCGAAACTGATACATAAAATCAAGGGGCATAAAATCTCGGTCAAGTTCGTCAATGGGCAAAATCGATCCAAGGTGGGGTGGGGGGGCTTTTTGTGAAAACAGAAAAATCCCATAATTTCTTAATTATGATACGTATCGAATCCGTTTGAAGTTATTATTACTTCTATGAAAAGGGCCGAAAATTGATGTATGACAGATTTTTGATATCATTAAAAATGGCCCCAAGAGGGGTTGGGGAAGGAGGGTTTTAGAAGAAAAAAATTCATAACTTCGTCAATTCAGAAGATATCAAATCCGTTTAAATTTATTATAAATCCTCTTAATATTATCTAAAACTTTTATATTGACAAGTTTTTTATAGGACTAACCCTTATAGCAAAAAAAAAAAAAAAAAAAAAAAAAAAAAGACCCTGCCGGCTCCATTTGCAAACAAGTTAGGTTTCGAAGTAGGCGGTTCCAACTGCCGCATCATGGCAAAAAGGTCATTTCTTCCGCAATTCCCAACAAACAGGCGCCCAACGGTCTGCGTCTTCGAAATCTACCTGTGCCTGTAGGCCGAGCCGTCAGGGATTTTTTTAAGATAGAGGCAAAACAAAAATTGCTCCGGATTCTCCGGATCAAGGCCGAACATTTAACGGAAAAAACTTTTAGGATTTCTAATTTTTTTGTACATCTTTTTGATTTTGAAATCTTTCAATGGCTATCACAGCGCCCCCTTCCGGCGGAATATCCCCACATTCAAGTAAGACCTGCTGGCCACAGTCAAAAACATATAAAAAAATTGTTTTCATTATCTGCATAACATTATACACTTTTCGATGATACAATAGTGAAAATCGAACAAAAATCACGATCGCAGCGCCCCCTTTCATCGAAATATCCCCGAATTCAACCTAGACCTGCAGGCTACAGTCAAAAACTTAGAAAAAAAATTTGGTTCAATTATTTGCATAACTTCATACACTTTTCGATGATACAATAGTGAAAATGGAACAAAAATATCGATCACAGCGCCCCCTTTCGTCGAAATATCCCCAAATTCTGATAGAAACCTGCTTGCCATAGCCGAAAACATTGAAAAAAAATTCTGTTAAATTTGAAGTATAACTTCATACACTTTTCGATGATACAATGAGGACGGACAGACAGACATTTTGTAAAAACACGTTTTTCGGAATCTCTGACCCCTAAAACGTGTAAATCCGTCGAAAACCGGAAGTCGAAAAAAATTTCGATTACAATACTTTCTTTTATTATAGATAGAAGAAAGTAAAAAGAAATAAAAATGATAAAATATACATTTTTCTGTTTTTCCTCTTATTATTTTTTAATTGGACTGCATTTATTTAAATGATGTGAAACTGCAAAATAAATAAATAAATGCATATAATCTTGTGTGGAATTACGATATGCCTAAGACTTTTTTCATCTTTTATAATAAAAGATGTAATTAAAATCACTTTAGTCGAAATCATAAGTAGGAGCAATTATTTTGGTTGTCCAACTTGTATTTTTAAAATGGATATTGGGGTGGTTAATTCCCTTTTCTTTTCATATTTATAACCATTTGTATTTAGCATAATAATTTATCTGTAAGTATGCCGTTATTGTTATATATAATTTATAGACAGTTTATCATTTATAATTTTTTTCATTTTAATTCTTCTTTAAATAATAATTGAATTATTATTGAATAAGAAATAAATGAATCTTTTAATTAAGAGGTCATGGGACTTTTAAATCGAAAAAAAAATACCATTTTTAACATTTAACATCTTAAAATACATATAATTTTAAAACACAATTTTTGGAGAGATCAGACATATAAGTACGGTCTTTCATTTCAGATATTTATAAAATTACAATATACAGAACTAATATATATATATGTGTGAAAACACATGTGAAAAACGAAGGATAAGACATTATAAAAAGCAATGGAATGGACATTGAAGGAATTAAACTTAGAAGGATGAAAAAGCAAAATTGGAAAACTGTGAATATCTTATAGAATTTTTAGAAAGGCTTTATAAGAATATTCATAGTAAATATATGTTATCTCATCAAATATTGTCAGCATTATGCCTAAAATCAACAATATTAAGCCCCTAATAACATATATAAATGAAACAAAAAAATTAAGAACCGACATGAAGTTCAAATAACAAAATGAATAAATAAATATGCAACTGAAATAGAAATTAGATAAAGAAACAATTATACAACTTAAATAGTAATTTGATCATAAAATAAAGTTCAAGACTCACCAAAAAAGACAAATTTGACATATATGGAAAAGGATTGTAAGTACTTGAAAATCCGCCAGACATCAATTCAAAATGGCTGCAGTATCTATGTGCAAACATTACTGAGAAAAATGATAATATAAAATAAATTATGTAGTGCTGCCATCTATCCCAGAAAATTGTAAGTAAAAACTGAAATTGTAGACAAATTAAATAATAAGGCTAGTGCTGCCATCTATTATGGATTCAGATAAAATAGAATCATAAGAAAGAAAAAAAAAATAGTGACAAAGCAACTAATATTTGAAACGTGAGAAACTAGAAAAAGTAAATAAAATATATTGGGGGGAGGAGGGGGGGGATGGAAACTGTCAGACATTTGTCGAGCAGAAAATTGGTTTAGCAGCTTACGCGCAAGATTAAAAAATAAATTTTGCATCTAGAATAAAACTTTTGGTGACTAATTATACTTCAGGTTGTAATAAATGCACTGAACCTAAATAAATTTGTATTTAAAGAATTTTTATATTTTTAATATAAAGTTGAATTTAGCTTGTGCAAAATTTTGAAAATTTAAACATTATAACCATCAAAAACAATATATTTCTTTTTAACAATAAAAATAAAACTTATGTTTAATTTATGCAGTTTAATATAAAATATATCTTCTGAAAATTTTATGAGAAAATATTGAAAAGTTTTTTATCTATCGTACGCGTTATGCCCATAAATCTTATTATGAGAAAATTGACATAAAAATTTTATTATTAAACTTATTTACATTTCGGGCGTTGTACATTTTGGGGTAAAACTCCAGTAATTGTACGATTTTTTTCTTAAAAATAATATTCAGGAAATATTATCCTATATATTTTTTCAGAAAATCGAATCTTTGAAAGTTAAAAAAATTCTATGATCACTTTAAGAGGCTACTTCACTCAGACGAAAACACCCGCTCGCTAATGTTAATCCTATGGAGGAAATATTTTAAGATACCTCGTTCGCATTTCAATATTTTTAAATGATTTTCTTTTTGCATTGGATAGCTGGGGTCAATCTCCATGCACGCTCCTTTGTACTTTTTCGATTTCGATTACAAGTTTTTTTTATTAAGATACTTTCATTTTCGGAACCGGTTTTGAAAGTGAAAGTATCCTCAATAAAAAAAAAAAAAAAACTGCAACAAAAATCGAAAAAGTACAAAGGAGCGTTCATAGAGATTGACCTCAGCTATCCAATGCAAAAAAAAGTTATTTAAAAATAAGGAAATGCGAACGAGATATCTTAAAATATTTCCTCCATAGGATTAACATTAGCGAGCGGTTGTTTTCGTCTCGGTGAAGTAGCCTCTTAATGAGACGTTAAAAGAAAATATTGCAAATATAAGTATCTCTATAATAAAAGCTTAAGTCATGTGACTGTCATCAACAGTTCCGGGAAGTCCGCTTCACTTTTTCATATACAAGACGGCCATTTTTATTCAAAATTATTTTTTCGAATTAAACTGCATAAAAGTTACATTTTTAGAAAGATCGTTCAAAATAAATTAACATTTGAGAGATGACTTACGTTCAATTATGTATATATTCTGCAATAACTTCAGTTGAAATTAGGATCGCAGTTCAAATCCTCTATCTATGAAAATAAACAAAAAAGATTCATTCGTCGTGAACATTTAAAATATCATATCAAACCATGGAGGTAATCATTCGTAAAGCAAGTTCTCCGCGAATGAATTTTTGAACCGCTGCCTGGTTGCCAAAAAAAAAATAATTCGCACCATTGAGACAATCAAAGTTTACCATAATTCTGAGCTATACAACTCAACTTCCTACCAGATCTTTTCTTGACGTAAGTTGAACTCATGTAATAATATTTAATGAATGAAATTTCGAAACGAATTCTCAGTTAATTTGGTACTTATGTATTATACTTGCCTGGAAGAGAGATCGCGGAAAATTATTGGTGATCGCCAACCATATTTATCATTGTTATGACCAATCGCTTTCAAAATAGTAATTTAATATACATTTAGAAAATAGATAACATCATTAATTACTTTTATGTTAATTTGTCCAAATCTTGCCAATACCATTTTTTTAAATCGCCGATACCAGCTTTTATTTTTCGCGTGTGCAAATTAGAAAATATACTTTGATTTTGAAATCAAATATTTTCATTTATGATATTATTTCTTATTTATTTATTTTCCATTTTAAATGAGAAGTTTGAACGGCCTGTATTTTAAATTGTAAGTAATATAAATATTTTAAATTAAAGCTAAGTAGTTTAACTGAAATGAGTGACAGGTTTATAATTTAAAATTAAATTAATGCAGTATGAATGGTGGTGATGGGAGCAATATTTGGCGATTTATCATTTGCTCCCGGCTAATAAAAATACCCATCATTAAAAATGGTAAATAATATGGAATCAAACTAAAATATTACAAGAAATATCAATGCGTGTTACTATGCTTAACATACATTTAAGGGAGACCAAACTGGTCGCCAGTGGCGGCTAGTATAAAATAATATTATTGCCCCGTAATAATATATTGTTTTTGTGCTTATTTTCTATACATTACATGGAAATTAAAAATGGCATAATAAAGGTTATAGGCATTAGTAACGTAATTTATTTTTAAAAGTAATATGTTAGAAGTATTTTAATATTTTTAATGTCTTTCTAATTTGATTTTGTCGTTAAAACAATAATCCTTAGCCATAATGCTGTTAACAAAATGCGTATTTTCAATTTATCTTTATTGTCATTGAAAGCAATGTATGTCTCTTATCTTTTACTTTGGAAAGTTGCCAGTTTTCGAAAAAATATATCTAGCAAAAATTTCATTTCACGGATTTCTTTCTTCATTTTATTTTTGAATTGCTGCTGTAATTGTGTTATTAATTTTATTTTTTGATCTGGTATCATTAAAATTCTTCAGTATTTACTATTTCAGTGTAATTTAGAAAGATAAAAATTTAAATTAAAAATGGCATAATAAAGGTTATAGGCATTAGTAAACTAATTTATTTTTTAACGTACTATGTTAGAAGTATTTTAATATTGTTAATGTATTTCTAATTTGATCTTGTCGTTAAAATAGTAATCCTTAGCATAATGCTATTAACAAAATGCATACTTTCAATTTATCTTTATTGTCATTGAAAGCAATGTATGTCTCTTATTTTTTACTTTGGAAAGTTGCCAGTTGTCGAAAAATTATATCTAGTAAAAATTTCAATTTATTTTTCTATCTTACTATATTTTTTAATTATAATAATAATTTTATAATATATAATTTATAATATATAAATTATAATATATAATTTTATAATATATTTTTCTTACTATATTTTGAACATTGCAGTGCTCATGTTCTATTTTTTAATTGCATCACAATTTGTATGGCCAAATAATATTTTACTGTTAATATATCGTGTTTCTTAAATGTATATTTTTTATACATTTATTGATTTCTATTGATTTTCTCCCCTTTTTATATTATCTTTATTATTAAATAAAGTATTAAACTTGAATAATGAACAAAATATAAACTGACAAACCAACAAACAAAAGAGATCTTCTGTGATTTCCATTTTTTAACTATTTGTTGTTGTTCTGTGAAAATTAGAGATGGTATAATAAGAAATACTGGGATTAGAAAAATTTAAAAATGTTTTTTGTCTGAGTAATATTTTTAAAAATTTCTTTAATTTTTTTTAATTTTTATTATTATTTTTTTAGTTTTGAAAATAAATAATTTTTTTTTTGTTTCTACAGTATGTTGGGCTCCATAATATTTTAATGCGTTATTTGCAATTCTTGTTTAAAAAAATGGCCGCCGAAAAGATTATAAATCACATCAATAAGTTTTTTTGGCCGGTTGGTTTAGGAACTATGTTCATATCTTTCACACGATGGCTAAACAGATGGGCATTTTTATTTGTAATTAAATCCGATTCCCTACAGTTATGCATACATGTCTGACTTACAATTCAAACCGAGTAATGGTTGGGTCGTATGCAGGAGCCTGACGGTTAGATAAGCCTGGAGGTACATATATAAGGTATGAACAGATACGCTGTTGTTTTTCGCCAAAAATATAAAAATATACATCTTTAAAAAGGGCCAAAATATTTGCATATAGCAACCTTTTATTGATACTCAAACCTGCTCTGGGAACATCTAGCAGCCGTCAGAGAGAATCATTTATGCGTGACTTTTGGAACTGCGCCAAGCATAAAATGGTAGCATTTGATAGCGCTGTGTAGTTAAAATGAAAAGAACAACTTCCAACCTTAATAAATGTTTTTAATCGAGGTTATTTATGAATTAAAAAATAAAAACAATGAAAATTTGTCTCATCTGGAGATTTTGCTTATGCATCAGAGATCAACGTATGCAGTTTAAAATTTTAGTTCAAAGTTAAGCCATTTAATGATGCAACGTAATTAGATGCACCACAGAACTTTCATCATAATTTTCAAAAATAATTTTTCATGGTTCAATCCCGAAAATCATTTAAACCGTCAAAAAAAAAAAAAAAAAAAAAAAGGCTATTTAATAGCAATTGAAACAAATAGCAACCTCCCAGTATGCTGCTTTAGAGCACGAACGATGAAAACCACTTGCTTGTCTAATGATCAAAGCACTGGCAAGAAATCAATAGTTGTTAAGTTGAAATAAAGTTCTGCATCGGGTCTGGTAATACAATTCTACCCGAATCCAACCCGAACCGCGGGTCAAGTTGTTTGACTTTAATTGTATCGGGTTCGAGTTGGGATTTGATTCTTGCAGGTCGAGTTCGGGTTAACATGGTTTTTCAAAAATGTCTGAAAAATTTTTTTGATAAAAAACTGTATGTTTGAACATTAAAGACTATATATGCATATATATATATATATCGGGTTTTATGCATTTAATCATTTTATTTCCATAACAAAATTATTCTTACAACATAAATAATACACGCTTCATTTTACTTACACTATGTCTCATCATACATTGGTAATTATTGTACTTGTCTTCCCATTTCATCTTTATTGTATTTAAATTTTATTTACTTCTTTCAGTTTCTTGGCTTTTCAAATATTATTTGCTTTGTAAAAAAATTTTTACTTTTGATACTATTTTCTCTTCATTCATAATAGATGGAAGCACCAGACTTATTATATTTCACTTGTGTACAATTTCAGCTTTTACTTATATTTTTCTGTGATGGATGGCAGCACTACACATTTTATTTTCTATTCTCATTTTTTTCTAAGCAATGTTTAAGCATAGCAGCTATTTTGAGTTAATGATGACTGGCTGTTTGTCAAGTACTTATAACCTTATTTAATCTACAGTAAAATTTGTATTTTTTGGTGAGTCTTGCACATTATTTAATGATCTAATTTCTATTTAAGTATAACTCCTACAGCAGGGCTGCAAAAATCTAGGCGCCAATGGACCGATTCCCACCACTAAATTTTTAGTATTCTTCGCCTAATAAGAATATTGATAAAATTTACGCGAAGTATACTAATAAAATTTGACGAAGAATACTAATAAATTTTAGTGGTGGTATTCAGCCCATTCGCGCCAAGATTTTGGCACGCCTGCTCCTACAGTGTCCATTCCACTGTTTTTTATAATGCCTTATTCTTTGTTTTTCATATGTGTTTTCATTTATATATATTGATTTTTAAACATAAAAGACGAAACTGATATTCGAGATATAATTGCAGAGTATTTTTCCATAATCTTATTAAAATATGGATTAATTCTTTTCCACTTTAGGTTTGGATTGACGAATTATTTAATCGGGTTCGGTTCGGCTCGTGTCGGGTTGACTTGAAACAGAAATTTCAAGTTCGGGTCTGGTATAACACGACTCATGCAGGACTGTAGCCCGAAACCCCGTTCAAACTTGGATGTTGATAGCATGTCGGATTTCCCTTTAACCCCTTGGAGGGCAAGCACGTGGTCTAAAAATTCTAAATTTTGCGATGTTTTGACACCAGTAAATTTAAATAATGAATTTTTACCTTCTCAATCTGCAAAAAACAATACTAACTATTTTTATTTAATAATACTAGTGGCAAAGTTATATATTCAAAAGTGGTATATATTTTATACCGGTGCCTCTCAAGGGGTTAAACAGAAATATTGATCTTATTTGCCCTTGTTTGCAAAAGATAGTCGTACCTACTGTCTAGTTCGAACAGTTTTCTGCCCAAAGTTTTACAAGTTATTGGTTCGACCTTTCTCGAACCTAAAACAAAACTATATTTCAATAATGTACTATTTCATGGTTCATGCAAAACTCGAAATAATGGTACAATTTTTTACCATTTTATGGTTGCAGCCAAAATGCCATGATTTGGTTCAAATTAGCACGAAAATTTTAACAGTGTACCATTTAATACAAAAACTATAAACAGTTTATCAATCTTGGTCAGTCGAGAACGAAATTAAATCTGTTAATAAGGCATTTTTGTTTTACGTTCTTTTTTAACATATTTTATTGCGTTCGTGGAAGTTGGATTAATGAATTTTATGTGATTGCTGCGCTACAAATTATATTTATTTGCGTTTTACCCTTTTATATTATTTATACGTCTTTTAAATCCAATTCTATTACAAGAGCATTAATCATTCACAAACTTTAATGCTGTTAACATAATGTATATTTTCAATTTATTTTATTGTCACCGAAAATACTACCGCTTAACTGTTACTTTGGAAAATTGCCAGTTTTCGAAAAAAAGATCTAACAAAAATTTCAATCCATAGATCTTTTTCCTTATCCTTCTCGGAATTGCTGCTATACTGGTATTGTTCAAGATTTTATTGATCTGGAACCATTAAAATCCTTCAGTATTTGCTCTTCCAAGTTTAATCTAGCAAAATAATCTTACTTTCGTGGGGAAAAGATACTTCAAACAAAACTCTCTAATCTCTTTAGAAGTTTGCAGACAGCCGGGGAGATTATAAATAAATAAGGAGATTATAAATAAATAAATGAGAAATTGATTAATTTATGAAGTCGGTAAAATGTAGGAAAACCAAATTCTGAGATCAATTGGAGTTAATCTTTAGATCTGTGAAATAAATAGTTAAAGTTTTTTGCGAGATTGTACTCAATAGCTTCAATAATTTTTATTAAATGAAGTCTGTAATACTTAAGTTTTAAGGTTTATTACTTTTACCTTTTTGAGAATAAATAAAATGGCGGTCAATTTATTTGAAGGCAAGTACATGTGAATCTTTTAACAACAACAAAAAAGGTTACTTGTTCGTTACATGGTACTTAATTTTTGTCAGAATATTTTTGAAAAAAATGTTTTAGAGATTTTACATAATAGAGTACATTAAATATCATGATGAGAATTGATAATTTGGGAATTTTATTATTATTATATATACCTGTGGAATACCTCCCTTAGATGTACATAAAATTTTCATTATACAAAATTTTCATTGTCCAACTTTTCATATACACCAAACTTTCATAGCAAATTCAATTGTTTTATGAATTCTTGATAAAAAATTCTTTTATATAATTATTAAATTTTCTTATGAAGAAGATTATATATATTTTTCAAAAATACAGTACAATTCTATGGAATAATTTCCAAAATTTGGTAGCGTTCGTCATCTAATCAAAATATTCACAGACAGGAGGCATTCTTTTTTAATTTCAATTGTTAGCTATGAATGTACACATTATCGTTTGTCTTTAATTTTGAAGCATTTAACAAGAAATAATCATGAATTTTATGTATCTACCATTTTTTCTTGATTTAACATTTTAGCATAATTTATTTAATAAGTGAGTGAAATACCATTTATTAAAGAAGACGGATAAAAGAATTACTATATTGGCATGACAAGCAGGAAATTTAGTTATAGAAAAAAGGAGCATATATCTGATATTAAGTGTAATAGAAAAAAACACAGCAAGATTATATCAAGATGAAACCATCCAAATAAATTTCAATCAAAGTAAGATAATTTTTCTCTCCAATCTATCTATCTATCCATCCATTATAAGAGAAAACATAGAGATTGTAACACGTAAAAATACAATATGTAACGATGCAGCTTCATTTAACTCACCAAAATTGTGGTTCGAGTTACTTCATTATTATAAATATGGAAATAAATATCCAAGTAAAAAAAAAAAAATAACGGGCGTAATTTGAAAGAGTACGTGAAAAATTAAATGGTAACGTTTCAAGCAATAACTTCATAGACTGCAATTGTGGAATATTCTTATTTGTTTTAATAATGGCTCCAATGGAGCCGAAACATGTCAACAGTCTAATAAAACTTATTTTACTGTTTATAAAGTTCTTATTTTACGCCTTTTAGTAATTAAAAGAAGTTTATTAATAAGTGTTCAATTTATATTATATAGCTTGTTTCGAGATATTTGTTTCAAGTTTCATATCCAACCTTAAATAAGCAAGTAGCTGTATATAAAAAACAATGTGTATTTGTAACATTTGTTATAATAATGCTAAGGGAATTATTTACCCTCTAAATCTTTAGAAAATAATTTAAGCACCAAATAATGAGAAGCCACCTATATAAATCTTAAAAGAGGTGAAAGAACAACTATGAATATTAAAATATATTAATGGAATCTTTTCAATGCCGCATTCTTTTTCAGCATCCCCTAACATATACAATTTACCACATACTTCATCCGAAACATATACCTTGTTGAACAATGAAATTAAAGTATAATAATAAAAAAAGTCCTTCCGGTCTGCACCAGGAGAAAAAGGTAGCTTACATATTCCATGTTTTTAAAAATTCAACATATTTTACTCCAACACCCGAAGCTAAAATGCCTGGAACCCGATTATAGAAGATTTAATCCCAGTTTTCGTTAATACTGAATTTCAATGCAAATTTCAGCATGAGAGTTACAGCATAACAAAAATCAGATTGTTTCAAAATATCAGCCAACCTAGATTTCAAACAGCTATATCTCAGACAATTTTTCAGACAAAGCCAAAACAAAAAATGCCCCTGAATTTTTGTATCACGATCTAACATTTAACGGAAACAACTTTTTCAATTTATAATTTTTTATACATCATTTTGAATTAAAAAAAAATGAATAAAATTTTAACTGGTTGTCATTTTGAAGCAAGACGGTGCATGAAGATGACCAACGAACTCGTTTGAGACCTTGGTATGTCTTGTAAACATGATCAGTCATATTCATATAGGTTCATAAATACGAGAGTTACAGCATAACAAATATCAGATTGTTTCAAAATGTCAGCCACCCTAGAATTTCAAACTGTCATATCTCGCCAATTTTAAGATAGAGGGAAAACAAAAAATACTCTGGAATCCTTGTATTACGATCTAATACTTACCGGAAACAATTTTTTCAATTTACAATTATTTTGTACATCTTTTTCAATTTTTAAAAATAAAAAAAAAATAACTGACCGCCATTTTGAAACAAGATGGCGGATGAAGCTGGCCAATGAACACGGTCGAGATCTTAGTATGTCCTATACACATAGGCAATCACATTCAAACCAGTTTATAAATAAAAGAGTTAAAGTATGACAAATGTCAGGTATATATATATATATATATATATATATATATATATATATATATATATATATATATATATATATATATATATATATCAACATTTGAACGGAGGGTGGTTTTGGGGTGTGAGGGTCATGATTGGTGAAAATATGCCAAAATTTTCTGGAATTGCTTTCCTCTGAACGGCTGCAGTAGGTAGTTATTTAATTTTTGTAATGAAAACTACCTAAAAGTCATTTACTACCAAACGTTAATTTAGCAAAGTAACTTAATCACACTGGATTTTTCAGTTTACGGACATGTAAGAGTTCCATTTTAGAATAACAATTTGACTGGGACTTATGTCATATTGCAACTGAGAAAAGCGGAATTGGGTACCACAGATCCCGCAGGAATTTGCCGCGGATGTTACTTTTTACGGCATGTACTCTTACATTCTCATAAAAGCTCTTATGAAGAGCATTTATTGAAAATGTGATGCATTTGTTGCATCAAATTCCTTGGCATAAATTGCATAACTAAAAAATACCTTTTAAATTTCCAGCCATATCACGTGACATGCAGAAATGTAGAGCATTGCATATTTGTTTTCAATCTTTTGTATTCTAATATGCAAAACGAACTATCATGGGGATTTTATCATGCTTTATATCTAATCTAAACCTTATACAGGAAGTTTTAGCAGGCTTAATAAATGTTTCAATGTAATAAATTATGGAAATAAAAATGCAGCCTCATACATAGTATGGAGTATTACAATGTACAGTAAAGTATATTTCATAGGCTGCATACTATTAAACAAACTTATTACAATATACATCAAACAGTAATATGTAGATTAAAAGGAATTTCTTATACGTGGTCTGACATTACCTTAATTAAAATTTTGCTGCCGATTCATTAACAGCATAATTTATACGAATTATTGAAATTAAGCAGAAGCATGCAATTATTTTGAATGTATTTATGTAATTTACATAAATAATATGAATTTCAGGTAAACACCTTATTTGAATTTATCCTCATAAGACGACCATTGTAATGCCTTAAAAATATTTTGAAAAGGTTATTAGAAACAAATGTTTCATTTAATCTAAAAACCTAAACTTTAAAGCGTCTCAATTTTATTACTCAATCTACGGTATTTTTCAATCCCTTTCATTTACACTTCCATAAGCATATTCATCCAGTCCTTTCGAGTTCTGAATTAATGTTGGAAATATGAAGATCCGAGAACTCGCATAAGTATGATCCTTTAGCATTGCAAAATATCGTCATCTTCTAATATTTGAATCTAGAGTATTCAAAAGGTCTGGCTTAGTATGTTTGCGATTAAAATAAATTAAGACGAATGTTCAACGAGAAAAGTAGCTTTTATGGAAAGGTCAAAAGCTTAAAAGATAGTAATCCGTCAGAGCTTTTCTTAGGTGATCGCTAGACATTTATTTAAATATTCCAAAATTTTACTTTTTGGGACTATGGATTAGACAGATAGTAGAAGTTGAAATCAATTTAGAAGCATATTCGATAAGTAATATGACTTCTATATTTTCTTAACATGTTTAACATATATTTTTGGATAAGTTTTAAGAAATAAAAGATATAAGGAATTTTTCTTAAAAGAAAATCCAAACTCCATTTAAATGTTTTCAGAATGTTCTTAAAGATTCATTGAAGATTGGACAAATACTTTGAAGAAGCCAAAATAAATATATACTGGCCAATTTTCGCCTTTTATAAGAGCATATTACAAAATTTATATTTAACTCAGAAATCCGGAAAAATACATCAGTTTATCAATGTGAATTTAGTGTATGAAAGGTTGAAGATCTAAAAATAATAATAAAGGCATGTATAAAGATTACATAAAACGTTGTAAAATAGTTTTTAAAGTTTATGTTAATCATAAATACTTTAAAATTTTCAGAACATACATTAACATATCAAAATACATCGCGCAATTGTATCCTAGTTTATGTTAAACTAAAGAGTGTTGATATTATTCACCGCTAAAGAATAAAGCTCCACCAACAGTCATCTTTGTAAGATTCCTTAAAGAGACCTTCTTGAACAATTGAATAAATAATTCTCCGATAAGTGTTCCAATAAACAAAATAGGAAAAGGCATCTCAACTCAATTCAGTTTCGAATATTAGTCAAAAATCTTGAACTGAACTTCTGTAGGCTGTTTCTTCCAGTTTATTCATATCCTAAAATTTGAAGAAAATCGCATTTTGATATTTATACAGTATAAAATTCACAATTACTTCCTGATTATGTTAAAGTAAATATTTCATATAATTCACTACTAAAGTACAAATCCTCACGAAGCGTCATCTTTGGAATATTCTTTAAAAATATTATCGCAACAATTGAATAAATAATTTGCCAATGTCCCAATAAACGAAAGAGCAAAAGGCCTAAGGCATCTCAACTCAACTCACTTTCAGATATTAGTCAAAGTCATTGTACGGAGCTTCTGTAAGCCTTTTCTCCCAGTTTTTTCCTATCCTAAACCTATGTCAGCGATGACGAGACCAAGACATTGCGTGCACGTAATCCTCTTAAGGCGTTGCACAGTCTCAGGCTCGTCTAATCTTCCAGTTCAGAACATTTCTGGAGCCTGACTCAGTCTGTTTGCGTTAATAAGTGATCTGGATTAAGTGATCAACGTCAAGAAAGATTCCGTGGATGAGAAAGATGGAAGATCAAAAGATATCGTTAATTTCGTTTATGCGTGTTTCAGATATTAATTTGAATGCGCACTGACAGATCCTTTTTTGAAGAATCCAATAGAAAGATGATACTTTTACACCTACGCCATTTTGTTTTGTGATAGTTCTAATCCAGCACCTGAAAGTCTGTGTTAAGTTTTCGATAAGGAATTCTAGTAAAACAATGCTGTATTTACAATTCAAAATAAGGATGTTGTGATTTGTTTCAGAATTTTTAATGAGTGCTGACATTGGTATTGCATGGCATCAATTTTAATCCATTTCTATCTTACTTTTCTGGAAAAGCAAAAATGAAAGTGACTTTATAATGTATACATAGTGTTTTTACAGTTTTTAAAAAAGCATGCAGATGGCATATTACTATTGCATAGATGAATGAGTGTTTCTTGGTTTTATGATGCTGGCTGTTAAAAAAAATGTGAGTGAATGGATTGTTGCGTTTAATAATTCTATCAGGTGTTTGGTTTCAATTATTCTCTCCTTTTATAAGACCTCCTTTTAAGACATTTTAACTTTAATGCGTTATTGAAACTGGTTTATAGGGATGATTTAAGCTATATAGCGTTCAGGTGTATGCAACAAAAGTATAGTTGTCTCTTGTATATATGCATTTGTAATTCGTGAAAGACAGAAGTATCCATGTTGCAGTATGATTATGCACGGCATCAGCAGAGGTACTTTTCAACAAAGTTTCAAGTACAAGATCGAATTATAAGCAAGCTGTTCTAGCAAGCTGGATTTTCATTTAGTGCTACTACCTGTCACAGAGTAAGTAATTGTACTGCATTCACATTTCTCTTTCACACTAGAAAAGGGCAGGTTAATTAAGCAAACATCACCTACTTAATAGACTTATTTGCTAGCTAGTTGAGTGCAAGAATTCAGAATTTGATGTTCTTCTCAATTTTAAAAGTACTAAGTATAGGAGACCCGATTTTAAACGATACTGATACGCCTCAGTGATAAAGGACAAAATTAGCACTAGCCACCAGCCACAGGGCCACTAAGTGAACAAAAGTGGCGATTAAAATTTTTTTTCTTTCTACTTTTTAACAAAAATTTACCGTTTAGTATTTTTAAATAAAAAAGTGGCTGCTAATTTAAAGAAAATGACCATTTATAAAACTGGTACTACTGGTCACTTGTCACTAATGAAATTTCTCAGTTTTTCTCTTTACTCAATGATGCCCCATTGCGGAAAAGTGGCGTTCATGTCGAAGACAAGTCGTTAAAATTAGGGATGGGCAATGCAGTAACTTTAGCGGTACTAGTTCCTCTCGTATAGTTCTTTTTATGCACCCGTTCTTTGGACTAGTTCAAATGAACAATCTAGTTCATTATTTTAGAAATTATGACAATTTCCATATATAAGACATATATTACTGTTTTAAACCTACATTTGTTCAAAAAAATTATAAAATTTATCAATTAGTAAATAACTAACACTTTTGTTTAATAATTCTGTTAATTATTATTAATAAATTACTAATATAAAAAAGTTAAAAAAAGAATAATAAACGACGTTTGTGCATTGAGATGCCTGATTTTTAGCTATGTTAGTTACAAGTAAGTGGTTTGCTTAAAATAATATCTAATAGAAATATACATTTTTAATAACATACAAATTTATAATATAAAATAGTTCAAAATAGTTTTTTTTTAAAATTACAACACTATTTCAAATACTTAAAATGTTTAATATTTGTATGTAACATATATATATTTTTGACTAATTTATATATATATATATATATATAGAGAGAGAGAGAGAGGGAGAGAGATAGATAGAGAGAGATAGATAGATAGATAGATAGAGAGAGAGATTTCAGCAATTAAATATAAATTTAATATTATAGGAATTCAAAATTTTAAACTTGCATAATTCTTGACTGAATGACACCTCTCCCCTGTTATCCGAAATTAAAATTTACCGAATAATCTAAATATATAATAAGGATGTTAGTATTTAAAATTTTAATGTTTGTTACAATTTCTATATGTAGACAATCCTCTAAGCAAAATGTAAGTACAGCATTAAATTGTAGACGTTACTGGCCACAGACGTTAGATCGACTGGTATTAGCCACATTTTTGTACGGTGATATGCGGCAGAGTTAGTAGGATGTGATCGCTTTTTCCATAACTATTATTTTAGTTAAAAAAATTGCTTGCCCAACATGGTTTGAGACAAAATATGTCTAAGCAGGGCGTGGCCCGAATATGTGGAAAAAATGTAGGCCCGAACCCGGCAGGAGCGAGATGAGGAAAAATAGCTTGGCTCGATGCAGATCTCCACAAGGTACGGATAGACGACAAAATTATTGGAACCGCATTACACTTTCATGCGGTTATACACGGAAATGCTAATCTGCCTACTGGTTTGCTTGACAAACATAGGTAAAAACTGACATAAATATGTAAAAATTTAGAGGCCAGTTAAACCATTTGATCAATGTTTCGACTTTGCACCCTAATAGGTAAAATATTTCTAATAACGAAAAACCTAAGGGCAGGTCATTTGGAAGTTACGATTTTGTGTGGTAGACGTCATCAAAAGAGTCTAAAATTGAGCCCTAATCAACCATTTGATCAATCTTGATTTAAACGCTTCAGAACATTCCAAAATATGTAAATGAAAAAGAGAGAGACAGAAAATGAATTACGATCACGCCGAAAACGAGCACAAAGTGTTGAAAATAGGAAAACTTAGAATAAAGTCACGTATTTTGCTTAATTTTCCTGCTTTGCTCCATAGCACGTTACAGTAGTCGATTATCGAATATGCTGAGGGCAGAGCATTTGGATATTACGAAAGAGATGACAGACGTCATAAAAAATGTGAAACAGCGGACCCAAGTCAAGTCATTAACAAAACGTCAATTTAAATGCCATTTATTACAGGGATTTCCAAAATATGTAAAATCAAAAAAGCAGACCAAAATTTTATTACGAGCGCGGCACGAAAACAGTTGAAAAATTGGGAAACTGAGTAAACAGCTGTACTTGACAAATGCATAGAACAGAAAATTGATACACTTGAAGTTAAAAATTTTAAAAATACTCTATTGTAAAATTATAAAAGTAGTTTGAAAAAGGTGTCAGTTAGCAAATTCATCAAATTCAATCACTTTTAGACGCAGTCATATTCATGTTGAGTCTTATCTGTATTAAATTCATCCATTGTAACAAGAAACAAAGAGTTAAATGTGTCAGTATTATTACAATAAATTATTATATTTTTAATTTAAAAAAAAACACGTTGAAATATGATTACATAGTACTACTTGTAGGCATGTACCTTTTTCATATTTGCCCATTCTGCTGATGTTGGTTGTGTCATGACACCATTTACCAAAACCGATAAATCGAACCACAGCAATTCCAACTTCTGATCTTGTTCTACCGAACAATTTTCTTGCGATTGTAACAATGTGGGTATCAGTGTCAGTGTTTGAATATATGCGACGCTCCATAATATCCCAATATATTGTGTTCTTAGCAACTGTCGATGCAACTCTGCTTTACTAGGAGGTAGACTAATAACATTATAATTCTTCAGTTTCTTGGCGAAATGTTCAGTCGCATCCTTGACTTGGTACGTTTTTGAAAAAATGGGATATCTGGCATCATTTACATTGTTGAATTGCGGCATGATGTACATTCTACAAACAAATTCTTCCAGTACTGAAATAATACGTTATTTTTCATTCTATGGCAAATCATATTGAGATAATTTACTAAATGTATCCTGATATTCAAGATTTTTCAATAACATATTCGAAGGTCTTGTTTTGCTCGTCTTGAAAAATGCTCACGACCCATTATACCGTGAAAGACTGGTAATGCCTTTAATAGTAATTCTCCTATTTTGTGATACAGTGATGTTACACCAATATACTTCTGATTTTTTCCTGTATCAATATCAATCCAAACTTTCAGAGATGAATAGAGCAAGTGACTTATGTTACCAAGAAGGATGCCAAGAATGTGAGTATCAGAACATTTAATGACGACTTCAGCACCATCAGTAATATTACACACATGATAAACAAATTTTGTTTGAGCTTCATGCTTCTCGCAGCGCACTGAAGCAACTTCAGTTTTATCAACGCTTCCGTCGACTACTTTGAAACAGTTACAGTTGTCAAAATCCAAATGCTTAGTTTTCGTACTTAGTTGCGGAACGATTTTATCGCTGCTTCATGAAAATGGACTATCTCCTTTTTGAATTTGGCACTCCTCAATTCTTTATCAAAATCTGTAGGCCGTACCTGTTCAGGACCAGCGATGGTGTAAGACAGTTGTGCGATTTTTTTTTTCGCCTATATCCATTATGTTTAATTGAGGGAGTCTTGCATCATTCAAGGATGATATCTACCCTTAAAGCTGACTTGCTTGTACAATCAAATGGTTTGACTAGGGTCCAATTTTTTACTCTTTTGATGACGTCTGCCCCTACCCCCTCCCTTTTGGAACTTCTAAATGGTCTAATTTTAGGTTTTCCGTTATTAAAAAACTTATACGTACTAGGGTGCAATGTACGAACATTGATCAAATGGTTTGACTTGCCTCTATATTTCTACTTATTTACGTCAAATTTTACACATGTTCGTCAAGCAAACCAGTAGGGGCAGACCTTGTGTAACTATTTAAATGCAATGCGGTTTAAATACTTTAAAACTTTGATCAAAATATTTCTCTTTTTTGTTGTTGGCTCTCAGTCTAAGTAGGCAAATCGAAATAAAACTTGCGAACTATCCAGCAAAATCAGGACGAGAATAAATGGTTCATTCGAATAAGTTTTGGTATAATATTCTATGTGTCCGGTTCGATGTATAGAATTAGGTCATGTAAAATAGAACCGCATAATCAGCATTAGAGAAAGACATGGACATAGAAGGACGATAGTTCACTTTAAACATCTGTGGTTCGAACCATATATTTTGTAGAACCATGTCAAATGAACTGGTTCAATCGTCCACGCCACATCTCTACGGGAGAAAGGAAGGGACATGAAAATGTAATTCACTTTAAACGCGTCCGATTCGAACCACATCTTTCGCACAACCTGTACATATTATTTGAACTCTTCAGTTCGATCGCACACATGAGCGAAAGAGAGATAGGGACATGGAAAAGTCGTCTACTTTAAACGAGTTCGATTAGAATAATTTTCTTTTTCGGAATGGCTCATTTAAGTTAGTTTGCGAACGCCACATCTCTAGTTAAATTATATTATTGCCACTGTCTTAGATGCCTTTCGTAGATATCCAAACTGGCAGACAAAATACGTTTGTATATATATGTTTTATGGCTTTAGAAATTTAATGGTTGTATTATGTTGATCTGTTGTGATTTCTCAAGATATTTCCAAAATGTCCTTAGATATCTCAGCAAGGAAAATTGAGATTTTGTCTAGAAGACACACGTCTGCGGACAGATTTTAAAAGATAAGTTAAAAAGAGATGTTGTGAATTAGTGTTGCTCACGTTGTGTGTAATGTATTTTTGCATTACGAGTGAATCACTTTTTATGATATTTATTTTAAATGAAAGGCCACATTTTTTTCGATGCTTTCGTATACATTTTATTGAGATACAATAATAGTTTGTTTTTAGGTAATGGAAATAATCGCAATTCTCATTTCCGTAGTTAGTTGTTTTACAATTCCTTTGCAAGCAAAATAAATAAATAAATAAACTAATTAGTTAATAAATTTACAACGTGCTGAGAATTTTTTAAAACTTTAAAAATTTACACAACATAAATCCTGCAATAGGTATCAGCAATACAATTTAATAAATTCTCAAACTTTAATCAAAATAATCCCTATAGATAAATCTCAATTGTAGATTAAACATTCATTTTTCTAACTGTTAAAATGAGAATTTCGACAAACTGTAAGACAAATAAAAATCTTAAACACTTTGAACTAAATTTTAAAATGCTGAAAACAAAATAAAAACTTACAAGTGTTGTTATGAATCATGAGATGTTTCAATTTATTCTTGGAAAATTTAACTGTGTCATTAATTCGTACCGCCGCGTTTTACAAAAAAAAAAGTATTAATTGTACGTCATAAATATGCAGTTAATCCGACACGTCCTATTAATTATAAGCAAAGGACATTCTAAATTACTCTTAATGCATTCGCTCTCTCATATTCTAAGAGCTCTTGAGTCGTTGCCAAACGATAAAGAGTTATTTCAAAGACAGCTTTTAAATTGAACAAAAAATATCTTTCGAAGTATTTGCGTTTCTAAATAGCATAAATAAAGAATGGAAGTTTATTTTGCAATGGCAGTCAGCTTTATAGAAAAAAGACATTTGAAGTGAAAGTGGAAGCTTTTATGTTTGAATGTTTAGAATTTTATGATAAGACGGGTAAGTAGAAATTTTTCTATTGGGTAGAGAATTTATGTACCCTTAAATATGTTTTAAAACCGATACTATGAATTTTTAATCATGGATAAAATAAACTATGAAATATTAAATTTATTCTATGGAATAAATGATATTCATTGCTAAAGTTTTAAAGTTTGATATACGTAGTCGAGGAGAAACAATTTTCTTTGTAATGAAATGGTTTAGTTTAAAATATTTGTAGTATCATAGTGCATAAAGAAACAAGAATTTGGAAATTAAACTTCCTCAATAAAGAGAGCTGTGTAGCGCATTGTATAGATCATACTAACATGAAAAAAAAAAAAACTCTTTAGATTATGCGTTTAAAATTCCTTTAAAAACAGTACAAAATATTGCCGATAGATGGTGCTTTAAAACTCGTGAGTTGTGAAGCTGGGCTTCTGCAAAACTTGTGCAAGTAGTTTATTCGATAACAGTGAAAGGTAAGGAAAGGGCATGTTTACAAACACGTCCGTCAACCAATCTACCACTAATTTTTTTTTCGTAGCGATCATTGTAAGAATCGTTATGGTGACGTAGGCCAATAATATCATAGACCTGTTTAACGTAGACCAATGAAATCGCCGCAGCTCATGTGTAGATTAGGAGTCATAAAGAACGAACAGGTTTTTCTTGCTATCCAACAGCAAGGTTACTATATCATAAGGTTGAGCCATTTCCCTCTGCAGCCAATAGGGAGCCACTCGCTGTTTGACGTCACTCGGCGTGCTCTGTTCAATTTTCCAATTGATTTGAATTAGAAACGCCCTGTTTTTAATTGAAAAGTATCAGTCGAAATTTTCATGTGAAAAGAAATTTTTATTAAAATATATTCTTTATACATAGGACTTACATCACATCTAAAATTTAAAGTATTATCTCTTTTCAATTTGCCGAAATTTGGTTGTTAAATTGGCTATCTTTAATCATTACATTTCGTTTGCCCCTCAATATGAAAAGTTCATTTTCATAAACATAAAAATGCAAAATAGTTATTTTTATAAATAAAGTCTTAAAGACCTACAAGAGCATCAAATTTAATGTTTATATGAATAGTTAATAATTTGGTTATTATTAATAATGGTATTATCCGGTTATTATTAATAATGAGCGGATTAATCATATTGACCGTAACATATATATGTTTGTGTGTGTGTGTGTGTGTGTGTATGTTACGATTAAAATTTTTACGGGAGTCATGACTGGTGTGAGAATTATTTCTTAGTTAGAAGAAACCACAGTTTCGTGATTAAAACATTTTATTTTAAAGTTTAAGAAATAAATTACAGAGAAGACAGCTGTAAAATTTACTGTTAAAATTTCGATAATACTAGAATCATTTCCTGACACTCCTAGTGGGTTCTGATCGCGACGGCAGTTATCAGAAGAATGACCACCCTAGAAGTGGCTAAAAGAGTACCCCGAAATTAATGAAAAGATAGCGTTAAACATCCTTATAAGGTTTGCATTTACAACATTATATCATGAGTCATATACTTCAAGAATAAATATTGGATAATTAGATTCCACTTCCTTGTATGGTGCGTGTGACTATGAGTTATACAATTAACAGTCTTGTAGGGAGGGTGCACCAATAATTGACCCGGCATCAGTAATTGACCAGTGAAATATAAAAACTGCAGACAACAGTAATCAATGGGTATACATTCTAACTTTGGGTGTTAGAGAACATATATAACATCAAAAGAAATATTTTTTTACAAGTTATAATTTCAGTTAGAGATGTGTTTGAAGATTAGCGTGGTGGGAAATTTGAAATATTTTGACTTTTCTATTTTTATTAGTTTGTGAATTATTCTGTTTTAAAATGTTTTCTGACTTTTGTATCCCTCAGTATACGTGTCTTTTAGCAGCTGATTTAATTATGAACATTCATATTTTGATTTTTACGCCGAAAAAGAAGTCGTCAATTACTGGTGCAAACTCATTTTCTAACTAATGCTGTAAACAATTTAAATTCTAGTAAAGAAAATGAGAATATGTTTCCGGGATATGAATCTTCACACTTTAATTGGCATATAGGGAAGACTGCAGAAAAATATGTCAATAAATTTATCAAAAAAAAAAATAACTTGAAGAAATTTCCACTAAATGGTCAATTACTTTCACAGTCTCCATAGTTGTTTGGTGATGAAATTCAATCTAATTGGGACTTGAAGTAAGAAAGTAAAGTATGGTAATTAAGCTAAAGACTACTAAAAGAAAAATGTAATAATGAAATAATTTAAGCAAAAACAGAACCAAAGGCTTTTAAAGCAAAAAAAGAAGTCAAACGCAATTTGAAGTGAATTTAGTTTAGCTTCTTAGAAATTTCATTACCCATAATTATACTACTAAATGAAAATTTCTAGTCCTGTAGATATCCTGAAGCTTTATAATTAATGTTGGATATTAATAATATTTTATCACAGACGACACATGAGATGATTATGAATAAGACTTAATATATTTTAAAAGTATTTAATGATTAAACATTCGGATAAGCCAAAACATAATGCTTTAAAAATAAAATGACTTCAATTCTAAATCCGGTCAATTGAAATTTTATCATTTCTAAAAGTAGATATATTCAAGTTTGAACTGAGAAAATATATAATTTATGCTTTTGAAAGATTTATAAATGTGAAAATTATTATGAATGAGAGAATTTTTGCACTGCACGCTAGAGTCCTGCACGGAACCCGAGATTTCTGCTTAAAATCGACTCGAAGCCAGAGCTGATCCCGACCAAAAATATTTAGTCAAGCCGAAACCTCACTCGAACCCGACACACTTCAGACTGAAACTGACCCCCGCCCGAAATATTTAAACCCGAACATTAATTCAGAAATCTATACAGTCAGAACATAATCCAGAACATTAAAAACAAAAATTAATCCATAATTTAATGCAATTATGGAAAAGTAGTCTACAATTATATCTTTAAAATAAATTATGCCTTTTTTGTATAAAAATGAACACATTACACTCATTAATATTCAAACATATAGTTTTTTCATTTGCAAATTATTCAATACTTTCTTTTGAAAAATCGTTTCAACCCAACACCGATCCGAAAGAGTCAAAACCCAACCCGAAACGGGCCCGAAACATCTAACGTCTTCCAGTCACGAAACTGACATATAACTAAAAAAATTTTGCCAACCCCACCCGAGCCAAAAACCGTCTGTTGGGTCGGATTCAGATAAACCCCACCCGATGCAGGACTCTAATGCTACGCTAAATAAAATAAAATAAAATAAAATGAAACCCTGCGTTATTGGCAGATGATATTCCCAATTTTAATTAATTACCTTTAGCTTACTTTTAACCCTGATAAGGGGATTATGCAGTTCGTTTGTAGAGGAAAGTTAAGATAAAATCGAATATCTTATTATTAGTTCCTTCCTAAAGTCAGATTTTCCAACAGAATTTAATGAAATTTTGTGTAAATACTCTACTTAAATATACGATTTATTTATCCCCTTTTTATTAAAAATGCTTTTCTAGAGAAAGTCAAATCATCAGGTCTTACCCCAATGCTGAGCTAATACCGTACGGTTAAGTTAATTTTACAAGAACTCAAAGAAGTTAGACTTTATTTTATATATAAAAAAATAATCCAGCTTTAACTAAGAAACTTAAATAACAATATTTCAATTATAAGTCTAAGGATTTAAGATTTATTAATTATTAATAATTTGATAATTATCTTCATTACAATAAATATTAATTTGGAGCTTGGTGCAATATAATTAAAGTAAACATAAAATACAACGTTAAAACACCAGTGTAATTGAATCTACAGCATACCGGTTTCGGTAGCATATAGCATACCCTCCTCAGTGCTGAAGAAAATGGAAATTTGCTCATATATATAGAAATGATAGAGGATTCAAGTGACAAGTTTATTAACCAATAGGAAAACAGAACCCTGGAACCCTCTGTTTTTCCTATTGGTTAATAAACTTGTCACTTGAATCCTCTATCATTTCTATATATATGAGCAAATTTACATTTTCTTCAGCACTGAGGAGGGTATGCTATATGCTACCGAAACCGGTATGCTGTAGATTCAATTACACTGGTGTTTTAACGTTGTATTTTATTTTTACTTTAATTATCTTCATTACAATTTGAGAAGTTGCAGAAAAAAAGTACATATCTTTATCAGATTTTGAAAAATCATAATCCCTCTTGCCTTTCTAGTTTTGGATATTTTTTCTTCATTGTTTACCAGCTCTTCGGGCAGTTTTTCCCCAATATCCGATTTTATCCAACGTACGCAATGTGGCCTTGCTTAAAGAGAATAAAGATTCGAAAGCAACCCGTATAATGCACCGGTAAATGCTAGTTATAGTTTCCTTGCGGAAATTAATCCTTATTAAATATGCTACAAACAGTAATTTAAAAATTTTTTCTGTTACTTTAAATTTTAAATGTGTTGAAAACTAGCAAACATGAAAAAAGAATGATGAAATAAATTCTCCAATACAGAAAATATACAAATGCAACTATAGCGATACCATAATGGCCACTTTTTCTACTTACCTAGATCTAGGTGTTTTAATCATTACTCGTTAGAGGGCTGCTCAAATTGATTCAAAACTGAGATATCTAGTTTCACGTGACTGTTACTTTTATTCTGTACTCCCTATTACTTTTTTAAATGTATGTCCGTCCACGCATAACTTTTGAACAGATACTCAGATTTTTTAATTATTTTTTCTTGGAAAGATTACATTTCGGTGGTAATCCCATATTGATTTGACATTTAAAATTGTAGCTTTATTTAGCGTTTAAAATTGTGTTCTTTTCTTGAATCATTCTATTCATTTTATCTGAAATTGTAGAATGTTAAATTTCTTGACTATGAGCTTATTTAATTAATATTAGGTAAAATACATTTTTAATGAACTTGAGGAAGCAATTTATATCATAATTACCTTAAGAGTTGCAATATTGAAAATATTCACTTAATTTATTATGAGAAATAAAATAACTCATTTGATGTAAATTGAAAATAAAATCTTGAAGAAAACAGACTTATCTGAGATTGAATTACAAATTTCTCAATATTGTTAATTCAACAAATTCATAAATTTAAAATTTAGTGTTTAATACAAGAAGAATTAATTTGAGTTTTTTTTTTTTTTTAATATATTTTTCGAGTGAAGTTAAGGAAGCATGGAAATTTATGACGATGAGAGGAAAAGTAATGCAAACGCTAACAAAGTCTTTAAATTATCTTAAAAGTATTCTTTTTCAAAGAATGTATATTTACCATCGGTTCTCCTTAATTATGTATCATTATTTATTTATGGTACTAATCTATTAATCTACTTTTCTTATTTAATATCTAAACTGCATAAAACAAGAAAGATATTTTATTGATAAAATCTTCAAGAAAATAACAGAGATAACCAAAAAATATGATTATGAATTCTTTACCAAACATTGAATATGCTTTTTTATTTCAATCCTTATGTAAATCTCTATTTCAGAACATTTATTCAAAATACTTAGTCTTGCATACATATTATTAAAAGCTCAGACACAAAACAATGGAGCTTCGCTTTCATTATATTGTTAAAAACATATCACATCCATATTCAAATAACATAATCTGGCATATGATAGGGACTATATCATTCAAACGTAATTTACTTCCTTTAAAAAACTTCCTTTAAAATTCTCTCTCGGCGCTTTATAATTATCAATTTGTGAATTTAGAACAAAGTCGAAATATCTTTCTTTTTTTTTTAATTGCTCAAGTTTACCATACGTTAAAGGTACCAGAATCTGCCAATTTAAAAGAATGTGTCTCCAAACAATAGCCTTAGAGTTGCCACGCTACGAATAAAATCCTTGTCGTCATGGTTACGACAACTTGTCGTCTTTTGAATTCCGTCTCTGTTGCCAGCTCTGTTGAATCAGCAAAAGTATTTGTCAAAATCGACTTTCAGAATGTTATTTGAAGCTTTTTTTTATTATTTAACCCATGTTTCCCTCTTTTAAGGCAGGCGATATTTTTCGTCCAACATTGCAATTTAAAACTTTATTTTGTGAGGAAGAAGTATTATTAGTTTATTTTAATTTGACATTAAAAGAGAAAGGTGCATTTTTAAATAGAAAGGATGAATAGTGCTAGGTGTTGAGAAATTTAATCCCAGTATTACCCTTTTCTTTTGAAGAAGGGTTTATTTATTTAAAGTAAATTCTTCAGTGTAATGAAAAATGGAAATAAGTTTTGTCAAAATTAGTGCATGCTTATCAGATCAGTTTTGCATAATTGTGTTGACATTAAACTGTTCTTAAAAATGCGAAAGATTGTGGGTTATTATTGTGATAATTTTTATAGTTAAATTTTTAAAAGTTCTATCAAAATGTTTTACTTTTCAGTTTAATTTTGTAAAGAACAACGGATTAATTATTTAAAATTTGTGTTGTTTTCATTATAATGTTTTTCTGGTAATAACCAAAACCTTTTCGCATACTGCTTAAATTTAATTAACGTTCAATGATATGATTATTAATTTTTGAATATGAAAACTTATCAATTTTGTTAATGTTATTAGTTATTAATATTATTGAGCGGGGATAATGCAATTCTCTTTAATAATTCATGATATAATTCTTTTATCTATCATTATAATTTTAACAAAAGTTTGTTAAATATTCTGTACGTTGGTATAAATTTGTGAGATAATTATACATCAAATTGATGCTCAGTAAAATACAATACTGATGTATATTATTTAAATCCATATTATAGTTACTGACTGCGAATTTAAAAAGATTTCGTAATAATATTTTGAGGTTTTATTAAATTGGGTCATGGACGAAGGTTTGCAAAAAATGCCCTATAAGTTTATTAATTCTTTTGATAAAGTTACTTTTTTTTTATTGATTTTTCAAGCAATGACGTATAAAAGGTTTTGTGTCGACACGGTGGGGGAGAGGGAGAGCTCAGCAGGAATTATTGTAAGTAGATTTATAGAAATCGGCAGATTGCACCCATGATTGAATTTGAAAGCACTCATTTTAGAAAGGGAAGAGGTGCCGCAGCCTATTAAGTCCCCATCTTTGTACGTCCTGGTTTCAAGTTAACTCATGTTAATATACTAGTAACTGATTTCTAGAAATACACCTTGAAGCTATGAATGCTGATTTTTACGATAATTTAGTAAAAATGAAACTAAATGGAGAAGTTCGGAACATTATCAGCTGAGATTTAAAATAGCGGTATTCTGTATATAAAACAGCAATTAAACGCTACGAGTGAAGTTAAAAATGTTAAAAATGTTAAATGTAATTAGACCCTTACCCCTCTCCATCCCCGCAAATATAACAAATAATCTGTTAAATAAAGTTTTCTGTATTAATAGTCTCTATCATAATAATATATATCCTGTTTTAAAAAGAACCTTAAACCCAGCTAATTATCCTGAAGAAAAACGTGCCTGGAAAATGTTACAAACAGGTGGCGTCTGTGTAATTTAGCGTGAGCAGGTGGCGCTACATTAACTTGGCTGTACGCCGTTAACTGCAATCCATAGTGACACTATTTCGTTATAAGTCCTTATATATGCATCGTTACTCTGGTTTATTTAATGTCCTCTGTGAAGATTCTATACAACCAACCGACCGAAGAAAAAAAGCGTATTTTTGGGAGTTCTTTGTGCATTTTAAGTAATATTTCAATAAATAATTAAAATATTAAAATTCTGAGTCTCAGGTGCACCATGAGAGGGTTTGGACTACCTAAATTTAAATTTTCAGGCTTCTAGGTGGGCTACATTTTGCTAGCCATCGTAGACAAACATACACTTACACACAGAGCGAAACATTCTTTTATTAGTATAGATAATACTAATTAATATCATCAAATGAAATTTGATTATATTTTCGTAAGGTACTAAATGTACTATATTAAACTATATTAAAACTATAGTAAACTATATTAAAATATAGAAATCCTATCTTATTAAATGTTTGCTTTTAGTGACTATAATTTTTAAATTAGAGTAAAAACTGAAATTCTACTGTTTAAACTCAATTTTCTGTAATAATTCGAAATCTCATGCATCATGTATATTGTATCTATGTATAAATTGGCATAAAAAAAACAGTCGATATCAAATTTAAAAGTTTTTTATCAAAGAGTATAAAATGAAATGTCAACCGGAAGTGCATTTGCAGAGCTCTCGAAAAAAAAGAGGATTTCAATTTGACTAAAAGGATGAATTTTAGAAGTATTATTGATCTTTGTAAAGAAATTCTTTTTCAAAAAAATATAGAAATCCCATCTTCATAAATCTGATATCATATTGATGGTAAAATTTGCGTAACAAAGTTTTTTTTTTCTATATTTTAATAAAATAAGGTATGTAAGTTTAAACCAATACATATTACTTTAATGGTCCTATAAAAATGGACAAATGTTTCTCAATATAGAAAATATATAATAATGTAATCACGGACGAAAATATACCATAACCTATTCGAGTTACCCATGATTCCGAAAAGCGTTTTTTATCTTTAGAAACCCCATAAACCAATATAATATTTTCGATATTTAAAGAAGCATTTATGAAAAGAAAGTTTCATTTTCCTACCACGGACTTTCAGAAATGTTTTCCAGTTTTTTTTAGTGTATTAATCAGTTTTCTCAATCTGTTATATAGGTTTTGGGATACTATCAATTCTCAAGTAAACAAATTCATGTTCAACTTCATAGACTTAACATTAGCTTGAGCGTTTTTTCCCGCGACTAGTGTAGGCTCTTAAATGAAACCGCTGTTGGCAGTTGAAAGCAATAAGTCAGTAAAAAATATCTATAAAAGTCTACTGATGAAAATATCAAACGCAAGTCAAAACTTTTAAACAACTTAAAGCTGAAATCAACTACTTTTCTCAGCCTGTTGGGTATGCGTGTAATAAAACAACATTTACAGGTTAATGGAAATAGCAGTTGGAAAAAAAATTATACATTTAAAAATATATATGTAACAAAAATTCCAATGCCAAAACTATTTATTCATATTTTTTTTATTTACTTAATTTATCAGTTTTATTTATATTTTTTGTTATCTTATTGGATTTTTTTTTTGTCATAAATTTATATTAATGCACCAGAAAAATATTTGATAGTTGGAAATAAAAACAGAAATTGCAAAATTTTATATATAACGACGAAGATTCCAATAAGGCAGAAAACAATATATTTTAATTTTTTAAATATTTAATCAATTTATCAATTTTATTTAAATTTTTTAATTTTTTTATGTAAGATTTATTTTTCTGTCGTAGGTATGCATACACATGCAAAAAAGACCGTAATGATAAGGATATTAAAAAATATACATAAAATAAATTAAATATTCACCTTTTTATATATTTACTTTATTTAACAATTTTTATTTTTATTTATATATCTTATATCGTTTTTATCATACATTTATATTCATACATCTTCTTGCTTCAGTTTTCCAAACTGAACTTGTTATTTTCATATAAGTGCATTAACACAATGTAGTACAAAATATATCTGTAAAACTAACATTAAACCAACTATATTCTTAAAAAATCACAATGAAAAAAATTAATAATGATCACATTCATTGTATTATTTTGTATATTTTATTCACTGTCTTTTCATTTCACTTGATTGTTTAATGAAGATTTATTTCAGAAATATTATATTTTGTTTACATTCATTTGGTTTCTGTTTAATTTGGTTTCATAAATTTGAAATGAAAATCTTTAGTTTCATTATATAAACCGAAAACCTTATTCAAAAAATACCATTTAAAAAACAAAACCGAAAAATAAATTTGCACTTTAAGTTTTTTTTTTATTTTACTTGTTTTACTTTGTTATTTTTACTTCCTTTCTTCAATGTATTATATTTTACTTTGTTTCTTTATTTTATTTTCATATTTTTAGTTGCTTTTGTTAATGTATTATATATTTTTATTTCTTTTATTTTGTTATTATTTGTTTATTTTTCTTTATCTATTCTTTTAGAGTGAAGGTGGTAAACAAATGTTGCCAAAAGACGATAACTAAAAGACAAAAAAAAAGTTATAGAGAAAAAAGATAAATACGTGATATTTGGCCGAAGGGCAAACGTAAATAGGGAAATATTTGACATTTAAAAACTATATTTTAACGTTTTGTTTCAATAAATATGTATATTTGTAAAGTGTTTGTTTATTTATTTGTGTTCTTTTGTTTGTTTTACTTTATTTTTTCAATATATTTATTACAAGGTATTTTTTATTTATCTGTTTTGTCTTATTAAAATAGAATGGTTTTAGCAAATTCTTGACATATTTGGAAAAGAAATAGTTATTTTTATTCATGAAAAATTGGAAAATGAAATTTCTGACATAACATATTAATTTAAGTATTGATACAACATAAAATATTAAATTTTTAAATGCTGTGTCTGGTCATGTATTTCCCTAAATTTTAATGTGCTCTCAAAGTAAACTAGTCGTTGGGGGCCACCGTAATACTTACCTATCATGGATATGTATAATATAAAATATGAAAATAAAACATGTGTAATAAAATGCATTGCAATTCGAATAAAATCGTGGCTTGATGACGTCCTAAACTTTAAAGGTTCGATTACTGAATTGCTTAAAAGAAACATCCTTATAACTCCAAAAACAATAATCCTATTGACTAGCGGTTTATTGCATCTGATGGTAGATGTCTCATTTCCAATTAAAATATATCTTTGAATTGAAATTTTGTTCAAATACAGGGTCATGAAAAATCGAAGAGTGTGTAAAATAGGATTACAAATATCTCGGCAACTCATTATCCGATCGACTTCATGCTTTATGCAAAATTTATGTTTTTGTATTGTCTTTTATATTCACTCCTTAAAATAAACAATTTCGAAAAGTTTTATGTGCCTTTTATCAGAACGAATATTTCGAGAGTTCGAAAAAATAGTTCCGGATAATCGAGGTTACTGAAATTCAATAAGCTTCTTTCCATTATTACATACTAAGTACATACCAAATTTCAAATCTCTATCTCAATTTTTTTGGGAGATAGAGCGTTTACAGACACATAGACGGACGGCAATTTTTTTTTCTAAAAATATGTTTTTCGGAATGTGTTTCTGAAACGTGTAAATCCGTCACGAAAAAATTTTCGATTTTCAAAATGATTACAAGATTTACCCTGTACTACGTATGATGGGTAAGTAAAAAGTAACTATCTTAAAAGTAGGCCAATATTTTATTTATTCACTTTGCAAAAGAACTAAATGGAAAAACAATGTGGGAGAAATATTAGCAGTTTACGAGATCTATTTATAATTTTTAAGCATTCTTAAAAAAAAAAAAAAAAAAAAAAAAATGATGAAAATAACAATATTAAGGGAAAGAAATTTTAAAGAAAGCAGGAAAAGTCAAGAAAATGCAACACGTTTCGAATGATTTAATATTTTTTCTTTACACACAATGCTATCACAATGATAACAGAAATAAGACTAGTAGGAAATACAAGAGACATTGTGGTAGCAAAAAGGTTTAATATTAGAATTTCCAAGGAGTATGGAGTCGTTATTTCATATTAGAAAATTTTTATTTAGTATTTAAATCGCAGAATTTGTAATCGCCTTATTAAATCGCAGAATTTGAAAAGTTTTTCTGCGATTAAAAAAGGCACAAAAGTTCTATTAAAAAGTTCTTGTAAAATTGTAGGCACCCTGGATCCTTAAGATTTGGACAACAGATATTACAAAAGCATTTGAAAGTGATTAAGAAATACCATATTTATTAAATTAGTTGTTAATTTAGATGTGCCTGTTAAGAATAAATTTGTGTTTATTGTTATATGTAGAAACATTTTTATTCCTTTAAAAGTCATGCTTTCACATACACACATACAAGGAAAACAAACATTTATTTACAAAACGTTGTAAAAATGATTTATTAATGGTCACAGTTAAACATTTGTAGCAAACTGTTCAGCCATTTGACCATTTTTTATAGAAAACGGTTACATTAACCTTAATTTAACTTTATTCCTACCATAATATGGTCAGATACGCTTAAGAATATAGTCAAGTAACCGCTGTCTTTAAAACGGCCGAGTGACTATACAGTTTGGCGCAGATTTCTAACAGTGCTGTATGATTTGTTAAATTTGTAGAATCATTGCAATTGAAATTGCTACTCACTTTGCTATTTGAAAACTGTTGCCATTTATAGCAAAAAAAAAAAAAAAAAAATATCATATATTTAACACTCAGTGTAAAGTACTGGGTTATTCGGAAAATTCTATCACTTAAATATTAGCCGTTAATTTCGTTATCTAATGTATAATAAATGACGGGCAGAATTTTCCGGTACGAATTGGTTTTCCCCAAACGGAAGGAATTTCCCGAATAACCCAATAGATGAAATTATTGAATGTTCAAAACTAACTAGTAATTTAGATAAGCCTATTAAAAAAATTATTCTACACTTATTTTAAATATAAAAATAGTATTCGAAAATTGACTTTTACTACGGAAAGTAAAAAACACACCATTTTCTAATACTTTCACATGAAAAAGAAATTTCCATTTCACACTTTTTGAAGTGAAGTAAGTTAAAAAAAAGAAATTCAGCAGCGGGGTTCGAATTCTTTTCTTCATTGCATTTTTCCTCCGTTACTGGAAAAGTTACAATGTTTGGTTGGAAATTATTCATGAGAAAAAAGGTAAAAAATTCACCAGCAGTTATCGTGGAAACTTTGTTTGCATTTATCATTGTGTTGGGAGAAAATACAATTTTTGAAACTTACTAAGTTTAACATACGAAATAGTAAAAAAAAAAAAAAAGATTTTGAATAATTTTTCTGGGTAAATATTTATCTTTTAGTTTCTTAATAATTTTTAAGTTTTAAAATCAGGAGTATAAGCTTTTTAAGTTATTTTTCAGTTAATTTTTGATTTTTTGTTGTAAGATGATAGCTTGATTTGAGGAGAGTTTTTTTACTTTATTTTATCTATACGAAAAGAAAGTATAGGATTCGTAAAAAAAATTAACTTCTGGTTTAGGAGGGATTTATATGTCTTAGTTGGTTCTGAGCATGATTTAACTTTTTTTAGAAAATGTCTGTCTGCCTGTGTGTATGAGACACAAATTTTGTTGGGGAGTTAACTGACGAACTATTGCGTAGTATAGGATAAAATTTCACATGAGGGGATGCCGCGAATTGATGCTTTCTTAGATTTATGTGATGCTTATATCTCCAGTTTATGAGCACAGACTTGAAAAAAAAACATCAAATTTAGAATCCTCATTATAGGGATGGATTGTCATTCAATTTTGTTTGCGGTCATCTCAGAAGGGGTGCCGAAATTCAGTTTGTTCGCAATATAGAAGAAAGTTTTGTGATGGCTATAACATGCTAGTTTTTCCTTGAAATGAGTGAAATATTTGCTTTATACATCCATGTAAATATTTAAAACAAATTTCCCCAAAGAATAGTTCTTTTATTTGTAAAGTATTATTTGTTTAAATAATTATGGTGTTTTGTAAATCGAAAAATACACGAACAAGAAACATTTGGATTCAAAAAAATTTTTTTAACGAAAATAGGATTTCAACAGAATATTCAAGAACATTCATGATTTTTTTTTTTTTTTTTTTTTTTACAGAAATGTGATTGTATGTTGTAAGTCGTTTCTAATAAGTACGAACAAGAAACATTTGAATTCAATTTTTTTTAAAATCTAAATCTTAGTTAAATTTTGAGATTTTATGTCAATTTTTAACTTTTTGTCAGACGAGACTTTTATTCAAAATCAAATTTTTCAAAGGGACTAAACTTATATTTTTTAAGTAGTACAATAACGCCATGTTTATTTCACTATGTAAAATTACTTTTTTCAAAGAGTAGAAAATTTAGAGAACATTAATGAAAAAAAAAATCTTCAACTGAAATGTGATTGTATGTTGTAAATCGTTTCTAATGTACAAGAGCAAGTAACATTTGAATTCAATTTTTAAAAAATTTAAAATCTCAGTTAAATTTTGAGATTTTACGTTCATTTTAAACATTTAGTCAGACGAGACTTTTATTCAATATCAAAATTTTCAAAGTGACTAAACGAATTAAAAAAAAATATATGTAGTACAATAACTTTTTTTTATTATTTAATTATTTAAAAAATATTTTTTTTTTCAAAAAGTAGAAAATTTAGAAAACATTTGTAAGAAAAAAAAAATCTTTGATTGAAATGTGATTGTGTGTTGTAAATCGTTAAATATTTCATAATCTTTTTAAAATGTAATAAAATTTCCTCTGATTTTTCTAATTTATTTTTAAAAAAATTACAGTTTTATAGACTGTAAACACATAAATGGAGCATTTGTATATAATTATTGAATATATAACACTAACTATTAATTTAGACAAGCAAGTTGAAAATTTGTTCTACACTTATTTTAAGTATAAATCTCATTTTATTCTTTGAAAATTTATTCATTCCAACACACCATTTTCTGGTAATTTCAAATTAAAAGAAAATTCCATTTTACTCTGTTGGAGTAAAGTAAATTAAAGAACTTTAGCAGGGGGGGGGGGGGTCAAATACTTTTCAGCATATATATTTATCAAATAGGACAAATATTTATCTTTTAGCTTCTTAATAATTTTTAAACTTTATAATCAGAAGTATTAAATATAATTTTGGATTTTTAAGTCAGTTGTTGCTTTTTCGTTGCCACATGATAGCTTTATTTGAAGTAGCTGTAAAAAGCCAATAATATGCATATATGAATAGCTTTCGTAAATATTTTAAATAAATAGCATATTCTTTAATGATTCTAATTTCTTGTTAAAAAACAAGTAATTTTTATTATCATATATCACTAAATCAAAACCTTCTTTAATGAATAATGTATCTCACCGTTGTGAACACGCTGGGACAGTTGAAGGAATTTATTTCAATTGAAAATTTTCTAAAGCAACTATTTCAATCACGTTTTCACTGTACTCTGGAATCAAGTAATAAATCGCATTTATTATTAAATAAATAAATATATATAATACAATGTTTACTTCATTGTTTATTGTTTATAAGAGGAAATTAATTGTTCAAAGGTTTGTTTTACAAGTAATGTTTAATTAAATGCGGTTAATTTTACTAAACATAAATGTTTAATTATTTATAAAACCCAATGAATATAATATATATATTACTTGCATTTAGTATTTACCAAAGTTGAGTCTTTATAGTATAGAGGCGCTGGTTTTTGATAGATTTGCAGTTATTCCAAAAAACATCGTAATGCAAAAATGGCAACACTATGCGAGATATTTTTTTCAAAAAACTTGCCTTTAAAGCTATAACCAATACGATTATAATTCAAAAATGGTCCTATAAAGCCAGAAACAGCTTTAAAAAGCTTTTAATATATTAGTAAATATATTTCAATAAATTAGATCTAAAAATGCTTAATATTAACAAATTTAAATTACTTTTTATTATATGAAAAGTAAAATTATTTAAATGCACATGTGAAAGCATACATTTAAGAACAATAATAAAGCTGAAACATAACAAAAAAAGCACGTCTTCTCACAAAGAAACTTTCACCTCAACTAAGGCTAGGAGCCGGAATATATGACTCATACTCCTGAAATACACATAGATCGACGCACCAGTTAGTCAGCTATTATAAAATATGCTTTTTACAATTGTTGAGCAAATTTTAATTTCTGCCTTTTTGACCAGGATTTTGCATCAAATACTCCACTGCGCGTACCGTACGATTCCTTATGCTTGATCAATTAATTCTCGAGTTTTAAAGTGTTGAAATATTGATTGATCGATTGAATCTTTCCTCTTTATTCATTTTTTCTCTAAAACTATTTTAGATATCGGAATGCGATAAGCTGCAGATTCTAGGCAGTATTATAATTTAAAAATCTTAATTATACCTTACAATCATGGGAAGATTCCGTAACATTTATCAACCAGAGGGCCCGTGCGAAGATTTCGCACTGAAATCTAATATTTTTAGCTACTTCTCTATTATGCCGTCGACCACTTTTCATAACAAAATAACTATCGCCAAATTGTAAGATTAAACGCCAAAAATGCAGTCCCATTTACTTGATGTCAGAAGTTATTATACGTGTTTGTTACGTCATCAAGTGGTTTTTAATTCGACATTTGCGTGTATTTTTCATTACGTTTTACTGATTTATTAGTTATTTCATTAATTAAAATAACAATTGTGTCCTTAAATTCTTATATTTTATTTATTTATTTATTTTGATATTCCAATGGCAACGTTCTTCCGTTTATTTGGGGATAGTTTTTTGTTATGAAAAGTGGTTAACGAGATAATAGAGAAGTATCATTTTTTATCAATATGTAATATTTATTAGATGCAGGTTTAAACTTCTAAAGAAAAAGCAAGGATAAAAATATCTGCAAAAAACATTTAGTTGTTAGACAAGCCAGAATATCATCTAATTTATTCCATCAAAGTTAGAGTAAAAACTGATCCAAGATTGCTAAAAGCACGCTCGAGAAAAAAAAAATTAACAATCGTATTTTAACTGCATTAGAGTATGACGTCATCCGCTTCGGGAAAAACATGGGACATAGAAATATCAATCTAAACATTTCAATTTCAATTTCGCTTTTTAGTCATAAATATAAAATAAACCCGCGCGTTTTTTTATAATAATCGCTGAGCATCATATAATGTGGTATTTTATTTTTTTGGCACCAATATTTTGAGAAAAACCTTTGATTTCTTTTATGAAAACAATGCCGATTTAATTTTTAACTTTCAGCAAATTTTAATCAAAATTATGTTTTAACAAAATGTTAAGTGTGCTATGTCAGAATCCGGTTCTAAAACCTTTCATATGGTATCTCATTCGTTGTTCTGCGTTTCGTATTTTCCGAGAAAAAGGGATGTTGACAGGAGAAATAATGATTAGTTCTCGAGATTTTGAGTACTGAAAGATTGGTTGATTGATTGTTTTTTCCCGGTTTCTTCCATGTTTTCTAAAAAACTATCTGAATACGACAAACTATAGATTGTAACGATGATTGCCATTTATAAATCTTAATTACATATTTCAATCGCCGTAAGATTCCTAAAATTAGTAAATTATTTTTGAGTTTTTGAGTATTGAAAGATTGGTTGATTGATTGATTTTCTCGGTTTTACTGTGTTTTCTCATTAACTATTTTAGATGTCGAAATGCGACAAACTTCAGATTGTACCTAAACACATTCTCTGTTCGCCCCTGATAAATTTAGTATTTGTAATACAACCGTTTCTGAGCGTATTCCGGACAAACAGACAGACAAAAAATAAAAAGAAAGAAAAGAAAAGAAAAAACAGTAATTTTTCAGCCAACGTCTAGTAAATAGTCGAATGATCTTAGAAATAGGTGTTTTTCTGAAAAAATATTACGATATTACGATTTTATATATTAAAACAGATAAAAAGAAATATTAAATTGGATTCTTCAAAAATCTAGAAATATTACTTCGATCTTTAGACTTTTCCAGCTTTGATTGATTTTTGTCAAATTAGATTTTGATTCGAGATCAATTTTTTTTTTTTTAAATGACTAAACGTATTTTTCAAAAACATTTTCCAAGAAAATAACGATTCTTTTATATTGTTATGTAAAATAATGTTATTATTTTTTAAATAGTACTTATAGAGAAAATTCGGGAAAAAAATTCTTCAGATGAAATACTACAGTATGTTCGGAGTCGTTAAATATTTTGTACTAGTTTAACAGACTAGTTTAGAAAAGTTACATTTCTCTACACTGCTTGTACATAAAAATAACATTTGTGTATGTTTATACCATGTTTACAATAAAGTTCAGTGATTATATGAGTATTTAAAGCTAACTATTAACTTGTTTAAAGACAAGCATGTTAAAAATTTATTCCAAATTTGTTTTAAATATAAAACTAATTTTATTCTTTGAAAATTGACTCTTTCTACGAAAAGTAAAAAACACACCATTTTCTACTAGTTTAAAATGAAAAAAGAAATTGCACTTTTATATTTATGAATAAGAAAATAAGTTAAAGAAATTCAGCAGACGGTTTCGAATTCTACTCTGTACTGCCTTTTTTTCCCCTCCGTTACTGCAAAGGTTACAATGTTTGGTCGGAAATAATTCATGAGAAAAAGTGTAAAAAATTCACCACCAGTTGCCGTGAAAACTCTGTTTGCATTTATCATTGTACTGGAAGTAAACTGAATTTTTGAATTTTTAAGGAAACTTGCGAGTTATAACACACAAAAAAGTCTAAAAAGATTCTAAATAATTTTTCTGGACAAATATTTATCTTTTAGCTTCATAATAATTTAAAAACTATTTATAATAGTTTAAAGGACTAATAAATTTTTACGCTGGTTTTTTACATTAATTAAAAAAAATAAATTTATTTCTATACACTGTTGGTACATAAAAATATTTTTAATAAAATTTGTATATGGTTATTTAAAATAAAATTTGTATATGCTTATACCATGTTTACACTGGATTAATTTTTAAATTATTAGTTTAATGGAGTTTGTTAGATGGCATTTTTGATATTTAAGTCAATTGTTGTCTTGGTTTATATTGGATATAATTTGTCTAAAATTGTCAGTTTTTTTCTTTAATCCCATAAATGTCTACTTCGTATTATTGTTTAAAACAATTTTTATCAAAGGTACGTTTCTTTAAAGAATATTTCTGGAGAAATGTATTTGAAAAATAATTATATTAATTTATAAATTACACTTCTTTTAATTCTAAAATGTGTAAAATAAAAAAGTTTATACACGGTAGAATAAGTTTTATTAGACTGTTGACATATTTCGGCTCCATCCGAGACATTATCAGAACAAATAAGAATATTCCACAATTACACGGTCTATGAAGTTATTATTTGAAACGCCATCATTTAAATTTTCACGTACTTTTTCAAATTACATATTTTTAATTTTTACTTGATTTAAATTTGAAAAATTACGTGTAAAATTAAATGAGGGCGTTTCAAATAATAACTTCATAGATCGTGCAATTGTAGAATATTGTTATTTGTTTTGATACTGCCTCCGATGGAGCCGAAGCATGTCAACAGTCTAATAAAACTTATTTAACTGTTTATAAAGTTTTTATTTTACGCCTTTAGCAATTAAAATAAGAATATTATTACAAGGTGTTATAATTTGGTATATTTTTGTAATGTATAAATAGTTAAATATTTTATAATTTAAAAGAAAAAGAAACGTTTATATAGGTTTTTTTTTATATAGGTTATTTATATATATACATATTTTTAATAGTTTTTTTCTTTTTCTAAATCTTAGATTGTGCATCAATTTTTCATTGCTTGTTGCCAGAAGTATGTAATTCGAAATTAAACTTTTCAAAATGACTGAACGTATTTTAAAAATGTTCTTAATTAAATGATCTTTCCTTTCTATTATTATTTTAAATAATTGTCTCTTTAAAAAATAATACTTGAAAAAACAAATACAAATTTTTAAAAAGAGTAATAAATGTTTTACACTGAATTTTTATATTTCTTTAAAAAAACAGTTTTATAAAAGGTTCCAGTTTATAAAAGTACGATATCATTTCTCTATAAATCGTAGAGTTTATTTCACATTTAATACGAAGTGCACCAAATTATTGAATATTTAAAGCCAACTGTTAATTTAAATAAGTTTGTTAAAAATTATTCCAGATTTGTTTTAAATATAAAACTCATTGTGTTCATTGAAAATCGACTCTTTCTATTCAAAGTTTTTTTAAAAAAAACACAATTTTCTAATACTTTCGCAAGAAAAAGAAATTTCCATTTCACTCTTTTGGAATGAAGTAAGTTAAAGAAATTCAGTAGAAGGGTTCAAATTCTTTTTTTCATTGCATTTTTTCCTCCGTTACTAGAAAGGTTACAATTTTTTGGTCGGAAATTATTCATGAGAAAAAGGGTAAAAAATTCGCCATCAGCTACCGGGGAAACTTTGTTTGCATTTATCATTGTGTTGGAAGGAAATACAATTTTGGAATTTTTAAAGCGTTAAAGTTATTTAACACACGATAGAGTCTAAAAATAATTTGAATAATTTTTCTTAACAAATATTATCTTTTAACTTTTAAAAAATTTTTAAGCTTTAAAACCAGGAGTATTAGATAGATTTTTCAATTTTTAAGTGAATTTTTTATTTTTCTTTGAATGATGAAATCTTGATTTTACGTAAATAATCAGGAGTATTAGATTTATATTAGAATTTTTAAGTGGATTGTTGATTTTTCTTTGAATGGTGAGAACTTGATTTTAAGTAGGTAATCAGGAGTATTAGATTGAAGTTTGAATTTTTAAGTGAATTGTTGATTGGTCTTTGAATTAGGAGAACTTGATTTTAAATAGGTAATCAGGAGTATTAGATTGATGATATTGGAATTTTAAAGTGAATTGTTGACTTTTCTTTGAATTATGAGAGCTTGATTTTAAGTAGGTAATCAGTAGTATTAGATTGATATTTGAATTTTTAAGTGAATTGTTGGTTGTTCTTTGAATGATGAGAGCTTGATTTTAAGTAAGTAATCAGGAGTATTAAATTGAATTTTGAATTTTTAAGTGAATTGTAGATTGTTCTAAGAGCTTGATTTTAAGTAGATAATAAGTTATTAATATGAAAATATAAATAGATACACTCTCAAAAAACATTTCGTCAGAAATGTAAAATGTACATTCAGCAAGTTGCCGAAACACCTCTGAGATTGGAAGAGATTTTTCTGCTATTTGAAGAGATTTCTGTACTTTGACTGGAAAAATTCAAGATATTTTGAGCTTTGGTTTTCGATTTTTTTTTCGTGTTCTGAAGAAACGGCATATACGTTAAAATTCCGTTTCAAATACGAAAATGTATTACGCATCTCAGTTTCCGGAACACACCTGTGATTCGAGGAGAATGCAAGTTCAAGTTAGAGGATTTAAGATAATTTTTACTTTAGATTAAGGAATTCTCTGTATTTTAGAGGAAATGAACAAAGCATAGCTGACATTTTTCTGTTTTAGCGAATTGTAATCAATGGAAATATTCATTCAATTCCGGATTATTTTTTGAGTGAAAAGCCGATGTATTCGTAAGTATTTTAAACAAATAATTTCTCTTTTAATGATACAAATTTATTATGTAATTACTAGTGAGTTTTAATATGATATATCACTAGATCATATCCTTCTTTACTGAATAATGTATCTTTACAGTGTATATAACATGGGGACAGGTTTGGACAGTTGCAATGATGCACATTTCTTTTAATTAAACTTTTACTAAGTCACCTATTCAGTAACTCATTACTTTTTTAATTTAAGCGAAAGAATTAAGCCACGTGTAGAATTTATTTTGTTACATTTGAGCAAAAAATAAGTTGTATGAAAATCATCAATCAAAAAGTGTCTCATGGTGCCACACCCTACTTTACTTGAAATAGTCTATTAAATTTGACAAGCTTGTTAAAAATTTATTCTACACTTATTTCAAGTATAAAACTAATTTTATTCTTGGAAACGTCAACTCATTTAAACATACCATTTTCTACTAATTTCTAATGAAAATGAAATTCCATTTCACTATTTCTGAAAGACACAAATTAAAGAAATTCAGCACATGGGTTCGTATTTCTTTCTGCATTGCATTTTTTTTTCGTTACTAGAAATGCTACAATGTTTGGTTGGAAATTATTCCAGAGGAATAGGGTAAAAATTTTACCATCAGTTGCCGTGGAAACTTTGTTTGCATTCATCATTGCACTGAAGGGAAATACAATTTTTGAATTCTTAAACTTATTAACTTTAACACAGAAAAGAATCTAACAAAATTTTAAATAATTCCTTCCGGACAAATATTTATCACTTAGGTCCTTAATAATTTTTAAGCTTTAAAATCAGGAATGTTAGATGCATTTTTGGATTTTTAAGACAATTGCTAATTTTTCGCTTTCAAATAAGGGATTAATTTCAATTTGCTAATAACCTATTAATATGCAATTATGGCTCGATAAAGCCGTTTGAGTTGCAAACCCTTTGTAAATATCTTAACTAAATAATTTTTACTTTAATGATTCTAATTCATTATTTAATGAATGTGTCTCTTTTCTTTATTTATTATATATGTCTAGATCAAATCTTTTGCGGAATAATAAATCTGAACAGTGTAAACAACAGGTAAAAGAGTATGTCTAAACGTGATACACCTTGAGGAGCAGGTTGCGACAAAAGAAGGAGTGTAAATTTCTTTCAATTAAACTTTTTCCAAGGCACTTATTTTAGTCGCTTATTATTATCTTTTTCTTACTAAGACAAGGGTTGAAGAAATTACCAGCATTCATTATGTAAAAATTAAACAAAAAAGAAAATAAATAGATAAATATATTCTGCAAAAATCATTAATCAAAAAGTGTTTTAAGGTACTTTACCCTCTCCTATATTGTTAAAAAAAGACCAATGTTTCTTAATCTAGGCAGATACAATGTAATCACATATGAAAAAAATGCAATAATCTCTTCCGAGGTACTCACGATTCCAAAAAGTTTTCTTTACTTTTATAAACCTCAGAAACTAATAGATTTTCGAGATTTAAAAAAGTATTTATAAAAACAAAGTTTCTTTTGCTGGCCACCGTTTCTCGGAAACGTTTCCAAATAGTTTTATTATGTATTAATCTGTTTTCTCAACCCGGAATATAGGCTTTTCGGACGCTATCAATTCTGAATTAAACATTTGCATGTTCTACAAATATGTTTTTTTTTAGATAAACACGATGAATTAACAGCATTGACATTAATATTAATACTAGTTGACCCGCTCTGCATTGCCGAGGCCCGTGATAAAAATTGTTTTCTGTTTGTTTATGTGGAAATATTGTTTATCTGGTTGTAAAATAAATATGTTTTCTTTCTCAAAAAGCAACCCTTTTTCAAATTCTATAGAAGGGGTGAACTCCCCTCCTCCCATTTCCCTTTTCAGTCTTCAAAAAAGTGAAAGCGCTTCCCTCTTTTTCCCTTTTGTTCACCCATCTCTCAAATAAAGCAGGTGGAAGAATGGATGCTCCCTCGAAGAAGGGGGACTAGAAATTGAATGAAGAAGAATTTAGAAGGAGTATTTCCTAGAGGTAGGGCTGTGATCAGTGAACGCCAATATGCGATCTATTCTTTCCCCAACCCTCTTTATTCTTCTTAATTCTATTTCCAGCGTTATTCACCCTTCAAACTTTGTTGAGACATGTGCAGAAAGGTCGAATTTGCACTGAAAATTTAATACTTTTGCTTCTCGCTATAATATATTAGATTACTTTGTTATTATTGCGTGCATAAATTCATTTACGCAGCTGATATTACTTGAGAATTATAGGCATCATAAAAACTGATGTTTCGGTTTGAGGTAACTAATTAATACACGCCAAAAACTACGTGGAAACGTTTCCAAAAATCAGTGGGGGGAAAACAAACTTTTTTTTTATATCTGTGTCTTTAAAATCTCTAAAATATATTAGTTTCTAAGGATTCTAAAGATAATAAAAACGTTTTTCTGAATAGTGGGTAAACTCGGATGGGGTTATTGTATATTTTTGTACATGGATATACTATATTTCAAAAATTAAGAAACATGTTGTTTTTTTTTTGTTGTTTTTTGGCATTGTATCTAAAACAAACGTTTAATTTAGACAAGCACACAAAAAAAATATTCTACACTTTTTTTCACACTGTCCAATAGAGTCAAAAATTGTTCATGAATTCGGTTTGTCTGTCTGTGTTCTAACTCGCCTAAATATACACAATTGATATATGTTGTTCAGTTTACTATGGCATATTCGGTACTGAAAATGAAGCGTTTAGCATTTATAATTCACTTACAGAAACTGCCATGCAATTGATATGTTATTCAGGTTTACTATGGCATATTCAGTACTGAAAATGAAGCGTTTAGCATTTATAATTCATTTACAGAAACATTCAAAAGAATTCCGTTACATGAAGAAATTCTGTTACACCTTCCGTTACCGAAGGCCTATGGGGGAAAATGATTTGCGGTGTATTTTAATGAAGTTAATAATTTCAAACATGTTGAAATTGATATATATCACTGAGAGGCATTACAAAATGTTTACAATAGATTATGGTACGTGTAGCACTTACAATTATTGTACATGGAAACTCAAAAGAATTACGTTATATTATGGTTTATGGGGGAAAATTGTTTGCAGTGCATTTTAATAATGTTACACTATTACAAAAAAAAAAAAAAAATGAAATTTATATAAATTTCTGAGGTTTACTAAACCATGCAGCTAAATTTTAGCATTCTATGTAGCATAGATACAAATCTATAGAACATGTACAGGGCTGCACAAAAAAATTCGGATATTTTTCCGATTATAAATGAAAACTGACTAAAACTGGGTTTTCAAATATATTTTCCAAATTGTTTACTTAAATATCATCTTCCACTTTATTAATCTAAAAAATTTTGTTACAGTAGTCTGAATGTGTTGGAAAGTGTGTTATAATCTATGCTTGAAGCATGATTCTTTGTTCTTGTTCTTAAATTGTAATGTTAACTTATCTTTGAAAAACTGTTCGAAGACATGTGTCATCTAGACCAAATCTCAATTTTCCATGTTGAGATATCTACGGACATTTTGAAAAAATCTTGCGAAATTACAACAGATCAGCATAAATTTCAACCATTTCAAAAATACAACAATTAAATTTCTAAAGCCATAAAACATATACAAACGTAGTCTGTCTGCCAGTTTGGATATCTACGAAAGGCATCAATGACAATGGCAATAATATAGTTCAACTAGATATGTTGGAAAGTGTTTCATAATCTATGCTTAGCGCAGGATTTATCGTTCTTGCTTATATATAAAATTCATTTTATTCTTTAAAAATTGACTCTTTCCAACACACCATTTTCTGCTTAAGAAAAAAAATGCCATTTCACTCCGTTTGAATGAAGTAAAGTTAAAGAAATTCAGCAGAAGGGCTCGAATTCTTTTCTTCATTGCATTTTTTCCCGTTTCTGGAATACAATGTTTGGTCGGAAATTATTCATGAGAATGGTTAAAAAAAATAAAAAATCCACCATCAGATGCCGTGGAAACTTTCTTTTCATTTAGCATTGTTTTATAAGGAAATACATTTTTTGAATTTTTAAAGCAACTCACCAACTTTAACAAACGAAAGAACTAAAAAGATTTTGAATAACTTTTCTAGACAAATATTTATCTTTTAGCTTCTTAATAATATTTAAGTTTTTAAATCTGAAGTAATAGATGCATTTTTGGATATTTAAATCAAATGTTGTTAGTTCTTTCTCAGATGAGAGTTTGGTTTGAGATATAATTTTGCGAAAACAATCAAAGGTGTTTTTTTCTTCTTTTTATAAATACATAACAATCATATCCTTTATAATGTTACTTAAAAAAATCTCAAAAAGTAGTTCTTTTACAGAATATTTATAAGGATTCTTTCATTATAGTATTCTGTAAATCTTTAAATATTTCATATTTGCTTAAAAGATAATGAAATGTTGAATTTTTTTTTATTTTTTATAAAATTTAGAATGTTAGTTGGATATTTGGATTTGAAGTCAAGTTTTGATTGCTTATTTTAAGGGAAAAGTTTAGTTCGAGATCAGATGTAAAAAAAAAAATTAAAAAAAAAAACATCAACGCATTTTTTAAAATTTATTATAATACAATAACGTCCTTTTATATTATTATTTAAAATATTTTTTTTTTTAAGTAGAACTTTCACAGAGAATTAACGAAAAAAAATTAATTTAAATAATATAGTATGTTATGAACCGTTAAATATTTTATAATTCTTTAAAAGAATAACATATGTTAAAACTCAATTTTTACAATCTTATAAACTGTGCCAAGGGATAAAGTTAGCATTTATACTGCGTTAAGAATACATCTCAGTACTTATAGGATAAATATTATATTTAACAAAAAACCTTTTCACATACGTGATGACAAAAAATAACTCGGATCGACATTTCAACTGTTATTATTATTATTTTTTAAATCACAGAAATCACAATTATAATACAAAGTATAGGTTTATAAGTTACAAAAAACATTCTGGCTTATAAGCAATCTATGCGCAACGAACAAAACACCACATGATACTTAAAATTAAAATTATGTTACAAACACTCTTCAAAATGGTATCCCTCGTCCATGTCACAGCATCATCGGAATTACTGGTGATGAACTAGCAGATAGGCTAGCAAAAACACGACCCAAAGACCAGCAATAGGCTTTACCCTTCCAGTTCCCCCTTCTTTCATCCGCAAAAAACTGAAATAAAAAATCCTTCCACAGCGGCAAACCTATTGGGAAAACTCCAGAAAAGGTAGGAGCACCTTTAAACTTTTTCCAAAAGTCTCCACCGAAATACTTAGTCTTTCCTTTCAACAACAGCTTTCTTGACGGGGCATGGGACCTTCAAGGAATATTAAAATATTACAAAAAATCACGAACCGATGTGTGCGAATGTGGTGACATCTTCACGGCCGAACATTACTATTTCACCTGTGCCTTGACTGTTTCTTGGCACCTCAGGTGCCTTTGTCGGATGTTCTCCTTGGAGGTACTCTCTTGCTTGTTGGGATATAGGTAGTTCGCTCTCTCTGTCTGATGGCTGAAGCCACCAAACAGAATCCCCCGCGTGCCGGGAAATTCTCCGGGGGAGGCTATATGCTCAACGTCATGGCTTCGCTTAGACGAGTGGCCTTCCTTAGGCATTACATCTTCCGAATTGGTTCCTTTTGCTTTTATGTAAAAGCTAAATCTTTTGATAATATTTTTACCAACGGGCTGAAACGCATTTTTTGATTTAATCATGACTCCCGGAGAATTTTTTTCAGGGACTGCAAATACTTGTGAATCTTAGAACAAACTCTTCTCGGTAAGATGATTATGCAGAATAACCCATTTGTTTAATATCTAGAGAGTACAGGAGCCGTGCTGTTAGAATTCTACAGATGCTACTTGCACCATTTCTGAGCTCTTCTTCTTCTGTGTACTGAATGAGAATATTGCTGCAGACTCCATTATTCATTTCCAAAGTGCACTTTGAAAACCAGGGAACCAAAACACTCTTCAAGATGTTTTAACGGTACGTTTGATAGTTGATTTTGACGCTTTCATCAACAAAAGCAAGCAGCGTGTTACCAGTTGAACAATTTTCACCCCAAACCATAGCCGATTTGAACTTTTGCAGTCTTTCGATAAGACTTATAGACTAAGAGTATACTTCGATCGAATTTGATTACCGTGCTCGATTTTTAAAACTGTGAAAAATGTTTTACCATTGATCATTAACGGCCCGCTTTATTGAGGCTATCTCTATTTGAAATCTTAAGTTTTTGTGGGCCATCGTAAGATTCTGGCGTTATTTCATTTTCCTTGAATGATATACAAGGCATTTTGTTTTCACAATTTGTCAAACGGTCTCTCGGTTGATGTCATCACTTTTGCTGTTACTTTTTATATCGAAACATTCGTAATGAGATCATCACCACAAAACTTAAGCAAACCTGTTTCATTGAGGTCCGTAGTCTATTTTTCATATACAGATAATAAAATTATAAGGTCGGAGTTTAGTAGTGTTTTTTAATTTCAATTTTAACTTTTTCCGGCTTAGTTTTTGTCACTCTATAGCCATGTGTGTCTTCAGCATTACCAAAACAATAGTGTGCCAGAATTATTTCTATTGGCTTTAATTTGATCGATATTGTGAGTATCGTCATGAACTATTGTCCTGATACTGCAGCGTTTATTACATTTTATCAATATTGTACCTATATTGGAAAGAAATATTTCGCCCAATCTTTGTCATTATTTCCAATTTAAAACCAATGTTTTGCAATAATGACCCTTCATTGCAAAAGTTCCAATGCAAAGCCAATTCTTAACTAATATTTGTATTTCATTGGAAGTATATCCAATAAATACAACACTGGCACAATACTGAGTTCCAGTATAACCAATAAAACAAATATTTGTAGTGCAATTAAGATACATATTATTGATAAAAAACTCTTTAAAACATATTCGATCATGGTAACAGAAAAACGCTGACAATTTTCATCATCTTTCTACATTTCAGGTCATTTTCTTGAATTGGTCTTTTTTCCCCCCATATCACACTGATGCCATTTTTTAAATTAATTTTATGAACAATGGATAAACATTTATGTTCATTAAGTTTTAATAACATTCAGTATATGTATATGTTTATAAAATAAATTTACTTTAAATATTTTAACATTCAGAATATTACATTATATATATATATATATATATATTAATGTAACTAGTGTCGGGAGTGTGATAAACTCTCATAAAATTAGTTGCATTAGAACTTCGATCTATATAAGTATGATATCATCATTTATTCATTTTATTCGTATTCGTATATTTCCAAATTTACAAAAAACTCATTTTATTTATTTTATTTTTTTTAATAAGAAAACAGACTTAGTGATGCACAGATGAAAATATGAACAAAGCTATTTAAATGGGATAGATTTTGTTTTCCCATAGTGTTTAATGGAACAAACGTATACAATCTGTAAGCAATCATCCATCATTTTATAATTGTGCATTTATTTTTCTTTTTGGATTTGCTCCAATTTTTGAGAACGGGAATAAAGATGATTCAGGAAAAGAAGAAATAGGGAAAACAGTACTGAGTAATCATATCACTATTCTTGCAATCAACACTGTAATTTGTGTCCAGAACGAGAATATGTTAAATTTAGAAAATACTAGAAATTGGAAGAACTTTTGTATTTCAAATGTTAATATTGAATTGACCAGGGTAGGAGTCTTATACTGCAAGTTAAATTTGATTGGCTGCCTTACTTATTTCCGACTGGCTGATGAAGTTTTCAGTCGAATTTTTTCCTTTTATTTCATTTTATAGTGCATTTTTGCTACATTTATACTTTTTTTTTCATGGCTACTTTAAGATGTGATATACTACTATTGATATACAGGAAGTAGAGTTGTTTACAACTGGGAATCCCATTGAAACAATCAATTATTTCCGTTACTGTTTCCAGAGCAGAGTGGTCAGTTTGGGTTTCTGTTTTATTTGGGAATTCTGAACTCATACCGGAAATTCCGAATGAAGGAATTTTACTTTAGATAATTTCGAAATGTCTGGCATTAACACGTTCACCACCACAGGTTGCGACGAAGTTTCTTTTTTGCCGACATTTGCAAAGTAGTTTTCAGTATTTATTGAGTCGGTTCCCAATTCCGCACGTTTGTTTCCAGTCGTGGCAACGTTTGTTGATTCTATAAAAAGTGTTAATTGTATACATATTTAATTAAAAAATATCAAATATCAGTTATTTTTACCCTGTTGAATGCCAAACTCAAATCACTAAACATACCTTGGTAGGAGGGAAGGGGACTCACGGGTTTCTATTTTTAAATACACGGTAATAAATTATCAATAGTCCTGTTTCATAGCAATGAATTGTCATCAATGGAAATATTGAAGACACACTTATATGATAATTTCTTCATTTTATTCGTGCGGTACGGCAACCCCGGAAAATATCACACATATGTGTAGACCATGGCAGTCAATCCGTTAAATAAAGCAAAAATTACAATTTGGAATTTCTGGTATGCATGCGGGATTTATGAATAAAAAAGGAGGATAACTAACAACTCTTGACCAGGCTGTCTAACACCCATGGATCCCATCGTGCCTTTTAAATTTCTTTCGTATGTTTCCTGTAAATAGATGTTTTATTTAAGTCCATTTTAAAAAAAGGTTTGTTTTAAAACAACACTGGTCGCTAAAAAAAATAAAATCTTTGTCTCCGTGCAAAAAAAGTGAACTTTATAGGTCAGATATTTCTAAATCTGAATATGACATCCAAATTTCTTTAGTACGCATTATTTTCCGAGAAACAGAAACAATCAATGGAGGATTAAAATAAAAAAAATCAATGGAGGATTGTTATATTAATTTACAATGCTAGATAAAATTGATGACATGAAAAGGCATCTTCGTTGTCTTAGATGACAAATCAATAAAATATGCAATAAAATCTGTTTATTGATATTTGTCTTGTGCATTATTTTTTGTTACATCCTCCCCTTTCGTATTCAGAAATATCAACTTACATAATTTCATTCCTTTCGTCACTGTACCTCGACTAATGTTTTATATACATTTATTTATAGAATATTTACATATTATCATAAACATTTTATTAATTGCGCCCTTTCCACGTATGTTGTAGTAAGATATAAACTACCTTAATTTTAAAAACAAGATCTCCCACCTAAAAAATAGAAGGCGGTATAACAATTTCATTGGCACATTTTGATTTAGTTACGTAAAAACTATAAGAATCAACCGTTATTTTGACACGAAGGAGTTTGGTGCCGACCAGTCTAATTAACGTCTGCAAGTTTTTTCAAAAGGCGGCATTAAGTTTTCTGATTTCATCTCCTACAATATCTTTTGAGATAGCGCCGTCCCCATCCCCACCACCCTTTAGCTGAAGTCCTCACTGAAAGGTTGGATATGTTTGATATAGAATACCTTTATATGTACGAAAGTGGCCTATGCGCAATAAAATGTTATTGATAGAGAAAGATTTTAGACATAAGCAGATTAGAGAATCTGCCACAAGCAAAAAGCTAATATTCAGTTAGTTACGTAGTTCGTCTAAGTGAAATTATCAAAGTGAGTAACGGCAAATTCTTTAATATGGGTTTCTATACTTTGAATGAAAACACCCAACATGAGCGTGCACCCTGTGCGTTTTCTTGTTAAGGTGCTCTAACATTGTATGGCACGCAAATTTTGTCTGAAAAGCTCCAAAATTGACTAGATTCAAAGGAGCTGGAAATCACCGTTTAAACGTCACTGACTGTTTAGGAATTTACTTTTTGATGAAGAAAAAAAAACTTGTACGTTAATTCTGATATTAATTTGTGTTCATGTTAGTAATTCCTCTTGAGCATTTTCTATGATTGGCCAATTGAACAAAGATTGGTCAAGCAAACTTCTGTTTCGAGCACTACAAAGTGGTTAATAAAACTGTTTTAGATGACACTATAATGCCCCGTTTACAAATATTGGAGTTAATATTTGCAGTTTCGTGGCAGAAGAGAAAATATGGAAATGATGAGAAAGAAACATGATAAAATTCGTAATTTCGCGGCTGTAGTATATTCCTCCCGCTCAAATAATCGGGATATACAATATACCATAGATTATTTTTTGACGTGTGCCGGATCAGACTTTATTCATCAGGAAAATCACATTGCTTTTTAAAGTGTCTTTCTACTTTGCTTATTATTCAGTTTACTCAATACAGCATTAAATTTGTCTCCCCAGTGTTACAGAGTGATAATTAGCCGTGGACAATGTCTCCAAATAAGGAAACCATAAAAATCATGCATAACAAGTTTATTTCTTTTTTCTTTTTTTGCATTTCAAATATTTATAGTGCTGCAATAGTAGTGGATCTTTGTCAGAAAATTTTCAGTTTCCAGAGTTATTTCATCAGCCAGTCTCACTGTAAAAATATGTTTAAACTATGATTTTCTTCGTTTTTAATGCTGGGTAAATCTGTGTACAGCATATTTGTCTTAACTGTATCGTAAACGCATGATTCTATTCTAAGTACAAACAAGAAAGGAAAATTATTCGTTAAGTATAGATTATAAAATACTTTCCAACATATTCACAATACTGTAACAAAACATCACCGCTTAATAAGGTGAAATATGATGTCTAAGTAAACGATTTGAAATACTCATTACGCATTTGAAGATCCGATTTCAGCCATTACCATCTATAAATGGCAAAATATCCGAATTATTGTGTGCATCCCTGTATATTATCTATAGATTTGTATATATACTACATAGTATGAAAGAATTTAGTTCAGTTAAGAAACGCATAACACATTTGAAAATTCGCTTTCAGCAATTTCAATCTATAAGCGGAAATGTACTCGAATTCTTTTTTTTTGCAGCCCTGTGTGTGATCTATAGAATTTATAAACACCGTGTAATATGCAAAAAAATAGTTAAATTTAAAAACGCATACCATAATTGGAACTGCACTTCCAACAACTATCGCTTATAGACAGTCCTGTAACCAAATTCTTTTGTGTGTCCCTGTAAATGAACGGTAAATGCTATGCACACCATATTCTATAGTAAGCCTCTTGTAGTGCATCTTAGGAATGTATATCAATTTCAATACGTTTGAAATAGTGTTACATCATTAAAATACACTGCAATGGATTTCTCACCATAATAAAACGAAATTCTTTTGAGTGCTCCTGTGCACGAACTATAAATGCTACACATTTTATTTACAATAATGAACATATCATTGTAAACCTCAATAATATATATCAATTACATGGCAATCCGAGAATATTTATGTCAGTTAGAGCGCGGACAGAGAGACAGACAGGCGGACAGACAGACGGACAGACAGACGGACAGACAAACCGAATTCATAAGAACTTTTCAACTATGTTTGAAAGTGTTAAAAATGAAGATTCTTTCAAAGTTGATCAACACACTAGTCTTAATTAACCATGATACAAACGTTTCTAATACGTCTCTATTAATATTTTTACTATGAAATAAAAATAATGCATACAAGGCTTCATTGAGTACGATATAATAGTAACTGATAAGCTACTGGAAATCGATCAACGATTACTGTAAGCCCTATCTTTAAACTAAAGTGCTTAGAAGGCGAAATATACAAAAAAAATAATGATAATTTAAAATATACCTGGATTCTAATTTTGACTGCAAAAGTTACAAAAAAGAAAAAAAAAAGACGTGCGTGACAGTTGTAAAGACATGTCAATACTTTGATGGACTGACAACCAAACTAAAATCAAAACATACATTAAATACATGGCAATATTAAAAACATTTTTAGAAAAGCATCCTCAAAATATTCCATTATGCCAAAACAAAAAAAAAAACTTCATCAGTTTTCCTATATAAATTTAATTTTAATATAAATTTATTTCAAATAATTAACATTTCTGATTCAAATTGTTTTGTCTGTATTATATCGCTGATATTAAAAAAATGAATAACCATTAAGTCCCGCTCAGTTCTATTAATCTCGAATGCATTTATAAATTTATAATGTCAAATAACATTAATTGCTTAAAGAGAGACACAATGAAATAATTTATGAAAACAATTTAAATCAAATTAAAATTTTACATTTGAAATTTCAGAAAAGACACTGAGTCTTTTCTTTCAGTAGCATTTGACTTATTGTTACTATAATCATCATTAATTCATTTGTTCATAAATTGCTAATACAAATCTTTTTTATTCTTTTATATTGATTAAAAAAAAAAAAAAAAAAAAAAAAAAAGCTAAGTGATGAGCGGATTAAATCTTAAAAGAACGGAAAACAATTTTATTTCTATTCTGTTGTTTTTAATGGAGCAACACTGCTCAATTTGTAGCAGTTTGTCGATTGTTTTTTTTTCTTTTGGCAGTTCTTTTCTTTTCTTCTTGGATATGTTCCAATATTAAAAATAGATTTATAAAAAAAGAAGATTAAGAAAAACAATAATGCGTTAGCATTGCAATATGTCATGGATAATATTTTAGTATCGTTGCGGGGAAAATGCTAATTTTTAAAGTAATATAAATTGGAAAGATTGCCGTATTTACTCATGTATAACCCCGACTTACGTTATACACGTCCGATGTATGACGTTTAAAACGTCACATGCAGTGGATCATTTTTGTACGGCGATTGGTGCAAAGCGGCGCGCCCCCCGCTTTGCACCAATCACTGTATAAAAATGATCCACTCCATGTGACGTTCTAAACGTCATACACCGGCCGTGTATGACGTAGGTCGCGGTATAACCATGACCTACGTTATACACGGCCGGTTCATGACATTTAAAACGTCACACGTAATGGATCATCTTTACACGGCAATTGGTACAAAGCGTCGCGTTCATCGTTTCGTGCCAATCGCCGTGTAAAGATTATCCACTCCAAGGCTAACGAAAAAGACAGGCTACCGCGGTGCATTTCACTTATCTTTTTTTACAGACCGCTAGAGTGACGTGTGCTCTTTTCGTACACCTGCATTGGTGCATTTGAGCATCACGTGACTCCGGCGGTCTGTAAAAAAATATACGCGTAAAGCACCGCGGTAGCCTTTCTTTTTCGTTAGCCTCGATTCACTCCATGTGACGTTTTAACAGTCATGAGTAACCGTGTATGACGTAAGTCGTGGTATAATCCCCCCCCCCCCAATTCTTAGGTCTAAAAAGCCAGCTGCGTATTATACACGTGGTATTTTGAAAACTATATGAAACTATAACTGTTAAAAATCTTCAGCTTTTGCTGCAGATACACTCCACCACTTTTAGAGAAAACGGTTACTTTACTATATTATGGATCATTTTCATTGGTCAAAATAGAGATATTCTATAAAAACGGTGGAGTGACTATGCAGCAAAAGCTGAAGATTTTTAACAATGTACATGCTCTCACTTAGTCATTGAGTTACCTTTCTGGGATAAAAGTTTTTTTTTTTCATTTTTTCTCATGGAATATGGAATATAGCTTCTAGTACGTATATGTATATATATGTATCTTCTACATGTATAATCTACTTCCATGTTTTTTCCTCCACCAGTCGAATTCAAGACTCGTCAACATCGAGTAGGATGCCTCGATATGAAAGTTGCGACATGGGATTGATGAATTTCATAGGATAAAATTTGATTGGTCGAGACGATTCTGGGCAAAGGTGAATAGTCAAGAATCTTGGCGAGCCTGCCATTATCGCCAAGCTATTGCTTTTTAACTTGTTTCGCTCGTATAATTCAACTCGTCCAGGCGAGGACAGTCAAGAATGGAATGCAGGCATTGGCATTTCAAACAAAAACGTCTGTCTAAGCGCGACCTACGTTATACACGGCAGGTGTATGACGTTTAAAACGTCACATGAAGGGAATCATTTTTATACGGCAATTGGTGCAAAACAGTGCACGTGCGGCTTTGCACCAAACGCGTGTGTAAAAATGATCCAGTTCATGTGACGTTTTAAACGTCATTCCGAGGCTAGCGAGAAAGACAGGCTACCGCGGTGCATTCCACTTATCTTTTTTTACAGACCGCTAGAGTGACGTGATGCTCTTTTCGTACACCTGCATTGGTGTATTCGAGCATCACGTGACTTCCGCGTTCTGTAAAAAAAGATAGGAGTAAAGCACCGCGGTAGCCTTTCTTTTTCGTTAGCCTCGGAGGCTAACGAAAAAGAAAGGCTACCGCGGTGCTTTACGCGTATCTTTTTTTACAGACCGCCGGAGTCACGTGATGCTCGAATGCACCAATGAAGGTGTACGAAAAGGGCACACGTCACTCTAGCGGTCTGTAAAAAAAGATAAGTGGAATGCACCGCGGTAGCCTGTCTTTTTCGTTAGCCTCGGTCATGCACAGGCCGTGTATAACGTAGGTCGCGGTCTAAGCACAGTATTAGCATGCGCCCCGTGGGTATGTCTCCACTATAGAGGCACCCTAATCAAGTTTTCGATTCGTACTTGTGTTGCCATTTGCTTTAGCAATGTAAAACTTGCAGTTTGAAGGTGCAATTTAACTTTGCTCTCTTTCCCAAGTTAATCATACATTCTCTGAAAACAAAATAAACGCAAGTACGCAGTACAGAACCTTTTTATTTAATTTTATTCTTTATTTAATTTTTTTATCGCTTTACAATTTCTACTAATTACTAATCATATTTCTATCATCAATAAATGCTACCTAAACAAAGTGTCTAATTAAAGAAAATTATACATAGAGGAAATCTTAATTTTATGGTATTTTATGGTATGGTAAATATACAAATATGGAAATTTAGGTTTTAGTATCTTTTGTAAGTCAGGATTTTTACAGAATTTTCTTGAAATTATAGTGTCTGCCGTTAAGAAAGTACCGACAGCTGTGCAATGTACCGGTACATGATTATTTTTTTGCAATCAAAAACACAGGTGCACGTTATAGACGATTGCGCATCATACGTGAGTAAATATCGTAAATTATTTTTAAAGCAAGCATTGCAAGGTTTGTGAAATATACCTTTATGCAAATGGCATTCCATAAAAATTGTGAATAAAAACATAACGACAGATTAGTATAGTGAAATATACTCCCCCTTCATTAGATTATTCTGGTTTGAGAACAATATTTGCATGCTCAGAAATTTATAAAGTAGCACTAACAATGTGAATAAGAAATATCGAATTTGTCAATCAGCTGAGTAATCCAAATGTTGATTTATCAAAATTTTGCTGTATGTAAGTGCAAATTTTATTTAAAAAAAAAAAGAAAGAAAGAAAGAAAGAAAGAAAGAAATGGAAAGTTTTCTGATAAACTAGAAAAGTTGTGTTTCAGAAAATTACACGCAGTAAAGAGACCATTTTATTTCAAAAACGCTTTTCATAAACGTTGTAAGATTGTTGTTGAAATGAAACTTTGTCTGATTGGATAATCCCCTAACGGTTTTTGTTGATACACAAACAATTTTATGGAACGTAACGGGCACTTTTCTAGATTACATGAAATTTGTGCAGATGTTTCTACTTTATGACAAAATATTTTGGAATTTCTTTTACACTACATATACCAGAAAATATCTTTGTACCAGAAAATACCTAATTAGTTTAGGAAATTATTTACTTTCCGAAAATTATCCTAGTCACATTCTATTTAAAACATCCTCTTCTTTATATTTTTTATATCTTTAAAATATCATTTCTCAGGCTTAAATATGTTGCAAACAGGGGCGAAGCCAAGGGAGGGGCTTAGGGTGCAGGGTTTTCCCCCCCTAAGTCAGTGTTTTTATAACTAATCATTGACGCATACTGCCCATTTTCATAACCCAGAGAAAAATCAATCTCGCTCACCGCTTTCCTCCTTCCTCCGAAACAAAAGTTGCGAAGTACACGGTTAAAATACATTTTTTATTTCAATTTTTCTAAAAATAAAATGACCAAGATATGCTTGTAAGAAAATGCAGCAACGCAGAACTCTAAAATCTTTCAGAAAGCAACAATGCATCACACATCTTATCCTTTTAAATTCTTTTTCAATAGATTTTTCAGCTTTGGAACACTTCCAAGTGAAAAAATACAGTTTAACTGACCATGGTGAAACTCCTTGCCGTTTGGTTCTACAAATAGATTTCACAAAGTCACGTGGCACTTTAAAACGCTTATAAATCTATTGCGTGGTGTATTCTGGTGACTTTAAGATGTCCTATAAAATATTTAATTTTCTAAATGTATACTTTTAAAGATAATGTATTAAGAATTGGTCCATTTTAATTCATAATGTATTATTTGTCATATGTATTAGGCGTTTCAATTTTTTATTTTCAAAATGATATATTAACTTTAGATATGTAGTCTACATATCCAAATTTTTGTTTCGTGTTATTTTTAAGCGACAGAATTGCTCATTGCTTTTAATCGCCGGAAAAACATCGTAAAATTTAATAAAAGTACCGTGATTAAGGAAACAAACTGTTGTTGTACTGTTGTTGTACTGTTGTTGAATTGTATTGGAGAATTTATTATTCTTTCTTTCTGCAAGATATTTGTATCAAATAAAAATTAAATTACTGTCACATGTTCGCATGTCTTTTTCCGGTTCATCTCTCACTGTATATACGTATATATATATAATTGAATTTTCAAGGGCATCTTTATGAAATCTAATTCAGGTTCTAATGATTTTTTTTTTTTTTTTTTTTTACCAACATTAATTTTGTACTGACTTATGACTGCTAGGGGTTTTTATATTGTTGTCTTTTGATGTTAGTTTGCTTAATGGGACTTTATGTATATATGTAAATAGTTTTATTATATAGCTTTATTATATTTAATCAAGTATTAAACAGTCAATCTTAATATATTTTTTTATTTTTTTTTATTTTTTTTTTATTTATTTATTTTTTTTTTTATGGATATTCAAGTAATATTAAGATTGATTCATAACAATTTTTTTTTTAAATATGTTATAGATATATTTAATATGTATTTCTTGCAATTTTTATTGCTATCAAACAAATATGGCAGTTATTAGTAAAATGTTAGATACTGGCAATTTAGGCCTTGGTGGATCCAGGACTAATGCTCGGTACAGGAAGATTATTAGGGATCTTCCTGGATCGTTATCAGATAACCTATTCTATTGTCCCAAGCCTGTACTATGTTTTCGAGAGTGTGAATCTAAGCGTTGTCTTACATGTCCATTAGCTGATAAGTCACAGATTTCAAATAATAACAATCTTAATTTGGTAAAATTTTGCAAAGCATACAATGTAATCTATTCATTGAAATGCAATTCGTGTAACATGGAATATATTGGACAGTCTTGTCAAAAATTACATAAGCGGCTAAATTTACATCGTTCTCATATTGATAAATATAAAAATTCTAAATTTCAAACAACTCATAATATTGAATATACTCATTTCAAAAATCATGATTTTAAAAATATTACTATTAAAATACTTAAAATACAAAAAAATTTTACTGAACGACTTTTTCTAGAATCTAAATATATAAGACATTTTAATACTACATATCCTTATGGATTAAATCAATTAGTATACAAAAAATCACATCCTGTATTTTCAGATTTAACTAAATATGAAAATTATAAAAATCTTTATTCCGGATTAAATTTTTCAAACTTAAAAAAAACTTCTAGATCTGGTAGAGGTAAACATAATAACAAAAAATTCACTGATGATATTGTGATTCAACAGGAGCTTGATAATCTTGAGGCACAATTTTGTAATGATTATTGTTGGCTTGCTATAAGAAAACATGTTTTTAGTATAAAAAAGAAATATATAAACCAATATTTCAAGGTATTTAAAAAGAATCAATATTCTCCACATTTTTGTGATATCTTTTATGATATTCTACATTATAGAGCAAACCTATTAAATACAAGTCTTTCTAATAAACCTAAATATAAAACTAATAATACACAATTAATTATAAATTTTTCCAATCATGTATTTAATAATATAAATTTACACAATATAATAAACAACATTAATAATAATTTTCCAATAAAAAATTTTACCATTCACAAGACATATAAATATAATCGCACACTTGGACGTAAAATTTTTAATTACAATTCTTTTGCAAAAAATTTGGTCTCTTCAAAGAATTACCCATGTTATTGTAATGACCCAAAATATCAAAAGTATATAAATACAACACATGGTCATATCATTACTGGTGATCTTAATATTGTAGAACAACCTATTTTACAAAACTTAATGCATAATGGCACAAAATTTCGTCTTCCATATAAGTGTAATATCAAATCCATAATATTGCAGTTTATTCAAGATATTGATTTGTTTATATATAAAATTGCTGTTGATTACAATAAACCAATCGAATATTTCAGTGAATGGAGATTTTCTGTAATTGATAAATTAAAAAATGAAATTATAAAAAATTATCATCATATTACACATGCAGCTTTTAAAAACATAAATAAACATATATCAGAATTACAAAACAAATTTATAATTACTTATGTAGATAAATCTCCAAATAATTATGCTATCATTTGTAAAGAATACTATAAAGTGTTAATTCACAATGCAATCAACACAAGTAATATTTTTAATAAAACTAAATTAAATATTGAAATAAATAACAGAAAATTATTAAATTATCACAAATTACTAAAAATCAAATGTAATAATTTTAATTATCCTTATCTTGTTATAATTCCAAAATTTCATAAAAATCCTATTAAATTTCGCACTGTTACCATCGGTTGTAACACATATAATAAAAATGCAAGCAATTTACTACTTAATATTTTAAAGCAGATATATGATATAACGCTAAAACATAATAACCAACATTGCCTAAAAAATAGTTTTCAACTCATTAATACAATACATAATATCAATCCGGTAAAATTCATAAAAACATTGGATTTTAATGATTTATTTAATAACATTGATATAAAAGACTTACATAAAACAATGTGTATATTATTTAAAGAATTTAAATCTCAATTAAAATTAAAAGAACATATTTCAGTAAATTTTTTTAAAACTTTACTAAATTTTACATTGCATAATAATTACATTATATATGACAATATTATCTATAAACAATGCCAGGGAATTCCGCAGGGCGGAACCGCATCTAGTATTCTCTCTGACCTTTACTTATATTATTATGAAAGAAATATAAGTCCGAACAATGATTATGTATTTTATCGCTATATTGATGACATTATCATATTTTATTTCAATGAAAAAAAATTGCACATCACCACTCAATTTTTATCCTACTCAGCTTAAATTAAGCGAAAATGATTTAATTAATAATAATATAAACTTTCTTGACTTAAAAATTAATATTACTAATAATTATAAATTAATTTTTGATATTTATGATAAGAGATTTGATTTCCCATTTAAAGTAAATATTTTTACCAATTATGCTTCATGTTTACATAAATCTGTTTATAAAAATATAATTATCAATTATCTACATCGTATAAAATACTTATGCTCAGATATAAATAAAAACAAAAATATTAGATATATTCGAGATCAAGCAAAAATATATGGATATCCTATTTTTATGATAAATTCAATCATCAACTCTTTTAAATAACATTTATTATATAATTTAAATATAAACATGGTATGTAATAAATTATTGTTTTAGTGTGCGATAACATATAACAAAAGATATAGAAAATAATAATTATAACATACATTATTACAATTATAACATATTAGGAAATTTAATATTTAATATTTGTTTGAACATTATATACACTTTATGTAGAAAATTACAAATATAACATACATAATTACAATTATAACATATTAGGAAATTTAATATTTGATTGAACATTATCTATACTTTGTATAGTTGTGATTGTGCGTTGCCGATCACCTCTGTTTAAGGTATTATTGATGTGCAGTTTTCATAAATTTATAAATTAACTTATACAATAACAAATTAAATTATACAATGATAACATTGGTGATTATAACTCATATATATATATCTATTTGCAATATATATAAAAATAAATATATATAGTTTTTATCTTTGTCTATGAATAATTAAAATTAACAAGTATTTTAATTACTGCATTGCATTAATTTGATTGAAAAACAGTAGTAATACTATTAATTATCAACATTATAAATTTTGAGATATTTTGAATTGTTTATGAATTATTTAATTAGATATTTAAATTAATCTATAAATATAAAATATATTTACAATGTAGTATAAATTAAACATTAATTATTTAAAAACAAGTCTAATATATATTTAAGTAGTAGTAAAAATAAAACATTAATTATTTAATAAATGTCTATAATATCAGTGGATTAACACAGCTGGCAGCAATAATAATTTGAATTAAAATAATATCTCTTTTACATAATATATTCTTGTTAAGAATATCTGAAATGCTGTGCAAGTTGAATTAATTCTGTGTAGATTTATTCATATAGTAGTATTATATTTTATTTGAATTTTAAGTAAAACTACAAGTTAGTATTGTTTTTTAAAGTTTATTTATATAAATAAATCTAATGAAGTGAGTATGTAACTAATAAAGTGGATATTTAACTAAATATTAATTATGAACTATTATAATACCAATAGATGGCGACACTTTGCCTTTCAGGTAGTTGTAGATAATATTGTTAATATTATATTTAATTTAACTATAGAGGGAGCTATTGATTGTATATTAATTTTACTTTCAGGAATTAAAATTGGATGGAGTAATATATATTCACGGATATAAATTTGTTATAAGTGTATTAAAACCAGAATTATTTTGAGTGTTTTTGAATCATTTTGTGATTGGGTGTCATTTATGGGGTTGTGTTTTAAAAAAAGTGTGCTCTCAACTTGTCTTACAAATCATTTCTCTCAACTCGACTTAGTTAACATGTATGATGCATTGCCATGTGGATGTGAATATTATGTAGACGTTGTGACATTTTAAGGATTCTGTATAATTATTGTGAGTAAAATATTTTATCTACACTTTACGCGTTCATATTTCCAATTTTATTATTTCAAAACTGTTATCTCGTGGTAATTTAGTGAGGTGTTAATTACAGTTTTTTGGATAATCGATGTGAGTGAAATATATTGTATTTTCTTAATGGTTTTTTATTTCCTATTTAAATATTTCCAAATTTTAATATTTCCAATTGTTGTCTGGTAATAATTCAGTGTACCTGGATGATTCTACTGATCTTAGCATTATGCCAGTAGAATTATGAAACACTGAATTATTATTTAAAACACATGTGGGTGCATCCAGGCTGATGAGTACATGTGCATGTGTTTTTCCATGTCCAATTCATATTTAATTCTCATGTGGTCCAATTTTCCATTGTGTATGGTTCATATTTAATTTGTTAATCCATTTGTGTTTACTTAATTGCAACTCCAATTTATAATTTTTTTTTCCCCTTTCTCTCTATTTCTTTTTTCAATATTCTTTTGGTATGAGTAAAATTTGGCCAATTACCATTGAAGCATCAGCTATGGTAATATTATGTTTGCACATGTTAATTATTAGCTATGTGGTATTCTGTATACACAGTATCATTGATTATCTCTTTGGAGATTTAAGTAGAATAGAACTTGATATGTTTTTTGAAATTCATAGATATTATAATTATATATATATATATATATATATATATATATATATATATATATATATATATATATATACCATATTATTCATATCTTTAAAAACATTTACATTTTTCGATTTAATTATAATCTCGACCGATAGGCTCACTGACGCCGAAAATTGAAAAAAGTATTTTAAAACAGTCTTCATTCCTTCGTATAGTATTTCGTATTTTGCGAGTATTTTCTCTTACAAGATACTGGTGAAAAAAAAATTTCTTTTCAAATTTCTTTTCTTCTCTTTTTGGACATTTTATTTAAAAAATACAAAATTGTTTAATTGTCCATAGAAATTTTTAAAATTAATTCATAGCTATTAAATAAGAAATGTAATTGATCGTATTTAATGCCGAAAACATTAACTAAGCATTTTTGCATTGGATAAAGAAAGTTTTTCTTTTTCTCTTTTTCTGAAACTTAAGGGGACTCGGCATATTTCACGTTTCTAAAAGGAGGAATATATCTGCTTAAAGTACATTCTTAGTTTATTCTGGAAAGGTTACAGAAAGATTAGATGATTATAAATATGTGAAAAATGCTTTTTACTGCATCCATTTTTGTTAAGGGTTTCGAATTTCAGATTTTTATTCTGAAATTGACCTTAACAGTGTTTTCAAATTTCATGGCTATCTGATAAATAGTAAAGGAGATATGATTATTTTTATGCGTCTTTCTTTAATATATCTTTCTAGGTGCGTTCGTAATTATATAAATATGTAGCACCTATAATCATCATCTGGTCCGTCCGTCTGTCCGCATATAACAGCGCAAAAACTAACCAAGCGAATGGTTTGAAATTTAATATATATATTATCGCTGCAGAATTTGGTCGAGTCATTTCAAATTTTATGAAAATCGATTCGAAACTTAAAAAGATATTAATAAAAGTTTTCTTTATTCTATTAAATCCTATCATACGTAATTAAATCAATGATATCCCATGATAGGTAATGATTCTAGGTTGTCATGGTGATTACGTCCTATTTAAGATGCAGTCATATTAACCCTTTCAGTGCGGAATTTTTTTGGGAGGTTTAACCCTTTGAGGGGCGGTGGTATATATTATATACCACCTAATTTTAATCCGATTCAAACCAGAAACTTTTAATTAAATTTTACTTTTTTAACTTTGACGAGAAAAAGTTGAAAAATTGCTGATTCTTATTTTGAACTAAATTCTTTACTAAATTCCGGTGGGAATTCAACGTTACAGGAGCAAAATGCTTGCCCCTGAAAGGGTTAATGCCCTGTGCAGAATGTTTGGACAAAAAAAGCGACATTATTTATCTGATCACTACGCAGGCACAATACGTCATCACTTCTAAGCCAAGGCTAACGAAAAAGAAAGGCTACCGCGGTACTTTACGCATATCTTTTTTTACAGACCGCGGGAGTCACGTGATGCTCGAATCCACCAATGCAGGTGTACGAAAAGAGCATCACGTCACTCTAGCGGTCTGTAAAAAAAGGTAAGTGGAATGCACCGCGGTAGCCTGTCTTTTTCGTTAGCCTCGTTCTAAGCCCATGACGCACTACAGTGAGCACAATACACGCCATGAACGCCTGGGCGACTTTTGTCGACACTTAATGTAGTCTACAGCACCCAAATCTTAGATGTCGACATTAGTCGACTCCCGCACTAAAAGGGTTAATTCCGTATTACTGAATTTAAAAACCGAATTTGTATACTAAAATTGTTTAATTCTAGCAATCCTATAATCTATCTGCAGTTTTTTGTATAGCTATTTCCGGAGAAGTAGATATTGAATGGAAAAGGAGTCTAAATATGGATTTCAATTTCTGAAATTTTCAAAGCTAGCCTTAAATTTCCCATTGGAATTTTCAGTTAATGTCAATAAAAGATAAAATGTTGCCAAATTAAAATGTACTTATTTTATTACGGAAATTAATCATATCATAATAACAGACGATACAATTCATTTCACTGAAATAACAACAGTACGTACGCACCAATTTGTCACGTTTGACGTACAATGTCCAACTTGTCTTAATTGCAATACTTTCCTTGCACTGCATGCTTACGGGAAGAAAAATTGTGTAAAAATATTAAAATTTTAAGTTTAGACAGTTTTAAATTTTTATAAGTTTAAATATATGTATTCAAAATCTAGCTATGATGTTATATTTTTTGTCGTCCATATATTTCTTTTAACAATTTCATTTTCTGATATGTAAAGAAGGTAAAAAAAAAATCATAGAGGCATAAGTTAAAAAAAAAATTAAAAATTTTCCAGTTCTATTCAGAAATACCTTCTTTAAGTAGCTTCCATTTCAGAGAATTTTTATGGATAATTATTTGTTTATTAAATAAGTGACGCATAAAAATTCTCTGTAACGAAAATTATTTAAAGATATTTCTAATTTTAATTGAAAAAAAAAATACAACTTTCGTAACATGAACATGTTTAGTTAGTTGGAATTGTACAAAAATACTCCGCGCAGTCTCAATATAACCGATAAAAGTATTTTAAGTAATTCAATTGTAATTATTAATAATTTTGCATTACACTAAATAGGTTTTTTGCGTTTTCTCTAATAGACATATGTATAATATAAAACAAAAACATGGTATCCCGTGGTATCTTTAAACATTTTTCATTTCAAGGAATTTTTATTTTATATCCCGTCTTTAAAATTTCTTATACAAAACAGAAAAAAAAAAAAAGGCAAACAATTGAACTAAATTAACCTCCCATTGGTACGAAACGATTTAAGACATTTATGTGTTTTCCCTATCACCATCCAAAATCTCAACAGCCCGCGGTAAGCAATTTAAAGAAAATCAAGATGCAGAAAGAAAGAGGTCAAACAACTACCACGTCGTTGCCATGGTAATGAACTTATCCCGTTTCGTCGGAAGAATTTGAAAATGCAAAGTGCCGAAATGGACGGAGATTTCTGATTTTCTCTTTGCTAGGTGATGAGAAAGTGTTTAAGAGTTTGATTTTTGTGTCTGAATAAAAAGAGTGATTTAAAAACATGGTAGGTTAAAGAATTCTCGTTAAAAAAGTGCAGTCTAAAATTAATTAACCCTTTTGGGACGAGCGACACGTATACGTGACGCATAACATGCTCAGAATCGCCCATTATTCCCATCAGTTATTTTTTATTGTAAGATTTGCCTTATTAAATCTTAGCATTTCTGCGATTCAATTAGGCGAAAATTTCTGTTTTGAAAAACCGGTGGTAAAAGATTAAAAATTCTGTACTCAAATTTAATGGGATGCGTAAAAATAAGTGATAAATTATTCGAAGTTGCAACGTTAGCTGGAACAGCATAAATTTTCATGTGTTTTAACAGAAACCTGCTTGGAAATATGATATTAGCTTGCAATTTAAAACAACCTCCAGTGAACTGTATATGATTTAGTTTTATTCCTCTATCACATAGTATAAACCTCAAATAAAGTTCAATAATACTTTGGAAAATGCAGCAGAGCCATTTCCTTTTCCAATATTCAGCTTGAAAATCCGTCTTTCACAACTTTTTTTTTTCCGTCTGTTGAGTACTAGAGAAGATTTTCTCAACGAATTTTTGCTCTTTGATCTACAGTAAAACGTGATTAAAATGTTTGTTTACTTTTTGCTTTGCAATAAGGTGTCCAAAATTAAAGTATTTAATAATTATTCTTAATATTTTTAAATACTTGTAAATACCGCATGCGTTTCGTTTTTTAATTTTGTTTTCAGTCTAAAATTGTTAGAAATTAAACATTTTTTGTTCTTAATAATTCTTTTTAAGTCTGTTTTAAGAAACAAGTATGCTTTTTTATCCAGATAAAAACTAGTTAATAATTACTTTTAACTTTTCTCTTTATCGCTTATAAACACCATATGTGTTTCATTTTGTAATTTTGTACCAAATATGAAATAATTCATAATTCAATATTATTTGTTCATAAAAATCCATTTTAAATCTATTTTATATGTAAAATATGCCTTCACCCTCTTTTAAAAATATTTCATGCATGACAGGGTCAAACGTTTTCTTTTCAAAATTTTTGTATTTTCTATACCATATTGTTTCAAATAAAGAAAAAGGAAATAGAAAACAATTGAACTAAATTAACCCTCATAGCCATGAAATAATTTCAAGCATTTATGTTTTTTTCTATCAACATTCAAAATCTCAACAGCCTGCGGTAAACAATTTGAAGAAAATCAAGATACAGGAAGAAAGAGGTCAAACAACTACCACGTCGTTGCCATGGCAATGAACTTATCCCGTTTCGTCGGAAGAATTTAAAAATGCAAAGTGCCGAATGGAAGGAGATTTCTGATTTTCTCTTTGTTAAGTGATGAGAAAGTTTTTGAGAGCCTGATTTTGGAGATTGAATCAATTTTTAAAACGTTGTAGATTAAAGAATTCTTGTTAAACAAATAAAGAGAGTCTTCTATTTCATAACTAAACGTGTTTGGAAATCGCAATTTTTGGAGGAGATTAATTAAACACATCAAATTTAATGGGATACATATAAAGAAGTTATTAAATTATCTGCGTGGCACTGTTCGTTGATGCTATAACTCTTTATAATGTTTTGATTTTTCTAATAAACACGCTTGAAGGGATTGCAGCTATTTGTTATATGTTTGAGAAGTAGTTTTTTATTATACTGAATGAAAAAGATTTTAATCTGCAAATCTAAAATTTATAACATACTTTGCATTTAGTTAATATTTAAACATATGAAGATCAATATCAAGTAGAATTTCGTATACGTTATGTAAATGTATATGGAATATTGTGATGTGGTGGTTCATAGTTAACCCTGGCTAGCTCAGTAAAAAGTCAGAGAGTAAGATAAAACCAGCTTTTATTTAAAACTTCAAGGGGGAGGACAATGGTTGAGTCTCATTCACAGAAATTTAGCTCGGACTGATGAATGCTGTCTAACCCTCTGAGCGTTTTGAAAAAGGGTAAAATTGTAATGTTGTTTTCTCTGCATTTTGTTTTAAATGTTAAAAAAATATGATTATTTCAGCATTATAAATAAAACTTAATTACAAATATGAATGTAACGCTTGAGAGTATTAATCATTCTTCAATGTTTTGAAAATTCACTAAATCTATAGAATTATATTATCTTATATAAACATTGCATATATTGCAGTGAAACGTGGAGCTTAGTGAACGGAATATTACGTTTCACACGCTTAGAGGGCTAAATAAGTCCACTAGAGAAATATACTTTACTACACCGTAAGAGAAACCGCTTGAATAAGACGAGTAAATAAAACTTTAACTGACGCACAGACGAGCACTGCAACCCTTCCAATCTTAAATTTAAAACTCCTGAACTATCTTTGCTGCGGTGTGCAGGCTTCCTCAGCTTTGCTAAAATATGGCTAAATACCTAAACTCACAGCAGCCCGTGGCCGCCAACACAATTTTATTGAAATAATCAGTCTAATTTTTCTTATCAAGTCAAGCTTTTACTCTAAGCAAGCTTCACATCAGGAGCACAACCTCTTTATGCTGATAGGAGCGGGTTTCGAATTCCACTGGGGCGAGATACGACCAAATCAAACGATACACCCATTTGCAGCTGCTTAAATACATTGCTGACTGACCAAAAAAGCCAAAATTTGCATAACACTGCTGCGAAACGCAGAAAACCTAGAAATTCCGAAGTAGACATGCATTCGTCGAAAGTTAAAGTAAAATAGTCTACAGATGTCGCTGCACGCACAAATACGTTATTTTCACAATACGATCTCAATCAAAACAAACGGCTGCCTATATGATGAGTCGCCAACCCACTACAATACAACTGAGCTATATTTGCATAAAATTTGTTACTGAATAAATTAAATTACTCCAATTGGCCGGTTACAGACATTCTAGAAAGTTTGACAATTTGTCTTCACCTGGTAATCGAAGGCAATTAATTTTGCGTAATACCCGTATCCAACCTGTTGGACTCAACATAACATATATATAATAAATAGGGGCATCATGTATTAAAAATATTTCTTTCAACCATCATCGGACGCACATAATCTCTGAGATTGAGAGAGTTCATTTTGAACTTTATTTTCGCTCCAAAGTCAACTTCTTTTTCGTCTGCTTTTAATATCACCCTTCTCTTAAAAATAAAACTGGAATAAACTCCATTCTTTTTTTTCTATAAATTATTGTTTTAATTTCTTATTATACATTTCCTTATCGTCATACAGAAGAAGATAGTGGAAAATATACCTTGTTTTAGATTTTTTTAAATGTCAAGAGAAAATATTATATGAATATTGCGGAAGGTTTCTAGAAAATGTTTGAGCATATACCATTATCCTATTTACAAAAAGAAAAAGATTGATTTTGTTATTATGTCTGTTTTCAATCAATATTGTAGCGTATTATTTTGATCCAAGACTAAGTGTATTTTATTGAGGACCAGCTGATGTAACCCGTTGTGTAGCATTTGTATTTTAAAATATTTTTTGAGATTTTGGGGGAAAGTACCAATCTAGTTTTTAAATTTAAATGTATAAGGGTCCTTTACAAAAAAAATTACAATTCAGAAATTGACTATGTCTTGAATTTTTTTTGTTTTCATATAATTTTTTATTTTAATTACCTTAATTAGTATCGCGTGTTAGGGAAACAAAGTTTTTTCACACTTTTCTTTTTATTTATAGAAAAAATGGTCAATTTTTCTCGAACCGGAATATCGATTTTTTACGATTTTACCAATTCTCTTAAACATTTTTAGTTGCTTAACTGAATTTATACTTGCTAGAGTAACAAAATAATATTAATTTTAAAGTTATTGTTAATGTAAAAGCTGTTAATTTATCATGCTTGTTTGTAAGACATGTTTCTTGAAGATGAAAATGTTTACTTGAGAGTTGATAGCATCCGAAAAACCTATAATCCTGGTTGAGAAAACTGATTAATACACTTTGGAAACATTTCCGAAAATCAGTGGCATCAAAAGAAACTTCGTAATTATAAATTTTCTTCTTTAAATCTGGAAAATATACTAGTTTTTGATAGTTAAAGATAAAAAACGCTTTTTGTAATCGCTGAAGATTACAAACACATACAATAACTCGGTTGAAGTTATTGTATGTTTTTGTTCATGGTTGAATTTATTTTCCTAGATTTAGAAACAGGTCTTTTTATAGTATACTTGTCTTACAGAATACATAGAGAGCAGTTTAATGCAAAACACTGTCAGAAAAATGTAAGTACATTTGTTGGTACACAGGTTAATCCACAGAAGTCACACAGAACACAGTTAATCCACTGAAGTCCACACAGTACACAGTTAATCCACAGAAGTCCACACAGTACACAATTAATCCACAGAAGTCCACACAGTACACAGTTATTCCACAGAAGTCCACACAGCACACAGTTAATCCACAGAAGTCCACACAGTACACAGTTAATACACAGAAAGATTAACTTTAACTGCACAAAACTCAAAACTATGCCTCATAAACGTTACATATGCGCTACAAATAACACAAAATAATAGTAATTTTATAACAATTTAGTATAAAAGAATGAATTTTTTTTGTCATATTTGTCAAAAATATATTGCTTACAATTTCTTATTTTACAGCAATTTATACATTAAAGAAACAAAGCTTAAAGTTATAAATAATGGATGCCATATTTTGTTATGTTTTTCCCCCTCAGCTTACTTCACGCAGAAATATTTCTCTTAAAATTTATTTTTATTAGCAAAGATATATATAACTACATTTATCGTCTGCCAAATCTCTATTGCTGGAAAAACCATTGAGAAATCAAGAAACAATGAAGTAATCAGACAGCGGTTGAACAACTACCACATCGTTGCCATGGCAATAGACTTATCCTTCAGTCTTTCGAATTTAAAAATTCCCAAGACTAAAATGGATGAGGATTTTTATTCCATTTCATAGATTACGAAAAATAGTTACGCGGCTTACTTGGTAAATGAGTCATTCCTTTTATTATAGTCTAAAGGGGGAGGGGGGGGGGGGGGTTGGCGGGTGGAGATGTAATTTGATTTTCACAAACATTTTGATTTTAAACGTTAAACTGAAAGTTTACATTTCATTTTAGAGTTAAAATCTGAAAAAAAAAATCATTTAAAAGCCTAAATAATCTCCGAAACGTCAAACTTACTGTAGAGACAAAAAATTTTTGGTTTTTGTCTATCTGTCTGTCTGTTTGTGTGTATATCCTGCGATAATTGCCGCAAAAAGCATCCGATTAGTCTGTAAATAGGTAAATATGTTGGTGATGTACCCAGAATTAGCTGTATATATTTCGGTTAAATTTGGTTCATTCATTCGAAAAATATAGAACATTTTATTTTACCCTAGAATGCTATTCTATAGGATTTAAGATGATTTTCAAATTTTACCATTTATTGAAAAGAAAATGGTGCATTTGGATAATTGATTTAAATGTTAAATTATGGATGCTAAAATTCCTCAATGGAAATCTTAAATAATTAGGATTAGTTTGAAATTTTGCCAATACTCATGTCACACATCCTAAATTATCAATGTATTTTTTCATGGGATTTTGTGCATCTGTTTGAAAAATATAAAATATTTTAACTTTTCCATTTTATATTTTTGTTGTCATAAGTAATTATTTTTTCTCCCTTTATTTTACTAGTTGAATAGCAACTATTTTTCATAACGCCTCAGAAAAAGAAAATTTATTAAAATACTAAGCTGTATCAAAAGTATTTTCGTTTTTTGAATGCTTTCATACCATAGCATGTAGCTGGAACTTTCTCACCCGTATTGTTGAACATAAAATGTTATTTACGAAGATACATGTCCAGTCCATGTCCCTCTTATATTCTATGATTATACAGACTTATTTCTTTCCATTTTAGGTCACATAAAGAGCGATACAAATGTTGAGATTTTATGCATCCTAAGGCATGATTTTAAACTGGACCTTAAAACCAATAAAGCTGTCCTCAAAACTCGTGCAGTTGGAGGCCAGGACAAGAGTAGTGTGCGGACAGTTCAAAACAAATCCAAACTTTTTAAGGAAGAGATCTCGTCATTGAAGTAAAATCCATAAGTGACAGGTGAATTTTGACCAGTTGAAGAGAAAAAAGAGATGATTGCATTCTCTACAAACAATTTTTATGCTAAAACTTAACAAAACTATATATTCAGACATTAATAATTTTTGAATGTGTAGTTTGTTAATTTGTAGCATCAACATTGATTGTAGAGAATGGATTCTCCTCTTTCTTCTCATTAACTGGTCAAAAATCATGAAAATCTGGAGTAAATACATATTAAACACCTGATAAAATTTGATTTTTTTTCTCAAAATCCCAACTTTACATGCAATAAAATGCATGTGAACTTAGTATTTCATGTTGCCATTCAGCTAGTCTTGTAATGCTGCGTTACATTATGGCGTAATCGTCCCCCCACATCTACGAGGTCGGCTGGTTGGATCTTACGATTTAACGCCTAGGGCGATGACGCCATAATATAAATGAATTTTAAGATAACAAGGGATTCGGTTGGTGCATTTGGTTGATTGGTTGATTTAAATTTTATGGCGCAAGGTCCACAAATGGAGTTGATGCACCAGTGGCGTTGCCAGGGAGGGGGTCCAAATTCTCTGTATACCAGTAATAATGTAAAGTTTTCTTCGCATTGATTATCGCAAAAAGTTTTCCGATTAGATAAATGAAAGAAAACTTTACAAAATTAGTGATATCCAAAGCATCTTGACACACACCCTGGCTACGCCACTGTGGTGCACCCAAAACGAGGGTACTGGAAAAATTTGAAATATCACATTTTAAATCACTAATTAATGCTAACATGTAAGTATAAAAGCTGAAATAGTATGAAAGGTAAAGAAAGTAAAATTACATAAAGTAAAAATACATTCGAAAATTATATGAATAAGTTTCTAAAAATGTTTCCTTTATCAGTTGTAGAATCCTTTTAAAACCATATCAGTTATAGTAATGTACATTTAAAGAAGTCAATCTGGCAAATAGAGGTCAAACAACTGTCATGCCGTTGTCATGGTAATGAACTTATTTCTTCCGACTTCCGAATTTGAAAATGTGAAGAGCTGAGTTGGATGAGGATTCCTGATGTTCTTCTCTTTTTACGCAATGCAAGAGTGTTTAAGTGGCTTATTTTAGAGAACGCTTCAACTTTTTTACGAAACGCAAAATTTTGAAAGAATTTCTTGAAAAATGAGCAGTTTTAAAACAAGTAAAAGAATATTTTAAAATCTACTTTATTATATGATTTCTAAACGCTATGAACTGTAAAAGAGTATAGTTGTCTAAACACGATTTTTTTTAATTTGCATTTTTAGCGATAGAGTGATTTGTTTTTTACAATATTGAAAAATCGTTGTTACCGAAAAGGAATTTAAAGTATTTGAAATGTTTAGTTAACTGTAATATTTGAAATTATGGCATATTGTTATCGAACTTATATTTGTGTGTGCGATAGTTAAATTAAATGAAAATCAGCAAAATAAATAAATATGTAAAATAATAAAATGAAGTGAAAATGCAGTAAAAAGGAATAAAGAATCATTTGCGAATTATGCATTTAAAATATTATATAACCAGAAGGGCGTATATGACACAGTAACCACATATTCTGGTGGAATTGAACATGCTTCATTTTCTAGAAGGTTGGTTTACAAGATTACAAACTCCCTAAATGAAGCACGCATAATTCCACCAGATTATGTGGTCCTACTTTGACATATACTCCTCGATGATTTAATATTTTAAATGCATAATTTTGAACTTAAACTTGTGTAAACACCTATAGTTTCGATTGTTATTTGTACTGATTGAGGGGCTTGTATAAAGCTTAAAACGACTGCTGTAGTTGATTTTATTACATGATATTAATGAGTGTTTTTTTAGATTTATTACCCATTGTTATTTTTAGAAATATATAAAGATGACGATAACGACCTGCCTTCACTTTTATTGCTCATACGTCACTTCTAAAATTAGCATACATTCAACTTTTACGTCATCGAATAGGGAGAACATGTAGGGGAAGGTGGCCTAAAATGATCCCCTTAAGGGTAAAATTTGTGTAAATTAACATAACTGTTTAAATAGAACTTTGGCTCTTTGCTAATATGTTTCACACTATATTTTGCATTATAAACATATTTTAATAATATTTTAAACCCAAATTGAGTAATGAAAAAAACTAGTCGTTGGGGGCCACCGTAATACTTACCCATCATGGATATGCATAATGTAAAATATTAAAATTAAAAATGTGTAAACTACTTATAAAATGCATTGCACTTCGAATAAAATCGTGGCTTGATGACGTCATAAACTTTAAAGGCTCGATGACTGAATTGCTTAAAAGAAACATCCTTATAACTCCAAAAAAAATAATCCTATTAACTACAGGTTTATTGCTTTTGGTTAAGCGTCTCATTTCCAATTAAAATATATCTTTGAATTGAAATTTGGATGAAATACAGGGTCATGAAAAATCCAAAAGTGTGGAAAATAGGATTACAAATATCTCGGCAACTCATTATCCGATCGACTTCATGCTTTATGCAAAATTTATGCATTTTTGTTGTCTTTTATATTCACTCCTTAAAACAAACAATTTCGAAATTTTTTATATACCTTTTATCAGAACGGATATTTCGAGAGTCGGAAAAAAATAGTTCCGGTTAATCGAGGTTATTGAAATGAAATAGGCTTTTTCCCATTTTTACATAATAAGTACATACCAAATTGCAAGTCTCTATCTCAATTTTGTCGGGAGATAGAGCGTTTACAGACACACAGACACACATACAGACGGACGGCAAATTTTTTTTTCTAAAAATATGTTTTTCGGAATCTCCACTGTCTGAAACGAGTAAATCCGTCAAAATTTTTTTTTCGATTTTCAAAACGATTACAAGACTTACCCTATACTACGTATGATGGGTAAGTAATAGATTTTTTAAACAAGTGTTCAAAGGATCATTTTACCCTCACCAAAATGCAAAATGATCCTTCATTTAAAAATAATGGTAAATTGTTTTTTATCGGCAAAATAAAGGATATAAAAGTAATTATGACAACTCCCATAAGTGTAATTCACATCTAAAAACATACTCCATTAAGTAAACCAATTCATATTTCTGTACATGAAAGACTGTATATCTAAATAAATATGAAAGTTAGTGCTTATCTTATAACAAATGTTATAAAACCCAATTTTTCAAAGAATTCTATTCAGATGCGTATGCGATCGCTTAATACCGCTATTGCTTCTTCTTCACTTGGCACAACTAGTATGTGTTACCCGGTAGATAGCGCGACCTGTTTGGAAGAAAACATATATGGATCATTTTGCCCGCAAGGATTATTTTAGGCCACCTTCCCCAACTTTTGAATGGAACTTATTTGAAAACTGTAGCTTAAGTTTGCGATATTTTAAGACTTTTCAAATAATGTTTAAGCATTATTATTTTTTTTTTAATCTAAATCAATAATGTGTAGTTCATTGTTACAAAAATATAAATTAACTAGTTTCAGGGTCTCTAGAATTGGCAATTGATTGCCCAGGTCAAATTGAACAGATTAACCATACTTTAGTGTTAAACACAAATCTATCTTTGAGAAGACAGATTTTCATTTATGTTGAACATGAAATTAATATCAAATCACGTTAAATTGGATAGAAGGTACGATGTATTATAATATGCTTGGAATTGCATTTTATGTTTTTTCTTTGTTATTTCTACACGGTAAAAAAAGACAAATATTTATTAATCTGCGTAAATATACAGGGTGTCCTAAAATAGACTGACTAATTTTAAAATTCAGTAACTTTCAAACGGTGACAGATATTTAAAAATTTCTTGCAGGAGAATAATGCATGATGTCAGGAGTTTTTCTTTTTTTTTTTGCTGTGATTCTTTATTTTAGTTCGAATTACCAGCAATAGATGGCGCTGCGAGCGATAGGAGTGCAATACAAGCCAAAACTAAAATCTCCCAACATTGATGCGAAGGAAGGAGGTTCAATACATGGAGTGGGTCTCTAATACAATCTTGTTCTTAGGGCCCGATAGGGAATAAGATTTTATTGGTAAATAAGACCGACTCCATGTATTGAACCTCCTTTCTTCACGCCAATGATGGGTGATTTCTGCTTTTGTCTCGATTGGATGTTTATTGCTCGCAGTGCCATCTATTGCTGATAGTTCGAATTAAAATCAGAAATCGCAGTAAAAAAAACTCCTGACGTCATGCATTACTCTCCTGCGAGAATTTTTTAAATGTCTGTCACAGTTTGGAAGTTATTGAATTTTAAAATGCGTCAGTCCCTTTTAGGACTCCCGGTACATTAACCACGAACGACAATACATAGAAACATCTTCCGAGTTGCCTACGATTCTGAATAGCGCTCTTTATCATTAGAAACCTCAGAAGCCAATATATTTTCGAGATTTAAAGAAGCATTTTTAAAAACAAAGTTTGTTTTGCTGCCACAGACTTTCGGAAATGCTTCCGAGTAGTTTTATGCAAGAGTGGCAAAATAATATTAATTTTAGTGTTATTGTTAGCGCTGTTAATTTATCATGTTTGCTTTTAAAACATGTTTGTTAAACATGAAAATGTTTACTTGGGAATGAATGGATAGCATTCGGAAAACTTATAGTCCAAGTGCAGAAAATTGATTACTCTACTAATAATAAAAAGAAAAGTGTCCAGTTAAACTGATGGTACTGAGCTCACAGGCTATTCACACTAATTGTATATTATACTCTTATATCAAAGAATAATGCCCCTCGAAAAATAAAGAAATCAACAATAAATTAAGGGGGAATTAGCCCCCCGTTCCCCCTCTTTATACTTAACCAATGAATCCCCAAAACTAATAAGGGAAGCGACTTATCACAATGAACCTATATACAAAATTTGAAGCAAATCGGATAATTCTGCATGAAAAATCCATTTATCTAAATAAGGGGGTGGGATTAGCCCCCGTTACCCCTTTATACTTAACCAGTGAATCCCCAAAACTAGTCAGGGAAGCGCTTTATCACAATGAACCTATATACAAAATTTGAAGCAAATCGGATAATTCTCTATGAAAACCCATTTATCTAAATTAAGGGGGATTAGCCCCCGTTCCCCCCTTGTATACTTAACCAATGAACCCCCAAAACTAATCAGGGAAGAATCAGAATGAATCTACATACAAAATTTGAAGCAAATCGGATAGTTCTAGCAAGAGTTATTGCGTTACGTACGTATACATACAGAACCTGGGGGCACATTAGCTCTCAGGCTTTTATAGCCTGTGACCTAAAAACTATTCGGAAACAATTCCGAAAATAAATGGCACTAAACTAAACTTTGTATTCTTAAATTTTTCTTCAAATCTTGAAAATATATTAGTTTCTGAGGGTTTTTTTTCTGAGGTTTAGTTTCTGCGTTTCTGAAGAACACTTTTCGGAATCATGGATAAATCGGAAGAGTTTACTGCATATTTTTTTATGGTTATATTATGCATTCCTAGATAAAGAACATTTGTCTTTTTTTACAGTGTTACATAATGTTGTTTCTTTAAAAAAAACATTGGTTGAACTGCTTTTTAAATGTTTTATTTTCTTGCACAAAAGATAATTGCAGTATTTAGTAAACGTGAGAATTTTTAAAACATGAACCTATTGTTTATCAAAAATGCATATTTGAAACAAAACAAAACTTAGTTGATACTGGTCGCTATAGTTACATGGTGGTTACGCAATGTGTTAGTAATTACGCTCACGTAAATACAAAATGCAACTAAATTTAGAAAATAACTAAATAAGTTAGGCACACCTTTTGTAGACACATAATGCAGTTTTTGTGTTACACATAATTTTCTCACAAATAGCGTTCTATAAAGATAATTTTTTTAAAATCTACTTATAACTGCATTGTGGTAACACAGTAACAAATGGTGTATATGTTATATGATTCAAATTAACATTATAAAGAAATGGCAACAATTTAGTTTGCACCTGAAAGATACAATAACTTATTCTTTAAAAGTGAGAATATGAATGATGTAGTTACTTTTAATGAGGTGTGCACGTTTAAATAATAACTTTTCGATTTTATTTTAAATTTTCTTAAGCTGTGTTAGACAGAATTATTTTTACGCATGTATTTTAAAGTAATACAAATGTATACTTTATAAGTGTTATAAGTGTATATCGTTGAAATAATCGTATCATATAAGTGTATATCGTTGAAAAAACACTTTAAAAAGTAGTAATGTAAGTATGATAAAGTAATATTTCGGAATGATCACCGTAAATTCTATAAATAATTCCAGATTACTCATTATGTAAATATAATTTAAGTTCATATAAACACATGTTATCATTTTTTAAATACAAATTTGGTATATATATTTATTTGTATAATTTTTAGATTATCTTCTGCATCAATTACGTGCACTGACCCCAGAATATATATATATATAGAAATAGAAATAAAAATAGACAGTTTATGATTGTTTTTTAAAAATGGAAATAGGTGCAATAACAGGAATAAAAATTCTCATACTATGAACACAACAACATCGAAAGAAGATCAATACAAGAAACTTCAAAAAATGACTCCTAGCTCGTCAGAAGTAGGGAGGAGCGACATATGTTTCAAAATCACATGGAGAATCACAGGTTTCACAAGGCACAAACAAATTGTATACTTTCTAAGTGTAAACAGTAAAAGGAAATTGATATGTTCAACAAACTGAATAAAATATGAAAAACGGAAATTTATTTTAAAGAGAAACCGAAATTTACCGAAAAAAAATTATAATTAAATAATCGGTCAAATGCGATTCTTACTCGTGCACAAAGGGTTCCGTGCAATAATTTTTTTAATTACTAACTGCAATATTACAAAAAATCTTTGGTAAAAGAATAATAACTTTGACTATTTATCACTATGATTCGCCTAACCTAAAATAAAGACCTTGTACAAAGTTTAAACTTGGCGTTGTGCCAAGTGCGCTTCGGAAAGAGGTCGCAAAGTTGCAACGCCGCCTTTGTCTCTGCCAGATTTTTCTACATAGGTTTTTAATTGATATATCGTATAGTTACAGAAATTTCTTTTCGAAAATCATTATCAACAATCCTTGGATGATTTCGCACCGGCAGGTACACCGATTGCCTCTCAACTCCCCCACTGAACGCCCGCAAAGTTTATATGTAACAGAAAAATGCGGTTTTCTCAAAAACTATGTGACCTGGGATAATCGCTATAATTTTCTTGCAATTTTTATATAAACTCCTACAACCCCTAATTTTTCATAATTTTAGTTTCTCTTGATTCGGAAACCGGAGGGAGGGGGGGGGAGCATGTTTTTGCAGTACATTTTTGACGATTTCTTTGTAATATAATACATAAAATTAAAACAAATATAATTTTGAGTTCGGTGTTACGAGATCTTTCAAATAATACACCACAAAATGTACTTTTTTTCTTCAAGTAATTAAATTAGCTTCCTTAAATGTTTCCTAAAAATATTTGTAAATGGCTAATAATTTATAAATATGTGGGTCAATAGCCTCTATAACTCTGCCAAGTTTGAACTCTCCACGTTCTTACAGTTTTCAAGAAAAACGGCTGTGACAGACGGACAGGACAGACAGACACACGAGTGATCTGATAATGGTTCCGTTTGTCCTTCTATGTACGGAAAACCTAAAAATATAAATTAAATTAAAACGTATTCCGAAAAAGAATAATGGAAAGAAATGAAAAAAAAAATGCTAACCGCCTGTAACGATTTCATTAAATCTCCCACAGTCTGCTAATTATGCAAAATAATCAAGGATAGAAGTTCCCAGGTGTTGGAAAACTTCTGTCATATTTTTCTGCTAACTTGCAAGAATGTCGCCGACCTGCAAAGGCACAGAATAGCTTCGATCAATCCTGTGAACGGAAACTGTTTCGACAGCAAAATATTTCTCTGATTTCGCCGGCTTCATGTGGGGTCGTTTTAGCGTGAGAACTTTACCCGTGTGAACATTTGGTATTTCAGTAAGACCTCCCAAAAAGGAATCCCGATCGAATCACAGAAAAACTGAATGCTATGACGTGAACGGAAACTTCTTTGATTGGTGAACGGAGAGACTTTTGTTGGAGCCAAGGGACGAGAAAGAGAATCGAGGGGAGGTTAGTTAGAGTTTGGGGGGAGACGAGTGTTGGTAGAAAAACACTCATCTCAGGACGGATTCCCATCTTAGTGGGGAAGAAAAGGTTTTGCTGACACATTTTAAAAAGAGAGAGGACTTCTCTGAAGGCAACGGCAAGGCCGTTGTTTGAACTTTTTGTGAAGAGTGAAAAAGATACTCCGGTTAGACGTTAAGATTTCAAATTACTGCACAAGCCTGGACTCTTTATTGATTTATAAATTGATTGCAAGTTGAAACGAAACCAGCTGAAAAAAATTGTTGTAATGAGTTGTAAATATTAAGAAATTCGAGAACGATATTAAATAAAATTCGTTTCGAAGTAACATATTGAAATTAATCCATATGAAAAGGCCACACGCTACCCCTTTTTAAATTATAACATCATGGATTCATTATACGCCGTGTGACTACCTTAACCCATAATACGTGTAATGGATACCTTTACGTTGCATTTTACTCACTTTGCCACCCTTGACTAGAGCATAGAAGAATGTAATACTTCCTAGGCTTATAAGATGTTTTTGGAGGCAGCATGGAAAGTTTAATTTGTCTGTCTGGTAATATATATTGTACAAATCCAGTCTGAAAATCTTCAGTCATTTATAAACATTGCAAACAAGACTTCCAATCGATTTCCGCATCGAATCTTTATTTGTATCAAGGCGAATGACGTGCTTCCATCACGGCGTTTAACCCATTTACAACTGTTGCCACTCCAAAGATTTTTTAAAGTTACCATACTGTTGCGATTAATATTTTATAATTCTATCAATTATTCGCTTATATATAATAATGGAATACAAAACTTTTGACAAATACAACTGTTAACCCTTTCCGGCACAGTGGTCCCACTCCGGGTACACCTAATTTTAATTCCAAACTTGCATTCGACACCAAAAATATTTAATGGGATTTTGTTTCTACAATGAGAGGTTAAAATAAGGAGTTCTTATTTTCTAAAAACGTCGTTTGTAAATTCCGGTGTCAGTCAGTAATTTCTCATTTTACGAACAGACTTTGCCTGTGCCGGAAAGGGTTAACATAACAAACATTTCGAAAGAAACTAGAGGGAAAATAAAGTTACTCATCATATGCTGTGTGCCCAAATGAAAAGGATATTGTACTGTAGAGGCGTTATATCTAATCCAAGTGTACATGTATGATTGTAGATAGGTGGCGAAATGCTTTTCCCAGTTTGCAATAGTAGCAATCATCTTTGTTTTCTGTTTCGCGAGTTATGGTAAGCTGGTTTGTGTGGATTGATGGATTCCTCCAGATCAGTACAAAGAGCTGTTATCCAATTTCTTAGTGGTATTGCACTGCCTTGTCACATGTGAACCGTTGAAATTTCGATGACCTTTTTAAGGGACTGAAGATATAGGAGCCACATGGGGAGATTTTGAAGTTGTACGAAATATATTTGATGACTTTCCATCAAAATGTTTTCAGCAAGTCGGGAATCTTCATGATCAAATGTGACCTAGCGTTGTCCAAGATCAACACTATCCTTCCGAGAGCTTCCCTCTCAGTCCTGTTTAAGGCTGTTGGTCAGTTAATTCCCAAAATCTCCTCGCTAATGTTAAACCTATACGTGCGGAATGTATTCGTATATTTAAAATATCTCCTCAGGATGTCCATATTTTTAACTTATTTTTTCTGTGTACTCTTCTTAAAGAATGTTTTTTTTTTTTGTCTTAGTTGTCAATATATTTTCAAAATATATACTTAATTTTATTTGAAGTGTTAAAAACTTACTCACAGCAACACATAAAATAATAAATTAAGCATATATTTTAGAAATATTTTGACAGCTAAGAAAAAAAGAGGCATCCTTTAAGCAGATTACAAGGAAAAAAGAAGTTAAAATATATATTTCCTGAGAAGATATTTTGAATATACGAATGCATTTTACACCCATAGATTTAACAATAGAGAAGAGAATTGGGGGATTGACTGATCAACAATCTTAAACAAAACATCAAAAACAAGTGGAGTGATAAGCTCTCAGAAGGATAGTGCTGCTCTTGGGCAACGCTAGGCCATATGAGATCATGAAGACCCCCGACTTGCTGAAAATATTTTGATGGGAAGTCATCGCATATCTTTCGTACAACCTTAAAATCACCCCATGTGACTCCTATATCTTTAGTACCGTAAAAAATCACCGAAAGGTCAACGGTTCACATGTGACCAGTCAATGTAGATCACAGTTGGACAATGGATCCTTAAGCAACGCATGAGTTCTACACAGAAGTCATTCACTCGTTTCTTACGCTCTGAGAATGTTTCATACGCTCTGAGAACGTTTCATACGCTCCGAGAACGTTTCATCCATATCATTGACAATTATGTGTAGGTGCCCTGTTACACATTAACTATAATTCCAATATTTTGTAATTAAAATTTTCTTTAATTCAAATATTCTTCAGATTTAAGCGTAGTCTTTCTTTCATTTGGACAAACTATATACAATAAAAATTAAAGTTCAACTTTTTCAATACTAATTTTAATTAAAACAGTGATCATGCATTTTTTCTCTTCAGTATGTTAAGTATGTTCTCAAATCAAAAAGAGCTACTTTCTGAATTAGTTTTTGTTTGAAAACGCATGAAATTGGTAGATGTTCTTATTCAGAAACTATGTAATCGAAATGCTTTATCCATTTTTTTGGTAAAGACAGAAGACCTTTCAGAAAATACTGTCAAAGTCGACGTTTCAAGCCGAACTCCGACGCTGCATCGCCAGAAAGACAAAAAACGTGTCGTCACGTGACACGAATCATTTATAACTCGATAAGTAAGTTCTTTTTCACCAAAAAATCGAAAACTCATTTCTATTCCAAATCACTTTAATAGTCAGGATTGCCAATTTTATGATTTTGAGTTTAAAAATGATTCTTCAAGTGTGTCAGAAAAAGTTTCGCATTTTTGAGCAGGTCATTTGAGAACCACCTTAAATACCAAGTAAGAAATTGTATGCAGCATAAAGACAGTTCTTTTCCCTAAAAAGAAAATTATTTCCTATGCACAAAAAAAAAAAAAAAAAAAAAAAAAAAAAAACCTTCAAATTTAAATAACTAAATCCACTTGACCAGAAATAATGAAAAAATCAGTATTTTTTTTAAATATGACAATGTCTTATGCGAACATTATTATTAATTAGATCATCTGTAACATTTTACGCATGTGTAAATATCAGATTACTTATATATAAAGAATAGATAATATAAAGAATAGTTTTTCTTTTCACATCATTTAATCTGAATTTAATCAGAAAACATCAAAGCATTGAAATATTTATTTTTTTGTCTAAATATATTTACGGCTCGATGCCCTTAAACGACGAAGATCTTAAATTGATTTTCTTTTCCTGTTCTCTTTTAACAGACAAACAAATATTTTTCAAAGCAGAGCAAATCACAATTCCATATCAATATTCTCGAATTAACGTGAACAAGTTTTGAATGCTATTTTCTTCTCTCTATTTTCTACGAAATTCACCTTTTATTCTTTTTATTTTTCCCCTTCCGGGTCTCACTTGCATCTCAGCAATTCCCAGACGGTAAGAAGGAGGATTTCGAACCTAAGGTTAAATGTGAGATCCGTCGCTATGGAAACCATTCCGGGTATCCTCCTCCCCGGCGTTTCTTTTGAATCTTCCCGAATAGATTCGCTTCTGACAAACCTCTTTTCAAAGAGAATGGAAGAGAGCACGAAAGAGATAGGGGGAAAAATACTCTTTTCAGCACGTTCTTTTTTTCCTTTCTTTCTCTTTTTTGTTCGTTTTGTTGCACATGTAACCCTTCCTGACTTTTCGTGCTGCTTTTGTCAGTCTGATTAATCTATAAGCAGTGGCTTGTATTTAAAGACAGGAAGTCAGGCGGCGTGCATTGATTATGATGCATTTTCTCCAGTCATTTTCTTTTGTTTTATTCTATAGGATTAAATGGGATTAAATTTGATGAATATCAAATATGCAGCAGTTTGCTTTTAAAGGCAAGAACTTATAGGGCGTGCATTGATTTTGCTACATTTTCTTTCATCGATTTCATTTGCATTTCTGCTTGGGATTAAAGAAGCTTAAAATGAATTAAATTTAATTATAATCAATTCTAATTGCATCAATCAACTAAACTGGTATTAACCTATGGCAAATAAAAGAACATTCTTAATCATTTGGGTGTATTTTCATGCACAATTTTATAATACGCGAAATTTATTTTTATTTCTTATTAATTTTGTTTCCACGTGCAACCGTTCTTGACTTTGTGTGCTGTTTTTGTTAGATTAATATAAAGCTGTGGCTTACAGTTATAAAAAAGAAATGAGGCTGCGTACATTAATTATGTTTCTTTTTTATCTCGTCGTTGTCATTTTCTCTTGTATTATTTAGGATTAAACACGATTAAATTTGATTTATATGAACTAAGCATCAACTTGTATTTGGTGGCAAGAGTTTATGCTTCCTGAATTGATTATGCTACATTTTCTTTAACTTTACTAATTCGAACCGATATGCTTAAAATGTATTTCGGAATTTCATTACATTCTTACTAGCGTAAAAAAAAATAAAATAATAATAAAAAAAAAACAATTACCAGCATATACATTCTCTTTTGAGTGCCCTTGCATAATTTTATAACCATCTTCTTCCTTTTTGTTTTGTTACATATGGAACTAGTCCTGACTTTTTTGCTTCTTTTATCAGACCGATTAATCTGTAAGCAGTGGTTTGTACTTAAACACAAGAAGTTAGGTATTGTGCATTCATTATGATGCATGATCTCACGTAGTATTCTTTTGTTTTATTCTATAGGATTAAATAAGATGAACCCAAATTAAAATTAAGTAAGCAAAAGCTTGTATTTAAAGTCAAGAAATTTAGCCATAGTTTCTCTTCATTTTCTTTTACTCTTTCAGAATAGATGAGTTTAAAGTGAATTAAATTTAAACACATCCAATTAAAATTCATGAATTAATTATGTTTTATTAACTTATACGAAAAAGGAGAACATTCTTGATTGGTTTTTCGGCGTTTATGAACTCTTTTCAGCGTCACACGCAATTTACGAAAATACATTGTTTGCTTTGTTACACATGTGACCTTACTGATTTTTCGTACTACTTTTGTCAGTTAGATCGATTTATAAGCAGTAGCTTGTATTTAAAGCGAAGAAATCAGGCAGCTAATCAGGCTAAGAAATCTCGCGGTTTTCTGTGTTTTATTATTTAGAACTGCATACACTCTATAAACGACATTTTCAAAACTGAGCAAAATATACTCAAATCTGAGTAGGTCGCATAGTCAAAATGGCTCCGAATCAAAATGACTCAAGTTTGAAACATGTATATACTCATTTTTGAAAACGTGCACACACTCAAGAAAAAAAACATCTTGTGTTCATATTTGAGTATGTCCATGTCTCAAAAATGAGTTTGAACTGATTCTAATCATTCTTGAGTATGTACATGTTTCAAAAATGAATATGAACTGACCTCTATGTGCTCAGTTTTGAGTACGTCCATGTTTCAAAATTCTGAGTATTTCTGGTATTTCAGAATTGAAAGCGTTGGGTCGTTCTATTTGAAACAAAAAGTTTCATAACAAAATGTAAACATCGATTTACTCAGATTTAAAATTGTCATTTTTCTTAGTGTATGATTAAAATCAAGTAAGAATTAATCTGGAGAGGCAAGAAGTCCATACAGTGTGTTATGCTTATGTAGCATTTTCTGCCGCAATTTGCATTTTATTTACAGCTTTGTGTTGAATAATGAGAATTCACGCATTTTAATGTGAGTTCACACATAATACTAGGATAGGCAGTGTTTATTCTTCTCTTTTATTCGTTTTTAACACTTTCCAACGTAGTTAAAAAGTGTTTATGTCTTCGGTTTGTCTGTACTCTAACTTGCGTAAATATACCCGGATTGACCTGTAGGTTTTATATGTTATTGACGTTTTGTATAGAAAGATCGCAATTGTAAATGAAGTCTGTAGCATTTATAGTTATTTTACAGTGACAGTCAAAAGTATTTCGTTACATTACGGTCAATAGGAAAAAATCGTTTAAAGTGCATTTTAATGATGTTACACCATTTCAAACATAATATATGTATTTATAAAGTGCATTAAAACATGCATTTTGTTTAGAATGGGGTGCAACGCATTTGTTATTCATTTAAAGGTTTCCACAAAAGGATTCTATTACATAATGGTCTACGGGTAAAAACTGTTTGCAGCGTATTTGAATTATGGTACATAGATATTTAAAATATAATGAAATATATATACAGTACTGAGGCTTACTGCAAAATATTTGCTGTAGAATATAATGTGCACACCATTTATCGTTCATTTACAGGTACACACAAAAAATTTTGAACACAGTATCTTTAAAATTATCCGAAGGTAGTTTTAAAGAAACAAATCAGTTATACAAACATGAAAAATGTCAACTCTTCAGTAAATTTGCTTCTGTAAATTTTACAAAAAGTGTACCTTAATATGCAAAAAATGCATTTTGAGAAAAATTTAAAAACAAATTTGCACTTAGATAAAAAAAAAAAAAAAAAAATCGTTATTTTAAAATTTACCAAAGATATGCAAAAAATGCATTTTGTACAAAAAAAAAAAAAAAAAAAAAAAAAAAAAAAAACAGAAAAAAAACACTTCATAATAAAAAAAAAAAATCGTCTTAAAATCCACCAAGCATATACAAGAAATGCATTTTGTGAAAAACTAAAAAACAGATTTATATCCACATAATTCTAAAAAAAAAAAAAGGAATGAAAACTGGTTGTTTTTAGGAAAAACTAAATATTGGCTGTGTATTCTGAAAATTTAAACCCATTAATCTATACCAATATTATAATCTTGTATAAAATTCCTACATTGCATGAAATTGGCTCAGCATTGTATAATACTTTTTAAATATTTTACCAATGTTGTTCTGATATCGTCACACATTAATAAAATAAAATCATTATTTTTAATAATAAGCAGAAAACATTTTTTTTACTGGTTCTTAAAAGTGAAATAAAAGTAAATGATGTAGTTTAAAATTCTTGTTTATTTCTTTCTTCTGCTATTTGTTTTTAATTAAAAACCTTTCAGTTATGTATTTCCATTCCAAAATACAATTTTTAAAATAAAAACAGACTGCTTTTAATTTTCCACTTTTCTCAACCACAAAATACGCAAAAGCATAAAAAAAGAAAACAATTTTAATACTTCTTGAATAGTTATTATTATTGCATAATTGCGATTCAAGTTAAAGATACCATTTTAAAAACAGGTAAAATAATTTATCCAATGATTTCTTTTGTAATTAAAATTCTAGCAAGCTTCTCTCTTTTTCAAAAAAGATTCTATTCCATCTAATTTTTCAACATGCAAACGATATTTCCCATGATGCTCTGCTTAATTAATTATTCTTTAAGAACCAGAATGCAATTATGGCATTTAACTCTTGAAAATATCGAAATTTGAGGATGTGTGTCACATTTTTTTCCATTTTCGCTTACTTCACTTCTTTGCAAATAAACTCAGCCCAAAAGAAAATTCATTATCTTTTTCAGTTCAATTCCCCATAGAACTCCTTAAAACTCAGTTTTTCTTCGAACAAAGTGTAATTAAGAAAGAACGGCCACACGCCCAAAAAATTCTACTCAGAATTCAATTATTCTCCTTTTTTCTTATTCGGTTCGTTCAATCATATGCTTTTTATGAATAATCATTTATTTTCACATTCTTTGCTGCGAAAAATTATAACGCATAATAGAATCTCTCTTCTCGCACTTGGACAGAAAAAAAATGGCGGAAAGAGAAATTAGAGATTTTTCTCACTAAATGTAATACTTTACCTGTTTTAGGAAGAAATTTTTGAGTGTTACGTTTAAGACACAAATGTACAAATGTGCGAGAATAATTTATGTTCGAAATACAATTTAAATTACTGGAGTTTGCAAACGAATTTTCTTCATTAATACTTGGAGGAACAGAGGAAAAAAAACACTTGTGAGATTAAATTAATAATAATCAGTCGAGCAAGTAAAAAATCATTATCGTTTTTGCTTTAACTTGCGAAAAGTAATGTATTTAATTCGTAATATTTTTACATACATTCGAAGCTTTAGTTTAATTATTTATTTTAAGATTTTTTTTTTCATTTGAGTTTGTTATCTATATACATGGTGTTTCATGAAGTACTCCTAACTTTGAAAATAAATAACTCGGAAACGGTAATAGATAGAAGTATGAAACCAGTGGTATGTTTATTAAAAGAACCGTAAAAATCTGATACAGAAAACTCAAAATTTTAGTAACAAATTGCGCCGATAGATGGCGCTACAGGTGGCATAACCATAAGTAGGCTGTATATCACATCCAAAGCGATTCAAAAGGTGTATATTTCACACAACACACATGTCGTAAACGAATAATGAAATTGTCAATGACTCTGTGTAGTATGTCACCAGAAATCAACACACAAGCTTGACAAATATCCTCCTCCAGCTCGTCTAGTGTTAAAGGATTGTTGCGGTAAACAATGTCCTTCAGTGTCACTTCCGAAATTTATTTCACTGTATGCTAATAGCGATCACGTTTCAATGTCGAAATCTTCGACGACTGTCATTCTTGGTGTCTGAGCTCTCTTTATAGCAATCCGTAATGTTGCTTACAGCGCCATCTATCGGCGCAATTTGTTACTAAAATTTTGAGGTTTATGTATCAGATTTTAACGTTTTCTTTTAATAAATATACCACTGGTTTCATGCTTCTATCTATCACCGTTTCCAAGTTATTTATTTCCAAAGTTAGGGGTCCTTCGTGAAACATCCTGCACCATTCACTGTAAAAAAAAAGTCCTTCCGGCCTGTACCGGGAGGAAAAGGTAACTTTCCTATATCTTCGTTTTAAAATTTTAGCTAATGTTACACGAAAACAGCAAGTTAAAATGCAAAGAAACGTTTACAAAAGATTCGTTAATACTGAATTTGAATAAGAATTTCGTCAAATTATTGAGCAATAGCCAAATTGGCTTCATTTATAAAGACTTATTTTGGTCGCAAAATTTGGCGATATTTCGCCAAATGTCACAAATTTTGCCAATTTTGTCGCCAATGTCGCCAATTTTGGCGCTAACGGATATGAATATATAGTTTTATGCGTATGATTGGGAAAATTATAACAATGAAATAAAATAATTTGCGAGTAATCACGTTAATGTGCTGTTTTGTTTCAAAATGTCAGCCACCCTAGAATTTCAAAATGCTCTATCTCAGCCATTTTTTAAGATAGAGGTAAACCAAAAAATGCTCTGGAATCCTAGTATCAAGGCCTAACACGTAATTAAAAAATAAATTTGAATTTTTAACTTTTTTGTATATTTATTTTAGTTTTAAATTTTTAAATGGCCGCCATCTTGAAACAAAATGGCGGACCAAGCTGGCCAACGAACTCGGTCGAGACATTGGTGACCTTAATACACACAATTAGTTTCATCAAAATTGATTTATAAATACGAGCGCGTATGACATAGGTCAGATTTATATATATATATATATATATATATATATATATATATATATATATATATCAACATTTGAACGGAGGGTGGTTTTGGGGTCTGGGGGTCATGATCGGTGAAAATATATCGAAATTTTCCGGAACTGCTTTCCTCCGAACGGCTGCAATAGGTAGCTTTATACTTTTTTGTATTGAAAGCTACCTAAAAGGATAAATGTTTCTTAACCACTTAACAATTTTGTCCGAACGCCGCTCGGGCAAGAAGTGTTTGCTTTCTTTGTTACTAAAAGCTTTTGAATATCACTAATTCTTAACTGTAATCTAATTAATTGGCAGACACTTTTCAATTACATAAGGATTATATTTTAATACGGAAAAAGTGTTCTTTTGTACCTATTTTTAGTTTTTTGTGTCAGAAATAACTGAGAAAATAACTCACGCTCGAAGGGTTCCGTACATTAAATTGTTAATTACTATTTATTAATTAATAAACTAGTACTACCCCTAATTTTTTTCATAATATAACTTTCAGTAGATTCCGATATAGGAAGTGGGGGGGGGGGACATATTTTTCCAGTTATTAGGACGATATCTCTAAAAATATAATACCTAAAATTAAAACAAATATATTTTTGAATATATCTTTCAAATGCTATCCTACATGATATATAAAAATAATATTTTTTTTCAAGTAACTTAATTAATATCTTGGCTAATCACCTAATTTTTTTTTCGAAAATCATTATCAAATATCCTTGGATGATTCTGCGTCGATAGATACCTCGAGCGCATGTAAGGAAAACCGCTGACTGTCCGGAAAGTAAAGTTTGTGTGTAACGGAAAAATGCGTTTTTCTCAAAAACAATGTTACCTAGGAAAATCGCTACAGTTTTCCTGCTAGGTTTAGATAAATTCCTAAAACCCCTAATTTTTTCATAGTGTTAGTTTCAGTAGATTCGGAAATAGAGTGGGGGGGGGGGCATATTTTTCCAGTGCATTTTTGACGATATCTCTGAAAATATAATACGTAAATTTAAAACAAATACATTTTTGAGTTCGGTAATGTGAGATTTTTTCACACGATACTCCACACGATATACAAAAAGAAAAAAAAAACAAGTAACTTAATTGGCCCCCCTAAATTTTTCCTAAAAATAATTGTGAAAGGCTTATAATCTGAAAAAATGTGTGTAAAAAGGCTTTATAACTTTCCCAAGTTTGAACTTTCCACGTCGCATAATTTACTAGAAAAAGGTTCTGACAGACGGACAGGCAAGTACAGCAGTGATCCTATAATGATTCCGTTTTTACTTTTTAAGTACGGAAACCTAAAAACAAAACTGTTAAGGTGTTAATCTAGAAAATATTATATAACCACGAGCGAAAACATACAATAATCTCTTCCAAGTTACCCACGATTCTGGAAAACGTTCTTTATCGTTAGATTTCCATATTTTCTATGTCACCAATCGGTGGTCCGTAAGAAAATTTTGGTATCCCGCAGAAAAAAAAATCTGGATATCATTTGCTTTATTATTATTTTTTTTATTAATAATGAAACAAAAGTGAAGTTTTAAGAAATTTTAAATTTTTGAAATTTTAGACGTTTAGTTTTTTTAATTTAAATAATACACTCTCAATACGACATTTTCAAAACTGAGCAAAAAATACTCCAATCTGAGTACGTCGCATAGTCAAAATGGCTCCGAATCAAAATGACTCAAGTTTGAAACATGTATAGACTCATTTATATGCACACGCTCAAGAACTCAAGAATAAAACATCATGTGCTCCTATTTGAGTACGTCCATCTTTCAAAAATGAGTATGAACTGACTTCTATGTGCTCATTTTTGAGTATGTCCATGTTTCAAAAATGAGTTTGAACTGACTTCTATGTGCTCATTTTTGAGTATGTCCATGTTTCAAAAATGAGTTTGAACTGACTTCTATGTGCTCATTTTTGAGTATGTCCATGTTTCAAAAATGAGTTTAAACTGACCCTAATCATTTTCCCTATCACTCCCGCTCCGTTGTCTGTGTTTCACAGAGCATTCTCAGAAACTATGTAACTTACAGAGTTGAAACTTCGTGTATATCTAGCTGAATACCAGTTTTGAAGCTCAAAATATTAAAATTTGAAAAAATCGTATTGTTTTAATAAATACGGATAAAAAACCAAAATTCTAACAGCCTTTTCCTACTAAATTTAAACATTTTTCGTTAAAGCAGTTGCCAATAATTAAAATTTCTACAATGAAATTCTTTCTACAATTATTAATTTTCTATTGAAAATCTATCGTAATTATCTATCGTGAAAAATGAAAATGAAATAAAAAGGTTGATCAATTGAAAAAAATATTAATACGAAATAAAAATGGTTGACGTCATAATGGTAATAAAACGGAAATTTTCAGAGATTTCTCAATAATACAAGGAGTATGAGTATGTATAGGTGCACAAAGCAGATTAATATCACGTCATTAGAGAATTAAAAAGAAAATCTGACGTCATATTGGAAGTTTAACGGATTTTTCAAATGTTTGAGAATAATACAAAGCGAGTATCAATATGAGTAATAGAGAATATTAAATATATGAGTTTGAGAAACATATTGAATCATGATAAAACTCCGATTATAGAAATATTCGCATATTTTAACATTTTGAAGGTGTACAGTATGTTTAATTTTGAAATTATTCTTTTTAAATATCGCATTTAGTCCGCATGACAGATATTATTATGACAGAATATAATAGCGCGCTGGTGTAGGTATTCGAGAAAAAGAAAAATAGACCGGTAATTTTTTACTTTATAAAAGCATTATTATTATTTTTTTTTTTTTCTAAATGAAGTTTATTTGGATTTATTAAAGAAAGGATAAAGTGTTTTGAAAGGAATATTAAACGAAACCCTTTGAGCGAACTTCGATCACACCTACCCACTTGTTGAGTATGTCCATGTTTCGATATTCTGAGTATTATCTAGTATTTCAGAATTAAAAGCATTGGGTCGTCCTATTTGAAACAAAAAGTTTTATAACAACATGAAAACATCGATTTACAGATTTGAAAGTGTCATTTTTCCCAGTGTAACAGTCTTTGATAATTATGTTAATAGATTTTTTTGTTATTTATTTAAAAATGTACATATTTTTGTAATTTTTGGTCCTTCATAAAATATAAATATACATTGCTAGGTGAAAAAGCAATGAAAACTTTTATCCAGTTTTCAAAGAGTTATTTGTGCGAAAAAACATTTGCTTCTGTCACAGCAAGTTAAACTCGGTACCTGTCTCGGATTGAAATAAAAATGTCTCTTTGTCTTGCAGTAACGTCATTGGAACTAAAATTACGTGACCTTAATTCAAGCAAGTATGAAAAATTTACACTAAAAACATCACGTGATACTTAAAGAAGTTTCAATTATTTTGTAATAATTAGGCTGAGTTTAATAATTTTGTTAGAATTAAACAAACTCTAAATATTTTTACTATGATTAAAAGAATTTACGATTTTCTTAAATTTAAATAAGCAGTTATAATTCTGCTATATTAAATAGGTGGACTTTATATTAATAAAATAGATGTTCCCTCATCATTGTTGTGGAGATTTATTTATGCTTTCAAAAATCATTTTTAGTGGTCCGTGGAATAAAAATTATAAATTTATTGGTCCATAAAGTTTGAAATGTTGGCGACATGTGTTTTAGACTATTGAATCGTTATGTTGAACAGACCGTGATTAGAATTGCTTCTCTCACAATTTAAACAATAAAAACGAACAATGCTAATATATTGTACCAGTGGACCTCCTGCGGTGATTTCGCACTGTAGTCTAATAATGTTTAGCAATATTTAATATTTTTTAGATGCAGGTTTAAAATTTTAATGAAAAATTAAGGATTAAAATATCTGCAAACAACATATGTCAAGCCAGAATATCGTCTCATTTATTCAATCAAAGTTACAGTAAAAACTGATTGAAGATAGCAAAAAGCACGTGCGTGAGAAAAAAGAAAATTAACAATCGTATTTTAACTGGATTAGACGATGACGTCATCCGCTTCTTGAGAAACATGAAACAAAGAAAAATAAATTGAATGCATTTAAAATACAATTTAACCTAATATAACAAAACAGGCTTTTTATTCTACACGTGAAATACCACTGCTTCGATCGATAGACGGTTTCTTTTTATTTTAAACATTTGGATTTCAATTTTGTTTTTTAACCATACATATAAAATAAACCCGTGCAGAGAAAATATTTTTTGTACTATTCATTTTTTTAAATCATTGTTGAGTATCATATAATGCGGAATTTTTTTTGTGGCAACACCAATTTCAGGAAAACCTTTCATTTCATTTATGAAAACAATGCCGATTTAAATTTTAATTAACAGCAATTTTTAATAATAAAAACATTTTTTTAACGAAATGTGAGTGTACTATGTCAGAAGCCGCTTCGAAAACCTTTCGAATGGTACCTCATTCGTTGTTATGCATTTCGTAAATTCATAGAATAAAAATGGATGTTGACAACAGAAATAATATATATGATTTGATTACACTGTATGAATACGATTCAATCAGTAGTCTATTTTTTAACATTAAAATTCTTTTAAGAATAAATATAATGTTTCACTTTAACAATCTATTTAATCTTTTAAGATTAAATATAACTTTTCACTTTAACAATCTATTCAATTTCGATATCACTACTAAATGATAAAATGTTTTCAAATAACTTTTTTCTGACAATCCATAAGCATCAAACATACAAGATTTTTAGGCAATGAATGAAAAAAAACAAACACCAGAAGTGTCTAAATGCTTATCCTTTACTACAAAGAAAATTATTTTTTAAAAGCTTTTGGAAAATAACAGTAAAATATAAAAATTCCCTTTTCATCACACTGAAAGAAAGGTTGAAATCTATAAAAAACATTACTTAAGAAATGTTTTGAAATGCCACGTGACTAAAAAAAAAAAGGATCGGTAAACATTTTTTTACATCTTTGTACTACATTTTATAATATCTTTATTTTTCAACAAAAAACAGACTAATAGGCGAAATACACAAAACAGTGTTTTAAAAGCATACGCAAAAGTATAAAAGAAGTAAACAAAATCCTTAATCCTTATCTTATCAGAAACTTTACCTAACATTTTTGAAGAATGTATTTAATATTAATACACGTTGATTTCGTTTTCCAACCGAGTGAACAAGAGTCCTGGCTGAGGTTCGAACCCAGAGCCTTTGGCTTAAATTGACAATGCTCTCCTACCTCAAACGTAAGCTGTTTGAAACAATTAACTCAAACAATTTCAGATAGCTGAGTTTTTGCCAAATAGTTATCTGAGTGAATTTTGTCGGTCGGTCGTCGTTCCATGTAGCTCAGTTAGAAGAGCATTGACAATGTAAGTCAAAGGTTCTGGGTTCGATCCCGAGCCTTTAACCTTTTTCGCTCAGTTGGAAAATGAAATTGACTAGTTTGATATCTTTACCAATCTGTATGATTGTGTTACAATAATAATGCATAATTTTAATAACGAAAATCTCCCAAATTTTCTTTTAAAATGCAAAACACCTTGTTTTAAAAATGTAACGCTTCAGCCATTCCGAAAATGTTGCCATCAATAATAAAATCAAAATTCAAGAATTGATAACAGTAAATTAGTAAACGATATAGTTATTGATAACCTGAAAATCTGATTGAATTTTTTTTTATAAATAACTTACAAATTTTAAAGTATATGCATGTATTTCATTAGAATTTATTTTCTAATCAATTTATGCACTCATTAAAAGTAATATGAACTCAGTGAGCAATTATTTATGTCTTCGATCGACTTGAGTACTTTAGCTTTTTATTTACAAATATTATTACTTATACATCAGGTATAATAATTAATTTTGTTTCTTCACATTTGCTTTTCATTAATTTCTTTTTTTTCTATCCATTGTATAAGAGAATTGAAAAAATAACAAATGTGAAATAAATGTGAAACAAACAAAAAAAAAATGCAAAAAAAAAAAAGAAAGAAATTTCAAGTGATGTTTTTAATACGCGACTTAATTGAAAATTATTCAAAGACGCTCCATGTTATTAATAAGGCCATTTTTTAAAAAACTTATTGTACTGCAGTGGGCGTATTTTGGCGAGAGATATGAGGGTGCTTTTTGGTGACAATCTTTTATTGTTATCCACATTCAATTTACTTTATGTTTTGCTAGTAGAGTGTCCTTATAAATATGAGAATGATGACATACGCACAGTGCGCAAGCTCAGATTGGAAATATTCGTTCAAAAATGTGACAACACGCATTACAAAACTTGGCAATATACTCACCTGGACACGTTCGATTAGTCCAAGTGAAAAGTCCATAAATAATAGCTTGGCAATAAAGGTAGGCTCGCCCATAGACTTTTTAGAATGAGATTGAAAATGGCAACATTTTTACCTATATCAGTATAGTCAAACATCATTAATGCTTCCTACATACAAGCGACTTGATTAGACGAATATTCTAAGCACGATAATAACAGGTGAAATTGACAAGTTCTTGACCAATTAGACATCTTTATTACGATCAACAGTGGTTGGAAAACAATGTTCATGTCGAGAACAAGAGCAACAAGAGAACAAGACCAACATTCTGACTCTAAATCTGAAAGGTCTATGTTAATTGGTCATATGACGCCACTGTCTTATATTTATAAAGATACTCTAATCTCAAGCATAGCAAACATTTGATACGCAGTAGATGTTCATATATTACAATACTTGACGTATCCCTGTAAATATATATATATATATATCCGCGATATGATGCCTACTTTAAGCTTAAATTTTTCCATAGTGTACTTTAGTTGCAGTGTAAAAAGTTACATTCAAATCTGTTGAGTGCTTGCTAAAAATCACACGACTTACATGCACACGACCAAAAATCAAAGATTCTTTTTTGAAATCGCTTAATTAAAATAATATTTAAAAAAATATTTCACGTTATTGTCTGTATGTTCATTTGATAAGCTCCAGTATATATCACAAAATTAAAATAATTTCATATTAATAAAATCCTAGGATACTCAAAGAAGTAATAATATATTAACTGAAGATAAAAACTATATAGAAATATATCTTTTTTTTCTCCATATAAAGAACATTAACACAATTACGAACACAACTAAAGTTTCGAATGTAATCAACTCTCAACATTAGGTGATTAGTAGCCAAAGAGTATAGTTGCCTCGTAAAAGATAAAACAAATTCTGCAAGAGGAATTCCAGAGCAAATTATTGTCAGTTCCCATCATCAGATGAATAAAAGCAGAGGACATTTAACTCATCAAGGATAGACGGACATAATATGTTTTTGTATTTGACGAGGTAACTAGTATCTGCTACTAATCACCTGACGATGAGAGCTGGTAATTAATTGCTCTCGAAAATATGGTTTTGTCCCTTAATGTGGAAAAATGATCGACTTTCATGTATTTTCAAAGAAGTCTGTAAAAAAGACGATATGCTGTCATTTAGCTTCTCTGTTTAATCGTTCATTTAACACAAGTAGACCACCTAACATACGACAATATGTATTAAGCCCTTAGATTAATTCTTGATTTACCTGTGATTCAAATTCCCGTGCTACAGGTTTTATCCTGCCATTAATTTCTCGATGACGAATAAAGAAAGACATGTTCTCAATTAGAAAACGAGCATCTAAGCAGTAATAGCCAAACTTCGAGGTTTTCCTAATAATTATATATAGCGTATAAGCTGAAGAAAAAATTGTCATCTCCTCCTCAAAGCCTGCTTATCCCACGCTTGAGTAAATATTGCCGGAAATTATACGCCCACAACCTAAACAAGTAGTAATATATCAGAGAGACAGAGAGAGAGAGAGAGAGAGAGAGAGTTCCGAGATCAAAATTCCCGATTCTGAATTCCCCCATACATGCATCTTATTTATGACAAGATTTATATGACAGAGAAACCAGTACTTGAATGGTTTTTAAGTAACTTAAAACACCCCACTCCCCACATTTTTGTGTCGTGAAGCTCTTCACACGCCTTACATAAACTATATTAGAAGAGTTTGCCATCATTAATTATTTTTTATTTAACAGCCTTAGCGTCATTTTGTTCAAAATCAAATAAATATAAAAAGTTAAAATTTCAGTGGAAATTCACCTTGTTTAATAATTAAAATTCATAAAGATACAAATAAATGTAAATATATTGCTTGAAGGTGCGTAAAAACATACATAAAAACATTGAAAAATACATTAAAGACCTTTTAAAATCAAAAGGTTTTCAACCGAACTTACTCGGTCATCATCAGTGAAAAACTAATAGTTAAGTTGAGTTATTGTCTCTTCGTGTCTGCTAGCTTGTCCCATCCCACCTTATATTCCACACCCTTGAAGTAAAATGGTTTGTTCCGGACAAGCTAGAAGACGCGAAGAGACAAAACTCAATTTAACTATTAGTTTTTCACGGATGATGACCAAGTAAGTTCGGTTGAAAACGTTTTGATTTTAAAAGGACTTTAATGTGCTTTTAAATGTTTTTATGTATGTTTTTGCGCACCTTCAAGCAATATATTTACATTTATTTGTATCTTTATGAATTTTAACAAATAATTATATTTCATATCGAACCAGAAATATTTTCATAAAATATAGCGTGTCCGAAAAAGGTCTTTATCATTCTAAACATTAATAAGAAAAATACTAACAGGTGAAATGGAATGCAGTTTTCGGCAAAACAATGGAGAAATCTAAGAGTTTTTTCTGGTATCAAACGATGGATTGGTCTTGGAGGACCCATACCTTGGCCTCCGCGATCGCCCGACATAAGACATAACTCCACTGGATTTCTTTAAGTGGGGGTTTTGTTAAAGACAGGGTTTATCAAACACCTGTTTCTGATAGTATACCCGTTTTAAAAGAAAGCACACAATTAGCAATCCCCACTGTTACACCGCAAATGTTAACACTAGAACGGCGAAAAACTCTTACCTACTGGAACGGCGGGAAGGGGTCATTTTGACCCCTCGATGAAACTACTGAAATAATAACGATAAAACGATTTTAAATGCCATACATAGAAAAAAATATGTAATTTGCGTGTATTTCATCATTTATATTTAATTTATATTTAATATTACTTGATAATTTATTGAATTTTTAAAGTACTGTAAATGTAACGCCTACAGGGCGATCAATTGGACCATACTACATCTACTCAAATAACTTATTAATTTGATATAAAAATAACAGAAATAAGGTAAATAACTAAGTTATTCATTTTCATGTATGATAGTTTTATACAACAGTTAAACTTAGTTTTTCAATGTCCTCCTTATGTCTCTACAAGTCGCTTACACATCGCCTGGAAGCTGCACGAAGATAGTCCATTGAGGTAATTACATTTTTCCAATTTGAATGATTCGATTAAATAGTATTAAAAAAAATCTGGTGTGAAGTATGTTAGTAGGATTTGAGTTAAATTTCCATCCGTTTTAATGTTTAAACGCCATTTAAGGGTGTATTCAAATCCAAACTGCTTACTTTGAGACACATTTTTAAATTCATTTTTGCTCTAAAATGCATCCAATTGGCAGGTTCTCTTATTCAGAAACTTTATAATGTCTGTATTGTCTCGATTTTTTGATGAAGGCAGAATATATTTTAAAAAATGCTGTCAAAGTGGACATTTTGAACCGAATTTCCCGAAGCGATAGCGCTGGAAACAAACAAAAAAAATATCGTACTCTGAAAATAATTGTTTGTAAATCAATTTCTAATTAATTGAACGAAAAATAAAAGCATGGGTTCCTTATAAATCTCTTTATAAATCACGCCGGCAAGTTTCATGTTTTTACTTTTAAAAATGAGTCTGAAAATGTGTCTCAAAATTTTGAGTTGTTGAGCATGGAAAAATAGTTTTTTTTAATACCGCCTTAAACATAAATCAATTCACTTTAAATACAGCAACCCTTATGTTAATTTACAATATATTTGTTAATGGAACGCTTTCATTTGATCTCTTAACTTCTCCACAACGAGTAAAGAGCGACATGTTCTTAATTGGAAAACGTTCAACTAAACCCTAAAATCCAACATTCTGAGGATTTTCTAATAATTAGATCTCGTCCGAGATAAAGGTAAAATTGTCGTTTAAAAGCAATTGCCAACTTATCCCACGCTTCAGTAACTATTGCCGGCTGTCATACGCCCACAATCTAAACACGAAGTAATATTTCAGAAAGAGGTTCCGGGGCCCCAATCCCCAAACCCCCACGTAGGCATTTTATTTATTTATTACGCTATTTTATTAAGCCTTGGAAAAAAAGTAAGCCACTGTGAAAAAATCGTAGATGCGTAAAAATCTAACTCGCGGTAGATAACTCGAAAAATTGCAGCCAAGTTTTTACACAGGGGAATGAAATAAGCGACGTCAAAATCAAGTAATTTAACTTTCGACGATGTCAGGAAGATTAAAAATGAATTTCGTTAAACTGGTTTCCAAATTTACATTCGTATTGTGGTTTTAAAAGTATTGATATAGTCGGGAAAGCGTTTTTTTTTTGTGAATAAGAAATGCATTAGAAAATCGAAACAAAGATGAAAAACGGAGATGGAATAAGAAAGGTTGTTTACCGAAAGGAAAACATTTGTGTAAAGTAAAGTAATTTAAAGAAGATACTTTTTAAAGTAATGTACTTTTTATTATAAGAAATTACTTTCATTTTTATTGATGAATCTATTGAAAGAATATTTCCCGTCGCCGAAGTCATTTTTTTTTATATTAATTAATAGTCTATTGATAAACATGTTTTATTTAATCACTTGATATGCTTGAAAGATTAATTTACAATTATTCTAAAATAAAAATGGTGGCACCTGGGATTTTTGTGAAAATTTCGGTCGATTTTTAGAGATGTATTTTATACACATATTTTATTGCCTATAAAAAAATAACACCACTACAATGATATCCATTTAATGAACTATATTTAACCTTCGTGTGGTACCGTGGTGGGTATTTGGTCCCAGTCATACTTTAGTAGACATGGATATTTTTAAACTATTATGAATTACGCTTTGTCCTACCATATATCTTCTTTTAAAAACTTACACATCTTTATCTTTTAAAACCTAACATGAACACGAACCTTCCTAACACAGTTACCTGCATCAGCAATTCATTTGTGATTTTCTTCAATACATTTTTTAGCGTGTTTGAAAGTTTCGGGGGTGGGGGCTTTGTGGCAGTATTTATGTAATAAAAGAGTTTTCTCCCACTTCTCTTTTTCTGGCCATTTTCCCGTGCACCACAACTTACAAAACCTAGAAAGAAGAAGAAAAAAATTATTACATAGAAGGTTACCATAAGATTACTGCGATCTGAACCTCAATTACAATTTTAAATTTGTACTAAAGTAAAACAAAAAGAAATTGCTGATGTTTGTAGTGATATTAAGGATGTTTTTAATGAAATGCAAGAAAGGACGTTAACTCATGATAGTTTAACCCCTTGAAGGGCACCGGTATATTATATATACCACTTAATTTTAATCTCAAAATGCCACAATGACACCAGAATTTTATAATCAAATTTTAAATTTATAAGGTACATGAGGAAAAGCTTTTACTTATTTTAAAATAAATTCGTTCGTGAATACTGGTGTCAATCAATCATTTCAATATTTTAGCTACAATAGTACTTTGCCCCTGAAGGGGTTAACCCATTCGCTATCTTCCAGGAGTATACTCGTAGTTATCAACATTCAAAATAAAAGTGTATGATAAAAAAAAAACCTACCTAGCCGCCACCACTATTTTAATATTTTAATGCTAAAAAATACTTTATTTGATGACAAAAACTTTGCTATTAAAGTTACTAAATATTATCTTTCAGAATTTTTGGTGGGAAACGAATTTCAGTAAAAATATCGAAGACTCCGCCCACAGTTTTGGGCAGTTAATGGGTTAAAAATTGCCATAGCGTAAAGATTGTTGTGCTCAAATTTACTCCATGGTATCATACGGATCTTAATTTTAAAAAGCACAATTTACATGACGTTTCGGTTGAATATAATAATTATATTTGATATAAATTAACCCTTTGTGACTCAACAATTCCGATTTGAAAAATATTTACTCAGATGTTAGATTAAATCATTTTAAGCGTGTAAAAAATAATTAAACAGATTAGAAAAATATTGACTAAAAGATACTTTTTTCACATCTGCAATAAACAAAAAATTATATACTTCTCATACGTATTGTCAATTTTCTAACACAAAACGATGAAGGATACGAACTTACCTTTGCAAAATAATTATTTTTGAAGGTCTACAGTTTTTTTAATTTGACAATATTTACAGTTCTTTTTAGCAATAACGACGTGAAACTGCTCGAATGATAAATAAAACATTGTTACTATTGAGAATTCCAGAACAACTTACATTGTGATTATAATTAAAGTCCCACTTTCAAAATGCTGTAAAAAAAGGAATCGCTGGTCAGAATGACTTCAAATTTGAACTGAATATACTGGAAGAAAAGGAAAATGGTATGGCATAAGAAAGAAAGAGTCCCAAAATGTATCGATAGATGGCGCTGTAAGAGGCATAAAGAAAGTGGCTACAAGTGACATTTTTAATCGAAATACGACGGATTTGGCATGAGTTGTACAGTAAACCAACCGTACTGTTCATTGTGCATGGGTGTTTCGATTGTTTGACGGAAAAAATGACTTCCAAATTAGTCAACAGTTGTGGTACTGTTAGTGGAAAACCCTCCACTACGGCAAGGTCGTACCACATTGGATGGGAAAAATCGGTTTTGAATTTTCCTTGTGCCAAAAACTGCATAAAAAGCACATAATGATTAGGTTTTTAACTGCGCATGCGTGTCTTTTAATTTTCATAGTATCCCGCTTACAGCGCCATCTATTGATACACTTTGGAACTTTTTTCTTATGCCATACCGTTTCACCCTTCTTCCACTTTATTCAGTTCAAATTTGAAGCCATTCTGACCAGTGGTTCGAATGTTTAGAGCATTTTGAAAGTGGGACTAATTATAGTCACCCTGTATATTAACTGATGTGTTGGGAGATAGCAGCAATAAAAAAAACACACTTTTAAATACCAATGTATAAGTAACATTGACTATTGGGCATGTTGCACGCAGTAATACAAAGGGTTGATTTATACATTCCCATTAAAATAAAAGTACACACACAAAAAAAAAAAAAAAAAAAAAACATGTGATTCCATTCCCTAAAAAGATGACTAAAACTTTAATTAGATTTTACAACATTAAAATATATCGAGCACTTTCGGCTGCGAACCCAAGCTTCATCAGGATTTATAATTAAAACTGGTGTTAAAACAAACGTGCAGATCACATTCTTGTAAACCAATTCTAGTTTGGTTTACAAGAAAGTGATCTGGACGTTTGTATTAACACCAGTTTTAATTATAAATCCTGATGAAGGCTAAGTTCGTAGCCGAAAGTGTTCGATATATTTTAATGTTGTAAAATCTAATTAAAGTTTTAATCATCTTTTAGGTAATAGAATCACATTGTTTTATTTTTCCTTTTGTGTGTGTATTTTTATTTTAATTAGACAAAGATGAATTTAAGCATTCTGAACCCATGCCGAAAAGTAGTGTTATATGTCTTTAAAAACTACAGTTTAATAACATGTGACTTTCAATATTTTCTCTGTGATTTAATTTTCAAGTGAAACATTTCAAGATTGTTATTACCAGTCTAATTTGTTTTATCATGATACTTAAATTAACTTTTTGTTTCTATTTTAGGTAAGTGTATATTTGCTGGCTGAAATAATTGTAATGTAAAGTCTGAAGATGATGAGTAAGATTCTCCTATTATTATTACTAGTATAATTATATAATGTATTTAACACGTTCACTGCCGACTTAAAATTACCGGAATTTTATTTTATTTAGAAAGGTCGAATTCATACCAGAAAATACTAATAGCAATATTTACTTTATTTAATTACAGACATTTCGTGATTACGTAAAATAAAAATTCTTCTTTTGAAATTTCTGGTACGAATTCGTAATTTTAGATTAAAAAATCACGAGTATACTCGTGGTTGGCAGCGAATGGGTTAATGTGTAAAATACGAGTATTAAAATATAAAGAAGTTGATTTCTGTAATATACTTGCATCAATAACTCCCATCTGTACACCTGTTAGATACCTCGGGAATTCTCTCTGATATGTATTATCAATGATAATTTTTGTAATATTATTTAATCGCTATAAAAATACTACTACTGCAATGAAAATGTATTCCCCTTTTTTTTTAGGATTCCAAGAGCTAATAATTATTAATCATATCTTTATCTTGTAAAATATCAAAACATCTAAGCATTCTGTTAAGAATACTTATTTGTTTTGATTGAAACTTAAATATTCAAAATTATACTATATCAATTTAGATATTATCCGATGCTGGGAATTTAGTCGTCTCATGTACGCCACTGGACAGTGTGCTCATGTATGACATCCCATCTTGTGCTATGATGTTGCAGCCTTGCCAACGTATAAATGAAAAATGACAGACTGAATGTCGTTCAGATGGCTTAAATGGCAAAGTTCTTGGTGCGCTATACCAGGATATCTGGGTTCGATCCCCGGTCTAGACACATTTTTCACTCTGTTGGTTATGCGTTGTTTAGCAAAGTGAAAATTAATTCACATCCACTGTGAATGTTATTAAATATTTAAGTAAAAGCACACTGGTCTCAACTGATTCAAATATTCAAAATCTGAGTACAGGTTAACTTTTCAAATTTCTATGCCATAATTATTTGATTATGCACTGACTTCGGAAATTACTCACATTTAGCCTAATTCCCCTCTAGTATTAGTTAAATATTAGTTTAAAATTGGGGTAATACTTCTTACAGTATTTCATAAACAATAAATTGATTTCAAACTTCAAATATGTAGCTAATGTTACTTACTAATATGCAATAAAACTTCTGAATAACGGACATCTCCAGAGTACGGCATTCGTTTCTTATTCGGAGGTGTCCGCTATTCAGAGGTAAATGAACACAACCATATAGGTTTTGGGGATTGAAAAAGTTTTCGCTAAACAGTGTCGATTATGGAGGTCTCTACTGTATATCCAATATTAATATAATAGAAATATTTATAATTCTACACGAACATTATTCTCTGTTTGTAAAAACCTTGTATTATATTGGAACTATTTAATGTTATATCAGTAGTAAGTACTTTTTATTTTTGAAATACCTAGTTAATATTATTTACCAATATTAATGAATTCTTAATATTATACAAGTATTTGTCTAAGCTATAAAAATATTTTTACACTTATTCATCCAGTATTGTGTCCAAAATTTTCTACAAGACCAAACACCAAATTGATTGAAAATATTAACTCTTTTTTTATTTTTATTTTATAAGCTTATCAGATTTCCGTCAATATTAACCGGTTTGAGATTTTCTCTCCTAAAAACTATCATTAACTATGATCGATAAAATAATTCAACAAATAGTTTCTCGCTAAAAATAACAACAACCTCAAAATGCCAGCGTTGCTTCATCGGAAAACATTATTTTGGGTTGGGTCTTTCTAAAAGATGCAATTTAGTGACATTACAACTAAGGGATTTCTATTTTATGTCATTCAATATTTTACGAAATCTGGATTAGGAAGGACGAAAAATGAGAAATGCATTAATAATACGAGATTCTTCTCTTGCTGTTACTGCAATTTAAGTAACTTACACGAAGTAATTTTTGACTGACTTTAGAAAATTACTTATCTAAATGAATAACCTTTGAAAGAAATGAAGGAAAATAAGGGGGGAAATGTTTATTAAAACATCCCACATATTTATTATAAATCGATAAGTGTCATAATCTATTTTATGAAAGCTCTGATAGATATTTAACTTTAGGAAAAGAGTGCAAGTTAAAACCACTTTTGGGAAGATTTGGGTGAATCCATTAAAACATATTTTCAAACAAATTAAGTATAAAAGTTAAAAGAAAAAGTTTTTTAGGCTCTTTTATAAGCACATTCAGTGTTTATCTTAAAAATCACATCTAATTTCAATACATCTTGTTACAAAAAAATTCCGTTACAGTACATTATTTTGACGTTAGGCTCGATATTGGAAAATTCACCGCTTTGATTTATGCTTGGTAGAAAGCACGAACTAGTGCTGTATTTCTTTTAAAGATATGGCAACAGAAAAGAGAAAAAAAGCAATATTTAAACTACATATTCCGGATTTCGAAATTGTTTTCTCAATCAATAATCATAACTTAATTAATGTTAAACTAGTACTTGATGAATTTTTTTTTAAATATTGCACACTTATTTTTACTTATATTATATCTTCTACTTTTCAGTGTTTAAAATATTTCACTGTTGCAGTTTTGCAGTCATTTGGCATATTTTAACGAGGCTTGTTTGGCGCAAAATTAATTCCATAGATGTTCTAACTCGCGCACAGTTGTAACCATAAAGATTATTTGGAGATTTATCACCTGCGAAAAAAATACCTTAAAATTTATTAAAATTTAAAGTTAAGTTCTAAAAATATAAATATGTTGTATTTTCATCTTAAACACACCTTTGTACACAGTTTTTATAATTCTAGCGCATGAAAAAGTGAGTGAAAAAGTGATTACAAAACTCTTCCTGTGCATACATGAACCAAGTTAAAATACAAAAGAAACACGCTTTTACTTGTAACACACATTATAATTAAATAAAATCTTAATATCTCTCTCTCTCTTTTTTTTTTTTGATGCAATTAATTTTTTTTTACATTTCTAGTATATTTGTAAAATTAAATAATGAAATTTATGTAGCTCAATGCGAAACAAAAGTAGATTTTAATAAAACTTTTAGATCTATAGGCTTCACTAAAAAAAATACAGGAAAACGCCTTTATACAGCAGAAATAAGTACGAAAATTCAGTGTAACTTCTGTTCAACGGCAGAAGTTATGGAAAGCTTCCCTTTATCTTCAGAAACTATTTGGAGAATTTATTCTTCTCTAAACAGAAGCCTGTAATAATCAGTAACCTCAGGAAAAGTGGGTTTCAGAGGTGTACGGAAACGTTTCTGTAATAAAAAGAGCTTGTTGATGCCTACATTATCTAATGAACAACAACCCAAGCAGTACCAAAGTCATTTTCTTTCCTTAAATTAAAATAATAAACTGTTTCTGGCCACATTATTTAATGAAAAATTATTCAAGTAGCACCAAAACCATATTCTTTCCTTAAATTGGGCCTGTTGCTGCCCACTTCATTTAACGAACAACTACCCAAGTAGTACCCAAATCATATTATTTCCTTAAATTGGGCCTGTTGCTGCCCACTTAATTTAATGAACAACTACCCAAGTAGTACCCAAATCATATTATTTCCTAAAATTAAAAGAGAGTCTGTTGTAGTCCACATTTTTAAATGAACAACTACCCAAGTAGTTCCAAAGCCATATTCTTTCCTTAAATTAAAAAAAAGGGATCGTTGTTGCCCACATTTTTTAATTAACAACTACCCAAATAGTATCAAAGCCATTTTCTTTTCTTAAAAAAAAAGCTTCTTGCTATCCATATTATTTAATGAACAGCCAACCGAGTAGTACTAAAGCCATTTTCTTTCCTTAAATAAAAAAAAAAAACGGTCTTGTTTTTCTCATTACCCACATTATTTAATGAACGACTACCCAAGTAGTACCAAAACCACTTTTTTCTATAAATAAACTGAATAGCGTCTGTTGCTGACCACATTATTTAATTGAAAACCACCCAAGTAATACAAAAAACCATTTTCTGGTACTACTTGGGTACCAGACATGATTTAAAATATATCTAATTAGCCTCTTTGATACTACCCAAGTAGTACCAAAACCATTTCTTTCCTTAAATTAAAAAATGACATTTTTAGTAAATTTGAATACCTACTACTTTCTCAAGTTTCTGACTTACTTCTGCATGGAACTACCGACTGGTACAACTTGCTGGTACTTTCGAACGCAGTGGGGCCCCCAACCTCAGGTTCATTTAATTCGAAATTCATTTGAAAAGAAAAATGACCGGCGAAGCTCCGCTAGTAGGAAAATATATCCATGTTTTGTTCTCTGAACTGATTTGACGATTATATAAAATAAAATAAAAATTATCAGATTTCTTTTCATTTCCTCTCTGTCAATAAAATTCGATATGGAACTGAGCAAAAAAAGAAGAATCATGCTATTTTCCTTCAGTTTCTTTTCTCGATATCATTTCATTTTTATCTTCGGATAATAAATAAAAGAAAAATCAAATCAAATAGCTCAATCTGACGTGAAAATTACTCAAAAATGACAAGAAAATTAATCTTGCGATCTCATTGATGATAAGCTGAAATTCCATGTTATGTTCACTCAGTGTGACGCTTTGATTAGAGGAGGAAAGATTGCAAGGGAGCAGATGATTGAGTGATTTTCATCGAATCACAAAAAGCGAAATGATTGCCTCAGAATTAGAGGACGGTTTGAGTTAGGTTACGAAACGTTTTCTTTTAACAAATGTTCCTAACTTAGATGTTTTAACCTAATGTTCTAAAATATAGTTAAAACATTAATGAAAAACGAAATTTGCTTTTTATTAGAAGAAAACTTTTGTTATAATCTAAATATGTATCACCGAAGACACTTTATCATTTCGCCATACACTGTAAAAATCTCAGAAAATAATTTTGGTATAGTAGAAACATTTCCGAAAATTCAATGAAACTCGTAGTTAATCATGATTCCAGGAACATTTCCTTTATCTTCGAAAATCAGTTGGAGAACGACCAATGAACTTGAGTAAACAACAAATATTCGTTCTTTGTGGAAACTTTATTGAAAAGGAAGGTATCTTTTACTGCCGTAAATTTCGGAAAAAAAGTTTCTGTTAATTTTAGGAATTTTTTTAGTTTCTAAGATTTCTAATGCTTTTTCCTGAATTTTTTGAAGGTAAATAAACGGTTTATAGAATTGGGAACAACTACAAAATTAAATATTGTATATATATATATATATATATATATATATATATATATATTTTTTTTTTTTTTTTTTTTTTTTTTTACAGTACATTTACTTGTTTTATTTTTCTTCTTGTTTAATTTATTAAAATAATGATTGGGCGTTCCTGAAATTGTAAAATATATAAACTTTTTGCTCTCTGAACTGATTTAACTCTTAAAAACGAAACAATACAAAATGAAATGAAAAAAGGATCTCATTTCTTTTAATTTCCTCTCTGCTGGCAATAAAATGTGATGCGAAACTGCACAAAAAGAAAAAAATCATGCTATTTTCCTTTGTATTCTTTTTTTGATTTGATTTCATTATATTTTTGGATAAAAAAAATAAAAAAATGTATTAAATACCTCAGTCTGACGTGAAAATTACTGAAAAATGACACGAAAATTAATCTTGCGATCTCATCGATGATAAGCTGAAATTAAATTCCATGTTACATTCGCCCACTGTGACACTTTGATTAGTTAAGGAAATATTGCATGAGAAGAGATTGATTAAGCGATTTTCGCAGAATCAGGAAAAGCGAAAAGATAGCTTCTAAACTATAGGGTAGATTGAATGTGAATATCCCTTTCAAACAATAATATTTTTTGCCTAAAATATAATTAAAACATTAATAGCAAGCGAAAGTAATTTTTTTTTTAGAAGGAACTTTTATTATCTGCTAAGTACGTTTTATTAACGAGGACACATTATTATTATTATTTTTTAATGTATAGTATAAAAGGTACAGAAAAATAGAGATGTTACAGTAAAAAACAATAAAGCCCGATAGTTACCCATGATTCTAGAAACCGTTGTCTTCTAAAATCTTTTTGGAGAGTGACTAATCAAAAATTTCAGTAAACAATAAATTTTCAAGTTTCACTAAATCGGTATAGAAATACTAGATATTTTTACTAGCCGTGAATTTTGAGAAAAGGCGTTTTGGTTAATATTGTAATTTTTTTTAATTTTTGAGGTTTCTGACTTGTATTTATCCTATCCTTTTTTGAAGAGAGGAATTTTGTTTTCAGAATTATAGGTAATTACAACTCGATAATTTATATTACAAATCATGGACGTCTAGTTATAACATGAACATACTGATAATTTTAAGTCATTGATTTGTATTATTATATAATTTAACTTATTCTGCTTATTTTATATTTATTCTTGTTTCAGTATATTAAAGCAATGATCAACATGTGGGCGCTCCTGAAATTGGGAAAAATATGCATGTTCTATATCTGCCTGAGAATTCATTTCACATTGAAACAAAATATAATAAAATGAAATGAAAAAAAAAGATATGATTTCTTTTAATTACCTCGTACACATGATACGAAATTGCGTAAGAAGAAAAATCTAAAAAAGATTAGAGGGGGAAAGATTGCAAGGGAGCAGATGATTGAGTGATTTTCATCGAATCACAAAAAGCGAAATGATTGCCTGAGAATTAGAGGACGGTTTGAGTTAGGTTACGAAACGTTTTCTTTTAACAAATGTTCCTAACCTAGATGTTTTAACCTAATGTTCTAAAATATAGTTAAAACATTAATGAAAAACGAAATTTGCTTTTTATTAGAAGAAAACTTTTGTTATAATCTAAATATGTATCACCGAAGACACTTTATCATTTCGCCATACACTGTAAAAATCTCAGAAAATAATTTTGGTATAGTAGAAACATTTCCGAAAATTCAATGAAACTCGTAGTTAATCATGATTCCAGGAACATTTCCTTTATCTTCGAAAATCAGTTGGAGAACGACCAATGAACTTGAGTAAACAACAAATATTCGTTCTTTGTGGAAACTTTATTGAAAAGGAAGGTATCTTTTACTGCCGTAAATTTCGGAAAAAAAGTTTCTGTTAATTTTAGGAATTTTTTTAGTTTCTAAGATTTCTAATGCTTTTTCCTGAATTTTTTGAAGGTAAATAAACGGTTTATAGAATTGGGAACAACTACAAAATTAAATATTGTATATATATATATATATATATATATATATATATATATATTTTTTTTTTTTTTTTTTTTTTTTTTTTTTTTTTACAGTACATATACTTGTTTTATTTTTCTTCTTGTTTAATTTATTAAAATAATGATTGGGCGTTCTTGAAATTGTAAAATATATAAACTTTTTGCTCTCTGAACTGATTTAACTCTTAAAAACGAAACAATACAAAATGAAATGAAAAAAGGATCTCATTTCTTTTAATTTCCTCTCTGCTGGCAATAAAATGTGATGCGAAACTGCACAAAAAGAAAAAAATCATGCTATTTTCCTTTGTATTCTTTTTTTGATTTGATTTCATTATATTTTTGGATAAAAAAAATAAAAAAATGTATTAAATACCTCAGTCTGACGTGAAAATTACTGAAAAATGACACGAAAATTAATCTTGCGATCTCATCGATGATAAGCTGAAATTAAATTCCATGTTACATTCGCCCACTGTGACACTTTGATTAGTTAAGGAAATATTGCATGAGAAGAGATTGATTAAGCGATTTTCGCAGAATCAGGAAAAGCGAAAAGATAGCTTCTAAACTATAGGGTAGATTGAATGTGAATATCCCTTTCAAACAATAATATTTTTTGCCTAAAATATAATTAAAACATTAATAGCAAGCGAAAGTAATTTTTTTTTTAGAAGGAACTTTTATTATCTGCTAAGTACGTTTTATTAACGAGGACACATTATTATTATTATTTTTTAATGTATAGTATAAAAGGTACAGAAAAATAGAGATGTTACAGTAAAAAACAATAAAGCCCGATAGTTACCCATGATTCTAGAAACCGTTGTCTTCTAAAATCTTTTTGGAGAGTGACTAATCAAAAATTTCAGTAAACAATAAATTTTCAAGTTTCACTAAATCGGTATAGAAATACTAGATATTTTTACTAGCCGTGAATTTTGAGAAAAGGCGTTTTGGTTAATATTGTAATTTTTTTTAATTTTTGAGGTTTCTGACTTGTATTTATCCTATCCTTTTTTGAAGAGAGGAATTTTGTTTTCAGAATTATAGGTAATTACAACTCGATAATTTATATTACAAATCATGGACGTCTAGTTATAACATGAACATACTGATAATTTTAAGTCATTGATTTGTATTATTATATAATTTAACTTATTCTGCTTATTTTATATTTATTCTTGTTTCAGTATATTAAAGCAATGATCAACATGTGGGCGCTCCTGAAATTGGGAAAAATATGCATGTTCTATATCTGCCTGAGAATTCATTTCACATTGAAACAAAATATAATAAAATGAAATGAAAAAAAAAGATATGATTTCTTTTAATTACCTCGTACACATGATACGAAATTGCGTAAGAAGAAAAATCTAAAAAAGATTAGAGGGGGAAAGATTGCAAGGGAGCAGATGATTGAGTGATTTTCATCGAATCACAAAAAGCGAAATGATTGCCTGAGAATTAGAGGACGGTTTGAGTTAGGTTACGAAACGTTTTCTTTTAACAAATGTTCCTAACCTAGATGTTTTAACCTAATGTTCTAAAATATAGTTAAAACATTAATGAAAAACGAAATTTGCTTTTTATTAGAAGAAAACTTTTGTTATAATCTAAATATGTATCACCGAAGACACTTTATCATTTCGCCATACACTGTAAAAATCTCAGAAAATAATTTTGGTATAGTAGAAACATTTCCGAAAATTCAATGAAACTCGTAGTTAATCATGATTCCAGGAACATTTCCTTTATCTTCGAAAATCAGTTGGAGAACGACCAATGAACTTGAGTAAACAACAAATATTCGTTCTTTGTGGAAACTTTATTGAAAAGGAAGGTATCTTTTACTGCCGTAAATTTCGGAAAAAAAGTTTCTGTTAATTTTAGGAATTTTTTTAGTTTCTAAGATTTCTAATGCTTTTTCCTGAATTTTTTGAAGGTAAATAAACGGTTTATAGAATTGGGAACAACTACAAAATTAAATATTGTATATATATATATATATATATATATATATATATATATATATTTTTTTTTTTTTTTTTTTTTTTTTTTTTTTTTACAGTACATATACTTGTTTTATTTTTCTTCTTGTTTAATTTATTAAAATAATGATTGGGCGTTCTTGAAATTGTAAAATATATAAACTTTTTGCTCTCTGAACTGATTTAACTCTTAAAAACGAAACAATACAAAATGAAATGAAAAAAGGATCTCATTTCTTTTAATTTCCTCTCTGCTGGCAATAAAATGTGATGCGAAACTGCACAAAAAGAAAAAAATCATGCTATTTTCCTTTGTATTCTTTTTTTGATTTGATTTCATTATATTTTTGGATAAAAAAAATAAAAAAATGTATTAAATACCTCAGTCTGACGTGAAAATTACTGAAAAATGACACGAAAATTAATCTTGCGATCTCATCGATGATAAGCTGAAATTAAATTCCATGTTACATTCGCCCACTGTGACACTTTGATTAGTTAAGGAAATATTGCATGAGAAGAGATTGATTAAGCGATTTTCGCAGAATCAGGAAAAGCGAAAAGATAGCTTCTAAACTATAGGGTAGATTGAATGTGAATATCCCTTTCAAACAATAATATTTTTTGCCTAAAATATAATTAAAACAATAATAGCAAGCGAAAGTAATTTTTTTTTTAGAAGGAACTTTTATTATCGGCTAAGTACGTTTTATTAACGAGGACACATTATTATTATTATTTTTTAATGTATAGTATAAAAGGTACAGAAAAATAGAGATGTTACAGTAAAAAACAATAAAGCCCGATAGTTACCCATGATTCTAGAAACCGTTGTCTTCTAAAATCTTTTTGGAGAGTGACTAATCAAAAATTTCAGTAAACAATAAATTTTCAAGTTTCACTAAATCGGTATAGAAATACTAGATATTTTTACTAGCCGTGAATTTTGAGAAAAGGCGTTTTGGTTAATATTGTAATTTTTTTTAATTTTTGAGGTTTCTGACTTGTATTTATCCTATCCTTTTTTGAAGAGAGGAATTTTGTTTTCAGAATTATAGGTAATTACAACTCGATAATTTATATTACAAATCATGGACGTCTAGTTATAACATGAACATACTGATAATTTTAAGTCATTGATTTGTATTATTATATAATTTAACTTATTCTGCTTATTTTATATTTATTCTTGTTTCAGTATATTAAAGCAATGATCAACATGTGGGCGCTCCTGAAATTGGGAAAAATATGCATGTTCTATATCTGCCTGAGAATTCATTTCACATTGAAACAAAATATAATAAAATGAAATGAAAAAAAAAAGATATGATTTCTTTTAATTACCTCGTACACATGATACGAAATTGCGTAAGAAGAAAAATCTAAAAAAGATTAGAGGGGGAAAGATTGCAAGGGAGCAGATGATTGAGTAATTTTCATCGAATCACAAAAAGCGAAATGATTGCCTGAGAATTAGAGGACGGTTTGAGTTAGGTTACGAAACGTTTTCTTTTAACAAATGTTCCTAACCTAGATGTTTTAACCTAATGTTCTAAAATATAGTTAAAACATTAATGAAAAACGAAATTTGCTTTTTATTAGAAGAAAACTTTTGTTATAATCTAAATATGTATCACCGAAGACACTTTATCATTTCGCCATACACTGTAAAAATCTCAGAAAATAATTTTGGTATAGTAGAAACATTTCCGAAAATTCAATGAAACTCGTAGTTAATCATGATTCCAGGAACATTTCCTTTATCTTCGAAAATCAGTTGGAGAACGACCAATGAACTTGAGTAAACAACAAATATTCGTTCTTTGTGGAAACTTTATTGAAAAGGAAGGTATCTTTTACTGCAGTAAATTTCGGAAAAAAAGTTTCTGTTAATTTTAGGAATTTTTTTAGTTTCTAAGATTTCTAATGCTTTTTCCTGAATTTTTTGAAGGTAAATAAACGGTTTATAGAATTGGGAACAACTACAAAATTAAATATTGTATATATATATATATATATATATATATTTTTTTTTTTTTTTTTTTTTTTTTTTTTTTTACAGTACATATACTTGTTTTATTTTTCTTCTTGTTTAATTTATTAAAATAATGATTGGGCGTTCTTGAAATTGTAAAATATATAAACTTTTTGCTCTCTGAACTGATTTAACTCTTAAAAACGAAACAATACAAAATGAAATGAAAAAAGGATCTCATTTCTTTTAATTTCCTCTCTGCTGGCAATAAAATGTGATGCGAAACTGCACAAAAAGAAAAAAATCATGCTATTTTCCTTTGTATTCTTTTTTTGATTTCATTTCATTATATTTTTGGATAAAAAAAATAAAAAAATGTATTAAATACCTCAGTCTGACGTGAAAATTACTGAAAAATGACACGAAAATTAATCTTGCGATCTCATCGATGATAAGCTGAAATTAAATTCCATGTTACATTCGCCCACTGTGACACTTTGATTAGTTAAGGAAATATTGCATGAGAAGAGATTGATTAAGCGATTTTCGCAGAATCAGGAAAAGCGAAAAGATAGCTTCTAAACTATAGGGTAGATTGAATGTGAATATCCCTTTCAAACAATAATATTTTTGGCCTAAAATATAATTAAAACAATAATAGCAAGCGAAAGTAATTTTTTTTTTAGAAGGAACTTTTATTATCTGCTAAGTACGTTTTATTAACGAGGACACATTATTATTATTTTTTTTTAATGTATAGTATAAAAGGTACAGAAAAATAGAGATGTTACAGTAAAAAACAATAAAGCCCGATAGTTACCCATGATTCTAGAAACCGTTGTCTTCTAAAATCTTTTTGGAGAGTGACTAATCAAAAATTTCAGTAAACTATAAATTTGCAAGTTTCACTAAATCGGTATAGAAATACTAGATATTTTTACTAGCCGTGAATTTTGAGAAAAGGCGTTTTGGTTAATATTGTAATTTTTTTTAATTTTTGAGGTTTCTGACTTGTATTTATCCTATCCTTTTTTGAAGAGAGGAATTTTGTTTTCAGAATTATAGGTAATTACAACTCGATAATTTATATTACAAATCATGGACGTCTAGTTATAACATGAACATACTGATAATTTTAAGTCATTGATTTGTATTATTATATAATTTAACTTATTCTGCTTATTTTATATTTATTCTTGTTTCAGTATATTAAAGCAATGATCAACATGTGGGCGCTCCTGAAATTGGGAAAAATATGCATGTTCTATATCTGCCTGAGAATTCATTTCACATTGAAACAAAATATAATAAAATGAAATGAAAAAAAAAGATATGATTTCTTTTAATTACCTCGTACACATGATACGAAATTGCGTAAGAAGAAAAATCTAAAAAAGATTAGAGGGGGAAAGATTGCAAGGGAGCAGATGATTGAGTAATTTTCATCGAATCACAAAAAGCGAAATGATTGCCTGAGAATTAGAGGACGGTTTGAGTTAGGTTACGAAACGTTTTCTTTTAACAAATGTTCCTAACCTAGATGTTTTAACCTAATGTTCTAAAATATAGTTAAAACATTAATGAAAAACGAAATTTGCTTTTTATTAGAAGAAAACTTTTGTTATAATCTAAATATGTATCACCGAAGACACTTTATCATTTCGCCATACAGTGTAAAAATCTCAGAAAATAATTTTGGTATAGTAGAAACATTTCCGAAAATTCAATGAAACTCGTAGTTAATCATGATTCCAGGAACATTTCCTTTATCTTCGAAAATCAGTTGGAGAACGACCAATGAACTTGAGTAAACAACAAATATTCGTTCTTTGTGGAAACTTTATTGAAAAGGAAGGTATCTTTTACTGCCGTAAATTTCGGAAAAAAAGTTTCTGTTAATTTTAGGAATTTTTTTAGTTTCTAAGATTTCTAATGCTTTTTCCTGAATTTTTTGAAGGTAAATAAACGGTTTATAGAATTGGGAACAACTACAAAATTAAATATTGTATATATATATTTTTTTTTTACAGTACATATACTTGTTTTATTTTTCTTCTTGTTTAATTTATTAAAATAATGATTGGGCGTTCTTGAAATTGTAAAATATATAAACTTTTTGCTCTCTGAACTGATTTAACTCTTAAAAACGAAACAATACAAAATGAAATGAAAAAAGGATCTCATTTCTTTTAATTTCCTCTCTGCTGGCAATAAAATGTGATGCGAAACTGCACAAAAAGAAAAAAATCATGCTATTTTCCTTTGTATTCTTTTTTTGATTTCATTTCATTATATTTTTGGATAAAAAAAATAAAAAAATGTATTAAATACCTCAGTCTGACGTGAAAATTACTGAAAAATGACACGAAAATTAATCTTGCGATCTCATCGATGATAAGCTGAAATTAAATTCCATGTTACATTCGCTCACTGTGACACTTTGATTAGTTAAGGAAATATTGCATGAGAAGAGATTGATTGAGCGATTTTCGCAGAATCAGGAAAAGCGAAAAGATAGCTTCTAAACTATAGGGTAGATTGAATGTGAATATCCCTTTCAAACAATAATATTTTTTGCCTAAAATATAATTAAAACATTAATAGCAAGCGAAAGTAATTTTTTTTTTAGAAGGAACTTTTATTATCTGCTAAGTACGTTTTATTAACGAGGACACATTATTATTATTATTTTTTAATGTATAGTATAAAAGGTACAGAAAAATAGAGATGTTACAGTAAAAAACAATAAAGCCCGATAGTTACCCATGATTCTAGAAACCGCTGTCTTCTAAAATCTTTTTGGAGAGTGACTAATCAAAAATTTCAGTAAACAATAAATTTTCAAGTTTCACTAAATCGGTATAAAAATACTAGATATTTTTACTAGCCGTGAATTTTGAGAAAAGGCGTTTTGGTTAATATTGTAATTTTTTTTAATTTTTGAGGTTTCTGACTTGTATTTATCCTATCCTTTTTTGAAGAGAGGAATTTTGTTTTCAGAATTATAGGTAATTACAACTCGATAATTTATATTACAAATCATGGACGTCTAGTTATAACATGAACATACTGATAATTTTAAGTCATTGATTTGTATTATTATATAATTTAACTTATTCTGCTTATTTTATATTTATTCTTGTTTCAGTATATTAAAACAATGATCAACATGTGGACGCTCCTGAAATTGGGAAAAATATGCATGTTCTATATCTGCCTGAGAATTCATTTCACATTGAAACAAAATATAATAAAATGAAATGAAAAAAAAGATATGATTTCTTTTAATTACCTCGTACACATGATACGAAATTGCGTAAGAAGAAAAATCAAGCTATTTTCCTTTAGATTATTTTCTCGATTTCATTTCATCTATGAATAATAAATAAAAGAAAAATCAAATCAAATAGCTCAATCTGACGTGGAAATTACTTAAAAGTGACATGAAAATTAATCTGGCGATCTCATCGATGATAAGTTGAAATTTTCTGTTATGTTCACCCAGTGTGACACGTTGATTAGAGGAGAAAATATTGCAAGAAGAGATGATTGAGGTTATTTTAATCGAATGCCAAAAATTGAAAAGATTGCATCTAGACTGGAGGGTAGGTCGCACCCGTGATGAGTGATTTCTTTTAACCACAGGTATTAATGTTTTAAAATACAGCAAATTCTATGAAAACGGAATTATTCCTTATAATCTGAGATTACATGTTATGTTCATCCAGTGTGACACGTTGATTAGAGGAGGAGAGATTGCAAGAAGAGATGATTGAAGTTATTTTCATCGATTGCCGAAAAATTGAAAAGTTTGCTTCGAGACTGGAGGGTAGGTCGAATCTCGAGATGAACAATTTCTTTTAACCACAAATATTATTGTTCTAAAATGCAGTAAATTCTATGTAAACGGAATCTTGCCTTAAACGCAACATTTCAGGATGACGGCGAAATGCGTACAATGCAATTTATATGCATTGATGGCAAATGCTAAGACAAAAACCTGCTTAAAACTAATTTATTTCAGGTTCTTTTCGATTCAGTCTTAGGAAGTTTTAATGAATAATAGAAATAACAATGGTAAATAGAAATGGCTTTTTAGTAGAAGAAAACGTTCATTATCTTCTAAATATATGTTAAAGAGACTATAGTATTATTTTGTCGCACAACCATAGAATTTTTTGTTGATGTAACAAAACCAGTTACAAAAGTGTAGTGTAGCTTCGTTGTTACTCCCAATTCTGAAATAGATTTTCGAGGTTTGTAGAAATGTTTCTGCAATAAAAGTTCTTTGTCTCTATCCGTAAATTTTGGAAGCTTAGTGGTTTCTGATTAGTTTTTTCTCGTAATATTTTCTCAAGGGAAGGATTTTCCTAATAATAGGAAATTACGATATTAAAATGAATTTTTGTAATATTTTCTGAATTTTTTATAATGTTCCTTATAATATGAATAAAGGAGTATACTCTGTTTATGAGAAGAAGGCATTTAATTTTAGAAGAATTCACTACGATATGGGGACAGAAAAACCAATAATGGAATAGATTTTGAAGAAGACGTATTGTTTAATGAATAGCAAGCAAAAGTATCATTTTTATAAGAAGAAACTTCTTTTATCTTCTAAATACATATTATTCTACTGGTTTCATTTATTAAAACAATGATTGGGCGTTCTTGTAATTGTAAAATGTATGCATCTTTTTCTCTCTTTACTGATTTGACCTTAAAACGAAACAATATAAAATTAAATGAAAAAAAATGATTTGATATCTTTTAATTTCCTCTCTGGCAATAAAATTTGATATGAAACTGCGCAAGAAGAAAAAAAACAGGCTATTCTCCTTTATATTATTTTCTTGATTTAATTTTATTTTATTTTCAGATAAAAAATAAAATAAAATAAAATAAAATACTTCCATTTAACGTGAAAATTACTCAAAAATGACTCAAAAATTAATCTTGCGATCTCATCGATGATAAGCTAAAATTAAATTCCATGTTACATTCGCCCAGTGTGACACTTTGATTAGTTAACGAAAGATTGCATGAGAGAGATTGATTGAGCGATTTTCACAGAATCAGGAAAAGCAAAAAGATACCCTATAAACTAAAGGGTAGATTGAATGTGAATCTCGCGGCGAATTTTTTCTTTCAAACAATAATATATAATAATTAAATAAATTATATTTAAAATATTAATAGCAAGCGAAAGTAATCTCTTTTTAGAAGAAACCTTTATTATTTTGTAAAAACGTAATATTAACGAGGACACATTATTATTTTGACGTATAGTATAAAAGTTGCAGAAAAATAGAAATGTTGCAGTAGAAAACAATAAAACCCCATAGTTCCCATCAGAAAAAAATGGTTTCCGAGGTTTACGGAAATATTTCTGGTATAAAAGATTCCTTTTTCTGTCAGTAAATTTTGGAAATCTACACTGCAAAAAAATTTCTAAATATATATGGGAAATATCATACGAAATTTCTGTCTGTTAACGGAAACTTTTTATTTTGAGTGGAAATCGTACATTTTTCCGGAATAAACGGAACATTTCCTTTTATTCATACTTGTTGAACGTTAAAAACAAACATGTTTCTTCCAAGATGGACAAACGGAAATATTTCTTTTTAATTGAGTGAAAATGGAGAACATCCAGTTAAAGTTTAGTTATTGATGTTTTAGCCTACAACCCAGTCGATAGATGTGGCCAGGCGGTAAAGGGGACAAAGCAATTATTTTCTAATGGCGATTGCCAAGGTTCGAATCCCAAAGACAGCAAGGCGATGGAAAACGAATATGATTATATGCAATACCTATTCCGTATAAATGTGCATTATATAATTATTATATAGTTTATTTTTTAATATTGCACTATTGCTCATATATATTTGGAAAAACAGAAATTTTCCGTTTTGAACAGCGAAAATTTCCTTCTTGAAAACGATAGAATCCGTTTTTCGCGGATTTTTTTTTTTTTTTTTTTTTTTTTTTTTTTTTTACAGTGTAGTGGTTTCGAATTGGTTCTTCTCCTAATATTTTTTGATGTGTAGTATTTTCCTAATCATAAAAAATTATAAGGTTGCACTGAATGTTTGTAATATTTTCAATCAGTTTTTACATTGTTGTTTATAATATCAATAAAAAAGTATACTCTGTTTATGAGAAAAAAGCATTTGATTTTGGAAGACTTCACTATGATACGGAGAAAGAAGAAGCCAAAAATAGCATAGATTTTGAAGAAGGCGTATTGTTTAATAAGTAACCATTTTCCACCTTAATGAACAAATGGGTTTTATTGTTTTCTACTGCAACATTTCTACTTTTCTGCAACTTTTATACTATACGTTAAAATAATAACGTGTCCTCGTTAATATTACGTTTTTAGAAGATAATAAAGGTTTCTTCTAAAAAAAGATTACTTTCGATTGCTATTAATGTTTTAAATATATTTTTATTATTACATATTATTGTTTGAAAGAAAAAATTCGCCGCGAGATTCCCATGCATAGATTATAGGCTATCTGTTCGCTGTTCCTGATTCTGTGAAAATCGCTTAATCAATCTCTTTTCATGCAATATTTCCTTAACTAATCAAAGTGTCACACTCGGCGAATGTTAACATGTACTTTAATTTTAGCTTATCATCGATGAGATCACAAGATTAATTTTCGTGTCATTTTTGAGTAATTTTCACGTCAAATGGAAGTATTTCATTTTATTTTATTTTTATCTAAAAGTAAAATGAAATGAAATCGAGGAAAGAATACAAAGGAGAATAGCCTGTTTTTTTTTCTTCTTGCGTAGTTTCATATAAAATTTTATTGCCAGAGAGGAAATTAAAACAAATCAAATTATTTTGTTTATTTCATTTTATATTGTTTTGTTTTAAGGTCAAATCAGTTCAGAGAGCAAAAGATGCATACATTTTACAATTTCAAAAACGACCAATCGTCATTTTAATAACTGAAACCAGTAGAATAAATTAACCAGGGATTCATCTAAAGTTGCCATACCCCATTTCTGTCTGTAAAATAGAATATAAATTAAAAAAACAAAACAAAAATAAAACAGATTACGTTGATTTTTCTTGGCTTCGTTTACAGATTTATTTATAATATGAAACGTCAGTATAACATGCGAAGCGTTTTCACAATTACCTCTTTTTTAAATGTTAAATTAAATCTAATGAAATTTTGAGAGCAATATAATATCATTTCTTCTTTTCGACTTGTAGAATCGAATGAAAAAATAAAGAGAGAGTTTTTTAAAATTATTTTCTATCTTTTATCTCCAGGAAAATTCAGTATGATAATAAAATTATGACTTTAGTATCGAATACAGAAAAAAAATACAAACTTTAAATCATATGTGGGTCAAACATCAAAAGGGAAAGTTTGTTTTTAACCGCAATATTCTTTTTCTAATAGATTATTAATCTTGACACAATCCTGTTTGTTATTTGAAAAAAAAAAAAAAAAAACCTTTTAAATATAAAAAAAAAGTGCAATTTGCGCTTTTATTAAGAGAAAAAGTTTTATTAGCAAAAGGATACTAAACTATTAATGGTAAAAGAACTACGTTTTCATCTGGAGAAAACGTATTTAGTGTATAAATGCCACAAAATATTAATGTTAAAAGCACTTTTTTTATTTGAAAGAAATTTCAATTACTTCTGCATTATACAAAAATTATTCAATATGAAATATGCATACAAGCATTAAAAGGAGATTAAATTTAAATGATTTGTTTTTATATTATGAGAAATTTTCATTACCGTCGTAATAATAATAATAATAATAATAATAATAATAATAATAATAATAATAATAATATACTAAAAGAAGTTGCAGTTAGTTTCTTTACAAAATAGTAATAAAAATAATAGTAATAAAATAAAATAAAATATTCCTTATTAATTAATTTTTTAAAAAAATGTGTTTTTATTTTATTTTTATTGCAATCTGAATACAGAAAAAAAAATCAATGCTAACAGATTTTGCTGTTTTATTAGAGAAAACTACTATATTTCTTTTAAATGCTAAAAGTTGTAAACTAAAAACATAATATACAGTAAAATAACTTTTATTAGATTATTGACATGTTTCGACTCACTTCGAGCCATTATCAAAAACAAATGAGAATGTTCTATAATTGCACGGTTTTTGAAGTTATTATTTGAAATGTTATCATTTAATTTTCATGTACTTTTTAAATCTACGCACGTTAAAGTACATGAAAATTAAATGATTCTAATATTAACTTCTCATTTTAAAACCTTTTATATTACATTTATCAGCTAAGGTATATTGCAGTTTATTAGAACACAAATTTGTCACAAACTTATAAATATGAAAATAATAATTTTAAAACAAACTTGAGTTATTTTATTATTATTATTATTATTATTATTATTATTTAAGAAAATTTAATATTTTAAATATAAAGCATAAACGTGCTGATTTAAAATCATGGCTAGTTTCGGCTGAATACAAGCTACAAAATGTTAAAACAATTTGTGGTTTGAAGGAGAAAATTTTATTCTCTGAATAGAGGAAAAAAGAATGTTTGTTTATTCGGAGACTAATAAAAAGAATATTTTAATATGGAAATGATTCAAAATTATGTGACGTCCTAAAGGAATATAATTTTCTAACTATGAAAACCACTCTTATGCAAACGAACTTATGATTAGGAGAAATTAAAGCATAAATATGAAAAAAATATATATATTTATTTTAACTATGAAAACCACTTTTATTCAAATGAACTTATCATTGGGAGAAATAAAAGAATAAATATGAAAAAAAAAAAATATTTATTTATTTTAACTATGAAAACCACTTTTAGGCAAACGAACTTAGGATTCGGAGAAATAAAAACATAAATATGGAAAAAAAAATTATTTTAACTATGAAAACCACTCTTATGCAAACGAACTTTTGATTAGGAGAAATAAAAACATAAATATGAAAAAAAAATATTTATTTTAACTATGAAAACCACTTTTATGCAAACGAACTTATGATTAGGAGAAATAAAAGCATAAATATGGAAAAAATATATTTATTTTAACTATGAAAACCACTCTTATGCAAACGAACTTATAAGATTACGAGAAATAAAAGCATAAATATGAAACAAAATATTTATTTTAACTATGAAAACCATTTTTACGCAAACGAACTTAGGATTAGGAGAAATAAAAGCATAAATATGAAAAAAATATATTTATTTGAACTCTGTGCTGTTTATTAGGAGAAAACTTTTTCATTATCGTCTGAATATGAGTTGCTTAAATAATTTATTATTTTGCTAAATTTAAGCATTTGAAAATTTGAATGAATTCAGGCGGTTTTTTAAAAGAGTTAAAAAAAAAAGAATGTTATGAAAGCCTTTATTATTTAGTAGAGAATGAAAAATAATCTTTAAAATATTTAAACAAACAAGAATATATCATAAAAATAGAACTATTTAATGATTTAAACAAAGACATACACATAAAATTAAACTTTTCTTCAAATGTTAGAGAACTTGGTATAATTTATACTTTCTTTCTCATTTCGTGGAGCGTAGTTGAAAAATGATATAAATGAATTTATTTTCTCTAAACGAAAAAAAAAAAAGATAGCAAAATAGATATATGTATATTTTATTCCTGTAACAAAATGTCTTACACACTTTTTGCAGTATGATAGCAAATATTTCTTACGCGTTAAAATATTGTATGATTTATATAAAGATGCATAGACACTTCAAATAAACCGAAACAAATAAATTATTAGCAATATACATTATTTTAAGCTTAATGAAATTCATATTTATAAAACTGTCTCGTGCTGATTGCATGCTTTCGTGAAATTCTTTGATGGAAATATTCAGGGTACATCTTGCATTTTTTATCACCTGAAATAGAAATTTTAAATAAGCAAATATCGAATGCAAAAGCAATTTTTTTCGAAAATAACAACAATTGTAAAATAGCGTTTTTTCCTCTCTCATTTTTTCTTTTTGCTTCTTTTTTCCCCCCCAATTTGCGCTGTCACGCGACATTAAGTGTATGAAGAACATTTACGGATATAATAGATCTTAAATATCCAATAAATTGATTTTTCTCCTTATACTGAAAATGTTACATGTATACTGCCGCTAATTAAATAAGGATAAGCATCCGTAGTTTTTCTTTTACCATCATCCTTTTTTAAAAAAAATATATAATCATTATTATCACTGCATCTATATCTTAATGAGGATTAGAATTTCGAATCAAAACGTATTACCGTAATCATAAGTTGACCATTATGAAACGGCCCCCATGTTTGCTCAACGCTAAAATAATTTACATTGCAATAGCAGCTTGCGTGTTTAAGCCAGAACTGCCTTCCCCCCTTTTCGCTCACCCTTTTACAAAAGATGGAAACATATTATTCAGAAACGATGGAAATAAAAGCATGAGAACCACTCCAGCAGTCGGAGACCGCCGTTGTTGCCATGGCAACAGTTTATGAACGCTACTGCGCAGATGCAGTGGCGTGATGTTAGGGGGGAATGCACCGGACGCCATGGCGTCGTCGTCTGCCTGTTGCGTTGCGTGCTCATTGAACGCCTTCTCTCCCTTTTTTAATTCCAGAAAAGATAATAACCGTGCATTTGTTGCCATGGTAACGCAAACCCAACAAAAAACAAACCGCGCAAAAAGTGTTCCACTGTCGCCAAAGATAAACACACGCATAGAGAACTAACTATCCCTATTTTCTGTAACGATCGTCGAATTTTTCAATCGGAAGCTTACAGCGCCGTTCGATCGTACTTCCCAACAACCGCGCCTCCTGCCGATATCTCCGTCAAACTGTCGAGTTCCTGTTTTTTTTGTTGGAGGAGTGTTTCTATGTGCCTTAAGTTTTCTTTCTCTGCTTTTATATGGTGGATATTTTTTTGTGGAAACCCATTTTTCGAGCATTGAGTATAATATAATACACAACTGGGCGGGGTAGATTGGCTGGCTTTTTTTTTTTTCTCTGGGATAAACAGCGCACGCGAAGGTTTAACAAATCGTTACTCGAATCTTAAAAAGGGTTGTCCTTCGCAAAAGGGTTCTCCGAAAAGTGGAGCACAAAAGTTTTCGGAAATCACTTAGAGGCTTTTATTGCGATAAATAATCTTGTCAGAGCGTGTTTATTTTTGTCCAACAGCGAAATCCAGAATGGAATTTGACAATATAAAAGAAAAACTCTCTCTGCTATTAAAGTGCTTAGCGAAATTAAATTTTACAGAATTCAGATAAGTGCAATTAGTGTGAATGCTTTCGGGTTTTCGGAAAATCTAGGTGGCAGTATTTAAAAAAATTATATATATATATATACACTATATAACAAACTTGTAATAGAAAACAAGTATATAGGTTTACTTAAATTATTGTTATAGACTTAGGAATGAGTATATTTGAACAACACTTTTTTTTTCGTATTTTAAAAATATCTCATCGGGAAATTAATATTTTTAACTTTTTTCCCCCATGTTCTCTTCTAAAAGGATATTTCTTTTTTCTTTTTAGCTGTCACAATATTTCTAAAATATATACTTACTTTTGTTTGCGTGTTAAAATCTCACTCACAGCTCGTCAGCTTTGCTAAAATTTTAACACATAAACTGTAAAATTAAGCATATATTTACGAAATAGTTAGACAACTGAAAAAAAAGTGACACCCTTTGAGAAGAGTATGCAGAAAAAATAAATTAAACATACTCATTTTCTGATGAAATATCTTAAAAATAAGAAAGTATTCTACGACCATAGGTGCAACATTAGCAAGGGTAAATTTGAGATATCACTGATCAAAGCACTTAAGACTTGAGTAGAAGAAAATGTTAATTTTTTTTTTCAAAAGTTTTATTGTATGGATGCAGGTGTTATGAGGTAATCTATCACAGTGTTAAACTAAAATACTAAGATTCTAATTTGTCATGAAAATATACGGCATTATTTTTTACTATTTAATAATTTAAATAATATTAATTACTTTTAATATTTAAAAATTACACGTTAAGAAGTTTTTCTGCGAGAATTTAGTACCACCTATGAGCATTAACATATGTTATCAAAAAGACAATAAATCAACAAAAATTCCTTCATTTCCATTTTCTCAAAATTTCTCTTTTGTTATATAAGATCTGATCTCACTTAGATTTTCTCCAAATTTTATCATTTGTTACATAACATCTGCTTTCTGTTAAATTTTGTCATAATTTATATTTTGTCACATAACGTCTTTCACTTCATTTTTCTCGAATTTATCTTTTGTTAGATAACATCTTCTTTCATTTCAGTTTTCGCGAAATTCATCTTTTGTTACCTAACATCTTCTTTCACTTCGATTTTCTCCAACTTTTAACTTTTGTTACATAACATCTGCTTTCTGTTCAACTTTTTCATAATTTATATTTTGTTACATAACGTCTTTCACTTCAACTTTCTCGAATATATCTTTTGTTAGATAACGTCTTCTTTCACTTCAGTTTTAGCGAAATTTATCTTTTGTTACCTAACATCTTCTTTCACCTCAATTTTCTCGAAATTTATCTTTTGTTAGATAACGTTTTCTTTCACTACCATTTTATCGAAATTTACGTATCTTTTGTTATCTAACATCTTTCACTTCAATTTTGTCGAAATTTCTCTTTTGTTAAATAACATCTTCTTTCACTTCAATTTTCTCAAAATTTATCTTTTGTTACCTAACACTTTTTTACTTACTTTTTCTCGAAATTTATCATTTTTACATAACATCTGCTTTCACGCAGGTCTTCAATAACGAAGAGCATTAGAAATATATGGAAAAAATAGGTCACAAGACAAGTCTATCGATTTTATAAAGAATCTAATTAATGTAGAATTTGGAACGGCGTACTATTTAATCATAAAGCACATGTTATCCCTTTGATGTTTCTTCATACGTCAGTGAGATAATCATAAACAAAACATGAAATATAGCTGAGAATCAAGCACTCCGAGATTGTTAAAATTGTAATTATTAACTTTAAAATTCGAAAAGTGTATTTTCAATTCATAAACAAAAATCATCCCACTTTTCCATCATAATTAATTAAAAAGCATTTAAAAATAAGGAGAAATAATTTAGAAAAAAAATCTATTGATTTTATAAACATTATAATTATATATTTTTTAAATAGTGCCTCATTTTTTAAACATCATAAATTATCTAAATTATTAAAATTGAACAACTTAGAAAACTTAATTATATCATATAAATACCATTAAATAAAAAATCTTGCATGTATGTCTGCGAAATTTATAGAATACTTTTAAAGACATTTTTTAGCTATTAATTTTAATTAGTATACACAATAAATAACAACACAATTACTCATTTGTTTTTATTCATAAATTTAATCCCCCCCATAAAATAATTATAAAATAATAATAATAAATATTAAATTTCTTTGGAGGTTTCTTTAACTTTTGCAAGGTATCCTATAATAATCATTTGCATGAAAATACGACAAAATTATATTTCTAATTAAACTGTATTTCTTTGTTATGTCGAATTAAAAAACAAAATTTTTCGATGTATAAATTTACATACAATCAAGTTTCTTTTCTTTCATTGATTATAAAGACGTCTCGTGGAGTTTATGAATTTTGTGGAAAAAAAAGACAATTTTTAATTTTAATAAAATTTCGGTAAAATTGTAAAAAAATTCTGTTGATGTTGTAAACGAAAAAAAAAAAAATTACCTTAAAATGCATGGACAAAATAAAAGAAGATGTATCACAAAACTTTATTTTTAAAGTTTTTACATGTGGTTATAAATCATGATTCGTGTTTCACGATTTTTATGAATTTTGAGAATAAAAAGTCTACTTTTTAAAAATTAAGATACAGTGAATTACGAAGTCTCTCGAGACAATTCTTAATTTTAATAAAACTTCGCAAAATTTGTAAATTATATTTTTGTATTGTACTCTGTATTTAATAAAATAAGGGTATGCAAAAAGAGAAAATAAAAACTTGCCTTGAAACACACTGACAAAATTAAAGTATTTCATATAATTTTAATTTTACACTCACAATTTTTAATATTTAAAAACAAAAATTTAAATTTAAAAAAGCATAAAAAAACAAAAATAAATAAATAAATAAATAAATAGAAACATAAAAATAAAGTAACCAATAAGAATAACCCCTCGTACAAAATTGCTATAAAGGGTGTATTTCTATTTATCGATGGCAAAAATATAATAGAATAGCGTTTATATTGCGCATGCTAGGAGACACGCAAAAAGTGCGATATAACCGAATTAGTGATCTAAAAAAAAGCATTACAAATTAAGAAACATGATAATAAACAAGGAAATGTTTTATATTTGTCTTCAAAACATTATTTTGTACAAAGCTGTGAGATATCCATCTTCCCACGATAGGGAAGATAATGAAAAGAGGAAACAAAATCGTAGTGGTCTAGTTGGTAACATACTGGTTTGTAAATTGGTGGGCCGTGGTTCGAAACCGGCAGTAATGGGTTCCAATGATTTATATGCTTACAGAGGGTTTCCGCACATTTTTTAGAAGATCCACATTGTACTCACAGAACAATTCTACAATATTCAATTTGGTAACGCTTATTCTGAATTACCATTCTATATCGTAATTTCCATGTCAATAATGCGTTTTTCAGTTTTGGAAGATGCATTTTGGGTAATTCCTCTTCAACAGCTTTCCAAACTCCATGAAAGGTTGTATGTCGACGTTTGGATAGCGCGCTTTATAAAAGCAAAAGTCCATGGGTGATACATCAAGAAAATTAGGAGGTATATCAGTGAAGAGTATAGCACAGATACCCGTTTCTCGTTCCAATTTTTCCGGGAAATTAACTGTGATGTGTGACAGCCTGCTTTATCATGATGCAGATCAGCAGACTAATGGCACTGTGGTTATTGACGTGGTATTTCATGTTTGAAGATTGGGAGTATAATATGTTTCTGATGGTATGCGAAGTTGATCTTAACATTTTCTCCACTCTCATTATTTTTAATTTGTCGTTATATGCAAAGCCAGCAACAACATAAATCCTTTTCTAAAGCTTTTTTTAGATACATTGAACCATGTTTTTACCCCTCTGTGATGATAATAAATGGATCTCTTTTTATTACAATCATTTAAATAGCCCCAAGTTTTATTTATTGTAACAACATTTTTCAATTTTCCTCCAGATAAATGCTTCTTCTAAAGAACCTGCATCGTTTTCTACGTTCGGCGATATGTCATGGAGAAAGACGGTAAACATTGTGTTTTTTGGCTTTTAAAAAATTCCCATCAGTGTTAATGATTTTGCTAACAGTTGGCACTGAGCATTTTAATGATTTAGCAACAGTCCTTTGACTAAGAGACTTTTCTTTTACCATAAAAGATCTTACCTTTGCAATATTCGAAGAATTCCTTTTTGATTTTGGGTACATATTTGGAACAAATTTTCCACTTGAAGCAAGACTTTCCAGTTTTTCCCCTGCCTGATTGTCAATATTACCTACTGTCACGTTTGATATAGAAAAACAATGCTTTTCACAGCGTTTTTTAATAACCGAATACGAATAATTTTCTTCGGAAAGTGCAGAAATATAGTCTTCCATCCATCGGTTCTTTAAAAACGCCATTTTGCATGTAAGCAAAATTTTCAGTTGCCAGACGCGTATTTATAGTTTAAGAAACCCATTAGCTATTAGCTGTGAAAAATAATTTCTTTATGCAGACGATTTTTTTTTCACAAAAACAAACTTGTCTAAAAAAAGTGCAAACATCCTCTGTATTACAATTTTCTTATTAAAATAACAAAAAATAACTGCAATTTCAAAACAATACGACTTTTTGTTCTCAAACGCACGGCATTATCAGGTTCTATTATTCAGAATCTACATAATCGAACAAATATTTTCCAGTTTTGGGCAAATGCAGAATATCTTTCAGAATATGCTGTCAAAGATGGCGTTTTGGACCAAATTTTCAGCGTCTGGAAATGAAAAAAAAACTGCCGTTCAGACACAACAATCCCTTATACCACAAACTGTCATTATTTTATGTTTAAAAATGTGTCACAAAAGTTTTGCATTGTTGAGCGGGATAATGTTTTTTACTTTTAGAACCGCCTTTAAAATTATTAAATTCAGGTAAACTCCGCCTACTACCTGTGTAACCAACTCTTTCCAAGTACTTAACAAACTTGCCAATAATGATTATCTGTGCTACTATTGGATTTATTTGAACATGGTTGAGTAAGTAGATGCATTGAGCCTTGCAACCTTTTAATCTAACGTTTACCTCAACTACAGGGAAGTTTAATACAGGGAACTTTAATAAATTAACTTAACCTGAGTTTCTCGCTGATAAATTATACGCTTCGCAAGTAAATTTTATGGCGTTTAATTTTACAGAAAACATTTTATTAGACACAATTAGAAAAACTGAATGTAATTTCTTTTTCGGCCATTCACTGAAAACGTTTTACAGAAATAATGATATTTAGTAATGAGGGAAAGTATAAATATGGTTATAACAAATTTTAAAGAGATATTATTTTTTAAGGTATATTCTCGTAATTCATATTTTGAATAATGATGTATATTAAATTTTATTTAAAATGTTAGATTAAATAATTGTCTTATTTATTCCAAATATTTTCATTTTCATGTTCTTGCGATTTTATTTATGGTATAAAGAAAATATCACAATTTTTTTTTATAAAGTTTTAGAATTAAAAAGGCCATATTATATATCATATGAAAATGTATTGAAATAAAAAAAGATCCACATCTCGAAAAAAAAAGCAAAAGCTTTGATGGGGAAAATGATTATATTAAGAAATAACCTCATAAAATAATAAATAAGAATAAAATAGACAGACATAATAGTAAGTATTTCTTTTCTGTGCATCCTTTGTTTTGTTATTTATTTACATATTGGTGCAAGTGAAATCGTATTGCTTCTTGATTCAACCATGTGTCGTAGCATTCTAAAATTTAACATATAACCCAACAAGAAGTTCTCATTCATTCTCCGACAAATTGCTTTCTTTTTAAGTAAAAATAATTGCTTCTAATTCTCCCCAAAAGATTTTTTGGTATAAATACCCAAGCAGAAGGTGTCAGTACTGGATTGAATGTGCCGTTCAGCATTCTAAAATTTAATATCCTAACGAGACGTTTTGATTCATTCGCTGACAAATTGCATTCTTTTTAAACAAAAATAATTGCTTCTAATTCTGTCCAAAGGATTTTTTGGCATAAATACCCAATCAGTAGGTGTCAGTACTGGATTCAATGTGTCGTTCAACGTTCTAAAATTTAACATATAACCTAACAAGAAGTTATAATTCATTCGCCAACAAATTGCATTCTTTTTAAACAAAAATAATTGCTTCTAATTCTGTCCAAAGGATTTTTTGGCATAAATACTCAATCAGTAAGTGTCAGTACTGGATTTAATGTATCGTTCAGTATTCTAAAATTTAATATATAACATAGCAGGAGGTTTTCACTAATTCGTTGATAAATTATACTTTTCACAAGTAAAGTAATTGTGAGTAATTCTGCTCAAGCAAATTATTTGACAAAAATACTCTAATCCTGAGATAATCCCGTTTTCAATTGTTTATAAAATCATGTATTGGAGATACATCTTTTTTTTTTAATCCAACATGTTAATATATAAGTAGAAAAGAAAATTTCTAAAATGTCTATGCAAAATCAATTGGAATGAAAATAACAAAGAGAAACTCCTTTGTAAAAATTGTTTAATTCAGCAAAAAAAGCTTTTATTTCGCTTAAACACCTAAACCACAAGATAATTATATTTTCAGTCACTTATACAATTAAATTAAAATTGAAAGATTTATTTTAAAATTTAGCTTCCTTTTAATTGCAGTGTCCATTACGTTAATATATAAACAGAAATTCTGAAATTAAAGTTATAAAACAATTTGATAAATTAAAAGAAAAAATATAAAGAAATATAGTAACGGCAAAATGCATTGGAGAATCACTACAAAAATACTCTTCTTAACTATTGGTGTTAATGAGTTCTTATTAAGTTTTCCTTTCAACGTATTTTAGAAAACAAAAATTTAATGTATCAACTTAACCTGAATTTCGCACTCTCTCGTTGACGCATTTTGCACTTGACAAATAAAACTATACTAAAGTTTAATTCAGCGCAAAATATTTTGTTTGACATAAATATCTTAACCACAAGATAGTTATATTTTCAGTCGCTTATATAATTATGTTTAAATTAAAGGTTTCATTTTAAAATTTAGTTTTATATTATTTGCAGTGCAATACATAATTATTTAAATTGGAATTAATGCTTTTAAAACGACCAGATAAACGAAGAGTAAGGAAGACAATAAAGAAATATAATAATGGCGAAATTCATTTTAAAATCACTACAAAAATTTCCCGCTTTATCTATTGGTGGTAAAGAGTTCTTATTAGCTCTTGATTAAATGTATCGCTGCAACTGAATATTTAATACATAAATTTAACCAGAGTTTTCCACTATTTCTTTGACAAGTTATATATATACTTCACAGATAACTCTAATTGAGTCCCAAATTAGTATCAAAAGTCTTTCAGCCCAAAAGATTTTATTTGAGGTAAACACCATAACTAGTATTTAATTTTAATTTTCAATCATTTATATTAACATGTTTTATAAATAATTCATTTTAAAATTTTACATACAACGCATTGCGTTAATATTTAAAATAAAATTAAGATTCTAAAACACTCAGACTAAAGGATATGAATGAAAACAATAAAGAAATATAGAATAACGGGAACAGTTGAACAGTTTAGGCATTTCAAGGGCCTCCTAGTTGACGTAAAATTTACGCCATCTCTAGGATCTATATTTCTAAAACTTAGGTGATCCATTAGAGAGAAGATGTCTAATTGTAGTTTAAACTACATAAGAGTGAGTATAATTACTAAATATGCATATTTTTTCGTAAAATTTTAAAGAGAGCTTGGATACAGATAACCGATTTATACCAATTATAACCGATTATAACCGATTATAACCGATTGAAATTTCAAAAAGTTCGGAAGATGAGAACAATTTTTTTTATTGCTATGTTAAAGGAGCCGACGCGAAAACAAACAAACAAACAAAAAAGCGAGAAGAAAGCATTTCTTTTACAACTAGATAACAATATTTTTTCATGAAATTTGTACACTGGCTGTAAAACCGTTTTATTTATAATAAATAAAGGATTTCAAAGAGTTCGTACAAAAAGAACAAAACAATGAGCACTTTTATCACTAAACATCAATATTTTTTCGCGACTTTTTCATTTAAAAATATTTTCTATACAAAATTGGGTTAAAGATATAAAATAATAAAAACTTGATTTTTTTTAAAATTATTATCACAGACCCGGGCAATGCCGGGAGGGTCAGCTAGTAATATTTTAATATATAAATAGAAATTATGATTTCCCAAACATACAGATAGTTGAGTAAGTATTAGCAAATAAAAATTAATAAACGTAGCAGTGAAAACCATTAGGCAATTTCATTTTCCACTGTTTTTTAAAATTGATCATTTTTATTTTGAAATTGAGTGCATTTAGAAAGGTGGAACAATAATTAGAGAAAGGTTTCGTAAAAAAAAGAGGGGGGGGGGGGGGGGAGAAAAGGGATTTTTATCTAAAAAGAAATTAAAGCAAAACCATAGTTTTGTCAGTAATAATTTATAAGCAGAAATTATAACTTTCTAAGCATACTGATAAATAAAAGAATAATTTATGGCAAATAAATATTAATAATCTATAATAAGAAACATCTGTACAAACTCATTACAAAACTTTTCCCTTCATATGTCGATAGCTTATTACATTTAAATTCAATATATCGTAGCGGCAAAAGATGGGATAAGTCAATTTAATCAGAATTTCTCATTTGTATGTCGACAAATTATGTGTTTTACAAATAAAACTAGTTGCATTTTATTTTGCACGAGATATTTTAATTGGCGTAACAGCTGAAACCACCAGTCAATTTCATTTCCATTTACTTAATAAAATACTTCTTTTCAAAATTGCGTGTCTTTAAAATACATATATCAATGATAAAAACTAATTAAGCTGAAATTAAAGCTATAGTGTACTTTTTGATAATAATATTTTAATATAAATTGTAGTTTCCTAAAAAGTGCCAGAAATAATAGCAACGAAAAACGTTTCTACAAAATCATCATAAAATTTTTATTTAATGGTACCAGTGTGATCGTATTACCTCTTGATTGAACGTATCATAGCAACAGAAAATTTAATATATCAACTAAACCCGAGTTTCTCACATGTTTATTCACAGAAAAAAAAAGAAGCTAATTCTGCATGAAATATTTTTTTTTTTTTTTTTTTTTTTTTTTTGGCGAAAGAACTTAAACAACAAAGCAATTTCATTTTCAAGAAATTATTATTATTATTTTTTTAATTTCGAATTGAAGTGTATTTAACAAGGTGAAACAACATGAAAAAAAATTTTACACTTTTTTATTTAACTTAATTTGGTTCGTGTACGTAGAAAAATTTGTAATGGACTTCCTATTATGCTAGAACTATAAAAACATATGTACACAAGTGCATTTCCGATGGTAATACACTATTTATATATTTTTTTAGAATTGAACTGTAAGATAAGAAATTAATTTTAAGGTATTTTCCCGTTAATTGGGCTCAGACGACAAATCGCCAAATAATATACGTATACGAGTTGCAACAACAGGTGTTTATTATGCGCCAAATTACTCTCGCTAAAACAGACTGACTCGCTGTGAAATTGCGTCAATGAAATATTTTAAACATTAAAAATTAGAATATAAATGTTAAATAAAAAGTAAAGTTTATAACATAAAAAAATTACACTTTTATTTATAATATTTATTATTTAAATAGAAATTAAAACAAAATAATAATTTTCTTGTTATGCTAGAACTATAAAAACATATGTGCACAGATGTGTTTCCGATGGTAGTACACTATTTATATTTTTTTTAGAATTGAACTGTAAAATAATAAATTAATTTTAAGGTATTTTTCCGTTAATCGGGCTCAGACGATAAATCGCCAAATAATATACGTATACGAGTAATGTATACGAGTTGCAACAACAGGTGTTAATTATGCGCCAAACTACTCTCGCTAAAACAGACTGACTCGCTGTGAAATTGCGCCAATGAAATATTTTAAACATTAAAAATTAGAATATAAATGTTAAATAAAAATTAAAGTTTATAATTAAAAAAAATTACACTTTTATTTATAATATTTATTATTTAAATTGAAATTAAAACAAAATAATAATTTGCATTAATAATACTTTAATAATTAAATAGAAAATTTAATTTCTTAAACATGAGAAAAAATAAAAATAATAAAAATAAAGAAATGTTACTGTGAAAAATAAATCTTTTTAAAAAATTATTTTTTTTTTTCTTCTATTTATCGGTGCCAGCAAGATCTTATTAAGTCTTGATTCAACGTATTGTAGCGATTGAAAATTTAATATATTAATCTAACTTTAGTTTCTCACTGGTTGGTTCAGAAATTATTCGCTTCAGAAGTGAAAGTAATTGCTTTTAATTCTGCACGAAATATTTTATTTGATGTAATAACACAAACAATTTGGCAATTGCAATTTCAACAAATAAATTGATGTTTACTTCAAAATGGAGTGAATTTTAAAACATGAAACGTTAATGAAAATACTAAATTGTGCTAATAACACTAATAATAGAAACAGAAATGATATTATAGTTTTCTTCCATATATTTTTTAAATTATATTATTATTATTATTAAAGTAATAATAAAAATAATTATATAATTATATAATAGTTAAACAATAAATAATAAAAAATAAACAAAAAAGAATAAACAATAATCAATAATAATTAAATAATAATTAATAATAAATAAAAATAAATAAATAATAATCAATAATAATTAAATAATAATTAATAAAAGTTATTAAATTAATAATTAATAATAGATTAATAATTAATAATTAATAAAAGTTATTAAATAATTAAATAAACAATAATAATTATATAATAATCAAATAAGCAATAATAATTATATAATAATTAAATAATAATTATTTTATCATCGTTTTATTTTTAAAATGCACTTCATTCTCAAACACAAACAATAATTATATTAATATATTAAATACATTTAAGATAAACTTCTAATAATGCTTGCTTTTGATAGCTTTTTATATAAAGAGAAATTAGAGATTTTCTTTTATAACAATGCTTTAATATTTAATACAACGTAATACTACTGTGGATTCAGCACTTAACTTAAATAATTTTTATTTAAACAAAAATTATAGTTGCTAAACCATATGCATAAATAAATAATCAAGAGGAATAACAATATAGAAATGTGACAATGAGAAATTTTACTATAGCATCGTTACGAAGTTTTGTATTTTATTTATCGGAGACAGCATAATTTTATTACTTCGTGATATTAGCATATTTTATAAAAATCGATATGAATTTATGTTTGTTCACAAATTGTGTGCTTCCCACATATAATTAATTGTGTTTAATTGTACACAAAATGTTTTCTTAAAGGGATTTAGGACTCTTAAAATGTCAAAAAGGAAAAAAAAATCGACCATTTTTGTCATTTTATATCGTAAAAAGTATACTTTACAAAAACAAAAGTTTATAAAGCAGTAATAGATACATATTTCTTCTTTCATTTTATAATTTTTTCAAATCATAATGGGGGGGGGGGATAGTTTTTATAAGGGTTTTTAAACTTTTAGATATTTGTCGAGCAGAAACGGGTTGCGCACGTGATTACAAAAGAATTTTTGCGTGTAAAACAAAATTTTTGGTATCGAAATATACTTGTGAGTCTTGTGTCTACACAGAATATTTTTTTAAATGTTTATTTATAGCAGTTTCATGTTTTAAAAACAAAGCTGTTTGTTGCTTATATAAAATTTTCAAAATTTAAGCAATATAACACTAAGAAGAAAATATTTTTTCAACAAAAAATTACTCGCTTTATAGAACCTTCCTTACACTGTATATCCTGAAAGTTTCCTGAAAAAATATTGAAAAGTATTTTATCTATAGTTTTTTATCTATCAAAATCCCATTTTGAGAAAAAATACTTTAAAGTTCTCACTTTAAAAATGTTTCGTATTTAGCAACTATTAAGAGTGCCATTTGTTTTTTTTAAGTGTTTATAAATGATTATTCTTTAATATATATTTTTTTTCAAAAATTAAATTTTTCGAAGGTTTAAGAGTCCCAATTCACTTAATCCGCTAGTCAGTTTTATTTTTATATACTTAAAAATTACTTTAACATTTAAATAGAAATTATAGCTTTCTAAAAATGTGGATAACAGAAAAACAATAAAAATAAATAAACATAGCAACCAGAAACTTTTCTACAAAATCATCATATTTTTCGTTCATTTATTGGTACCAACGCGATCTTATTACCCTTTGATTGAATGTTTCTTAGCAACATGGAATTTTATATGTTTCTCATTTGTTCGTTGACAGATTAAAAGTTTTGAAAATAGAGATTTTCGAGTTTAATATTGTGCATTTTTTTGTGTCATGTTAGTATCCAAATTACTAGGGGTTTCATATTTGTTTATTTATTAAAATGATGTTTTTTATTTTAAAATCCAGAGCATTTAAAAAGGTGAAATTATAATGAAAATAAGCTTTTATTCTCTAATTTTGTGAAACGCATTGTTATTCTTTGAATATGTATTATAATTAAAATTATATCCAATTTAACATTTAAACACGATCGATTATATTTCATTTTTTTCTTAAAATAGATTTGTATAATAAATGCAAATGATTTTTAAGACAAAATGTACGCTGAAGAATTATGAAATACAACAAATTAACACTGATGCAATGTTGGGTAAATACTGCATAACATTGGGTCGATATTCAGGTATTTAGTTTTGGATATATATTTATAAGCGATATCGCTTATCAGTATTTATACTTATAAAATATTCATATTAAATATAAAATATTTAATTCATATAAAATATTCATATTAAATATAAAATACTTAATTCATATAAAATATTCATTCAGCATTAGTAATAAACCACGTATTTTCACAAAACGTCCAATGTTTCCAAACTATCGATGTTATATTTAATATATACTATAACATCTATATATTCAATGTAATTGTCAATGACTTCATTACTGGTATTATATTGTGGATCATTGTATTGTGAAACCAAAAACGAAAAATTAGGCCTTTACTATTTGTTTTTAGGGTAAAAATCACACATAATTTTATGCATATCCAAAAAGTCTATTTATTTCTTAGTTTTTAGTTTATAACTCATTAAGGGATAAGCTAAAAAGGGAACAGGCAAAAAAGCTAAAATTTGTACATTACGAACAGTATATCACAAATTTCACTAATCACCGTCTTGATGAGATAAGTATCTGTTGCTGAGGCCTTCATCATCCTCGTGAAAATTACCAGCGTGGCAATCTAATCAAATGCCAATAGTCGGAACATTTATAACACACCATTTCAAAAACGGTATAAATGCCATATCTTTATTTATATAGCAATACTTATTAAATTATTTATGGATAATTTATTCAATTTACAAATGTATATGATTAAATATGTATTTCTGAACAAACAGTAAAAATTTTTCATAATTATCTTCCATAATCAAGGGAATTTCGAATTCAAGTCTTATCATTGATCTTGAATCTATCAAATTAAATGAAAGACTACTTCTGAAGACATGACGAGATAATCAAACAAAGTTAAATTAAATTAAAACGTACAAATAGAATAAATAAATATTGATTGTCATTGTAGTTTTTTTTTCATGCCTGCTTAACAACTGTAAACGTCTTTCATTTATGCATTACTGTAAACATTGGCGGTAGATTTCTGTTTTAATGACAAAAGTTTCAATCTAAGTGACTTAATCCAAATTACTGCGAATATAGATTTTTAATAAAGTTTTCTTTTTTTAACCAATCTACATTTTGTTTACACAAAAAAGAACTTTTCGCAGATTACCAAAAATAATACAGCAAAAGTATTAAAAAGATCTCAAAAAATAATTTCAAGATAAATTAGACACGTGTTCGGAAAATTGACAAAATTCATCCAAGTCACAAGATTGAATTAAAATACTAGTCTCATGTGCCATTTGGTGAATATACAGGTTTTATATTCACCAAAAACAAATCAGCACCAATTTATATCAAGATCTAACTAAATCTAACGTGTTATTAAATTCCGTGCATTAGCTTTTGAGATATGACAATCGGTAAAATCGTATAAATCCTAAAATGCAGCATAGCAGCGCCACGTTTTGGGTTATTTACACCAAAACATAACCATTTACACCAAAACATAACGTCCGTTTATGTCAAGGTCTAACAGTTTGAAGTCTGATGACATTCTGTGCATTAGTTCTTGAGACATAGCTATCGTGAAAATCGTGCAAAATGTAGCAAACTAGTGCCACCAGTTGGACGATTTACACCAAAACGTAATCAGAGTCTATTTATTTCAAGATCTAACAAAATCTGAAGTTTGGTGAAATTCTGTACATTACATTAGTTCTTGAGATATAGTAGCTATCGTGAAAATCATGAAAAATGTAGCATAGTACTGGCACCTGTTATGCGATTTACACCAAAAAACAATCAGCACCAATTTATATCAAGGTCTAACTGAATATGAAGTGTCATTTAATTCCGTGCATTAGTTCTCGAGATAGAGCGCCCACAATTTTTTTTTTCACATACAGACATTTTCTAAAAACAGTCAAATCGTGTTCAGCAATCATTCAGATCAACATATAAATCCGTCAAAAACCGGAAGTCGAAAATTTTCATGAATCCAATACTTTCTTCTTGTAAAGGTAGAAGAAAGTAAAAAGCATTTTGATAAGTTTGTGTTAGGTATAATTTTGTTTTATGCTTTTTATTTCATCTTAACATGTATACCAGCTTTCAATTTTAGCGACAAAAATGACTTTAAATGATTTGCTCGGTATTAAAGTAAATATAGACAGCTGATAAAAGGTTTTCAACATTCATTATTTTGTCCAGAAAAGAACAACCTTTATCATGTCGTCAAAAATAAAAGAGTAAATGAAAAAAACGTTTTCTTGTGGTTTTCCAGTATTATACGTCGCGTGACTCATTTTTTCGAGCTCTGAGGAGTGTCTTCCATTTAAAGGAGAAAAAAAAGCGATGCGCACATCCATTTTAATATTAATATATATATATATATATATATGTAAAGAGATCTGTATGCATGTTGTATGCATTTATGTATGTACCGTATACAAAACGCATCTAGGGTATATTTTGTCGAAAAACGCAAATGCAATTTTTCATCAATTTGGAAGGATTAGTTTGTGAAACATAAATTACTGACAAATGAATCGAATTAAATATGATTAAATAAATAAAAGTTGGTTCTTTAGGCATAATAGAAAGAATAGTTTATGAATTTTATGAATTTTGTTTCATATGATATATTATAAACGATAGATATCATCGATTAAATTGATTTTGAAGTTAATTATGAATTGATAATACAATTACCGACTTTCAATTAACTATTAATTAATGATACATCTATCATTTATCGGTTATATATTAATGAACAATACATTTATTAATTATAAATAATTAATAATAATAAATAATTTATAAATGTAGTTTTCGTTTCCTTTAGAATCAGTTTAGTCGAAAATACGCAAAATAATTATTCGTTCGTTTATCTGACCATTGCTTGTCAAAGTATAAGCTAATATTTAAAAGCGGCACATTTAAAGTACTATATAGTATTATATTAAAATTGAAAATACTTTTCTCGTTATTCCATGTATGCTAAATACTAGAAGGTCAATGATATATTTAATAACTTTCCAGATGAGCAGCACAGTTACACTTGTTAAAAAATTATAAGTGTTATATCTTTATTTAACATTTATAGACGCAATATTAATAAATTTTCAAAGTATGTTACTCTATGTAACACCATCCCGAATGATATTTTAACTGAGTTTTTCTTTTAACAAAACAGTAGTATTATATATTTGGAGTAATAAACAAATCTAACGAATGGGGATAAGTATAAGGACTCTAATTGAAATGTTCAGAGTTCGTCTAAAAATAAATATGTATACAATTCTGTTATTTATAGAAAAATATAACTTCTTTTATTTGCTAAAAACGTAAAATAAAAACTTTATAAACATTAAAATAAGTTTTATTTGACTGTTGACATGTTTCGGCTCCATCGGAGCCATTATCGAAAATAATAAGAATATTCTGCAATTGCACTATCTCTGAAATTATTGTTTAAAACGCCATCATTTAATTTTTGACGTACTTTTTCAAATTACGCACGTTATGTACCAAGATTGTAGCTCAGTTAACTCCATGGTTACAAATATGGAAATAAGCATCAAAGTAAAAATAAAAAATAACGTGGATAATTGGAGAAAGTACGTGAAAAATTCAATGATGGCGTTTCAAATAATAACTTCATAGACCGCGCAGTTGTGAAATATTCTTATTTATTTTGATAATGGATCCTATGGAGCCGAAACATGTCAACAGTCTAATAAAACTCATTTTACTGTTTATAAACTTTTTATTTTACGCTTTTTAGCAATGAAAAGAAATGTATGTATATAGTTCTTCAAGAAAAATAAACTATGACAGTAGTACAGAAATACTAAGATAGATACTTTGGTGCAAACAGTTTTATCCTGAGACTTTTAAAATTAAAGTTACGAGTTTCGTTGCACAGTTTTCGTGCTGTCTGTATGCATGAAAATGAACGTATCTACTTATGTCTTCTAAAGCATTTTGCCATAGCAAAAGCGTTATGCTAAAAAACAGCTTTGCATTTTTAATACATTCATACAAAACAGGCGACGAACAAGTAAAGCAGATCTCAAAATCTATAATTCAATGAAAGAACTTGAAGCTAGGAAAGAACGTGTTGCGTGTAGCAATTAACTTTTGATCTTTAAAGTGCAAAGGAAAGAAAATAGCACGTTTCTTCTTTCAAACATCACAATGATATTCAGTGGCTGAAATCGGAAATGTAATGTGTTACTAGATTCTTCTTTTAAACCTTTTGAACAACATATTTCTGATCATATTTTCTCTTTTTAAAAATAAACCTCAGATTTTCTTTTCCACATTTTTAACAGTAACAAAGCCGTCATACGTCATAATAATGCCATCATGCATAGGTCTTAATGCTTATATAATTCATACATTCGTACATAGATGAGTATATAACAACGCTTTTATATGGGGATACACACACAAATACATAGGAAGATAGATATGCATATATTTTGTACACTGTTAAAAATTTTGTGGTAGGTTGAACCAACATTTGGTGCTGTAGTAGCTGCAACCATAAGGTGGTGAAATCTTGTTCCAAAATTTGGAGCTATGGTCCAACCAGAGCTCCAACGTTGGAATTGATCCAAAAATTTTGTGGTAGGTTGAACCAACATTTGGTGCCGCAGTAGCTGCAACCATAAGGTGGTGAAATCTTGTTCCAAAATTTGGAGCTATGATCCAACCAGAGCTCCAATGTTGTAATTGATCCAAAAATTTTGTGGTAAGTTGAACCAACATTTGGTGCCGCAATAGCTGCAACCATAAGGTGGTGAAATCCTTTTCCAAAATTTGGAGTTAATGTCCAACCAGAGCTCCAACGTTGGGATTGATCCAAAAATTTTGTGGTAGGTTGAACCAACATTTGGTGCCGCAGTAGCTGCAACCATAAGGTGGTGAAATCTTGTTCCAAAATTTTGAGCTATGGTCCAACCGGAGCTCCAATGTCCAATTGCTCCAGTGATTTCACCCTCTTATGGTTGCAGATACTGCAGCTCTAAAAATTGATTCAACCTACTACAAAAATTTTAGCAGTGTATATGCTCATGAATGTGTCTGCGCATATATGTAAGTAATAATAAAAAAAATTCGCCATTTTACCTTAATTTATTTATTTCAAATTCTAAAAATTTTACCCTTTTCCCTGTCTTTTAATAATATCTTAAATATAAATTATATTTTAACTCCATACCTTTAATCAAATTATTCTTTTAATTTTTATTTTAAAAATCTTAATCTGTTAAAAGCTACACTTCTTTGTAAAATCTTCTAATTTATTTCTTCTTTTGAGACATTGAATTTTTATTTCTTTAGAACGTCTCTTAATATCTTTTTTATTTTTATTAAAATTATCATTCGATATCCCATGATTCATTGCAACTCTCGCATCTAACTATTTCACTTCAGAAGTATGCCGAGAGTCCCATATAATAAAGAGTCCCACAGCCTTGCAACCTCATCGGTTAAATTACCTCTGCATTGGCGAAAGCTTTCTATGCCTCGCCGGGTATAAAACGCGTTACACAGCCTTGAGAATCAGAATTTTTACGCTTTTTGACGCTAAATAAAACCCGTCACTTGGAGGAGAATATCTTCGATTTGGTGTACTTCTAATTTAATAACATCTTCATGTTTTCTATGGCGTAGCACAGTCCAATTATGAATTTCTAAACTGGATATTAGTGTAATTGTCTTTGATTGTGAAGTGTCAACATATTTATGATGATGCAGATTCCTTTTTATTTTACGGAAAAATACCTAGTGTATTCCAAACATCACCTTCCATCAAGATTTTATTTGACTACAAAATAATGAATCGAAAAATACATCCTTTACCAGCATTAATACGACAGTGGTTCTTGGAAATAATTTGATATGAAATGGAAAAGCCTTTCATGTTTGTGTTCATACGTTATAAACATGAACATACCCGTTCATTTTCTTTTTGCAGTAACGTTTCAAAAGAATACCATTAAAAAAAAATCTTCCCTTTTAATGCATTCGCATAAAAACAGATAACGAGCGAGCAATGAAGATCTCAGAATCTACAATTCAATAGAGTAAAGTGAAGAGAAACGTACATGTCTTAATTTATCTTTGATCTTCAAGGCGCGAAGGAAAGAAAACAACTTATTTCTTAATTCAATGATATTCAGAGGCTGAAATCTGAAATGCAATCTGGAACATGGCTGTTTCAGAATAAACCTTTTCAACAGACATTTCCTGTTTTTGGCAAACTCTGCTTTTCTGTTCCATATTTTTAAAACTGCAATAAAGCCATCATACGTCGTAATAATGAAACCATCATGCATACATTTTAATACTTATATATTTCATTCATACATACATACATACAGTAATGTATGTAGACACATTTATGTAAGAATAGATATAAACACGCACAGACCGATGTATATTTGTACGTATGCCTGTATATGTCCCTGCATATATGTGTAAGTTCATATGTTTCAACATGCACATGCTCGTTGTTTTTCGCACAAAGGTTCCTGCAGTGCGAGACGAAAACGTCACAATAAAAAAAATACCTTTTTAATGCAATAGTATAAAACAGAAGACGAACAAGTAATGCAGAACCCTTAATCTAAAATTAAGAGTAAAAGGGTAAAGTGAAGAAATTACGTGTCACCTGTCGCAATTTATAGATCTTTGAAAAAAAAATTAAGACAATAACATGTTTCGTCTTTCCTACGTATTTACCGGCTGAAATCGGAAATGCAATCGGGAACTTGCTCTTTCCAGATAAATCTTTTGAACGTACACATTCTTGATTACATTTCCTCTTCTAAATAAACACTAAATAAACAAAGAGGGAACAACTGTGTTTTCCTCTTTTATATTTTTAAGACTCTTCTACGTCATGATAACGTCATGTATACATTTTAATACTTGTATAATTCCCACATCCGTACATATATGAGTATGTATCGACATGTATATACACTAATGCACACAGACACATAGATATGGATACATTTTTGCATTGACGCATGTATTTATCTATGCATGTATGTACATTTTCCCTATATGTACGTTCATTTTCTTTGAAACCTTTATAGTACCAGTCAAAAGTGTAACATTAAAATTAAATCTGCTTTTAATGAATTCGTATAAAGTCAGCGACTGAAATCCGAAATGCGATCTGGAACATGAATCTTTCTGTAAACCGAACATACATGTTATTTTCAACATACATTTTATATTTTTAGCAAACTCTGCTTTTCTGTTCCATTTTAAAACTGCTATAAAGTCATCATACATGAAACCATCATGCATATATTTTAATACTTTTATAAGTCATTCATACGTACAGACATACAACAGTATATATAGACATGTTTATCTAAGAATACACATAAACATGCACAGACACACATAATCCGATATATATGTATTTCGTACAATGCATGCCTATAGGAATAATTTTAACACATTTATTATAATTCGTAAATAAATCACATGAGTTGCAATTCTAGCGTTTACTGGAGTTCCATTATCTGTGATTTATTCTGTTGAGCTGATTCAGATGTCAGATCAGATGCTATGATCAATAAGGTTAGTTGGGTGAATTAGTTCCTCCAGATTCGTCCGGAATGTCTCAGTTGGCAGTGCATTGCGGCTTCAGTCAAGAGATCCCTGGTTTGAATCCTGGCACGGATATTTTTTGTTCAGTTTGATAATTGCAACTCAAATGCATACACATGTCCCTGTATATACACTATATTGCCAAAGGTGATTGGTCACTTGCGATTTTAGACGTTTTGTTAACTATCTAGAAAAATACATGAGGAATTAACCTGAAACTGCAGGTGTGTAAACAGTATAGTATAGCTTATATATTTCCGTGAATATTTTATTCCGAAACTCCATAGGGGACTGTCAACAAGTTGAAAAAGAACGAATATCTTTTGTATTACCCTGTAAAACCTAATGTAGCAAAAGTGTTCAAACTCGAGATTATTAATAAGTGGTTTATTGTAATATACTGTGTTAATTTTTATGAAGATAGCATGTATACTCGAAGAGAAATTAAGGTTTTTATAAAAACTGACCCAAATTTCACAAAGTTTTTTGCTTATAATTTGCAGAGTTCTTAATAAAAAAAAAGTTATTTTGAGAAAATATGTCAAACAACATTGTACATAATACTCTGCAATCGGAATTAAAAAATAATAAAAATTGGATGAAAAATGAGCAGGTATATAAAAAATGTTTCACTGCGCATGCGCGAATGCAATCAAAATATAATATGCATAATGTATTAGCTAAGTATATAGAGCAACTTTTGTGAAAGTCTCAAAATCATAGCTTGAAAATTCTGAAAATTATCGTCGATAGAATAAGCTCGAAATCCGTTGTTCCCGGTTGTTCCCAAAAAGAAGCAAAAATATGAAGGGTTGTATCAAATATCTGTTGATTAGTGCCAAGATAGCGTACACAATATTGCACGTACTACTATATTTGGATACAACCCCTCATCTTTTTGCTTCCTTTTGGGAACAACGAATTTCGAGCTTCTTCTATCAACGATAATTTTCAGAATTTTCAAGCTATGATTTTGAGACTTTCACAAAAGTTGCTCTATATACTTAGCTAATGCATTATGTATATTATATTTCGATTGCTTTCGCGCATGCGCAGTGAAACATTTTTTAGTAAACCTGCTCATTTTTCATCCGATTTTTATTATTTTTTAATTCCGATTGCAAAGTATTATGTACAATGTTGTTTGACATATTTTCTCAAAATAATTTTTTTATATATTAAGAACTCTGCAAATTATAAGCAAAAAACTTGGCGAAATTTGAGTCGGTTTTTATAAAAACCTTCATTTCTCTTCGAATATTCATGCTATCCTCATAAAAATTAACACAGTATATTACAATAAACCACTTAGTAATAATCTCGAGTTTGAACATTTTTTCTACATTAGTTTTTACAGGGTAATCCAAAAGATATTCGTTATTTTTCAATTTGTTGACAGTCCCCTATGGGGTTTCGGGAAAAAATATTCACGGAAATATATAAGCTATACTATACTGTTTACACACCTGCAGTTTCAGGTTAATTCCTCATGTATTTTTCTAGATAGTTAACAAAACGTCTAAAATCGCAAGTGACCAATCACCTTTGGCAATATAGTGTATGTTCGTATGTTTCTTCATGCACATACCCGTTCTTTTTTTGTTACATGTTTTTCAGTACGATTTGAAAGCGTCACAACAAAAAAATAATTTGCATTTTTAACGTAATTGTATGAAAACAGAAGACGAATAAGTAATGCAGAACTCCCAATCTAAAATTCGGTGAAAGAGTATAGTGGAGAAATAACGTGTCGCCCATCACAATTTATTTTTGATCTTTGAAAAGAAAGAATGAAAATAACACGTTTTTTCTTTCAAATATCTCAATGATATTCCCTTGCTGAAATCGGAAATGCAATCGGGAACTTGCTTCTTCCAGGGAAATCTTTTGAACATACATATTCCTGATTACATTTTTTCTTCTAAATAAACACTGTTTTCCACTTCCATTTTTTTAAAACTGTTATAAAGCTACCACACGTCATAATAACGTCATTATGCATATATTTTAATAGTTGTACATATATAAGTATGTATCGACGTGTATATACGGCAATACACATGAAACCCATAGACAGATAGATATGGATACATTTTTGTACTGACGCATGCATGTGTCTGTGCATACATGTATGCATGTATTCATTATATATAAACATAAATATACCCGTTCATTTTCTTTGAAGCTTTTACAGTACGAGTCAAAAGTGTAACATTAAAAAGAAATCTGCTTTTTAATGCATTCGTATAAACACAGAACTCCGAATCTAAAATTTTTGTACTGACGCATGCATGTGTCTGTGCATACATGTATGTGTTCATTATATATAAGCATGAATATACCCGTTCATTTTCTTTGAAGCTGTTACAATACGAGTCAAAAGTGTAACATTAAAAAGAAATCTGCTTTTTAATGCATTCGTATAAAAACAGAACTCCGAATCTAAAATTCAATAAAAGAGTAAAGTGAAGAAAGAACGTGTCGCATGTCGCAATTTATCTTTGATCTCTGAGGCGCGAAGGAGAGAAAATAACAAGTTCTTCTTTCAAACATCTCAATGATATTCATCCTCTGAAATCGGAAATGCAATCCGGAACTTGGCTTTTTCCGGATAAACCTTTTCAACATACATATTCCTGATTACATTTCCTCTTTGAAATCCCCCTCTTCTTTTATTTCCTACCCCTTTTTTTTAAAGTGCAATTTTATCTTTTCTCTTATCTAAAATGAAAAAGATTAATTTTTGAAAAGATAATTAAACTTTTAAGAGGTTGGTTATTTTATTTCTATTTCTTCAACGAAACAGGATATGGGTTAATGGAAACAACTTTGTACCAAGATTTCCTGAGCAATTATTACGATGATGTTAGGGGAGGAATATGCTTTGAAGTGGTGTTGATAAAGATGTTTTAATGTTATGTAATTGTTGAAATTTTGTCCAGGTATTGTTTGGACGCATGTGAGTGGATAATGTGTGAATGGAATGTCATTTTTACACTTCGAAAGTCAATTTAAATGATTATTTTAGTCAGTCTTTGGTATATATGTTCTATAGATTTATCTTTCGTCGTTACGTAAGTTTTATATTAGAAAGATGAAAGAAAAATTGTTTATATTCCCATCGTAAGAAACTTTTGTTGAAAAATTTCAAGTCTTAACAATTACTTTTTTTAATTTATTTAAAAAAAGAAGTATATATTTGAAATTTGTTTTTATGAATACGATATACAGAGTGATCTTAAAGAAACTTTGCCGATATATGAACCCCTAGCGGTCTCTTCGTTATACCAACAGAAATGAAATATAAGATATAGTTATTGGGAAGTATGTACTCGAGATTGTGGTGAGTAAGAACAATGGTGCCTGCACGGTTGCGGTTACAGAGGTACATTTTCGAATGGCAACACCCACTTTTTTCCATCCCAAAATGATCAGCTCATTGCTTTGAAACGGTACATGTCGCACGAAGCACGACTACGTAGGTCACAGGCAAAGAACAGCATTATAAGTAACCAATAACAACAGAGAGACAAGCAACAATCATAGAACAACATGCAGAAATTGCCGTTTCTGGAAAACCTTTAAAACTTGTAATATCAGTAAAACATATCTTTTCTTCTCTGTCTCTGTTTCTATTTTTTGTTTACAATGTTTTTTTTTTTTTTTTTTTTTTTTTTTTTTGCACCTGTGGTTTGTCGCAGTGTTTTGTGCTACATGTAACTTTTGATATTTAGTGTTTTATGTTAGAAAGACAAAGTGTATATAGACTGTATATCTTTTAAAATGCAGAAATATTAAGAATAGAAGGAAAATTTAACAACTTAATTTAATATTTTTAATAAATATCGTTAGCTTATGATTAAAAGTATTGATGCCTTCTTACAAAATATATACATATTATTTAAATTATTTATACCTTTATTTGATAGTTCTAAATCTTTTATGAGTACCGCCCTAAAATACTGGAATTTGAACTTTATGTTTTAAATGTCTATTTATTTATTTGCAAATCTAAAATTTTTAATGCTAGGAAGGGAAATGCATACACAATTTAACCTGTACTTTTTTACTCTTGATATTTTTTTTTTTGCAATGTTCAAAACAAAGATTAGAATGACTACAAGTGTTGATGACTTACTTAATGACTGCATGAAGTGTACTAATCCACGTCAAAGACTTTTTCAATAAAGGTAAACATATTTGTATTTATTTACTGCTTTATTTCTAATGAAATCGAAAAGTATTTGTTCTATTACTACACCAAATTCCTTTCTAACCCTCCTATAAATATACATTATAAAGCAAAGTTATATCCAGGAGTAACGCTGGCATCATATTGACGTAGCAACAACCTGACCAATAAATTTCGCTTTTACGACAATTTTCACTTTCTTCTATCTATAACAGAAGAAGGTATTGTAATCGAAATTTGTTTCGACTTCCGGTTTTCGACGGATTTACACGTTTTAGAGGTCAGAGTTTCGTAAAACATGTTTTTACAAAATGTCTGTCTGTCCGTGCGTCCATGTTTCCGTGTATGTCTCCTCTTTGTATCATCGAAAAGTGCATGAAGTTATGCATAGAATTGAACCAAATTTATTTATAGGTTTGTGAGTCTTACCAGCAGGTCCCACTTGAATTTGAGGATATTTCATCGGAAGGAGGCGCTGTGATAGCGATTTTTGTTCCATTTTCATTCTACTATCACCTAAAAGTGTATGAAGTTATGCATAGAACTGCAGCCAATTTTTTTCTATATGTTTTTGACTGTGTACTGCAGATCCCAGTTAAATTTGAGGATATTCAGCCAGAATGGAGCGCTGTGATAGCCACTAAAGATTTCAAATCCAGAAAGATGTACAAAAAATCTGAAATTCTAAAATTTTTTTAAGTTAAATGTTCGGCCTTGATCCAATGATTCCGGAGCAATTTTTGTTTTGTCTCTATCTTAAGAAATGATTGAGATATAGGAATTTGAAATTATAGAGTGGCTGACATTTTGAAACAAGACAGCAGGATTCCTCCATAAAGAGGTTTAATTTATGAGTTTTAGTGAACATGCTTTCTAGCAAATTTTCTTTTGTTGTTGTAACAATCGTTCCAACTCTTACATTTTTAATACTATATATTCATAATCGCCAGCGTGTCAAATTCTTGCCAAACTTGGCGAAACACCGTCAAATTTGGCGACAAAAATAGGTTTCCATAAATGAAGCCAATTTGGCTATAGCTGACTAATTTGTCAAAATTCTGATTGAAATTCAATATTCACGAAAACTGGGAATGATTCTTCTGTAATCGGGTTCCACGCATTTTAGCTTAGTGTTTTCCAGTAAAATTAGCTAAAATTTTAAAATCAAGGGATAAGTAAGCTGTCTTTTCTACTGGTACAGACCAGAAGGACTTTTCGTAGTCGTGTTGTACATCGGCTCCTCTTGTAACGAAGGGTGATTCGCATCCAGGTAACCCGATGATTCGCAAGCAGCTGACGTACAACAGAATGACGAAAAATACTGATTTAACTGGCGATGTGATAGCGACTTTTGAAGCATTACATGTATGAGATAAAAGTAAATTTTGGGATTGGCACATCCGACAAGTTTTAACTTCTAAACACGGCACAATTTCCATTTATACACCTAGAATAGAAAAAAAGTACTTTCAATTTGTTTGAAAACCGTATTTTAATTTACATTTTTTTAAAATGAATTTTTAAATAATTTTTAAGTCTGAATATTTTAAAATCTGCGTGCAACCCAATTACGGTAAATTAAGCCGTTTGCACATAAAACATATATATTACATAATTATTAATATTACATAACTAATTAATACTAAATAGCTAAATTGACAACCGAAATTCGGATTTCCTAAATAAATGGATAAATCAATAAAACACGAGTTAAACAGATGTAATCGAATTTATGCTCTTAATCTCTGAAATAATCGGAATCATAAAGGTTGCTATAACTAGTGAAATGTGACTGAATACCGGCATGCGGCTAATACGAAAGTACCCAAAATGCTTTTCGGAGTAGTTATAGGGCATTCTAAGAAAATAAATTAAATGTAAAATATCTATTATAGTTTTCAGTTAAAAGCGATTAACATCTATGTTCTGTATAGAGGACAATATATCGGGTATCTCTAACCCGGGTTGCCTGGATTCGATCGCCTGGTGTTCGTATATTAATATTTCTGCTGATACAGATTTGAGGATGTCTATTTTAATTTAGTTAAAATATGTTCAGCCGTTTTTACTGGATCATTGAATCAATGAGAATAACAGGAATAAATATTGACGTAAAAGTTACTAAACTATCAAATTGAAGAAAAGTAAGTTCAATCTGTTTGTTTTTCTCAGATAAATATATAGGATGCGAGCGATATTTTAGCATTATGTTTACTCCTTATTTCAAGTGTTTCTGATTAATTTAGAAAACCCGTACTTCTAAGGTTATGGCCTAACATTTTTGTTTAAGATAAAAGTGTCAAATGCTGATAGCAATCATCATGTCGGGATATTACAAAGTTAAAGCAACAGTAATTATTGGTTTCTAGTCAGGGCGAACTGCTAATAAAATTGCATGAAAAAGCATAAGGTACCCAAAGATACCACAAATCAAGACATCGGCAATCCTTGCGTGATCCTTTTGCAACTTACAATTTTTTCTTGCTGATGTGTCAACATCAAGATCAGCATCCTACACCTCTTCACGTTATAAACTGTACTTGAAGGAATTTTGATTGAAGAGTACAATTTCCTTCCTTAATTTATATATTTTTTTCTTTCTGATGTGACGACATCAGGATCAGCATTTTACACCTTTTCACTATATAAACTGCACGTAAAGGAATTGTTATTGAAGTCTACAATTTCCTTCCGTAACAAATATTTTCTCCTTGTTGATGTAGCGGTATCAAGATCAGCCTCTTTCACCTTTTCACGTTATAAACTGTACATAAATAAATTGTGATTGAAGAATATGATTTCCTTCCGTAATTGATCATTTTTTTTCTTTCTAATCTGGCGACATCAGGATCAGCATCTTACACATCTTCAGTTTATAAACTGTACGCAAAAATATAGGTTTTGAAGTGTACAGTTTCCTTTCGCAAATTATAATTGTGACGGCATCAAAATCAGCATTTTACACCTCTTCACGTTTTATCTGTACGTAAAGAAATTGTGATTGAAATCTACAATTTCTTTAGCAGATAATCCCTGCACGCAGTCGAGAAATTGCGGTTGATGTAACTTCAAATTCCTTCAAAATTATGGTTAATATCAGCATTTGAGACATATCTAAAAAGATAATCTAAAAATCACAACCTTAGAAACATAGTTTTTCTAATTTAATAAGAAACATCTTATATATAAAAAATGCCAATTTACTGCCAACTTATCGCGCACGACCTTCTCCAAGTGTTTCGTAAGTTAATGGTTTAAACTAAATTTATAAGCTAATTAATGTACAATGATTTTTTTACTTAAGGATTAAGAGGCTAACCGAAATGTTTGTTTTAAGACAATTAATTTTACCAAGAAAAGATGAATAAGATATTATGTGGAATTTTAAACCTGTAAGCCAATTAAGCAAATACTTTTTAGTAATTTAAAAATAAAAACAAAATGTGATTAAGTGATTAAACATCGTATTTTTCGAAAACAAGGTTTAATTAATTGAAAACGTGTTTATATTAGCTGATCCAAATTAAATCCTTAACTGCTTGGTTTAAATATAATTATAAGTGAATTAATTTTTCAATTAACTTTCAGCAGTGAAATTACGCCCGAAATTATCGAATATTGCATACGTGAATTTTCATATTGCAAACAAAGCATATAACCAACAAAGTGAGAAATGTCCAGGCCGGGAATCGAACCCGGATCCTTGGAATAATGCTCCAATGCTCTACCATTGAGCTAAGAGTCTGGCATGCAAATGAGTGATGCCAGACTGGGTATCGTCCTGGTAGCTCAATGGTAGAACATTGGAGCATTAGGATTCCAAGGATCTGGGTTCGATTCCCGGCTTGGACATTTTTCACTCTGTTCGTTATAAGCTTAGTTAGCAAATATAATTGTCATCAACGAAACAAAAAACAAAGTGAAGTTCTCACTTTTCCTAAAGCACAGAGCACAGACCCTGATTTATAGAGTTGCAAAAAACCGGTTTATTTCCAATAGACCCGGTTTATTCCCAGGTTTATTTCCAATAGACCCTGTTTATTTCCAGGTTTATTCCTAAAAGACCTATTTTATTCCCAAAAAACACGGGTTATTCCCAGGTTTAAACCGGCTTTTTTCTACTCTTTGCAACTCTACTGATTTATAACGTAAAAGTTTATTAGAGAGGCAGTACATGGTTCGGAAGGCAGTTTATTACAAACTCACAAAATACAATTAGTAGCTACTATAAGATGATTCCTACATAAGCAGAATACATGCTTTTATAACAGAATAATAAATTTTCTACACACTCTAAAAACGACATTTTCAAAAATAAGCAAAAAATACTCCAATCTGAGTATGTCCCACAGTCAAAATGGCTCATAATCAAAATGACTCAAGTTTGAAACATGTTATTCATTTCTGAAAACATGCACACACTCAAGAATAAAATATCATGTGCTCATTTTTGAGCATTTCCATGTTTCCAAAATGAGTTTGAACAGATTCTAATCATTTTTTAGTATGTCCATGTTTCAAAAATGAGTATGAACTGACCTCTATGTGCTCCGTTTTGAGTATGTCCATGTTTCAATAATCTGAGTATTTCTTGTATTTCAGAATTGAAAGCATTGATTGGGTCGTCCTATTTGAAACAAAAAGTTTCATAACAAAATGAAAACATCGATTTACTCAGATTTGAAAGTGTCATTTTTCTCAGTGCATGAATTTATAGTGTTATTCGTTATAAGTAATCCCTAGTAGAAAAAAAATCCAATACAGTTAAGACGAATTAAAAAGTAGTAAAGTTTCGATAAATTATTATAAATAAGAATGAATAAGTATTATTTAACTTTAACGAATAAGTATTATTTAACTTATTATTTAAATATTATAAGTATTATTGTATCAGAATGAATAAGTATATATTTGAAAGCATAGGGAAAATATTCAGTATTTTTCTTTTATTTCACTACAACGTATGTGATTTTATATTTATCTTGATTTTTCTAATGAATTAGTAGATAAAGTCGAACCTGCTAAATGGAAGACAATTTATGGATAAGATATTTTATAAGGGATAATATTTTCGCCAGTTTGTTGAAGAAGTGTCAAAATGGTTATAGGAATAGATATCAGATAGCTATAGTAAATTAACAAACAATATATACAGGGTGTCCCAAAAAGAAGTACCTATTTTTAAAAATGAATAAGAAACAAACGAATAGAGTTATTAAAAAAATTCTTGCAGGAAACGGATGTGTGAAGTCTGGAATTTTGTTTAGAACACGTTATTATGATAGTTCAAAATCTGACCGACAGATGGCGCTACAGCACATTTTGGTGGCTATATGAACAAACGGAGCATGCGTGAAGACCAGACAGAAGCAGACGTGGTCAGTGAAAGTTCATTCTAAGACTCCGGTATGTTATTGTGATGAATTGAGGACATATTGAAAATATTGTCATTTAATTTTCAATTATTTCTGATGAATGCAGTAGCCGCAGCGCCATCTGTCGGTAAGAATTTTAACTAACATAATAAAGTACTCTAAACAAAATTCCAGACTTCACACAACTGTTTCCTGCAAGAATTTATTCAATAACTCTATTCGTTTGTTTCTTATTCATTTTTTAAAATAGGTGCTCCTTTTTGGGACACCCTGTATATATAGTAAATTGGTATAAAATTTAATGTAAAAAATAGAAAAAATAATTTCTTACAAATAGCATGAAAAGATTATTTATATCATATTATTTGGGATCAGTTTGTAATGCGTATTTAATTAGAAAAAAACCTTTGAGTAGTTTACAGATAGTTACTAATTGAAATAAATAATATAATAATAAATGGAAATACAGTGAAATTAGTTTAAATTTTTTATCTCTCGGGCACATTTAGTATATTAATTACCTTAACTTTTTATTAAATAAATGTCTAAGTTAATGCTTTATAGATTAAATACTAGAGAATGATCGTTATACTTCAGGAAATAGAACAAAACAAGAATGTTTTGTTTTAAAACAATTAATTCTTCCAAAAAGATGTTAAATTTCTATCCTGTTAGTCCATTAAGAAAATCCTGTTTAGTAATTTAAAAATACAAAAACAAAATGATTAAGTGATTAAACATTGTTCTTTCGAAAATACATGCGTCAGATAAAAGATTAATTAACTATAAGCATGCTTACATTAGATGATTCATATTGAACTTTTCACTGCATTGTTTAACAAGTCATTTTTCGCGTGGGTCGTTTTGAACGACACGATTGGTTGGCTGTAAACGTTTCTCCCATTGTATAAGCAGTGCGCTTCATAAAAATAATTATAAACTATTTCTTTAGGCGAAATACAATATAATTTATACACAGGGTGGTTATAATATAAGTATCTCTATTTGGAGCTGCCTGTAGCTCCAAGGAATGATCCGAATGAAACCAAAATCGGTACACTTACTATTCGATAAGGGGAAGAATAATTGACAAAACAAATAATTGCAATAATCACCGACAGATGGCGCTAGCGAGTGTGAAATGTAATGTGTAATATAAGAACAAAAAATTAAGGCGTCAAACCGGATGGCACACCTAATTTATTGGAAAATGTCACAGTGAACGGGGTTACGCTTTTGCATGGCGGTGCCGATCATGTTCAGATTCCACATGGTCATTATGCTGAAGGACACAATCAAGACGGTGCACGACGTGCTCAACTGCGGAATATAACACATCAGGAGTGATGTTGCGCACATGTTGTGATATGCGGTAAAGTCATTGAGGTTTGCGACACCTCCACGGTACACAATATTACACATTACATTTCACACTCAAAAGCACTATCTGTCGGTGATAATTGCAATTAATTTTTTATTATTCCATTCTTCTTCCCCCTTCTCGAAAAATAAGTGTATCGATTTTGGTTTCATTCCGGTTATTCCTTCAATCTTCAGACAGCTCCAAATAGAAATACTTATATTATAACCACCCGGTATATGTATATAAACAAGGGAATTTGATGGTCATTTCTAAATAAAATACACGTTTTCAAAGGCTAACAATAAGCGAAATTTTCATAGCGCGTCCAATGACGGGTTGAAAATCGTTTTCGTCTATTTGCCAAAACAAATCCTAATGTGTTTATAGGACATATTTAAAACCGTAAAGCGAATTATTAAATACTTAAAACTACACTGTTAAACATTTGATGCTGAGTTAAACCAACTATTGGTGTCGCAGTAGCTGCAACAGTAAAATGGCGAAACCTTGCTCCAACATTTTTAGTGCTCTGTTTTAACCCTAAACTTGAGTAAGTTGAAACATAAACTGGTAAAATGTTGGACTGAGAACTAAAACAGTGTTAAACAACAAATTGGTAAAATGTTGAACAAAAGACAGGAAAAACCCTAAAGTCGGCAGGATTATACTTTGAAAACAAGTGCTAAACAAACCGAAATATATAGTGTAAACTGAAATCCTATAAACCAGTGCTTGTGAACCTTTTTTATCTGTCGGCATACTCAAACCCATAATTAAACTTCTGTGGTACACTAAACGTATAATGACTAAAAATATATGAATGGAATGTGTCTTTCTTAATCTATATTGCATGAATTATTTTTAAATGAAAAAAAAAACATTTTGCACTTAAAATAAATTTTAAATAGATTTTTAAGGACAAATAACCTTACATTTTAAAAAATCTTTCATTTCATACAAAAATAGAAAACGAACCTCCTATGCGATTTACAAGCAATGAAAAAACATTGTTAAAAGTATTAATTTTTTTTTGTAATAATTTAAACTTTGGATGCATTAATATACAGGGTGATTATAATTGAAGTCCCACTTTTAAAATTCTGTAAAAAAGGAACCACTGGTCAGAATGGCTTGAAATTTGAACTGAATATATTGGAAGAAGGGGGAAACGGGCATAACGCAACAATATGGCATAAGAAAGAAAAAGTTCCAAAGTGTCTCAATAGATGGCGCTGAAAGCGGCTTAGCGAAAGTGGATTCGGCTACAAGTGACGGCTTTGGCATGAGTTAAACAGTAAACCAACCGTACTGTTCAATATGCATGAGTGTTTCGGTTGTTTGACGGATAAAATGACTTCTAAATCAGTCAACAGTTAGTGGAAAGCCCATCCACCACAGCAAAGTCGTACCATATAGGATTGGAAAAATTGGTTTTTAATTGTCCTTGAGCCAAAACCCCCATAAAAATCATATAATGATTCGGTTTTTAATTGCGCATTTGTGTCTTTTAATTTGCATAGTATGCCGCTGACAGCGCCATCTATTGATACACTTTGGAGCTTTTTTCTTATGCCATGCCGTTTCCCTCTTTTTTCCAGTATATTCAGTTCAAATTTGAAGTCATTCTGACCAGTAGTGGTTCTTTTTTTACAGAATTTTGAAAGTGGGACTTTAATTACAATCACCCTGTATATTAACTGATGTGTTGGGAGATAGCAGCAATAAACAAAATCATTTTTTAAAGACTACCGTATGAGTAACATTGACTTTTGGGTATGTTGCACGCGGTGATTACAAAAGGGTTAATTTATACATTCTCATGCCGATAAGTAGTGTTATATATCTTTCAAAATTACAAGTTTAATATGCATGTGACTTTCTATATTTTCTCGGTGATTTTATTTTCGTCTGAAACTTTTCAAAGTTGTTATTACCAGTCTAATTTATTTCATCATCATACTTAGCTAAACTTTTTGTTTCTTTTTTAGGTAAGTGTATGTTTGCTGGCTGAAATAATTGTAATGTAAAGTCTGAGGATAATGAGTAAGATTCTCCTATAATTATTACTAGTATAATTATATAATGTATTTAATGTATAAAATATGAGTATTAAAGTATAAACAAGTTGATTTCTGTAATATATTTACATCAATAACGCCCATTTCTACACCTTAATTTGCATAGTATGCCACTTGCAGCGCTATCTATTGATACACTCTGGAACTTTTTTTCTTATGCCATACCGTTTCCCCCACTTCTTCCAGTATATTCAGTTCAAATTTGAAGTCATTCTGACCAGTGGTTCCTTTCTTACAACATTTTGAAAGTGGGACTTTAATTATAATCACTCTGTATTATAGAAAGTAGAAAAAAAGGAACTTTTGACCATGTTCTTTTTTAGTTCGAACAACACATTTTTTTGGAAAAAATCTCCCACGTAGAATAGAGAAAAAATAATCAAAGGTGAATTTTCCAATTGAATAGTTGAAATAGCTCTGTCATCTACTGCTTATTTCGTTATTGAACTTCAAGTGAGGTTTATATGTGATAAAAAATCAGCAATATATAACTACATTAAGTTGTACGACGAATCAAAAATATATTGAAAGTTAAACAGCGTTTCTTTTCTGTGTTTTTCTTCATTCAGAGTTACACAATTTATAAGTTGATACGATTTGATCTTCCACAGCATACATAATTTTACAGTCTGTATGCTTATTTCTAATGAAATGGTAAACATATTCGAGACCTGTCATTTATGTAGCTATTTTTCGACGATAAGGTATTCAGATATGTGATATATTAGATAAAGTGGGATCAGGTTATGGCAAATGTTTGTGGGAATATTTTAAATAGATTTACATATAAGTAATCAAAAACTTGTGTTATGATAAAACATACTCTTTGAATCTATATTCACCTTGTACTACAAATACTAATTAAAAACAATATAAATATCCTAAAAACATATCCATACCATTTCATAAACTATTTTACTGAAGATGTTTTGACTTCATACACATATTGTATATTATATATGTAAAATATAGTTTTGTATATGGAGTCAAAACACCTTCAGTAAAATATTTCATGAAATGATATGTACATGTTTTTAAGACATTTATATTGTTTTTAATTAGTTTTACATATAGTTACTGAATGAAGGATTTAAGATAACAAATAAACAAAACACAGAGTTATTAATTTAATACTTTTTCTCTTTTAGTGAATATAAGATATAAACTATTATGTTTTGTACTATAATTATTTAAATTATGGTATAGAATAACATATCATTATAATATAATTATAAAATTATAATTATAGTGTCAATATATAGTATTATAGTTATATTATAAGCACATAGTATTACAGTACAGTATAATATATAGTACTGTATATAAAACTATAGAATTATTTATATCATTTGTATTTAAATCTTTACTATAATTTTTTCTATAATTATTTATTTCTGTCCACTATTTTGTTAAAAAAATGTTTTAAGTATTGTTTTATATCCTAATTACCACACCCTAGATATTATAAAGATTTAAAAATAACAGGAATGTTTTATTTATTTATTTATATATTTTTAAGACGGTAAAATATTATGTGGATCATTAATCCTGTAAGCCCATTGAATAAATCCTATTTAGTAATTAAAAATAAAATATAATTACGTGGTTCGTCATTGTTCTTTAGAAATTATGTCATTAAGATAAAATCTTGATCAGCTAGAAACATATTTACTTTGTACAAAACATATTAAAGCACTTATCAAATTTTATAAAAATTATTTTAATCTAAAAATCAAAATAAAATTTTTCGTGTTTATTATGTAATTTTATATATTTAAATAAAAATACGATAAAATATTATGTGGATCATTAATCCATTGAACAAATCTTATTTAATAATCTAAAAACCAATATAATTATGTTATTAACCATTGTTTTTAATAAATTATGTACTTGAGATTAAATCGGAATCAGTTTAAAACATATTTACTTTGTATAAAACACATTAAAGTACTTAATAAATGATTCAAAATTATTTTATCTGAAAATGAAAATGAAATTTTTTGTGTCTAAAATACGTTTAAAAAAAAGAACAGCCAATTATTTTTTTAGATTAAAAAATACATTAAAACAGGAATAACATTTCTTATCTTTATTTTGAATCACCTCCAATTAGACTTCGTATATGTTGATTTTCAGTTTTCTTAACACTTTGAGCGTTTTGAAAAAGGGTAAATTTGTAATGTTGTTTTCTCTGTATTTAGTTTTAAATGCTAAAAAAATATGATTTTTTCAGCATTATAAATAAAACTTTATTACAAATATGAATGTAACCCTTGAGAGTATTAATCATTCTTCAGTGTTTTTAAAATTCATTAAATCTATAGAATTATATTATCTTAAACATTGCATATATTGCAGTGAAACCTGCAGCTTAGTGCACGGAATATTACGTTCCACACGCCTAGAGGGTTAAACTTACGCAATTTTGTGGTTAACGTAATTATTCTTAATGAATATCTGCATACAGTCAAGAACAATAAGAACAGTCCTCTTGCTAAATCTTACTAAATTATGATTCTCTTGATATATTATGCTAACCAGATTATATAGAATTACCGTGTCATGCTCTTTATTAATAGGCACAATTCAGAATCGTTACAGAAATAGTTATTAACGGAACTAATCTTGTTAACAGCAATCTAAATAGAGAATGACTTTAATTCACTTTCCCCTGAGTACGTATAGTGTATAAACTACTCTCGTAGACAATTAAATAACCTATTTTATTAAATATATATTTAAATTAATATTTCAAGATTTAATTACTACACAATGGATGTTTTTTTTAGAATTTAGAGTCTAGCAGAAATATTTTGTTTTAAAAAGATTAATCTTTTTGCAGAAAAGACAGCAAAATATTATTCGGATCATTAATCCTGTAATTCCATTAAACGAATCCTGTTTAGTAATTTAAAACAAAAAACAACTATAAGAGATTAAACGTTGTACATTCGAAAATTTACACTTAAGATAAAATCTTAATTAACTATTAAGATGTTTATATTAGAAGACTATTAGCGAAATCAAGTCTTTATTACACTGTTTAAAAACTACTTTTATCTGTTAAGGAACAAAAAAAAAAATAATATTTTTTAAAGAACATATATAAAACGTTAAAATGAATTATTTATTTGCGTAAATATACATTGTTAAACATTTGGTGCTGATTTGAACCAACCATTGTTGTTGCATTGGTTGGCTGATTGTATGACGACCGATTATCTACGCAAGAGATATAGGCGCTAGGGGGGGTATCCTCCGTGGGGTCCTTTCTAAGGGATCCTAGCCCGTATTTACGTAAAGGTTCGAAGAAAACCACGAAAAACTTCGAACGGTGAGGTCGACGAGCGCGACAGGGGTTTGAACCCAGCACCTCCCGTCTACCAGCTTTGAGAGCAGAACCTCTCAGCCACTGGTGGGGTCAAGAATAAGATGGCGTAAACTTGATCCACATTTGTGCTTCACTTGCACTATAAACTTGTGCAGGTTCAAACATGAACTTCTAAAATGTTGGACTGAGAATTAATAGTTAAACAAACAAACAAACAAACAAGCAAACAACAAAAAAATGTTGAACAATAATTAGGTAAAATGCTCAAACATGAACTTCTAAAATGTTGGACTGAGAATTAATAGTTAAACAAACAAACAAACAAACAAGCAAACAACAAAAAAATGTTGAACAATAATTAGGTAAAATGAAGTCCCTACGGTTATCTTAACGTTACAACAGCTGTGCAGACCTGGCATTCTATGTTTAAAATAGTATTCGATATGATTCCAATCATCAATCGATATTCGAACCCGACTTTCCATGATTTGTATCCTAACCACTTAATAATCAGGTATACGTCTTGAAGTTCTAAAACAATATGCCGAGAGTGCCGATAATTATTATTTTTTGATTGGCTGTTCAATAGCTTATTTAAATTAATATTTTATAACGTAATTGGTACACTGTAAAACATTTGCTGCAAAATGTCCAGTCATTTAATCATTTTAATTCAAAACAGTTACTTAAACGTAATTTATCTCTTTTCTGACCAATGAGAACGCTTTATAATATGGTAAATTAACCGTTATCTATAAAATAAGTTGAATAATTGGTTCGCTTTAAAATAGCTTTGCTGAAAAGACGATAAATATTGTATTGATCATTAATATTTAATACTGTAAAACATTTGCTGCAAACTGTCCAGTCAATTTAACCATTTTTATTTAAAAGGGTTACTTAACCGTAAATTATCTCTGTTCTGACCAATGAGAACGCTTTATAATATGGTCAATTAACCATTATCTATAAAAAAGGTTGAATGACTGGTTCGCTTTAAAACAGCTGTGTTAAAAAGACGACAAATATTATATCTGGATCATTAATTAGTAAGCCCACTAAGCAAATCTCGTTTAGTAATTACAGAACAAACGAAATTAAGCGATCGCACATTGTTCTTTCGATAATGTATGCATAAGGCGTAACATCTTAACTTAAAGCATATCAAATATATATATATATATATATATATACAAAGATATATATAGGTAGTAAAATTATAGTGATATAATTATATTATAATTATTTAGTATTATAATATAGCATACATTGCAGTATTTATACGTAACTTTAGTTTTAACTTATTTGTACATATGTGAAACTATTATTTTATCATAATTATTTAGTTCTGTCTACAATTATTTAAAATACTTTATTATCTAAATGTTTATGTTCATGTTCATGTTTTGTAAGTTAATTACAACATAATGCAAATTATAGAGATTTAAAAGCTAGAGAAAAGTTTTATTTCAAAACAATTAATTTTTGTTCTTAAAAGACGTCAAAGTATTTTGTGGATCATTAATCCTGTAATCCCATTAAGCAAATCCTGTTTAGTAATTTAAAAACAAATATAAATAAATGATTAAACATTGTTCTTTCGAAAATATACACATTAGTTATTTATTTTAGACAAAATTAAATAAATAACTTATTTCATTGCTTAACAACCATTTTCATCTGAGAATCGAAATCAAATTTCTTCCGTTTGCAATATATATTTCAGAAATTAAAGTCAATTATTATTTAGGATTCAAAAATTTCTTAAAACATGAATAGCATTTGTAATCTTTATTTTTTCCGAGACGTCATTATACTTTATACATTACTGTCCAAAAATTAAGGGGCAGTGACCGGACGTTTTCGCTTTTTACACGGTTTGTCGAATATCCACTGAAATTATCTTGACAAATTGTCCTTGAAATTTGAGGATGCAAAGCAGTGTTTGACTTCAAGAACAGTAGAAACAGTATACTGCAATTAAAAAAATAATATATTCAATATTTAATGAGATATGGGCATTTGTATGAAATAATTTATAGCTGCGCATGCGCGAACTATACCAATGATTATTTTTTCATGATTTGGTAGTCAATTCTACAGAGTAACTCATATAAAAATACCAGTCAAATATCGTGAAAACTCAGAAAGATACCAGCAATACAGTGACATAATTGACAAATTGGGAAGGAAAAAAGTCATAGTCCAATGGGATTTCTTTCAGAATTTGTCAATTATCTCACTGTATTGCAGTATTAACACAATGAGGACTATCAATCTATATTATAAAGGACAAACGAGTCCGTGCGTAACGCTGACATCATTCTGATTTTGGCAACACCAGACGATTAAATTTAGCTTTTACTACAATTTTTTTAACTTCTAAAAATCGCACATTTTCAATTTTTATATCGTCGAATAAAGAAAAAAAATGTACTTTCAAACGCAATTTGTTTGAAAACTGTATCGCAATTTACTTGATTTTTTAATAGTTTTTAAAATAATTTTTTTTAAATCTTTCTCTATCGCATGCAGACGATTACGAAAGATATACCGTTAGTACTTAAAATAATATAAATTATTTTCTATTTATTTCCGGCTTATATACCACTAAAGTATCGCTTTTAATAAATTTTAAAACTTTATTTGAATATATACTCGCTATTTTTCATCTACAAATGATTTTTGGTATTGTTAGCGAGCATTCTATACAAAAATATATTAAATGTAAAAAAAATCTATATGAGTTTTCAACAATAATAATAATAAAAGGTTTTCACCTATATTCTGCTGTAACTGGGAAAGCCCGGGTTGGTTCCCCTAGTTCCAATAAAATTGTAGTATACCGAGGTGTTTTACGTTAATTAGGATTATAAACATCGTAATCAGGTAGTTCATAGACAATATTATTGGAAACTTTATACAAACTACTATAGAATTTGTTTGAGAGGAATTTAATGCGGTTAGCCAGTGAAAAAGTTTTGAGGCCATTTCTGATAGTTCAGTTACGTAGATATCTAAAGGCATTACGGATAATTCTAAGAGTTTTATTGAGAGTTTTATTGAACGAGATAGGAAGTTCATACTAGTTTGATTGGCTGGCTTACTTATTTCGCATTGGATGATGAAGTTCTCAGTGGAATCTTTTACTTTTCTAATGTTAATTTGCTACATTTATATATATTTTTTCTCATATCTCCTCTATGGTGTGATATACAACTACTCATATACCGGGAGTGGAGTTGTTTGACAACTGAGAGTCCCATTGAAACAATAAACTGTTTCTGTTTCTGTTTTTTTTCCGTGGTTTATATTTAACTTATTTTATGAAATAAATTCTGGTCCGAATAGTAAATATGAATGTACCTGACGGGTCCATTTAATCCATCTGGTAGGCGGAGGGTTAAGAAAGAAAGAAAAGCCAATTATTCTTTCAGCTTCGAAAATTTGTTAAAACGTGAATAACATTCCTAATCTTTGAAGTAAACAAAAATATTACGTCTGAACATATTTATATTTATATTAAAATCATTAAAATTACAGACATTACATTACACTTTCATAAAACATTAAAAACATATTAAAATTGGACGTTTCGGATTTACATGAAAATCCCTTTTCAACAAACAGTTTTCATAACATAAGTCATAACATAAGTCATAACATAGAAAATGCAACGTATCAAAATGTCGAGGCCAAAGTTACAGTAATAATAAACAGTTATTATAACTGTAACTTTGGCCTCGACATTTTGATACGTTGCATTTTCTATTTGTTGATATTTTTGAACTGTGACTTATGTTATGAAAAATGTTTGTTGAAGAGGGATTTTCATGTAAATCCGAAACGTCCAATTTTAATATGTTTTTAATGTTTTATGAAAGTGTAATGTAATGTCTGTAATTTTAATGATTTTAATATTAATATTCCTAATCTTTATTATCAGACACAGGCATTAGACTTTGTATGTTCATAAGAATGCTGTTTTCTTACAGCTTATGTAATTTTGTGATTAGTATACGTATTCTTAATGAATATCTACATACAGTCGAGAACAATAAGAACAGCCCCCTTGCTAAATCTTGCGAAAATATGATTCTCTTTATATATTATGCTAACTAGATTATATTGAATTACGGTGCCACACTCTTTATTAATGAAAACAATTCAGAATAGTTACAGCAATAGTTCTTAAAGAGACTAATCTTGTTAACAACAATCTAAATAGAGAATGAATTTAATTTACTTTTCCCTCAACTACTCTCGTAGGCAATTAATTAAACAAGTTTATTAAATAAATATTTAAATTATTATTTCATAAACAGTGGTTGTTTGGTTTAAGGATATAGATTCTAAAAGAATTTTTTGTTTTAAAAATTATTTTCTTTTCTGATATCTATGCGGATCATTAATAATTGCGGATCATCTGCAATTCCATTAAATAAATCCCGTTTAGTAATTTAAAAACAAATATAATTAAGCGATTAAATATTGTCCTTTACTAAATACATGCACAACATGAAAAATCAATTAAATAAAAACATATTCACATTAGATGAGCCGAATAAAGTTTTTACTGCGCTGTTTAAATTTATTTTCGTCAATGGATGAAATTAATTTTCAATATATGCACAAGATATATTTAAAAACTAATCTTGGTGATTCAAAAATATGTTGAAACGGGAATGTTATTTTTATATCTTTATTTTGACGTGTTCATCACTAGACATTATGTAGACAAATCGTAATTTTACAAAGATTTGACAGCATGGTTGCAAAAGACGACTATTTTTTTAATGCTATTTGTGCCACTCAAGAAAAAAAAACTTTTTGCCATATACTTCAAGAACAATTTCAAGAAAAATATTCCACAAAAAAAAAGTACTTGTAAGTAGTGGTACGAATAAAGAATAAAAAGTCGCATATGGCAACTCTGTGATTGTTACTTTATTTTTTTTATGTGTAATTATGTGGTCAGTATGCATATTTCTAATAAATAGTTGGAGTCAAGTCTTATGATCTCAATAGTTATTTTGTTCGGCGAAATTATTTTAACCCTTTGTAATGTTTTATATACACGTTTCAAGTCTCATACAATATGTTGAAACTCCGTCGCCAACAGATTAATATTGGGGTATTCGATTATATGAAACAATCTTGCTTCACTTTTTTCTAGGGGAAAAAAATAGAACAATATTACGAATTCTTAATTAAAGAGCTAATTAAACTAATCAGCTATTAAAAAACGAAGAAATTAATTTATCCTGTTTTGCCTTTAGGGTATCTTCTATCATACAATTATTTAATCTGTTTTATCAGTTAAACAGGTAAATTTGTTTTTATGTATAAATTAACAGAGTATGATTCAGGATGCGTACATTTTCACTACATTTAAAAAAATTGTCTTATTTTATTGCAGAAAATTGTTATAAATTCTACCATTGAACGAGGTGATTATAAAATGTGCGATTGAAAAATTAAATAGTAATTGTCTTATCTTAAAATAACTGAGCCAGACTCCTTCGAAATTCCAAAGAGTGTGTGCAACTTGACGATTGTTCTACTTAAAAGTTTAGAACCTGGAAAAAATGTTTTTTCTTTCTTTCTTTTTTTTTTAAGTTACATACATTTAGATGTGTTAGCTGAGCATGTAAAACAAAATTAATCATTTTGACGTAGACCGTAAATCAGTTACTAGAGGAGATGGGGGATGAATGGGACATTTTCACAAAAATCTTTATTTTAAATATTTTATTTAAGTTGTTATCAATATTATATATCACATGTCATACATTAAGTGTTTGACTACATTTTATGCACAATATTTATTCAAGATTATTATTATACAGAAATATAAATGAAATTTAAAAAGAAGTTCTTCTATGTCCCAATCATCCCCACAGCAGGGATGAATGGGACACAAACATTTTCCTCCCCGTATTGAATGTTAAGGACTAAAAGCTGACAAAAATGCCTCCTTGGCAAATGCTGAGAGATTATAAATTGTAATAAGATCTCCAGGATTATTTGTTAGCCAATCATCTCAGCTTTGCCTAAAAAGGTCCATAAGCTGAAGCATTCAATGGCTGAAGACAATGGCTACAATGAGGATGGAATGTTAAAAGAATAATTACCATAAATTATTAATTTATCAACCTATATAATATTATTTAGTTAATAAATATATTTTTCAGCATCCTCTAGGGATGGATGAGGCAGTTCCATTCATCCCATTTGAAATGTCCCAATCATCCCCATGATGCATATATTCAATTATCAGCCATTTTGTCTAAAAAATTATTTTGTCACAATGGTTAATATGCATTAATTTTAATTACCAATATTGAGCCTTGAAATAAAAAAACAACAACATATCTTAATTGTTTATATTGCATAAGATATTTAAGTAAGTTCAAATGTAAAAAAAAAAAAAAAACTTTTAAGTGGAGTTTTCAGGAAATGCAAATTTGAAGAAAACTGAAAACAGTTATGTAGTCTTTGCTTTTGGTTCTGAAGCACACTATGGTAGTGAAATCTATGAGGATAGGAAGCAACTAAAAAAAGAAGTTTATTGCCTGAAATATTGAGAACGTCCCATCCATCCATTGTCCCATTCATCCCCCATCTCCTCTACTATTACTTTATACAGGCATTTAAAGTATTTTAAATCATATCAAGTTTAACTTTTTCATGTTTAAAAATCATATTTTATATAAATTAATTACTACAGAATAGTTAATTTATTTAAGGATTCAGAGAGTTTAAAACGTTTCATTTTAAAACAAATAATGTTCACTGAAAAGCCGATAAAATATTATGTGGGACGTTAATACTTTACACCCATTAAGAAAATTTGTTTAGTAGTATAAAAAAACATGGATGATTGATTAAACGATGTATTTTGTATAGCTGACGATGAAACCAATTAATTAGCTAAAAGCATGTTTACATTAAAAAAGCTAAATTATAATATTTTCTGCATTATTGAAGAATTATTGTTAACCATGAAAGAAAAGGGATTTGAAATTAGAATGATACTTTTTGTATTTTATCATTATACATATCGAAAGGTAAAAATTAATTACGTAATTGTTGAAAAGATAAATTAAAATTTCACTTTAGTTCGATGCATTTTTGTTTCGATGTCCTGATAAGAAAACTTGTTAAACTACACGAAAGAATCTTTAATTTTTCTAAAATAGACCTAGTTTTATGATAAGCATGCTTATTTTAATGATATAGCTAGATCAGGAGTCTCCAACCATTGACATTTCCTGGCCTTGTATCCAGGTTTCAGGCAACATATACTGTGTCAATACTAGCGATTGTTAGTAAACAAAATTGTTAGACAATGTATAACATCCAATGCGATAAAAATGCATGAATGTCGTAACAAGTAATCTTTTACTAACTTTCTATCACACATGCTTTTAAAAAGTTATTGAGCAGATCAGCCTGAGTATTGTGACTAGTGACAAATTGAAGAAATTGTGATTGTCCAAAACCGTTTCATCTACAATGGATTTTAACGCTACTTTTTAAATTTTCAAAGTCACGTGATAATTTTTATCAAAGACACGCGAATATCTAAGAAGTCTTGTAGTTTCAATTATGCTCTTTCTGAACAGTCGGATGAACTGGTCTTTATCGAAAATATTAAAATCACAAGCGATCCCTATTAGACCTATACTGATTCAGCAAAATGTCAGGTTTATATTGCTGATTTCTTATATACATCCCCTAAACTTCCTGTGCAGTTATATGTCAACCAAGCGCACAAGGATTGGCATAGTGTTTTATCTGATCAGTGCAATATAGGAAATACATTGAAACCATTCTTTCAACAATAAACTTATATTCGCATCATTTTGTAGCATTATATTCTGTATAAATGTATTATGGAACTCACACATTAAAATAACTGCATTCAAATATCAATAATTTAAATAAATTTATGATCCTCTACTGAGCCAAATACGCCCCACGGGTTGCGGGTTGGGCAGCTTTAAGCTATATAATCGACAGTTGTGTATAGTTTTTACTACTTTAGTACGTTTCTTCAGATGAATTAAGGAATGTAAACTACAGCATCGCAAATACGATAAGACCATTTAGAATCATTGAACTGAGCGAGCAAAACGTTTATGCGCCCACTCCAATAATTTATTTATGATGCTATTTCTTTTAAACTATGTTATCATGATAATCAAATTCAGCACAGTCATAGATGCCATGATCGGCATGGTTCGCATTAAAAAAAACTGACTGAAAAAGGGCACTTTAAGAAATATAGATGATGATTGTCACAGATTTAACGTTAAAGGTGTAACTTGTAAACCGCGTGCGCAGTAAAAATCTTATGGGCCGCAATGTAAGTATGGAAAATCAAGTTTCTGAAATGCTCTAAGATAAAATTTCTTTCGGCAAATAAAGTAATCTTTAATGGTTCATTTCAAAATTGTAAATTATCAATGTCTGTTTGTCGACATCAAATGTATGTCTGCAAACTAACTCAGCCAACTGAGTTTTCAGGCTTCTTATTGGCAGTCTCGTTATTTGTATTTATTTCAAAATTACGAATCATACTGTTAGGAAATGTCAAACATTACCTTACCTACCTCTATTAGTAATAGTGTTGCTGTGAAAATAAAGAGACGACATTTATAAGACTGATAGACGTCAGTATAAACATCGAGACCGTAGGAACATGGCAATCAAATTTCTCATCAAACTTTTATATAGCAAATTCGAGATCCCTATCTCCCACGACTAATAGTAGCCAAAATATCAAAGGCCCTACCAGTGGCTGAGATGTTCTGCTTTCAAAGCTGGTAGATGTGGGGTGCTGGGTTCAAATTCCTGTCGCACTCGTCGACCTAACCGTCCGGGGTTTTCTGTGGTTTTTTTCGAACCTTGCCGTAAATACAGGTTAGGATCGCTTAGATAGCCCCCCCCCCACGACGGGCATTCCCCCCAGGGCCTATATTCCTCGTGTAGATAATCGGCCGTCATAAAATCAACCAACCAACCAAAATAACAAAGTTAGTGCAGATAATCTGAGATTACAACCCTAATTTTCGATCCAACCTAATATCTATTAAGGTTTAAATTAAGGTTAAGTTCTATTAAGGTTAAGAAAATAAAGTAAAGGCTAAAGGATGGTTTGAGTAAGAGATAATTTAATTAATATGTTACAAACTACAAAAAAAAAAACTTTCTCTATTTGCCTCATGTTTAATATAGTATACCAACTATATCAATTACTTTGTTGAAAAATTTTGCAAACAGTTTCATTAATTAAATGTTTAAATTAATGTTTTAGGAAGTAATTAAAGCAGAATATTTATTTTCTCTAAGGATTTAGAGACTAGCAAAATTTTTGTTTTAAAACACTTAATTTTCTCTAAAAAGACAATACGTATATAATTAATTCTGTGAGCCTATTAAGAAAATCTTGTTTAGTAATTTACAAACAAAAAATGATTAAGTGATTAAATATTGTTTTTCAAAGTTTTAGAGGAAAACTTTAATTGTTTAAAATACGTTTACATCAAATGAGCAAACTTAAAATATTTCCTGCATTGTTTAAAAATGGTTTTCGCCTTGTGAATCAAAATAAGGTTAGTGTATTTACGGCATGTATTTTGAAAGGCAGACTTAATTACATAAAGTTTGAAAAATGCGTTATAACCTCAATTGCGTTTGATGTATTTTTTTCCGACACAATCATCATTGAATCTTATAAATCTATAGCAATTCATCCTCATTTTCCTTATAGTCTAGATAATTTTATGATTAGTACTCTTATTTTAAATGTATAGGTAGTTAACTGATAGTTGTGGAATTTTAAACGATATCCAAAGAATAAGGTCATGCAATTCGTTTGTGTATTCTCCGTGACGCAATAGTCTTTTTACATTTAAAAAAATCATGAGATATCAACAAGTTGCCATATCAGAGTGCTGATTGAAACAAAAGACTTATCAAAAAATCAGATATTTTGTGACAAAAAAAAAAAGTTAAAGAGATTTATTAGTAAATTCCGATTTTCAAATATTTATAAAGCGGATCAGCAGATTGTCGTGCCGGCGTACGGTTTACAGCATTAGATTTATCAGAGAATCGGAATATTTGTGGCAGAAGAAAAAAAAAGTTTAAAGACTTTAATAAAATCAGATTTCATATATTCATTAAAAAAATTATCAGATTGACGTACTGGAGTGTGGCTTGCACAATAAGACTTGACAAAGAATCGGGGTCTTTGTGGCAGAACGAAAAAAATAGTTTAAAAAGAGATCCATTAGTTCAGATTTCAAATAATCATAAAATAGTTAGCAGATTACCGTATCAGAGAGTGGTTTGTACCATAAGACATGTTAAATAATTGGAGTCTTTGGGGCAAAAAGAAAAAAATTGCTATAAGAGACCCATTAGTAAAATCAGATGTTCAAATATTGGCGAAATATCGCCAAATTTGGCGACAAAAATAAGTTGCCATATATGAAGCCAACTTGGTGATACTTGACTAATTGGCAAACTTCCCATTTAAATCCATTAATATTCCATAATCTTCTTCCATTGACCATAACCTACTATTTTCTATAAAGTGCCATTCGACCAAAAAAAAAAAAAAATTCTTTTTTTTTTTTTTTTTTTTTTTTTTTAATAGGACATTATACTTATTTAATGTAGAAAAGGCGCGTTCTGTTGGTTGTGCTGTGTCGATTTCATTATTGTCCAAAAAATGGTATGTTTGTTTTATGACATTAGGACTTTATAGACTCTAACTTTCGGCAAAATTGGCCAATCATCATTAAATTCCATTATGTTTTTAAGACGCAGGTATATAGTACCATTTTATGTTTTAAAATAATCATAGTATTGTGTGTAGTTTTTTTGCAGAGACACATCAAAATTTTAATTGTTCAAAAATGGTATGTCTGTTTTTATGACATTGGGACTTTATAGACTCTAACTTTCGGCAAAATTGGCCAATCATCATTAAATTTCAGTATGTTGTTAAGATGCAAGTATATAGTACTATTTTAATTTTTAAAAATAATCATAGTATTGTGTATAGTTTTTACAAGGACACATCAAAATTTTAATAGTCTGAAAATGGTATGTTTGCTTTTATGACATTGTGATTTTATAGGCTCTAACTTTCGGCAAAAGTGGCCAAACATCATTAAATTTCATTATGTTGTTAAGGTGTATATAGTACTATTTTGTTATTTTTAAATACTCATAGTATTGGCTACAGGGGAATTTTGAATAAATGTGATTAACGATAAAAAGTTGCCACAAATTCGTCGCTGTGCTGAGCCAATTTCGATAAAATACGTCAATTGACGAGCAATAAGTAAATAACGGTGCAATGAGATATAAAACAATCCCTTGAAGTCGGTTTTATTATCACCATAAAAAGTGTTTGTTTTTAATGCTATCGTGGATTCTTTCGAATGAAACAAACTTAGAAAGGTGATTTTGAAATTGGGCTGAGATAGTTATCACCACATAGTCGTTTCAACTACCATCTCGTTACTTGACATTTATTTAAAAATCAACAGTATAATTGCTGCGAGAATAGATTAACATATATTCATAAAGTAAACCGGTCTGCTCCAATCATGTCGTCTGTCGATATAATTTGATGCTAAATCCTTAGCTGGGAAATTCTAGATCTCAATTCTTCCTCAGCTATAATAGTCGAGATCAGTTCAGGATATCTAATAATAATCCGATATTTATCTGGTATTAATATATCCAGGATATTGGTATATGATATTGCTTAAAGCAATGCTAAACTAATGTGGGATCTTTTGCATGTAGTTTCAATGTATATTTATTATGTTTAAGCTAGTCATTTTCCTAATATTATTCAGAGTGCCGCACAAACATGGACATGAGTATATATATTTTTTTTTTCTATGCTAGAGGTTTTGGAAGGTAACGAAAATAATTCTAGATTCACGTGTAACTACAAGGTGAGACTCGCTAATTTTTTGTAAACTCTTCTTTTATATCAGGAAACGTTTCTGCTATTTTCTACAGTATAGTTCAATGGTTAGCAATTCAATTAACTTATGAATAGTTATATGCAATAAATGAAATAGCTATTTATAAAGGTAAAGTTTCTGATATGAGGGAATTTTAATTACGTAGGATAATGTTGTCCCAGTTTTTTTAGTAGAAAAATTTCAGAATGGTTACAAGAATAGTTATTTAAGTAACTACTTAAATTAACATAAATGGGTAAATAACATATGTCACATCAACTATTCTGGTATAAATATTTGAACTTTTTTACTAATTAAATGCTTAAATAATTGTAAAACAATTATTACAGAATGATTATTTTACTTATGAGGACAATTAATTTTACGAAAGAAAAAGTCGATAAAATATTTTACGGGTGATTAGTTTTGTAAAGGCCATTAAAGCAACTTCTATTTAGTAATTAAAGAAATCATTCACTAATTAATCATTATTCTTTCTAAAAAATGTATGCGTAAGTTGAACCGTTAATTAGCTAAAAGCATGTTTACTTTATATTCGCATTTATTGCATTGTTTAAAAATCACTTTCGTCAGTGAACGAAATAGTTTCAATATGATTTTCTTCATGACGCACACAGTAAATTTGACGCACACAGTGAGATGCTGTAAATTGTATGGGATGATTGTTCATTTATTGTTTTGTTTGACTTTTGATTCTCAAAAGGTAATAACATACGCCAATATATTTGATTGTTTTATATGATATCATATCTAACAAAACAATATTACGAGTTATATGCATTCTAAATATATGATTGCAAATGATAAATGATTGACTCACAATAAAACATACATTCAAAAATTCCTTCCGGCCTGTGCTGGAAGGAAAATGTAGCTTCCATATTCCATTTAAAAAAAAATTCAAATCATTTTACTCAAACACCCGAAGCTAAAATGCTTGGAACCCGATTATAGACGATTGAATCCCAGTTTTCGTTAATACTGAAGTTCAACGCGAATTTAAGCATAACAGTTACATCATAACAAAAACCTGATTGTTTCAAAACATCAGAGAAGCTAGAATTTTAAACAGCTATATCTCTGCCATTTTGTAAGATAAAGCCAAAACAAAAAATGCTCCGGAATCTTTGTATCACGATCTAACACTTAACGGAAACGAATTTTTCAATTTAAATTTTTTTGTACATGTTTTAAAAATTTTAAAAGTTATAAAAAAATTTAACCGGCCGCTATTTTGAAACAAGATAGCGGATGAAGCTGGCCAATGAACTTTTTTATTCAGAAATTTTGAATCCATACCGGAAATTTCAAATAGAAATTTTTGCTTTATTTAATGACAGATATTTCATGAGTAATTTTTTTTCTCAAAATATCCGGTATGAATTTGGCATCTCTGAATAAAAAAGGAAGGCCAGATTGGCAACTTTACAGAAATTTTATTAGTATTTTTAATAGGCGAAGAATAAAAAAAAAATTAGTGATGACAATTGTCCCATTTTTAAAAGTAATGAAAAAAAATATATTTTTTTAATATTCAATATTTTGACATGGTAGCAACGATAGATTGAAAATTATGACAAATTTTGAAAAATAAAATGGACTTTAATTCTGGAAGAGATGAGCAGAAACAGTACAACGTAAAAAGTATCATATCTTATGATCTAATTACATGCGGTTTGCATCTACTTATTATAAAAATTCCAGAGTACATTTTTAAGTCAAAAAATAGAAATGTGAATATTTTCAGATTTTGTATTGCGGGCAACCTTTACACGTAAAAGCTTTTGTAATTTGGCAACTTCACAGAAATTTTATTAGAATTTTTAATAGGCGAAGAATTGAAAAAAAAACTAGTGATGACAATTGTCCCATTTTTAAAAGTAATGAAAAATATATATTTCTTCATATTCGATAGTGTGACATGGTAGCAACAATAGATTGAAAATGATGACAAATTTTGAAAATTTTTTTAATAGGCGAAGAATTCTAAAAAAAAAATTAGTGATGACAATTGTCCCATTTTTAAAAGTAATGAAAAAAATATTTTTTTTTCATATTCGATAGTTTGACATGGTAGCAACGATAGATTGAAAATTATGACAAATTTTGAAAAATAAAATGGACTTTAATTCTGGAAGAGATGAGCAGAAACAGAACAACGTAAAAAGTGTCATATCTTATGATCTAATTATCGTATTTACATGCGGTTTGCATCTATTTATTATAAAAATAACAGAGTACTTTTTTAAGTCAAAAAATAGAAATGTGAATGTTTTCAGATTTTGTATTGCGGGCAACGTTTACGCGTAAAAGCTTTTGTTTCTCTACCTTACAGTTTAAGATTTTCCTTCATAAAAAAAGCAAGATATGGATATTTTGAGATATACATCGAGGAAAGAGATAGCTGTATAAAAAATGGACACTGTCAGCATAAAATGCCGAAAACATGTCTAGAAAACTTTTTCCCCTTTTCTGTTTAAAAGAAAAAGCGAATATTTATGTAGATCTGCTGTGGTCTCCGTAGTCTAAAGATGATATTTTGTTTTTTTATATAAAAGTTTGAAGTTTTCTTGAATAAAAGTATTTTTGCTATATTTAAGAAAATAAAAAAGGGAAAATGTGTCATTCCTGTCACAATCTATATTTGGTAGTTTTTAGTATCAAAATTTGAAGATTTTATATTATGTTACTCGTTTTTTACTACAATTGGGTGGTTAAACTAAATACGAGGGTGGTTCGAAAAGTTCTCGGCCTGACAAAGAAAATACAAGATTTTTGACAAAATTCCATTATTTTTTTTAGCGTAGTCCCCATGCAACTCAATACATTTGGGACAAACTCTTGTGTGCGAATTATTTAGTGTAGCCCTGTAGGATATTTTGTAAGAGAATAAAGAGATGAAAAAGAGAATAAAGAGAGAGAGAGAGAGAGAGAGAGAGAGAGAGAGAGAGAGAGAGAGAGAGAGAGAGAGAGAGAGAGAGAGAGAGAGAAAACGTATACACAAATGTGATCTTATCGTGAATTTCCTTCTTTTAACGGAACCTTTCTATTTTGAGTGGCAATAGTGCATTTTCTCGTAATAAACGGAAATTGTCCTTTATAACTTTATTCCTAGAAATGTTAGAAACAGAAATGTTCCTTCCAAGACAGACAAACGGAAATGTTCCTTTTCCATTCAGATAAAACGGAAAAGTTCTAGTTAAATTTCCGTAATTGATATTCTGGCCTATAACCAGGTCGTCAGATGTGGCCAGTTGGCTTAAGGGACACAGCATTAGTCCTCTAAATGCCATATAGGACGAAAGCTCCTGAATACTTTCCCAGGAGCTCCAAAGCATCCCAAATTCCTCCTGATACTAAAATGACAAGTTCAGGACTTCCTGGGGAAGAGTCTTTCAAGATTGCCTGGGGAATATGCTCCCAGTAACGTCCTACTGAGTAACCTCCCTAGGAAGTCGTTCCTGAGGAAGTACCTAGGAAGTACGTAGAAAGTCATTCCTGGGGAAATACCTAAGAAGTCACAGTGCTGGCGCCATCTCATGAGTGATTCTGGAGTACAATACTCAATTGTTTTTTTTTCCAAAAATAGTGAATTCGATTTGATCAACGATTCGATTCGCCATATGGCGAATAGCGAGGTTCAAATCCGGAGAAAGGCAAGACGATAAAAAAACGTGTGTGCTAATATGCAATACAAATACCTGTTCCATGTAATTATGCATCAGTATATGTAATTATTATTTAGATTTCTTTTTCTAATTATTGAGCTTTTGATCTTATTTATTTCTAAAGACCGCAATTTACGGTCTTAAATAGTGGAAAATTTCTATCTTGAAAACGGGGGAATATCTAAACGGAATACATAATAATAATAATAATAATAATAATAATAATAATAAAGCGGAGAATGGACGGTAACTTTGCGGCCAGTAGATTTTCCGCTTTTTCACGGGGTTTTTAGATGTCCTTGTTGGATGTCCGGGGTTTTTAGATGTTCCATCGTTTTCCTTGAAATCGATGGAACGTGGAAAGTTCAAACTTGGTAGAGTTATAAAAGTTCTTGACTCACATATTTAGCCATTCACAAAATTTGTATAGGAAAAATTTAGGGAGGCTAATTAAGTTACTTAAAAATTTTGATGGTATATCGTGTTGGGTATCATTTAACTCAAAATATATTTGTTCTAATTTTAGGTATATTTTTAGAGATATCATCGCAAATGTACTGCAAAGATATGTTCCCCCTACCCTATTTCTGAATTTACTGAAACTAAAATTATGAACAAATTAGGGATAGTAGGGGTTTATTTAAACTTTGCTGGAAAAATATATTGGTTATCCTAAGTCATATATATGCGACTTAGAATAAATTAATTTAAAATGCTATCTTCTCCAAAAACTATAGTTTTTGAGAAGATGGTATTTTTCCGTTACACACAAACGCGTGGCAAACGTGTGGGCGCTTAGCTTGGAAGTTAAGGAGCGCTCGAGATAGCTATCGACGTTAAAGCATGCAAGGATTCTTAATAATGATTTATGTTAATAATGAATATTTTTTTGTATACTTTTTTCGGTTAAATTAATTAATTTGATCAATTTATATATATTTTTTAAACATTTGGTGCATATTTCCTAAATAATCTGTAAATCTTCAAACTATTCTTGATAGATAACTACTCGCATACTATTGCCACCACTACCATATTCTTGAAATCACCACCACAGTGCCGCCAACATTTCTGCCGTTTGATGCCAAGCTTGGCGACAAACTTATGGAACGAAAAGTAGAACAAAAGTAGTGGAAAAAACTATTTTATTTATATTCTTGTTCAAGAAGCATAAAATCTTTGAGAAAATCTTCTGCCGTACAGAACAGAGAAAAAAAATGCCAGAAGGTGAATTTTCCAACTGAACATTTGAACTGAAAATGGTTATTAATTAAATAAGTATATATGTAATAAATGAGTAAAAATGAAATTTTCATAATTCTCTGTGTGTTGTAATACAATATACGATGTTACCATGAATAAAAAGTTTAAAAACATAAAAGACAAAAATTTTGAAATAATGGACTCTCTAACCTGCCTATGTTTTAAAAAGAAACTTTGAAAGGTTTCATATATCTACCTGATATTCAAAACTTACTCCTCATAAATGCAGAAATATGCGTGTCTTGAGCTTTATATACGAAGCATGAACCATCCACGTAAGAAAATATGTACGATGCTTCCAGCATAAAATGCCAAAAATATGTTTGAAAAAAACTTTTATTTTTCTCTGTCCGCTTTTTTTTTATGTTGTTTACCGAAATAAACTACGAACTATGGAGTATGCATGACTCTTCAAACTGAAGGCTTATTCTTTAAATGCATAGATTCGAACTTTTTATGGAAAAGAAGGCATTTTTCCATTTAAACTTGAATAAGAAATAGGAGAATGCATGTATTACAAAAAAGAATATTTAGCTGAGAGTATATGTATCGAACGAAAAATGAGAATAAAAGGGAAAGAAAACCACAATACACATCGGTAGTAGCGATGAGACGGGCTCAGCCCGAGCCCGATCCCTAGTCCGAGTCCGGCCCTGATATGGGCTCGGGCTTGAAGGGAAAATTTTATTTATTCACAAATTTAAAAAGTAAAAATAATGCCGTTTGAGAAACAAAAGTATCGTATAAGTTTATTAAAGTGTTTAACAATCCTTTAAAATTCAGTTTGAAGGAAAACTGAATTGTTATTGATGGAATGTGAGGAGATATATTCTGTCTGATTCTGAAGTCTTTGCACCAGTGTAACATTAAGAGGTCGTGCGATATCCCTCTCTACCCTCGCTTTCTGTTTGAAGTACTTTTTCATAGTAGCATACCATAGTTACTCTGGGTATGGTCAGGGTTTGGTGGTTTGTTGCAGACGCTATGGTCATGTTTTGTACACGAGAGCTAAACAGGCCGGTACATCCGTTTAAATTGAAATCCGATCCACTTCAAATATCCATGCCTGAGACGGGATTCGAAAATGACCCCTTTTGTCCAGTAACAACACACTTAAGTCCTAAAAATCTCAAAAGGATAACATATTCAAAAATGTCGATATCCTATGGAGGGTTAAACTTGTCCTGTAGACAGTCATAGAATATCATCTGGATGTCAAAATGTCCCACCTATATATGTTCTGTGGATGACTTTGAATCGCACTTTTTGGTCTATTATAAGATGAAGGAAGACGAAAAGGGCGAAGAAAGAAGTCTCAAGAGCATATAAGTTAAATAAGAGTTTCCAAAGGATTTACTATGGAGAATACAATGGGTTAATTCGAGCTTCATACCCCATGTCTATCTAGTGAATAGTTCTCATAGGATTTGACAACTACATGATCTGTTGGATTACTGTAGGTCATCTTGAGAAGACAATTGTGGTTGTATGGGCAGCGCTCTAACTACTAGACAAGCAGGTGAGCCATAGTTGTCTGTGACATAACTAAGGATAAAGTATCCATGAGAGAACGTATATGTTCGGCACTTTCTGCATAAAATTTGGGTTTGTTTTTTGGGGCCCATTTTCTGAAAAGTAAAAGTTATTTTTGTGAAATTAATTGCAGTTTTGTGAAAAATAACATCTTGCAAGGAAAGATGGAATTCAGTTACCCAAACTTATTAATAATAACTTCTTTAAGTCGTTTCTGCTAAAGTTTTCTTTTCTTGTGAACTTGTTTTGTTTGCATATTATACATTTTAAAACCTAACAAAAAATAAAAATAATAAATGAAGGGCATGTTTTTATGGAATGGAATTGCGTGAAAAGTCCTATTTTATTAAGAGAAATTGTGTGAAGGCACCTGTTTTATTAAAAAGATTTTCGTGGAGAAGCCTGTTTTATTAAGTAGAATTTTGTGAAGAAGTCTGTTTTATTAAATGAACTTTTGTGACGGCACCTATTTTATTAAGATGTATTTTGTGAAGGATCCTGTGTTATTAAAAGGAATTTTGTGAAAAGGCCTGTTTTATTAAGAAAAATTTTGTGAAGAAATATGTTTTACTAAATGGATTTTTGTAAAGGGCCTCTAAGTATACACCAAGATTTGCCTAGATCGTTCCCCTGAAAATGTGAAAAAGATAACCCAGCGAAATCCCTTTCTATCCCTTTCGCATTTCCCTGTTTAAGAAAACAAACAAGTACATATGTAGATGAGCATGTCTCCTTAGATGGAAAGCTGTATTTAAAAGCAAGAAATCTTTCTTTTATGGAGGCAGGGAATTTTTTTTTCTTCTGTAATATGAATAAAAAAGTGGAAATTTATTTATAGTGAAGAAGGAATTTAGAGAATCACACGTACTAAAGAACAGAAAAACATACATTTGACCAAAAAAACCTCTCAGTTTGCAGCACAGGATGTGTCTGATCACACGTTCAGACGGTGTTTCATTTTATATATAAAAAAAGCTATTTATATTTCTGATAGTAAGGCTTTGACAGTACTTTGTACAGGTTACCATGGCAACATAACTCTTCCTTGTTACTTTTTACTATGCCCACGACATTTTTCTATACCGTAGATTTATAGATATTTTTCAATGTTAATGTCTATCTGATATACCCATTAAAGACCTTAGTCACTTTCCTATCAGACACACAACAGATTATCTTGATTGCTAAACAAGGTGCATAATTTTCCAAGAAGTCTGGTAATACTTTTTCAAATGAATTTTTCTATTTAATATTTAAATCGTAAAGGTTATAATCGCCTTTTTCTTTTCAGAATTTAAATATTTTTCTGTCGTTAACTAAAGCGAAAATTTCCATTAAAAATGCCTATCTGATATACCCATGAAAGACCTTAGCCACTTTCTTATCAGACACAACAGATTATATTGATTTCTAAACAAGGTGCATACATTGCTTGTAATTTTCCAAGGAGTCTGGCAATACTTTTTCAAATTAATTTTTCTATTTAATATTTAAATCGTAAAGATTATAATAGCCTTTTTTTCAGAATTTTAATATTTTTCTGTCATTAACTAAAGCGAAAATTTCCATTACAAATGTCTATCTGATATACCCATGGAAGACCTTAGCCACTTTCTTATCAGACACACAACAGATTATCTTGATTTCTAAACAAGGTGCATACATTCCTTGGAATTTTCCAAGGAGTCTATGGCAATACTTTTTCAAATGAATTTTTCTATTTAATATTTAAATCGTAAAGGTTATAATAGCCTTTTTTTCAGAATTTTGATATTTTTCTGTCGTTAACTAAAGCGAAAATTTCCATTAAAAATGCCTATCTGATATATCCATGAAAGACCTTAGCCACTTTCTTATCAGACACACAACAGATTATCTTGATTTCTAAACAAAGTGCATACATTCCTTGGAATTTTCCAAGGCGTCTATGGCAATACTTTTTCAAATAAATTTTTCTATTTAATATTTAAATCGTAAAGGTTATAATCACCTTTTTTTTGCAGAATTTTAATATTTTTCTGTCGTTAACTAAAGCGAAAATTTCCATTAAAAATTGTGGTTAAAAAAGTACGGAACTAGGCAAAGTCAAAAATATAAGTGACAATTATTATTATTTTTTAGCCATAAACATATATCCAAAAACAAAAACAAATTAATAGAATTTATATTTTTTGAGCAGCATTGTCTTAAAATCCAACAGACAAGTGATTAAATACTTTCTTAATCTAAAAATGATAAAAGCAATCAATTGTATCATCAGTAAAATGTTCGATACTTAAAATAACAATAAAAGTGTCTATGTTACATTATTATTTTTATTTTTATTATTATTTTTAATGCAGCATTAATCCCAATTGTGTAAAACAAGCTAAATTACATCATTCCAAATATGCATGTACCTATTTCGTATAACGTAGAATATTCGCCATTTGAGTAAAATTATTACGTATATTCCGGCATATAAAGCGCAATTTTGTTACCAGATAAAGGATCGAAATTTACAGATGCGTGTTATACGCTGGTTTTCCAATTGACAGATTAAAAATTAATAAAAACAGATAATCATAAGAATTGAAATTTCTACATTAAAATCATGCCATTTATTTACAAAAAAATATATTTATACGTTATGAGCTTAATAATGCTTATTATCGGATTGCATGAAAAATGCTACACATGGGGTTATATAGCCACAATTTTATTAGCTATCAAATAGTAGGGGCACTTAGGAGTTCTGCTGTACTTATTTATGGTAAACTGTATACTGCAAAAAAATTTAGTTTTATGAGAAAAAGACGTTTTACAAGGATGTCATCAAAACTGTTTATTGAAAAAAAAAAAAAAAAAAAAAAAAAGAAAAAAAAAAAAAACCAAAAAAAACAAAAAAAAAACAGTCAAATGCAAATATTATTATTAAAAAATTTATTGCTCAAGAATGCATTTTCATTCAAAAATCAAATAGAAATCTGATTATTAAAAAAACAATCAAACATAAAAAATCAATAAAATAATGCTGATATTTTTAAACAGAAAGTCGATTAAACTGGTATTACTAAGAGTTTTTTTTTTTTTTCAACGGTCAAACAATGCATTCGACTATAATAGCACATATTTTCATAAAATAAGCAGTCGTAAACTTTTACTGGCGTTGCTGTTGTTAGATATCTTCTGTTAAATAATCCTATTTTGGAAATTAAGAACAAAATACGTAATAGGTTTTGACACAAAGTGTTTCATTTCATTGTAGTCTGAAACATTCTTCTGCCGTTTTCGCTTATGTAATGACTGTTCAAAAAGGTAAGAATGAAAAACAAATTTTCATTTTAAAATCTTCTGTGACATATCGAGTAGTCCTACCTTCAATTTCCCAGACACTCCTCATAAATATTGAAATATTCATATCTTGAGTTCTATAGCGAATCTTAAATTAAGTGTATAAAAGAAATATGCGACGCGTTCATCATAAAATGCAAAAAATGCATTTGGAAAATCTTCTCTTTTTTATATCATTTTATTTTTGTCAAAGAAAATAAGTGGATGGATAGACAAATGTACATGTATGTTTAAAAAAAAATAGGAAACTATTTTGAATTCATGTGTTACAATTTTTTCTCCTTTCGTATAAAAAATGTAAAGCGCATATATTTTGAACTGAAGGAAAAAAAGATATATATATGTATACATATTATATATATATATATATATATATATATATATATATATATATATATATATATAAATGGTTTTTACATATTCTTTTCAATATTCTTTTCAACAATTAGCTAGTTAAAATATTGATTTTTATATGATACCATAATTTAGCCTAATTGGCTCACAAATCACTTTGATTAACTTCTGTTTGAAATACATAGTTATTATAGCTGCATTGCGCTTTTAATGGTGTATTTAATAATAATTTAATAATAATAATATTTTAGTATTACTATTATTTCCTGGTATCATTTGTTTATCTATTGAATTTTCAAGGGCATCTTTATAAAATCTTATTCAGGTTCTAATGATTTTTTTTTTTTTACCAACATTAATTTTGTACTGACTTATGATTGCTAGGGGTTTTTATATTGTTGTCTTTTGATGTTAGTTTGCTTAATGGGACTTTATGTATATATGTAAAATTTGGCCAATTACCATTGAAGCATCAGCTATGGTAATATTATGTTTGCACATGTTAATTATTAGCTATGTGGTATTCTGTATACACAGTATCATTGATTATCTCTTTGGAGATTTAAGTAGAATAGAGCTTGATATGTTTTTTGAAATTCATAGATATTATAATTATTTAACATTCTATAAAATTATGCTGCATTGCGCAAATTGGTATGGAATGGTTTTTACATATTCTTTTCAATATTCTTTTCAACAATTAGCTAGTTAAAATATTGATTTTTATATGATACCATAATTTAGCCTAATTGGCTCACAAATCACTTTGATTAACTTCTGTTTGAAATACATAGTTATTATAGCTGCATTGCGCTTTTAATGGTGTATTTAATAATAATTTAATAATAATAATATTTTAGTATTACTATTATTTCCTGGTATCATTTGTTTATCTATTGAATTTTCAAGGGCATCTTTATAAAATCTTATTCAGGTTCTAATGATTTTTTTTTTTTTTTTTTTTTTTTTTACCAACATTAATTTTGTACTGACTTATGACTGCTAGGGGTTTTTATATTGTTGTCTTTTGATGTTAGTTTGCTTAATGGGACTTTATGTATATATGTAAAATTTGGCCAATTACCATTGAAGCATCAGCTATGGTAATATTATGTTTGCACATGTTAATTATTAGCTATGTGGTATTCTGTATACACAGTATCATTGATTATCTCTTTGGAGATTTAAGTAGAATAGAACTTGATATGTTTTTTGAAATTCATAGATATTATAATTATTTAACATTCTATAAAATTATGCTGCATTGCGCAAATTGGTATGGAATGGTTTTTACATATTCTTTTCAATATTCTTTTCAACAATTAGCTAGTTAAAATATTGATTTTTATATGATACCATAATTTAGCCTAATTGGCTCACAAATCACTTTGATTAACTTCTGTTTGAAATACATAGTTATTATAGCTGCATTGCGCTTTTAATGGTGTATTTAATAATAATTTAATAATAATAATATTTTAGTATTACTATTATTTCCTGGTATCATTTGTTTATCTATTGAATTTTCAAGGGCATCTTTATAAAATCTTATTCAGGTTCTAATGATTTTTTTTTTTTTTTTTTTTTTTTTTTTTTTTTTTTACCAACATTAATTTTGTACTGACTTATGACTGCTAGGGGTTTTTATATTGTTGTCTTTTGATGTTAGTTTGCTTAATGGGACTTTATGTATATATGTAAAATTTGGCCAATTACCATTGAAGCATCAGCTATGGTAATATTATGTTTGCACATGTTAATTATTAGCTATGTGGTATTCTGTATACACAGTATCATTGATTATCTCTTTGGAGATTTAAGTAGAATAGAACTTGATATGTTTTTTGAAATTCATAGATATTATAATTATATATATATATATATATATATATATATATATTATAGATGGATAGATAGATAGATATAGATACATAGATATTATTTTTTAATGATTTGTATGGGTGTGTATGCTTAATTTGTGATGTAGTATAGTTTATATTTAGTGTCATGAATTTATTTTTATGCTAGATATGCTTTAAAAAATTAAATGTGCAGATAATATTTAAAAGAAATCGCTGTTGCCTAGTAATATCATACGTGTGACCAATTGTATACTGTAAAAAATGTTCCTTTACGTAATTTGTAAGGATTTATAGAATAACACTTTAAATTTTAACTATTTGAATATTAAGTTATTATAATATTAATAACTATTTGAATATTAAGTTATTATAATATTAATAACTATTTGAATATTAAAAATTTGAAAGTAAAAAAAAAAGACTTTATTTCGTTATAAAGCTAATATTTTTAAACAAATGATTCATCAATCTAATATTTTTTCAAATGTCTGCTTTTTATCGGACAAATGCTCTATTTGACTCTTAAAATAAACTTTTCTGGCGTCCGTTTTGTCAGGTTATTTTTTTATGTAATATAATAAGCATTTTTCTTTATTGAACAAAATAACTCGTAACTTTTGATAAAAAGATGTATTGTCTGATGTTACTTTGAAACACATTTTCATCCTTATTTTTGTAATAGATAACAGTGTTAATACAATGGGTTTTGCAAAGTACAATGAATAATAAATTTTCTTTTCAAAATGCTTGTGACAGTTCGAACAGTTCTACTTGATATTTCTAAGTTTATTTTCATAAATATTGAAATATACACACCTTGAGTTTTATAACGAAGCTTAAATTAGGTGTACGAAAAGAAATAGACGATACTTTCAGTACAAAATACCAGATATGGAATTTTTTTTCCTTTTCATATTTTTTCATTTTTATCCGTGCAAATAAGGGAAAGGATATATGAGAATAAATGTCTCTTTATCCAGAAAACTATTTTAGAATTCATGAGTTCAATTTTTTTTTCTGATTTAGAATGAATGAAAAAAAAAAAATAATAAAATGCATATCTTTTGAAGTGGAAAAAATTATTCGAGAATGTATGCATGAAATTGGTATAAAAATCAAAAAAATCTGTGCTAATATTCAAAGTTAGTAGTACATGGAGGTTTATATTTTAAATTGAGAATTTGTTTTTATGCTAATAGGGCTTTATAGAATTTAAATTTGCTTACATTGTTAAAATATACAGGGTGGTCATACATTTTTTCCCTGATTGCAATAATTTATTGCAGAAAAACTAATAAAATTAGGCATATGCTTATTTCAATATATTGTAAAGACATTTATGAAGATTTTAATACAAGTACTTACGTCAGTAAATTTCGATGTGAGCACCTTTGGTAGCTCGAAGATTATGAAGGCGGTATTCCATTTCTAGCCACGTATTGCCCAACATTTGGGCTGTCACACTAGACACAGCATCTATGAATTGGACCGTGAGTGGATATCCCCTAAATATTAAAAAATATGAAAACTGAATAATTGGATTTACTACAGTGTGTCAGGTGAAGGATTTTTGTGTAAACTATGTTCAGTTTGCTTTTCAAAGGGGCCTTGGATTAACCAAGCCGTATGTCTAGGGAATCATCCATCCAGATGAAAAAAAAAAACTTAACATGATTTTTCTATAATAAAAATTTTACAGTATTACATTCAGTGGTTATTTCGTAATAATTTTTTGTAATCAGGGAAAAATTTTATGACCAACTTGTAGATTGATATTATGTAATATGTGAAAACAACAACAACTATTAAACAACTAAATTTATCATTTAACATATATTTTCTCACTACACTACCATTCACAGGCATTAAGAACAAATTTCATACATAAAAAGCCAATGCAGATGTAAATTTAGAAAGATATACGTTACTTTCTCCAAACAGAAGTCAGTCGTTTTTTTTTTTTTAATAGATGATTCCAAAAAAAAATTTTTGCCCATCGTCTTGGGAATCCTCAGTTTTTCTGATCTGAACATATTTAAAAATTATTAACAATATTTTTTTAAATACCGTTATTGAAAAACTCTGGTATTTTTAAAATCTTTCAGTTTTCTAACTTCCAAATATCATTTCTGACAGTTAAAAACATATTTTTTAAATAATATATTAAATAATAATTTTTGTTGACTTAATAGTTGAAAATTATTTTCGTATTTAACATTTTATTAATATGTTTTTAACTGTCAAATATGATATTTTGCTGCTAGAAATTTGAATTTTTTTTTTTTAAATACCAGAGTTTTTTGATAATGATATTTTTAAAAATTATGAATATAATTTTTAAATATATTCATATTAGATGATTTATTCATATTTGATTCAAAATATCTATATTTCGATAGTAGTTTTCTTAAAATATCGATTGATATTACGTAATAGACGAAAATAATTTTCAATTATTAAGCCAACAAAATTTATTATTTAATGTTTTATTTAAAAAATATGTTTTTAACTGTCAGATAGGATATTTGGCAGTTAGAAAATTGAAAGTTAAAAAAAACACCAGAGTTTTTCGATAAAAGTATTTTTTAAAAATATTGAATATAATTTTTAAATATGTTCATATTAGATGATATATTTATATTAGATTCAGAATATCTATATTTTGATAGTAGTTTTGTTAAATTTGGATTGATATTAATGAAAAAAAAATTCCACTTTTAAGCCAACAAACTTCATTATTTAAAATTTTATTTAAAAAATGTACTTTTAACAGTCACATATGATATTTTGGATTTAGAAAGTTGAAAGTCTTTAAAATGTACGACAGTTTTATGATAATGGTATTGTTAAAGATGTTTAATGGTATGGTATTTTTAAAGGGTTTTTAATAGTAAATCTAGTATTTTTAAGAACTTCCTGTTTTTTCAATTTGTGAAAGACAAATAAAACAGACTTTTTATCTGTAAATTATTGACGTTCAGTTTTAATGGCGTAATTTTTTTCCGTTTATGTTTAAAATTACAAAATTTTTTTACAGTTTGGAAAAACATAATAAAATTTGATGAAACTTCCAAAACCCTCCTGTAGCTTTAGATCTAAGGTGTTTTGTCTCACGCATACCTGCCAAACTTTCCGATATTGCAGCGCCACTATTTGCGAACAATAATAGTCGCTTTGTTTAATGATAGAAATTTGTGGTTAAATACGAGAAAGAATACAGTTCGGAGACAATGGTACTGAACAATGCAAAGTTTGAGCAGCTATGCTCATGTTTGTATGAAACATATTCTCTTATACTTTAGCATTTAGAGATAATACTCTTCAAAACGGTACACTGTAAAGAAATAATTTTTTTTCTTAATCTAGGAAAATATAATACAGGGTGTCCCAAGAGTCCTTGACACATTTTAAAATTCAATAAAATATCAAGAGATTGGCGTACGTGAGTGCGGTTTGGACGAAAAGGTTTCTTGGTATCTGAAATTTTGTTTAAGCAAATAAAAAAATAGTTCCAAAAATGTCTCATAGATGGCGCTGCTTCTGGTAAGTTATCGATTCTGTAGAATGCCTTTATACATAACAATGGCGAAAGACGCGCGATGCGTATGCACAGTTCTTGTCCAAACTATAGCAACCCACATTCCAGAGGTTAACAATACTCGTCTATTCATCCTCACTCGTTTTATCGAACTCAGGAGGCGAGTTTTGTTAAGTTCTGGATTGTAGGTTGCCATAGTTTGAACAAAAACTGTGCATACGCATTGCGCGTCTTTCACCATTGTTATGTATAAAGGCATTTTACCTATTCGATAACTTTCCAGAAGCAGCGCCATCTATGAGATATTTTTTAAACTAATTTTTCTATTTCGTAAACAAAATTTGAGATCATAAGAAGAATTTTCGTCCAAATCGCACTCTCGTACGTCATTTGCTCGATCTTTTATTGAATTTTAAAACGTGTCAAGGACTTTTGAAACACCCTGTATAACTACAAACGAAAATATACAATAGCCTCTTCCGAGTTACCCATTTTTTCGAAAAGCATTTTTTATCTTAAAAAACTTCAAAAATAAATATATTTGTGAGATTTAAAGAAATGTTAATAAAAACAAAGTGTTTTTTTTTTATTTTATTTTTTTATTCTTTATTTATTTTGTATTTTTTCTGTCATTGATTTTCGGAAACGTTTCTGAGTAGTTTTTATAGTGTATTAATCAGTTTTCTCAACCTGGAATACCCGTTTTTGCATGCTATCCATTCTCAATTAAATATTTTCATGTTCAACAAACATGTTTTACAGACATACATGATAAATTAACATGAATGTTAATATTATTTTGCTATTCTTGCATGTATAAATTCAGATACGTAGCTCAAAATGTTTAACAAAGTATTAAAAGCCTCTTGGAAACTTATATTCTTATTTGAGAATACTGATTAATACATTATAATAAAAATAAAAGTACCCAGTTAAACTGATTGCATTGAACTCACAGGCTATTCACAATAATTATATAATACACTCTTATTTCAAAGAATAATGCACCTCAAAAAATAAAGAAATCGACAATAAATTAAGGAGGGTGGCCCCCCCTTTCCCCCTTTATACTTAACCAATAAATCCCCCAAGCTAATCAGGGAAGCGCCTTACCACAATGAACCTATAAACAAAATTTGCGGCAAATAGAAAAGTTCTGCATGAAAAATCCATTTATCTAAATTAAGGGGGGGGGGCGATTAACCCCCCGTTTCTCCCTTTATACTTAACCAATGAAAACCCAAAACTAATCAGGGAAGCGCCTTCTCACAATGAACCAATAAACAAAATTCGAATCAAAACGGATATTTCTATCAAGAGTTATCGCGTTACGTACATACATACAGAACGGGCAGGCACATTAGCTCTCAGGCTTTGATAGCCTGTGAGCTAAAAACTACACAGAAACACTTCCAAAAATTAGTGGCACTGAAAGAAACTTTGTTTTTATAAATGCTTCTATAAATCTGAAAAAAAAATGTTGATTTCTGAGATTTCTAAACATAAAGAAAGCTTTTCGGACTCGGTGATAACTGGGATAAGGTTATCGTACAATTTTGTACGTGGTTATTATTATTAGATTTTTGTAGATAAAGAAACATTTATATTTTTTACGGTGTAGAATTAGTAATACATTTTATTCTTAACATTTTCTGTGACATATGGAGCAGTTCTACTCCATACTTCTAAGAAGTTACTCATAAATATTGAAATATGCATACATTGAGCTCTATAACGAAGCTTAAATTAGGTGCACGAAGAAAAATGCGATGCTTTCAGCATAAAAATGCGAGATATGCGTCTGGAAAATATTTTCCCTTTTTTATATATTTTTATTTTTTGTCCGTGGAAATAAGAGATAGGATAGACGAAAGTGCATGTCTGTTTAGATAGAAAACTACTTTACAATTCATGCGTTTGAATTTCTTTCTGTTTTAGCATGCATAAAAAGAGACAAAATGTATATCTATTGAAGTGAAAAAAAATTATTTGAGAATGTACACATCTAGTGGTTGTAAAAATAAATAATCTGTACATATATGTCTACAAAGTTGTTCATGTTTCCGCATGAATGTACAATGTAAAAAACAAAAAAAAAGTTTCCTAATATACGAAAATAAAATATAAACCCGAACAAAAATATGCAAAAACCTGTTTCGAATTACACAGGAAAACGAAAAACGTTCTTTATTTTTAGAAAACGCGTAAACTAGCATATTTTCGGAATTTAATGAAGCATTTATAAAAACGAAGTGTTTTTGTGAAACCTGAGTACTCAGGTTCGAATCCTGGTTCTGGCATTTTTCGCTCTGTTGGAATACATCTCAACTATGATACTCCAAGCATTGAATCTAATTTACCTATTTAAAAATACTTTCCTCTGTTCATTATGACCTAATTACATGGTATACAGGAGTTTCCGTGTTATTTCAGATTCGTCATGTAAGAATACTATAGTTATAGCTCGTATGAATGTAATTAGCGCTGCAGTTCGCAGCCTTGTCCAACAAATAAGAGTGAAATATGCCAGCCAGGATATCGTTGGGATAGCTCAATAGGAAGAGCGTTGGCACGCCAAGCCAAAGTACCCAGGTTCGAGTCCTGGTCTCGGCATTTTTCGCTCTGTAGGAATAACTCTCAACTATGATACTCCAACCATTTGGATGTAAAAAAATAGTATTTGCGAATGTATGCATTAAATGCATTAAATGCATGTAAAAATAAATTATCTGTATGTATATGTCTATATAGTTGGGCGTGTTTCTGTGTGAATGTACTATATTGAGAGTATGGGACCATTTTCATCGTGTATCTTGATTTTTTTGTTTTAAATTCTAGATATCACTTTGCACAGTTAAAATTTTCAATATTTTTCTTCTAAATATGATTCTTTATACGCAATAAAATTTTGAAATTTATTATTAGACTGTTTTTTTATATATTTTTTTTTCTAACACTTTTATAATGCTAATAACTTTCCCACTTCAATCTGAACTTGCATTAAAAAAATAACGATAAAAGTAAGCTATATACGGATACATATTATATCAGAAATATGCCTTTTTTTTTATAAAAAATATTTTAGAAGACTGTTTCTGATGACTTTCATTTGTTGTGTTTTACACAAATAATTCTAAATTTTGTTTTTGTAATTTAATTTATCGGCGACACTCTAAACATATTTTATTTACAAATAATTATAGAAGGTTCAATTTTTTGAGAAATGCTATCTTTAGCTTCTATCTGTGACAATTTAGTGATTAAAAAGTATAGAGGTTTTCTTTTTTAACACTTTCCAACATAGTTGAAAAGTGTTGGTGAATTCGGTTTGTCTGTCTGTCCGTGCTCTAGCTCTCGTAAATATACTCGGATTGTCATGAAATTTGTACAAATTATTGAATTTACCAATATAATGTTTATAAATATACTCGGTATGTCATGAAATTTTTACAAATTATTGAATTTACCGATATAATGTTCGTAAATATACACTGATTGTCATGAAATTTTTACAAATTATTGAATTTACCTATATAATGTTCGTAAATATACTCGGATAGTCATGAAATTTTTACAAATTATTGAATTTACTGATATAATGTTCGTAAATATACTCGGATAGTCATGAAATTTTTACAAATTGTTGAATTTACCGATATAATGTTCGTAAATATACTCGGATTGTCATGAAATTTTTACAAATTATTGAATTTACTGATATAATGTTCGTAAATATACTCGGATAGTCATGAAATTTTTACAAATTTTTGAATTTACTGATATAATGTTCGTAAATATACTCGGATTGTCATGAAATTTTTACAAATTATTGAATTTACCGATGTAATGTTCGTAAATATACTCGGATAGTCATGAAATTTTTACAAATTATTGAATTTACTGATATAATGTTCGTAAATATACTCAGATTGTCATGAAATTTTTACACATTATTGAATTTTACAATAGAATGTTTGGTCTTGAAAATAAAATGTGTAGTATTAAAAGTTCATTCACAGGGACACACAAAAGAATTCCGTTACATTATGGTCTATGGAAAAAAATCGTTTGCAGAGCATTTTGTTGATGTTATATCATTTCAAGCATAATGAAATTAATACGAATTATTGAGGGGGACTACAGCATGTTTTAAAAATGTGTAAGGAATGATATAAAAATATAAAAATCGTGAATTTTCCCCCTACATCTTAATTGTTTGTTTCATTGTTTACATCTGCAACAATGTGCAGATTTTAGCAATGTGCGGATTTTAGGGTGGCGGATTTGAGAGAGTCTACTGTATATGCATTGAATGAAGCAACAACAAATAAATACATATATTTTCGATTAAATGTACCTCTTCATAAAATATTATGTTACATACATATTTAGTCAATCTTGCAACAATAAATATCAGAACATTAAATCGAATATTTTTGCCTTTGATATTTATTCGAAACTTTTTTTCTGTCTGTCATATATGGTTATAATATATTTTAACTAATAGAATGAATTATAAATTTTCATTTCAAAAATATATTAAAGACTATCTAATATTTCTACTTGATTGAAAGTACTTTTTATAAAGGCTGTAGTGCATATCTTGTATTCCATAACGAAGCTTAAATAGCTGTATGAAAAGAAATAGATGACTCTTTCAGCATAAATTATCAAACATACATCTGGAAAAACTATTCTTTTTCATTCCATCATTTTTTTCGTTGAAATAATGGAGTGTATATGCAGATTGGCATGTGGTTAGATAGAAAACTATTCTAGAATGCATTCGTTCAAACTCTTTCGAAAAATATAAAGATATCTTTTATGTTATTGCATGAATAAAAAAAAGTAAAAACGTATACATTTTAAATTAAAAAATTAGTATGCATCGAATGAAATGACAACAAATAAATACAAATAGTTTTAATTAAGTCGACATGTTTGTGTATTATTACGTAATGTATATATTGAGTACGTATTATTGTATGACCAAGTTTGCAATAATAACTATTTCACTGATATATCGCACGTAAATTTGTCCTTACATTTCTCCAATATATTTTCCCACCCTTCTATCATGTTTGGTGATTTAAAAAATAAATAAATTTTCTTTTCAAAATGAAAAAAAAAAAAAAAAAAAAAAAAAAAAAGCGAAATATTCAATAATTCCACTCGATCGAAAATACTTCTTAAAAAAGCTGAAGTGCATATCTTGAATTCCATAACGAAGCTTAAATTAGCTGTATGAAAAGAAATATACGATTCTTTCAGCATAAATTGACAGAAATACGTCTGCAAAAACTTATTTTTTTATTCCATCATTGTTTATTTCTGCCCGTTGAAATAATGGAATGTATACGTAGATGTGCATGTCTCGTTAGTTAGCAAACTATTCTAGAATGCATTCTTTCAAACTCTTTTGAAAAAATTAAAAAGAATTTTATGCTTTTCCATGAATAAGAAATAGTAAAAACGCTTACATTTGTAATGAAAAATGTAGCATGCATCGAATAAAATAACAAAAAATAAATACATATATTTTTGATTAAGTGTATCTCTTTATGAATTATTATGTTATATACATATTTAGTAAATCTTGCTACAATATATATCTAAATGTTAAATAGAATTTATTTGTCTTTACATTTTTTCGAAACTTTCTTTTATCCGTCATGCTTTTTATATTATTGTCTAAGGAATAGAGATGAATAATAAATTTTCATTTCAAAAATATATTAAGGAATATCTAACACACTCCTACTTGATCGAAAATACTTCTTATAAAAGCTGAAGTGCATATCTTGAATTCCATAACGAAGCTTAAATTAGCTGTATGAAAGAAATATACGATTCTTTCAGCATAAATTGGCAGAAATACGTCTGCAAAAACTTTTTTTTTCCATCATTGTTTATTTCTGCCCGTTGAAATAATGGAATGTATACGTAGATGTGCATGTCTCGTTAGTTAGCAAACTATTCTAGAATGCATTCTTTCAAACTCTTTTGAAAAAATTAAAAAGATTTTTTATGCTTTTCCATGAATAAGAAATAGTAAAAACGCTTACATTTGTAATGGAAAATGTAGCATGCATCGAATTAAATAACAAAAAATAAATACATATATTTTTGATTAAGTGTATCTCTTTATGAATTATTATGTTATATACATATCTAGTAAATCTTGCTACAATATATATCTAAATGTTAAATCGAAGTTATTTGCCAATTGAATCCATTTGGACACTACACTGTTAACTAGTATTTTAAAAACACAAATTGCACAAATTGTGCTTATTAGTTGCTAAAATCAGTGTAAAAATTATTTTAAACTCATAAAAGAGCTAAAATCCTACATGTTTCGGCTTTAAACTTAAAGCCATCATCGGGGAAGAGGAACAACACAAACGACTACTGATCTTTTAATTTTCGACACAAGAAAATTGAAATCAACAGTATGGAAAAATTTAAATAAAATAAGCGGGCGCTCTCTGTTGCCAAAGAGCGAAAAACAAAACAATGAATTAACAAGCGGTTAAAAATGTATCCCATAAGCTAGGTATGTTGAAAGAAAAGTTATCATTACAAATACAATCTTTTCTAATTTTAATTTCCAATGATTCCCTAATGGCGGCTTTAAATGGGTTATTGAACCTATGGATAATTCTTGCTTTATCGAAATTAGTGTGTGTCGAATTTATTTGTTTTTACATTTTTTCGAAACTTTCTTTTATCCGTCATACTTTTTATAACATTTCCTAAGGAATAGAAATGAATACTAAATTTTCATTTCAAAAATGTATTAAGGAATATTTAACACTTCTACTTGATCGAAAATACTTCTTATAAACCAGAAGTGCATATCTTGAATTCCATAACGAAGCTTAAATTAGCTGTATGAAAAGAAATATACGACTCTTTCAGAATAAATTGCCAAAAGTTCGTTTGGAAAAACTTTTACTTTTTCATTCCATCATTTTTTTTTGCCCTTAGAAATAATGGAGTGTATATGGAGATTTGCATGTCTTGCGTAGATAGAAAAGTACTCCAGAATGCATTCTTTCAAACTATTTTGAAAAACATAAAAAAATTTCTTATATTTTTGCATGAATAAGAAAAAGTAAAAACGCATACATTTGCAATGGAAAAAGGTAGTATGCATTGAATGAAATAACAAAAAAATAAATATATATATTTTTGATTAAACGATTGTCTATTATCATGTAATATATGTATATATATTCGGCCAATTTTGGAACAATAAATATTTCATTGATATATCGAATGTATTTTGCCCTTACATTTCTCCAACACATTTTCTCCTCAATATCATATTTGGGGATAATATTTTTCAAAGAGAATAAATTTTCATTCCAAAATGCAGTGAAAAAAGGTTGAGAAATCTTCAATAATTCTACCTGATCAAAAATACTCCTTATAAAAGCTGAAGTGCATATTTTGAATTCCGTGATGAAGCTTAAATTAGCTGTATGAAAAGAAATATAAGATTCTTTCAGGATAAATTGGCGAAAATTCATCTGGAAAAACTTTTCATTTTTTCTTCCATCACTTTTTATTTTTGCCCTTAAAAATAATGGAGTATATATGCGGATGTGCATTTCTGGGTAGATAGAAAACTATTCTAGAATGCATTCTTTCAAACTATTTTTAAAAAATAATAATATATTTTATCCTTTTGTATGAATAAGGAAAACTAAAAACGCATATATTTGCGTACGCATCGAATGAAGCAACTGCAAATAAATACCTATATTTTCGATTAAGTGCAACTTATTTATGAATTATTATATTATATACATATTTAATCAATCTTGCAATAATAAATACCTGAATGTTAAATCGAATATTTTTGCTCTTACATTTTATCGAATTTTTCTTCTTTCCGTCATTTTTAGTTATATTTTTCAAGGAATAGAATTAATAATAAATTTTCATTTCAAAAATATATTGAGGAAAATATAATACTGCTACCTGGTAGAAAATACTTTTTTTTAACAGCTGAAGTACATATCTTTACTTCCATAACGAAGCTTAAATTAGCTGTATGAAAAGAAATATACGACTCTTTCAGAATAAATTGCCAGAAATATGTCTGGAAAAATCTTTTCTTTTCCTCACATCATTTGTTTTATTTTAGGGAGTGTATATGCAGATGTGTGTGTCTGATTAGATATAAAAATATTCTAGAACGCATTCTTTCAAACTTTTCTGAAAAAATAAAAATATTTTTATATTTATTTTGTGCTTGAATAAGAAAAATTAAAAACGCATACATTTGCAATGAAAAATGTAGTATGCATCGAAAGAAAAAAACAACAAATATTTTTTTTTCCATTAAGTGTACACGTTTTTGTATTATATATATATATTTGATCGATCTTGCAACAATACATATTTAATTGTTTTATAGTATGTATTTTGTTCTTACATTTCTCTAAAATATTTTTCCGTTGTTCTGTCATATTTGGTGTTAATAATTTAAAAAAAAAAATGAAGGAAAAAATATCCCTTTCAAAATGCAGTGAGAAAAATTGAGAAATATACAATACATTCCTTACAATACCTTACAATACCTGCATACAATACCTTACCTTATTGAAAATGCTCCTCATAAAAGCAGAAATGCATATCTTGAATTTCATAACGAAGCTTAAATTAGCTGTATGAAAAGAAATATGCAACTCTTTTCAGCATAAATTGCCAGAAATACGTCGATAAAAACTTTTCTTTTTTGCTTCATCATTTTTTATTTATTTTCGGTGTAGATATAAATGCGTTCTATCTAACCAGAGATGCACATCTACATATTTGGTTGGCCAGAAAGCTATTCTAGAATGCATTCTTTCAAACTCTTTGAAAAATGTAAAATACTTTTTACGCTTTTACATGAATAAGAAAAAGAAAAAAATCTCATATCGCCTGAAATGAAAAAAAATATATATCAATATATATGGAACTACAACAAATATATACATATAAGCCGTAGCGGATATTAAGGGCGAGCTCGCACAAAATGTGCGTTTCAAGAATCAACAGTTTAAATATATCAACGTATCTATAATTATCATCAGTCTTTCAGTTTTAAGTGTTCTTTCTTAAATGCATTTTTTCAAATTTTTTGAATACACAAAAATAGTTTTTTATACTTTTGCATGAATAAGAAAAATAAAAATCTCATATCGTTTGCAATGAAAAATTTAATTTAGAATATATGCATTGAATTGAATTACAATAAATATACTATACATATGCGGCTTTGCGGGTATCAAAGGTGAATTCGCAAAATGCAAGTTTCCTGAATCAACAGTTTAAAGATACACATTTATTATTAACCTCAGTCTGTGACTTTTAATTGGATTATACTTAACAGACATGCACATCTTTATGCATAGTTAGACAGAAAGCTATTCTACAATGCATTCTTTCAAACTTTTGAAAAAAGAAAAATACTTTTTATATTTTTACATGAATGAGAAAAGAAAAAAAAACTCGTATCGTCTGCAATAATAAATTAAAAACAACCTGGAATATAAGCATAGAATGGAACAACAAGAAACATATATACATATGAGGTTTTTGCGCGGATATTAAGGGCGAACTCGCAAAACTCATGTTTCGAGAATCAGCAGTTTTTATATACACATCTGTCATTATTGTCGGCCTGTCAATTCGTTTTACGTAGCAAATTTCAGAGTATTAGAGGCGAATTAGACCCTGTAAGAGATTGAATTACTTACTATAATATTCCATGCCATATTTCAAAAATCGACTTTTGTCGAATTCGCCCTTCATATTCTCTAAGCCTCCGATTATTTCGATTAGGCGTACCTGTTTGTGAATTATTATATTGTATATATGAGGACCCCAGATGCCAAGGGGTATAAGTGACAAAACTGAAAAAACCGAGTGAAGTGCACAGGCGATCTGGAAATAAGGCTATTTGCTTGTACGCAAAATATATAAGTGATTCTCTAATTATGTGCTGCGTTTTGGAGATCAGCTACTTAAGCATTCGAAACTTGTACCACTTGTTATCAATCCTGATTAACTATAATTTAAAAAATAATTGTACTCCACCTCCTTTACACAGTTATTGATCAAAAACCACTATGAAATAAGCAACAGTTCCATAATTATTTCAGTCAATAACTATTGACACAAAACTTTGAATTCAATTTACTCCAAATCGAAATTTTGTCTCTTGTATCCCTTGGCTTCAAGAGTCCTCATATATATTGGGTTATTTTGCAACACTAATTACCGCAACGTTTAATCGAATGTATTTTGTCCTTTAATTTGCCCAAAACATTTTTCCACACTTCTGTCAAGTTGGTGATAATAGTTTTCAAGAAATACAATAAAAAATAAATTTCCATTTCAAAATATACCGAGGAATATCTAAACTTCAACCTAATCAAAAATACTTTCTCTAAAAGCAGAAATGCATATCCTGAAATCCATAACGAAGCGTAAATGAGTTGCGTAAAAAGAAATATACGACTCTTTCAGCATACATCGCCTAAAATGTGCCAGGAAAGAAAATAATTTTTTGTTCAATCATTCTTTATTTTCTTTCTCAGAAATAAGTCAGTTCTGTCTAACCAGACATCCACATTTGCACGTCTGGATAGTAAAGAACTATTCCAGAATGAATTCTTTTAATCTATTTTGGAAAAAGAGAAGCATTTTTTATGCTTTTGCAGCGATAAGAAAAGAAAAATAATTCCTGCTTTTGTAATAAAAAAATTAGTTTAGAATTTATGCGTCGAATATAACAAGAACAAATAGCTACACATATGCTTTATTAAGTGCCCCTATTTGTGAATTATTATATTATATTGAAAAAATAAATAGATATCTAGTTGGTATCTGCTGTTTAAAAATGGGGTTTGTTTCATACGTGAAATAAATTTTAAACAGTTAATAAACAAGTGATTTAGTAATAATACAACAAAACAGTAGTAAAAAATGACTTCAAGTTTTAAGAAAAGAATTCAGATTATAAACAATCACGAAAATAAAATGGAAACTAATGAAAAAATTTCTAATTGTATATGATTTTTTTATGATGCTGTACAAATAACCAAATGATCTGACCTAGTATCAATGTGTGGGCAGATACATAGAGAAGCATTACTTAGAAAATTTGAATAACTATAATAATGATAATACAATGACATAAATGATAAATAATGAAATGCCGATACTTGTTTGTTATAGCGGCCTTGGCGAGATAGAGAAAATATTCTTGGCAAAAGAAGGAAATTTTTCATATATATTTTCTAGAAACTTATTCACTGTTTCACACACACAAGCAACTGGCGAGATAGAGAAAATAACCTTGGCAAGAGAAGGAAAAATTTCATACGTATTCTCTAGAAACCTATTTACTGTTTCACACAAACAAGCAATTTTTATAGCGGCCTTGGCGAGATAGAGAAAATAACCTTGGCAAGAGAAGGAAAAATTTCATACGTATTCTCTAGAAACCTATTTACTGTTTCACACACACGCAAGCAATTTTTATAGCGGCCTTGGCGAGATAGAGAAAATAACCTTGGCAAGAGAAGGAAAAATTTCATACGTATTCTCTAGAAACCTATTTACTGTTTCACACACACAAGCAATTTTTATAGCGGCCTTGGCGAGACAGAGAAAATAACCTTAGCAAGAGAAGGAAAAATTTCATACGTATTCTCTAGAAACCTATTTACTGTTTCACACACACGCAAGCAATTTTTATAGCGGCCTTGGCGAGATAGAGAAAATAACCTTGGCAAGAGAAGGAAAAATTTCATACGTATTCTCTAGAAACCTATTTACTGTTTCACACACACAAGCAATTTTTATAGCGGCCTTAGCGAGATAGAGAAAATAACCTTGGCAAGAGAAGGAAAAATGTCATACGTATTCTCTAGAAACCTATTTACTGTTTCACACACACAAGCAGTTTTTATAGCGGCCTTGGCGAGATAGAGAAAATAACCTTGGCAAGAGAAGAAATATTTTCATACGTATTTTCTAGAAACCTATTCACTCTTTTACACACACAAGCAATTTATTTAATAAAAATAACCCATTTATCTATTTTTATATACAAACAGAAGTAATTTGTACATAAAAGCAATAATAGTATATACATAAATGAAATTATTAAATATATAAATAAAAAAATACATACATTAACAAGCATAAAAGTTCATCAAGTTTGTTTTCACAGCTGTTTATACCGTTTGGCAACAAATCACTCTTTCTGAAGTCTGAATTGCGCCAAGCTAAAAAAAAAAAAAAAAAAAAAAAAGTTACAGCTTCTATAACAAACAAGTGGCGATATGCCTTTAAAAATATATATCTATCAATTTAACAGAACGATTACTCAAAAAGAAAGTTTACTTAATAGCTTAAAATATATGAATTTATATATGATATTTTGTAATTCTAACATTTATATTTTCCTTATTTGTCTGTTTTCCTTAATAAATTAATTAAAGGTAGCATCTAATTTTCTTCATTTGACAGATGTTATTATTAAATCTATGTTCTCAGCAAAATCGCTCAGACTTTGAGGGTATCGTCTTAGCAATTCTATGTTAAATACTTTATGAATTTAAAGAATTCTTTTTTTATGACTTGAAGTTTCATTATTAAAACATTTTTTTATGTTGCATGACATGGTAAAATAACTGTATGTATACAAAATAGGCATTGCAAATATTTTCTTTTTCAATATCATAATTAAAAAAAAAAAAAAAAAAAAAAAAAAAAAAAAAAAGAGAGAGAGAGAGAGAGAGAGAGAAAGTGAGAAAGTGAGAGATAATTATATTTTATGAACTTGAAGAATTGACATTTTCTTAAAACCAGAAAAATCATATTTTTTTAAATGGTAATCATTTTCTATGGTCTACATATAAACATACATAGTTTTTCATATTACATTTCACGGGAGAAACGAATCCTACGTTAAAAAATCATTCTCACCAGTACAATAATCCTTAGAAAAAATTCTATTTCATTGACTTGAAGAATCTAGAAAATTCTTTTCTTCAAAACCTGAAGAATCAATTTCAAAATGCTAACACGTTTCTTCGTTAAATGTTTACCATTTGTTTCATGTCAGAAACAAATACAACGGTAAAAATCGCTCAGCAATAGAATCCCAGGACGATATTTGCCGAAGAAAGATTTCAATATTCTCTTTAAGTTCTCTTTACTGGCTCCACCACTAAGTACTTAAGCGCATTAATGAAATATTTCCATTTAGGCTGTATTTTCTAAAGTGACTCTAAAGCCCTAATGTAACTTAAATGTATGTGGCACATGACGTATCGCTAATAATTTATTTAAAGGTATGTTCTGAAGCTGAATGGAAGCGGCAAATATGTTTTCCCCAAATGCTATGATGGAAATATTTTGCTATTTATATAAAACCTTTGAAGATAAACGTTCTTTGATGATAAGTGGTTTAAAAACCATCATATGATTTCAATTTCACAATCAATGTTATAAATCATAAAGTTGACGGATAATATATAATTAAATTTAATCTTTAGTGCAATGTAGCTTACTAGATTTTTATTTTATTATAGTTTTTCATATAAATAAACAATGTATATATAAGTATAACACTAAATCTGTTGTAAAAATTATGTATATAAAACTATATATTATGTATATGGATTATGCATATAAAAAGGAATATTTTATAATGTACTTCCTTAAAGCATCGTCTTCAGTAAGTAGTTGTTAAGTTTGTTTTAATATATTTTATATTAATTACCCAAGCTTCAATACTGTGTATGATAGAATGTGTATAATTCTCATAGATAATAATTTTTAAAAAAATCTAGCATGGACGGAAAGATGTGCTCCACATTTGGAATGAAATTAATAAGTTTCACAAGTATATTTTAAAAATTAATGACTAGTTTAACATAAAATATATAATTCACTGCAGTCGCAGAAAATCGCGTAATCCATGTAAAATTATATCATTAAATGTTACGAAAAAAAATGTCTGTATTAGAAAAACGTAGAAGCGTATCGTAGAACGCAAAGCGTACTAGAATCACTTTTTTCATCAGGGCCATAATTATATAAATAATCGTGCAAAATGCTTTATTATTGGCCATAAGAATTTGTAGAATAATTTTCTTAAGGGAAGGAGAAAAGTTTGTAATAACGAAAAAATATTATTATTATTATTATTATTATTATTATTTTTATAATGATTGAGCTTTTAAGAATTTAATGTTTGAACCTTTAATTTAAATCTATGGCATTTTGTAGAATTATTTTCTTAAAGAGGCCAAAAAGTTTTAGAATTAATGGTTGTGGTTGAATTTAATGTTTGAAACTTGAAACATCTGTAGAATAATAATAATAATTATTATTATATTACGTTTAAGAATATAATGTTTGAACCTTTAAGAATTTGTGTAATTCTTTCCTTATAGGTACCAGAAAGGATTAAAATTGATGTTCGAATTTAATATTTGAACTTTTAAGAATTTGCAAAATTCTTTTCTTAAGGGAACCATAAACGTTTAAAAGGACGAAAAGTGCATTTATTATTTGATTTTATATCTTAAGGGGGTCTGTTCCGACTAGTAAACTAAGTCTGTAGAGCATAGTGTTCTTACTGGTCTCTTTTATTAATGTCTTAACAAAATACCACTAAACAAAAGAATTTGAAAATAAGTGATTTTAGAAACAAATAATAATAAGACAAACTACGGTCAAAAATCAGATCGCCTATAGACCTGCCCTGCCATAGAGGAACCCTGTACGCGACAGTTGGCAGGGACTGAGTAGAAGTTGTGCATTGGGAGTGGCAGCTGACGGCTACTAGGGTAGGTTTGCGATATCTGTCAGAAAAATATTAATTTTAAGTAGTTTACTGCTAAGTTTGTGCCTATTTAGAAGCCATTCCGTGGAAGGAATGGCAGGCGTCATGACTGGTTAACGCTCAGCGTCCTCATTTGAGTACAGATATAAAATCTTATTTCCAGCACAGATTTTTCCTTTAAAATAAACTAAATCTGGTTGGACTGTAACTTTAAAACTAAAAGGTGGATTTCTTACATTTCTCGATTAACTTAGGCAGGATCATTTATATGCTAAAATATATGACAAGTAATAATGTAGTTCTATTATTATTAAGTTGGGCATTAACTGGTTAATATGCCATTGTACAGTTAGAAGGCAGGTGAAGCAGTAATGGGGAACCGAAGCCACTGCACCACACTCGCAAAGGAATGTGTCTGCACATTTAAACCGTGCCCCGTGAGAAATGCTCTTGTGTGTGGGGAGAGATTGTAGTGTATGTTATTGAGACTTTCGGTATCAGGTTATATGCATGTCGGACTTTGTCGGTGTTACCCTAAATTGATTGCCATTTCGTGAGTATTTATGTATGTGGGGGGAATTGGGAGATGGATGTTAATATGTGATTTAGCTGTTCCTTCCTTTGCCAGTACGTCCGCGGTTTTATTACATTGAACTTCTGTGTGTACTGAAACGTGGGCAATTTAGAAGGGACTTCAGCTTAAGTTTGTTTGCTACGATTAGCGAAAGCTTGGTTCTATGGGCATAGAAAGCCTGCAGACCCGAAAGACTCTCACTATAAATTTGGGCGAAGGGCACCCAGAAAAAGGAATTGATTAAAACTACAAAACATGTTTTGTTGAGTACATTTTGGTTGTTTTAGCAAAATTCAAGTAAAATTGAACCATTTTACTTGAATTAACAAAACATTTTTTGCTGCTCGATTCAAAATTTTTTTTTGGAATTGCAAAAAAAAAAATTTTTTTTTTGTTGATTCAAACAAAATTTCCATTAACCTATATTTAAACAAAAAGTTTTGTTGGGTCAACCAAATTTTTGTTGATTCAACAAAACTTTTTTTTGGGTGGGGTGTGTGGAGAATAATCCTAGAGGATGTAGTGTAATGTTTGAGCTTTTAAGGATGTCGTACAGTTAGTCCGGAAGGAAAATTCCTAAAACTACGGTTGTACGAGCCGTAAGCGTTGAGCTGCGCAGACCGGCACGCGGCGATACCTGCAAAGGAAAATCTTGAAACTCATCTCGAAACGCTGTTTTTCAACGGTTTTGAAACGATAACTTTTGAACAAGATCTCAGATTTATATGTTTAATTTACAATTTTTTGTAAAGGAATTTAAATTCTCTATAAACCTAAACAACAAACAAAGAATTTTTTTACAAATTGTAACAAAATAATATGATTAATTTTTGTTGATTTTAAGTTTATTATTATTATTATTTTAAAATTTATTTTTCTATTGCTTCAGGTATAATTGAGAGACAACGTAATAAACAGGTTAAAGAAGAAATGACGACTCAAAAGTAGGGAATAAGGGCAAAACTAGTTTCCAAACATAAATTTTGGCGTACAATATTAAAACTTTTGTTATTGTTTTTTTTAATTTAACAAATATTTTTCTTTCTGTGAAATTTAAATAAATAAATGCAAATGATAATAATAATAGTCTTAATTAATTACAGGTTTCCTAACACACGATTAATCTCCTGTCACTGTTTACCATTTGAAACGTTTCTGGTTCCTTTAAAATTTGAAGTGTTATTTCTACTTTCTACTATCTTTACAAAAAGAAAATATTGAATTCATGAAAATTTTTGACTTCCGGTTTTCGACGGATTTATACGTTTTAGAAGATCCTGAACATGATTTGACTGTTTTTAGAAAATTTCTGTCTGTGTCTGTGTGTATGTGACAAAAATTCTTTGGGCTCTGTATCTGAAGAACTAATGCACTAAAAATTTAGATTCAGTTACACCTTGACTTAAGTTGGTGCTGTTCAGTTTTTGGTGTAAATCGCCTCACAGGTGGCGCTGCTATTCTACATTTTTCAAGATTTTTACAATAGCTCTATCTCAAGAACTAATGGACAGAATTTTATCAAGCTTTAGATTCTGTTAGAGCATAAATAAATTCTGATTACGTTTTGGTGTAAATAGCTCAATAGGTGAGCGCTGCTATGCTACTTTTTTCATGATTTTCACGATAGCTATATCTCAAGAACTAATGCACAGAATTTGATCAAACTTCATATTTAGTTAGACGTTGATATAAGTTGTTCTTCATTACGTTTTGGTGAAATCTCCCAACAGTTGGCGCTGTTATGCTGCTTTTTTCAGGATTTACACGATTTCGGTGATAGTCATATCTCAAGAAACAAAGCACGGAATTGAATAAAACTTCATATTCAGTTAGACGTTGATATAAGTTGTTCTTCAATACGTTTTGGTGTAATCTCCCAACAGTTCGCGCTGTTATGCTGCATTTTTCAGGATTTACACGATTTCAGTGATAGTCATATCTCAAGAAACAAAGCACGGAATTGAATAAAACTTTAGATTCAGTTAGACGTTGATATAAGTTGTTCTTCATTACGTTTTGGTGTAATCTCCCAACAGTTCGCGCTGTTATGCTGCATTTTTCAGGATTTACACGATTTCAGTGATAGTCATATCTCAAGAAACAAAGCACGGAATTGAATAAAACTTTAGATTCAGTTAGACGTTGATATAAGTTGTTCTTCATTACGTTTTGGTGTAATCTCCCAACAGTTCGCGCTATTATGCTGCATTTTTCAGGATTTACACGATTTCAGTGTTAGTCATATCTCAAGAAACAAAGCACGGAATTGAATATAACTTCAGATTCAGTTAGACGTTGATATAAGTTGTTCTTCATTACGTTTTGGTGTAATCTCCCAACAGTTCGCGCTGTTATGCTGCATTTTTCAGGATTTACACGATTTCGGTGATAGTCATATCTCAAGAAACAAAGCACGGAATTGAATAAAACTTCATATTCAGTTAGACGTTGATATAAGTTGTTCTTCAATACGTTTTGGTGTAATCTCCCAACAGTTCGCGCTGTTATGCTGCATTTTTCAGGATTTACACGATTTCAGTGATAGTCATATCTCAAGAAACAAAGCACGGAATTGAATAAAACTTTAGATTCAGTTAGACGTTGATATAAGTTGTTCTTCATTACGTTTTGGTGTAATCTCCCAAAAGTTCGCGCTGTTATGCTGCATTTTTCAGGATTTACTCGATTTCAGTGATAGTCATATCTCAAGAAACAAAGCACGGAATTGAATAAAACTTTAGATTCAGTTAGACGTTGATATAAGTTGTTCTTCATTACGTTTTGGTGTAATCTCCCAACAGTTCGCGCTGTTATGCTGCATTTTTCAGGATTTACACGATTTCAGTGATAGTCATATCTCAAGAAACAAAGCACGGAATTGAATAAAACTTTAGATTCAGTTAGACGTTGATATAAGTTGTTCTTCATTACGTTTTGGTGTAATCTCCCAACAGTTCGCGCTGTTATGCTGCATTTTTCAGGATTTACACGATTTCAGTGATAGTCATATCTCAAGAAACAAAGCACGGAATTGAATAAAACTTTAGATTCAGTTAGACGTTGATATAAGTTGTTCTTCATTACGTTTTGGTGTAATCTCCCAACAGTTCGCGCTGTTATGCTGCATTTTTCAGGATTTACACGATTTCAGTGATAGTCATATCTCAAGAAACAAAGCACGGAATTGAATAAAACTTTAGATTCAGTTAGACGTTGATATAAGTTGTTCTTCATTACGTTTTGGTGTAATCTCCCAACAGTTCGCGCTGTTATGCTGCATTTTTCAGGATTTACACGATTTCAGTGATAGTCATATCTCAAGAAACAAAGCACGGAATTGAATAAAACTTTAGATTCAGTTAGACGTTGATATAAGTTGTTCTTCATTACGTTTTGGTGTAATCTCCCAACAGTTCGCGCTGTTATGCTGCATTTTTCAGGATTTACACGATTTCAGTGATAGTCATATCTCAAGAAACAAAGCACGGAATTGAATAAAACTTTAGATTCAGTTAGACGTTGATATAAGTTGTTCTTCATTACGTTTTGGTGTAATCTCCCAACAGTTCGCGCTGTTATGCTGCATTTTTCAGGATTTACACGATTTCAGTGATAGTCATATCTCAAGAAACAAAGCACGGAATTGAATAAAACTTTAGATTCAGTTAGACGTTGATATAAGTTGTTCTTCATTACGTTTTGGTGTAATCTCCCAACAGTTCGCGCTGTTATGCTGCATTTTTCAGGATTTACACGATTTCAGTGATAGTCATATCTCAAGAAACAAAGCACGGAATTGAATAAAACTTTAGATTCAGTTAGACGTTGATATAAGTTGTTCTTCATTACGTTTTGGTGTAATCTCCCAACAGTTCGCGCTGTTATGCTGCATTTTTCAGGATTTACACGATTTCAGTGATAGTCATATCTCAAGAAACAAAGCACGGAATTGAATAAAACTTTAGATTCAGTTAGACGTTGATATAAGTTGTTCTTCATTACGTTTTGGTGTAATCTCCCAACAGTTCGCGCTGTTATGCTGCATTTTTCAGGATTTACACGATTTCAGTGATAGTCATATCTCAAGAAACAAAGCACGGAATTGAATAAAACTTTAGATTCAGTTAGTCCTTGATATAAATTTATGCTGAGATGCGTTTTTGGTGCATGTGAAACCTGTATCAGATATAAAAAAGTTATGAGATTGGCACATCCGACTAATTTATAAGGCTTCTCTACGCTGTAACTACGACGTTTCTTCCTAACTGTTTGCCATTTATTTTACTAAGAAACAAATCTTTCTGCTAGCCTGTGTTAAGTTACAGCTTAGTGACAGAATCCCTCGATGATATTTTCCATATTTTGAAAATTTCTATGTTCTCTTTAGGTTCTCATTGTAAAAAAATAAGACATGTTTCTTAATAAAAAAAAATAAAAAATCATTGTATAACCATGAACGAAAATATACAATAACCCTTTCCGAGTTATATTAAGTTTATTTCAAAAAGCGTTCTTTATCTTTAGAAACCCCATAAAATAATATATTTTCGAGATTTAAAAAAGCATTTTGAAAACAAAGTTTCTTTTGCTGCCACTGATTTTCGTAAACGTTTCCGAGTAGTTTTTATAGTGTATAATTCAGCTTTCTAAAATCGGAATATTGATTTTCTTAATGCTATCCGTTCTCAAGTGAACATTTTTATGTTCAACAAACATGTTTTACAGACAGACATGATAAATGAACAACATTAACATTAACATTAAAATTAATTTTATTTTGTTACTCTTGCATGTATAAATTCAATTACGCAGCAAAAACAAAGTTTAATTGAGAAGGAATAGCATCTTAAAAACTGATATTCAGGTTTGGAAAACTGTCTAGTACATTATAAAAACTGCTCGGAAACGTTTCGAAAATCAGTGGCAGCAAAAGAAACGTTTTCTTTTAAATTATTCTGGTTTTGAAAGTTTCTAGTAAAAAAAAAAAAAAAAAAAAAAAAAAAAAAAAACTAGTTGTATGTGCCTATCCCAAAACTTTCTTCTATCTCATACATGTTAATACTTCAAAATTCGGTATCACATCGTCAATAAAATCAATATTTTTCGTCATTCTGTTGTTGTACGTCAGCTGCTTGTGAACTGTCGGGTTACCTGGATGCGAAGAACCCTGCGCTGCACGGGCAGCCGATGTACAACACGACTACGAAAAGTCCCTCTGGTCTGTACCGGTGTGAAAAGATAGCCTCCCTATTCCTTGGTTTTAAAATTGTAACCAATTTTACTGGAAATCCTCAGCTGAAATACATGGAACCCGATTACAAAAGATTCATTCACAGTTCTCGTCAATATCGAATTTGAATCAGAATTTAGCCAAATTAGCCAGCTATAACCAAATTACCTTCATTTATGGAAACATATATTTGTCGCCAAAGTTGCCTATGTTTCGCCAAACGTCGCCAAATATCGCCAAGCTTGGCGAGAATTTCACGCTGGCGAATATGAATATATAGTGTTAAGCATATAAGAGTTGGAACGATCCATACAACAATGAAAGAAAATTGCGAAAAGTATGTTCACTAAAACTCATAAATTAAACCCTTTATGGTGGAATCCTGCCGTCTTGTTTCAAAATGTCAGTTACCCTAAACTTTTAAACTGTTATATCTCACCCATTTTTTAAGATAGAGACAAAACAAAAATTGCTTGGATCAAGGCCAAACATTTAATGCAAGTAACTTAAGATTTATATTTTTTGTACATCTTTCTGAATTTGAAGTCTTTAAAAGGTTATCACAGTGTCCCCTTCCGGCGGTATGTCCGCAAATTCAAGTGGGACCTACTTGTCAGAGTCCTATAAATGAAATTTGGTTCAATTCTAGGCATAACTTCATAGAGTTTTTAATGATTCAATGAGGACAGACACACAGACAGAGAGATATTTTGTATAAACATATTTTTCGGAAACTCTGACTTCTAAAACATGTAAATCCGTCAAAAACCGGAAGTCGAAAAAATTTTTAACTACAAAACTTTCTTCTATTATAGACAGAAGAAAATAAAATATAATTTCTCGGAATCATGAGTAACTTGGAAGAGCTTATTGTATATTTTCGTTCGTGGTTATATTATAGTTTCGTAGATTAAGAGACATTTGTTTTTTTACAATTCTCCGTACTGATTCCAACGCTAAGCACTTAAGCACACTAATGAAATATTTCCATCTCGGCTTTATTTTCTAAAGCGATTCTAAAGCTCTAATGTAAAAAATAATGTAAGTTGTGCATGCTTAATCCCTGACATATCGCCAAAATATTATTTAAAGCTATATTCTACTGTTTAGCGGAAGCTGAAAAAATGTTTTTATAAATGCTTAATGGAAATATTTTGCTGTTATTTAAAAAAAATGAAGATAAATATTCTTTGATGATATATGTTTTAAAAAGACGTGATCGGATTTTACGGTCAGTATTTTAAATAATACAACTGACTTAAAATACAATCAGCTCTTTGATTTCAGCTCTAATGGAATGTACATTATTGGATTTTTATTTTATTACACTCTTTTTTTATATCATCATGTTTGTATGTAAGCATAAACCCTAAATACATTTACACTAGATTTAATTTTTATGCTTGAATGTTTTTATACAAATGCTATTTTTATATAAAAAAAACTATACAAAAAAGAGTGCAATAAGTCATATTATACTAAACTTTATATCAAAAAATTGTTTGTGTTTTATATTAAGTTTATGATTTAAAATACTGGTCATAGAATCATGTCTTATTAACACACTTATCATCAAAGAGTATTGAGCTTCAAAGGCTTCATATAATGCAAAAATATTTCCATCAAAGCATTTGCGGAAACATTTTTTCCGCTTCCATTCAACTGTACAATATATCTTTAAATAATTTTTTATTGATATGTCATGGAGTAAGCATGTACCACATACATTGTCTTTATATTAAGGCTTTAGAGGCGCTTTAGAAAATACAGGGTAAATGGGAACATTTCATTAATGCGCTTAAATACTTAGTGGTGGAATCACTAAAGATAATTTAAAGAGAATACTGATATCTTTCTTGAATAAATATCGTTATGGGATTCTATTATAGAGCAATTTTTAACGCGGTTTAAACGTATAATGTGTTTTCTCAAGTAAAAGAAATGGTAAATAGGTAAGGAAAAAAAACCTGAACTTAAAAATGACTCTTCCAGTTTTAAGAAATGTGTTCTACAAATTTTTGTGGTCAATAATAAAGCATTTTTATGATATTTTGTGTAATTATTATATAGAAAATAATTATTTCTAATACCTACTTCGCATACAGGTTAATTTGTTTTTAACATATATTGAAAAATATATTTAGTGGAATTTTAGAATAATTCCGAGATTTTGTGCGAATGCAGTGGATGATAAATTATATGTTCATAAATTATATGCATTCAGGCTTAAAGTCGCTTTCTTGAACAATATATTGTTATGGGATTCTATTACAGAGCGATTTTTAACGCGGTTTAAACGTTATAATTTTATTTTTCAAATAAAAAAATGGTAAATAGATAAGGAAGAAAAGCCCAAGTTACAGTATAGTGTAAATGTTATTAGAGAAAAACAAATTATAGAATATAGTTCTTTAAAATGTCGTCTTCAGTAAGTACCGTTGTTAAGCTTGTTTTAATATATGTTATGTTAATTATCAAAGCTACACACAATACTGCATGTGGTGTATATAAGATGGAAAATGCCCAATGTAGCATGGTAGAAAATACGTTTTGCTTATTATTTTTTAAAATTTAACTCTGGTAGTTACACTCAGAAAATTATTAATTTGTTTAACATATAATTTATCATCCACTGCATTCGCATAAAATTTCGGAATTATTCTAAAATTCTTCTGAATATATTTTTCATTATATGTTAGAAAAAAAATCACCTGTATGCAAAATAGGTATTAGAAACAATTATTTTCAATATAATAATTAAACAAAATATCATAAAAAGGCTTTATTATTGGCCAGAAAAATTTATAGAACACATTTCTTAAAACTTGAAGACTCATTTTTAAGTTCAGTTTTTTTTCCCTTGCCTACTTACCATTTCTTTTATTTGAGAAAAAACATTATACGTTTAAACCGTGTTAAAAATCACTGTATAATAAAATTCCATAACGATATTTGTTGAAGAAAGATTTCAGTATTCTCTTTAAATTCTCTTTAGCGATTTCACCACTAAGCATTTAAACGCATTAATGAAATATTTTCATTTATCCTGTATTTTCTAAAGCGCCTCTAAAGTCTTTAATGTAAAGAAAATATATGTGGTACATGCTTACTCCATGACATATCAATAAAATATTATTTAGAGATATATTATACAGTTGAATGGAAGCGGAAATAAAATGTTTCCACAAATGCTTTGATGGAAATATTTTTCTATTATATAAAACCTTTGAAGCTCAATACTCTTTGATGATAAGTGTGTTAAAAAGACATATGATTCCCCATTACCAGTATTTTAAATCATAAACTTAATGTAAAAGACAAACAGTTTTTTGATATAAACTTGAGTATAATGTGTCTTTTTCTACTTTTATTTTATTACAGTTTTTTTAATATAAAAATAACGTTTGCATAAAAACATTCAAGCATAAAAATTAAATATAATGTAAATACTAGAGCAGATATAAAAAGAAAATATCACAGAGTACCGTTTTTTAAAGAGTAGTGTTCATTACAGGCAATTGTTAAGCTTATTTAAATTCATATTTAACAATAACTAATCAAGTTCCAGTTTTTAATTTTCTTTAATATTAAATATTATTAATTACAAGTGTTTTTGTACGCCTCGGGAGATTCGGTGGATTTCAGGTATTTGAATACCAGAAATTTCGTAAAGGTACCAATTTGAATACCAGAAATTTCGTTTTTGGTCACCATATTTAAACAAAGAGTCATTTTATTAAATAAAGCAAATATTACTTTACGAAAAACCCGGTATTTTTCTTCTGAGGCGTATGAATCCTGATTACGTAATTCTATTATTAATTATTAACTTATATGTAACTAATTAAAGATGGATAAAATGAGTAATTGAGTTTTAGCGTGATATAATGTTTCAATTGAAGCATTCATTGGCATAAATTTCTATTCTACGCTTAAAATAAATATACACACTCAAAGATCAAACAATAAGTACTTGGACATACGCAGGATATCTGCCACTTCTTTGTCTCTTGCAATAATTCCATTAAATTGTACTTACAGGGGATATATCTACAACATGCAGATATTTCAGAAATAATGACACTTTATTAAAAATGTTATTTATATATCAATTTTACCAACATTGCATTTAGCGGAGATAACTATTCGAATATTACCATACAACAAATGATTAATTATATTGATGGCCGGAAGTGATGAGCATTGTTTTGAAGCATTCAATGGGTGAACATCGTTAATCACGGTTGTCTCTGCACATACAATGTTAAAAATTTTTTGCTGTTTTGAACCAACTTTTGGCTCTGCAATAGTTACAACCATAATATGGTGAAACCTCGTTTCTACATTTGAAGATTCTGTTGAACCATAGCTCTAAGCGTTGGAACGAGATTTCAGCTACTGCAGAGCCAAGAGTACGTTCAAAGCATCACAAATTTTTTAACAGTGTACGTATCTCCAACAGGTAAAATCTTACAGCACGTTTGAATCTGTTAGAAAAATCCTGTATAAAGTATAATTACATGTAAAAACTCAAATGTATTGCTTTGGATCCACTGAGAAAAATGACGCTTTCAAATCTAAGTAAATCGATGTTATCATTTTGTTAGGAAACTTTTTGTTTCAAATAGGACGACCCAATGCTTCCAATTGCGAAATACCAGAAATACTCAGAATATTTAAACATTGATATACTCAAAACTGAGCACATAGAAGTCAGTTCATACTCATTTTTGAAGCATGGACATACTCAAATAGGTGCACATTATGTTTGATTCTTGAGTGTGTGCATGTATTCAGAAATGAGTATATACATGTTTCAAACTTGAGTCATTTTGATTCGGAGCCATTTTGACTATGCGACATACTCAGATTTGTGTATTTTTTGCTCAGTTTTGGAAATGTCGTTTTTAGAGTGTCACTTCAGGAAATAATGTTACATGAAACATTAAATTTTGTCACTCAAAAACAGTAGAAAATAAAAAAATAATAAATATTTTGATTTAAGCTTTTGATTTTGCAATAGCAATTACAATAAAGTCAAAAGAATTCCATATTTTTCCGTCTATTGATTGTAATCCCTGAAATTGGGTTTTCAAACGTGTTATGCGTATTCCAAATTGTTTACTTAGACATCATATTTCATCTTATTAAACGGGAAAATTTTATTAAACTATTCTGGAAGTGTTCGAAAGTGTTTCATAATCTATGCTCGACGCATGATTTTTTGTTCTTGTTAAATAATGTATTGGAATACAATCTACATTAGTCTTTGAAAAATAATCATAAGATGAAAAATGAATAAATTAAGGTATAAATATTGTTTAAACCGAACTAATAATTTAAGATGAATGATAGTTCTTTTATAAAACAACTCCAATTCAAAAGTATACCTTGAATTGATTTCAAGTGCTTTGCTTCCGTGCCTAAATATAAAAGCAGATCATCTATTCTCTTTTACTTTGATGTATTTCCGGCTGCAATGGGTCCATTTATCAACGGGTGTTTTACCTCTCTGCCTTCCTTCACACGGAGTGTGTACGGTGGACTGAATAAAGATATATCTGTTCCATTTAGTTTTAGCTCTTGTAATCTATCATTTTATTTTCCACATCCCATAGTATACTCTGTGTGTAATCAACACAGTGTAGATGCATTTTAACAAACATGTTATTACTTATCTACTTCAGTTCGTTTCAGTTAAAAAATTGTTAAACAATGCCAAGATTACAGCATGTTTAAAATATATCGACTTATACTTTTTAAATTGTTGACATATTTTTAAAAATCTCACGTACACTGCAAAAAGAAAAAAGAAAAACAAAAAAACAAGTGGGTAAGTGTGATTAATAAGGATTTCGTTTAATATTCCTTTCAAAGCACAATCCTTTAATTAATAAATCCAAATCATTAATTTTTAATTATCTTTATCAATAGCCTTATCCTTATCAATAAGAACATATGTGTCAGCATTATTAAGATTGATAATAAAATGATAACAAGAGGAAGCTATTTTTTAAGTCAAACTAAAAATATTCAAGCACTGCTTTTCAGACAATTATAACAGCATATGTTTGTATATCTGAAAAGCATATTGAATTATATGATTTAATTTTAGCTAAAAAAATTAAACCTTAAAATTGCAAAAACGAAAGTTCTTTTAATTAAATCATTCGTATAATGAAAAATAAAAATCGAAAATTTCAACTTCCGTTGCCGAGAATCGAACCTGTAACCTTTTTGGGTTAAAAGAAAACGCGATACCACTGTACCATCTAGCCTACGCAGAAAAGAGTGAAATTAAGGTTCTGTTTTAAAAGTCTCAGAAAATCGCCAAAATGGTCGTATGTCATTATATTAATTCTTTTAATTATAATAATATAAGATCTTTTTCAAAATTTTATGATTTTCGTGTGACAGAAGATATTTAGCTATAAGTATGCAAAAGTGAAAGTCTGTAACTTATACAGTTTCCGAATACGAACTCGGTGACGGACAAACAGAAGAGTGAGACGAATAGGGTTTCGTCAGACGATCGAAACCCTAAAAACAAATGTTTCTTAATCTAATATAATTTAACCACGAAAGGAAATATACAATAACGTCTTCCGAATTAACCATGAATCCGAAAAGAGTTCCTTATCTTTAAAACGTCAGAAACCAATATATTTTCAAGATTTAGACAAAAATTTATAAAAATAAAGTTTTTTTTTTTTCTGCCATTGATTTTCGGAAACGTTTCCGAGTACTTTTTGTAGTGCATTAAAAAATTCTCTAAAATCAGAATATTTCTTTTTAGGATGCTATTGATTCTCAAATGCACATTTTCATGTTCAACAGACATGTTTTACAGACAAACATGATAAATTAACGGCATTAACACTAACATTAAAACTTATATTATTTCGTTACACTTGCTTGTATAAATAGAGTTACGCAGTTTAAAATGTTTAATTGAGAGTTGATAGCATCCTTAAAATAGATATTATGGTATGAGAAAACTGATTAATACACTATAAAAACAACTCGGAATCGTTTCCGAAAATCAGTGGCAGCAAAATAAACTTTGTTTTTATAAATGTTTCTTTAAATTACGAAAATATATTGCTTTCTGAGAGCGCGTGTACTTACTAATATGACGGAACGCGTGCTCCCCGAAATCTAGTAAGAAAGTCATAACTCACTTTTACTATTAAACGAACAAGTTTATTAAAACTAGAAATAAGTGAGCTTATGTTGGAGCTGGAGGATTTAAGTAATGCCGATCAAATTTGAACTTCAACTTAACTTCAATTAACTTTCAGTTTAATTAAATGCCAAATTACTAATGCTAAATTAACTTACACGAGGCAAAATGGCCCACCACAATCACTCAGGGCAGCTTCATTGTCGAAGACTATATTTCTACAAATATTTTGCTAAAGAACAAACTCACAAGTCCTAAAATGTCACCATAAGCTAGAAACTCGAGGTTTCCGGAATGTAGTCTTCAAAATACGACGAAGCACTCTCTTGCCAAGATGACGATCCTTTCGCTAGAACTAGACAGTAAACTGTGAACCCGTGTCAGCTAAGCAAGTTATCGAAACTTCAGGTGGGAACACCAAGTCTAACAAACTTTCTCTGAGGCAGGATCTGATTCCAAATCCGCTCATTCAACCTTTCATAACCAAATTTCAGTTTGCCGACTAACCACCCCGTTATCTAATTAACATAAAGTGCCTTAAATAGCCGCGAAACCCAGATTCAGGGAGGCAGAATCGCACTAGTGAAAGTAAAAAAAAAAAAAATGAAGGATAGATGTCGCCGTCACGCACACATGTTAGTATCGAACAAAACGCTCGCACACAAACACTAGACTTCTTGCCACAGTCTAAACATAAAAATAAATCAAATCAGCTATTCTCCTTTACTCTGATCTACTTCTAGCTCTAGTGGAGCCATCATATTTTATTTCATTTTTTATTTGCGCCAAATTTTTAACTCATTGACTGACTGCAGTGAACCCATCATTACTTTAAATCAATAGCTTAAACACACCTATTGATTTAAAGTAAAACAATTACTCGTTAAGAAATATGAATCAATAAAAACAAGACGGTTAAATGACAGCTTCAAACCTATTTAATATATTCTACTTCTGTGTTGCTTACGTCTAAATATAAGAACTAATCTTCTTTACCATGACATAATTCTAGTAGCTGTAGATCCATCTGTGATAGATTCATCGGTTTTAATTCAAATTTTTATTTACGCCAAACTTTTTACCGATTCGTCAGCTGCAGCGAATCCACCATTACTTAAAATTAATAGTTTAAAGAGAATTATTCATTAAAAGTATATTAATTTGTTCTTCAGACACACCAATCTGGAAACTGGTTAAACTTGTGCATCTTATTGATTTCAAATATTTTGCTTCCGTGTTGCATACGTCTAAATATAAAAACAGATCATCTATTCTCTTTTACTCTGATGTATTTCCGGCTTCAATGCATCCATCTATCAACTGTTGTTTTACCTCTCTGCCTTTCTCTACACGAAACGTGTACGATGGATTGATTAAAGATATATTTGTGTCCATTTATTTCTCGATCTAGTAATCTATCATCTTATTTTCCACATCACTTCCAACATTTCGTCTCCAATCATCGTAACGCAAATGTTTTTTGCATGGAAGTATATCTATGCACTCCAGTGAGAAATTGTTTCAGCTGATATATGGCGATCAATATACGTTGTTCAAAGTATAATATTACGATTAATTTTGTAAATGTAATTTCTATAATTTCAAATTATCATTCATACAAATGGTTATAATGGTATTAATGGATTTATTTTTGCTGAATATTGGCTTTAAGGACTTGAGCATAAATTATAATTTAGCAAGACACTTTTTTATGTAATACACTGTTAAAAAAATGTGATGTGTGTTAAACCAACGTTTGGTGCCGCAGTAGCTGCAACTATAAGTTGGCAAATTCTCGTTCTAATATTTTTAGCTATGGTTCAATTGGAACTCCAAATGGTGGAGCGAGATTTCACCATCTTATGGTTGCAGCTACTGAAGCACCAAAAGTTGATGCTACCCATCATAAAAATTTTAAAAGTGTATATTACGAATAATTTATAAAAATACTAAATATACAAAGTGTCCCAAAAGTCCTTGACACATTTTAAAATTTAATAAAAGATCAAGCAATTGGCGTACGAGAGTGCGGTTTAGACGAAATTGCTTCTTACTATCTGAAATTTTGTTTAAGCAAATAAAAAAAATAGTTCCAAAAATTTCTCATAGATGGCGCTGTTTCTGGAAAGTAATCGAATAGGTAGAATGCCTTTATACATAACAATGGCGAAAGGCGCACAATGCGTATGCACAGTTTTTGTTCAAACTATGGCAAAACACATTCTAGAAGTTAACAATACTGGTCTATCTATCTATTGTTAAGTTCTGGAATGTGGGTTGCTATAGTTATGTATAGTTATGTATGTATGTTGCCATAGTTTCGCCATTATTATGTATAAATGCATTCTACCTGTTTGATAACTTTCCAGAAGCAGCACCATCTATGAGATATTTTTGTAACTATTTTTTTGTTTGCTTAAACAAAATTTCAGATCATTAGAAGCATTTTCGTCCAAACCGTACTCTCGTACACCAATTGCTTGAACTTTTATTAAATTTTAAAATGTGACAAGGACTTTTGGGAATAGTGTTTTGCCACATCAGAAATATTAATCTCATAAATGTTCTTTACCTTATTGTATTATATATATTTCGGAACTTTTTTAAAAACATCTTAAACTGTGTTTATAAAGAACTTTATAATGCTTAAGCATATGTTGTTTTACTTTTCACGCGGCAAAAATGTAGCATCTTACTTAATCTGAAATACATAACTTGATGAATGTACACATAAAAGACGAGAAAAATTTAGATTTTAAAGCTCCTTAGGGAATTCGACTCCAAAAGAGAGGTTAGAAAAAACATTGTAATGTATTCATACATTGAAATTTATATTTGTAAGTTTGTAAAAAATGTATTAGAATACCAAATGAGGCGCTTCATCAAATTTTCAATTTATCATAAAGCAACTAAATTAACAATAACTAAATAAAGATACAATCTATATCTTAGGAAGAAATGTAATAAATTTTTCAAAAGTGTAATTATCTAACATAAATTATTTGCATGAAAATTAATCCTTTTTTTTATATACAATGTACTTTCAGTACTATACCTATTAATTATAATTAGTATTCCTATTCAAATTTCCATTAATTATGTAATTTTATATACTGAATAATATTATGGTTATTTTCAATTAAATTTTTCATGTTATTGCAAGATCAACAGTAAGTAATAAAGATAATTTGTTACTGAAACAACAAAAAAATGTTTATTGAAGTTTTCGTTTTCTTTACAGGGATGTGCTTTAAATGTGACTAAATGTGCTGTGAAAATATTTGGGAGAATTTGCGGATTCGTATGTTATAAGGTGAGTAATTTATTATTTTTTTATTTTCATCTATTGTTTAATAAGCTGGTTCTTTATTTTTGAATTGCATGAAATTTAATAGTGTACTGTACATACGTTCTCAACTTTCAAAAAATCGATTTTTTTTTGACGGAAATTAAAATTTTATTGTGTGTAGAATTATGGGCAAAAAGATTTAAACTGATATCTCATTTATTAAGAAAGATATGAGCAAAAATGTGAACGCGCGCACGATCGATAAAACTGACCTCGCCGAAAAGATTCTACTAAAGATTCTACTCGCTTTTAAATGAGCAGATTAAGGCGCAAGAGAGTATGGCTCAGGAATACCAAATTAAGTGTAAGTTAAAAAAATTATCAGTACATATTTTTCTTCTAAAATTTTAAACGCGATTTACTGAAAACTACATCCTTCAACATGGACAGCATGATTACTTGAACAACTTTTAGGATTTTTGGATAAAATTTGCACTCATATACACATAATTAAATTGTCTCAGGGAAATTGAGCCGTTATTTGAAAATTTTAATTTTTAAGTTTTCGTGTAAGAGTAAGTCATGTAGCATGTGGTGCTCATATGCTACATTTTGGGAGTCTAAAATGCATAATTAAAACAAATTACCCTTTTTGCGTTTTCATCATCAGAAACTAGACTTCAGATGCCGACGATGTGCGTTTTTAAAAATTGTCTCCTTAAACTTTAAGTATTTAAAAAATCCCTACAGACTTTGAAATTTACACTTGATAAAATTTTATCATTTTTTATAAAAATACTTAAAGTTGAGGAGACAATTTTTAAAACACACATCGTCGGCATCTCACGTGTATACTTTCTGATGGTGAAAAGCGTATTATAATAATTATATTAGGTAATGAGTAATTGTGCTTCTAAGTTTTCCCATAGGTCAATATGGGATTACGCGATCGGGGAGTTTCAGTGAAACGACCCCTTAACAGAAATCTTGAGTAGAAGATCCAACATGAAACCTTAGAAATCAGTAAGTTTACTCAATTAACAAAAATGGGTTTTCTGAAAATTAAGCGTAGAAAATAGCCTTTTACACACTGTAGTGTGTATTTTAAATGTGTAATGTCCATGCAGCATACACTGTAACAAATTTTGGTCAACAATTACGGTACATATACTGGCAACTTTGTGACCAGTATATATACCGTAATTTAACTGGACGGTATATGTACCGTAAAATATTTAAAGTATATGTACCAGCTGCACTCTCCCCTCTCCTGCACGCATTACGTAACAAGAGAAAGAGCATCACTTCATGGGTTGCTGTACACCGAGGCGGGGTTGTCGTACACCGAGGCGGGGTTACCAGATTTTTCCTTACTGAAAAATAATTATTTTACGGTATAAATAGCAATTTTTTACAGAAAAACAATCAATTTACGGTATAAATACCGTTTATAATCCAAATGGCACACATACGATTTTTTTACGCTTAATATACCTTAAAAGTACGGTACTCATACCATAAAGAGTGAAAACGGTACAAGTACCGTTAATTTACGGTACATATACTGAAATTTTACGAAAACATTTTACAGTGTACATAGAAACGAAAAACAAAAACGAGAATTCTTTTGATCAATTTGCAACGTCTTCAAATTAGCCTCTGTGTGGGATATACGGATGTATCAGAAGCCCAGTATCTAAGTATAACAAGACTATGGAAATTAGCTTTGAAAAAATGAAACTTAAAGACGTGCATACTTGTGTTTGGTTTCAGTGATTCAGTAAAGTTACAGCAATGAATACATTTAGTATTAACATTAAGTATTAACATGTATGAGATAGAAGAAAGTTTTGGGATTGGTATATCCGACTAGTTTTCTAGAAAGAAAAAGCATAATTTGACCCTTTTTATCTTTAATTGCCAATCCTAAATATAAGTCTCCAATTACTAAAATGACTAAGAATAACCAATGCTCATTAATAAAGATATTTTCTAAACGATAGTATTTTTACTATTTACAACAGTCTACATAATTCAAATCCATTTAAACGTTTGTAATTCAGATTATAATAATGGTACAAACATTAATTTTTGTTTAGAAAAATAACCATGCCAGTTTCACAGCAGTCAATACATACAAACTTTCTTCAAATAATTTGATTAATGAAAATTTTAATGGGGGAGCAGTTAATTTGCAATTACCTCTAATTATAATTTGTATCTAATATGCTGAATTCTCAATATCCATATTAAAAGAAAACAAACTGTAAATTTTTTACCAAGAAAAATAAACCATCTAAAACTTACAGAAGTTAATTTCTAATTAGCTGCTAATTTTCTAATTAATTTTGAAATAACAGAGATATTGATTCTTTTAATTACCTTTTGTAATTAGAAATACCATTCCAAATTTTAATCAATTGAAAGTTAAAAGAAATTCATTTATATCCCACAAAAATGCTTACTCTTAAGTAATTTGAATTTCTAATTAATTCTTATCGAACTGACTCGGAGTGAAATTTTATTTGGTTCTGAATTCTCTTTAAGAAAGATTTAAATGATTTACAAAACCAATTTTTTTAATGCATGTTTAGTAAATTGTTTTTATTGTATAGCCGAGGAGTTTTAAAGTTATAACTAATTAACGAGTTATTTAAATGAAAAATAGAATATATTTTCTTTAAATTTGCAATTCTTTTGTTACAATTTTACTTATTTTTTATAGTGTCTTAGAATTTAAGCATATTGTGGAACCTTAAAGGGATTGTTTAAATTAAAAAGAAATCTCTTTTCACTGTAAACTCTATAATTTATGATTGAAATCTAACATGAATTTCCTATGTGTATATATCAAGTTATGAAATATAACATATGAGTGTTCTGTGTGAAAAGAAAGCTACTTTAAAGAAAATAATTATGAAATATAATAATTACTTGCACTACCAATTAAAACAGACATTAATTTATTTTAAAACACATTGAAGAGCAGTGTACATGTCCAAAAGCTTAAAAAACACTTTTAAAATTACACTAAAACTAGTCAATATGTTAAAAGTTGTAAAAATATTTTCACCTCTTGTTCCCGAGGCATCTTCAGCTACTGATGTTATGTTTCTTCCCCGTCATTCAATCCGCTGAAAACCCTCATTCTCCTTTTCTTAATGGTGTATGGCGCCATCTATTATCGAATTTTGCGTGCATCATATCATTGCATATTTCCGAGTTTGATGAAAATATTTTTATGGCTTCTCTCTGTAATGTGCAGTTTAAATTATTATAATTAGCTAATTTTTTGACATTATTGAAGTCTATTCTGATTGGAGATTTGTTGTTTAATCTGGCTATTGCAGTGGTTGATTTTTTTAAAGTTTATATCTCTTCTGCGCTCTTTCACTCAGTCCTCAATTTTCCTCAATGGACGATCATATATAAAATATATACAAAAGATTCATATTAAAAAATATTCCATGCTGTTTGTTAGTGATTTAAAATAAATGATTATATTAGTTTAATGTCAGCTTTTAATAATGTACACATTTGTGTACCTATTTTGATATACACCAATTAATAAAATTACATTTATATTTTTCGCATACTCAAGGTTTCCGCCTCAGGAGATTTGAATACCAGAATTTTTGGAATTTAATGTTCGCCATATGTAAACACATATTTTTTTTTCACTAAATAAGGCAAATATTACTTTATAAAAAATCTGGTTTTCAACTTCCCTTACGCTTACGAACCGTGATATTGGGAAAGCTTACCTGATTTTTTCCCTTCATATTGCGTTTATTAACTATAATTTTGGTATTTATTTTTTAATTTACATACGAATTTACATACGTTTAGAAGGTATTTTTTTTATACGCATAATAGATTTACAGAAAAAAGCAGTATATATATATATATATATATATATATATATATATATATATATATATATATGAAAACATGTGAAAAACGAAGGAAAATACATTAGAAAAAGCAATAGAATAGACACTGAAGGAGTTGTATTTAAAAGGATGAAAAAGCAAAAATTGGAAGTATATATATATATATATATATACTGCTTTTTTTTCTCTAAACTTTTTTCTTGTGTATGTGTTACTACATGCCACCTGTAAATTATAGATTTGGTGAGATTTTGATGATAGAACTTGTTTGATGTACTTTGATTTCAAAGCTCAAATGATAAAAATAAAATGTTTCTATTATATATATATATATATATATATATATATATATATATATACAGGGTTATTATAAAAAAACTATCCCGATATATGAGCCCATAACTGTCATACTTCACAGAAGCTGAATGAAATTCTGGCCTAAGGTATTTCGAGGTATGCGCTCAAGAATCACGTGAAAAACAACAGTTAAATTCTAACAGTTACGGTTACAGTGACAAAATTTCGAAAATTTCAAATGGCAACACCTACTTTTTTAAATTGGAATGTGATCTTCGTAGTGAAAAACCATAAAAAGCGTTGGAACGGTACCTGTGGTACGAAAATCGCCGGCGCTAGACAGACTAAGAAGAAAAGTGAAAACAACCAATAAAGGACAGAGAAGCAACAGAAAGTAGAACATTTTATTGTTCAGTGCTATCCACCATCTGCCGCATGTAAAGTGTCGTCGTGTGTAAAATAAAAAATGTATGAAACTCAATAAAATGTTTATATATATATAAAAACTTATTGCAAAAATTAACCATTGAAACAGAAATAACTGACCAAATGCAATGAAATTATTATCCCAAATAGCTATGTCAAATTACACATTATAAAACATAGTCCTAACAAATGAAGTATTTATTCAAAAAGTGAAACATAAGTAAAAAAAAAAAATATATAGTCTGGTAATAATTCAGTGTACCTGGATGATTCTACTGATCTTAGCATTATGCCAGTGGAATTATGAAACACTGAATTATTATTTAAAACACATGTGGGTGCATCCAGGCTGATGAGTACATGTGCATGTGTTTTTCCATGTCCAATTCATATTTGATTCTCATGTGGTCCAATTTTCCATTGTGTATGGTTCATATTTAATTTGTTAATCCATTTGTGTTTACTTAGTTGCAACTCCAATTTATAATTTTTTTTTTCCCCTTTCTCTCTATTTCTTTTTTCAATATTCTTTTGGTATGAGTAAAATTTGGCTAATTACCATTGAAGCATCAGCTATGGTAATATTATGTTTGCACATGGTATTTATTAGCTATGTGGTATTCTGTATACACAGTATCATTGATTATCTCTTTGGAGATTTAAGTAGAATAGAACTTGATATGTTTTTTGAAATTCATAGATATTATAATTATATATATATATATATATATATATATATAATTACTATTATTATTATTTCAACGATATTATATGTATATATATATATAAATTTTATTTATATATATACATTATTATCGTTTTTATATACAAATTACTTCTGTTTGTATATAAAAATAGATAAAGTCTTTCTTATATCTTTGCATTAAATAAGTATAAATATTGTAAAAATGCTTGTGTATATGAAAGAGTGAATAGGTTGCTAGAAAATATGTATAAAAGATTCCTTGCTCTCTCCAAGGCAATTTTATCTATCTGGCTAAGGCCCCTATAACAGAAAAGTAACTGAAAAATTAAACCATTAACAGACTTAATAAAGTAGAAAAGAATTGAAGAACATAATCGCATGAGACACATTAATTATTGCTTATATTACATTTTAAACCTGCATCAAAATATTTAAAAACTCAATAGGATTTAAACCCTCTCACACTGATTTAAGGTACGCGAAGCTAATTTTTAAAAGAAACAAATAACCAAACTTTGATTACTGTTGGTTTTTTTTAATAAAATTATTTTTATTTTGCTCATCAAGTTCACCACCCTCTTAAAACTAAAAGTTTTATGATTCGACTTTATCACAACTAAACGGCACATCATGTTAAATACATTTGAATTTTCCATTTATATATTAAGGGGACAGATCACCTTTAAAATGGTCAAAAATTCAATTTCAAGGTTTTGATGTCAATAAATAGTGCATTTTATTCTGAGTAGAAAGGTACCAATATTTTGCAGAGGCGATAATTATTGACGAAGATATAAAGTAAAACGCAATCGTCATTCTTTGTTTTTGAATGAAGAGTGAAAACTTTAAATGCATTTAATTCACAACAATGATTTTCAAACTTGCGCGCACGATTTCTCCAAAAATAATTTAGATAGAACCTCAAAATTTTTCAAACTTATTAATGTTGCAACAATGAACAAAATGAACTAGAATCTTTTAATTTGATCAATAAATTAAAAAATAATTAACTGTAATTCAATTAAAAACGCATTTTGAATGCGCTTTTCGATGAATTACTGCAATACCCGCTGCATTCATTTCACATCTAATGGCATCTGATGAAATTTTTCTATCTTGAAGGCATAGCCGTTTAATTTTTATATCGGCAGTAGCACTTGTGCATTTTGTTCGGCCTGATTTGGCCTTATTTTCCACTGATTTCGTTTTTTCATAACGTAAACAGAACTTTCGTACACCAGAACAAGTCACTGAACCACCAGCTTGTCTTGCAATTTAAGCATAAGAGAGGCCATTTTCTCTCAATATGACAATTTGGCTTCTTTTTGCAGATGTTGAATTAGTTCTTCTTGTTGATGACATTGTTTAAAATTAGTTTAATAAAAAAAAGGACTTTAAATATTCAAAAACAGCAATACTCTATTTAATTGTACTAGTAAGAATCATTCCGCAAAATATTTCCACAACAATAACTATTTTATCATCCAAATAACCTAAACTATATTTACAGACATTTGATTGGTCCTCAGAAATGTGTTTGTGATTGGCTAGTACGCTTTTATTACAAAACACGTCCTTATTCAAAAGGATTTGTGTTTGTTTGTTCTACTAAAATGAGCATAACTTGTTTTGTAATACAGATATTGCAATACTGTTTTTATTATTAAATTTTACATTAAATTACCTTCAATTTAATATATAAACGTTTGTATTTAAATGAAAATTAATATATTCTACAAGCACACAAATTTGAAAAACATGAAACTGTCAAAAAATGTCCAAACTTTTGGCCACCACTGTATATGTAAGATAAAGGGATATGAAGTGTATTTTAAAAATAAACCGTGAAAGGAAAATCAAATTAACATTAGTTGTACAAGCATTTCTATGAAAATGTAGGAAAACACTCAGACGCTCAGACGGTAAAAAGTGCAACGTCCATACAGCATAGATAGAAACGAAAAAAAAAAAGAGAGAATGCTTGGGATCAGTTTGTAACGTCTTAAAAATTAGTCACTCTGTGGTATGTACGCATGTACCGGAACCCCAGTATCTAAGTATGACAAGACCATGGAAATTAGCTTTGAGAAAGGCAAAGAAATATGCATATTTGTGTGTGGTTTTAGTGGTTCAATAAAGTTACAGCAATGAATACAGTTCGCGCAAGAATAACCAAAAACTTAAAACATAAACTTAAAGCATAGGCCTAAAGTATAACCGTAAATATAAAGTCTGGGATCGTCAAACTTTTTACTCTAATATGCACATATGAAATCTCTACAAATCCTCGTGGCTGCTTCTCCCAACTCATGTATTTATTTATATGTGCATGTGTTTGGCACACATTCCATAAATATACACTACTAGCAGACTACGCCCGCTGCGCTGGTCGGTTTCTCCAAAAGAACCTTTAATCAAACGAAATATATCGGTGAATTTAACCTTGTGTTTTAAAGTAATCTGTACCTTTACCAAGATATCGTATAATAACATAAAAACGGATACTTATTTCACTAAGTTATGTTTTTTTAATACGGTTTATTATTAAGTTTACAATTTATTACCTAACGTTTTCCATCGATTTATATGTTTTATAGCTACATTTTTTAATAACGGAAATAAACCTATATTATTCACAACTAAATAGAAATGGCGCATCTAGTATTTGTCGAGAATTAAATAAAAATCATGCACTCTTGACATCATAATTCATTTTTATATTTTAACAGAATAATACGGTTACTATAATTTGTGACTCGTGCTGACATATTGCTGTTATTATTATTTTTTACGCTTGAAGTTTTCGCTGTGGTAATGCATTGTGAAATTTGGTCATTTTTGAAATTCAATATTTGAAAAATGGCATAATCAGTGGATTTGAAATTTATATCATGAAAAATACAATTTTTTACCTTTCTAACGCAGTTTGTCTAACAATTTTCTGACAAATACTTTTCGAGCAATTAATTTTTTCAGTAACTTCAAATGTTTCATTTTCTGAGATTAACCTGTGGCAACGATCCCAGTCGTCAGCAACACATACCTTTTTATTAAAGAGGATTCTAGATATCGATGGATGAAGGTATTTATTCATTATAATATTTAAGTGCAAGGAGTAACAAGTTTATTAAAATCACTAAGGAAACATTACCGCGAAATCTTGTCTTTTGGAATGCGAGAGACTATCAGTATTTTATTCACAGTAAATATAATAAGAAAACCCTCCACAGATGTAAAAAGTTTTTTTCCTCCAGTTGAAACCTAGTGATTGACGACTCCTACTCCATGCGATCGCTGACGAATAGATAGTGTCGTCGTACTCACGGTGTACCATAATTCAAAGAGAGATATCGTTCTGAAAATAAAACCAATAGTATGTATAACACAGTCTTACTGTAAGAAAATATTTACATTTATGAAGGATAAAAAAATTCTAGCCGCAGTTGAGACATGTTAGTTAAAAAAAAATAAAATGGTTTAAACTTTTTCAAGAATGGGGGAATTTTAATGAAGGGTTACCAAAGGAAAGCAAAACATTAACCAATAGAAAACCAAGAATTTACTGAAGTTAACCGAAAGGAAAAATGCTTAATGAAATGGAAGAGGAATGTAGCTGATTAGAATCACAAGAATCTAATAATAGATGGACATCAAAGACAGTTTTTATTATAACTTTTATGATAAGAAATTAGTTAAGAAAATTCAATGGAACGTAATGATTTTCAAATACTTTTAGCTGATGTAAAATCAAATTTACAATCTGTGTACCCCAAATGGGTTCATATAGACAGGGCGATTAAAAAAAAACTATCCCGTTACATGCGCTCTTAACTATCATACCGTTGACAGAAACTGAATGAAATTTTAATTTAAAATATTTTGAGGTATGCGCTCAAGAATCATATGAAAAACAACAGTTAAATTCAAACAATTGCGGTTACAGTGACAAAATTTCAAAATTTTCAAATGGCAACACCAACTTTTTTTTAAAATTGAAATGTGATCTTCATAGTGAAAAAACACAAAAAGCGTTGGAACGGTACTGTAGCACAAAAATCACCTGCACTACACAGACTAAGAAGAAAAGTGAAAACAACTAATAGGGACAGAGAAGCAACAACAACAAAAAGAAACATTGTGTTTCACAAATTTTCCACTTCACACACGATGACACTTTGCATGCGGCAGATGGTGAATAGCACTGAATAATAAAGTGATTTACTTTATGTTGCTTCTCTGTCCTTTATGGGTTGTTTCCACTTTTCTTCTAAGTCTGTCTGATGCCAGCGATTTTGGTGCTACAGGTTTTTTTTATGGTTTTTCACTATAAAGATCGCATTTAAATAAAAAAAAAAGTAGGTGTTGCCATTTGAAATTTTCGAAATGTTGTCACTGTAACCATAACTGTTTGTTTTTCATATGATTCTTGAACGCATACCTCAAAATATTTTAAACCAGAATTCCATTCCGTTTCTTTGAACGGTATGATAGCTAGGGGCTTACACAACGGAATAGGTTTTTTTTTTTTTTTTTTTTTTTTTTTTTTATAATCACTTTGTATATGTATATCATAGTTGCTAAATCTCCCGACTTTTTACTACCAGTAATTTCTAATAGAAATATTCGCTTTTATTATCTGCGATTATTTAAATCAAATTTTTCAATATGGAAAAGTGGTAGTCAAAAATTGTGAGATTTGGCAACTATGATAGGTATATATAATTGAATTTTCTTAACTTGAAACATGTGCAATCTAAATTTAGTCCTGTTCGCTTGTTTCCATATACCTTATATTTATTTACGGCCACTATAATTTACATACCTTTAAATGAAAAAAACCAAATTCCAAGATGTAGATAAAAATAATAGTGATTTTACAACTTCGCGTTATCCAACCATAAAATCCCGAAACGATAAATTCAGCGCTAAATAACGCTGTACATTAACTAACAAGGAAATAAAGTATTATTTAAAAATCGAGTCAATGCAACGCGAATGCTGGTTTAGTTTTTAAAAAGTTTATGTGATTACTATTATAGTCTTCAATTTTTAAAACTACATTTTTCTCGCAACAGAATTTAAAGGTTTATTTTGAGAAACTACATATACTAAAATCAATCTTATTTCAAATATTTTATGAAACACTCAATAATAATAATTAATCTTCGTGTAATTTCAAAGCTTTGTTGCGCTTAATTTAAAATTTGAGGCAAATTTTATTCAAAAATTCCAGCCAGTGTAATTAATAATTAAAGTTAATAAGGGATAAGTTCCTTTTAGATTCGTAAACGAATTTGTTCCTACTTTACAGTAATTAACAAAACACAGCTTGTGCGTTGCATTCGTAACGATAAAAGAATATTTTAGATGTTTCAAGTTTGGTTTCTAAGCTCCTGTAATTAGGAATTAATTGCTGAAGTAATTAGAGATTTATGATTTATTTATTTAAAAATAGAAATTTTAAATAACATCAATATTTGAGTAGTTTTCGTTTGATATCGGATATTAACCTCTGAAGACTGAACATTTGTATGTTATTGAGGCGAATTAAAGATTTTGCATTCTTCATGTTGCTTTTGATGTTATTACTTTCTTCTGTCTTTCAAAGAAGGAAGTATAGGATTCATGAAAATTTTCGACTTCCGGTTTTCGAGGGATTTATACGTTTCACAAGGTCCTAAACACGAATTCACCATTTTTAGAAAATGTCTGTCTGTGACTCTGTCTGTCTGTCTGTATGTGACAAAAATTTTGTGGGCGCTCTATCTCAAGAACTGATGCACGAAATTTAATAACACTTTATATTCAGTTAGTCCCTGATATAAATGGGTGTTGATTAGTTTTTGGTAAAAATTGTCAGACAGGTGGCGCTGCTATGCTGTATTTTTCCCGATTTCCGCAATAGCTCTATCTCAAGAACTAATGCACTTATTTTCATAAAACTTCAGGTTCAGTTAGACCTTGACATAAATAGACGCTGATTAAGTTTTTGTAGATATCTCAACAGGTGGCGCTGCTATACCACATTTTTCTTGATTTTTACGATAGCTATATCTCGAGAACTAATGCACAGAATTTCATCCAACTTCATATTCTGTTAGAGCTTGACATAAATAGATGCTGCTTACGTTTTGGTGTAGATGTCCCAACAGGGGGCGCTGCTATGCTACTTTTTTCATTATTATCACGATAACTATATCTCAAGATCTAATGCACGGATTTTCATCAAACTTCAGATTCAGTTCGCCGTTGACATATGTTGTTCTTGATTAGGTTTTGGTCTAAATCTCCCAACATGTGGCGCTGCTATGCTGCATTTTGCAGGATTCACACGATTTTAACAATAGTCATTTCTCAAGAACTAATGAACGGAATTTAATTAAACTTTAGATTCATTTAGACCTTGATATAAATTGGTGCTGATTCTTTTTAGTGTATGCGAAATCTGTGTGAGATAGAAGACAGTTCTGGGATTGGCACATCCGACTAGTATTCATTGTAAAACAAAAATTTTTTTAATTGACATGAAAATCCCCCAGAAGGCCTACAGCAAAAAATCGTGTATTTTATGTTACAGATATATATAATTCTTGTGAATTTTTTGCTTTTTAACAATCAGATAATCTTTCTATGGTAAACTAGTCGGAAGTGCCAATTCCAAAACTTTCTTCTATTTCACACAAGTTTCGCATACACTAAAAAGATTCAGCACCAATTTATATCAAGGTCTAACTGAATCTAAAGTTTTATTAAATTCCGTGCATTAGTTCTTGATATATGACTATTGCTAAAATCGTAAATCCTGCAAAATGTAGCACAGCAGCATCACCTGTTGAGAGACTTAGACGAAAACCTAATCAACAACAACTTATGTCAACGTCTAACTGAATCTAAAGTTTGATGAAAATCCGTTCAGTAGTTCTTGAGATATAGTTAATAATGAAAAAAGTAGCATAGCAGCGCCACTTGTTGGGCTATTTACACCAAAACATAAGCAGCATCTATTTATGTCAAGCTCTAACAGAATATGAAGTTTGATGAAATTCCGTGCATTAGTTCTTGAAATATAGCTATCGAAAAAATCATCAAAAGAGTGCACTGTAAAAAATGATTGTCAAATTCACTGCATTTATTGCAGTAGATCGCAACGTAATATTTCCGTAGATAAAAATACCGCAAATATAACAGTAGATTTAACCAGCGTTTTCGACTTCAACATCCTTTCATGCGAACAACCAATCAGATCACATCGTTCATTTTGCTGATCGGCGCCTGCGCGCAAAGACATTTTACTAGCAGGATATGAGCAAGGAACTTCTACATTTGAGTACGTGCTCTTTCCCGCGCGACTGCGAAAGCGAGCAAAATGGTGTGTTAACGTACGTTTACGAGCCTGCATTGTTTATATATCAGTGTTTAATTACAAATGGTTTTTTATATTTGTATTAGATAAACGTAAGCTTTTAATTCTAGTCCAATTATTTAATATATATATATATATATATATATTATCTAAATTCTTCTCGTCCTTCAGAATTGAAGTGTTTCTATTTTTAGTACTACAAATATACTCTCTCTCTATATATATGTATTTACACATAGTATTATAATGAATATTTGATGTCTCAGTTTTGCCACATTAAAAAAAATTCTATTAATAAATTCTGAATTCTTATATATATCATATACAAAGCAGTAAAGAAATGTTCTAATGTTGGATTGAATTTCTATATATAAAATAATGAATTCCAATGTTTTTCAAACAAACGATGAACTTTATGACTATTCTAATAATCATCTAAAAATGAAAGCTGATTAAAATCAATGATTTAAAAAAAATATGGCTTTTAAAATTACAGCAGCTATTGTGATAATTTGTACGGAAATATGACCGTTAAAATTACAGAAATTTTTGTGGTAATTTGCACGGAAAAATGGCTGTGAAATTTACTACAATTATAACCGTTGAAATGACGGAAAATATGCGATAAAATTTACATCGAATTTTACTGCGATTTTTACGTAAAAACTGCTGGCAACATTGCTGCCAGCAGTTTTTGCCGTAAATTTGACGGATTTTTTTTACAGTGTGGTATAGCAGCGCCACCAGTTAGGATATCTACACCAAAACACAATCAGCGTCCATGTATGTCAAGGTTTAAATGAATCTGAAGTTTTATGAAAATAAGTGCATTATTTCTTGAGATAGAGCTTTTGCAGAAATCGCAAAATATGAAGCATAGCAGTGCCACCTGTCGAGTGATTTTCACCAAAAACTAATCAGCACCAATTTATATCAGGGACTAACTTAATCTAAAGTTTTATTGAATTTCGTGCATTAGTTCTTGAGATAGAGCGCCCACAATATTTTTGTCACAAACAGACAGATAGACAGACAGACAGACAGACAGATTCACAGACAAACATTTTCTAAAAACAGTCAACTCCTGTTCAGGGCCTTCTAAAACGTATAAATCCGTTCAAAGCCGGAAGTTGAAAGTTTTCATGAATCCAATAATTTCTTCTTGTAAAGATTTCTTGTAGAGATAGAAGAAAGTAAACATGTTTTATCGCAAATTTAAATTTCCTACTGTATTTCAGACTAATATTTTTTGTCTCTGAAATTTAGGGTATACATACTACTAATCAAAATACTACTAATATATACTAATATATAAACTACATTTACAAGCTGTGTTGTGGCACGTATCTAAAAAACAAATGTGACACTGAAGAATGTGTTGAGTGAAAATCATTTTGAGATATATAATAATCCGAATACACTGCATCAGATATAGAATTATACTCAGATATCACAAATAGAATATAGCTACACAGTCACACCTATAGATACACATCGAATTGAACTCAGAAATTTACACATCACGTTCTTGACATTTATAGATTACAGGTTAATCATTGATTGTAATAGGTATACCTATTTTTCAAACGATGTTGCAAAAGTTTTAATCAAAATTGATGCTTCTGAAAAATTAAATACAAATACATGAAATTACACAAGCCAAATTTATACTGAAAAAAAGACATCCTTCATTTTGATCTATTTTAAATATTTATATGATGCGACGATCTTTATATAGCTTCACTATACACAAATTTTCATGAAATTTTTTTTTTGTCTACAAAAAATGTGTTTGTGAGCAAATGTAAATGGTTTATATATATATATACTACCATATTTTTAGGATAATGGAACTATAATAGAAAAAATTAAAAATAGCAGATTTTTTTATGTAATATTTATAAGGCTTTCCATGTAAGCAAATTTATTAAGATAAAATGAGATAAGTATGAAGAATACGCATACAAAGACCTACCATAGTGGTATACATAACAAAATTGAGTTCATACATTGGTTGATTTAAAATGATTCTATGATGTGACATTTTCTATATATGTTCCTTATACACAAATTTTCATGAAAACTATTTCCTTGCCTACAAAAGTGTGCTCCCTTGCGTGCAAATGTTAAATGATTTATTTATATACTAGTTTATTTTTAGGGGAAGGGAACTATAAAAGGAAAATTACAAATTGACAGTTGTGTCATATTTATAATAAGGCTTTCGAAGCATGCAAATCTATTAAGGTAAAGTGAAACAAGTCCACAGTAAGCATACAAAATTCTAAGAGAACGGTGTACAGACAATGTTGAATTCATACATTTTTTCTTCGGAGGAGAAAGGAATTATACTTCTAGATCTAGATTATTAATAAATTTAAAATCCTAAGTCTTCCGGTGGAGACATTTTGATGTTCCTTTGGGGGAAAACTACCAACCCTTGATTTCATCACTCTGTACAGAAGTGTCATATATGGGGCAATTTCATTAAAAGGCTGCTCTTTAAAATGTCTGCCACTTGCCTGTGACCATGTGCTGCTTAACCTTTATGGAAATAATTATAATAGGAACAATGCCACAGCATTAGAAAGCAGTTATTCAAGCTAAGGACTTCCACGCAAAGTATTCGAAATATCATAATTTTTATATCTCACTTTTATGTTGTTCAAAGTTTGTAACTTAACAGAAAGGTTATACAGCACTTGAGCGCACCCAAGTGTCAATCATTTGAAAAGGCAAATTTTTAATGAAATTGTACCACACATGACTTATGATAAATTGCTCTACTTACACTACTCTGTGAGAAATTTACATGCGGGCTGTGTATTTACCTCTAAAATGCACTTACCCCACTTTACCTTATGTCTTCCCTCTTAATGTGCAATACAAATTATGCTAAACAATATTAAAGTATAAATTTTATAATTTGACATAATTTATTGACACCATAAAATAACTTTTAATTTGATCGTCTTCTGTTCTTTGACATGAGTTATTGGAAAATCTTAACCAATTACACTCTTACGGTTATTTAATTTTCCTTGACTTACAAAATAGCTTGAGAAATTTATGAAGCTAAGACGATGCCAAACTCGAGTTATCTAAAAATCTTTTCATCGGAATTCCGCGGTTCTTTTGTAAGAGAGAAAGAATTTGATAATTTCATTAGAGAAATTCTAAGATTGTTACATCTGTTTCGTGAAGTCTCAGTATTAATTAATAAGTTACTCTAAATGCTTTTGAGTTCGGAAATAAAAAGCTTCATTATAACGAATGAGATATCTCTTTTGGACATTTCTATTGCGGAAAATAAATGATTAATTTTCTTTTATTGGAAACTGTTTATGTAAATATCCTTGAAAAGTTTATTTTAGCAGTTAAAAAAACATTGTTTTCTATTTCGCGATGACATTCATAACAATGCATCAAAAATTGCATATGCAGTGTAGTACACGGAAATTGTCAAGTTTCAGTAACTCTTATTTTTAAATTAAATGTGAAACCAATGAAATATTTCATACCAACCATTTTCCATTTATTTGATTTATAACTTTTCTGAGTATGATATTTGTTTTATTTAAAAATTATAATTTATTATTTTATCATTAAAAAATATTTCTCTAATTTGCTATAAATTTCATAACAATATAACTGGCTTAAAAAATTCCTATGCAGTAATATTTTGAATTGCTCAAGCTTGAGTATTTATAAATTCAAAAATAAAATTTAATATCCAAATGATGAATTATTAGTCTTTTACAAAATTTTTCTTTTAGTCAAAATGACACAGTTTCAATAAGTGATTTTGTGTCATCTTTATGAAAGGTATTAATTCTTAGTATTAATATTCTTAAAAGTATTAATTCTTATTCTAAAATCTAATTTAAAAATATGAAAATGTTAATTTTATGTTCTGATTTAACATATGAGTTTATGAAAGAAAAAATGAAAAATTATGCAAAATTTATACATCATTCAATTTTATGTTTTACAAAAATGTAATTTTTGTTTTCTAAATTATAATTAATTTTATTCCTAAACATAATTTGTAAATGCAACGATATTAATTTTATGTTATGGGTACAGTTTATGGTACATAAATATTCTATAGAAGTATTCAAATGTCCATTAGGTTCTTGCTTAATTTATAAAACTATTAACTGAAAATGAGACGTTATATAAAATGCATTGTTCATTTTCTGTAAGCTTTATAAAATACTTTATTTGGTTAGAAAAGAATTATTTCTCTTGTCTTTAAATAACATTTATAAATATAAAATATTAGTTGCATATTCTAACATAAATTAGATAGATGGTATGGGACGGGAATGGGACGGGTATGGGAGACGTTGATTTTAAAAGTGGGACAAGTCTATTTTATGTTATTGCTAGATATTTAATGGTGTGCATTTGAAGGAGTTTAAAAATATTCGTAAACAGTAATAGACTTATTTTATATTTTTTTTGTGGTCCTATTTTATGTTAATTTAATATACAATAATGGCTATCCGTGTTAGCTGAAAAAAAAATCATGAAAAATGACACTTTCAAATCTGAGTAAATCGATGTTTTCATTTTGTTATGAAACTTTTTGTTTCAAATAGGACGAGCCAATGCTTTCAATTCTGAAATACCAGAAATACTCAGAATATTGAAACATGGACATACTCAAAACTGAGCACATAGAGGTCAGTTCAAACTCATTTTTGAAACATGGAAATACTCAAAAATGAGAACATAGAAGTCAGTTCATACTCTTTTTTGAAACATGGAAACTCAAAAATGTGCACATAGAAGTCCGTTCATACTCATTTTTGGAACATGGACATACTCAAATAGGAGCACATGATGTTTTATTCTTGAGTGTGTGCATGTTTTCAGAAATGAGTATATACATGTTTCAAAGTTGAGTAATTTTGATTCGGAGCCATTTTGACTATGCGACATACACAGATTAGAGTATTTTTTGCTCAGTTTTGAAATTGTCGTTTTTAGAGTGTATACGCCAATGGACTTCCCGTACTTTCAAAACCAATGATTTGTTTAAAACGTTGATTTTCTTTCCATGGAACAGAATTATAACAACGAAACAATTGAATGTTTTATTTTACTTACTTGTTTATTTTATTTCAATGTTACATTATTCTTCAGAAAAGTTACAATGAAACAAAAAATAAATTTAATTTTATAGTAAAATGTGGAAAAAATATTAAGTAATTGGTTTTATGCATATAATTATATTTCTTAATTTAGGTAGCGAATACTTTTAAAGTATTCATGATTAAATTCTGATTATGCTTGTTAATATTATGCAACATAAAAAGTATTTCTACAAAAAATCTTTTCAAAGTCAACGCATTTGAAATAGCGTTGACCCAAGAAATTACTAGTAAAAGATTTATACTGATAATAAAAGATATTTATTGTGTATTGAATAAAAACATAAATTTTATGTTAATTTGAAATAAGAGTTAGCTTAAACTAATTTTTTTTCATTTCATAAAATGGAGTTGCATTACTTTAAAATCAAAGGTTCAGTTATAGAACTATAGAATAAAAACTGATGCTAAAAGTTTGAGATTCTTTTATAAAAAAATTTTTATACTCATCAAGTTGCTCTCCCATACGTCTAACTCTGTCACACAAACCCTAAAATGTCAATATTATGTTTTGATGTAACTTATGAGGTTATAAAAGTAAAAATGAAAACTTTTAATTTCATCATTCGTACCCTGAGATAAATTATTGGAAAATCGTAGTTCGGCTCTTCAGTGTTGTGGTTATTTAATTTTCTTTGACGCACAAAATCGTTCAGAAGACTATATATCATACTAACTAACAAGCTGGCGAAGTCGAATAATTGCAAATCCTTTCATCGAAATTCCGTGCCACTTTAATATAAGAGTGGAGGAATTTTAAGATTTCATTAATCAAATTTCGATTTTATTACATTCGTTTCGCAATGACCCTATATTAATTAGAGAGACACTCAATATGCTTTGGGATTTAGAATTTAGAAATGCAATTTTGAATATGGAGAAAATGTCATGTTTTTAAATAAATCTATTAAGATTGGTTAAAGAATATATGAATGCATTTAGATTTCGAAATATATTGTACAGAAAAACGAGAAAAAAATGTTTCATTTTGTAAAGTTTTATAATCAAGAAAATATAAATACATTTTGAAACGTAATTTCTATTAAAAATAAAGGCAAATTTATATGACTATAGAATAAAAGTTGATACTAAATGTTTGAGATATTTTTATAAACATTTTCCTTTTTTTTTCTTTTTTACTCCTCAAGCTACTTTCCCATAAATCAAACTGTGTCACACAAACCCTAAAATGTCAATATTATGTATTGATGTAGCTTATGAGATTATAAAAGTAAAAATGAAATTTTTTTATTTCATCATTCATTCCCTGATACAAATTATTGGAAAATCGTAGTTACGTTCACTGTTGTGATTATTTAATTTTCTTTGACGCACAAAATCGTTCAGCAGACTATATATCATACAAACTAACAAGCTGACGAAGTCGAATTATTGCAAAATCCTTTCACCGAAATTCCGTGCCACTTTAATATAAGAGTGGAGGAATTTTAAGATTTCATTAATCAAACTTAAAGAATTTATTATATTCGTTTCGCAATGATCCACCCTATATTAATTAGAGAGACACTCAATATGCTTTGGGATTTAGAATTTAGAAATGCAATTTTGAATATGGAGAATATATCATGTTCTTAAATTAAATCTATTAAGATTGGTTAAAAAATATATGAATGCATTTAGATTTCGAAATATATTGTACAAAAAAAAAACAAAAAACCTCTCATTTTGTACAGTTTTATTATCAAGAAAATATAAATGCATTTTGAAGCGTAATTTCTATTTTTATTTTGTTTTTAGAAAAAGTTAATTCTAATGGACGTATTTTGACTCTCCACTTTATTTGAAATATAATAATAGTTGAAGCATAATTTCTAGCTTAAAAAAAGGCAAATCTATAGGACAATTTTATTAACTCTTTCGTGTCTGACGTGTTAATAATAGTACATATTTTTGCATTTAGTATTAACTTACATTTACTGCCTTTACCATTACTGTTGTTATTAGATGCATGTAGTATTGACAATATCGCCCACCCACAAGAAAAGTGACACAGTTCCAAAAAAATCATTTTGCGTATTATTCCACCAATGGATAGGTGCGTCTTGCTACAGGAAAAATGTCATAACTGTAGTTATCCAAACGACAATTAGATTACGTCATGAGTGACTTATTTACTCAATCCCCCTTACCTCTTCTCCGTCTTGATTCTTAAAGGTTGCTGTGAAAAAAAAGACAAATATTTGTTAATCTGAGCAAATATAATATAACCACGAACGAAAATATACAACAACCCCTTTCGAGTTATTCACGATTCTGGAAAGCTCTCTTTACCTTTAGAAAAATCAGAAACCAATACATTTTCGTTATTTAATTAAAAAATTATTAAAACAGTTTCTTTTGCTGCTACTGATTTTCGAAAACGTTTCTGAGTTGTTTTTACAGTGCATTAATCAGTTTTCTCAATACAAAATATCGAGTATTAGGATGCTATCGATTCTCAAGTAAACATTTTCATGTTCAACAAACATGTTTTATAGACAGACATGTTAAATTAGCTGCATAACATTAACATTAAAATTAATATTGATTTTTTGCAGTTGTATGTATAAATTTAATTGCACAGCTCAAAATGTTTCATTTAGAATTGATCGCATCATAAAAATCAATATTCTGGTTTGACAAAATTGTTTAATACGCTATAAAATCTACTCGAAAAAGTTACCGAAAAACTATGGCAGCAAATTAAAAAAAAAAAAAAAAAAAAAAAAAACTTGTTTTATAAATGTTTCTTTAAATCTTGAAACTATATTGGTTTCTGAGGTTTCTAAAGATAAACAACGCTTTTAGGAATTGTGGGTACTCGAAAAAGGTTTTGTATATTTTAGTTCGTGGTTATATTACGTTTTAGTAGAAATAGAAACATTCGTCTTTTCTTTCTTTTTTTTTTATATTTTTACATCTATATTCCTAGAAAATTCATTTTAAAAAAAATCATTTTAATATTTCAAGGATCTGTAATTCTTGTATTGTGTAACAAAGTTTTCAAAAATGTAAATGAAAACGACAATTTTTATGTCTAAAATATATAGTTAGGATTTTTTTTTTTCTAAAGAATAGACGAGACGTGTTTATATGACAAATCAGGAAAGAAAAATCTCATGGAAGGAAACACCCTTATTCAAACTTTGATTAATGAATAGAAAATTCATTAATAATTTATATCCCAATTTCAGTGTAAGATAAATTACCAGTGTCCGAATATATTTACTTGTTTATTCTTTTAAAAGAGTATAATGTGTTTTGTATTACTTCCTAGTATTGCCAATTTATTTGTAAGAAGAAAGGGGTAATTTAAAATGCCTGAATTATTCAAATAGCGAGCTGTGATTTTTGAAATAAAGCTATATTTCCGATCGTAGTCTCTTTTTTTTCGAACACATAAAACAGGAAAAATGCATCGGTTTGAGATGATTAAAAATGTATAATGATAGACCACATGTAAAACAGACTTTTTGTCTACACTGCAGAAATATTGGGTATCCTCGTATCATGATACATTGTGTAACAAAGTTTTCAAAAATATAAATGAAAACGACCATTTTTATGTCTGAAATGTATTTTTAGGAATTTTTTTCTAAAGAATAGAATAGATAGAATAATGTTTAGTAATGTTAGAATAGAATAATGTTTATATGTCAAGTGAGGAAGGAAAAATCTCATGGAATGAAACACCCTTATTCAAACTTTGATTAATGCATTAATAATTTATATCTTAATTTAAATATAAGATAAATTACCAATGTCCAAATACATTTACTTATTTATTCTTTTAAAAGGTATAATGTTTATTGTATTACGTCCTAGTATTGCCAATTTATTTGTGAGAAGAAAGGGGTAATTTAAAATGCTTGAATTATTCAAATAGCGAACTGTGTTTTTTGAAATAAAGCTATATATGTGATTGCATTTTTTTTTCGAACACTTAAAAAAGCGAAAATGCATCGGTTTCAGATGATTAAAAATGTATAATGATAGACCACATGTAAAACAGGCTTTTGGACTAAACTTTCAGAAGTATTGGGTATCCTTGTACCATGATAACAAAAACGAAAAAAACTCAATTTTCTATAGAAACCTATCATTTACAAAAAGCTCATAAACATGGTGCTGGGGAAAAAAAACATTGCGGTTCCTGTAATATATTCTTCGATAAAAAGTTGTCTCTATATTCTAATCATCTCCATCACGATACAGGTTATAAGTTGTTTTGTGCCTTCCCCCACCCTTCGTTTCCGTCTCAATTGCGTAGCTCCGTGCGTGTTACCGATGATTGCATTAGAGGTAAAGAGAAAATCGGCGATTCAAAATAGAAAATAACTCTGATAAATCAATGGCCATTCATCGCTTTAAATGAAAGCCATAAAAAATACAGCGTAAGAACTTGATGGGAATTGATCGAAATCATGTGCAACTAATAGCTGACAGTTTGTGTTGTTGTTGGCTTGTCACCATGGCAACTGAACTGTCACCTGTTGCCAATACGGTGTCAAGAATTATGTTTGGGAAGTTTTGTTTATTTTATTCACTTTTCTTCAATTGATGTATAAAGTGTTTCGATAATGGATAATTTTCTCTTTCTTTTCCGCTCGGAAATTTTTTATTTTAATAAAGGTTTCATTATAAAATATTAGTTTACACATGTTCCTGGATCTAAAGATAACGGAAGGGACGGTTTTTGATAAATGAATGATAGAGATGAATTAGGAGTTCGCGATATTTTATATTTTAATGGGAAAAAAACTGTCTAACTTTTCATAAATGTTTATCTTTTGTGACAGTTACTGGTCGATGAACTATTTCTTATTGGTACTTTTCAATCTAAAAATTTAATCTACAGAAAGAGAGAAACTTAAAAAAAAAAATAATCATAACACGCGACAATATTTATTGAAGTGTTATATTTTAAGACATACTATTACGATAATTATTTTACGCACTTGCGAAAACATAATATTTGTTACAGCAGATTCATCTGATATTGATATTTTATTCATAGGAGATAAATTTAATTTATTTTTTTCCGTGAATAGAGTTTTTGTGTAATATATTAAAATGAATAGTAAATAAAGGGTTAGATGTAAGCTGTCAGTAAACAGAGAAGATGCCTTTTAAAAATATGAACAGTCCATCAAATAATGAAGTGTTTCCCGCTTTAAGAGTTTCAAGAAAAAAAAACATTTATTTGGTATTATTTTTATTGTTCGTAGATATAACATGATTATAAAGTACAAAATATAATTTATTATAAAAAAAAGTTATGTCAAAATATTCTTCAATGCAATTTAAATTTAGTGCCTGTCAATGAATTAGAATGATTAGAATGAAAGTTTAATTTATGAAAATTGCAAGCTATAAAATAGTTATACAATAGATGTACATATCTCATTGTACTTTTCACGTCATGTTGTGAAACATTATCACTTAAGAGACAGCAATACTATAATGAATATTATATTAGATTCCAGCTATTCATTTGAAAAAATCTTATTATAAAATCCCATTAAGCATATAACAAATTGTATTCTATAAATCCTCTTTCAATTGTTACATTAAAAGAATTGCAATTTTAAGACATGCATATTTAATTATATCAGAATCACATCATCACTGGGGCTAAAAAATTCTTTGGCGCATGTAATTTATTTCCAATTTTTGCTATGTCCTTTATTAAAATGATTTATCGTTTATTTGTACAAAGCTAATTTGAAGCTAACACAAACATTTTTATATGTGCATTGATTATTAATATTAATGTTTTTCAAAACTGTGGGTAACATAACATAATTAGGGAAAATAATTTAGATATATATAACTATTATTCATAGACCCGCTAATAAATCTTAGAAAATATTGCTTCAAAATCGGAATAAAATTTTAACTCTTGTTCGTATCACTACTAATATATTTTATGTTAATTTTTTGTGCATACTTTTAAAAAATACATGAAAAAACTATTTTTGAAATTATTTCGAAATGTACACGCTAACAAAAAAAAAAAAAAAAAAAAAAAAAAAAAAAAAAACAGTTTCTATTAAAACTACTATTACATTAAAAAAGTTTTTTTTTTCTTCAAATCTAGGATTTTACACACGTATCATTCTCAGTGTTTCAAAAATACTGAATTCTTTATTCAGAAATTAAGAATTCTCACCAGAAAGTTTGAGTAATTATATTTGTTTTATATAATGATAGATACTCCGTGAATAAAATAAAATAAAATTCTTATTCAAGATTTGGTGGTGTGAATTCGAAATTTCAGAATAAAAATTCCGCTAGATTTGGTAACAATGGTCATTCAAGCATTGGCTGAACGAAATACTGTACAAACTATTAAGTTATTTAGAGAGTGAGTAATTTTAAGCAAAACAAACAGAGTAATATTGAAACAATGAATTACAGGAAAAACTTACCATGTAAATAAATACAATTTTTTTAACTGTTTAATTTTAAGTCTTTAAAGAATGAATGAATACTATAGGAATGTTCTTTAAGTGGAGAAGATGATACGTTTGGTTATTTTATACCATGGCAAATTGGAATAAAAATGAATACAATTTTTGCATTTGACAGTATTTTTCACTTGCACTGAGAATTCTTCTAGTGTCCGTACACTGTAACGATAAAAAAAAAAAAAAAAACATCTTGAGGAAAACTGTCATCTACGATGTGCGTAAGAGACAGTTATGTTGCATATTTGAAACTGTGAAATACTGAATATTCAACTATATTTAACTGCTAAAAGACAGATCTTTCCGTGGAATAAAATTATTTTCACTAACATTCCAAGATACAGCTTTTTTTTAATGTAAAAACAACAGATTTGTCTTACAATTTATGAGATTAAGTAACTTGAAAGTATATTTTATAAAATAAAACGTATTTTTTACTATTTATCTTTAACATACATATTTAAATGACTATACATATTTAAATAAGACGCAAATTAAATAATTTTTATAATTAATTTTGCATCCGCATTGGAGTAATAATTAGTAAAAAAATTGAGAAAATATTATATAAAGAAGGATATTTTCTATATATATATATATATATATATATATATATTTGCAGAAAATTTCCTTCTTTATATAATATTTTCTCAATGTTAGAAAAGATATTTCTAGAATATATTTTATAACCAAAATCAATAGATGAATAAAAATTTCAAAAATATATTTATCCGTAAAATAAATGGATGCTTACAAATTATATATATATATATATATTCTTTCAGTACCTAGTTTAAATTTGGCGTTAATTTAATTTTTTATAATTGTTCTAACATTCACATCGGTCTGATAATTTGGCAAGGGCTTTTCTTTTTATAGTTGAAGTAAATCACATTATTTCTAAAACGTTCTCACAATGTTTACGCAATCTTCTATGAGGTATTTCAACATTACAATTTATGCTATAAATTGTAGATGAATATAAATTTGAAAAAGAATATTTTTTTCGTAAACGAAATCTAAAATAATATTTACAAATCATCACGAGCCATTCAAACAGTTTATTATATTATGTTTCTGAACGTTTAGAAGCCACATGTGAACTTACCTTTGATATATATATATATATATATATATATATATATATTTTTTATATATAATTATATATATAATAATAATATATATAATAATATTATTATATATATTAATGTAATTAATATAATTATTATTATATATTATATATATAATATTATAATCAAATATTATAATTATATTATAAATTTATTATAATTTAATATAATATAATATAATATTTAATATAATATGATATTTAATATAATATAATATTTAATATAACATAATTTAACAACAAAACAAAAGAACCCGCATGTTTCAGAACTTTAAATGGTTAATCAAAGCGATTTCATATACTCTTTTTTTCTGAACTGAGTTTTAAAGTAATGAAGGCTTTCTGATTCCTCCAGGGAATTCAATTTTCTCGAACAATAAAATGTCAAACAAGTTCCCACTGATGTCATAAGTGACCTCTTTCACTGAAGACATGTCTAACATCTCTAGTCTGTGTTCTAAAGAACCATTTTGGACGTTGATACCTATAAATTTCAGACAATATCAAGCAACAGATGGAGATAAAATTTTATCCGCGTAACTGAAAGGGCATTTCTTCTCCTAAGGAAGAAAAGGAATACTCTTAATACAATTCATATTCTTGTATTTTGCAAAGAGACATCATTTATAACCAAGAAATGCATGTGATAACAAATATATTTTCGTTTTCTTCGTACTTTGAAATTTTTCGTACAGACCCAATATTTAAAGAAACGTAGTAATTGATAGTTTAGACCTAGTAATTAATGGTTTCATATATACTTAATATTAATTATAGTAATTAATGGTTTAATAGTAGTCTATAAAACATAATGTTAATATAATGTAGAATAATATTTAATCAGATGTTATATATTTTAACAAATGCGCAAATAAAATTTAATTTTATGTCAATTTAATTTTTATAAGTAATTTTGTACCAAAACCGGTTTGATGAATAATACAACAGTTTTATTTTAAAATTGAAACAAATTTTATTATTTCTAAAATATTATTACAACGTTCAACAAAATATTTCTACAATAAATTTTATATCCAATGGGATAAATGCATAGAAATTTCATGCAGGAATATTAAAAACTTTTTTCGTAATATAAATTGGAGCAAATATTTATAAAATACTCTTTATTTATCTTGGGTTTATATTGTTTATTATATGTTACTGTACGGTATGAAGCAACATGTACATTTATTTTTGTATGAGCGGAAAAACAGCCCTCATATCTGAGGATTTCTAATGGTTTATCAAAAGCAATTTCATGTTTTTTTTTTTTTTTTTTTTTTTTTTTTTTTTTTTTTTTTTAAAGCAATGAAGCCATTTAGATTCCGGTGTAGTTAATAATAAAATAGTTTCGTTTTAAAATGGAATCTTATTTTATTATTTCTAAAATATTCTTAGGACCTCGTACAAAATATTTCTACAGTAAATTTTGTATCCAACGGGATGGATGCATAGACATTTCAAGTAGGAATAATCAAAACTTTATTCGTCACATAAATTTGAGCAAATATTTATAAAATACCCTTTATTTACCTTGGGTTTATATTGATTCTTATATGCTACTGAACGTTTTGAAGCAACATATGCATTTAAATACTTTTATATGAACTAAAAAAAAAACCTAAAATCTGAGGATTTTTAATGCAGACGATGTTTATCAAAAGCAATTGCTTTTATTTATTATATTTATTTATTTTTTATGAAATGATTTTTTAAGCAATGAAGTCATTTAGATTTCCCCAGGGAATTGAATCTTCTTCTCTATGAATAAAATGTCAAACATCACTCTTGTCATAAGTGACCTCTTTCACTGCAGACATGTCAAACATCTCTAGTCGTTGTTTGAAAGAGCCATATCGGACATTGATACCTATTAATTTCCTAAAATATCAAGCAACTGATAAGGATAAAAATCTTATCCTTGTAACTGAAAGGACATTTATATATTAAAGGAAGAAAAGGGTTAAGTTGCATTAAAAAACAACGTTCGCAGGTAAGAAGAAAAAGGTTAAATTGCATTTAAAAAAACAATATTCGTAGGTGAGAAATGAGGTTCGTAGGTGCGAAGAAAAAGGTTAAGTTGCATTAAAAAAACAAGGTTCGTAGGTATGAAATAAGGTTCGTAGGTAAGAAGAACAAGGTTAAGTTATATTAAAATAAGAAGGTTCGTAGGTAAGAAGAACAAGGTTAAGCTGCATAAAAAACAAGATTCGTAGGTAAGAAATGCACGTGGAATAAAGCATTGAGGTTAAAAGAAAGACACATATTTCTGTATTCTTTGTATTTTGAAATATTTCGCAGGATTTCTGCGATTAAGTAAGACGAAGATTACTATTCGAAAATTGTCTAAATAAAAAAATAATATTTGTTTATGTCAGTCGAAGATTACTATTCGCAAACAGTGGTAATGAAAAAGTGAAATATGAAATTAGGTAAAACAGAGGTTACTATTCGAAAATAGTGGAAACAAAGAAGTATAATCTGCAATGAAATAAAGCAAAGATTACTATTCAGAAGTAGTAGCAATAAATAAGCGCAATCTGTGATTAAGACAAATATTATTATAAGAAAATATTGTTAAAACAGCGTAATTGTCGTTTAAATAATGCAAAGTCTACTATTCAGAAATAATAGAAACAAAAAAGCGTAAAAATTAGCCGCTATGCTTATGGTACATTTCAAAGACATAAAAAAATGTTTTTTTCTTTTTCTTTTTTCTTTATAAAATAAGTCAAAGTTTCTGTTTACAAATTATCATAAGTCTTTTCAAATCGTGTATTATATGTGAAAGTTTAGAAGAAATTTGTGTATTTACCTTTGTTTGAACAAAAAAAACTCCCGTCTAAGAGGATTAACGATTTCATCTTTTTTTCTGAAGTGACTTTTTAAGCAATGAAGTCAATGAAGTCAATGAAGTCAATGAAGTCGTTTAGTCCCCAGGAAATTTAATCTTCTTCTCTACGAATGGAATGTCAACCAAGTGTGTGCCTCTGTCATAAGTGACGTCTTTCATCGCAGACATGTCTAACATCTCTCGTCCTTATTCCAAAGAGCCATGTCGTTGATACCTATAAATTAAAAAAATATATATCAAGCAACGGATAAATATAAAAAAATTATTCTTGTAAGTGAAAGGGCAATTTATATATTAAAATAAGAAAAGGGTTAAGCAGCATTAAAGAAAACAAGGTTCGTAGGTAAAAAAAATGCATGTGGGAAAAAAGCATTAACGATTAAAGAAAAACGCATATATTTCCTTATTCTTTGTACTTTGAATTCTTTCGCAGTATTTCTCCGATTAAGTAAGACGAAGATTACTATTTTGAATTTGAGTGGAAAAAAATCGTAATATGTTATTAAGTTAGGCGAAGATTACTATTAGCAAATATTGATTCTAAAAAAATTAAACATGATTTCTGTATTCTTTGTACTTTGAAATCTTTCACAGAATTTCTGCGATTAAGTAAGACGAAGATTACTATTCGAAAATTGTCTAAATAAAAAAATAATATTTGGTTATGTCAGTCGAAGATTACTATTCGTAAACAGTGATAATGAAAAAGTGAAATATGAGATTAGGTAAAACAGAGGTTACTATTCGAAAGGCAAAATTACCATTTGAAAATAGTGAAAACAAAGAAGCATAACCCAAAAAGTATTAGGCAAATATCGCTATTAAAAAAATGTGGTAATATAAAGTGTAATCTGCTATTAAATAAGACGAAGAATGCTATTAGAAAAGAGTGGCAACCAAAATCTATTATTAGGCTGTGATTAAATAAGGCAAAGATCTGAAAATATTGTCAAAACATCGTAATGGTCGTTTAAATAATGCTAAGATTACTATTCGGAAATAGTAGAAACAAAAAATCGTAAAAATTGGCCGTTATGTTTAAAATGCTTTCAAAGGCATTTTTAAAAATAATCAGTTTATTTTTTTTTTCGTAAAATAGATTAAGGGTGGGGTTTACAAATTACCAAAACCTTCTCGAATCGTTTATTATATATGTGAAAGTGTAAAAGTAACTTGTGCACTTACCTTTTTTTGAACAAATAAACTCTCATCTTCGGATTACAGATTTTGCTTTTTATTCTGAAATGATTTTTCAGCAATGATGTCATTTATATTCCCCAAAGGAATTCAAACTTCTTCTGCTCCAAGAATGAAATGTCAAACAAGTTTCCACTCTCGTCATAAATGGCCCCCTTTCGTTATAGACATGTTAACATCCTTAACCCTTGTTTGAATGAGCCATTCCGGACGTTGATATAACCTATACATTTATAAAAATTTCAAGCAACAGATAAGGATAAAAGTTTTATCCGGAGTAATTGAAAGAATATTTTATATACTGGAGAAAGAAACAAGCAAGAAAATAGTTCGCCACGCATAGATTATGCAGTACTTTTAGACGATATATGTAGAGGAGAAGGTGTAGAAATGGGTACAGGTGTAAATATGGGCACCCCACTCTAAGTGGCTATGGGAGGTGCTGAAGACTGGCGACCAGGACTATATATGAGGCATTTGTTGATATGAGATAGCAGAGAGCAGTTGGAACCATTCATTCGAGTAGTGTGGATGCAGCGTGATTTATTGTGTGTATTGGTGTTTGCTCTGGACTGCAAACTTTTGACAGCTATGTGAAATCGTTTTCTTCAACTTTTTGTTTCAAATAGGACGATCCAATGCTTTCAATTCTGAAATACCAGAAATACTCAGAATATTGAAACATGGACATACCCAAAACTGAGTACATAGAGATCAGTTTATACTTATTTCTGAAACATGAACGTACTCAAAAATGATTAGAATCAGTTCAAACTCATTTTTGAAACATGGAAATACTCATAAATGAGAACATAAAAGTCAGTTCATACTCATTTTTGAAACATGGACATACTCAAATAGGAGCACATGATGTTTTATTCTTGAGTGCGTGCATGTTTTCAAAAATGAGTACATACATGTTTCAAAGTTGAGTAATTTTGATTCGGAGCCATTTTGACTATGCGACATACTCAGATTTGAGTATATTTTGCTCAGTTTTGAAAATGTCGTTTTTAGATAGTAGTGTGGATACACGAATAATGTAGAAAAGTTATTTGAGCTATTTTTTGCTGTTTTTTTTTGGGTGATACGGAAAAATAACGATACATCTAAATAAGCAGAATAGAAAGGCGCGACTGAACGAGAGGATACTGTATTGATATTTTGTCTTTCTAATACACTGTATTTATTTGTAAAGCAGCAATATTTACAGGCAAGAAGGATTCTAAAGCAGTGTATAAAATGGGAAAGCGGAATGTACATATTTCCATCATGTGTATATTTGGCAATTTTTCCCTTTCACAAACACCATTTAATCGTTTCAGAGGTAAATAATTATGTTTCTGTACAGTTGAAGTCACACCAGAACCTTAAAAAAGTTAACTTGAAAATAAGGAAATGCAATTCTACTGCTTTTATTCACTAAAGTTATATAAATTAAATTTTCTTTAAAAATTCAGGTTTTATTATTTATTAAAAGTAAGTGGTATACACAAATATCTTAACGCCCTTCAAGGGGTTAAAGCAATTGAAATATATTTTGTGCATTAAAGGACAAAGCGAAATTTCGCCTTTTTGACATTCTTGACAAAATAAAATAAAATAATGTATTAGGAAATGGAAAAAAATGCACTAAATGGAAAAGAAATAAACACTCATATTTCCTTACAACACAACATTATAAAATAAGAATATTTACAGACAAGTTGAAATCTGAAAAAAATAGTATAAAATGGGAAAGTAAAATGTAGATATATCCATCATCTCGATATATTTTTTTTCCCTTAGAGAAAGACTATTTAAAGCACTTGAAATATGAAATATTTTGTTCATTAAATAGCAAAGCCAAATTTCGTCTTTTTGCCATTCTTGATGTACTAATAAAAAATATAATTTATAAGGAAATGTGAATTCTTTATAAATTGTATGTACAAAATGGTAAAAGAAATAAATATGCATATTTCTGTCTTTCCAACATACTGCATGCATTTATAAAATAAGAATATTTACAGGCAAGAAAGAATCTAAAAATATAGTATAAAATAAGAACGCGAAATGTATATATTACCATCATGTCGATATTTGGCATTTTTTTTCCATAACAGAAACGCCATTTTAACAACTGAAAAATGGAATATTTTGTGCATTAAATGGCAAAGACAAATTTCGTCTTTTTGACATTCTTGACATACTAATAAATATAAAAAAAATAGTCAATAATAAAATGGAAAATTATGCACAAAGTGCTAAAAAAATAAAAAAATAAAAAAATAAAAAATGCATATTTCTGCCTTTCAAACACGCTGCATGTTTTTATAAAGTAACGATATTTACCGAAGAGAAAGAATTTAAAAAACAGTATAAAATGCAAAGCGAAATGTACATATTTCCATCTTTGTGATACTTTGAATTCTTTTGCATAGAATCAACTTTTAAAGGAACTGAAAAATGGAAAATTTTGTGCATTATATGGGCAGAGGAGTTTCGTGCACAGAGTATGCTTAAATACATATGTAAAGGTAAATATATATTCAGGAAAATAAGGAATGCAAATATTAAAAATTGAATGGTAGGAGAAAATACACATTTTTTTTTCTTTGCATCTTTTTGTCTCCATAAAAACTCCATTTTGAGTAAAATAATTCTTTATATGGGAGAATAAAAAAAACACTGTTTTTGTTTTTCGATGTACAGATTAGATTCGTAAATAAAACAAAAACATTTACTGAGAAATAAGAAATACATTGAATTCATTGAATGGTAGACGAAATATTTCCATATAATGTCTATTTCAGCCTTTTAAATTAGGAACCATACAATTGTCAAATAAAAAATATAAACTGAATTAAATTATTCGAAAAAATAACTTTGATTTTGATTTTTATTATTTTATTGTTTAAGTGCGCAGTCCAACTAAATATCTGATAAACTGGTGTATTTTTCTTTTTTAAGAAGTTTTAATTTCGTTTGGCTAAAGAAAGTACGACTATTTATTTATATTGCTGGACGAAGTATAAGACGGAAGATCTGCGTTATATTTACTGGTTATACCCACTGGGTAATCGGATTATATTCACCATAAAATGAACCAAAACGACAAACACAATTTTAGTGATCATGAAACTGGTACACACACTCAGAATAAAATATGTTAAACACTACAAAGTAGAAAATATAAATAAAAAAAACAGTGTAATATTTAAAACTATATATTCGTTTTACTATTTGATAGTTTAATATTATAAATTAATAATATACGTTGCAAAAACAATTTAGAAATAATGCATTGATCGTTTAAATAGCGTTTTTTTTTATCAGTTGTCATATCTTAAAAAAGAAACAGAGCGAAAATTATACATTTTTTCATATGTTCACAGTTTGTGCTTCATATCAAGCTGAATCAAGGCAGTGAATTTTCAACAATCTCGAACGACAACAAATTAACGCGTTGTAACGGAAAATGGTTGGAACTACATGAACTGCAGCTATAAAATGACGCATTTTTTTTCTAGATAAACACTGAATGCCTATAAAAGAGTGAGGTTTTTAAGCCTATTTTAACTTTTATATAAATTGTTGATTTAGATATCTCTTGTCACAACATCAAAAGATGATAAAGGTTCTAAACATATGGTTACTTTGAAAAGTTAGAGCGTATGTAAGGAAACGTAAATTGGCGAACCAAATAGCATCGTGGAAAGCTCGATAACACATCGATATCTGCCCCGTGAAGTTTATCTGGAGAAAGAGACAGGATAAAAATTAAAGGGGTATGCTTGATGTAATCTTCAATACAAATGCTAAGACATTTTCCACTAGAAATAAAAATTATTTGTTGATAATAAAGGACTCCAAAGTGGCATGTTCTAAGGCAAATTTGTAGACAAGTAAATGGCCCAAAACAAATTACAGACATCGTAGTTGAATAAAACAAATTACAGACATGCAAGTTGTATAAAACAAATTACAGACAAGTAATTTGCCCAATACAAAGTACAGACAAGTAAGTAATAAAAAACAACATTAAATGAATAAACTAAATCCTCATTTTCTCTCGCCACAGAAATTCAAACGTAAAAAAAAATATTTTAAATCAACATAAAAATCAATAATATATATATATATATATATATATATATATATATATATATATATATATATATATATGTGGAATAAAAAATTAAACAATATCCATTTATGCATCAATAGCCACAAAATACAGCTCAATGATTTAATAAATAGATACGTGAAATCGCAAGATTATTATAAGACTCGGCATAAATAAAAAGAGAGCGAGAAATAGTTATTGTTCTATAGTTTGGTATCCAAGTAGGAAGATGGATGATCCAAGTAAAATAAAATGTTTGTAGTGCAATTCTATGTGAATTGAAATTTATCTGTACAAATACATTATAATATTGAATAATCTCATCGTTATCCTTGTTTAGCTGAGTAAGTAATAAAGAGAATTTAAACTTAGAGTGAGGAACTATACTCATTTCATAATTATGATTGTCAAGTAAATACTTAAGGAACATTAGGATTTCAAATAAGAATTACTACACACACACACACACACACACACACACATATATATATATATATATATATGTAATTTCGGTAATTTGATGTTTGAATTTGTTAATTATTTATTAACTTAACCGTATTCTGTATACACTTTATAATTACCTATATTTAAATTGGAGATTAGGTTAGTTCTGTTGCAGGAACTTATTTGCTGTATTTTGAATTCAAAGATATTACATATATATATATATATATATATTTAAATAATCAAAATTAAAAAAAGACATCTTCTAACTGTAGACAACAGTAATGTACAAGTTACATTTCAGAAATATAAGTTTTTATCGGACGTGAATTTAATCCTCAAATAATAAAACAAAATTTAAAGTTTATGAAAGTAATCCTTAATTAAGTTGGATTTTTATCCCAAACCATCAGATTTCTTTAGTCTTTTCTTTTAGATGAAGATTTGTAAATCCTATCTATTTTTCAAAAGAAATACTCACTGATTGCAAGTCTTTAGTGAATGGAGTATATATTTTATAAATGGCAGGAATCAGTAGAGCTTAAGGTTCTAAGGTATCTATCGCTGAGTTAAGAAGAAAATATACTCTTAACGATCCTAGAATTGAATAGGGATAAAATTAGTTGTAAAAAGGCTCAGTACTGTAGATATACTTTGATCTATACAAAGAATACAGAACATTATTCCCATATTGAATGGATACTATACATAACTACCAAACCTCCTGACTTTCGAGTATTACTAATTATGAATAGAAATAATTGCTTTATTTAATGACAGAAACTTGCGATTAAGTAAGACGAATATTACTATCAGGAATAGCAGTACCTAAAAAATTGAAAGATTTTGCAGTTATATATGGGGTCTTACAAAATCAAAGTAGATTAAGTCCATAAAACATTACTCACATGTATTTGGATTGAAGCAAGAATTCTTGTCAAAGTTGGATGAGCGAAAAAATAAACTTGATGCACTTTGGTTTTGAACTCTTTATATATTGAACTACATGAAACTCCCAAAAATGCCAGAAGATGTGGCTTCACTATAAGTCACAAAGAGCTACAGTTATAACAATGACCAAAATGTGTGGCTTTTTTAATGCATAGCATAATGTACCTCACGTGACTGCTATATCTTGACTTCACTATGATATCACTGTGACCGGTGTTTAATTTGTTACGAAATGATATATTTTGACTCCACAGTGACTTTCATGGGAATATTTTGAGATGTCATGTGACGGCAAAAATAGTTTCCTTTTCGTCTCGGCGCTATAAGAGAAATATTGAGAGAGATTTGTCAGTATAATTTGATTTTCCTTTATTCTGAATCAGAACCCCTCCCTGTTTGGGCAAATGATTAATGTCCATAAAACATTACTCAGATATATTTGGAGGTAAAGTAAGAATTCATGTCAAACTCGGTTGAGCGAAAAAACAGACTTGATTCTCTTATCTTCATACATTTTATTGCATAAAACACGCCAGAAGATGTGACTTCCTATAAGTCACAAAAAATTAAAGTGATCATAGCTATAACATTGGCTAAAATGTATGGGTTCATATCCATTAATGCATCACATAATGGTTCTCAGATGACTGCCATGTCGTGACTTCAATGTGACCGATTCTTTAGTCATTTACAATTTCACACGAAATGAGTTTCTTTGACGCCACAATGACTTTCATATGAATCTTTTGAGACGTCATGTAGCGACAGTAAGAGTTTCATTTTGTTCATGACGCTATAAGTAAAATGTATAAGATTCAATAGTATTAATGTTTCAAATATCATAGTTTCTAAATGGTTTCAATTTAGGAATAAGTGCGAATTACTCTGAAATGCAAATTAAATAAAAATGAAGATCTATAATTTGATCTTCCTCTATCCTGAATCTGAACCCCTCCCTGTTTGGGCAAATGATTAATATTCTCTCATCAGCTTAATTCGATCTGCAATGCATGTTGAAAGTCTATTTCAAATAACACGTGATAAGTGTATTTTGCGTCTGAAAATCGAATTATCACCCTTTCCATCTTCAAGCTTAGCACACCCCACCTTCCTGACAGTGACCCCGCGGGATAGTTCTCATGACTCATGTCGTGCCTTGCTAATTGATCCTAATGAGAAAGACACTCTAGTAGCAATAATGGCTGCCAGAAATATCAAAAAATAAAAAACTCCACCCCGCCCTTTTACCAGAGGCATGTGACGCGATTTACAAGTGACCCCTGGTCAGTAAAAATTGAGAGGGGGTGACTCACACCTATCAGGGTGGTGAAGGGAGTGCTTTGGAATAATTCAGAATCACGCGAACTCTCATTAACTCCCAGGCTAGAGTTCTGGCCGTGGTCCAGGACAACTTGGTATCTACCGTTACCAGGTAACTAATGGAGGCAGCAAATGGCAGAATACATTTTTGAAAAGGAAAATGAGTTTTTCAGATCGTGGAGTAATAAAGTAGATACATAGAGATAGTATAAATGTTAAAGAAAAATGGAGATTCGTGTACTTTTATTTAGTTTTCTGTTAAAGCTGCAGCGTTTAACATGTCTTTTTCTTAAAGGTCAACGTTTCTTTTGTAGCAACTTATTTATAATTCTTTATTTATCTAAGGCGTAGGTTGTAATAGATGATAGGGTTTAAGTTTCACTTTGTTTGTTCTTATTGGCATATCTTAAAAGATGGTAATTGCGAGGGGATAAAGTATTAGTGTCAATAACTCGATCTGAAACCTTTAAAGCCTATAAAAGTAGAGAATATTATTATTCTATTTAGTTTTCTATTTTAGGTTCTAATTATATTTTTTATATGTTTTATTTTTTCTTAAAAGTCAACATATTAATATATTTTTTTGTTAGAGTTCATTTGTGACTTTTCTGTCTGTATTGTTGTGAATGCCTGACTGTATAAATTATGCCATTTATACTGTCTAAGGAATGGACAGTTATATAGTACATGGTTTAGGTTTTTTAATTAGCTCAGCTTTTAATGACATAATTTAAAAAATATTTTTTCTGAAACAGATGAAATATCAGTAAATAAACTCGATTAGAAATTTTGAAAACCTGACAAATGAGATAATTTTGTTTATTAAACTTCTGTTTTCATTTATATTTTTAATATTTTAGCATGCCTTTTTCTGAATGGTCAATCTTTAAAGATTTATTTTGTTGAAATTCATTAAAAATTTTGTATTTCTTTCGGACTAGGTAGTAGTAAATAAAATAACTTAGAATTTCAATTAACGCAGCTTTTATTGATGTAAATTAAAATGACTTATTAAAATTGAAATTTATTAAAGATACGTGTCAATAACACAGTTTTAAACATTTCTTTGTAAATTTGCAAAAGTTGTTTCGTTTAGTTTTATGTTTTAAGTTGCAGCTATAACGTTAAAATATAACCTTTTTTAAGGGTCAATGATTTGGCATTTCTTTTGCTGAAATTCAGTTCTGATTTTCTCTTTCTTTAATGCGCTGATAATAATAGATTAAATGATTTAGTTTTTACTTAACTTGCTGTTTGAGGCGTAACTTTAAAGGTGGTGATTGAAAGGGGTAAAACAAGGATTGTGAATAATTTAACTTTTCTTGTAATTTATTTCTTTTACAGTATTATTTTAAATAGAAAAAACGATGTGGTTATATTTAAGGTGTGATTTTCATCAAAATGTTAAGGAAAAGGGAAGTACATTATAACCACTTAAATGAAGTAAAGGTATGTTTGCGACTTTATTTTTCTTCACAGCGTTGGTGATAATAGAAGAACGTATTTAGATTTCACATAACATTCTATAAGGGGCGTAACTAATAATATAACGATCATGATTTACATATTACAACAGAAATTTAAATATTTCTTTAAATTCATTATTGTGTTGTTTTGGAAAAAGAAATAATGCAGCTTATACTTAAGTTATGGTTTAACTTAAAGTGTTATGAGAAGGGGTTTTGAACTCTTTAACGAAGAAAAATTTCATTAAACGACAGATGTAATTCGACTTATGAGGGTGGATTTCTTTTTTATAACAACGTTTTTTGTAATTCCCAACATTAAGAACAGGAAAAATGATATGAGAAAGATCAAAATAAAGTTAAGTGATTCGTAATGTTTTATTTCGTTCTTCCTTTTCTGTTATAGCTACTATGTTTTAAGATATATTTACAGCATTCTAGTTATCAAAGTTAAATTTTGTTTTTATGTTTAAAACAGAAGTGCAAACTACTGTGTATCATCCAATGTCAATATGCAGTTCTTGATTTTTCTTTAAAATTAGAAAAATTCGCAGCGGTGGATTATCTGTATTTCAATAAAAATATTTTTTCTGATTAATTGAACTAACAATAATAAAATTATCTAACTAATGAATGTTAAATTAGTTTCTGTTATTTGCTATATTTTTTTAGGGGTGAGGGATATAAAACAAAATTCAAATTCTCCTAAAAATCATTTATCATGCACTTTTGATTCGCAATCCCAATGCCTTTTCTTAAAGAAAAAAAGTAAATTTCTTCTTCTTCTTTTTAAAATCTACAAGTAGGTATAAATTTAGCAGAAACTTTTTGAAAAGCAAATTTATACACACACACACACACACACACACACATATATATATATATATATATATATATATATATATATGTATGTATTTTTTTTTCTTGTAACTTTTTCGTACTGAAGTTTTTCGCATATAAAGGCATATTTATATGGCGTGATTCCAAATTCTAGTTTTCACACGCATATGCAAAAGTTAGACCAGCTGTGTTCTTTCTGTTTGTAGCTTGCATGGTAATATATACTGCTAAAGAACGTTACTGATCGTAAAAGACGAAAAAATTTTGGCAGTGATATTTGACTATACAGATATAGGACTCTATATCTTCAAAGTCATTGGTCTTTTATTTATATATCTTCGTCTATTTTTAAAATACTTGTTCATATTTAAGACAACGAAATATGCAAAATGTACATGGTTGCTTTAATGGCCTATGCTAATGAAGGTCGCAATGGTGTTTCATCGCTTACTTTTACACTTATTAAACATACGTACACAATATTATTATTACTGCAGAATCTATTTTCCTTAGAATTGCATCAACGTTGCAGCTGATGAGGTTAGTCATGAAATTATTATTTATAAAATAAGTTATTTTAAGTATATGTTTGGATTACTAAGTTATTTAGATCTGCTAAGTTACTACTAGTTATTTAGTTTACTGAGTTATTTAAGTTTTTTACGTAAAGTAAAATTTTCTGTGTAAAATGCATGTTTTATGTCTAAGTATCTAGCAGATATTTGTTTGTTATATGCAGTTAGAAATAACTGAATCAAGAAAAGAAATAAATGAATATAAATAATATACATTAATAATCATAGATTTGTTGAAAACGATAAAATGTTTGAGAGCGATTATTGTTAGAATAATTTTAATGCGAGAGAACAATAAATTAAAGTCTAATTAATGCTTAAAGTGATAAAAACATAACACGAAATGTTTAAAAATACCTTTCAATATAGATTACATATGTTTCATTCGCTCTATTCATTCCGATTTACAGATTGAAAAAGCAATAAAAATATAAATAAACAATATTTTTTACGTTTTCCAGTTTGACTAATTTAAGCACCTGCTTGCTTTGGACATGCAATCTCGCGGTTTATGTTTACCATTTAAAAAAAAAAGAAAAAAAAAACTATGCGAGAATATTTTATTTATCATTTATATCTGAAGATGTCGGCGATAGAGCAAATGAAACATATGCAGACCTGCCAAGTCTACGGATTTTTGGACACCAGTATTTTAGTACAGAAAATGTTGTCTATTTATATTAAAAGTAATGTATATTAAAAGGTATTTTTAAACATTTCGTGTTATGTTTTTATCACTTTAAGCATTAATTAGACTTTCATTTAAAGTTCACAAGTGATTTTATTATATTATTTGGGAGAGTACTAGTTCAGGATTATATAGTATAGTTCACTAGGTAACAATTGCAATACAAACAGTTATTTAAGCATCTAAAGGCTTACTTGATCAATTTTAAGCAATAATAATTTATGCACGCATTTGGTATCTCAATTCATCAGTTAAACTTTGTTACATATAAACTGGAAAACCCACATTTATAGGTAAGCTGCAACAAAACATAACTCACCAGCCTGCATTAATTTAACGACGTACTGTTTCCTTTAAAATTAAAATGCTCTGACACGTATTTCGGTGTGTGTTTAAAGGGCCAAACGAGGCGTATCTCATTAACCCTTTAAAGTATCAGTCTGCATTTTAATGGTCCGTAATTTCGTTAACGTACCGTACCACGATGCAAAATTTTTCAGATACCCCATCAGATTTATACCTTGGCTGTCCATCTGTCCGCCCACTGCAAAACCAGTCATGCATGTCATAGCTTCGCGTGTCACGATATCAGTTTGACATCTGGTCAACTTCATATCCGAAATGATATTTTAATTGGATTGGCATCATCGAATACCTAGAATATGTCAGCCACGTGTGAGGTTTCCATTAGTAGAGAAGAGCTCCGGATATTGCGCTGTATGTTCGATTAGTAAATACCCATTATTGTAATTGAGATTTCATCCTAAAATCCTTATTACTTAGATTTCTTTGTCTGATGAATGTAAATATTCTTAAATTTGGTCATGATATTGAGAGTGATGATAGTAATAATAATAATAATAATAATAATAATAATTATTATTATTATTATTATTATTATTGATAGGGCGGGGGGGGGGGTTAAAAGTAGTAATAGTAGTAGTATCGTCATCGTAAAATCGTAATTATGCATTTCAATAGCAATGCATAATTTAGCGATTATTATAAGAATATAGATTTAGAATTAATGCATCAAAAATGAAACAGAAATAATAATAATAATAATAATAATAATAATAATAATAATAATAACCGTAATTGCCGTAACTACTATTACCAAATCTCAAATTATTTATATTCATTATTTAATCATATTAATTAGATAAATTAACAATTATAATTTAGCGATTATTATAGGAATATAGATTTAGAATTAATGCATCAAAAATGAAACAGAAATAATAATAATAATAATAATAATAATAATAATAATAATTATTATTATTATTATTATTATTATTGATAGGGCGGGGGGGGGGTTAAAAGTAGTAATAGTAGTAGTATCGTCATCGTAAAATCGTTGATATTATTACTATTATTATTGTTATTATTACTATTATTATAAATTGTATTACTATTAATAGTAGTAGTGCAATCGTTAAGTCTTAAGTTATGTATTTCAACAGGTGAATAATAGCAGTATTGAAATTACAGCTATATAGTTTTTAATAGTAGTAGTGCAGTCGTTAAGTCTTAAATTATGTATTTCAACAGGTGAATAATAGCAGTATAGAAATTACAGCTATATAGTTTTCAATGACAGTATAACAAATATGCAACAACAGCATCAACAACAATGATAACAGTTCTTTGAAATAGAAATTTCTTTGATCATTAAATCTTAAACAATTTATGCATTTTAGCTAATGAAATTAAAATAATTACAATATTATAACACAATAATAATAACAGCGATAATAATAATGATAGTGACGTATCAGAATTTTCATGTGGGTTTTTCAAAAAACAAAATTGAGACAGCCATCTGCAGAAGAAAATAAATGAACGTTAAGAAATTTACGCATTTTTTATTTGAAGTATTTAAAGTAAATTATTTATTTTATAGTTAAATATATATAAATAATTCATTTACAATAAGTAAACCTTACTCAAAGCATACCTTACACAAAAGCCTACAATTAAAACTAATTACAAAAAACTGCGCATTTTTTAAGCAGAAAAAACCGTATAATTAATTACTTTTAAATTTCTTATTCTTTCACATTAATTTCGATAGTATAGGGGGGGGGGAGAGGAAGAAAGAAAGAGATATAGAGAGATAGAAAGAGACTGAGAGAGAGAGAGAGAGATTGCGATACCTACTGTTAAAATCAGTAAGAGTAGAGTACATTCATTAATTGCTTCGAAATACATTTTATTAACACTTACACGTTATTTCTTTTAAGAAAAAAAAAGACAATATGGTAATACGGGGAATTATTAATACTCTTAAGCTGAGTTTTCTCATACTTAGGTAACACGATAAAAAATGTTTAATTAAATGCAGTCTTCGTATCGAAAGAAATATAGGTTTTCGCTTACAAATATATATATATATATATATATATATATATATATAATTTTTATTTTTGATAATGAATAGATAATTAAATAAATGAGAAGTGGATAAAAAACTTCAAAATTAATATGTAATATTTTTATTTTGTAGGGGGAAGGGAAAGTACATGTAAACAACGGGACACGTATGAGCAACGTCCATTTCATCTAATTTACATCAGATAAAAATCTTTTAAAACTGCCACTAGTTCATAGAACGAATATAAACTTCTGACATTTTTTATAAGAATTTTACCTGATGTTAATAAGATAAAGTGTTCGTTGTTCACATGTCCTCCCTTTTCCCTATATTAAAAAGTTTATTCGTCACTGAAAAAAAAAAAGTCTCTCAAATAGACAGAAAAAAAAACTGTCAATTTTGGCTTCAGTGCAAAACCGCTTAATTTACAGAAAATATCTGTATATTTTCATTAAAACAGTTTTTTTCTGTAAAAAAAATATGGATTTTTTCTGTAAGAATTACAAAATCCACATCTTTTTACAAGTAAATTTTTTTTTCTTTAAAACAGTTTTTTTTTTTTTTTTTTTTTTGTTAAAATTACAGATTTTTTTTTTTTTTTTTTTTTTTTTTTTTTTTTTACAGTGAATATGCAAAGTTATTCAAAAGTGTTCTACATCCTACCAACAGAGTATTCTAAATATTATGTTATGAGATCTCTAATAATATTTTTTAAATCTTTCATCAATTTTGCGCATGATGAAAGTATGATAAGTAATAAAAAATGGTACTAAGATTAGTTACGTATGATGAGTAACAGAAAAGGTTACTAAGATAAGTTACGTATGATGAATAATAGAAAGGGTTACTAAATTTAAAGTTATAAATTGTTTAAAAAAAACTGCACACAAAATTGTGATATCGCAAAAGTAATATCGAGTTAAAAAAGAGGACCAGTGCGAATTAACTGTCCGACATAACTGTGAGATATTACTATACTAATGTTTCTGTTATATCATGTTTCTGTTTAAAGGACGCTTTTTACTTCCTTCTATCTATAATAGAAGAAAGTATTGTAATCGAATTTTTTTTCGACTTCCGGTTTTCGACGAATTTACACGTTTTAGGGGTAGGAGATTCCGAAAAACATGTTTTTACAAAATGTCTGTCTGTCCGTCTGTCCGTCTGTCCGTCTGTGTGTCTTTTCATTGTACCATCGAAAAGTGTATGAAGTTATGCTTCAAATTGAACCTAATTTTTTTTCTGTTTTTGGCTATGGCAAGCAGATTCTATCAGAATTTGGGGATATTTCGACGAAAAGGGGCGCTGTGATCGATATTTTTGTTCCATTTTCACTATTGTACCATCGAAAACTGTGTGAATTTATGCTTCAAATTGAACCTAATTTTTTTTCTATGCTTTTGGCTATGTCAAGCAGGTTCTATTAGAATTTGGGGATATTTCGACGAAAGGGGGCGCTGTGATCGATATTTTTGTTCCATTTTCACTATTGTATCATCGAAAAGTATATGAAGTTATGCAGATAATTGAACCAATTTTTTTTTCTATGTTTTTGACCATAGCCTGCAGGTCCAGGTTGAATTCGGGGATATTTGGACGAAAGGGGGCTCTGCCATCGCGAATTTTGTTCGATTTTCACTATTGTATCATCGAAAAGGGTATGATGTTATGCAGATAATTAAACCAAATTTTTTAAATTTGTTTATGACTGTAGCCAGCAGGTCCTACTAGAATGTGGGGATATTCCGCCGGAAGGGGGCGCTATGATAGCCATTTAAAGATTTCAAATTCAAAAAGATGGATAAAAAAGTTAGAAATCCTAAAAGTTTTTTCCGTTAAATGTTCGGCCTTGATCCGGAGAATCCGGAGCAGTTTTTGTTTTGTCTCTATATTAAAAAATGGCGGAGATATAGCGGTTTGAAATTTTAGGTTGGTTGACATTTTCAAACAAGACAGCAGAATTCATCCATAAACGGGTTTAATTTATGAGTTTTAGTTAACAGGGTTTCAGCAAATTTTCTTTCATTGTTGTAACCATTGTTCCTATTCTTAAATGCTTAACACTATATATTTATATTCGCCAACGTCAAATTCTCGCCAAGCTTGGCGGCAACTGACGAAATATCACCAAATTTGGCGAAAAAAATAGGTTGCCACAAATGAAGCCAACTTGGCTGTAGAAGACTAATTTGGCGATATTCTCACTCAAATTCAATGTTGACGAGAACTGGGAATGAATCTTTTTTAATTGGGTTCTACGCATTTTAGCTTCGTGTTTTCCAGTAAAATTAGCTAAAATCGTAAAACCAAGGAATAGGGAGGCTATCTGTTCCGGTCGGTACAGGCCAAAAGAACTTTTCGTAGTTTTGTATACATCAGTTGATTGCATCCCGGTAACCCGATGATTCGCAAGCAGCTGATGTACAACAGAATGACGAAAAATATTGATTTTATTGGCGATGTGAGGACGAAATCAGAAGTATTAACATGATTGAGATAGAAGAAAGTTTTGGGATTGACACATCCGACTAGTTGCAAGATATAAACTTTGTGTTTTTTACCTTTTCCATTCTCTTGAACTTGACCTTTTCCATTCTCTCAAAGAGAGATTAATAATAATACACTTTGAATGTACGTTTGAGCGTAGTAGATTTGAATCGAGGAATGTTGAATTTACTAGTTTCTTTTTCACGTGTTAAATTTGTAAATATAAAGTCATATATTTGTTTAGAGTCGAAGAAAAATATTTCAAAGTTATTCAAATGATAGAAGAAAAAATATTTATACAGAAATTCTCCTTCGTTTCTCTTGAATAAAACAAGTTCACTTGATTCTTGAGCATTTTAAAATTTTCTTTATCTACAATTCCAAAAATTTCGAGTCTGCAATTTTACATTTATGTAACGAATGATGAAGTAGTTGAAATACTTCATTGAAGATCATTCTAGGAAAGATATTACTCCAAGACATATATTTATTTCCTTAAAATAGAACATTCTATTTGGCATTCCTGTATAATTTTGTATTATTTCTTCGGTTTTGATGAACGGGATTTTATATACTTCCGATAGTTGGTCAGCTTCAATCGGAAGTGTCCTGACTTTTAGCATTTACATAGTCAGGACACTTCCGATTGAAGCTGACCAACTATCGGAAGTATATAAAATCCCGTTCATCAAAACCGAAGAAATAATACAAAATTATACAGGAATGCCAAATAGAATGGTTAAAACAAAGAAGAAAATATATATTGGAGATATCAAGCACATAAAAAAACCCTGCAGCTTTAGTCAGACTTAACAATTAATAACCTTTGCAAATTAATTTTAATCCCTTCGGCACTGATTTTTTTTTTCAATTTTGGGAAAAAATTACCGTTATGCTAACAAAATTAAAAATAGCTATCGGAATCACAGAAGTTAGGGTTTAATGAAAGTTAACGAATGCATTCTTTACCAAAACCTCACAAATGTAGTTATTTTGCGTGTTTTTCATATAACAATATTCTAAGGAAGAATTTTTGAAGACGTTTGGAAAAAGTCGTATTACAACTAAATTAAACAAGCATAAAAATTTAGTAATATTTTTTATCTTTTATCACAAATTACCAATTCGGACAAGGATTCACAAATTTTAATTTAAAGAGTGAAACGTATGTTTTAATTAAAAGAAATTCCAACGGCTTGCTAATAATTATGAAAATTATTATTATTATTATTATTACTAAATGCTAAACATAAGTGAAGTCATAATAGGAAATGTAAAGATTCATACTATCACTATTAGGTGCTGAATTAATAAAAATAATGTTTAAGACAAAATAACACTCAATAAAAGATATGTCCTATTAGTAGGACGTCAGGGCCGAAGGGGTTAAAGAAAGTAAAATAGTTTATCCATCACATTTTATTCCCCATCCCAATATCCGCGAGTCAATAGAAAATTTATGTGTGTAATAAAAATATATGCATTCAATCAGTCTCTTTTGAATTATCTAGTATTTGGCGTGAAAAAAGCTTAGAAAAAGGTAGTATAAATTATATCACGTTCACCAAAGTCAATGAAATAATACAGTATTATACAGGAATGGTTAATAGAATGTTTAAAACGAGAAAGAATATACATATATCTATCTGATATCAAGTACAGCAAGAAAACTATAGCTTTAGCCAGACTTAACAACGTAGAACGTTTGTTGATTAATTTTAAAGAAAGGAAAATATTTTATCCATTAAGATTTTTAATTACTAATTACCATTATCCGCGAGTGTATAGAAATATATGTGCCTAATAAAAACATATGCAATGAATCAGCCTCTTTTGAATTACCTGGTATTTGGCGTGAGATGCTGCGCAAGCTTCAAGAAAAGGTAGTATAAATTAAATCACATTAATGGAAAATTATTCTTGTTAAAGCACAACGAAGCTAGATGGCGCCCAATACTATCTCATGATACATGTTTATCAGTTTCAAAGTTTATTTATTATTTGCAGACATTGAGAATGTCACCGTTACAAGTGTACGAAACTAGTCGGTTTGTTATTAATAAGTTTTTAAGACCTTTTTAAAAATATTTTCTGTAATATATTTATTTTAGTGATAATAAGTGATTTTTTTTCTGATGTAATCCTATAACATATATTTCCTTTAAAATAACACATGTACAGTTAAAGTTAAAGGTCGTATATCTTTTTTTCAGAAATAACGTGCAAGCAGTAAAATAGCATTTTCTAATTTTCTGTTGATGCGTTAAATTTGTAAATAATCTTAAAAGACTCATGCATATATTTGGCGGGAGTTGAATAAATAAGTAACGAAGCTACTTAAATGTTATAATAATAATAATAATAATAATAATAATAATAATAATAATAATAATAATTTGGCAGTTAAATTAACAAGAAAGCAATTTAAGAAAACAATAACTTTTGCTTTTAAGTGTTCCAATATTATCCCGGGAGTGGTCGTGCCGGGTATGACATACCCAAAGTGGGTACGGTTTTTACAATTGTCTCAACTATTTTTCATAAAGTAATCTTCAACTTGCTTTATTGCAGAATTTGTAAAATTGTCTCCGACTAAGTAAGGTGACGAATATCATTTGTATTTATTGGTGACAAAGTACAAACCATTCATACCCTAGGTATGCGCGCCTCTCCCAGGTTAAATTTTAATTCCTATTAGAAAAAACTAATGTTATTTACTAATTAAAATACAGTTGAAAAAAAAAGCTGTGACTTTTTTCATACTATTAATAATAAAAAGATATCTGCGAATGTGTATTTGAATGAACTAGACTTAAACCAAGGAATGTGAAATTTCCCAGTTTCCTTTTGTCGTGTTAAATGTGTAAATATCCCTGCATATTATTTGTGAAGAATCGGAAGAAAATGCAACAAAGTTATTCAAATGATAAAAGAAAATATTCTAACTGGAGAAATTCAACCCAGTTTTCCCCGAATAAAACAAGACTACTTGATGCTTTAACATTCCCAAAATTTTCTCCCTGCTTAGTTCCAAAATTTTCCGAGTCTGCAATTTCATATCTATGTAACGAATAATGAATCAATTGAAATCTTCTATTCAAGAGCATTGTAGAGGAAGGGGAATTTCTAAATGTATTTTCTTTAAAATAGCACAAATACTGCCGGAATAGAAATTTGAATAAATTATTACACGAATAAATGAGCTTAGTCTATGAATTATGTAACTGGTTCTTTCGAATTTAGAATATTTTTAAAAGATCGGTATTTAGAAAGTGGTTTTAGTTAAATATATTTTTTTTAAATGCCAAAATAGAAACATTTTTTGAATTAATTTAATAATAAAATATACTAATGTTTAATGGATTTCTCATAAAAGATTATGAAAATAATGCCAACATAGGAGTATTTTTTGATTTGATATATAATAATAAAATATGCTAATTTTTAATGCATTTTTGATAAAAGAATATAAAAATGGATAAAGTATATTTTTTATTTAACCAAAATTTGAATAAATGTATAATTTTTAATAGAAAGCAGATAAAGTTTAATGCACTGCTAAAAAAATTCAAATATATTTTTGATAATATTTGAAATATTTATATAATATTTGAAAAATTAAATTTTTGGAAAATTTTGTTAGTTAAATGTACGGAAAAGAATTTCATGGGGAAAAAAATATTTTTTGAAAACTATATTTTAAAGCGTGATTATTGCATTTCCTAGTTTTCTTTACGTCTTTATGAAGCTATTTAAATAATTAAAAAAAAAAAAAAAAAAAAAAAAAAAAACAAAGGAGAATTTAATTGGTGAAAATCGTTTTCTTTTTTTATATATAATAATAAAAAAAGTCAACTTCATGTTTTGGCAAAACAAAACAAATGAAATCCAACTGTGCAGAATTTAAAGAAGCAATATCTATCGCTTCCACATGTTTTAGTATTATATTATACACCATGAAAAATATGTGAAAAAATTCCGTCAGCAAAGTTAACGCCGATTCTCCGTTTTTTCACGAAACTTCGGATTTTGTATTTTCAAGTTTTCAAAACGGAAATTTTCCGGTATTCAAGACAGTAATTTCAGTTTTTAGAAATAAATACGAGCACTAGTGCAATACTAAAGAAAATTTACATAATGATTATTTATGCTCATGCACATTTATGCAGAACAGGTATTTGTATTGCATATTACAACACCCGTTTTTTATCGCCTTGCCTTTAACAAGATTGGAACCTCGTTCCTCGCCGTTCGAGGATTAATGCTGTGGACCATTACATCAGGGTCATTCCACAGTATTTGGCTTCACAAGTTTGAAAAAAAAGTTTTATAAAAGTTCAGGGTAATACATGATTTTAAAGCTTTAAATCTCTTCTGTTAAAAATTTTCCAAAATATTATTTATTTTTTAAAATTAAATAAAAATTAGAGCATTTTTTTGCAGCCATATAGAAAAATTTGGTCATAGGTCCCATACTAACAAATAGCCTTGTCCCGTACGTAACAGAAATAATTAGCTTTCATTAATTAATGACGCAATTTTAAAAAATAATTTTAACGTTAATTAATAAAATGTATATTTCTGCTTCTACTCATTAAATTTATTTGTGAAAATATTAAATAAATTCAGAGCAAAATCCAAATTGCTAGAGGTACTTTTAAAACAATTTTTTGTGATGTCCTGTACGTAACACAACTTAATTAATTAAAAAAATATACAGTGTCTCACATAAGTGATGGGACACTTGTGCTTTACAAAAGGAAACTAATCAAATAAATTAAAAAAACATGTACACATTTTTTTTGTGGGTGTGTTTCATACTTAAATTTAGTAAAGATTATTACATAACATACATTTTGTCAAAATATTAAAATATTAATTTAATAAAAATACAAATGTTTAGAACGGAGCAAAAAATAGCTCACATAAGTGATGGGACACCATTATATATGCAACAAAAATCGTCTGAAATAAGCAATAAAAATATTTTTTGGGGTTTTATTTTTACTTAAAAGCAATTGGCAATAATTTATAAAATCGTCTGCAGTATTTCTCTCCAGTTTGTTTTGGAATTTTTGTGTTTTTTAGCTCTGTGTAGTCATGAATGCTAAACGAAAAGAAACTTCGCCTGAAATTCGAAAATTAGTTATTAATTTGCATATTGAACGTGGAAAATCTATTAGAAAAACTGCTGAAACAGTTAACTTGAGTCGTTCAACAGTTTTCAATATCATTAAACGATATAAAAAGAATCATATGATTCAGGATAAAAGAAGACCTGGCTGACCATCAAAGCTATCCAATGGAATAAAGCGAATTATCGTTCGAAATATTAAAAAAAAAACAAGAATTAGTGCTTCAAAAGTTGCTGCTGATTTACAAGCATTATATGGAATAATTGTTAATCCTGAAACTATTAGAAGGGTAATTCGATCTGCTGGATATCACGGTAGAGTAGCCAGGAAAAAATTCTTCGTAAGTGAAAAGAATAGAAAACTCAGACTAGCTTTCGCAAAATCCAACATAAATAAGAATTCTGATTACTGGAATAAAGTTAATATTTGCTGATGAGAGTAAATTTAATATATTTGGTTCTGACGGTAGAATCTTGGTGTGGAGAAAACCCAGGGAAGAACTTCGCAAACAGAACTTGGTACCAACAGTAAAACATGGTGGAGGAGGAGTTATGGTATGGGGGTGTATGTCGTCCGCTGGAGTTGGTAATCTTGTTTTTATTGACAGTATAATGGATCAGTACAAGTATATTGATATGTTAAAGCAAAATTTGAAATCTTCAGCACGAAAATTGAACCTTCATAACGATTTTAAATTCTACCAGGACAATGACCCCAAGCGCACTGCTCTGAACGTTAGACTCTGGCTGCTATATAACTGTCCTGAAATAATAAAAACACCACCACAATCTCCAGACTTAAATCCCATAGAGAATATTTGGCAAGAATTGGAATCAAGAATTCGCAAACACACCATTTCTTCAAAACAACAACTAAAATCGGTGCTTCAAGAAGAATGGGGTAAAATCACTCCAGAAATCACAAAAAAAAAAATAGTCGAATCCATCCCAAAAAGATTAAATCATGTTTTAAAAGTAAAAGGAAATCCAACAAAATATTAAAACCTTTTAAAAAGTAAAATTTTTGGATAAATATTTGATGGAAAAGTAAGTGTCCCATCACTTATGTGAGCCATTTTTTGCTCCGTTCTGAACAATTGTATTTTTACTAAATTAATATTTTAATATTTTGACAAAATGTATGTTATGTAATAATTGTTACTAACTTTAAATATGAAACACACCCAAAAAATTTTTGCACATGTTTGTTTATTTATTTTATTGCAGTTTCTTTTTATAAAGCACAAGTGTCCCATCACTTTTGTGAGACACTGTATATGTATTGGCTCAAACGAAAATAAATTTCATAAGAATCTAGTTGAAGTGATATATAATGCATTAAAAATAATTGCAAACTTTCTCATTTATATTTTGATACTGAAAAAAGTACAAATATCTCAAAAATTTCCTGTGAAATGTCCCGTACGTAACACATGAATACTGTGGAATGACCCATCAACTGATCGCATCCAACGACTTGGTTATAGGCCAAATCATCAATTACGAAACTTTAGCAGGATACTTTCTGTTATCTCTCAATAGGAAAAGCGATTTCCGTTTGTCTGTCTTGGAAGGGCCATTTTTGTTTATAACATTCAACGAATAAGCATAAAAAGGAAATTTTCCTGTTATTTTGAGAAAAGTGTACGATTTTTACTCAAAATAAAAAAAAATCCGTTGAAAGGCAAATTTTACATAAAATCACCCGTATATATACATAATTTTTGTACAGTGTTGTTACTTTATAGTCTTAACTCTAAAAATTGGAAAACAAAGAATTTTATAACTAGCCAAGTTAAAATTTGCAGTCACAAACTTTGATTTTTAATGCTCAAAAAAGAGAACCAAATAATAATAATAAAAAAAATGTGAATGTAATATCTGGATGAGCAACATTTCAATACATGATTGTAGAATTTCCCAGTTTCCTTTTCGCTTGTTAAATGTGTAAATATCTAAGCATATATTTTCGAAGAATCCATAAAAACTGTTTCAAAGTTATTCAAACGACAAAAGAAAATATTGTGACAGGAGAAATTTCCCTTCGCTTCTCTTGAATAATATAGGTCCACTTGATGCTTTAACATTTGAAAATTTTCTCTCCCTACAACTTAAAATTTTTCCGAGTCTGCAATTTCACTTCTATGTAACGAATGATGAATAAGGTGAATACTTTCATTGGGATGTATATTGTAGGGATAAGAGGTTATTTCCAAATATATTTTCTTTAAAATATCGTAGGTAAAGAAAAGTATGAATCTGGATTTTGTATTGCAGAAATGAAAGGGTTTCATTCTGTAAGTCAAACTTTATATAGAATTTATAGACTCGTTCCCGGGTCGGGTTATACCCAACCCGGATACGAAATTTTTGCTTAAAGTTAACCCAAAAACTCTACCTGAACCCGATAAAAAAAATCCTGAACCCAAAAATCGGCTCGAACCCGAATATTTAATCACGAATTTAATACGAATCCGAATGGAATCTGGATTTTGTATTGTAGAAATGAAAGGGTTTCATATTGTAAGTAAGACTTTATATAGAATTTATAGAGTCGTGCCCGGATCGGGTTATACCGAACCCGGACACAAAATTTTTCCTTAAAGTCAACCCAAAAACCCTACCTGAACTTGATAAAAAATTCGTGAACCCAAAAACCGACCCGAACCCGAAATATTTAAACACGAACTCAAGACGAATCCAAATGGAATATCTGGATTTTGTATTGTAGAAATGAAAGAGTTTCATTCTGTAAGTCAGACTATATATAGAATTTATACAGTCGTGCCCGGATCGGGTTATACCCAACACGGATACGAAATTTTACTTAAAGTCAACCCAAAAACTCTACCTGAATCCGATAAAAAAAATCGTGAACCCAAAAATTGGCCCGAACCGGAACCCGAAATATTTAAACACGAACACAAGCCGAATCCGAATTAGAAAAACATAATAATCTGTATTTTAAAACAATTATGCAAAAAAAAAAAAAAAAAAAAAAAAAAATTGTCGATTAATAATGATAATAATGTATGTTGTCTATTCTTGTTTTTTCTCTCGCGTACACTGTAGTAAATAGAACCTAGAACCTCACGTACACCCCCAAATGGTACGCATACTACACTTTGGGAAACCTTGACTTAGAATTTTGAATCAACATGTATGTCAAACCATTTCACGAGAATTTTATTTATATATTTATAAATTAAAAACTGACATTGATATGGAATAACAATACACCACTTAAAGAATTATCGAACGAACATCAAAGTTTTAAATATTTTAATCAGGAATATAATTTATGTACATCAATTCACATATTGACAAAACTAAGTCTCCCAATAATTAAATATGTATGCCATTAAACCACTGATTAAAGAAATATAATTAATTTAATCTTCGGAAGACTTTATCCTGATCCAAGAAAGATTTCTACCGCAATTTTTATCAAATTAAATCTAATCAGATAGATTAACTCTAGCAGAACGCAATGAAAATATCGATTGGTGCTAACAAAATTCCATCGATAAGCGCTTAGCATTGACTGATGAACAGTTTCCCGAGTTTGTAAAGTCCCTTTAATTAATCTTTGCAAGCCCGAAACATAATTGAAAATATCGGCTAGTGATGACTTGTCTTTAAAGATAATCTCCTGCCTAATTCAAATTATCGATGCATCGAAAATTATAACCTATATCGATATAGTAGTAAGGGGATTAAGGTAATATTAGTCGTGTATTGATTGGTTTCTATAGAATATTTCAATTAACACTTGACCTTTCAAAAACTACAAAGCATTTTTTTTGTTACAAACGTCTGTTTGAAGGTAGGCTCATATGTTTTGGCAAACTTGTTTCGTTGCAATAAAAAAGGGACGGTAAAATTGCCATTTTATTGCAAATACGACATTAGCCAATGATTTACGTTTTTAACACTTTCCTACAAAGTTGAAAAGTGTTTATGAATTCGGTTTGTCTGTCTGTCTGTCCGTGCGTCGGTCTGTCTAAGTCGTGCAAATGTACTTGGATTTTCATGCAATTGTTATATGTTTTTGAGATTTATAATGGCATATTCGGTATTGAAAATGAAGTGTGTAATTTATAGTTCATTTACAGGGCCATGCAAAAGAATTCTTTTACATTACGGCCTATGGGGAAAAATCGTTTGCTGTGTATTTTAATGATGGTACTGTATTTCAAATATATTTAATTTCATATATATAACTGAGAGGTGCATTACAGGATGCTTGCTATAGATTATGTAGTAGCATTCATCGTTTATTTACAGGGATACATAAAGAATTCTGTTACCGTACTGACTATGAACAATAATTGCTGAAACTGCGTTTTCCGTTTTTGCACGGGTTTTTAATTTTAAGTAATTTTTTGCATATTACTTAATGTGTATAAATTCTATAAATCATATATAGGGCTGCACAAAATATCTCGAGTACATTTCCGCTCATTGACGGTAATTAACGCATGGGAATTTTCAACTGTGTTATGCGTTTCCTAACTGAACTAAATTTTACCATACTGTATAGTATATATACAAATCTCTTGATCATATACAGGGCTGCACAAAAAAATTTGGCTACTTGGACGGCAATTGCTAAAATTGGGTTTTTAAATGGTTTGCGTTGTCTAAACTGTTTACTTACATTTCTTCTTTCAACTTTTTTAACGGCAAATGTTAATGCTGTGTTCTGTATTTGTTGGAAAGTTTTTCGTAATCTATGCTTGGTACATGATATTCGTTTCTTGTTTAAATATACTGGCAGAAATGTTTGAAATATTTGTGAGAAGAATCAAACTAGATGATATACCTATTGACAAAACTTCTGATAATTGGCGTAGCTTCTTATTCCATTCAGCACGTATGGTCTTTTTTTAAATACGTTGATGGAAATGTTTTAAATACCTTAAAAAAGAATCAAACTATGCATAACATAACCCATTATTGTAACAATGTTTCTTTATTTCATTAAGAGTTTATGTCCATTTTCATATGTATCATGTAAGTGTTTAGAATACTTTTAAAATAAATCTAAACCCCTGATTGTAAAAATCCTTTTTTTACTGTATTGAGAATTTATGTCTCTTTTGAAGATGTATTAAAGAAAAGTGTTTAAATACTTTCAAGGGGGTTCTCAAATGTTTTTCTGAACAACGCAAAACTTTTTGATACAATTTCAGACTCATTTTTAAACGCAAAGGCATAAAATTTAAGGCCTGACTATATAAGCGATTTGGAATTGAAATGAGTTTTTCATTTTTTAATAAATAGATTACTTATCGAGTTATAAGCGACTCTGGTCATGTGACGACACGTTTTTTTCTGCTTCTCTGGCTGCCACGTCGGGAATTTGGTTCAAAACGCCGACTTTGACAATGTTTTCTGAAAAATCTTCTGCCTTTACCCAAAAATGAAAAACGTGTTTTGATTACATAGTTTTTTAATAAGAACACCTGCCATTTTCATGCATTTGTGAACATAATTGAAAAAAAAAATGTGTCATATTCTAGCCTATTTGGATTTGAGAACAGCCTTAAGAAAAATGAAACTGTAGAATATAACCACTTACAGTGATACCGTTTCTTTATTGCATTGAGGATGTATGTGCAATTGTTGCATTTTTATGTTGCACCTTTAATACAGTTTCTTAAATATTCTGATGGAAATAGTTGAAATACTTTTAAGAAGAACCAAGTTGGAAAACATAACCCTTTACCGTGAGAGTTACCGTTTATTGGAGAAATCTTTAAAATACTTTTAACTAGAACCAAATTGGAGAATGTAACCATTTACCATGAGAGTTACCGCTTATTGTGAGAAATGTTTAAAATACTTTTAATAAGTACGAAATTGGAGAATATAACCTTTTACCATGAGAGTTACCGTTTATTGTAAGAAATGTTTAAAATGCTTTTAAGAAGAACTAAGTTGGAAAACATAACCCTTTACCATGAGAGTTACCGCTTATTGTGAGAAATGTTTAAAATACTTTTAAGTATAACCAAGTTGGAAAACATAACCCTTTACCATGAGAGTTGTTGTGAGAAATGTTTAAAATACTTTCTAGTAGAACCGAATTGCAGATTATAATCCTTTACCATGAGAGTTACCGCTTATTGTGAGAATATTAAATAGAAAAAATTGTAAATTTTGTAGGATTGATTTAATTTGGTAGCGTCCTAGTGGTCAAAAAGTGCGTATAATCTAAGAATTATATGATAACTTTGTAATCAAAACTAAGGAGAAGTAAAACCAATGCCAATGGAACATTTTGAGAATACTTTACGTGTTTGAGGTGTTATATACTTTTTAAATGTTATATATCTTCATTAAGTATTAAAGACGTCTTTTTAATGCTCACGTCGGCAACAAAACCCGGAAGAGCTTTAGCAGTTAATGGGCGATTGTTACCTGTCATTTCCTCCATAAGATAAAGTGCCTGGTCTTAATAACAAAAAATGAAAAACACCACAAATTTCTTCATCTCAGGTGCAAGGCTTACACGGAATGTTATGATTTCTGGCCCTCGATGTCACCATAGTTACCGCCGCCATATTCCACACCCCATGAAAGAAAATAATAAAAATAAAATAGGTAACGGTGCGCATTGTACCTGTTGCCGAGTTGACCAATGGGAGAACCCTATTACCATAGCAACAATAATAACAACGTTTGTCTCGACTGCCACAACAGCAGTTAGTTTTTTGAAATTTCTTTGTTGTTCTTTGTTTGTTTCGAATAGCGTTGTTATTTGTTCTATTGCTTTTTTTTTGTTGTGTGTATGTGTGTGTATGTGTTCACGGACGCATTGTTTTGTACGGTTATAGGGGCTAGTGCCACCAGCAGCTCACGACAGAGTGGTCGGTCGTGGCAGGTGCGACATGCAGGCGACAGATGGTATTCCCACAAATATGATGGCAGTCCAGTTTGCAAGTTGATCGTAACCGCGCGCAAATTGCACGGATGTGAAAGTCGTCTGCTGAAATGATAAAAACGGAACATCATGGATTTAGAGGTAAAAATTATGGTTATTTTGCATGTTCTTTTTCTTAATTTCAGGTTACATAATTCTGAATAACATTGGTATGAAAATCGTAGACAATTGTGATTAAGAGTGTAGTTTTTTAGATCTTTATTTTTACGCCGTATAATAAAATATTATTGAAAAATTTTCTGAAATCAAGTTGCCAAAAAAAAATTAAAAAAAATTTCAGTTAATTTTACTAACTTAATTTTTAGTAACCAATAGTTTACTCAACGTTCGTAAAACGACTTTAAAAAAAAAAGAAAAAAAAGAAAAGAAAAAGAAAAAAAAAAGGAAATTTTAAAAACAAGAATTTTGTAGTCATTTTTTTTTTTTTTATATGATGTTGTGGTAGATACTCTAGATTAAAGATAGGGATTATTTTTCTAGTTCTTCATTAATTATCATAAAACTTTTCATAATTATGAAATATTACAGAGAAACTTTCAGACTACTTTTGCAGAAACTTTTACAGAAACTTTTTAGAGAATGTCAAATAATAATATTTTACTTGCATTAATTATAATACATAATAATTTTTGGTATACATCTCTAAATTAGAAAAATGTTTAATTTTATTACCGATCCATGATCGATTAAAAAAAAAAGTAGAAATAGTTTGTCACACAACTTGCTCAAATAAAAGTAGAAACAAATTTCACAATTATTGTTTCATAATTATGAAATGTTACACGGTAAAGGATCTCAGAAACTTTTTAGAAAATTTCAGGTAATAATATTTTACTTATAATACATAATAATTTTGGTACATATTTGCAAATTAGCAAAACGTTTAATTTCATTACCGATCCATGATCGATTAAAAAAAAAGTAGAAATAGTTTGTCACACAACTTGCTCAAATAAAAGTAGAAACAAATTTCACAATTATTGTTTCATAATTATGAAATGTTACACGGTAAAGGATCTCAGAAACTTTTTAGAAAATTTCAGGTAATAATATTTTACTTATAATACATAATAATTTTGGTACATATTTGCAAATTAGCAAAACGTTTAATTTTATTACCGATCCATGATCGATTAAAAAAAAAAGTAGAAATAGTTTGTCACACAACTTGCTCAAATAAAAGTAGAAACAAATTTCACAATTATTGTTTCATAATTATGAAATGTTACACGGTAAAGGATCTCAGAAACTTTTTAGAAAATTTCAGGTAATAATATTTTACTTATAATACATAATAATTTTGGTACATATTTGCAAATTAGCAAAACGTTTAATTTCATTACCGATCCATGATCGATTAAAAAAAAAAGTAGAAATAGTTTGTCACACAACTTGCTCAAATAAAAGTAGAAACAAATTTCACAATTATTGTTTCATAATTATGAAATGTTACACGGTAAAGGATCTCAGAAACTTTTTAGAAAATTTCAGGTAATAATATTTTACTTATAATACATAATAATTTTGGTACATATTTGCAAATTAGCAAAACGTTTAATTTTATTACCGATCCATGATCGATTAAAAAAAAAAGTAGAAATAGTTTGTCACACAACTTGCTCAAATAAAAGTAGAAACAAATTTCACAATTATTGTTTCATAATTATGAAATGTTACACGGTAAAGGATCTCAGAAACTTTTTAGAAAATTTCAGGTAATAATATTTTACTTATAATACATAATAATTTTGGTACATATTTGCAAATTAGCAAAACGTTTAATTTCATTACCGATCCATGATCGATTAAAAAAAAAGGAGAAATAGTTTATCACACAACTTTCTCAAATAAAAGTAGGAAAAAAAAATTCACAATTATTGTTTCATAATTATAGAATATTACACAGTAAAGGATCTCAAAAACTTTTTAGAGAATTTCAGATAATAATATTTAACTTTTATTAATTCTAATATATAATAATTTTTTGTATATATTTGTAAATTAGCAAAACGTTGAATTTTATTACCGATCCTTGATCGATAAAAAAAAAAAGTAGAAATAGTTTGTCACACAACTTGCTCAAATAAAAGTAGAAACAACTTTCACAATTATTGTTTCATAATTATGAAATGTTACACGGTAAAGGATCTCAGAAACTTTTTAGAAAATTTCAGGTAATAATATTTTACTTATAATACATAATAATTTTTGGTATATATTTGTAAATTAGCAAAACGTTGAATTTTATTACCGATCCATGATCGATATAAAAAAAAATTGCAGAGATAGTTTATCACACAACTTGCTCAAATAAAAGTAGGAAAAATTTCACAATTATTGCTTCATAATTATGAAATATTACACGGTAAAGGATCTCAGAAACTTTTTTAGAGAATTTCAGATAATAATATTTTACTTGTATTCATTATAATATATAATAATTTTTGGTATATACCTGTAAATTAGCAAAAATGTTGAATTTTATTACCGATCCATGATCAATTTAAAAAAAAAGGTAGAAACAGTTTATCACACAAAGTGCTCAAATAAAAGTAGGAAAAAATTTTCACAATTATTGTTTCATAATTATTAAATATTACACGGTAAAGGATCTCAGAAACTTTTTAGAGAATTTCAGGTCATAACATTTTACTTGTGTTAATTATAATATATATTATTTTTTGGTATATATCTGTAAATTAGCAAAACGTTGAATTTTATTACCGATCCATGATCTATTAAAAAACAAAAATGTAGAAATAGTTTATCACACAACTTGCTCAAATAAAATTAGGAAAAAAATTTCACAATTATTGTTTCATAATTACGAAATATTACACGGTAAATGATCTCGAAAACTTTTTAGAGAATTTCAGATAACAATACTTTACTTGTATTAATTATAATATATAATATTTTTTGGTATATATCTGTAAATTAGCAAAACGTTGAATTTTATTACCGATCCATGATCGATTAAAAAAAATTGCAGAAATATTTTACCAAGCAACTTGCTAAAATAAAAGTTGCTTGAAAAGCAACTTGCTCAAATAGGAAAAAAATTCACAATTATTGTTTCATAATTATGAAATATTACACGGTAAATGATCTCGGAAACTTTTTAGAGAATTTCAGATAACAATATTTTACTTGTATTAATATTAATTATAATATATAATAATTTTTGGTATGTATCTGTAAATTAGCAAAAACGTTGAATTTTATTACCGATCCATGATCGATTAAAAAAAAAAATGCAGAAATAGTTTATCACACAACTTGCTCAAATAAAGGCTGGAAAAAAATCACACATTTATTTCGTAATTATGAAATAATACAGGGAAAATGAGGGACTATCATTACCAAATTTCGAAATTAAAGCATCATTGAATATATGTCTCTCAGTACATTTTAATTACATCGATGTTCACACAATCGAACCTTTTTTTATTTTAAAATATTTACTAAAAGCATTTTTTAATCAATGCTTCGTTAATTATCAATCAAATATAGCAATATCTATACGTAGAGAAGTACCTCAAACTTTTAAGGAGCTTGAGATAAAATTTCAAAACTTTCAGCAGAAAAATAAAGCCACTGAAATTTTCATAAAAAATAATATTTTCTTATATTATTTTTTAATAATAAAATAATATATATATATATATATATATATATATATATATATATATATATATATATATATAATACATTAAATTTTCATAAAAAGTAAAAAGTAATACATTTTTTAAATACAGTATTATTCTCTTTATGATTTGAATTTCATTGTTTTAAGTATAATAATTTTAAAATTTATTCTCCAACATATCAAAAATTAATTTCGTAACTGTAATTATCAAACCAAAAATATTTTTTCTTGATATATAGTCAGTGCTAATTTATTTATACAATTTCGATGTGGTAACGTGTAAAATATTTAAATATAGCATAAGCCAAGAAACCTGCAACTTGTAATGTAAATTAGACCATTAGAATAGAATAGAATAAAATTTATTCATAAGAAAAAAAATAAATATTTTCTATTAAACCTAACATTACTTTAAATGACATAAAATTCAGTAATTAATATTTCAAAATGGAAAAATTGCATTTTTACTGACTTTAAAGTAACATACGCAAGTGCACATGGGCCATCTTTAATGATCAAAAAATATAAAATGTAAGCAACATAAGATACTTTCTAAATAATTACAGACTTGAACGATATTTTTTAAACGCAAAAATGATTTAACATAAAACGCCTCCCTTGGGAAAGTAATTTTTCACCGACTCATCACGAAGTTTAATATTTTTTTAGGATAGTTAAAGAAAAACAGATGCTTCATTAATTTTGAAAATAAATAAATGTATGTATGAAATATTTACAATGTCTAAATGTATGTAAAATATGTTTTATTATATAACATCCGTTTTATATCTATTTTAATAATGTATTGCTAGATTACTTAATTGTGAAATGAGAAATGTTAACCATAATTGTAAATTATAATGCATACGAAATGAAATTAAACAAAAAAGTTATTTAAAATAATATTTAACAATTGCTTTATATTAGATTCGTTTTATTAAAAAAAATTCCTATGAGTATATATGAAATGACTAATGCTTGATTCAAAACGAAAAAAGTATAATTTGATGTTTTTCTATTCAATATGCTTTTATTCCTTTCAAATAAAATATTTAAGCTTTAAAATATATTTTTCTTGTTTCAATTTTAAGTGAATCTGCATTTAAAGCTACATTCTAATTTTAAATGGTTTATCCAATAGCTATACAGTAAATTTTGTACAGCATTTGTAATGATTTCGCAAAAGAAATGAAAATTTATTTTCTTTGTCTATTTTTGTAATGGAAATTATTATTATTATTTTTTTTTTACTAAAATCTCCGTTTTTACAACATTACACTTTAAAAAATTTGCAGCAAACTCACCAGTCTTTCGACAATTTTTACAGAAAACGGTTACATAACCGTGATTTAAGTCTATTCTAATCATATTATTGCCCATATTATGGTCAGAATAGAGTTAAATTACGGTTATGTAACCGTTTTCTTTTAAAAAATGGTCGAATTACTGGGCAATTTGCTGCCAATTTTTAAAAGTTTAATGTTAATCTAAATTATATGGAATTTTCGCACTACTTTTTACTTCTTGGATGATAGATTTTGTAACTTTCTTTTTTCTTTTTAAACTGGTTATGTTTTCTAGAGCATTACTGCAAACCACTTGAGAGCAAGTTTGTTTTCAAAGCACTGAAGATTATTTTAGGACATGTTTGATTTTAGAGCATAGTTTTGGACCAAAACTATTCATTACATTTTCTGCTTAGATCGGGGGATTTTCATAATTTTCATATATATACATATATAATATAAATTGTGAAAACATATGTCAGATAAAATAAAAACTATTAGAAGTTTCAAATCCTCTCCCCTTTTATTAACTGGAAACTTTTTTTTTTTTAATTTACTGAAATTGAAATGGGGAGTTTTTAAATAAAGCTTATTTTATATATTTTTTTAAATCCACTATTTTGTAAAAATTGTTTTAATAAAATAAATAAATAAACAAGTAATAATATTGTATATTTTACTGAAGAAAAAATGTCCGACTAAAAATTAAAAAAAAATCAGTAACGACGATTCCTTTTTGAATCTGAGAAGCTTTAAAAAATAAATTTGAATGTAATTTAAAAAATAATGAAAAACTGGATGAAAATTTCACGAAAAAAACTATAAAATTATAAAATAAATTCATTGAATTTTGAAATAATTTCTATTACATAAGTTGTAGAAGTAATATTTAGTTTAGACAAATATTTCTACAGTCAAAAGATGCTACAATTTTGAAAGCAATTAAAAGGTAGGATACATATAAAAGCAAATTAAAAAAAAATCTTCCAAAACAAAAGAAAGTTTCAGAATCGTTAACTGAATTTTAAAATCAATCTAAAATAAGCACGTAGAAATAAATTCAAACAACTTTCATGATGGCAGATTACGTTGCGATTAGATGGGGTCATTAACAATGCCTACAATGAAGCAGGTGATAACCCCCGTATACTACCGTTATATACCACCCGCATCCTACATCATTATAATAAAGTGCGCCTAACAAATGGCTCGTTATTATTTTAGTCACTGTAGCGAATTCAGTGATTGGGAAATTAGGACAAAAGACCGTAGTCCCCATTACTGTGATAGTTTATGACAACGGATACAAATTATAATAGTTAAATCTTTACGATGTTCTAACTATTAGACATTCGTTTGTTTCAGTCGATCTACGTGATAATGAATGCCTCAAAATGACGCAGTTATCCAACACAAATGCCTTATTGGATTATTATTTTTTTTTTAAATTTATTTAGCGAATTTTTTCATTGCATTTGAAAACTAGCCGTTGGGGCCCACCGTAATACTTGCCCATCATGGATATGCATAATATAAAATATGAAAATAAAACATGTGTAAACTACTTATAAAATGCATTGCAATTCATATAAAATCGGGCTTGATGACGTCATAAACTTTAAATGCTCTATTACTGAATTGCGTAAAAGAAACATCCTTATAACTCCAAAACTAATAATCCTATTAACTAACTGTTTATTGCGTCGGATTAAGCGTCTCATTTCCAATTAAAATATATATTTGATTGAAATTTGGAGGAAATGCAGGGTCATGAAAAATCGAAGAGTGTGGGAAATAGGATTACAAATATCTCGGCAACTCATTATCCGATCGACTTCATTCTTTATGCAAAATTTAGGTTTTTTTATTCTTTTATATTCCTTCCTTAAAATAAACAATTTCGAAATTTTTTATATACCTTTTATCAGAACGAATATTTCGAGAGTCCGAAAAAAATAGCTTCGGATAATCGAAGTTACTGAAATTCAATAAGCTTCTTCTCGTTATTACATACTAAGTACACACCAAATTTCAAGTCTCTATTTCAATTTGTTCGGGAGATAGAGCGTTTACAGACACACACAGACAGACGGACGGCAATTTTTTTTACTCTAAAAATATGTTTTTCGGAATCTCCAATGTCTGAAACGTGTAAATCCGTCAATTCTTTTTTTTTTCGATTTTTAAAACAATCACAATATTTACCCTATACTACGTATGATGGGTGAGTAATAAGCATGTGTATTATGTGACAAAACATAACATTTTAATGGTAGTTATATTAATAAAATTATCATACTCTGTTTCACTTTTAAAATGCATTAATAAACTTAACAAATATTAAGTAATTTATCACAGGAAATAATTTATTCTTATATATTTTTCTTGGTAAATTGGTCGTTTATTTTATTAAAGCCTCTTTCAATAATAATAATAATAAAAATGTCTTACTTTACTACCTTGAGTAAATACAGCTAAGTTTAAAAATAATTTTATCGATCAATGCTAAAGTAAACAGCAACAAAAAAAAGTACTATCTTTTATCATGTACCGGAGCTCTAAAAGCAATCAGTCGCACAACCTTTAAAATTCAGACAAAAACAAATAGCAATGTAAAAGAAAGGAAACTTCCTTTTATATTTGGGAGCACTTCCAACGCGTATTTAAATATTTTTCTTGGAGAAATTCTCGAACAATTTTTTGGAATAAAAATAATCTTTTGAAACGCTTTTTTTCTTCTACATGTGTACCTTTTTCAAGTTAAATATACCTGTTCGACGATAAATAACTTTGAATAAAAATAAGAATGTGTGTCAGTTTTCAATAGTGTAACGAGACTTCCAGAGGAAACATCATTTGTAAAATTTCAGATAAACAATTTTTATCAGTAACAAAATATTTTTACCGTGAAAGATTAATAGTTTTTTCCGTTTTAAATATATATATAAGTATAATATTTTGTTGATCCATATCTCTTTTCACGTGTTTTCCGGTACATTATTATTATATAAAAGGCACCTATTCACCATGATAGATAAAAAATAAATGAAAAGTTGATTTTGCGAGAATAAGAGTATCAGTTAAAAACGCCAATAACATAACAAAATATGCATATTTAACTTAGTGAAAAATTATATAAATTTTCTATTTTCTAAGAAAAAATACTGTGCATATTTAAATATTTTTCTAGCAAAAAATCTCGAACTATTTTTTGGAATAAAATTTTTTTAAACGCTTCTTTTTTTCTGCAAGTGTACTTTGTTAAAGTTAAACATACAATAAATAGATTTTAAAAATAATACATTATTTGTAAGGTTTCAGATAAACTATCTTTAGCAGTAACAAAATATTTTTACCGTAAAAGATTAATAATTTAAATATAAATAAGTCTGTTTAACTTCCGTTTTAAATATAAATAAGTCTTAATATTTTGTTGATACATATCTTTTTTCACGTGTTTTCCGGCACATTAATTGATATAAAAGGGACCTACTCATCATGATGGATTAAAAAAAAAAATGTTGATTTTAAGAGAATAAGATTAACTGAAAACACCGATAACATTACAAAATATACAATTTTCTACTTTCTATCAATCAAATACTGTGCATAATATTTAAATATTTTTATAGGAGAAATTCTCCACCAATAATTTTCCTGGAATAAAAGTTTTTTAAACATTTTTTTCTTCTGCAAGTGTACTCTATTAAAGTTAAATATACCAGTTAGACAATAAATAACACTGATGTGTATCAGTATTGAATTGTGTAACAAGACTTTAAAAAAAAAATCATCTGTAAGGTTTCAGATAAACTATGTTTAGCAGTATCAAAATATTTTTACCGTGAAAGATTAACTGTATCTCGGTTTTAAAAATAAACCAATGGACCCGTGCGAAGATTTCGCACTGCAGTCTAATTTTTTTAGCAATATCTAAAATTTTTAGATGCAGGTTTAAACTACTAAAATAAAAAAAAAAATATTAAGGACTAAAAATATCTGAAAACAACATTAGTCAAACCTGAATATCATCTCACTTATTCCATCAAAGTTACAGTAAAAAAGGATCGAAGATAGCAAACGCAAACAAGAAAGGGGAATATATATATATATCGTATTTTAACTGCATTAGAGGGTGACATCATCTGTTTTTTTTTTTGAAAAATAAAGACATGGGACAAAGAAAAATAAATCTTAAATAAATTTGAATTTAACTTTTTCTGTTTAATCATAAATACAAAATAAACCCGTGCAGCAACTACTTTCTCCCACTTTATCTTTATTGGACATTTTTCTTAAAATTATCATTGGTATTTAATTTTTGTGGCAACACTAATTTGAGGAAAACCTTTCATTTCATTTATGAAAATAATGCCGATTTAATTTTTAATTACTTTCAATTTTTAATCAAAATACATGATTTAACGAAATGTGAGTGTACTGCGTCAGAAGTCACTTCAAAAACCTTTCATATGGTATCTCATTTATCGTTGTGCGTTTTTTATTTGCTTTGAAAAAGGGATGTTGACAACAAAAATAATATATACGAGCAGTCCTAACATTTTATCGATCCATATATTTTCTCACGCGTTTACGTTTCAATAGCAGCTCAAATAATGAAATTAGCATATTATGTTTTACCTTTAAAATGCATTCATATGTTTAAAAATTATTAACTAATGTATCTCAAAAAAATATTGATCATAGATCTTTTTCTAGGTAAACTGGTCGTTCTTTTTTATTAATGCCTCTTTCAGAAATAAATTCTTTTTTACCTGACTGTATTAAGTAAACATAGCACAGCGTCGAACTAATTTTATCAATCAAAGCCAAAGTAAACAACAAAAAAATACACTACGATCTTTTATTATGTAACCGGAGCGCTAAAAGCAATCAGTCGAAGCAACCTTTAAAATTCAGAGAAAAACAAATATAAATTCGAAAGAAAGAAATTTTCTTTTATAGCTGGAGGCACTTTTAAGACGAATTTAAATATTTTTCTAAGAGATATTCGGGAACTACTTTTTGGAATAAAAAAGATCTTTCGAAACGCTTTTTACTTCTACATGTGTACCTTTCTAAAGCTAAATTTACTGCTCGACGATAAATAACGTTGAATAAAAATAAGAATGTGTGTCAGTTTTCAAAAGTGTACTGATTTTCAGAGGAAAACATCATTTCTAAGGCATCAGATAAACTAGGTTTAGCAATATCAAAATATTTTTACCGTGAAAGATGAATAGTTTCCTTCGTTTAAAAAATAAAAATTCCTACTGTTTGTCAATATATATTTTTTATGTGACATTACCTGGCACACAGTAGCGGCTCGTCAAGGGGTCCACAATTACTTTAGTACCAGTATTTTAATAAACTGTATTTCTCCTTGTCCAATCTTTGACCATTCACGATTATATATGATCAAATTTAATTTACGAAATTTCCTGTAATGTTATTGTGAACCCCCTGACGAGCCGCTACTGGTGGCACGTTAAACTACATAATGAAAACCTACATGTCATAATGAATAAAAATGTCTGTTGATTGTAAGAGAAAAATATTATCAACTAAGAGCATCGGTAAAATGAAAAAAAAATATTATATGTATTTAACTTAAGTAATAAGTTTGATATAAATTTCCCAGTATAAGTAATAATAAAATACTCTACATATCGTTAAAAATTGCAAGTTCTTAAAATAACAGTTTTTTTCGTAGAATAAACATTTTTTTTTCTACTGGAATACCAGTTAACAGTTTTTATTACAACAGCAACATTTTTCTTTCTTTCTTTCTTTTTTTCTTTTTTTTCTTTTCTTTCTTTCTTTTCTTTTCATTTTTTTTTATAGTAGGATTATGAATACGAGAAACTCATAGTCGAAGTCCAAAGATTCAATTTTCAGAAGCTCGAGCGATTTTCTAGGATTGGGTCACATTTCTATAAAATGTCCTTATCGTAAGCATTCTTTTTATGTTAATATGGCCAAAGCTAACTAATGCCTAATAATATCAACGTTAATTTTAATAAAAATTTGGAGAGAAAGACGGATATACTAAAATGAACTGCAACACACATTTTAGGGATTTAAATTATAGTCAGAGATTATTTTCATGAGTCTAACCTGTAATATTAAACAGTAAGTAATCAATGTCAGGAAAAAATATTTAACAAATTGATTCTTAATAATGTTATTTGCATAGAAGAGTAAGAGCTATAGTGCAAAAAGTACTTTGTCTCAATCGATTTTGCATTTCGTATGAAATACATGATCAAGGCAGTTTTCATATCCATGTTGTATTTTAGAGTTATCCAAATTGTCATAAATATATAATATGAAATTTCAAAGTACATTTTTTTGCAGGAATGCTACACTACAAGGGAAACTTCGTAATGCACTTTTGTAATACTCTACAAGACTGTATATAAATTCATGATAAAAAAAAATACACATGGTTATTGAAATGGCCAAGTTACTGAAATAAATCTATATTATAAAACAGAAACATGTCCGTGAGTAACGCTGACGTCATATTGATGGTGGCAACACCTGACCAATTAATTTCGTTTTTATTTGAATTCTTTTAACCTCTGAAGTAGTGAAATATTAGGCGATTTAACGGTTATTAACTATTCGATGCAGCTAATACAAAAGTATTGCTTCCTCTGATTTACTGACAAATTGCGTTTTTACTACTTTCTTTTATTTATGTGTTCGTGTATGTAAAGAGGGAATTTCGTAATCGATTTTTCAATCACTTACTGATAGGCTAAAACTATAAAAAATTATGTAGACAGGTCTGTTTCGGATGACAGTATAATATTGTAACATTTTTAGAACGTAATTATAAATTAATAAATTAGTTTTAAGGCATTTTCCGTGTTAGCCGGGCGCAGGTGATAAATTGCCAAAAATTATTTATGGTGACAACTGTATTATGAGTAACAACAAGAATGGAATTAATTATGCGCCCAAACCATGCTCGCTAAAATAGGGCAACTGGTTCTGAAACAGCAACAGAAATATTTTAAACACTAAAATATAGAAAATAAAATAAAATAAAAATAAAAATAAAGAGCGTAATATATTTTTTAAAAATGAGCTTTTCTTCTGACTAAGTTTAAACCAAACATCGTCGTCCCTCGTTTTATAAGATATTGAAAATATTTCAACATTTGCACCTTTCCACCTCTGGTTACTTCATTGTTGGTTGGAACGGGTTCAATCGTGTGCTAGTTTCATACACGATTAAAGCAAAAGCTCTGCAATAACCCCATAATATTAGATGAATTTGTTAGAATATGTTTATATCCATATTTTAAGCAAATAAGAATTAGCGAATGCAGCGAAAAAAAAAATAAGTAGTTAAAGAAAAAAAGGAAATCACTCCGTTACCGACAACGATACGCGAAATGAAATGAAATCACTCACTTGTAGAAAGCCTGGAAAGCCAGTCTTTAGCGTAGGAATGTTTTTCCACCATGGGGAATGTTTAATAAAAATTCATTTTTAAGATTATTGATGTTGAATATTGCATAAAAAATTAAAGTAAATTAGTTTCTACAATCGAATTTCATGATAACATTAACAGGAATCACACTACATTAGAAAAATTGCACATCATTTCATGAACACAAAATACACATGGTTATTGAAATGACTAGTTTACTGAAACAAATTTTCCTAATAGTAGATATAGTGGATAATCCACTGTCAATTTCTAACCTTTTTTAGCAATGATTTAAAATAATTTAAAATACTTTCCCACCAATTGACATTAGTCGAAATTTAAATAGCAAACATTACTTACTTCTACATTTTACGTTAGAAAAGTAACATCTCATTCAATGAGACAGAAGAAAGGGGAAAGCCTAGAACACACGGAGTTAAAAAATATTTCTAAAATTCTACATATTTTAAAATATCTATTAGAACATACAAATAATTTAGAATGGAAGCGAATTAAAATTGTTTGTGACATGGAAGTTATACAATACATCAATCGATGTTACATGAACGGAGTCGGCAGTATATCAAATTCAGATGAATCCTGTTTTGCTGTTACTGTACATTGAAGAATGACGACTTGTAGCATAATAGGGGAAGGAAAAATTGTAGCTATGAATTCACCATTGAACTCACGCTGTCTCGACGTCAAATTATAAATTTTGTCATAGAATTCAACAAACCAGAATATAAATTGAATGCATTTCCACTCCACTTAATCCTTTTCATTTCTTCACACGAAGATGGAGATCTTTGTAAAATCCTACATATTATAAAATATCCATTAAAATATCCAAATAACTTAAAATGGAAACAAATTAAAATTGTTTGTGATAATGATAATGTATTGCACTAAGTGAGGTAATACTTTTATCGATATTACATGAACAGAGTCTACAGTATATCAAAATCACGAAACATGTCATACTTTTACTGTAGATTGCAGAATGGCGAATTGTAGCTTAATAGTGAAGGGAAAATTTGTAGCTATGAAAGAGGATTTTTATTTTATACTCACATCAATCACATTTACTGTATATTTTATTAGATAAAAGCAGCAGCATTGCAGCACGTTGCCTCGACTTCAAAATATAAATTTTGTCACGTAATTCAACAAATTAGAATAAAAATTGAATGCATTTCCACTCCACTTAAACTTTTTTATTAACGCGAAGTTAAAGATCGTTCGTAAATCCTACACATTTTAAAATATCTGTTAAAACATCCAAATAATTTAAAATGGAAGCGAATTGAAATTGTTTGTGACAAGTAAGTTAGATAATACATCAATCGATATTACACGTACGGAGTCGGCAGTGTATCAAATTCAAAGGAATCCTGTCTTGCTGTTATTGCAGATTACAGAATGACAACTTGAAGCATAATAGTGAAAGGAAAATTTGTAGCTTTGAAAGAGGCTTTTTATTTATATTCACATCAATCACATTAATTGTATATTTTATTAGATAAAAGCAACACCATTGAATTCACGTTGTCTCGACTTCAAAATATAATTTTTTTTCATGTAATTCAACAAATTAGAATAAAAATTGCATGCATTTCCACTCCACTTAATCTTTTTTATTAACACGAAGTTAAAGATCGTTCGTAAATCCTACACATTTTAAAATATCTGTTAAAACATCCAAATAATTTAAAATGGAAGCGAATTAAAATTGTTTGTGACAAGTAAGTTAGATAATACATCAATCGATATTACACGTACGGAGTCGGCAGTGTATCAAATTCAAAGAAATCCTGTCTTGCTGTTATTGCAGATTACAGAATGACGACTTGTAGCATAATAGGGGAGGGAAATTTTATTGCTATGAAAGAGGCTTTTTATTTATATTCACATCAATCACATTAATTGTATATTTTATTAGATAAAAGCAACACCATTGAATTCACGTTGTCTCTACTTCAAAATATATTTTTTTTTCATAGAATTCAACAAACAGAATAAAAATTGAATGCATTTCCACTCCACTTAATCTTTTTTATTAACACAAAGTTAAAGATCGCTTGTAAATCCTACACATTTTAAAATATCTGTTAACACATCCAAATAATTAAAAATGGAAGCGAATTAAAGTTGTTTGTGACGATGATAGTGTATTGCACTAAGTGAGGTAATACTTTAATCGATATTACATGAACGGAGTCAGCAGTATCTCAAAATAATGAATCATGTCATGCTGTTACTGTAGATTTCAGAATGACGACTTGTAGCATAATAGGGGAGGGAAATTTTATTGCTATGAAAGAGGATTTTTATTTTATATTCACATCAATCACTTTTATTGTATATTTTAGTAGATAAAAGCACTGAAGTTCACGTTGAATAGACTTTAAAATATAAATTTTGTCATAGAACAAACTAGAATACAAATTGAATGCATTTCCACTCCACTTAATCTTTTTTATTAACACGAAGTTAAAGATCGTTCGTAAATCCTACACATTTTAAAATATCTGTTAAAACATCCAAATAATTAAAAATGGAAGCGAATTAAAATTGTTTGTGACAAGTAAGTTAGATAATACATCAATCGATATTACACGTACGGAGTCGGCAGTGTATCAAATTCAAAGAAATCCTGTCTTGCTGTTATTGCAGATTACAGAATGACGACTTGTAGCATAATAGGGGAGGGAAATTTTATTGCTATGAAAGAGGCTTTTTATTTATATTCACATCAATCACATTAATTGTATATTTTATTAGATAAAAGCAACACCATTGAATTCACGTTGTCTCTACTTCAAAATATATTTTTTTTTCATAGAATTCAACAAACAGAATAAAAATTGAATGCATTTCCACTCCACTTAACCTTTTTTATTAACACAAAGTTAAAGATCGCTTGTAAATCCTACACATTTTAAAATATCTGTTAACACATCCAAATAATTAAAAATGGAAGCGAATTAAAGTTGTTTGTGACGATGATAGTGTATTGCACTAAGTGAGGTAATACTTTAATCGATATTACATGAACGGAGTCAGCAGTATCTCAAAATAATGAATCATGTCATGCTGTTACTGTAGATTTCAGAATGACGACTTGTAGCATAATAGGGGAGGGAAATTTTATTGCTATGAAAGAGGATTTTTATTTTATATTCACATCAATCACTTTTATTGTATATTTTAGTAGATAAAAGCACTGAAGTTCACGTTGAATAGACTTTAAAATATAAATTTTGTCATAGAACAAACTAGAATACAAATTGAATGCATTTCCACTCCACTTAATCTTTTTTATTAACACGAAGTTAAAGATCGTTCGTAAATCCTACACATTTTAAAATATCTGTTAAAACATCCAAATAATTAAAAATGGAAGCGAATTAAAATTGTTTGTGACAAGTAAGTTAGATAATACATCAATCGATATTACACGTACGGAGTCGGCAGTGTATCAAATTCAAAGAAATCCTGTCTTGCTGTTATTGCAGATTACAGAATGACGACTTGTAGCATAATAGGGGAGGGAAATTTTATTGCTATGAAAGAGGCTTTTTATTTATATTCACATCAATCACATTAATTGTATATTTTATTAGATAAAAGCAACACCATTGAATTCACGTTGTCTCTACTTCAAAATATATTTTTTTTTCATAGAATTCAACAAACAGAATAAAAATTGAATGCATTTCCACTCCACTTAATCTTTTTTATTAACACAAAGTTAAAGATCGCTTGTAAATCCTACACATTTTAAAATATCTGTTAACACATCCAAATAATTAAAAATGGAAGCGAATTAAAGTTGTTTGTGACGATGATAGTGTATTGCACTAAGTGAGGTAATACTTTAATCGATATTACATGAACGGAGTCAGCAGTATCTCAAAATAATGAATCATGTCATGCTGTTACTGTAGATTTCAGAATGACGACTTGTAGCATAATAGGGGAGGGAAATTTTATTGCTATGAAAGAGGATTTTTATTTTATATTCACATCAATCACTTTTATTGTATATTTTAGTAGATAAAAGCACTGAAGTTCACGTTGAATAGACTTTAAAATATAAATTTTGTCATAGAACAAACTAGAATACAAATTGAATGCATTTCCACTCCACTTAATCTTTTTTATTAACACGAAGTTAAAGATCGTTCGTAAATCCTACACATTTTAAAATATCTGTTAAAACATCCAAATAATTTAAAATGGAAGCGAATTAAAATTGTTTGTGACAAGTAAGTTAGATAATACATCAATCGATATTACACGTACGGAGTCGGCAGTGTATCAAATTCAAAGAAATCCTGTCTTGCTGTTATTGCAGATTACAGAATGACGACTTGTAGCATAATAGGGGAGGGAAATTTTATTGCTATGAAAGAGGATTTTTATTTTATATTCACATCAATCACTTTTATTGTATATTTTAGTAGATAAAAGCACTGAAGTTCACGTTGACTAGACTTTAAAATATAAATTTTGTCATAGAACAAACTAGAATACAAATTGAATGCATTTCCACTCCACTTAATCTTTTTTATTAACACGAAGTTAAAGATCGTTCGTAAATCCTACACATTTTAAAATATCTGTTAAAACATCCAAATAATTTAAAATGGAAGCGAATTAAAATTGTTTGTGACAAGTAAGTTAGATAATACATCAATCGATATTACACGTACGGAGTCGGCAGTGTATCAAATTCAAAGAAATCCTGTCTTGCTGTTATTGCAGATTACAGAATGACGACTTGTAGCATAATAGGGGAGGGAAATTTTATTGCTATGAAAGAGGCTTTTTATTTATATTCACATCAATCACATTAATTGTATATTTTATTAGATAAAAGCAACACCATTGAATTCACGTTGTCTCTACTTCAAAATATTTTTTTTTTCATAGAATTCAACAAACAGAATAAAAATTGAATGCATTTCCACTCCACTTAACCTTTTTTATTAACACAAAGTTAAAGATCGCTTGTAAATCCTACACATTTTAAAATATCTGTTAACACATCCAAATAATTAAAAATGGAAGCGAATTAAAGTTGTTTGTGACGATGATAGTGTATTGCACTAAGTGAGGTAATACTTTAATCGATATTACATGAACGGAGTCAGCAGTATCTCAAAATAATGAATCATGTCATGCTGTTACTGTAGATTTCAGAATGACGACTTGTAGCATAATAGGGGAGGGAAATTTTATTGCTATGAAAGAGGATTTTTATTTTATATTCACATCAATCACTTTTATTGTATATTTTAGTAGATAAAAGCACTGAAGTTCACGTTGACTAGACTTTAAAATATAAATTTTGTCATAGAACAAACTAGAATACAAATTGAATGCATTTCCACTCCACTTAATCTTTTTCCTTTTTATTACAGGAAGTTAAAGATTTGTCTAAAATCCTACATATTATAAAATATCTATTAAAACATCAGAATAATTTAAAATGGAAGCGATTTAAAATTGTTTGTGACAAGGAAGTTAGATAATACATCAATCGATATTACATTTACGGAGTCGGCAGTATATCAAATTCGGATGAACCCTGTCTTGCTGTTATTGTTGGTTGTAGAATGACGACTTATAGCATAATAGTGGAGGGAAAATTTGTAGTTATGAGAGAGTTTTTTTAAATTTTATATTCAGATCAATCGTATTTATTGTATATGTTATTAGCAGCACCACTGAATTCACGTTGTCTCGACGTCAAATTATAAATTTTGTCATAGAATTCAACAAACTAGAATTAAAATGAAATGCATTTCCACTCCACTTAATCTTTTTTATTAACACGAAGTTAAAGATCGATCGTAAATCCTACATATTTTAAAATATCCAAATAATTTAAAATGGAAGCGAATTAAAATTGTTTGTGACAATGATAGTGTATTGCATTAAGAGAGGTAATACGTTAATCGATATTACATGAACGGAGTCGTCAGTATCTCAAAATAATGAATCATTTCATGCTGTTACTGTAGATTGCAGAATGACAACTTGTAGCATAATAGGGGAGGGAAAATTTATTTCTATCAAAGAGGATTTTTATGTTATGCTCACATCAATCACTTTAATTGTATACCACTGAATTCACGTTGCCTCGACTTCAAAACACAAATTTTGTCATAGAATTCAACAAACTAGAATATAAATTGAATACATTTCCACCCCACTTAATCCTATTCATTTCTTAACACAGTCTTCCTGAATTCATTAATCCAACCCATATTCTCTTTAATTTTGTGTTCGTCTTAATTCCAAAGGTATAACAAAGTTTTCTGCAATTTGTCACGCTGGGAACCGTCGCAAAAATTGTCTATGTCTTTTAGAAACAATTATCTCGGTTAACTTTCTGTAAGACCCATTATATCGAAGGTAAAATACATTAGGCGTGTTTGGTTAACTTTGAAAGGGGACGCTGACAAAGAGACATTGTTACACTGTTAATTATGATTTGTTGAAATACATAAATTGTCGCGGTCGTGCCTTTATTAAACTATGCTTATTATTGTACGACTGCATTAGGTTAAGTATATTATTTGAATTCCTCAATTTATTTATTTATAAATATGGCAAAGAAATAAAGCGTTTTGTTTCACTAATTAATTTATGTATAGCATTTTATTTTATTTTACTTTATTGTTTTGTTTTCATTTTTCCTTTATTATTTATTGTAAGTGTTACCCATAATTAATGTGGTCTTTATAATGAAATGGAAAATTTTGTATATCTGTATTATAATGCAAAAATATGTCAATGAGTAACGCTGTCGTCAATTCAGCGGTGGCAACGCCTGAAGGATAAATTTCGCCTCTACTGCAGTCTTACTGCAACTTCCAGACATCGTAAAGTTTAAATGCAGTTTAAATTGTTACTCCGTTGCATAGACAAAAGAAAATGTTCTTTCAAAAGGCAATTTCGTTTAAAAACTGTATCTCAATTTACTGTTTTTTATGGATTTTAAAATAATTTTCAAGAATGATTGAATATATATATCTATCTATCTTTATATCTAAAAATATTTAAAAATATCTGCATCCCGATTACAAGAAATTAACCTGTTTTCACTTAAAATAATATATATATTTCCACATTTGTTTCCGGCTAATATTCCATAAATAACTTAAAACTTCTTCAGTAAATAAACAAAATAAAATAAATACAGCCCAAATTTAACAGACATGTAATCCAACTACGCATTAATATCATCGAAATGATCAGAATAAAAAAAGTCTGCTGTAAGCAGTAAAATCTTTCTCGAATTATTCGTCTATTAACTCCTGGTATGAATCTAATACGAAAGAATCGCTTTTAGCGAATTCCAAAACTTTATTTGAATACATAATCGATATTTTTCATATAAAAATGATTTCTGTTGTTGTTAGTGAGCTATTTAAAATATATATGAAATATAAAAGAACTGTTAGAGTTTTGAATTTGAAACAAGTTGGAAATTGTACGTCAAACGCGACAAATGAGGTGCGTACGTACTATAGCTAGCTATATAAATATTCAGATCTTGAAGATTTTTAATTCTGTGAAATGAATTACAGTGGTGGCCAAAAGTGTGGAAATTTTTTCAAAGTTTCATGTTTTTCAACTTTGTGTGCTTGTAGAATATATTAATTTTCACTTAAATACAAACGTTTATATATTAAATTGAAGGTAATTGAATGTAGAATTTAATAATAAAAACAGTATTACAATATCTGTATTACAAAAAAAATTATGCAACTAATAGTAAGATCTATCTTAGATTTGCATTTTTTTAAAGTGATACTTACACAATCAATACTTAGTAGGATAACCCTTAATTTTTTAAGACAGCTTCACAGCGTCTTTTCATCGAGTGAACGAGTGTTTGGAGTTCATCTTTCGTAATCATATGGTGCCTAGAATAAATTATAGCTCCAAAAAGTTGTCTTTTATTGGATGGACGTTTTTTTCGCACAAGAATTTTCAAACGTCGCCACAAATTTTCATTTGGATTGAGATCAGGGCTGTTTCCTGGCCATGGTAATATATCTATGCCTTTATTTTGAAACCATGCTTTGCATACTTTTGCTGTGTGGCATGGAGCTGAATCTTGCTGAAAAATAAATGATGCGTTGTTGGGTAAGAGATCCCTGATGGAAGGTATCAATTTTGGTTCCAGGACAGTTTCGATGTATTTTTTTGGCATTCAGGATGCCATCAATCACTTGAATTCGGTCCCCACCATCTGCAGACATATATGCCCAAATCATGACATTTGTTGGGTTTTTTGTAGTTGCTTCAATGCAATCAGGATGAAGTGCTTCTCCTACTCTACGTCTCACGTATTTTCTACCATCGCTACCAAAGAGCGATATTTTACTCTCATCGCTCCAGATTACTTGCTTCCATTGGTTTTCTGACCATTTAATGTGTTCTTTTGCCCACTTAACTCAGTTTTCGCGTTGCTTTTGATTTAAATGTGGTTTTTACCCTTGGAATTCTAGCTTGTAGTCCAAATCCTGATAACATTCTTCTTATTGTTCTTGAACTTACTGCAATACCCGCTGCATTCATTTCACATCTAATGGCATCTGATGAAATTTTTCTATCTTGAAGGCATAGCCGTTTAATTTTTCTATCGGCAGTAGCACTTGTGCATTTTTTTCGGCCTGATATTTGGCCTTATTTTCCACTGATTTTGTTTTTTCATAACGTAAACAGAACTTTCGTACACCAGAACAAGTCACTGAGCCACCAACTAGTCTTGCAATTTCAGCATAAGAGAGGCCATTTTCTCCCAATATGACAATGCGGCTTCTTTTTGTAGATGTCCAATTAGTTCTTCTTGTTGATGACATTGTTTAAAATTAGTTTAATTTAAAAAAAAGGACTTTAAATATTCAAAAAGAGCAATACTCTATTTAATTGTACTAGTATGCATCATTCCGCAAAATATTTCCACAACAATAACTCTTTTACCATCCAAATAACCTAAACTATAGTTACAGACATTTGATTGGTCCTCAAAAACGTGTTTGTGATTGGCTAGTACGCTTTTATTACAAAACACGTCTTTATTCAAAACTATTTGTGTTTGTTTGTTCTACTAAAATGACCATAACTTTTTTTGTAATACAGATATTGTAATACTGTTTTTATTATTAAATTCTAAATTAAATTACCTTCAATTTGATATATAAATGTTTGTATTTAAGTGAAAATTAATATATTCTACAAGCACACAAAATTGAAAAACATGAAACTTTAAAAAAATGTCCAAACTTTTAGCCACCATTGTATATCGTCTGCAGATTAATTTCTGTAATAAAATAAGTATCTCGGTCGCTTGACGATTAAATCCCGGAAGCTCCTATAACAAACAAGTTGGAAATTGTACGTCAAACGTGACAAATGAGGTGCGTTCGTACTATAGCTAGTTGTATAAATATTCAGATCTTGATGATTTTTAATTCTGTGAAATGAATTATATCGTCTGCAGATTAATTTCTGTCATAAAATAAGTATCTCGGTCGCTTGACGATTCAACTTCGGAAGCTCCTGTAACAAAAAAAGCACAGATTTAAAATAAAAATTCAAATTTCAGAATAAATATTTTTATTAATATCTTCAAAAGTTTTGATTCGATTTTCATAAAATTTGAAATATCGCGACAACATTTTGCAAAGATAATATATCTTAAATTTTAAACCATTCGGTTGGGTAGTTTGTGCGTTGTTATATGCGGACGGACGGAAAGACGGACCAGACGACGGCAATAGGTGCTACGTATTTATATAATTACGAACGCACCTAAAAAAAGGGTTTTGACTTGTATTCTGTAACCCGAGAAGCACGGGCTAGATCCCCTAGTCTATACCCGTCTTACATGTGTTTAATTAATCTTCATAAAAAAATTCGTTATTCTTTTAAAATTTCATATTATTTATTGCAATTTTTTGCACTAGCTGTGTTTTGCAGAAACAGTTATCTCAAAAAAACTTTGAATATTATAAAGTTCATTTGTGAATATGTATTATCCGAAAAACGTATATTCCAGGTTGATAAAACTCTTAATACACTATAAAAACTACTCAGAAAAGTTTTTGAAAATCAGTGCATGGCAACAAAGGAAACTTTGTTTTTATAAATGCTTTTAGGTAGATTTCGTAAGAAATTCTACCTATTACATTCTCCTCTAAGTTGGAATTTTTGAAAAAATTTTGCAGATCTACACCGATCCTGACTCCCAGAACCCAAAACCACCCCCAGTTCAAAACTTTATCTATCTATCTATCTATCTATCTATGTCACTTTTTTATGGACACGATAACTGCAATAATTCTGCACAAAATCTCTTCCAAACTGATACATAAAGTCAAGGGACATAAAATCTCGGTCAAGTTTGTTAACGGGCAAAATCGGACTAAAGGGGGAGGGGAAATGGGGGGATTTTTCTGAAAACAGAAAAAACCCATAATTTCTTAATTATGATACGTATCGAATCCGTTTAAGTTATTATTACTTCTATAAAAAGGGCCGAAAATTTATGTAGGACATATTTTTGATATAATTAAAAATGGCCCCAAGAGGGGGGCGGGGGGGGGGGGTTTAGAAGAAAAAAATCATAACTTCGTCCATTCAAAAGATATCAAATCCGCTTAATTTATTATAACTCCTCTTAATATTATCTAAAACTTTTATATTGACAAGTTTTTTATAGGACCAACACTTATAGCAAAAAAAAAATATCCCTGCCGGCTCCACCTGCAAACAAGTTAGGTTTCGAAGTGGACGGTTCCAACTGTCGCATCATGGCAGAAATCTACCTGTCCCTGTATTCCGAGCCGTCAGGGATTTTTTAAATCACGAGAGTATCTTAGTTTCCGAGGTTTGTAAATATAAAGAACGCTTTTCGCAATCGTGAGTAACTCGGAAGAGGTTTTTTTATTGTATACTTTTTTTGTGATTATATTATATTTTTCTTGATTAAGAAACGATTTTTTTAAAAATTTGTACAGCGTATAACTGTAGGAATTTAAATTATAATCGTACAATTGCGTAAACATTTATTTGACGTACGACTATAAATGACTATATCGTTTCGATTTAATTTTAAACACAACCTTTATTACTTAATCTGACAAACAAACACGATGATGAGATCACAATACTTCACACCTATCAATAGTATAATATCTTCGTAAATGTAAATAAAAATTTACCTAGAATTCTAATTTGTATTCTTTATTTAACATATAGGACTTCCAACCTTCATATTGGGATACAAAACTATAGAACAACTATTTCTGTTTAAACTTGATCTTTCACGAGCCTCGTAATAATCTTACGATAACGAGTAACTATTTATTAAACCCTTGAGTCTATTATTACTTACCCATCATACGTAGTATAGGGTAAGTCTTGTAATCGTTTTGAAAATCGAAAAAAAAATGGCGGATTTACATGTTTCAGACACTGGAGATTCCGATAAACATATTTTTAGAAAAAAAATTTTTGCCGTCCGTCTGTGTGTCTGTGTTTCTGTGTGTCTGGATGTCTGTGTGTCTGTAAACGCTCTATCTCCCGAACAAATTGAGATAGAGACTTGCAATTTGGTATGTACTTAGTATGTAATAATGGGAAGAAGCTTATTGAATTTCTGTAACCTCGATTTTCCGGAACTACATTTTTCGGACTCTCGAAATATTCGTTCTGATGAAAGGTATATAAAATTTTTCGAAATTGTTTATTTTAAGGAGTGAATGTAAAAAACAATTAAAAAAAAACATAAATTTTGCATAAAGAAGGACGTCGATCGGATAATGAGTTGCCGAGATAGTTGTAATCCTATTATCCACACTCTTCGAATTTTCATGACCCTGTATTTCATTAAAATTTCAATTCAAAGATATATTTTAACTGGAAATGAGACGTTAATCCGACGCAGTAAACCCTTAATTAATATGATTATGAATTTTGGTTTTATAAGGATGTTTTTTTTTGCGCAATTCAGTAATAGAGCATTTAAAGTTTCGGACGTCATCAAGCCAGTATTTCATTCGAATTGCAACGCATTTTATAAATAGTTTACACATGTTTTATTTTCATATTTTATATTATGCATATCCATGATGAGTAAGTATTACGGTGGCCCCCAACGACTAGTCTTGTATTGCAGCGGATATTAATTTACAAATAGATATTATTTATTACTCTAATTCCACATAACGAAACAAATTTTTCAAAAATTCACACCAGCGTTCAAACTTAAAATATTTCTATTTCAATAGATTTTTTTTCATAATATCCAAACCTTTAGGCATTTTTTTCTACTTTTTTAAATAGCTCAAAATTCTAGCCTTGCATTTTTGTGTGTTTTGAAAAGCTTCCTTTGAGAAACACTTGACGTCGCAGTAGAAAAAGCCCCAAAGGTGGAATTGTAAATTGCGTTTGCTCTATGTATATATATATATATATATATATATATATAATATTATATTGACTCTTTTTTATGAACCAACGCAAGCGTTTCTTGTGCTTTTGCGAATGAATGGTTGGCTTTTGAAAAGCGAAAAGAAAAGTAAAATATAGCTATCAATTCGTCGAAGAGGAAAAAATGTTATTCTAAAGAATTATAGAGGAATAAACTTTATTTTCGCTTGAAAATACAAGGTATTATTAATATTATTATTATTTGATCAATTTGAAAGGCGAAGTCTTGTTTGTAGATTAACAAGATTAATGTGCTTGATGTGCTGAAATATTTTGTCTATTGATTTTTAAAACACCACCGTTATTTTTGTGTGTGTGTGTGTGCTGTACAACTTAGATTTCTGTAATTCTCTTTTCAAAGGCTATTAATTTTTTATATATTTTATTTTCCGACTTTATGTATCTCTATACACAGAAAAAAAAGTGTCGAGTGTAAGTTGATATTTTCAAATTGATCTCCGGAAGTATTTTGGCTATTGCTGCTTGAAACACCATTATTATTATTATTACTGTTATTATTCTTTTTATGCAGTATAACTCAGATTCATATCATTCTCTTTTCAAAGGCTATTAATTTTTCATGTATTTTATTTTCCGGCTTTATATAATTTTATACACACATACACACACACGCACACAAAAAAAAGCCGACTGTAAGTCAATTTTTTCAAACTATATTTCATAATAGTTTTTTGCATTTAATTTAACACTTTTATGCAGTTTCTTGCGACTATATAAAATATTATTATATAATGTCTGTTTCTTCTTTCAAAAGAAATAAAACATACATTTAATCCAAATATTTTAACCGTTTTTTAATCAATTATGTCAATTACTTTCATTTTTGGAAAACAGTATTAGTATTAAGTAATAACATAGATTGTGTTCCCACCAACTACAGAGAATCAAATTTTTCAAAAAATCACAAAATTGTATTCAAATTTAAAATAGTTTCTTTTCTGTAGCGATTATGTTTTTCACAACACAATCCAGACCTTAAGGCATTTTTTTCTTCTTTTCTTAAACAGATGGACCTTACAACTTCATATTTTGAAAAGCATTCCTTTGGAAAACCTTGATATGTCAGTAGAAAAAACCCCTAAAAGCTGAATTGCTAGTTGTGTTTTCTCTCTCTATATATATATAAATATATATTAATGTTACATAAAAAATTTATTTCCTTCGCAAATCCATCACAATTATTTCCCATTAGTCCTTTAAATTAATCTAACTTCTGACATAGTCAATATTTTCTTAATTCTTAATAATATTTATTCTTATTTAATGTCCTTTTAAAAGTATTAACCCGTATATTAATAATTATCTTATTCCAAATCTTAATCTAAAATTTTAAGTTCATTCGTAACTTTTATCAGCTCCCCAATCTATAAAATTCCGAGAGGCGTTTTCTCATTTCGAATGTTTTTAAAAAGCCATTTTTTTTAAAATTATTATTATTCCATGCTCGGTTTCGCGCGCTGGGTATTTTTCACTTCAAAATTAATGCACGGCTACCAGAGGAGCTCTTTCGTGTTAGAGCTTCTCCCTCTCGCCTCATTCGCTGGGCTGTAGCTCGCCTCTTACTCATTGGTTTGTGCGCACGTGACGTCGTATTTCTGTATCTCTACGCTCAGTGAACAAAACTTGCTTGCACGCTTTGGAGGGCAGATTTTTGAAGTATTTGGAAGTGTAACCAAATGGGTATCTGGTGTTGTAGTCACGTAGAATTTTCATACAGCTCTTTAACATCTATTAAACGATGTAGTGAGACATCGTGAAGCCTGAGGGCTATAAGTTTATACCTGTGGGAACTGTTAGTACATCGCTCTTATTCATAAATAAACTATTTGTCTGGAAATTGGCTGGTCTTTACTGACGAAACTCTTCTGGTGTCTCCTCATTGCCTCACCTCTTCGCCATGATTATTGATATCGAATGCAACCTTCTATATCTTTAACAAACTGCCATTTTCTCGTGGAATATTACATCTCGTGGTATCTCAACTTCGTCAAAACACCACACATATATATGAAAACACATCTGGAAAACGAAGGATAAGACATTATAAAAAGCAATGGAATGGACACTGAAGGAATTAATTATACTTAAAAGGATGAAAAAGCAAAAATTGGAAAAACAAAATTGGAAAACTATGAATATCTTATAGAAACTTCAAAAGGGCTTCATAAGAATATTCATAGTAAATATATGTTATTTCATCAAATATTGTCAGCATTATGCCTAAAATCCACAATATTAAGCCCCTAATAACACATATAAATGAAACAAGAAAATTATTAACCGACATGAGGTTCAAATAACAAAATAAATAAATAAATATGCAACTGAAATAGAAATTAGACAAATAAACAATTATTCAACTTAAATAGAAATTAGATCATAAAATAATGTGCAAGACTCACCAAAAAAGACAAATTTGACTGTAGACAGAATAAGATTGTAAATACTTGACAATCAGCCGGATATCAACTCAAAATGGCTGCAATATCTGTGCGCAAACATTGCTGATAATTTATATTTATATATTATTTTATTTACTCTTTTTTATGAATCAGCCCATGAATATCTTGTGCTTTAAAGATTAAACAGTTTGCGACTGTTTAACTGTTCCTTCGCCTAGAACAGTTTCCTTAGAAAATGAAAAGCAAAGTAGAATTTTTTTATATCAATACATTGAAAGAAAGAAAATGTATGAGATTCGAAACAGTTATACAGGAATAAACTTGATTTTCAATGAAAAATAAAGTTTTTTTAATTCTTATTTGATTAATTTGAAAGTCAAAATCTTGTTTGTAATTGAACAAGATATTTCAGCTGTTGCGTCAATAAACGTCTTTTTCTTCTTTTCTTTTTAGCAATGTGTATTTTAGATTTACAGAATCTTCTAAAAAAAGTGAGTCTAAAATTGATACTTTTGAAATGCTTTTATTTATTTATTTATTTATTTTAGAATTGTATTTTCTATATTTCTGTTATTTTGTAAAAAAAAAGAAAAAAAAACAACATAGATTGTAAGCTGATTTTTTACAAATTATATTTAAAAAAAATTATTTTATCTATTTTATTTATCATTTTATGTCATTTCGTAACGTTAATTTTATGCAGTTTCGTAAAATAAACTGTTTAATAAAGTATTAAAAACAGTGTAAAAAAAGACAAATGTTTCTAATTAAAAAAATATAATATAACCACAAACGAAAGTATACAATAACCTCATTCAATTCACCCACGATTCCAAAAAAAGGTTTTATCTTTAGATGCTTCAGATTTTATTTTTCTAGATTTAAAGAAGCATCTATAAGAACATAGTTTATTTTGCTGTCATTGATTTTCGGAAACGTTTCCGAGTAGTTCTTATCCATTACTAATCGGTTTTCTGAAATAGCAATATCAGTTTTTAGTATGATATCAATTTTCAAGAAAACATCTTCATGTTCAAAAAGATGTTTTACAATCAAACATGATAAATTAACAACATTGACATTAACATTAAAATTAATATTATTTTTTATCCTTGCATGTAAAAATTTCATCACGTAGCTCAAAATGTTCAATTGAGAATTGATAGCATCATAAAACTAGTCGTTGGAGGCCTAGGAGGAGATTATGTAGTATACAGTACTATGTAGTATACATACAAATCTATAGAATATATACAGGACTGCACAAAATAATTCGGATATTTTTCCCACTATTGATGGTAATCGCTGAAATTGGGTTTTCACATTTGGTATATGTTTTCCAAATAGTTTACTTAGACATCAACTTTCACCTTATTAATTGGTAAAGTTTTCTTAAAGTATTTTGGAAATATTTCATAATCAATGCTTGACGCATGATTTTTTGTTCTTGTTAATATTAATCTGTAATCCCCCCCTCCTCTCCCGCGTATCAGTTATGAAACAGTTGTCCTGAATCACCCTAAACATAGATTCGTTTTCACATGAAGTACAATTAATAAAAAATTTCCGGAAATTCACACCACTAAACAAATTTAAAGTGGTTTAATAGTTTTAAAAAGTTTTTCTTTTTTGCAGCGCAATAAAGGTTTTTTTTTTCGTTTAAAAAGAAAAAAACTGAATTTTCCAGCTTCGCATTCTGTTATGTTTTGAAAAGCATCCCTTCAAAAACACTTGACGTCTCAGTAGAGAAAACCCTAAAGGCTGAATTGCGTTTGCTCTATGTGTTTATATATATATATTTTTTTTCTTTTCATTTATCTTTTCATAAATCTTCGCAAGTCTTTCTTGTGCTTCGTGGAGTGAACGGGTTGCGACTCTTTAACTTTTCTTTTGCTTAGAGGACTTTTTTTTTTTTTTTTTGAAAAACGAAAAGTCAAGTAAAATGTAGCTATCAATCCGTTGGAGGAAAAAAAAGTGATTCTAAAGAGTTATAGAGAAATAAAGTTTATTTTCGCACGAAAAAAAAGTTTTTATTTATTTTCATAATATTTGATCAGTCTGAATGGATAAAACTTGTTTGTAGTTTAACAAAATTAATGTGGTTAATGTACTGAAATATTTCAGCTCTTACTTTTTTAAACGCCATTAGGTTTTTTTGTTTTGGTTCTGTATATCTGTGTTTTATGTTTTTTTTAAAGTGATATTTGAAAGGTAATACTTTTTTTTTTTTAATGTGATATTTGAAAGAGGGTTCTTTTTTTTGTCTTTAAATGTGACTTGATTTTTTAAATATATATTTCAAAATTATTTTATCTATTTTATTTAACTGATTGTAATTGTATAAAATTATATAAAATGATGTACAATTTTATGTAACTTCATAAAACTACATAAAATTGATTGTAAAATTACATGAAAATTATTACGTGATTTCGCAAAAAACAAACTGCGATTCTAGAGTTTATACAGGAATAAAACTTCATTTTGTAATGAAAATCATGTGTTATTGTTCGTTTTTATTCAAAATTACTGAATGATTCATCTGAATTACTATATATATATATATATATATATATATATTTCTGTCTATATACTTTGTTTTCAAAATTACATTGAACAAAATTTTTGCAACAACTCACATCCGCATTCAAATTTAAAATGATTTAAAGAATGATTAAATGATTTTTTTTCTATTTTATTTAACATATTCAAATCCTTTCTGCATTTTTCTTCCTTAAAAAAAAAAAAAAAAAAAAAAAAAACGAAATTTTCATCTTTTATTTATTTATTTATTTTTTTTTTCCTGTGTTCTGAAAAATATCCCATCAGAAACACTCAACGTCTCAGTTTTGAGGAAAACTTAAAGGCTGAACTGCGAGTTGCGTTTGTTTTTTCTCCCTACATGTATATATATATACCGGTGTCCAGAAATGAAGGGGCTGTGACTAATTTCTGACGTTTCGTCGAATATCTTACTGAAACTCGTGAAGAAATGCCCAGAAAGCCCTTGAACTTTGAGGCTGTAAAGAACATGTTTGATTTCATGTTTTTCAGTGACGATTTTGTTGAGAGGACAATTAGGGGGGGGGGAGAGGCAATAATTATTTTAATAATAAAATAATATTTTCGATCTCCCAAGTAACAGTCTTAAGTTTTCAGCCGAATTTAACATCGCTTTCCAAAAACTGGACAAAAAATCGTAGAAATAGTATACTGGTATTAAAATATTAATATATTGAATATTTGATGAGATATAGGTATTTTTATGAAATACATTTTAACTGCGCATGTGCGAACTACAGCAAAGATTTTTTGTCATGATTGGATAGTCAATAAATACTATAGGGCAACTCATATAAAAGATCAGTGAAATATCGTAAAAACTCATAAAGTTACAGAAATAATTGAAAAATTGAGGAAGAAATCCCATATAATCCATGGGATATACTTATATATATATATATATATATATATATTAAATATTTCTACCATTTTTTAATCAATTATATTACACTTTCTCTTGCATTAAGTAATAACATACAATGGTGCCCAAAAGTGTGGACATTTTTTGAAAGTTTCATGTTTTTCAACTTTGTGTGCTTGTAGAATATATTAATTTTCACTTAAATACAAACGTTTATATATCAAATTGAAGGTAATTTAATGTAAAATTTAATAATAAAACCAGTATTACAATATCTGTATTACAAAAAAAGTTATGCAACTAATAGTAAGATCTATCTTAGATTTGCATTTTTTTAAAGTGATACTTACACAATCAATACTTAGTAGGATAACCCTTATTTTTTAAGACAGTTTCACAGCGTCTTTTCATCGAGTGAACGAGTGTTTGGAGTTCATCTTTCGTAATCAAATTTTGCCAAGAATCAATTATAGCTTCAATAAGTTGTCTTTATTGGATGAAGGTTTTTTTTCGTACAAGAATTTTCAAACGTCGCCACAAATTTTCAATTGGATTGAGATCAGGGCTGTTTTCTGGCCATGGTAATATATCTATGTCTTTATTTTGAAACCATGCTTTGCATACTTTTGCTGTGTGGCATGGAGCTGAATCCTGCTGAAAAATAAATGGTGCGTTGTTGGGGAAGAGATCCCTGATGGAAGGTATCAATTTTGGTTCCAGGACAGTTTCGATGTATTTTTTGGCATTCGGGATGCCTTCAATCACTTGAATTCGGCCCACACCATCTGCAGACATACATGCCCAAATCATGACATTTGTTGGGTTTTTTGTAGTTGCTTCAATGCAATCAGGATGAAGTGCTTCTCCTACTCTACGTCTCACGTATTTTCTACCATCACTACCAAAGAGCGATATTTTACTCTCATCGCTCCAGATTACTTGCTTCCATTGATTTTCTGACCATTTAATCTGTTATTTTGCCCACTTAACTCGTTTTTCTCGTTGCTTTTGATTTAAATATTGTTTTTTCCTTGGAATTCTAGCTTGTAGTCCAAATCCTGAAAACCTTCTTCGTATTGTTCTTGAACTTACTGCAATACCCGCTGCATTCATTTTACATCTAATGGCATCTGATGAAATTTTTCTATCTTGAAGGCATAGCCGTTTAATTTTTCTATCGGCAGTAGCACTTGTGCATTTTTTTTTTCAGCCTGATTTGGCCTTATTTTGCATTGATTTCGTTTTTTCATAACGTAAACAGAACTTTCGTACACCAGAACAAGTCACAGAACCGCCAACTAGTCTTGCAATTTCAGCATAAGAGAGGCCATTTTTTTCAATTTGACAATTCGGCTTCTTTTTGTAGATGTCGAATTAGTTCTTCTTGTTGATGACATTGTTTAAAATTAGTTTAATTTAAAATAAAGGACTTTAAACATTCAAAAACAGCAATACTCTATTTAATTGTACTAGTATGCATCATTCCGCAAAATATTTCCACAAAAATAACTCTTTTACCATCCAAATAACCTAAACTATAGTTACAGACATTTTGTCCCGCAGTGGCGCGGACGGTAAAAGCTCGGTTCTCGTAAGATCACCGAAAGCCAAGCAGCATCGACCGAGGTCAGTGTTTGGGAGGGTGCATCGTCTATCCTCTGCCTCTGTTGTGGGCCCGTGTACGTTAATGGGAGCAGGTGCACGTTAAAATCTGTTCGTGGCTCCAAAGTCCTCCAAGTTCTATATAAGCGTTATCTCTGGGGGTGCCAATCCAGATGCAGGTCTCTCATCTGGAATTGGTTCAAAATTAGGAGACCTGGGGGGATAGTACAATAGACCTCTGGTCGCGGTGCTTTGGCTTTCGAGCCACCTACCCCCCCCCCCCCAGTAATACAGTAATATAGTTATACAGACATTTGATTGGTCCTCAGAACAGTGTTTGTGATTGGCTAGTACGCTTTTATTACAAAACACGTCTTTATTCAATACGATTTGTGTTTGTTTGTTCTACTAAAATGAGCATAACTTTTTTTGTAATACAGATATTGTAATACTGTTTTTATTATTAAATTCTACATTAAATTACTTTTAATTTGATATATAAACGTTTGTATTTAAGTAAAAATTAATATATTCTACAAGCACACAAAGTTGAATAACATGAAACTTTCAAAAAACGTCTAAACTTTTGGCCACCACTGTATATTGTGTTCTCACCTATTAAACTAACCAAAATTTTCCGAAAATCACAACAGCATTCAAATTTTTAAACTGGAGTTTTGTTTATTTTAAAACCTTTAGGCATTTTCTTCTTTTCTTAAATATTATGCCTTGCATTTTGTTGTGTTTTGAAAAGCATTCGATTAGAAACGACATTTCAGTAAAGAAAATCCTAAAGGCTGATATGCCAGTTGCGTTCTCTTTATCTTTAAATATATATATATATATATATATATATATATATATATTATTTACTCTTTCACGAATCACTGCAAGCCTTTCTTCTGCTTCCGGGATTAAACATTTTGCGACTCTTTAAACATTCATTTGCTTAAGGTTTTGTTTCAAAAGCGAGAAGTCAAATAGAATATAACTATCAAATCTGTGAAGGAAAATAAATATGTGATTCTAAAGAGTTATAGACTTTAGACTTTAGAATAATAAACTTCATTTTTGAATGTAAAAATAAGAATTTATTTATTTTTAGGGTTCCTTAATTAAAAAGTAAAAACGGAACCATTATAAGATCACTCCTGTGTCTGTCTATCCGTCTGTCAGAGGCCTTTTTCTCGTAATCTGTGGGACGTGGAAAATTCAAACTTGGGAAAGTTATAAAGCCTTTTTTCCCACATATTTTCAGATCATTAGCCATTCACAAATTTGCTTAGGAAAAATTTAGGGGGCGAATTAAGTTGAAATTAAAAAAGTTTTCTTTTCGTATATCGAGTGAAATATTTCGTAATACTGAACTCAAAAATATATTTGTTTTAATTTTAGGTATTATATTTTCAGCGATATCATTCACTGCAAAAATATGCCCCCCCCCCCTTTCTCTATTTCCGAATCTACTGAAACTAAAAATATGAAAAAAATTGTGGTTGTAGATGTTTATTTAAACCTTGCAGGAAAACTATAGAGAATTTCCTAGGTAACATAGTTTTTGAGAAAAACGCATCTTTCCGTTACACTCAAACATTACTGTTCGGGCGGTCATGGGAGGAGTTCATGGGCGCGCAACGTATCTGTCGACGCAGAATCACCCAATGATATTTGATAATGATTTTCAAAATTAAATGTTGGTAATTAGCCGAGATATTATTTAAGTTACTTGAAAAATAAATTTTCTTTTTATATATCGTGTAGGGTATCGTTCAAAATATCTCGTAATATCGAACTGAAAAATACATTTGCTTTAATTTTAGGTATTATATTTTCAGACATATCATCGAAAGTATTGCAAAAATATGTCCCCCCCCCCCCCCTACTATTTCCGAACCCACTGAAACTAAATTATGAAAAAATTATGGGTACTAAGAGTTTATTAATTAATAAATAGTAATTAATAAATTCAATGTACGGAACACTTTGAGCATGAGTTATACTCGCACGTGAGTGATTTATTTTAACATTTTATCAATATATACTTTGAAATTTTGTTTGCCATTTAAGAATATTAACGGGCTTAATATATATTAACTGTTGATTTTCTGAAACACCATTAATTATATTCTTTGGTATTTTATACCTCAACCTTATGTAATTTTCTATAAAAGTGATATGCTAAAGAGAGGATATTAATTTTAGGTACTTTTTTAAAAAAAAGCTTTATGCAATTTCATTTTTTTTTAAATGCTAATTTTTTGTTTGATTTTTTTAATTTATATTTCAAATTTATTTTGGGTATTTTATTTATCACTTTTATATAAATTTATAAAATTATGTAAACTTATGGCTAATTATATGTAATATTGTAAAACTACCTAAAATGAATTACGAAATTGCTGAAAACGTGTTAATGAATTTCGTAAAAATCTGCAATTCTAAAGTGTTATAGAAGAATAAACTTTATATTTGCAGTTATATTAAAAGTGTTATAGTTCATTTATAATGTAGTCCAATTTCTATTTGAATTTAATCTAACTAAAAGGCGATTTTTGTTTTCTTTTTTAGAAAACTTTTAATTCTAAGGACATCTTTATGTCTTTTTTAAATCATCATCATTAACGACCTAAGTACAACATATATGTATTCTCATACAATTATATAATGTTGTATCCATCAATGTTGGATTCAGTAAGACACCAGATTCCGAATTGGCTTTCAGAATACGATAGTCAGGGTAAAAAACTTTTAATCCTAAGGACATCTTTAATACATAAAATCATCATTATTCACAACCTAAGTAAAACATATATGTATTCTCATACAATTATATAATGTTGTATCCATCAATGTTGGATCCAGTAATGTTAAAGACCACAGATTCCGACTTGGCTTTCAGAATATGATTGTCAGGGTAGAAAACTTTTAATTATAAGGACATCTTAAATACATAAAATCATCATCTTTCATGACCTAAGTACAAGATATATGTATTGTACAACATATGTAACATACAATTACATAATGTTGTATATTTTTAACTCAGTAATGTTCAAAACACAGAATTCAAACTTTATTTACAAAATTCAGCTATCACAGTAAATTTAGTCTGTGTATTATGTTATTTATTTTAATTTCAGGATGATTTCTTTCCCTTCGAACTAAATTATCTTCACTCTTGTTCATTTTTCTAAATAAAGTATGAATTCTATAGCTTGATATTACTGTGTTAATCCAATGAAAATCTATAAAAAATTCTTATACAAGTTTTATATTCTAACAGAACATTAATTAACATCTACTGCATAAAACTCTGCATTTTATTAAATAATAATAATTTTAATCACATTATTTGAGTAATTGCAACTTTATTTGAATGAACGAACAATCGGAAGTTCTAAAATATACTTTATAATAATGGAAAATGCAACAAAATTTTAAAATTTTCTTTTTTTAAAATATCAAATTAATGTAAAACCTTTTTTATTATGTATGCAATTACCGTTCAGAAACAACCAGTTGTTTGGAAGAGTATTTCGAAAGTTCTTGCGAGCCTTCAAATTTTAATGACGTCTTATTTTAATGACGTGTCGTACAACCCTATATAGAAATGCTTTCTAAGATTTTTCTTCAGAATGATAAAATATGTCTACGATTTGTTTATGATTTTTTATGATAATTAATGATACTTAATATTGTATGGGCGAAATAAAATAATAAAGAGCTTCGCTAAAATGCTCAAAGTTTAGCAAATATCATGGACTGCACTTTAGAAAAATTCCGAAAATTATATTTTCTAATGCTCAGTACTAGAATGATGTTTTCATTTTAGATGTTATTTTTTTAATTCTCTATAAAATGATCTCTGTTGATATACTGCCCACCAGTGGCTGAGAGTTTCTGTTTTCAAAGCTGGTAGACGGGAGGTGCTGGATTCAAACACCTGTCGTGCTCTTCGACCTAACCGTTCGGAGTTTTCCATGGTTTTCTTCGAACCTTGCGGTAAATACGGGTTAGGATCGCTTAGAAAGACCCCCACGGAGGGCACTCCCCCTTAGGGCCTATATCCTTCGAGTAGATAGTCGGCCGTCATAAATCAACCAACCAACCAACCGTTGATATACTTCTGAATAACTTTAGCTTTAAATATTTGTTTTTTGCATGTTGAGAAATTAATAAAATGATACTTTTATAAAATGTTGCAGAATATTTGTAGTGAAGTGTATTTTTAAATATAATACATACATAGTCGGAAAAAACAACATTTTTTCTAAAGAAATACAAATCTCTTTTTGAAGTGTCAGCTGAATATGAATATGTACAACTACGAATACAATTAATCTTTAAAAAAAAAAAAAAAAAAAAAAAAAAGAGAGACCTACTGCTTTTTTGTTTTGACCTTCATCTAATTGAAAAGTGTTATATAGTCTATGCTTAACGCATGATTTTTCGTTCTTGCTATTTTTAAACATGCTTGGGCTAGTGTAGATTTTTTGAACGATGTCTTGTACTTAAAAAGAAAAATTGTTTTTCAAACATTAAAGTGTTTTTTTAGCACAATAATTTCCATTCATATTCAGAAAATAATTATAGATTTAAATATAACACAAAAACACCCGATAAATCAAAAAAGTATTTTCTTTTCCCAAAATAACAAAAACATAAATATAAAATAAAGAAAGAATCAAATATTACTTCTTTTTTAAACGTCAAGTTAATACGAACATTTACATCTACGAATACAATTATCTTTTAAAAACAATCCGTCTTTTTTGAACAATCTTTCGAAAATTCCTGTCACCCTTTAAATTTTAATGACGTCTTATTATATTCCATACTATTTCTAAGAAAAATAACTTCTTTTCTCGGAATGATAAAATACGGCTACGATTTGTCAAAATATTCTTTAAAAAGGAGAAATGAAAAAAGGAGCGCATTGCCTCTCCTGTTGTGCCTTCATCTAATTGGATAACTGCTGATCTTTTTCTTTTTCTTTTCTTCTCTTCTAATCCCATCGCAATTTGCAGGTTCTATCTTTTGCACTTCAAGATATCAGAAGTGTCACGTTCGAGACAGATACGAAGATCGGTGGAGACGATAAAATGAAAAAAGGGAAAAGATATCTCTGTTACCCAATTATATGAAAGATGAGCTCCACTATTCGCCATTTTTAGCCTTTAGTCAAGTACCCTTTTTTGCGAGGAGTTAATTTTAGATTGAAATAGGGATTTTTTTTTAATATTCTCTTTCCTATTTAAAGTTTAAAAATATTAATCTAAAATATCTCACTTAGGTATAAAAATATGTGTAAGATAGAAGTTTTGTAATGTATTTTTGGATTTCATAACAGATAACTTTGAGTTGAATTTTAAAGATGCCTTTTAAAGACAAAAAAACTCATATTCTATTGGGTTATTAGGAAAGTTCTTTCCGTCTGGGAAAGCTGGTTCGTACCGGAAAATTCTATCATTTAATTATTAGACATTAATTCCGGTCTAATAATTGACGGGCAGAATTTTCCGGTACGAACTGGTTTTCCCAAATAGAAGGAATTTTCCGAATAATACAATATTTCCAAACTTAAGATATTTAAAATTTCTCATTATAAAATTGACGTTTTATGTATGATTTCCTAAATAATTAAATAAGTGAAGGGTTTCTAAGTTTACCATACATAAGTTTAACGAAACATATAAAATTGTAATATCACCTTGTTGCATCCCATTCATCCAAAATAACTGTTTCTTAATTAATTAGATAATTTTTTAAAAAATACTCTTTACATTTTTGAACTTTAAATGCTTCAACTTAAAAATTTATTTTACATTTAAGCCTTTAGTCAAGTACATTTTTTTTCGACGAGTTAATTTTAGATTGAAATAAGGATTTTTTTTTTTATTATTATTATTTTTTAATGTTCTCTTTCCTATTTAAAGTTTAAAAATATTAATCTAAAATATCTCACTTACGTATAAAAATATGTGTAAGGTAGAAGTTGGGTAATGTATTTTTAGATTGATAATAGATAATTTTGAATTGAATTTTAAACAAGTTGGAAATTGTACGTCGAACGCGATAAACGAGGTGCGTTCGTACTATAGCGTGTTATATAAATATTCAGATCTTGATGATTTGTTATTCTGTGAAATGAATTATATCGTCTGCAGATTCATTTCTGTAATAAAATAAGTATCTCGGTCGCTTGACGATTCAACCTCGGAAGCTCCTATAACAAGAAAACGCCGATTTCTTTTTAAAAAATTCAAATTTCTTAATAAATTTTCTTATTAATATCTTCTAAAGTTTTGATTCGATTTTCATAAAATCTGATATGTATCAACAAAATTCTGCAAAGATAATATATCTTAAATTTCAAACCATTTGGTTGGGTAGTTTTTGTGCTGTTATCTGCGGACAAGCGGAATGACGAATCAGACGACGATTATAGGTGCTACGTATTTATATATAATTACGAATGCACCTAAAAATGCCTTTTAAATATATAAAACTCTTATTCTATTTCTAAACTTATAACATTTAAAAGTTCTTATTCTAAACTTGACGTTTTATGTATGATTTTCCAAATTATTGAAGAAAAAATAAATGAAGGTTTTCTAAGTTTATTTTACAGTTCTATCTTAGAGCCTTTTCTAAGTTTAACAAAACATGTAATATTGTAATATCGCTTGTTGCATCACATTTATCCAAAATAACTGTTTCTTAATGCGATAATTAAAAAATACTGTATAATTTTTCAAACTTTAAATATTTAAACTTTTTTTTTTTTTTTTTTTTTTTTTTTTTTTTTACATTTAAGCGTTTAGTCAAGTACCTTTTTTGTGATGAGTTAATTTTAGATTGAAATAAATATACATTTTTTTAATGTTCTCTATACTATTTTAAGTTTAAAAATATTATTCTAAAATATCTCACCTCACATATAGAAATACGTGTAAGGTAGTTGTTTGTAATGTATTTTTAATTGATAATGAATAAGTCTGAATTGAATTTTAAAGATGCCTTTAAAAACAAAAAACTTACATTCTATTTCCAAACTGAAGATATTAAAACGTTTTTATTCTAAACTTGACGTTTTATGTATGATTTCCTAAATTATTAAAGAAAAAATAAGCGAAGGTTTTCTAAGTTTACCATACATAAGTTTAACATGTAAGTTTAAGCATGTAAAATTGTAATATCGCCTTGTTGCATCACATTTATCCAAAATAACCGTTTCTTAATTAAATAGTTAAAAAAAAATACTCTTTATATTTTCGAACTTTAAATGTTTCAACTTAAAATTTGTTTTACATTTATGCCTTTAGTCAGGTACCTTTTTTTTGCGACGAGTTTTCAGATTGAAATACGGATTTTTTTTTTTTTTTTTTTTTTTTTTTTTTTTTTTTTTTTTTTTTTTTAATGTTCTTTTTCCGATTTAAAGTTTTAAAATATTATTCTAAAATATCTCACTTACATATAAAAATACGTATAAGGTAATACATATAATGTATTTTTAGATTGATAATAGATAATTTTGAATTATATTTTAAAAAATGCCTTTTAAATACATAAAACTCCCATTCTATTTCGAATCTTTAGATATTTAAAAAGTCTTGTTCTAAAATTTCCGTGTTATGCAGAATTTCATCAATTATTAAATAAAAAATAAGTGAAAATTTTCTACGTTTGTGAAAAATCTGCCACTTTAAAAAAATTGCAGCAAACTGTCAGTCATTCAACAATTTTTATAGAAAACGGTAACATAACTATACTTTAATCATAATATAGCCAATAATATGGTCAGAATAGAGTTAGATTACGATTATGTAACTGTTTTCTATAAAAATGGTCGAATGACTAAACAGTTTGCAGCAAAATTTTATAAGTGTAACTTAACATACATAAGTTTAATAAAATATGTAAAATTGTAATATCGCCTTGTTGTATCACATTTATCCAAAATAACCTTTTCTTAATCATAAAATATACCCTTTGATTTTTTTAACTTTAAATGTTTAATATTAAAAAATTATTTTAAATTAAGCGTTTAAAAGTTAAAGAAAAATAAAAATGCTAATTCTAAACTATCACGATTGCGTATAAAACTTACACAATGTTTGCTATTTTAAGCCTTTAATCAAGTAATTTTTTTCTGATGAGTTAATTTTAGATAAAAGTAAAGATATGGGTTTTTAATGTTCTCTTTTAATTTTAAAGTTTAACATTGCTAAAGTATCTCGCTTGCATATAAAACCTGCTTAAGGCAGAATAATATATTTAAAATTGCATATTGATAATAGAGTCGCTTTTAAATATTATGACAGGTTAAAAAATTGTTCTTTCCATTCAGTTTCATTATACATATTTTCATATCACATGTTTTGTTTTTATTTTGAAATTTTAAATTGAAAAATTGTTTACAATATGTAAAATATTTGTCCATTATATCGAAATGTTTGTCATAACATCGGAGTGTTAGTAAAATGACTTTTATATTATACATTCCATTGCCGCTTTTCCCACGCTAAAATCAAATTCCCGTTATATCCATTCTCGTATCGTCGATTTCGATTTTCAATAGTTTAATTAACTTACATTATACAGAAGCGAAAGTATTAATATTTGTATTTACATGATCTAACCACTGAAATAGTTATTCGTTTTGGAAGATTTTAATGGTGTTTAGAGCTTTTAGGAATATCGTTTTATTATGTATCTATGCTATTAAATATTAAAATAGCCCTCATAGAACCTCTTTTTTTTTAAACTTTAAAATATTTTGTTTTTGTTTTTATTCCCCTCTTGACAAGGCAATTTATTTTGAAAAAATTATAAAATCACTTTCACAGAAAATTTCAAATATTTTTGTAATATGTCAAAAATCAGCGAAACTTTTTTTCCAAAAATTATAAGAAAATTTAATCATTTGAGTAAAACCCCTTTCTACAGTATCATCACCTTTTTGTGGTTTTTCACATTTCGATTTGTGTAAAACATCACTTTTGACGCTATTTCTAAAATGAATTTTAGAAAAACACAAAAGTAATTTCCAAGATGTCATGGCGATGATCCCATCAGATAATTTCTAGTGAATTGTATCTCCAATTCTTATTAAGATACGAACTATAGTATGGATGTCTTAACAGAAATGAAACATTCATTATGCCTAAAAACACATTACTTTACAAAATACATTATTAACATATTTATAAGTTATATATATATATATATATATATATATATATATATATATATATATATATACTTATAAATATTTATAACGTATTTAAAAGTTCATAGTTAACATATTTATTTAAATACAACGATAAGTTTAAAATTAAAAATGGCATTCGCATCTGCATCTCATATCTGGAATTTCAGAAAAAACTACACTAAAATGTTCCTTTAAAAGAAGTTGTAATAAAAACGTGATAAAATCAACCACAAAATACACAATTCAATTTAAACTTTAATTTTGTGACAAGAATATGTCACCTTTTTTAAAGGGATCAATAAAACAAATTAAATTGGGTGATTTTGTAGACACATTTGTAGAATCAAACTTAGAAGATACAATATTAGACTTTAACAATGTATCAAAATTAGTAAATCGAAAAAAAAAAGATGATATTTTGGTTATAAATTATGTTTAAAGTGTAAAGATTCAAAGAGAATCATGCTGCAAAAAAATTGACAAAGAAACTTTCAATAATAGTATTATTAATATTATTATTATTATGTATAAATAGTTCTCTCAACCAGTAGTTGAGGCATGTTGCTTAGATGAAACTCAAAATCTCTCATGTGAACATTTGTCCATTAAAATGATGTACAAATGCTTGTCTTTTTTTTTAAAAGCATCTATTAAGCGCATTAAATTGCATAATTTTGTAGAGATATCTTATAGTAACATATATAGAAAGATGAAATATTAGGCCTTAACATTGTGTCAAAATTAAAAAAATTACAAATATACAACATATTTACATACATTCAAACTCGCATTCTTTGATCGGAGCGTTTGATTATTTTAAGGACGTGCTAATATTTGTTATTTTTCACCCTTAACGCATTAAGTAAGCAGATTGAATGATGCGATTTTGTAGGGACATGTTATAGGGAAAGATTTAAAAATATGGAATATTATGTTTTAACATTATATCAAAATTAGAAAAGGAAATTAAGCAAATTCGCAAATAAGACTTAAGGTTTCTAAGATAGTGCCAGTTGCACTAATGTACAAATATTTCTATATCTCGCTCTCTTTTTTAAGCATCTATTAAGTGATACAAAAAATTGATTTTGTAGATACATCTTATATGAATATATTTAGAAAGGTGGAGTATTAAGCTATGAAATTGTATCAAAATTAGAAAATCAATATGAGCCATATTACGCAAATTACACTCGACATTTTCCAATCGTAGTTTCTGCAAGCTATAATGATATACGATAATTTATTTTCTTCTGAAACATTCAAAAGAAAGGAACTATTAAGAATATTAAATAGTAGTTTTTTGTTGGGACACCTTACAAAAACAGATTTAGAAACATGCAACATTAGGCTTTAACCCTTTAATCGTTAGGCCTGCGTTTTTTCGTTTCCAGAAATTATGTTAAAATGGCAGTAGTAGACAAAAATATATTTAACTGAGTTCTGTGTTGAACCGTATACGGAATGAGGGAATATAAAAGATATTTTAGCATGAAACTGCGATTAAAAAATGTGTATATCCTTTTAATCCTTTAACTGTCAGGTCCGTGTTTTTCCGTTTCTAGAAATCATGTTAAAATGGCAGGCAAAAATACAAAAATATTTTAAACTAAGTTCTATCTTGAACAGCAAACAATTAAATTAAATTTATCAAGCATGACGTTTCACGTATATTTTACATACTCTAATTATTTAAATGTCGTTTACTTGGCACATATTTTATAATTTTATAATTTATTTCATTTTTAAGAATGTATCTACTAGGCTAAATCCGCTACTTAAAAAAAAAAAAAAAAAAAAAAAAAAAAAAAAAAAAAAAAAAAAACCCTGCAGAAACAGATTTAGAAACAGGAAACAAGCCGATACTTTGAACAAAATTTCATTTTAAATTGAACTCAAACTCCTTATATTATTCTAAAAAAGATGTTTTTAAATTAATAAGCCCTTAACTTACATGCTAGCTACAAATATTGATATTTTATATTTTTATTTATTTTTGCTTATTTAAATAACTACTAAGCAAATTAAATCCGTCACTTTTTTGTAAGTTCGTAAAAAAATACGATTCAAATTAAGAAGTGCAATTATGGTTTAACATTGTATCAAATTAAATAATCTTTATTTTGATCGAAAATGGTGCTTTAACCCTACAATGAGCGATTTTTTTATTTTAGTGGCAAAAAAATGTATGTGTTTGTTTATGATCCAGATCGTGTGAAAAATAATAAAAACATGTTAAAAAATAAATATTTTAGCAGAAAAAATATTTTTTTATTGCGTGGCATATGCATGTTTATTGCCTTCACTATTCATTATCACTTCCATTTAACATTAAAAATGCGAAAAAAAAATACTTACATGTCTTTACAATACACGTTTTCCTCATATAAGGTAAAGCTAGGATAGACTGCGCACAATTCAAAATAATAACAATAAAAAATCTAAATATTAATTTTTTGCTAAACTATCCATGAATAATTTTTACTTCATTTGTTTTTTTATGCATTTCCATTGCTATTTTGTTGTTATGTGGCAAAAACGTTTTGTGGTTCTATGGTTTTAAGTACGTTAAATTTGACATTTTTATCGGGACGATGTATGAAAATTACTTTAGAAAGATGAAACATTGATATTTAATATTGCATAAAAATTGTAAATCGATGATGTCGTACATTTATCTTCATTCCTCTTATAAGTTTTAAAGCAAAAGAGGCTCAATTAATAAGGTTGTGACTCGTTTGCCTGGTACAAATATTTATCTTTTTATCTTTTATTTCCAAGTGCATTTTAATCATATTAAAGTCGATGCTTTTGTTGAAACAACTTTTAAAAATATATTTAAAAAGATGAAATGAATAGAATTTCAAACTTGAATTTCAAAATTAGAAAATCAGTACTTTGACAGAAAATGATACTTTGAAGCGAACGTATACTTTAATTTCTCTTGTTCTTTTAAAAGAGAGGCATTTCAATTAACAAGTCTGTATCTCTTTTTCTGTATACGAATTTTTATTTTTGAACTGTCTCGATATCATATTAAATTCTATGCTTTTGTTGAAGCGCCTCATAGAAAGAGATCTAGAAAAGATGAAACATTATTTCAAAATTAGAAAATCAATATTTTGGCTGAAAATTATGTAAGTTGCTCGCGTATTTCCGTTCCTTATAAATTATTAAAGTGGAAGCGTCTGAATTAATAAACTTCTGATTCATTTGCTTAGTACTACAAATGTTTATTTATTTTAAATGCACTTTTTAAACTATATTAAGTCCGATGCTTTTATTTAAACATCTTATAAAAATAGATTTAGAAAGCTAAAATATAAACTGAAGATTAGGAAATCAGTACTTTCGCGGATAATTTTATTCCCACTTTTTAATTTTTATTTATTTATTTATTTTTTTTAAAAAGAAGCATTTTTATTTAAAAAGTCTATGTCTCGTTTGCAGGTTACATATATCTGTATTTTTAAACTATCTGTTAATTAAATCCGACGCTGTTGTTGAAACATCTAAGTGAAATATTTAGGAACGATAAAACATTATACCAAAATTAGAAAATCAATATTTTGATAAAAAATTATATAAGTTACACTGATATCTGAGTTGCTCTTACCTAGGAATGACAACAAAATATCGATATATCGAGCCAAAATATATCGATTTTTTTACATCGATGTTACTTTTGATATATATCGGTATATCATTTATTTATAGCCGATGTATCGATAATTCTTAGAAAGTAATATTTTATATGGGAAAATCAACTGTAATAATTTTTGACGTACATTTCTAAATATATCTAACTGAATTTATTTTATTAATTTTTAAATACTTATTTAAAAAAAAGCTTATTATTATCTTAGTCATTTAATATGGCTATGAATTTCAGATAATGTGAAAATATCCTTCACAAAGTCAGAAAAGCATCCTTTCATAATTTACTTGATTTTTCACTAAAAATCATTAATTAAATCAGTTTCTAGGCAAAAGTTTTCTGCATCCTTTACTGCATAATATTGTCTTAATTAACTTTTTATGTTCTGAGAATGATCTGTGTTTTGTCTTTATTTGTTTATAAATCATACATCATGGGCGGTATTTGTTCATAAATGTGTTAAAGTAGTAATTTCGTTATTTTTATGAAAATTTTCATTGCTGTGGAAGAAGCAAGTTCTACAGTATGTACTTTATATGTACTTTAAAGTACAAAAATATGTATTTTAAAATGCAATTTTTTTTTTAAAACTGTATCTGAATTTTCTAAATTTTTATTGTTTTAAAAACAATTTTAAAGGATTTTTTTTTAATCTATCACGTGCAGTCCGGTTATGGAAGATTACTCCGTTTGCACTTAAAACAATATAAGTACTTCAATATTTGTTTCTGACTAATATTTCGTAATATTAAATGTGATCTTTGAAGATATTTTCCAAAAATAATAAAACTGGTGTTAAAAAGCATTTTACGCCGATAAATACCAATATTAAAAAATTCACACACGTTATCACAAGGCCGCTATTCAGCACTCAATATCGAAAGTATCAGACAATAAAATAAGTGTGATAACTTGTGGTTGTGTCTCAAGTCTTTTCTGCAAATATGTATTCTGATATATCGTTGTATTTATCACGATAGATGTATATAGAAATTACAAATAAATACTTTGTAAATCTGGAAGGTCTAAATCTCATTTACCCAATTTTTTTTCTTTAAGGACATAATACTTCAGTATTGTTGCGACCATTTGTGAACCAATACTGTTATTTTTTACCTTAGTAAACATACTCTCAACTAACTCAGAGTTGAGAGTCTGTTTACTAAGGTAAAAAATAACATTTGAAAAAAAAAATCATCTGAGTGCAGCTATTATTAAAGGTACTATTTTTAAAGTAACTGCCTACAAAATATTGGAAGTAATTTCAATGACTTTATAAACGACCTGACCAATCTATTCGTTTTACCGAGAATTTTTTAATTTCTAAATATTGGACAATTTCATTTTTCACATCGCTGAATAGGAGAAAATATGTACTTTAAAATGCAATTTTTTTGGAAAACTGTACCTGAATTTTCTAAATTTTGATTGTTTTAAACACAATTTTACAGAAGGATTTATTTAAATCTATCACGTGCAGCCCGGTTATGGAATATTAATCCGTTTGCACTTAAAACAATATAAATACTTCAATATTTGTTTCTGGCGAATATTTCATAAAGGAACTAAAACTGTATGCATAAATAAATAAATGGTACATTTCCAGCATAGGAGTCTTGGCAAGATGGGAAAAAAATGGCTTTAGCGAGAGAAGGAAACTTCTCAGCGCATTTTCTGGCAACCTATTCATTGCTTAATTACACAAGCAATTTTTTCAATATTTATACAATTTATTTATTATAAAGAAACTATTTATCTATTTTTATATACAAACAGAGATAAATTATATATGAAAAAACAATAATAATATACATAAAAATAAAATTATTATGTATACATCTCACTTTCTAAAGACCGAGTTGCGCCAAGCTTTAAAAAATATGCCAAGGCCCCTATACTGGAAAAGTACCGAACAGATAAATAAGTAAAACACAAGTTTAACAGACGTGTAATTGAACTACTTACTTAAATACTAAAATAATCATAGTGAAAAAGATTGCTATAAATAGTCAATTATTGTGCTGTTTCTTTGGCTGCATCCGCAGCCGCTGACTAGCATGCACCTAATACAAAAGGGCCGATTTTATTTAATTTCAAAACTTTATTTGATTACAGAATTGATATTTCTCATATAAAATTAGTTATTATAGTATTATTAGGTATTGTTAGTGGATAATCTGTTTAGTAGTTATTGCTAGTGGATAATCTGTTTAGTAGTTATTGCTAGTGGATAATCTGTTTAGTAGTTATTGTTAGTGATTTTTTAATTAAAAATGCTTTTCACCTATCACAGCTATTACAGTATTTTCTGTAACTCGGGAAGCCCGGCCTGGATCCCTTAGCTATTTTAAAAGAGAAGCAGGCATGATTACAGCACAGGCTGACTAGGCCTACTGCAGATAAAGGCCTCAAAATGAGTAAAATTACTATAAAAAAAAATCTTAAATCTCCTAGAAATTTTTTTTTATTTCAAGTTCCGATATCTAAGTAACAGATACCTCTTAGCACTTTTTTTTCTATCTGAAAACAGCTAAATTAAGTATGCTGTAGGCAAAATAATTTTATTATAATTATCTTTTAAGAAATATTTCAAGATGAAGAGATATTTAAGATATTATATTGGGTTGTCCGGGAAATTCGTTTCGTTTGGGAACATTAATTCGTACCGGAAAATTGTACCCGTTAATTGAAGGGGTCGGGGCAGGAGAGTACCAAGCCACATTTTTGAACTTCTGAGTTATTTCAATTTGAAAATTTGATCAAAAACTCAAATCAAGATATATAACATAAAGTTTTCTCGCCAATGTCTTAGTAACATTTGAGATATTCTGAGTAACAATATGGCATTATTTTAATGATATTACTATTACGTTTTTTGTAAATTAGCTATCTTCATTGGGGGCATAAACATCTGGGGCAAAAACGAAACCTGTCACATAGGCTGCCACCAAGTAACATTAGAAACAAATTGTATGTTGGATATTATAATTTACAGTATTAAGCAACATATTACAATGTTAGATTTATTGCACCAAAAATGTGGCTTGCCACTTTCTTGCCCCGACCCCCTCAATTATTAGACATTAGCTATCGGAATTAATGTCTAATAATTAAATGATGTAATTTTCCGGTACGAATTAATTTTCCCAAACGGAACGAATTACCCGGACAACCAAATAGCATCAAACAGCGAGCCCGAGTTTCATAAGCATTTTTATAAAAAGCAGGAATTTTTTTTCGAATACTACCGAAAAAATTTTCTAGCTATAATTTTAGTTTAAGGATGGCCCAGAAATGCTGCTGGGCCTTGGGCCCCAGACAATGTTAATCGGAGTCTGAAGAGAAGTGTCTCAATTACTAATAAGCCCGTGACGCGTTTGCTGGGTAGCAATGTCAATTTCCTTAGCAATAAAATGGCGGTCACGGGTGAGTTTCCTCTTTTCAGAGTACTCAGACAACCCCTTTCAATTTCCTCCTCCACCTCGCTTCCTGCGATCTTCGTTTAAGCGGAATCAATGCTCGTTTTGTTCCCGGAAGTTCAAGCATCCGTTTGCCATGGCAACCGTGCGAGGGAGAGAGAGAACTAAGAGAAGTTAAAAAAGAAATAGGAAAAAAAAATTACAGTAAAATAACTAAACGCCAAGTCGATCAACACGCCTAGACTCAACGGAACCGATGACGTCACGGGAGAATCCGTATCGCCATGCCGTACTACGGGGTCTCAACAGTAACAAGCACGGTTCACGATAAGTGAATGAGCTTCTTTAAAAATTTACGCATGTTCCGTCCGAGTTCTGAAGAATTCATTCGCAAATGGCACACCACTTGCATTCGTTCTCAGACGGTATTCCACTTAATGGAATGCATTTTGTGCTTTGCATTATGGGAAGTACTTTATGCCAGGAAAGAGAAACTCATTTCAAAGTACTTCTTAAAGCGGTTTAAAAATGTTAATGAATTTCATCTTAAAAGATTGTGCTTTCATTTCGTTTTCCTTATTCATATTTTCAAATAATTAAACATTTAAATTTTCTTTTATTGCTGCGAATATTTTGTGAAACGGGGAAATACTTTGATCATTTCATTAAAATATTAAAAGAAATCGTGGTTTTGAATCGAGATCTTGCAAAATTGTTTTAGTCATCTAAATTATGTAACATTTCATTTAACCGCCAAGAGAAGAATTATTATTTCGTTAAAGTTAATGTTTTTATGCATACATTTAGGTTTAATGCTGGTTTTGTCATTTTGAGCCGTATGCAGTACATTCAAATTTCAAACCATATATTTTTAAAAGATTATTATACATATATATATATATATATATATATATATATATATATATATATTTACAGAATTTATTTAGAAATTTCTGTCTTTTTTTCTCTTTGGGATTATTAAATTTAGCAAAATTAATTTTAACAGACTAGCTAACTGTGAAATGCGATCATATAAGTATTTGAGTATAAATTTGCTCAGAGGACTTCTTCATGCCAAAACTAAATCTCACTTTTCTAGCCAAATATTAATTTTCATTTTTGTGGAAATAGTAAAGAAAATGAAAAAAAGATTTTAAAATTTAATTATTTAAACATTACAAAAAATATTCAAATTAGAGTCTAAAATACTACTGATTTTTTTTTCGTAAAGTATTTAATCTACATTGAGTTAGAGGCGTAAACAATAATTGCTGTAAAAGCCATATTTGTATTGATAAATTTCTTCTCAAATGATACCTTTTCCTATTTCACAATTCGTATTTTAGAAACATATAGCAAATGTTTATTTCTATATAAAAACTTTCAAACTTAATCTAGAATAGATGTATTCACGCATTATGCACTTATGCATAAGTCACACATTATGCAATTTCAGTTCAGTAAAAAAAATAATTAAAGACTGTGACAACTTTATACTAAAAGCGTTGAGGTTTTTGATAGTTACACGTAAGTTTCGATACGTATAACTGATAAAATATTGATGCAACCTCCCCCCCCTTCCGCCCTCCCTAAAATGATATTAGATTGGTTACTAAATGTTATATTATAAGTTACAAAAAATCTATAAACAAAAAAATATTTTAAAAGACATTCAAATTTAAAACAGAATATAAAAAAATAAAAATTTTATGACATTTTTTAGCTGTTTTAAAAAAAAAAAGTAAAGTAATACATTGTAAGTTTTAGTTGACGCACTATTTTTTAAATATTTTTCTTAAATAGCATTATACTATTCTTTTATTAAACCCTCTTTTGTATTATAATTTTCACATAAAATATAATAAAATTAAAGTAATCAGATAAATTAAAGTTATGGTGAACTGTATTTTGAAATATATGATATAAACGGAAACGGAAATATTAGCAGTTTTAGTTTCCAGTTATTTTTTAAATTGTAAATATAGTATATTACGCTTTTATGTCTCATATATTGGAATTTTCACGGATATCCCCTAATATAAGATGTTTTCTTTTATATTATATATTTTTCCGCAAATTTGATTCGTTTTATTACTTTGAAACTTTTAAAACTACGATATCCACTATCTAGTGACTGCTTCTTCCTTAAGTTTCACAGTGCCATCAATGTTATGAAGGTAAAACGAAATTTACAGGCATTTTACCTTGCAGCATCTGCAGCTTCATCTAGCCTTTACTGTATCGGCAGTATTATAAAGGTAAAACAACATTTACAGGCATCATTCTCCAAACATCACATAACTTTGACCGTATTCAGGGTAATCAATATACATCTCAAATTCAATACATAAATTACAGTTATGGAATTAAAATAAATAGCTTTGATAATGCATTATGAATATTACATTTAAACCAAAAAGTAAAATTAAAAGGAAAACACATAAATAAGCATTGCGATATTATAGAAGTAAAAGGATACTCACAAGCATTTCGGCTTGCAACATCAACAGCTTCTAGCTTTTACTGTAGCAGCAATATTCTAGAGGTAAAAAAATATTTATATGCATTATTCTGTGATCACCGTATAATTTTGATCGTATTGTGGATGCAGTTATGCAGTGAAATTCAGTAGATCGGTAATATAGTCTAAATATTAAGTTTCCAGAAAAAAGTAAAAATAAAAGGAAACAAAATAAATAAACATTGCAATATTACAGAAGTAAAAGGATGCTTACAAGCATTTCGACTTGCAGGATCTGTAACCTCCTCTAGCTTTTACTGTAACAACAGTATTCTAAAGGTAAAACAACATTTACAGGCATTATTCTGTAATCATCGTATAACTTTGATGGTATTTTTAATACCGTAATGCAACGAAATTAAGTAGCATCGATAATACTTTCGAACTATTGCATTTCAATCAAAAAGTAAAATTAAAAGGCAATAACATAAATAACCATTATGATATTATAGAAGTAGAAGGATGCTTTCAAGCATTTCGACTTGCAGCATCTGTAACCTCCTCTAGCTTTTACTGTAATAACAGTATTCTAAAGGTAAAACAACATTTACAGGCATCGTTCTCCAACCATCGCGTAACTTTGGTCGCATTCAGGATAATGAATATATATCTCTAAATTCAAAATATAAATTACAGTTATGGAATTACATTAAGTAGCATTGGTAATGCATTCTGAATGTTACGTCTCAACCAAAAATGCATGGTTGCATTTCAACCAAAAAATAAAATTTGAAGGAAATAAAATAAATAAACATATTATAGAAGTGAAAGGATACTTACAAGCATTTCGGCTTACAGCATCTGCAGCTTCCTCTAGCTTTTACTGTAATAGCAGAGTATTCTAGAGGTAAAAAAAGAATTATAGGCATTATTATGCAATCATCATAGCGTTTTCATCGTATTACGGGAATGGATAGAAAACTGTAAAAGCAATATACTGTAAAAGCAATATATAAATTACAGTTATAAGTATATAACAATATATAAGTACAATATATAAGTACAGTTACATCTATAATATTACAATATATAAGTACAGTTAAGTAGCATCTATAATACATTCAAAATATTACGTTTAAACCGAAAAGTAAAAAAAAAAAATAATAATAAAAAGAGTAAATAAATAAACATTGCGATATTACAGAAGCAAAAGAATACTTAAAAGGATTTTGGCTTGCAGCATCTTCAACTTCCTCTAGCTTTTATTATATAAGCAATAATCTAGAGGAAAATTGATATTTACAAGCATTAATCATCACAATATAATCGTTGATCGTATTTAAGAAAAACAGTATAAATATCTAAACAAAATGCAAAAATTGCAGTTTTACAATGGAATTTAGCAGCTAAGAGAATACCCTTATTAATTCGCTTTAAGAAAAATAAGTTAAGAAATATAAATAAATAAACATTGTGATATTACATTTGAGAAATCTATAATAACTTTTTATACCATTAAATCTTTTTTTTAAAAATTCATTTATAAATACTGACGTGTTAAATAACGATTTTTACAAATATTTGAACACTTTTCTACATTTAAAGAAGTATTTTATTTATCTATTGTACCCAAATTCTTACATCGGTTTTCTGATTACAATTTCTATAAAATATATTTAAATTAATTCAATACGAACGTTTTAAACATTTTTGAAAACCAAAATTTCTACGGATAAGGCTCAAGTGACCTTACAAAAAACCTTGAAATATTACATCTATATTTTCGATCTTGTAAATTTAGAATTCAGGAAATAACGCAACGATTTCGTACTATTTGAGAATGGAAATATCTATTAGTATTTGGTAAATAACTGGCATCAGTGACATTTTTACTGCAACGAAGACGTAATCCTACCTAACGTATATTTATCTCCTTAAAGTATTTTGTTGATTTAAAGTCTCAAGTATTTCATTCTACAGTAGGAATTATTCTGCATTAAGTTGCATTTTAAAACTTTTAAGTTGTAACTTGCTTCTTAACAAATAAAACTCTGTGGGGAAGCGAACGGTTTTACATTAATATAGTTCAGAAGAAGAAGAATTATAATGATGGTTTACAAATAGTAGAAAAGTTGAGTATTTAAAATATCCACTAGATTTTTAAAGTATAACTAAACCGGTTTAATCTTACGTTATATTCATTCAGTGTTATATTTGTTTTATAAAGTAGGGTTATCAATAAGTTATCAGTAACGTTATTTTGCAGTTCGTAATTTTCAAAAAGTTTCGATATTTTTTTAACCAAATGGCAAAATATAAACGCTAATGTTTTATCTGCACTAATTAAAGTTTGAAGGTATTTCACTCTTAAGTAAGGATTACAAATCGAGTTGCATTATTAAACGTGTACCTTGATTCTTAACAAATAAAATTTCTTTACAAAACGGATTATTTTAATTTGATCTAATTTACAAGAGTAGGATTTATGATTATGGTTTAAAAAAGTGTGGAAAAGGGGTGGTATTTTTTTAAAAATTCGCCACTTATGTAAAGTATAACTAAATCAGGGTGTTAAGAGTTTCAGATGAAATACCCATATTTTTTTTTAGAAAAGGTAGAATTATGTAATCGCGTGAATAATTAAGGCGTGTTTTTCTCTAATTAAATACTGGTGTATAGCTGATCTTAAGTCAGGAAATTTTTCTGAACTGTAGAAACCCTGTAAATGTTTTAACTTCATGTTTATTAGAACTATAGATGCTAATGTTTGATCTGAAATGTATTATCGACATAAAATATCAATCAATAAGCGTATTAAAATTGAATTGCAGATTTTTTCTTTATTTTGATAACAACATCGTCATGCTATAAAAGATTACGCAGTAAAATTTATCGAACTTTTAAATTACTTTTAATAAATAACTATTAAAAATACAAAAAAATTAAAAATTCGATAAAAATTCCGTTTTTGTTTTAAAATTCCATACTTTTATACACTGTTAAAAATTTGCAGCAAACTGTCCAGTCATTCGACCGTTTTTATAAAAAAAGTTTAAATAACCGTAATTTAACTCTATTCTGACCATATTATTGCCCATATTATGGTCAGAATTCAGTTAAATTACGGTTATGTAACCGTTTTCTATAAAAACGGTCGAATGACTGGACAGTTTGCTGCAGATATTTTACAGGGTGATTTTTATTTTAAAAAGCAACTGACAGGTTCTTTTTAAAAACTTATAAAGATTCCCAAAGAAAATTATTTTTCATTGTTATTAGTTAATCAACAAACTGATAAGGTTACACAATGTGCAAAAGGAAAAATGCAAATTTGGATGTACTTAAAAGTAGAATGATTCATTGAATGGTTGGATCGTAAACTTTTCGACTGATGGTGAAAAATTACTGTCATTAAATCAATCAGTATTGTTTTATTTATTTTTTACTTATAATATCATCTTTATTGTGTAAAATGTGACTCATTAAACTCTTTATTACAATCTTGGAAATAATAAAAAATAACTTACACAACCACTAAATATTAAATTTGAAATATCTGTTAAAGAAGACTTCTACAAAAAGCCGTGGTCGATAAGCAAATTCGGAGAATGGCCTGACGCGCAGTAGAAAATCATTGGCCAATTTATTTTCTTTGTTCTTTAGCCGAAGCTGGGGAGAAAATCAGTAGATGTGTAAATTGGAAACCTTCGTTTGACAGATGATGAATAATTGGCGTTATTAAATTATCCTGAGTGCAGAAGAAATACAGCTTTGGTTTAAAAAAATCTGAAACTGTGTGAAATAATTTGTTGGACTAAATTATGACAGCCTTTTCCTAACTTTGATTTATGGTTACCATTTACTAAATAATTTTCCTTTTAAAGATGAAATAATTTATTTTTATTAAAACGTCACCGAGTAGAAAATGTGGTGTCAGATTATAATTAATGTCCAGAAAGAAATTGAAATTGTTTTATTATGGTTTTAAAATAATTATTGCTAGTGATATTTTTAAATGATTTTTTTTAATGTGATAGTTATTTTTTTAAATCAAGTTCAACTTGTGTATTATAAAATACATAATGTGCCGAATACAGAAATACACAATATGCATAAATACATAATGTGCATAAAATAGAAGTGCGTATAAAAGTTATAAATGCATGTATTTACAAAATTATATCCAATAACATTTGTATAAAATTCGCCAGGAATTAAAAATATGCTGTATACTTATATTATGCAAAGTTATTAAATATTTCGCGCAATTTTTATCAAATACAACTGAGCTTACGTGTATCTCTTCAACAATCTATATTAATAAAACAAAAGAATTTCTATAAAATTTGTGAATTTAAAAAAATCAATCTTTTCACAAGCATTTTTTATTTTACGCTGTAATATATTTATTTTTTTTCAATACAAGGGAAAGAAGTATTACTAAGAACATACTACCTTTAGCATCAGAAAATGCGTTAGAAGATAACAATAAACATTAAGTTAGGAGAGAATTTGTTCCCATAATACTGTTGATAGGAAAACATATACAAAATAAGACACAAAAACGCAACGAGGTGAGTAATTAATTACCTCAATACAGATTTAATCAGGAGATTTAATAATAAAACATTGTTTTGAACCGACAATCCATGCCAAAACAATAAGTAAATTTGATTAAAAAAAACCGTGATTAGTCAACAACCAATTACTTTCGTAATTGGTTGTTGGTTTCGTAATTGGTAATTTCTTTTTGTAGAAACTATCACATACACTAACGAAATGCCCTTGTTTTAACAACCAAAAACTGTTTTTTGTATTAATAATTTAAAAAATATTTCTGTATAAGCAATGTGAAGTAATTTGCCAATATAAATATTTTTTGTGACCCAGCTGACATTTTTTTCTGTCAAAAGACCGTGCCCAAATTATATGGAGATATGGCTCCTATCATTTGTTTAAAAGTAACCAGTTTAAAAACTTTTGTACAAATTATTTAATTTTTATTCTCGAGATGACAAAATTTCATGCAAATAAACACTATAAAATCATGGATTCAATAAATTTATCCCCATAATAAACCTATTTCACGAAATGGTTTTTGAAATTACAGGATGGAATTAGTAATCGATAAATAAAGGATGAAAATACACTGCTATACATAATTGTAAAACTTTTTATAATCTTTTTTTTTAATAATCCGTATTGGTTAAAAATATCACATAATTTAATTTAATTCGAGGAAGATTTTTTATTTTAGAAAAAAAAGAAAGAAAAAAGGAAAAATATATTTTTTAAGTACTGAAAATATGTAATTGTTAAGTTCATTTGATAAAGAATTATGATAATGATTCACAATCATTAAGAGAGATATTGTAATAAAATCATCAGACAGTTACGTGTAACACAATCTCACTCTTTATGAAAATATTATGTAATAGTTAATATTTATCTAAAAGTACGGTTTTGAAAAGGTTAATGAAAGCAAGCGAGTTAAAATTCTTCTATGTGGATGATTTATATATTGCTTTTTCACTTTTATCCCATTTGTTACTATTTTTCTAAATACTGTATATATTTTTTAATTTCTGCGACTAATTTTTTTATCACTATCAGTGTATATCAGAAGAGTTTGTTTCAAAACCTGTACAGCCATCAATCTCCTACAACTAATATACATTTTGCACGAATTCAAAATTTCTATGATATGCATTCTTAACGAAATTTGGAGGCACTTGCAAAATCTTTTGACGTCACATGATGTGAAGAATAAGAAATTAGAACTGGCAACGACGTCGATATGACCCATTTTCTTACGAATTGTAAATTATTAAAAATTTAATAAATATAATGTAGCATCATTTATCTAGCTTATTTAGTTTCTTCTGTGACATCTGCTGATGCCTCGTCACGAAAAACGACCTCTAACGAGAGTCATCAAATGACGCTAATTTAAGAGTTACTACTTAACCAATTAAAGAATTCATATCTCCAACATGCTGGGATATTGAGACTTGTGACCATTTCTAACGTTACTGTCACTTTACAAACATCCGATTGTGCACAAATACGACTTGACACTGTGGTCACGAAAATACTTTCAATTGGGAGTCTCTACATAACTAATTAAATAAGTCATATTTTAGTCAAATTGTGAATATGAGGCTTGACATCTACTGGTGACGTTATTATGACTTCCACATCGACTGATTCGGCTAACAGTACATTTCTTTATTCATTTTGTGTTTATTGTACACGTATATTATCTAAACTATTTTTTCTTTTCTCAATATCGTATTTAATTGTCGACCGTTCTTTTTCCTTATAATGCTGATAAATTCAAAATTTAATTTATTTCTCCCTCATCTGCCCCCCCCCTCCCCCACCCAAAAAAAAAAACATTTTATAAGCGACAGCAAAAAATAAATAAATTTTCAATAATATTCCATGATTGTTTGTTCGCCAACCTCATTAAATCTGGCTCACTGAAAACTACACGAATTCTTTTAAAGCTATTTTTAAAATTTATCATCATTCTCTCTTTAAAAAAATATTTCCTATTTTTTTTAAGCTTCCCACAAAGCCTGTACTTCTATTGACAAGAATGATAAGGCTTCACGAAGTGTATTAGAACATTATGGGTTAATTTGTTTTCCCTTCTCATTTCGCCAGAGTTGAGAAAAATCACTCCTGCTGTGTCCGGAAAACTTTTGTTTGACATTCGATGAATAATTAGCGTCGTTATTACCTAGAATTTAGAGAAGACCCACTTTTGCGAAAGAGATGATAAACTGCTCAAAATATTTTGTTAGTTTTAACTCGAGAAATTCTTTATGAATATGATATGATTTATGTGAATTATGTCGTCATTTATTTACTGGGAAAAAGAAACGGAAGAAGCCTTTGAAATATTGAAAGGATTTGTATTCATTAGATTGTCTCGATAGAGGAATGTTATATTAATTTAAAATACCGTGAAATAGAGAACAAATACTAAGTTCTTTAAAAGAAATATAATTACAGATAGACGTATTATAAAATCTTTTTAATTAATGCGACACATGGATTTAATACGTGTAAACAAATAATATCTTATTAATTAAAAAATATATATCATATTTATTGTTTTCTTAGAAGCATTGTAACAAACATGTAATTAACAATAGTACCTCTTTATTAGTAGATATAAGCATAGTTAACATAAGATCTTCATAGCTCACAGAATCACTTCCTTAGGTGCGTTCGTAATTATATAAATACGTAGCACATATAGTCATCATCTGGTCTGTCCGTCTGTCCATCTGTACGTTCGTCCGTATATAACAGCGCAAAAACTACTCAACCGAATGGTTTGAAATTTAATATATCTAATCGTTGCATATTTTTGTCGAGTTATTTCAAATTTTATGAAAATCGAATCAAAACTTAAAAAGATATTAATAAAAGGTTTCTTCATTCTATTAAATCCTATCATGCGTAATCTATATAATAAAAGCGCAAGTCATGTGACTGAGGAAAGCAAATACGGGCTAACCACTTCTTTTTTCATATGCCAAGCGACTATTTTTATTAAAAATTATTTTTTGGAATAAAATTTCATAAAAGTTACATTTTTAGAAAGATCGTTCAAAAAAAATGTTGGCTTGAGAGATGAGTTACGTTAAAAAATGTATAGATTCTGAGAACTTCAGTGGAAATTAGGTTAACAGCCAAATATCTCAATCCCTTAAAGTAAATAAACACAAGAGATTCATTCATCGTGAGTCATAAAAATATTAAACCATGGAGGTAATCATTCGCAAAGCAAGATCTCCAGGGTGAATTTTGCAGCGAATTTATTCATTACCTAATATAAATATCGAAATATGGTTTTAAACGTCAGAAAGGGATATTAATAATATACAATCACATCTTCCGATTCCGAAAAGCGCTCAATATCTTTAAAAAAACCCAAAACCAACATATTTTCTGAATTTAAAGAAGCATCTGTAAAAACAAAGTTTCTTTTGCTGCCACTTATTTTCGGAAACGTTTGCAAGTTGTTTTTATAGTGAATTTATAAATTTCTCAAACAATCCGTTTTTACGAACTCCTCTCCACTTCTCATTTAAACATTTTCAGCTACGTAACTGAATTTATACATGCAACAGTAACAAAATAATACTAATTTTAATGATAATCGTAATGCTGTCAATTTATCGTGTTTGCCCGTAAAACATGTTTGTTGAACCCGAAAATATTTACTTGATAATTTATAGCATCCTAAAAACCGTAAATCCGATTTATAAAAAAAACTGATTAATATACTATAAAAACTACTCGGAAACGTTTCCGAAAACCAGTGGCACCAAAAGAAACTTCGTTTTTATAATTTTTTTATTTATCTTTCTTACAAATGTTTTGTTAAATCTCGAAAATATATAGGCTTCTCTAATTCCTAAAGATAAAGAACGCTTTTCAGAATCGTGGATCATTTGGAGGAGGTTTTTTTGTATTTTCATCCGTTGTTATATAATACTTTTCCTACACTCTAAAACGACAGTTTGAAAACTGAGCCAAAAATATTCGAATCTGAGTATGTCGCATAGTCAAACTGATTCGAGAACAAAATTACTCAAGTGTGAAACATGTATATACTCATTTCTAAAAGCATACACACACTCAACAATAAAACATCATGTGCTCATATTTGAGTATGTCCATGTTTCAAACAACAGTAAACAACAGCTAAGAAAAAAATGCTAGTGCTGCCATCTCTGGTTCTATTATGGAGAGATAAACTAAATTTACGCTTTTACCCAGAGTCAGCATCGAACACATGAGAGGGTTTTTTTAAATGCAAGTCATCGAATGATTCGGACGCATGTTGATATTTTTATAGGATTTATTAATTTATTGCTGAGAACATAGATTTGGTCAATTTGAGATAGTGGTTAAGATTGTACAACTTTATTATTTATGTGGGGAAGGGGAGTTACGAATTATATAACTTTTCAATTCGATTGTTATCAGTATATTTCTTAAATGAAACAGTGCTCCCTGGATATTGAAATTTAACTGACTAAATTTTCTTTTTGACACATTTTAACCCATTAACGCCAAAATTATTTTTCTCTTGAAAAATGGAAATATTGCATTTCATTCAAATGAATATGAACTGACTTTTATTTGCTCATTTTTTAGTATTGCCATGTTTCGAAAATGAGTTTGAACTGATTCTAATCATTTTTGAGTATGATCATGTTCCAAAAAGGAGTATGAACTGACCTTTATGTGAACAGTTTTGAGTATGTCCATGTTTCAATATTCTGAGTATTTCTGGTATTTCAGAATTGAAAGCATTAGGTCGTCCTATTTGAAACAAAATGTTTCAGAACAAAATGAAAACATCGATTATTTTTAATAGTGTCATTTTTCTCAGTGTAGATTATGAAAAAAAAGTATATTTTTTACAGCGTATATGATAGGCAAAACCGCTTAGACGGGAAGCCGACAAACAGCAGATCCTCTTGCACGTCTTTATCCAATATTTATTCATCTTTTACTTATATAATAAATTTTTTTTAATTTAAAAATTAACTTAGCGAACTGATCTCTAAATTCTATGGGGGAAATGGAATATTTTCAGAATATTAGAATGTCTACATTCCTTCGTTAGATGGAGGATAAATGACATGATAATGAGTACATAATAATGGGACGATAATTTTTTCCATGTCATCATATATATGAATCTTTAAAATATATCTAACTTTATTATTTATACATTTTTCAGCTCACAGGCTATCAAAGCCTGAGAGCCAATGTGCCCGCCCGTTCTGTATGTACGTAACGCGATAACTCTTGATAGAAAGAACCGTTTTGCTTCAAATTTTGTTTATAGATTCATTGTGATAAGGCGCTTCCCTTATTAGTTTTGGTGGTTCATTGGTAAAGTATAAAGGGGGAAAACGGGGATAACCCCCTCTTAATTTAGATAAATCTATTTTTCATGCAGAATTATTCATTTTTCGTCAAATTTTATATATAGGTTCATTGTGATAAGGCGCTTCCCTGATTAGTTTAGGGGGTTCATTGGTTAAGTATAAAGGGGGAAACGGGGAGCTCATCCTCCTTAATTTAGATAAATGGGTTTTTTTATGCAGAATTATTCGATTTTCTTCAAATTTTGTATATAGGTTCATTGTGGTAAGGAGCTTTCCTGATTAGTTTTGGAGGTTCATTGGTTAATTATAAGGGGGGAGGACGGGGGATGAGCGCCCCTTAATATATTGTCGATTTCTTTATTTTTCGAGGGGTATTATTCTTTGAAATAAGAGTATTTTTCTTTTTTTATATAATAAAATGATTATACCTTTAACATTTTCTAGTCTTGTAAAAGAACAGTTAATATTCAACTGTTTATACATTTTCTCATTAAACATACATGCGAATAATAATATGAAAGCTAAATCAACACATCTCAATTGATAAAGTCAGCATTTATCTATAAATACCTATTAAGGTTATGACAGTCTGCTATTTTTAGCGTTAACAAAAAATATCTCATCAAACACAATCGCATCTTTTGTTGCATAATTTCTTTCGATAAAAAGTTCCTTAAACATGTTAACAAGATTTTGTTTCGTTTTTCCTCATTTATCCCGGATTTGTATTGCTAAATTCATTCTGTATTTGACCGGCTTAATACAATAAGTGCCCGGTGTATAGTATGAAATGCGCACTCAATCTTATATCGTAGGCAAAACCGCTTAGACGTAAAGCCGACAAACAGAACATCCTCTTGTACTTATTTATCCAGGCTGGCGCCAGGAGTCCGTTTTCACTTCTGGATCAAATCATGCATTTATTAGTGACCAAGGAAATATGGGGTATTGAATCTTTAGGGGAATGTGGGTATTTATAAAAGAGATTATATTATATTTCACTAGCGTAAGATTTTTTTTTTTTTTACAATGTATTTAGAAGGCAAAGCTGCTTAGACGCGGAGCCGACAAACATCAGATCATCTTGCACTTCTTTACTCAAATTTCATGATTTTTTTTACTGAAGATTACACCAAATTGTATAAATTTCGATATGAGATTTTTTTAATTTATTTTAATTTGCATTTTTAATATCTCACGTATAGTTATGCAATGACGGCATGACAGATTGATCACTGTTGGTCAAGGTTAAAGGTATTTTTGTTTATAATTTATTGCATTTTTGTTACTTGAGCGAATTTCAACTTTTATAAGTGTGGATAGTCAGGGCCTTATTACTGACGGGGCACACTTCCACTAGTAAAATTTAATGGAAATTTTCGTCTTATAAAAACGCCCTATTCATGCAAAATTACTGCCGTGAATAAGGAAAAAAAATCTATTCTTTTTTACTGGTGGAATTGTGCCCCTTTGGTAATCCGGCCCTGTGAGTAGTGTTTATCTTATCTTCAAAAATAAAGGGAAAATGATTCAATTGAAAAAATGCCAGTCCTATATTTCTGATAGAAATATGTTATTATTTTTTTTTTTTTTTTTGTAGAAGAAATTTTGTATAGTGGATTTCTTTCCGTGTTTCAACAAAATATTTAAAAAAAAAAAAAACTTTCTTCTACTTTATATAAATATTTTTGATAAAAATACAACATCAAAATTAAAAAAAAAAGTAAATAACATCATTATTTTAATATTTTGTAATTATTTTCAAGTACATTGAAATTTTCTCAAAACTAAAAACTCACGACAACAAGTGTAAGCAAAAGCCTCAACAAATTTTTATTTGATGATACATCTAAAACAACCGCATCTTTTGACACATCTAAAAGATAAATGCTTACACATTTAGTAGTTATAGAAGCGTATAAACGAAAAAGGAAAGAAATATAAGGATCCAGTAATTAAACTAAATGAGAAGAAGCTTTTACTGACGATACTTAAATTTTCATTTAATACAAAAGCGCAAAGTTGGCGCCAGAAATCTTAAGCACTGTCTGAAAAGTACTTTACTCAGAAAAAAAAGGTAGATTCTTTTTTATCTAATGATGGGATTTTGTACGTTGCAAAACAAACAGAGTAAGAAATTACGTAGATAAAAGAGAAGATAGTGACTTCGAGCAGAAGAGGTTGGGGCACAATTAATCACCATCTAAGTGGTAAAGAAGCGAAATTAAGAGAAAAAGTCAAAACAAATTGGAAGAGTACAAATTATTTGTATTTTCCTTTCGTACACCGTTTCATTCATTGGCATATTTGTAGAGACATATGCGAAAATATCTTAATACATTATTTTTTCCAGTAGAACAGATGCAAAATGATCTTAAACCTTTTTTTCAAATGGATTATGGGTGAAAAAAAAATTCTATGAGATTTCGCCTCCCAAAATAAATTTACCCAGAACTTAGAAATGAAAAAAAAAACAAATAATGAAATTCCATTACTGAAAGAAAAAAGAATGTTCGAGTAATGAATATATGTTGGTTTCTACGTTTCAAAACTAACAGATGAAAAAATTTATTTTGTAGGAAAAAATATAGCGACTTCGAGCAGGAAAGGTCGAGACACGATTACTCACTATATTAATGTTAAAGACGCCATATTAAGAGAAAAAATCGACCACCAAAATAAATTTACCCAGAACTTAGAAATGAAAAAAAAAACAAATAATGAAATTTCGTTACTAAAAGAAAAAAGAATGTTCGAGTAATGAATATATGTTGGTTTCTACGTTTCAAAACAAACAGATGGAAAAATTTATTTTGTACGAAAAAATATAGCGACTTCAAGCAGGAAAGGTCGAGACACGATTACTCACTATATTAATGTTAAAGAGGCCATATTAAGAGAAAAAATCAAAGCAAATGGGGATAGTACAAATTATTTTTGTTTTTCTTCTGCGTAGCAATTTATCTGTTGATGTGTTTGTGGAAGCATATGTGAAAGTACCTTAACATATTATTATTCCTGTAGAATAGACGCAAAAGGAACATAAATTATTTACCAAAAAATGTTCCGAGTGTCAGATCAAGTTGAGAATACTATGCAATATCCGCTCCAAAATAAATCTATTTGAAACATAGAAATGAAATGAACTGAAGACACTTCTTTAAAAGGAGATTTAACTTAAAACTTCAGTATACTAATTTTAAGCATAGTTATTAAAAAATATATATATTTCCGCTTCAAAATACATTTAGTGTTTCACATTTGAAATTTATTCTTCCAGTAAAATAGATATGAAAGAAACCAAAAATATTTTCCGAATGTGAGATAATGTTATGAATACTATGCGATTTTTACTCCAAAAAATCCATTTGAAACATAGAAACGAAATGAAGTACAGAAAATTCTTTAATAAAATATTTAACATAACACATCAGTATACTAATTTTATGCATATTAATTTGAAACACAACTTTTCATATTAAAATACGTTTATGTTTTGCATTTGAAATTTAGTCTTTCAGTAACATAGATGCTAAAGGAACCTAAATTATTTTCCAAAAAGATGTTCTGAATGTGAGATAAAATTGACTAATAAAAGTATGAGATAAAATCGAATAATAAAAGTACTATGCGATTTCGGCTCCAAAAAATCCATTTGAAACAAAATTAAACTGAAGAAATTTCTTTAATAAAAGATTTAACATAACATTTCAGTATACTAATTTTATGCATAGTCATTTGAAACACAATTTTTCACAATAATATATGTATATATAATTTAATATTTGAAATTTATATTTATTATCAGTTTATATTATCATAAAATTTATTTACACTGTACATAGAAATACCGTAAAAAGTAATAAATATATTTCTAAAATATTTGTGACGAACTTTAATCTTTCATATCTACAGGGAATTTAAGTTTTTGGAGAAAAGTTTCGATTTTATAATGTCCTGGGTAAGAAAAAATTACCCAAGTTATTTTCAAGTCAAAGATTTATATCACCTGGGACGTAAAAGCATCGAAGTCACTGATATAAGAAATTTGTTCTTCTCTAGTACTTTTTTGCTTCTTTCTCCATGAAACATAAAATGGTACTTTTAATTTATAATGGATTTAAGCAAAACAAATTAAAGCTTGTATCATGGAATGAAATGTCACTGGAGATTGCGTTTTTTATTTAAACCAATTTAATATATATATATATATATATGTTTCAGAAATATATATGAAAAAATAAAATAAATCATAATGTAACAAGCATCAGAATTTATGAAGTAATTCTTTTTCAACAGCTTCAACCTTATTGACTTTTATGTATTTATTAATCAGTTATTTATGAAAATTGAAAATTATATTTTGATTTTGAAAAAAAATATTTGTACTGTTTACTTCATTTCTCTTGAATATATTGTTTATTTAAAAACTATCTGTTACGTAACAAAATTTTATCCAAACAAATTCAAATCATCCCCCAAGGTGGCGTTGCATCAAGTTTACTTTCAAGTATATTTTCCTGCAATTTTATAAAATTCCAAAAGGAATAATATATACATACTCATTTATACAGATACCTCGCTTATATAATCTTAAAACATATTCGTAGTTCTAATTCAGGATTTCTACCCACTTCCTATTCAAATACCTTTAAACTTACTGAGAATATTATTAATGAACATACAATCAATATTTTAAATCTGCAGGTTGCCAAGAAATTTTCACAATCTGTATCTAACTCTGCGACGTTTGGAACTTTGTAGAATAGTGACAGATTGTTATAAATAGTGCTATGCATACATGGCACTATTATATGCAATGCAATTAATTGAGTTTTTATTTTGTTAAAGTGTTAAAATAATTGAGAGAAAATAATAATGATAATAAAACCATAATGATAATTTAAATAGAGGTTTTTATCTTTAATCTAAAATTAAACTACTTGTCCTCTTCTCATATATTACTTCCTTAAATACATAAAAATATATCTGTAAAAACACACGCTGAAATATTATTTTCTTGCACAATAAATAAATAATAATAAAAAAACTTTATTCTGTCATATGCATAAAAATAGGCGTTAGGCAGACATAAGCCTGCAAGTAAATCTTCCCACTTTCTTGTTAAATTAAAAACCCTCCCTATAGTTTATCTCCTTAATAAATGCCCATCCCCATAAAGATTCAATACCCCTTATTTCCTTGGTCACTAATAAATGCATGATTTGATCCAGAAGCGAAAACGGACTCCTGGCGCCAGTCTGGATAAATAAGTACAAGAGGATGTGATGCTTGTTGGCTTTACGTCTAAGCGGTTTTGCCTTCGATATAAGATTGAGTGCGCATTTCATATGCACCGGACACTCATTGTATTAAGTCGGTCGAAAACAGAACAGATTTAGTAATATAAATCCGTGGTAAATGAGGTACAACAAAACAAAATCTTGTTAACATGGTTAGGGAACTTTTTATCGAAAGGAATTATGCAACAAAAGATGTGAATGCTGAAATATTTTCTGATAACGCTAAAAATAGCAGACTGTCATAACCTTAATAGGTATTTGTAGATAAATGTTGTCTTTATCAATTGAGATGTGTTCATTTAGCTTTTATATTATTATTCGCATGTTAGTTTAATGAGAAAATGTATAAAGAGTTGAATATTAACTGACCTTTTACAAGGCTAGAAAATGTTAAAGGAATAATCATTTTATTAAATAGAGGTATAAATAAAAAAGTTGTACACATTTTAAATATTCTTTTTTTAGACCGCTGACCAGGCAATTTGTTTTACCAGCCAGACTTTTAATTAATTTTTTTGCATAAATGTTGGCTTTATATATTGAGGTGTGTTGATTTAGCCTTTATATTATAAAAAGTATCGTCACATTATTATGTACTTATTATCATACTCATTTATCATTCATCCCGCGTAGGAATTTAGAATTTCTAATGTTCTGAAACTATTCGATTTTTTACCACTGTAATATAGAGATATGTTTGCTAAGTTAATTTTTAAATTTAAAATAAATTGATTATATAAATAAAAAATAAGATAAGTAAGGATGAATAAAAAAATAACTGACAATAGTTACGAATACTGAAATTTGTTAATATTTAAATAACCACGCAACATAATATAAAACTGTAATAATAAACCTAAAACTAACGTTATTGAAATGATTGTGATATAAATATATGTAGATAAGAAGGGCGATGCGCATACAAAATTTACAATTATTTATATTACATGGAGGTGTTTATCTACAAAAGCAAGGAAATGCTATAAAAACAAAAACATTTGTATTATAAATGTATAGAAGAGTATTTTACGTAAAACTATGTGTGCAATTCTTAAGTTTAGCTTTCGATTCTTTTTTTTTTTTTTTTTTTTGGACAGAAAATAAATGTACAAGCAAACATTTTTCGGAAGCAATGAAATGAACGGAAGAAACAGTTGTTTGCTTCTCACTCTTAAAAACTTTTGTTTTCGTTACAAAGATAGAGGAATGAGCTTTTTATTTATTTTTTCTTAAATTATTGTCTATCTATTCGAAATATAAAACATAAGAAAAATAATAGCTTCATGTATTAAAGTCTCTTCTGTTTATAGCTCCGAAGAATTATTTTTCAAGCCAACAAGCAAGATCTAGAGCTTTTGCATTTAGAATCATGTTCCATGAACAAAGTAGTTTGCGCATGTATTAGATACATTATGTTTTTTTTTGTTTTTTTTTTTAAGTTTATGAAAGTAAATAGAAATTATAAACTAAGCGTGAACCGGAAAACCCGTAAAAACGAAACCTGTCACAAAGGAAAACCTGCCTTAAATGGAACGTTTCAATGGCACTGGCGAAAGTAATGCAATATAATAATACTTGCTAAAATCGAAACCTGTTTAAAAGAGAATTTTTCTTTTTCCCGTGCACTTCCGGATTAGTAGATTTTATTGCATTTCAACAATCTTCCAAAACATTTATCATAAATATAACCTAGTTAAATACAAAATAAACAATAATTCAGACACAAAAACGTAACCAAATAAAATTCTTTTAAATTCGTTAATTTAAAAAAAAGTAATCTCACAGTATTGAATCTTATAAATAAGTTCAACTATATTCATTTTTGTAAAGAATTTCAATCATTTCATATTATCAGATTAGATTTTTTTTTTAATTTAAATAAAAATATAATATATATATAATAACAGGGTTCGTACGGATCAGGGAATTTTCCAAGTGTGTTACCAGTATTTTTTTTTTCTTTTTATAGAAAAAGAAATCTAGGTTAAACTGGCGAAACTTCGCCTTCTTTGAAGGAGAGATTTTCTGAAAGAAAATACTGGTACCGAAGAATTTCCTGGTCGCAAAATTCCAGGAGCCGTACGAGCCCTGTAATAATAATAATAATAAAATAAAGCAAAGAAAAAAATTATTCATTGCTCATCTTTCACTTCTTTTAAGAATCATATAGATGATCATATAATTTTCCCATTATTTGGTGCTTAATTTATTTTCTAAAGATTTGGCCAATGACTTAATAATACTGTTACGCAGGATACAAAAACAAAATGATTTATTTTCTAATGCCATTAATTTTTAGGGTAGGATATGAAGCTTGAAATAAATATATCGAAAAATATTTATACATATGAAATAAAACTTAAAAATATATATATGCTTACGTTTCAAATCAAAAACGAGGAATACATAAAATTTATGACCATTTCTAGTTCAGTGATAATATTTCAAAATTAATGACAAACGGCAATGTCTATATTAACGGCAAGCAACTAAAATTAAAAAATGATGCATCCTGCCTCTGAATATTTGTATTAGGTCATGAATGAAAATACTACATTTTGGACATTATTGTAACGGAATGTACTAAAGGCTGTTGCAGTAATTCGTTCAACAAAATTTGTGAAAAAAATTCTTGTTTTTTTCATAATACAATTTTATTTACATATTAAAAAATTTTCAGGAAAAAGGATACATTATTGAATGAATACATTTTTATCACATTCACAAAATAAGTGAAAATGCTAATAGAGGAAATTACGTGAAAAATGTAATGGTTGCATACAAGTATACATAACGGTCATAAAAAAATAAAAATAAAAATAATTAAAAAATAATCAACTTTGATAAAATAAATATATTTTTAATGTGTTCTATTATGTAAAATCTTTAAAACATTAAAAAAAATCTCTATCAAAAATACCACGTACCAAACAAAAAACATTTTTGTAAAATTTTCCACCTATTTGTGACTTAAATTTAAAACATACGTGCTTGTGCGTACAAATAATTTACAATTATATTACTTGCAGACATATAACTCCAAAAACAAAAGAAACAACAACTATGTTCATTGTAATTCTACAAACGAGTATTTTTCATCTGCATTACTATATATACAATTTTTAAATTCAGTTTTGAGTTTATTGCTTACATTATGAGATACTGTCAAAACACCACGGGGTTTGACGAGGGGTTTAAAAGGGAAACAAGAAAACATTTTTCGAAAGCATGAAATAAAAACTGAAGAAACAGTTGTTTGCTTATCATTCTTCAAAAGTTATATTTTCATTTCAAATATAGTGGAATGTACTTTGCATTCTTTTCGTGAAATATTTTCTATCTATTCGAAATATAAAACATATAAAACAAGAAAGTAATAGCTGTATGTGTTATATACAATTTTTTAATTCAGTTTTGAGGTTGCTACTTACATTCCGAGATACATAAAAAAGGGGAAGAAGCAAACATTTTTCGGAAGCATGAAATGAAAAAAAAAACAGTTGTTTGCTTATCATTCTTTAAAAGTTTATTTTCATTTACAAAAATAGTGGACTTTATATTTCTTTCGGAAATATTTTATACATAAAAAAGGGGAACAAGCAAACATTTTTCGGAAGCATGAAATGAAAACGGAAGAAACAGTTGTTTGCTTCTCATTCTTTAAAGTTTTATTTTCATTACAAAGATAGTAGAATGTGCTTTACATTTTTTCGAGAAATGTTTTCTATCTATTCGAAATATAAAACATACAAAACAAGAAAGTAATAGCTTCATGTATTATATACAATTTTTTAATTCAGTTTTGAGGTTGTTACTTAAATTCCGAGATACATAAAAAAGGGAAAGAAGCAAACATTTTTCGAAAGCATGAAATGAAAACAGAAGAAACATTTCTTTGATTAAAGTTTTATTTTCATTACAAATATAGTGGAATGTGCTTTATATTTCTTTCGGAAATATTTTATACATAAAAAAGGAGAGCAAGCAAACATTTTTCGGAAGCATGAAATGAAAACTGAAGAAACAGTTGTTTGCTTATCATTCTTCAAAAGTTTTATTTTCATTTCAAATATAGTGGAATGTACTTTGCATTCTTTTCGTGAAATATTTTCTATCTATTCGAAATATAAAACATATAAAACAAGAAAGTAATAGCTGTATGTGTTATATACAATTTTTTAATTCAGTTTTGAGGTTGCTACTTACATTCCGAGATACATAAAAAAGGGGAAGAAGCAAACATTTTTCGGAAGCATGAAATGAAAAAAAAAAACAGTTGTTTGCTTATCATTCTTTAAAAGTTTATTTTCTTTTACAAAAATAGTGGAATGTCCTTTATATTTCTTTCGGAAATATTTTATACATAAAAAAGGGGAACAAGCAAACATTTCAAACATTTTTCGGAAGCATGAAATGAAAACGGAAGAAACAGTTGTTTGCTTCTCATTCTTTAAAGTTTTATTTTCATTACAAAGATAGTAGAATGTGCTTTACATTTTTTCGAGAAATATTTTCTATCTATTCGAAATATAAAACATACAAAACAAGAAAGTAATAGCTTCATGTATTATATACAATTTTTTAATTCAGTTTTGAGGTTGTTACTTAAATTCCGAGATACATAAAAAAGGGAAAGAAGCAAACATTTTTCGAAAGCATGAAATGAAAACAGAAGAAACATTTCTTTGATTAAAGTTTTATTTTCATTACAAATATAGTGGAATGTGCTTTATATTTCTTTCGGAAATATTTTATACATAAAAAAGGAGAACAAGCAAACATTTTTCGGAAGCATGAAATGAAAACTGAAGAAACAGTTGTTTGCTTATCATTCTTCAAAAGTTTTATTTTCATTTCAAATATAGTGGAATGTACTTTGCATTCTTTTCGTGAAATATTTTCTATCTATTCGAAATATAAAACATATAAAACAAGAAAGTAATAGCTGTATGTGTTATATACAATTTTTTAATTCAGTTTTGAGGTTGCTACTTACATTCCGAGATACATAAAAAAGGGGAAGAAGCAAACATTTTTCGGAAGCATGAAATGAAAAAAAAAAACAGTTGTTTGCTTATCATTCTTTAAAAGTTTATTTTCTTTTACAAAAATAGTGGAATGTCCTTTATATTTCTTTCGGAAATATTTTATACATAAAAAAGGGGAACAAGCAAACATTTTTCGGAAGCATGAAATGAAAACGGAAGAAACAGTTGTTTGCTTCTCATTCTTTAAAGTTTTATTTTCATTACAAAGATAGTAGAATGTGCTTTACATTTTTTCGAGAAATATTTTCTATCTATTCGAAATATAAAACATACAAAACAAGAAAGTAATAGCTTCATGTATTATATACAATTTTTTAATTCAGTTTTGAGGTTGTTACTTAAATTCCGAGATACATAAAAAAGGGAAAGAAGCAAACATTTTTCGAAAGCATGAAATGAAAACAGAAGAAACATTTATTTGATTAAACTTTTATTTTCATTACAAATATAGTGGAATGTGCTTTATATTTCTTTCGGAAATATTTTATACATAAAAAAGGAGAACAAGCAAACATTTTTCGGAAGCATGAAATGAAAACTGAAGAAACAGTTGTTTGCTTATCAATCTTCCAAAGTTTTATTTTCATGACAAATATAGTGGAACGTGCTTTGCATTTTTTTCGTGAAATATTTTCTATCTATTCGAAATATAAAACATATAAAACAAGAAATTAATATCTTTATGTGTTATATACAATTTTTTAATTCAGTTTTGAGGTTGTTACTTACATTCCGCGATACATAAAAAAGGGGAAGAAGCAAACATTTTTTGGAAGCATGAAATGAAAGCAGAAGAAACAGTTGTTTGCTTATCATTCTTTAAAAGTTTTATTTTCTTTTACAAAGATAGTGGAATATGCTTTATATTTCTTTCGGAAATATTTTATACATAAAAAAGGGGAACAAGCAAACATTTTTTGGAAGCATGAAATGAAAACGGAAGAAACAGTTGTTTGCTTATCATTCTTTAAAGTTTTATTTTCATTATAAAGATAGTAGAATGTGCTTTACAGTTTTCGTGAAATATTTTCTATCTATTCGAAATATAAAACATACAAAACAAGAAAGTAATAGCTTCATGTATTACATACAATTTTTTAATTCAGTTTTGAGGTTGTTACTTACATTCCGAGATACATAAAAAAGGGAATGAAGCAAACATTTTTCGGAAGCATGAAATGAAAACAGAAGAAACATTTGCTTGATTGTCATTCTTTAAAAGTTTTATTTTCATTACAAATATAGTGGAATGTTCTTTATATTTCTTTCGGAAATATTTTATACATAAAAAAGGGGAACAAGCAAACATTTTTCGGAAGCATGAAATGAAAACGGAAGAAACAGTTGTTTGCTTATCATTATTCAAAGTTTTATTTTCATTACAAATATAGTGCAATGTGCTTTATATTCTTTTTCGTGAAATATTTTTTATCTATTCGAAATATAAAACATAAGAAAAGTTATAGCTTCATGTATTATATACAATTTTTAAATTCAGTTTTGAGTTTGTTATTTACATTACGAGATACATTAAAAAGGGAACAAACAAACATTTTTCGGAAGCATGAAATAAAATCGGAAGAAACAGTTGTTTGCTTATCATTCTTTAAAAGTTTTATTTTCATTACAAAGATAGAGAAATGCGCTTTATATTTTTTTCGGAAATATTTTATTCATAAAGAAGGGGAAGAAGAAAACATTTTTCGAAAGCATAAAATGAAAACGGAAGAAACAGTAGTTTGCTTATCATTCTTTAAAAGTTTTATTTTCATTACAAAGATAGAAGAATGTGCTTTGTATTTTTTTTTTTTTTTTGGAAATGTTTTATACACAAAAAAGGGGATGAAGCAAACATTTTTCGGAACTATGAAAAATTAAAACGGAAGAAACAGTAGTAAACAATTTTTAAAAGTTTTATTTTCGTTTCAAAGATAGAGGAATGTGCTTTATATTTATTTCAGAAATATTTTATACATAAAAAAGGGGAACAAGCAAACATTTTTCGGAAGCATGAAATGAAAACGGAAGAAACAGTTGTTTGCTTATCATTCTTCAAAGTTTTATTTTCATTACAAAGCTAGTGGAATGTGCTTTATATTTTGTTTTCGTGAAATATTTTCTATCTATACGAAATGCAAAACATAAGAAAATAATAGCTTCATTTATTGTATACAATTTTTAAATTCAGTTTTGAGTTTGCTACTTACATTACGAGATACATAATAAAGGGGAATAAGCAAACATTTTTAAAAGCATGAAATGAAAACGGAAGAATGAACGGAATGTTTGCTTATCATTCTTTAAAAGTTTTATTTTCATTACAAAAATAAAGGAATATGCTTTATATTTTGTTCGTGCAATATTTTGTATCTATTCGAAATATAAAACATAAGAAAAGTAATAGTTTCATGTGTTAAACTTTCATAGATATTTTTATAGTTTCAAGGAATTTATTTTCCAAGGCAACAAATATATATATAAAGCTTTTGCATTTAAATCTGCGTTCCAATTATACAGTTGTTTTTGCATGCATAGAATACATTATATATATTATTTTTTTACTTAAGTGAACCTTTTTTTTTTGTATGTAAAGATGGAATTTTGTAATCTGTTTTTAATTCACTTCCTGATATGCTAAACTTGTAAAAATAATTTACAGGGCTGTGTTTCCGATGACAATACGTTTTAACATTAATAACTCAATTTAACGTCATTTTTCCGTTAGCCCGCAACATTTGTCAAATCGCGAAGCATACTTTATTTCTACAATTATATACGAGTTACAACAAAAATTGATTTTTTATGTGCTAATCCCCATTCAACAAAATAGGCTGTGAAACGTGAGCAATTCAGTATTTCAAACACTAAAAAAAATAAAAATTTAAATAAAAATAAAAAATACAGTGTCATATAATTAAATAAAAAACACACTTTTCTTAATTAATAGTTTAATATTAATTAAATTATACGGTGAGAAAACAATTTACAAATCTCGAATATGTTATGTTAAATGATGCTTTTTCTTACTTTGCTGTTGCCATATATATATATATATATATATGATCAGTTTCTTATGTTTCAATGGTTAAATTTTACATTAAGTTTATATATATATATATATATATATATATATATATATATATATATAATTCCTCAAAATAGGAAATATTTAAATTTTATGGATGTAATGTCTTGCCCAGATTTTTCCATTGTTTTCTGTCTAATGCTTTAGTCATCCAATTAGCACCGACCACTTTTCTGATTTCGTCACTCCATCTTACTTGAGGTCGTCTTCTTGGTTATTTTATAGCTCTGAGATGCCACTGTAGGTGTTGGTACTCCATCTATTGTCTTGCTTTCTTGCAATGTGTACAGCCCATTTCCATTTTAGCTATTTAATTCTCTCAATGACGTCAGAAACTTTCGCCTGACTTCTTATCCTGGTTATTCTCTTTCTGTCTCTTCTAGTTATGCCTAGCATACATCTTTCCCTACTTCGCTGTGTAGTTTGTAACCTTTGTACCATCCGTTTTGTTAGCGTCCTTGAAATGACAAATAGTACTTTTGCATTTTAAATTGTATTCTAGGAATATAGACGTTCTAAAATGTGTAGAATGTATTATAATTATTTTCACTTTATATTAAATAAAAATTAAAACTATTTAAATAAACTCACAATGATTTAATAATAGACAATAAATAAGGACTATCTAAACAAAAAATAAACAGTATATAATAAGTAAGTCTTAAGTAAATTCCTTTTAGGTTTATAAAATAGAAAATAGTCTTATATCGAATTTTATTCAATTAATATTAGCTAGTTTATTATTTAGTGTTAAAAATTATTATATTTTAAGCAAGAGTGAAGAAAAAAATGTCGCAATTGTCAGAAACTTAAAACTGGCATTTTCCAATGGGTTAAGAGTTGTACACATAAAGTTAAGAAGGACGATGCACATAAAATATGTACAGATATTGTCATTACATTGAAACATTTAACTACAAAACGATTGAAGTGAAATAAAAATAATAGATATTTATATGTGTATGATGGAGTATTTTCAATCAGTATACAGGGATCGTCAAAAGAATGTATACACATTTTGAATGATTATAACTCCAGAGGCCAGTGACATGCATCCATAAAGTTAACACTAGAACGTCCGTTGGTGTCATTTCGACACCAAACCGAATTTAGCTTTATCTCTTTATCACATTTTTTTAACCTATATTCTTCAAATTGTATGTCTTTTAATCATTTTACGTAATAAGAACACTGTCGAAATTTTTATTATGTGATTCGATTAAAAAAAAAATACAGCCCAATTTACCTAGATGGTCCGCTGGTGTTATATTTCGACACCAAGCAGAATTTACAATAAACCATCGTTCTTTTGTGAAAATATAGCAATATAAGCTTAATTAAAGCACAATGACGCAATATAATGTTAAAATAGAATTTATAGCGTCCATTTTTTATAAATAAATTAGTGGTGCGAAATGACACCGGCGGCTGTTTTAGGATGTCGAAATTGTCCGCCGTTTTGATTTAATGTATTTTTCTGTAAAATAAAGATTGTTCTTTTGTGAAAAGTTAAGGATATAAGCTTAATTAAAGTACAATGACGCAATATAATGTTAAATTAGAATTTATTGCGTTCAATTTTCATAATTAAATGTCGAAATGACACCAGCGGCTGTTTTAGGATGTCAAAATTGCTGGCCGTTCTAGTGTTAAAAGTGCGCATACAAAAGTTAAAGTTTTTTACATTACATGCAGGCACTTAACTGTAAAAATAAAGAAATATTTACATTACATGCAGGCACTTAACTGTAAAAATAAAGAAATATTTACATTACATGCAGGCACTTAACTGCAAAAATAAAGAAATATTTACATTACTTGCAGGCACTTAACTTCAAAAATAAAGAAATATTTACATTACATGCAGGCACTTAACTACAAAAATAAAGAAATATTTACATTGCAAGCAGGCACTTAACTGCAATACTAAAGAAATATTTACTTTATAATTGTACAGAAGAATATTTTTTATCTGAATTATTATATACATGATTCTTAAATTTCATTTTGAGCAAGATTCTTACAATACGAAATACTAAAAGAAAAACAAGCAAACCGTTTTCGGAATCATAAAATGAAAACAGAAGAAACAATTGTATTATCATTCTTTAAAAGTTTTGTTTTTATTACAAACATAGAAATATGTGACCTTTTTTACGTTTATCTCGTATCTTTTTGCAATATAAAACACAAGACATGAAATAGCTTCACGTTTAATGTTTCATAGATATTTCTTGGGTTATGGATATTTTTTATAGTTTCAAAAAGAAGTATCTTTGAAAAGAAAAAAAGAAGACTCGAATGATCAACTTTGTAAATATCAGTAATTCCTAAAATTGTATCTATGAATATAGACGTTTTTATATGTGTAGAATGCACTATATTTCTTTTTCATTTAATACTAAATAAAAATTCAAACTATTTAAATAAACTCTCAATGATTTGATAACAGCCATTAAATAAGAACTAACTAAACAAAAAATAAACAAGATCTAATAAATAAGTCTTAAGTAAATTTCTTTTAGGCTTACTAAATAAAAATCAGTCTTAAATCGAATTTTATGCAATTAATATTAGCTACTTTATTTAATGTTAAAAAATTATTATATTTTAAGCCGGAGTGAAGAACAAATGTCACAATTGTCAGAAACACGACTTCAACACGTAAAGTTAAGAAAGACCGATGTACATAAAATATTTGCAGATATTTTCTTTAAATTGAAGCATTTTACTAAAAAAGGATGAAAATGTAATAAAAAGAACCGATGTTTATATTGTATGATGAAGTATTTTCAATCAGTATAACTATATATACAATTTTTATTTTCAGTTGCGAGCTTGTTACTTAAATTACGGGACACGAAAAACAAACAAGTAAATATATTCGCGAGCATGAAATAAAAAGGAAAGAAGCAGTTGTTTGCTTCCCACTCTTGAACAGTTTTATTTTCGCTACAAAGATAGAGGAATGCGCATTTTCTTATTATTTTCTATTCTTTAGAAATATAAAACATATAAAATATGAAATAGCTTCATATATTAAATTTTCACTGATATTTCTTCTGCGTGTACTTTTCTAATAGTTCCAAAAATATTTTAAAAACAAAGAAATGCTTTAGTGGATTATGCATTTAAAACTGCATTTTAAGGACTTAGAAGCTTATTCATGCACAGAATGCATCATGTTTCATTTGAAAACGTTATGCACTTTTGAAATCAATATTTATGTTTTTATAAAGTTAAAAATTTAAATTATGTAATAAAAAACTAACTAAACAATAAATAAACTATATCTAACAAAAAAAAATCCCTGACGGCTCGACCAACAGGCACAGGTAGATTTCGAAAACGTAGACCGTGGGGCGCTTGTTTATTGGGGATTGCAGAAGAAATGACCTTTTTGCCATGATGCGGCAGTTGGAACCTCCCACTTCGAAAGTTAAGGGTGTCATAAGCCTGCAGGGATTTTTTTGTTTTTAGTTTTTTTTGTTGTTGTTGGTGTAAGGGTTTGTCCTATAAAAAACTTGGCAATATAAAAGTTTTAGATAATATTAAGAGGATTTATAATAAATTGAAGCGGACTTGATATCTTGTGAATTGATAAAGTGATGAATTTTTTTCTTCTTAAACCCCTATTTTTTCCTTCCTTGAGGTCATTTTTAATGATATCAAAAATCTGTCATACATAAATTTTCGGCACTTTCCCTAGAAGTAATAATAGCTTTAAACGGATTCAATATGTATCATAATTAAGAAGTTGTGGGGTTTTTCTTTTGTTTTGTTTTCACAATCCTCCTTCCCTGGTTCGATTTTGCCCATTAACAAACTTGACCGAGATTTTGTGTATCAGTTTGGAAGAGATTTGTGCAGAATTATGGAAGTTATCGTGCCCATAAAAAAAGTGATATAGATAGATAGATAGATAAAGTTTTGAACTGGGAGTGGTTTTGTGTTCTGAGAGTCATGATCGGCGTAGATCTGCAAAATTTTTCCAGAAATTCCAACATATAGGGGAGTATGTAATAGGTAGTATTTTTTACGAAATCTATCTAATTATAGAAAAATAAAAAATTATATCCTCATTAATGATTTAGAAAAAAAAATAGTAATAGTGCTGAAAAACTTAAAACTAACAGTTTCAGAAGATTTTGAGATTGATACATAAAGTTAAGAATAATGATACGCATGTAAAATGTACAGTTATTTATAGTACATTGCATTTAACTACAAAGCGAGAAATTGTAGTTTAAAAAAATACGTATTTACATATTTTTAGAGAGGTACTCGCATAACTATAAATAATACAATTCCTAAATTCAATTTTCAGTGATATTTGTTAAGAGGTACAAAAGAAAAAAATAGGGACAGACAGATAGTGATAGAGAGAGAGCGAGAGAGAGAGAGAGAGAGATAGAGAGAAATTAAGAAATAAATAGAAAAAGAAAGAATCAAGCAAATATTTTTTTAACATAAAATGAAAACGGAAGAAACAGTTGTTTGCTTTTTATTCTTAAATGTTTCATTTCATTACAAATAGAAATGAATATGTTTTTCTACCTGAAATATTTTTTTTTATCTTTTCGAAATATAAAACACAAGAAATAGCTTGGTGCATTAAAGTTTCATAGATATTTCTTCTGCATTCATTTTTTTTTATTTATATTTAGAAAGAATATAACATAGAAGTTTGTGTATGCGTAGAAAATGTTATGTTTCTATTAAGTATTTGGGCATATTTCAGAAAATTGTGATATGCATACACTGTTAAAATTTTGCAGCAAACTGTCCAGTCATTTGACCGTTTTTGTAGAAAATGGTTACATAACTGTAATTTAACTATATTCTGACCGTATTATTGCTCATTTTATGGTCCGAATATAGTTAAATTACGGTAATGTAACCGTTTTCTACAAAAACGGTCAAATGACTGGACAGTTTGCTGCAAAATTTTAACAGTGTACATATTTTGATAAAGGACTATGCACATAAAATATTTACAGCTATTTACATTGCATGGAAGTATTTAACTGCAAAAGGATGGAAATGCAATAAAAATAATACATATTTATATTTGTAAGGAGGATTATTTTTAATGAGTATAACTATATATACGATTTTAAAATTCAGTTCCGAGTTCGTTGCTTGAATTACGACATACAAAAAACGAATAAGAAATCATTTTTCGGGAGCATGAAATGAAAAGGGAAGAAACAGTTGCTTGCTTGAACAGTTTAGTTTTATTTTCGCTACAAAGATAGAAAATTTTGCCTTTTCGTTATTTCCCATCCTTTAGAAATATAAAACATATAAAAATGAAATAGCTGTATATTAAACTTTCCCTAATATTTCATGTGCGTGTATTCTTTTAATAGATCCAAAAATTATTTTTAAGCAAAGAAATAGATTTAGTGCTTTTTGCATTTAAAACTGCACTTTGCGAACATAGAAAATTATTCATGCACGTAATGCATTTGTTTAATTACGAATATTATACACTTTTAAAATCAAAATTTTTATGTCTTATAAATTAATAAGTAATAATTAAGAACTAACTAAACAATAAATTAACAATATCTGATATAAAAAAAAACTAATTGAACAACGAAATTCTGACTAAACAATAAATAAACAATATCTAACAAAAAATAATTAAAACTTGTTAATTTTTTTAAAACTGAATAAAAACAATCACATATCAAATATTACTCATGTAGTTGTAGGCAGTTCATCACATCACGTTAGAAGAAAATGTTCATGTCCCCATCAAGGCGTAAAACAAATATTATAAAAGTGGTTCAAAAAACATAAAACTGGCACTTTCATAAGATTTTGAGATTCATAATTAAAGTTAAGAATGATGATGCCCACGAAAAATGTATAGTCATTTATAGCACATGATATTTAACTACACAGCGAAAGTATGTAATAAAAACAATAAGTATTTACATATTTTTAGAGAAGTGTTTTTTATCCGCATAAATATATACAATTATTAAATTCAATTTTCCGTGAATTTGTTATTTGTGTTAAAAAATTTAAAAATAAAATAAAATAAAATAAAATAAAAAATAAAAGAGAGAGAGAGAGAGAGAGAGAGGGGGGGGGGAGAGAGAGAGAGGGAGGGGGGAGAGAGAGAGGGAGAGAGAGAGAGAGAGAGAGGGAGAAACAAGCAAACATTTTTCGGAAACATAAAGTGAAAACGGAAGAAGCAGTTGTTTGCTTCTTATTCTTAAAAGATTTCATCTCATTACAAATAGAAAGAAATGTATTTTTCTACCTGATATATTTTTTTTCTTTTCTAAACGTTAAATATGAAAAGAGAAATAGCTTGGCGCAGTAAAATTTCATAGATAATTCTTGTGTATGCATTTTTTCTTTTAAGTTATAAAAAATATATGATAGAAGTTCGTGTATGCATAAAATGTCATGTTTCTCTTAAGTAACCTGGCATTTTTCGGAAGATACTGATATGCATACATATAGTTAAGAAGGACGACCCACATAAAATATTTACAGTTATTTATGTTACATGGAAGCATTTAACAATAAAAAGATGAAAATTCAATAAAAAAGTAGTTATTTTGTAAGGAGAAGTATTTTAAATCATCATAACTACGTATAGAATTTTAAAATTCCGTTGCGAGCTTATTACTTAAATAGCGATACACAAAACAAAACAAACAAATATATTTCAGGAGTATGAAATGAAATTTGGGGAGACAGTTGTTTGCTTCCCATTCTAGAACAGTTTTATTTTCGATACAAACATAGAAAAATGTGCTTTTTGTTTTATAATTTTCTATATTTTAAAAATATAAAACATATAAAATAAGAAATATCTTCATATGTTAAACTTTAATAGATATTTCTTGTGCATGTATTCTTTTTATAGATAAAATAAATATTTTTTAAACAAAGGAATACATTTAGTGCCTTTTACATTTAAATCTGCATTTTGAAATCATATAAGTTTATTCATGAACATAAGGCATGTCTTTCATTTAAGAATGTTATACTCTTTTGAAATCAATATTTGTACTTTTTAAAAATTAATACGTAAGTAAAAAACTAATTAGACAATAAATAAACAATATCTAATAAACAGAAACTAATGGAACAACGAAACTCTGTCTAAACAATATCTAACAGAAAAGTAATCAAACATCTTTCGATTTTATTAAACTGAATAAAAATAATCCAATATCCAATATTACTCAAATAGTTGCAGATAGTTTGACACATCATCTTAGAAAGCGTTCATATTATCATCAAAGATTAAAAAAAGTAGTAAAATTGTCCAAAAAATATAAAATTTTAGAAAAGTTTGAGACTCATATGTAAAGTAAAGAATGATGATGCAGATAAAATGCATATTTATTTATAGTACATGGCATTTAACTACAAAGCCAGATATATAAATAATACGTATTTATATATTTTTGGAGAAGGATTTTTCATCTGCATAACTACAGGGTGATTATAATTAAAATCCCACTTTCAAAATGCTCTAAAAAAAGAACCACTAGTCAGAATGACTTCAAATTTGAATTGAATATACTGGAAGAAAGGAAAAACGGTATGGTATAAGAAAAAAAGTTCCAAAATGTATCAATAGATGGCACTGTAAGCTGCATACTATGCAAATTAAAAGACACTCATGCGCAGTTAAAAATCGAATCATTATGGGATTTTTATGTGGTTTTTGGCCCCAGAAAAATTAAAACCAATTTTACCCATCCAATGTGGTACGACCTTGCCGTGGTGGATGGGCTTTCCATTAACAGTAGCACAACTTTTGACTGATTCGGAAGTCATTTTTTTTTTCCCGTCAAACAACCGAAACACTCATGCACATTGAACAGTACGGTTGGTTTACTGTGCAACTCATGCCAAAGCTGTCATATTTCGATTAAGTATGTCACTTGTAGCCGAATCCACTTTCGTTATACCGCTTACAGCGCTATCTATTGATACACTTTGGAACTTTTTCTTTCTTATACCATACCGTTTCTCCCTTTTCCAGTATATTCAGTTCAAAATTGAAATTATTCTGACCAGTGGTTCCTTTTTTACAACATTTTGAAAGTGGGATTTTAATTATAAACACCCTGTATATATACAATTCTTATATTCAATTTTCAGTGAGTTTGTTATTTATGTTAAGAGATACAGAAAAAATGAGAGAGAGGGAAAATAAAAATAAAAAGAAAGTAATATGCAAAAAAAATTTCGAAGGCATAAAATGAAAAAAAAAGGAAGAAGCAGTTGTTTGCTTCTTATTCTTGAAATGTTTCATTTTCATTAAAATAGAAATGAATGTGTTTTTCTGTCTGAAATATTTTTTTATCTTTTCGAAATGTAAAACATAAGACAAGGAATATCTTGGTACATTAAAGTTGCATGGATATTTCTTGTGCATGCATTCATTTTTTATATACTTATAAAGAATAAAAGATAGAAGTTCGTGTATGCGTGGAAAATGTTATGTTTCTCTTAAGTACATAGCATTTTTCAGAAGATTGTGATATGCATGTATATATTTAAGAATGACGATGCACATCCAAACTCTTTTGTTTTTTACAATACATAGCGGCATTTAACTGCAAAAGCGATGTCTTGTAAAAAGAAAAATGGTTATTTTTATTTGTATAGAAGAGTATTTTTCTGTCGAATAACTACATATATACTATTGTTAATTTCAGTTTTGAGTTTGTTACTCACGTTACAAAGAAAAAAAATTCAACTAGCAAATATTATTCGGAAACACGAAACAAGAACGGAAGATACTATGATAATGTTGGCTGTAGCAGGTACCGATACTTCTTAGATTTGCGTGATCGGAAGCATTTTTGAAGCTAGTAAGACGGTGAATCAACATTGTGTTAAATAGAGCTGTGCAAGGTGACGTCACGAACAGGTTTTTGCTGCTGCTGTAGGACAGCTATCGCTACCTTTATCAATGCTTTTTCCATTTGTGTGTCCTACAGCTTTTTTCATTGTTCTCCGGTAAAAGTCACGTGATGTGAACTGCTCTATAGCATAACTCCAAAGCCTCTCCTCCCGACGAAAAAAATCAGTCAAAAAATAAAACTAGTTAATAAAAGTACACCTTTTCACGTGGGCATATTCCTTTTATTGTAGATACATTAAAAGATTGGAAAAGGGAGGTGGCCTCCCAACAGCTTCGAAATTACCAACTTCTCAGTACAAAAGTTAGATAAGATCTGCTCTAATTTGCGGCACACTTGTGCAAAAACACTTTAATTACGGCGCCAAGAATACATGTGCGTCGGACAATTTCGCCAGTAAGAATTTATGGCAGTTAGGCGTTTGGCGTATTAATTTAGGTGGGGGGAGAAAAGGAAGGATTGCTATGCTATTCTATTATGGCTATTTCTTGTAATTTTGTCAGGCAACCCAATGTATGTTATGAGAAACAGGGCAGATGTGATTTTCTGGACATGAATACATTTGATGAGATAATAGAATTTTGGCAGTTGGAAAGTAATCTTAGAGACTGCACTTACATTAAACAAACAAGTTAATGTTATGCTTGCACAATAGCGCAGATGTAAAAACCATTTTATAGTTATCATTAAATTTTCCAGACAGCGAATAAAGTTAAAAGTATAAATCAAAATATCTAACGTACTTGTTGCATAATTGCAGCTGCATTTATATGCTGGTAAGGAAGTTATGTTTTTGAGATTAAATAAAGATAGAACATAAAATGAAAGAAGAGAATCTCTAATGTATTTGATGAAATGAAATTACATTTAATCTTTAAAATAGAAAGGGTTTGAGTAAAAAAAAAATAATCTTTAGGAAACATAAGGGAGCTATAAATATTTATAATAATAATGAAAATATGTATATGATCTTTATCATAGATACATTTGTTTCCTTCTCATTTTTGATAAGTTTTATTTTTGTTACAAATATAGAGGAATGGCCCTTTTTTGCTTGTATTATTTTTTTTTTCTTTTCAAAAGAAGAAACATGAGACAAGTAAAAGCTTGCTGCATTAACATTTCATAGATATTTCTTGCGTATGCATTCATTCTTTTAATAGTATTAAAAAATAAAACATAGAAGTTCGTGTGTGCGCAGAAAATTTTATGTTTTTCTTAAGTACCTGGCATTTCTCAGAAGATTGTGATGTGCATGCAGCTAGTTAAGAATGCGATGTGCATCCTAACTTTACAGTCATTTCGACTATATAGCTGCATTTAACTACAAAAGCGATGTCATGTAAAAAGAAAATAGCTATTTTCATTTGTATAGAAGAGCATTTTTCATTCGAATAACTACATATATACCATTTTTAAATTCAGTTTTGAGTTTGTTACTCACGTTCCAAAAATACAAATATCAACTAGCAAATATTATTCGGAAACACGAAACAAGAACGGAAGATACATTTGTTTCCTTCTCAATTTTGAAATGTTTTATTTTTGTTACAAATATAGAGGAATGGCCCTTTTATTTTCTTGTATTATTTTTTATCTTTTCGAAATACAAAGCATAAGACAAGAAAAAGCTTGCTGAATTAACATTTCATAGATATTTCTTGCGTATGCATTCATTTTTTTAATAGTTATGAAGAATAAAACATAGAAGTTCGTGTGTGCGCAGAAAATTTTATGTTTTTTTTAAGTACCTGGCATTTCTCAGAAGATAGTGATGTGCATGCAGCTAGTTAAGAATGCGATGTACATCCAAACTTTACAGTCATTTCGACTATATAGCTGCATTTAACTACAAAAGCGATGTCATGTAAAAAGAAAATAGCTATTTTTATTTGTATAGAAGAGCATTTTTCATTCGAATAACTACATATATACCATTTTTAAATTCAGTTTTGAGTGTGTTACTCACGTTCCAAAAAATACAAATATCAACTAGCAAATATTATTCGGAAACACGAAACAAGATAGGAAGATACATATGTTTCCTTCTCAATTTTGAAAAGTTTTATTTTTGTTACAAATATAGAGAAATGTTCCTTTTCTTTTCTTTTCTTGTACTATTTTTTATCTTTTCGAAATATAAAACATGAGACAAGAAAACGCTTCCTGCATTAACATTTCATAGATATTTCTTGCGTATGCATTCATTCTTTTAATAGTTATAAAGAATAAAACATAGAAGTTCGTGTGTGAGTAGAAAATTTTATGATTTTCTTAAGTACCTGGCGTTTTTCAAAAGATTGTGATGTGCATGCATCTAACTAAGAATGCGATGCACATCCAAATTTTACAGTTATTTCGACTATGTAGCTGCATTTAACTGCAAAAGTGATGTCATGTAAAAAGAAAAATAGCTATTTTCATTTGTATAGAAGAGCATTTTTCATTCGAATAACTACATGTATACCATTGTTAAATTCAGTTTTGAATTTGTTACTCATATTACAAAAAAGAAAAAAAAAAGAAAAAAGAAAACTGGCTTTATTTGGATACTGAAAAATAGCTGATTATTATTGATAGAAAAAAAAATAGTTACGGATATTTAAGAACGTAAGATACAGTTGCGTGCTTCTCGTTTTTAAAATGTTTCATTTTCGATACAAATATAAGGGAATGTGCCTTTTTTTTCCCTTTTACTATTTTTAAATTTTTCTGGAAAATTATCAGTATTTTGTCACAGAAACACTCGACTTATTTAATAGCGCGATTAAACAAGGCGTGTTTTTATATAAGAAAATACTGATATTTATCCTGAAATTTCTTTTTACCCGTAGCAACAGTGTAATAAAATACATTATTTATATATTTCTATAGAACAGTATTTTTTTACCGCACAATACATACATAATTCTTAAATTTAGGTTTGTGTTAATTACTTACATTATTCGATGCAAAAAAAACAAGAACGAAAAATCACGCGTCAAGCATAGATTATGTAACACTTTCCAACGCTTCCAAAATAATTTTACAAATCATACCGTTTAATAAGCTGAAAGATAACATCTAAGTAAACAATTTGGAAAACGCATAACATATTTAAAAACATAATTTCAGGAATTTTCAACATATACAATATTCGGAAAAGTATCCGAATACTTTTATTCAGCCCTGTATATGTATAGGATCTATAGATTTGTATATATACTACATAGGATGCTAAATTTTAGTTCAGTTAGGAAACGCGTAGCACAGTTTAAAATCCTCCTTCTGTAGTTTCTGTCAATAAATGGAAATGTGTTCGCGAACTTTTGTGCTTCACTGTATCTGATCTACAGAATTTATACACACCACGTAATAGACAAAAAGTGAGTTAAATTTAAAATAGCGTTCAGTAACTTAAAACGCACTTCCAGGAATTATTGTTAATAGACAGTAGAGAATTCTTTTGTGTGTCCCTGTAAATGAACGATGACTGCTATACGCACAATATACTGTAGTAAGCATCTTGTAATGCAATTTAGTGATATATATAAATTTCAATGCGTTTAAAATAGTGAAACATTATTTAAATAAACCGCAGACGATTTTTCTCCATAGACGTAATGTAACGGAATTCTTTTGACTGTCCCTCTAAAGTAACTATAAGTGCTATGCACACTCTATTCCATATTAAGCTTCTTGTAATGCACCTTAGTGTTATATATACATTACAATGTGTTTGAAATTGTGTAACATCATTAAAATAAACCGCAAATGATTTTTCCCCATAGACCGTAATGTAACGGAATTCTTTTGAGTGTCCCTGTAAAAAAACTATAAGTGCTACACACTTCCGTTGAAATAGGGAACATGCTATAGATAACGATACATACGTCAGACGAAACCGAAGTCATAAACACTTTTCAACTAGGTTGGAAAGTGTTAAAAAAAAAAAAAAAAAACCTAAAATTTTTTCGGAAGCAGATATGAAAACAGAAGAAACAGTTTTTTACCTTCTCATTCTGGAAAAAAGAAAATCTTTACAAAGATAGAGGAATGTGCTTTTTATATTTTATTTCTTGGACTATTTTATATCTTTTCGAAATATAAAACATAAGACATGAAATAGCTTCGTGTATTAAAGCTTCATTGATATTTCTTGTGCACTCATGCTTTTTATATTTCCAAAGAATTGTTTTTTAAGTTATTCAATAGATCTCGTGCTTTTCCATTTAAAATTACGTTTTACTGACACAGAAGTTTCCTGCATGCAAATAATGCATCATGTTTCATTTAACCCTTTTAAAACCGGCGGGGGAAATTTTTGTTACAGAAAAAAATATATTTTTTTAAAGCAATGCAAATTAATTTATATATATTCCAACATTCTTCTGAACCATTCTCTTTTCCCTTTTGTACACATGTTTCTATTTGCATAGCTGCGACACCTGTTGGGCGGTATATACACAAACCCAATAAGGAGCTATTTATGTCAAGGCCTAACAGAATGTGAGATTTGATGAAAATCTGTGCATTAGTTTTTGAGATATAGCTATGGGGGAAAGCGGGAAAAATATAACAGAACAGCTTCACCTTTTGGGTGATTTACATCAAAATCTAAACAGCTCCAATTTATGCCAATGTCTAACCGAATATCAAGTTTGATGAAATTGCGTACATTATTTGTTGATATAGAGCGCTCACAAAATTTGTGTCATATACAGACAGACAGACAGACAGACAGACTCACAAAACTGACATTTTCTAAAAACTGTTCAATCGTGTTCAGGACCTTCGTAAACTTATAAATCCTTCGAAAACCAGGTGTAGAATTTTTTCATGAATCCAATATTTTCTTCTTGTAAAGATAGAAAAAAGTAATAATAATAATAATAAACCAAAGTAGTTGGCGAAAGGTTTTTCGCCATTTGTCATTTGTGTACTTGCGTTTTGTTTTGTAACCTTGAAAATGAGCAAAGATTTGCTCAAAAGCGCTCGGTTGTATATGTAAAATGCAGTTTTGTACATGAAGTGAAACCACCTTCAATATTTTTTTTTCATGAAATGGTATGTATATGTTTTTAGGATATTTATGTTGTTTTTAATTAGTATTTGTAGTACAAGGTGAACATAGATTCAAAGAGTATGTTTTATCATAACTCAAGTTTTTAATTAGTTAAGATTACAATATTGTTAAACTCTATGTTTATTAATATCCTAATTTCTATTGTAAGAAAATGATGTGGTATTGTAAACTTATTGTTCTTTTCTTCTGTTTAGGTAAGACAATTATTCTTATGTGTGTTATGGAAATTGATTATCAATAAACACTTACAAGTTTTGAATAGAGGGTGAGTTTTAATATTTTAATGTGTTTTGTCTATATTTTATAGCTATTAGATAAAGAAAATGAATACAAATATGTTTAGGTTTAAAATTTTCTCTTTCTCTCTTTCTCTTTTTTTTTCAAATTTTGTTTCACTAGATAATTTTGGATTATTGAAATATAACATGTCCATGCTACACATTTTGTTTCTTGAAAAACATTCATATTAAACATTATAGGACACTCCGATTATGGAAGATTTTTCTATTTGAATGAATGTTTATTAACTTTTAGCTCAATCGGACTTATGGAAATGTAATTATATTACAAGAAAATCACCTTATGACAAATGGATAATTGCTGTATCTTTGTGCTTGTTTTATATGTCAATAAGCCAAATTTTAAACTATTTTAACTTTTATTATTTTGTTAACTTCATTGAAAGAAAAGTGGTTTATCAAAATTAGACACATTATACGCTGAGAAAAATGACACTTTTAAATCTGAGTAAATCGATGTTTTCATTTTGTTATGAAACTTTTTGTTTCAAATAGGACGAACCAATGCTTTCAATTCTGAAATACCAGAAATACTCAGAATATTGAAACATGGACAAACACTGTTAAAAAATTTCGTTTATTGACAGGTTGTCTTCCGTGAATTTTGATCAGAAAGTTTCCGTTTTGTTAGAAAAATGGAATCTCTCCCGTATATCTGTTGCTACCCAGCTAGAAAAAGTTTGCAAAAAAAGTGCACAAAATCCGAGCGTATTTGGCACATCTACTTATGCATAAAAACTGCAAACTGCACTGTGCACAAAAAGTGCATAAACGGTATCCCTAAATTGTACACTTTTTAGACTTTTAAGATTACAGAGTTTCAAATACGGAATTATTAATGTAAAAATCTATCATCCAATGGGATTGCAGTATTTTGATCGCCACACATGCGCTTAAACTCCTTCGCGTCTGTATCGCTCCATTTATGGACTACAAAGACGGAACATTCCTCAAAAAACAGAAACATTCAGGCAACTCTGCTGCCAGTCCTTTTTCCGTAAATTGACGGATTTTTTTTTACAGTATACTGTTAAAAATAATCTAAAATTCTCGGGTATTTTTTTTTCCTGAATTTCACAGAAAAAGTGCCTTTTCATGACAAAAGGGCATTTTCAGTTAAAAGCAGAAAATTTCCTCACATAAGAAAGCACCCAACGGAGATATTCCGTTATCTGCTGCATGTTTATTTTCAATGTTTCAAAAACTGACATGTTGCTGCACAGAAAAACTAAAAATTCCATAAATTAAAATTTCAAGTTTATTTAAAACAACAACAAGAAAATAGAGCTTTCGAATTTAAAAAAGCAAAAATTAATTCTTTCCATTCTTTTAATATTATTTGCAATTCATTTTTTAAAGTTATAAAAAAGTATTCGCACTTAAAATATATTCTAAACAAACAGATTAATATATATATAAAATAGCTAAATAAAGTGAAAAAAAAATCGATTCTATTTAAAAAAGCAACAAACAAAAATAATGCTTTCGAATTAAAATCATTCCTTTAAAATTATTCGCAATTTATTTTTTAAAGTTATAAAAAACACTCACACTAAAGATATATTCTAAACGAACACATTTAAAAAATACACAATAGTTGATTAAAAATCGATTTTCGCAAAAAAGCAAAAAAAAAAAAAAAAAAAATATAGAATTTAATTCAAAATATAATATTTATATTTTACATCTAACAATCAAATTAAGAATATATATAATTCATGTTTTTATCCTCTATTAATACTATAGTTTTCAACTATCATCTCATTACGAAATATCCCCGCAATTAACTTCAAAATTACCAGTTTTCTAAACCCCAAATTGTTTAAGTCCCAAGCTGCGATTTGAAGACATCCCGTATAATCGTTTCCTACTCTTACTCTAGCAAGGACCCGCTGGTCTTGCGGTAAAGCACTCAGATCAAGCCGCTAACGTCCCCAGGTCTCTCAGGTCTGGCACAAAATGTTATTCCATTATATCAAATATTAAATACTCCCGTAATAATCAATAGATGGCAGCACAAATAGAGACGACATTTTTTAAAACCGAGTTTATTTACAAATAAAAATAAATAAATAAATACAGTAGAACTCCAATTATCCGAACTCCAACTATCCGAATCGCTGATTATCCGAATCGCTTTCAGAATTTCAGAAAAAAACAAATGAAGACGGAAACGTACTGCGGTTCCCAAAATAATGATTCTTTCTACGCGCGCTACTGTCTTTCCCGCCGCGAAGACCCTGGGTTTGAAATTCTAAACGATGATGAACTCATTGAAAGTGTGAGAGAAGAAAGTGTCGAGGAAGAAGGTGACCTTAATGTCGAAGTTGAAGCATACACGAGACCATCAGCTAGTGAAGCATTTGCCGGCCTTGAAACTGCGCTGAAGTGGATGGAGCGTCAGCCCGAGTGTGACCACGCGCAACTTCTGACTGTCAAGCGGACGCGACTTGGCTCCCCGAAAACGGATGAAGACTGTCAAACAGCTTACTTTGACCGAATTATCCGCAAGTAATGTTTTTCATTTACAGTACGGTACGTAATACTGTACTAATGTACAGCACTTATAAGTACGCTTAATATGTAATAGTGTTGACTTTTCATTTAATTAATTAAAAGCTCTTTTTCTTTAAAAATAATTTTTCTCCCATTTTAAACATACATAGAGTAACTAATTAAAATATACCCCTTTTTTCGGAAAAATCCAATTATCCGAATTTTTGATTATCCAAATAGGGTCCGGTCCCAATTGATTCGGATAATTGGAGTTCTGCTGTAAATAAATTTAAAAAAAAGTTACTCTTCCTTTATCTTTCAAAACGGAAAATGTATTAACGGAACGGAAAAAGTCCGGCAACTTTGCTGCCAGTAGTTTTACCGTGAATGGATGGATTTATTTTTAACAGTGAACTCAAAACTGAGCATATAGAAGTCAGTTCATACTCACTTTTGAAATATGGACATACTCAAAAATGATTAGAATCAGTTCAAACTCATTTTTGAAAAATGGATATACTAAAAAATGAGCCCATAGTAGTCAGTTCATACTCATATTTGAAACATGGACATACACAAATATTTGTGTATGTACATGTTTCAAATATGAGCACATTATGTTTTATTCTTGAGTGTGTGCATGTTTTCAGAAATGAGTATTTGCATGTTTCAAACCTGAGTCATTTTGATTCGTACCCATTTGCGACATACCCATGCGACATACTCAGATTTGAGTATTTTTTTCTCAGTTTTGAAGATGTCGTTGTTAAAGTGTACGTATATCAAAATGAAGAAGTGAAAGCTATAGTATTAATAAATGAGATACAAAAGATAAAATATATTATAATTGTCTTAACATCTAAAGTTTTTCATTTCCAATGAACTATTTACAATTTATTCCCCAGCTATTTTGAGAAGCGTGTGATCACTTGAAGTATCTTTTCACTTGATTATAAAACGCCAAAAATGATAATAGACGTTTAATTTATTTTCTGCGTTTCAATGTTTAACAATTTCATTTGCCTTAAATTTATAATTTACCAGCTGAGCTTCTTCTGCTTCACTTGCCAATTTTTCCCAAACGTACCTCAAATTAAACGAACCGGAGGTTGGAATCCTACTGCTTTCGGCAATGTACACCCGCTCAGGTACACCCGTTCAAGTGAACCTAGAATTATTCTAATTTTCTATTTCGAGCCAGATTAAATTGAAAATTTCAGCATCGTCGTTCACTGTGCTATAGGAATCTACTTGGCATTCTTCCAACTTGAATTTAATAATGACAGTAGCTAAATTTACTGGAGAATTCTTTTCGTTTCAGAGAAAAAATTGTCAAAAAATCGCTTCGAAAGGCAAAAAAAAAAAAAACGCTAAAACAACACACACACAAAAAAAATCTAAAAACTGGCTTTAAAGTGCATAATTTCAGGCATATGTGTATTCAGGCAAGCCCTTCTTGCCAAATCTTGAAGCTCTGTTCACAGCGGGCTATTCAGAACACAGCCTGCATACACATACACACACACAAAGAGACAGACAAATATCCATATCTATTATTATAGATTCCCCATGAGTAATTGAAATATATGATAATATGAAATGTATAGATTTATTTGACTAAAAATTATATATATGATACTAAACAATGTAATTCGATTACTTTACATATTATTTCAGACATCTCTTTTGCCCTTTCTTTCATTTTATCCTTTTATTTCTTCATCAGGAAAAGTGAAATAGTGGCAATTTCTAATATTGCAACAAAATAGATAATAATAATTGTAACAGATCAAAATTTATCACTGATACATTACATCTCTATATGGATTTTTAAAAAGAGTTACTGATGCATTGCATTTTCATTCAAATATTCTTCTGTCTTTGATTCATAATTAAATTATTTTCTTTTGTTATAAGAGATATGCGTAAATAAATTGATCAGACACATTACATGAATATAAAATTCATATGATGTTACGAAGCATTCAAAAAATAATTTTTCCCTGTGCATTTTAATTCAATTTCTTTTGATTATATCGCTTATCAATTCAGAAATACTGGCTATTATTCACATTTAAACCAATTTAACTTTCAATACTTTCAATTCAGTTATTTTATCTCAGCAATATTAAATTATTTTTACAGAAAATGCATTTTCCTAATAGCGCTGTCATATTGAAAAAATAATTAATATCTATGCAATTCAATGCAATTCAAATACCCTCTTCATCTCTGTTATTAGTTATCGATACAGCAATTTAGAATAGTCACTATAATTCATATTTCACTCAGTTAAATACCTGAGTTACTTTATATGAATTTAACTTAACGTCTGACTACAAACTCGTTTTTATATATAAAACATTTCATAAATGATATGATAGTATCATTTGTGTTATTGAAAAAAAAAACATTTTTCTCCATGCTATTCAATATAATTTAAATAAGTTTTTCATCTTTATTTTTATTCAATCATCTGTCAATATAGACATTTCAAATAGTCACTATAATTCACACTTCGATTAGTCAAATAGCTCAGACACTTTATATTTATAAGTATCTTAACTTCTGATTCAATTGGTAGAATAAGATATTTTTTCATATATCTTTCTGCATGCTCTAGTAGCACTTTGTTATTGAAAAAAAAGGCAGTTGGGACCACCCACTTCAAAATTTACCTATGCCTGTAGATGGAGCCTGCAGGGATTTTTTTTTAGTTTTTTTTCTGTATGAGTTGGTCCTATAAAAAACTTGTCAATATAAAAGTTGCAGATAATATTAAGAAGATTTATAATAAATTTAAGCGGATCTGATATCTTGTGAATTGACGAAGTTATGAATTTTTTTCTTCTTAAACCCCTATTCCCCCTCTCTCCCCTTGGGAAATTTTTAATGATATCCAAAATCTGTCATACATAAATTTTTGGCCCTTTTCCAAGAAGTAATAATAACTTTAAACGGATTCGATATGTATCATAATTAAGAAGTTACTTGGTTTTTTTCTTTTTTCACATAAAGCCCCCAAATCTCCCCCCCCCCACCCCAACCCTGGTCCGATATTGCCCATTAACGAACTTGACCGAGATTTTATGTATCAGTTTGGAAGAAATGTATGCAGAATTATGGAAGTTATCGTGTCCATAAAAAAGTGATATAGATAGATAGATAAGGTTTTGAACTGGGGGGTGGTTTTGGGTTCTAGAAGTCATGATCGGCGTAGATCTTAAAATTTTCCGAAATTCCAACGTAGGGAAGAATGTAATAGGTAGTATTTCTTACGAAATCTACCTAATAATTACCCTCTACGCAGTTTAACATGATTTGAATAACCTTTTCAACTTCATTTTTATTTCATTTTTATTCATCATTCGATCCAGAATACCAAAGGATTATTGTATTATATTATACCTCCAAAGAATTTTACTGTGTTGAAGTACATTTTCCTAGGGGAGACCAAGGATGGTAGTCTCAAAATCAAACTTTTTAGTTAAAAACAAACTTGTTAATCTCTACTTAAAAATTATTGCTTCATTCGAAACTTTTATATTTAGTGCGCATTTTTAATTTTGTCGATTACCAACATTTTTAAATAGAAATTTGCTTTTTACAATTTTAAACATTTTAGGAGTTTTGTGGCAATTTACCCCAGTTATGGATTAGTTAAGGGTTGGTTTGGTTGAGACATAGAATATCAATGTAGTTTTGGCCGTGTGTGTATGTGGAAGGGGGGAGGGGGTAAGTTTCAATAAAAAAATTCAATTTGAAAAATATAACATAAATGAATTAGTATTATTTTTTGTTTTTTACATTACATAACGATGGAACGTATGCAGTAAGAATATTGATAAAAACAAAATTAACCATTTTGCTTCAAACTTTCTAATTTTTATTTTTGGTATAAATTACTGTTAGGTTTAAAATAATAAAAGTAGCCGGCCAAATTACAAAAATGACGGTTTACTCAAATATAAGAAATATAGTTATTTTACTTACTATCAATATGACAATAATCTATGGATTAATTTTTAAACACGTTGGGAAAATATCATATTGCAATAGGATTAAATAGAGATGAAACTTTCAAAAACTTTTTTTTAAATTTTTTTCGTCATAAATTAGTGGTTCAGAGAAGCAACTCCTATGATTAACTTATGATTAACTTATGAAAGCACATAAAAAAAAGATATATATATATACAGGGTGATTATAAAAAAAACTATCCCGATATATGAGCATCGAACTATCATACCGTTCACAGAAACTGAATGAAACTTTGGTTTAAAGTATTTTGAGGTATGCGCTCAAGAATCATATGAAAGACAACAGTTAAACTCTAACAATTACAGTTACAGTGGCAAAATTTCGAAATTTTCAAATGGCAACACCTACTTTTTTTATTGGAATGTGATATTCATAGTGAAAAACCATAAAAAGCGTTGGAACGGTACCTGTAGCACGAAAATCGCCGGCGCTTGACAGACTAAATAAGAATAGTGAAAACAACCAATAAGGACAGAGAAGCAACAGAAAACAAAACATTTTATTGTGTTTCATACATTTTCCATTACACGACGACACTTTACATGCGGCAGATGGTGGATAGAGTTGAACAATAAAATGTTTTAATTTCTGTTGCTCCTCTGTCCTTTATTGGTTGTTTTCACTTTTCTTCTTAGTCTGTCTAGCGCCGGCGATTCTCGTGCTACAGGTACCGTTCCAACGCTTTTTATGGTTTTCACTATGAAGATCACATTCCAATAAAAAAAAGTAGGTGTTGCCATTTGAAATTTTCGAAATTTTGTCACTGTAACTGTAACTGTTAAAATTTAACTGTTGTCTTTCATATGATTCTTGATCGCATACCTCAAAATACTATAAACCAAAGTTTTATTCAGTTTCTGTGAACGGTATGACAGTTATGGGCTCATATATCGGGATAGTTTTTTTTGTAATCACCCTGTATATATATATATATATATATATATATATATATATATATATATATATATATATATATATATATATCGGCAACGGTGCATAGAGATTTAAGCGAAATTTTTTTTCTTACTCAATGCTGAAAATAATTGAAGTGAGAATAGTAAAAGCAAAGCCAGATACGGATAATAAAAAAAGTAATAGTAAGAACTAAAGAATAGTTAATATAGATGTTACATTATCGATGCTTAATTTTGAGATATCTTAAATTAGTCAAATCAGTTTGAAATTTTCTCAAAAATTTGCTCGGTCATTCGCAAATTTCTGTATAATTTTTCATGGAATTTTGTGCAGATGTGCAAATTATATAAAACATTTTTCTTTATAATTTTTACAATTTTAAAATAATACATATGTCCTTTTTCTTCTTTTTTTACTGTTTTCATTTATTGGTTGCCTAGCAATCTCATAGTATATCAGAAAGAGAAAATTAAATAAAATCAGGCTAATTTAACATTTTAAAAAATTAAATTTTCTGAATCTTAAAATACAGGGAATTTCAAAAAGAATCACACGATTTGAAATGTGTATATTAGGAAAACTATTAAACAAAGACACTTAAGGTAAATTTTATATTACATGGCTAATCATACAGTTTTTTTACAAACCAAATTAAAGGTGCTCATTATGTCCACCTTTGGATGCACGGCTTATGTCTATACGGTAGTCAAATTCGTCTCCCAAACTTTTGCGAGCATGTCTGCATCCACTGTTTCCATGGCTGCTGTTATAAGTTTTTTTAGTTCGGCTAATGTAGCTGGCAGGGGAGGCACATAAGCGTAGTCTTTTATAAAACCCCGTTAAGATGAAATCGCACACTGAGAGGTCCGGCAATCTTGGAAGCCAGACAAACACTGAAGTGGCGGGTGAGGGAAGAGCGGTAGCGCTACCTGTCGGCAACCACGCGAAACTCAAGATTTTCCTCTTTCTACGTATACATTATTCCATCGAAACGGAGCCCCACCAGTGGCTGAGAGGTTCTGCTCTCGAAGCTGGTAGACGGGAGGTGCTGGGTTCGATCCCAATCGCGCCCGTCGGCCTAATCGTTCGGAGTTTTCGTGGTTTTCTTCGAGCCGTGGATTTATCCATGCGTAAATACGGGTTAGGTTCCCTTAGAAAGACCCCCACGAAGGGCACTCCCCCCGGGCCTAAATCCCAAGTGTAGATAATGGGCCGTCAATAATCAACCCAACCCAACCCATCGAAACGGATTAACAGCTGAATAGTTATGATTTTTTTTTTTTAAATAGGATGATTCTTTTTGAAACACCCTATATAGAAATAATCTAACATTAGTAATTGAGGATTTCAGAATATTAGATATTCTGTGAAGTGAGTTGAAAATTTAAATGTCTTACAAAATGCACGCTGAGGACCTTCATCTGAGGATTTACTATTTATCAATAAGTTTATGCACATGTGCCAATTTAATTAACTTAGGACAAACAACGAATTATTATATAAAAGTATTTGCTGTTTATAATAACAGAATTCACGAACGAAAAACAAATTAATTGAATTAAACGCAGTTTTTATACTCCTAATATTTAATCCAGAAAAACGCATTTCTTTCTAACGCAGCTTAATTTCACAAAAAGCAAAAAGGAAGTTTCCTTTATTTTAGTAATTAACTCTTTTAGCAATTCTAAATAGGGCTAAAAATCCTGAAATGCGTGCCGCAGTAAAACCAACAGCCGCTACACAAATCTCAAGAAGGAGAAAAAAAAAAGTATATAAACTAAAACAGAAATTAGTTTTCATGTCTACAGTTTGTATTTTTTTTTCTATTTCTCTATGTTGAAGTAAATTATGCGTTTTATCTGTTATATGGTTTTAAAGACGACACATTAAAAACGTATGTATTTTCTTCACTGTATATGAGTAAAATACATTGATGCTCAAACATTTTGCAAAGAGAAAACTGTTTTAATTATATCAGTCAGTTTATATACACGTGCCAATTTAATAATTTTAGCGCAAACAACGCATTATATATGCTGTTTATAAAAGCAGAATTGTAACGCACGGAAAACAAATTAATTGAATTAAACGCAATTTTTATACTCATAATATTTAATCCACGAAAACGCATTTCTTTCAAACGCAGCCTAATTTCTCAAAAAGCAGAAAAAGGAAGTTTCCTTTATTTTAGTAATTAACTCTTTTAGCAATTCTAAACAGGTCTAAATATCCTGAAATGCGTGCCGCAGTAAAACTAACAGCCACCACACAAATCTCAAGAAAGAAAGAAAAGAAGTATATGTAATAAACTAAAACGAAAATTAGTTTTAATTTCTACAGCTTGTAATTTTTTTTTCGATTTCACTATGTTGAAGTAAATTATGCGCTTTATCTATTATACGTTTTTAAAGAAGACACCTTAAAAACTTATGTATGTTTCTTCACTGTAAATGGGTAAAATACATTGACGCTCAAACATTTTGCAAAGAGAACTCTGTTTTATTTATTCAATCAGTTTATATACATGTGCCAATTTAATAATTTTAGCGCAAACGACGCGTTATATATAAGAATATATGCTGTTTATGATAACAGAATTCACGAACGAAAAACAAATTAATTGAATTAATCACAATTTTTATACTCCTAATATTTAATCCAGGAAAACGCATTTCTTTCTAATGCAGCTTAATTTTACAAAAAGCAAAAAGGAAGTTCCCTTTATTTAAGTAATTAACTCTTTTAGTAATTCTAAACAGGTCTAAAGATCCTGAAATGCGTGTTGGAGTAAAACAAACAGCCACCACACAAATCTGAAGAAGGAGAAAAAAAAGTACATAAACTAAAACGGAAATTAGTTTTCATTTCTACAGCTTGCATTTTTTTTTTCTATTTCTTTATGCTGAAGTAAATTATGCTTTTTATCTGTTATACGTTTTTAAAGACAACACCTTAAAAAGTTATGTATGTTTCTTCATATATGAGTAAAATACATTGACGCTCAAACATTTTGCAAAGAGAAAACTGTTTTATTTATATCAATCAGTTTATATACAGGTGCAAATTCAATAATTTTAGCGCAAACAACGGGTTATTTATAAGAATACACGCTGTTTATAATAATAGAATTGTAATGACGGAAAATAAATTAATTGAATTAAACGCAATTTTTATACTCGTACTATTTAATCCAGGAAAACGCATTTCTTTCAAACGCAGACTAATTTCACAAAAAGGAAAAGTGAAGTTTCTTTTATTTTAGTAATTAACTCCTTTAGAAATTCTAAACAGGTCTAAAGATCCTGAAATGCGTGCCGCAGTAAAATTAACAGCCACCACACAAATCTCAAGAAAGAGAGAAAAAAGTATATAAACTAAAACGGAAATTAGTTTTCATTTCTACAGCTTGTAATTTTTTTTTCTATTTCGCTATGTTGAAGTAAATCATGCGTTTTATCCGTTATACGTTTTAAAGACGACACCTCGAAAACTTATGTATGTTTCTTCACTGTATATGAGTAAAATACATTGATGCTCAAACATTTTGCAAAGAGAAAATTGTTTTATTTATATCAATCAGTTTATATACCTATACCAATTTAATAATTTTAGCGCAAACAACGGGTTGTTTGCAAAAATACACGCTATTTATAACAGAATTGTAACGCATGGAAAACAAATTAATTGAATTAAACGCAATTTTTATACTCATACTATTTAATCCAGGAAAACGCATTTCTTTCAAACGCAGCCTAATTTCACAAAAAGCAAAAAAGGAAGTTTCCTTTATTTTAGTAATTAACTCTTTTAGCAATTCTAAACAGGTCTAAAGATCCTGAAATGCGTGTCGCAGTAAAACTAACAGCCGCCACACAAATCTCAAGAAAGAAAGAAAAAAGTATATATAATAAACTAAAACGAAAATTAGTTTTAATTTCTAGAGCTAACTTCGCAACTAGTTCCTCCATCCTCTCCGTGGGGGATATATATATCTGACTCACAAACAGATGTCAAGTGGTAATGCAAGGCGGAAAGAGGAGTGGGTGAAGAAGGAGAGGGGCAAGTGGCGTCCGATTTTTGGGCCACACCCTTTTCCAGTGGCGAAAGGATCGATTCCCAAAGAGAGATAGAGAAAATGAGAGAGAGAGAGAAAGAGACGGGGAGGATAGAGAGAAAGAGACGGGGAGGATAGAGAGAAAGTGTAGAGGATATACGTTCGTAATTACAGCTCGAGCTGGCGGGGGAGTGTCTGACTAAATTTGCATTTTTGTTAGAAAGACGGCGCCGAGAGCGTCTGGATTTCGAGATGATTGGTGGATAAAATTTCTCTGGCGATATCTGAAAAGTTTTATCGTCTGACGAAGCTTGATTAGTTATGTAACACAGCGATATATTGGCGTATGATTTAAGAGGAAAAAATCGTTGAAAAATAAGGAGATATTTTATATTGATAAGTTTAGAAAGTTAGATATAAAATATATCATTACTTAGCTGATTAAAATGTGAGTTATAGAAACTATTTTATATTTCTATATATATATAAACGATTGAATTAAAACGAAGTAAAAGAACTATTTGAATTAAAATGTATAGAGAAGATTTTATTTATTTTTTAATAACATAGAGTAAGATTTAGAAAAATACATTTATATGTAAAGAGAAAAATTGCATTGATAAATTTAGATAGTTAAATATGAACTATCTTACTGTTTAGCTGATTGAAATATAAGTTATAGTGACTATCTTACATTTCTGGATGAATAAATGAGTGAGTGAGCAAATAGGTGAAAGACGTATAACATGTAAAATGTATAGACAAGTGATTTTTCCATATTAAAGTGCTATTAATGTAGGTTTAGATTATAAATGAACTAGCTTACCGTTTATCTGATTGAAATATAAGTTATATCCATTATCTTACATTTCTGTATGGATAAATGATTGAGGGAGAACATTAGATGAAAGACGTATAAGATGTAAAATGTATAGAAGGGGGATTTTTTCATATCACAATGCTATTAGTGTAGATTTAGAGTATATATATGGACTTTCTTACCATTTAGCTAATTGAAATATAAGTTATAGTGACTATCTTACATTTCTGGATGATTGAGTGAGAAAATACGTGAAAGACGTATAAAATGTAAAATGTATAGAAGGGTTATTTTTCCATATCACAGTGCTATTAGTGTAGCTTTAGAGTATATATGAACTATATTATCGTTTAACTTATTGAAATATAAGTTGTAGTGACTGTCTTACATTTGTGATGGATAAAGTATTGAGTGAGAAAATACGTGAAAGACGTATAAGATGTAAAATGTATAGAATGTAATATGATTTTTCCATATCGCAGCAATATTACTCTTAATCTTCTAATGTACATAGAAAGATTTTATATGAATAAGTTAATCTAATTAAATGTAAACTATTATTCTATTTAGCTAATTGAAATATCAGTTAGAGTCACAATTTTACATTTCTGAATCGATAATGGATCGAATGTAAGCAAAAGTGGAAAAAGTATTTTACATTATATGGAATTGTTATATACGTTATATATGTTTTCATGTTCAACAAACATGTTTTACAAACAAACAAGATAATTTAGCAGCATTAACATTAACATTAAAATTAATTTTATTTTGTTACTCTTGCATGTTTAAATTCAATTACGTAGCTGAAAATGTTTAATTGAAAATGGATAACATCTATAGCATCCTTAAAAACGATATTCAGTTTTAAGAAAGCTGGTTAATACACAGTATAAACGACTCGGAAGCATTATCGAAAATCAGTGGCTGGAAATGAAATTTTGTCTGTGTAAATGCTTCTTTAAATCTCGAAAATATATTGGTTTCTAAAGTTTTTAAAGATAAAGGCCTCTTTTCGGAATTATGGGTAACTCCGAGGAAGTTATTGTATATTTTTGTTCTTGTTTATATTATATTTTCGTAGATTAAGAAACGTTTATATTTTTTACAATGTAGTTCAGTCATTTCAGGTCAGATTCAAAAACGTTCTTCACAAATTGCGGAAAAGCTAAAGTAACTTATCAGATTTGATTCAGCATTTTAAGCACAGAAGTTAATAATTAATGTGTGGTGATGTTTTTCTTAGGCTGGATTTTATTTTACCGAAGGGATTTAGATTAACAATAAATTGAGCCGTAACTTCGTACATGATTTGCATTGGAAATGCTAATAACACATGGTTCGAAATCCAGGGGAAATGCAGACATAAAATATTGAATTAAGACGAAGTCATCTCAGCAGATAGTTTCTTTATTGAGACCAGACTTGTCAAGTCTCCGGCTTTTTGCATACCAGTTTTATCTTAGAGAAAATGTTGCTCTTGTAAATCGCAGAATGTTCAGATTACATAAAACAACATTTTCTGTACTAAAATACTGGTGTCCAAAAAGCCGGAGACTTGGCAACTCTGATTGAGACATATAGAAGGCGTAAGATGGTGAGAATGGGGGTGGCCTCGCTATCAGACGAATCAATCAGTTGTTGGCAAGCAGATAGCTCAAAATGATCTTATCTTTTCGGTAATAGATTGTGTCTCGCCAACTTTCGATGGACAGTGAGCCAACAGATCCTAGACAGACACAAGAATTTATTTGTACGTTACGGGTAATTAATGTAAATATTTGAACGGGAGGATTGAAATGGTTACCACATTTGGCGAAATGGTAATTTTAATGAATTTTGACGGACAACTGCGGGCAACCCCATGGATGAGAATGGATGTTAGACAAAGGAAACAGGCTAACTCGCAACTGGGAAATTGCACTAATTTGCACAATTGTTTATGGACAGAAAGAGATAGAGCAGCCATGCAGCTGTAAAAATGAACGTCTGGAAAACACTACATTACATCTACCGATATAACCGCAGTTGAAATCAAAAATAGATTTTTAACGTACATGCCGCATTTAATAAAGATAGCATTTTATATGAAAGAAGGAAATAATAATTGAGGTTTTAGAATAAAGAGATATTTTAACCAACTGAATATGAATTAATGTATTAAAAATTAGTTTAGAAAGATAATAATTTTGAATAAAAATATGTATAAATGATTTTACATCATATAAGGAATAATATTTGCTAAAGTTTTTTTATTGGAGCATTCTCAAAGTGAGACACAATAATAATGAATTATATCATTAATTGGGTAATTTGGATTATTAAATATATATATATATATATATATATATATATATATATATATATATATATATATATATATATATATATATATATATATGTGTGTGTGTGTGTGTGTGTGTGTGTGTGTGTTAAAATAAAACTGTATGAATTGCTTCTCAACTTGCACAACAACATCAAAAAAGGTTTTCCCTCCTTCAAGGAAATCTTGTCCCCCATCCCGAAGAAAGTTTTGAAATAGCGCTCCTGTGCTACTGTAATAAATTTCTCATTTTATGCTAATGTGAGGCACTTTTTCAGTCTCATGTTTAAAATATTTTTAAAGAAATATTAATTAATTTAATTATGGAACAAAAACAATATTATAACAATGTATAGAAAAAATCATATATGCATAAGAAAAATATATAATTTTTAATATATATATATAAAGTATATATATATTGTTTACTTTGCCTATTTCATTCAATGTTTTTTTTTTCACTATGTTTTCGCCATTAAATATAAAAAAAAAAATTAACAAAAATGTCATTAATCAATTTATCAATTAACTAATGACTAAAAATTTAACTTTATTAAAAATTATTAATTTTTTAATCCTTTTATGTATCGCATTTAGAAAGAAACGTTTTTCATTTCTTGAAAATTAATGGTTAATATTTTTATTCATTAGAGGTTCTTTGGTTTTATCATTTTGCGTCCTTTACCAACTCGAGAGAAAACCCCACTCTGCTCTATGAATTATTTATGTATGTAAAAATTTAATCCATTAGTTCTATTTATTTGCAATACAACTATTTTCAGAAATAAAAGGAAGAAATCGATTACTTTTCCTCCCTTACAACTTATTTTATTTCTTTCAAGTTTATGGTTTAAAATAAGTTATAATCTGCTCGATAAACATAAAATATACGTCAAATTTAATATAATTCCATAAAAATAACGTGAGATTAGTGAACATACTTTCCATTTAATATTTTTATATTATTTCTATTTTTACGATTTCCCTTACGAGTTTCAAAAGACAAATAATATTAGATTCTATTAAGTCCAATATCACTAACTACAACTAATTAATTAATTAGTTAATTAGTAAAAAATATATCTTTTCAAATTACTTAATTTTTACACACTTTTGTATACCGCTTTCAGGAAAGAAACGTTCATTTTCTTTTGTATAAATAATGAATAAAATAAATTCTTGTATGTTAGCAGGTACTTTACGTACGATTTAAAAATAAGAAAGAAAGAAATGAAAAAAAACAAAACAATAAACTAATAATTTACTTTTATTAATAATGAATTAAAATTTCAATTCATTTATTATATAATATTTTATTGTAATAATTTTAGAGGAAAATTCAAGAATAATAAGAATATTTTTTTTCTTTATTTCAGCTTTTATTTTAATTTCATTCTTTATTTTGAACTACCATTTAAAAACGTTTGTAATCAGTTTGGTAAATCTAATTAATTTATGAATTCTTAAACGTATATTTTAAAATACCCGTTGTATAACTGTACGTCAGGATGGATTAAGACATATTAGACAGATTCTTTAAATATAAAATACAAGTCACAAAGTAACACAGACAACTGTAAAATGTCAGATAATCTTCAGATAATGTCAGACTTTAATTTTTTTTTATAATATTTTCTTTAATTCATTTCCTTACTTCATTTCTTCTTTCAAAATCCCACTCTATTTTATTTTACTTTTTTACCGAATGAATGATACAGCATTAAAACCATAAACACTTTTATCAATCAATTAACGATTAAAAATTTAACTTTATTAAAAATAATTTATATTTTAACCTTTTTATATATCGTCAAATTTTATATAGATTTTATCGTAACCTTACTACCTTTTCAGATTCACACTTTTTTTCTTTTTCATTGTTTCTTTAAAATTTACAGTTTAAACGAATTTAAATTTAGCCCCGTAAATCTAATTACGTCATAAAAGCTCACATATTTTAGAAAAAAAAATTGTTGGATTATTAAACACCGGCAAGGATTAAGTCAGATTAGTGTATCTTAAAGTGTGAGATATAAAGTCACGAAATTACATAGGCAATTGTAAAAGTCTTAAATAACCAATCATGTGTTGAAAATCTTTTTAACTTTTTACGATATCAAGTTGACTAATGTAATTTTTCCATTACTCTTCTAGGTTCACTTTGTTCAAATGTCCAACATAAATAAATTTAACCTTTTGACAAAATTAATAAAATTTACAATAAAACTATAGGATTAACTTAAAAAAAATTTAACGTTTTATCATAACAAAGTTGCATACCGATTGAAGAATTTATAATTAGTTCCGTAAATCTAATTAACTCATAAATTCTCATGTATTTTAGAACATATTCATTGGATTACTGAAATTAGGAGAGGTTAAGATAGATTAAGCACATTCTTAAAATATGAGAAAAAATAAGTCACGAAATCTCAGTCAGTTGTAAAATCCTCGCGTAATCAATCACTTTCTGTTTTTTGTCATAACCAGTCACTCGAGTACTTTTTTATATTTCCTTTTTAGGATTATTTAAATCAAAGTTAAAGCCATTATTTTTTTAACTGAATGTAAAGGAAAATAATACTAAAACCTTAAAATATTATATTAATATTGACGCTATAAAAAAGTTATTGTGTTTTATCGTAATAATTTTTTATACAGATTAACACTAGAAATTATTTTTCTCAGCATTTTACAATTATTTCATTTTTATTTTTTTTCTTCAAAGGTTACTGTTTAATAAATTTATAATAAGCTTACTAAATCTAATTAACTCTTAAAGTATGATATTTTAGAAAAACTATGTTGGATTACCGAACATCAAGTTGGATTAAGATAGCTTAGACATATTAATAAAATATGAAATAAAAAGTCAAGAAACCCACAGTTATAAAATCTTCAAGTTATCAATTCACATTTTTTTTTTGGCATGACTCATGTAATTTGCTTCATTACCTTTTAAGGGATACTTCATTCGAAATTCTACCCTAATTACCTTTTTTTTTCATCGAATGGATAATATTACCTCTGAATCGCGATTGAGTAAAAAACGTTTTTAGCAGAATAATGATTTATTCTCCTATCCCTCCTATCACCTGCTTTGAAAACAGATAATGACTATCTGAAATGAGTTTATCTGAATCCAAATTATTAATCAAATTTGGGCTTGATGTTTTATAATTTCCAAAATTACCCCATACTCTCGTTCAATCTCACTTCAATTACAAGGTTGACCCAATCCTTGGAATTTCCAAGGGGTCAGGCACCATTTTTAATGATAAGATAATTTCTATTTAATTTTTTAACACGAAATTCGCAACCACCTCATTTATTCACATGTAATTTGTAATTTTTTTTTGCACTCAAATAAGGCGAGAGAAACTTTTAAAAAATTGCGGTAAAATTGTGCGAACCCCACTTAAATGAAATAATATTTTGAATTTTACGCATTAGTTTTTTTTTTTTGGTACTTTTATGTTAGCTGGTGGCCAGTGATAACTCACCAAATCATGTTTCATTTGGCATAATTTAAATTGGAATCTTTTCCCATCATTCACCTCGTGCCCAATTGTAATAACCAAAACTCTTTATTTCAGCGGTATTGAAACCCGTTTAATGATTAGGTATAAAAGGCATTAATATTTTTTTAGACACATATTAATATTTTTACATATGACCAACAGTATCCGTTTTCTAGAATATCATTTTTATATTTCTTACTTGATTTTATCTTAGTTCTGAGAATATTTAGCGGCAATTTGAAATTAATTTACTTGAATCCATCTATAAGCCTTTTATCTCATGGGAAATGGACACATGATCATTCCGACATTTCTTATGATTATAAGAATTCTTATGATTATAAGGATTCTTATGATTATAAGAATTCTTATGATTATAAGATCAAATGGTTTCATTTGATCTCAACGTGTGTTTTCAGTATATCTAGTGCCTATCTAAAATTAATGTGAATCTATAAGTTTATCTTATCAATTAATTTTATTATCTTTTTATAAGTTTGTAAGCTCATCCTATATGAATTTAAATTTTTTCATAGATCGCACAACATGAGTTACTTTGCGACTTTTACAATTATAATCAGAATCATTTTTAGACTATTTTAGTGAAAATTGCTCCTTTTTTTAATTTTTAACTTATTGTTCAATGTAAATCAAAACCCATTGTGTTGAATAGACCTTTTATTTATTTATTTATTTTTACAATTAATAGATTACGCGAGAATTGTGATTTAATGATTCAACTTTTAACACTTTCCAACATAGCTGAAAAGCGTTTATGAATTCGGTATGTCTGTCTGTCTGCTGTCTGTCCGTGCTATAACTCTCTTAAATACACTCGGATCACCATAAAATATTTGCATGTCATTGATGTTTACAATAGAATGTTTGGCATTTAAATTGAAATCCATTTATAGTTCGTTTTCAAGGACACACAAAATAATTATGTCACATTATTGTCTATGGAGAAAATCATTTCCTGTGAATTTTAATGATGCTACAATACTTCAAACGTGATGGTATTCATATGCAATGGATTAAAAATGCTTTTTTAGGAGTATAGAATATGTAGCAATTATAGTTCGCTTACAGACACACACAAAATAATTCTATTACATTACAATCGATGGGGAAAAATCGTTTGCGATGCATTTTATTAATGCTATTATACGTCAAACCTAATGAAATTAATAAAGGATCACTGCGATGCATTACAACGTGTTTTCTATAGACTAAGGGGTGTGTAATATATATATTAATTTTGCACAACATAATTCGATTACAGGACGGATTATGATCGATTTCATTGTAGGAAGAAATGATATATTTTAATAATATTCTGTTAGTCTACAATATAAGAACACACATTTTATCAGACAATTAAATACACTAAACCAACATGGAGTGAAAAATTGACCTGGGCCAGGACTCGAACCTGCGACCTTCAGCGCACCGTGCTGATGCTCTGCCACTAAGCCCCCCAGATCAACATCCTAGCCTGGCAATTTCCCACATTTTCCATTTTGGAAACAGTCATCAGGCAGCATTTTTGCAGCTTCAGATGAAATAATAATAATTCAGATAAATGTGGGAAATTGCCGGGCTAGGGTGTCGATCTGGGTGACTTTGTAACAGAGCATCAGTACGGTACGCTGAAGGTTCCAGGTTTGAGTCCTGTCCCAGGTCAATTTTTCACTCCATATTGGTTTAGTGTATTTAATTGTCTGATAAAATGTGTGTTGTTATATTGCTAAATAAAATAATCAGACGTAGTGTTTATGCTTTAATATATATATTCTGTTAGTGTTGGAAAGTGTTCCATCCTCTATGCTTGGCGCATGTTTTTTGTTCTTGTTTTAACTTGTTCAAAGCAAAAATAAATTGAGAGTTGAGAAGCTTTTGAGTTGCAAAATAGCTTGAAAAAACGGTCATACTAATAATACCATACTGAAATTAACACTTACTTTGCATAAATGAAACACCTTTATAACATTTTCTACATTATCATTTATATGTTTTCTCATCGGTAGTTTCGCCTGCTTTTAGGATATATAGCACATATTTTTTAAATGAGTTTATGAGAATCCAAGTTTTTAATTACATTTTATTGCACAAGATTCGCTATTCTGAAGTTACCACAATCACTATATACTGAGATTGATGCTTATTTCATTTAAATAACATGCGTTGGTAATGGTGGGTATTGATTTATATATTGTTTTAACGCCAGCATCAACTGATTTAAAGTTTTATATAATTATATTATATATGCTTATGAGAATTCAAAATTTTAATTAAAACTTGAGGAACACGCCAAACGCAATTTTGCCGTTTTAACAATTATTACATCTTAACATTAAAACTTATTTCACTTAAATTAAACCGTTTTATTAACTTTCTATGCTGTTATTCATGTATTTTCCGTGATTGTCACATGCTTTCAAGCTATCTAGCAATTATCTAAAATAAACTTATCGAGTTCCAAATTAATTAAAACTTGTCGCAGAACGAACGTCGTTTTGAAGCTTTTACAAATAGCACGTATTATCACTAATTCACATTTTAATTCAAATGTTTAAAGGAAAAGTTTTTTTATATATATTAACAGTGGAAATAGTATTAAATTACACTTTGTTTCGCATGTGCAAAAAACATATTTCAAACACCAAGATGCGGGAAAAAATGCAATAATAATAAATAATTACAATAAATTATCATAAGAATACAATGAATTTGAATTCTAATTTGTTATAAAATTCTAAGAAACGCTTAGTTTTTTTCATTCACAAAGTTCACAAAATTCATACTGAAAACAAATGTACTGCATAAAATTTCAAAAGATATGCATCTGCACGTACTTTTATCCGTACACTCATGCATTATACGGCTCAAAAAATCACTATGGACTTTAGATACTCGCAAAAATAAGAAAATGGTCGCATTTAAATGTAGTTTACATCTTAAGTGTTGTTGGCACAGCATGAATTTGTTTATTATAAATATTAAAAAAAAATGTTTATTAAAACTACAGATAGATGGCATTAACAGTAATGAGACAATGGTGGCAAAAATGAAAACAAGGAGACATACAAACAGCAATGCCAATAGCTTTGAATGTGTTATTTAGAGAAACTGCTCCCAAAGTTGAAGTGTTGAAGAACTTCATTACGATCGAGCACTTTTGTTAACGCTTTCAAACATAATTGAAAAGTGTTTATGAATTCGGTTTGTCTGTCTGTCTGCTGTCTTTCTGTATTTGCTCTAATTTGCGTAAATATACTCGGGCTGCCATGCAATTGATACATGTTATTGATGTTTACTATGGCATGATTGCTATTGAAAATGAAATGTGTACCATTTATAGTTCATTTATAGGGACACTTAAAATAATTACGTTACATTACATGAAAATCGTTTGCGATGTATTTTAATGATGTTAAGCAATTTCAAACGTATTGAAATTTATATATATATATATCACAGGGGTGAACCACAAGAGGCTTACTATGGAATATGGAGGGCATACATTCATCGTTCATTTACAGGGTTACATAAAATAATTCGATTACAGTACTGTCGATGAACAATAATTGCTGGAAGTGCGTTTTCAGTTGTAGTACTTTTTTTTTAATTTAACTAATTTTTTACATATTATTTGGTGTTTATAAACGCTTTAGATCATATACAGAGCAGCACAAAATATATCGGATACATTTCGGTTTATTGATGTAAATTACTGAATAGGAATTTTTAACTGTGCTGTGCGTTTCCTAACTGAACAAAATTTCAGCATACTATGTAGTGTGTATACAAACCTATAGATCATATACAGGGCTGCACAAAAGAATTCGGATATTTTCCGTCTGTTGATGGTAACTGCTGAAATTAGGTTTTCAACTTTTTTATGCGTTTTCCAAATTATTTGCTTAGACGTCAACTTTCAACTTATAATTCGGTAAAGTTGTGTTAAAGTATCTGGAAGTGTTGGAAAGTGTTTCATAATCTATGCTTGACGCGTGATTTTTTTTTCTTGTTTAATCTTACAGATGTAACAAAATTTTCTAAATCAATAAACAAAGTCAAATTAGCATATACCTGGCACATTCAATATTGGCAGCGTCATCTATTAGAAATTTACAGAACTTTTTTTTCCAACATATAAACTCATAAAAACTTTCTTTTACTTGAGTAAGGTGTCACAAAATACAAATATAAACAAACAAACCCCTGACATGTTTCAGTTTCATTAGAGATAAAAACTATTATCATAAAAATACATAATCGAACCAAGATGAATGACACCGGACAACGAAATATATACAACATACAAAACACATAAACGCCCTCTATTATCAGTCACAAAAACAAATAAAGACACTGATTTAAGATTGTTTACTCTCGTGGCTCCTCCTATTCAAGTTTCCTTTAAAAATTTTATTGAATAATTCCCAATTAATTAATTTGGAATAATATAGGTAAAGGTATCGATGCAGACTAAATCTTTACGTTTATATCATATAAGGTAAAGCTAGGAGAGTCTGCGCACAATTCAAAAGAATAACAATAAAAAATCTAAATATTATTTTTTTGCTAAACTATCCATGAATAATTTTTACTTCATTTGTTTTTTATGCATTTCCATTGCTATTTTGTTGTTATGTTGTAATTTAATAGAACAGTTGTAATAAAACCAAGAAAGTTATTTTGCGCAATCTGTCCTTACAGGGTTGGCGTGACTGCGCACATGGGTAGGAGAGATTGTTACTAACAATAACTACAATTAAATTGTTAACAATAATAATTACACTTAAATGACATTGTTGTAAGGTTTTTGTGAACAAATATTATTGTATTAGGAGTGAATATTTCAACCTAGTGATTAAAGAATCAGAAAAAGGAAAGAATTTAAAAAACTATTAAAAAAAATTAATTAAAGGGGAAAAAAATAAAGAATCAGAAAAAGCAAGTCCAGATAAGATTGCAAAATAACATTAAGTTACTTGATAACACGTTTAACTTAAAATGAGTCCATTTTCATTTTCATTTTTTATGCAAATTTACCAATAAGCTGCGTAATCTCTCCTAGCATTGAAACTAATGTGAACAATGTGCCATCTCTCCTAAGTAGCAGATGCGCAAACTCTCCAATTTCGGTAGGAGAGATTGCGCGGTCTTTTTATATAAACATGGCCGCTACTAAAACGAACCGTTGATGTTCACATTGTTAGTCTAGATTAGTAGCTTATGAGAAATCGTTTAAGTTAAAAATATTTTGTACTATTGACACTGTATAGAAATTCTGATGAATAGCTATGAAAATTCAAGCACTTACTTTGGGAAAATAAAACAAAATAGCAATGCTTTATCTTAGACGCTCAAAACAATCAACGTGCACTTTGAAGTAGACACTCCACTACTGCTGTTGTACAACTACCTGGAGTCACTGTGCGCTCACTCTACTCCTTCCCCCCGAACCTCTATGCGCGCAATATCTCCGACCGCGTCATCTCTCCTGGCTTTACCTTATCCTATATTATTCCAACTTTATGGTTGGAATTACTAAATAAATATATTAAAGAAAACTTGAATGGAAGAACCACATGAGTAAACAATCTTAAATCAGTGTCTCTATTTCTTTCTGTAATTGGTAATAGAGGGCGTTTATATGTTTTGTATGTTGTATATATTTCGTTGTCCGGCGTCATTCGTCTTAGATGTATGATGTATTTTTATGATAATGGTTTTTATCTCTAATGAAACCGAAACATGTCAGTGGTTTGTTTGTTTATATATGTATTTTGTGATACCTTACTTAAGTAAAAAAAAATGTTTTTATGAGTTTATATGTTTATGAAAAGGTGATGTTCTCTTTTAAATTTTACGATTTAAAAAATATTTTAGCATTTTTTTCCAACTATTAAACTCCTATTGTAATGAAAATAATACTCGTATAATAGCCATCTCAACCGATAATTTTTAATGTTTGTATAATTTTTTTCATTTTGTATAGATTTTTCACCCACGTTGCACCGGTATAAAAAAAATGTTCATTATATTTTCCTTGTTTCAATTTCCATTGTATTTTATTAACAAGATTCGTTTGAAGAAATCTCTATATTTAATTAAAGGCGAGAACAATAAACTAAATCATATTAGTGCTAAAGAAACGCTGTTAATGGTTTTCGCTCAAAAACTTTTTTTAGAAACTAAATAGATCATTTTTAACTATGTCTCCGTTAATACTATAAATTTCTTGTTTTGATAGTTAACCATTATTTTAACGAAAACCGAATTAACTTTATTTAATTAAATTTGAATGCATAGATAAAAAAATATACAATCTAAAATTTAAGAAGTCTGTTAAACTATATCTTATGCATAATTTTTCCCAAGTAAGAAAACTTTCATGTTAATTTATTTAACTATTCCGTCGTTGGGAATGAATAATTGAATATTAAAATTATTCTGCAAACTATTAAAATGAAAATTTACATTAAAAACATCAAGTTTTAAATTTTATTGATTATGGATAATATTGGTAATGAGATTTTAGAAATGTATCTTTGGACTTTAAAAGTTCTATAAAACCCCAGTACGCATTATTTGAAATAAAAAATTATTATTATTATTATTAGTCTCCTGTAATTTGCCAGATAGAACAATATTTTGTTCGACTTATGTAAATTATTTAACTAGACTTATATAGTTACTTTTCTAACGTAGATGCACTAAATATAATATTATATATATATATATATATATATATATATATATATGTAATGAGATAATGCACTAGGACTGCGAAAGGGTTAAAATACCTTCCAGCGCATTCAAAAAACTGATGAGATGCATAGAAAAACCGTTGTGATAACGTAGAAATATGATGTGTGTAATAACCAAAATAACTAAAAAACTATACACTAGAAAAACGACATTTTCAAAATTGAGCAAAAAATACTCAAATCTGAGTATGTCGCATAGTTCAAAATGGCTCCGAATCAAAATGACTCAAGTTTAAAACATGTATAGACTCATTTCTGAAAACATGTACACACTCAAGAATACAACATCATGTGCACCTATTTGTCCATGTTTCAAAAATGAATATGAATTGTCTTCTATGTACTGATTTTTAAGTATTTCCATGTTTCAAAAAATGAGTTTGAACTGATTCTAATCATTTTTGAGTGCGTCCATGTTTTAAAAATGAGTATGAACTGGCCTCTATGTGCTCAGTTTTGAGTATGTCCATGTTTAAACATTCTGAGTATTTCTGGTATTTCAAAATTGAAATCATTGGGTCGTTCTATTTGAAACAAAAAGTTTCATAACAAACTGAAAACATCGACTTACTCAGATTTGAAAATGTCATTTTTCTCAGTGTAAGCAGTATCATTCAACTGTTTTAAGGTTTTATAATAGGGGCCTCTAATTCAGCACAAAAATTAACGAAATAAAAGTTAGGAGTAATAGCATCAAAGTAGTACGTATGTTACTGCTATATTGCTCTTTCTTACTCTCGTATATTTATTTCTCTTTTAGTTTCAAATAGGACGACCCAATACCCAATGCTTTCAATTCTGAAATACCGGAAATACTTAGAATATTGAAACATGGACATGCTCAAATAGGAGCACATGATGTTTTATTCTTGAGTGTGTGCATGTTTTCAGAAATGAGTATATACATGTTTCAAACTTGATTCATTTTGATTCGGACTATGTTATATACTAATACTGATATTTGAGTATTTTTTGCTTACTTTTGAAAATGTCGTTTTTAGAGTGTACTGGATGGTAGAAAAATGGTAGAGCATATGTGCGTAATATAAAGGGTTCCGGGTTCGATCCCCAGTCTGGATATTTTTAACTCTGTTGGTTGTACTCTTGTAGTAAGTGATATTTCACATCATTTGTATTTATTAATTTCCAGAGTAACTTCAGCTCTGCCGAAAATTTAATTTAATTATATAAATATTTACCGATGCTGGGTTTAATTTGCTTAATGCATGTCACTGAAATTGCGTTTATGATTGACGTTCCATCTTGTGCTGCGAAGTGCTGCGTTGCCGTATAAGAGTGAAAGAATGTGACTGGATGTCGTCCGGGTAGTTCAAAATGGTAGAGCATTCGTGCGTAATAGAAAGGGTTTTGGGTTCGATCCCCGGTCTGGATATTTTTAACTCTGTTGGTTGTACTCTTGTAGTAAGTGATATTTCACATCATTTGTATTTATTAATTTCCAGCGTAATTTCAGCTCTACTGGAAATTTAATTAGATATAATATTATGGTTGTTTGTGCTTTTCATTACGTTTGTATTTATGCGTCACGTAATGTATCACACAACGAAATTGTTCATTTTATGAGTAACAGTGGTTCAAAATCCCTCCCAGCTGACAATCCTGACTGCATATCATTTATAATCGTTTTGTGAATTAATATTTTTGAATTTTCTTTACCAAACATCATTAGTTTTTTTTTCAGGTTTAAAAAGATCTTTAAATATGTCCACCACTCAGTGTTTGTTTGAAAATGTGTAGAATAATTGTTTAGAATTTACAATCACTTACAAACCATTTGTGCGGATAAACCTTCAGCTGTTTTTCTTAAAGGTTTTCTGGGTGTTTTCACTGCATTGCATTGGCCGTAGGCTGAGCTTTCTCTTTGAAAATAGCGGTTAATTCGAATTTCATGCCTGGAAATAATAAATGTTCGGTTGAGAAACAAAGTTAACAGGGTCAAATTTCTTTTAGTTTTAAAAGTTAGAAAAAAAATTTAGGAAATTTAATTTAACTTTTGAATTTTAATATAAATTTTGAATTTTAAAAAGTTTTTCTTTTCTTGTTCTTTCATGTATACTCGTATATATATTAATAATTTCAAAATATAAAGTTTATTGATTTTCTGCCCTGTAGAAAATGAGATACAAAAAGGAAATGTACAGCAGATTTTTCTACTCTAAGCGATCAAAACTGTATTTAAAAAAAGCATGGTCATTCATAATAACCATCTAATTCCATTCCATAGATGTAGAGGTATTGCTATCACCCACACAGTAAAAAACACGGCATAGCATCGCCACGAGTTGAGCAATATACACAATATCTAATCAGCATCAGTTTCTATTAAATTCCAACTAAATATGAAGTTTAACCGAATTATGTGCATTAATTCTTGAGTTATAGCGCTCACAAAATTTCTACACGCACACGCACACACACAGAGACACAAAAATAGTCTAATCATATTCAGGACATACCAAAACAGGTAAATCCATCCAAAATCGGGATTCGAATTCAACATTTTTCTCATTTGAATACAGAACAAGTTGGAAATTGTACGTCAAACGTGATAAATGAGGTGCGTTCGTAATATAGCTAGTTATATAAATATTCTGATCTTGATAATTTTTAATTCTGTGAAATGAATTATATCGTCTGCAGATTAATTTCTGTCATAAAATAAGTATTTCCGTTGCTTGACAGTTAAACCTCGGAAGCTCCTATAACAAGAAAGCACCGATTTCTTTTTAAAAATTCAAATTTCTAAATAAATGTTTTTATTAATATCTTCCAAAGTTTTGATTCGATTTTCATAAAATTTGAAATGTCTCGTCAAAATTAAGCAAAGATAATATATCTTAAATTTCAAATCATTCGGTTGGGTAGTTTTTGCGTTGTTATACGCGGACGGACGGACAGACGGACAGACCAGACGACGACAATAGGTGCTATGTATTTATATAATTACGAATGCACATAAAAACGCAAGAAATAAGGTAAAAGAAATGATAATATAATACGAAATTACATTTTGCCGGATAACTTTAATATCATTTCTATTGGAAATAATATTAATTACTCAACCATAGAGATTGTATGCAGAGATCCAACTGGCATCGATTCTGCAAACAACTGACAATGGTAATCAATATCAATTCTAATTCGAACATCTGTTATCGGCAAAAATGGGCACTTGTCTCTGGAATCATAGTGAATCTCACGCTTTCATGTCAAATGCAACCTCCTACGTGATAGGCTAAAGTGTAATGCCGTCGAACAGATCTATTCTATAATTGGATAAGTGTTTTTATCTGTAGACATCTATCTTTTTATGTCTAAGCAGTAGTTTCGTGAAAAATTGTAAATTGAGAGTTTATCTCTCTTTGTTTAACTAATAATTTAAACACAAAAAGGCTGTTTTAAAATTTATAAATATATTTTTTGTAGTAATTGATACACCTAAAAGAAATAATTTCGTTTCTTTTTAAAGAAAATTAGTTTACATAGACTAACAATAAGAGAGAGAAATACGTTACAAATTCTGCGTGCATTAAGTATATGAGACAATTCTTTTATAAGTAAATCTTGAATTACGAAGAAATGTTGAAAAACTCGTGGTGTTTATTTTAATTTCTCAGACAAAATATAAAGAATTTTGCTGATTAAATAAAATTTTAAAAGTTATTTTTTATGTAAACTTAGAAGTTAATTTTATGTAAACTTTAATTGTACAAGAAATCAGTTAATTAAAAGTATTTTTTATAGATTGTAATAAAATAGTTATTGCATTATTATATTTTTCTACTAAAGAGTATTTCAAAGTCCTTACAAGAAAAATCTTCGAATGTACAAAAACAAATTAACCTGTAAAAAAAAAAAAATAGTTAGTTAGTATTTAAAAGCCAGTCGCAATAAAAGCCCTGTAAAAAATCATTAAAGAATTAGAAAAACGTTGCCAAATTGAAATTGGTATTGAAGAAAAATTTCATCAATCATAGTCATATGTGATTGGTTATCCTACCAAAAGTTGATGTAAAATAAATAAAAAAGGTTCCAGAATGTTAAAATTATTTATTTTTTTAAATTGCACATAATTATATTTATTTTAAAAAAAGTGATATGTTTAAAAGGAACCTTGTAAACTGTGTATACAAACTTTATAAATATGTCAAGCTTTAGCCGAATAAGATGCTGCCGCTTTCTCAACGTATAAAAATGTTCAAGCTGTTTTTAAAACTCAAATTTTTGTTTCTGTTTAAACAAATACTTAAAAGTGAAGCGTGAAAACTGGATGATCACTGATTCATACGTACTCGAGCATTCTTATAGACTGAAGCAGCGCAACGCCTTCTGTTGATTAAAATTTTAACTATTTTTTTAATCACCGTAATTAAAATTTACGAGCTACGCTATAACTTATATTCATGTAATAATATTTTCCATATAATAATAATTTATTTCTTCTTGTTTAGCTATTTAGTATTTATTATAACTGATATAAATTATGAATTCTTTAAATTTTTTTTTGGGGGGGGGGGGTCATTATGTATTTAGTTTGAGTTTTTCAATATTATTACGGGCTTATTTAGAAGTGTATTTATACACTATGCACTTATTAATGCACATATTTATCGTTCCCGTGTAAAATGCCTTATATATATATAATCAGTTCTTGCGAAATATTCTCAAAATATAAAATGTAAAAAAAAAAGATTGCTTAGCTGTAGAATTTTGGCCAACATATCAGAATATATTCGGCAAACTTAAAATTTTACGCTTGGCTGGATGAATTTTCATACTTCGTTTTGCGAAAATTGCAAATATGTGTTGAAAATGTGAATTTTAGAAATGTATTAAATACGACGAAAAAAAAAAAAAAAAAACTTTACATTGAAATTTTTGTTCATGCTCTATTCCATCCGTTAACAAACATTTTCTTTTTTGTTTGACAATGTTTAAATGTTGCGTCTGACACATAAGTTTCATCCTAAAAACATTCTATGAAAACATAAAAAATATAACACACACATTTCTGACGTATCTGTCTACTATTATCATGTTTAATAATATCTGACTTATCTGTCTTAAATACTACTATATTTTTTTTAATATTCTTCACAGAACTACTTAATATTTTTATAAAATGTGCGATAATAAATATTTTCTTTTGCAATTTAACTGCAATATTTTCTGTCCGTTTTAGAAACATCGATAAACATTAATAACAATCGTCCATTTATAATGAAAATAATTAGCTAATATAATTATCACTTCACTCATAATTGTTTACAAACTTTCATATTTTGAGTTTATGACTCTATTCAGCTACGCCATTTTAGTAATTAAAAAAATGTATAAAACGTAAAAAAAAAAATCTTATTTTCAAGAAACTTTCATAACTACTAAATAGGGATGTACGAAATTCTAAAATGAAAAGAAAAGTGAAAACAAGAAAAAAAAGTGTACATTTTTTTGCTTTGTTTTTAATAAATACTCCCTTTTTAAAATAGAAAATATTTTTTTTCCTGTGAAAATCGCTTATCTCAAAATAGAAAAAAAAAGGAAAGAAAAGACATATATTTGTTAATATTGACGACAGAACAGAGCATTAGCTTTTTTATTAATCTAAACTTAACTTCGCAATTTTTTCGTACTTCAATAACCATCTCTTTATTAAAACAGATAAGAAAAAATAAAAAAAAAAACCCATCAAACTAGAAAATTAAAAAAATAATAAAATAAAACCAATTTAAAGCTTTACAGGGTTCGTACGCTTTTTCCACATTTTTTTTAATAAAATGTTTCGCCTTATTTAAACGCAGAAAAGTGTTACAAATAATGCAATTAAACGATATCTGTTGTTTAAATATAAAATATAAAATTCTATTAAAAAATTTTGGTAAGACCGTACGAACCCTGTTTTAGGCATTTTGTAAAATAATTAAATAAATAATAATATGTTTTCTGTGATAATCAATTGTAGGAAAATAACAAAAAATAAACAAAGCTTTTATAAATCAGTTAAAACATTAACCTTCATCTTTAAACGTATAAATTTTTTTTAGTGATATCGTTAAAATTACCTGAATAGGGGAGTCTCTTTTGGATTTAAGCATAACTGTTGACAATTTTTTTCAACCCACTCACCCTTCCTCTCCTGCAAAAAAGAGGAAATTGAAGCGTAAAAGTTCAATAAATAAATAAATAATGGATAAAATGTATTCCAAGCTTTAACCATTTTGTAAAATTAAAAAACAAAATTAAAATCTGTTATTGCAGGATATAAAAACTTAAAAAAAATCTTTTAGCAATCAATTAATCCATTACTGTGAGAAGAAATGTTGTAAAACCCTTTAAAAAAATAATAAATCGAAACATACTTGTTTAAAAAACACAAAACAAAAAAAGAACATTAGTCCCTTTTTGAAGCTTAACTTAATATTTTGGTCCTTCAGTTATCATCTCTTTCTTAAAAGAGGAAATTAAAACAAAAAAGATAAAAGAAAAATGTGGAAAAGTGTTGTTGCATAACATATAAACATTAAACAAAGTTCTTAGGAGAGGCCTAGTAAAGTTAAAACAAACAAAACTACACTAAACTAAATAAATAAATAAGTGACAGATTTGTTTAAAATAAATAAAGAAAAAATAACTCTTTTTGAATCTAAACCTAATTTTTCTGATTTCAGTATCACTACTTTCTCAAGGGAAAATTCCAAGGAAAAAGCTAAACACAATCGTAAAAAAAGCCTGTTGTTGCATAACATATAAACCTTAAACAAAGCTTTAAGGAATCAACTAAACTATTACTCTGAGAAAGAATATTGTAAAATCTAAACAAAAATAATAAATCAAAATATACTTTCCAAAAATAAAATAAAATAAAATAAAATATTTTTTCTGAATTTAAACATAATATTTTGTCGCTTTACTTATAATCATTGTTTTATAAAAGGCAATTCAAACAAAAAGCTAAAACTAAAATTGTTAAAATCTGGTGTTGCGTAATATTAAACATTAAACAAAGCTTCTAGAAGCCGATGTAAACATTAAAACATTGTTGTGAAGAGAAGTATAACAAAGTTCAAACAAAAGTAATAATAATAAGTGACTTATTTGTTTAAAATACGTAAAGAAAAATTAAAAAAAACATTAGTCTCTTTTTTAAACTAAACGTAATATTTTTTTTTCACCCCAGTCATCACCACTTTCTCAAAGAAGAAATTCAAAATAAAAAGCTGAACATAAACGTAAAAAACACCTGTTGCTGCATAACATATAAACCTCAAACAAAGCTATTAGAAATTAACTAAATGAGAAGAAATGTTGTAAATACAATATATCAGAAAATACCCCCCCCCTCCTCCTCCCCCCCAAAAAAGAAAAAAAATCGCTAGTCTAATTTTGAATCTAAATGTAATAAAATAGAATAAAATGTTTCTTCAGTCATCATCCCTTTTTTTAAAAAATTAAAATTAAACGAAAAAACTAAAAGAAAAATCGTGGCAATATGTTGTTGCATCACATATAAACATTAAACACAGCTTTTAAAAGTCGATGTAAACATTAAAACATTATTGTGAAGAGATGCAACTTAAAGTCAGAGAATTATAATAATAAATAGCGATATATTTCTTTAAAATAAATAAATTAAATTAAACAACATTAGTTTCTTTTTGAATGTAAACGAAATTTTTGTCACTTCAGGCATCACCCCTTTCTTAAAAGAGGAAATTCGAAAGAAAACATTAAATTAAAAATAGTGAAAATCTGTTGCTTTAAAACATATATAAGGTGAAGCCAGGAGAGATGGCGCGGTCGGAGAGATTGCGCACATAGAGGTTCGGGGTGAAGGAGTAGAGTGAGCGCGCAGCGATTTCAGGTAGTTGTACAACAGCAGTAGTGGAGTGTGTACTTGAAAGTGCACGTTGATTGTTTTGAGCGTCTATGATAAAGCATTGCTATTTTGTTTTGTTTTCCCAAAGTAAGTGCTTGAATTTTCATAGCTATTCATCAGAATTTCTATACAATGTCAGTTGTACAAAATATTTTAAGCTTAAACGATTTCTCATAAGCTACTAATCTAGACTAACAATGTGAACATCAACGGTTCGTTTTAGTAGCGGCCATGTTTAAATAAAAGGCCGCGCAATCTCTCCTACCGAAATTGGAGAGTTTGCGCATCTGCTACTTAGGAGAGATGGCGCATTGTTCCCATTAGTTTCCATGCTAGGAGAGATTACGCAGCTTATTGGTAAATTTGCATAAAAAAATGAAAAATGAAAATGGACTAATTTTAAGTTAAACGTGTTATCAAGTAACTTAATGTTATTTTGTAATCTTATCTGGACTTGCTTTTTCTGATTCTTTAATTTTTTTTCCTTTAATTAAAATTTTTTAATCGTTTTTAAAATTATTTCCTTTTTCTGATTCTTTAATCATTAGGTTGAGATATTCACTCCTAATACAATAAAATTTGTTCACAACAACCTTACAACAATGTCATTTAAGTGTAATTATTATTGTTAACAATTTAATTGTAGTTATTATTAGTAGCAATCTCTCCTACCCTGTAAGGACAGATTGCGCAAAATAACTTTCTTGGTTTTATTACAACTGTTCTATTAAATTGCAACATAACAACAAAATAGCAATGGAAATGCATAAAAAACAAATGAAGTAGAAATTATTCATGAATAGTTTAGAAAAAGAGTAATACTTAGATTTTTTATTGTTATTCTTTTGAACTGTGCGCAGCCTCTCCTAGCTTTACCTTAAACATTAAACACATCTGTTAACAGTCAAATAAAACGTTAAAACATTATTACGAGGAGAAACATAGTTAAGTTCAAACATAGATAATAATAAATACTGACATATTTATTCAAAATAACTAATGAAAAAAAAGGACATTAGTCTCCTCTTGAACGTAAACGTAATTTTTTGTCACTTCACTTGTCATCTCTTTTTTATAAGAGGAAATTTAAACGAACAAGCTAAAATTAAAATCGTTAAAATCAGGTGTTGCATAACATTAAACATTATTAAACAAAGATTCTAATAGAAGTCGATGTAAACATTAAACATTATTGTGAAGAGAAGCATAGTAAAGTTCAAATAAAAGTAATAATAATAAGTGACATATTTGTTTAAAATAAATAAATAGAAAAAGGTACATTAGTCTCTTTCTGAATCTAAACGTAATTTTTTACACTTCACTCATCACCACTTTCTGAAAGGAGAAACTCGAAGGAAAAAGTTAAGCAGAATCGTATAAAACCTGTTTGTTGCATAACATACAAACATTAAACATAGATTTTAGAAATAAACTAAACCATTTCTACGAGCAATATTGTAAAATCAATATAATAAAACAGAATAAATTTTTCAAAAGAAGAAAACAATCCTTAGTCTCTTTTTGAATCTAAATGTATTTTTTTTAATTTAGCCATCATCTCTGTTTTAAAAGAGTAAATTTAAACGAAAAAAACTAAAAAAAAAGTCGTGACAATATGCTGTTGCATAACATATAAACATTAAACAGAGCTTTTAAAAGTCGATGTAAACATTAAAATATTCTTGTGAAGAGATGCAACGTAAAGGTCGGACAATAATAATAATAAATAGCGATATATTTGTTTAAAATATATAAATAAAATTAAACACCATTAGTTTCTGTTTGAATGTAATCGTAATTTTTTGTAACTTCAGACATCATCTCTTTCTCAAAAGAGGAAATTCAACAGAAAACATTAAATGAAAAATAGTGAAAATCTGTTGCTGGAAAACATATATAAACATTAAGCAAATCTGTTAAAAGTCAAATAAAACGTTAAAACATTATTGCGAGGAGAAATACAGTAAAGTTCAAACATAGATAATAATAAATACAGACGTATTTGTTTAAAATAAGTAATGAATAAAAAAAGATCATTAGTCTCTTTTTGAATCTAAACGTAATTTGTTGTAACTTCACTTTATCCTCTTTTTTTTTTTTATAAGAGGAAATTCAAACAAACAAGCTAAAAGTAAAATCGTAAAAATCTGATGTTGCATAACATTAAACAAAGCTTCTAGAAGTCGATGTAAACATTAAAACATTATTTTGAAGAGAAACATAGTAACGTTTAAACATAGATAATAATAAATACAGACGTATTTATTTCAAATAAGTAATGAAAAAAAGAACATTGGTAAATATTTTTAATCTAAATGTAATTTTTCTACTTCAATCATGATCACTTTCTAAAGAGAGAAATTCAAAAGAAAGATCTAAAAATAATTGTGAAAAACTTGTTGCTATATAACATACCAACACTAAACATAGATTTTTGAAGTAGCAATTAAAACACTGCTGAGAGAAGAAACATAGTGAAGTTCAGACAGAAATAATCGGCAAATAGACACATATTTCTTAGAAAAATAAAAGTGATGAACGTTAGTCAATTTTTAAACCAAAACTTAAATTTCCCCACTCCTATTATCATCTCTTTCTCAAAACTGAAAATTCAAATCTTAAAAATGAGATAAAAAATAACGGAAGCTTTCTTTTTACGTGTTCTTTTTTGTTGCAAATAACCATCTAATATTTATTTAAAAAGATTATGTCTAACATACTGTATCCATTTATCTTTATTGTCTATAGAGATATATTCTTTAAAATTACCAAACGAATAGGAACATTAGTTTCTTTTTCAAAAGTTAAATTTTAATTTTAAACAACAATCCATACATTTTTTTTATTATTAATGTCACTATACATTAAAAAAAAAAAAGAAATTTAAACGAAAAAATTCAATGAATAAATAAAAAGCATATTCAAAACGTTAATCATATCTTTCAACATCAAAGAACAAAAAAAGTATAAAGTTATTTCTGTATAACATAAAAACTTTAAACAAAGCTTTTAGAAATCCATTAAAATATTGCTGTGAGAAAATATATATTAAAGTTCAAACAGAAATTATCCAGCAAATCAAGACATATATTTCTTTAAAAATAATGAACAAAAATAATATGTCTCCTTTCGAATTTAAATATAATTTCCAGATTTCGATAATTATCTGTTTCTAAAGAGAGAATATTCAAACGGAAAAAGCTCAAAACATATTCAAAGCTTTTCTCCTTTGTGTCGTTTTCTAGTTGTAAATAACCATCTAATATTTGTTCTATGTATTTGAAAGAAAAATATGTGACACGCTGTAACCATTTATCTTTATTTTCTATAGGAATTAATGCTTCCTCTACAAAGTCTGAAGTATCTGTTTTTCCGAAGAGAACAAAGCTGGACTAATTTATTTCCAATAGTGGCTAAAAAAAGAGGTCTGGATATTCTTCTAGTAGATTCATTTCCTGCTTGGAAGACTAGTGATTTTATTGTTTGTAATACGATAAACAATAGATCACTGTCTCCCATCAGTGGATGATAAAAAACATCCCCGCTGTGACCTCGGTACAAGACAGGATGATAAATGTATCAACAGGTTCGTATATTTCAATCAATTATTCAAAATATATTTACATTGTATTCGTGTCATGATAAAGAAAGGAATTATTAGTTTAATTGAGTTATGTATTTCGGATATGTTTAGACGAGTGGTTCCCAACGTGGGGGCTTAATCCCTATAGGGGGCAATTTCATTTATAAAGGGGGAAATTCCAGATTTGTTATTAACTCATTCCCTGTCAGGTTTTTTTTTTTTTCGTTATAAAATTAATGTTGTAGGTTAAAAATAAAAGTAGTACATGCAATTTTGTCAAATGAAATGTAAAAGAATATGTTTTTTCATAATTAAATTTTCAAATAGGTCTCATACAAAAGGTTAAAATATATTTTGAATAATAACCGGAATATTCATATTAAAAAAAATTGCCGATATGAATACGATGATTTGACATACTAATTTAAAAAACTTTTATAAATTTTCTGGTTTAGTTTGTATTTGTAAATTGTTGTAACTGTTTTTTCGTTTAGTACTTATTAAATGGGACTTGTATTTCAATTCGCTCTGCAATATGTCACAAGAAGAATTTTTCACAAATAAAACTACTTAAGTCTATATCTAAAACTGACCGTATTGAATACCTCCAACTTGCAAATATTTAAAATCTCTCTGGTGCAGGCTTATACACAGTGCATAAGAATACATTATGACACGAATTTAAAATTTTAAAATCTTTTTATATTCAGCCGTCAGCTACAAAAGGGAAATCCAGCTAACAGAAAAGGGTATTATGCTGGAAAAGAAAAATCGCTAATTAAAATTGATAAAGATGATAATCCAGAAATCATTCTTGTATATTGCGTTATTCATAGAGCGTGTTATTCTTAGTGTACAAAAATTTCCCATATGTTCTTAATGAAGTACTATAATCAGATATAAAATGTGCCAATGCTTTCAAATTTAAATGTCAAATGCGAGAGTCTCTTTTCAAACAATAAGAATTATATGTTCTATAGTGAGGGAGCATCATAATTTAAGGCATGCTTAGATGGGGCGGGGTTAGAAAAACAATGGGAATCACTGGTTTAGACTATTAAAATAAAATATTTCTCTTCTCAATATTTTAAGTCACATATTTTATATATTTCTTATAATTACATATTTTCTTTATATTATACATTATATATTTTGCTTCATACGTATTGTATTATATATTATACTTTTTTCTTCATATATATTATATTATACATATCTGTAATCATATTTAACCCTTCTGGTACCAGATTTTAATTTTTAATATGCTTTCTTAGTTTTGCATGATTGGAACCATAAATTTAATTCTATTAAATGTAGCTTCTGTATACGATGTGTCTATTTAATTTATTAACTTTAAATAATAATTTTTTTTTCTGGTTCGAAAGACAAAAAACTTCAAAACAAATAAAAATGGGGTCTAAAAAGACCCCAATTGTACTAGGAGGGTTAATATTTTTCTTCTAATTAAACGTAACAAAAAAGTTTAAAAAAATTGCAATTATTGCTTCAAAGCCCCATATACAGTAAAGTCTTTATTTAGTGAATATCAGGTTAGTGATTTTTTCTAAATGACAAATATTGTTGTAGATCATTAAATACACACTGTAAAAAAAAAGGCAAATATTTCTTAATCTATGAAAATATAATATAACCACGTACGAAAATATAATATAACCTCTTCCGAGTTACCCATGAATTCATAAAGCGTTTGGTATCTTTAGAAATCCCAGAAAAGAGTATATACGTATTCGATATTTAAGGAAGAATTTTTTTTTAAGTTCTTTTTGGTGCCACTGATTTTCGAAAACGTTTCCGAATAGTTTTTATAATGTATAAATCAGTTTTCTCAAACCACAATATCGGTTTTTACGAGGCTATCCATTCTGAATTAAACACTTTCAGCCACGTAACTGAATTTATACATGCAGGAGTCACAAATTAATATTAATTTTAATTTCAATGTTAATGCTGTTAATTTATCATTTTGTTTGTAAAACATATTTGTTGAACATGAAAATGTTTACTTAAGAACTGATAGCATCCTAAATCCCCCCCCCCCCCCAAAAAAAAAAAAAACAAACAAACAGAACCCAAAAAAATTCAGTTTAAGTAAACAGATTAATATACTATAAAAACTACACGTAAATGTTTCCGGAAGTTAGTAGCAGCGAAAGAAACTTTGTTTTTATAATTACTTCTTTAATTCTCGAAAATATATTAATGTGTAGGTTTTTCTAACGATTACGAGCGCTTTTCGGAATGGTGGATGACTCGGAAGATGTTATTGTATATTTTCGGTTGCGATTATACTACATTTTCCTAGATAAAGAGACATTTGTTTCTTTTTTGACAGTGCAGGAGTATTTTGCTTTAAATTAAACTTCCATTTAACAAAGCCAGCTTCTATTTAGAGAAGTTGTTCTGTACAGGATCTCCATGACAAATTTTGCTTCTCGCATGTCTAAGTATATTTGTAACATGTTACTGTCACTGGGCTATACTTGTATGTCGTTTGTTCTTTAAATTATTATTTTAAAGTTTATTAAGTTCAATGAGTAAAACAATGTGTTTCTTCTAGGCGCCAAATATTAGTTCTATTAGTTAAAATTAAATTACTGTGCAAAAAATGTTAAAAAAATTTCCTTCTAGCATGCTTTATAAAGAATTCTATTTATTGAAATTTCTATATAGCAAATTATTTTCAGGATATCTTGAGAGTTCGTTACTTGGAGAGTCTATTTTATTACTATGACCTTGTCGAAATCCATGGAGCCCCTTGTCCAAATCCATGGTGCTCCTAGTCCAAATCCATGGTGCCCCTTGTCCAAATCCATGGTGTTCCTTGTTCAAACTCATGGTGCTCCTTGTCCAAATCCATGGTGCCTCTTATCCAAATCTTCATATCCATTTGAATCACAGACTAAAAACTTAACTTCACAACTTGTAATAAATATAGAATGACACACATAAAACATTTAGAAAAACAAGATTTTTTTTCTATATTTGAGTATTTGAAATTTCTGCTCTCTATATCCAACTTTTACTCGTAACAATCAAGCTTTTTTAAAAAAATGTTCAGTTCTGCATGAATGTGTTTTAATTTAGTTTCATTATTTGATATTGTTTTAATTATGCGTCTAATACGTTTATAGATTATAAAAAAGAATGTGCTGATTTTATTTAAAAATGAAAGGCAAACTTTCAGCTAAGATGCCACTAAAAAGATGCCTATTCATTTTTTAATTATTTTGTTGTTGTTGTTTTATTAACCGTCAAGAACACACTTTTTACCATAAAATATATTTTTTATGTCACTCTAGCGATAATGTTTTTCACAAAAACAACAGATTTTATTTATAAGGCATATCCGTATTAGCAAGTTAATGTTTCCTAATTTCTTTGCCAAAAATCGAGCAGTACTAGAGTGTAGGGTTATGTTTTAAAACATGTAGTTTGTATTTCCAGGCAATGTTTACTACTCAATATTAACTAAATGGATGGCATAAAATTTGTTATATATCAATTGAAACAACAATGTTTGGCAAGTATTTTGATTAAGTTAAGAACAGCCCGAGAATTACTAACAAAATCCCAATGAATGTCTTATATGGATTTAAAATATTTAAAAGCAAATATTCATGAATTATTTAAAATTTGGTTGGAAATTAATCGTTTGATTGCACAGTACGATCCAAATAATCATAGTTGCCAACCTCCGGATTTTTTGAATACCAGTAAAATCTTACAAAAAGTTTCGCTTTATTAAATTACAGAAACTGTACGATTAAATAAAAGAAATATTTTTCTATAAAAATATTGGTATGAAAAAAATCGGGAGGTTGGCAACTATGAAATATGTTTAAACTAAAGCCGAAATGTACAATACTGGTGTGATATTGATCCAATATTAGTTTCCTAATATAAATGCTATTGTGACGTATCTAAATATATCGCCATTTTTATTGTTATTGCATTTTTTCTACTTCGCAATACATATAAGGTTGTTATTAGTAATGAGTTTTATTGATAAGATCCATGTAGGAAAAATTAAATATCTTTCTGAAGATGCAAATATTTTATGTAATTTAAGCACTTTATAAAATTTAACTACGTAATTAAAATATACATTTGTTGTAATTTATATTTAATAAATATTTCAATAACTTAATTAATTCCTAATAATAATTTATTAATTTAATTAATTAAAAAATTAAATTTAATAATTTTTGCTGTAATTTCTATACATAGTTATTTTAGTTTAATTCTTATTGTTAATTTTGTTAGAAAGATAATAATTGTTAGCCCTCTCGGTGTGTATCCCACGATTTCCACGGGCTATTGCTTCCGCTTCAATGCGCAAAAGCAGCAAAATTTGAAATGTACACAATTTTTGAAGCGAATTTGTCTCAAAAACTGCACAGCCAGAGGATAAAAATGCAAATAATAACATGTCTCAATGATAACATACTACATAATTCAAATACATAAAAATTTTATGTGTAATAAAAAAAAATAACACTTCTCGAAACGATTTTTCTTTAAAAATTACATAGGCAGAAAGTTAATAAAAGTTAATTCCGGTTATATATTTTTCTATGTTGGACCATTTAACAATATTGCTACTATTATTTTTTAAGATAATATATTAATCGCCGCAGTTTGATATTAAAAAGCAATACCCCTTGGACCCCAGTGCTAGATAGGATGAATGTGTCAAAAAGTAAGTATATTTCAATCATTTCTTTAACATATGTTTACTTATATCGGTCTTTTGCATGGGTTATGAAAGTGATTGTTTATTAGCAACTGAGTAGTTCCTATTATATAGCCTATATATATACAGTATTGGCCAAATTATTAGTCCCATTCGAAAACATTTCCCAAAACCTTGTTTCTAAGAGGATTATATTAAAATAAATCATCCTAGTAGTGTAAGAATCAATTAAAAGTATTACACTGAGATTTAACTTGAATATAAATGAGGTATTTCGCGACTGTTTTGTTTATATCTTATATAAGTGAGTGGCAACACTAATCATTGCAAAATCAAGAAATGTTGTTCTTTTTACATTGTTTGCTTGCCTGCTACAAACCAAATAATATCACTTATAATTATTAATGCTAGTGTTTTAAATGTTTCTCTAATCTTTTTTTTGCATTAAATGCAAATTTTTAACTGAAAAATAACATTATTTAAGGAATTTTCTGCAGCAGTAATTAAAATTTGTTCCAGGAAATACATTTCTCGAAGAAAACATGGACAGATTCAGGTTCTCTTGCAAAATTCTAATTTGATCCAAGCTGAAATTGCCACTACGCTTTTTGTGTCTCGAAAAACTGTAGTAAGGATAAAGAAAAACATCAATTTGAATGGAAATGGAACACCGAATACAGTTGAACGATGTGGAAGGAAACGGATTTCTTCACAATGTGATGAAAGAGTTTCACTGAATTTGAGCAGAAATAGCAAAAAAGTTCTTCAACATAGCTGAAAGCTTCACCGGGTATTCAGGGCTTTGAGCAGAAGAATTATCCACAGAAGATTTGTGCAGGCTGGCTACAAGGCCTATCGTCCAAGAGCAGAAGCTGACTGAAGCCATGAAAAGACAACGACTGACTAGGCCTCTGTTTGGCGTCCCATTCCCATTCCATTTGATGTTTTTCTTCATCCTTACTACAGTTTTTCGAGACACTTAAAGTCTATTGGCAATTTCAACTTGGGTCAAGTTAGAATTTTGAAAAAGAACCTCAATTTGTGCATGTTTTCGTGGAGAAATGTTTTTTTTGGCACCCATTTTAATTTCTGCTATAGAAAATTCCTTAAACCTATCACTATGTCCTGGGGTCCACGTGGACCCCAAGCACTTTCAACAAGTTGTCAAAAAATCTATCACTCACTGAGTAGTTTTAGCCGGTGACATCTCATATCATAATGTTTGTAACACACGGTAAAAATTAAACTGTACAAATATAAGTGGTACTTGTTTTTTTGTTTTTTTTTAATTTGAAAAATAGATAGTATATTTGTCCTGGGCAACAACAGGGTATGTTTTGATAGGACATAGTGATAGGGTTAAACAATGTTATTTGTCTGTTAAAAATTTGGCATTTAATGCAAAAAAAGATTAGAGAAACATTTAAAACATTAAAATGAATAATTAGAAGTGATATTATTTGGTTTGTAACGGGCAAGCAAACAATGTAAACAGAGCAACATTTCTGGATTTTGTAATGATTAGAGTGTCCACTCACCTATAGAAAATATAAACAAAACAATCGCAAAATGTTTCATTTATATTGAAGTCAATACTCAGTAAATCCTTAGTGAATCCAGTACTTCTTTGAATATATTACATTACTAGAATGATTTATTTTTATATAATCATCTTAGAAACAAGGTTTTGGGATTTTTTTTCGAATGGGACTAATAATTTGGCCAGTACTGCATATATGCCAGTCATTGCTATGCCTTCATTTTCATCTCTATAAATGTTTTAAATCATTGTTTACACGTTTTAATTATTTATTTTAACAACTTGGTTCATGTATATGTAAAGATGGAATTTTTTCATCTATTTTTCACTCATTTCCTAATGTGTTAGAGTTATAGAAATTCTGTGCAGTTGACAATACATAATTTTCCTATTATCTGAATTTAGTTAATAAATTAAATTAAATTAAATTTTGCTTCTACGTTGAGAAAATAATTTTAAAATCTTAGATAGTTTAAATAACTTTCAGGCATGAATTTTTCTAAATCTATACAACAATAAATATTTGTTTATTACAATACTGTAAAGTAACATTTTCAGAAAAAAAATGTTTCTTTTTGCCTTTACCGTTGACGTATATTTAAAAATAAATAAATAAATAAATAAAAAATCTGGCAGAATTTGTTTTTATTGTTTTTGTAACAATCTATCGATTTAAAAGCTTTACGATATGGTTTCTGCATGGGAATGCAAAGTTATACAAAGATTGTGAATTTGCATTTCTAAAACATTAATTTTAAAGTCGGCGTATTTCAACTTTTTAAGTGCACTAACTAAAGTGTGTTTATTAAAATAATAATAATAAAAATAAAAAAAAATAAAAAAATATTTTCTTTCGTTAATCTATTTAAAACACTGAAATTCACTTTCATCTGCTTATGCTATAAACGTACAAAGAAAGCAAAATATTTCTTTTAAAATAAAAATATAAAGATAAATCGAAATAAAGCCGACTTTTAAACGATGAATATAAAATTTTCTTAGCGGGCCATCAACATATCAATACTAACTCAAACTTTGTTTTTGTATTTCATGGGCAAGATCCAATTTTGACAAGATATTTTAAATCTTCAGTTCAAACAATGCCTAGATACCAATTTTCATGAAATTCTTACGATTAGTTTCAGATAAATTAATTGTTTTAAAATGAGCATATTTTAGTGGCTGTACCCAAATTCAAGTTCGGTACTCGATTATTGAAATGCTAGAGATTGACTATGTCCCTTCTATTAATGCATTATTTCATGCTAATATGTCCATTTTAATCACATAACATTTTCGTCTATTGTTATGTAGGGTAAAATACTTTTCAATATTCATTTTATAATGTTTACAACAGTTGAATTCTCCGATTAAAAATATATAAGGTTATCTGTGATTAAAATAGTTTTTGAATATGTGAATGTGATTGGAATTTTACAGATGTTTTTATAATGCTTTTTCTCAGATTTTGAATTTACTTTACTTGCTATTTTCTAAGTTTATATGTGAAGAATATTGACGAATACAAAATTCAGAATAAAAAATAGTATGGAGCAGCATAAGTTTGGTTGATTTTATGACGGCCGATTATCTACTCGAGGGATATAGGCCCTAGGGGGGAGTTCCCTCCGTGGGGTCTTTCTAAGGGATCCTAACGCGTATTTACGGCAAAGTTAGAAGAAAACCACGGAAAACTCCGAACGGTTAGGTCGACGAGCGCAACAGGGGTTTGAACCCAGCACCTCCCGTCTACCAGCTTTGAGAGCAGAATCTCTCAGCCACTGGTGGGGCGGAGCAGTATAAGGAAACGATGTTAAAAAAACCCAGACTGATTATTTTTCAGTCTGAATATAAATCTTAACTCGATTGCTAATGACATATTTTTAAAACTTTTTCAACAAATACACAACACATATGCATTTATAAGAAACTTTACTTCAAACATATATACCCCAGAAAAAATAAAATAGGTTTATTTGAATGGAGAAGAAGCTGGATATTCAATTAAAGGTAACAAAAATAATAAGTAGTATTTTTTTTCTAAGCTAGGACTGTTCATTTTTTAAAAATGATCTTTGTTAATTTAAAAATAAAAGCGAAACTAATTTACATAACTGATGTAAAATTATATCTTATGCAAATACGATTTACGTAATTTTGTTAAAAATTTAAAAGCAGACGCAGATAAAGTAAAAAAAAAATCTTGTTCTAATCAACAGTAAAATGAGTAAAATAATATTTTCAAATGTTCTTTTTTGCGCATCGTCATCCTTAAACCATTATTTATACCGTTTATTAAGCATAATTTGAAAACTGCTTGCAGGAAAAATTTGAATTTTTGAATGCACATAAAGCAGAACACAATAAATATAAATCCATCAAAACAATTCTAGGTTGCAATTCATAATTTTTTCGAATATTAATTTCATAATTCATATTATAAAGTTATAAAATTTGCAAATTCATCATATTTATGTTTGGGTTTTTTAAGTATTATAACCAAACAAAAAATTAGCACATTAGACTTATAATTTCAGGAGATATTAATAAAAATATGAAAATGTAATTTAAGATTGAAAGATCAAAATTTTGACTGTTTATAATTCAAAAACTTATGATTCAAATCTTGAAAATTGATATCTAGGCATAGTTTGAACAAAAAATTTAGGATACCGTGCCAAAATTGGATGTTGCTATTGTAAATATCAAAGTTGGGATAACTTTGATATGTAGATGCCTACTTAAGCAAATTTTATATACATCATTTAAAAGTAGCCTTTATTTCCAATCATTTGGTACCAGTAACTTTCTTCTATGATATTTTTTTGCAGAGTTAGTGGGGGTGTTCATTTTTTTTTTCAAGACTGTACATGTTGTACAGAAACAAGTGGCTCCCTGGATGAAAAGAAGTGGAGTTTGGATGAAATTCCTATTACATTCAAGGTTATTATTCAAGGATGAAAAGAAGTGGAGTTTGGATGAAATTCCTATTACATTCAAGGCTATTATTCAAGGATGAAAAGAAGTGGAGTTTGGATGAAATTCCTATTACATTCAAGGCTATTATTCAAGGATGAAAAGAAGTGGAGTTTGGATGACCCTGGATCGCTATATTTGCTACTGGCATACCGATTATAACATCCATTATAACGGTTATAACGATATACATAACTGTGGTGGAAACAGTCGCGTACTTTCCTCAGTAGACGACAAGGCAGTAAGTCTCTGGTAATTAATAGAATTCAACAAAGTATCAAAAGATACTAGCGAAATATCTATTTCGATTTGGAGGCATCTTAGGTGTTCCTGAGAGAGGGTTTCAACACGACACTGCTTCCATCTACAACTCGCATCGTACAAAATAGTGGCTTTCTGCCCAAAATGCACTTTAGATTGGTCAATTTTAAGCCGATCTAATTGAGAATATTTGGGGTGTCTTAACTTTTGAAGCATATTAAAATTGAAATCAATGTATGACTCTACTAAAGAACTAAATGTGGTCACTGAAAAAGCATGGTATTCTCAGTCACCAATAAGGTTTAAAAAACAAATTGACCCAATCGAAACACGATTAATTGAAAGTGTCCGAAACCGAGGAAATACTGTTAATAAATAGCATAATGTTGAAGTGATATATGACGTATTTTTTTCTATTGCGTCTAATTTTTTGAGACATATTATAGTTTCAGATTTTAATGAGTTATTTTCAAAGTTATGATAATATACCCATTTATTCATTTTGATATGATTTATTTAAATAATTTTACTGAATCTAATAAGTAAATAATATGTTTTTGTTTTATTTTGTATTGTTATTGAATAAACTGTATACTCACGTTCTGCCTAAACTTTTGAGACAGTCATGCTAATATAGACACATAGAGGTTTCAGCTTTTAACTATTTTTATTATGCCTTATACAGTGGATTTTGAACAGTGATGACACTTTTATGCCCCTTTTACTGGGAATTCAAGTGGTGGTTTTACCATTTGAATTATCGTCAACATTTTGGAATGTTTAATCTTTGTATCACCTGATTGCATATCTGCAGTATACGCAAAAGTCAATGGTACTTATACAGTGGGAATTAAAAGATGATTTTATTTATTCCAATTGTCTTCCAACACAACAGTTAATGTAAATTGTTCATAGAATACTCAAAAGACACCGATGCTGAGTTAATTTTTCATCCCAAAGTTTTATTTGGTATCATTTGAACAGTTTCGTCTTGTTATTGCAATAAAACAGACTTCGTAAAGTTTGTCGGATTAAAAAGGCTGGAGATGTTCAAAGTAGATGTTTTACAAAGGTAAGTTCATATACTTTACAATTTTCTATTAGAAAATTGTCAACGTTTATGAGGAGTATGCAATTTTCTGTTTATTGCAGATGTGACAAAAAAAAAACTTTTAGCAATATATATATATATATATATATATTATTTATTTATTTATTTATTTATGTTCTAAAATTTTTTAATTATTTTTTACATGTTTAAAATAATGTACTCCAACATCTGAGTAAATATTTTTCAAATCGAAGTCACAAAGTGATAGAGTTCAAATAGAGTCACAAAGGGTTAATTTGATATTTTGAAATTATGTTTTTATGTCCAATTCATTTAAAATAGAAATAAAGTTCTGTTCATAATAATAAGTATGTTGTGTCTTTTTTTCATTGTTCTTTTAGCTTACGTGGCACCCTGAATTTTGGAGGAGAAAAAAAAGGCAAAAATAGGAATTTTCCAACTTTTGTTTAAACTGAATTTAAACATCTATAATATCCTCTCACGAAGTGCCATAAGGATCCTAAAATTAAAAAAAAATATGCAAAAAGGCTGTTTACTGCAATCATTTCACTTTAAAGGCTTTAGCGTTGTTGTCTTCAAATTCATTTTTCACCGTTTGTTGTGTTTAATTTTTTTTTCACTATATTCTAAGTGACAAATCTTCTGGAAATATTTTTCAATTATCTCGATATTTTAAGGTGTATTTAATAGCAAATAAGATGTCCACTCTTTGTTTTTCAATATATTAGTATGATTGAAATGCTAAAGTTTCAACATATACTTTTAAATTGACTAGACATATTTATGGGTGATCCTTAAAATGCATTTCGTAAAATGTGGAATTGGATTTGCAGTAATGCAAATAGTTCAATTTTTAAAATCAAATAAATTTAAATAAATTGTCATTTGTACCTTATTTTTTTTATATATGTGATGACATTTTATTCAATTTTTGTAACTAATTAAAATTTTAGAAATATGGTCCTTACAGCTTTAAAGTACACTTGTATGAAAAGTACGCAAAAAATGTTTCCAAAAGTTCAAAATGTAGTTTTAGAATTTTCTAAAAAAAAATTAAATAATTTTTTCACATTTTATTTCAAGAATTGCAGTTTTATTTTTAAAAATCATTTAGCCCCATAAGAATATTAAATAGTAATATGTCAAAGATATATTATAAAATACTCAAATAAAAAAATTGTTCAAAGGAAATCGAATCCCCTTAAGTCAAGTAAAACCGGGATTTATATAAAAAAAAAAGTATATTTTTTCAGAAAAAATTTATTTATTAAAAAAATATATTGTGAATGCCTGTATGGAGTATATGGAATATGTGGATAAAAATAATAAGAAAAGTTTGAGAAATTTGATCATAAGCGAAAACAAATAATTTTTTCAAAGCTTAAAGAGGACATACACTGTTAAAATTTTTGTGATGGTTTGAACCAATGTTGGTGCTACAGTAGCTGCAAACATAAAATGGTAAAACATTGTTCTTTCATTTGGAGTTCCGGTTATCACATAGCTCCAAATTTTGGAACGATGCTTCACCATTTTATGGTTGCAGCTACTGTAGCACCAACATTTGATTCAACCTACCACAAAATTTTTATTGGCTGTACCTTGTCAGTGTTTGAGCACCTTGCTGTGCTCCCTTCGCAGTCTTTAGAAGCGGCCTCATCTCTCCAACGCAACAACTTGTGGCGCCATCTGTCGCGTGGGAACTGAGCTTCTCAGATTCCGGCGCATCATTATTATCCAAGGACCGCCTTGGCCGCGAACTGTGTGTCATGACGCAGGAGCGTTAAGGACTGTTCACCTACAAGTTCGTCATCACTGCACCTGCCGCTGTCTGTCGCGAGGGAGTGCAGGCTCCAGCGGTTCAGGCTATTTTCAGTTTCTTTTTCTTTTTTTTTTGTTTTTAGCTTTCTTGCCTGCCCCTTGTCGCGCTTAGGCTTGTCCTGGCAGTGCCGGCCTTTGGCCTAGTTTGTATTTTCTTTTTTTTTCTTTTTTGTTGTTGTTTGGGCCGTTTGCGCGTGCGCTGGCGGTCTCGGCATCGTGCCTTCCCTTCCGCCGGTGGCTGGAATCACCCAAAACGAATCCCCGCGTGCCGGGGAACATCCCGGGGGAGGTGCTAACGCTCTACGGCCTGGCTTTGCTGGGCCGAGTGGCCTCCCTTAGGCATTCAATAGTGTAGCTGACTGTAATAACCACACGTGTTTTTTAATTTTTCCAAATTTACCACGACCATCACAATTTTTGTTTAAGATAAGAGAGCCTCTAGTTACTTGATACAAATAAAACTTCAGGGTGCGGAAACAGTTTTGGATGGCTCAATCAACAATACCATCAGAACGAGATTTGTTTGACAGTGCTCCAGCCTTTTGATCCAAAACACTTTTCTGGACGAAAATAGGTGTTTCAGCAATACTCTGCACCAGCCCATCGACGCGCAAGACTCTTGACTGGCTTAGGTTGAACAACATTGACTTAATTTCTCCCGATGAATGGGTGACATCAATCCAATGGATTTTTCCATTTGGAGAATTTTACAGGCAAATGTCTTGACAACTTTCCCATCAAAGTTTGCATGCCCTCTAAAAACGATATTTTCAAAACTGAGCAAAAAATACTCAAATCTGAGTATGTCGCATAGTCAAAATGACTCAAGTTTGAAACGTGTATATACTCATTTCTGCAAACATGCACACACTCAAGACTAAAACATCTTGTGCTCATATTTAAATATGTTCATTTGTCAAAAATGAGTATGAACTGGACCGCTATGTGCTCATTTTTGAGTATTTCCATATTTCAAAAATGAGTTCGAACTGATTCTAATCATTTTTTAGTATACCCATGTTTCAAAAATGAGTATGAACTGACCTCTATGTGCTCAGTTTTGAGTATGTCCATGTTTCACTATTTTGGGTATTTGTGGTATTTCAGAATTGAAAGCATTGGGTGGTCCTATTTGAAACAAAAAGATTCATAACAAAATGAAAACATCGATTTACTCAGATTTGAGAGAGTCACTTTTCTCACTGTTACATTGAATGAAGAAAAACACAAAGAAATGCTGTTTAACTTTCAAGGGCATGCATCAAAGAAAAAGGCGGATACTTTGAGATCTAATCTGATTTTCCATTATTTATATGTTAAATTTAATATATTTGTTAATATACTGTTGACATTCATGGTTTTCTCGAAAACAATGAATTTTATGCCCAACCAAAACTTTTTCCGCACTCCGTAAACTAAGTTATAGAAAATAAAAGTTTAAGAAGCATTTACATGTATTATGAAAATAATTTCTTGAAACGTTTCTGGCGTGTTAGGATATCCTCATTGGTGTCTTATATAAAATTATTTGTTTATAAAAACAAATTACAAATTTTAGTTCAAAATTTTCTTTAAAAGTCAAAGAAAACTCATTTTCCAGACAACCCAAGTTTATCTAAGTATAAGTATTCATAGTTAGAAGAAATAAAACATTAAGTTTTACATCTATTTGTCCATGAAAGTTAGTTTCTTTGTCTTCATGTTTCAAAATGTTCGTTGCTGTATCTATCTTGAAATATTTAGCTGGCAAAATTTTCCATAAAATCTAATAAAACGAATTTTCCAGACGATCCAATTGAATATAAATATAAACAGCTACAGTTGTAGAAAAGAGAAATTTTACTTTGTTTTCATTTATCATGAAACGAAAATTTCTGAGAGCATTTTTTTTTTTAAGGCAGTCTACTTTTATTTGGATTGTGTCCAGGTGAAACGGAAATAAAATATATCAATCTTGAACAAAATTATTTCACAGAAATACGAAAATGTATTTCGGGGCAGTTTTATTTAGTTCAACCATCATCAAAACATTCTGCTTTTCAATTTGTCATATATTCAGGAATGAAATTCTCCATACTTTTGTCTGAATTAACTCTTCTTAAAGTCTTGAAAATGTGATTTTTTTTCATTTTCGACAATAGTCCCTAACTTTTTTATATTTTTCATTTAAGATAGTCCTTTTTTTCAAAGAAAGCGTTACAATTTTTTTAAATGTTTCCTGGAGAATTATCTATTTACACTCTTTTATTAACACTTTTCAGCATTGTTGAAAAGTGTTTATGAATTCGGTTTGTCTGTGTATCTGTCTGTCCCTCTGTCCGACTGTCTTTCTGTTCGTCTGTCCGCGATCTATGTATTTTTAATTAATATTATCTTCTTTATCAATTTTTATATTATTACCTACATTTATTTTTCCATATTTTTAAATACAATTAATTACATACTTTTTAATCTTAAATATTGTTTACTACCATATTATTCCCCTTTAATCTTCATATCTTAGTTTAAATTAACTAATACATTTTCTGTAATTTATGTTAAGCAAAAGCTCCTAGTTTTGTTAATGATAGATTGTAGTTCCAGCTTTTCCTATTTTCATTTAATGCTAGATGGCAGCACCAGACACTTCCTTTTTTCTTATTACTCTTTTCTGTTGGATAAGACTCAGCTATTCAGAATTTCTTATTGATGAGCTATGGACTAGCATAAGAATATTATTTTTAAATCTTTTTTAATCACTTACACTCTTTATTTTATTGGTGAGATGAGTCTACTATTATATACTTTTTAATCAATTACAGTTGAATAATAATTTATTTTTTGCATCTCTTATTCTTTCATGTTCGATATGTACATAAGACGCTTAATATTGTCGTTTTTAGGCTTAATGCTGACAATGTTCGACGAAATAAATAAATTATTCTTATAAAGATCCTCTGATTTATTGCGTTTAATTTTTACAATGTATTTTCCTTGAAGCATTTTAAAGGCAGCAAAATATAAAAAAAACTCGAACTAAAAATAATGAATTTAAAAATTGAAATTCTGACACATTTAAAAGGAAATGGATGCAGTGAAAAGCCTTTGTCACATATTTATAATCATTGGATCTTTACGTAACTTCTAGGCTAAGTCTACCCATATTTTAAGCAAAAGAAATATGGAAATTTGATGCATTCGCCATTTTTCGCAAAGTATTTCAAGAAAAAAATTAGAACTCCATCTCTTCGTTTTACTTCTATTCTTTTGGTTTCCTGCACCTTTAAAGTTGTTTTTCTAAAACACATAGTAGGATCTATTGAGAGAAATAAAACAATAAAAGAAAAAAACAACAATGAAACAATAAAAGAAAAAGTAGTAATAAAACAATAAAATAAGTTTAAAATAAACTATTGTCTTACTTTTTGTCGCTCCTGTTGACTTTTTTGTTAAAGAGCAAGAACAATTTATGACTTTCATGGCTGGCAACGTTAATAAATCTTCTTCACAGAGATGATGCAAATGTTTTCTAGAGAGAAAAAAAATTAGTTCCAAAAAACACCAATAGAGAGCTTATAACATTTTTATACTGAAACTATAACATAAAGAACTAATGAGAATTAAACATGTTCAATCTGATGACCACCGTTTTCTGCTACCATCTAAACTCGTAACATATCATTTTAATTTTTTAATTGTAGTGTATGCCATTGTTCTGATGACAGGATCAGCAGAAGCCGTTCCTACGGGTTGACCTACAAGATCTTCACATTCGAATCCATGTGATTTTTGACTTTGGGAGTGTCTCAATGAATTCATCCACGGAAATCTTATAAAATTTCCTTACAAAAAAAAAAAGAACTAAACATAGCGCGCAATGTGCAGCACATTCCGATGTATGTATTGAAATTTACTGAGGTTGTACATAAGGTATATTAAAAATGTTAGAATAAGTAGGTAAACAATTTTGTGTATGTGTAATTCATAGTAATAAAATTATTTTAACAAATATTCATGTACATTTTCAAAAGGGCTGCTTTGGAATGTATTTGAATAATTTAGTTTTACATATTTTTTCCTTTTTGAAAAAATATGGCTCCATACGCACTTTTTCTTCCACTATATTAATTTTAACACAATTATTCTACTTGATAAATAAATCACACGAATTATAATTTTCCAATTGAGGAGAAAATTGTCCAAGCCAGCATTCGAACCAGATACCTTTGGCTTAAGCTACCAATGCTCTGCCAACTGATCTATCTTGGACAAGTCAGGAAAAATCAAAGGAATCATACGTATGATATATTTACCAATTAGAATAATTGTGTTAAAATTAATACAGTCTAATTAAGTATCCAACGTTTCTTGGAGTTCCATTACTTGTGATTTATTCTGTTGAGCTGATTCAGCTATCAGACCAGATGTCATAACCAACAAGTTTCCCTAGGTGAGGAAGGTCCGCAAGGTTTCTCCCGGATAGCTCAGTTGCCAGAGAATTGCCAGCTTAAGCCAAAAGTTTCTGGTTTGAATCTTGGCCCTGGACAGCTTTTCACTCAGTTGGAAAATAACAACTCGTACCTTTTCTTGTTTTCAAAATTTTAATTGCTTAAAAGGCGTATAGCAAACTTAGCGAAAAAGTATTCAAGCCGGGACTCGAACTCAGGTCATCAGTATTGCGCTCTGACGTTCTACCCACTGAACTACTTTGAACGATACCCAGGCTGGCACTTCTCGCTATCACATGTTGGCAAAGCTACAAACGCAGCACAAGATGAAATATTTTTCAGTGAGCCACCAACCCTGGGGCAAGGCGTGAGAAATTTTCTATGAAAAAATTTCCAAATTAAAATAGATTATCATTTTGTTATGGTATTTTCAAATTTTTTGCCCATTTACAACTCTCATGTCTGTATATGACACATTTTCTTAAATGTTAATAGACAATAAATAATCTATGTTGTAATAATCTATGTCTTTTATACCATATTTTAGTAATGCAAGAAATTAGATTCTCAGTTACAAGAAAATTCGCAATGGCAAATTGTACGTATGTATTTAGTTTATTAATAGGAAACTCAACTAAAAAAGTGAATGGCTTTCGTGTCTTGCAATTTGTTCATTTTGCGATGTCAGAAGTTCCGAAGATGCGAAGAAGAATTTCCTGAAGGTATAAGATAGATAAACATGTAAATGTTCAAACAGATTCCTATATTCTGCAACACTTCAGGAAATTTCTTGTAAAAACACTCGTAAGTAATGGGTTTCTACATCGATACGAGTATGGAAATAAACTTTAAAATTAAAATGAAAAACCGTGAGTAATCTGAGAGAGAACGTGAAAATTTTGAATGATGATACTGCATTATAGTTCGTGCAACTATATAATATTCTCATCTGTTAAGGATTCGGTAAAGGCGAAATATGTCGACAGTTTATTAATACTTTTTTTCTGTTTTTATGATTTTTATTGGGGTTTCGTTCATCTGACGAAACCCTATTCGTCTCACTGTTCTGTCTGTTTGTCTGTCTGTCCCAGCGTTCGTACTCGGAAAAGTTAAGAAACTTAAAATTTTTCATACTTATAACTGAATACCTCCTGCACACAACAAATCATAAAATTTTGAAAAAGTCATATTTTTTTAATTAAATGAATTAATTTAATGACATCCGATCATTTCTGTTATTTTCTTAGATTTTAAAACAGAACCTTAATTTCAGTTGTTTTTGAATAGGATAGCTGGTTTAGTGGTAACGTGTTTTCCTGCTAACTCAAAGCTTTCGGATTCTATTCTCGATGGCGCAAGTTGAAATTTTCGATTTTACATTTCATTGTGCGATACATTCAATTAAAAGAACTATCATATTTTTTTGCCATTTTAAGGGGTTTTTTTTTAGCTAAAATTAAATATGTAATTAAATATGCCTTTCATATATGCAAACATATGCTGTTATAATTGTTTGAAAAGCAGTTCTTGAATATTTTAAATTTGATTAAAAAAATAGATTCCTTTTTTTATCATTTTATAATTAAATTTAATGGTGCTGCCATCTATGTTCTTATTGATAAAGTGTAATGATAAATGATAAGGATAATTATAAATTAATAATTTGGTTTTATCAATTTAAGGGATAAAGTGTTTTGAAAGGAATAGTAAACGAAACCCTTTATGCGATCTTCGATCCCACTTATCCACTTGTTTGACACTTTTTAGCAGTTAACGGAGTATATTACTTGCATTTTCAATTTCTAATCTAATAACTTTCATTGGATTTCACCTTAATAGAATTATCATAAAGTACTTTTATATAGTTGATCCTTTAATTTTTCTCGCCAGTATGTTAGAAATAAAACAATCTCTCTATAACTAAATAAATATATACCGAAATTCAAATGTTGAAACTTTGGAAATTCTCTTAAAGTTCCCAAAAGTCAAAATTTGCAGACAATCTAACCCCAATACATGTATTTTTAGAAAACAGAATTTTTACATTTATTTCCATTTATCATGAAGTAAAAGTTTCGGAAATACTTTGCCTTCTTAAGAAGACAGTCTCTCCCTTTTTTGGCATGTGCCCAGGTAAAATGGAGATAAATGTCTAGGGCCTTAAGCAAAATTATTGAATCAAAAGATTAAAAAATAAATGTGTCGAGATATTTTTAGAAAAATAAACAATCTATCAAAAGAGTTTGCTTTCCGAATTGTCATATTTAATATATATATATATTTTAAAACATCAAGCGACAAGTAAAAAATAATATATATATATATATATATATATACACATATATATAATCTAAAGGATCTAACACGGGATACATAACAAGGTTCCCGATGGTTAAATTTATTTTTACTTCACATCTCTAAGATATTATTTTATATTTAATATATTTTTACTTTCTTCTATCTTTACAAGAAAAAAGTATTGGATTAATGACACTTTTCAGTTTCCGATTTTCGACAGATTTATACATTTTAAAAGGTCCTCAACACGATTTGACTGCTTTTACAAAATTTCTGTCTATGAGTCTGTTCATCTGTCTTCCTTTTTCTGTATTTCTCTCTCTCTCTGTATGTGCGTGTGACAAAAATTTTTTGGGCGCTGTATCTCAAGAATTAATGCACGGAATTTTATCAAACTTCAGATTCAGTTATACTGTGACATAAGATGTTGCTGATTAGGTTTTGGTGTAAACCTCTCAACAGGTGGTGCTGTAATGCCGTATTTTTCATGATTTCCACCATAGCTATACCTCAAGAGTTAATGCATGGGTTTTCATCAAACTTCAGGTTAAGTTAGACATTGACATAAGTGGTTGCTTATTCGGTTTAAGTGTAAATCTCCTAACAGGTGGCGCTGATGCTGCCTGCATTTTTCAGGACTTACACGATTTTAGCGAAGTTATATATCTCAAGACCTAAAGCACGAAATTTAATAAAACTTTAGATCCAGTTAGACCTTGATATAAATTGGGACTAATTCGTTTTTTGGTGTAAATCGTCCAACAGGTGGTGCTGCTTATGCTGAATTTTTCACGACTTCCGCAATAGCTTCATCTTAAGAACTAATGCATGGATTTTCATCAAACTTCGAATTCAGTTAGACGTTTACATAAGTTGTTGCTGATTACGTTTTGGTGTAAATAGCCCAGCAGGTTGCACTGCTTTCCTGCTTTTTTCAGGATAGCCATATCTCAAAAATTAATGCACGGTATTTCATGAAACTTCATATTCTGTTAGACCTTGACATAAGTTGGTGCTGATTCGGTTTACGTGTGAATATGTAACAGGGGCCCTTGCTATGCTGCATTTTTGGATTCTAAAATGCATATCTAAAAAAAAATAACGCTTTTTGAAATATTAACATGTATTAGATAGAAGAATGTTTTGGGATAAACACATCCGACTAATTTACACTGCCCACCGACTATATCAAAAGGAATTTTTATATGAAATATATCAATTACTTTTTAAGATAATGAAGTTTTAAATTTATGTAAAAAGTATATAATTAAATATTATACTTCCTTTTGTAAAATATTTACAAGAATATTTAGATTATTGGGCAATAAATACTGGCAGGGAAATTCCACAATCCTTTAAGAAACAATATAAATAATTGTACTGAGATGTCCCCTGTAAATGAAAAAGGTCTTATTAGTTGCAAATGTTTCATATAATTTTTTTGTAATAAGAGAGAAGCTATACCTATGTAAATGGTTGAGAAAAACACTTCTTTTAAAAATATTTTTCTTCGACTGTTTCTCTGTGCTTTCTAAATGTGATCGAGCAAAGTATTTTGTATGAAAAGCAAAATCTACTTTTATTAATAGACGGATTAAATAAATTTTATTTAAAATTTTCTTTAATGGTACTTAAAAGTACTTTCGGAGCTTAAAGTGTTAATTTACTTTTTTTTACAACAGATGGTAATGCGTGAGTAAGATGGTTGCGTAAAATATGACTATAATCTATTAATTAGTCTCATATATGTGACAATATTAAATATAATGGATGTTTCGTTTAAAATTTTGCTTTTGTGCAAAATAACAATTTTTTTTGACTAAGTTGTTTTTTATCTACGGTCGTCTATAATGTCCTTTAATAAAATAATAATTATTTGTAGTACCTATTAAAACAGACATTCATTTATTTTAAAACACATCAAAAAACAGTGCACACGTCCAAAAGCCTACAAAAACACTTTCAAAATTACACTAAAAGTAGTCAATACGTTAAAAGTTCTAAAAATATTTTCACCTCTTGTTCCCAAGGCATCTTCAGTTAGGGATGTTGTTGTTTTTCTTCTCTCGCTAGTAATCTGTCAATCACTCCAGATGAATCAATTTTCTAATTAATCAGATCAGACACAAAGAAGTTTAATTATCTACAGACATCGGGAATATACCGGATTAAGTTCAATGGTCATGAAGGAAAGCTATTTTAAATATAGGTATTGTAAAACGAAACATTGAAGACAGACTGAAAGTACACAGAATAGATATAAACTTTTAAAAATCAACCACTGCAATAGGCAGATTCAATAATAAGTATCCAATTGCAATAGAATTCAATAATGTCGAAAAATTATCAAGTTATAATAATTTAAACTAGACATTACAGAGGGAAGCCATTGAAATAATTACAGCTAACTCAGAAATATGCAATGCTATAATTTAAGCAAAAATTGATAGCAGATGGCGCCATATGTTATTAGGAATGGGGAAAATGAGGAAATTTTCAACAGATTGACTAGCGAGGAAAAAACAACAACAACATCACTAACTGAAGATGCCTCGGGAACCAGAGGTGAAAATATTATTAGAACTTTTAACATATTGACTAGTTTTAGTGTAATTTTGAAAGTGTGTTTTATAGGCTTTTGACATGTGCACTGCTTTTTGATGTATTTTAAAATAATTTAAATGTCTGTAGTGCAAATAATTATTATTTTAACCTAATGTTATAAAGCACAAAAATAAAGAGAAACAAATTTCATTTTTGAAACATTTTTCTGAATATATTTCACATGTAAGATTTGAATCCGCGACTGTCCCAAAAAAACCAACACTTAGACATCTGTATCTATTGGAATGAAAAAGAGATGAAGAAAAATACGGCGGTTTGGATAAAGAAAAAGCACTTGAATCAGGGCTCATCAATATTTTTACAATACATGGGTTCATTTTACATTTTCACGCACCCCCAACTCGAATCTTTATTTATATATACGAGCGCTAGGTTCGAAATCTTGCAGAAACTTTCAAGCAAAATAGGGTATCAAAGATTCTTGATAACTATCGAGGATACAGAGAAAGAAATAATTCCTAAAAATGTAATTTTTTAATGCAAATAAGTTTTTTAATCTTTTTTCATACACCAGATTTCATAAGAAAAAAATGTACAGAGAAAACTTTCTTTACAATCAAAAACCTGCCTATGAGAAACTTACTGCCTATGAGTGAAAAATATGTATAGAATATATATTATAACATATTATTTATTATATAACATATGTTTAATTTTTCTAATTTTTTCCCCATTTAATTTGTTATTTTTTTATCTTAAAATACCGATTTTCCTCTTTCCAAATTCGATTGCCCTTGAAAGCTCATAACTTTGCTTCCCATTTCAACTCATTCGATTTCAAAAACTTTCTATTTGATCATAAACCTATTTCATTTTTCTTCGATGGACGCTTCGAATGTACTATCGTGCGCTTTATGAAGACCCTTTTATTTAGATTTGATGCATTCGCCAAAGGAGTTTCCAGCATGGCGTTTCATTGGCTTAGAACATTAGCCGCACTGCGTATTTTTTCTTCTTATGAGATAGCTAAAAAACGACCTGCACTAACTCAGGAGCAACTTTTTCCTGTGTTTTCAATTGTCTAAAACTGTAGAATGTTTACAACATGTGATCTGCTGAAAATTATGTCTGCTATTTATTATGTGTTTATTAAATAAAGCCATATCAACCAAACTAGACTGATTATTTGTGGGGAAATCTACAATGGTGTCACTCTCTATTCGGTTTGAATAATATGGTGAACAACTGCATTGTGCAGTTTTAGAACTGGTGATGTTTTCATCAATTACTGTTCGAAGTCAACAGCAATAGTTTCATTACACATATATATACATTTATAAAAACTTCGTGGGTGTACAAAAAAGTTGCTGATGGATTCAAGTGCACTTGGGGGACATAATTGACGATCTATGTTTCCTATGACCAACCGGATGTTGAATATAAAATTATAATGATGAAAATAAGTAAATTATCCAGGCAGAACAATGAAAAATAAGACTAATTTGAATTTTCTTGAGTTTATTTAAACAGAGAAACATTTAAAACGGCGCAATAGACAATTATTTACAGCGAGACCGAAACATAAAAATTACATCGAAACGTGGATTTTCACTGCACAATGCATAAAGCAAAACTATTTTCTCCCAGCGAGCACTACATGTTTACAGAATCAAGCAGGGCGGTCGCTCTGCCAAGCCAAGCTATAAAAAAAAGCGCCAAACAAACAACGCCAAGAACTGGGCTTTAGACCGCTACTGCTTACTTACAGCAATCAACTTCGCAATGTTAAATCGACCAAACATGCCAGATTAAAATATCAGATATCAAATGAACCAAGCGTAATAGAAAAAAAACGAAAACTAAAAGAATCTAATGACGAAATTCTTCAATTTGAGATAAAACTCACCTTCATAAGTGATTTATAAACAGAGATATAGATTTTTTTTTTAAACGTCGAGTTACTTAAAATGATCACTATTTTCTTCGTCAAACTTTTTTTTTCAAACAACCTACAGATTTAAATATAGGGCATAAATGAAAAATGATTGCATTTTTGGACAAGTAATAACCTAATCTACGTGCTTTTATAAAATACAGCGAAAAAATAAATACATTTCTATCTTTAATTAGCAAAAAACTGTTAATTAACTTGGCAACTAAAAAATTATGCCAAAACAGAGATAAAACCCCGCCAACGACCTTGTACCATCTGTATTATAATAGCACAAATCAGTTACGGGTTAATCATATCAAATTTCATCTGCAAGTCAGCCATTTTTTCTGAAGATATTTTTTTTAATAAAACTTCATAATTATAAGAACACACATTTTATCAGACTGTTAAATGTGACTGCAAATTGTGGCCGATGACTGTTTCCAACAGGAATAAGAATGAGAAATTGCCGAGTTAGAATATCAATCTGTGTAGCTTAGTGGTAAAACGTTAGCACGGTACGCTGAAGGTCCCAGGTTCGAGTCCTGGCGCAGGTCAATTTTTCACTCATGTTGGTTTAGTGCATTTAATTGTCTGATGAAATGTGTGTTCTTATAATATTGTAAAATAAAGTAATCAGACGTAGTGTTCATGCTTTTAATATATATATAAAATTTACATTTTTAGAAAGATCTTTAAAAAAAATTAATTTTGAGGGGAGAGGTACCTTCTAAAATGTATACATTAAGAGTTATCGGCATTTAACATTTCTTTCCAAACGTAAACAAACTTTTCGAAAACTAATTGAATATGATTAATTTATTTCTATAAAACCACGGTAAAGGACAAGCATTTCGTTCGCAGGCTGAGATCCTTTGACGTCATTTTTCTATAAATTAATGGAGTCCAGTTGTTAAATTGTTTTTGTTTTAGAAGTTAAGTTTCCATTTAAATTTATTATAAGAGTACAGTGTTTAATGGAATAAAATAATATAAATCTAAGAAATTGCTAAGATATTTTGCTACTTTTCACCATTAACTACGTTTTATAAAGATTCGCCAATCAATGGGATTTAATGCTAATAATAAAAGAGCATGATATCACGTTTGATTTCAAAAGCAGAGCTGACGCGCTATGTACACATTCTATTTTTACTCATCTCATGGATTAGTCAGTAATATTTTTTAACGAAGGAAAACAAGTATTATAACAAGCCACATTTAGTATGTTGTTTTTAAAAGTGTCATTAGTTCAATTGAAAAACCTATTGGTATTTCTAGTTAACCCTTTAAACAATAACTGAAAGTAAAATGTAATTTTACATAACATTCTCATGTTAATTTCATAGAGTAGATTACGTATATTATGTATAATCTATTTAAGAAAAAGAAATGATATCTACAAAAAATAACTTTTCAAAAGTAAAAAAAACAGCCAAGCTTAAAAAAAAAAATGAAAGTTGTGGCTAAAAAATGGTGTGATATCAAATTTCCAAGCTTTTATTATAGTACTTATTTAACTTTTTTCCATTAAATAAGTTATCATATATATATAAGTCGAGTGCTACGTATATGTTAATAGAAATCGTTTTCTCCTGTACTAAATACATCCTAACGTGTTTCTGAAAATTCAATTTTTTTCAAATTATGCATGATGGGCTTGGCGGCCATTTTCCCATATTTCTAAGCACCCAAATGTCTAAAGTAAAAGCGTAGTATGTTTGCAATGTAATATGTTTATAACAATGTCGAACTTCAGATTTTAACTACGGACAGATAAATTGAGGAAGACTGATATTTTGATAAATTGATTTTTACTACTTTGAAATGATCAATTACTCTAAAAAATAAATCATAAGATGAATCCTTAAGTCATCATTATCTTAAGACACAATTTTCAGAGCATACAAGTACATAAACGAAACACTTAAAATATTTGCTTAAGTTACAATTTTGAACTTCGGATTTTAACTACGGATAGGGGTGCTTAGAATTTTGTGTATAATATGGAAAGATGGCCGCCAAGCCCATCATGCATAATTTGAAAAAAATTGAATTTTCAGAAACACGTTAGGATGTATTTAGTACAGGAGAAAACGATTTCTATTAACATATACGTAGCACTCGACTTATATATATGATAACTTATTTAATGGAAAAAAGTTAAATAAGTACTATAATAAAAGCTTGGAAATTTGATATCACACCATTTTTTAGCCACAACTTTCGTTTTTTTTTTTTTTTTTTTTTTTTTTTTTTTTTTTTTTTTTAGCTTGGCTGTTTTTTTACTTTTGAAAAGTTATTTTTTGTAGATAGAGCAAGATGATTATCTCATTGAAACACAAGCTCAGTAGCAGCTTCGCACACGCATAATTCAAATGATTACTGCCTTTTAGTGAAGTGAATCATCACAGGGTGTGTTGAAGTAGCGATGCTTTGTGCATTGCAAATTTAGATTTTTAAAACAATTAATCCTTTAAAATAATCGATTTATCTGAGCTAAACTGCTAAGTTTAATCAAGATTTGATGTACTATTTTAGAACTTTAACGTGATTTTTCCTTTAGGGTTTATAAAGCTTAAATAAATCTTTTTTAGGCTTTAAAATTGATTTGGAAAGAGGAGAAAAAAGAGATGCTGATTAAAATGTGCTTAGAGTGCAAAAAATTCAGATGAAAATCATAACTTTAACAAATGATAAAGTAAGACCCAACTCTGCTGCTTCTGCAGTCGTACTGGTAGTATTGGCCTTTTGCCTAAAGAAAAATGAGTTAATTTAACACATTGGAACATATTAATTAATTAAACACATTAGAATTGTTACATTCATATGGTTAATTTATAAAGACTGTATTTTATGAAGTGGATTAAAAAATATATATATCTAAATATGAAAACTGTTTACTATCATTAAAAATTACGATATGATAAATTTGTGATCAGAAACGAAAATTGTTTAAAAGAGACAGCAATTTTTTTTTTTTATGTGGACAAAACTGGGAATGGAATGCTTTACAACTAAAATTTTACATCAAAACTATTTAAAATAGAAAGTGATTCCTTTACTTTTGTCTGTGAACAAAACTAGGTATGAAACGCTTTATAACTAAAACTTTACATCAAAACTATTTAAAAGATATAGTAATTCCTTTACTTTTGTCTGTGAACAAAACAAGATATGGAACGCTTTATAACTAAAACTTTACATCGAAAACTATCAAAAGAGAAAATAAGTTCCTTTACTTTTGTCTGTGAACAAAACAAGGTATGGAACGCTTTATAACTAAAACTTTACATCCTAAACTTTTTAAAAGAGAAAGTGATTCCTTTACTTTTGGCTGTGAAGAAAACTAGATATGAAACGTTTTATAACTAAAACTTTGCACTGTAAACTATATAAAACATAACTTTCTTTTTTACTTTAGTCTGTGAACAAAATACAATATGGAACGTTTTATAGCTAAAACTTTACATCGAAAACTATTTAACCCCTTCAGGAGCAAGGTACTCCTGTAGCTAAAATATTGAAATGATTGATTGACACCAGGATTCACGATCGAATTTATTTTAAAATAAGTAAAAGCCTTTTTCTCATGTACCTTATAAATTCAAAATTTGATTATAAAATTCTGGTGGCATTGTGGCATTTTGGGATTAAAATTAAGTGGTATATATAATATACCGGTGCCCTTCAAAGGGTTAAAAGAAAAAGTAATTTCTTTACTTTCGTCTGTGAACTAAACAAGGTATAGAACGCTTTATAACTAAATCTTTACATTAAAACTATTTAAAAGAGAAAATAATTGCTTTACTTTTGTCTGTGCACAAAACAAGATATGGAACGCTTTATAACTAAAACTTTACATCGAAACTATTTAAAAGAGAAAGTAATTGCTTTACTTTTGCCTGTGAACGAAACAAGATATGGAACGCTTTATAACTAAAACTTTAGATTGAAAACTATTTAAAAGTTAAAGTATTTTTTTTTTACTTTTGTCTGTGAACAAAACAAAATATAGAACGTTTTATCACTAAAACTTTACATAGAAAGCTATTTAAAAGATAAGTAAATTCCTTTACTTTTATTTGTGAACAAATAAAACTATGAAACGCTTTATAACTAAAACTTTACATTACTTTTAAGCTATATGGTTGCAGACGCAAATTAAACATTAATTTTTCCTTTCAAAAATAGCATTCTTGGTAATCTAATTCTTGGTAATTACGTACAAAAAATAAAGCATTTGTTGCATGCAGGCCCTTTGCATGGCACATTTTATGAAATGAATTTAAGCACGCTAACGAATTCGCAAGCTCTTGCCTGAATTAACTTCATTTCTGTTGCATATTAATAGGCATTCGCAATATTTTAGCACTGTATATTCCTCGTGTATCTTACGACTGGATCTGTTTTTAGCCGACTTCTTGCATAAAAGAACAAACTATTGGGCGTGAGCCTCGTAACTCAGTTTGTATGTTTTATGTAATTCATTTCCCTAATTACGTGTTCAGTGAATATATACCTCCATGTTCATTCGGGTCGGCCTAACATAACATTAGTTGCTTAATAGGATAAAATGCGATCCAAAAGGGACTCATAAAAATTAAATATCAATAATTTTAAAACTACAATAAATCTAAAGATTAAATAAATAGTAAATTTAATATAGTAGTTTGTAAATTTTGTATATTACTCAAAAAACAACTCTTTTACTTACCCATCATAGGTATCATTATGTGATCGTTTATCAATTTTAATTGTGATCGTTATCTTGTAATCGTTTTGAAAATCGAAAAATTTTTTTGACAGATTTACACGTTTCAGACACCGGAGATTCCGAAAAATGTATTTTTAGAAAAAAAAAATTGCCGTCCGTCTGTCTGTGTGTCTGTAAACGCTCTATCTCCCGAACAAATTGAGATAGAGACTTGAAATTCGGTATGTACTTAGTATATGTAATAATGGGAAGAAGATTATTGAATTTCAGTAACCTCGATTATCCGGAACTATTTATTTCGAACTCTCGAAATATTCGTTCTTTTAAAAGGTGTATAAAATTTTTCGAACTTGTTTATTTTAAGGAGTGAATATAAAAGACAATAAAAAAAACATAAATTTTGCATAAAGAATGAAGTCTATCGGATAATGAGTTGTCGAGATATTTGTAATCCCACACTCTTCGATTTTTCATGACCCTGTATTTCATTCAAATTTCAATTCAATGATATATTTTAATTGGAAATGAGACGCTTAATCCGACGCAGTAAACTGTTAGTTAATATGATTATCCATTTTGGAGTTGTAAGGATGTTTCTTTTACGCAATTCAGTAATAGAACATTTAAAGTTTATGACGTCATCCAGCCAGGCTTTTATTCGAATTGCAATGCATTTTATAAATAGTTTAGACATGCTTTATTTTCATATTCATGATGGGTAAGTATTACGGTGGCCCCCAACGACTAGTTTTTCTCCTTTTCAGCAGCTAAACGTAATAAAGAATGAACATGGAGTTCCGTTTTGTTGGTTTTACACACTTGTTTTCTTGACTCAAATGCCCGCTTATAAGCCTTCTTCGAGATGTAGACGGGATAGACATAAGGAAATAGACATCACTCAGTAATACAGTCGGGAACTCCACAAAGAGTGTGCAATGGAGGCAGCGGAGTAGAACCAGCGCCAAGCGATTAGACGAGAAGTGCCTTAACCACTCGGTCACGGAGTAGTGTTTAATCTGTCACATTGAGTGGTGTTTAATATGCTTTTTAAAAAATAATAAAAATAATTGAAAATATTGAAAAGCCTCAGCGCCATCTCTTAACTAACATTTTAACTATTTTTTAATGTTCCGTAACTAACTTTCTAATTTTTTTTTTCTTGGAGTCGGTTAAAAACACTTCCATACTCATATTTCAAAAAGTGAAACGTACACTTATTATTTTCTTTCTTTCTTATATTTCTTCTATTTCTGACATTGAAAGCTAAATTATGTAGAACTTTTTATCAGAAGTAAAAAATAGATGATTTTTAGATTATTTTAAAACTATGTGTGGAAAGTTGTAATTAAACATTAACTTTTTTTGTCAGAAAATAAAATATTTTTATAAGTAAATACAAAAAATATAATACTTATTCATATTTTTTATTTCATGATCATGCCATATTCTATAAAATGAATTTAAGTACGCTAACAAACTCTCAGTATCTTGCAAGAATTAATTTCTTTTATGTTGCTTATTAATATGCTTTCGTAATATTTTAGCACTATACAGTCGGCGTATATTTTTCCACTGATCTTTTTTAGTCGTCTTTTTGCATAAGGAATAAACTTTTGGGCCTCATAACTCGGTTTGTATGTTTTATGTACTTCATTTCACTAATTACATGTTCAGTGAATATGCACTTTTAACGATAGTCGAGCCAGCCTAATGTAATATTAGTTGCTTAATATGATATAAGTTGTTCCAAAAGCAACGCACTAACTTCAAAAAATCAGTAATAAAACAATTGCAATAAATACTATTCGGATGTGCCAATCCCAAAACTTTCTTCTATCTCATATAGGTTTCACATACACCAAAAACGAATCAATTCCCTATTTCAACTGAAGTGTGTAGCACTTACAGTTCCTTTACAGGGACAGTCAAAAGTATTCCGTTACATTACAATCAAAGGGAAATAATCGTTTCAAGTGCATTCTGATGATGCTACGTCATTTAAAATATGATGAAATTGATATATAATTACGAAGCGCATTAAAACATTCTTTTTGTTGAATATCGGGTGCAAAGCATTTAATATGCATTTACAGGGTCAAACAAAAGAATTCTGTTATACATTGTTCTATGGGGAAAAATCGTTTGCAGTGTAATTTAGTGATATTTCACTATTTCAAACATAGTGAAAATTATATGCATTACTCAAGTGCACTATAAATTGCTCTCTTGTATGCATTGCGATTATATACAGGGACACACAAAATATATCGGTTACAGTACATGTGCCATATTTACAGTCTATGTGTGACAAGTGCGTTTTCAACTTGGGTTTGCGTTTTTAAGTTTAACTAATTTTTTTCATAGTACCGTGTTTATAAACTCGGTCGTTCATGTAGCAGGGCTACACAAGGTAATCCGTAAGTATTACAGACAATGGGAGTGAATTGCTTAAGGGTAGTTTTTAATTGTGTTACGCATTTTCCTGCTGAACTACTATATTTATTAGACTAATAGAAGTTTGGGGAATATAAATAAATTCATATGCAGGGTTACACAAAGAAAAAAATACATTGCCGTTTACGGTTGGTAATTGCTGAGTGTGAGTTTTAAGTTGCCTTTTATCTTAATATGTGGTGTGTACAAGAGTCTTCAGATAATATACAGGGCTGTACAAAAGATTTCGAGTGCATTTCCATCGATTGACGAAAATTGTTAAATGTGAATACTCTAACTGAACTAAATTTTATCATGCTATATACCCACATCTATCGATCATATACAGGGCTGCACAAAATAATTCTACTACTTTTTTGACACTGGGAGGTAATTTCGAAAGCTGTATTTTTCAATGTGTTATATGTTTTATAAACTGTTTACTTATATAAATCACCCTCTCGGGGAGATCCAGCCGTTAAGCATAGGAACTTTTCTCCACGAGGGGAAATGTTTATTAAAAAATCATATTTTAGAGTACAGATGTTGAATATTACATTAGAGATTAAAATAAAATTAGTACAAAGTTACTTTTTACAATACTGGTTGAGATCCCAACATTCTTAATACTAAAAAAAATATATATATAAGAAAAATTATAATAGAAAGTAAATAATACTAGGTGATACAGCAATAATATTACCTTAATACTGAATAATACTGAAGTAGATAATAATATTGGTAAGTACTAAATGAAAAATAATGAATGAATAATAAAACTAGAGTAAGCAAACATAAAATATTAGCAAGTTAAAACGTACAAGAAATTTCAATCCATCTGGAACCAGCCTTAATACTTAAAATACCTTCAATATTAATAAGTGAAGAGAATTAAAACAAATTGGAGAAGATGCTAACTTAATATAAGAATTAAAGAATATTACCTATGCTGTTGAATGACACAGCTGGAAAGGTATATAATTACAGAATAACAAAAGGAAATATTTAAATGCAAACAAATAGTTTCAATACAAAAAAAAAATTACAGAAGATTAAACTTATATAATAAAAAAATATCAAATTGTATAAGAACTTTTACACTTGCTACTGATTTTAAATTTCAGTTTAGTTCTACTAAATCTTTCTGAATTCCTTATTCTTACAAATTTTACAGTTGGTTTAAGTTACAACCGACTTTAGCAAATTTTAGTAACTTATTTTTGAAGAATTACTCCTCACTTTGAAGATTTCATATTGAAATACTTCACAATTATTGCTGGATGCTGCATGAAAAGTTGAAATTGGTGTAAAGTCTTTTTCATGTGAATGGGAACTGTTGTATCTTACACAATTTATACATTTATGGCAATCAGAATTCTGGAGTCATGGGAAGATGCACAGTATGCACATCTTATAGGATTACTTTCAAAGCATTTATTTGCTACATGACCGTAGAGTTGGCATCGGAAGCACCTCTGTAAGCTAATATATTTCTTTACAATGCTAAATATTTTAAATCATAATTAATTCCGCCTAATTTAAGTAAAATATTTGCTCTTTCACCTTATTTACTGGTGAAGTTTCATTTCAGTTTTCTGGCTGTTTTGGAAAGTGTTTCATAATCTATGCTTGACGCATGATTTTTCGTTCTTGTTTTAATTACATCCGAAAAAACAGTACAACTATTTAAAAAGTCTCTTTCCAAGTGCATGCGAACCTTTTGCGATCCATTCTTTATGGAGCGAATCTAAGCACGCAAACTTTTGCCTGGATTAATTTCATTTATGTTGCTTATTAATATGCATTCACAATATTTTAGCACAATATTTTCTCCGTGTATATTTCGACTGAATCTATTTTCAGCCGACTTTTTGCATAAGTAATAAACTATTTGGCGGAAGCCTCCTAACTCAGTTTGTATGTTTTATGTACTTCATTACCCTAATTACGTGTTCAGTGAATATGTACTTTCATCTGCACTCGAGTCGGCCTAATGTAACATTAGTTGCTTAATATGATACAAGGTGTTCCAATAGGGACTCACATAATTTTAGTTTCAATAGTTCAATAACTACAATTAATGTAAAGGTAAAAGAAACTGTATGTTTAATACAGTAGTTTGTAAATTTTGTGTATGCTAATTACTCAAAAATGCAACCGTTTTTTTCCGCTTTTTAACAGCTAAACCGAATAAAGAGAGAAAATGAAGTCGCGTTTAATGTATCTTTAAACGATAACTAAAATATCTGAAAATGTTGAACAGGCTCAGCGCCATCTGTTAACTAACACTTTAACTAACTTTTTAACTATGTTTTAAGTTTTGGTGTAAAGTTTGGGAGATCTTTTAAGGAAACTCTGTATATGTCAAATGTTGACGCCTTTTTTATTGAAATCGGTTAAAATTACATACTTATATTTCGAAAAGTGAAACTTACATTTTTTTCTTTCTTTCTTTTATTTATTATATTTCTTATTTCTCATATATTTTGAATAGTGAAAGCTAATGTATGTAGAATTTTTTATCAGAAGTGAATGTTGGTTAAAAGGAAAAGCATCTTCTTTATTTTTTTCTCTACGAGCGAAATCATGCGTTTATTTAACTAAAATTTTAGATTACTTTTAAGCTATGTGTGGAAATAAGATGTAATTAAACAGTAACAATTTTTATTTCATAAAATAATTTTTTTTTTTTTTTACAAGTACTTGTAAAAAACAGAACACTTATTTCATTTTTCTTTTTCCAAGAGTATGCAGGTTCGTTGCAAGGCATATTTTATGAAACGAATTATAGGGGAGGGTGGGGCATGTTGGAACATGGGGCACGTTGAAACACTTGAGTTGGTAGCCATTTTGAAAAAAGCAGAGGATTATGGGAATACTTAACTTGTGTCTCTTAAGCACACGTAGGATCCATGTTGTTTTCAGGATCCTAGGTCTTCAAGTTTTCTTGGCAAATTGATTTTTTTAATTTGATGCAAGGTAAGAAAATTTTCCATATTCTTTAAAATCTTTATTTACTTTTGAAGTATTATATTGAGTTTACCTCAAGTTATGTTGTCAAATAGCTTGAAAATCAGGCTTTCAGTTGATAGCATCCATTAACAAGTAGCTATTGTTATGTTAGGCCTAAAATAACAGATAAATAATACTGTAGTATGGGGCATGTTGAAACACTTTGAAAGGGGCATATTGGAACACAGTTTCAACATGTCCCATATCGTTTCTTGCTCAGAATATTGCATATAAATATACATTTTTCGATTTCTTTATTAAAATAGCAATATTATTTATTGAATAATGATAAAATTTGAACCTTTTTATTGAATTTTTATTGAAACTAAAAAAGCAAGAGGAACTACGCAAAGTTGATAACGTTGTGCCTACCAACTCTGGATTTGTAAATGCCCCATCTACTTCTAATGCCTTGATCATCTCTATCTCTACCTCTGCTATCACTTACCCCTTTTATTCGGTTACCACTGACTCTTGTACTTCAACTTCTGCTTCAGCTGAAGATTTTGTTGTAATAGCACCATTGACCCTACCACTGTAATTTTCATAAATTTTGAGGTAGGATACATCATACCTAGACAGGTGTTAAATCCTGAAGAAGAAGAAGAACTTGTTCAATATATTATGCATGCTTCTCAAATATACTATGGTTTATGTCCACGAGAAGTAATGAAGCTAGCCCACAACTACGCAGTTGCTAATAACAAAGTTATTCACAAATCATGGGTTTCTAAAATGGAAGCTAGCAAAGACTGGTTCAATGGTTTCATGAATATACCCATTGAACCGCCACATTTTTATGGAAGTTGATTTTCCACCATCAGATGTTACTAACCGCCCTAATCCAGAGACAGTAAAAAATCCTACTATTCTTTCTTTAGCTGTAATACATAGCTCTTCATCAAATATAGCAACTATTGGCTCTAGCTCTCCTGCAGTCACATTGGAAGAAATTCAAACTTTTCCAAAAGCAGGACCAAGAAAAAAGTTCCAATAAGGGTAAGAAAAAGAGCTCAAGAAAGATCTTAACAGACACACCCGTTAAAAAAACAAATAATTGAGGAAGCATTAAAGCAAAGACAACGGAAAGAAAGGAAGGTCATTTGCTCCATTGCTGCAGTGCAAAGAAAGCTTAACCTTCTATACCCAGTTCAATTAAATAAAAGTAAAAAACCGAAGATCAAGAAGATATTCTTAAAAAGTGACACAGATGAAGAAATTAAGTATGATGCTGCTAGAAGAGATGATGATGATTGTATTGAGTTTGTTTTACCCATTTGTGAGGATAGAAGACCACAAATTAATAATTTTGCTGTCGTGAAGCTTCCCACTAAACAAATAACATTTGTTGGGATGGTACACGCAGTTAAAGATGGATGAAATAGAAATTAATTTTCTGAAAAAGTGTAATAGTTAAAAGGGTTTTGTTTTCCCTGATAAGGAAGATCGTGGATGGTACACTCCTATGAAAAAAATTGCCTCATCCTTCCACCCCCCATCACAGTTGGAAGTACTTACAGATGTACCAAAAAACTGGTATTTCTATATGATTTGTCAATTTATGAAGGCCTACAAAAATACAAAGCACAGGAACTATCAGGCTACAGTATTTTGCATTATCTGTAACTTCATATTATTAAAATTAAATATTTTTAAATTACTTTTGTAACTTGTTTCATTGTGTTTCGACTTGCCCCACAGTATGTTCCAACATGGCCCATGGAGGGGCAAGTTGGAACAGTTTGTCGATAGTTATATTGTCATTCATTACTTTTTTTCAGTATGAATTTTTTTTTAAATAATTTATTTTAAATTGTAGTAAACATTTGAAGCTAGAATATAACCCTAAGTGTTTGAACTAATACCTATGGTTTACTAAGTTAAGGATCCAAAAGTAAAAAACGTTCCAACTTGCCCCACTCTCCCCTACATGCTAACAAACTCGCAAGCTCTTGCACGAATTAATTTCCTTTATGTTGCTTATTAATATGCATTCATAATATCTTAGCACCATATAGTCGGCGTATATCTTTCCACTGGATCTGTTTTATGTCGATTTCTTGCATAAACTATAAACTAGTTTGCTTGAGCCTTGTAACTGAGTTTGCATGTTTTACGTACTTCTTTTCACTTATTACGTGTTCAACCAATAGACACTTTCAACTCAAATCGAGTTGGTCTAATCTATACTAATATTATAAAGGAGTAAAGATTGTTCGTTTGTTTGTTTGTAGGGGGTAATCTCTGGAACTACAGAACCGATTTCAAAAGTGATGGTGGCAAATTGATGGTGACAACCCCTGCTCCAACATAGGCTATATTTTTTGTCGGTGCCACTAACCCCAGAGGGTGCAGGAGCAAAAAACGTTCTAAAATTGCGATTTTTTAGCTATCAAGCTGGCTATCAAGAGAGCTTGCCAGCCGGTTCTGTATGTATGTACGTACGTACGTAATGCGATAACTCTTCATAGAAATATCCGTTTTCCTTCAAATTTTGTTTATAGGTTCACTGTGTTAAGGCGCTTCCCTGATTAGTTTTCGGGATTGATTAGTTAAGTATAAAGGGGGGAACGGGGGGCTAATCCCTCCTTAATTTATATAAATGGGTTTATCAAGCAGAATTATTCCGTTTTCCTTCAAATTTTGTTTATAGGTTCATTGGGTTAAGATGCTTCCCTGATTACTTTTCGGGATTGATTGTTTAAGTATAAAGGGGGGAACGGGGGGCTAATCCCTCCTTAATTTATATAAATGGGTTTTTCAAGCAGAATTATTCCGTTTTCCTTCAAATTTTGTTTATAGGTTCACTGTGTTAAGGCGCTTCCCTGATTAGTTTTTCGGGATTGATTGGTTAAGTATAAAGGGGGGAACGGGGGGGGCTAATCCCCCCCTTAATTTATATAAATGGGTTTCTCATGCAAAATTATCCCATTTCCTTCAAATTTTGGTTAAAGATTCACTGTGTTAAGACGCTTCCCTAATTAGTTTTCGGGATTGATTGGTTAAGTATAAAGGGGGGAGTGGGGGGATAATCCCCCCCTTATTTTATATAAATGGGTTTTTCATGCAGAATTATTCCGTTTTCCTTCAAATTTTGTTTATAGGTTCACTGTGTTAAGACGCTTCCCTAATTAGTTTTCGGGATTGATTGGATAAGTATAAAGGGGGGGAACGAGGGGATAATCCCCCCTTATTTTATATAAATGGGTTTCTCATGCAGAATTATCCCATTTCCTTCAAATTTTGTTTATAGGTTCACTGTGTTAAGGCGCTTCCCTGATTAGTTTTCGGGATTGATTGGTTAAGTATAAAGGAGGGAACGGGGGCATATCCCGCCTTATTTTATATAAATGGGTTTTTCATGCAGAATTATTCCGTTTTCCTTCAAATTTTGTTTATAGGTTCACCGTGTTAAGGCGCTTCCCTGATTAGTTTTCGGGATTGATTGGTTAAGTATAAAGGGGGGGAACGGGGGGATAATCCCCCCCTTATTTTATATAAATGGGTTTTTCATGCAGAATTATTCCGTTTTCCTTCAAATTTTGTTTATAGGTTCACTGTGTTAAGACGCTTCCCTAATTAGTTTTCGGGATTGATTGGATAAGTATAAATGGGGGGAACGGGGGGATAATTCCCCCTTATTTTATATAAATGGGTTTCTCATGCAGAATTATCCCATTTCCTTCAAATTTTGTTTATAGGTTCACCGCGTTAAGGCGCTTCCCTGATTATTTTTCGGGATTGATTGGTTAAGTATAAAGGGGGGGAACGGGGGGATAATCCCCCCCCTTAATTTATATAAATGGGTTTTTCATGCAGAATTATCCCATTTCCTTCAAATTTTGTTTATAGGTTCACTGTGTTAAGGCGTTTCCCTGATTAGTTTTCGGGATTGGTTGGTTAAGTATAAAGGGGGTGAACGGGGGGATAATCCCCCCTTATTTTATATAAATGGGTTTTTCATGCAGAATTATTCTATTTGCTTCAAAATTTGGTTATAGGTTCATTGGGTTAAGACACTTCCCTGATTAGTTTTCGGGATTGATTGATTAAGTATAAAGGGGGGAACGGAGGGCTAATACCCCCTTATTTTATATAAATGGGTTTTTCATGCAGAATTATTCCGTTTTCCTTCAAATTTTTTTATAGGTTCACTGTGTTAAGGCGCTTCCCTGATTAGTTTTTCGGGATTGATTGGTTAAGTATAAAGGGGTGGACGGGGGGATAATCCCCCCCTTAATTTATATAAATGGGTTTTTCATGCAGAATTATTCTATTTGCTTCAAAATTTGTTTATAGGTTCATTGGGTTAAGACGCTTACCTGATTAGTTTTCTTTATTGATTGGTTAAGTATAAAGGGTGGGGAACGGAGGGGGCTAATCCCGCCTTAATTTATATAAATGGGTTTTTCATGCAGAATTATCCGATTTTCTTCAAATCTTGTATATATATTCATTGTAATTAGAGATTTACCTGATTAGTTTAAGGGGTTCATTCGTTAACTATGGGGGGGGTAACGGGGGGATGCCCCCCCTTCTTAATATATTGTTTATTTCTTTATTTTTCGATGGGCTTATTTCAAATTCTTTGAAATAAGAGTATAATATACAATTAGTGTGAATAGCCTGTGAACTCAATGCTCTCAGTTTAACTGGGCTGTTTTATTTTTATTTTTTATACTGAAGGAGCTAGAAATTTGAAATTTGTCATTGTAGTTACTTATAAGATGTAAATGCTGTGTAAGAACAAAATAAAAAAGAAATTGAAATGAGCGAAAAGCGTTCTAAAAACAGTCTAAATTACAATTTCTATGAATTCTCTGGAACTACAGAACCGATTTCAAAAGTAATGGTGGCAAATTGATGGGGACAATCCCTACACCAACATAGGCTATATTTTATGTCGGTGCCACTAACATCAATGGGGTGCAGGATCGAAAAATGTTCGAAAATAGCGACTTTTTTATACTGAAGGGGCAAGAAATTTGAAATTTAGCATTGTAGTTACTTATAAGATGTAAATGCTCTCTAAGAATACATTAAAAAAAAAATCGAAATTTAAATGGGTGAAATGAGCGAAAAGCGTTCTGAAGTCATTCTAAATTACAATTTTTATGGAATCTCTGGAACCACGGAACCGATTTCAAAAGTGATGGTGGCAAATTGGTGGTGACAATCCCTGCTCCAACAGCCTCTTTAATAAAAAACTATGCGTTGCTGACGACTGGGTTTTTCGCTAATTGTTGCACCAGATTAATCTCGGAAAATGAAACAGTTGAAGTAACTGAAAAAAATTATAGCTCAAAAAGTATTTGTCAGAAAATTGTTAGACAAACTGCGTTTGAAAGGTAAAAAATTGTATTTTTCTTGATATAAATTTCAAATCTAATGATTATGCCGTTTTTCAAATATTGAATTTCAAAAATTACCAAATTTTCCAATGGAGTACCATAGTGAAACCTTCATGCGTAAAAAGATAATGATAAGGGCGACGTGTCCTGACGTGTATATTGGCTATAGCACGAGTCACAAATTATAGTAGCCTTATTATTCTGTTAAAAGCATAAAAGTTATTTATGAAATGTCAATATTTTGTTTGATTAAAGGTTCGTTAAAAGAAATTGACCAGCGTAGCGGGCGTAGCTTGCTAGTGTAACATAAATTGCTTAATATGATACAAAGCGTCTCAAAACATTTTGCATAAAGTTTTTTTTTTTTTTTTTTTTTTTTTTTTTTTTTTTTTTTAAGATTTAAAATTTTAATCAAAATAGGATTACCCTCATTAATTGTTTTCTTAGCATGGTCGTTTTAATAATTTTAAATATAAGATTAACTGACTCCCTCCCGTCCGTTTAAGATAAATTATAAACACGTGAAATAAAAATACAAACAGGACTAAGAATTGGTTTTCACGGGGTGTTCAGAGGGGGGCAGGGGCCTTCCTGTTGAAAAATCTTTAGTTCCTTATAATTTTTATGTTTAGTTATTTTAACTCTTTCCGGCATGATGTATTAAATTCTATCGCACTTAATTTTAATACCCAAATACCACAACCGCACTAAAATTTTGAAATAAATTTCTATCTTTTATAATGTACCTGAATAAAAGTGGTTACATAACTAATAAATAAAAATGAAAATTTGTCTGTCTGTCTGCACTTCTATACAAATGAACAGTTTGGAAGCCAGAATTGTGAAATGTTACATATAGGTGTATTAAAACAAGGCCGAGAGGCAACTAAAGTAATCCGGAACCGAAATAATGTATAGTTAATTTTTAATTAATAAAAAAACACAATTCTAACAGCTTTTTCCTATCAAATTTAAACATTTTTCGTTATAACAGTTGCCAACGATTAAAATACACAATGAAATTCTTACTACAATAATTAATATTTCATTGAATGGTTTCTCCGTGAAAAATAGAAATGAAATAAAAAGTTTCAACAATTGAAATAAAAATAATATGATGTCATATTGGTAATATAACGGAAATTTTCAAACATTTCTCAATAATACAAGGAGTGTGAGTATGTGTAAGTACCGAAAGCAAGTTAATACGATGTCATTAGAGAATTAAAATGAAAATTATTATGACGTCATATTGAAAGTTTAACGGACTTTTTCAAATGTTTGAGAATCATACAAAGAGAGTATCAATATGAATAATAGAGAAAGCAAGTAAATATGACGTCAGCAGGTGAATATAACGTCATATGGGTTTGAGTCATGATAAAAACCCGATTATGGAAATATTGACATATTTTAACCTTTTGAAATTCTCTGTACAACATGTTTAATTTTGAAATTGATTTTACTACACAAAGATCCTAGACTACGCCGGGTTCTTCAGCTAGTTTTGAAATAAATTTGTTCAATTCCTTCAATTATTTCAACATTTTAGTAACATAATCTCTTTGTGCCTGAAAGGGTTAAGTTACTTGGGAATAAAGTATATTGATTTTTTTCTTTGAAAATCACAGATATAGAAAGTTTAATTAATTACATTTTAAAAGTCAAGGAAAGGCAACGACCCTATATCACCCCGACAGCTTCCAAGGATGAATACTCTCCATTTTTCAAAGAAACAACAGCAAATCCCAAAAAAGTAGAAACAATTTTTGGTCTATCCTTTTCTTTTTTTCTCGTCATTAATTTACTCCCCAACCGTTCTTGATTTCTGTTGTCCCAAAAGTCGGCAGTAATCCGTGCCGGAAGATCCCTCGGGAACTCTTTTCGCGGATATTGCGACTATAAATATTGAGAGGCAGCCATTCATTTGGTACGCAGTCCCCAGAATTCGTATTTATTTCACGATGTTTCTTCCGATTGGGACACGCTGACGTGAATCTAAGAAATCCCCCCCTGAGCTGCTCTGGATTATCACGTCCCAAAATAATTTCGCTCATCGATTAGTTTTAGTAACATAACGATGGTACTTAGTCTCAAGATTGCAAGCGTTTCGTGAAGATGACGAGGAAATTTTTAATCTTGAGAAAATATTTCTGGCGGCTTTTCTGATAGTAGTGAAATTAAAGGCTTTAATTTAGAAAATTCTTGAAATAGTCATTTTTTTCCGTATATTTAAAGTTTATTCACACTTGGAATTTCAAGATATTAATTTAATTTATTACAACTAGCTTTTTAATAAGGATCATTTGTTTGTAAAAGTTTTGATTCATACGTAATATAGTTTTCTTTGAAAAGTATTGGTATAATATTGTTATTAGACGTTTTCTTTTCTTAAGGTTGTTGGTCAATGAGATCTGATATTCCCCTCGATAATGTTAGGCCTATAGATGTGTAATTCATTTGTATTTTAAAAATATCCCCTCAGTAAAATAATATTTTTAACTTTTTATTTCTGTATACGCTTTTTGTAGGTTGTCTCCTTTTTCAGTTGTCAAAATATTCCTAAATACATACTAAGTTTTATTTGAAATGTTAAAATCAATGTTAACAAAATAAAATCAATCTTAATATGTTAACTCACAGCTCGTTAGATTATAAGACATAAAATTATAAATTAAGTATATATATTTAGAAATGTTTTGACAACTAACAAAAGAGACATCCTTCAAGAAGAATACAGAGAAAAGATAAGTTAAAAATATTAAGTTCTTGTGAAGCAATTTTAAAAATTCGAATGCATTTCCATAGGTTTAACATTAACAACGGTAATTTGAGATCTCATTGACCTTTAATAACTTGCATATTTCTCGTTTCCTTCTTAATTTCCATTTCATTTCGCTAACATAACAACTGCATTCCTGCTACGAAAAACAAAACAAAAAAAAATGGTTTGTGATTGTTAGATAAATACTATAAAATAATAATTTTCAGCAAAGACATTCTGAAAGTGAAACAATTTTGAGGATCCATTTTTTTCAGCCATTAATTTATTTCTCGTCCAACCTTGATCAATATTATCCAAAGAGGCGATTCCTATAATCTAATTTACAACGAACCTCTTCACGCATTTTCGCTGTCTTCGGGGACACCAAGGATTTAAGACTGAAATTACTGATATTCTTTATGATGTTGAATGCATGATATTTAACCCTCTGAGCGTCCTGCATTTTCATTAAAATATTTGTAAAATTTAAAATAATTTCAATTTTCTTTCTCCGTTTGTTTCTAAAATACACTTCATATCTCTTTATTTTACATATATCTTAAAATACAATTTTGTTAAAAAAAATTGTCTAGAGCCGATTTAAGTAGTTTTTGGGAAGCGGAAAAATACGGGCAAAACGCTTAGAGGGATAAACTAGTAAAGCTAAAAACACTAACAAAGAGAGGGCAAGCTTGGTAATCACAGATTTTGATTATTTTTATATATGTTGTAGGGTAGAAGCCCCTTAGTCTGAGGTTCAACTGATTTTATACAACGCCCCTTAGTTCTCGAGAAATAGGGGGTCTAATATTATAACACAACTTAAATACTTACTTTGTAACTAAAATTACTTTGTTGGTCGTAGCTCAGTTGTTAAGGCGTCTTCTCGTTGATCCGTGGGCTCGTGTTTGAGGCCGGAACGTGCTATATTTGTTTTTCTTATTTTTTTGTTTTATAATATACTTGTAATTATAATTTAATAATCGCAATTAAAAATTATAATACTGTGCATTAATTATAATGTTAACATTTTTTTATCTGTAACTAAATCGTAGTATAAAACATCATTAACCGGTTAATGTATTTTTATCACTTTTAAAATGTATTTCATACATTTTTTATCGATGCTATGATATAGAACAATTGTGTCAATTCGTGATTTTAAAGAAACATAACTTTTTTATTGCCTTAACAAGGGAAGTCAATGCGATAATTATATTACTTTGTTTTTAAAGTAAGAAGCATAATTATATTAAATATTAGCATAATATTTAAATTACAATACATATTTTTTTCATATTAAATATTTTAAAAATTGTAATACGTATGCTAGCGCTTTGAACTATTTTGCTTGCTCATTTATCTTCTTTCTGTATTTATTTTTATTTTATTTGAAAATGTTTTATTTTATTATGACTAGAGGACGCTACAACAGACTTTGTAACACAGTAAACCCATTACAAAGTAAATATTTAAGTTTTGTTATAATATTAGACACCCTATTTCTCGAGAACTAAGGAACGTTGTAATGAAATCCGTTGAACCTGACACTAAGGGGCTTCTACCCTACAACATATATAAAAACAATCAAAATGTGTGATTACCAAGCTTGGCCCTCTCGTTGTAAATTATACTGTAATTTAAGATTATTTATAATTCTTCTTTTATTTTAAATTGCTTTATTTCTCTCATATAATAGATATTGGGAGATTCGTATTGGTTCTTAAGATATATATTTTTTAAATATTTTTAACAAAAAATATGAATTTTTACCAAAAGTAAATAATAAATCAATTTTACAAATTCGAAATACAAATGCTACAAACATGAAAATGCAAATTTAGTTTAGTATTATGGAAAAATATATCCCTTGCAAGGAACGTGGAAACTATCAAAAAAGAGCATTTTGAGAAAATGAAATTAAAGATTAAACGTTTTGACAAGATTACAGATTACGACATATTATGTTTAGTTATAAGTCATTATCCTCTCGGAAAATTTTTCCATCTGCATGTCTTACAGTCTTTTTTGTCTTTCCAACTGCTAACCTTGCTGGTCGAAAATCATATTTTCACCTTACCCTTTTTCTTAATATGATAATAGAAATTCAACAGAGAAAGTCACTAGTCCGTCAGCTATAGATAATTGACATCAGATAAATAAAAATAGACGATTTTGTTGAATACCATTATTTAAAAAAATACGAGATCACTATTTCGAGTCATATCAAAGTAACCCTTCATCAAATGTAACGTCTCACATGTTAAGAAGGCATTATGATCTTCAGAAATGTTATCCACTTTACTCGAATCAGTTAGTTCCTTGAGAAAATAATTTTGAGATAAAAAAAAGTTAATTTTAGAAAATTCCGTAATTTTAAGTCAGCCTACTAGTAGCTTCGTTCTCTTTGCGAATGCCATATATTGTATGGTTTCAGATTACTTTAGTTGATTTAAATTGTCTGGTTATGGATTCATAAATCGCAAATGATGAAAACAAAATAATTAACAGAATAATATCTAACTAGTAATAAATTTTTTATTATAAAGTGCTTAAAACACACAGTGATTCAAAGTGATTACCCCGATTATCAATAATAATAACTTTGTTGTAAACAACGATGGGAAGAAAACACTTGAACACAGTATAGAGAGAAGTTCAAAGTTTTGTTTGCTTACGTAACTAATTTATGAAACTTCTTTAGTTTCAGACGTAATCACCCAAAATCAATGTTTTCAGTGTCATCTGAAATGGAAAGTAGTCTTTAGTGCTTTGCTGAGAAAACTGCAATAGGCTACAGTTATTTGGATATGTAATATACAGGGTGATTATAACAAATCTATCTCGATATATGACCTCCTAGCTATCATACCGTTCATAGAAACTGAATGAAATTTTGGTTTAAAGTATTTTGAGGTATGCTCTCAAGAATCATATGAAAAACAACAGTTACGGTTACAGTGACAAAATTTCGAAAATTTCAAATAAGAACACCTACTTTTTTTTTTTTACTGGAATGTGATCTTTACAGTGAAAAACCATAAAAAGCGTTGGAACGGTACCTGTAGCAAGTAAATCGCCGTTGCTAGACAGACTAAGTTATAAAAGAGAAAATAACTGTGTTGCTCACCAGAGCACGACTTTCTTTTCTAATGACGTCACATTTCACACTGTGTCTTTGACTCTGATCTCAGCCTACTGAATCTTCGTCGAAACGAGAAAAATAGACCAAGGTACACAATAAAATGTTTTGCTTTCTGTTGCTTCTCTGTCCTTATTGGTCGTTTTCACTTTTCTTCTTAGTCTGTCTAGCGACGCTAATTTTCTTGCTACAGGTACCGTTCCAACACTTTTTATGGTTTTTCACTATGAAGATCACATTCCAATAAAACAAAGTAGATATTGCCATATATCGGGATAGTTTTTTTTTATAATCACTAATTGAAATGCACTACCGCCTGCATGTTGTCTGTGGTATCAAGAGCAGCCACATAGAACAGTAATAATGTAAACAAACAAAACTTGATGATAATTAATACAAATGCAATAATTCCTTCTATATTGTATTCAAATTTGTTTTGTTTTTTAAGTTTTTTTTGCAACGAAGTTAGTGTTACTTATAATCTGGGCAATCCTTTCGACTCATCCTCTATTACAAGCCCTCGTATAACCCCCAAAATGAACCTCGTTATCTGAAATTCTAGATTATAACGATTAAAAACATTTTTAATCTACCGCTATTGCTTTACCTGAACGAAACTTTTTACATAATTTTGGTCCATTCTTTCCAAAACAATACCGGCCTTAAAAATTTAAAGATAAATAAAAAAATACAAAATTACACATGAGCAAAGTTCATTTATAAAATAAGCAAGCAAATAAAACATTAAGTAAAGAAAAGTTTGACATTTTTCTTTCCATTTTTAACTTACTTGACGTCCGTTCTTGATGCGTATTGTCCCAAGAGTCAGAGCTAATGCGAGCCGCACAATCCTACGGGAACTTTTAGAAGGATATTGAGACTATAAATATTGAGAGACAGACATTAATTTGATACGCGGTCTTGGCATTTGCGCTTGTTTCACGAAGTTTTTTTTTATTAATGCAATACGTTGTCGTGAATCTAAGAAGGCCCACTGAACCATTGTGCGCTATCACGTCCCAAAATAGTTTTGTTCATCGACGAGATTTACGAACAAAATGTCAGCTATTTTGAAATTTGTAAATATCATGTATAAAAAGATATTCAGATTGTTTGTGCATAAAGAGATTTTATATGTATAAAAGATATTTAGAAAATATTCAGTTTAAAACGGAAATGACATAGAGCAGGCTTGGCTAATTCATTTACGACCGTTGGCCACACTAAACATTATTTATAAGGCCGCGGGCCACACTAAAGAAAATGCCTTGCCGATAATAGCTAAAATATGCTTAGTTGCACGTGATATTTTGGTAAATCTCACGAGTGATAAATAATTAAAGATATTTGGAAACTCTACATTAAAATATTTTTGATCCAATATGGAATCACACAGAAATTTAGGTTATCTGCATTTATAAATTTTAAACAATTTAATATCAATCATTAGAGGAAAAGTAAATCCTTAAAAATGGTCTTCACATTTCCTTGCATTTTAAAATCTTCTTTTGAATTCACATTTAATATAAAAGAAAATCATTTGTATATTCTAAAAAATTCAATTCCGTTCATTTTTGTATAATGTCTGACAATATTTAAAATGAAATAAATACCCTTTTTTGAAATTGTTTTGCAAAAGTGACACATTTTATATGAAAACATTAATGGTACAAATAATAAAATTAATTTAACATTAATGGTACAAATAATATAATTAATTTAACATTAATGGTACAAATAATATAATTAATTTAACATAAATGGTATCAAATAAAATGCACAGTGAAAATTGCATTAAAGTTTATATTTACTATGTTGATTTGTTATGCCAATCGCAAATTTCTTATACTTCGTCCATTGGTGAGCTATTCATAATCTACGTAATTTGGCGAGTCTAAAAAAGAAATATTGTAATCTCGTATAACAGTTTGAAGTTAACAGTTAAAACGTTTGAATTAAAACGTTTGATTTAAAACGTTTTCCACCAACTTTCTGTATAATTAGGTAGATATGTGTACTTCACTACTGGTATTTCTAAAAGATCTATTATCTTAGCGATAATTAAACCCATGTTCTTTGCATTTGATACCCTGTTCTTTGCATTTTACTTTTAATTTTGTAATTGCTCTTTTCATAACACCATACATGTAAGGAGCAGTGTTATTTGCAATGTAAACTGACTTTTTAAACGACAAACTGTACTCAGTCATAACTTTCAAAAGTTAATCAAGAATATCAGTTTCGGTGGTTGTATCAGGCTTTCAAGAGCTCCTCTCTTATTATTAAATTATCGTCACATCTGTGAATAAAAATAACCAGCTGAAGGGCTTCTCGTACATTTGTACTTTTATTAATTACAATTTAGTAACAGGCATAGGATATTGAGATTTAAGTTGATTCCTTAAATTTCCTGGTATCAGTGTTTTTAGCAATGGTACTTAAGTTACCATAATTAAAGTGCACGTGTTTGAAGGTGCAAGAGGAACTATTTGGAATATTTTTAAACGATTTGGTGTTTATACTATTTAAAGCACGCGGACAGTTTAGCAATTTTTACTTAAACTGTAAGAAAATATTTAGACTTGCGTGCAATTGAATGTAATATAGCATTTAAAGCAGCTTTATTATCTTCATTTGGTTTGGTAACTACAGTTTATTGTTTATGATGTATGAATTTCTTTTTTGAATAACCTCCCGAATTTGATCATATTTATGTAAATTTGTACTATGTGCCTAACATTTTTTTAAATGTTAATTCTTTGCAAGCTCCCACATAGTTCATAAGTACGAAGCATACAAAATTCAACAATTTTAATTTTAATATAAAATCATCATTATAAATCGCATTTTTCTCTGAAATCTTCGATGCATATCTTCAATTAACATTATATTAATTAATACTGCTGGTAGTGAATTTTAACATAAATTTGATAAATGTTAATACGTATGTCAGTAAAGGAAGAGAAATCACTCAAGAAACCTTAATAATGACACGTTTACTAATCTAATTACCAGTAATATATATTATTATTATTATTATTATTATATTTCTGGCAACCATGGCAAACTAGAATCATTACCTATCAGGGCTATTATTGAATTCATTACGTATGATAGGATTTAATAGAATGAAGAAAACTTCTATTAATATTTTTTTTTGAGTTTTGATTCGATTTTCATAAAATTTTAAATGACTCGATAAAATTCTGCAACGATTATATATATTAAATTTGAAACCATTCGATTGGGTAGTTTTTGCGCTGTTATATGCGGACAGACGGACGGAACAGACGACGACTATAAGTGCTACGTATTTGTATAATTACGAACACACCTAAAAACAACTCTCTTGTGTTTCTCTGTGAAGAAAATTATACAATGTTTTACATTACTTTCAAGGTATATGTGTATAGGTGCAATTAAACAGTCTTTCTTTTACACTGTGAAAAATGATCGATGTTTCTTATTTTATGAAAATATGCTATAACCACGAACGAAAATATAATATAATCTTCTGAGTTATCCAAAATTTCAAATAGCATGTTACATTGTCTTTTGAATCCCCAGAAACGAATACATTTTCAAAATTTAAAGAATAATTTATAAAAACAAATTATTTTTAGCTGCCCGAATTTTTCAGAAACGTTTCCGAAGGGATTTTATAGTGTATTAATTAGTGTCCTCAGCCTGGAATACCTGTTTTTCGAATGCTATCAATTCTGAAGTAAACATTTTCATGCTAAAAAAAAAATGTTTAACAGACAAACATGCAAAATTAACAGCGTTAACAATAACATTAAAATTAAGATAATTTCTCTACTCTTTCATGTATAAATTAACTTATGCGGCTGAAAACGTGTACTTGAGAATGGATAACATTCGAAAAACAGGTATTACAGGCTGAGGACACTAATTAATACACTATAAAAACCCTTTGGAAACGTTTCTGAAAAATTCGGGCAGCTAAAAATAATTTGTTTTTATAAATTATTCTTTAAATTTTGAAAATGTATTCGTTTCTGGGGATTCAAAAGACAATGTAACATGCTATTTGAAATTTCGAATAACTCAGAAGATTACATTATATTTTCGTTCGTGGTTATAGCATATTTTCATAATATAAGAAACATTGGTCATTTTTTACAGTGTAGGAAGCAAAATATATTTTTTCCTTATAATTACATCCGAAAAAGCAGATCAACTATTTCAAATTTCTCTTTCAAATAGCACGCACAACATTTTCGATCCATACTTTATGAAAACAAATGTAAGCACGTTAACAAACGGGAAAACCTTGCCTGAAATAATTTCATTTATTTTGCTTATCAATATGCATTCGCAATATTTTAGCACAATATATACTCCGTGTATATTTCCACTGTGTCTATTTTCAGCCAACATCCTGCATAAGTAATAAATTATTTCAGCGTGAGCCGCGTTCCTATGTTTTAGGTACTTCATTTCACTAATTACAAGTTCAGTGAATATGTACTTTCAATTACAGTCGAGTCAGCCTAATATAATTTTAGTTGCTTAATATAATACAGGCGCCCCAAAATAACTTACAAAATTTAAATTTCAATATTTTAATAACTACTATAATAAATATAAAGATAATTAAAATAGCAGCTTTTAATAAAATACTTTGTAAATTTTGTATCTTGTAATTAAAAAATAGTTTAACTTTTATTCTATGAATGCAACCCATTTGTTTACGTTTCAACAGCTATACCTAACAAGAGTGTAAATGGAGTAACATTTAATCTATCTTTAAACAACAAATAAAATATTTGCAAAAGTTTAAGAGGCTCTGTCTGTTTAAGAGGCAATCTGTTATCTATCATTCTAATTTTTTGTTTAAATGTTTCGTAGCTAATTTTTACTTTCTTCTACCTTTACAAGAAAAAAGTATTGGATTCATGAAAATTTTCGACTTTTGGTTTTTGGCGGATTTATACGTTTTAGAAGGTCCTGAATACGATCTGACTGTTTTTAGAAAATGTCTGTCTGTTAGTCTGTCTGTCTGTATGTGACAAAAAGTTTGTGGGCTGCTGCTATATTACATTTTTCACGATTTTTACGATTGCTATATTTCAAGAACTAATACACAGAATTTCATCAAACTTCAGATTCAAGTAGACGTTGACAGGGTAGAAGTTGTTGTTGATTAAATTTTAGTCTAAATCTCCCAACAGGTGGCGTTGATATGCTGAATTTTTCAGGATTTACACAATTTTAGCGATAGTCATATCTCAAGAACTGATGCACGGAATTTAATAATCCTTTAGATTCAGTTAGACCTTGATATAAATTCGTTTTCAGTGCATGTGAAACCTGTATGACAGACATGAAAGTTTTGGGAATGGCACATCCAACTAGTTTAACTAAGTTTTCAAGTTTCAGTTTAAAGTTAAGTAAGTTAAATTAAGTTTCATGTTCCAGAAATATTTTAAAGAGATCTGTATAATTTGTCAAATGTTGCCCTTTTTTTTCCTGAAGTCGATTAAAAACTTTTAAATACTTACGTTTCGAAAAGTAAAACTTAAATTTCTTATTTTCTTCCTATGTTATATTTTACATACGGGGTGTCCATAAATGATTGTCTGGGTTACCTTACCTCATAACTTTTTATTTAAGAATAGGACGAAAAATATTATTACATATTCGTAAATTACAACTCAATTTTTTTTTTTTTTTTTTTTTTTTTTTTTAAACAACACGAACAATGTTACATATGGGTAAAGTTGCAACTGAGAACGCTATTAATCAAATAAAGATTATAATAAAATCATATAATTAATATTAAAATTTTATCAAATTTATCAAAAAGCTGGTAATGGATTATGATTACAAAGTTAGATAGATAGATATTACATAATTCATTAATAATTTTCTGATAATTTTGATAAATCTTTAATATTATTTGATTATAATCGTTATTTCATTAATAGCGTCTTGAGTTACAACTTTACCCATATGTAACTTTGTTTGTGTTATTAAAAAAACTTTTTGAGTTGCAATTTACGAATATGTAATAATAGTTTTCGACATGCTCTTAAATCAAAAGTTATCTGTTAAAGAAACCGGGGCAATCATTCATATTTCTATTTTCTTATATTTCTCATATTACATTTATAAAGGTTATAGCTATTTTATATAGTTTTTTTTAATCAGAAGTGACAGGTGGCGCAAAGAAAAAGAGAATCTTTTTTTATTTTCTACAATTAAAAACATGCGTTTGTTAAGCTAAAAGTCTGAAGATGTAATTAAACATTAACTTTTCACTCTTTTAGAAAATAAGAATTTTTTTTTCATAAGTACATGTAAAAAAAGAGAATAATTATTTTACATTTCTTTTTCCAAGAGCATGCTGGAGAGCATTGCATATTTTATGAAACGAATTTACGCAAGCTAACAAACTCGCAAGTTTTTGCCTGAATTAATTTCAGTTACGTTGCTTATTAATATGCATTTGCAATATTTTAGCACCCATATTATTCGCCATGTATATTTTCACAGAATCTATTTTTAGCCAAGTTTTACATAAGTAATACACTATTTGGCGTGAACTTCATGACTCATTTTATATGTATGCACGTTCGGGGAAAAAAAAAAGGCAGAACACCCCATGTATTTTAACACGTTGACGGACACTTGCGGCTATAGCCGCCAAAGCGAAGTTCACAATGTGCCATGACGGCTATAGCCGCCCAAAACGAAACGGTCGTTTTTAGACACTACGGCTATAGCAGAACAAATGTGCATTTATCGGCGTACAAGTAGAAGCCCAGTGTCATGTTTTGGAAACAATTTTTTAAGTTGAAGTTCGTTTTCCACCTGTTATACGAGTTGCAGCTTCAGTATGAACGTGCAGGGTGGCTAGTGGTCAGGGAAAAATACATTAAAAAAATTATAATTACCAGTATATTCTTATAGAAAAATTCAAATTGATTATTTGATCGAATAATCAACATAAAGTTTTCTATAAGTATATACTGGAGTTTATGACTTTTTTTTTTATTGTATTTTTCCTTGACCAACTAGCCACCCTGACGTGGTTGTGAAGGAAGTAGTGTAACCTAATTAAAGGTGCTGCATTAATCAAAATTAAGTTTATTTAAGCAGAAAGAGTAAAACTATACTTCTAATATTCTAAAAATTACAAAAACATATAGTGTCAATTTTCGAACTTCACTTGTTCCTACTGTCCGTCAATGTGTTAATATAAAAATTTTGCCAGAAAAAACGAAAATAGCCATTCGACTGGAAATAATGTCTTCTTTCAATTTATGTTATAAAAATAAGCTTAGGGGGTTATTTTCATACTGAAATTGTAGCATTCTTTGAAATTTTCAATACGAACACCTAATTTTGACATCATGTTTGACGTTTTCGGTAAATTTTAACTTATACCAAACGGGTCAAGTAGTGTAGTAATTAACAATGTTTTGAAATCAAGATTTTAAATTCAATTGTAATCGTTGCAAAACAGATTGCAATGCAGTTTTTTAATGCTGGTAGCGGTTTTGTCACTATAACTTTTGAACATATTAACGGATTTACTCTTTTATTTTTTTATTTTTAAGGAAAATAAATTTATTACAAAACATAAAAACAAAGAAAAGGTTGTTTTTTTCTTTTTAATTGTTGCAAAAATTATGATAGAATTAAAAGAGTTTGATTTTTACATATATACTGAGAAAAATGACACTTACAAATCTGAGTAAATCGATGTTTTCATTTTGTTACGAAATTTTTTGTTTCCAATAGGACGACCAATTTCGAATTCAATTTTGAAATACCAGAAATACTCAGAATAATGAAACATGGACATACTCAAAACTGAGCACATAAAGGTCAGTTCATACTCATTTTTGAAACATGGACATACTGAAATAGGAGCGCATGATGTTTTATTCTAGAGTGTGTGCATGTTTTCAGAAATGAGTATATACATGTTTCAAACTTGATTCATTTTGATTCGGAGCCATTTTAATTATGCGACATACTCAAATTTGAGTATTTTTTGCTCAATTTTGAAAATGTCATTTTTAGAGATTATATATATTTGTTTTTTTACGTTTCTTTGTTTTGGCTGTAATCGAGAGCCAGCGTAATAAGCAGTATATAGAAGAAATGTCGACTCAAAAATATAAAGCCTGTACTTCAAATCCTTAGCAAAACTAACTTAGCCAAAATTATTTTGCCGTGCACTATTAGAACTTTTGTTATTGTATTTTGAAATTTTACAAATATTTGATAGTACCCGTCAAGAGTTGACGGTAAACAACTTGAAACTGAACGGTTTTAGAACGGCTGAACAATAAACTGAACGGTTTTAGATTTAACCTCACACATGCGCAAATAGGTCAATTTTTTGTAAATCTTACACAAATCCCTTCAAAAAAATTAATAATCTAAATTAATTACAGGCTTCTTAATCCCCGATAAAATTTATGTCATTTTTTGTCATTTCAAACTTACTTTGGAATCACTTAAATAATTTCATCCGTCACGTCGTATGGGCATAGATTAGTTTTATAGCACTGTAATGAATGTACAGGGTGTCCCAAAAGTTTTTGACACATTTTAAAATCTAATGAAAGATCAAGCAATTGACGTAGGAGAATGCGGTTTGGACGAAAATGCTTCTTATGTTCTGAAATTTTGTTTAAGCAAATAGAGAAATTGGTTCCAAAAATTTCTCACAGATGGCGCTGCTTCTGAAAAGTTATCGGAAAGGTAGAATACCTTTATACATAATGATGGCGAAAGACGCACAATGCGTATGCACAGTTTTTGTCCAAACTATTGTCACTCACATTCCAGAAGTTAACAATAATCGTCTATCCATCCTCACTCGTCAAATCGAACTCAGGAGGACGAGCATTGTTAAGTTCTGGAATGTGGGTTACCATAGTTTGGACAAAAACAGTGAATACATTTTCTCGGAATTCTGTTTTACAAATCGGTACCAGGTAGAACTCGAGATTGGATCTACCGATTTGTTTGACATTTTCATGCTTTTCTAGTATATACTATTTTGTAGTCCCTCACGGACGTGTTTTTTAATATTCGTACATTAAATATGTTTTTACGCAATTTAAATCCGTAAATGTTTGTCTGAAATCGACAACGTGAAATTTGAACGGCCGCCATTTTCTAAAGGATGGAAAATATGATAAATCCATCAGAGATAAAGCCTACAAAGTATCGTAAATTTGAAGGGTTTTTTTTTTGGGTGGGGGGGGGGGGGGTTACAGAGAAGCAGATTCCGTGATTCATCTGGTACCGCGGAACGCTTCAATTTTTGCATACCCCTGTATCAAAGGCCGCAAGGGGAGCATTTTTCAACCAATTTCCAAATTAAAAAAAGTTTTTAAAACTTCAAGATATGCGCTTTCATTTCCAAAAATCACCATTATTATTACTGTATATTTGTGTTAAAAAAGTCGCAAAAAAGTGGAGTAATTTTATGTAATTTTTTTTTTAAGTTATAATATGCCGTAAATTGTTTTCTCTGTTGATTGTTCTTCATTAGATTCAACCATACACTATTTTTTACAATAGAGCGACAGTACGTAAAGTCAGATGTTAAGCATTTTGTGAAGATGACGAGGAAATGTTCAGTCTTTTTAAAAAATAATTGTAGAGGAAGGAATTAAATTTATAGGATTTAATTTAAAAAATACCTTTCACAAAATCAGTAAATATTCCTGATATATTTTTTTTTTTGTGTTTATGGTTTGTTCCTTAAAATTTAAGATTTTATTTAGATTGATTGCAATTATTTTCTTTATTACGAATTCTCAATTATTTGTGAAAAATTTTATTGAGTTTATAATCTTCAATATATTACATATAATACATATACATTATAATTTTACATATATTACATATACATTATAATTTTACATATATTACATATACATTATAATTACAGAATAAATTTTTTGCAAGTTTTGTCTTATATATATATATATATATTTAACTTATCACATTTTCTAAATTTCTTTTAAATAGTCATTATAATTTGAAAACGTGATAATTTTCTCTTTAGAAAATGTTAGTTTTTAATTTTTTGAAAAATCACATGCAATATGTTTTAATAAAGAAATTAGAAAAACACACACACACACACAAAATATTTTTATGGTATGTGTTTTTGTTTTTAATTTGCCTTCTCTTCATTTTTTTATCTTTGCTTTCCCTAGAGTCGTAGCTAATCCTTGATGCAAGATCCTATGGGAACTTTTTCCAGGGATTGCTGCTATAAATTGGAAAGAACAGCCTTTGTTTTGGTACGCGGGTTCCTGAATTGGTGTATATTTCACAATCTTTCTAACAACTGAGATACTTTAATGAAAGTCTAAGAAAGCTCTTTTGCTCTATTGTGGATTATTGTGTTCTAAAATTGTTTCGTTCGAGGGAATTTTGTAAAATAACGATTAATCTTAGTCTCAACATTATAAATATCTTTAAAATTGTTTTGTACAAATCCTGTTATCTAAAAAAGTTTAATTGTTCGTTGTGAAATAAAATATAAAATTTGTCAAATCCTTTATCGTCAAGTTATTTTATTTTTAATTCTAAATATTTAACTTATTTTTTCCTTCTAACCATACCATTTTTCAAAATCGTAATATCGGTAGTCGAACGACTTTGACTTCCATTTCCTGAAATTAAGTCAACAGAAAATAGAACCCAATAGAGCAACGATTCACAAACTTTATTATTATGCGACCCACTTTAAAGATTAAAAACGTTTCGAGGCCCACCTAATATGTACATCATAAAAAAGACAGATATTTCTTATCCTAGAAAAACATTATATAACCACGAACGAATGTATACAATAAGCTCTTCTGAGTTACTCATGATTCAGAAAAGCGTTCTTTATCTTTAGAAACATTAGAAACTATTATAATTTTGAGATTTAAAGAAGAATTTATAAAAACAAGGTTTCTTTTGCTGACAATGATTTTCAGAAACGTTCCCTGGTAGTTTTTACAGTGTATTAATCAGTTTTCATCCGGAACATCGGTTTCTAAAATGTTATCCATTCTCAATTAAACATTTTCAGCTGCGTGATTGAATTTATACATGCAAGAGTAACAAAATAATATTAATTTTAATGTTAATGCTAATGCTGTTAATTTATCATGTATGTCTGTAAACCATGTTTGTTAAACATGAAAATGTTTACTTGAGAATGGATAGTATTCAAAAAACCTATATCCCAGGAAAGTGATAGGTTTAAGAAGATGATGCGGTTTTAGAAAATTGATTAATACACTCACTATAAAAACATACAAGCATCACAAACATTAAAAAAGCATATGCACGAAAACATAGGTATTCCAACTGTGAATAATCATATCAATAATAATGAGACTTAATTATAAAATGTAACCTTATTTTTCCATAATTGAGAATAAATACTCATTAAAAAGAGCAATTTGTAACATTGTTTAGCATGTACGAAAGAACCTGAATCAGGATGCGGCTTGCTAATTGTAGTCTCATGTCGCTTTTTACACAATATTTAATAAAATGTTCTCTTTTCACGAAATTGTTTATCTACTATAATCATTCACGATTTTTTTTACTTTAAGGTTGTAACATATCGTATTTATTACAATTGCACAGGTGATAAAATTAATCATATTTTTGAAAAAATGATTCATCATTACACGCCCCATTAAAACATCGACCGCGACCCATAGTTTGGAAACCGTTGCAATACAGCAATTTCTGAATGCGTGTGCACTGTGAAATCTTTTTGTGAACAGAAAAAAAGTAACAGAGATTCTATGTATAGTTGTCACAAGTCTTAGTTTAAAAATAATTCTATCAAGATTCTCAATCATTTGTTCAAACGCATTTTATAGATTCGCGAAAGAAATAGGTGTTTTCACTGAAACTGTCATATAGATTAGTCTTCTCTCTCACCTAAACCTCATAACTTAAATAATACAATTAGTGCTCTTTGAAAACTTCTTTCGACTAACTTTTACTTGGAATAACAACTCTTATGCTTTCAGATTTCATGTGCAGCTTCAAATAAATTTAAATTTTTGATAACAGATGACTACGCAATATTTTTTTCAAAACTGAAACAACGATATATTTCAACATCAGGAAAGCTGAACAGGTATAATTAAAAAATAAATTATCCATTTTAAAATATTTTTCTTTGTACAACGAATAATGCTTTTGGAACACGATAAAATAAAGTATATATATATCTCATTCCAAATTGCATAACTGCCAATTAAATGTGTTAAATAAATTTTATAACAAGTTTTCTTTTAGGACACTTTAAAGTACCGCCGGGCCATAAATTGTTAATAGGATCACGCTAAATAAATTATTCTTTTCTACACATTTTAGAATATAATTTTTCATAATTCGTGAGCGATAAGGTTACGACAGAAGGTGTAATTCAATTAATTTCAATTTCGGCTATAGTATAGGAATTTTCGATTCAATGCGAGTGCAGTGAATTTAACAATTTGATTTGTTGCTAGCTCGTGTAATGATAAATGTCTTATATTTTTTCAGAAAACTGTTCCCTTGTACTATAATGCGTTAGTCGAAATACCTGCATACGATGTTTTATAACGTACTCACAATATAATTAACGCATCGATTTTTTTTTCGTGTAAAATTAGAGTCTTCAGAATTTTAATACATGTAAATTTACAGAGTCTTGTATATTTATATAGAGGTAAATTTGCGCAGTCTACGGTAAATTTCTAAATACGGTATTCTTTTTTTTAACAAATTTTTGTCTTCAATCTTTGTTAATTTACATAAGATTTTAGATATATTACCAGTAGTTTATCCGTTATTTCTCAGAATATATTTTTTTTAACTGTGTGATCGTGTAATAGTTTCTTGATGACAAACAAAACAGAACCCAATAAAGCAATTTCTATATGCTTTTGGATCATCCCAAATAAATTATTGTATTCTTTGCGGCAGCATTCGTAGCATCATTTGTCAATGTTGGATTTCTTTTTTTGTGAGGGGGAGGGTGGGACTATTTGAAATCTAAAGTTAAAGCAGAAACAGCTGATGTATGGAAAACAAACATTTGATTATAGATTACATTCGTAAGCCACTTATATCTGAAAATTCAATTTAAATTTATCCCCTTTGCTACTGAGTATTAATTTAACACTAGAACTAGCGTGTTTCTTGTATACTGTCTAGAACTACCGGGAGTGGGTAATAGTTGACCCATGGACTTTAGTGAAGTTATTCTTTTTTGTGAGTGGGAGATACAGATACGCACAATAAGGTCTGATGTTATATACAGTGATTTTTAATTAATGATTAATAAAATTTAGTTTTTAAAATATTACATAATATGAAATTTAGTAATCGGATACCATAAATTTCTTATTTCAGAACAGATATTTTGAGATTGTGGCAACTCGTAAGAAATGAAAAGGAAGAAATACCTTTCAAATAATATATATTTAATTATCATTTCGAATTTCTTATTAATGTTCCTACACATTAATAAGATATTAAAACAGAATAAAAATTAACTATATATATATTTCCATGATATTTTACTTACATTTTATGCACGGTAATTCTAGGTATACAGACCTGTAAATAAAAAAAGTCCTTCCGGTCTGTACCGGTAGGAAAAGGTAGCTTCCATATTCCATGTTTTTAAAAATTCAACTTATTTTATTCAAACCACCGAGGCCAAAATGTTTGGAACCCAATTTGATTATAGAAGATCCAATCCCGGGTTTCGTTAATAGATGCAAAATCGTTTTGAATGCAAATTTCAGCATGAGAGTTACAGCACAACAACCGTCGTTCCGTTACAAAATGTTCAGATTGTCTCAAAATATCAGCCAACCTAGAATTTCAAATAACTATATCTCAGAAATTTTGTAAGATAAAGCCAAAACAAAAAATGCTCCGAAATCCTTGTATCAAGTTCTAACACTTAACGGAAACAACTTTTTTTATTTATAATTTTTTATACATCTTTTTGAATTTTCAAAAAATTAAAAAATCTAACTTGCCGCCATTTTGAAACAGATGGTGCATGAAGCTGACCAACGAACTCGGTCGAGTCCTTCGTATGTCCTGTACACATGACTAGTCACATTCATATCCGTTGATAAATACGAGAGTTAGAGCATAACAAAAATTAGATTGTTTCAAAATGTCAGCCATCCTAGAATTTCAAACTGGCATATCTCAGCCATTTTTTAAGATAAAGCCAAAACAAAACAAAAAAAAATGTTCCAGAATCCTTGTATCACGGTCTAATACTTAAAAGAAACTATTCAATTTGTATTTTTTTGTACATAATTTTGAAATTTTAAAAATTTAAATTATTTAACTGGCCACCATTTTGAAACAAGATTGCGGGTGAAGCTGGCCAACGAACTCGGTTGAGACGTTTGTATGTCCTATACACATACTTAGTCACATCCTAATCGGTTCATAAATAAGTGAGTTACAGCGTGACAAATATCAGATATATATATATATATAAATCAACATTTGAACGGAGGGTGGTTTTGGGGTCTAAGGGTCATGATCGGGGAAAATATACCAAAATGTTCTGGAATTGCTTTCCTCCGAAAGGCTGCAATAGGTAGCTTTTTGTAATGAAAGCGACCTAAAAGTATTCGTTGGATTTTAACTAAATTCGTGTTGAGGTAGTATACTGTATATTTAGGAAAAGCCAAACAATTTCAAAGTTTAATTCTGAAACACAACAGTGATAAGAGTGAAAAATAACGTCTTGGGTGATAGATGACCCGTCTCGTAGTTCTAGTGTTAACACGTTGACGGACAGTAGGAAATAGTGAAGTTCGAAAATTGACACTATATGTTTTTGTAATTTTTAGAATATTAGAAGTAATAGTTTTACTTTTTCTGCTTAAATAAACTTAATTTTGATTAATTCAGCACCTTTAATTAGGTTGCACTACTCCCTTCACAACCACGTCAGGGTGGCTAGTGGTCAGGGAAAAATACAGTCAAAAAAAGTGATAAACACCAGTATATTCTTATAGAAAAATTTATGTTGATTATTCGATCAAATAATCCTCTTATTCATTTATTTTTGTTAAATTAATTAAAAATAAATTCTTGTATAGCTTTATTTTCATAATTAATCTCATTCCCAGCTATACCAAATATATATATATATATATATATATATTGTATGGCCACTGAAAAGTGTCTTTTTTTATAGTTAAGCTTTGACCGCCTTTCCACCTGGTATTTATATGCTGTTTATATCGAACATGTCCCGAAACCTATATTTAATCCTTAACTTTTTATCAGTAGTATACTTACTACAGCTATGCCATTTTACTTTCCTATTATTGACTCTTTCCTTAATCTCTTTTGCTTTTCTATATACACTGCTGGCCATAAAAAATGCTACACCATGAAGGAATGCAAATAACAGAATGATATTTATTGGACAAATACATTATAATGGGCAGGACAAGTGATTACATGTTCAGAAAATTTGGAGGTATAGATCTTGAGAAAACACTACCCAAAGCTGCAACCCCTGGCCGCAATAACAGCATTTATCTGCCTAGCCATGGAGTCGAACAGAGATTGGATGTCATGTACGGGTACATCTGTCCATGCATCTTCAACACCATTCCACAGTTCATCAACCGTAGTGATGGGCGAGTGGTTTCGGGCCAGTCGCTCAGAAGCCATTGACAGGACATTTTCAATTGGTGAGAAATCAAGAGAACGTGCCGGCCAGGGGAACAGTCGAACATGTTCTGCATCAAGGAAGGTCAGGATAGTACGAGCAACATGCGGTCGTGCATTGTCCTGCTAAAACGTAGAGTTGCGGAGACATCGAAGATAAGGCAGAACCACGGGCCGTAACACATCAGAAATGTAACGGCTGCTGTTGAAATTGCCGGCAATGCGAACAAGAGGTTACCGAGACGTGTATCCAATAGCACATCATACCGTCACTCCAGGTGATATGACAGTATGACGATTCGAATGCAAGCTGGCAATGTGCGTTTTCACGATGCTGCCAAACATGGATGCTAGCATCATGATGCTGCATACAGAGCCAGGATTCATCAAAGACGAAGTGAGACGCCGTTCCTGCTTCATATACAGCATCATGATGACAGCATCCATGTTTGGCGGCATAGTGGAAAACGCAAATTGCCAGCTTGCATTTGAATCGCCATACTGTCATATCACCTGGAGTGACGGTATGAAGTGCCATTGGATACACGTCTCGGTAACCTCTTGTTCGCATTGCCGGCAATTTCAACAGCAGCCGTTAAATTTTTGATGTGTTACGGCCCGTGGTTCTGCCTTATCTTCGATGCCTCCGCAACTCTACGTTTTAGCAGGACAATGCACGACCGCATGTTGCTCTTACTATCCTGACCTTCCTTGATACAGAAAATGTTCGACTGTTCCCCTGGCCGGCACGTTCTCTTGATTTCTCACCAATTGAAAATGTCCTGTCAATGGCTTCTGAGCGACTGGCCCGAAACCACTCGCCCATCACTACGGTTGATGAACTGTGGCATGGTGTTGAAGATGCATGGACAGATGTACCCGTACATGACATCCAATCTCTGTCCGACTCCATGGCTAGGCAGATAAATGCTGTTATTGCGGCCAGAGGTTGCTGCTTTGGGTAGTGTTTTCTCAAGATCTATACCTCCAAATTTTCTGAAAATGTAATCAAATGTCCTTCCCATTATAAGGTATTTGTCCAATAAATATCATTTGGTTATTTACATTCCTTCATGGTGTAACATTTTTTATGGCCAGCAGTATATTTCCAAATTTATTTCTCCATTTTTTAAATCTCTTCTTTTCTTTTTTATTTGCTCTTTAAGCAATCTTATCTATTCCCAACGGCTCACTATTACAAGACATTCTACTCACAATAGACTGGGCGTAAAGTGGCTGCAACTAGGAAGCCCCTTAATCGGCATCAACTGTTCCGGACTGTTCAATTTGAATTTTTCTATAGGAATATACTGGTAATTATCATTTTTTTAACTGTATTTTTCCCTGACCACTAGCCACCCTGCACGTGCATACTGAAGCTGCAACTCCTATACCAGGTGGAAAACGAACTTCAACCTAATAAATTGTTTCCAAAACATGACACTGGGTTCTACTTGTACGCCGGTAAATGCACATTTGTGCTGCTATAGCCGTAGAGTCTAATAACGACCGTTTCGTTTTGGGCGGCTATAGCCGTCATGCCACATTGTGAACTTCGCTTTGACGGTTATAGCCGCAACTGTCCGTCAACGTGTTAATATAATTGATTATTATTAAATTATTTCTTCTCTAATTTGACTTCGGGGCAAGATATTTAATATATTTGCATTATTTCGAGTCTTGGACATCAAACAATATCATTCTGAGATCCAAATTGAAATTATGTTCGAGTTTTATTATTAAAACGGGAAAGAACGGAGCTCCACATATGGGGACCTAGAGCGTGATGAATATACGATACTAAGGTCGATGTGTACAAAAGTAATCGCAGTGATCGTTTAACTAATACTGCACTTCACTTTAAGTTACATTAAATATTCAAATTAAGAACATTATGAAATTCTACATAGTTTTTGTTTTATATAAATTTAATATTCTAAAAGCACTAAATATTGTCAGTAAATAACGGAAACCATGCATGCAATTTGCATAATTGTTGTATTAAAAGTATTTTATTTGTTAAACAAGAAATATTTTTAAAAGATACGAATGTAATGCAAGTTTATTTCTTTTCAATGTAAAATCGCAAAAAAGTAGTTAACGAAGCAACTTAATATAAAAAGCCCCTTAAATTCTTATAATTATTTCGCAGACACACAAATGAATAATCTGTTATAATCTTATAAACATAGAAGACTTGTTAAGATTTCAAAATATTCTAGGCAAACATTTCAGCTATTATCATAAAATTGTTATTCCAGATAAATATACTGCAATGCATTGTAAAATATCACCGAAATATTTCATTTATACGAGAAATGTTTACGAAAGTTTATTTTAATTTCGTAAAAGTCCTGTTTTGTCTACAATACTGAAAATTTTCCTTTATCTTCAGAATCCATTTTAGAAGAACAAATTAATAACGTTTGAAATTAATAGATTTCTGAGTTTCACAGAAACGTTTCTGAAATGCAAGTGCCATTTTTCTATCCGTCTAAGAAATGTGACTTATTATGCGAACTACCAATTCCTATCCACACTTCTGCGAACTACATGTTTGTTTATTTATTTTCAGAAATTTATGAAATGCAGCACAAAATTAAGCAAAATTTCAAATACATAGTTATAATTGAATTTTAGTAAATTTCGATCCACAATTGACAGACATTTATAGTGACATGAAAACTAAGGTATAAATATAATATTATATTATAAAATATTTTAATACACATGGCTAACATGATCATTTTAATTCTTAATATATCCCAGTGAGAGAAATAAGAAACGGGGATATTTGGACAAAAATATATGCACGAAGTTATGAATTTTTTTCTTCTAACCGCCCTCCCCCCCCCCTTGGTGCCATTTTTAATGATATCAAAAATCTGTTATACATAAATTTTCAACCCTTTCCCTAGAAGTAATAATAACTTTCAACGGATTCGATACTACTAAAATTTACTATAGTCGGTTGTAACTTAAACCGACTATAAAATTTGTAAGAATAAGGAATTCAGAAAGATTTAGTAGGATTAAATTGAAATTTAAAATCAGTAACAGGTGTAAAAGTTCTTTGACAATTTGATAATTTTTTATTATATAAGTTTAATTTTCTGTATTTTTTTTAACTGTTTTGTTTGCATTTAAATATTTCCTTTTGTTATTCTGTAATTATATACCTTTCCAGCTGGGTCCTTCAACAGCATAGGTAATTTTCTTTAATTCTTTTATTAAGTTAGCATCTTCTCCAATTTGTTTTAATTCTGTTCACGTATTAATATTGAATATCTTTTAAGTATTAAGGCTGGTCCCATCTGGATTGAAATTTTTTGAACATTTTAATTTGCTAATATTTTATGCTTGTTTACTCTAGTTTTATTATTCATTCATTATTGTTCATTTAGTACTTACTTCTATCCAATATTATTATCTACTTGAGTATTACGGTAGTATTATTGCTGTATCACATAGTATTATTTACTTTCTTTTATACTTTTTCTTATATATATATATATATATATATATATATATATATATATATATTTAGTATTAAGAATGTTGTGATCTCAACCAGTATTGTAAAAAGTAACTTTGTACTAATTTTATCTTAATCTCTAATGTAATATTCAACATCTGTATTCTAAAATATGAATTTTGAATAAACATTTCCCCTCGTGGAGAAAAGCTCCTATGCTTAACGTCTGGATCTCCACGAGAGGGTGATTTTATTTCATTTCGTATCATAATTAAGAAATTATGGGTTTTTTCTATTTTCACAAATATGCCCCCCATTTCCCCTCCCTTGGTTCGATTTTGCCCATTAACGAACTTGACCGAGATTTTATGCCCCTTGATTTTATATATCAGTTTGGAAGAGATTTGTGCAGAATCATTGCAGTTATCGTGTCCATAAAAAAGTGACATAGATAGATAAATAGATAGATAGATAGATAAAGTTTTGAACTGGGGGTGATTTTGGGTTCTAGGAGTCATAATCGGTGTAGATCTGCAAAAAGTTTTCAGAAATTCCAACTTAGGGGAGAATGCAATAGGTAGTATTTCTTACGAAATCTACCTAAAAATGTTGTATACTTGACATCTAATTACACTCATTTCCCATCGGCAATCAGGCCTGAAATGTAATGCTTAGTGAATGTCTTCCCATGTGCAATCCAGTCGTCCAGACGTATATGTGACCTTCCTGTCGAATTCTTCGGAAAGCAAGTTTGGGTAAATTTAAACACCGGTAAATACCTCTTAACGCAGATTCTATTTCATTTCAATAGCGATATAAAATTTAAAAGAATATATCTCCCAAATACCTAACGCTGCACGATTAAATCTAAAAGACGATAAATATTATACTTATAGCGATGTCTCATTTATATGCAAATTACTGTTTTTTACAGATAAAATAAATCGTGTCATTAAATGCAAACGTGCGCATTGATGGAAAAAACTGAACTACATAACAAATTAAAGTTTTTTAAGTGAAAACTATGCGCTAAGTTTATGGCGTAAGAAGGCAATTTTTTTGGATAAAACCCGATCTTTTTCTGTCATTCTTAAACAGTTTTTCGCCATGTTTATGTTAGTATCTGATAAAAATATCACCACAGTAAAAATTATAAAATGTTTTTTAACTTCCTATAAGAGCAATTATTAAAATTTTAAGACTTTAGTAAACGCATCTAGATAATTGAAGATAAAAATGCAGTTGAAGTAGTTATTTTTTTATTAAATAATCATGAAAAGAGTAAAATAACATAAAGAGAATTGTTTTAGTGAAAAAAGGTAAAAAAAGTACTATGAGATATTCACATTGTTTATTATTGTACATGATTATTATGAAACAATATGTACACATATGATGACCATTTTTATAAGGAAGATTATTTGCAATCATGCATTTTTTCGAAAGAAAAACTTATCATAAGGGTACTTACGTATTATCCGGGCCATTTAGATAAATCGCCAAAACTGGTTGTCATTCGCCAGTTTAGTTTATCTTTGTCAACATATACTTTTAACATCTACCTTTTTAAATTATTTGTCTGATGATCTATTTATCAATTCCAATAAAAACAATATTTATCTGAAGGAGACATATTTATTACATGCTATTAAAATAAATTTTCGTTATCTCTTATTTTAAAAAACTTATGTAAATGAAAAAATTTATAATAACTTAAATTATTACATTTCAGATATGCTGAGAACTTTTGTGTACGGTTCTGTCAAACTGAATAGTTTTAATAATATTAAAACAAAAAATGATTTTTAAAGAGAATTTCGAAATTAATGATCTTGTGGTTGGTAAGTTTACATTTGGACTTATTGATTTAATTTAAATTAATTTAGTTTAATTTATACAATTATAATCTAAAGAAATAAATTATAAACTTCATTTTTATAAAAGTAAAGAAAAAATATTAACTATTTTTATAAATTTAAGGAAAAACTGATAGACGTTGTAAAATTATAATTGATAAAATAATAAATTTTTGTTTAATTCATAAATTTTATTATTTTTTATTTTTTTACGTGCATATATTTTATAAAGAAATCTAACAAAAGCAATGGGGCACAAAATCTTAAATTCCTCTTAATTTTTAAATAAAAAATAAACAGGCTTTTTGACGTCCCCTCCAGACCATTTGTGACTGTACGTTAAATAAGTACACAGATATAAGAGCACAAATAACAATTTATTTCGACTCAACAAGGACATGAAGCATACAAGTGACATAAATAAAAAATTATTAATGAAGATTATCCCTTTTAAATATGTAACGTTTACCAAATTTAAAGACTCTTATTAAAGTTTCAAATCCAATCGATGTCTAGACACAATATTACACTGTGAAAAAAAGGACAAATGCTTCTTTATTTACGTAAATATAATATAACCAAAAGCAAAAATATAAAATAACTTCTTCCAAGTTACCCATGATACCAAAATGCGTTCTTTATCACTAGGAATATCCACAAGCAAATTATTTTCGAGATTTAAAGAATAATTTATAAAAACAAAGTTTCCTTTGTTGCCATTGATTTTTGGAAACGTTTCCAAGGAGATTTCAGAGTGTATTAATCAGTTTTTTCAAACCGGAATATCGATTTTTTGGATGTTATCCATTTTCAATTAAACATATTCAGCTACGTAATTCAATTTATACATGCAAGAATAACAAATTAATTTTAACTTTAATGTTAATGTTAATGCTGTTAATTTCCCATGTTTGTCTGTTAAACTCTTTTGTTGCACAAGAAAATGTTTACTGGAGAACTGATACATCCGATAAACTTATATTCCGGGTTGAGATATCTCATTAATACACCATAAAAAACTATTCGGAAACGTTTCAGAAAATAAATGTCATAAAAAGAGACTTTGTTTTTATAAATTCTTCGTTACATATCGAAGATATATTGGTGTTGAAGTTTACTACAGATAAAGAACGCGGTTTTCGTAATCGTGGGTAACTCGCAAGAGGATATTATATAGTTTATATTATATATTGTTATTTTTCTAGATTAACCTTTTGATTACGGGCCAGGACTTTCATATTGAATTGTACCACAATTTACAGAAAAATTTCTTGGTATAGGTTTCTCGTGGAAATATTCTAGTATAACCATATGGTAGAAGTTGGTACGAACAGAATAAAACAAAAGTCATTGAGACGTAGAGTGTTCAAACCCCGTAAACAAAATGTTAAGAAAAATCTGTCATTTATTTATTTATTTATTTTTACAGTTTACTGCACTACATCAAGATGATAAATAAAAACCTTAACTTCCACAATTCAAAGTTAATTAGACTCCGTGAGTCTAGGCCTATTGCAATCTTTATTTAAAATATCAAAGTCAAAATCTTACTACTGGAAAACGCCACAGTTCGATGTACTGGAACGATATCGAATGGAGACTCAACTCATTGATGCTCAGAAATACAACTACCTCTGAATGAAACAGCTCAGTTTCTCTCACAGTCCGACGCTCGCTGCAGACATTCACTTATCTCAGCTGTATAGCAGCATTTTATTGTGTCCAATCAACAATATTTGATTATCATAATACTGCGCAAATTACTAAAAAAAAACCCAGAATTTTCCAACTCATTCACAGCATCAGGAACTTAATGATTTCAAAAGATAGAACCGTTCAATCACTCACAAAATGTTAGATACAAAAACAAGACATTCTCAATCAAAGTTAACATTCGCAGAGGACCTTTATAGTCAGAGTAATGAATGTCCTCGTTCTAATATTCATAATCATATAGAAATATAACAGGAGATGTTGAAGCGTTTTTAAATATTCTAGACCAATATATTCCAAGTCCTACTGATATATCGTGAAACGACAATCATCTGAAATTATTTCTATAAGAAATTTAAAATCAATTTCTTTAAAATAGACAGCGTGAAATGTGAGGTATTATCTTAGCTGATTCTAATATCAGAAAAATTTAGTCCATGTTTTAGAAAGAAGAATTAATATAACAACTAATTATATGAATATTATTATGAATGTAATAGAAGAAAAAATTCATTAATAGTTAAAAAATAAAATACCAGTTTTGATTTTCTAAGTTATTAAATTATTAGATAATAATTGACCATAGTTAGCATGAAGATTCATACTGAATATAATTTTTAAAATCCTACAACATAAATTTTAAAATTTGACCATTAAATGAATGACCATCTGACCATTAAATGAAATTGTGCTACTACTTCATCAGAAATATATGAAAAGATAATTTTTTTTTAAATCAAAGTTGTCTACTTAGTTGACGCCCTCATGTGACGCTTGAAATGCAAATTTTCTGGAATAAGACCAGATTTTATCTTAATTTTCCAAAACGTTCTACACTACATTTATATTGGAGTCTGGTAAAAATGTCACCACAATAAAGGTCTGGAAAATAGCCGTTAACTTCCGACAAGAACGGTAATAAAAATTTTATGACCCTAGAAAATGAATCTAGTTAATTATAGATGAAAAATGTAGCTCCAGAAATGCTTTTAATCGTAAATGTCATGTGAAAAAAAATGTTTTGAGATTTAGATTGCTTATTTCATGTAGGGAAAAAAAGTGTGATCCAGACGATTGATTTATTTTTTCATAGCCGTAAGGAAACAAACAATGCACAATTCGACAACCATCTTTATAATAAAATTAATTTGTTTCAGTTTAAGAATACGTGTAAAATTTGTGTTGATATTAACATTTGGAATGATTGAATTGAGTGAATAAATATGCCGTTAAAAATCTTCAGCAAAATGTCCAGTCATTCAACCTTTCTATAAAAAAATTTTACATAACCGTAATTTATCTTTATTCTGACCAACGAGGACGTTTCAAATAAGTGAAGTAACCGTTAACTAAAAAAAAAAAAAAACAGTTGACTGACTGGCCAGTTTGTAGAAGAGTTTTAACATTCTACATTTATTTTGATACTAGACACATGGGTATATTATGGGTATCAAATTAACGTGGGTATATGAGAAGGTTAGAATGACAGTGAAGTAAGTCAATATTTAGTAATTTGAGAAATGAAGGATTTTGTGAAACTTGTCGTATTGCCATTGCATTGAGCGGTTCAACTTGTTTTGCCCTGTAGCGACTCCCTAAGTAAATTATGACTTATTGACTGTCGCACTGACCAGAAATTAATATACGTTCAGTGAAAATATGGTTAACTAGATTTTTAAAAATTTTGACTTACGCCACTGTCATTCTAACTCCCTCATATATTTTCTACGATTAGTTCAAAATATATTCAATATTAAAAAATTGGATAGTTTGGGGTGTCGTTTCAGAAGGGAAAATATTTACTTTAAGGTTCATATTTAATAAAAATTTCATAAATACTTTTTAATGGAAAGATTTATTTTTATTAGAAAATTTCAAAATAAATTGTTTATATGTCTTAAAAAATATTTAAAACAGCTATTATATACATGACAAGATTTTATTAAATTATTCTTTTTTCAATAACTTTATGGTCCCTCAAACTGTTGAGCTGATAGTTTTCAAGAATATCAGCCTACATTCTGATTTGCGGATCAAGAAATTTTGTTTATGTATATTAGAAACTTGAAATCAATTTGTGTTAAATAATTCATATGTTACGATGCATAATTTTTTTACGAATATTAATTTCATAATTCATGTTTCACAAATAAAATTTGTAAAATGTATCAAAATCCTATAATAATTTTTCGGATGAATACAAACCAACACCATAGAAAATGATCAACGTAAAGTAACAATAAATATTAATAATATGAATAGAATATTAAATATTATTTTAATATTAGAAAGTTAAACTTTCACACCTTTATAATCTCTAAACATCTTGACCGAATGACTTTCCGTTTGGGGTACAAGTTGTAATTTTTACTAGAATCAAAATGTCAAATGGAAGTCTGATGTTAAAATTGAAAGTTTTAAAGTTTGTTATTATTTTAATAAGAAGACTTAGTTTATATATTAATATGAAAAACAAAAACAAGTCTGTGAGTAACGATAATATCACAATTGATATTGGCCACCACCTGATTAAAAAAAAAATCGGTTTTATTGGATTCTTCTTAAGTTCTAAACATTGTACAATTTAAATTTTTACACGATTGAATAGAGAAAATAATTTATTATTAAATGCAATTCTCAATTTACCAATTTTATATGGTTTTTAAATTAATTTCCAAGCACAAATATTTTTAAATCTGGGTTCAACACAATTATGGATGAATAACCTGTTTGCACTTACAACAATGTTAATAAATCAGCATTTGTTTGTTTCCATGTATTATTCCATAACTATTATAACTTTACAAAATTAATTAATTAATTAATTAAACACGAATTTAAGGAATATGCCATCGAACTAGGCGCTTAAACACGGAAACAATCAGAATAACAAAAGTTGCTATAAACAGTGAAATCCCGCTTCCATGCGGCTAATACGAAAATGCACCATATTTTGCACCAAAAGTACACCCAATTGATCATTGTGCACCAAAAGTATTTTTTTATGTAATTCGAAGGCAATATAAGAGTTTTCAGTTGAGAACATTTTTCATCTATGTTAAAGACTATGACAGTATATAAGAATACGCTCTAAAAAATCATATGTTTCTGAAACTACCAAAATATGTTATAACCAGTGGGCACGTGCAAAGATTTCGCACTGCAATCTAATTTTTTTAGTAATAGCTAATATTTTTTAGATGCAGGTTTAAAAAAAAATAAGGACTAAAAATATCTGCAAACAAAATGAATCAAGCCAGAATATTCTCTCATTTATTACATCAAAGTTGCAGTAAAAACTTACCAAAGAAAAAATATATAATAATTATCGTATTTTAACTGCATTAGAGGGTGACATCATCTGTTTCAGAAAAAAAATGTGGAATAGCGAAAAATAAATTGAGCATTTCAATTTCAATTTGATATCTACACCTGATGCATGATTTTTCGTTTTTTTTTACTTTACACTTTGCGATAATGCATAATGCAGACTGTTTGGTAGCTATTAATACAAATTTTTACTAGTTGTAAATCACATATCATATTCGCTTCATAATTATGAAATAAATCTATGTTTAAAAAACATCAACAACATTTTTTATTTGTAATGCATATTACCTTTATTATAAGTGCCAAACAGTTATACATACATTTGAAAATAACTTATGCATGAGAAGGTTAATGATGTAATAGCTTCCATAAGATTTCTGATTAGAATACTCCCGTGTTACACCCGGCCCGAACCCGAAGATTTTATTTCAAGTCAATCCGAAACTCGACCCGAATCTTACAAAAAATAAATTGTCGTTGAACCGAACCCGACAAAAAAATATTTCATCTACTCGAAATCAAACTCGCATTTGATACACTTTTTTCATCAGAAAACAAATACTCTGGACTTTCTTTTGAAAGATCATGTCAACATGAGCCCGATTTCCAAGATACAAAACCAACCCGAAACCGAAACATTTAAAGTCAACACGGGTCAGGATCCAGTAAAATAAGGTTACCCAACCTGAAGTAGGACTCTAGATCTGATTTTTCGTAAATGGATTTTTCCGCCGTAAAGATACCCTTGTCATAAAACAGCTTTTACAGGCATACTAACCAAATTAAAATTAGCCCCTCAAAAGATACGCTGGCAGAAGGAGAAAAACCGTGTTTACACTTTTATCGCTATTTCCATGAAAATGGAGATTTTGGTTTATAATCCTATTTTTATTTTTATTATTGCTTTTGCGAAGGAAATCTCAGATCCAAATCTAGAGTAAAATTCTAAAACATTTAAATTCAGAAAATCTTGGTAGTTTTTTTTCTAAATCTAGACTAAAATTCTAAAACATTTAAATTCTTAAATTCTTGGTAGTTTTTTTTCCAAATCTAGAGTAAAATTCTAAAACATTTAAATTCAGAAATTCTTGGTAGTTTTTTGTTGTTGTTTTTAACAGTTTCCAACACAGTTGAAAAGTGTTTCTGAATTCGGTTTGTCTGACCATCTGTCTGTCTGTCAACCGTATGTCTGCCGGCTATCCGTACTCTAACTAGTGTACATATAGTCGGATTGCCATGCAATAGATATATGTTATTGAGGTTGCCGTCTGTCTGTCAGCCCTTCTATCTGTACTCTAATTAGTGTACATATAGACGGATTGCCATGCAATAGATATATGTTATTAAGGTTGCCGTCTGCCTGTCAGTCTGTCTATCCATACTCTAACTTGCATACATATAGTTGGATCCTGAATTGGGAGGGAGCCAATGACCCAATAGTCTTACCATGGAATAGATATATGTTATTGAGGTTACGGTCTGTCTGTCAGTCCGTCTATCCGTGCTCTAACTCGCGTACATATAGTCGGATTGTCATGCAATAGATATATGTTATTCAAGTTGCCGTCTGTCTGTCAATTCGTCAATCCGTGCTCTAACTCGGGTACATATAGTCGGATTGCCATGCAATTGATATTTTTCATTGAGATTTACCATGATATATTCGGTATTGAAAATGTGCAGCATTTACAGTACATTTAGAGGGGTACTCAAAAGAAGGTCGTGGTCTTACGGTCTATGGGGAAAAATCTTTTCCAGCGTATTTTAATAACGTTACACTATTTAAAACATAACAAAATTGATATACATCAATGAGGTGCACTAGAAGATGTTTACTTTTTAAAAAATAACATTTGCATACTCATTAATCTTCACACACACAGTTTTACTCAGAAAATGTATTCTGGGCTTTTTTTGAAAAATCGTGTCAACATGATCCGACCCAAAAGATTCAAAACCAAACCCAAACCGAAATATTTAAAAGTTTATCCGGGTCAGGTTCCAGTAAAATAGGGTTACCCCACCTGATTCAGGACTCTAATTCTGAAATAGATTTTTCCACCATAAAAATGTATAGGTCGTAAAACAGTTTTTACAGGCATACTAACCTAATTTTATTGCCTTCAAAGGATACGCTCGCAAAAGGAGGAAAACCCTGTTTATAGTTTTATTGTTACTTCCATAAAAATGGAAATTTTAGGTTTATAACCCATTTTTTAGTTTAATTTGTATTATTGTTTTTGAGAAATAAAACTCATATTGAAATATAATGCAAAATTCTAAAATATTTAAATTCAGAAATTGGTGGGTTTTTTTTGTTGATTTTAAAACTTTCCTGCATAGTTGAAAAGTGTTTATGAATTCGGTTTGTCTGGCCGTCTGTCTGTCTGTCCGTCTCTCAGTGCTCTAACTCGCGTACATATAGTTGGATTGCCATATAATTGATATATTTTACTGAGGTTTACCAAGGTATGTTTAGTAGTATTTGCAGTTCATTTACAGGGGCTTTCAAAAGAAGGTCGTTACATTATAGCATATTGGGGGAAATTGTTTCCAGTGTATTTTAATGATGTTAAACTATTTAAAGCATAACGAAATTGATATACATCAATGAGATGCATTAGAAGATGTTTACTATAGAATATTGTGTGTATAGCATTTATCGTTAATTTACAGGGACGCACAAGAGAATTCGGTTACTGCAATGTCTATGGGCAATAATTGCTGGAAGTGCGTTTTCAACTGTGGTAACCGTTTTTAAATTTAACTAAATTTATGCACATTACTTGGTATGCATAAATTATATAGATACTATACAGGGATGCACAAAAGAACTCGAGTACATTTTCGCTTATTGAGGGAAATTGCAGAAGTGAAATTTTCAACAGTGTTATATGTTTCCGAATTGATCTAAATTTTGACAAACTAGGTAGTATATATGTTACGGACAATATAATTAATCAGGTAATTAATATTAATAATAACCGGTTTTTATTAATAATGACCTCTGTAATTATTAATAATAACCGGGCATTATGATCGGTCATTATTAATAATAACCGATTACTATTAATAATGACCGAATTTATCATATTGACCGTAACATATATACCAATCTATAGATCATACGGCGGAGATGACAAGGCGGAACAAAATAATTCGGATATTTTTCAGACTATTGATGGTAATTGCTGAAATTGAGTTTTCAAATGTGTTATACGTGTTCCAAATTGGTCATTCCTTGTCATCCCTTGTTTACGTATCATGGGCGGGGCTAGTTGAGCTTAAGCTGAAAGTTAGGCCTCCCCGCCTGGTTTGATCTTGACCTTTTTTACTTATCATCTTTCACCTTATTAAACGGTGAAGTTTTTTTTACAGTATTTTGAGGTGTTGGAAAGCGTTTCATAATCTATTCTTGATACATGATTTTGCTTTCTTGTTTTTTGTTCTCTCTAAAATCAACAAATTTATTTTTCAATGCGCGTATAAAATTAAAATCGACAATGCTGCAAAGATTGTAACTCTGAAGAAATAATTAGAAATAAGTAAATAGCCTTGTATTATTGTACGTGTGATTACACCCGGTTTAGAAAAAGGAAGAAACTAGTCGTTGGGGGCCACCATAATACTTATTCATCATGGATATGCATAACATAAAATATGAAATGCATTGCAATTCGAATAAAATCCTTGCTTGATGACGTCATAAACTTTAAAGGCTCTATTACTGAATTGCGTAAAAGAAACATCCTTATAACTCCAAAATTGATAATCCTATTAACTAACGCTTTATTGCGTCGAATTAAGCGTCTCATTTCCAATTAAAATATATCTTTGAATTGATATTTGAATGAAATACAGGGGCATGAAAAAAATAGAAGCGTGTGGAAAATAGGATTACAAATATATCGGCAACTCATTATCTGATCGACCTCATTCTTGATGCAAAATTTATGTTTTTTTATTGTCTTTTATATTCACTCCTTAAAATAAACAATTTCGAAAAAGTTTATGCATCTTTTATCAGAACGAATATTTCGAGAGTCCGAAAAAATAGTTCCGGATAATCGAGATTGCTGAAATTCAAACAGCTTCTTCCCATTATTACATACTAAGTATATACCAAATTTCAAGTCTCTATCTCAATTTGTTTGGGAGATAGAGCGTTTACAGACGTACATACGGACACACACACACACAAACACACAGACAGACGGGCGGCAATTTTTTTTCTAAAAATATGTTTTTCGGAATCTCCAATGTCTGAAACGTGTAAATCCGTCATTTTTTTCGAATTTCAAAACGATTACAAGACTTACCCTATACTGCGTATGATGGGTAAGTAAAAAGTGAGAACGCATTTTCCATTTTAAACGCTATGTCACAGAGAGAAACGAATATAGCCATTCGATTGGGAATTATGTCTTCTTCCAATTTATGTTTAACAAATAAGCGTATGAAGCTGTCCTCATATTAAAATTGTAACAAACATTGTTTTTTTTTTTGTTTTTTTTGTACTTTTAAACGAACAGCTAATTTTGACGTCATATTTGGATCCTTTCGAAATTTTACCTTCTGATATTAAATGGAAAATCGTTTGATAGAGAAATTTAGCAAATCGTCAATGTAAATTTATGAACTCCTAAATGTTAAATTTAATTTTAATAGTTTCAAAACAAACTGGATGCGTGTAGTTTTTTAAATATAACTCGTAAACTACTGGGCAGAACAAGCTGAAAATTTTATTCGAATATTTGCAACTTAGAAACTGATTTATCTTAAAATGTTTATAATTTACAATACATTTATATTTTGTAGATAGTTTTTCATAAATTATTTATTTTGCGAAAATCTTTTCAAAAATGTTTTTAAAGATATCTTTCCAATTCTTAATAAGTTACGTAAACCATAAGAATGAAAGAAACTTATATTAAAAGAATTTTTCTTTTCTCGTGTAATTTTAAATGGTGCAACAATTATAAATCTGTAATATTTAGAAGTGATCACACTGTTGAATAAATATAATGGTCTTAAAAAAAGGAAAGGTGCGGCTATGCCAATGGAAGAAGATTATGGAAGATTAATGGATTTAATTGGGAATTTTGCCAAATTAGCCAGCTATCGCCAAGTTGGCTTCCTATATGGCAGCTTATTTTTGTCACCAAATTCGGCGATATTTCGTCAAGTTGGCCAAAATTTGACGCTTTTGTGGTAACCCTGCCATTTGTATTTTTCAACAAATAGTCATTGTTTCATAGACAATAGTCATTGGTATTCATACATACATTCATTGGTACATACTCGTTCATACATATTTCATATAAATGCTGACGTCGTAATGATGCGGGCAAAGAATGTGATTAAAGATGATGAATGTTGTAACAATGGAGCTATTTTAATACAAGTTTTGGGCCGACGTTGCCCCCCACCCCTTAGGGATCGAATTTTAAAAAATCGATATTCATTTCATGTATTGCCCGCAAGCATACATATATACTCTAAATTTCAAAGCTCTTATGTCAACAGAAAGTGGGTGAAAAATGACTGTCAAGATTTGACTGCCACATGCATACATAATTGTAAGCTAAAAGAAAGTATGTAAAAAGGGTTTTTTTTAATTACGCATTTTAGAAACAAACAAGATCCCTAAATCTAAAAAGTCAATCTAATGAGAAGAAAAAAAAACACCAGCTAGGAGGTCTGTAAAAAAAAACAGATTTTTTTTTTATGAAAACAAAATATGTTTTCAACACTCAAATATGGTATTTCATTGTTTGAAACACAAAATTTGTAATAAATAAAAAATTAAAACAAGTGGGTAGGTGTGATCGAAGATCGCTCAAAGGGTTTCGTTTAATATTCCTGTCAAAACACTTTATCCTTTCTTTAATAAATTCAAATAAATTTCATTTAGCAACAACAACAACAAAAAAAATGTCATGTTTTTTATAAAGTAAAAATTTACCGGTCTATTTTTTCGTTTTTTCGAATATCTAAACCAGCCGGATAGCGAGCGAAGCCTGCTATTATATTCTGTCATAATAATATCCGTCATACGGACTAAATGCAATATTTAAAAAAATAATTTCAAAATTAAACAAATTGTACACTTTCAAAATGTTAAAATATGCGAATATTTCCATAATCGGATTTTTATCACGATTCAATATGTTTCTCAAACTCATATATTTACTATTCTCTATTACTCATATTGATACTAGCTTTGTATTATTCTCAAACATTTGAAAAATTCGTTAAACTTCCAATATGACGTCAGATTTTATTTTTATTTCTCTAATGACGTGATATTAATCTGCTTTGTGTACATACACATACTCATACTCCTTGTATTATTGAGAAATCTTAGACATTTTCCGTTTTATTACCACTATGACGTCAATCAATTTTATTTCATATTTATCTTTTTTTCAATTGTTGAAACTTTTTATTTCATTTTCATTTTTCACGTGGAAATCGTCTGATAGAAAATTAATTATTGTAGAAAGAATTTCATCGTGGATTTTAAATTTTTGGCATCTGCTATATCGAAAAATGTTTCAATTTAATAGGAAAAGGATGTTAGAATTTTGGTTTTTTATCTCTATTTATTAAAATAATACGAATGTTTCAAATTTTAATATTTTGAGCTCTTTACAGTTGGTATTCATCTATATACACAAAGTTCCCACTCTGTAAGTTTTATAGTTTTTGAGAATGGCTCTGTGACGGACAGACAACGGAGCGGGAGTAATAGGGTTTCGTGAGATGAACGAAACCCTAAAAATAAAAAATCAGCAAATTTAAATATTTTTTATTCACGTCCTAAGTAAAAGTTTTTTCTCTTCTTTCTTTGTAAAATGAATAAATTAATTTTTCAATGCACGTATAAAATTGAAATCGACAAATGATGCAACGATTGAAACTGTAGGGAAGTAATCAGAAATTGTAAAATGTAAACAGAAGTGATCACACTGTAAAAATAGTAAAACAATATGCTGAATTTACGAAAATAAAAAGTGAGATAGAAGGTCGGAAATTTTTTTCTTCTGTTATGGAAACAAAATATGTTTTTAACACTTAAATACAGAATTTAACTAACAGAAAGTTATTAAAAATAATCCGTAAAATTAAAGATTTTTTTATATTGCCGTCCATGTGAAATATTTTTACTTACGTAAAATCGAAAAACTTTTTTTTTCAGAGCGCGTATGAAACTAAAATTGATCATGTACACTGTTAAAAACTTGCAGCAAACTGTATAGTCATTCCACCGTTTTTATAAAACTGTTACATAACCGTAATATAAATCTATTCTGACCATTATATGGGCAATAATAATGGTCAGAATAGAGTTATGGTTATGCAACCATTTTCTATAAAAACGGTCGTATGACTGGACAGTTTGCTGCACATTTTTAACAGTGCAGAAAATACTTTAAAAAATCACTAAAAATAAAATAAAATAAAAATTCTAAATCAGGGTTAAAGAAAAACTATTTGACATATTCTCATCTTTTACTGGAATATGTTCCTGTCAAATTTCATAGTGTGAGCTATTTGGATACAGATCTATCCTTTTTACAGATAAAGATTTTTTTTTTTTTTTTTTAGTCACAGATGAACAGTTAAACAGAAAACAACAAATTGTTTTCTTCCTCAATAGAAAAAGCAAAATATAGGATGAAAAAAGAAGAAATTACATGAAGCAATTTTACTTTTGTTGTCTTTAGATCATGAAGTAGTATACATTTTATGATAGAAATGTAACTAATTGCTACATTCTGTCAATGTGCCAGGAAATGCTTGCAAAGGGCAATATTCTGTAATAAACGTACTTTTATGACTCCAGTGCTTTTGCAGCAGAAAAATGATCGTATACTTCAATTACGATTTTTATCGACGTTAGGGAAATCTAATTTTTATAAAGTAACATATTTCCTCAAAATAAAGATTATATATCTAAGCACGATTAAAAACATCCAAAATAAAAAGGAAAATTCATTTTAACCAAAATAAAGTAAAATGAAACAATTCTATAAAAATTCAAGAAATAAATCATATTATTATTTTTTAATATAATATAATTTTATTTTAATACTAGCTAACCCGACGGCGTTGCCCGGGCCCGAGATAATTACAATCTCAGAGAAAGGCGTTAACCCCCTCCCTCCCCATACCCGCAAATATAATGAATAATTTGTTCAAGAGAAACACCGTCACGTACATTAACGCGATCATTAAAAAAAGAATTACATTCTTCTGATAATTAGAACATAACGAAGACGCTACGCTAAAATAGCCGGCAGATGACACCCCTTCCCGACATCAATTTCAAATCTATATCTTAATTAGTTACCTAAATATTTGTTCATTAGTAAAATTTGGCAATTATTTCCTTTCATTTTCGCAAACTAAATGAGAGGGATCGTCCAGAGAAACAGATCTCTTTGTAGTTCAGTTTTTAATGAAAGCCGATCCCTGTCTGAAAATTTCTCGGATCTTTTTCACTGGCGCCGGCAGATTTTTGGCAGTTTTTTGCGTAAATTAAAAAAAAATTACCAACCGAATTTTTCAAAAATCACATAGTCAGATACAGAATATTTTTTTACATATTCTCAGAAATTTTCAATTTGATATCTCAATTAGTTTTCTTAAAATTCGCTAATTAGTTAAATAATTTCGAATTCGTTCATTTCCGGTTGCAAATCCAATGCGCCTGTCCGTTTCTTTCGCCATTTTGATTTAAAAGATGATATTTTAGAAGCGATGGTTAATGAGAATCTAATTAATATCTAGGCTAATTATAAAAATATTAAAATTCTGAGGCTCAGGTGCACATGGGCTGACCTTGGACTATCCACACCTAAATTTCCAGCCTTCTTGGTGGGCTAGATTTTCCTAGCAATCGCCAACAGGCACACACACACACACACACAGAGCGAAACTTTCTTTTATTAGTATAGATATTAAAATAGGTGTACCATAAATTTGTTAACATTTCAAAATTTCCGAAAATGTGAAGGAATCGATTAATATCAATGCGGTTTGCTACAAAATTATTTGAATTTTTTTTTTTTTTTTTTTTTTTTTTTTGGTAAAGACGAAAATTTTAGTGAAGAGTTTTGTCAATAGAGGGCGCTTCATAATTAGATGACTGATTTTTTGCTACGGGGTTACGTAAAATCTTGAGTGTATCATAGTAGTCCGTTTTAATTAACGGAGTTAAAAGACCGCCATACGCCACGAAATATTCTGCAGCCATTCGAATATGTTACATACCTCAGTCAACAGTGTTCTCAATCGCTTGGAAAGAGTAATTCCTTGGACACATAGAACATTTACTGCTATGAGCTTGGAAATATTTGCATGTAAATAAACGTAGTTTTATACGAAACTTTGTGATTTGAATGCTAAAATTGACAAAAATTTCACATTTTTTTCCCCTTTCGCAAAAGTAAATAATATTTACGAGAATACCATGAGAATAATTTTGCTGCAAACCGCAATCAAATAAACCAATTCCTTCACTTTTTGTGAATTTTTGAAATGTGAACAAATTTATGGGATACCCAGTATATAATATATGTGTGTGTACTAGAGGAGCTACACTGGTAGGTTTTTTCCAAACTAAACACGAGTTAAACGAACCTGGGGTACACAGATGGTATCTAAACATATCGATCTATACATAGAAATATCGGTATAAGTAATAGTTCTATGAAATTTGCTTGTAGGTATCTCCCAAAAAATATTTTTTCCCACGGGAAATTATTATAGCGCGACCTGAAAATCCTTGTTTATGAACATCCAAGAAATTATGACTTATACTATGTTGAGAAGGCCATTTAATTTACATTTTTGTAGACTATGGCCCTTAAAAAGGCTTCATTCCTCCATGAATTACAACGGTGTTTGAGAACATTCACTTAAATGACTTAAAATTAATTAACTTAAATACTGTAGTCTGACCGAGATTTTACACAGTACGAGGTTTACACCTTTGAACGGCTCATTTAGTTTATGTTGAATATATATTTAAAAAAAAACATCGTTTAAAATTTTCTTTTGCAAATTTATTTTTAGTTTTTATTCTTTAAAATATTTTTTTAAAGAACTGACCGATTTAGTCTGACCGAGATTTTACACAGTACGAGGTTTACACCTTTAATTATACTAACGATTATATGATTGACTATGTTTTATGCATTTGAGGTGGAGGAAAAGTACGGATCCGGCGCCAGGGGAAAGTGGGTGCAGTGGAGCAGCTCCACCTCCTCTCATGAGTCGAGGGTGCTCCTCCTCCAGAGAGCTCGTGCTCTAAGAGGAGGTAAAATTGGGAAGGGGGTAAAATACAAAAAACTCTAAAAAACGGGAATTAAGGCCCTGAACGTCGATGTAACATGAAAATTATCTATTTTAAGCAAACGTTGACTGATGCCGTTGACCGTATTCAATGATACTAAAAACTATGTGACTGACTACATTTTACAATGAAGTTGCCTGATAATAAATACGACGACTCATTATGAATCATTATTTTGTAGGCAACGATTTGGTTCCTATTAATCCCACAGCTTTCTTCCAACGAATTTCGGTTGCAAAGCATCCGGATGAAGATCTTGAGGAGTTTTTGACATACAATCTAGGCCCTTATTCCTTATCCCTATTTGACAATGGCTTAAAAAAAAAGAACCAAATCTACTCTCTACAAGGCATTCAAACCCCTAACAAGCAAGCGGTTCAGCGACAGGATTCAATTCGTCATTGATGGTGGTTTTGTATTGCAGAGGGTTGTTTGGCCTAAGAATCAGTCTTTTGAAACAATCTGCGACAAATATGTTGAGTACGTACAGTCAAACTAAATAACCGCAGGCAGCAGTTGTGTTTGATGGCTACCCTGATGACTTACAAGATGGTACAAAAATTGCTGAGCGTAAGAGACGAGCATGGAAATATGCTTCAACTGACATATTGTTTAAAGGTACAATGATACCTACTATTTCCAAAGAAAAGTTTCTTGCTAACCCAAAAAACAAGGGTCGGTTAATATCTGTGATCATTGACAAGTTCTCATCAGCATATATTACATGCAAGCAAGAAAAAGAAGACCTTGATTGTAAACACTGCTTTGTCCCTTTCTCCATCAATTTAGACAGTGATTATAGTTGAGGAGGATGTAGATATCTTGGTCATTTTGATAGGTCTCTGCAGGGCTGAAAACGTTTTCTTTTTAAAACCTAGGAAGAGCGCAGGGGCGCCATTTCGGGGGGGCTGGGGGGGGCAACCGCCCCCCCCAAGGAATTTCAAATTTCAGAAAATTTATCAGTTATCACAGGTTAGACCAAAAAAAAAATCAAAATATGTCTGGCCCGGCCCGTGCAAAAAAAGTGACTGGCCCGGCCCGACCCGGCCCGGTATAAAAGCTAAACGTTCAGCCCGAGTCCGGCCCGGCCCATGTAAAACAAGTGATTGGCCCGACCCGGTCCGGTATAAAATCTGAAAATTCGGCCCGAGCCTGGCCCATGAAAACATATTATTGGCCCGGCCGACCCGTAAAATAGGTGTTTTAATCTGAATTTCAGGCCACAGCAGCCAATTGCTTCCTCATGACGTAACTATCTGTAACTGCCAAGTCTTAAAAATTGGCATTATGCAATATTTTTGTATTTAAGAATGAAAATGACTTTCTAAAAGTTTCGGAAAAGTAGCCATTTTGGATATGGCAACAGCCTTTAATATAAAAGTTGCTTATTAACAGATGTGACACCCCCACCCCCCCAAATAAGGAGCCATGTCTCCCTGTCTAAATGGAGGACTGGATCCGTCCTTGATTGTTGCGTGGGGGTACATTTTACTGACTTTTGCATGGATCGAGTCCGACCAATAATGATTTTCATACGACTTAGATTGTAAGAGAAAATTTCGGTCTTTGCAGACCTCTAAGAAGAATGAAGTTTAGGCTCGGTTCGGCTCAGAAAAACGAATTCTAACCCAAAAAAAACGAGTCTGCAGATAAAAGTAAAAACCGGAAAGAGTAAACACAAGGCCCGACCAGGTCCGAACATGCAGAATAAAGAAACGCTCAAGCCCGGTTCAGCCCGGAAGTAATTTAGGCCAGGCCCGGCCCGAGTTTTCAAAATAAAGTAAAGCCCGGGCCTGGCCCGAGCCACCTAAAAGAAAATCAGCCTGAGCCCGGGCCCGTGCAGACCTCTAGTCTGATGTGCCAATCCCAAAACTTTCTTCTATCTCATACAGGTATCACATACACCAAAAACAAATCAGCACCACTTTATATTAAGGTTTAACTGAATCTGAAGTTGTATTAAATTATGTGTGTTAGTTCTGGAGATATAGCTATCATGAAAATCGGGCAAAATGTAGCATAGCAGTGCCACCTGTTGGGCTATTTATACCAAATCATAATCAACGTTTATGTTTGCCAAGTTCTTACCGAATCTGAAGTTTGGTGAAATTCTGTGCCTTAGTTCTTGAGATATAGCTATCGTAAAAATCATGAAAAATGTAGTGTAGCAGCGACATCTGTTGGGCGATTTACACCAAAAACTAATCACCACCCATTTATATCAATGTCTAACTTAATATAAAGTTTTATCAAATTCCGTGCATTAGTTCTTGAGATACGGCGTCCACAATTTTTTTGTCACATACAGACCACTGAGACACACAGACAGACATTTTCTAAAAATATTCCAATTGTGTTCAGGATCTTCTAAAACGTATAAATCCGTCGAAAACCGGGAGTGGTAAATATTCATAAATCCAATATCTTTTTAGAAGAAAGTAATAAACATTTAATAAACCCTTTAAACATTGAAATGTTTTCTAAAGCCTTGCTATTGTAACATTCTATAAGTGAGACATTTATCATTAATAAGTATTTTGGCTAGTTTTAGAAATGTATGTGAGAAAAAACTCTATGAATTGCTTCTGAGCTGTGTACAGCATGATTAAAAGAAAACTTGTCTCCCCCAAGGCTATAATTTCAGTGATAAATTCTCTCTTTAGCCAAAAATTTAAGGGGAATTTTTTTTTCGGGGGGGAGGGGATGGGGGAGGTGTATTAAATTTCCTAATTAAATGATTTGTTAATTTTGTTTTATTAGTGTCACATTATATCTACTCCAATCGTTATAATGCTATTAAATCATTTGCTTTATTAAATGATATTATATATACCGTATGTTCTTAAAAATCTCCAAAGTCTGACACTAGAGTCCTGTCCAGATTTGGTTGTAACCATCCCGAATCCTGACTTCAACCTGACAGACTTTAAGCCGAATCCGAAATATTCATACCTGAACCAGAAGTGAAAGAAAATGAATGTATATTTTATTACATTTATGGAAAAGTAATCTACAAGTTTACCGCTTATGTACAAAAAATAACACATATATACACCCATTAATATTCACATATACTATAGTTTTTTCATTTGAAAATTATTCAGAACCTTCTTTTATATAATCGGTTCATCTCGAACCCGAGTCAAAGTATAACCCGAAGCGTATAAAGTTTACTCGACTCGCAAATAAAAAAAAAAAAAATCAACCAAACCCAAAACGAAATGCATTTCGGGTAGCCGATGCAGGACTAAAATTTCCAGTAAACCCGGAAAAGTCCAAAAAATGTCATTGACCGCAACCCGGAAAAGTCCAAAAAATTTCATTGACCGCAACCCCACCCGAAATGAAAGAAAATTCATCCATATTTCATTATGTTTTGGAAAAGTCTACTACAATTATATCTCTAATAACAATTTTATCTTTTATGTAGAATTTTTTTTTTCATCTGAAAATATTTAGGATTTCTTTGAAAACTCGGGCAACACGAACCCAACTCAAAATAGTGAAAACCCAACTTGAACCCGAAACAATTAACCCTTTGATAAAGGGCCAGGATTGACTACTAACTTTCAATTGTTACAACTTTCAAATGCAAATTTGCATTCAATCGTTCTACAATTTCCAAAAAAATTCTTTGTGACAGATTTCTCTTGAAAATATCCTAACATAAGTGTATGATAGATGTCAAAAAGTCTTACTAATAGAATAAAAAATAGTCCACTGGGACATAGATGTCCCAACCGTAGTCAAATGTTCCAAGTCAACCTGACCCGCAACGAAAATAAGCCGCGTCAAACCCCGATCGATCCGTACTGCAGATTGGGTCGTGTTGCTCCACCCAATGCAGGAGCAAGGGACCTGAGACCAAGGGTTTTGCAGATTTCTGAATTGTATGGAATTTAGATCATAGTCTGAAGAGGAAGGCAGAAAATAATTGCGGAAATTTTTACTGACAGGAAATCATTAATGAAAATTTTTTTATACATATGGATTACAACATTTGCAAATTTCTTAACTTTTTTATGGTATTCGTGTGCTGATTTTCTCGTGACCGATTGAATTTCCCGTCTTTTTCGTGATTGTTTCTTTTTTTCTTCTTTTTTTGTGATAATTTTCCAAAATTCGTTAATTTTCTGTGAATTATTGACGGAATTGATTTTTTCGACCAATTGTCTAAATTTGCGACACTTTTTTCAACCGATCGACGAAATTCGCTATTTGTTTTCTCAATCTTTTGACGCAATTCGCGACTTGAACCCGACTACAATTTCCTCTCTTTTCTACGATAGTTTGTTGAAATTCGGAAGTCATTTTCCGCAAATGACTGACAAAAGTAGATTTTTTTTGCGCGATCTTTGATGAAATTCCCCTTTTTTGCGCGATTGTTTGACTAAATTCTAGATTTTTTTTTTGTTCAATCTTTTGAAGGATTTCGGATATTTATCCGCAATAGGTATACTAAATTCGCGATTTTTTTCCACGACGGATTGACGAAAATCTCTATTTGTTTCAGTGATCGTTGGCGAAATTCGTAATATTTTTCCACGGTCGTTGGTTAAAAATTAACGATTTTTTCCGCGACCAATTTTGCCAAATTAACTATTTTTTCTAATTCCAATTCGTAAAATTCACGATGTTTACCACGATCGCTTGACGGATTGCTTTTGCGTAAAAAAAAAAGGAAGAAAAATTCGCGGACTACCACTAAAATTAAAAATATATTCGCTGAAGAATCACATGTTTGTGAAAGAAGTTAACATAAGAAGGCAAAATCTCACACTGCATTTTTTATTGTGGGGGCCTATTTCTATTTTGTGCACGATTTGGGTAATCCTGCACGATATTTCAACAAAAAACTTAGTCCCCCCCCCCCCTTTCGCAAGAAACTCATGAAATGGCGCCCCTGCAGTAAAACCTGCAAAGAAGGAGTTGAAAAGGACTGTAAAAAAGCTCCATTTTAGACAAGTCTCCATCTTAGCAAGTATAATTGTATGGCGTTTTTTTCGTCGAAGCTTGATTTTTTTTGCCCGTTTGAGAAAGAATTATGTTATAGACAGGTTTCGCTTAGACACGCTTCACTGTAATACACCTATGCTCTTCAGAAGTGCTTTATAGAAAGGAAATTTTAACAGTCTTAAAGAATACCTGAAAAAAACGGTACCTGTCTATAACTGAAAACTTTCATAATATTTTAAAATTCTACTTTCTAAGACGAAACCTGTCTAAAACGGAATTTTTCAGAGTTCACTTGAGATTCCGTATTAGAAGTATTGCTGTCTCTGTATATATGATTCAGTAAACGTTTCTCGTTCGGAGAGTTTGGGGGGGGGGGGGTCAGCACCCCGAACTCCACCCTTGGCTATGCCACTACCTTAAAAAAAACTTTGCCCCCCCCAAGAAAGTTCTGAAATGGCGCCCCTGGAAGAGCGCCGTTTCTCCAATGACATTTTCTCCAACTAATGCTGTGAGTTCAACGGTTGCGGTAAACATCCTCTTCCTACATGCTATGAGCGGATGCGATACAACATCAGCACCGTTTATTCTAAGAAAAATGAAGAATCCAGATGTTGCTGACGTTGTTAAAGTATTCATAGACTCAAACGCTACTCAGAAGATTTTTGTAGTTGCTGGGGAACGTTTCCTTGTCTCGCTGTACGGCTGTAGTGGGACGAATGTGCCTTAGCTGAAACACCTAAGGTATATTTCGTACAAGAAGTCAGCCTTTAAATATAGTTCTAATATTGATGCTTTACTATCATCTGCAGCTGCAGCACAACATCACTCTTAAAGAATATATCACTAGGGGCAGCAATGAGTGGGAGATGAAAAAAATGCTGAAGAGTGGGGATGGAAGAAAACAAATATTGGCCTTGAGCCTGTATTTACTGTACTACCCCCTGCTTCTCCTGCTTTGTTGAAGCTTGTATTCTGTATGTGCAAAAATAATTGTTAACAAAATTGGGGGTTCAAGAAGACAGTTATTTGTTGTTCGAACATGTGCCTCAACATCAAAGGGAACTGCAACAACATCTCAGTGATGAATCAAGACGAGGAAAACGAGTTATACCTTGAAACTGAGCTGAAGATGGATTGCCCACCCATTGAATCCATGGACCCATTGGAAAAAGAACAAGCAATGCCACAAGGAATGAAATATTTACCATTAAGAAAATATTTAATCTATAATATTGGTAGCAAATGAAAAAACCCCACTAATTCCTTACGTCTATTTTCTTTGTTGTGTATGTCGATGAACAGTAACGGCCTTCAAATAAAAGAATGTGGAAATAAGATGTTTGCTTTCTTACTTTATGTAAATATACTTGCTAATATTTGTTACTAATGTACATAATTGCTTATAATTAAATAATGATTCATAAGTTGGCAGGCAACTTTATTGTAAAACGTAGTCAATCACATAGTTTTTAGTATCATTAATAGTCAACATTTGCTTTAAATGAATAATTTTCATGTTACACAGACGTACATGGCCGCAATTACCGTTTTTTTACACACTCCCAATTTTACTTCCTCTTAGAGTGCGAGCTCTCCTGAGGAGGGGCATCCTGGACTCATGAGAGAAGGTGGAGCTGCTCCACTGCTTCCACCTTCCCCTGACGCCAATCCGCGCGTTTCCTCTACCTCAAACTCATAAAATATATAGTCAATAATATAATATTTAGTATCATTAATGGTTAACGTTTGCTAAAAATGGTTAGTTTCCATGTTACATCGACGTGCAGTGCCGTATTTTCCGTTTTTTTTTAAACACATATTTTTGAAGCATTCTTACGGCTAAATCATTGATCAGAGGAAAAAAATGTCAATGCATAAAGTGGTGGAAATTTTATTTTCTTTAATTCATATACTGTCGACTTTCACGCAAAATGCAGAGTGTTGGATTTATTTTGGAAAAACAGAGAAATGTTCATTTTTCTACAGGTTTTTTGTAAAAAAAAAAGTATTTCCTGGCAACAATTTTGTTGGAAAACATCAGATTCGTGTTCAGCGACCGAAAAAACATAAAGGAACCAAATATCAAAACTACACTAAAACCTTCCTTTATTTGTCCTTTTTTAGCCCCTAATGTCCTAATACAAAAAGAATAATTTAAATTTAAAACGTCTTTGTACCCAGTAATTTGTGTTTTGCAAGCATTTTTATTACCACGTACGTTTTATAATATATAGGAATTTTCTCCCAATTTTGACTTTCAAAAGTTCGACTTCAAAATGCGACATTCTTTTACGTAAATGATCCTTCAGAAGATTGTTCGATTGAAACATTCAACGATGTTATCGCCGCGAAAGTACTTATGCACGAAAATGCGAACTAATCAGATACTAAAATGTGGGAGAAAGAGATTATAATGCTGAATCTTAGGCATCGACTACAATCATGAAAAGGCGATTTCAAATTCAATTGCATACTTTTTAATATATTTTTCTAAAGCATACATCTAATTAATGTGTTCATTTGAATTATTCACATATATTTAGATGTTAAGATGTTCTGAGTGATATTTTAAACATAAAATTAAATATACTAGGACAAAACTTTGATTATTTTAAAAGTTTTAGTGACTCTAAACAATTGATTTTATAATATGCTATCACTTATATTACTTAATTATTTCTTAATTTAGTAGGATATACTAGCCGACAAAATGTGTTAGAATTAAGTTCTATACAATATTTAACTATTCCAAAAACATTGCTAATAGTGTTCTAATTATCTGCACTGTAAAAAAACACAAATGTTCCTTAATCAACGAAAACATAATATGACCAGGAATGAAAATATAGAACAACTGCTTTCGAGTTACCCACGATTCTGAAAAGTGTTCTTTATCTTCAAAAATATCAGAATCCAATAGCTTTCCGAGCTTTAAAGAAGCATTTCTGAAACAAAATTTTCTTTTGCTGCCATTTATTTTCAAAAACTTTTCCGAGTAGTTCTTATGGGGTTTTAATCAGTAGTTTCAAATAGGAATATCGATTTTTAGTATTCTATCAATTTTTAATTAATCCTTTTCATTTTCACATGTTTTACAAGCAAACATACAAGAGTTGTACAAAAATATGGAAACAGCTCGTGAAATGCATGCTTGAACATAAATGTTGATTCTAGTCGAGCCTGTAGGTGGCGCTGTTGTATTTGACCCCTAGAGCCACTTGTACAATGTCCTCAGTACGTTACAAGTGTCAGTCGTTGTCAAAATTTGGTTTTGTGTAGTTGTGAGTGTAAAAAACTGTAGCTTTAAATATTGTGTATATAATCTATAATATTCAAACATTGTATAAAATCAGGCACGCCCTGAATAAATAGGGCTGCCATTTGTGAATTAGAGTTTGTATAATTTACTATAATTTACTTTTCAATTTGTAAATGTTTTCCCATGGCACGCCCTGATAAATAGGGCTGCCACTTATGATTGATGGTGTAAGAAATTTTAGTTAATCCGGAGACGGTGGTGTCGGACGGTAGAGACCTTCCTGCCTTGAGCTTGGGGCTTGTCCCGATCATATGCCAAAAGCGGATCCTCAAGGCGGGTGACAGCCAGACAGACAACCAGTAGTTGTGAGTGCATTTTGTCTGAGCTAAGTGAATTAAAATGTGGACAAATTGTTGGTGCTCGTGTCGTGGGTACTTCCGTCACCAAAGTAGCCAAAGTGTTTCATATTTCAAGAGGCACCGTATCAATGATTTATACAGCATACAGGAAAAGCGGAAAAAACATCATCCGCTAAGCCACAGTGTGGACGAAAGTGTGTGATGAATGATCGTGACAGACGGTCATTGAAGAGGATTGTGACGACAAATAAGAAGACGACAGCTGCAAAATCACTACCGAACTGAATATCGGGCTCACAAAACCTGTCAGCACCAAAAAAATAAGTAGGGACCTGCATAAGCAGGGATTTATAGGGCGAGCTGCAATTCCAAAACCACTCATCATTGATGCAAATGCCTGTAAGAGGAGAACGTGGTGCCGAAGCAATAAAACCTGGACTGTGGAGCAATGGAAGACAGTCATTTGGTATGATGAGTCTTGTTTCACAATGTTTCCTACTTCTGACAGAGGTTACGTCTGGCAAACGCCGTCCTAAGCCGTCCCAATGCAGAGTGCTTGCTGCCAAGAGTAAAACATGGCAGATCTTCGGTCATGAATTGTGCAGCCATATCGTGTTATTCCATGGGCTGCATGGTTACTCTGCAAGGTCGCATTATTGGCAAAGATTATGTGACCATTTTGGATGATCATGTCCACCCCGTGGTACAATGTTTGTTCCTCAATGGCGATGCTGTGTTCCAGGACGATCACGCCCTTGTTCACACATCTTGGCTCGTACAGGACTGGTTTTGTGAGCATGAAAGTGATTTGTCTCATTTCCCCTGGCCACCACAGTCACCAGATCTCAACATTACCGTGCCTGGTCTACTTTGGAGGAAAAGGTGTGTGATCGCTGTCCACCTCCATCATTGTTACCTGAACTTTCTTCTATTTTGCAGGAAGAATGGTATAAATTCCCTCGGAAACCATGCAGGACGTGTATTTATCCATTCTGAGAAGACTGCAAGCTGTTTTGAAAGTCAACGGTTTTCCTATACCGTATTAGTCATGGTAACAGGTTATTTATAGGTATTTCCATATTTTTGTCCAACCCCTGTATTTCAAACTAATAACTGAATTTATACACTCAACAGTAACAATGTTACTCTTGCTTGTTACTTTAATGTTAATTTAGCATGTTTGTTTGTAAAACATGTTTGTTGAACATAAAAATGTTTACTTGAGAATTGATATCATCCAAAAAAACCTGTTTCGGATTACGAAAACTAATTAATACACTATAAAAACTACTCGAAAACGTTTCTGAATATCATTTGCATCAAAAGAAACATTGTTATAAATGCTTCTTTAAATCAAACATTTCTTGAACATGAAAATGTTTTTTTGAGAATTGATATCATCCAAAAAAAACTTATGTTTTGTATTACGAAGACTAATTAATACACTATACAAACTAATCGAAAACGTTTCTGAATATCAGTTGCATCACAAGAAAATTTGTTTCTATAAATACTTCTTTAAAACAAACATTTGTTGCACATGAAAATGTTTACTTGAGAATTTATATAATCCAAAAAAAAACTTATTTTTCGGATTACGAAAACTAATTAATACACTATAAAAACTAATCGGAAACGTTTCTGAATATCAGCTGCATTAAAAAAACTTTATTTTTATAAATGCTTCTTCAAATGAAACATTTTTTGAACATCAAAATGTTTACTTGAGAATTTATATCATCAAAAAAATTTATGTTCCAGATTAGGAAAACTAATTAATACACTGTAAAAACTACTCGGAAACGTTTCTGAATATCAGTGGCAGAAAAAGAAACTTTGTTTTTATAAATGCTTCTTTAAATAAAACATTTGTTAAACATGAAAATGTTTACTTGAAAATTTATATAATCCAAAAAAACTTATGTTTCGGATTACGAAAACTAATTAATACACTATAAAAACTACTCGGAAATGTTTCTGAATATCAGTTGCTTCAAAATAAACTTTGTTTTTATAAATGCTTCTTTAAATGAAAACATTTGTTGAACATGAAAATGTTTACTTGAGAATTGATATCATCCGAAAAAAATGTTATGTTTCAGATTACCAAAACTAATTAATACACTATAAAAACAACTTGGAAACGTTTGTGAATATCAGTGGCAGAAAAAGAAACTTTGTTTTTATAAATGCTTCTTTAAATCAAACATTTGTTGAACATGAAAATGTTTACTTGACAATTTATATCATCCAAGAAAACTTATGCTTCGGATTACAAAAACTAATTCATACACTATAAAAACTACACAGAAACGTTTCTGAATATCAGTGACATAAAAATAAAGTTTGTTTGTATGAATGCTTCTTTCAATCCCGAAAATATATTGGTCTCTGAGCTTCTTAAAGACAGGGAACGCTTTTCGTAATCGTGGGTAACTTGGAAGAAGTTATTGTACGGTTTCGTTCGAGGTTATACCATATTTTCCCAAATTAAGAAACATTTGTTTTTCTTACAGTGTAGAAACGAACTGAAGTGAGTGATGGTAAACGGCAAGACAAACAAATTTTGCTATGTAAGCAGGGATCATTATCCACTTATTAAGTCAAATGTTTAGGCTATCTCTCTCCAAACACAATCTGGAGAATCCTTTTTAACTTAAGCCATAATAAATATATTGTAACGAACTTTTTAAACGGATTTTCCTTGCTTTGTTCGAAAAGTGATAACTTTAATTTAATTTATTCCATTTGCATACGAGTCGATAGCAGAATTTTCTCCCATTTTCGGCTTTCAAAAGATCGACTCCAAAATGGTACATTCTTGAACGCAAACGATCTTTCCAGGAAATGCCCGATTGAAATATTTGACGATGTTATCGCCAATAGGAAGTACTTATGCACGTAAATGCAGACTAATCAGATACTAAAGTGTAAGAGAACGAGATTATTCTGTGGAATCTTAGGCATCGATTAACCTCATTGAAAAGATGATTTCTAATTCAATAGCATACTTTTTATTCATTTCACTAAAGCGTAGAACTAATTAATGCACCCATTTCAACTGTTCGCTAGTCGTTAGATAATAAAATTTGCATTTTAAATCATATTTTACATTAAAAAAATATGTTTTGACAATATACATTATGGTAACGCATTGTAACTGATTGTCTAATCTTCTTTTGCCTATACTGCGCATACGTTCGGCTATTTTCGAAAGTTTATTGACTCTAAATGATTTACGTTGTATCATATGGCATGTTGCTTCCTTCACTGTAAAAGATGACACTTTCAAATCTGAGTAAATCAGTGTTTTCATTTTGATATGATACATTTTGTTTCAAACATGACGATATAACGCTTTCTATTCTGAAATACCAGAAATACTCAGAATATTGAAACATGGACATACTCAAAAATGATTAGAATCAGTTCAAACTCATTTTTCGAACATGGACATACTCAGAAATGAGCACATAGAAGTCAGCTCATACTCATTTTTGAAACATGACATACTCAAATAGGAGCACATGATGTTTTATTCTTGAGTGTGTGCATGTTTTTAGAAATGGGTGTATACATGTTTCAAACTTGAGTCATTTTGATTCGGAGCCATTTTGACTATGCGACATACTGAGATTTGGGTGTTTTAAGCTCTGTTTTGAAAATGTCGTTTTTAGAGTGTTATTGCTTGACTTATTAGGGTAGTTATTTAGCAGGCAAAAAATAGTAATCGCGTTATGTTTTATACGACATTCAAATGTTTGAAAATATTTTAATGTATATACAGTCTAGTGTCTCTATAACGAAATCCATTGTTCCACTCAAAACATTCGTAATATAGAAACATTCGTTATACAGAGGATAACAAAATTCCTATTTAATGTGTAAATTTTGAAAAAAAAAGTTTTTCAGGTATTTAATTAAGATTTTGAAATGTTTAACTCTAAATATTAACTGGATCTTGCATTTTTCAATTATTTAAAAAGTTTCAAAACGGAAAATAAACATTTATTTAAGCATACTAAAAGCATAAGGAAAATTTACTATTATTTTAGACGAAGAAAGTAGTAATTTTTGGTTGTTTTGATTTCGAAACTGTTACACCCTCGTAAAAATTTCCACATTTTAACAAGGAATGCAGAATTATATAAGAAAATGACTTATTAGTGAAAATATATATGATTAAAGTGATAACAATACACATAAAGGCGTATAAATGCCTTTTAAGAAACAGATCAACAAGTTTCATACGCTCAATCGGCGATATTCTCAAGATCAACAATGATAAATAAACTAATTTCGCAAAATTTTTGTGCAAATGAACTTGTTAAACAAAATAAAGAATAAGATAGAGGTACTCATTTTTGAAAGATAAACCAGGAGTCAGTCAAGGAAAATTGATTCTAATTTTTTTTAAGCTTTTTTCTGATCAAATGAATAAAAAATTCGTTACCTGGAGATAGATCTTTCGCTAAATGGAGTTTATGTTTAATGTGACCGTTCCTGCTAAAAATTCGTTATATCGAGAAATTCGTTATATGAAAGTTATATATCCTTAAAGTTATATATTCGTTATATATCCTTACAGAGAGACTCCACTGTATATATATATACATATCTAATTTGTTATTTTTGAAAATTTAACTTAATTGTGTAAGATTTCACAGACAAATTTTGTTTTAACGGACATTTTACTATTTCACAAAATTTATTAATGCTATATAAATTCTATAAAACTTGGAACAAAAATTAATTAGATAATACTACGTTTATCAATTTTAAGCGTTTAGTAACACATTTTTAAATGATAGCATACGTCACAAGAATTTAACTTTTGAAAATGTAATATTTAAATCCGTTTATATGTTTAAAACTAATAAGTCAGGAAAAATGTATCTTTAAAAATTGACTGAAATGCGGGACATATTATTCAAACTAATTAAAAATGGAAAAATACAATTTGAAAAAAAAAAGACAAAAGTGGAAAAATTATATAACAGATAACTAAGCTCCATTATATAGAGATTCAGCATAAAAGAAAAATATTTAAAAATAAACAATTTTAAACTTTCTTAACACGTTCCTTAACGAGGACGCATACGTCGCTTCGCTTGGACACCTATTTGACATTCCAATTTTAATCCAAAATTACGAATTCATACCAGAAATTTTGTAAGAATAATTTTTATTTTATGTAATCATGAAATGTATGTCGTTAAATAAGGCAAATATTGCTATTAGTATTTTCTGGTATGAATTTGGTATTTCTGAATGCAATAGAATTCCGTTAATTTTAACCCGGCAGTGAACGTGTTGATTTTGTAAATACAGCATATTTCAGGAACTTCCATATCACTAGCCAAATATTTCAACATCCTGTTTTACCAAAAATATAACAAATTGCATTAAACATTTTACAACTCATGAAAAAGTCAAAGCTATAAATTGAAAGTGTGAGGAAAGAAATTTGAAAAACACTCTGCCAAAATATTCCTACTTATTTCGATCAGAGATTTATAAACTACATACGAGCTACTTATATAAGGTGAAAAAATATAAACACAAATGACAAATCACAAACATTTTAAGTGTTGCAAATACATTATTTCCAAAAACAATATAAAAGGTAGCTAGTAAAATAAAAAAGTTTATTCAAGTGTGAAATATTTTCTTCTACAACAAGAAAAAAATATAATAGCAGAATTTCAAAGTGTGCGAAAATATATATCTCTAGTTGTTTACATCAGAAAATATTTCAACCACATTTTATGCAATTTTTCTAGAAAGGAGGAACTATAGAAATATAAACAACAAATTACAAACCTTTCAAGTTTTGCAAATAGCACGTATAATGTCCTCAACACGATTTGTAGCTGTAAACTCAACAAAAATATATTGACAATAGTTCTTGATTTCTAAGTGCATCAGACAAGAAACAACTCTATTCATCAATGTCGTCTATTTTCCCTGAAAGGCATTTTTTAAAAAGAAATATTATCAGAAGTTTCTTATAAATATAAAAATCGTCGCAAATTCTGTGACTGAAATTCTGATTTATGTGGCGACATGCAAATATTTAATAAACATTGTCGTATGGTTATGGACTTTTCGAAATGTTTATGATATATATTTTTTTTTCGTAGAGGTTACATGAAAGCGGAACATAAAATGTTATGTTAAAACTATTAACATTTTTATATTTAGTGCAAAAATTGGGCAATAATTAAAATTTGAAAAAAATGAGAAGATAATAAGTGACGAAAAACGACTGCAAAATATATTATCTAAGAATCTAAGCTTTTTATCTTTTCGAAAAATGTAATGTACATAAAACTTTACTCTAAACAAACAAATTATACTTACGTTTTTCAAATAAAAAAATTAAATCTTTAAGATTTTTTTAGCAATAATTCGCTGAAAATAAATTAATAAGCTTTAAACTGTTTTCAATATTTTTTCACGTAGTAAACAGTAGCACAATTTCACTAAGTATAAAACAGAGCTATAAAACACTCCCTCCAATTACTCTTTATCACTTACATCTATGCTATTAACAACCATATTAAGTAAAAATTATATACATGAAAAATTTATGAGAAAACAAACAACGATTCTGAAACGTCCTGTACAGCGAGCATGGCACACATACTTTGTTGTGACGTCACTGCAAGTTACGTAAGTTACGTCATATCTTTGACCAAAAAACGAACACTATCTCACATCACACTGTGACAAAAATGTCAACACTATGTGACGTCCGACTGAGACCAAAATGTGAATACCTTGAAGATCGTTAAAAAAAACTTAAAAGGAAATCTTAAACACCTTATGACATCAAGAAAATTATTTTTTGTCAACTTTAATTTCTGTGACATTGCTGTGACATCCCTGCAAGTCACGTAACTCAAGTCAATATGTGACCAAAATACCACCATACTATAATGTCGCATGTCACTAAAAAGCGAATTTTTAAAAAAACATCGACGTCACGTGACGGCGCATCTGTCACAAAATCATAGTGTGACGTCACAATGCTATACGGAATTTGTAGTTCGGGGCTGTACATATATAACGATATCAACTTTTTGGTAATTTTGAGCTTCCCCCCCCCTTACGTTGTCATACGTTATCATTCACCGATAAACCCCCCGCCGCCAATGAAATCGTTATCAATGACTAAAAACGCTTTATTTTTACAATGTTTCTTTGTTATTCTTTTTATATATTTAGAGTGATATACTGATATGGTTTACATTTATTATTAGCATACTTTACTGATTCAAATAAAGAGAAGAAGTCAATAAAATATCTCTGTTATAGTATATGAAATAACTTTATATCATCTAATACTTATTATAAATAGTTACTATTTAAAAGTGTTTGTTAATAGCTTTTTGTTGCATAATGCATTCAACAGTAATATTGTCTTCTTGCACTTGTCCCCCTGCACAGAAAGGGACAAGCAGAATTTCCGGTAAACAAAACAGGTGAACAACATTCTTTCTTATTTATTTCTAGAAAACACAACAAGTATCATTTCAAACATTCTTCGCACCTGGTTTCTCAAACAGCGGATTATATACGTATATAGCAGATGAATAAGAATGTGAAATGTTGAGGTATTCCAAATTTTGGAATGAAATAATTTTATAATCATTGAACGGTTTTACTAACAACTGTGTTTCCATGAAAATAAAAGCAAAAACAGACTATTTTTATGCAAAAAAAGAAGAAAATTTGGATTAAATATGATAACGATGTCAAAAGACAACGCCCTTCCCATTAAAGGTATCTTACGATATCAAGTGCCAGACCCCCCCCCCTCTCCTAAATTGATAACGTTATATATGCACAGCCCCTTTTAATAAAACATATTTTCAAAACTTACGAGATAATGATATCAAATCAGCCAATAAATTTGTATTAAAATATGTTAAGCATTCTTGAATAACAGAAAATAGAGTAAACGAGTTTAAAAGCGCGTAAAAATATAAATTTCCAGTTTGTTTACATCAGGGATATCTAAAACATACATATTACGCAATTTCCGTACAATAGCGAAAATATATGTATATAAACAACAAATTTGTTAAGTTTTGCAAATACAACAAAAGGGTCTAGGCGTCCTTAGCCGTTATCGTAGCAAAAATGTATTGATAATAGTCCTGTTTTCTAAGTAAGTTAGGCAAAACTAAAATAAGAAAAGAAAAGGAAAAAAAAGAAAGAATATCAATCAATGTCGGTCTATTTTTTCCGAAGACATTTTGAGTTCCCAAAAGATAGTATTCTAAAGACAAATATTATACAAAAGTTTATTTAAAAAGTACGAAATTGTAGTAAACACTTTTCTTCAAATTCAGATTTATGTGGCGTCAAGCAAATATTTAATAAACGTTTTGATATGTTTATGCATTTTTCTCAGTGTAGATATAGTTGGCACAATAGATTATTTCCGTGGAAAATACATGATAAAGTGAATTAAAATTGCTGTAGTAAAAATATTGGCATTTTTATATTTCATGAAAAAATAGAACAGTACTACACTGTTGATAAACTGTAGAATATAAATATATGATACCAAAACAGTAAATATGGAGGAATCATAATTAAACTTTTATCTTATAAAAAATTTAATGTACAGGAAATTATTGGGTTGTTCGGAAAGTTCCTTCTGTTTGGGAAAACCAATTCTGGCCGTCAATTAGTAGACATTAGATATCGAAATTAATGTCTAATAATTAAAGGATAGAATTTTCCGTTACAAACCAAATTTCCCAAACGAAATGAGCTTTCCAAACAACCCAATACTTTTTAAAGCCGTATTTAATAAAAACAAATAAATTAAATTTATGTTTTAGAAACCCACTCGTCCCTCCGAGGGGTCTCGAATCGGCCCATTGAGTTGGGAAGATGACCGGGAGCCCGGCATTGCGCGCAGTAGCGTCGACACGACGGGGACCGGTGACTGACGAATCCCTACCTCAACGTGGTGAGCGGGTGTTAAAGCGGTGTCTGATTAACCTACTTCGCTGGGGCTGGGCCTGACCATCCCACACTCCCTGGGTAGTCTCCTCCTTTGGGCCGGTTCTCGGCTGCAGGAGGTTTGCGGCCTTGGTTGTCCTTTGAGACCCTATGTGCAGAGCTTCATCTCCGAGGGATCTTGGGGCTTTCGGGTGGTAAAAGGAACCGCGTAGGCCGAACCCTCGTGCCTAGGTGGTTGACTGTGTGTTGCCACCTAGGATAGGTGACGTGAAGGCAAAGGCTAGCTAACGGGGATAAGATAGTTACCACATTTGTCTAAGGCAAGACGGAGGTGTGGCCGGATTCTGCATGGCAAGGAACGCAGGCGGTACCGTTTTGACGCCTGTCTGTGCGCGAGGCGGCGGGCAGCAACCCTCAGTACTGTGCAGGCGGCGGAACGTAGAAAGTGGGCGCGGTGTGGCTCGACGCACTGTGGTCGATGCGGTGTTGCTCGAGTCAGTAGACCCTCCGTGCTTCACATGCCCACTGCGATTCTCTCTGTAGCTGGAGTAGTTGTGAGTCGCCCTCAGGGTCGTTCAGGAAAGAGATTGCCCATTTGTACCAAGAGCGGTTCTAGTCACGGGGGCCCTTAGGTCCGTTCTGTGGCTCGGGTCACTTTCTCTGGGAGAGGATCTCGTCTTTCTCGGAACTGTTCGACTGCGAACCGGTCCGGAGGCTCGTCTTAAGACGGCGACCAAACCTTCGTTCGAACCTTGGTCCGAAACCAGTCCAGAGCGTCTTTGCGTTGTCAGAGCTTTCTGTGCCTGACAAGGTTGGGACTAGCAGATTTCTCCTGACAATAACTTCCATTTACTAATCTCGATCGGGTCCGCTTCTTTAGCGCTCTTGAGGGGAGTTTACACGTCCCTCGGAGTCCGGTAGTGGTCATTCGTTCTTCCGTTAAAGTGTGAATATATGTAGGTTATCTCGTCGAATGGGGTCGCTTGACTACGTCTTAGTTTCGCTTAGGGGGTTCTGTCTCGCGGGAAGTCATTCGGTGGGTGACAACCCTGCCAAGGCGTGTCTATGTGCCAGGAACCAAGTTTCTTCGAGGTCCCGGGTTGGCAAGAAGCACCTCCCGCTCTTGTAGTGATATGATATGTGGATGAACCGTTGAATGGAGAGATCCATTTGACGGGGACGACCTTAGTCAAGGCGTGTCTATGCGCCAGGGACCAAGTTACTTCGAGGTCCCGGGTTGGTGAGAAGCTCCTCCTGCTCGCCACATCCGATGAACTAGTCGCTTCCTCCCTCCATAGGATTTGATAATCGGAAGATGTGGCACAGTAATGGGTCGTGAGAGTGTTCAGCGTTGGCGTAGGAACCGGCTTCCCTTATGGGATCCCGGCTACGAAGCTGTTGTTCACTTCTGGGTTCCACCCAAGTGTGTTGTGGTTGTGTCCTCTGAGTTTGGGCTCCACCGTAGCTTCCTCTGTCGTCAATTCATTTAGGAAAGGGTGATGAAATGCAGGTAGGCTCACTTCTCCGCTTCTCCCCCGGCCGAAGAGCACTACCTTGGAAGTGTCCGGGTAAACCGGCTCCCTCTTGGTCGTGACCTCGTATGGATTCACTAGAATCTGTATTCGGCGGTGAAGTACATCTGCCTTCGGCAGCGTAGCTTGTGTTATGTTTTATAAATACATAGGTGCCAAGGATTACATGTTTTGAATACTATTATTTCGGAATAGTAATGTTGATATTAAATTAGGCATGTCTTATTCTTTTTAATAACTGGTAGTTAAAATCCGTAAGCCTATGAAAATATCATAATTTATAATCTACAAGACATTTGTAGGTAATATCTCCATGAAAATCATTCATTCAACTCTAAAGTGTGTTTGTTACACACGATTTTTACGTAAAATAAACAGAGTAAAACAATTTCAATTGGCATAAAAGATAACTGTAAAACACGCTCTCTAATGACTCTTTCTTACTTAAATCCAACATATCTGAAACCACATTAAATGCAAATTATAAACAAGCAATTAATATAAGAAATCAAACAACTTTTCCCAAACATTTGAAGTTTTTTAAACCCAAAACTTATAAAATCTGTAAGATGTTTACATCCTAAAACTAAACAGAGATGTACTGAAATGCATTGAAAATTCCTAAACAATAATTAAATATATTACCAGTGTGTTAAAATATAAATCTCTATCTTTTCTGCATCATATATGGGTCAAAATACCATATGTGTGATTTTTGGTTGCTGGTATTCTGCTGATATCTGACTTTTAAAAGTATCATATCATGCTCAATTTGAATTTTTAATAACCACTGATATATTGCATAATAATAGTTAGTAGATTGGCACAAACATTATTCATAAATAAATATGATATGGCACAGTTTTTATCAGACAAACAAAAATTATAAAGGGCAGAAATGACAAGGACAGTAGTGACATTTTCTGCAATTTTGTCACTTTACTTTAAAAAGAACATTTTTGAAATATTGTATGCACTATTTTCAAAGACATATCAAACATATGATTAAATGGATAGTCATTGGTTAATCTATAAATATCAATATTTAAATTAACAATGGGGAGAATAGTGACACTTAGTAAAGTTAAGCTTACCATTTCCCCATGCATTCAATCCAGACAATCCTTTTTATGAACAAACAGCAAGCAAAGGAGACTTTTTAAGGGAAATATGCACTCCCCAACTGGAAACAATACTTAAAATGACTGCATACTGCCATCTGGTGGAAATATGAGGAAATTTATATACCGGGACAGTAGTGACCAAAAAAGTGAATGACACAACTTTAAACACGACAAAAGGAAATGTCACACATTTCACTCATATAAAAATTATATTATTATGCTACATGAGATTCATATTTATAATAAATACATTGGTTTTTCAAAAAATTTAATAATTATTGTTTTTTGATGGTTTTATTGATCAAGTTATGGGCTGAGAACAGGGGACAGAAGTGACTTTTGAGATATTTAAATTCCATTTTAGAGGGTAAAAAAAACAGTTATATCACAGTAGAAGTAACATAATGTTTTAGAACAATTACATAGAAACATTTTAATATTAAATGAGAATTTATATTCCAAAGAAATGCCGAGAGATATACTGGGGACTGAGAAATCACACTTAAGAGATTTTAGCCCATAGATCTAAACCAAATTTCATACAATTTTTGGAAAAATTAGTAAACGAACAACAAATCACTAGCTTTTAAAAATTTGTAAATACATCATTTTGAAAGTCTTAAAGATATTTGTAGACAATAACTCATCAAAGACATATAGTTTAACATGTAAAAACAATATTCAACAACAGCTGTATGGAGATTCAGAGTTTATAAGCATGTTAAACTATAAATATCACATTTGTTTACATCAGATATATATGAACACAATTTCTGCAATTCATGTACGAAGGAGAAAATACAGTAACATAAACAATCAATCATAAACCTTTTAGGTTTTCAAATACAGATTTTCAAAGTCCTCTAGACTTTTGTAGCCGTTAATTCATTAAAAATGTATCGACGGTCAGTCTTGTTTTCTAAGTGGGTCAGACGGCTCTATCAGTCAGTATCTTCTTTTTTTCACAAAGGTATTTTGTATTTTCCTAAAGATTTTCTTAAGATAAATATTATTCAGAACTTTATTATAAATATGAAAATTGCAGTAAATCCCTTTAATCAAATTCAGAATTACGTGGCGATATGTCATTATTTAATGCACACTGTGATATATTTATACGCATTCCCCTGTGAAGATAGATTTAACGTCTTTCTACAAAATTTGTACATAGATTGTACAAAAATATATATGTTTTGAAATTAATTTTCGAAAATAAACTTTAATCGCAACCTACGAATTTTTTAACAGAAAACTTTTTTTCAGAAGCTCTAAATATGATATTCCAAAATATCAGCTCATTCAGTCAAGTATCTTTTGAGCCATACTTGAAGTATTATCCGTATTGCAATCTGTTTTGCAACGATTAAGCTAGTCGGATATGCCAATCTCAAAACTTTCTTCTATCTCATACATGTTAATGTTTCAAAATTCGCTATCACACCGCCAAAAAAAATCATTTTTTGTCATTCTGTTGTAAGTCAGCTGCTTTTGAATCGTCGGGTTACTTGGATGCCAGCAGCCGATATATTATATATACTAAACTACAAAAAGTCCTTCTGGCCTGTACCGGCAGGAAAAGATTGCCTTCCTATTGCTTGGTTTTGAGAATTTAGCTAATTCTACTTAAAATACACGAAGCTAAAATGCGCAGAACCCGATTCCCAGTTCTCGTCAATATTGAATTTGAATGAGAATATCGCCAAATTAGACAGACATAGCCAAGTTAGCTTCATATATGGCAACGCATTTTTGTCGCCAAATTTGGTGATATTTCACCAATTGTCGCCCAGCTTGGCGAGAATTTGACGTTGGCGAATATAAATATATAGTGTTAAGCATGTACGTGTTGAAACGATGGTCATAACAATGAACGAAAATTTGGCTAAACCACTATATCTCATCCATTTTTTAAGACAACACAAAGCAATTTTTTAACAATTTTTAAGCAAAACAAAAAATGCTCTAGAATCCTTGGATCAAGGCCGAACATTTAACGAAATTTTAAGGATTTCTAATTTTTATGTTCATCTTTGCGAATTCTGAAATCTTTAAATAGCTATCACAGCGCCCCCTCCAGGCGCAATATCCTCAAATTCAACTGCGGCCTGCACGCCATAGTCAAAAACATATACAAAAAATTTGGTTCAATTATCTGCATAACTTCATACACTTTTCGATGATACAATAGTGAAAATGAAACAAAAATCGCGATCACAGCGCACCCTTTTGTCGAAATATTCCGAAATTCAAGTGGAACCTGCCGGCCATAGCCAAGCATTTGAAGCATAAACTTCGTGCACTTTTCGATGATAGAATGAGGACAGACAGACGGACGGTCGGTCACACAGACATTCTGTAAAATCATGTTTTTCGGAATCTCTGACTCCTAAAACGTGTAAATCCATCGAAAACCGGAAGTCGAAAAAAATTTCGATTACAATACTTTCTTCTATTATAGATAGAAGAAAATAAAAATGCATTTGCCATGTTCTTTAGCCGCCAACACAACAATGTATAGTTCTTGTATTCTATGTGGTTCAGACTAGAAACAACTATTGATCAGTGTCGTATATTTTTCTCGAAGACATTTAGAGTTTCCCGAAAGACACTTTTTTATTACAAAATTTATTATAAATATCAAAATGACAGAAAACCCTTTTATTCAAATCCAGATATGTAACGACATGCTAATATTTAATACACACAATATGACAAGTTTATGCATTCTTTGTCATATAGACAATGTTGATACAGTATATGTGTGGGTTTTCTTTTTTCAGTAGAGGATACATGTAAATAAATCATAAATTTCTATGTTATATATGGCATTTTTATATATAATTCAAAATTAGGAAAGTACTATGCTTTTAAGATAATGCAGTCGAACTCGGATAATACGAGAAGCAAGAGAAATATAAAAATAATCGTAGTAACCGTTACTCATCATAAAGCCCGTGAAGATAATAAAAATCTTAAAAACACACACATAATTAAATTAATTTCTACTATCAATTGTATTATTTATTATTAATTCAAAAGGACATGAACGACATTTATAATGCAACGTAGCACTTCCCTCTTCCCCGAAAAACTTCTCGGTAACATTGCAATATTCACTGTATTTTTCGAGCTACTGATATCACATTTCCATTCATTTTATCAGTACAACCACACTGTTAAAATATATAGGAAATTCCCCAGTCATTTGACCGTTTTTTATAGAAAATAGTTACATAACCGTAATTTAACTCTATTCTGACCATAATATGAGGGGGTTAGAATGGAAGTGGAGTAAATCAAAAATTAGAAAAATCTAGATAACCATATTTTCACTGAACGTATCTTAATTTATGTTCAGTGCGACAGTCAAATAGGTCATAGTTCACTTAGGGAGTCGCTAGAGAACCAAAACAAGTTGGATAACCCATAATGCAACGGCAATACGACAAGTTTCACAAAATCCTTCATTTATCAAATTACTAAATACTGACTTACTCCACTGTCATTCTAACCCCCTTATATGGACAATAATGTGGTCAGAATAGAGTTAAATTACGGTTATGGAGAAGTTTTCGATAAAAACGGTCAAATGACTGGACAGTTTCCTGCAAATTTTTAACAGTGCAGAGATATGGAAAAGCTGGTTATAATGACCCAGAATTCGTGTTTAAATAAATAAATAAAGGTTTTATTTTGCACTTTTCTTTTTCATGGCTCAGTTTTCTTTCTTTCATTCTTTCCGGACCTCAAGATATGTTTTGCATTTTTTTTTTCGGATCAAGGGTCCCTTTGAAGGTTAACATTCTGTCTGGTAAAATTTATAAATTATTACATTTCGGCAGACATTTATAATGTAGAAATATTTTCGCTGAGAGAGAGAGAGAGAGAGAGAGAGAGAGAGAGAACAGTGTTTGATGAGAAAGGGATTTTCTTATAATTCTACCCTATTTTTCCCCGAAAATAGCATTGAAACAAAAAGATGTTTTCTCATATTAGCCGTGGTCCTGCTTTTGTGGCTCGTTAAAACTTTAAAATCTTAATATAGTTTAATTTATGAATCATTATTACCGTGCAACTTCCTCGTTTTAACCGTGCTCTCGTTTTAGTCGTGTTCGTGTTAAGCGAGTTCTAGTGGATATGGAATTCATAGAGAAAAAAAATTATAATTAAATATTAGCCAAATTTAACTAAGCTTAATATTTTATAAAAAAGTTGTAATGTGCAGGAAATTATTTTTTAAAGTAGCATTAAAAAAAAAAAAAAAAAAAAAAAAAATTACTTTTTAAGTTTTACAAATATAATAATTTAAATCCTGAAAAACATTTTTATGTAATAACTTAAAGAAATTAAGTTAAATAAATTCTAAATTGTATGAAACATTTTAAAAATAATATAAAATAAACAATAGCACAATTACCAGTTGTGCAAAAGATAACTGTAAAAGACTGTCTTCAATTAGTCATTCATGCTTACATGCAAGGTATTTAAAATCACATTAAATGCAATTTAAATACCAGAAAACAATATAAAAATACCAACAACAAATGAGACCTTGATTAATATTAACATAATTATTCTAATTGGTAAATAAATCACATGAGTTCTAATTTTTCAACTGAGATAAAAAGTGTTGGCTAAAGTTTGAACTAGGGAACTTTTGACTTAAGCTGTCAATGCTCTGACGACTGAGTTATTCTGGGCGAATCTGGTGAACACAATTCACCCAGATAACCTTATTGATAATGGCATCTGCTCTCTTATTTTAATAGCATCTGCTCTCTTCTTTAGCTCAACAGAATAAATCGCAGGTAATGGAACTCCAGTAAACGCTGGGTGCATAATTACACATGATTAACTTTAACACAATTATATTAATTGTAAATAAATATTATGAGTTGTAATTTTCCAACTGAGGGAAAAAGTTTGCAGACCAGGATTCGAACCAGGGAACTTTTGGCGCAAGCTGCCAATACTCTGCCGACTGAGCTAACTTGTACCAATTCAGCCTTTAATAAATTTCTATTACCTGCGATTTATTTAGTTGAGTCGTTTATAACAACAGACCAGATACCATTATCAATAAGGTTAGCTGGGTGAATTGTATCCACCGAATTCGTCCAGTATAGCTCAGTTGGTAGAAGAGCATTGTCAGCTTAAGCCAAAAAGTTCTTGGTTCGAATCCTGGCCTGGACAATTTTGCACTCAGTTAGAAAATTAGAACTCATATGATTTATATACCAATTGAAAGGTGTTAAAATTACTCAAGTGTAATTACGTATCCAGCTGTTTAAAAAAACAGTAGTCAAACCATTGTGAATAAGGTTAGATAGGTGAATTGTGTCCGACAAATTCGTCCAGTATAGCGCAGTTAGCAGAGAATTGGTAGCTTAAGCCAAATGTCCCTGTTTCCAGTCCTTGCGTGGGCACTTTTCCATTCAGTTGAAAAATTAGAACTCAAATGAGTCCGAAGTTTTTAAAAATAGTACTGTGTTACCTCGGCTAGCGAATATTTTTGCTGAAAAAGATACTTTTTGCAGTTTTTGTAACTAGTTAACAATATTGACTCGGCTAAGGATCGTTTTATTATCTTCGTTACTACCGGTATCAATATTTTTAATCTCCTCAAGATAATTATATACATTAACTGAATTCGTTAAAAGTTCTTTAAAAAATACAAAATAGAGCAGCAAAATTTAAAAGTGTGTTTAAATATAAATCTAAGGTTTGTTTATATCAGAGATATCTAAGTCCCATTTTATGCAAATTCTGTATGAAATGGAAAATATATAGGAACGTAAACAACAAATCACAAACCTTTCATGTTTTGCAAATACAACTTTTTCAAAGTCCTTTAGGCGTTTTGTAACCGTTAACTCAACAGAAATGTAATATTGACAACAGTCTTGTTTTCTTAGTGGGTCAGAAGAAAAAAAAAACTCTGTGGATCAAAGTCGTCTATTTTTAAGGAAGACATTTTGTGTTGCTAAAAGATTCTTTTTTAAAAACAAATATTATTCATAAGTTTATTTATAAATGTTAAAATCGCAGTAAACCCTTTATTCAAATTCAGATTTTTTTTAGTGACATGCATATATTGAACACATATTGTAACATGTTTATGCTTTTTTTTTTTTTTTTTTTTTTTTTTTTTTTGTATAGATACATGAAAGAAAAATATAAAGTGCAGAGTTATTCTTATACTTCGTGCAAAAATAGGTCTATACTAAAGTTTTTAAAAACTGTTGAAAATAATGTATGAAATCAAAATAACAGTAACGAAACCCTGCAAGAAAACGAAGTTAAGATTTTATCGTATCTCATATAGTATATTTCATCGTAAAATAATTGTGATACACAAAAATATATTTTCTAACACAAAAATTTAACAAAAAGTGATAATTTAAAGTTCGTTTCCAAAATTTAATATAATAAAAACTTCAAGACACTTGTAGGTAATAAACTCAATGAAATTAAATTCAATGCACTCTAAATTGTGTCAAATATTTATCGCAAAATACTAAAAAATGGGGACATAATTTCAAAATATCTAAAAGAAAACTGTAAAACACACTTTCATACACTCCGATCACACTTCCGTATTCACCTTTTATCGAAAAATATATGAAATACAATTTAAATGCAAGCAAAAAAAAAAAAAAAAAAAAAAAAAAAAACATTCTCAAACATTTAAATTTTCTAAATGTTATATTTTCGGAGTCTGAAAGAATATTTAATGCCAATAATTCGACAAAGATGTATTGAAATTCGTAAAATATTCTGGAGTAACAACAAAATACAGTAGAAAAATTCAAAAATATGTGAAAAAATAAATTTGTAAAGTTTAAAAAAAAATTAAATTAGGCAATTAATAAAACTAAAAAACAAGAATACATAATATTGCCTAATGAAAACACATACAGAACTCTAAAAATGACATTTTCAAAGCAGAGCAAAAAATACTCAATTCTGAGTATGTCGGATAGTCATAATGGCTACGAATTAAAATTACTCAAGTTTGAAACATGTAGATACGCATTTCTGAAAACAGGCACACACTTAAGAATAAAACATCAGGCGTTCATTTTTGAGTATGTCCGCGTTTCAAAAATGAGTATGAACTGACCTCTATGTGCTCAGTTTTGAGTATGTTCATGTTTCAACGTTCTGAGTATTTCTGGTATTTCAGAACTGAAAGCATTGAGTCGTCCTATTTGAAACAAAAAAATTCATAACAAAATGAAAACATCGATTTACTCAGATTTGAAAGTGTCATTTTTCTCAGTAAATAGACATATAGAGCGTTTCAAGCTCTATACAAGCTCCTCATCAGTACAAATGTCAATCTAAATCCAAAGCTGAAGTTTACACATGTTCATGTTGAAGGATATGTCATTAAAAAATATATACATCACAATAGGACCACATATTCTGGTGGTATTATACATGATTCGTTTAGTGGGGATTGCTGGAACCTTGTAAGTCAAACATCTAGAAAAATTTGACTTTTATAATTATTGCAGCTGGATTTAATAATTTTAATATTTTAAAAATGTGGGATGTGGTCAGAATCTATTGGATGATTAACGAAGTTTAGTTTGTAAATTACCAGATTTGTAAGAGTGTTTATGCTCTTTTTAGCGGTTGTTGCAATGATCGTCCAGTTTTACTAATATAAACAGACACAATCTTTACAAGAGATACTGTAAAGCTTGAAACGTCTACTGTAATTGTTTTTATCAATATATATATTTCTCTTACGTGGCGCTAAAGTAAGGCTGAATTTCTAGCTTATCGTTTGGCAACAACCATAGTTTCCAGAGCGACGATTCTGAGTAGTTCATTGAACGGCCAAGTGTTTCATTCAGCAAATCAAAATTCAGAGCCTAATCATTTTTTAAACACAGCATCATCTATCGGCTGCTGTAGCTATTTTCGGAGATGTATGCCATTGGCTCGTTTTACGGTCACGTGATACATTCAGCAAATCAGTTGCACAGCATTATACTGTGCTTTTACACAACATGTTTACTTCTGAGGTATGCTATTTATTTTTCACGTCGAACGTACTTTAAACGACGAATGTTGATTTATATAAACTATCTTATTATCACATAGTATTTTTTAAAATGAATTTGTCAATTTCATATGTTAAAATGATTTATGATAGTACTTATTCCGGCTACAGTTGCTGCAAAATCAAAAGGGGCGAGCGAAGCGAGATGGGGTTGGCGAGCGTCAGCGAGCAGGGGGCTAAGCCCCCTAGTTATGTGATATTATTCTTGTTTTTTAGTTTGATAATAAATGTCTGATTTAAAAATATATTTTTAATTTTAAGTTTAGATTGTAAATTGCCAGATTTGTAAGAGTGTTTATGCTTTTCTAAGCGGCTGTTGCACGATCGTCCAGTTTTACCAATATAAACAGTCTTTGCAAGAGATACTGTAAATCTTGAAACATCTACTGTAATTGTTTTTATTATGTGATATTATTCTTGTTTTTTAGTTTAATTATAAACGTTTGATTTAAAAATATCTTTTTAATTTTAATTATTTGATTCAGGCGTAATATGTTTAGTCATTCGAGATATAAATCTGGAAACAGATGCCGCAGATTTTTGTTTTTGCGCCATTTTGGCGCGAAAACCTAATTTTCGAATATATGTTAGAACTAGCATGCGAAAATAGCATGTTAGTTTGATTTTATTATGAAAAAACATCTTTTATTATAAAATACACACAGTTTTATTATAAACTGTGTATTGGTAATTATTATATACACACAAATTTATTTTATTATAAAACACACGCAACTGCTGTGACGTTTTTCTCGAAAACTGTGCATCATCTAGGTATGGTTTTTCGGACAACTTTTATATTCTCAAAGCAAGAATCCTTGTGCTATATAGTTTGTGCGGTGGCATACGAACACTCTGCATAAAACTGAAGTTTGTTTACATCAGAGATATCTAAACCCCATTTTATGCAATATCTCTACAAAAGAGAAATATACAAACAACAAAGCACAAACCTTTTAAGTTATCTGGACGTTTTGTAGCCGTTAACTCACCAAAAAGGTATTGATTATGGTTCTTATTTTCTATTCGGGTATTACAAAAAACAACTCTATAGATCAATATCGTCTATTTTTCCAGAAGATATTTTGAGTTTATTGAAGTACACTTTTTAAGACAGAAATTTATTATGAATATCAAAATCGCATTAAATCTTTTTATTCATATTCAGTTTTATTTGGTGACGTTCAAATATTTAACACCCACTATGACATATGTATATGCATTCTTGTCAAATGTAAACATAGGTGGTAACATAGTTGTTTTTTTTTTTTTTATAGAGGATACATGAAATCTAAAAAATAGGTCTGTATAAACTTTTATAAAACTGTAGAAAATAATATATGAAATCCAAACATCATTTTAAAAAACCTGTAAGTATAGTTAAAGAAAATGTAGTTAAGTTTTATATTATTATAGGAAATTGCAATACAAAGAAAATTATTTTCAAAAGCAGCAATTAATAAAAAATGAAAAAAAATGAAATTTAAGTTTTTCAAATGTAACACATTAAAATTTCCAAGACATTAATAAATAAAGATTCTGTGAAATTGAATTCAGTAATCTCTAAATTATTTTAAACACTTTTCACATAATATAAAAAGTAAAACACAATTTCAAAATACATAAAAGAAAAGTTTAAACCAATCTTTACTATCGCTATCGTTTACTTAAATTAAACATATCTATAACCACATGAAATGCAATTTACATACAATTAAATAATAAAAGAAAAAATACAATTATTTTTAAACATTTAAAAAATGCATATATATTATTATAATCTGCAAGATTTGATGTGCAATAAATTCGAAAAAAATGAATTGAAATGCGTTAAACATTCTTGTGCAACCACAAAATACCATAGCAGAAATTAAAAGCGTGTGAAAATGTAAATATCAAGTTTGTTCACATCAAAGATATTAAACCCACGTTTTATGCAATTTCTATACGAAAGGGAAAAATATGGTAACATAAACAACCAATTTCAAAAGTTTTAGGATTTGCAAATAGAGCATTTTCAAAGTCCACTAGACGTTTTGGAGCCGTTAAGAAAAATGTTTGGACAATAGTTCTGGTTTTTAAAGTGGATCAGACAAAGAATAATTTATGAAACATTGTTGTTTATATTCCCTGAAGATATTTTGGGTTTTCCGAAACCATTTTTTAAGACAAACATTTTTCAGAGGCTTATTTTAAGTATCAAAATTGCAGAAAACTATTTTATTTAAACTTAGATTTATGTGGTGACATGCAACTATTTAATATACACTGTGAGATAGACATATTTATGTAATTTTCTCAATGTAGATATAAAAGGTAAATTGATGTGTGGTTTTTTTGTACGTAGAGGATACTTGAAATCAAATCATAAAGTACTATGTTATATTGCATTTGTTTCATTTCATGCAAAAATGGTCTGTTAACTGTTCGAAGATACTATATATAAAAAAAACTGTGGAAGATATTGTATGCAATCACAAAAAATGTATCTAAATTTGAAGATATCGAAGTTAAGCTGATAATTTCATTAAAAAATATTATATATAAGAAACTTATAAGTAGTAGTAAGAAAATAGAAAGCAGCATTTAATTAAAAAACAGTTAAAATACATTTGTTTTAGAAATATATTATTTCAAAAACTTTAAAACATTTGATTTCGATGAAATTAAATTCAATAATATAAAATGTGTTAAATATTTTTTCATAATATAAAGAAAGATAACACAATTTTAAAAGGCATAGAAGAGAGCTGTAAAACAATCTTTACAATTACGCATTCATTGTTTATATAAGATATCTAAAGCCACATTAAATACAACTGATGAACAAGAAAAGAAAAAGAAAACGAAACAACGATTCTCAAAAAATTTAGTCTTCAAAACAGTACTCTTAAAATCTACAAGATATCTCATAACTCAACAAAACACATTGAAATGTGTTAAACATGCTTGAAAAATATTAAAATAGTGTAACAGTATTTAAAAGCGTATGAAAAAATAAAAGCTGTAGTTTGTTACATCGGATAACTAAATCACATTTTGTGTAATTTCCAAAGCAAGGGTAAAATATAAACATATAAACTACAAATCGCGAGCCTTTTAGGTGTAGCAAATACAATATTTTCAATGTTCTCTAGACATTTTGTAACCGTTAACTTAACAAAAATATATTGACAATAGTTTTTGTTTTGTAACTGAGTTAGACAAAAAACAACTCCATCGATCAATGTCGTCTATTTTTTCATAGGACATCCACAGTTTCCCCAAAAGACGCTTTTTTCAAAACAAATATTATTCAGAAGTTTATTGTAAAAATGAAACTCGCAGTAAACCATTTTATTTAAATTCAAATTTAGGTTATGACATGCAAATATTTAATACACGCTATGACATGTTTATGCACTTTCGTGAATGTGACATAGTTGTACAATAGATATATGTTTCGTAGACGATATACGATACATGAAAAAGAAGATGATATACTATGTTAAAACTATTGATATTTTAAAGTTTCATAGAAAAATAGAAAGTAGGAATAGGATCAAGGTTTTTATCTTATAAAAAATTTAATGCTGAAGTAATTTATATTCTAAATAATGTGTAAAATTATTATTAACTTCTCTGTTTTCAGACTCTAGTATGTTTAGGATGGAAAAGTTTGTTCTACTTCTTATCTGCTTTGTTATGTCGACTCATGCTTCTATGTATTTCTATATATACAATTTACAAAACTAACTCAAATTGTATGCTTTTTTGCCACTATCCAACTTTCGATAATCGATTTTTGTCATATTTTGCCATTTCCATAAGTTATGTTTTACTTGTGTATATGAGTATGTGTGTATGTATATCTATATATATTTCTACACTTATCTATATCTATCTACGTCTGTCTATCTATCTTTCTATCTATCTATCTATCTATCTATATATATATATATATATATATATATATATCTTTTGTCTATTTATCTATATTTCTATCTATCTCTCTATCTATAGATCGATCTATTTATCTATCTATTTATATATGTATATATATAGTACAAAGATGAAGTCATACATTTTTTTGTAGGATTCAAGGTAATTTGGGCTTGACAATTCTGCATGGTTCCACAATAATTTCACTTTTATCTATTTCAAAATTTCACTTTTTTCTTTACTTGTTAATTTTGGATATATTTCATTAAAGATTTATGTTTCATCTTTCACGTTTTTAATTTTTTTTTTCAATTTTCCCTCCAATCTATATTATATTTTCTTTGTTTTAAGTTCTATTCATTGTTTTTTCACAACATATTTATGGATATTGCTCAAACAGGTAGGTGTTCATTTTTCATATTTAATATTTTTTATTTATTTATTTATTTTATTTCCCCCCCCACATGTTGTATGATGTTCCTGTGATGTTTTAATGGTTATATATAATATATATATATACTAGTTAACTCGCATGTCGTTGCCCGTTCCAACAACCTTAAATATACCTGAAATCTGTGTTGAATGATTTTTTTTTTTTTTTTTTTTTTTTTTTTTTTTTAACGAAAATCTTTCCAAAGTATTACTAGTGAATCAAATAATCAGGGTTTATAAATCTTCCAAGACCAGTATTTATCGATAATTCAGTTCTGTTAAATATATATATATAAAGAAAACGAAAAGAAAACGGTTAGAGCATAAACATATTTGTATCAACTACTCATAATTAAGATTACATGTATGAGTTAAAATAAAGTAAAATTTTACCATGTCAAAATAGTTTTTTAAAATCCCTACATTGAATAAAAGTAATATATATGTTTTATTATTTTTCTCAAAACCCTGTAACATTACAAGTTTTTCAATTGATAATATTAAACTTCGATAATAAGCATTTTTTATGATTCACAAATTATTTTGTTACAGTAAGGAAGGCAGTATTAAATTTGTTTTACAATATAAAACACATCTTTTATACTTTAAGAAAACAAGTGTTTTTGAAACATTTTGAGCTATTTTGTAACTTAACGACATTCTGTAAATACACTTTAAGTATATTCATAAACATTTTAAATGGAAAATATTTTTAGCACAATTTCGTAACGTTCAAATTTCATCACGATGTAACTGCTGATGCGAAGATTGTATTTCTTAAAATGATTTAGTGATCTAATAGAAGGGATGCAATCACTGTGAAAAGACTCTTTTTGTAAAAGATTCATTATTTTTTAGTACTCTTAAGATATATAAGAAGATGAATCCAGAAAATTTTGCTCTTTGAAGCTTATTATAATGTATATAAATAAGCTTTCGTGGGAGAAACTGGAAAAATCGTCAAACACATGTTGATTAAATTTATAAATTTTAGTGAACTTATATTCAATAAGCTTTTCCTCTGCTAGGATCGTTTTTTGGGGACGGTGAACTTTAAAAAATATTTTTCATTATTTATATTATTACAAAAAGAAATTCTTCAAAGATATGCTCTGTACCATGAATTAAATATATATTCCAAAAAAAAAATTTCCATTTAATCAAAATTTAAAGTTTTTAAATCTATAAATAATTTCTTTAAAAGAAATTTTGAATACTCTAGGTATTCCAATTTTTTTAAATATTAGATCATTGTTTTCATTTTATGGCATGTAGAAAAATAGACGTTTTTATTGAAGACACTTCAAAAGTGCTGAAAGTTTGTTGAGAGATGCTAAATAATGTGGTATATATGAAATCATGCGTCTGCCACTCAGAAGCGATGACATTAAGAGACCTTTTGCTCCTAAGGATCAGAAAACAGTTCGTATTTAATATTTTTTAACAAGGTTTTTTAAGTATATTATTCACGTAGTTATTATATGTTAATTAACAAAAAAAGCACCAGATCAATCAGAAATCACATACTTCAGGCAGATCGTCATATGCAGTGTGCAAGCAAAGACAAAAAAGTACGTATTTAAGGTATTTTAACAAGGCTGATATTTGAATATACTATCTAGAAATTTATTATATGTCACTTAACAAAGTGACTGACCAAACAGAGGTGACGTACCACAGACAGACGTCATATACAGGGTGAACATTTAAGTCCGAATATACAGAAATAGCGTTTGAACGGATAAAGATAGTGTAGTAGACCAAGTGTCTACCGATATTAAAACGACTATGTGCTATCTAAACAAGTTAAGAATGCTCTGTGTGTCAATTATCGGCAACAGTACACATGCATTTATACACATCTATTGTTGCAGATGGTGGAAAATTAAGCATAACTTGATTCTAGTATGAAAATAAAATTTCCCTTGCTTACATGTGTTAGTTTTATCGGTAAATATGCATTCTCTCCATCATTTCACATTTCTTATATCAGTTAGCTATTTAAGCCGGTTAATTTATATAAACAAACAATGCTACGTCTTATATTAGAGCTATTTTTACATGTAAGACACGATTTCATAGAAAATTGAGGATGCTCTGGGCTTTTGTAATTGACTTTTTTTGCTTTCTCTCTCGTAGTTTTTGCAATGTGATCGATAACTTCCAAATTTATCAATTAGGAGGCGCTGTAATCACTCTCATACGATAGCGCATACTAATTTTAGTATAGGTTGACACTTGTTCTGCAATATCTCTATTCGTTCAAACGTTATTTGTGTGTATACGGACTTTAGTTTTCATCGTGAAAATGACGGTTTGCTTGGAGTATGTCAATTCTATTTGATCTATAGCGCTTTATTATCTAGCATATATTAACTATCTGAATTATATATTAAAACATGAGCTTTGCTGAAACACCTTAAATGCGTATTGATTTTTTGGTTCTTAATGACTAAAAGATTTTTTAACTCTATATATGAGGCTCTGTCTGGAGTATCTCATCTCTGTTTCGTCTCGAGCTTTATTAACTAGCATATAATAACTATCTGAATAACATATTAAAAAATCAGACTTGTTGAAATACATTAAACACGAATTGTTTGTTTTTATTTCTTTGCGGAATAAGAGGTTTGCATCTTTTATATCACGGTTTGCCAGTTGCGTATGTCACCTCTGTTTGGTCTAGCGCTTTCTTAAGTAATCTATACTAATAAAATAAAGTTTCTCTCTCTCTCTGTGTGTGTGTGTGTTTGTTTGTCTGCGATGTCTAGCAAAATTCAGCCCACCTAGAAGTCTGAAAAATTAGGTGTGGATAGTCCAAGGTCTGGCCATGTGCACCTGAGTCTCAGAATTTTAATACTTCGAAAATTGACAAAAATATTAATTAAAAACTGATCAATAACTCTTTTTTTTTTTTTTTTTTTTTTTTTTTTTTGCGATTTGGCCCAGAACCCGATTTTGAACATCGTTTGAGAATGAAAAAGCATTTGCACGAAGAATGCGTTTATTTCGCATCTCTATTTTAAATTATGTCGACTAAACTGTTTGGTTTATTTAAAAACGAAAAGCATATTTTAAAAGACCGTACCCTTACGTCTTCAATGTCGTAATTAATTTGGGAAAAAACGTATGTTAACCCTTTGAAAAACATTTTTGAATAAGGGTCGTTTTCCCAAGCTTAAGTTTTCTCCTTTACGCCAACGCCCCTCAATAGCACAATTTTAGAGATACAGACAAACCAAACATATTCTCCCAAATATGAAACCTGCTTTTAATAGGCGGTATAATTATTTTTTTAAATACGGATTTTAACCCTTTGAAAACACCAGCGGACGCATGTCATTCCGCGCGTCACCAGTAGATTTATTTTCTTGCGCTAAAAGTTACTAAATGTTCGTTTTTCAATACAGTCTTTTTAGAATATCTCGGTAGACCAGATGTTACATCACCTACAACAATTTCGAAGCGTTCGGGCAAGAACAAGTACTTAAAAAAATAAAATCAGATATTTTCGGCAAAAACCCATAATAACGGGATGCTTTCCGCAGTCACGCTCGGCTTCTGGTAAAATTTTCACTATTTAAAATGCATATATTTTCACATAATTTTATATAAGACTTGGAAAAACAGTTATATTTATAAGCAATTAAAATTTCAGAGAGATCGGACGACGAATACTATTTTTTTTATGTTAACGGACCCGACGCGAAAAGAAAAACATATTTATTTTACAACCAGATAACAATATTTCTGACGTAAAACAATTATATTTATGGCCATTGAAAATTTCAAAGGGCTTGGACAACAAAAGCTATTTTTTTAAAACTATATAAAGATTCTACTTGAAAAAATAAGTATTATTTATTTATTTATTTTTTGCGATTTTGTCATGAAAGATATAAATTCATACAAAATCGGGTAAAATATATAAAATAATACAAATTTTGGGTTTATTTAAGGTTTTATTACGGGCCCAAGCAACGCTGGGTGAGTCAGCTAGTATATAATAACTAGTATATAATACCATTAAAAAAGTCAGATTTGTTGAAATACATTAAATTCGAATTGTTTGTATTTTCCCTTAAAGAGTAGGATGTTTGCACTCTTTATATAACGGTATTCTAACAGTAAATTGCATGAAAATATATTTCTGTTAATCTGGGATAACTTTTGATTTTTGTGAATTCTGATATGCTCTTCTCCTAAAACATTGCTGATCTTTTTTTCCCATAATTATGGGAAACTAGGAGATGTGTTCAATTTTTGTAAATGTTTCTTTTCTATCAGGAAATATTCCTGAAAATGTTTTGCAGTGGAATAATGAGCATATCACAAAAAACTTTAAACTGTTTACACTGTAAAAAGAGAAATGTGTTTCTTTATCTAAGAAAATATAGTATAGTAACTACTAACAAAAATATACAAAAACTTCTTCCGAGTTACCTACGATTCTTATAAGTGCTCTTTATCTTTAGAAACTTTAGAAACGAATGATTTATTTGGCATTTAAAGAAGCATTTATGAAAACAAAGTTTATTTTGCTGCCACTGATTTTTTAAACGTTTCCGAGTACTTTCTATAGTGTATTGACCAGTTACTTCAATCCGGAATATAGATTTTTGGATTCTATATCAATTCGCAAGTAAACATTTTCATGTTTTACAGACAGACATCATAAATAAAGAACATTAATATTTACATTAAAATTATTTTTATTTTGTTACTCTTGCATGTATAACTTCAATTACTCAACTGAAAATGTTTGCTTGCGAATGGGCAGAATCCAAAAAACTGATTAACACACTATGAAAGCAACTCGGAAACGTTTACGAAAATCAGTAGCAGCAAAAGAAACCTCGTTTCTATAAATGTTTTTTTTTTTTCAAATTTCAAAAACATATCAGTGTCTGATGTTTCTAATGATAAAGAATTCTTCTCAGCATCATGGGTAACTTGGAAGAGGTTATTGTCTATTTTATTTCGTTGTTATACTATATGTTCGTAAATAAGGAAACATTTGTATGTTTTTACAGTGTATAAATATCATTATCAAAGAGATTGCAAAAATTATCTTGCTCCCTTTTAGCCAATAATAATATTAAAAACTATGTATCATACACGTTGCAGTTATAATTCGTAATACATTAACCAAGATGTCGCACAAATCGTGTTTGCGACACTAAATGGCTACATTCTCAAAATAGATTATCTTAACAAGCAAGCGAAATTCTGATACGATGGAAATCTGCCTCCGGCGTTATATCTTTAACACATATTTGACCTATGCCGAATAGTTTCCATAGCTTCCAATTTATACGTATTTTTGTTACCAGAAATTTAGAATAAAAATCTTCATATTCTTTAACTCTGCGATTAAATATGCCAACAAAAGATCATAATATAAAATCGATTTCATATTAAATTGCCGATCAAGATAAAATAACATAATTAAGATAAATTTTAACACATGTTGTATACTTGATGAAAAAGAAGAGACAACCAACACTATTAAAAATCTTGAGCTTTAGCTGCAGACACACTCCACCGCGTTTAGAGAAAACGGTTACTTTACTATATTATGGAGCATTTTCCTTGTTCAAAATAGAGATATCCTATAAAAGCGGTGGAGTGACTATTCAGCAACAGCTGAAGATTTTTTACAGTGAATATTATCTAATGACCAAATTATGGCAGTTTAAACGTAAACTATCATTCGATTTAGCGTTGCAATTTCTATAAAACTTTACGAATGAAGTCTTATCAGCTAGACTACTAAGTTTGACTGAAGAAAAATTCCTCGACTTTCCCCGAAATAGTCATAAATAATTTTCCATTAAGTTTCAACTAAAATATACTCACATATTTTATATCTAAACGAGATTTTTTTATTCCAGATAGGTAATGATTCTAGGACTGGAATACGAAATCATATAAATAATTCTATGATTCACATTTAACAATTTTAAACGTATTTGCTTTTCATTCGGATGTGTTATCGTTGTAAATAAAGAAAAAAAGTTAAATGAAATGAAATCACCCTCTCGTGGAGATCCAGCCGTTAAGCATAGGGTCTTTTCTCCACAAGGGGAAATGCTTATTGAAAATTCATTTTTTAGAATACAGATGTTGAATATTGCATTAGAGATTAAAATAAAATTAGAACAAAGTTAGTTTTTACAATACTGGTTCAGATCACAACAATTTCTTAATATTTAAAAAAAAAATGATATAAGAAAAAGTATAAAAGAAAGCAATTAGAAAATTTACGAAAAGAATACTTAATCATAACACAACTAGTCATTTTGCATGGTTCAAACAGTAAGCTGAAATGGAAACAGTATGAGTACAAAAATGTGAATAAATAATTCATTTAAATTTTTTATAGAATTAAATTTTTAATAATAATAGTTATGACTTTTAATTATTTAAAAATTAGTTTCCCAGTATTATGCTTTCACATAAAATAGCTAAAGCACTAAGAACAGTTGAATCCATTTGGACACTACACTGTTGTGTTAACTAGTATTTTAAAAACACAAATTGCACAAATTGTGCTTATTAGTTGCTAAAATCAGTGTAAAAATTGTTTTAAACTCATAAAAGAGCTAAAATCCTACATGTTTCGGCTTCAAACTTAAAGCCGTCATCGGGGAAGAGGAACAACACAAACGACTACCGTAGTCGTTTGTGTTGTTCCTCTTCCCCGATGACGGCTTTAAGTTTGAAACCGAAACATGTAGGATTTTAGCTCTTTTATGAGTTTAAAACAATTTTTACACTGATTTTAGCAACTAATAAGCACAATTTGTGCAATTTGTGTTTTTAAAATACACTAAGAACAGTTTATGAACACGGTAGTAGGAAATTGTGAGATAGATAGGTCAGAATTTATTACGTACATTTTTGTAGTAATGTAATAAACGTAAAAGGAATAACGAAGCCTTTCATAAAATCAAATAGAGATAATCTAGTATTCTTGTATTCTTGGTTTTTCATGAGAAGTATCAATTTTATGACAGTAAATATTTTGACTGTGCCAAATATCTCTCTTACGCAATTATCAATACATTAAGAAAGGCAAAATCACATATTATGAACATACTATAAGGAAGTTTGAATTTATTACCTTTGTTTTTATGATCATGGAATATCCGGTGAAGGTAGAAAAGTATAGAGCCTTATATTTTCCTCAAACAAAACTGATTTTGCACTAATGGTTATTTAAAAATGAGCTTTTTATGTTACATTTTAATACAAAATTTCATATATTTCTATATTTCTTTTAAATGCTAAAAGTTGTAAATTAACAACATAATATACAGTAAAATAACTTTTATTAGGTTGTTGACATGTTTCGGTGCACTCCGAGCCATTTGAAAACAAATGATAATATCCTATAATTGCACGGTCTTTGAAGTTATTATTTGAAATGCTATCATTTAATTTTCATGTACTTTTTAAAAATTACGCACTTTATTTTTATTTTTTACTTGGTTGTTTATTTTCATATCTGTAACCATGGAGTAACTCGAGCCATAATTTCGGTAAGTTAAAAGACGCTGCATGATCGTTACATATCGCATTTTTGCGTGTTACTATCTCTACGGTTTCTCGTATTATGAATGGATAGTATAGACTGGAGGGAAAAATTATTTTACTTTCATTGAAATTTATTTGGATGGTTTCTTCTTGATATAATCTTGCCAGGGCTGTGGTTTTTCCATTATACCTTATATCAGATATATGCTCCTTTTTTCTGTAACTAAATTTCTTGCTTGTCATGCCAATATTATCAGCTGTTCATTTACACCTTTTACCATTTAAAAGAAATATATTATTACAAGGTGTTATAATTTATTATATTGCTATAAAATTTCTTTTTCATTATCGAAGATCTAGAATCTGTATTTTATTATTAAGGGAAATACACAGTGGACGCAAATTTGTTGGTCCGTTCCGTAACTTAATAATTTGTCAAATATTAATTGAAAAATACTAGTTCCAAGGCAGATTACTAGGATTGTATCATAAGTTTCTGGTTATACTACTTACCTTAGTGCTCAATCTCAGATTAAATAGGTGGAAAAATTGTTTATCCATGATCACCCGTCATTTTACTCCTCAAGGTATGGGGTTATTAAGGTTGTTCTCTAATCCAAACAGGCTACTTTCTGACACATTTTTATTTTTTATTTATTTTTTTCTTTTGCAAACGCATGAAATTTGCAGGTGTTCTTATTCACAAACTATGTAATTATTTGGTAAAGGCAGAAGATTTCTCAGGAAAAAATGTCAAAGTCGGCGTTTTGAACCGAATTTCCGACTTAGCAGCCACAGAAGCATGAAAAACGTGCCGTCAAGTGACGATAATCACTTATAACTCGAGAAGTAATCTATTAATCAAGAAATGGAAAACGCTATTTGATACCAAATTGATTCAACAGTAATACCCGCCAAAAATTTTATACTCTTACGTTTAAAAATTAGTCAGAAAATGTGCCAGAAAGTTTCACGTTGTTGAGCAGGGAATTTGAGAACCACCTTAAAAGATCAAGTTTGCAGTCTGCTGTTTCAAATATCCATTCCTGAATTGAATTCACAAAACAGAACTGAGCTTGGTTTGATCAAAGTGAACACGCTTACAAATAAAGAGGAAGAACATATTTCCAAAAGGTACATTTGTGGAGTAAGGAAAGACAGCCAAATCAACTGTTTGACAAAAGGTAAACATTGTTAGATTTCTCTAACTTATAATCATCTGTACGCTAATGTTTATTTGTTTAAATGTTCCATACACTGTAAAAAAGAAAGATGTTTCTTAATCTATAAAAATAAAATATAACCACGAACGAAAATACAATAACTTCTTCCGAGTTACTAACCAAAAACGTTCTATATATTTAGAAATACCAGAAAAACCAATACGTTTTCAAGATTTAAAAGAGCATTTATAAAAACAGTTTTACTTTTCCTGCTACTAATTTTCGGAAACGTTCCCGAGTAGTTTTATAAATATATATAGTTTCCTCAACCCAGAATATAGGATTTTCGAAAGCCATTCATACTCAAGTAAAGATTTTCATGTTTAAAAAAACATATTTTACAGACAAACATAATAAATTAACAGCATTAACATTAACATTAAAATATTATTAGAAACCACAGAAACTAATATATTTTCAAGATTTAAAGAAGTATCTATAAAAACAAAATTTCTTTTGCTGCCGCTGATTTTCGGAAAAGTTTCCAAGTGGTTTTATGGTGTTATTAATCAGTTTTCTCAACCCGAAATATAGATTTGTTGAATGCTATCCATTCTCAAGTCAACCTTTTCATATTCAACAAACATGGTTTACAGACAAACATGATAAATTAAAAGCATTGATATTCACAGTAAAATTGATATTATTTTAGTATTCTTGCATAAATAAATTCAATTACGCAGCTGAAAATGTTTAATTGAGAAGTTATATCGTCCTAAAAATCGATATTACGATTTAAGAAAACGGATATATACATTTTAAAAAACTACACGTAAACGTTGCCAAAAAGTAGTGGCAGCAAAAAGAGTTATTTAAATCTGGAAAAATATCAGATTTTACGATTTCCAATGATAAAAATCGTTTTTCAGCATCATAAATAACTCGAAAGAGGTTATTCTATATTTTCGTTCGTGTTTATATCGTATTTTTGTAAATTAAGAAACACTTGTCTTTTTTTTTTTTTTACTTCTTTAAACCATTTATTTTCTTGAACTAATTTGTGTGATTAATTAACAATGAATTTTTTTAAATGTTGAAAATTAACAATCAACATTTAAAACTCAGTGAACTCTTTAAAGCCTTTTCAACTGTGCTTGAAAAGCGTTAATAAATGATAACCATAGACCTATAAAAGTATTTTATTTGCAGCATTTTTCATTGTTTATGACTAGCTTGGGACCGAAACTTCTTTCTTTTCAATTTCAAAAATGATAAGCTACTTTTTAAAAGTAGCCTCATAAATGGGGAAAAGCGAAACAACATTAAGTATTTAACCCGTTTAGAGTGCTTCTTAACATTTTCTATTATGCACGTGCAAATAACGAAATTTCTAAAAATGCAAATAAAGGTATTTTCCATTTTTCGTACCAGATAATAAATTTTGCATAGTAAAGATTCTGACTCTACCATAAACTCTTACACGATCCTTAATGTATTAAGAACATTCTAGAAGGAAGTTACAATTTATTATCTACAATTTTACAAAACGGCGAAATATTTGATAAAGGGAAGGAAAAGCAAAACTTTATGTTTTCTTGAAGCATTCATTGTAAAATTGATTAAACAATATAAATTAAAACGATTTTTTGGTTCGTTAAATATGAAATTTTCGATGATGTATTTTATTAAAAAATTTATTTCTCATTGGTGAAAATAATAGAACCTATATTTTATTATTAATTAAAACATGTGGAACCTGTGGACCCGTGCGCTGTCTTTTGCACTTGCAATCTTTGAGATTATTTTTAGATATGTTCGTTCATTAATCTTTAATTAACTACAAATTTTAATCTTAAAACGTATCTTTAGTCGAAAAACGTGTCTTACGAAATATGAGCATACTTTGTCAAAAGCCTGTTCAAAACTTTTCGAATATTACCTTATTCATCGGTTTGTGTTTTGTATGTGCTGAAAAAAACAGACGTAGACATTAGAAATAATATATACGATAATTTCGGTTAAACATCCAGATATTCTGTTTATAATTGATCCTCATGTCATTACATTTAGTACTGCCCACTTACCTCGCCTTGGTATCTTCGGTGTCCCTTATCAACCCCTAATAATTGGCTTAATAATATTTTTTTTCGTCCAGCACTTCGTTCAAAGTTAAAACAAATTTTTAGTTTTCTAAACGCCTTATTAAACAGTTAGTTTATAACTCGGTACATAAAAGGATATTTTCTTTTTCTATTCTCATTTTCCAATCGCCCTTGGTTATGGCCTCACACCTTAAACAGTCGTCGGTTTGGATTTATTCTCGCCCCTTGTCGCGTTTTTGGCGATTTGGTCACACGGAGAAAAATGACACTTTCAAATCTGAGTACATCGATGTTTCATTTTGTTATGAAACTTTTTGTTTCAAATAGGACGACCCAACGTTTTCAGTTCTGAAATACAAGAAATAATCAGAATATTGAATAATGGAGATACTCAAACCTGAGCACATAGTGGTCAGTTCATACTCATTTTTGAAACATGGACATACTCAAAAATGATTAGGGCCAGTTCATACTCTTCTTTGAAACATGGACATACTCATAAATGAGCACATAGAAATCAGTTCATACTCATTTTTGAAACATGGACATACTCAAATAGGAGCACATGATGTTTTGTTCTTGAATGTGCGCATGTTTTCAGAAATGAGTATATACATGTTTCAAACTTGAGTCATTTTGATTCGGAGCCATTTTGACTATGCGACATACTCAGATTTGAGTATTTTTTGCTCAGTTTTCAAAATGTCGTTTTTAGAGTGCAAGGCTTGACAACACTGGCGATTAAGTTTTTTTTTTTTTTTTTTTTTTTTTTTTTTGCGACCAAGTTATTTCATTTGGCGATTACTTTTTGTACAAAAATTTATATAAGAAATGAGCACAAACAGCATTTTTTCTTCCCCCTCCCCCCAATATTAATAAATAAACTAAGAAACTATAATCAGAATTATTTGATTGACTTCGATAGGAGAATAAGCAACAAAATTTTTTCTTGCTTCACTATTTCATCGATGGCCACCCCACTTATCGGATATCAATTTTGTAGCACTCAATTATCCGGACATTTGAAGCATTCGGCAATCAGCATTTTCCGCCCATGCCGATTAATTCAGTCAGCCATTACAGTATTTCTTCCTTTTATTTTTCAGAGATGTATAATTTTGATAAGTTTCATTAGAAAATTTAGTTTATATTATCTTTCTAAAGTATGTACTATTCTAAACTACATTACGAATAATTCTAAACTATTCTTGTTATTATTTTTTTTTCGAATAATTTATAAAAAATGTGTGTGCTTTTTTAAAAATCAATGACGGGTTAGGGGAGGGGGGGGGGATTTATTGCACGCTTTACAAGCGTGCAGTAATTTTTGAGGTTTTATCAGTCCGGATATGGGAGAATCCGGATATGGGAGTGTGCACTGTAATGTTATGATTAATATTTAACAAACTTACTCGCTTTTGTTTTTCATTCGTATGTGTTATCGTTGTAAAAAAGGATTAATTCATTCATTTACATTTTTCGTGAAATTAATTTTTAAATAATACAAGTTTGGACTTTTATTACTTAAAATTTAGCTTCCCAGTACATAAAATCGCTAATGCACTAAAAAGGAAGAATGCAGTTTATGAACATGGTAGGAGGAAGTTACAATTTATTACGTACATTTGTATGATAATGCAATAAGCGTAAAAGAAACGGCGAAGCCTTTCATAAAATCAAATAGAGATATTCGATATTCTAGTATTTATCTTGAGAAGTATCAATGTTTAGACGGTAAAAATTTTGACTGTGCTAAACTCTCTTACGCGATCGTCAATATATTAACCCATTTTAGGCCAAACATAGAAATTTTTATAAAATGTGGTATTATTTACATTGAAATTTGCTTAAATTACATTCATTCAGACATCAAAAAAGTTTCGTGCATGAAAAATAATATTTTATTTAATTTGACGTTACCATTATTAATTTATTATTAATAATTTACAATTAAATTTAAATAAAAAAATTTATTTTCTTATGGCATTTGCTTTATTTTTATTTTATTTACAGAACTTGCCACTTTATTCCATTAGAAAAACATAAGATTAATCTCAAGTGGAATAATTATAGATTTTCAAAAAGTCGAAATTGTCAATAACCGTTTCAAGTAAAAAACCAGCGTATTTTGAAAATTTCTCAAACGGAAAGTGATTACTTCAATTGAATTACTAATATTTTATAGATGTCTCCAGAACCCTTAAAAATAACAGTAAAATAAAATTAGCGAAAAATATACAGCACAGTGTTAATAAAAAAGTATTTACTGAAATGGTGTGTATACGCACCTTTGGCCGAAAATGGGTTAAAGCAAGAAAAGCACATATTATGAATATAATATAAGGAATATTGAATTTATTACCGTCATTTTTACGATCGTATAATATCAGGTGAAGACCGAGAAGAATAAATAATGCGTTATGTTTTCCGCAAACGTTAATTGAAAACTGATCCACAAAATACACAATAACATTTTTCAAGTTACCCACGATTCCTAAAACATTCTTTATCTTCCGAAACCCCCCCCCCCCCAATATATATATATATATATATATGTATATATTATCGAGATTTAAAAAAGCATTTCTAAAAAGAAAGATTTTGATTGCTGCCTCTGATTTTCGAAAACGTTTCCGAGTAGATTTTATAGTGTATTAATCAGTTTTCTTAAACCGGAATATCAATTTTAATGATGCTATCCATTCTCAATTAAACATTTTTATGTTCAACAAATCTGTTTACTATAAAAACGTGAGAAATTAACAACATTAACACTAACATTAAAATTAATTTAATATTGTTATTCTTGCATGTGTAAGTACAGTTACGAAGCTGAAAATGTTTACTTGAGAATGGATAGCATTTGAAAAACCGATATTCGGGTTCAGAAAACAGATTGGTACGCTGTAAAAGCTACTCGGAAAAGTTTCCGAAAATTGCGTCCAGCAAAAAAAAAAAAAAAAAAAAAAAAAAAAAAAACTCGGGCTTTTATAAATTTGCCTTTAAATCTTTAAACCACGAACGAAAATATACAATAAATTCTTCCAAGTTACTAACCAAAAGTGTTCTTCATCTTTAGCTATTATAGTGTCCCCTTCTGGCGGAATAGCCCCAAATTCAAGACGAAGCTGCTGATCATAGTAAGAAACCTATTAAAAAAAATTGGTTCAATTCTATGCATAACTTCATACACTTTTTGATGGTACAATAATGTAAGCAGCACAAAAATTGCTATTACAGCGCCCCCTTCCGGCGTAATATCTTCACATTTAAGAAGAATCTGCTGGCCATATTCACAAACCTATAAAACAATTTGGTTCATAAACCAATATATTTTCGAGAATTTAAACCACGATCGAAAACATACAATAAATTCTTCCGAGTTACTAACCAAAAGTGTTCTTTATCTTTAAAAACCTCAGAAACCAATATATTCTCAAGATTTAAAGAATCATCTAAAAAAATGAAAAGATTTTACGCTGCCCTTTGATTTTCGGAAAAATTTCCGAGTGGTTTTTATAGTGTATGAATCGGTTTTCTCAAACCAGAATATAAGTTTTTCGTATGTTATCCATTCTCAAGTAAACAATTTTATGTTCAACAAACATGATACATTAACAGTATTAACATTAACATTAAAATTAATATTATTTTGGTACTCTTGCACGGATAAATTCAGTTACGCAGCTGAAAATGTTTAATTGAGAATTATTAGCATCCAGAAAACCGATATTCAGATTTGAGAAAACTAATTAATAAACAATAAAACCCACTCAGAAACGTTTCCGAAAATTAGTGGCAGGAAAACAAACTTTATGTTTATAAATGATTCTTTAAATCTCGAACATATATCAGTTTTTGAGGTTTCTAATGATAAAGAAAGCTTTTTGCAATCATATTTGACTCGGAAGGGGCTATTGTACATTTTCGTTTGTGGTTGTATTCTATTTTCGTAGATTAATAATATTCTATTAGGATATTCTATTTTCGTAAATTCTTTCTTACAGTTAATAAACCATTCATTTTTCCGAACTAATTTGTGTGATTATTTACCGATGAATTTTTTAAATGCTGAAAATTAACAATCAACTTTTAAAACTCAGTGAACTCTTTAAAGCCTTTTCAACTGTGCTTGAAAAGCGTTAATAAATGATAACCATAGACCTATAAAAGTATTTTATTTGAAACATTTTTCATTGTTTATGACTAGCTTGGGACCGAAACTTCTTTCTTTTCAATTTCAAAAATGACAAGCTACTTTTTAAAAATAACCTCATAAATGGAGAAAAGCGAAACAAAATTAAGTATTTAACCCGTTTAGGGTGTTTCTTAACATTTTCTATTATGCACGTGCACACAGGGAAATTTTCATAAAAGCAAATAAAGGTATTTTCCATTTTACGAAGCAGATAATAAATTTCACACAGTAAAAATTTTGACTCTGCCATAAACTCTTACACTACACTTAATGTATTAAGAACATTCTAGAAGGAAGTTAGAATTTATTACCTACAATTTTACAAGACGGTAAAACATTCGATAAAGACAAGGAAGTGCAAAGCTTTGTTTTCTTTAAGCATGCAGTGTAAATTTAGTTAAAAACTATAGGATCCTTTAATATGAACTTTTCAATGTATTTTAATGTATTTTATTTTCACTGAATTTTATTTTTTTTAATATAAAATTTATTTATCATTGTTGAATATATAGAACCTATATTTTATTATTAATTAAAATATGTGGAACTTGTACCACCATGCGAGGCTTTTGCAATAACTCTATTTGATATTGTTTGTTGACTTGGTTGCTCATTAATTTTTAATTAACTACAAAATGTAATAAAAAACTTTTTTTTTATGAGTGTACTATGTCGAAAACCTGTTAAAAACCAATCACATGTTACCTCATTCATCGGTTTGCGTTTTGTATATGCATAGAAATAGAGATGTAGGGATTACCAATATTATATATGATTATTTTGATTACATATCCAATTAATCTGTTTTTAATAGAATTATAAGATGAAAAAAAAATATTATGATTGATTTAACTGCAAATTTAAACAAATAACGACTGCTTTAATTCAATTATCAGTACATGCTGCAAGCTTTATTGTTTATCTATATATTTCATGTAAAATGTAATATATTTATAGTATACTATTTTAATTTTTCACATGTCACTTTTGAAGTACATTGTGTGTCGAAGTATTTATATATATATACTAGGGGGCCTACCCCCTGCGAGCTACGCTCGCCAACCCCCGCTCAGACTTCGAGGCCTCTAAAAACATGACAGCGTGCTTTATTTTATAAATATTGGTAAATCTGTAATTGGGTTGCCATGCTTTTAACGTTTTAATGGGGCATTTTTTAATTATCATGGCCTCATACACAGCTGTTGTGACAACTGACGACTGCTTTCGGGAATGATAAGTAAAATCAATTACAACGTGAAAACCAACTTGTATAAAATGGTTAGGTTTAAATTGTGGCTACCTCTCGAACTTTTATAACAACGATCTGTATTCTATTCTTCCTTTGCGTTTAAGGATGAGAAAAATTACATCTGCTTGTGAATAATATTAAGAACCGCGGTATTGAAAAGTACTATGTTATTGACATTTTCAGTAACAGGTTTTAATTTTCTCCCTATTTTAGTGCACCATCATGCATATTTTCATGTTATTTTGAATATGTAAATTTTTTTTTTTTAATTAATATGTATATACGAATTTTCTAATAATTATTTATCATACAAAATTAATTAAATATTTTGTGCATGTATGCCTGCATTTATTCGGCATCAATTGATGAGATATTTAAACAAATTTTCTATCTCCGATAATTTTACACCATGTTATGTCACTTGAATATTGTCCATAAGAAAATCGGGTACTTTTCCATTATAGGATCCTTTGCTTTTAGGTTTGGTGTAATTCGAGCTTCAAAAAGGGATAGATTCGTTAATATACATAGATTTGTTGCCAAAAGTTATGAAAACAAACCCAATAAACTTTTGGTGCTTTTCTATTATAGGGGTCTTGATGCTTTTTAAAAAAGCTTGGTGGAAAAAACCAAGCAGGATAGAAAACCAAGTAGGATATTTTATTCTTCCGTTCAGTTGGGCAATTATTATATTATATATTAGTTTCAAATATACAAATTAATGATTTTATAAAGTCGTTTAATTAAATTTTACAAAAAAAATAACAAAATGATATCAATAAATAATAATTACTACTAATTCCTTTTCCTCCCTTTCTTTTGCCTTTACCTAAATGACGTCATTTGGACGAATTTATTCAAAACATTTTCAGTATATAAATTAAATTAAATGCTGACAGACGATTGAATCCTGACGATAGAAATGTGATTTTTTTTTCAGATTTTACTGAAAAACATAATTTAATCACAATCTTGTCTTCATTATCGATTGAAATAAAAGATAAATCCAATTTCAATTTGAAAATGACGAATAAAAAGAAATCAATAATCCCTATCGGGATCCTTTTAAATTTTTTCCCTTTTTTGTCACAAAAAAACTGAGTAATTAGTTGCCATCATTACAGAAATGTCATTAAAATTAGAAAAAAATTAATATCTCGAAAACTAATTCCAATTTCAAAATTCTATTACCAGTTTTGACATCCGCGGATTTTTATGAACAATTGGTATTAATTTCACCATCAAGCGTTTAATATTTTATTAAAAATAGCCCTGAAACATAATCAGTTGTTTAATCAGTCGTTTCATAAAATCGTTTCATAAATTCGTTTCATAAAATCGTTTCACAAATTCGTTTCATTAGGATTTTATATATATAGGGTAGATATTTAATTTTTATTTAACTGTCATACTTTAAAAGTAGCATTTTCGAGTTTAATTATATAGTACTTTAATATTATTACTTTATTATAGTTACTGTTTTGGGATATTCCGCGTTTTTTAATCAAAGCAGCAAGAAAAGGGAAGGATCTTATTTTAATTAAACTAGTTTTATTTATTAAAAAAACTCATAGCGATTTCAAATTTTATAATATCTGTAATGCGTAGATTTTGATAATATAATATATTTTACATAAAAGTTTATTTGTGCAAATTGTATCGTTTCATATTTTATTAGTTATTTTTAAGTTTAAATTTTATCTTTCACTTATTTCATTACATTGACATTTAAATTTTCACTAACAAATTACAAAAATATAACTAAATTAATATTTTACAAATTAACAGTTTTGAATAATAATTGCTTAGAATATTTTTATTTCTGCTATAGATTATAAAAGTCCTTTTAGTGTGGGCATAAAATTGTTTTTAAATAGTTTATTTTTTCTGTACTAATTACTTAGTACACTTTTATTACTTAAAAATTCAAAAGTTTCTTTGTATAATACATTAAATTATCTTGTACTGTTAGAGTATCCCCAATAAAACTAAATTTCTCTTAATTAAATTAACTCATCATCAAAGACACTTATGAAATGGTATAATTTTATTATCACTCTCCATCGTTGCTGTTGGAGATAAAATAAGGCGAAAGAGATATTTACAACTACGCATTTTAGATATAATATGTTCATTTATTCTACAAAGTCTATTATATTATAACGTATATTACTCCTTGCCCTCTAAAAACTACATTTTCAAAACTGAGCAAAAAACACTCAAATCTGAGTATGTCGCATAGTCAAAATGACTCCGAATAAAAATTACTCAAGTTTCAAACATGTATATACTCATTTCTGAAAACATGCACCACACTCAAGAATAAAACATCATGTGCTCCTATTGGAGTCTGTCCATGTTTCAAAAATAAGTATGAACTGACTTCTATGTGCTCATTTTTGAGTATGTCCATGTTTCAAAAATGAGTCTGAACTAACGTTCATGTGCTCAATTTTGAGTATGTTCATGTTTGAATATTCAGAGTATTTCTGGTATTTCAGAATTGAAAGCAGTGGGTCGTCCTATTGGAAACAAAAAGTTTCATAACAAAATGAAAACATCGATTTACTCTGATTTGAAATCGTCATTTTTCTCAGTGTGATCACACACACACAAAAAAAAGTTTAAAAAAAATGTCGATTTTGATCTCCAAACGAGAGGAAACGTTTGTTGAGAATTCATTTGATCACATGTCTGTGGCTCACGTCGTTCAGCTCATGGCGTTACGTAACGTGACGTAAAACTAACCCCGAACTGATTAGAAAAATGATGTTTTATAGTTGGAATAATTTTGTATCTTGAATATGGAGCAATATCTCGGCTGCTCTCATGAAATTTATAATTTTCAGTCTAATTATCATTATTAATTTACTGTTGTGTTTAAGTTTGTTGTTAAATAAAAAGAAGAAAAGGCAACAAGACTCTTATTATAAAACATTTTTATTTAACGTTAATGCAAGTATTCTGTCCAACCTAATCCAACTCTCGTAATTACTGTTGCAGTGACAATATTTCAAAAATTTCAAATGGCAACACTATTTTTTTTTGTATTGCAAAATATCTTTTCCACAGTATAAAACCATAAATGACGTTAAAACGGCAAGTGTTGTGTTAAACACGTCGAAATAAAACAAACGCAAAGAGGAGTATTTTGAACAAAAAATGAGCCCAGACAAGGAAAGAAAATCAATTACGAAAATTTCAATTCTCCGCATTTACAGTCGATGAGGCATCATAAGTGGAGGATTGTAGGTAAAAATACATCATACCATGAAGTCCATTCAGAATATCACGTTTAATAGTGTTTTACAAGTTAGAGGCACTTAACAAATTCGACGTTTGTGTCTCGAATTTGAAATACTGCAAGAGAGTTTTACCCCATATATAATCGCAGAAAATTATTACATAACTTTTGATCCATTGCAGTGGTTAAAAATTCTGCTATTTAAATATTAAATGCAAATTTTCTAATCTGAAAAAGTGGCAGACTATTGGAAATTCCAAAAAGTGTATGCACCTTGGACACAAAACCCCATGGTGACATGAAAACGCAAAACGGCACGGTAGATTTTCACGAACGTGCTCTCTCCAAACATGTAGAGTAATCTGATGATTCACTGATCATTCACTCACTGCTGTTTCACTGTGAACTTTATTTTATGATGAAAAGGCGTGGATGTCATCGTTTGAAATTTTCGGAATTTGTTCATTATAATCGTAAATGTGAGAGATGGTTTGATGTTTTTCTTCTCATTTTCTATCGATACTTAAATCGGAAAAATCTATCATTTGAAAAAATTTAGCTTGTTTTGTGGTTGTTGTTAAAAAAACGAAATTTTCAGCTTTGATTGGTCCATTTTCCCCCAGAATACTGAAAAGTCACCAATGTAACTTAAAAATTACTTGAATTCCTGCGATCTAGAAATGCATATTTGTAAAATCACAAAGGTGTTCTGGCAACTGTGCTGCTTGTTCGTTTCTTTTTTTTTTTTTTTTTTAAATTAGAAATTGAAATTTTACTTATGTCCCTTTTCCCTTAAAACACGAAAAATTTGCGAACAGAAGCTCAAAATTTCGTGAAATTCTTCTGGTAAAAGACGGAAATTTCATCAAATAACAGAAAATTCTTTTCCAATCGCAGCGGTGTTCCAATTAATATCTGCCGGTATTTTTTACGTTTTTTGACAAAATTCTTTTTGAGAGTACCTGCATAATAAATTTCACCCACTTACTTCGATGGTACAATCTCTTTTACTCCTATATCGGCAAAATAAAAATTATATTATCACAACGTTTTTATTTTTTTATGAAAAATTCAAATTTCTTAGGTAAAAGTAACAGTTAAAAATATTTTTCATTTTGTTTTTCCTTTATGTTTTGCTTTTTTGCCTTAAAGTAATACAGAATAAAAAACGTGAAATACTTTATGAATTTTCCTCAGCATTTTCATTTTTTAAATAGATAATGTTTCACTGATTTTCTATGAGGAATAATATTCTGTTTTTATTTAACTAATATTTTAAATGATGTAAAAACATGATTAAACATTTTAAATAATATTTTATTAAAAAAAGCATTTATTAAAAGAAAAATAATATGAATTTTACATAAATATTTTTATTTTTATTTTTATTTTTTATAAATAAATAATAGTTAAATGAGCGTATTATGTAATGGAAGCCAGTTATAATAAATTTAAATGTAGACATTTTGAACATAATGTCTAATCTTAGAAATCCCATACAGACAGTTTTATATACCCAGAATATATAAAATTTAAAATGATTTAGTGGGCACACATGACCAATCCAATCGCAGTGAAAATACTTCTTTTAAGTTTGTTATTAATAAACCGAGTTGCTTGGATTTTCTATGCGCCAGTGGAATTGTTTTATGTTGAATTTTATAAATGCTTCTTTAAATTTCAAAAATACATTGATTTCTCAGGTTGCTAATGACAAAGGACATTTTTCAGAATCAAGGAACGCCTTTCAGTTACTGGGGGGTTATTTTATATTTTCGTTCTTGGTTATGTCGTATTTTCAAAGATTAAGAAACTTTATTTTTTTTTTACAGTTTATAAAACATTGTTTCTCCCCAACTAGTTTCTGTGATTAATTAACAATGATTTTTTTAAATGTTGAAAGTTAACAATCAACTTTTTAAATTCAAAGAATTCTTTAAGTTCTTCAACTATCCTAAAAAAGCGCTACAAAATAATAATCATAAGTATTTTATTTAAAACATTTTTCATTGTTTATTGCTAGCTTAAGATCGAAACTTCTTTCTTTTCGGCTTCAAAACTGACAAGCTACTTTTTAAAAGTAGCCTCATAAATGCGGAAAAGCGAAACAACATTGAGTATTTAACCCAGTGGTTCCCAACCTTTTTTTAGCCGCGCCCCACCAAAACATCTCTAAAATGATGACGCCCCCCCCCTCCCCCTATAACATATAATTCTTATAAAATTTTAAAAGAATTTACACCTGATAAAGTAAAAAGCATTTAACATTGATCCTGAAACGTGCCGAAGGTAATGGATGAATCAAATATTTTAGGTAGCTTTCAATACAAAAAAGTATAAAGCTACCTATTGCAGCCGTTCGGAGGAAAGCAGTTCCGGAAAATTTCGATATATTTTCACCGATCATGACCCCCAGACCCCAAAACCACCCTCCGTTCAAATGTTGATTTATATATATATATATATATATATATATATATATATATAATTTGTAAATTGACAGGGCTCTTTGGTATCGGGATTTCAGTGTATGTGGTCAGTTTCTTATGTTTCAATGGTTAAATTTTACTTAAAGTTATATATATATATATATATATATATATATATCTGACCTATGTCATACGATAACGCTCGTATTTATAAATCGATTTTGATGAAACTAATTGTGTGTATTAAGGTCACCAATGTCTCGACCGAGTTCGTTGGCCAGCTTGGTCCGCCATTTTGTTTCAAGATGGCGGCCATTTAAAAATTTAAAACTAAAATAATTATACAAAAAAATTAAAAATTCAAATTTATTTTTTAATTACGTGTTAGGCCTTGATACAAGGATTCCAGAGCATTTTTTGGTTTACCTCTATCTTAAAAAATGGCTGAGATAGAGCAGTTTGAAATTCTAGGGTGGCTGACATTTTGAAACAAAACAGCACATTAACGCGATTACTCACAAATTATTTTCTTTCATTGTTGTAATAATTTTCCCAATCATACGCATAAAACTATATATTCATATCCGTTAACGACAAAATTGGCGGCAAAATTGCAAAATTATCGACAAAATGGGCAAAATTTGTGACATTTGGCGAAATATCGCCAAATTTGGCGACCAAAACAAGTCTTTATAAATGAAGCCAATTTGGCTATTGCTCAATAATTTGGCGAAATTCTTATTCAAATTCAGTATTAACGAATCTTTTGCAAACGTTTCTTTGCATTTTAACTTGCTGTTTTCGTGTAACATTAGCTAAAATTTTAAAACGAAGGTATAGGAAAGCTACCTTTTCCTCCCGGTACAGGCCGGAAGGACTTTCTTATAATCATCTGATACTCCTCGTAGTTTACTGGCACACGGTCACCACGTATGCATGATGTATAGAGAGCTCAGAATCCTTGATTAGAAAAATCGATAATTTTGAATAAAACCTTTTTGTCTTATTTAATCACAGAATTTCTGAGATTAAATTGCTCAGTAATTTCTAATCAGAATAAAACGTGATAAAAGATTCTGTAAAGGAAGGTCGTCAAGTAATTGTTAAATATACACTTGAATTGTTTCATGTGTAAAATTGATTTTCATGTGATATATTGCAGTGCGACTCATTCAATAAATAATCGAAAAAGTTGTTTAAAATTTTAAAATACTATAAATCAGAAAAATTATAAAGAATTTTTAAATATATAAAATATCTAAATATCTTTAAAAGTTTTTTCTATAATTATTCTGGTAGAATTGTATTTAAAACTTTTGAATGGTTACTTTTTAAAAATTGAATAAAAAACTTTTTTTTTTTTTTTGCTTTTGAAATTTTAATGTGCAACTTTTATTTTCAGTCTACAACATTACTATTAGAAAAACAATTGAGAAGGTATGGGTTCACAGAAATTCCGAATTGTCCTTTGAAAAGTTAAATTGCCCCCCTGAAAAGTCAAATTGCCCCCCTGTGGGGCGTACGCCCCCCGTTGGGAACCACTGATTTAACCCATTTAGAATATTTTTTAACATTGTCTATTATGCACGTGCAAACAGCAAAAATTTTCATAAAAGCAAATAAAGGTATTTTCCATTTTTCGCAGAAGATAATAAATTTTACACAGAAAAAAAATGACTTTTTCATAAACTCTTAACATGATCCTTAATGTATTAAGAACATTCTAGAAGGAAGTTAGAATTTTTATATAAGACGGTAAAATATTCGATAAAGGCAAGGAAAAGAAATGCTTCATTTTTTTTAAAACATGAATTGTAAAATTAATTTAAAAATATAGGTCACTTAAATATCTACTTTTCAATGCGAAATTGTAATATAAAACATATTTACGATTCGTGAGAATATAGAATCTGTATTTCATTATTAATTAAAACATGTCAAACAAGTGAACTAGTGTGAGGCTTTCTCACTGCTTTCATTGAGATTGTTTGTTGATACATTTGTTCATAACTTTTAGTTAACAATAAATTTTAATCAAAATCATATTTGATTTTTAAGTGTACTTTTGAGTGTACTACGTCAAAAAAAATGTTCAAAAACTTTTGGAATAATACCACTTTCATAGTTGTGTCTTTTGTATGTTTCATAGAAAAATAAAAGTCATATTAAATATGATATACAGTCGAGCCTCTATTTAACGAACCTCTATTTTGCGAATTTCTCTATTTTGCGAAATTTTTCTTGAAACCAAGTACATTTTGCGAATTTCTTTGTAAAATAACCTCCAAATAGCTAAGTGCATTCTCTATTTAACGAGCTTTTTCTTGTGACCTAATTTTTTTTCTCCTTATTTCTCAAAATATTTCCGAACATTTCCAACTTATTCTTTCTTTAAGCTTATTTTATGATGATCAGTGACCTTGAATTGGTTTTACCAAAGCGCCTAATTCACTGAGTGCAGTGAAATCGCTGTCTGCTTTGCATTTCATCATCCCGGAAGTGCAGACTTTCAATACCCCCCCTCCCTTTCATCTTCAATGGATCTGCCCCGTGTTCTTGAATTAGAGTCTCCTGTATTCTAGATTTTTGATTAGTCGTGCTAGTTTTTTCGGTTCTTATAGCTCGATAATGTCAAAGCGGAAGTGTTTGAGTATCAAAGAAAAAAATTTAATTCTTGATCAGGTAGATGAAGGAGTGAAGAAAAAGGATATTGCTTTCAAATTTGGTATTCCTCCAAATAGCTTATCAACCATAATAAAAAATCGTGATAAGTTGCAAAATTATGTTTCATGGAATTCTTGCTCAAAACGTTTAAAAACATGTGTCTATGAAGATGTGGATGAGGCAGTTTTGAAGAGGATACACACAATGCGAGATAAAAATGTTCCGATCTCTGGGCCTTTCATAATTGAGAAAGCACTTAAATTTGCGAAAGCATTGGGATACGCCGAATTTCGAGGAAGCAGTGGGTGGCTTGAAAAATTTAAGAAAAGACACTGAATTGCAGCTAAAGTAATATCTGGTGAAAATAAAGACGTTGATGATAATGATAGTGAAAACTGGATAACGGGGACACTGAGTAAAATTTTAAAAGACTATAAGTCTGAAAACATCTTTAATGCGGATGAGACTGCTTTATTTTTTCAATGTTTGCCTCAAAAGACATTAACATTTAAAAAGGAAAAATGCTTTGGTGGAAAAAAAAGTAAAGCAAGAATAACTGTCATGTTAGGTGCGAATATGACTGGAGATCAGAAACTGAAACCATTAGTTATCTGAAGAAGCAAGAACCCAAGATGTTTAAAAGGCGTAAAATCTTTGGAGGTTGATTATGACTTTAACAAAAAGTCTTGGATGACGTCAGAAATTTGTGAAAAATGGATTAAAAAGTTGGACAAACGTATGATTGCAGAGTGTCGCCAAATTGCTCTCGTTTTTGACAATTGTCCCGCCCATCCGAAGGAAATCAACCAAAAACTGAAAAATGTTACAGTTTTTTACTTACCACCTAACACTACATCAAAACTGCAGCCAATGGATCAAGGAGTGATCAAAAGCTTCAAAATACAGTATCGCAAGAGAATAACGCGAAAAGTTATCACTGCACTTGAGAACAATCAATCTATGCCAAAGATCAACTTACGGGAAAGTATATCAGAAATTTCCAAAGCATGGAACTATGATGTCACAGATCGTACTATACGCAACAGTTTTGCCAAAGCTGGATTCTTTGTCAGCAATGAAAATTCGGCAAGTACGGAAGACGAAGATGATATTCCCTTAGAAGAACTTAAAAAAATGTGGATGCAGCTGAGAGAAAAAGAAGAAATTAACGATGATGTGCTGATTGAGGATTTTCTTTCACTTGATTCCGAAGTTGAGACCTCAGAAACGGTAACTGAATTGGATATTTTGGACAGTGTAAAAAATAAAAACAATCCAGCAATGAATTGCGAAGAAAATGAAGATGATGAAGATGGAAATGATCATGTTGCAGAAATCAACAAACCTTGGTATGATGAAATGATAAAATCATTTGAAACAATCCGACGTGGATCACAGTTTGAAGAAAATACGCCTGAAGCGGTTTTTGGTGCATTGCAGAGATGCGAGACGTATTATGAGAGAAAACACTTTTTCAAACAAAAAACTCAGACAAAATTAACAGACTTTTTCAGTAATTAAATTTAAGGACGCACGTTCTAATCGGTAATGTATGTTTAAAATTCTTTGTTATAATAAATACGACAATGATTCATTAATTTTAATTTAAAACTATTTTCTTAGCTGAAAATAGAGTGTATTCCCGTAGAATGTTTTGTTTTATTCTTGTTTTCCTTGCAGATTCCTTTTTTTTGGGTAAAATAAATAAAGCAAATCGATGTTATCTATACAATAAATAAATAAATAAATAAATAAATAAATAATCTTTTTTTAATAATATTTAGTGTTTATGAATTTAAAATATGTTTTATGTTGTTTAAAATATTTTTAAAAGTGAATCTCTATTTAACGAATTTTCTATATAACGAACTTTTTTTCGGGATTTACCGACTTCGTTAAATGGAGGTTCGACTGTATATGCTTATTTAAATTACACATCCTACTATTCTGTTTTTGATAGAGTAACAATACGAAAAATAATATTATTACAATTGATTCAACTACAAATTTAAGCAAAAAACGACCGTTTTAATTTAACTATCAATGTATGTCGCAGACTTTATTGTGCATATCTATATATTTTGTGTAAAAATTATTCATGGTGTAATGTTTTTCCTTTTGAATTTTCGCATTCCCGGTCAAATTGTTTCTCGCAGTATTTTTATACGTTTTTAACTTTTATTTAACGCGCATATTTTATAAAGTTGCATTTTCCGAATTTAATTACAAAGTACTCGAATATTATTTTTAAAAATACTTTTTTGAATAATGTGTGCTTTTAATTAAAGCAGCTGTAAAATGAAAGGATTTCATTTTAATTAAACTAGATTTAGTTATAGAAAAATATAGCCATGTAGAATTTTATAATATCCGTATTACGTAAATTTGAGTATTAAAATATATTTTATACAGAAGTTTATTTGAACAAGTTGTATTATTTCACATTTTGTTTTTTTATTACTTACCCATCCTACGTAGTATAGGTTAAGTCTTGTAATCGTTTTGAAAATTGAAAAAAAAATTGACGAATTTACACGTTTCAGGCACTGAAGATTCCGAAAAACATATTTAAAAAAAAAAAATAAAAATTGCCGTCCGTCTGTCTGTGTGTGTGTGTGTGTGTGTCTGTAAACGCTCTATCTCCCGAACAAATTGAGATAGAAATTTCGTATGTACTTAGTATGTAATAAAGGGAAGAGGCTTATTAAATTTCATTAACCTCGATTATCCGGAACTATTTTTTTCGGACTCTCAAAATATTCGTTCTGATAAAAGGTATATAACAATTTTCGAAATTGTTTATTTTAAGGAGTGAATATAAAAGACAAGAAAAAAACATAAAGAGTGAAGTCGATCGGATAAGAGTCGCTGAGATATTTGTAATCCTATTTACCACACTCCTCGATTTTTCATGACCCTGTATTTCGTTCAAATTTCAGTTCAAAGATATATTTTAATTAGTAAAGAGACGCAGTAAACCGTTAATTAATAGGATCATCATTTTTGAGTTATAAGGATGTTTCTTTTACGCAATTCAGCAACAGAGCATTTAAAGTTTCGGACGTCATCAAGCCAGTATTTCATTCGAATTGCAATGCATTTTATAAATAATTTACACATGTTTTATGTTCATATTCTATATTATGCATATCCATGATGGGTAAGTATTACGGTGGCCCCCAACGACTAGTTTTCATGTGTAGTGTTATCTTTCATTCCTTTCATTATTTTGATTCTTTAATTTTCACTAACAAATTTTAAATTTCACAAATGAACACTTTTGAATAGTAATTATTTAGAATATTTTTTATTACTGATATCTATATTAATAAAAGAAAGTTTCGCTCTGTGTGTCTGTCTGTCTGTCTGTCGGCGATGGCTAGCAAAATTTAGCGCACCTACAAGCCTGAAAATATAGATTTATGTAGTCCAAGGCCCGATCTGATGGACCTGGGACTCAGAATTTTAATATTTTGCTAATTACCCAATATATTAATAAAAATCTCACTAAACATCGCATCAAAAATTACATCTTTTTTATCAAAATGGCTAAAGAAAGGCACAATTGCCTCTCGATTAGCAATCGTAAATGAACGATTTTGAAATTTATTTACAAAAATTGCGATTTAAAAAAAAACTAATTAAGATATCGATCTGAAAATTTATGAGCATATGTAAAATAATTTTCTGCATCCGACAATGCAATTCGGATGCATTTGAATGCATTGAAATGCATTGAAAAATTCGGCCGGTAATTTTTCTTAATTTTTACAAAAAACTACAAAAACTCTGACGGTGCCAGTCAAAATAAATAAATAAATAAAAATAAATAAAATAAATAAAATAAATAAAATAAAAATAGGACAAAGCTTCATACAAAAATCAGCTTTCATTAAAAACTTAACTACAAAGAAATCTGATTCTCTGGCAGATCCCTGCATTTAGTTTGCTAAAATAAAAGGAAATAATTGCCAATTTTTACTAATGAACAAATATTAAGATAACTGATTAAGATATAGATTTGAATTTGAGGATGGGAGGGGGTGCCGTCTGGCGGCTATTTTAGCGTAGCGTCTTCGTTATGTTCTAATTATCAGAAAATTTTAAATATTTTTTTAATGATCTTTAAAGTTTCGCTTTAAAGTAGGGGAAGGTGGTTTTCTTGAACAAATTATTCGTTATTTTTGTTGGTATGGGGAGGTATGGGGAAGGTATCGTTAACGCCTCTCTCCGATTTACACAAAACAAATTCCATTGAAGAAATTTAACATTTTTAGCTTCTCCCGTAGCGTTTAATAAATCTTATATATAGAGAATAACGGATATTTCAAATGACGATTTTCGTAAAAATTAAATTTATGTTCCTAAAAAAAGTACACAACCCGTATTTACTTGATGCATACCAACAATCATAGTTGTTGTTGAGCACTTGACCAAGCGCCCTCTGGTGAGGGGGGGAGCAATACTACAAGTGTTTTTTCTCTAACTGTGCATTCTTATCTTGGGTTCTATGGGCCCGATCACAACGGGGTTTGAATAATTCGACTTGGTTTTCGTTCGCATTACAGATTTTAGTTCCACCTTCTACCACCAGGAGGCGCATTTTTTTCTGGAATTCTATGGGACCTATTTTGACGGGAATTAGTTCATTCAACTCCCTTGATACAACGGGTACCCGTGTCGGTGTCCTTATACAACAAATTGCGCTCCCTTGTGGTAGAAAGTGGAACTAAAGGATTTTGCAGCGCGTGCGCAGAACACCTTCTATTCGGTGCCGCAGGCAGCTGGGCACGTGTTGGATTTTCGTTCGGAAAGCGGTTTGTTTCGAACAGGGTGCGCTCCCTGTCGGCGGAAGGTGGAACTAAAAGATTTTGCAGCGCTTGCGCTGCACGCCTAATATGCGGTGCTGCAGGCAGCGGGAACACGTGTCGGAGGTTCGTTTATATCAGAATGAGCCCTTTATCGACGGAAAGTGTAAATAAAGGATGGCCAGTTGCGTGCGCTGCACTTTTAAATAAATAATTTGATACAAAATTGAGTTAAAGATATAAAATCATACAAACTTTAGGTTTGTTTAATTTTATTATCACGGTGCCGGTCAACGCCGGGCGGGTCAACTAGTAAATTATAAAAGAGCATTTTGTGTAGGCATAAAATTTTATTGAAATAGCTTACTTTTTTATACTAATTACTCAGTACACTTTCATTACTTAAAACGTGCAAAAGCGTCTTTGTATAATATATTAAATCATCTTTTATTATTAAAGTATCTCCAAGAAGGCAAAATTTCTTTTAATTAAATTAACTCATCATCAAAGACTCTTATGAAATGGTATAATTTTATTATCGCTCTCCATCGTTGCTGTTGGAGGTAAAATAAGGCGAAAGAGATATTTACTACTACGCATTTTAGATGTAATATGTTCATTTATTGTACAAAGTCTGTTATTGCATATATTCAACAAAGTGCTACTAATTATATTTGTAAAAATATATTCAAACTAATTCTATGTATTCAAACTAAGTCTATTTGTATTTAATTCATATCATATTTAGAATTAGACAAACTGCAGTGTTTGCTATATGATTTCTGGTATACGAAGTGTCATATTTTTTAAACGAAATCGATCTGATAAATCTTGTACATTATATAGTAGCGTAATAGTAAAACTGCTATGTATAAATCAGAAGAATTTTACATGTAAATATACAGGGTTTTCATGTCGATATATGAGCTCTAAACAAGTGGAAACGGGACTGAAAGTATTCTATAGTAAACGCCCGAGTGTGATCTGGAGAACCCTAATCCAACTCTCACATTCACGGTTGCAGTGACAAAATTTTTAAAATTTTATTGGCAACATTCGCTTTTTTGCATCACAAAATGCCTTTTCCACAGTGAAAAACCATAAATGACGTTGAAACGGTAAATGTAGCGCTAAACACGACGAATTAAAACAAACACAAGGAAGAGCAGTTGGAAGAACAAATGCGCTCAGAGAAGAAAAAAATTAAGCGTACAAAAATTTCTATTCTCCACACATACAGACGATGTCACTTCGTAAGTGGGAGATTGTAGGTAATAATAAATCATGGTTTGAAGATCATGCAAAATATCAAGTTTAATAGTGTTTTACAAGTTAGAGGCTTTTAAAAGAATTCGACGTTTGTGCTTTGAACTTTAAAAACTGTGAGAGAAGGATATGTGCAGTTCTACCACAATATTTGAACTTTTCGTCTGAACTTTTCGTCTTTTTTCGTCTGATATAATATCAGAAAATTATTACATATCGTGTGATTCATTGCAAATAGTAAAAATTCTGCTATTTAAATATTAAATAAAGATTTTCTAATCTGAAAAAGTGTCAGACTTTCCAAGGAATTCCAAGGAATGTATGCACCTTCTAGGCAGACATCCACGGCGACTTGGAAACGCAAAATAGCTCAGTATATGGTCACAAACATGCTCTGTCAAAACATGTAGAACAATCAGATGATTCACGGTTCAATTACTGTCTGCTGTTATTTACCTTTCTTTTACGTCGAAGTTTTTAGTACTGCAAATAAGGTTTCAGCACCATTTATGGTTTTTTACTCTGGACATCATTTTTTGATGTAAAAACGGGGGTGTTTCCATTTGAAAATTTCGGAATTTTCATTGTAACCGTCATTTTGAGAGGTGAGTTGATGTTCTGCTCCTCATTTTCAAGTGCTTTAAAACACACTAGGCATACTTTAAAATCATGAATTGTAATTTTTCCCTTGCTTTTTTCCATTAAAAAAAGAAATTGTTCTTGTTGATTGGTCCATTTTCCTCAAAGATACAGAAAATACTTCAATATAACGTAAAAATTACCTGAAGTCCTGCGATCTAAAAATGTATCTTTGTCATATCACAGAGGTGTACTGGCAACTCTGCTGCCAGTTACTTTTTTGTATTAGAAACTGAAATTTTATATATGTCCCTTTTCCTTCAAAACACGAGACATTTGTGAACAGAAGCTCAAAATTTCCTGAAATTCTCCTGGGAAAAGACGGAATTTCATCAGATAACTGAAAAATTTCTTTCAATCACAGTAGTGTTCCAAATAATTGCTGCCAGTACTTTTTTAAGTTTTTTAAGAAAATTCGTTTAGAGAGTGTACCTGCATAAATATGTATACATATATTTATTTATTTACTTGAATGGTACGGTTGCTAGGTACTCTTATATCGACAATTTTTTTTGTGTGTGCATCACCCTTCGTATTTATAACTTCATAAACTATGAATTTCTTAAGTAAAAGTAACTTTCAAAAATATTTTTCATCTTGTTTAACCTTCATGATTTTTTGTCTTAAAATAATGCAGATTTTTTTTTAATGCTTTATAAATTTTCCCCAGCATTTGGATTTTTCTAGTAAATAATACTTCAATGAATTTCTATGAAAAATCAGGTTCTGTTTTCATTTTACTGATATTTTTATTGCAAGAAGTTAAATGATGTAAGAATATTATTAAATCTTTTAAATAATGTTTAAGGATAGGTTTTAGGAATGTTAGGATAGGTCTTAGGAATGTTAGAATATTTTTTAGGAATATAGGTTTTTCGGATGCTATCCATTCTCAAATAAACATTTTCATGTTCAACAAATACAGACAAACTCCACAAATTAACAGCATTTATATTAACATTAAAATTAATATTATTTTGCTATTCTTGCATGCATAAATTTAGTTACGAAGCTGAAAACTTCTAAACGAGAACTGATATTATCTTAAAAACCTATATTAAGGTTTGAAAAACCTGATTATAAAAACTTTGCGGAAATATTTCCAAAACTCAGTGACAGCAGAAGAAACTTTGCTTTTATAAATGCGTCTTTATATCACAAAAATATATTTACTTAAGAGATTTCTAAAGATAAAAAACACTATTTTAAATTGTGGGTAAATTTGAAAGGGGTAATTGTATATTTTCATTCATGGTTATATTATATTTTACTAGATTAAGACACATTTGCCTTTCTTTACAGTGTATCATAAATAACACGATGTTTTACCGGTCATAGAATTCAATAGTAACGTCGGATAGCTAAGTGGTTAGCGCATTGCGCTAACCACTATAACAGCTCATAGCGTAACAGCGCATGGCGCCATACTATAAGTCCGAGGTTGACCTCTACACCCGAGAAAGGTTTATTCAAACGTTGATCTTTACGGGGTCGATAAAATGAGTATCAAGCGTGCTTAGGAACTAAACACTCGGTCTACCACATGAGGATAAACACTTAACCCGGACACACTCCATATGTATCAGCGTTCAGAAGAAGGCGGATTTAGACACAGTAGCCCATGATCCATCTTGGATTATAAAAACGCGGAATTTACTTTTTTGAGAGCAATACTTTCCTTTGTCACTTTATAGGGACTTTTCACGATTCGAACTCTTTTTTTACTAAAGGATTTTCGGTACCTTTGGGTTATAGCGACCCCCATAATTGCGATTATGCCAAGATTGCAGTTACAATTTCACCAAGATCATCACAAAGCTTATATATGCATCATATATACGCATATATATATACTCCAAACGCTCATAAATGTTCCATATATATCATTATATACATATTATTTAGGTCTTATATGCCATATATACATCATGTACATCTTATACACATGTCATATATACTACAGAAATCCAAAATCCGCGCTTTATTAAATGTATTCCAATAAAAATTTCCTCTTCTAAATTCATCCTGCAACCCTAGTTTATTAAACTATTTCATATCTCAAACTATATTCCATTTATTTCATTTATTTAAATTCCTTTCTAATTCAAATTTCAAATTCTTATTTAATATTTCCCGCCCCCTTCAAAATAATCTAAAAAACGCTTCCCGTAATTATTTTCTTCAAAAACCTTTCTTATTTCTCAATTAGTAAAAAGCCGAATTCATTCGAATTAGAGTTATCATTTGTACCATTTTCTTTTTCTTATTTTTTTTCCAAAAGTCAAATTCGCGCCGTTTCTCGCAAGAGCCTCAGCTCGTCAGTTTTCTACCGCCATAGATATAGAGTTCCGACCTAATCAAACTCTCTCATTGGCTATTCTGTACTACCGCAGTTTGACGATAACCTGGTGCACTTGGAATATTTAACTTGAAACTTGGGTTATGAAGAACAGATTTCTGTGACATTGTCTTTCCTAAATAATCTGGTGTTGCCGGGAGTGAGTCATTTAAATATTTCGAAATGTGATATGAAATTAACATCGTATGTACTAAGTTTAAAGGCTAATGACGGCAAATTTTATCGGTGAAAGTATTTATCGATATGAGAGAATGATGGCGAATGTTTATTTAAGTGTCATCTACACTATATTGCCAAAGGTGACCGGTCACTTTTTTAGACCGGTCACGATTTTAGACGTTTTGTTAACTATCTAGAAAAATACATGAGGAATTAACCTGAAACTGCAGGTGTGTAAACAGTATAGTATAGGTTATATATTTCCGCGAAGATTTTTTCCCGAAACCCCATAGGGGACTGTCCACAAGTTGAAAAAGAACGAATATCTTTTGGATAACCCTGTAGAAACTAATGTAACAAAGGCGTTCAAACTCGAGATTATTAATAAGTGGCTAATTGTAATATACTGTGTTCATTTTTATGAGGATAGCATGTATACTCGAAGAGAAATTAAGGGTTTTATAAAAACAGTCCCAATTTTTGCGAAGTTTTTTTTTTTGCTTATAATTTGCAGAGTTCTTAATATAAAGAAAAGTTATTTTGAGAAAATATGTCAAACAACATTGTACATAATACTCTGCAATCGGAATTAAAAAATAATAAAAAATGGATGAAAAATGAGCAGGTTTACTAAAAAATGTTTCACTGCGCATGCGCGAATGCAATCAAAATATAATGTGCATAATGTAATAGCTAAGTATACAGAGCAACTTTTAAGAAAGTCACAAAATCATAGCTTGAAAATTCTGAAAGTTATCGTCGATAGAATAAGCTCGAAATCCGTTGTTCCCAAAAAGAAGCAAAAAGATCAGGGGTTGTATCAAATATCTGTTGATTAGTGCCAAGATAGCGTACACAATATAGCACGTACTACTATATTTGGATACAACCCCTCATCTTTTTGCTTCATTTTGGGAACAACGGATTTCGAGCTTATTCTATCGACTATAATTTTAATAATTTTCAAGCTATGATTTTGAGATTTTCTTAAAAGTTGCTCTATATACTTAGCTAATACATTATGCATATTATATTTTGATTGCATTCGCGCATGCGCAGTGAAACATTTTTTAGTAAACCTGCTCATTTTTCATCCAATTTTTATTATTAATTTCGATTACAGAGTATTATGTACAATGTTGTTTGACATTTTCTCTCAAAATAACTTTTTTTTTTATATTAAGAACTCTGCAAATTATAAGCAAAAAACTTCGCGAAATTTGGGACTGTTTTTATAAAACCCTTAATTTCTCTTCGAGTATACATGCTATCCTCATAAAAATGAACACAGTATATTACAATTAGCCACTTATTAATAATCTCGATTTTGAACGCCTTTGTTACATTAGTTTTTACAGGGTTATCCAAAAGATATTCGTTCTTTTTCAATTTGTTGACAGTCCCCTATGGGGTTTCGCGAAAAAATCTTCACGGAAATATATAACCCATACTATACTGTTTACACACCTGCAGTTCCAGGTTAATTCCTCATGTATTTTTCTAGATAATTAACAAAACGTCTAAAATCTCAAGTGACCGGTCACCTTTGGCAGTATAGTGTATTAGAAAATATTAATAAACATTCTTCTGTTTTTCGAAAATCTTCGTTGTCTTATTTTGTGGGAAATCATCAATATATTTCGACCAAATCCAGATGAAATCATAACGACGACTGCATAGGTTTGATCATGCTAATGATCTAACAGAAATTCTCGAGTTTCACCCATATCTAAAAATCATAATAGATTTTTTTAAGTGCAACAGGATTTTTCATATTATAACATATATATACGTCATATATACGACTATAACTGGGCTATATTTATCACAAAATATACGCTATATACATCATGTATTATTATAATGCCTTATATTCTTCATAATTTGGCGATAAATCGTAGTCGCATGGCGATTCATCCTCGGTTGCTGCTATAACCCAAAAGTACCGCATTTTCACTTACCTCTTATACTTATTATTAGACGTTATTACTATTTAAACTCATTTTAACTGGCAAAAAAAAATTGTTGGTAAAATTAAAAACTTTTAATTAAAAAAAATAAATATTTTCCTCTCCTTCAATGTACAATAATAAGCACTCCTTTTTCAAAAATTATGTTTATAAGAGTATATTATATAACTTTAAAGATCGATTTTGCAATTAATTAATTAGTTTTTGAGAAAAAAGATAAAAGGCATATTCTTAAGGAAAAATGCTGTAAAAAACACAGGTTCTATTTTTTTTTTCTTCCAATGAAATTGTAACATCCCTCTCAAATTTTATTGAGTAGATCCTACTGAATATATAAAAACTAATCAAGGTATTTGAAAAATATTTTTTGAAGTTTTAGATTTTTTTAATGCAGCAAGTTTTTAAATAAGAGCAAACTGCAAAAATCCATTTAAAGTTTTTATGCTCAGAAAAAATTATTAAAAACTATTCATATTGTCTTAATTCTAGGTGAATATCTTTGTTTTTTATACACCTCGAAGTAACAGATGTTACAGTTATAGTAGTTAGCATTTTATAGTGTGAATATTTAAAGGCTGTGCAAAATAATAAAAAGCGTTTTTACTACACTTATAATTGTCAGAACATTGTCCAAATATACCAGAAATCCAAAATTTATTTTTAACAAAAAACTAGTCATTGGGGCCACCGTAATACTTACCCATCATGGATATGCATAATATAAAATATGAAAATAAAACATGTGTAAACTATTTATAAAATGCATTGCAATTCGAATAAAATCGCGGCTTGATGACGACATAAACTTTAAATGCTCTATTACTGAATTACGTAAAAAAAATCCTTATAGCTCCAAAATTGATAATCATATTAACTATCGATTTACTGCGTCGGATTAAGTGTCTCATTTCCAATTAAAATTTATGTTTGAATTGAAATTTAAATGAAATACAGGGTCATGAAAAATCGAAGAGTGTGGTAAATAGGATTACAAATATCTCGGCAACTCATTATCCGATCGACTTCATTCTTTATGCAAAATTTGTTTTTTTTATTGTATTTTATATTCACTTCTTAAAATAAACAATTTTGAAAAATTTTATATACCTTTTATCAGAACGAATATTTCGAGGATCCGAAAAAAATAGTTCCGGATAATCGAGGTTACTGAAATTCAATAAGCTTCTTCCCATTATTAAATACTAAATACACACCAAGATTCAAGTCTCTATCTTAATTTGTTTGAGAGATAGAGCGTTTACAGACACACACACACACAGGTGGACGGGAATATTTTTTTTCTAAAAATATGTTTTTCGGAATCTCTAGTGTCTGAAACGTGTAAATACGTCACAAAAATTTGCTTTTGATTTTCAAAACTGTTACAAGACTTACCCTATACTACGTATGATGGGTAAGTATTAACAAAAAAACAATATTTTAGTCATTTTTCACGATTTGAAGGGTTCGAAGTCCCCTAAAGCCTTTTCGACTAGACTAGAAAAGTGCTAATAAAGAATAATCATAAACTCATAAAAGCATTTTATTTGAGAAATTCTTCATTTTTTATGATTTGTTTGGGGACTAAAAGTTTTCCGTTTTCGGTTTCAAAAGTGACAAGCTATTTTTTAAAGGTAGTCTCATAAACAGAGAAAAGCGAAACAACATTAAGTATTTAACCTGTTTGAAGTATTTATTCATGTTATCTACCATGTACGTGCAAGAAGCGAAAATTTTCATAAAGTCAAATAAATGTACACTCCATTTTTCAAAGTAGATATCAAATTTTAAACAGTAAAAATTTTGACTCTGGTATAAACTCTTACACGACCCTTACTGCATTAAAAAATAATGAATGCATTTTGGGAAAAACACTAGAAGGAAGTTAGAATTTGGTACGTAACTTTTTCAAGACAGTGAAAGATTCTAAAAATATTCGATAGAACATAGTTTTTTTTTTTAAGAACTTGGTAATAGTAACTTTCATAGTAGATGTTATATTTACATCTCGTTATACATAAGTCTATAGTTTATTATTAAAGAAAATACAAAATAATTTTTGAAATGACATATTTAGTTTTTCTTTTTTACATTTTTTTTGCCAGAGAGTGAAAAGTATATTATTTTTATTACATCAGATCTAAATGTACAGAAATCGACGACTAAACTGTATTTAATTTCATTATCTCTAAATTCGAATACAAAAGTCATCTCTAACATTTCCTTTAAAAATTAACAATATGTTTGCACTCAAAACATATGTCTCTATTTTTAATACCAAAGCGCTGAAAATCCATGAAATTCAAACTAGTTCAGTCATCATAACTCGGTACGTTTTCGTTGTACAAAAACGGAAATTTCACCGTTTAACTTGTAAAGGCATGGAGAAAGTTTTTATTTCCAAATATAAGTAATAGCACCCAGAGACCGCGAAAATTTTTTAATTTCGTAACTTTTTTAATAAATAGTTCGACGTAACTCTTTTAATACGGTGGATAATTATATTTGGATTTTTTTTGCAACTGGGACAATACCTCTGAAACTAAAGGTATACGAATAATCTTTTAGAAAATGATAAGAGGGGGGCCATTCTAAACCCTAAATTTTAAAACAAGTTGGAAATTGTACTTCAGACGTGACAAATGATGCACGTTCGTACTATAACTAGTTTTATAAGTATTCAGATCTTGGTGCAATAGCTGTTGCATTCTTATGCAAAAATGCATGAATACAAAATTTATTATATGTGCAGATTTTCATATTATAGATATTATTTTTATTTTATGAAATTAAGTTTCAATACACTTTTACAAACAATTAATTACAATTATGTTACATTAAAATTATACTATGTGCAAATATCCAAACGAGACAATGTAAAAATTAATTATATCGAAATGAATTATATCGTCTGCTATTATGATATGATTAATTTCCGCAAGAAAATAAGTACATTTTAGGTTGGCAACATTTTATCTTTTATTGATATTTACTGAAAATTCCAATGGGAAACTTAAGCCTAGCTTTGAAAACTTCAGAACTTGCAATCCATATTTAGACACTTTTTCCATTTAATATCTATTTCTCCGTAAACACCTATCCAAAAAAACTATTGATAGATTATAGGATTACTATAATTAAACAATTTTAGTATACAAATTCGGTTTTAAATTCAGTAATACGGAAATAATATGACTCCATCTTAAACGTGACTAAATCACAATGGCAACCCAGAATCATTACCTATCATGCGATATCATTGAATTAACTACGTACGATAGGATTTAATAGAATGAAGAAAACTATTATTAATATCTTTTAAAGTTTTGATTGGGTTTTCATAAAATTTGAAAACGACTCGACAAAATTCTGCAACGATTATATATATTAAATTTCAAACCATTCGGTTGAATAGACTATTATGTGCGAACAGACGGACTGACCAGACGACGACCATGGTGCTACGTATTTATATAATTACGAACGCACCTAAAAAGACATATATTTCTTAATCTATGACAATATAATAACCATGCACGGAAATATACAATAACCTCCTCCGAGTTTTCTATGACACTGAAAAGTGTACTTTATCATTCGAAACCTCAAAAACCAATATATTTTCGAGATTTAGAAAAACATTTACAAAAACGAAGTTTTTTTTTTTTTTTTTTTTTTTTTACGTTTCCGAGTACTTTTCAAAGTGTATTATCAATTTTCTGAAACCGGAATATAGGTTTATAGGATGCTATTTATTCTCAATTAAACATTTTGAGCTGTGTAACTGAATTGAACCGCACAAATGGGACAAAACAATATTAATTTGAATATTATTTGTTAATGCTTTTTATTTATCATGTTTGTCTGCAAAACATGTTTATTGAACATGAAAATGTTTACTTGAGAATAAATAGCATCCGTTAAAATTATATTCCAAATAGAGAAAATTGATTAATACATTATAAAAACTAACCGGAAGCGTTTCCGAAATTCAGTGGCAGTAAAAGAAACTTTGCTTTTACAAATGCTTCTTTAAATCTCAAAATATATTCGTTCCTGGAGTTTCTAAAGATGGAACAGATGCTTTACACTCACGCAAACATATAAACATGTTTGGCGACTTATTGTTTGGCGCGATTTTCAAGCCCGCGCCAAACGAATAACTTAATACAATTGCTAGGTTGCCATTAAAGGAAAAAATCCCCTAAATTTGGCAACTTTTTTCCTTTTTATAACCGATTTAAAAAAAACTGTGCGTGAGTGTAGGACATCATCGCCCTAAAGATAAATGACGCTTTTCGGAATTGTGTCTAACACGGAAGCGTTTATTGTATATTTTCGTTTGTGGTTATATTGATTTTTCCTAGATTAAGATATTTCTAAAATGACCTGCTCAACAACGCGGAACTTTCTGAACATTTTCTGACTCCTTTTTAAAGGCAAATGCGTAAAATTGGCATGCCTGACTGTTGAAGCAATTTGGAATAGAAATGAGTTTTCCATTTTTGATAACTATATTACTTATCGAGTTATAAGCGATTCATGTCATGTGACGACATGTTTTTCCCGCTTCTTGGGTTGCTGCGTCGGGAATTCGATTTTGAGATTATTTTCTGAAAGATCTTTTGCATTTACCAAAAACTAGGAAACGTCTTTCGATTACACGGTTTCAGAATAAAAACACCTGCCAATTACATACATTTCCTTACAAAAATGAATTCAAAATATATGTCAAGAAGTAGCCAGTTTGCATTTGAGAACAGGCTTTAAAAAAACAAAAAAAAAATACAGAGTGTATAAGTAGGCACCTTAGAAAATTTGTTATTTAAGTATTTCACTGGGGTTTTTTTGTTTTTTTTTTTAATAAAAAGTATTTTATAAGTTATTATAAAAACCCATTGAAAATAAATGGTGAGAGATTTATTTACTTGTGTATGTGCCAGCATTTTTTCTCATAAACATTTTTAGAACATTCGTGTCTGAATTATGTCTAGACAAAAGTTTCTTTTGTATTTTCCCGAATAGTCTTTTGCCAAGGTAAAATTTACGAGGCCAAAGTGACAAGTTGAAAGGGAAAAATTAAATAAAGCCTACAAAACAGGATTTTCGAAAAAACTCTTGGTCTTTTATCAAAAGATACTGAAGATATAAATAAAGAGATTTTCCTTCATTTCTTATATTTACTTCTTTTTTAGTTTATGTAGAAGCAAATATAAAGTACAGTACTTATTTAATAAAACCTGACTCTATAAACTTTTACCATTTCACCTTTTTTTTTTAAATTAAAAATATTTTATACGTTATTATAAAAAAATATTGAGCATAAATGGCGAGAGATTTCTTTCCTTGTGCATGTGCCAGTATTTTTTTCTCATAAAAAATTTCAGAACATTCGGCTCTGAATTATGTCTAGCCAAAAGTTCCGCAGAAGGCCCTTTTGTACTTCCCCGAATGGCCGTTTGCCAGGGAAAACATTTACGAGTCCAAAATGACAAATTGAAAGGAAAAAAATAAGTGAAGACTACAAAAGATGATTTTCCGAAAAAACGCCTGTTTTTTCATCAAAAGATATTGAAGATATAAATAAAGATTTTTTCTTCATTTCTTATATTTATTTCTTTTTTAGTTTATGTAGAAGCAAATATAAACTATGCTACTAATTTAATAAATCCTGACTCTATAAACTTTTACCATTTCACCTTTCTTTTTGAATTAAAAATTTTTTATAAGTTATTATAAAAACCCATTGCACATAAATGGCGAGATATTTCTTTCCTTGTGTATATGCAGTATTTTTTCTCATAAAAAATTTCAGAACATTCGACTTTGAATTATGTCTAGCCAAAAGTTTCGAAGAAGGCCCTTTTGTATTTCCCCAAATGGCCTTTTGCCAAGGTAAAATTTACGAAGCCAAGGTGACAAATTGAAAGGAAAAAAATAAATGAAGGCTGCAAAACAAAATTTTTCGAAAAAACGTTTGGTTTTTCATCAAAAGATACTGAAGATAAAAATAAAGAGATTTTCCTTCATTCCTTCTATTTATTTATTATTTAGTTTGTGTAGAAGCAACTATAAATTACAGTAATAATTTAATAAAACCTGACTCCTTAAACTTTTACCCTTTAATCTTACTTTTTACATTAAAAATATTTTATAAGTTATTATAAAAACCTATTGAACATAAATGGCGAGAGATTTCTTTCCTTATGTATGTGCAGTGTTTTTTTCTCATAAAATATTTCAGAACATTCGAGTCGGAATTATGTCTAGCCAAAAGTTTCGAAGCAGACCTTTTGTAGTTTCCCGAATGTCGTTTTGCCAAAGAAACAAGTTACGAGGCCTAAGGGACAAGTTGAAAGAAAAAAAAAATAAAAGCTACAAAACAGGATTTTCCGAAAAAAACGACTAGTTTTTCATCAAAAGATACTAAAAATATAAATAAAGATATTTTCCTTCATTTCTTATATTTACTTTTTTTTTAGTTTATGCAAATATTAGCAAATATAAACTAGTACTAATTTAATAAAACCTGGCTCTAAAAACTTTTACCATTTCACCTTTCTTTTTGAATTAAAAATATTTTATAAGTTATTATAAAAAGTATTGAAGATAAATGGCGAGAGATTTTTTTACCTGTGTATGTGCAGTATTTGTTTCTCATAAAAAATTTCAGAATATTCAATTTGAATTATGTCTAGCCAAAAGTTTCGAAGAAGGCCCTTTTGTATTTCCCCGAATGGCCTTTTGCCAGGGAAAACATTTACGAGGCCAAAGTGACAAATTAAAAGGTAAAAAAATAAATGAAGGCTACAAAAGAGGATTTTTCGAAAAAACGCCTGGTTTTTCATCAAAAGCTATTGAAGATATAAATAAAAAGATTTCCCTTCATTTCTTATATTTACTTCTTTTTTAGTTTATGTAGAAGCAAATATAAACTATGCTACTAATTTAATAAAACCTGACTCTATAAACTTTAACCATTTCATATTTCTATTAAATTAAAAATATTTTATAATTTATTATAAAAACCTATTGAACGTAAATGGCGAGAGATTTCTTTACTTGTGTATGTGCAGTATTTTTTTCTCATAAAAATTTTCAGAGCATTAGAGTCTGAATTATGTCTAGCCAAAAGTTTCGAAGAAGGCCCTTTTGTATTTCCCCAAATGGCCTTTTGCCAAGGTAAAATTTACGAAGCGAAGGTGACAAATTGAAAGGAAAAAAATAAATAAAGGCTGCAAAACAAAATTTTTCGAAAAAACGTCTGGTTTTTCATCAAAAGATACTGAAGATAAAAATAAAGAGATTTTCCTTCATTCCTTCTATTTATTTATTATTTAGTTTGTGTAGAAGCAACTATAAATTACAGTAATAATTTAATAAAACCTGACTCCTTAAACTTTTACCCTTTAATCTTACTTTTTACATTAAAAATATTTTATAAGTTATTATAAAAACCTATTGAACATAAATGGCGAGAGATTTCTTTCCTTATGTATGTGCAGTGTTTTTTTCTCATAAAATATTTCAGAACATTCGAGTCGGAATTATGTCTAGCCAAAAGTTTCGAAGCAGACCTTTTGTAGTTTCCCGAATGTCGTTTTGCCAAAGAAACAAGTTACGAGGCCTAAGGGACAAGTTGAAAGAAAAAAAAAATAAAAGCTACAAAACAGGATTTTCCGAAAAAAACGACTAGTTTTTCATCAAAAGATACTAAAAATATAAATAAAGATATTTTCCTTCATTTCTTATATTTACTTTTTTTTTAGTTTATGCAAATATTAGCAAATATAAACTAGTACTAATTTAATAAAACCTGGCTCTAAAAACTTTTACCATTTCACCTTTCTTTTTGAATTAAAAATATTTTATAAGTTATTATAAAAAGTATTGAAGATAAATGGCGAGAGATTTTTTTACCTGTGTATGTGCAGTATTTGTTTCTCATAAAAAATTTCAGAATATTCAATTTGAATTATGTCTAGCCAAAAGTTTCGAAGAAGGCCCTTTTGTATTTCCCCGAATGGCCTTTTGCCAGGGAAAACATTTACGAGGCCAAAGTGACAAATTAAAAGGTAAAAAAATAAATGAAGGCTACAAAAGAGGATTTTTCGAAAAAACGCCTGGTTTTTCATCAAAAGCTATTGAAGATATAAATAAAAAGATTTCCCTTCATTTCTTATATTTACTTCTTTTTTAGTTTATGTAGAAGCAAATATAAACTATGCTACTAATTTAATAAAACCTGACTCTATAAACTTTAACCATTTCATATTTCTATTAAATTAAAAATATTTTATAATTTATTATAAAAACCTATTGAACGTAAATGGCGAGAGATTTCTTTACTTGTGTATGTGCAGTATTTTTTTCTCATAAAAATTTTCAGAGCATTAGAGTCTGAATTATGTCTAGCCAAAAGTTTCGAAGAAGGCCCTTTTGTATTTCCCCAAATGGCCTTTTGCCAAGGTAAAATTTACGAAGCGAAGGTGACAAATTGAAAGGAAAAAAATAAATAAAGGCTGCAAAACAAAATTTTTCGAAAAAACGTCTGGTTTTTCATCAAAAGATACTGAAGATAAAAATAAAGAGATTTTCCTTCATTCCTTGTATTTATTTATTATTTAGTTTGTGTAGAAGCAACTATAAATTACAGTAATAATTTAATAAAACCTGACTCCTTAAACTTTTACCCTTTAATCTTACTTTTTACATTAAAAATATTTTATAAGTTATTATAAAAACCTATTGAACATAAATGGCGAGAGATTTCTTTCCTTATGTATGTGCAGTATTTTTTTCTCATAAAATATTTCAGAACATTCGAGTCGGAATTATGTCTAGCCAAAAGTTTCGAAGCAGACCTTTTGTAGTTCCCCGAATGTCGTTTTGCCAAAGAAACAAGTTACGAGGCCTAAGGGACAAGTTGAAAGAAAAAAATAAATAAGAGCTACAAAACAGGATTTTCCGAAAAAACGCCTAGTTTTTCATCAAAAGATACTAAAAATATAAATAAAGATATTTTCCTTCATTTCTTATATTTACTTTTTTTTTAGTTTATGCAAATATTAGCAAATATAAACTAGTACTAATTTAATAAAACCTGGCTCTAAAAACTTTTACCATTTCACCTTTCTTTTTGAATTAAAAATATTTTATAAGTTATTATAAAAAGTATTGAAGATAAATGGCGAGAGATTTTTTTACCTGTGTATGTGCAGTATTTGTTTCTCAAAAAATTTCAGAACATTCAATTTGAATTATGTCTAGCCAAAAGTTTCGAAGAAGGCCCTTTTGTATTTCCCCGAATGGCCTTTTGCCAGGGAAAACATTTACGAGGCCAAAGTGACAAATTAAAAGGTAAAAAAATAAATGAAGGCTACAAAAGAGGATTTTTCGAAAAAACGCCTGGTTTTTCATCAAAAGCTATTGAAGATATAAATAAAGAGATTTCCCTTCATTTCTTACATTTACTTCTTTTTTAGTTTATGTAGAAGCAAATATAAACTATGCTACTAATTTAATAAAACCTGACTCTATAAACTTTAACCATTTCATATTTCTATTAAATTAAAAATATTTTATAATTTATTATAAAAACCTATTGAACGTAAATGGCGAGAGATTTCTTTACTTGTGTATGTGCAGTATTTTTTTCTCATAAAAATTTTCAGAGCATTAGAGTCTGAATTATGTCTAGCCAAAAGTTTCGAAGAAGGCCCTTTTGTATTTCCCTGAATGGCCTTTTGCCAGGGAAAACATTTACCAGGCCAGAGTGATAAATTGAAAGGAAAAAATAAATGAAGGCTACAAAAGATAATTTTTCGAAAAAACGCCTTGGTTTTCATCGCAAGATATTGAAGATATAAATAAAGAGATTTTCCTTCATTTCTTATATTTACTTCTTTTTTAGTTTATGTAGAAGCAAATATAAACTATGCTACTAATTTAATAAAACCTGACTCTATAAACTTGTACTATTTCATCTTTCTTTTTGAATTAAAATTATTTTATAAGTTATTATAAAAAACTATTGAACATAAATGGAGAGAGTTTTCTTTACTTGTGTATGTGCTAGGATTTTTTTTCTCATAAAATTTTTCAGAACATTTGAGTCTGAATTATGTCTAGCCAAAAGTTTCGAAGCAGTTCCTTTTGTATTTTCCCGAATGGCCTTTTGCCAAGGAAAAAATTTACGAGGCCAAAGTGACAGGTTGAAAGGAAAAAAATAAATGAAAGCTACAAAGCAGGATTTTCCGAAAAAAACACCTAGTCTTTCATTAAAAGATATTGAAGATAAAAATAAAGAGACTTTCCTTCATTTCTTATATTTATTCCTTTTTCAAGATATGCAGAAGCAAATATAAACTACAGTATTAATTTAATACAAACAAAAATAATAAAACTCACAAAACAAGCAAATATTTTTTCATCAAAAAGATTGTATGACTGTTGAAATTTTAAAATATGTAAATTTAACTGCAATTTTTTAACGTCGTATATGTACGAAGTATTTTAAAAGTTACTTTGATGGGATTTAACCTCTTAACAGTTTCTTCTTTCTGACATGCTTTAAAAACAATGAATCGTTTTTGCTAAATAATTTTACATTCAAATCGGTTGTATAAATGCTAAACAGCAAAATAAACTGTTACAAGTATGGAATTTGTTTATTTATACTTATTTTTATTAACAGCGAAAGTAAATGGCATATATATATTTTTTTCCAAATGCTGTAAAAAAGGAACCACTGGTCATACTGACTTCAAATTTGAACTGAATATACTGGAATAAAGGGAAAACGGTATAGCATAAGAATTTAAGTCCCAAACTGTATCAATAGATGGCGCTGTAAGAGGTATACTATGCAAATTAAAAGACACTCATGCGCAATTAAAAGCCGATTCATTGTGTGCTTTTTATGCGGTTTTTGGCCCAAGGACAGTTAAAAACTGATTTTTCCCTTCCAATTCCGTGGTGGATGGGCTTTCCACTAACAGTATCACAACTGTTGACTGATTTGGAAGTCATTTTTTTCCGTCAAACAACCGAAACACTCATGCACATTGAACAGTACGGTTGGTTTACTGTGCAACTCATTCCACAGCCGTTTTTCAATAAAAAATGTCACCTGTAGCCAAATCCATTTTCGTTATGTTGTTTACAGTGCCATCTATTGATAGGCTTTGGAACTTTTCCCTTCTTATGCCATACTTTTTCCCCTTCTTTCAGTATATTTAGTTCAAATTTGAAGTCATTCTGACCAGTGGTTCCTTTTTACAGCATTTTGAAAGCGGGACTTTAATTATAATCACCCTGTATATATATGCGTGTGTGTGTGTGAGGGGAGATTAGGATGAAAAATAATATCTTAAAAACAAAGACATTAACAGACCTTTAATAAGATTTGAAATACACACGAATATAATTATAAATTAATTGTATAGTTGACTCATATAACTAAACTTACACAGAGAATCACTCATGCTTTCTCTCTTCAAATATATGCAACTACTTAAGCCTTGCTGGGAAAACCAACCTGCTTCTTCGGCTAAAATCTTAAGAACTCCTTCCTCCATTCTCGTGAACGGGCTCCTTCAACTTGAATCTGATAGCTCGAACAACTTTATACTTCATTGAGTCATGATATAATATTTAGATGTTGTCCATATTCTCATATATATATGTCGTAGGCTAATTGCGAAATCCGGCTCTTTGCAAAGGGCCGGGCTAATTGGAGAATCATCTTATTTCCTCCAATCAGCCTGATGTTTTTCAGGCTTATTGCACAGAACCTAGACAGTGTTAGGGTAGTTGAAAAATGATCACTACGTTTCACAGTCAACAAGATTTTGACCAGCTGTTTGTCCAAATATCGTGTTGTACCCGATCCAGCCCAGAAAATTCATTTTAAAATCAACTCCCAACAGGACCCAAATTTGACAAAAAAAAATCCATAGAACCGTAACCCGATCCGAAGAGGACAAAATAATTTCCGTCAAAACGAAACCTAATCCGAACCTGAAAATTCAATTTGAAGTCAACACGAACCCAAAAAAGTTCCATCGATCTGAAAACCAATACAAACAGGACAAAATAATGTCTGTCAACACGCAACGAAACACGAACCTGAAATTCCCATTTCAAGTCATTACGAACCCAAAAAAAGTTCCATCGAACCGAAAACCGATCTGAACAGGACAAAATAATTTCCGTCAACACGCAACCCAATCCGAACAGGAAAATTCAATTTGAAGTCATCTCGAACCCCCAAAAGTTACATCGAAGCGAAAACTCATCCCAACTGGACAAAACAATTTCCCTTGACACGCAATCCAAACCGAACCTGAAATTTCAATTTGATGTCAACCCGAACCCAAAAATAAGTTCCATCGAACCGAAAACCAATCCTAACAGGGCAAAATAATTTCCGTCAACACGCAACCCAACCCTAAACTGAAAATTCAATTTGAAGTCAACCCGAACCCAAAAAATGTTCCATTAAACCTAAAACTGATCCGAACAGGACAAAATAATTTCCGTCAACACGCAACCCAACCGGAACGTGAAATTTCCATTTGATGTCAATCAGAACCCCCAAATATTCCATTGAACCGTAACCTGATCCGAACAGTACAAAATAATTTTTCTGAACACGCAACCCAACCCAAATTTGTAAATTCTATTTGAAGTCTACCCCAACACAAAAAAGTTCTAATGAACCGAAAACCGATCGGAACAGGATAAAATAATTTCCGTCGGCACGAAACCCAACCCAGATTTAAGTTTCTGCAAGTCGGAACGTTGGTATTTTCACAAAGAAATTAATGAGATTAAGCAAAACTATGTTTCAGATGAATTAAGTATATTGTATTAAGTTTTTAAAAAGTTTGCTATAATTAACATTTTAAAATTATTCTTAAATATTTGTAGAAACTTTTTAATTATTAAAAAAAATCAATTTTCCAATTTTAAATAAATAATTAAGTGGATAACCTGAAACATTAATCTAATGCTACTAATTTAGTAATTTTTTAAACGAAAGTTTTCTTTAATAATATTTAAACTATTATATATTATTATTATAATAATATAAACTATAGTTTAATTTTACTTTTGGTTCGAATGTAGGTGTGTTGGGTTCGGGTAGGGTTGCGGTTTGATAGAATTTTTTTGTAAAATTCTGGTCTGGTTATGTGTCGACAGAAATTATATTTTATTGTATTGGGATCGGTTTGCGATAAGCGACATGACTAATAAATGACTATTAAATCATAAGATAAAATCGAGGCTAGAAAGATAGGACCAAATATTAAAATACGTGAAAAATAATTTCATTTCAAATGTGTTAAATGCACTGCATGTATAAAATGCCTAAAGCAGAAGAAAAGAACAATGCAATAAGGAAAAACAGCCCCTATATAGCGAACACGTTATCAAAAACAATTTTCCATAATATAAAGAAATCACAATAGTCTCAGTGCAAAATAGACTTCGTTTAAGCATAATTGGTTATATTATATTGCCAGATTGGCTGCGTCAAACACTATCAAAATCAAATAAATTAAGATCGGATAAATCCTCTGTTCCATTTTTTTTAAATGCAAATGATGAAAACATTCATATTAAAAAATATATTCACATTGTGAGTGGAAATTGAAATTATAAAAACGATTACGATAAAGCTATTAAACTACTAAGATAAAGCGCATATTATTGGGGGCCTCCGTGGCCGAGTGGTTAAGACACCATTCCGCTAATCTCTTGAGAGCGTAGGAGTCAGGTCGGCGGGTTCGACTCCCGCCAGCTCCATTGCACACACTTTGTGGAGCTCTCGGATGTAACTCTTTGGTGTTGTAAATTTCCTTGTGGCTATCTCGTCCATGTATATTGACCATGACTTATAAGCGGGCACTTGATGTCAAGCACACAAGTCAGATGTATGTTCTCAATAAACAAACAAACAAACAAGCGCATATTCTTTAGCGTATACCATCTGCCTATAGCTTATATCCTATGGATTTTTTTACGACTGTAGCACTGATTTTAATATTGGACAATCCGTTATATGTATGCTTACTTGGATATTAATTAACTTTACAGAACCTTACTATTGTCGTTCGTGCTTTTAAATGTTACCTAATGGGTTAATTTTGATGTAGAGTAAAGGAGCGTAATATGCGATAGTTCCCTAACGTAAGACAAGTTGATTCTAGCCACTGTTCGGTTGTACAGTGACCTGGCTCTTACAGGGACCTCATGAATTACTTGAAAATGTGAATGTACAGAGAATCCCAAAAGTCCTTGACACATTTTAAAATTCAATAAAAGATCAAGCAATTGGCGCACGAGAGTGTGGTTTGGACGAAAATGCTTCTTATGATCTGAAATTTTGCTTAAGGAGATAAAAAAAATAGTTTCAAAAATTTCTCATAGATGCCACTGCTTTTGGAAAGTTATAGAATAGGTAGAATGCCTTTATGCATAACAATGGCGAAAGATGAGCTATTCGTATGCATAATTTTTGCCCAAACTATGGCCACCCACATTCCAGAACTTAAGAATACTCGCCCTCCTGAGTTCGATTAAACGAGTGAGGATGGATAGACGAGGATTGTATACTTCTGGAAATTCGGGTTGTCATAGTTTGTATAAAAACTGTGCATACGCATCGTGCGTCTTTCACCATTGTTATGTATAAAGGCATTCTACCTATTCTATAACTTTCTAAAAGCAGTGGCATCTATGATAAATTTTTTGAACTATTTTTTTTTTATCTCCTTAAACAAAATTTTAGATCATAAGAAGCATTTTCGTCCAAACCGCACTTTCGTGCGCCAATTACTTGATCTTTTATTGAATTTTAATTGTTTCAAGGGCTTTTGGGACACCCTGTATTTGAATTTTAGATACAGATGATTTTATTTGTTATAAATGGAACTATAAATTAATATAAACAGATTTATGTTAAATTGAACCAGTAAACCACGAGGTTTTGTTGACTAATCTGAGCTTCTAATATAAGATACTATGGGTTGTGTTACTATAGACTATGACACTATGCGACACATCAGACGCAGACATTGAGGACGAAGATGTAGAATGTCTATTCTGCACAGGCCGTTTTTCTGACGACAGGTACGGTGAGAAGTGGGCACAGTGCACAAAATGTTACTGCTGGGCTCCCGAAGATTTTGGTGCGAAAGAAGAAACTTTTTCGTGCCCTGGGTGTTGCAAATTGAAGCGCAAAACATAAGGGAAAACATTATTGACATACAAGTTCAAACAGTTCTTAAAATAGTCAGTACAGCGAATTTGTTTGGACTGTTTCCTATTATGACACCTTTTTCAAACTGCTTAAAAATGGTCTTGCTTTATTTTCTTCGAAGTTATGTTTTGATTCTTTACAGTTATTAAAAATAAATGAATCCGTTTTATTTTATAATGATGGGCTTACTCCCAACATTAAAATTTTTTTACTTATTTCAAATCTTACTACTTACATATTATTTATAAAAAGTGTACCTTATATTAGGAACTTCTCCTCTACTACTGCTATTACTAAATGAAGTAAATGCATAGAATTTCCGGTGATAAATATAAATATCGTGTGAAAATATAAATGTACGCAATTTTTCTCCCTTTTTTATGAATTAAGTAGAAAATAGAGCTTCTAGTCAATTCGTAAAAATTGCAATTCCTCAGTGCAAGAATACAATTCGCCAAGGGTCTTCAATTCTAGATGTGTATAAATATCTTATCTATGCTATTTAACTCACTTATGGGTGACTTGAGAAATATTAAGAATTTATTAATGTAGCCCTTGGGTGATAAAGGTTGAAGACTCCACTTTTAAAGCAGCCGTCATCTGTTAGCAAAACATCTGAAAAAAAAGGAAAATATTAGACAGTAACCAGATAAAATTATAAGTTTTATTTTTAATAAAATGAGTTTATTTTATATTTAACAGATTATGTGCAATATATTTAATAGCTACTTGTGTATTCCAAGTGCTTTTAATGATGGATGGAAGATCTTAATTTTATTTTTCTCCAAAGGTAAGTCAATTTGTAAAATCAGGTCTATTAATATTAGGATTTTTTATTTAAAACTATAAATTTCCTTTTGTAAAACAAGTTTATTAATTCCCTTTTATTTCACGATTATGACATTTACTAATATTATTTATGTAATCGGAAATTATAAGCGGAGATTCAAAACATCTCTCTTTATTAAATCTTTCTGCGGGGATATATTGACCAGACTGGATCTCGTTTGTGACGTCACTAATACTTGTGGAAGGCCTAGTAAAAAAAAGCAAACAGCACCATCTCGGAGGCCCCGATCTTACCCAGTCTTCCTGGGTCACAGAACATAGGTAAAAGCCATTTTTATTTATTGAAAACTCGAATATTTTACATTTAACATATTTTCTTAGACTGCCCACTAACAACATCAAAAAGCAATTTTATATGAAAAATAACAATTAGGTATTCAAATAAAGTTTTGAAATTTATTAAAAGCAATACTTTCATATCAGCCGCGTGTCAGGAGTTAATAGGCGAAAAAATCGCGCGAGAGTTTTCAGCGTTTTGATTATGATAATTTCAGCAGTTTAAGAGCGTAGTTCGATTACATGCATGTCTGTTAAATTTATTTATATCATTTTATTTATTTATTTATTAAGTTTTAAAAGGGGTCTTGTACCTTTTAAGCGCGACAAAAATCGAGAAAAACAAACAAAGTTTGAATTATTGTACTTTTAAAACCTTTATATGTATAAACATAAAGTTTTGATTATAAATTAAATAGATTGTGCTTTTACTTACCCATCATACGTAGTATAGGGTAAGTCTTGTAATCGTTTTGAAAATCGAATTTTTTTTTGACGGATTTACACGTTTCAGACACTGGAGATTCCGAAAAACATATTTTTAGAAAGAAAAAATTGCCGTCCGTCTGTGTGTCTGTGTGTCTGTAAACGCTCTATCTCCCGAAAAAATTGAGATAGACACTTGCAATTTGGTATGTACTTAGTATGTAATAATGGGAAGAAGCCTATTTCATTTCAATAACCTCGATTAACCGGAACTATTTTTTCGGACTCTCGAAATATTCGTTCTGACAAAAGGTATATAAAAAATTTCGAAATTGGTTATTTTAAGAAATGAATATAAAAGACAATAAAAAAACAAATTTTGCATGAAGCATGAAATCGATCGGATAATGAATTGCCGAGATATTTGGAATCCTATTTCCACACTCTTCGATTATTCATGACCCTGTATTTATCCAAATATCACTTCAAAGATATATTTTAATTGGAAATTTGACGCTTAATCAAATGAAATAAACCGCTAGTTAATAGGATTATTATTTTTGGAGTTATAAGGATGTTTCTTTCAAGCAATTCAGTAATCGAGCCTTTAAAGTTTGTGACGTCATCAAGCCTCGATTTTATTTGAATTGCAATGCATTTTATAAGTAGTTTACACATTTTTTATTTTAATATTTTACATTATGCATATCCATGATGGGTAAGTATGACGGTGGCCCCCAACGACTAGTTTAATATAATACTATTAGAAACTGACTAATATTTTACTGAATATGTGCATTGTTAAAATTAAAATAGCCCTTTTTTGTACTCCGTAAGTCTTTGCGCGCATATCTTGAGAACATATGCATGGATTGTTATGAAATTTGATTTAGATAATATGTGTGTTTAAAATGATCTACTTTTAAATATTTAGAATGATAAGATTTTTAACTATAACTATTTTTATTCATTAAAAAATGTAAAATTTTGAATTTTTTTTACAAAAATATTATTTTTTGTATGGTTAATGAAATAATTTTGACCTAAGAGTAGGTCATGTTTAAAATACATATGCGCTTATTATCTATATCAAATTCCATAACAATCCAGTCAGACGTTCTCAAGATATCATACGCGCAATGAATTACGGAATAATAATAAAAAAAAAAAACTTTATTTTCAACAATGCTCAAATTCTGTAAAAGACTAGTCAGTCTCTTGGTATTATATTAAAAAGCACAATATGCTTAATCAATAGTCAAAATTTCATGCTTATACACAAAAAAGTTTTGAAGATACATTAATTCAAAGTTTGAAAGTTTTTGTAGACTTCGGCTAGTTTAAAAGCTACCAAGACTCCTTATTTTCATTATGGATTATGGCTCAAAAAACAGACCGAACTATTTATATAGCTTTAAGTGTACGCGATTGAGATGGAATAAAAAAGAATCACGCTTGAAACTTATTTAAAAAAACAGTCATTTGAGATACTGTTTTCTACCATTCGATAGAACGTATGTTTTCCTATTCGTTGGTGTAAACACTGAAATTGTGCGATGTTTAGAAGTTTTAAAAATTTCAATAAAGGGGAAATTTGTTGTCCAGGTGTTTCCACCATCAATATGACGTCAGCGTGCAAAAACATGTTTTAATTTATAGATGTGGTTTTGATAGGTAAAAGTTTTTCACTTTGGAGTGACATGGGAGTCATATGGGGGTGGGAAGTGTTAGTCTCTAAAGAAAATTTAGTATTCTAATTTTTTTTTCCTTTCGCGAGAAAATTTCGCGAATTTTAACCCATCGTTTCCACGACAAACGTTCGATCCTGGTGATAATACACGTCAAGACACAATTTTTCACGTCACACCAAGTCGAACCCGGTTTTTTGTTCATAATCGTAACCAGGCTTGCGACAGCAAATGCGGTCGCCAGGTCGCACTGGCGACCAAGTTTTTCTATCAGGCAAATTAATCTGACTAATTAATCTAATCTAAATCTAAGCTAATTAATCTGGCATTATTATTATTATTATCATAATTTTTTGTAGAAAAAATTAACAAATTAAAAAAAAAAAAAATCCGAATATGTCGGCTAATTAAGATTTTACAGAATTTCTCTTTTTTGCCACAAATAAATAATTTTGATAAATTTCATTAGATATTTTTATATTATCTTTCTAAATTATGTAACATTTCCAAACTATGTAACGAATAATCCTAAAATTATGCTTATTATTATTTTTTCCCAATTAATTCGTAAAAAACTTTTGTTCTTTTTGAAAATCAGTGTCGGGAGCAGGAAGGGGGTAATATTTTTTAATGGCGACTAAAAATTTTTGCTCGCTATCAGATTTGATCAAATATGTAAAGCCCTGATCAACAATAAAAAAGATATTTTAACGAAATCTTCAACACAATAATTTTGTTCTCTGCGAAATCTCATGACATAAAGGAAAAGAGGTAGCATTGCGCTGAATTTCTGTCAGTGAAACCTAATGTGGTCAGGTTTTTTTATTTTTAGGCGCTTCAAGATCCGTTCCACAAGACAGCAAAAGTCCCGATTTTTCATAATTCAGGATTTTTTATTTATTAATTTATTTTGATGTAAATATGCTATTTGTTTGTCTGCATCCAGTGTAATTTGACATGAAATTGTAACGAGAATTTACTTTGGCCTTCTTCTGCGCTTTGCCAGAGGGCGCTATGAATATGAGGTTTCTCGCTGTCCTACACTGTAAAAAATGATCAACGTTTCTTATTTTATGAAAATATACTATAACCACGAACGAAAATATAATATAATGTTCTGAGTTATCCGGAATTCCGAAAAGCGTGTTCCATTGTCTTTTGAATCCCCAAAAATCAATACATTTACAAAATTTAAAGAATTATTTTTAAAAACAAAATTTCTCTAGCTACCCGAATTTTTCAGAAACGTTTCCGAATAGTTTTTATAGTGTATTAAACAGTTTTCTCAGCCTGGAATACCTATTTATCGAATGTCATCCATTCTCAAGTAAACGTTTTCAGCTGCATAAGTTAATTTATACATGAAAGAGTAAAGAAATAATCTTAATTTTAATGTTAATGTTAACGCTGTTAATTGTGCACGTTTATCTGTTAAACATATTTGTTGAACATGAAAATGATTACTTGAGAATGGATAGCATCGGAAAAACTATATTCCGGGCTTAGAAAACTGATTAATACACTTTAAAAGCTACTCGTAAACGTTTCCGAAAATTACGGTCAGCTAGAAAAATTTTGTTTTTCTAAATGAATCTTTATAAATCTCGAAATGCCATTGATGTCTGAGGTTTCTAAAGATAAAGAAACACTGTTCAGAATCATGGTTAACAAGGATGAGTTTATATTATAAATTTTTTCATCATTATATTATATTTTCGTACGTTCAGAAACATTCGTCATTTTTTACAGTGTAGGTGTTTTTAAGCTCTAGACTCTGTGAATTTTTGGTGTGAAATGTCTATGTGTAACTATATGTAAACTATGTATGAAATGTAACTATGTGTAACTATGTATATGTGCGTGTTGTCCGAAATAGTGCGTCGAAATTCGTGCATTACAAAATATAATATAAGAAAATAATCAATAACAATATAAAAACATTCTTGAAAAGTTTTTAAAAGACCGTAAAGTTTAGGACTTATAAATAATATTTTTCATTTATAAAAACTTGTTCTTCGAGCTTTTATAAATGTTTTTATAAATGTATCTTTCATTTATCTATTTATTTTTGACATAGTAGGGAATTTTTCGCATAAGTTGTCAACTAAGACTATATTTTCTAAAAAGTATACATATAATTTTTGGTGAACATGCAAAAAACTGCGACAACTCAGAACATGCTTATCATTTATTGCTTTCTATTTATTAACATTATGATAAATAAAACTCAGTTTTATTTATTATAATGTTAATTAAAGAAACGTTTGCTAACGTATGTGATAGAAAGTTTACCTTTTTGCTACATCTGTATAGCGCAATTTCTAAGCCGTTATTCCACCTTTTTTTATCTTAGTATCCCACTATATACGACATCAGACCTGACAAACATACTTTTCGTGATATCATAACATTTGGTAAAAGCAAATTAAATATTTTTACGATTTGGTTAAAGTATTTTCATAATTGTTGCATTTATGAACGAAAATTTACCTTTATGATGCCATTATAATTGAGAAAAACAACTTAAGTCATTTAAGATTTTTCTAAAGTCCTTCATTGTTGTTACTATTATGAATGAAAATTCACGTTCGGCTTAGTGTGAAACATCCTCTATTTTGATTTAAAAGTTGATTGCGACCCTGATTTCCCATACAAAAACTAATTGTGGTGACATGTTTTATCACACCTTATTTTTATGACCATAAGATCAAATGTACTCTGTATATTAATACATGTGAATTTTCTTCTTGCAATATTTTCAATTTTATTCACACAGTTTTTCACAATAAAAGACTAACTCTAAATTTAAATTTACATTTATGTTAATAGCACAAAGCAAGTAAAGTACATCGCAATAAATCCTTATAGTAAAATAAAAATGCTTTCTTGAAAATAATTAAAAAAAATCATAATTCATGCTAAAATCCCCAAAAGATAAATTTATCTTACTTAGTCAAAATTTCAGTTCAAACTACATCCTATGTCACTGAATAAAAAAACCTAATCTATCAAACACACCTACAAAACATCCCAAAATCCCTCTAAGATTTGTTTTTTCCCACTAAAGTTTTTTATAGCTTCACAAAAATGGCATAATATTATTATTTTCAATATTTCATTTTAACTATAAATTTTCCACCCATATCTAAATTCGACTAAATATTTTTTACAAATAAATGTATATTATTTAATCAAAGTTATAAACCACTTATATTCAACGGCAATGGAGAAAGAACGATACCTATCAAAAACATCTACAACAGTAACAAATCCTCCTACGACAGATGTTTTTCTATACACGTGTTTATAACACCGCGTAAAAGCATTTTCAATGTTTCATCCTAATTATGTACTTTCCATATACAACACTATGCAAGTCTAGATGCGACTAAATATTTTATACGGATAATTGGTTCTTATTTAATCAAATACATATGTCGCTGGAAAAAGAGTGAAACTTCCAACATCTCCACAAAATTCACTTTACGACGGATGTTTTCCTATACACGATTTTATAACACCACGTAAAAGCTCATTCAATGTTTCATCGTAATTATGAACTTTCCATATACAACACTATGCAAGTCTAGATGCGACCAAATATTTTCTACGGATAATTATTTCTTATTTAATCAAATATGTATGTCACTGGAAAAAGAACCAAATATATCAAAAACATCTCCAAAAAATCACAAAATTCCCTCTACAATAGATGCTTTCCTATACACGTGTTTATAACACACGTAAAAGCATTTTCAACGTTTCATCGTAATTATGAACATTCCATATACAACACTATGCAAGTCTAAATGCGACCAGATATTTTCTACGGAAAATTATTTCTTATTTAATCAAATACATATGTCGCTGGAAAAAGAACCAAACCTCCAACATCTCCACAAAAATCCCTCTAAGACGGATATTTTCCTATACACGTGTTTATAACACCACGTAAAAGCATTTTCAATGTTTCATCGTAATTATCAACTTTCTATTTACAACACTATGCAAGTCTAGATGCGACCAAATATTTTCTATGGATAATTATTTCTTATTTAATCAGATATATATGTCACTGGAGAAATAACCAAACCTATCACAAGCATCTCCAAAAAAATCACAAAAATCCCTCTACGACGGATGTCTTCCTATACACGTGTTTATAACATCACGTAAAAGCATTTTCAATGTTTCATCATAATTATGAACTTTTTATTTACAACACTATGCAAGTCTAGATGCGACCAAATATTTTCTATGGATAATTATTTCTTATTTAATCATATATATATGTCACTGGAAAAGGAATCAAACCTATCAAAAGCATCTCCAAAAAACTACAAAAATCCCTCCACGATGGATGTTTTCCTATACACGTGTTTATAACACCACGTAAACGCATGTTCAATGTTTCATCGTAATTATGAACTTTCCAAATACGCTAAGCAAGTTTAAATGCGGCCAAATATTTTCAATGAACTTTCCTTTTACAACGCTATGTAAGTCTAGATGCGACCAAATATTTTCTACGGATATCTATTTCTTATTTAATCAAATATATATGTCACTGGAAAAAGAACCAAACCTATCAAAAACCTCTCCAAATAAATCACAAAAATCCCTCTACGACGGATGTCTTCCTATACACGTGTTTATAACATCACGTAAAAGCATTTTCAATGTTTAATCGTAATTATGAACTTTCCATATACAACACTATGCAAGTCTAGATGAGACCAAATATTTTCTACGGATAATTATTTCTTATTTGATCAAATATAGTATATGCCACTGGAAAATAAACCAAACCTCCAACATCTCCACAAAAATCCCTCTAGGTAGGATATTTTCTTATACACGTGTTTATAACACCACGTAAAAGCATTTTCAATGTTTCATCGTAATTATGAACTTTCCATATACAACACTATGCAAGTCTAGATGCGACCAAATATTTTCTACGGATAATTATTTCTTATTTAATCAAATATATATGTCACTGGAAAAGCAACCAAACCTATCAAAAGCATCTCCAAAAAAATCACAAGAATCCCTCTACGACGGATGTTTTCCCATACACGTGCTTATAGCAATTACAGAGAAGATCGTCCGGACAGTGTTCCCTTCTGCGCCTCTCCGCAAACTGTAACAGCCCCACTATGTGATTTTCTGATCGAAAAGTACACACTTAGACATCGAGAAGAAACCCTCCAAAAGATCACACAGCACACAACTCGTACATCCCTGCCTGCCTTTGGCATCTTTCCAACTCGCCTGCCATTCCGAAATGCACTTCAGGGGTTTCTGCATCCTGGCTTTAACACCCCGGCTTGATCCGCTTCGGGCAATGCGGATGCGTTTGAATGGAGGCGGATCAACCGTGGATGTTGCACATGGGGAGCGTGGCCATAACTAGAGATCAGAAGCAGGAAAGCTCGGCTCGCAAGCAACCAATCAGAGTCTGCTATGGGTAAAGCTTCGCCAAAATTGCGCCAACGTAGGATATATAGGAAAAAATGGCTCTGTAATAATTTTACTTGCAGTTTTTATGCAAGTATGTAGAATGTTTTTTTTTTGTTGTTGTTGCAATTTATTACGAAATTTAATTAACTAAATTTCATTTTTCTCTGATGTGTTGAAAAAAATATGTATATAGTAACATTTATTCTTCAAAGGCGACTTAAAATATTTAAACGCTAAGAGCAAAGGTGGATTACCAAATAGGCTAAGTAGGCTGAAGCCTAGGGGCCCGACAGATTAAGGGTCCAGCGCTAAGTTTGTGACTTTTTGGGAGGGGGTCCTAAAAAAATATGTATGTATATATATGTATATGTGTGTGTGTGTGCGTGTGTATGTTTGTATATATATATATATATATGTGTGTGTGTGTGTGTGCGTGTGTATGTTTGTATATATATATATATATATATGTTGTATGTCAATGTGTATACATATAGACCAGGAGGGGGCCCCCAATGTGTTAAGCTTAGGGGCCCGGTAGGTGGTTAATCCGCCTCTGGCTAAGAGGAAGAGGAACTATGAGTTTTTCGTCAGGGGACAGTGCATCCTAAACCTCCCGTGGAAGTAAATTTTTACTTTGTTTTTTCTTTTTACGTTCATGTATTTAAAACTTATTTTAAAAAGGGGCCTTCAGGTAAACATAGACAGAGACTCCCTTGGTGAAAACAGAAATTACTGTTCCACATCTTCTTTTTGAAAAGTTCTAGCAGAAACTTTTAATTTATACAGTATTTAATATTTTTAAATTGTTAACTTTTTATTTTGTTTTTTATATCGATATGTTTCAGAAATTGTCTTGTACGGGATGTTGTTCAAAAAAAAGTCTGATACGTACTCAGTCAATGCAAAGCTAGAACTGAATTTTTACGCTGACTAAGCCTCTCCACTGGTACACTGTGATTGGTTTCTTGCGAGCCGCGCATCCTAGCTTCTAACGTCTAGTACGGCGGTAGGAGACCTACGGAAGTGACGACGGGTAGAAGAGTGCGGGATAAGCTTAGAGAGAGAGGAAGGGTGAATTTTATTAAATTTGGGAAGGGCGCAATGAAAAATGAGACTCGTTTAATCTCTTGATTTGTGAAGATAGGTGGCGTTGGGTCAGTGGCTAGGATTAGAAGAGGTAGTTTATGAAAAGTAGATAGTGCTTTGTTGCATGAGATTTGCGGTTGATATGAAATGTTTCGTCTTCTTTCCCGTTTTTGAGCAAATTTAGCTACATACTCACGAAATAACTCTCATCACAGGATGTGGAAAATACTTAAATATTCTTATTCATATTTCAAACAGTTGGGGAACTTTTCCTATTTCATTTCTAAAGACACTGATATATATTCAGTTAGAGGTTTTTACTTTTTAATTGCCAACGTATTAAAATCTGAAAATTTGCTTAAAATTTTAATTTCGATAAAGTTTTTCTTAAAAAAAAAAAAAAAAAAGAAGAAGAAGAAGAAATTTTAGTTTTGTAGATAAAAGTAACTAGGGTGATGAAATCCCCAGTAACTGATACTTTAAGGATTTCTCCTTATTCAAATCACTATTACAAAAATTTAAATCTTTTATTTTACTTATCTTTGTGTTTGAAAGGATAGTAAAGATGTATTAAAAAATTACTGCTGGCAAAATTTTGAAAAATTATACATTTTATTATTAAAAATTAGTTTTATTCATAAATATGGTCAAAAATTCCATTAACTGACACAATCCCTGTTTTGAAACACCAGTAACTGACACAAAGTGAACTAGCGACTGACACTATTTTAAAAGATTAAAATGCTTTTAAAAAAATTATTCTTTAATATAAAAACAAAATACATTAATATTTATCATAAAAAGTGGGATTTAATAAGCTGTACTGCATTATTAGTAATGCAGAGTATATAATAAAAGTATAAGGCCGTAATATTTAATACTGCATTACAGTAATGCAGATAACCAATAACTGACATTTATGAACCAGTAACTGACATCTGGTGTCAGACACTCTAGTAAAACAACTTAAATTTTAATGGTATTTACTATAAGATAAATTTAATTTATTATTATGAATTTTTAAACAGTTCAAATAATAGATTTCAAACTTTTTTAATATAACCAATAACTAACATCTCTGTCAGAGACTGGTGAAATGAAATTCTAGGAACCAATAACTGACACACCGCATTAAGCTAAATTAAATAATTATAAACCCTAAATCATGGCCTTAATGTATCATGTGCATCTTTAAACTAATTTCTACAAGTATAACTTTAAGAAAAAAGCTTAGGATGGTTGGATTACAAATAGATTAGAAAAACACTTCCTTAATTTTAGAAATAAGATGGTTGCTTCAAAATGGCACGTTTTGTATTCTTAAAAGTTTCTTCCTCATTGAATATGTTCTTGGCCCTCTAGTGGAGAATAAATTGACTCCAAAAAAATAAAAATAAGTGTCTCATTTACCACTAGATAACATTACTTTGCAAAATTTTACAACAAAATGCGTATTTGAGTTAGATTTTTGCTCAAGTGTCAGATACTAGTTAGGTGTCAATAACTGGGAATTTCACCCTAGGTATTCGAAAAATAGAATTGGAATATATAAATACGTTATGGTTGTAGAAATAAAAATATTTCACTGTGTGGCTAAAAATAATATATACTGATGTATAAACAACCTAATAGGATAAATTTTATACTTTTTTAGGCAGAAAGGCGTAAAATAAAAACTTTATAAAAACTAAAATAAATTTCATTAGACTGTTGACATGTTTCGACTCCATCGAAGCCATTAACAAAACAAATAAGAATATTCTACAATGAAAGCCAAAATAGCCAAATCCACTCAGAAATTAAAGAATATCATTTGGAGTAAAATTGACCCAATTAATTATGAGAATTATTCAAGAGTATATGAAATAACATTTATTAAAGAAGACGGATAAAAAAATATTATATTGGTGTGCCAAGTAGGAAATTTAGTTATAGAAAAAGGAGCATATAACTGATATAAAGTAAAATAGAAAAACCACAGCCCTGGCAATATTATATTAAAAAGAAACCGTTCAAATAAAATTCAATGAAAGAAAGGTAATTTTACCCTCTAATCTATACTCTCCATCCATTATAAGAAAAACCATTCAAATAAAATTTAATGAAAGAAAGATAATTTTTTCCTCTAATCTATACTATCCAGCCATTATAAGAAAAGCCATTCAAATTAAATTCAATGAAAGAAAGATAATTTTTCCCTCTAATCTATACTGTCTATCCATTATTAGAAAAACCATTCAAATAAAATTCAATGAAAGAAAGATAATTTTTAGCTCTAATCTATACTATCCATCCATTATAAGGAAAACCATTCAAATTAAATTCAATGAAAGAAAGACAATTTTCCCCTCTAATCTATACTATCCATCCATTATAAGAGAAATCATAGAGATGATAAAGCGTAAAAATACATGTAACGATGAAATATCATAACAAAATTATGAATCGAGTTACTCCATGGTTACAAAAATGTAAATAAATATCCAAGTAAAATAAATAAGTAAATAAAAAATAACGTGCTTAATTTGAAAATGTACGTGAAAAATTAAATCAAATAATAACTTCATAGTAAAAATAAAATACAACGTTAAAACACCAGTTTAATTGAATCTACAGCATACCGGTTTCGGTAGCATATAGCATACCCTCCTCAGTGCTGAAGAAAATGGAAATTTGCTCATATATATAGAAATGATAGAGGATTCAAGTGACAAGTTTCGAAACTTGTCACTTGAATCCAGATTAAAGCCAAAATACTCTGACTTGTACAGATTTCCAGCCTGTACACATTTTTACTCAGTTGAAAAAATCGCATATAAACTCTCTTATCTTACTTGGTTCTGCAATCAAATCTGTATCGAAGCTCAATCCCTGTTTAAAATAGTAGCGTATTTGTAAAATAAAAAGTTATTTCCTCTAAAGTATCACGTACGTAAGTATAGCTACCTTCAGACTAATAATCATTGACAAAATATTTTTGGGAAATTTAAAGTTGTGAATTTGAGTTCTGGAAGATTCTTACTTATTATTTTTTTTAAATTCTTCACATTTAATAAATAACAATAAAATTGAACAAGATAATGAAAGTTAAACATTTTCTGTAAAATGAAAGTTTGAAAACTGAAAATCTAAAAAAAAAAAAAAAATGATTAATTTTTTATCTATTTCGATTTTCTTATTATTTAAATATGAAGAATTGGAAATAAATATGAAACTCTTGCAGAATTTCAAATCGGACATATGCGTAATTTCTGTTAAAATACTTTTACATCGACATACATCGAGAGAAAGTTAAAATATCGATATAAAAAGCCATTCATCTCCAATTTCACTTTGAGAAAGATATTTCATTTATTCATAGTGACTTTCTCATTAAGTGACTCTCCGTCCTGACAAAGTTGGATGCTACTTAAATTTAAATCTTTGTCTTTGATTTTTCTGTAAAGTTTTCAGTATTTTTTGATAAACTCTTAAAATAATAGAAATTTTTTGGTTTATCTCCACTTTCTTAAGATAGTTTTTTTCTAATTTGTTATTACTTTCCTTAATTCCTGCAATCTCGCGCATCTGCACTTACCTTGATTGAAAAGGATTCTTTGAAATGAGTATAAAAAAAGACCATCACTGAATTAATTTTTAAAAATTATTCCAAGAAGGTAAACATCAAGAGTTTCATGTTTGTTCTCATTTTTTGTTTTCCTTAATAGATATAAGTGTGCCTTAAAAAAATACTGTTTTTTTTAATTGTTAATTTTGAACTCATATTTATAAGAAAATATTGAATTTTTATTAACTTTTTTGTGTTTTATTTGTACCGAGGTTGGAACCGTGGCATCCCGGGTTACAGGAGACACTGCCTGGTGTACAGAATATATTTTTTTTTTATTGAAAACGCTAATATATTTTTTATATTTAATATACTTAAATTGCCCATTAACAACTCCAAAAAGCATTTTGTTAAGAAACATATCAATTAATGCATGTATGTAATGTATTAACCCATTAACGACGACTTGTTTTACACTTCTTTTAATACTTCGAAACCAGTTGACACCAGTTTTCCTATATTGTTATTTTAACTGATTAAATCTCTGATAGTTTCACATTAGATAATATGAAATTCTTATTACTAAGATATTGGTGTTCATATTTAAAAGTTTCGTATACCTGAAATGGTAACTTTTCGTACAAACCGGCATTAATGAGTTAATGCATGTAATGTATGTAATATATTAATGCATGTAATGTATGTAATGTATTAATATATTATTATGTATGTACATTGTCATGCATACATTATTATGCATACATTATTATGTATAAATTATATTATGTGTACATTATTATGTGTATGTAATGTATTAACTCATATAATGTATTAATGAGTGTAATGTATGTAATGTATTAATATATTATTATGTATACATTATATTTTATGTACATTATTATTATTATACATTATTATGTGTATAATATTTGTAATGTTTTTAACGCATATAATGTATTAATGTATCGAATGTATTAATATATTATTTTGTGTGTACATTATCATGCATATATTATTATGTATACATTATGTTTTATGTACATTATTATAACTATACATTACTATGTATACAATGTTTGCAATGTATTGATGCATATAATGTATTAATGAGTGCAATTTATGTAATGTATTAATTCATATAATGTATTAACTTATGTAATATATTAATGCATATAATGTATTAATGCGTGTAATAGATGTAAGGTATTAAAACGAAAATTTTAAATTTGTTAAAAGCATTACTTTTGCAATAGCCGCATGCCGGAGGTTAATAGTCTAAGAAATAGCCAAAGATTTTGCTACTTAAAGAAGCCTTTTTGATGCTGATTATTTGCGTGCTTAGGCGTGTTTAACATACACGATTAACACATTGTATAATACATAACCACATTATCTATTATTAACACATTATTCATTCTTAATATATTATTAATACTTTATTAATATAATACATTATTTACATGCATTAACACAGGCATACATGCATTAATCAGCAAGAAGTTTGAAATATTTGAATCAGACTTTTGTTCCTTAAGATGGACATAATTTGTTGTTACTTTAAAGATAATATAATTAATAGAATAGGAAATTCAATAAAAAATTAATGTTACGTCAAACAAAATACACTATGAAAAACATCTCATATTGTTTTAAATGAATGAAAGTCTTTAGTAAAACCTGACGCGAATTACAAATAAAAATATATGTGAAATACAAATACAGGTACAAATTGATTATCCAATTTTAAAATTTAATAATTAATAAATGGTTCAGGAAATATTAAATGTAATCTGTTAAATTTAAATACTAGTGCATAAATTTTAAATAAGTTATTTATTGATATTAATATGAGAATTTACATACAGATTATGATACGTCATTTTAATGTTTTCACGGGCAATTTCTGGTGATTCTCTGTTTTAATCTTTCTCGCAGATCCATCGTCACCGTCAATCGCATTCTGGACTGCCAATTACATGCTAAAGTATGAAATTTCCATAAAATATTTCTACATTGAGGTCAGCAATGGTCATTAATTCATAATAAAATCATGGTTGGCGTGTTTTCGCCAAATTTTGGCGATATTTGGCGAAAAAATTGGCCTTTAAAATCTGAAATTATCTAGAAATTCCCAATGGGAGTCCAGATACAAGATGTAACCAATCAGCGTGCATAGAACATTCTCGAAAGCAGAATTCAACTAATCAGTGTACATAGAACTTTCTCGCAGTTAATTCCACACCTATGTAAGGAAGGGCTTCGGTCGAATCCTAAAGTCTCTAAAGTTGGACAGTGAATCTTACGCTCTAAAAAATACTTAGACATCTACGAAAAGATTGAAGTTTGGCGAGTTCAAAACAAAGCTAATTTTAAACGAGCCTAGATCGGTATTCCCAGCTGATTATTGATTTAATTTTGGCAATTTATTAATAAATTTATGATTTATTCTTAATTATTTTTACGTCTTATAATTTATTCTCTAATATCCAAAACATGTCCGAAAAATCGCCTTAATAGATCCAGCTCTAGGAAGCCTCATACGTTTCAACCTTCGACGAAAATGTCAATTTTGACATGTTTATCCCAAAATAGACTATATATTCTAAACTGCTATATTTAAAATTCCAGGAACAAATTCTTATAATAATGTCATTTGCATCTGTTCTAAATGAATACTAAATGGAATTTTAAATGCATTTATCTCGATAAGCCACGTAAGTTCCTATCAGCATTATCGCTTTCAAATATCAAAGTTTTGACAAAAGTTTACGTTATATCACATGTTAAAATTGTATCACATGTAAAAGATTTGTACTGAAGTTACACGTAGTGAAAACTCTTTTTTTAAAGATGCTTAAAACCTTGGAATATTCATATTTTTTCTGAGTTTATCGTATACGATAGTAGTTCAAATAGTTTTTCTGGGAAACTACTGCCATTCAACAAAATTCACTACTTAATGTTGTTGACTATATAATAACATATGATTGATAACATTTAAAAAAATAAAAATGGGTGGAGTAGATTTTAAAATGGGTAGCAAAAATTTGCTTTAGTAATATTTTAGAAAAATAAATACAATATATATTTTTTTTGAATTAAATTAATTTATTTTTAACACTTATTTAATAACGATAAAAGATATATTAAAAAAAGAGCTTGACAAATTTTTCTTGAGCTGGTGAGGCCCCTCAATATATTTTCCGAAAGATTCTTTCATGAAACAGATTACAACACCGCATTTTGATTAATATATAACTAATATCAATGAATACTTTAAATTTATGCATTTAAGTATCACTATTAATTTTAAATAAACATCAATAAAAATAATTACTTATAAATAATTTTCTGAAATTTTAACTTAAAAAAAGATGCAGTTATTTTCGAAGGCATAGTGTGAAAGAAATTCTTCATTTGTACCTTCTAGCATGCATTGTATTTTATGATAAACAAGAACAAAAAATCATAAGTCAAGCATAGATTATGAACACATTCCTACACTTCCAGAATGCTTTAACAAAATTTCCCCTTTTAATAAAGTGAAAAATGATATCTAAGTAAACACTTCGGATACGCATAATATATTTGAAAACTCAATTTCAGAAATTACTATATGTAGTCAGAAAAATATCCGAATTCTTTTGTGCACCCTTGTATGTCATCTATAGAATTTATGCACAATCAGTAATAGGAAAAAATTACTTTAATTTAACCCTTTCAGTGCGGAATTTTTTTGGGTTTTTTTTTTCTGCTAAGCCCATGACGCACTACAGGGAGCACAATACACGCCGTGAACGCCTAGGCGACTTTTGTCGACGATTAGTGTAGTCTACAGCACCCAACTCCTAGATGTCGACATTAGTCGACTCCCGCACTCGGATCCTTATGTCGACTTTTGTCGACTCCCGCACTCGGACCCTTATGTCGACTTTTGTCGACTCCCGCACTAAAAGGGTTAAAAACGTATACAGTGAGAAAAGTGACACTTTCAAATCTGAGTAAATCGATGTTTTCATTTTGGTATGAAACTTTTTTGTTTCAAATAGGACGACCCAACGCTTTCAATTCTGAAATAACATAAATACTCAGAATATTGAAACATGGACATACTCAAAACTGAGCACATAGAGGTCAGCTTATACACATTTTTGAAAGATGGAGATACTCCAAAATGAGCACATAGAAGTCAGTTCATACTCATTTTTCAAACATGAGCATACTCAAATAGGAGCACATGATGTTTTATTCTTGAGTGTGTGCAGGTTTTCAGAAATGAGTACATACAACTTTCAAACTGGAGTAATTTTGATTTGGAGCCATTTTGACTATGCGAACATACTCAGATTTGAGTATTTTTTTATCAGATTTGAAAATGTCCTTTTTAGAGTGTGCCACAACTTAAAACGTACTTCCAGCAATTGTCGTTAATAGACAGTTCTGTAACCGAATTATTTTGAGTGTCCCTCTGATTGAATGCTGTGTACATCGTATTCTATAGTAAGCCTCTTGTAGTGCAGCTCAGTGATAGCTATGAATTTCAACATTTTTCAAACAGTGCAATAGCATTAAAATACACCGCAAGCGATTTTTACCCATATACAGTGATGTAACGGAATTATTTTGAGTGTTCCTGTAAATTAACTATAAATGCTACACACTTCATTTTCATTACCAAACATGTCATAGTAAACCTTATTAACAATATATCTATTGCATGGTAATCAGAGTATATTTACGTGAGTTAGAGTACGGACTGACGACAGACTGACGGCAGTTAGACATACAGACATACAAACTGAATTCATAAACATTTTTCAACTATGGTGGAAAGTGTTAAAAACTATATATCATACGGTAGACAGACAGACAGATATAAGGCATACAGACAGACAAAAAGAATTCATAAACACTTTTCAACTACGTTGGAAAGTGTTAAAAATCAATACTAAATTTCAATCATTGTTAAATAGATACATTTATGTACATCACCCCCCACTCCCTCAATCAAATCACAAGTATTTTAAAAATAATACTGTTTTTAATTTTATATGTTTACTACATTTATTTTGTCTTTGAAATTAGAACCTAATTTAATATATGATGACATATATATTCATTTAAATAATGAAACAATAATTTCTAAGAATATTTTTTTTTTGTTTTTCTCCCTTTTGAAATCGTGTAATTCTCAACAAAGCTTAAAAATAACAAAATGTTATGAAAAGAAATATTGTGTCGGTATTTTGTTCTCAGTTCAATACATTCATATTTTCTAAAGCATCTAACTAAATATTGTGACAAATAAAATTGTCAAGTTCACGAAAGATTCAAAGAAGCATAGAATTAACTCAAGCATGGCATTCGTAATATTTACGTTATATTCGATATGAAAGAGAGAAATAGAATATTTTATTGCAAAAATCAACATTCCTGTATTGCTATTATATTTCTCATTACTTTGGATGGAGATGTGCGAGTACAGAAAATTATTTGTTCGAAGGAGAATATTTCAAGCAGACGAGAAATGATGATTCGTTAGATAAAAATATGTAAAGAATGAGAAAGCTGAGGTAACGTCTTTAATAGCGATTTTTTTCCTACGTATTCTGTTTCTAGATGATAACTTCTTGATGATATACTTGTTTGATAAATGTTAAGTAACTCATTCTAAATTATTTGCAAACTATTTTCTGTGTATTTTCCTATTTAATGTTTTTAATCATTTATTTGAATTTTATTATTGAATAATTTAAGCAGATGAGAAATGATGACTCGTTAGATAAAATATGTAAAGAATGAAAAAACTGAGGTATCGTCTTTAATAGAGATTTTTTTTCTACGTATCCTGTTTTTGGATGAGAATTTCTTGATGATATGTCTGTTACACAAATGTTAAGTAACTCGTACTAAATTATTTGCAAACTATATATAAATATGTAAAAATATTTAAAGAATGAGAATACTGAGGTATCATTTTTAATAGTGATTTTTTTTCTATATATTCTATTTCTGGATGATAATTCCTTGAAGATATGTCCCTTAGATAAATCTTAAGTAATTCATTCTAAATTATTTGAAAACTATTTTCTATGTATTTTGCTATTTGATGTTTTTTAATTACTTAAAATTAGAACTATGTTTTTTTTTATAAGCAGGATGCTTCAGAAAAATGCATACATACACTGTTTAACGGGTCATAACTTTCTAATTTTTGCTTTATTTTCAAAGTGTCATTAATTAGAAATAATGAGTGGCACAGGATTAACTTTTGAAAATAAGAAAATTTATTTTAAAAGTCTATCGAATGTATGAAAATGTAGCAGAAGTACAAAAACAATATCGCAGGGAGTTTCAGACAAGATATATCTATGCGACTTACAATTCATCGGATAAAAAATAAGTTTGAACGAATGGATGTCCGTCGACTACGTTCCGGAACCGCAACTGAGCGAGAATGCGCCACAACACCAAATAAAATGTTTGTTGAAGTTTGTGAATCACTAGCTCGCCGTTATGAGCAGTGTATTGCCCAGATCGGTAATAATTTCGAACATCTGCTGTAAGTTGAAAAGTTATAGATTTTATGTAGATTCTTTTGCAATTTAAATATTGATTATATGTGAATAAAAACTGGAGTTATAATCATTCAAAGTGTGTATATATTTCTCTGACGCACTCTGTATATTCTTCTAAATAATTAGAAACTAATTTCTAAGCATATAATTTTTTCGTTTTTCTCCCATTTGAAATCGTATAATTCTTAAAAAAGCTTAAAAAAATCAAAATGTTATGAAAAGAAATATTGTGTCAGTATTTTTTCCTCAGTTAAATACATTCATATTTTCTAAAGTATCTAACGAAATATTGTGACAAATAAAATTGTCAAGTTCACGAAAGATTCAAAGAAGCATAGAAATAACTCAAACATGGTGTTCATAATATTTACGTTACATTCACTGGAAAAGAGAGAAATAGAATATTTTATTGCAAAAATCAACGTTCACGTATTCCTATTATATTTCTCATTACTTGGGGATAGAGAAATGCGAGTACAGAAAATTATTTGTTCAAAGGAGAATACTTCAAGCAGACGAAAAATGATGATTCGTTAGGTAAAAATATGTAAAGAATGATAAAGCTGAAGTATCGTCTTTAATAGCGATTTTTTTCCCTACGTATTTTGTTTCTAGATGATAATTTCTTGATGATATATATGTTAGAAAGATGTTAAGTAACTCATTCTAAATTATTTGCAAACTATTTTCTATGTATTTTTATTTTTTATGTTTTTAGTTATTTATTTCAATTTTATTACTGAATAGTTCAAGTAGACAAGAAATGATGACGATAAAATATGAGTGAGAAAACTGAGGTATCGTCTTTAATAGAGATTTTTTTCTACGTATTCTGTTTCTAGATGAGAATTTCTTGATGATATGTCTATTAGATAAATGTTAAGTAACTCATTCTAAATTATTTGAGAATTATTTTCTATACATGTTTCTATTTATTGGTTTTAATTATTTATTTGAATTTTATTATTGAACATTTCAAGCAGACCAGAAATGGCAATTAGTTATATAAAAATATTTAGAGAATACTGGGGTATCGTCTTTAATAGTGATTTTTTCTACGTATTCTATTTCTAGATGATAATTTCTTGAAGATGTGTCTATTAGATAAATCTTAAGTACTTCATTCTAAATTATTTGAAAATTATTTTCTATGTATTTTTCTATTTCATGTTTTTTATTACTTAAAATTAGAACTGTGTTTTTTTATATATACAGGATGCTTCAGAAAAATATATACATACACTGTTTAACAGTCATAACTTTTCTAATAATGGGTATAATTTTTCTTTCTTTTCAAAGTGTAATTAATTGGAAATAATGAGTGGACCAAGATTAGCTTTTGAAAAAATAAATTCTTTTTTTTTAATACTATTGTAAGTCTGAAAATGTAGCAGAAGTTCAAAAATAATATCGCAGAGAGTTTCAGGCGGATCCACCTATGCGACTTACAATTCATCGAATAAAAAATAAGTTTTAAACAAATGGATGTTCAGAGACAAAATTCCGGAACCGCAATTGAACAAGAATGCGCCACAACACGAAATGAAATGTTTGTTGAAGTTTGCGAATCAATGGCCCAGCGTTATAAGCGTTGTATTAACCAAAACGGTAATTAATTTGAACATCTGCGCGGTAAAAGGAAAAGTTATACATTTTATGTAGATTATTTTGCAATTTAAATATTAATTATATGTGAATAAAAACTGCAGATATAATCATTCAAAGTGTGTATATATTTCTGTTACGCACCTTGTATATTCTTTTAAATAATCAAAAAATAATTTCTAAGCATATATATAGTTTTTTCGTTTTACTCCCATTTGAAAACGTATAATTCTTATCAAAGCTTAAAATTATCAATATGTTATGAAAAAAAATATATTGTGTCAGTCATTTTTCTTTTAGTTCAATACATTCATACTTTCTAAAGTACGTAACGAAATATTGTGACAAATAAAATTGTCAAGTTCACGAAAGATTCAAAGAAGTATAGAAGTAACTCAAGCATGGTGTTCATAATATTTACGTTACATTCAATAGGAAAGAGAGAAATAGAATATTTTATTGCAAAAATATGCGAGTACAGAAAATTATTTGTTCAAAGGAGAATATTTCAAGCAGACGAGAAATGATGATTCGTTAGATAAAAATATGTAAAGAATGAGAAAACTGAGGTACCGTCTTTAATAGAGATTTTTTTTTTTTTACGTATTCTGTTTCTAGTTGATAATTTCTTGATGATATGTTTGTTAGTTAAATGTTAAGTAACTCATTCTTACGGAGGTATGGCACAACATGAGAACATACGAATTTCCTTGTACGGTATACGAAAATTTTCAGCAATTCAAGATATTGTTATTAACAACATCATTTTCAGCTATATTTTTTCAAACGAAAGTGGTATCGGACGGTTAAAAAATGTATACAATAAAATATTATATGCAATATGTTCAGTATTATATGAATATATTATATGCAATAATCTTATCCGAGTTACCCACGATTCTGACAGGAGTTCTTTTATCTTTTAAAACTACAGAAACCAATATATTTTCGAGATTTAAAGAAGCATTTATAAAAAACAAAAGTTTCTTTTTTTTTTCACCCAATTTTGAAAACGTGTCCGAGTTGTTTTTGTAGTGTATTAATCAGCTTTCTCAACCCAGAATATAATATTTCGAACACGCATGAAAAATTAACAGCTTTAACATTAACATTAAAATTATTATTATTTTGTTAAACTTGGATGTAGCTATTCAATTACGAAGCTGAAACTATTTAAATAAGAATAGATGGCATCTTAAAAATCAATATTCTGATTTGAGAAAATTGAATAATACACTGTAAAAACTACTCTGAAACATTTCCGAAAATAAGTTGCAGCAAAAAAAACACCTTGTTTTTTAAATGTTTCTTTAAATCTCGAAAATATATTTTTTTCTGAGGTATCTACAGATAAAGAACACTTTCGGAATCATGGGAAACACGGAAGAGGTTATTGTATACACTGTAAAAAATGGCCAATGTTTCTTATTTTACGAAAATATACTATAACCACGAACGGAAATATAATGTAATCTTCTGAGTTATCCGAAATTTCAAATAGCATGTTACATTGTCTTTTGAATCCCCAGAAACCAATACATTTCCAAAATTTAAAGAATTATTTATAAAAACAAAGTATTTTTCGTTGCCCGTATTTTTCAGAAACGTTTCCGAAGCGTTTTTATAGTGTGTTAATGAGTGTCCTCAGCCTGGAATACCTGTTTTTCGTTACCTGTTCATCCATTCTCAAGTAAACGTTTTCAGCCGCATAAATTAATTTATACATGAAAGAGTAAAGGAATAATTTTATTTTAATGTTATTGTTAACGCTATTTATTTTACATGTTTGTCTATTAAACATATTTTTTGAGCATGAAAATGTTTACTTGAGAATGGATAGCATTCGGAAAACGGGTATTCCAGGCAGAGGACACTAATTAATACAATATAAAAACCTTTCGGAAACGTTTCTGAAAAATACGGGCAGCGAAAAATACTTTGTTTTTAGAGATAATTCTTTAAATTTTGGAAATGTATTGGTTTAAGGGGATTCAAAAGACAATGGAACACGCTATTCGGAATTTCGGATAACTCAGAAGATTATATTATATTTTCGTTCGTGATTATAGTATATTTTCATAAAATATGAAATATTGGTCATTTTTTACAGTGTAGGTATATCGTGTGATCAAAGAGTTGGGTTAATAGAGTTCCTTCCTTCCTATTAGACGATTTCTCTCTGTACGGTGAGAATGAACAAAATTTTCGATATATGAACGATAATGTTGTTCGGTAAAGAAACCTCTGGTCATCATATACGGATGTGTGTCTTACGGATTACAGTGTTTGGATTGTGGATCCAATCCGTAATTTTCGCCGTAGCAACATTTTCAGGATCTGCTTACTTTTCCTTCGAGACTCCGGCATATGATATGATTAGAAAACACAAATAACAAATATATTGCACTGAAATAAATAAGGAATTGATTCTGAATAATAAGTGGTGTGAGTTTCCTGCTTTTATTTAGAAAGAAATTCTGTGTTTTTTAATCTAACTACTCTGGCCTTGCGACTAAATACTCATAAAAGTGTCCAGGCTTATCTTCTAAATGTTCTATGTAAGAGATTAAAAAAACTTGAGAGGAGCGGATATCTCCAAGCATAGATACACAGTACACGAGAGAAGGTGAAAAATATACAGAAGGCTAACAGAAAATCTAAAGAGATTAAAATATCCTAGAACTAAAAATGCAGGGACAGAGAGGGTTGAAATATTATTAAAAAAACTGAAAAACTAATTATATATTTCTTTAAAAAATTACTTTTCGTTTATTGGCCTTGCAAGCCCTTTAAAAGCATAGTTCTGTCTGTCATTGCTTGAAATTTGAAAATGCCAACAGTCATCTTAACATAGAACTTTATGCTTTGTTCCCTTGTATTCCCTACAAGTTAGAAAGAATCTATTGTCCCAACTATGTCTACATTGGGAAAAAAAAGTTGATAAACATATCATAGAGTGCATTAAATATTCACATGTCGCCACATAAATCAGCATTTGAATAAAAGAAGTTATTGAGATCTTGGTATTTATAATGAACTTCTGAATAATATTTCTGTTAAAAAGTTTCTTTCGGGAAGCTCAAAATGTCCTCGAGAAACATAGACGAGATTGATCGATAGGGTTATTTCTATGTCTGACCCACTTAGACGACAAGAACTTTTATCAATATATTTGTCGTAAGTTAAAACGGCTACAAAACGTCTAGAGTACTTCGAAAATATTCTGATACGAAAACTTCAAAAGTTTTTGATTTTCTTCTTATATTCCTATATATTTTACTCTTCGTTGAAAAATTGCATGTAATGTGATTTAGATATCTCTGATATAAACATTCTAGAGATTTATATTTTCACACAATTTCAAATTCTGTTATTCTATTTTATTGTTGTTCGGAAAATTTTAACACATTTCAGTACATTTTTATTGAGTTATTATTGTATATGCAAATATTGCAAAATTTGTAATTGAGGTCATCTAGGAAAGAAATTTCATTCCGGAATCACAATCGTAAATCGAAATATTTGTTAATTGAAACATGACTTTGATTGTCCAATTAAAATGTAACGTGAATATGTTATGTTTAATAATCCATATTCGTTATCCGAGTCACACGACCAGCATAAAAGTAACTGTGTCATCCGTGCAATTCGTTAGCCAAGTTATCACACTATTGTTTCAGCAACACTTAAAAAGGTGTCGATTTATGTTTGTATTTTAGTTAGCCTTCAATACAAAAAGTATAAAGCTACCAATTGCAGCCGTTCGGAGGAAAGCAATTCTGGAAAATTTCGGTATATTTTCAGCGATCATGACCCTCAGACCCCAAAACCACCCTCCGTTCAAATGTTGATATATATATATATATATATATATATATACAGGGTGATTATAATATAAGTATCTGTATTGGGAGCTGTCTGTAGCTCGAAGGAATGATCCGAATGAAACCAAAATCGGTATACTTACTATTCGAGAAGGGGGAAGCAGAATGGAATAATAATAAAAAAATAATTTCAATAATCGCTGACAGATGGCGCTACTGAGTGTGAAATGTAATGTGTAATACAAGAACAAAAAATTAAGGCGCAGACCGAATAGCACACCTAATTTATTGTAAAATGTCGCACTGAACGTGGTTACTCTTTTGCATGGCGGATCATGTTCAGGTTCCACATGGTCATTGTGCTGGAGGTCACAATCCAGCTGTGCGCAACGTGCTCAATTGCGGAATGTAATGCACCAGGAGTGATGTTTCGTACACCTTATGATATGCAGTAAAGTCATTGAGGTTTGTGACACCTCCACGGTACACAATATTACACATTACATTTCCCACTCAAAAGCGCCATCTGTCGGAGATTATTACAATTAATTTTTTTATTGTTCCATTATTCTTCCCCCTTGTTGAATAGGTAGTGTACCGATTTTGGTTTCATTCCTGTTATTCCTTCAAGCTACAGACAGCTCCAAATAGGGATACTTATTTTATAACCACCCGGTATATATATGACCTATGTCATACGATAGCACTCGTATTTATAAACCAATTTCGATTAAACTAATTGTGTGTATTAAACTCACCAATGTCTCGTCCGAGTTCGTTGGCCAGCTTGGTCCGCCATCTTGTTTCAAAATGGCGGCCACTAAAAGATTTAAAACTAAAATAAATATACAAAAAAAATTATAACTAAAAATTTATTTTTGCTTAAGTGTTAGGCCTTGTTACAAGGATTCCGGAGCATTTCTTGTTTTGCCTCTATCTTAAGAAATGGCTGAGATATAGCAGTTTGAAATTCTAGGGTGGCTGACATTTTGAAACAAGACAGCACATTACCTAAAACCAATAACTAATTTATGAGTTTTAGTGAACGCGATTTCTAGCAAATTATTATCTTTCACTGTTGTAATCATTCTCCCAATCATACGCATAAAAGTACATATTCATATCCGTTAGCGCCAAATTTTCGTCAAGCGTGGAGACACTTGACGAAATATTGCCAAATTTAGCGACCAAAAACAAGTCTCTATAAATGGAGCCAACTTGGCTATAGATGACTATTAAAATAAATGAACAACGCAAAAATAGCACAAATAAAAATATACAAAAAGGCAAACAGCTGTTTCGAAGCCTCTAAAGCTCCATCATCAGTGCCAAATTTAAAAGATTCAAAACTGATTCAAAAGTTTAAGCCATGTAAATATGCTTGCGTCTTCCATTGCTCATTTATTTTTTAATATAACGGCACAAAGTTAAATCGACCTATTTTACATATAGTTGACAAATTTGGCAAATTTCTTATTCAAATTCAGTATTAAAGAATCTTCTGTAATCTGGTTCTTTGCATTTTAGCTTCTGTTTTCTAGTAACATCAGCTAAAATTTTAAAACAAAGATATTGGAAAACTACCTTTTCCTCCCGGTACAGGCCGGAAGGACTATTTTATATTGTTTTCTGTCATATAAATTGTGGTTAAATGTGGTTTTAGAAATGTGGTTTGTATTTGTAAAACTTAAGTTTTATTTCTTTGTTTTATAAAATATTCATATAGAAAATAATTTTCTGTTTATTTTATTTTTGTACAGGATAAAAAGCTAAGTTATGTTTTCTTCATATTTACTTAAATAGGAGTCTATTGTTGTTTTGATTTAAGGTGATATATTTCAGTTTTTCAAACGTTTATTAATGTTTGTTCTCTTTTAGCATGAAACATAGAAATGCCAATATTTTTAACATAGCAAATTATGCTTTATTTCCATGTTTCATCTACGAATAAAAAAATCTATTCTACAAACTATGCCTAAATCAAAAAAAAAAAAAAATACAAAAAAATGCCACAGTGTGTGTTAAATATTTGCATGTCGCCACATATATCTAAATGGGAATAAAAAGTTTATTGTGATTTTATATTTATAATAAACTTCTAAATAACACTTCTGTTTAAAAAACCATCTTAAAATGTCTTAGAGAAAAACAGACAATAATGATTGATAGAGGGGTTTTTTTTTCGTGGTTTGACCTACTTAGAAAACAAGAACTGTTGTCAATGCATTTTTGTTAATGACTACAAAACATCTAAAGAACTTTGTAAAGGTTGTATTTGCAATACTTAAAATGTTTGTGTATTTTTTTATACTCCGATATTTATCTCTTTCTACAGAAATTGCATAAAATACGGTTTAGATATCTCTGATGTAAACAAACCACAGCTGCATTATTATTATATGCTTTTAAATTCTTGTTACTGTATTTGGCTATTGTTTAAGAACTTTTAACATATTAAATTACATCTTTGTTGAGTTATTGGCTGATATATTGGTGATAAATAACTTCCAGATTCTGGAACATTTTTACAAGGTGCGTCATAAATTTGTGCAAACCTTAAAAAATCATAATAAAAGAAGTAGTGTTCGGACATTTTTTCGGGTTGCACGAATATGATAAGAGGGACATTGGATTTTCCCATGTATTAAAAAAATGATTCCAAAAATAATCAAAAGAGGGCGTTCACACGTCATACTGACTAGTTTTATGCAGATCAGGCTAGCAATACTTTAGAAAACGTACTTTAGAAAAACAAATTCTTGTATTTTACGTACAAATTCTTCTTCTTCTTTTGATTTCATATGTTACCTTTCATAGTTTTTCAAAAGTTTTGGCACTGTTCAATTTTGCATGAAATATAAAAATTCTATGTAACGTAGTCTACCATGCTTTATTTACATGTATTTGATACTAAAAGAATAACATAAACATACACACACACTTCTATTGCGCCAAATATACATAAATATACATTGTGAAAAATACATAAACATCTTACAATGTACATTAAAAATTTGCATGACGCTACATAAACTGAATTTCTGGTTGGTTGGTTGCGGGCACTACGATCACCTTTTGCACACGGGGGTTAAACAGACAGGGACTTCCTTTTAAAGTAGAGTCCGATCCACTACACTCATTCATGCCTGAGTTGGGATTCGATAACTGCACCTCTTGTTCAACGGTCAACCTCTTAACCACTAGACAAACAGGTGCACAAATCTGCATTTGAATAAGTGGGTTTTCGGCGATTTTGATATTTATAATAAACTTCTGAATAATATTTGTCTTGACTGAATAATATTTGACTCTTTAGATAAACTCAAAAATGCCTTCTGGAAAAATACACAACATTTATTGATAGAATAAAAGATTGTAGTGCGAAGATACACTTTGATCGCGAGATACACTTTGAAAACAAGAACTATTGTCAATACATTTCTGTTGAGTTGATTACACTTAAAAGATTCGTCATTTGTTTATATATATATATATATTATCTTGTGTACAATTTTGTATAAAGTGTGGTTTAGATATTTCTAATGTAAACAAACTAGGCATTTATATCTGCGCATACATTTAAATACTACTACTCTTTTTTTCAATTTTAGTTCAAGAAAGTTTAACATAGTATTTCAATGCACTTTTACTGAGCTATTGTATATAAATATTTCCCATATTTTGAAAATACTCTAATACTTCGGCTAACGAAGATAACTCCGTTCCGGAACCACATTCTTTATCATAAACCTTAATTAATCAAAATGTGGTTTCCCGTCCAATTAAATTCAACACAAATATGTAATGTTAGAACTCTCATACAATAACAAAATCTTTAGTCGAATCTATATTCGTTAGGTGAGTCTTAAAACGTGTCTTCGTTAGCCGAGGTATTTGTTAGTAGATGTATTCGTTAGCCGTGGCATCACAGTATTACTTTTGAAAAACTTAAATTGTTGCAATTTGTTTTTTATATTCCTATATTGTTTCCTGATGCATAAATATTATTTAATGTGGTTTTATATATCTTGGATGTAAGTAAGAAAGAGCAATTCCAGAGAATGTTCTACAGTTACATTTTACAAATTTTTAAATTGTGCTATTATTTTTTATATTATGTGAAAAAATTTTTTTGCAAAATTTAAAGTTTGTTCATTTTATTTCATTGCCTACAAATTTGATGGAGTTTTAAATTATTGAATTTGTAAGACTTAGATTTAATTATTGTTCTTCGAGAAATTTTAACACATTTTAATGCATTTTAGGGGGCTTATTGTATATAAATGTTTCAGATATTTTGAAAATACTGTAATACTTCGGCTAATGAAGGTAATTCGTTCCAGGATCACATTCATTAGCAGAAATATTAAACAAAACGTCGTTTCCCAACCAATTGAAACTAGTCGTTGGGAGCAACCGTACTACTTATACATCATGGATATGCATAATATAAAATATGAAAATGAAACATGCGTAAACTATTTATAAAATGCATTCAATTCGAATAAAAGCGTCGCTTGATGACGTCATAAACTGTAAATGCTCTATAACTCCAAAATTGATAATCATATTAACTTACGGTTTACTGCGTCGGATTAATCGTCTCATTTCCAATTAAAATATATCTTTGAATTGAAATCTGAATGAAATACAGGGTCATGAAAAATCGAAGAGTGCGGGAAATAGGATTACACATATCTCGGCAACTCATTATCCGATCGACTTCATTCTTTATGCAAAATTTATGTTTTTTTATTGTCTTTAATATTCACCCCTTAAACTAAACAATTTCGAAAATTTTTATATACCTTTTATCAGAACGACTATTTCGAGAGTTCGAAAAAATAGTTCCATATAATCGAGGATACTGAAATTCAATAAGCTTCTTCTCATTGTTGCACACTGAGTACATACAAATTTCAAGTCTCTATCTCAATTTGTTTGGGAGATAGAGCGTTTACACACACAGAGACACACATACAGACAGACGGCAAAATTTTTTGTTTCTAAAAATATGTTTTTCGTAACCTTCAGTGTCTGAAACGTGTAAATCTGTCAAAAACATTTTTTCGACTTTCAAAACGATTACAAGATTTACCCTATACTAAGTATGATGGATAAGTAATAAACACAAATATGTTATGTTAGAGCGGACGGGAAACGACGTTTTGATTAATGAAGACTTCGACTAATGACTGTGGCTCCGGGACGAATTATCTTCATTAGCGGAATCCAGATGCGTTCGGTGAGTCATAAAAACAGGAAAAGTATTTTCGTTAGCAAAGACCAATTCGAGAGATTGTTTTTCAGTTACCTTTCACCAGTTTTTAAATTGTGCTATTGTTTTTTATAATACAGTAGAGTCTCGCTATTTCGAACCCCGCTATTACGAAATTCCGCCTATTCCGAACAGAGATTAGAAAATTACTGATTTTTTTAAACTTAAAAACAGGAAAAATTAAAAAGACGTTCGTAAAAAATGTTCGTGAAAAAACGTACATTTAATGTTATACAAAGAAGTTAAATAGACATATATAGAGCCTAAGCTTGAAGAAAACGTCTGAAACCAAATTCAAATGAAAGCTGGTTACTTACAGTACATGTCGGCCCCATTCATACAATTCTGTAGAATCATTTTAATCACTGCTAAACACGAAAAATAACTAATTTACACACACTTAAGAAGTAAAGTCAGTGATTTTTTTCCCAACGAAGAGCACTGAATCGACTTGAGGATGCAATGTACCGCCATCGCCGCATGAACATAACATCATTTGGTGTTGATGAAGCGTGTTGTTCGACGTAGCGTAAGGCGAGTTCAAGAGCATTTGCCGCGTTTGTGTGTGATATGAGTTCAGTTTGAGCGTTCACCTCCCCCTGGTTTTCTTCCGAGTCTATCTCAGCTGACGAGTTCTGGACCATTGCTATGATGTCTTCGTCTCCGTACTGATGTGGACATTCTCTTCAATAGCAGTACACTCCCTCTGCGTCTTCACAGCCAGGGATTTTCTTGACTAGTGGAAGAAGATGACAGTCTTTCACTGGTGTAAAAATTGTTTCAACAAATTCCAGTGTAAGCCAGAGTGATAGGTAGGTTGGGTGGAGTGATGTGTTGTCGAAGGTCCCTGCCCTTCCGTTCCCACTTTCACTGAACCTGTTCAGCACGAGCCGATCAACGCTGCATAGAGGTGGCACTCGCAGATGTCCCCACACTTAATTTACGTCTTAACAAGTCAATATATTGATTATTATTAATGAAATCCGCCTATTCCGAATTCCCGCTAAACCGAACAGTGATCGGTGCCAATTAGTTCGGAATAGTGGGACTCTACTGTATGTTAGAAAGGTTTAACATAATTTAAAGTTTGTTCAATTTCATTTCATTGCCTACAAATTTGTTGGAGTTTTTAAAATATTGTATTTGTAAGACTTAATTGTAATTATTGCTGTTCAAGAAATTTTAACACATTTCAATGCATTTTTGTTGAGTTAGACTATATAAATATCTCGTGTATTTTGAAAATACTGCAATACTTCGGATAATGAAGATATTTAATTCCGGAACCACATTCATTACACCATTTCAATCACACATAGACTGTAATTATCGTACAAAAACTGTAACCGAATTATTTTGTGTATCCCTGTAAATGAATGATAAACGTAATGCCCACCATACTATTCGTTGAGCAATTTATAGTGCATCTCAGTAATACATATGTTTTAAATAGTGAAACATCATTAAATTACACTGCAAACCATTTCCCCCCGTAGAACATTGTGTAACAGAATTCTTTTGTGAAATTAGTCGAAATCTTCATTAATCAAAACGTGGTTTCTCGACCAATTAAAATACAACACGAATATATTATGCTAACGTTTTCATCCAATAAAAAAATCATTAGCCGAATCCATATTCGATAGGCAAGTCATAAAAACAAGAAAAGTATTTTCTGTTGGGGGATTGTTTACTTGCCTAGGTACTATTACCTTTTGCAAAAAAATATGAATGAGTGCAAATTACCTATGACTAAAAATTGAAATGAATCCTGTCAATATGCATACTTACAAAATTATTCTCAAACTAAAATAAATTTAGAAAAAAAGTAAATGGATTAAATTAAACAGAAACAATTAAAATTTAAAGTATTTAAATTTACATGAATTCTAAGTTTTGAATTCAAAATAGTATAAGAATTAATCATTTAAAAGCACTGACAAGATTCTCAATTTGCACTACATCCAATTCCCCAACAATCAGCATTGTGAATTCAAGAATTAATATGAAGGGTAACAATAAGGAATTTTCATAGACATAATAATTTAGACTAAGTGAAAATTTTGGAATAGAGGGGACAAAATCTTTCTTTTAAAGAAAATACAAAAAGGGGATGTATAAAATTGATGATATAGGTTAAACAAAATAATATTTGACAAATATTAAAAAAATGCAAAATTAATTCCAAGAATTCACAACACTGAAGCTGTGATCGTATAGATTAATCCTTGTTTAAGAGACCATGAGTAAATAATTAAATTTTGAATAAGTAATTCATTATTATAAAATCCTCCTCATAAGACTTTAGATCAAAATGTTAAAATTACTTTATATAAAAAATTCAGATAAGTATGTCCTGTAATTAATTAAAGAATAGTAAAAGGTCTCAGTTAATTAAATAAAATAAGTTTGAATATTAAAAATTACAACATCCAGTAAATTAGCAGTTTATTTTTCTATTAGATTTAATGCTTAAAATAATATTTAGAAATTCCATGACTAGAGAATACAATAATTTACTTTAATTAATTAGTTTATTTATTTATTTATTTTACCAGAATTAATATTTAAATCAATAGAATAAATTAAGTTAAAGATTACTATGCATTTTAAACTGATAACTCAAACTATACATCGTATTCCCAATTAAATTTTAATGATTAACAAAAAGTAAAATTACTGAACATGAATCTTATTGAAATGATTTAAAATAAATTAATAAGATAAAGAAAACAAAGATGGAATTAACTTAGATATTTTGTTTATTTACAGAAACACATTATTCATAGCTTTCACGAATTATAATAGCAATCTAATGTATTGAGGTCATGATAATAGATAAAAACATTAACAAATTGGTTAATCCAAAAATCAGAAGTATCATATACTATAATCAGATAAATTTAACTAAAAATACTGATGTTATATTTACCACAGAAAGTACATAGTGATGTTAGAGGTGCTTTGGTAGGTTTGGTTTCACTCCATTATCACATTAACACGAGTTCGAGAATTTTAGGCACGAAAGTTCTAATCATAGTGGCTTGTTAGTAACGATCACAATGCTTGGCTACTACACTAAGTAGTCAAAAATGTCTAAACAGAATCCGAGACGGTAGAGGACAATATGCACAAGGAAATATATGTAAATGAAGTTAGTCAAGAATAAACTATTCACAAGAAGTTGTTGTTCCCATACCGGGAGTCGAATCCAATAACTATTCTGTAACTATTTATAACACGCTTCTGTAGAGTAGTTTCTGCCCCAAAATATGAATCAGAAATACTTTTCTGATATGGTGCATAGCCGGAAATAAGTGTCACTACTCTGTGTACTCACTTCCATTTTCGATGTTCAGCCACTCCGTGTGAATCTCCAGTTACACACCGGCTCCAAATACGAGCAGTGGTGCTAATCTCTAGCAACGATTATTCCTAAACATCAGTCTTTAAAGACTGCAAAAAATGTTTTTTTGTTCGTTTTATCTTGCAGAACGCTAGCAGAGTCTGTTACCAGGGCAAACACATCTCTCGATAGACCACTAAATCTGCACGTCCTAACACTTCGACATCTAAAAACTTTCTCGAATTCTTAACATATCTTTTTTTTTTACTCCAACAACAACATATCATTCTCGTCATTTAAGGCCGCGTAGCATACAACCAGTTACTATCAACTCCCTAGTAATCGTCCGTCTTCCTACTCACTAAAAAAATCTACTGCTCGAGCAGGCGGCGGTGGGGGGAAAATCCCCTAACCCGCACCCACAACCTCACTGTTCGTGGTTTAAAACATCACTGCCTCTACTAACTAGCTCTCCGTTTCCTTGGTAACGCTGGACCAGGGGGTAAAAAAAGTCAACGCTGATTGGTTGAGTTGTTACTAGGTGAAAAATCCTAGCTTCAATTCCTGGAAATACGGCGCTCGTGGGCTTCGTTGAAAAACAGCTGTATGTCGGGTCCCACGAAAACAACTATCCGCCCGCTGACACCTGCCATAAACAACGACTCGAAAGCAATATACTGATGTATCTTCGTAACAAGCCTTCGAAATAGTTTTATGACTCTCTTTTCTGAGGGTAATAAAAGTTGCACACAATACAACTGACAATAATCAGTTATTCCCATGACTTCTTATAAAGGCCTTTTGTACTTTATCCAATCTGCCTGTGTGTGTTTCGAATTTACGATCCCTTAAATTACGTGAGAATTTCAAGTAAAAGTTGTTTGCGTGGAAACTATCTCATAGTGAAAGAAGAAGAACCTGGGTGGTCTTGACTTATAGAAAAATACAAATGTTTGGATTTTGAAAATAAGAGTTTTAATTAATAATGTTTAAGAAAAATAAGAAAAAGGAGGAGGGGGGTTTGATTAAATATCAAAATAGAATGAGTTTATAAAAAAGAAATGTTTTAAGATATTAATGAAAATATAAATATAAAAATTTAGATTAAATTACCTCTAACAAGAATCCCCCGTCTCTATTTAAAAAACACAATTTTTTGAAAAAAAAAAAAAATTGTTTTTTAAGTAAAAAGTGCGAGTAAAAATTCAATGGATGCGGGAGAGATCACTAAATGGGGCCTAACATTTCAAACAAACCAGACTTCGGTCCGAAGAATTATCAAGAAACACTTAGCAAGCCTACCCCTCAAGGTATACAGTCCGGAATGCATAACCTGAGTTTGCATACACAAAACTCTCCTCACTTGTCAACAAAATCCTAGACACACCTGTAGAATAACAAAAAAAAATTAAAAGATGAACACAAGGCTGGACATTGCTTTTGTCACCACTAACCTTATCAATCGGGAAGGTTCCATTCAAAGTATTTACCTGAACACTGTTTGCTACACCACAAAAAAAAATTTTGAAAATTGCCAAAATAATCTTTTTTTTTTTTTTTTTTTTTTTTTTTAAAGCCAAATAAAAATTTGGGAGAGAACATTGCCAACCGAAAGAATCGCCAAATCCATTACAATAATAATGCATATCAATATAGGTATAAATTGTTAGCTCGATGTACACAGATAGATAAAAACATACGAACTAGTAATGTATATGCATATAAAAACACAAACAAAAAGAATAAAAATGGGTAAAAGGCAATTTGCACAATATACAGTTAATTCACAATAAAATACATTTCACTAATTAAAATTCAGTTAACACAAATTGTATCAATGTGTAAAAATTGAGAAACACTTTCTCCAGTCGATTGATATGCAAGTTGAAACTATGAAGTAAGTTATTTACATATGCACTTACAGCGACACTGTGCATATTGGAAGAGCAACCCATTTATCTGTGCTATAAACAATTGCCAAAATAAAAGCATAATGGGGCGAAGAAGACCCAAAAGCTATGGTGAAGATTATCACCAACAGAAACTTAATTTATACAGTAAAAAATAAAAATTTTGACAAAAGAAATCCTTTAAAAAAAAAAAGGAAAAAAAAATAGCACAGAACCAGATAAAATTTTATAAATTTTTCAGTAAAACCACACCACTATACTTTAATGAAGTAATGTACTCAAGAACAAAATTAATAACCTCAAAAATTTTCAGGTTAAAAAAAATATACACAAAACAGTACACTAATACTACCTTACACTACGAAATACCTACATATTATATCTAGTAATGAGTAAAATTAATAGTTCCCTCAAATATAGTATTATCCTGTAAATCCACTTATACTCATCTACTGAGAACTTAACTAGAACATCAATTAAAATATAAATAATATGCAAATCGATGGATAGTATCGTATTTCACAAACAGGGAGTACTACATGAAAAAAAAAGGGGAAAAAAAATTTGGATTCCCATTTTCAAAGTCTCGAAATTACCCAAAAATCGAGAAAAAACGTAACATAATTCCAAAATATACCTGCGGAGAGGTTATTTGCACTATAACTATGGAAATATACCTTATTTACACTAAAATTAGCTATATAGAACATTAAATGTGATGAAAACACAACCGCTCAGATCGCTACCGCTAACCAAAACAAACGGTACAAGTACTCTAAAAAGCTTATTTTTCACGTTAAAATACAATAAAAACTAACTCTAGACTATCTATATACATTATACAAACAAAATATAAGGTTATTAAAATAAAAATACTATAATTAATACAACTTAAAGTTTATAATTGGGACGCTTGTCCCTGTTCCTGAATCCATAAGTATTTCTGGACGAAGGAATCGAATCAGTCGGTTTGCGCTGAGATTCGATTAAAGTCTGAATACGACTGGTTGAAGGAATAACAGAGGATTGAGCTTCAACAACTTCGTTAGCTACCGCGATATCTGGCGTGTCCGTAACTGGATTTTCAGCCGTGGAGGGGGAGGGGGTGGTTTCAGCTCGTGAGTTCTCGAACTCGGCTGAAGGAAGAGAGGGGGAAAGGGGTTCGTTGCTGGTGGCTAGTGAAGTCAACGTGTTGGCTGTTGATTGCATGGGCAATGCTTCATCTCTGTTTACTGCTGATGCTGTTGGTATGATAAACGCGCGCCTGCGTTTTTTCGTCCGCCGTTCTGGGTTATTGTTAATCGATTGGTGAATGGGAGTAGTTGGATTCTGAATATTCGATTGATCATCGAATTGACTCTGCGGCCGTTGGTCATTTGTTTGGAAATCAACATGCCTGTTTTTAAATTCAGTCAGCCTATCGACGTGTACCACTTGCGTTAATTTTAAATTTGATTGGAGGGCGATTTTAAAATTTACCTCATTTATTTTTTCAGTTATTGTATAGGGACCATTATTAAATTTAGATAGTTTTTTACATTGTCCTGGTTTAACAGCTGGTGTAAAGAGCCAAACTGAATCACCTATTTTAAGATTGTTAGAAACAGCAGTTTTTTCTCTGTATTTTTCTTGCTTCTCTGAAACTTCCACCAAACTACTGTGCACTTCAGCATACACTTTCTTCAAAGCAGGGAATAAAAGTTCACAATAGGTGGGGGCGTCATTATAATTTAAAGTTTGGGGGGTGGAAAAAAGTTTATAGGGGAGATTTAAATTTCTGCCAAACATTACTGCAGCTGGGGTTAATTTTGTAGAAGAATGCACGGCTGTCCTGAGAGCTAAAAGAGCAAATTTTAATTTTGTATCCCAGTCCGACTGATTTTCATTGACAACATGGCATAGGGCATTAATTAGAGTTCTGTTTTGACGTTCAATCTGAGAATTTCCTGCTGGGTGGTAAGCTGACGTGTGAATATGTTTCATTCCAAAGTTTTTATAGACTCTCTCAATGGCTTCTGATATAAGATTTTTACCCTTGTCGGAAACAATATAGCTAGGAGCACCGTATCTTGAAACGAAATCTGCTAGAGTATCCGCTACAACGTCTGAGGTGATAGAGGATACAGCATATGCTTCAGGCCACTTAGAAAAAGCATCGATATATGTCATGATTAACTTGTTACCCGAAAAGGTTGTCGGTAAAGGACCAATTATGTCGAAATTCACTTTCGCCAATGGAAATTCTGGTGTTGGCATTCTCTGCAAAGGGGCAAGATGTTTAGGTCGATAAGCTCTTCTTTGTTGGCAACTAATGCAAGATTCTACTAGATGCTTGACATCTGCAGACATACCTGGCCAGTAAAAATTTTCGCGAATGCGATCAATAGTTTTCTGGAAGGCTTGATGACAAGCTGCTAGAGAATCATGTGTTAGTGCGAACACTTGGGGGATTAGTTCTTTTGGCACCACCAGTTTGGGCAATTTATTTAAAATGGGAGAGTCTCGAGTGTCCTCGCACATCAAGAGATCATCTCGGAAGAAAAATTTCATGTACTTTGGTGCTATATCCACTCCTTGATCTAGCTTCTGAGCAATTTGGCAACACTTTTTGTCAGTCTTTTGGAGTTCTTGAATTTTTTCAAGAAGATCAGTTTGGGGCATAAAAACATTCTCCTTTGCTATTTGTACACAAAAATTACAACTTACTGTATTTACAGAGATTTCATTAGAAGTAGTGTATCTAGAAAGAAAATCCGCAACACTGTTGCATTTGCCCTTGATAAATTTAATTGAAAAAGTAAAATCAGATAAGGTGCAAATCCACTTTGCCATACGAGAAGTTGGGTCCTGAATTTTAAGCATATAAGTTAGGGGGGCATGATCAGTGAAAATAAAAAAGTGGGTGTTAGCTAGGTAACACTTAAAATGGGCGGTTGCCCAGACAACAGCTAAAAGTTCCCTTTCTGTGGCTGAGTACCTTGTTTCAGGGTCCTTCAACTTTCTGCTGGCAAAAGCCACAGGGTGTAAAAAGTTGTTCTCATCCAGTTGAGATAAAACTGCGCCTAAAGCTTCACCACTCGCATCAGTATAAAGATAAAATTCCTTCGAAAAATCAGGGAGGGCAATACATGGCTTAGAAATTAAAGCAGCTTTTAAATCTTCGAATTCTGCTTGCGCTGCAGGGTTCCATGAAAAACGACCATTTTCTTTAGTTAATTCAATTAAGTTTTTAGCTCGTTTAGAAAAATCAGGGATAAATCTCCTGTAAAATGAAATTGTACCAATAAAAGATCTAACTGCTTTGCGGGTATCAGGGGGTTGAAATTTTTCAATTATTTCTATATTTTTATTAATGGGTGAGACTTTACCTTTATGGATTTCAAAACCTAAATATTTAATTTTATCTGATAGAAAAAGGCATTTACTGGGTTTTAATTTTAAATTATGCTGGCGAAGTCTATCAAAAACAGTTGTTAATTTTTCAAGGTGGGATTCTACATCTTTGCTAGCAATAACAATATCATCTATATATACAAGAATTCCCATATTTCCCAGATCTCCAAATATTGCACTCATGAGTCGTTGAAAAGAATTTCCTGAGTTTGATAAGCCAAAACAATTTCTCGACCACTCAAATAGTCCTTTATGAGTTATGATTGCTGTTTTGTGTCTGTCCTCAGGACGCACAACTTGCTGGAAAAAGCCACTTGTTAAATCAATTGTAGAAAAGAAATTTGAACCGGATAGTGCATCAACCGAATCTGTGATATTAGGGATGGGGTATGCATCTTTAACTAAATTTTTGTTTAATTTTCTAAAATCGACAACCAATCTATAAGATCCGTCTGCTTTCTTAACCAAAATGACTGGAGCCGCAAATTCAGAAATGGAGGGGGATATTATATTAGCTTTTAACAGGATATCTAATTGATCTTCCATTTCTTGTTTAAGATTATGGGGAACTCTATAGGCTTTACATTTTACAGGTTTATCAGAAGTTAAATTTATTACATGGGGAATAGTGTCACAGCCGGGCAAGTCTAGGACTGATGCTGCAAACACATCTTTATTTTTATTAAGAAAATCCTGCATTTTAAGTTTAAGAGGGGGGTCTAAATGGTCAAGATTAATATCTGAACTCCAGCTGAGATCAGCATGATCAAAATCAGCTAGTGGAGTGGGCACATTAACATTAAGGGCATAATTACAATTATTAGAATTACACTCAGAATCATCGATGCACTTTTGAATTTTAGCAACCCTCATTCCCTTATTCAAAGTAACCTCATCATCCGAAAAGTTAGCAAATGAAATAAATAACCCGTGTTCCTGAGAACAGATTGTTCTAGATGATAAAACACCATTACCAAATTTTTTTACTAGGGGTTCCAAAATAACAACATCATTATTATCAATAAAATTACTTCTCGAGCAGTTTACTTGAGCTAAAATTTTAGATTGGGGGGGGATAGTTACTAAATTTTTCAAAACAGCAAAACTAATTTTAATAATCTTAGACTTTTCACATGTATTACTTACTTCAGTTTCGACATCATTAGATTGTGACTTTTCGCTATCATGACAACTCACTTGGCATACAGGGACATTGATTTCATTTTCACTATTTTTCACATCCCTGATAGTATTTACACTAAGATCACAACCATTTGTTTCACATATATTATCCCGACCAATTGCCTTATTTTCATTTAATTTATCACTATCCATATTACTACAATTTTCATGATTATTTGTACTATTAACATTTCCTAACTTTGAAACACTCTCAGAAGATTTTTGAACAGAGGAATTGTTATCATTACTTTCACATTTATCTAAAATCACCTTATTTTTATCTTCGCTACTACATTTTTCACTATCTCGAATCTCTATTTGTTCTCTACTATACCTTACATTGGCTTTTACTACCATACAATTGTTCTCACTGTTCTTATTCTTCTCAGAAATATTACTAACATTAGAAAAACATTCTGCATTACCCTCAGTTTGACATGACATATTTTTAAGGCAAGAATTTTTTTTATTTACAATAATTGGCGGTTTAATATTTACATGACATTCTGAAATTTTTGGAACATATTTACAAAAAGTTTGCTCATTAATACCAAGACTAATAGATTTGTCACTACACTTTATGATAGCCTTGTACTCACTCAAAAAGGGCATACCTAAAATAGCAGTAAATTCATCAGCGAGTTTACCTGCTACTACAAAAAATTCAGCTTGGCAGCTGACATTACTGAAATTGAAAAATAACTTAACTTTCTCAGTGAGAGGGACACATTCACCTGTCACAGTTAGAATGGGTACATTGCATGCCTCAGTTTTTACACCTGGGAATAAACACAATCCCTGTCGAGAAATTAAATTGATACCTGATCCCGTATCACACAGTGCAGTAATAAAAATATCACCGACAGCAGTCCTTGCGGTAGGGAGATTGCATGCTGATGGTGAGAAAACATTATATACAGAGGGGGTTTTGTCGTTCGGCTTCTCATGAGTCAGTCCGACTACTCCAGACTCAGCCATTACCCGTTTAAATTTTGTTGAACATTGTGTTCATTGGCAGTGTTGTTATTCTGCTGGGTTACATTATTTTGATTACCCCTATTCCTATAATTACCTCTCTGGCCATTGTTGGTACCTCTGTTTCTATAGTTATTGCCATTTCCCCTATAGTTTCTTTGATTCTGATATCCCCTGTTACTATAACTGCCTCTGTAGTTATTGTTAGGTCTGGCCATACCTCTACGACCATAGGGATTTTCATTATAATTTTGCCAGCCTTGATTTCTGGGGTTTTGGGGGCAGTCCTGAAAAAAATGGTTGGGGTCGCCACATCCAAAACAGAAAAAAGGGTTGTACTGGGCATTTTCCTGGGCTGGTGGTCTCGCTGCAGCTGGTTGTTGCATAACAAGACTATCAATTTTAGCCGTTAAGATTTCCATTTTGTTTTGGAGTTCTACAATTTCACGGTTGGGATGGCTAACCTGGGGTGTAGGGGGGTAAACAGCAGCACATGCTACCTGAGGGGACCTGGGGGGCAATGTTTGCTGGTTCATAGCTGTAGAAGGGGTTAACACTCCTACAAGCCTTTTCTTCAAGTAAGGCAAACGTTAGTATTTCCTGAGGGGTCTTTGGATCTTTTGAAATGACACCCTTCCGAATTTCTGGAGATAGGTTACCTAGAAGCATAGAGTGCAGTATAGCATCTCTACTTTTATTTACAATGCCCTCAGCAATTCCATCGATGACAAGAGCTCTGCGTGACAGATCAGAGGCTCTGTCGAAAAAATCTTGGACAGACATTGAAGGCGTCTGTTTGAAGTTAAGAAACTTCGATAATGCCACATCTGGCGACTCCTGTTCCGTGAATCTGTCTTGTATAATTTCCACTAATTCCTTATAATTTTTGCCTTTATTAGCCTTAATTAATTTGGCTGCTTTCCCTGACAGTCTGTTACACAGGGCGAAATTTTTTTCTTTTTCATCCCAGTTAAAGAAGGTGGAAATATCTGTGAACTTTTCAATAAAGTCGGAAAAGGATATAGTAGAGTCCCCGCTAAAAGGTGGGATGTTGGATAAATTATCCATCAAAGACGATTTCTTCTGCAACTCAGCCATCTCCTTGGTAAGGGTCTCCGCCATTTTTATGAAATGTTTTGTCAACAAAAAATTCAGCGATAAAAAAAAAATTTATAATTAACCCTACCTAAACCTTAAGCAAAGGAAAAAAAAAATTTACACAAGTGCAAAATCTAAATAAAATTACTGAGAGCTACACCCATGTATACACTAGTCGCCTTTGTCAATATATATAATCAATTGCAAATAAATATAAACAAATGGGAAAGGTATGTTAAAATTTCTAAAAATTCAGTGCGGGTGGGGTATTATGAAAAAAAAATTGAACAGCACAGATATGAGGGTTAACACTTCATAACATATACTCAAAGACATAATGCACAATACATTTTGAAAAAAAAATAGTTGCCTTATACCCTGAACTTTAAGTATACACAAATAAACATTAAAAATTTGAATTGTGCCTCACAGGTAAGTGTCACGGCATCAATTCTTTGTGCGACAATTCTCGACCCACTAGACTTCTGTTCTAGAGTACTTCTGAGGTTCAGCAGAACTATCTGATTGGCTTGTCGTATTGTCAATCAAACGAATAAGTAACAACCCACACACGTGGTCACATTTGCTGACGGACGAAGCAAGACCCCTGTTCTGTTGAAGTAGAAAAGAAATCAGCACTTTTTTTTCTTTTGCGTTTGTGAACTTAACGTTTTTATTTATTTTAGGACTTTTTTTTGCACAGTATCAGTTTGGTTTTATCATTTAATATCATTAATAAGTATACTTCTTATTATTTTCTAGTAATTGATGCGCTGTATTTATCAAATAATTCAATTTTATCATATTGCACATTGAAAAAATGTGATATTTGAGGTATTAATACGATAAAATGAGAAAACTATATTTCAATCTGTGGTTAAAATCACATTTCAATAAATAATAGATAACAATATTTTATTTTTATTCCTGGAACTGTTTTTCAGTTTTCTGGAAAACGTAATTTTTTGAGTTGACACTCTTCAAATAAGCGTGCAATATGTAAAAAAAAAAAAAAAAAAAACTTATCAGTAAATCAACCAATCTAAGGGGGCACGAAAAATTGAAAGTGCTCTGGGCACAAAAACTTGCTAGTCGGGCCCTGATCCCAATGTAATGCTAAATGACCTCAAACTGATTTTGCCTTTGCATTACACTGTTTTGCTTTAATTTTTATAAATTTGCTTGGGTCAAAGTAAAATTTTTATGCTACGGAGATGTATTATACCGCAATCCATGTTTGCCCTGGATGAAAAAAAAAAAAAGATAGTTTCAGCCCTGTATGAAAGGAAAGGCAGAAACTATACATGATAGAATCCTTAATTAGCAATAAGGAAGTATTATGTAATCATAAGCATAAAATTATAGAAGAAAGTTTTGGTGTTTTTATGTTAGCCTGCACACATTTCACCAACAGCAGCTTTTATTTTTTGCATATGAAAATATTAAATTTGAAATAATGCTTTGATGTAGAAATAAAATCGTTTTGTTTGTGATATTATCCTTTTTTTGTGTGTATTTTAAATGAAATGAATGAAACGTTTGTTTTAAATGAAATGAATAGAATACAAATGATGGTGATGGGAACAATATTTAGCAATTTATTATCTGTGCCTGGCTAACATAAAAATACCCAAGTTTCTTTTAAAAAGAGGTAACATTCAACATACAAAACATATATTTCAAAAGAATTTTATTTGTTATCTAAATAGAATTATTTATCAGTCATTTTCAAATTAACTACCATTTTAGGATTACTATCACACATATAATTTGGTTTAAATTCCAAAAATGGTTACGTGTTATTGATTTCTGATAAGTTAACACTCAGTAGGAAAGTGATATTTTATAAGTTTCTCAAAGTTACATTAAAAAAAAAAGGTTAATAACTGGTGATTTTAATTGATATTATTTTTAAAAAATGATGTTTAATGTTTTTTCAAAATAATTTTGACCAAGAAAAATGTTATTCTAAGGAAGATAGTTTAAGGCCTAATGATCCTATAGTAAAAAATATCTAATTGACAAAAAGTTATTATAACTGAATTCATAATTAAAAATATAGCTAACACCCCTGAGAGGTAATAAAAATACTTACCATTTTAATAAGAGCTTTTCAATAAATAAAAATTAAAGTAGTAATTTAGTTTACATTAATATTACTATTTTGCTACACTTTGTTTATACTAAATAAGGAACAATAAAGTTTTCTCTACCTTTATTTTCAACTACAGATATAAAAAGTTTTGTAAAATAATTATAATAATACTCATGAGATGTATAAAGACTAAAGAGCAGACATTAATATTAAATTTTAAACTATTATATAAATATATATTAGAAGAAATTTTTGTATTCTTATATATTTAAACTAGTCTAGTTAAAAATATTTATAACTTTGTTAAATCAGGATGTTAAATTTCTGTAATTTGGTAACTACAATAATCTAACACTCAATCACTTAAGTACATATAAACACGTAAATGAATACATTTTATAATACATATATATGTTATGTTATACCCATGTCAAAAGGTTTTTTTTTAATGTAATTATGTGTTTTAAGGTTAAAGTATTAAACAGGCAGTTATTTTGGAAATCTCCCATTACTAAAGTAGATTGAAATTACTTTTATTCTTTGAAATTTTACATGAAAACAGGCATGTTAAATCACTGTTTAATGTTATTAAATAATATGCAAATAATACACAGGTGCTTAGAATCATTCATTAGAAATAAATATAATGGACATAAAACTCAATGCTTATTAAACCTGAAATTGCTTTATTCAGCTCTCTGCCCTTTCTTTAAATGTGGTAATCAATTCATAAAGTTTCACAATCAATTTATTAAATCGAGTTCGGCTAGCAGATGTACACTTTCAAAGCAGAAAAAGAAATTACACTTCTGCTTTCAAAAGAGACACCAGCTGGCCAATTAATTCAGAAATTTAATTAAAAGAAAAGTCCGTATTTCCTTTTATACTGAATACGTCTTAGAAAAGAATCACTTCAATTCGCAAAACACATGGCAGCTATGTAACTGAAAAATAACTGCAAATGATGACTTTTCTTTTAATCAACTGATAATAGTAAATGATGATTCTTCTTTTATTCAGCTTATAATATTAAATATTCCTCTTTAATAGCGCAACGAAATAATTGAAAATAGAGTTTAAATCTACTTTTTTAAATATCCATATCGTCACAAAACAAACTTGTCATTCCCCTCAGAGCGAGACTTGTAAAAAAGTAGGAGGTTTTCTATTTCCATCCAGCGATAGCCGTGATTGGCTCAGAAGTACGCTAGAACAGAAGTCTAGTGGATCGAGAATTGTCGCATTCTTTGTTGGGGGATTGTTTACTTGCCTAGGTACTATTACCTTTTGCAAAAAAATATGAATGAGTGCAAATTACCTATGACTAAAAATTGAAATGAATCCTGTCAATATGCATACTTACAAAATTATTCTCAAACTAAAATAAATTTAGAAAAAAAGTAAATGGATTAAATTAAACAGAAACAATTAAAATTTAAAGAATTTAAATTTACATGAATTCTAAGTTTTGAATTCAAAATAGTATAAGAATTAATCATTTAAAAGCACTGACAAGATTCTCAATTTGCACTACATCCAATTCCCCAACAATCAGCATTGTGAATTCAAGAATTAATATGAAGGGTAACAATAAGGAATTTTCATAGACATAATAATTTAGACTAAGTGAAAATTTTGGAATAGAGGGGACAAAATCTTTTTTTTAAAGAAAGTACAAAAAGGGGACGTATAAAATTGATGATATAGGTTAAACAAAATAATATTTGACAAATATTAAAAAAATGCAAAATTAATTCCAAGAATTCACAACACTGAAGCTGTGATCGTATAGATTAATCCTTGTTTAAGAGACCATGAGTAAATAATTAAATTTTGAATAAGTAATTCATTATTATAAAATGCTCCTCATAAGACTTTAGATCAAAATGTTAAAATTACTTTATATAAAAAATTCAGATAAGTATGTCCTGTAATTAATTAAAGAATAGTAAAAGGTCTCAGTTAATTAAATAAAATAAGTTTGAATATTAAAAATTACAACATCCAGTAAATTAGCAGTTTATTTTTTTATTAGATTTAATGCTTAAAATAATATTTAGAAATTCCATGACTAGAGAATACAATAATTTACTTTAATTAATTAGTTTATTTATTTATTTATTTTACCAGAATTAATATTTAAATCAATAGAATAAATTAAGTTAAAGATTACTATGCATTTTAAACTGATAACTCAAACTATACATCGTATTCCCAATTAAATTTTAATGATTAACAAAAAGTAAAATTACTGAACATGAATCTTATTGAAATGATTTAAAATAAATTAATAAGATAAAGAAAACAAAGATGGAATTTACTTAGATATTTTGTTTATTTACAGAAACACATTATTCATAGCTTTCACGAATTATAATAGCAATCTAATGTATTGAGGTCATGATAATAGATAAAAACATTAACAAATTGGTTAATCCAAAAATCAGAAGTATCATATACTATAATCAGATAAATTTAACTAAAAATACTGATGTTATATTTACCACAGAAAGTACATAGTGATGTTAGAGGTGCTTTGGTAGGTTTGGTTTCACTCCATTATCACATTAACACGAGTTCGAGAATTTTAGGCACGAAAGTTCTAATCATAGTGGCTTGTTAGTAACGATCACAATGCTTGGCTACTACACTAAGTAGTCAAAAATGTCTAAACAGAATCCGAGACGGTAGAGGACAATATGCACAAGGAAATATATGTAAATGAAGTTAGTCAAGAATAAACTATTCACAAGAAGTTGTTGTTCCCATACCGGGAGTCGAATCCAATAACTATTCTGTAACTATTTATAACACGCTTCTGTAGAGTAGTTTCTGCCCCAAAATATGAATCAGAAATACTTTTCTGATATGGTGCATAGCCGGAAATAAGTGTCACTACTCTGTGTACTCACTTCCATTTTCGATGTTCAGCCACTCCGTGTGAATCTCCAGTTACACACCGGCTCCAAATACGAGTAGTGGTGCTAATCTCTAGCAACGATTATTCCTAAACATCAGTCTTTAAAGACTGCAAAAAATGTTTTTTTGTTCGTTTTATCTTGCAGAACGCTAGCAGAGTCTGTTACCAGGGCAAACACATCTCTCGATAGACCACTAAATCTGCACGTCCTAACACTTCGACATCTAAAAACTTTCTTATTCTTAACATATTTTTTTTTTTTTTACTCCAACAACAACATATCATTCTCGTCATTTCAGGCCGCGTAGCATACAACCAGTTACTATCAACTCCCTAGTAATCGTCCGTCTTCCTACTCACTAAAAAAAATCTACTGCTCGAGCAGGCGGCGGTGGGGGGAAAATCCCCTAACCCGCACCCACAACCTCACTGTTCGTGGTTTAAAACATCACTGCCTCTACTAACTAGCTCTCCGTTTCCTTGGTAACGCTGGACCAGGGGGTAAAAAAAGTCAACGCTGATTGGTTGAGTTGTTACTAGGTGAAAAATCCTAGCTTCAATTCCTGGAAATACGGCGCTCGTGGGCTTCGTTGAAAAACAGCTGTATGTCGGGTCCCACGAAAACAACTATCCGCCCGCTGACACCTGCCATAAACAACGACTCGAAAGCAATATACTGATGTATCTTCGTAACAAGCCTTCGAAATAGTTTTATGACTCTCTTTTCTGAGGGTAATAAAAGTTGCACACAATACAACTGACAATAATGCTTCAGTTATTCCCATGACTTCTTATAAAGGCCTTTTGTACTTTATCCAATCTGCCTGTGTGTGTTTCGAATTTACGATCCCTTAAATTACGTGAGAATTTCAAGTAAAAGTTGTTTGCGTGGAAACTATCTCATAGTGAAAGAAGAAGAACCTGGGTGGTCTTGACTTATAGAAAAATACAAATGTTTGGATTTTGAAAATAAGAGTTTTAATTAATAATGTTTAAGAAAAATAAGAAAAAGGAGGAGGGGGGTTTGATTAAATATCAAAATAGAATGAGTTTATAAAAAAGAAATGTTTTAAGATATTAATGAAAATATAAATATAAAAATTTAGATTAAATTACCTCTAACATTTCGTTAGCCGAGGTATTTGTAATAGATGAATTCGTTAATCGAGGTGTTACACGAAGTGTATTTCTTTCGAAAACTTAAAAAGGGTGGGATTTGTTTTTTACATCCTTATATTGTTTTTTGTATATACCGGGTGACCCATAAATTTGTTAACATTTCAAAAATTTATAAAAAGGGAAGGAATTGGTTTATTTCAATGCGATTTGAGACAAACTTATTCACATGTGGGGGAGGGGAGAGAAGGATTTTGTTTGATAAAGAAAAAAAAATAGTGAATTTTTTTGTCAATAGAAGGCGTTTCAGGTAGTCCAACTACAGGAGTTTGATTTTTGACTACGGGGTTACGGAAAGTCTCAAGTGTAGCACCACTAGCCCATCTTCCTTGGCGGAGTTAAAGAACGCCATACGCCACGCAGTATACTTGCATCCATTCGGATATGCTACATGTCTTAGTTAATGGTGTTCTCACTCGCTTGTGTAGTGGTAGCGAACACGTAGAGCATTTACTGCTATGAGCTTACGATATTTGCATGTAAATAAACGTGATTTGAATATTGAAGCGCCCTCTATTGAAAAAACGTTTCACTAAAATTTTTCTTTACCAAAAAAAAAAAAAAAAAAAAGTCCCCACCACATGAGAATAATTTTTCCGCAAATCGCATTCAAATAAACCAATTCCTTTATTTTTTATGAATTTTTGAAATGTTAACAAATTTATGGGATACCCGATAAATTGTATTTAATGTAGTTTTAAATATATTCGGTTTAAGTATAAAAGAACAATTCGGAAGAATGTTTTACAGTTATCTTTTACAAATTTTACCCCGTGGACATCACACTTCACTTCAGTTCCCGCGGACTCCGCTAGGGGTTGCTGATTTGGCTTTCCGTCTCTTCAACTGCGTATAAATTTGTTGGAAATAAAGTGATAATAAAACTTAACACATGATTTTTATACGAAATGTAGTGAGGAAGCGAACTGTGATAATTGTTTTTAACAAAAAACTCATTTTGTTAACGGAAAATACAAATTTATGAAAGCATGTATCCAAAGAACGATGACAATTTAAATTTTGGGTTGGGATAATTCGCACTAGTATGAAGTACACGTGTTAAAATTGCGGTATTGTTTTTTTTTTTTTTATATTACATAAAAAATGTTTAACTCAATTTGGAAATTGTTGAATTTAAATTCATAGCGATATTACCTACATATTTGTAGGAGTTTTTAAAATATTGAGAATTGTAAAAGTTAAATTTCGTTTATCTATTTTTTTATTAAATGTTGCTTCAGAAAATGATTTCTTGAGCCTTTTCTCATAAAATAAAACGCTGGATACGTTTCATTCATATATACTTAATCAGTTATATGCTTTAGTGTAAAATATTAAAAAAACATGCTTTCAAATCATAAATCGACTTTTCAATGACAGTAAAAAAGACATATGTTTCTTTTTCTTCGAAAATATAATATAACCACGTACGAAAATATACAATAACCTTCTCTAAGTTACCCACGATTTTGAAAAAGTTACTTTATATTTAGAATCCCCAGAAACCATCATATTTCCGAAATTTACAGAAGCATATATAAAAACAAACTTTCTATTCCTGCCACTGATTTTCGGAAACGTTTCCGAGTAGTTTTTATAGAGTATTACTAATTCTTTTCTCAACCCGGGTTGATGATTTTTCGTATTTTATCAATTCTCAATTAAATATGCTTATGTTCACCAAACATATTTAATAGACAGACATACTTAATTAATGGTATTCACATGAACATTAAAATTAATAAGATTTTTGTTACTTTTATAAGTAAAAATTCTGTTACGCAGGTGAAAAATTTTACTTGAGAATTTATAGCATCCGAAAAATAGATATTTCCATTTAAAAAAAAATGAATTAATACACTGTAAAAACTACTCGGAAACATTTCCGAAAATTACGAGTAACAAAAGAAACTTTGTGTTTTTATATATCTAATTAAATTTTCAGCAGAGCTGAAATTACTCTGGAAATATTAATGAATAAAACGTATGTGAATTATCACTTTGCTACACAACGTACAACCAACAATGTCGATACTGGGTTTAACTTGTCTCATACATGCCACTGAAGTTGTGTTCTCATAATTGAGGTTCCATCTTGTGCAGCGAAGTTGTAGCCTTGCCATATAAGAGCGAGATAATGCTAGACTGAATGTCATCCGGATAGCTCCAAATGGTAGAGCATTGGTGCGTAATACCAAGGATTCCGGGTTCGATCCCCGGTCTGTAATTTTGTTCACTCTGTTGTTGTACGTTGTGTAGTAAAGTGATAATTCCCTTCCTTTGTATTCATTGTATTTTTAATGTTTTTTTAAAGCTTCAAAATCTATTGGTTTCCGAGGTTTCTAAAGCTAAAAGCACTTTCTTCGGAATTATGAGTAACTCCGGAAAAGGCTATGTTATATATTCGTTTATGGTTAAATTATATTTTTGTATATTAAGCAGCATTTGTATTTTATTACATTGGAGAATAGTGTATTAATAAGATTCTGAATAATTATCTCGTTCTCTTACACTCCAATATCTGATTAGTTTGCATTTATGTGCATAAGTACTTTCGTAGTGATAACATCGTGGAGTACTTCAATCGAGCATTTTTTAGAAGGATCATTTGCGTAAAATAAAACGCATTTGCAAATCGATCCTTCAAAAGCCAAAAAATGGGAATAAATTCCGCTGTCGACTCGTATGTACATATTTAAACAATTATGGCAAAAGACAAATCACTGAATGCAGAGTAAATTAAGCAATCAACGACAAAACTTTATTATTATTTTCATTAATGTTAATAAATGGAGTATAATTTGTCACGAAATGTTCACTATCACTAAATAATGAAAATGTTCTTGAAATTAATCATTAAAAAGGGAAAATAAAGACAGATAAAATAATCAGTTTTCTGTAAACACATAATGAATCCAACTTTAAGATGATGGAAACTTACATTATTAAAATTTCTGTGGTAGGTTGAACCAACTTTTGGTGCTGCAATAGCTGCAACCATAAGATGAGGAAATCTTGCTTCAGCATCTGGTGGTATGGTTCAAACGGAGCTCCAAATCTTGGAGAAAGATTTCTTCATCTTATGGTTGCAGCTATTGCATTGTTGCCAGAGGGCTACTTTTTTAAAATTCAGATTTCTTGATTGCCACCAGTTGTTTGAGAAAGTAAATTCGCCTTATTTAATGACAGATTAAATAAAGTGAAAACAAGGCAATTCACAGCATTTCAAAAAAGTGGTTCGAACTAAACAATCTGAATTTTTAAAAAGTAACCCACTGGCAACACTGAGATAGCACCAAATATTGGTTCAACCTACCACAAAAATTTTAACAGTGAACGTAAAAATATCGAACCAATCCAACTTTTAGACTGGAAATCTACACTATTAAAAAAATTGTGGCAGGTTGAACGAAATTTGGTGCTGCAATAGCTGCGACCACAAGATGGAAAAATCTTGCACCAATATTTAATTGTATGGTTCAAAAGGATCTCTAAATATTGGAGCAAGATTTCACTATCTTATGGTTGCAGCTATTGCAGTATTGCCAGTGGGCTCTTTTTTAAAATTCATATTTTTTTATTGCTAGTAGTTTTTTGAGAAAATAAAATTCGCCGTTTTCAAAGACAGATTAGATTAGATGAAGTGAAAACAATGCGATTTGTATCATTTCAAAACAGTGGTGCAAATCAAGCAAACTGAATTTTTAAAAAATAGCACACAGGCAGGCAACAATGAACTATTGCAACACCAAATATTGATTCAACTACCACAAACATTTTAACAGTGTACATAAAAATTTCGGACCAATTTATTGAAATAGAAATTTTACCAGCTTATGTGAGATATTACGCTAACCGGCATCACATTCTTCTAAGAATAAGTGAAAACACTAAATTATAATTACATTAACTAACATAGATCATAATTTATTACAAGGTAAAGCGTATAATAGCTTAAAAATAATCAAAACTGGTTCAGTTTTAACATAATCTATTTCATCTGTAAAATTTCATTAAGAAATGGATACATTAACATCTAAAGGCTGCCTAACACTTGAAATTAATTACTTATATGCTTTGGAGAAATATATAAAAGTATGCGAAATTTCAATAAATTGGTTCGATATTTACGTAAAAATATCGAACAATTAATTTAAATAGACATTTTACCAGTTTAAGTAAGTTATTACGCTAACCGGCATCACATTCTTCTAAGAATAAGTGAAATCACTAAATTACAATTACATTACGTAACATAAATCATAATTTATGTTAAATAAAGATAATATAAAGCATATATTTAAAAAAATAATCAAAGATGATTCAGTTTTAAAATAATCTATTTCATCTACAAAATATCATTAAGAAATGGATACATTAACATCTAAAGGCTGCCTAACACTTGAAATTAATTACTTATATGCTTTGGAGAAATATATAAAAGTATGCGAAATTTCAATAAATTGGTTCGATATTTACGTAAAAATATCGAACAATTAATTTAAATAGACATTTTACCAGTTTAAGTAAGTTATTACGCTAACCGGCATCACATTCTTCTAAGAATAAGTGAAATCACTAAATTATAATTACATTATGTAACATAAATCATAATTTATGTTAAATAAACATAATATAAAGCATATATTTAAAAAAATAATCAAAGATGCTTCAGTTTTAAAATAATCTATTTCATCTAAAAAATATCATTAAGAAATGGATACATTAACATCTAAAGGCTGCCGAACAGTTGAAATTAATTAGTTATATGCTTTAGAGAAATATATAAAAGAATGTGCCATTGAATTTGAAATCATCTTTTCAATGAGGTTTCAGTCGATGCCCAAGATTCCGCAGAATAATCTCGCCCTCCCACACTTCAATATCTGATTAGTCTGCATTTACGTGCATAAGTACTTTCGCGGCGATAACATCATATCGGATATTTGAAGCGAGCATTCCAGGGAAGGATAATTTCTGTAAGAGAATATCGCATTTTATGTCGATCTTTTGAAATCCAAAAAAATGGGAGAAATTTTCCGCTTTCGACTCATATGCATATGTAAAAAAATGATTGTGAAAGATAAATCACTGGATGCAAGACAAACTATGCGGTTAGTGGCAATATCTTGCTGTTACTTTTTTTTAACAAAAATATTGATGAATCTTAAATAATTTCGTGTAAAATGTTCTTTATAATTTAAATGATGAATTTTTTTTTTTTTTTTTTTTTTTTTTTGTTTAATGGAGAAAATAAAATATGATTGAGAAAATAATTGATGTACAGTACATGCGAAAAAAATCTCATCTTTAGAACTGAAAACAAAATGAATGAATTCACCGAATACAATCGAGTTTGCTTATTGTAATAATGATTTTTTTATTAACGATATATTAATTTTAATAACATATATAATAGTATATATTTTATATTAACCAATATAGCACATTAATTAAAATCAAATTCAAAGTAATTTATGAAACACCATTTAAAATCATTAAAAAGTAAAGGCCGTTTAAAAGTTCATTCCTAGCTAAGTATTCAAAGCTACTCTACGTCATTTTGACGTAAGTAGAACCTCATTCCAATAGCTACAGCGTCCATACGAGAAAACGATCACGCCCATTTTTGTATTAATATATGCCCCGCCTTTTTTTATAATGGGGAATAAAGCATTTATTATTTTGATCTTTTTAAATATACTAATGAATGAAAGAATTTATTTGTGTGTCTTTGAGCGGAAAATCCGCGGTAACAAAGTTTCACAGAAAGATACTACAGGAAAGACTGGGAATAACTCGAAAATATTGTCCCCATATTACAAGTGCTCTGTAAAAAGTGTCAGTTGGGACACCATTAAAAAATCACTTATTCAGACGAAAAAATAATCTCTTTTCTTTTACGAACCTTTTTATTTTAAATCACCAAATAGTATATAATACAATAAATTAAAAACAGATTTTGTTCATAAAATAAAAAGGAATTATTTTAATGGCGACTTAACTAAAAGTTTTCTGAAAGATCAATTTTGTTTTTATTCAGTGTTTTTTAACGTTCAAATGGTTGCTTTTATTTCGGGAAATCGAAATTGCATCTTTACAAATTTAAACCTTTGGGGAAACATTCCCCAAAATATAAAACATGAATAATTAAAAAATATCATTTTTATCCTTTTTAATTTACCTGCTACAGTTGAAATATGTTCTTTATTCAACGTACTTCAAAAGCGTTTAGGACTTCCGTCCTACTGTTTGTTGACATCCCAACTTTCGAAAATGTGGTCAACCCCCCCCCCCCCCTCTCAAATTTTTATATAACGCTGTAGCTTACTAAAAGGTAAACTCTAGCCATCTCTGTAACCTGATATGAGTAACATTTATACCTAACTTTCTGGGATACGGAAGATAATTTGAAAACATTACTGTGTGATGAACAATGGAATCGGTAATTTCAAAAACCACATAAGTCACAGAATGAGAACTTTTATGAAAAAAAAAACTATATAGAAAACCTGTGTGTTCACCAGTAAACGAATTTTTATGAGTTTTTTTAGGCTGATTATAGAGTTTGGACTTCAAAGTTTGTAAATATCGAATACTTTTTATAATTTATGAAGAATAAAAAGAAGAAGAACAGAAAAACTGTTCCTGACTTACGTTGTTTTAGCAAGAAACAAGGTTAGGTGATATTTAATTTTAACAAAAAAGTCATATTAAACATATTTGTAATCAAAATTAATGAAGATAGCACTTATACAGGAACATTTTTATGTTTTAATAGGGTATTGCATGCAAATGGTAATATGATAATGTAATATGGTATCCGCATGTAATCTGGTATTGCATGCAAAAACCACTTAAGTCGCTGAATTTATGTCGTTTAAGTAATGGACGAAAATTAGATGGGATTGTTTGAAGAGGAAGGCATACACTGACTTATGTGGTTATTACACAGATCATGTACAGTACCTTTAAGGAAGCATTTGCGACAGAAAAGTATATTTTGAAAAAACTTGACTCATGTGGTTTTAGAAATGACCGATTCAATTATTATTTAGACTTCACTTTAATGACGTTACACGAAACGAAATATAACGAAATTTATATTTGTTATTGAGAAAGATTATCATACAGTACAGTCCCGCTATTCCGAAAATCCGCCTATTCCGAACAGAGTTCAGAAAAAATACTGATTGTTTTAACTTAAAAACAGGAAAAAATGAAAGGACGTTCGTGAAAAATGTACATTTATTGTTATACAAAGAAGTTTAATAGAGACATACACAGGGCATAAGCCTGATGAAAACGCCTGAAACCAACTTGGAATGAAAGCTGGTTACTTACAGTACATATCGGCTCCATTTATACAATTCTGTAGAATCACTTTTAATCACTGCTAAACACAAAAAAATAACTAATTTACACACATTGAAGTAAAGTCAGTGATTTTTTTCTGCCGAAGAGCACTAAATCGACTTAAGGACCGACTTCACGCCTCAACAAGTCAATACGTTCATTATTATTAATGAAATCCGCCTATTCCGAATTCCCGCTAAACCGAACAGTGTTCGGTCCCAATTAGTTCGGAATAGCGGGACTCTACTGTATTTTCTCTTTTAGAAAATGCATGTGTAAATCTGCCGATTTTTTTTTTTTTTTACAGAATTACAAAATATTCAAATATGCCCCATTAGAATAAAATACGAAACATCTTTTCATTTGTATAATCATAACAAAAATATGACCAAAAAATAACTCTTATTGTCTTCATTGCAATCTGAATCTGAAGAAAAAGACAATCACTGGCGCACTGGCGGACTGGCGCACTGATTTACACGTGAACCGCTTGAGTCACGTGATGCATTTCTGGAGACGCGTAAAGCACGAATGCAGGTGCATGAAAAGAGTATCACTTGACTCAAGCGTTACGAAGGGAAGGGAACGCGAAATGTAGCACGGCATACTGTCTTTTTCCTCAGTCTGTATTGTCATCAATGTGACGTATAACATTCTATGACGAGATGCAAGTGATTAAAAAACAGTTCACATTGGAATAATCAGATGATAATCATTTAACATTCAATGTAGGGCATGTTAAAAATGTATCAGATTGATCACTTCTCGGACAATGACGGTTGTGACATCATAGTTACGTCCCATTGCCTATTTTATTAGGGTTATAAACAAGTAAAAAACTGGCTTTCGATTCTAAAGCTTGCGAAGAATATGGGAGTAACAAAACATATAAAAAGATTTTCTTTTCCTTTTACCAGCGTATCCTTTGAGGTCAATAAAATTAGGTTACTATGCCTGTAAAAACAGTTTTACGACAAGGGTATCTTTACGACGGAAAACCCCATTTACGCCAAATTCAGATGGAGGATATTCTGTCATTAAACGAACGCAGCTGGGATGTTTTAAGATAAAAATAATTTAGAAAATGTATTTATACATACATCTAGATATTTTATTTATTAAATAAATTTTCTTTTATAAATTGTTTATTTATTAAGTGCGATGACCTTCTTATAGTCTTTATTCATTAAAAACATTATATTATGTATACTTTTGTAAAATAAAAATACCTGTTATATATTTTATATTTTATGAATAATATGTCTTTTTTATATTTTTTTATTTTCAATAAAATGCCTTTTTTATGCATATTGTTTTCAATCAAATGTATTTTACATATTTTTTTTCAAAAATATGCATTTTATATATTTAAGAAACACAATATTATTTTATATATTTTGTTTACTAAATATAATATCTCTTGTATATATTTCTATTTATTAAAGCAATATATTATGTATATTTTTGTGACATAAAAATGCCTTTTATGTCTTTTGTATTTTGTGAATAAAATGTCTTTTTATGTATCTTTCTTACAATAAAATGCTTTTTTTTATAAATATTGTTTTTAATCAAATGTATTTTATTTATATTTTTTTCAAAAATATTTATTTTATATATTTAAAAAATACGACATATTTTTATATATTTTTGTTTACTAAATATAATATCTCTTGTATATGTTTGTATTTATTGAAAATATAATCTCATTTGTATATTTTATTTTATAAATATCAAATTATTTATATCTAGGGTGACTGTGTCAGCAGTTGATCAATTAAGAATAGTTATAGTTTTCGAATACTTTTCGTTGTCTCATCTATCCTGCTTACCAGTAAAAGCATGTTTCAATAATGATATTTTTCATTCTATTAGGCTGCATATAACTATGCATAGCACATTCATCTACGCTGCATCTATAATTCGTGATTATGTTATAATAAAAAATAAACTTTCGGTAGTAGTTGATCACCTATCGCTATTAGTTAATTAACAGTTATATATAAGTTAATAAAACGTCCCAAGAAAAAAATCATAGGTAAAGGTTTCTTTGGATAGGATTAGATTCCCGCATCGGGTCGGGTAACCTGATTTATCCGAGCCGGTGGTCGGCTCGGGTTTATGGTAACTTTTTTTCATTGCAGGTTGGGTTGACTTGAAATGATTCAGGTTCGGGTCGGTTTTGACTCATTCGGGTTGGGTTCGGGACGATCCAATTTTTCAAAAGAATTGCCTGGATATTTTTCAAATGAAGAAAACTATCTATTTTAATATTAATGAAAGTAAGTGTGTCTAGTTTATACAAAAAAGGATATTGGTATTAGAGATAGTGATCATCAGTCTTCCAGAAAAAATACTACAAATCGCTCAAAAAATATACAGAAGATCAGTTATCATCGTCATCCTTCTTCCTCATCATCACCATTGTTATCATATGTATATCGCAAAACATATACATAAAAATTATGGAAATCCTTTTTTAATTTAGTAATTTTATTGCTCTGTAAAATTGTTCTCTATTTTTTTTTAATTTTTAGACGGGGATATTGCCAAAATTTCACATATTAGAGCTTAAACATGTTATTTTTCTTACATTTACATTTTCACAAAATATGGTCCCGATATGTCGTTTTATTAAGTTGACTCACAACACTTGTTTTCAGCTTCGGGTTTCCCTTGTTTTCAACCATCTCTGAAATGCAGTAACTACATCACATAAGTCAACAGTAGACATTGGATGCAGTTTCTGAAAAGCTATTTCGAGTTGTGTTGCTATCATTATTCACCTTTCATCAAAGTTAGATAAACCTTTGCGCACATTGCAATGGTACGGCAAACTGCCTGGTTGAACACAATATCAAGAATATATATATAACCTCTAAGCCAACCCTTTCTATTTCATTGGAACTGTAAATAACTTTATCCTCACAAGAAATGAGCGATTTTTATTTTAGCTAATATACAGGGTGCGTCAGAAAAATGTATACACAGTTAGGGTGATAACACCTGCAGCTTTTATTCACATATAATTAATATTTATATTGAAAAAGAATCTACATAAAATGTATAACTTTTCCTCTTACCGTAGATGTTCAAAATTATTACCGTACTGGTCAAGACACTGCTTAGAATGGTTTGCTATTGATTCACAAATTTCAACAAACATTTCATTGGGTGTTCTGGCGCCTTCTTGACAATTGCAGTTCCGGAACGTTGTTTATGATCATCCATTCGTTTCAAACATATATTTTATCCGATGACTTGTAAGTCACGTAGGTATATCTGCCTGAAACTCTCTGCGATATTGTCTTTGTACTTCTGCTACATTTTCATACTTATAACAGCATTTTAAAATACATTTCTTTTTTCCAAAGTTAATCATGCTCCACTCATCATTTCCAACTAATGACACCCTGAAAACAAAAGAAAAACCAGAAAGTTAAGACCCGTTAAACAGTGTATGTATACATTATTTCGGATCACCCTGTATATATATATTTATATATTGAATATGCTTTGACATCACGTTATTTACTGCTTGATCCTTTCGATTTTCTATTGAATGCATTGATATATCTTAGTATTCATTGATTTTGGAAGAATACATACTATACTACATTAATAGTCTAAAAACTGAATTTGCTTCAATGTACTTCAGTTACTTTCTTCCTTAAAATCTGAATATTTGGGAAGCAAATGATAAGTTCTATATGTTAGTACAAAATTAAAACCTTTTATGCATTGCATTTCAGCAAAATACTAAAAAAATTCTTTGAAAACACCTAGTTAACACCTAGTTAAATGGAAATACTATTTAACTAACTAAAAGTTTAATATTAAAGTAAACTAAAATGCGCGAAATATTTCTTGATAAAAAAAAAGTGTATCAAAGTTATATGTTAGGTAATTTTCTAGGCAAGCTTCAGTATAATTTTTGCAAGAATGCAGACCTTAACGTTTCTGAAACACAAATATCTTAAAATAAAATGTACATTTTGTCATTTAGTTTTACTATTACTAAAAATAGTGTACCTTTAAAAATGTTTTGGAGAGTTTATTGAAACAAACAATGCTTCATATAATAATAGAATGCATTACAATGCATTCTAAAGATTTTTTTTGTCATTTAAAAGACATTTTAAGACATAATTTCATTTATTTTAAAATTTAAACATTCTTACATTTTTAAATATTTTTAAAAATATTTTATAATTTCTACTTTTTTTTAAACAAACCAATAGTGTAGTTTATATCTACTCCTATATGAACTAAAGAATAAACAATAAAGGAAATGAAGAAAAATCTCTCTTTTTCTTTTATCTTCAATATCTTTTGATGAAAGAGTCCAGGAATCTTCTCGGAAAATCCTATTTTGTAACCTTCATTTATTTTTTCTCCTTTCAAGTTGTCACTTTGGCCTCGTAAATTTTACCTTGGCAAAAGGCCATTTGATGAAATACAAAAGATTTTGCTTCGAAACTTTTGGCCAGACATAATTCAGACTCGAATTTCCGAAAATGCTTGTGTGAAAAAAATGCTGTCACAGTCACAAGGAAAGAAATCTCTCGCCATTTATTTTGGAAAGAGTTTTATATTAACCTCTACAATATTTTTTATTAAAAACAAAAAAACAGAAGGATTTGTTTTAAGTGCCGAAAAAACGTCATTTTTCTTGCAAAGAGTTTTATAGTAACCTTTAAAATATTTTAATTAAAAAAAAACAGTAGGACGAGTTTTTGATTCGGAAAAAACGCCATTTATGTAGCAAAATGTTTTATATTAGTTTCTAAAATATTTTTAATATTAAAAATCAAAAGGAAGCATTTTTGGTTCCGAAAAAACTCAATTTATGATGTAAAGAGTTCTATATAGTAAAGTCTACATTATTTTTAATAAAAAAAAGAAGAAGAAGAAGAAGAAGGACGCGTTTTTGGTGCTCAAAAAACGCTATTTATGTTGTAAAAAGTTTTTTATAAACCTCTAAACATTTTTTAAATATAATTTTATAAAAGAGAATGAGGCGTTTTTAGTGCCGGAAAAACTGGAAATTCATGAAATTCAAAGTATCAGATCTCCGTAAATTTTGATCGCACGAATATGAGATATAATTTTTTTTCACTTGTTAGAACATTGTGAAGGGTTTTGTTTTACCTTATAGAAAAGCAAGGGACCATACAAAAATTAAAATTTCGTAACATCTACAAAGATAGTTATTTCAACGTAAATTGTTTTCTATATCGTGGAGAAAAATTGAAAGGTTTTCTGCATTTAAAAGTATATTTCTAAATTTAACTGTTAAAAAATTAATTATTAGTAAAAGAGAGGAGGGAACATCGTGTATATAAATGTTCTCATATATTAATAAACTCATTTTAATACATGATCTTAAAATGTATGTTTGTAAAAATTTAAATCCATTTGCTCCTTGTGTTTATTTAAAATTAATTTAATGAAAATATCTCATTTAATAAAGGAAATAATTGTGAAATATATACACATTTCTAAATTGATATATCACTTGAAAAGATATAAAACTACATTAAAAACAAATGTACAAGTTTCAACCTTCATCTGAGGTCATCATCAGGATAGGATACAAGACATAAATTATAATACAAAGCATAAATTATAATACAAGGCATAATTAATAATAACAAGACATAATGTCATTTATTTTTAAATTTAAACATTCTTATATTTTTAAATAGTTTTTAAAATATTTTATAATTCTACGTTTTTTAAACAAACCAATAGTGTAGTTTATGTCTACTTCTATATCAACTAAAGAATAAAAATAAAGGAAATGAAGGAAAATTTCTTTTTTTTTCTTTTATCTTCAATATCTTTTGATGAAAGGGTCCAGGAATCTTCTAGAAAAATCCGGTTTTGCAGCCTTCATTTATTTTTTCTCCTTTCAAGTTGTCACTTTGGCCTCGTAAATTTTACCTTGGCAAAAGGCCATTTGATGAAATACAAAAGATTTTGCTTCGAAACTTTTGGCCAGACATAATTCAGACTCGAATGTTCTGAAAATGCTTATGTGAAAAAATGCTGTCACATTCACATGGAAAGAAATTTCTCGCCATTTATTTTGGAAACATTGTTGTAGTAATCTCAAAAGTATTTTTAATTACAAAAAAATAATAATAATAATAATAAAACACAGAAGGACGCATTTTTGGTATTGAAAAAGAGACATTTATGTTACAAAGAATTTTATAGCAACCTTTAATTTTTTTTTTATTTAAAAAAAAGAAAGACGTGTTTTTGGTGCCGAAAGAAACGCTATTTAAGTTGTAAAGAGTTTTATAGTAATCTTTAAAATATTTAAATTTAAAAAACACAAGGACGCGTTTTTGATGCGGAAAAACGCCATTAATGTTGCAAAAGGTTTTATACTAATCTCTAAAATATTTTTAATATTAAAAAAAGAAGGACGCGTTTTTGGTTTCGAAAAAAAAAACCCATTTATGTTGCAAAGAGTTCTATAGTAACGTCTAACATATTTTTAATGATAAAAAAAGAAGGACGTGTTTTCGGTGCCAAAAAAACTCTATTTATGTTGTAAAGAGTTTTTTAGTAACCTCTACAATTTTATTTTAATTTTAAAAAAGAGAATGAGGCGTTTTTAGTGTTTAAAAAACTGGAAATTCATGAAATTTAAAGTATTAAACCTCGGTCAGTTTTGTTCGCACGAATATGAGATTTTTCTTTTTTTTCATTTCCTATAAGATTGGGAAGGGTTTTGTTTTACCTTATAGAAGCAAGGGATAGTACAAAAATTTTAATTTCGCAACATCTACAACGATAAATATTTCAACGTAAATTGTTTTTTATATCGTGGGGAAAATTTTAAACGTTTTCCGAATTTGGAAGTATACATCTAAATTTAAGGGTTGAGAATTTTGTTATTGGTAAAAGACAGGGGGGGTCACCGTTTATATAAATTCTATTTATGCATTAATAAACTCATTTTAATGCATGATCTTCAAATGTATGGTTGTACAAATTTTTAAGCCGTTTGCTCCTTGCGTTCATTTAAAATTAATTTAATGGAAATAATCTCATTTAATAAATGAAATAATTGTAAAATATATACACATTGCTAGATTGATGTATCACTTTAAAAGATATAAATACTACATTAAAAAGATATGTAGAAGTTTCAACCTTCATCTGAGGTGATCATCAGGACAAAAGGCGTTTAGGATACAAGGTGTTTCTGACTGAACTGTCGCACAGTGGAGTATTTGACACAAAATCCTGGCCAAAATTAATTTTCATGTATTTTAAAGTTAAATCCATTGTCATTGACTTACTATTATTAAATACTCTTGATTAATGTTATATATGCATAAATTTAAATATATATATATATATATATATATATATATATATATATATATATATATATATATATATATATATATATATATATATATATATATATATATATATATATATATATATATAATACAATGTTTACTTCATTGTTTATTGTTTATCAGAGGAAATTAATTGTTCATAGATTTGTTTTATTTACAAGTAATGTTTAATTAAAGTGGTATTTAAAAAAATATTTTTCCAAGCTCAGCAACTAAAAATTTAACTAAACACATTTAAACTAAACACATTTTCAGACTCATTTTTAAAAGTAAAAACATGAAACTTGGCGGCGAGATTTTTGAAGAGTTTTATAAGCGCCCTGTGTTTTTATTTTTATTAATTAAGTTTGTTTCAATTAATTAGAAATTGATTTACAAACAATTATTTTCACAGAACGAGCATTTTTTTTGTTTGTTTGTTTCCAGCATTATCGTTTCGGAAAATTTGGTTCAAAATGTCCACTTTGACAGCATTTTTTGAAATATATTCTGCCTTTAACAAAAATCGACCAATACGGCACATTATAAAGTTTCTGAATAAGAGAACCTGCCAACTGGATGCATTTTAGAGCAAAAATGAACTTAAAAATAAGTCAGAAAATAAGCAGTTTGGATTTGAGTACACCCTTAAATGTGGTTAATTTTACTACGAATAAATGTTTAATTATTTATAAAAACCAATGAATTTAATATATATATTACTGGAATTTAGTATTTACCAAAATTGAGTCTCTATAGTACAGAGATGCTGGTTTTTGAGTGTTTTTAATAGATTTGCGGTCATTCCAAAAAACATTGATATCTAAAAATGGCAACACTATGCGGGATATTATTTTCAAAAAACTTGCCTTTAAAACTATAACCAATACGATTATAATACAAAAATGGTCCGATAAAGCCCGACGCAGCTTTAAAAAGCTTTGAATTTATTATATAATATATTTCAATAAGTTAAATCTAAAAAGACTTAAAAATAACCCATTTTCAATATTAATTATTTTTAATTATATGAAAAGTAAAAGTACTTAAATGCACAGGTCAAAGTATACATTTAAACACAATAACAGAGCTGTAACATAACAAAAAAGCACGCCTTCTGACAAAGAAACTTTCATTTCAACTGAGGCTAGGAGCCGCCGGATATGACTCATACGCGTGAAATAGACATAGATCGACAAACTAGTTAGTAAGCTATTATAAAATATGCTTTTTATAATTGTTGATCAAATTTTAATTTCTGCCTTTTTGACCAGGATTTTGCATCAAATACTCCACTGTGTGTCGTTTAGAATTCTAAGATCTGTACACTTGACCAATCATCTTCAACTTAACGAAACTGTATACTAGACAGCCAGCGCCATCTATTAATTTAAACTAGTATTATATGCCAGACTGAGGGAATAACCCAAAAAAACAATTCACCATATAAACCTGAAAAAGCCAAATCATTGAAAAAGCAACAAACCGCCTCCCACGTGTTGCTTTTTCAATGGTTTGTCCTTTTTGTTTGTGTACTAATGTATTACAGCATTCACACGTTATAATTTGCATGAAATATATAAGTTCCAGTATTCTCCGATAATTTAATTGAAACAGAAGTCGTTTGTTTAGATTTGTATTTAAAAAAATAAAATCATCAATTTCAAATTAATCATTGCGGTTACTTTCTACAAAGAAACGTACACTGTTAAAAATTTGCAGCAAACTGTCCAGTTATTTGACCGTTTTTAAAGAAAATGGTTACATAACCATAATTTAACACTATTCTGGCCATATTATTTTGAATACACATTCAGAATAGTATTAATTTATGGTTATGTAACCATTTTCTATTAAAACGGCCAAATGACTGGACAGTTTGCTGCAAATTTTTAACAATGTAGTAAAAAACTACAAATCAAAGAATTTCATATGTTTTCATTAATAATAAAATATAAATTTCACATCTTGAACGATGAAAGATAAATTTTATATTAAAATTTAGAACTAATAAGTTCATATTTAACTAGCAATTGGTGCTTAATAAACTTGCAGTAATGAAGGAAGCTCTTCCTTCCCTTCATCAAATAATGCAACATCGTAAAAATGTAGGTAATAATGTCTAACTTACTTCTAGAATATTCATAACATTGCCTTTCTTAACGGATTAACGATAATGAAACAGCGTATGGCGTAGTCAAAATTTTAGCTGTTTAAAAATTAATATTCCTCATGAAAAATTCAGAATTCAAGAAAATCCAACTTCGCTGCTCCCTGTACGGTTATTGCATTATCATAAAAATGAAGGTAATAAATTCTAACTTCCTCTTTTCATAAACTGCATTCATCTTTATGAATGCATTAGATATTTTATAAGAGAGTATGATGGTACATTTAAAACTTTTATTACTTAAATAGTAATTCCATGGAAAATTTAAATGAATTATTAATCTTTTGTTTATAAAGTAAACGCATTCGAGTAAGAAACAAACGCGATTAAATTTGTTAAATATGGAAACTGCTTATTAAACTTCTAAGTTCGTGCCAAGAATCAGCCCAGAATTAAATATCAAACTATTTTGTAACTTTTAGTACATAGAAAATTATTTTTAAGTTAATTTGATAAAAGTTTAGGCTTTTTACTTGAGTAAAATTTGGGAACCATGGCGATGACACTCTAAATTTAATTTATTCATAAAATTTCATAGAAGTTAGATTTTCGTAGCGTTTTTACTGCGTACAATTTGATCATTAGATAACATTGGGGTTCTCTCTTTTTTTTTTTTTTTTTACTCAATTGTAGAACATGTGTTAAATTTTTTCTGAAGATCAAACACAGAGAAAAATGACGCTTTCAAATCTGAGTAAGTCGATGTTTTCATTTTTTTTATGAAACTTTTTGTTTCAAATAGGACGATCCAATGCTTTCAATTCTGAAATACCAGAAATGCTCAGAATATTGAGACACGGACATACTCAAAACTGAGCACACAGAGGTCAGTTTGTACTCATTTTTGCAATATGGACATACTAAAAAATGATTAGGATCAGTTCAAATTCATTTTTGAAACATGGACATACCCAAAAATGAGCACATGATGTTTTATTCTTGAGTGTGGGCATGTTTTCAGGAATGAGTATATATGTTACGGTCAATATGATTAATCCGGTCATTATTAATAATAACCGGCTATTATTAATAATGACCGGATTAATCATATTGACCGTAACATATACATGTTTCAAACTTGAGTCATTTTGATTCGGAGCCATTTTGACTATGCGACATGCTCAGATTTGAGTATTTTTTGCTCACTTTTGAAAATGACCTTTTTAGAGTGAATGCCGTTTATGAACTGATGACAGATTTCCATCATAACAGAATTAATTCCTTATTATTACACCACGGTACCTTGATTCTCAAACATAATTCAATAAACAAAACTGTTCGAAAAGGGAATTGTTTGAGAAACAAATACATTTTCTGTATGAAAAATAAGGGAAGACAGAAGTCACGGCTGCCGAAGGCAGTCGTGCATCATCCACCGATTCCAGGCTCATGGAGAGACCATACGAGACACGACCAGGAGGGATCCAGTTTACCCGGGGACCCTCTAGGTGGTGCTCTTCGGCCGGAGAGCGAAGCGGGGGCGTACGCCTACCTGCACTTCAAACTCTCTTTCCCAAGTGAGTTGATGACATATAGGTCGAAGCGACATTAGTGGCACCTTATAAAAGGGCCACTAGGTTCACACTTGGGCGGATAGCGAGAGTGAGCCACGGCTTCGTTGCCGGGATCCCGAAAGGGAACCGGGTCCTAGGCCTGATGTGAAACACTCACACTACCCCATTACTGTACCGCACCTTCCGAATATCAAATCCTAGGGGAGGAGGAAGCGACTAGTTCATTTAGTTCGATTAACTTGTTCCCACTTTCCCACGTGACTTGCCCAATTTACTTGTTTCAAACAATACGGTGCAGTAAAATATATACACGCATTCTGCACATTATATGAGACGATGACTAGTACATAACATTTTTATAAAACAAAATTAACAAATATTGTATACATATCTTGTTGGTGAGACTTTTCTTATTTTTAGACCACTAGAATCAGTATGCTAACTCGCTATTTATAGATCTCAAAATGCATGAGCACCGAGATCATTATGTTGCATTGAACTTGCAAATGAAAACAAAACAATAAACAAATAAATAAAATAATCGAAAAAAGAACTCTGAATACAGACATTGTGCAATAATTTCAAAATGCATGAATTTCTTTATTTCGTTTAAATGCTAAAACGTGTAAATTAACAATATAATATACAGTAAAATAACTTTTATTAGATTGTTGACATGTTTCGGCTCACCCCGAGCTATTTTCAAAAACAAATGAGAATATTCTATAATTGCACGGTCTTTGAAGTTGTTATTTGAAATGTTATCATTTCATTTTCATGTACTTTTTAAAAAATACGCACGTTATCTTTAATTTTTACTTTGTTGTTTATTCCCATATTTGTAACCATGAAGAAACTCGAGCCACAATTTCAGTAAGTTAAATGATGCTGAATCGTTACATATTGCATTTTTGTGTGTTATTATCTCTATGGTTTCTCTTATTATGGATAGATAGTATAGACTGGAAGGATCCATCCATAATAAGAGAAACCAGAGCGATAGTAACACGCAAAAATACAATATGTAACGATAATTTAAAGGAGGGGGGGGAAGTTGGGATTGAGATTATAATGCGGTTATACTGATATTTTTTCTAATAGTTTCAGTTATATTGCTGAATTTATCTGCAGTATTTTTATAATACATAAATAATAAAACAGATACCTGATCATTTTATATCATTAACTTTTTGATAATATTTTTAATGTGAAATATTTTTCGCTGATTGTCTAATTTACTAGTAATGGACCTGTTTTTATAGAATAAATAAATAAAAAAAAACAATATATAGCGCTGTTTTTATCTCATTTTTTATAATTCTGGATTTTTATTTATTTTTCATTGCTAAACGGATTCCCACTATTTGTGAAAAATCGCAACGATAAATTAGCTGATTAAAAACTTATTACATATCAGTTCAGGAAAAATTATCTATTTAATCGAAATATGTTTCATGATTTTTCCAATTCCTTTCTCGAACGGTAATTTCCGTTCAGAAGAATAATCATTTGGGAGAAACATTTTCAGGATTCATCTTCGTATACAGCACTAGAAAAACTAAAAAATAAGAAAAAATTATTTTTACAGTGTTTGCACCTAACTTGCTGAATCGCTAAATCATTTTAAGGAATACAATTTTATTTCTTACGTCGGCTTTGTTACAGTTGAGTCCATGGTATTCAACGGAAAAATAGTACAGCATGTGTATGATTTTCAAACTCAAATACTACATACAATTAGACTGCATGTGATCCAAGAGTCCCAATTTTTTTTGAAAACTTAATAATTAGTAAACTATGTACAATAGAAAGATGCCGTTTCCACAGAAATGCTTAGAATCATGTAGGATTTTTGTTTTTAAAGAAAACAAAAAGTTATAATAGTTATATTTTAGACCAACAGGTGGCACTGAAATTGAGAAATTTGGTTATGGTAAAGAACGATTCACTCATATGACGTAATCAGTGCCTTAAATCTTTTCAATGTAACGCATATCACTTACAAATACCGCCGTCAGACGATGAAAAACAATTTCCACATCACCGCAGAACATTTCAGGGGGTATAGCTGAAACATTATGGCGTATAGAATCTTTCAACTAGGTCAATGAGATAGGTTGACCTCTGTACACATTTAACTTCAAGTAGCCTTATAGCCAAAAGTCACATAGCGTAAGATCAGAAGACCTTGGAGGACGTTCGTGCAGAAAGAGTGAATCAGGACATGAGTCTCTTCAAATGTAAACCGGATAATTGTCATGACAGGAGCGAAGGTGTGGGCAGGCGCTCCATCCAGTATGAATGTTATGGAATGGGACGCTTGCCTCTCATGAAAGTGAGGGATGACTTTATTCTTTAAACCGAAATCTGAGCAATATTTTAGTAAAGACGTTCCAAATGAAATTATGCTTCGGAAAGATGTTGTTTATCTGCTTATATAACGCGTGATATAGATACTTTCGGCATTGTACAGTAACGCCAAGTGTTGGTCATAAATGTAACTATTATAACAATTTTGTTTTTTATTATAAACAAAAATCCCACATGTTTCAGAGCATTTCTCTGAAGACCACATCTTTCTATCTGGATCACCCCGTATACGATCGGTGACAGAGTATTATTTACCAGTAATCACAATCTTTCCGTAACTTTCAAACGATAAAACATCCACACTTAAAATGTAGTCAGAGAAAACTCCAAACAAAGCATAAATGAATAGACTGACATCAAATAGTACAAACACAAACTTCGTTTTAGAACCTTCTCTTTTTCACTGTGTACTCTGCCTCACTGTATACGACTCTCCCCTATGTTTTTTTGAATTGATGGTACACTAAAAAAAGGACAAACCTTTCTTAACCTAAGAAAATATAATATAACCGCACATGTAAATATACACTGCTCAAAACAATTAAAAGACATTTGAAGTTTTATATAAAATAAAGATATAAACGGTTTTTTTTTTTGCCGAAAATAGAAGAAGAGAATCACAAATGCAAATTTTTCTGGTTTTCAAACTGTGGAGTATGCAAATTTTGAGTTCGACGTCAAAAACGTCGCTTCAGCGGCAGCGAATGAAATTTGACTTTCAACTGGATAAAAGAGATTGAAGACAAGGATGATCGGCATTCAGTGATTTCTTTGTTTCGATGAGTACGATGTCTCAGCGAAGTCATTTGACAGATTCAGAAGCTTGGAGAATTGTTGGTAGGTTAGAAGGGGGCCAAACTCAAGCCAAAGTAGCGCAAGCCATTGGAGTGTCACAAAGTGTCATTTCCGGGATCTGTAACCGTTTTTTGGAGTGTGGATGTGCAGGCCGAAGACCAGGGCAAGGTCGTAGACGGGCAACAACGCCCAATGAAGATCGGTATTTAGCGTTAACAGCTCGGAGACACCGAAACATGAACGCTACTCTTCTCCAACAATACCTTCGCTCGGCTACAGGCACCACGATTTCAACTCAGACTGTCCGAAACCGGCTCCATGCTGTAGGTCTGTATGCTCGCCGACCGATGGTATGTGTTAGATTAACATCAAGGCATCGTCGCGACCGCAGGGAGTGGGCAACCGAGCATGTCAACTGGAGGAGAAATGAATGGAGCAATATTCTGATTTCTGACGAGTCCCGTTTTTCTGTGCATCCGGATAATAGGCGTATTTTCATCTGGAGGGACCGTGGCAGTAGGAATAATCCTGCGTTCGTGCACGAAAGTGTCAGATTTGGCGATGGAGGAGTGTTGGTGTATGGTGGCATCTCCATTGACGGGAGCACTGACCTCTACATCATTCGAGATGGAGCTCTGACTGGTCGCCGATATAGGGATGAGATCCTCAGACCTATTGTAGCCCCTTACGCTGCAGCAATCGGAGATAACTTCATTTTAATGGACGATAACTGCAGGACACATCGTGCAAACCTGGTGTAGGATTTCCTTTTCGAGGAAGGAATCGTTCGAATGGAATGGCCAGCGTGTTCTCCAGACATGAATCCAATCGAGCACGTTTGGGACGCTCTAGGAAGACGAGTTTCTGGCCGCCAACAACCCCCACAAACTCTCCAAGAACTGGAAAGAGCTCTTCTGGAAGACTGGGGCAGAATACCCCAACTCGTCATTAATAGCCTCATTGAGTCCATGCCTCAAAGGTGTTCAACGTTGCTGGCCGCCCGTGGAAACCATACCCCCTACTGAAAATGATTTTCTTTGAAGAAAACACCTTTTCTTATTCTTTTTTCTCATATGCACAAATTGTGTTTTTTTCCTTTTGTACACAAATGCGCAATAAAATGCATTTTTTCTGCCAAACATGTGTAATTTATTCTCATATAACCTACTATGTCTGTCGACCATGTATCAATCAGCTAAAAAGTTTCCCAGATACAAAATCCACCTAAAACTGCAATATCCTTTAATTGTTTTGAGCAGTGTACAATAACCTCGTCCGATTTATCCGCCATTTCAAAAAAGTGTTCTTTAACCTTAGGAACCTCATAAACCAGTATATTTACAAGATTCAAAGAAGAATTTATAAAAACAATGGGTAAATTCGTGTTATAGCGATCCCCACAATTACAGTTCTGGAAAGAGTGCAGTTAAGATTTCGCGAAGATCACAGCAAAGCCAGTCAGGCTATCGTTGAGCTAGCTCAGTAGGAAGAGCGTTGGCATGGCAAGCCAAAGTACCTAAGTTCGAGTCCTGGTCCCGGCATTTTTCGCTTTGTTGGAATGAATCTAAACTATGATACTCCAACCATTGAATATGTTATTATATATTTTCGTACTTGGTTATTTTATATTTTCTTGATTAAGAAATATTGGGGTTTTTTTTGACAGTGTATGCATTAAGTGACACAGAAAAAAAAGGTGTACTTAAAAGCATATCATTAAAAAATTAATTTTAAATAACCATTAAAGTTGAATAAATTTTTAAAAACATGTTTGAAGAAAACACGATGCTCAAGTCTTTAAGAACCTCATTTTTTTTTTGTCTTATTTTGCAACATCGTAAAAATGTAGGTAATAAATTCTAACTTTGTTGTAGAATATTCATAAAATGCATTTGCTCTTCTTAATGCTCTTCTTCATTAAACATCCTGCAAGAGAGTACGGTGCGATTAGAATTTTACTGTTTAAAAATTAATACATTTTCTTGAAAAATTGAGTTTTTCTCTACTTTTTTTTATGAAAGGACATATTGTTATTTTCCTGAACACAGTCAAAAAAGTTTAAAAAATCTCTAGAGTGTTTGATACTTTATGTTGTTTCACTTGCATAACTTTATGACACTATTTCAAAAGATAAAGTTGTAATTTTTTACGTTTGAAAGGAAATATGTTTTGAGTCCCATGTTAGACATAAACTATGTAAAATGTTTGATATTTAATGTTTTTTATTGATCTATGATTGTTTTTTATTAGCACATTTCCAATATACTTAAAAATATTTTTTCAACAAGGTTTTTTTATGACTTTTCTCAACATTGACCTTTATTGTATAGGAAATGTGCCTTAAATGAATTCCAGTTCCAGGAGCTAATAAACATCCCCCAATGATATTCATCATTAAATATCTCCCACTTGTTGGTATCTATCATTAAGTAAACAGAAATTTAAGTACATAAGAGTTACGATTGTAACATTTTAAATAATTTTATTAAATGTTTTTCCATTTTTGTGAAGAGAGAATATCATCAATTAAACAAATTGGCACGATAAACTTTAATAATAAGAGTACAAAATAAGGCTTTTTTAACAGGTCTACAAAAGAATTATGTTCTTCCGAAATAAAAAATTATAACATATGGAAGGAATTACCTGTTAAGGAAATAATGACAATCTTTAAAATATGCTCGTATTCTAAATAGACAAAAAATGTGCATCATTCCATTTTCCTTTAATTGTTGAAACAAAATTTTACGAAGATTATTTCACAAGTTCATAAAAAATTCATTTTTTTTTTTGTACTTGCATAGTTTATTGTAACAAAAGAGTTATTCCGATAATAATGAATTGGGTTTTCAGGATTATGTTATATACACTTAACTGCACTGATTTTCTAAAATTTCAAATAACGCTTTTTAAAACTTTCTTAAAGATTTCATATACTCCATTATTTTTCTATAAACTTGATGATTAAGATAGATTGAAAGCATTAAAAGCACTAAACGATCATTTCAACATAAATAATCATATTAATGATGATGCAAGAAAACACAGCAATTGCAAGTACAAAATTCGGTCAAAATTCATCACGAATATAGAAGTTTGACATCATGTGTCGTAAAATCACAATTAATTTTTACTGTACCGCATTATTTGTTCTCAAGCATAGGTTCCAAAACTATTAAGCCCGAACAGATGTTCAAATGATCAACATAATGAAAAATAAAAGTACAGATATCTCACATGCGTTTTAAAAAGGTATTGACCACTGTCTAATCAAAATAAATCAACGGCTGATTTTTATACTGCACATTAATTAAAAAGCAAAATTAGTAAGCAAATCGAAAACTTGGAAAGCTAAATAAACGAAACCAGCCAACTATTAATAATTCTCACTCTAAGACAATGACCTTGTACAAAGATTAAACTTGGCAGAGTTCGAACCACGCTTCGGAAAGAGGTCGGAGAGTTGCTCACGAGAAGTCATGTGTCAATCATATTTGACGTAACACTAGACAATTTTAAGACAAAAAAAACAACGCGAAGCTTTCTGACTCATTTTTAAACATAAACGCATTATACTTGTAGGTATGATTAATGAAGAGATTTGTAATCGAAAAGCTTTTTCATTACAAATGAATTAACTATTGAGTTATAAGCTATTGTTGTCTCAAAATTTCTGACTTTTAAAGTCTTGGAATTATTCTATGAATTATTTTTCAATTACTGCCTTTAATAATTTAATTCAATTAGAATGAAAAATGTTGACTATTTATCAGTATGATTCGCCTTACTTAAAACAAAGACATTGTAAAAGGTTTAAATTTGGCATTGCGTAAAGCGTGCTTCGAAGGAGGTCGCAAAGTTATAACGTCGCCTTGGTCCGTCCCACGTTTTTCTAGATAGGTTCCTAACTAATATCTCGACTATTTATGGACAAATTTTTTCGAAGTTCATTATCAAAAATTCTTGCATGATTCCGCGTCGATAGGTGCTTCAAGCTTCAAAGTTTTTATGTAACGGAAAAATACGATTTTCTCAAAAAGCTATGTGACCGGGTAAATCGCTACTGTTTTTTGCAAGGTTTAAATAAACATCTACTACCCCTGTTTTTTCCATAATTTTAGTTTCAGTAGATTCGGAAATGGGAGGGGATAGCATATTTTCGCAGTATATTTTCCACGTATTCCTCCCTCCAGGTTGTGGTGACTCCCTCCATGACGCTTCCTGGTGGCACATTCAGTACTTCAAGAACTATATCAAGACATCTTCAAGTTATTGAGATTCTATCACTTCTCAAAAACCTTCTCTGTAAAACCTATTTTGGCCACGTTTCAGCCCATAAAGGTTATCCTAGGCAATGAAACGATGGATATGTTGGCAAACGAAGCAACTTGTAGATCATCAGTTGATTTTTCACTTCCAGTATCACACTCACACATCAAATGACATCTTCGCGCTCATTTTATGAAGCAGTGGCAGGATCACTGGGACTTCTAGGATAAGGGCTGTATACGTATGATCTGAGTTTATACGTATGATCTGGTCCCAGTGGTTTCCTTGGATTTTCTCCTGCTCACACTTTCCACTACAGCTTTACTTATCGGTCACGGTTCCTTTCGGGCATACCTCTTTAAGTTCAAAGAACCCCTTCTTCTCTCTGTGAGTGCAGTGATGTCGCTTTTGCCTCTCAATAGTTCTATAATTTTCCTTTAACATCTCGATGGCATGTTCGCCGTCCATCAGTTCTTCCAGACGGTTGGCTGGCTAATATTTTGTCGCGTCCGGCTTTGTTCTCAAAGCTTAAAAGCTTCTTTAATTTTCTATGTGACCTTTCTACCTTAATCAATTACTGAGCCAGAGATTCGAGTTCCTCCTTATTGGCTGCCCATTGTCGGGTAGGAACTTTGTATTCTCCGGCAGAATTTCCCGGAGTGTTTCAAATTCTTGCCGTGAGTCCCTTGACATTACAGCTCAATGTGATTTATAATATCTTAGGTGATTCAATGATTCTATTAATAAAAAACAGTTAAAGACAATTTCGTAGCGCGTTCTGGGTGAGTTCGTAAAGCAAAATCATTGTCATTTTATTTTCAATAAATACATATAAATTTTAATTCATGTATAAATAATAATTGTATAACGTTTTAGACATATGTCCACTTTTCTGAGATAAACAAATTTGATATTTTCGAAAATGCAAGAAATATTGTAGAAAAAAAATGCACCGTTGCTTCTGTTTCACTTTTCGTAGAATTATTAATAAATATTAAATTTTAACGTTTTATTTTATGAAAAAGCTATTGCATAAATAACTTCAAATATTAAGTTGCCATAAAATACTTCCGAAAAAATTCATGTATATTTTTACACAATAAAACATGCGCCAATTAAAAAAAAAAGTATCACATTGTTAAACAAGCTAACGCTAAATGTACCGAATATACATTTTACAAAAAGTTATATATTTAATCAAAATATATTTCATTATTTTTCTGATTTCATTTGCGAAAGAGAATTCCCACACAGAACAAAGTGAATAGAAAAAATGCTATAAATTCATCTTTTTCTGAATCGAAAAAACACTGAAATATAGTTCTTCCATAGTGATTGAACGTTTCTTCCTATATCACTAAATCATTTTAAGAAATACAGTTTTCACACCAGCAGTTACCGCCTAATGCTATTTGAAAGTTGCTGTATTATGCTAAATATATTTTTCATTTAAAGTATACATTGTTTTACTTTACAGAATGTTTTTGCATGAATATCTATAAATTCCGAAACAGGTCAAAGTATTTCGAATAATTACTGTTTAAAACTATAAAGACGTATTTTGTAAGATAGATAAAATTAATATGAATCATTTAATAATCTTTTTGTCATCCCTCTATTATTTGCAACAAAATAATTGAATTCATGAATCATAAAAATGTATTTCAAATTGAAATTCGAAGAAATATGAGTTATTTTAAAGACTGAAAAGTAGACAAAACATACAGTCTTTGACAAAAATTTACGACCACTCGATGTTTATGACAACATTTAATACCACTTGCCATTCACGCGGTGACAATCCAAATTCTTAGCTTTAACGCCTAGATACGGTCGTCCGGCTTAAACTCCTTTCTGTCTCAAGCAAAGCTGCCATTATCTTCTTTCAGGAACTCCTAGGCGATAAACAATAAAGTGCCTCTATATGAGAGTGGAGACATACACACAAGGCGCATGCGCAGACTTTGCTTAGACAGGCGTTTTTGTCCAAACTATGGCAGACCTACATTCCAGAACGTGTCTCTACTCACCTGGACGAGTTCGATTATGCCAGTGAGACAAGTTAAGAAGCCTTAGTTTGGCGATTATGGCATGTTCGCCAAGATGCTTGGTGGTTCGCTTTTGTACAGCATTGTCTCAAACAATCATATTTTATATCTCGTATGTCGCCACTCTTATATAGAAGCCCCCTAGGACGCATATCTGTTTGCCATACGATATGGTCATCTCGAAACTTTCTTGCTGTTGGTTGACCTGATCGTTCCCTTGCATTAAATATCTCATTTAGAACTAAATGTAAGCAAGACTGTTGTACATAATTACATACTAAACCGTGGAATAGATGAAATATTCACTGCAAAGGAACGATTAGGTTGAACAATTGCAACAACGTCTCGAGACAACCATATCATACGGCGAATATCTCTTCGTCCGCCTAAGGGTTGCTGTAAGAAAATAAAGACAGCTTTGCGTGCAGCAGGAAGAAATGTAAACCTGATGACCGTACCTGGACGTTTAAGAGAGGAATTTGGATTGTCATCGCAAATAGATGTGTTCTTAAATGTTGTCATAAACATCGAGTGGTCTTAAATTTTGTTAATGACTGTAGCTCAAACATCTATGAATGAGGCACGTAATTTACATGTAGTAAAATATTAACAAGCGCAGAACATAGGTTGAGAACGCAAATTTGGGGCTCAAAGTTTAGTGTGGTGATAACTATTATTCTGTATGCAAAATCTAAAACGCAATATCAACAAAACTTTCAGAAAACTTGGATCTACAATTTATAAAGCAATCAATCCACGAATTATTTTGGAATTTTTCTGATTGTTTTCTTAATCTGACCGTCAGAAGAGATATAAAAAATATATATAAAACTTAGTATTAAAATGTTGATTTTAAATCGATTATATGTGCTTTATCAATTTTACAATCGTGTTTAACTGTTTGCTGTATTCTCTCTTCATCGGATATATAACTCTATCGCAAAAAATTAGGTAACCATTTCTAACTTCCTTCAAACATATTCATATTATACTTTTTTTTCCTTGAATGCCTTAACGATTATGAAAGAGAGTAGAACACAGTCAAGCTTTTTACTGATTAGAAAATGAATACTTCTCATAAAATATATACAATACCTATAGTTAAAACGTTTAATGTAAATTTATACAAACAAAGTAAAGAAATATTCTGATGGATTTGAATGCTCCGCGTGATTCGCTTCTATGCTTTTATTATGCTACATTTTTAAAAGTACTCCTAATTTTTTAAATTGGAAATAGAAAGATTTTAGCCACAAGCTATTCATAATTGTATGATAAATTACTGAAATAAAGCATTGTCATAGATTATCCCACTATTCTTGTTTACCAAGATAGTTTAAACATTTCCCCATTCGTTTATTTATTTATTCTTTTGAATCGTGTATTTGTGTTGTTTTTCATTAGCTGCGTATCTTCTCTTTTGTTAATGCTTAAATGCGTACATAACATATAAATGCGTTTAAATATGTATTATTGGGAATTTATGGAAATCTTTTTTTAAGTGAAATATCAGAAGTTTTGAAAATTAAATTTAGCGTTTCACGTGAGTTTTCTCCCTTCATGTGTAGTGATTTTATAGTACAATGAATTTTTTAAGAAAAAACGTTCATTAATACGGGAAGCATTGTAGTCAGGTAGTCTGTACGTGTTATACGTAGTTTGTTAGCATTGTTGAAGAGTATTTATGATGCGATTTAAGCTTCAAAGATTATTTTCTAGTAAAATTAAATCAAGGAGGGCACAAATATATATTTAACAATTTCTTTTTACACGTTTTTATTAGGTAGATTTCGTAAGAAATACTACTTATTACATTCGCCCTAAGCTGGAATTTCTGAAAACGTTTTGCAGATCTACACCTATTAGGACTCACAAAACGCAAAACCACCCCCAATTCAAAACTTTATCTATCTATCTATCTATCTATCTATCTGTCTATGTCACTTTTTTATGAACACGATAACTTCCATAATTCTGCACAAATCTCTTCCAAACTGATAAAGAAAATCAAGTGGCATAAAATCTCGGGCAAATTCATTAATGGACAAAATTGGACCAAAGTGGGGTGGGGTGGGGGGGGGGGGACTTTTTGTGAAAACAGAAAAAAATCCATAACTTCTTACTTATGATACATATTGAATTCGTTTACTTCTAGGAAAGGTTCAAAAATTTATGTATGACAGATTTTTGATATCATTAAAAATGGCCTCTAGGGGGGGTGGGGTAAGAAAAAATAATCATAAATTCGTCAAAAAATATCAAATCCGCTTAAATTTATTATAAATCTTCTTAATATTGTCTAAGACTTTTATATTGACAAGTTTTTTATAGGGTCAACTCTTACAGCAAAAAAAAAATTAAAAACAAAAAAAAATCTCTCCTGCCTCCGCCTGCCGGCGCAGGTACATTTCGAAATGGGCGGTCCCAACTGCCGCATCATGGCAAAAAGGTCTTTCTTCTGCAATTTCCAATAAACAGGCGTTCCACGGTCTGCGTCTTCGAAATATACCTATGCCTGTAGGCCGAGCTGTCAGAGATTTTTTAACTTAACTTGGTTCATGCGCATAAAGTTAGAATTTTGCAATCAACACTCTCTGATGTGCTAGAGTTCTAGAAATCACATACAGTTGTGTGATTCCGATGAGAATACCCAATATTTACACATTTTTAATCAAGATATTGATTTTAATTTAATTTTGAATATACGTTGAGAAAGCAATTTAGAAATCCTAGATAGATTGACTAATTTTGTGAAATGATTCTGTTTCAATCTCTTGCCCCGTGAATCAACAATAAATAATAGTCTGTTAAAATACATAAAATAGCATTTGCTATAAAATAAAAGTTTTTTATTCTTTCCTATTGCCATAGTTTAAAAAAATTAGCAAATATTAAACTTTTTTGTTAACAAACTATTATTACTTTTAATACATGACTTTTATCGAGGAATGCAACGTGACAGAACGTAAATTTTCATGTATAAAACATGACTTTTAAATTCGGTATATTTCTGTACTTAAGTACACTAATAAAGCATGAGTTTGTTTAACTATTGTTACTTTTATTTTCCTTTACACAAGCTCATTATAACCAGTTTCTGATACAATGCGTTTTTGTAATTGCTGTTCTTGAATTATCCCATATCGTAAACGAACCGAATTTCGAATAGTTTTGGGAAGGTTAAACAATATTTTTTATAATTTTTTAGTTCTTTTTTGATAATTTACGTTACTTAAAAGGTAAACTAAATTCAAAAACTTTTGTTTGTCACCAAGGCCAAATCAATTTTAATTCTACATAGGAAATATTTCTTAGATTTAATAGATTAGCAAGAATATTCATTGAAACTTGCATCATCTAAAAAGAAAATTAAAGATAAAAATATTTCATTCTTTAATTACAGACAAATTAATTTTAATGATCTATTAGAAATATTTAATATTTACTTGATGTACAGAAAGACAATTAACACTCGAATTATCTAAAAAGGGGGGAGGGGACTAACTTAAAAACATCTCTTCCTGTAACAGCAATGGAATTCATTTTTGAAATCGGTTACAAAAGGGAAAGTGTCATTAGAAAAAATAATACTGGAACTAATATCAATAAATTAAGAAACATCTTGTGAGTGTATTCATGTTACCAGCGTAGGCTTTTAAGCTAAAACAGTGAAACAAAAAAATCATTTTTTTTTTGTTTAAAAAGCAGTACAGATACATTCTATGATTTATAAGAACAACATTTTCTCTAAAATAATACTGGTATTCAAAATCCGGAGACTTGGCAGGTCTGCTAGTAAAATACGTAGCCGTTTTAAAAATATATACATTTTTAGTAAAATTGCATCAATTCAAAATAAAATGTCAATTTTAAACAAAGCATTTCATTACTTGATGTCACGCAGAAAGGCGTGATATCAATACTTAAAAAAACCTACGTATTCCACTGGAAAATTATGCAATTATTAATTTTCAAAAAGGCCAAGTTGATTGATTAAATATTGGCTGAGCTAGTTCTTCACCGATGACCACAGATTTTGAAAATTATGTTCTTGAAAAAAGAAAAGAAAAGAAAAGAAAAGAAAAGAAAAGAAAAGAAAACGCGCTTAAAGTTCTTGTTACTTTTCCCTCTCTATATAGCTCATCTTACTTCTATTGCTCCAAGATTGCCCCTTCACTTTTGACATTGATTTCTAACTGATAAAATATTTTTTTCGTCTGTATAAAGAATACTTTCAGCGACAAAAAAAAATGTCGAAATTTTAAATCAGTCAAAACAATGTTATTCTTTAAAATATCTTTCTTTCTTTAGTAATATCGAAACTTCTTTTAATTTCAAATCGAAAATATTTTAATTTTGTTTCATATACTAGAAGCTAAATTTAATTTTATATTAGCTAAGGAGAAAAAATACATTAAAAAACCTTTCTTTCTTTAACAAAAGCGATTAAAGTTTTTAGGAGATTTTTCACCAAAACCCATTTTCTGATCTTCCTCTATTTCATTCACTCAAAGTTCTTGTTTTGGCATCGTAAATTTTACTCTGGCAAAAGCCCATTTTGAAGATACGAAACTTTTTTACTGCTTTGCTTGCTATATATTATATCAGAAAACTGTAAAAATGTCAATGGTAAAATGTTAACACGTTTGTTTTCAAAATAATAATAAAACAAACAAACAAAAAAAAAACATAAAATTTGTTCGTTTTTGTTTTTCTAATGCGACAATAAAAAAAATTATGTGTTGAAATTATTTTATTTGTTGAGTTATAGAGTTTCCTACTTTTATTTGAAATTTATTTTTATTTTCAAATATTCTAATCGATAAAAAAAGGTAAAAAGTTTACGAATATTTAATGTAACCTTGTAGTTACACATGATCCTTGAAACCTTTTACATACCTCCAGAAACATTTATTAGTAGAGCTTGTCAGTGACTTCAAAATCCAGCAGGTTTCTGAAATTAAGAGAAATAAAAGTTTTTCTTAATTTATGGACAACAAAGGAGCTTTTTCGAATAAAACTTGTTCACATTTTACAATGCAATATTTAAAATAACCTTTTCAAATTTAATAAGCGTTACCCTACACGTAACTACCTGAAATTAGCGACTTGAAAACATAGTTCTCAAGTTAATTTTCAAAAAATTTGCGAGAATATTTTTGTTTATCGTTATATATCTTGAAAATGGCGTCGTATGAGCGTTGAAACATATGTCTAAAGGGTTTTTATAAGCCCTTTGTGTTTCTCTTTGTATCACTTAAGCATTTTATCTATATTTTAAAGAATGCATGATTCTTTTTTCTGTACAATGAAAACTTTGTACAATGTTCTGTACAAAGTTTTTTTTTCTGTACAATCTTTAGATTTTTTAAATGTGCAAACTATTTGTCCACCAAAATCAATCATTTACCAAACATTTTGTAAATCCATTATAAACATTCATCTTTATTTCACAATTTTGGACAAAAACAATGTATGGGTGAAAACTCTCTGGACTATTTTTATACATGCGAGTAGTATTAAAGAATTCCACCAACGCAGATCACTGTCGTTCAAGCCACCATTTCACAGAATAAATACCTTCAAAATCTATGATTCAAAATTTAGAGCATTTCTAATAATTAATAGAAACTTGGATACCTAGAGAATGTTTATCTCAAAAACCATAGTACAGCTGCGCCCCCTTTTTGAGTGATGTATGTCAAAATTAAATCAGATTACTTTTTCATAATAAGCATTTTATATATTAAATTTGGTTGTTTGGTTCGATTTCATACCATAGATACTGAGAAACAGCTTGTACGTATATCGGGGAACACATAACAGCGGCATCTGTAGTGTTGTGAGCACGAAAATCTAATCAGCACCAATTTACGTCAAAGTCTAACTAAATATAAAGTTTACATGGGATTATTTTTATTAGTTCTTATGTTAGAACTTCCACAAAATTTGCAAAGGTTTGGAACACACAAACAGTTACTAGGTGTTCGTTGTAGAATATTTGGGGGTACGTAAAAATTACATCTGTAATAGCAGCTAACGCAAAACTAAAACTTCAAATGTAAACAGAAAACAAAGCTAAACTTTTTGTTTACAAAGAGAGATTTGTGTAAAAGTATGATAGGTTATTCGCATAAAATGAAGGAAAATATCTAAAGATAGCAATTTGTTGATCATTTGTTGCCATTACCTCCACTCATTTCTAATAATATCATGCGATTTCGTACGTGTGCTTCCTTTTCTTTATCGTTATTTTCTTTCTATCAATTCTAGAAATATTTAGAAAAAAACATGAATCGTATCGCATCTTCTGGTTTCGACAATTTCTTATAAAACCCATGTGAAAGCAGGCATTCATTTTAGTGTTCGACTGGTCAGCATTAGCATAAACTCATAACATGTGGTAATAGGTTTAACTCTATCCTTGCTTTGTGAGTGCTTAATTTGAAATCTTTAGCTAATATTTCGTGTTTTGACTGAATATTTTGTGTTGTGATTCAAAATGAATATGTAGTTGAAAATTGGAATTCTGAAGAGAACTTCTTCTAACATTGATAACTAGCATAACAACATTACTAATGAACAAAAACGAAATTATTTGGAATAAGTGTATGTGAGAAGGGTTACGCATAAATGAAAATTTAATTTTCATTCACGTAAACATTAACTACTAAGCAAGGAGTAAAATGATTCGGAACCGCTGTTCTATTGAATGCAGAAGAAAATAAATGTATGCAGATCTTGATGGACATTATATTAGAAAGCCTCATTTCAGCTATTGCCATCTAATTTTCGCATCATTAAAATAAAATTTGTCATTTTCCTCACTGAGTACAAACAAAATTTAAATGCATATTGCTTATTAATTTGTTTAATGATTTTCTTTTCATCATACCTAATTCTTTTTAGATACTCTGTATAGCATTCAAAAACATATTAAAACACGTCAACTAATTAATTGTTTTTCACGTGGCTGACATTTGTAAAGTAAAATAATGAAAGATTTATACATAGATTTAATGTCCTTATACGAAACTATGTCATTTATTTCAGTTCTTACTTTACATCACAGGGTTATAAATAAAGTCATAAACGACAGAGCTACTAAATTTAGTCGACTATTTCATGTCATCATTACTGAAACATGCTAAAAATAGTTGGGATTGTTAATAAAATGTTTTTGATCTACATAATCGGTTTCGTAAAAACTTGTTTCAACAAACAGCTGGACATAAATTGCTATATTTGTCTTTCTGAATAACAGAAATTGCAAAAGAGATTTGAGATAATGGGGTGAAGATAATTTTATTTTTCTGCTATTCTCTAAATAACTCATGACTAATAACTACATTAGAAGTAAATGAATTTTAGAGGAAATATTCAGTTAACTATTCTATAACAGGATTAATATTAATTGCATTTAAACTCACAAAACTTGAAAACATTACTAGTTCTTTTAAAAGTTTTAAAAATGAAATAAAATCACAAAATTTTAGAACAATACATTGTCTCGTTAGCATTCGAATAATGTTAGTTAAAAATTCTATAATTTCTTACAAACTTAGCAGACGACATTTAATTTTTTTTCTAACACTGCTTTCTAGTTATTGTCCCATTAACCAAATTTTTGCGAGGAGCGAATAATTTAATTGCTAAATTTTCAAAGAGTACACAGCGTACTAGTTACATTGTAGTATACTTTTATTGTCTGAAAATAATTAAATTCTCAAAGTGACTTCACGTAAGTCGAATTCTTATAACAAAGATGTTTTTATTTTCTTTATTAACATTTAAATCTTAATACTTTAATGTAAAAATGTTATTTTCATCTATTTAAAAATATATATGAATTCTTTAGGTAATTATTAATTATAAAACTATTCGTTTTATTTATACTATATTCTCTTTTCGGACGAAACAAAATTGTTACTTTTTTATACATTGTTTAAGAATTGTGAATTACATGTATCCGTGCATTACATTATCAGTAGCGTCTTGTTTTAAAATCAATAACTACATTTATTTGTTCATCTTTTATAAAAATTTAATAATTCACGAGAAAACATTGGGAAATATTTTTGAAATAAGAAATATTTTAAAAATTCGTGAAATTTGATAATTTTATAAAATAACTTTTTTATACAAATTATTCACGATACATAAGATTAAAATTTGTTTCATGTTCAGTGTTGCATACCGGCAGTCAAAATACTCAAAATTCACATTTTAATTAACTAAAAGTAAAATTAGATTAATTCTTTCTTCCTTTACTAATAGAAAATTGTATTTCAGCGATACATTAGAAGTATTTTAGTTTTATTTGTTTTACTAAAAGTTTAATTCAAACTTAGATTTTTCAGAAAAATTATTTTTTTCCTTTCTTTAATTAGAGCTAAATTAATTTCACTGTTGCATTAGAAATAATATTTTAGTTTTATTAGGTTTAGTAGAAGCACAATTGGAACTTGCTTCAAAAAGAAAAACCAAACTTTAATAGTAGTCAAATTAATATTAATATCATAGTGTAAATATTTTAGTTTTATTGGTAGCAGTAGAAGCTAAATTAAAACGTACATACTATACGGTGTGCCCCAAAAATATTGAAATACGCTTTAATTTTTTTCTAGTTTCAGGTATTGCGTAGCAGTGCCTGAATGAAGGTACAAGCAGTCTTTATGAAGGTACACTGTGGCCGAGTGAGTTTTGAGATTTTTCACCCGATCGTGTCATCCTGAATTCTAACTTTTATTCGTGAATAAGCTACCTATTCTGGTATTTGCTTAAATTTCGCAAATCGTTTCTGAATATCTGGGAATCTCACTTCCACGGTTATTTACACAATGTTATTATAATAAGGTGTATGTGGTTGTTTAGCTGCTATATATATACTTCCGTAGCAGTTAGATTTGATAGATTAGATGCATCTCGCCCGTACCGGTAATCTAGTAAAGATTTTCTGCGCTTCCTGTTTTTGAAGGTAGATTTTTCACGTGCTGAGTAGCCAGTTAAATCCCATTTTGGCCATTTCTGGAGTAGAACTTTTGGCTGTGTAAGTAGTTGAGGTTTGGTATTTCAAATTAAAATGTATTGGAATCCCCGACGCTCCCTTGATAGTGATATTGCAGTATTTGAAGTGACATTTTATGGTGTTAAATACAGTATTCCTAGTGACATTTTACAGTAAGTCAAAGTGACTTTATTCTTCGATTCCTGCATACTATCAAAGAAGCCATTTTCTTTCGACCTAGCTTTTAAATTTAGTGCACATTTTCGGAAAAACATTCCCTCACTCACTCTTTTAGTGCTTCTAGCTTAATTTCAATAATCTTTAATTCAACGATTGCCCGCTCTACTGCCATCTACTCTTACTCATTGCTTTAAATGAGTTGCTGTTATTATTAAATCTGCTGTCATGGTTACTTTTTCAAGTTGACTATCCCGAATGGTTCGTCACAATTGTAAATTTCAAAATTGTTCAAAATAAGGTAGGAATTAAAATTATGTTGCAGAAATAGTTAATAACTTTCAAAAAGGTTACATTTTTTAAATTTTTTATACTGTCCGTGGGCTCTATAACGTATACTTAGAAAACTTTTCTCCATGTTCTGAGAAGTAAAGCAGTAAAAGATATATATTTTTTTATACAAGTGAAAATTTCCGAGTTAATAATATTTTCACTTTTGTGAAAGTTCCGAGTTTTCTGGCACTAATTAATTGCCTATACTTTTTAGTTCCGGAAAGCTTCGGAATTACATAAAATTCAAAGTAATATCTTTCTTTTGAAAAAACTTTTAAAAAGTATATTAAATCCATTCATTCAAGTTTTAAATTGCTATTTATTTGTTTTACTAATCCTTTTTTCTATCGTCGTGGAATTTTTGAGCACAACCAGCGTCGTGTTCCCTTTCAGTTTCTTACGTAATATTACAGCTTACAAGAAAGAACAAAAAAAAAATTGGTATTTTTTACATGACTATATTTGTCAGTTGAATAAATCAGTAAGTACAGAGTGCGTCACAAATATGTACACACACTTTGAAAGATTATAACTCCAGTTTTTATTCCCATATAATTAACATTAAATTTGCAAAATAATCTACATAAAATGTATAACTTATCCGTCTACAGCAGATGTTCAAAATTTTTATAACGTATACTTAGAAAACTTTTCTCCATGTTCTGAGAAGTAAAGCAGTAAAAGATATATATTTTTTTATACAAGTGAAAATTTCCGAGTTAATAATATTTTCACTTTTGTGAAAGTTCCGAGTTTTCTGGCACTAATTAATTGCCTATACTTTTTAGTTCCGGAAAGCTTCGGAATTACATAAAATTCAAAGTAATATCTTTCTTTTGAAAAAACTTTTAAAAAGTATATTAAATCCATTCATTCAAGTTTTAAATTGCTATTTATTTGTTTTACTAATCCTTTTTTCTATCGTCGTGGAATTTTTGAGCACAACCAGCGTCGTGTTCCCTTTCAGTTTCTTACGTAATATTACAGCTTACAAGAAAGAACAAAAAAAAAATTGGTATTTTTTACATGACTATATTTGTCAGTTGAATAAATCAGTAAGTACAGAGTGCGTCACAAATATGTACACACACTTTGAAAGATTATAACTCCAGTTTTTATTCCCATATAATTAACATTAAATTTGCAAAATAATCTACATAAAATGTATAACTTATCCGTCTACAGCAGATGTTCAAAATTTTTATCGTTCTGGTCAATACATTGCTTATAACGATGGGCTATTGACTCACAAACTTCAACAAACATTTCATTTGGTGTTGTGCCGCAGTTTTGCTTAATCGCGGTTCCGGAACGTTGTCATTGAACATCCATTCGTTTCAAACTTATCTTTTATCCGATGAATTAATTGTAAGTCGCATAGGTGGATCTGCCTGAATTTCTCTGCGATATTGTTTTTGTACTGCTGCTACATTTCATACTTACAATAGTAATTTAGAATACATTTTATTTTTTTTAAGTTAATCTTGATCCACTCATTATTTCCAATTAATGACACTTTGAAAAGAAAGAAGCATTAGAAAAGTTATGACTCGTTAAACAGTTTAATGTACACATTTTTCTGACGCAACTCGGTATATAACTTATATACTTTATCATTTTTATCTGAATCTTACTGGTTGATAAAGAAATTCCAAGAGTAGAAAAATACATGGGGACTAACTGGTACCACCACATCAGTTAATGGTAAATTAGAATTTCGTTTCGGCGAAAGAATTAATAGTTTTTTAACTAATTTCTTGAAAATAAATGGCTGTTAAAGAAGATTTTTATTATCTACGTATAATAAAATACTGGAAATGATTTCAAATTAGAAACAAGAAAGAAAAATCCTGCGTCAAGCACTGTTTATAAAACACTTTCCAACACATTCAGAATACTGTAACAAAATTTCACCGTTTAACAAGCTCAAAGAGGATAGCTATCTAAACATTTTGGAAAACGTATAACGCATTTAAAACACAATTTCAGCAATTATCATCTATAGTTGGAAAAATACCCGATTTTTTGTGCATTCCTCTATATGATCTAAAGATTTGTATATGTAATACATAATATGCAAACATTTAGTTCAGTTAAAAAACGCATAACGTAGTCGAAAATTCACCTTCAGCAATTTTCTGTCCTTAAGCGGAAATGTAGTCGAATTCTTTCGTGTAGCGATGTACAAGGTCTATATTTCAAATAATGAGACAGGATCTTGAAACAGTGTTTTATTGATTCGATCGCTACAGCGACTTAAAAGTTTTCAAAGTAGTCTCCCCTTGCGTCAATACAGCGCTGCCAGCGAGATTTTCACGCTTCGAACGCTCCTTGGAAGTCAGTTTCCGACATGTCCTTTAGAGTTTTGGTCACGGCCACTTGGATGGATGCAACGTCTTCAAAACGGGTTCCTTTCAAGGGATTCTTCAGCTTGGGGAACAAAAGAAGTCGGCCGGACTCTGATCTGGGCTGTAGGGATGCTGCGCCAACGTTGCAACCCCTATTAGAGTCAGGTAGGAGGTCTCGGAAAAGGCGGTACGTGCTAGCGCGTTGTCGTGATGGAACTTCAATCGGTCGGCGATCGCTGATCGCCACCACTTGATGTTCTTGTGCAGTCTCTCGAGCTCTTTTTTGTAGTGGCGTACCACACGTTAGGTCACGGCGTCTCCGTGACCAAAATTTACATAAGCACTCCACACCACTAGCGATACACACCCCGTCAGAGCTCGGAGCCAACTGACACGCGGTGCGTTGCTTAGCTTACATCCTCCACTATAATTCCCGCCCACGGATATTGCGCTGTAGCGACTGGCGCGCCGCCCAACGGCCAGTATAATTACTTAAAATACAAACCTTGTATATGCTTTATACAAATTATACACACAGAGCAATACGAAAAAATATTTAAATTTAAAAACGCATACCACAATTGAAACCGCACTTACCACAATTATTCGCTTAGCTGTAAAAGAATTCGTTTGCGTGTCTTTGTAAATGAACGATAAGTGCTATGAACACTCTATTCTATAGTAAGCATTTTGTAGTGCACCTAACGAACGTATATCAATTTCAATATGTTTGAAATAGTGCAACATAATTATAATACACTGTAAACAATTTTATCCCATAGGCCATAATGTAACGGAATTCTTTTGGGTGCCCCTTTAAACGAAGTATAAATGCAATACACATCATTTTCATTACCGAACATGGCATGGTAAACCTCAATAAATATCAATTACATGGCAATCCTTTCATATTTATGAGAGTTATAGCCCGGACAGACAGACAAAATGAATTCATAAACACTTTTCAAATATGTTGAAAATAATTAAAAATATGATTAAAGAATGAAAACGCAAATGTTGTGTTACAAATTCAATATTTCAATTTCTGTAGACTCATTTATTAGTAAATTTTCAGTAAAACTCTTAAAATATTTTGACCACCCCACTGTTAAAAATTTGCAGCAAACTGTCCAGTCATTTGACCGTTTTTGTAGAAAACGGTTAGATAACCGTAATTAAACTCTATTCTGACCACAAAATGAACAGTAATACGGTCAGAATATAGTTAAATTACCGTTATGTAACCGTTTTATACAAAAACGGTCAAATGACTGGACAGTTTGCTGCAAATTTTTAACAGTGCAGGGTGTCCTCTAATGAACTAACGGTTAACAGAATGGATTAGAAAATAATCGGTGAAAGTTATTAGAATTATTTTTGCATGAAAATAATGTATGAAATAAGGACATTCAATGTTGCATCTACGTTACATCTACGGTTACATCAGTGTTACATCTACGTTTGTTTCAAATAAGGCTGATGTATAGGTCTACACTGGCTCAAAACTATAAGAATAACAATACAAGTTCAAATCGAAAAACCGTTTTTTCTCTTTCAAAAGTTGAACAGAATGAAGGGTCAAAACTGAGTGAACATTGATAAATCATTATACGTTAGTTTGGACATTTTGTTTCAGCTTTATACGGTGTAGCATCATTTTTCGATACATTTGGTATTAAAACGAAGAAGAAATCTTCGATTTCACGCATTAATCTCCTCAAAGTCACGGTTTACTTGTAATTCGATTTTAAAAATTGTCAGTCAATTTTAGAATAACTTGTAGTAATTGTATCTTAATAGTTTTCACAGCACCATCCAGAAAACAAAACCTTTCAAAGAAAAAAAACTAAACTTGATTTGCCATTGTTAAACTTATGCACGAACATAATAATTAATTTTTTTAAAAGTCTTCAACATGTAAAAAATATGATTACAAGAGAAATTGTAAAACTGCTTTCTTTTTAAGGTTACATTTAAAGATTAATATTTGTGTTTTTGCAAACTCATTTGTATCTAAAAGCATCGTTAAGCCCTAAAAATAATTTGATGATAATAATACGATCCTCACGAAATTTGTAAAACAACATAGACGGAAAAATTTGGAGTGAATACAGATTCTAAACAGACTTGAGATTCCCTACATGATATTCCAAACATTGGAGTGAAATTTGGAGTGAATACAGATTCTAAACAGACTTGAGATTCCCTACATGATATTCCAAACATTGGTACAAGTGACCAGAAAAAAAAAGGATTTTTTGTAAATTTCTGACTCAATGGCATCGGCTGGCTTCGAACTCTAGACCTCCCGTTTTTGAACTCAACACTATACCTCCGTACTACTAATGCTTGATTACATCACAGCAATATTTTTCACTTAGTCTGTCACATTTCCTTGGGGATATTCCCGATAGAATCAGTTGCAAAATGGTTTGAAAGTGGATTAAATATCTAAGCCGATTTATACAAATATCTCTCTAGTTCTTACTATAGTGGTCTATAACATATTTTCAGAAAGGGATATCAATCAAAAGTACTGTTGGGAGTTATTGTGTTCACTTACCCATACCCAACCAATCACAAGCGCCCACACACACAGAGATAGATAGACATACACACACACACACACACACACACACAAATCATGATTAATACTTTCCTTATACTGCGTGATCAAAAAGTTAAAAAGAGAGAGAGAGAGAGGGGAGAGAGAGAGAGAGAGAGAGAGAGAGAGGGGGGGGATTTGAAAAGCGACTTGCCACAATGTAAAAAAATACAAATGTTTCTTTATGTAGGAAAATAAATATAATCACAAACGAAAATATACAATAACCCCTTCCGAGTTATCCACGATTCTGCAAAGCGTTCTTTATCTTTAGAAACATCACAAACTAATACATTTTTGACATTTAAAGAAACATTTATAAAAAAAACAAAGTTTCTTTCACTGCTACTGATTTCCGGAAACGTTTCCGAGTGTTTTTATAGTATATTAATCATTTTTCTCAAACTAAAATATCGTTTTTTAGAATGCTGTCCATTCTCGAGTAAACATGATTATATTCAACAAACATTTTTTTACAAACACACATGATACATTAACAGCATTAACATTATCATTAAAATTAATATTATTTCGTTAGTCTTGACTGTATAAATTCCATTTACGCAGCTGAAAATGTTTAATTGAGCATCCAAACGACGATATTCCTGTTTGAGAAAAATGATTGATACACTATAAAAACTACCGTTTAGAAGAAATCGCTTTAGAAAATCAGTAGCGGCAAAAGAAACTATGTTTTGTAAATGCTTCTTTAAATCTCGAAAATATATTGGTTTTTGAGATTTTTCAAGATAAACAACGCTTTTCAGTATAGTGAGTAACTCGTAAGAGCTTATTGTATATTTTAGTTCGTAATTATATTATATATTCATAGATAAAAAAAAAAATATTTGTCTTTTTTTTACAGTGCACTGTCAAAATAATGTTTAGCAACAGAATACCTAAATTTGTTGAGGTAAAATATTGAAATTTTTCTTCGGTAAAATCATTTTTTTAAAGCCACTTTTTTACTCCAAAAAGCTGCAAGTATTATTCGAAAATTTTCTAGAAAAAGAAAACTGTTTCTTTTTTTCCTTTTAGAAAGAAAATTAACTTAAGATAATTTAATTAAAACAAATTTCCAGTCTTTGTTGAGACTTCTAGTAAAATGGAAGCTATTATAAGCGCTTAAAAAAACAACAAGCTGAATTAGTTTTTCTACTAAAGTTCCTTAAATTATTTGTTATATTATTAAAATTTTCGTTTCGAGCAAAAACTTTTATTGTTAAATTGTTTAAGAAATTAGCCATTACTGTAGATTTTTATTGTCCAAAAATAATTAAATTTCGAAAATGACTGCGTGGAAGAAACATTTTATTACGAAAGTGTAATTAGAACCCTTTTTCATTAATATTTTAACGTGTTAGTAATTTAGTTTACACAAACTTATTTATAATTGAAATTTTAGTGACGTCTTCTAAATATTTTTAGAGCAATATTAACTAAAAATTTAGGTCTCGTATTTAAATGACAATTTTTTCTATTTTATTAGAATAGAATAATATTTTGTTTTCTGTGTAACATTTCATTTCAACCAATTTCAATGCAGAAATTTACACCTTTATTGTTCTTTTTAAGCTAAATTTTATAAATTTACTTTTATCTTTTGTTTGCTTCTTACTTTAAAATAGCATAAAATAAATGATATTTTTTGCTATTTAAAATAGTATAAATATTATAAAAGAAAATTATAGAAGATTCTTTCTTTTTCCCCCCTTTTTAGGTGCATGCGTAATTATATAAATATGTAGCACCTATAGTCATCGTCTCGTCCATCTGTCTGTCCGTATACAGCAAAACTACCGTCCGTCTGTCCGTATATGCAAAAAACACCCAACCGAATGGTTTGAAATTTAATATATATAATCGTTGCAAAATTTTGTCGAGTCATTTCATATTTTATGAAAATAAATTAAAAACTTATAAATATTCTAATAAAAGTTTTCTTCATTCTATTAAATCGTAACAAACGTAATTAATTCAATAATATCCCATGATAGGTAATGATTCTAAGTTGCCATGGTGATTACGTCCTATTTAAGATGGAGTCGTATTATTTCCGTATTAGTGAATTTAAAAACCGAATTTGTATACTAAAATTGTTTAATTATAGCAATCCTATAATCTACTGACAGTTTTTTGGATAGATGTTTCCGGAGAAATAGATATTAAATGGTAAATGAGTTTAAATATGGATTTCAAGTTTTGGAATTTTCAGTATATGTCAACAAAAGATAAAATGTTGCCAACTTAAAATGTACTTATTTTATTAAGAAAATTAATCATATCCTAATAATAGACAATATAATTCATTTTTCACAGAAATAATAACGAGGATTTTTTTCTAAATTCGTCTTGTATTGGATATTTGCGCATAGTACAATCTTAATGTAACATAATTATAATTAATTGTTTGTAAAAATGTATTGAAAGTTAATTTCATAAAATAAAATTAATATCTATAATATGAAAATCTGCACATAAAATAAATTTTGTATTCATTCATTTTTCATCATATAGCATGCAAGAGTGCAACAGCTATTGCACCAATATCTGAATATTTATAAAAATAGTTATATTACGAAAGCCTCTCATTTGTCACGTTTGACGTAAAATTTCTAACTTCTTGAATAAAGATATTGTATTACTCTTTAATGTTTAGACTTTCTACAACGAAATTTTGAGACTTTTGTTTGGCTTTTGTTTTTGTTTTTATAAGAAAGAGATGAAGCAGATGAAATATAATGTATTTATTAGCGATTTTTCATGAAATATTTAATGAATGGTGTTGAACCAGGTATCGAATAATATGTTAGTTTATAGGTTGCAGCCATATTTCTTCCTACATCCTGAGCTACTGGCTGGAGCATCTATTCCAATCAAGTGGGGCGTCTAACCCTGAAGTCCGGGACAGATGCCAAAATCACTGATTAATTTTTTATAAAAATCTCATTTCATCTGGTATTTATATTACAATAATACTTTTTATGAAAAACTACATAAAATCTAGAATAGTTAGGTTAAATATGCACTACAGAAAACATTACTATAAAAAAGAAAAATAAAGGGTGCTTAAGGGGGGCAACTATTCCTGACTTACCCTATTCAACTTTCATTTTTTCCCTTTTGTGTATGAGGATATTAATGTCATCTATTATGGTTATACATATACAAACACACACAGATATATATATATATATATATATATATATATATATATATATATATATATAACAATTTATCTATCATTCCATCATTCACAATTTTATCTACATTATGTTTCCTCATACAAGGTTGAATTTTATTTACTACTATCTGCCCATATGCTCTTTATAATTATTTAAATCTTATTTACATTCTTTAGTTTTCATTAATTTCTAAATTTTATTTACATCAATTACTACATTGTTTGTAATTTATTTAAAGCAAACTCTTTGTATAGTTCCAGCTTCAACTTTTATCGATAGATGGCAGCACCAGACTTTTTCCTCTCAATACTATTTGTAGATTCAGCTATTCCTTTTTTTATTTAATAATAATAAATGGCAGCACCAAACTTTTTCCTGTTCTTTTATTATAATTTTTTACTGTTTGCAATGAGTCAGCTTTTCAATTCTTCAGTGTCCATGGAGATGTGAAGAGCTCCTGAGATTCTAATCATTTTCAATCAAGTTTCATCACAGACATACTTTATAGTGAGCTATATCCAATGCTTTATTGTATATTATATATCAATGTTCTATCAGGATTTATTTATTTATTTAGTTAGTTATTTGATCTTTGGATCTCATTTAAAAAAATATATATATATACATATCTATCCCATATTGGTTTCTCTAAATGTTATAAGGGGCATATAGGGGCATAAGGGGATAAGGGGCATATAGGGGCATAAGGGGATATGGGGCGTAATATTGTCATTTTTAGTCTTAATGCCGACAATATTTGAAGAAATAACATACATTTACTATGAAGTATTCTTGTGATGCTCCTTTGAAGAATCCATAAGATATTCATAGTATTCAATTCTTGATTTTTCTTTTTATTAAGTTTAAGTCTTGCAGTACCTTTTCCACTGCTTTTTATAATATCTCTTCCTTTGTTTTTCACACATGTGATTTCATTTTAAATATATATATATATATATATATATATATAAACTTTTTTATAATAAAATGGCTATTTACAAAATTAAATCAGCACTATAGAAATATGTATTATCTATGGTGATTAAAAATTTCAAAACAGATGGGTATGCCAATTACCTCTTAAAACCGCTTATGATAGAAACATACTTAACTTACACAAAAGCATACAATTTAAGTATAGATTTTAAACATGGCATTTGTTTTACAAGGAACTATATATAGTATATATACAGGGTCATTCATAATTCCCTCCGGGGTTTCGAAACGTTATAGTAAAAAAACGAAGACGAGTATGAAAAAAAGAAACATATGAAATTATTCCGAAACTATTCAAGTTTTACTTACATACATTACAGGTGTTCTATGTGTGAACCCTTGGTCACACGGCATACATCCATGCGATAGTCCAGTTCCTGCCATACTCCGTTTCTTTAAATCTGAATCAGTGGTGTCAGTTCAACGGGCCTTTCGTAATAAATATCGAAAACAGGGACCAACTGACAAAACAATTCATGTGTGGTACCGGAAATTTAAAGAAACGGAGTATGGCAGGAATTGGACTATCGCATGGATGTATGCCGTGTGACCAAGGGTTCACACATAGAACATCTGTAATGTATGTAATTAAAACTTGAATAGCTTCGGAATAATTTCATATGTTTCTTTTTTTCATATTCGTCTTCGTTTTTTTACTATAACGTTTCGAAACCCCGGAGGGAATTATGAATGACCCTGTATATTAAAATGCGAATTTAATATCTATATGACCTCGTTATCCTAAAACGTACATTTCGAAAAATGTGCCCTAAGTTGACCCGAAAAACATATAAAAAAATCCTTTTTTTTTTTTTTTTTTTTCTATTTTTTACTATGAAAAGCACTATGAAAAGCAGCATGTCACTGCTAAACTTATGTATATAATCTTAATAAAAGAGTGTATAAATTTGTAACAATAAAATAGTGAGCTTTTTCTTTTTTTAAATCGATTTAAAAAAAACATTTACTATTTATTCAGAAAAGCTGAAAACCATCCAAAATAAAAACATGTTTAATTTTAAAAAGCAAATTAGATTAAGATAATTTAATTAAAACTAATTTCTAGCTTTCTTTTAGAATTCTAGTAAAATTAAAGCTTTTATTACCGTTTGCAAAAAGCCCACTGCATTATTTTTTCTACTAAGGTTTTGCAAGATATTAGTTTTATTATTAAAAATTTTGTTACGCCAGAAAATTTTCATTACAATTATGCTTAAGAAAGTAGCCATTATCTTAGACTTTTATTGTCTTAGAATAATTAAATTCTGAAAATGGCTTTGTGGAAGAAAAATCTGATTACAAAAATGTAATTACACGCATTTTCTATAGTTAAGTGTAAATATTTTAGTTTATATAAACTTATTTATAATTAAAATTATAGTTAAATCTGTTAAAAGTTCTCGTAGCTAATATTAACTAAAAATTTAATTCTGGTATTTAAATGACATTTTTCCTATCTTAATGGAACAGATTGACATTTTGTTTTCATCGATAAGACACGTTTTAAATTTCAAAAAATCCCTGACGGCTCGGCCTACAGGCACAGGTAGATTTCGAAGACGCAGAACGTGGGGAGCCTGTTTGTCGGGAATTGCGGAAGAAATGACCTTTTTACGATGATGCTGCAGTTGGAACCGCCTACTTCGAAACGAAACTTGTTTGCAGGCGGAGCCAGTAAGGTTTTTTTTTTTTTTTTTTTTGCTATAAGGGTTGATCCTTTAAAAAACATGTCAATATAAAAGTTTTAGATAATATTAACAGGATTTATAATATATTTAAGCGGATTTGAAATCTTGGGAATTGACGAAGTTATGAATTTTTTTCTTCTAAACCCCCCCTTCCCTCCCCCCTTAAGGCAGTTTTTAATTATATCAAAAATCTGTCATACATAAGTTTTTGGCACTGTTCCTAGAAGTAATTATAACTTTAAACGGATTCGATACGTATAATAATAAAGAAATTATGAGGATTTATCTGTTTTCACAAAAAGCCCCCCCATTTCCCCCCCCCCCCCCTTGGTTCGATTTTGCCCATTAACGAACTTGACCGAGATTTTATGACCCTTGATTTTATGTATCAGTTTGGAAGAGATTTATGCACAATTTTTCCAGTTATCGTGGTCAGAAAAAAGTGACATAGATAGATAGATAGATAGATAGATAGATAGATAGATAGATAGATAGATAGATATATAAACTTTTGAACTGGGGGTGGTTTTGGGTTCTGGGAGTCATGATCGGCGTAGATCTGCAAAAATTTTTCAAAATTTCCAACTTAGGTGAGAATGTAATAGGTAGTATTTCTTACGAAATCTACCTAAAATCCTGAAAACTCATAAAATTTAAAGTATCATAACTTTGTACCTTTTTGTTGTAAAATAATATTTTTTTGTTTTACTCGTTATAGCATGGATTATATATTTTAATGTAACTCATAGGAACCAGATGTCGTATAAAAATTTAAATTTCGTAACTTCGTAACTGAATTTTGTTATTTTTTTAAACCAAAAATAGCAGTTTCAACGTAAATTATTTTTAAGATGACGGAGAACTAAAAATAATTGGAAAAATTAACAAAATATTATTACTTAGAAGCATTAAAATCTAATAAAACTATAACATATATCAGAGCTTACAAGTTTAGATCCCACCAAGATCATTTTCAAACAAGAACGAAAAATCATGCGTCAAGCATAGTTTATGTAACACTTTCCAACGCTTCCAAAATAATTTTACAAATCATTACCGTTTAATAAGCTGAAATATAACATCTAACTAAACAATTTTGAAAACGCATAACATATTTAAAAACGTAATTTCAGGAATTTCCAACATATACAATATTCGGAAAAATATCCGAATACTTTTATTCAGCCCTGTATATGATCTATAGATTTGTATATATACTACATAGGATGCTAAATTTTAGTTTAGTTAGGAAACGCGTAGCACAGTTTAAAATTCTCCTTCTGGAGTTTCTGTCAATAAACGGAAATGTGTTCACGAGCTTTTGTGCTGCCCTGTATATAATCTACAGAATTTATACACACCCAGTAATAGACAAAAAGTGAGTTAAATTTAAAATCGCGTCCAGCAACTTAAAACGCACTTCCAGGAATTATTTTTAACAGACGATCACAGTAGAGAATTCTTTTGTGTGACTGCTATACACACAATATTCAGTAGTAAGCCTCTTGTAATGCACCTTACTGATATATATAAATTTCAATGCGTTTAAAATAGTGAAACATTATTTAAATAAACCGCAGACGATTTTTCTCCATAGACGTAATGTAACAGAATTCTTTTGACTGTCCCTGTAAAGTAACTATAAGTGCTATGCACACCCTATTCCATATTAAGCTTCTTGTAATGCACCTTAGTGATATATATCAATTACAATGTGTTTGAAATTGCGTAACATCATTAAAATAAACCGCAAATGATTTTTTCCCATAGACCGTCATGTAACGGAATTCTTTTGAGTGTCACTGTAAAAAAAACTATAAGTGCTACACACTTCAGTTGAAATAGGGAACATGCTATAGATGACGACAATAACATATAAAAATTGCAGGGCAATCCGAGCATATTTACGGGAGTTAGAGCACGGCCAGACGGCAGACAAACCGAAGTCATAAACACTTTTCAACTAGGTTGGAAAGTGTTAAAAATTGAAGCTACGATGTAATTCGCCATCCTTCCCCTCAATTCACCGTAGAGTAAAAAGTCCGTATTTTGATGTTATGCCATCTAATGGTTAATTGTTTTGCTAGTTTTTAACGGTTCTGAACAATAATATTTTATTTATTTGTATATTTGAAGCGCATAATATTCTTAATTTATTATTGATGCTGGGTAATTTGAGGTTAGAATGAATCACCAGATTACATAACATCAAAACAGCGACATTTACTCTTGCGACAAAAGAGGGGAAGAATGGCTAATTACATCGTAGTTTTAGCTTTGAAATTGATCAAAGTGAGATCGAAACTTATAAGAATGGATGTTGTTTACTGATTTACTAGTTTTTAACCCTTATATGCAATAATATTGTAGTAATTTGTATAAATAAAGCATAATGTAAAAAAAATGTATAAATAAAGCATAGTGTAATAATATTTTTTTAATTAAAGGTTTAGGAATTATATATTTATCATAAATAAGAGACGATACCCTATAAAAACATAGTTATTTAAACATTGACTTTTTCAACTAATATAATTAAAAATTGCTACAATACTTTTACAAAATTCAGCTTACACCTGGCCCTCACCAGAGCAGATGCAAGGATAATAAATCTTAGCTTAACTCGCAGCAAGCAGCTTTCGGGTTTTTTAGGCAGCGGCGTAAGTATTAAAACCTATTTCTATATACCTCGATTAACCATATTGCCATAAGATTTGAATAATATAATTTGAATAATATTCATTCTATAATATTTTCCATCTGATTCATATCCATATAAAATTAAAGGACGATAGCAAAGCAAAGACCATTCAATAGTTAATGTGCATGTGACATCACGAAGCAGCTTCACCCAAGTAAAGACTTACTTCTCAACTCGGTGCAGGCAGAACATAACATTTTATTTCCTACCTAGTACCTTTCCTAGTAATTCATAATATTTTATTTCCTACACATAATAGGATGTATTATGAATAAGTAAAGTTACAAGCAATTTAGCAGGAAATTTTGTGCATGTGGAGTTGAATAGACAAGCTTTATGTCAGTTTGTTGACAAACAGGCAGATTATAATCTGCCTGAATAATTAATTATCTTTGGAAGCGTTACAATACCGACATGATTTTATCTTTTAAACTTTTCGGCTGTCCCGCGGATGCATGTAAATGTTGTTTTACCTCGCGTTGAGTGGGTTTGCAGTCAAATGTGCTGCTACAAATGTGTCAAGCAACGCCAGAGCCGCTTGCTGTACACGTTTGTCAAAGGTGGCACGCCGCAGAAAATTTTTGGTATGGCATTGATTAACGTTCTTAAAACAAACTAAACAGTGAATTTAGTTTGTCTGACCTTGCAGAAATTCAATTTATTTGAAAATAAAAGAAACTGAAATTCTTATGAATACCAGTCTAGCTCAATATAAACTCAAAGATTTTTTGAAGATTAAGAGAGGATTTTTACCAGCTAAAAAGGAAGATCATCAGGCATTTTAAACAAAAGTATCGATAATAAAATTACGACAACTTGGAATTCAATTCCAGACAAGTAGATCTATTTAATGTAGCTGGTGCTTGGTATTTTAAATATTATTCCTCCGAGTCAATATTTTCGAAAATGGATAACATGAGAAACTGAAGTATAATATCTCTTGTTAGATTATTCCAGTTCAACTAGGATTCTCTTAAAAATCACCTAATATAAACCTGATATGATTTATATAGTATTTAAGATGCAGCAACAGAAATCGTATTTTTAAAAACTACTATCTAAACTATAATACTGTATAATTACCCATATTTGTTTTAATTCTAAAAACACAATTTCAAGTAATTCTGATCATTTACTTATTTTATCCACTAAACGTTTTGGTTGTTAGCACATGGTGGTCACGTAATTTTATTTTATTTTTACTTACCCATCATACGTAGTATAGGGTAAGTCTTGTAATCGTTTCAAACATCGAAAAAAAATTGACGGATTTACACGTTTCAGACACTGGAGATTACGAAAAACATATTTTTATGGAAAAAAATGCCGTTTGTCTGTTTGTGTGTGTCTGTAAACGCTCTATCTCCCGAAAAAAATGAGATAAAGACTTGAAATTTGGTATGCACTTAGTATGTAATAATGAGAAGAAGCATTGAATTTCAGTAATCTCTATTATCCTGAACTATTTTTTTTAGACTCTCGAAATATTTGTTCTGATAAAAGGTATAAAACATTTTTTTTTAATTGTTTATTTTAAGGAGTGAATATAAAAGACAATAAAAAACATAAATTTTACATGAAGAATGAAGCCGATCGGATAATGAGTTACTCAGATATTTGTAATCCTTTTTTCCACACTCTTCGATTTTTCATGACACTGTATTTCATTCAAATTTCAATTAAAAATATATTTTAATTGGAAATGAGACGCTTAATCCGAAGCAGTAAACTGTTAGTTAATATTATTATTGATTTTGGAGTTATAAGGATGTTTCTTTTACGCAATTCAGTAATAGAGCATTTAAGGTTTATGACGTCATCAAGTCAATTTGGTATGTACTTAGAATGTATAGCGCGAAAAAGTCTATTAAATTTCAGTAACTTTAGTTATACGGAGCTATTTTTTTTGCGAACTTTCGAAATATTCGTTCTTTGTTGAAGCGTATATAAACATTTTTGGAATTATTTTTTTAAAGAATAATGAATGTAACATAAATATGCATATTCTTGATGGGTAAGTATTACGGTGGCCCAATGACTAGTTTAAATTGGCACGCGGATGTGAAAAGGTTCGTCATCCCTGTGCTATGACCAATATATATGACCAATAATTATGAGTGTAAAAATTTTAGATTTACGTAAAAGGTTTTTGCGCAGTGTTATTAATTGTGTAAATATTTTAAATAATAGTCGTAGAAATGTGAAATCTTGAGTACTAAGATAAATGATCAATAATTATGCATTTCCTTAACATATGATGATTTTAACAGCTACTTGATGTTTCCGTATCTGTACATTCTACTTACTGCATATATTCTGAATCGAAGGTAAAAAAAAGTTTACAGGCATTGGAAGCAGAGTTGAACGAAGATCTTTAGCATATATGTGACTTAACGATAGGTGAAATTTCGGGACTTTTTTTTTTAATGTGGTGGCAATGTTTGCTTAGTTTTTAAAGTTGAAATACATATACACATAAGGTATGAAATACATACACGTATGTATTTCAAACTGCAAGATATTGCTTAGCTTTATTCGAAATAAATAAATAAATTAGACTTGAAAGAAGTATACTTTAAAGATTTTTATAGTTATCCTTTCACGCAAATATATATTATATATATGCTTGCTGTACGCTGAATTAAAAATATATTAGCATTTCTGAAAAATCTGAAAACTATTATAGTGATATTACTGCCTTGGACATTTCTTTTTAAAGTAAAATGCTTCCAGTATTAAAAAACTGTATAATATTCTAAAAACGCACCAGGGGCATAGAAAAGGGAGACGCTCTCCATGTTCAAGCCCTCACCATTCTAATGACAAATCACATAACCTGTCCAAAAAAGTTTTTTTTTTCCTTTCGTCACAAAATATGATTTCATGCACTGATATTCCAGACTGATAAATACACACTGATAAATAGACTGTTTATTTTCTCTGAAACGTTTTTGTAAAATCTAACAAAGTGTTATAAAAAGGCTCTAACAAAGGGTTAGCAGAAATGAAAATATTCTACCAGACAATGCGACTAGTAGGTCTGAATTTCTACCATCCAGTAGGAAAAACTTACTAGCGAATTATAATCATTGCAAAAGAAAACAATATCAAAGCATGCTTATCGTATAATATAAATTCCACTAACTTTTTTTTAATTTAATTTATATATATATATATAAAAGAAATAAACTTTTATGTGTTTAGTGCTTAATTATATCATCACTAGTTTTTTCCAGCCACAATTTTGTTATATTACCTTGTCAAACTGGTGAAAAGAGTGTGTACTGCATTTCATCATCTGATGCAACTGTCATCACATGTAAGATCATCTAATACAACTTACAAGTTTCAAACGAACCTACAAAATGATCTTTTTCATATGATTCATAAACGTAAATCTATGCTCACAACATGGAGCTGTGTAAATTAAAATTACAAAATCTACTCTGTGTGTTTGATGATATTTGGGAAGTAACCCCCCCCCCCCCTCTGACACACACATAAATGGAGTTTTGTACATAGGAGGAAAGAAAATCCCCATGATGTAATTGGTTATTAGTTTCTTAAAACATTTTTGATTGATAACTTCTGGATATTTTGAGAGATTTACTCATCAAATAGATTGCTCGACACAGATGCTAGTATTGTTAACACGTTACCAGCCATATCTAGTTTTCTACTCGCCATTTGTCGATTAAAAGTAAGTGTCACCATCTAAGTCTCGCTCTGACCCCCTTGTGCGTTCATTATCTTGTAAATTTGATAATCAAAACTCACTAGAAATCAGTATCTTACATCTTCTGTGTAAAATAATTAAGATTTTGATATTGTGATAAAAGCATTATGAAACAGTTCGAAAAATTAATTATTCTCATTAATATTTTATTCTTTATTTCAAATCCTATTGAAAGATTAATTATTCTGATAGACATTTTATTCATTTTATTTAATACTAATTATTTAATTTATATGAAATTGCTATTTGAGAACTTCCCAAATTTTTTTACTAGTTGCAATTAATTAAAAAAATAAAATTAATTAATTATTGAAAAAATTAATTATTTTCATAAATATTTTATTGAATATTTTAAGTCACATTGAAGGATTAATTATTCTCATAAATATTTTATTGATTATATTTAATCCTAATTGTTTAAATTATATGATACCGCTATTTGAGAACTTCCCAAATTTTTTTAATTGTTCAAATTATTTTTTTAATTAAAATTAATTAATTGTTGAAAAAATTTATTATTCTCATGAATATTTCATTCATTATTTTAAGTCCTATTGAAATATTAAGTATTCTTATAAATATTTTATTGATTATACTCAATCCTAATTGTTTAATTTATTTGAAATCACTATTTGAGACCTTCCCAATTTTATTTAATAGCTTAGTCAGTGCATCGCCTTTTTATAAACTTTGAAACCATTTAAATTAACTTATAAACAAATTTATTTAAATTAACTTAATTAAACCTACTAAATTTTTTTATATATTTCAGGATGCTAAGCCGATTAAAACTACTGGAGTTATTTGTAAAACAACACACTCTATCCCTTCTCGCTATCTTATTTAACCAATTTTCACTAATGTGATTTTCGTTTCGAGAAAACTCTTAATGGCAATTTCATAAAAAAAAAAATATCTTTTATTGTTTAGAATAATTAAAATCTGAAATTGGCTTTGCGGAAGTAATAATATTTTTTTTAAAGTAAATTGTAAAGAATCCTTTTAGAAACATTTAAGCTCAAATTAGTTTAGTTAATCTTATCTATTGCTGAAAATGTAATTTAAAATTAAAAAAAATATTTACATTTATTAAAGTTCTTTTTTCTGTTTGAGCAAGGCAAAATTGTGGATTTTACCCTTTACAATACTTTATTTTATTGCATTAATTAACATTTCAAAACTTAATTTTAAATTAATATTAATTTTTATACGTAATTTTACATACCTCTTCGCTTATTTCTCGTATTTCTTACATCTTAGTATTTATTATGCCTTAATACCACAGTATTAAACAGTACTTTTAAAAAGGTAAAAACTGTATTACTAATGCTTATTTGAGTTAGATTTTTGGTTAGGTGTCAATAACTGGAGGTTTCACCCTATGTATGTTTAAAAAGAAAACTTTGCAGAATATAAGGTATTAATTATGAAATTTCAACAACTGAATTTTCAATATAACAGTAAAATGTAGCGAAAACGTAATTCTAAACGCTTAATAAACTTTTCCGAATTAAGTATTGTAATTAAATTCATTGCAAGTTTTGTTTAAAACATTTTTCATTGCGTTTGCTCTCATAAACGATTCCCGTTGAAGATAATATATAAATTAAAATCCCTCATGAAAAACTAGAGTTAGAAAATAATGATAAAATTCGTTTAATTGCAGGTAGATTTTTCTTTGGTTCAATGTTTCTTTCTTACCATTAAACATAATACTAGGATCATTTATCTAGTGTAAAAATAAAAGATGTACCGCATATACTCGCATATAAGTCGACTCGCGTATAAGTCGACCCCCTAACTTTTAAATGTAAATTCTGCAAAAAATCAAAAACTCGCGTATAAGTCGACCCCCTAAGTTTTTACTTCAGTTTTGCATAAAATCAAGAAAAGATGGGAGAAAAACGCGCGCTTCATATGGTAGGAGAGATTCGCCAATGCGAAAAAGTCGTAAGTACGCAAAAACAAATCAATGAAACATTTTTTAATGAGAAATTATTATTATTTGTATATTTTAAACATTACTTTATTATTATTACACATAAAAAGCCAGAATTTTGGCAGTATTTGAAGTTTTTTTGTTGTTGTTTTAATTGACTCGCGTATAAGTCGACCGCCCCAATTTGCTTGCCGAAAATTGTCAGAAATTCCTCGATTTATATGCGAGTATATACGGTAATTGGATTTTACAAAAATCCGAATAGTATTTCAACCTACTGCAAAAGCAACTATCCTCGTAAAGAGAAAACAAGAAAGAAAAGTAATCCTTCAAGCAGAGATTATGAAACACTTTCCACACATTCAGGATTCTGTAAGAAAACTTCACCGTATAATATGGTAAAATACACTAAAGGGATGATTCTCATTAAACCATCTATAACTCTGTTGTTGTTGCACAAAGATATTGATAAGTTAAACAAAAACAGCATGTAATAAAACGTTAGTAACTCTCTAAATAACAAACATAAATGCATATAAATGGTCTTAAATAGTAGATAAGAGTCCTGGCTGTCCATATTAAAGCATATTAATACCTGATACGCAGTTAAAACTACACTGTAAAAAATGACCAATATTTCTTATTTTATGAAAATATACTATAACCACGAACGAAAACATAATATAAAGTTCTAAGTTATCCGAAATTCTGAATAGCGTGTTCCATTGTCGTTTGAATCCCCAGAAACCAATAAGTTTCCAAAATTTAAAGAATTATTTATAAAAACAACGTATTTTTGCTGTCCGTATTTTTCAGAAACGTCTCCGAAGGGTTTTTATAGTGTATTAATTAGTGTCCTCAGCCTGGAATACCTGTTTTTCAAATGTCATCAATTCTCAAATAAATGTTTTCAGCCACATAAGTTAATTCATACATGAACAAGTAAAGAAATAATCTTAATTTTAATGTTATTTTTAACGCTGTTAATTTTGCATGTTTGTCTGTTAAACATATTTTTTGAGCATGAAAATATTTACTTTTAATTAAATGTTTTTATAAATATATTTTTTTAATTTTGGAAATGTATTGGTTTCTGTGGATTCAAAAGACAATGGAACACGCTATTCGGAATTTTGGTTAACTCAGAAGATTGTATTATATTTTCGTTCGTACATAGGAAGGACCGTTTCAGTTGACAAGAGTCAGGTTCAATGGAGCTATGGGGACCGAAAGTAGGAGATAGTTTTTGATTCATAACTCTTGAACCACAGAACCGAATGAGATGTATGAGCACTTAAAATGAAGAAAGTTTAATAAGGAAGATATAAACATTTATAAATTGTCTCTCGCTTACCCCATTCCGCCGTTTTAATGCCATGACGGAGGAGCTCGTGACAAGCGATACAACACTATGAGTAGTCGGTCTGTATTTCTTTGTCTAAGTAAGCAAGGGATTTTGGAAAACGCATAACACATTTAAAAACGCAGTGCCAGCAGTTACCGTCAATAATCGAAAAAGTATTAGAATTCTTTTGTGCAGCCATGTATAGGATCTATAGATTTGTATATGTATGCCACATAGTATTCTAAAATTTCAGTTAGGAAACACATAGGACAATTGAAAATTCTCGCGCAGCAAATTCCGCCAATAAACGGAAATGTACTCGAGATCTTTTGTGCTGCCCTGTATATGATCTATAGAATTTATACACACCAAGTAATAGGAGAAAAAACTGTAAAATTTAGAAACGTGTACCACAACTGAAAACGCACTTTTAGCCATTATTACTGCATTATTATTCCTAGACAGTTACTGTAACCGAATACTTTTGTGTGTCCCTGTAGATGAACGATAATGTTCACTTTAATCTATAGTAAGAATTTTGTAGTGCACTTTAGTGATATATATCAATTTCAATATGTTTTAAATGATGTAACATTATTAAAGTAGACCACAAACGATTTTTCTCCATAATGTAACGGAATTCTTTTGAGTGTCTCTGTAAATTAACTACAAATGCTACTCACTACATTTTCAATACCGAACAAGCCATAGTAAACCTGAATAAAATATATCAATTACATGGAATTCTGAGTATATTTACGCGAGTTAGAGCATGGACAGATGGACAAACCGAATTCATAAACACTTTTCAACTATGTTTAAAAGTGTTAAAAACTCATATTTTAAATATTTTTTTTCATAGAGGGAGATGAAAAATAGGAAAGAAAAACAAACAATATCGTAAAAATATCTTTTATTCACATCTAACCTGAGAGTAAGTTAAAAATGTAGAGATACTCACATTTATCATCAGCTTTGATAGCATTGATACATTTTATAATTCATTTGAGAATCTAGTTAAGAACAGGGGTGATAATTTTGAACGCCAAATTCTCTTTATCAGTAACACGATGCTCAAAAAGAATATTTTATCAACTATAAAAAGCCTATTTTGTCACTGATTATAACAGGATCAGCATACACAAGTGTAGCATATATATATATATATATATATATATATATATATATATATATGTAGCAGTGGTGTAGTGCTATGAAAAAAAGTGGGGGGACGCTCATAGTCCCGAACATAGGGTCTGAATAGTAGAATAATAAAATTCGGAATTCAGTAACGCTCATTCAAGCAACGAGATTTTCGTTAAAATTTGTTTTGAAATTTACGTAAGCAGCGATGGACAGACAGACGATCTGGAATCCTAAACACTTTTTAACTTCTTCGGAAAGCATTAAAAGTCAGTGATTTATTTCTTAAAATTGTTATTTTTTAGCTGCTTCTCCTTTAAAAAATATTAATACGTTTCAAAAATCTAAGTCCTCCCGTGCCTCTAGAGTTCCCCCGAAAATAAAAAGTAGGGGGACGTTTGAAATAAAATGAAAAAGTCGGAGGACGCCGTCCTCCCGCGTACCCCATCGACTACACCACTGATATGTAGCACATGATGTTATGTTTTTCATCGATATATCCATTGACATCTTAGTTCTTTAAATATATCAAAGGTGGTAAAGGAGCTTTAAAGATTGAAGAATGACTTCTTTTCAGTAAATTATTTTTTATTCAAATACTTTCATTAATAAGAACTATGTAAAACTGTTTAAATGCTAAATTATTTTTTCTTCTTTTAATCATCACGAAACATATCTTAATCAGAATATACTAAGAGTAAATATCCCGTTATCTAAACTTTCAACCTTGTATTAGCGTGAAATTCCTTCTCTATTGTTATCAGCTGACTACCGTGCGCATGTTTATTTTAATTTAAAACAATGTGTATGCCACAGTATATATTTATAAACTACATATTAGATCCCTTTCTGAACCGTAAGATATGTACAATTAATTCTTCTTCTTGAATTGCCTCTTTAAAAAAAAATTGCTGCACGTTGGGAAACATGACACTAAATGAAGCTAAAAAAATGGCAAGAAAAACCCATACCTTATCATTTTAAAAATATTTTTAACTATGATTTTTTTAAGTCAACAACATTACTTTTATTGGGTATTTTCTTTTTGGAGAGTTAAAAAATACAACTCTTATTCACTGATCAACAAATGACACCATTCTGTCATGACATTCTTAGACAATCATGATTTATGTGGAGAGGTGTCATCTTCTACTTTCAATGACATATTGTAAGAAAGTCGTCGAGTATCTTCTATAAAGTGAATGCATAAAAAAAATCTATCTATATATCTATGTACATAAACTCTGATGTTACTTTCTTGTCTTTTATACCGCTTTTGATAGTATATTTTCTTTTTTTAAAGTTTTTTCAATTAGAAAATATATATTTGTTTTTTATGGGCATATTCTTGAATTTCTTTTAGGTTTATTCTGGTTCTCTCTGCTTTATATTAATAATAATAATAATAATTATTATTATTATTATTATTGTTATTATTATTACTAGTATTTTATTCAAGCGGTATTGTCAGAGTTACGTTGTAAAACACTTTAAAGATTAAAAAAATGAAAAGGAATCGATTGTGAATAATCGAAATTTTTTATTGAAAGGCACGTTCAGTAAACACAATTAAACGATTCAGTTGTTGAGTAGGCTGTTATTTTGCAATTATTAAAAAGATAGTAACCTGACAAATGCCTCTTTCAGTTTAGCTCTTTTCAGTAGCTTTCAATCGCATTCAGCATATTATAACTAATTATCATTGAAAACGTCAATAATCAAGATGTACATTATACAGAGCGGAAATGACCTGGGGAATGAAAAAATGTGTTAAATTTACCAAATGTGTTAAATTCTCAAGTCTGAATGCTGTGCTCTGCCGTCAATGCTTCAAAGCCAGTAAAAGGTAAGGGCATAACGATTTCAGAGAATTTTTTCAGCACAGTGTTTTTCTGTTTTCGACTTTTCCTAGTATAAAATATGGCTTAGGACATTCCTGATTACATCTGTTGGATGCAAGGATTTTCCGTTAAAATTTCTGATGTTTAACAGAGAACCTGATGTTTTGAAATTCATGGGTAATATGTTCACTTTTCATTGTTTTTGAGCGCTTAATAAAGTGTGGAAAATATGTAGTGGGACAGGGAAAGTGTTCTGAATTTCAAGCAAAAGCATCCTCTTATCATTTGCATTGATTGTGTGAGCGATCTCCGACATTGCATATCGAATTCCTTAAAAATTCAAATGTGTAAAATGTAAGTAGACAAAATAATATATCTGTTGAACATTTTGCACAAATCATAACTTTATTTTTATATGATAGTCAATATATTTACACTGAAAAATAACCCCAAAATCAGCACAATTTTGGCAAGAAAAAAGCAACCTCGGTTACTTTCGTACTATCCACATGCTATTTACAAACTTTGAAGCTCATTATTATCAACAAAGATTTTTGTTTCGAGCGGAAAATGTTTACCAGTTGTCGTTGGGACACAATGAAATATATAATGAAAATAATAATACATACCTGAATACATACCTGATGTTTTGAAATTCATGGGTAATATGTTCACTTTTCATTGTTTAAAAGTAAGTAAAATGCTTATAATGAATGCAAATACATACATTCATGAATATCATGCATAGGCTAAGATCTGTAATCATTTAAAGTCAAGATTGGCATTAAACGAGAGCGATGTTGACAACAATGTGGTTTAATGAGTATGAAATAGTTACATCGTAGCTACAAAAGTCACAGGCCGCGATACTTCCAACCTTCATGGGTGTCACGTGATCAAGATAGTCTGGTTTCTATCAGTTGTCGAACTACCATGTGATCAAAGTAGACAAACTGGTGCAGTGCAGCCGCCTATCTCTTTCGTAGGATTTAATTTGTATAAACATGGAGACACATATTTATAGTCAAATGTAAATTACATGAACATAATTTATCTACAGAATGGCGACTAAATACTGTTACAAATACTGAGTCATTTTATGTTACATATCTAAATAGAAAATGATAAATACACCAATAGGATGGATACCAGACATAAAAGTTTACCTTGAAATAATTTTATTTGAATCGACCGCAATCTATATCGTTTACCAAACACAATCACTTACGCCATTATCTGACTCTGGTTGGAATAACTTTAAAGTATAATCTGTCCAATTTACGTAATATGGAAGCTTTGAATTATTCTTCTGTGTTGTTTAGCAGTTACTTTAGCCTATAATATTCCCCAGCATCAACAACCTAAAGGATTTGAATCTGGTGAATAAAGTGGGCAATCTTCTTGCACCATAAGCTTTTCGGGCGATTGAGATGCAAGCTAATCCTATATTGATTTGGCTCTGTGTAAAAGTATACATTCTTGCTGAATTATCCTAGTCTATTTGGGATACAATCTATCAGAATGTGACAATAAATGTGTAGCCAATATGTCCTATTTGTAATATTCCGCATTGATTTTTACCCCTTTATCGATGAATTTCACAAACAATTTTTCCACTCTTTGATACTGCAGCCACAACGGTAACAGAATTCTTGTTCTGAAAGCGTTTAACAGTTGAAAGGTCTTCATGTATATCCTCGAAGGTTGCTAAACCACATCATTTTTAGCATTATAACATTGTTCAGTGCAAAATAGATTCTCATCGGAAAATATTATTCTGTCAACACTTTTGCTACCATGCCGCTTCAGCAATTTCTTGCATCTTTGTAACGCTTTTATTATTTGTTCAGCAGTCAAATCTTGAAATTTTCTTTTGCGAAAATGGCGAAAACCGAGGTCTTCGTTTATGAAAATTCGCATAGCTTGACGACCCGCGTTCTACTCTGGAGTCACTTTTCTTCGTATTTTCTCATGAATTCTTTTCATGCGCTCTTCTGTATCAACTGAGCATGCACAACCAAACCTACTGCGATCTTTACAAGTTTTAGTATCCAATAATCGATTTATAGTTCTATAAATATCCCATTTAAACCAAGGCATTTTAATTGCTTAAATATTTTACACGCAGAAAATCCACGATCAAAGAGCTGTTTAATTGAAAAAAACTGTTGCTTCCATCTTTAAAATAATACTAAAGTTTGGTTTTATACAAAAATAATCTGCATTAATAGAAAATTGCCAATCGCAGAATCAAGGAGATAAACTGATTTATTAAGCAATTAAAATTAAAGGTTACTTTTTTTGGAGTATAACAGAATTTTGCAGTCACCTTCTAATTAATTATACAAGCACAGAGGTACATGGCTAAATTCAAGTGTAAATGTTTCCAGTACACACCCACAAAAGAAAAAAAACAAGTTATTACAATGAATCTTAATTTGCGCCACTCTCATGCCAAACAATGCTCACAAAATACGCCAATTGTGTACGAACCTGATTACAGATTTTTTTCTATACTAACATACATACATATGAATACATACAATGATTGGATACATAACGTGATATTTTTCGTTACATACTCGATTTATTTAGTGATTATCCGTTGACATGCGTCGAATACCAAATTACCTAAATTCGTCTATGTACTGTACGTAAATATAGTAAAGAAATTTTAACTTCAAACAAAATAACATCTATTTGTAAGATAGAAAGAGTGTAAGGTCTAATTTGGCTACCTATCAATTCTCGCTTTAAAGAAAAAAAAAAAAAAAAAAAAAAAAAAAACATGTGGGAAGTACGTTAGAAGTAAAACTTTTAAAAGTCATTCAATATCATAAATCACAAATGTGTGTGTCAGTAACATTGACATCATAACGATGTGGAAAACAATGTGGTTAGAATGCATGAGAGTTACAACAGACTTAATTTTTCAATTAAAAGTAAACAAACAAAATGGAATTTCTATGGCAAAAAAGTAAAATTTCTGCGCCGACCGACATTTAGGGGCATTAGGATTGACGAATATTTTTAATTTTCAATCACCGGTCAGATTTTGGCATTATTGACATCCAGATCAATTTTTGTGCCAATGCGAGAAATATTTTGGGAGATATCGATGAGACAAAAGTGTAATTTTTCAGGAAAACTGGAGCTATGCTCCGATAATCATTATTCTGAATCATTTAGTAAATTCCCACAATCCCTGTTTAATATTTTATTTAAGATATTCTTGAGTTTAATTCCACATGCATGTATAGATATATTTAGTTTTATGTTTTAGTCTTATTAGTGAAATATTTCCTTTCTGGAGTATTAAAAAAAGTCATCTCTTTCATCACTAATGAAAGAGTTTCATCATTTTTATCACGACATTTCAGACGATAATGATTCATGTGGAAAGACGTCATTGACTACTTTCAATGACATATTCAACGACGAGTGATGGTATTTCTTCTACAAAGCAAATACATAAAATATGAGCTTTATTTCAACGACAGAAATCTTTTTATTCTCGTGGAAAATTAATATTTCAAAAAGTGTAGCATGTACTGAAATTTACATTGCCTTTCAAAAACTTTAATTAGGTTAGAGAGCGAATCAGTTAGTTACAACATATTTTTAGGAAAAATAAATAATAGCCTCGTAATTTTGGATATTTTTTTTAGTAACATTGAGTTGAAATTAAGGTGTTCCTATTTTGCAGGTGTACAGTCAATAAAGTCTAAAAAAACTTTCACAATCTTATAAATACTATTAGAAATAACAATGGAATTGCTTTTAAGAAAATAACAATTATTTCAGAATATTAGTAAAATGTTGAAATAATATTGTAAATATCAGGTGAATATAAATGATTATCATGGTTCAATATTGTATTGCAAGGGTTATGGGAAATGTGTAAGAACTATAAACGTTTAATGGAGAAATTCGTAAAGTTCACTTTCATTGATATTCGGCAGTTCTGGATTTAGTCGCTCGGTGGAGAAATGTTCAAGATGGTATCACATGGTTGGATTAAGGGATTTCGTTTACTGAAATTTCATTAAAGTCACTTAGTAACCATTGTAAAAGTTTACTTCCAAAAAGCAAAAGCAGTTTTGAACAATACTTTACCACAGAGATAGAACCGTCGTGGAAACTGGAGTACTTCATTCTCAAATTTGAAAAAATGTGAGCTCTTTTTCAATTTACGGCAATTTTATTTATGCTTATTAAAAATTTCCCGTACTCGCTTTTCCATCTTTCTTTATCTACCCCTGTGTCCGTTTTTTCCTTTCCTTTTCTTTTCTTTTTTTCAAGTGGAGTTATGTTAAGGATTTTTCTTTAGCTCCATCTGTTCATTAAAATAACGAAGAACTGCAAATGCGAATCACGACTTAAAGTCTCAGCATGACTACTAACATACTAAAAAGTAGGAGATAAGATGCAGTATAGTATCAATATTTGTAGAATGACTATGAAGCAAAGGGCTGTATACAGTAGTTGAGAGTTGACCTAAAAATGAATAAGATTTTTCGTTAGAATTTTACTTGGATTACTTGTAAAAAGGGTCTTTCAAATCCTGAAAAATCCTTTATAATTAATGAATTGAAATGGTCTATTTTCTTGGCAGCATGCCAAGATAAATCTTCTGAGACTGGTCAAGCAATATACGTATTTTTTTTAAATTCTAGATTAATAGATTTATTCAAGATATCAATTCAATATTCTCGGAATTTCAACACTATAAAAACATGTGTAAAAATTAAGTTATCTTCAGGAGATTATGAACAAGCACTCAAATTTCCGGATAACTTAGCCAATACCACGAATGAATTTCTCGATTCCGAGTAACGTAACGTTGTTTCATTAATGCTAAATTAATATATATTGTTATTATATTTCCAAATATTATTGCTGCAAAAGATTAAAGAACAACAAATAAACTTACTACTAATAAAGAAAACTACTAAATTACTATTTTAAAAGAAAATTTTATTTGGGAACTCGATTTTAAAAATTACACTAAAACACTTTAAAAGCAAAATAAAAAAGAACATTGAGTTTTTAAAATAATTAACTTACGGAAATGGTCTAATAAAAATAAACTGAATTTTTATCAGAGTTTATCAATTTGTATTTTAAGGCGAATGTATAACAAACAGAAAAATATTTATAGCCATAGAAGTCATAAAAATAATATTGTGAAAATAACTTTCTTTGTTGTACATCTTCAATTATGTGGCTTTTGTTCTAGAAAATGAACTACTAAAGGCACTCTAACAGATAAAATTCGTTTAACAGAAAAAACTAATTTACTTCTCATGACAACGTTAGCACTTTTTGGCCATAGACATTGTCAATTATTATTTTCCAGAGACTATACATTCATGTAAGAAATAAAAACCGATAATGGGTTTCTCTATTGCATTATTATTTAATAATTATATCCATTATAACTTATTCTATGATTACACCATCCTCTAATAAAAGAGTTTTTCGAGATAAAAAACGTTTGCTGAAAGGCATGGATAATTTAATGCTTTCTTTTATAATGAACATGGATTTCTTTTCTTTTATAAAACGATTAGGTGAAAACCTGTCAAGCATAACAGGTGAAAAAATATTTTTAAATTAAGCTTAATAAGATATTTTTTCTTGCTCGATTTTCTAAAAGAAGACACTAGAAATATTAAATACGTAGAATTAAAACATTTCGAAACAAAAATCATATATAAACTTATTTTTCACTTTTATATCTATATTGTTACTTCTAACAATAAAATTTATATATATACGGCTATCATCGAAAAGTGCCTTGTATTTTCTGGGCTTTTATTATTTAATCTCGACTGTTTTGTGCAATTGAAAATTTTAATATTTGGCTTAATCATTTTATATATATATATATACAATTACTATATCTATTTTTTTTTTCAATTTAATTATACTTCTCATTTTTAACCTTATCCTAAAAGCTCTTTTATCTTTATTTCTATTTATAATTATACTCACTCTTAAGTAGAAAAAATTGCAGTTTGACTTCTTTTCTGTTTTGGCTCCCTATTTTTAGGTAACTTTCATTACATAAAATAAAAAGCTACCTATTGCAGCCGTTCGGATGAAAGCAATTCCGGAAAATTTTGGTATATTTTCACCGATCATGACCCCCAGACCCCAAAACCACCATCCGTTCAACTGTTGATATACATACATACATATAATCTATATCATACGATAGCACTCGTATTTATAAACCGATTTGGATGAAACTAAGCGTGTGTATTACTCTCACCAATATCTCGACGGAGTTCGTTGGCCAGCTTGGTCCGCCAACTTGTTTCAAAATGGCGGCTACTAAAAGATTTAAAACTAAATATATACAAACAATTAAAAATTCAAATTTATTTTTTGCTTAAGTGTTAGGCCTTGATACAAGGATTCCGGAGCATTTCTTGTTTTGTATCTATATTAAAAAATAGTTGAGACAGAGCAGTTTGAAATTCTAAGGTGGCTGACATTTTGAAACCAGACAACAGATTAAAACAAATCTGGGATTAATTTATGAGTTTTAGTGAACGAAATTTCTCGCAAATTATTATATTTCATTGTTGTAATATTTTCCCCAATCATATGCTTAAAACTATATTCATATCCACTAGCGTAAAATTCTCGCCAATCTTGACAACATTTATCGAATTAACGCCAAATTTGGTGATAAAACATAAGTGTCCATAAATGATGGCAAATTGGCTATATTTGAATTATTTGGAAATTTTTTTATAAAAATTCAGTATTAACGAATCTTCTGTAATAGGGTTCTTTGCTTGCTGCTTTCGAGTAACATTAGCTAAAATTTTAAACCAAGATATAGTAAAGCTACGTTTTCCTCCTGGTACAGGCCGGAAGGACTCTTTAGAAATACAGCTACTACTAAACAGGGTGTATAGTTGGCGTCAATTAGTAATTCCTCGAAATACCTAAGCTGTTCAACTTGTAAATATTAATTAGAATTCATATTGTACTTGTTTTTCAGTGATAAATGTAAATTTTGAATATAGGGTATCAAAAAAGTGTCTTTATAACTAAAAAATCATTAAACAAAAACACATGTACAATTCTTTTTTTTATATTTAATAAAAAGGTATCTAAGATTTTTTTTTATTATTATTAATTTATTTATTTATGAAGTGAATATTAGACGCTGTCATTTCAATGTATGTCATATATGTCATGCGCAATACCATAACCTCTAAAATAGGTAGATATGTTTGAAAAAAATTTTTAATCCGAATACACGAAAAACATTGCTTATTTTTCTAATTGACAAGCCCCACTAGTGGCTGATAGGCCCTGCACTCAAAAAAGTTTGTAGAAAGGGGCTTATTCACATAACCGTTTGGAATTTTCCGTGGTTTTCTTCGAACCTTCCTTAGTTTGCGTAAATACGGGTTAGGTTCCCTTAGAAAGACCCCAACGGAAGCAATGCCGCCTTCGACTTACATCCCGCAAGCCATCACAAAAACACCACATCACATCTAATTGATAAAATGAAAAGTGGGAATTCGAACCGGAAAGAACTATTACTTTTATGGAGCGGAAATCAGATTCTAAAGAAAATTAAATATTTAGAATTGAAAGTGAAGCAAAATAACTTTTCAGCTCAGAAAGTGAACCGAAATTATTTTTTTGTGTTCTATAAAACATTTAGATTTTTTTAAAAGTAATTTACAAGATTTCATTCACTCAAAAAATCAAACACAGTTTGCACTAATACCATTTACTTCTAGTTTCTAACTTTGTGATCCACAAACTGGAATCATTACAATATCAAAAATTAAAAGCATTAGTTAAAATTTTTTCATAATAAATTTGTCCTTTTTTTGCGTCAATTGTGATTCGAACAAAATGGATCAATGTGGCAGATTCGATTCATTTTCCGCATTATGTGACTACGATACAATTCGGAAGTGAAGACAAATTTTGGTCAAGGCGTTATGAAGGTAGGCTATATGTCGTATAACCGATACATTTGAACTGGTGACCAGAACTTTAACGGTTGTTAATACGCGGCAAGATAAACGAATTTTGTACAGAAAGCAAGGGTTGTGAACTACTTACTCAGTTATACAAGCTGGGTGTCTCAGTCCAAGCCCAACTGGATTTTACGTTGTAACATTAACGATAGTGAAGATATATTTTGCGAGATTTTCACCAGATTAATTTTGCTTTGAATGAAACCTGATGACATCACGAAAAGTGCCTGAAATTAATTGCAGTTTGGTCAATGACACCGCATGTGCTCTCCACTACATTTCAAAATATAGAGCCTCTAGTTCAGTGTTCTTTGGACGCCATTTGCATCACTTGCTGTCAGATTTTACAGAAATAAAAGTAAATCTGTTCAACATACCATTGCAATACTTCTTCATTAATGCTAAATTTATAAAGGAAAATCAGTGTTCAGCTTTGAGGGAGATATTCTGTAATTTTGATTAGATAAGTAGATTGCGATCATGGATCCCTTTACAAAAATGATTTTTCTTGACGCGTGTTAGCAACCCTTAGTTTCTACACCAGTTCAGATACACCCTTTGTAGTTCCAAAAGAATTGTCATACCTGTCTTTCAGATCACCTTTAAAAAAAAAAACTTCTCACCAACACGTCCGTGTTAATACGCTCACTAAGCTTCAGGTTTCAGTACAATACAAGCATTATTTAATATATATGTTTTCCAGATACAATGCAGTTTTAATACATCGAGTAATTATTAATATTGTCAAGAATTACGTTGATATATCTAATTAAGTTTTTTACATGATATTGGAATAATCATTTTTTTTTAGCTTTTAAAATAAAATACAGAGAAAACAACATTGCAATTTAGCTCTTTTGCAGTACAGCCAGGAGATTAAACTTCATAAAAATATATGTTTATGTATTTTTTTTAATTTTAGAAAATGTATGATTTCCTTCGTCTTTTTTCTTATGTACCTCTTTTCTCCCATTGAAAAGGGACTGGAACAAACAACATCAATATTTATTCCCTTTATCAATAGCGATGTTTTTCCGGTTGAAAGAAATCTGATTCCAATTTTTGTAAAATGCAATTTTCTATTTTCGCATTTTTTTTCATTATATTTCCCTGTTTCATATTTCACGAGAAATGAAATATTCTCCAATATATTTAACATAAATTAGTACATTCTTGCTGGTATTTAAAAATTCGGTATTTTTTATGCTGAATTTCAATTTAAATGTTATTTTTTCTATTGAAACATATAATACAAGTAATTTAAAGACGAATCTTTAAAAGAAATGAAACATTGTTTAAATGTAATATCAAATTTAGATTAATTTTCGAAATTTTAATAAGAATGTCTAGGTTTGCGTATTTAATTATTTTTAAAAATCATTTTTTGAAAAATTTTAATAGAGTTATAATTGAATTCTACATTGCTGCGGATATTATAATCAATGGTTTTTCAATTGCGAAGTTCTTTCAATTTTTGTAGGATATTTTATGAATAAGGAGATTTTATATGTAAGACTAAATGTTTATTTCACATACTTAGCCAAAAATGTTTATTTCAAATACTTATTTGAAATACTTTCAAATGTATTAAACTGGATTGAAAAAAATTTAAATTCAATAAAAAAAAATGGCGACAGATTTACAGCAGGACGTTAATGTTTAAAATCGGGAATGTCTTTAGTTTGCTTTATTGTTTTAGTACCAAATGTTGCCGACTGTAAGAATTCTTAGACTAACGTATAAAGATGAATCAAAGCTTACTCAAATTTTACTCTTCTTTTTTAGTTGTTGAAAAGCGAAAAAGTTGTTTGCTTTTCGAAATCGAGGATCTCGGGTACAAAACATGGTCACTGGCATTATTAATTCATTTATGATTTTCATGTAAAATTATTTATCTGCATCCTAACATCCATTTAAATATACAAAGTTGTACTTATTGTTCAATAGATGCTATCATAATAAAAGATACATTTTAGATAACTGAAACTTTTTGTTTGTAATTAAAATTCAATGTCCAATAAAATAAATCTATTAGGCAAAACAATTACACATAATTAACCGAAGGTTAACGAAAAGTAGCCTATAGGTTTTGAGAGGAAAAGCTATAGAATACTTACCGTTGGCCTAGAATCTTGAAATTTGGCACAGGAAATTCTTATAGCATGTAAAGAAAAAAATCCGAAAATCATTAAATTTAAAACTCCATGTCGATTTTTTATATAATAGACTCATGAATTTTCCTAATACCGATTATGAAAAATTTACGTTATAAATCAATAGAGTAAAAGCTATAGAATACTTACAATTGACCTAGAATCTTGAAATTTGGCACAAAAGAAGTTCTTATAGTACATGTAGAGGAAAAAAATCCGAAAATCATTAATTTTAAATTTCATGTCGATTTTTCAAATGATAGACTCGTGAATTTTCATAATACTGATTATGGAAAATTCCCGTTATAAATCAAGAGAGTAAAGCTATAGAATACTTACCGTTGTCCTAGAATCTTGAAACTTGGTACAAAGTAAGTTTTTATAGAACATGTAAAGGAATAAATCAGAAAATCATTAATTTAAAATTCCATATCGATTTTTTTATATGATAGACTGGTGAATTTTTATAATACGATTACGGAAAAATTCCATTATAAATCACCATAGAACTAAAAATTACTGAATTTCGTTTTTTGGTATACTTGTAAAGAAGTTGGGTATTTATTAAGTTTAACGGTAATATGACATAACTGTACGGAATCCCCAGGTTGCGGGTTGAACTTGTCCTGTTTTTTTTTTTCTTTCTTTCTTTCTCGTTGCCATATCTCATAAAGACATAATTTTTTAAAAAACAAGTCATTATTTTCGAACCTTTACTATGGATTTTTTGCATGGGCGTGTGACGTCATATAAAGAAAGTGGATTTTAATTTATAGAAAATCAATTTCAAATTCCACACATTTTTACTTTTAAATACATTAATAAAATCGTGTTTTTTAAAAACTATGTTTACTTTTATTTATTTTTCTAAATAGGATTGTCTACTTCAAGGAAAAATTAGAAAAAGTGAGTGTTCAAATACCAGCAATAGCACATTCAAGTATCTAGGACACGGATGGCAAACGTATGACATGCGTGCCATAAATGGCACTCGGCAGATTATTCCCGCCACGTCATAGATTCAGGCTCTAAATCAAAATATAGTGAAATTGGACAAAAATGCATAAATTTAGAGTAGCCTGAATTCGATGAGTTGTCGTTGTGTTATAGATTGAAGAAACTGAAATGCAACTTAATGAATCCCAATATAGCTCAATATTGGTTCGAAAAATTTCCAGCATATTAGGAGATTATGGAAAAGCATAAGCGAATCTACCAAATTCTATGCTTGTTTAAACTCAAATAAGCATATTTGAATCCAAAATTTTACTTAATAAATAAAATAGCATACATGCTGCATTTCATTAAATAAACGTATCACATATTTTATTGGGTAATTTTCTTGGTTTTTAACATGTTTTTATGATTAAAATAGGTGTAGATGTTAGCAGCTATGATTAACCTCTTGAGACCTGAAATTAAAATAACACTACAAATACATATTCATTGCTTTTGCACAAACAAAGTGACACCGTAGATGAAATAAATTATTTTTTCTAAAATTCATAATTTACGAGACTTGTAATAGGTGGAGGGATTACGAGGCTTGTAATAGTATCAACAAATGTGGATGTGAATATAAAATTGCTAGCCTTCTATGATATGAGAATCATATATTAAATTTTAACCTCCCCTACTCTTTATTTAAATTATATTTTTCCCCTGCTTTTTCAAAATTTAATTGAGTTATCTTAACTACAAACAATAATCCCGCCGTAATTTAAACTCTTTCTCTTTTCACCGTCACTTGTGCTGGATCGCTAATATCTCACGGTCCTTCGATTAAAATAAAAAGAAAAGAATTAAATCAGCACAGATGCCTTTTTGTAAGTTACTTTCCGAAACCAAGCTTAAAACACAATATATTTATAATGCATTTTTGTGGCCAGAGAGTCAGTTAGAATTGTGACTATCTTTTTCATCCAGCATATATACATGTCTTTATTTGGTTTTTTTTCACACATGTTTACATTCACACCCAGTTCTAAAAATATATTCTGGTCGTTAAAAGCGTAAGCTGTTTGGACTATCAAACATTCCTTTCTCATGGGAAAATATTCGACCGTTGCAGTCTTCTTGGCGATATTAAATTTCGAAATGAAATACGTTCTTATGCCAATAATCTGGCACCCTTGCTCGACAAATATCATTAGTTATGTACGCTCCATCTGGAAGTGTTCTCACCTAGACAACACTGTTAGCAACCCTATTTGGCGAGATACGTGTCACTCGGACTCTAAGTCGAGTCGCGAAAGCAACTTCACTCCTGCTCCTGTCATCTGCTTGTTATGACCTTTTAAGAATGCCTCCTATGTCTCCTGTTCTGCCTTCGGACTTTTCATGTTATGGTAATCATCTGAATAAACAGTCAGCCATTTATACTGGAGTTTTTTTTTATTATTCACTTCGAACCTGGCTTCACGCGTGGATTTTCATCTTTCTTGAACATTATTAACGAAGTCACCTGGAACAAAAATTCTCTTTATACCCTCTTAAAAAAAATATTTATCAATAACCTAAATGCACGTAATAACAAATTAAAGGGCTTTAATCAAGGGAATGATCTACAAATCCTCAAAAATGTTTAGTATAAGGCATTTAAGTTAAATAATTATGATTTTTTTTACTTTCTAGGACACAGGGTGGTGAAGGCATTTTGTAAACTCAGATGAAAATAATATATATTTTACGAGGAAATAAGAACCAGTGCTGCCATTTATTGGTTTTGTTCCAAAGCAAAAATCATTCAGCTATATAGAAATAAACTGAAAATGTAAAAAAAATAATAATAACTGTTAAATTTTTATGAGGAAAAGAATAGATGTTCACATATGGGTACCTCATGTCTGAAGAGGATGTGGTATTAGTATAAGCAAAAATGCCGATCGCAAAATTATGGCAACTTGAAAATTTATTTCCAGACACAAAGAACTTTTTAAAGAAGTTGCTATTTTGAAATTTGTTTTCTCCGAGACATTATTTTCGGAAATCAACAATATGAAAAACTCAAATAAAATCATATTGTCAGGTAACTCCGATTCGACTTGCATTCTCTTAAAAATAACTGAGTACGAAGCAGTAAGCTGATATCAATTACTTTGCATCTAAGATGCGACAGCAGGAATAGCATTTTTAAAAATTACTTTCTAAGTTATGAGAACAGATTACCCATATATTTTTTAATCCTACAAACAAGCTTTTAAGTAATTTTGATTCACTATTATTTGATCCACTGAATTGTTTGGTTGTTGGCACGTGATGATCGCGTATTTGTTTGGAAATATTTGGTACGCGGATCTGAAAAGGTTCGCCACCCCCCTCTTTCCTGATCTAGAAGATAAATCGTATACTGATATATCGGTAACTCCTGAGATTTTATCATCGCTATCTTTCTGAACTTCTTTATATGAAAACTTGATAATAATATTTATTTATGTATATTTTATAATCCTACAAACAAACTTTTAATTATTTTTGATTCATTATTATTTGATTCACTGATTCACTGAATTGTTCGCCCGTCATTATAGGGTAAAGTATATTTTTTGTTTTGGAAAAATTTGGTACACGGATCTGAAAAGGTCCCCTCCCCTGATCTAGAAGATAAATCGTATACTGATATATCGGTAACTCCTGAGTTTTTATCATAGCTAACTTTCTGAACATATATATTTGAAAATTTGATAAGAATATTTATTTATGTATATTTCTCAATATTACAAACATCTATATTTTCTTCGTCTTTTTTCTCAATTTTGTTATTTCATGAATACAAAAGACTGAAGAAAACAATATAAATATATTTTTTTTATCAATAGCAACGTTTCGCTAGCTGAATGAAATAGGATTCCAATTTTTATAAAATTCAATTTCTGCTTTCACATTTTCTTTTCATTATATTTCTCTGATTTATATTTCACGGGAAAAAAATATTCTTCATGAACATTTTTGCTTACATTTTTGTTTCTGGTATTTAAAAATATTGGACTTTTAACCTTGAGAAAGTACAATGAAATGAAATTAGTATAAAGTGAAACGTATAGTGAAATGAAATTCGATGTAAATTGGAATTTCATTTTAAATGTTCTTTTTTTCGCCGAAGCATTTAATACAAGCAATTTAAAGACAAATGATTAAAAAATGCAATCTTGTTTAAATGTAAAATTGAATTTAGTTTAATTTTAGATAATTTTTTTAAGTTGTCCAAAATTTCACTTTCAATCATTTCTAAAAATCAATTTTTTATTTTTATTTTATAGTTATAAATAAGTGTTAAACTGTTTCGGATATTATAATTAATAAATTTACAATTGCGAATGTTTTTTTGGTTTTTCTTATAAATGTAAGAACATTTTATGAATGAAAAACTTTTTTTAGATGTACGAGGAAATATTGACTTGAAATACCTATCTACACAAAAATAATGTTCCCCTAATGTTTTATACTTGATAATTTTTAAATGCATAAGAGTGAAATGCCTGTGTATTGAATAAACGAGTTCTTTTAGTAGAAATAACATGTGAACGAGAAGGGTAAAGTTTGTGCCTTTAACAGAGAAGTAGATCCATTATATTATATCGTGTTAAGAAATAATGTCGGTTTCTGTTATCGAATTTTTAACCCAGATTTTGTTTTTGATAAATTTTGTAATCGGATATTACATTGTTGTACGTTATTTTACTATACTTCAGTTTTTAAGACTTTTGCCAATGATTTGGATGTATGGGCGTCAACACTTAACCCTACACTTAAGTGCTATCGACTCATTGAAAAACAAGATATCAACTTTATTTATAAGTACATTTGAGTCTCAATATACCAACGATTTTTTTTAACTCAAAATACAGTGTCGTCGAAAAAGGTTGGACAAATTTGAAAGAATCATAACTCTAAAAATAATCGAGTAAACGCAATTATTTTCTTTCCAAAGTACTCGACAATTATCCAAGATTAGTTAGATGTAGTTGTTGAAACTTCTTCGGCATCACTAATTTAGTAGAAAAGGATTCACTATGTACACGAATCGCCTAAGCAAAAAGTAAAAATTGCTAATGTGTGATGCGATTTGCATTTTCAGATCATCGATTCTGCGCATCGTCTGAATGTCATGACTTTAAAACAGCTACATCTAAATAATCTTGGATAATGGTCGAGTACTTTGGAAAGAAAATAATTGCGTTTACTCAAATATTTTTAGAGTTATGATTCTTTGAAATTTGTCCAACCTTTTTCGATGACCGTGTATACACTAGAGGAAATACTATTGTAAGTGCTTTGTAACTATCCACACCTATAAAACATCAATACTCAGGATTAAATCAGCATCTTTCCTTCGCAAATCATCGAAATCTTACATACAGGTCGTGGGAAAAGTTTATTTCATCAAAAAATATCATTTTTAGTTAGATATTTAAAGGTTGATGTTATATGATGATGTAGGTCTTTAGTTATGCATTTCCAGTGCTCGTAGATTTTTATTTTTGTAGGTAAAAGCATAATCGAAAACCTTAAAGAACAAAATTTTCTTTAGCAGGCACATAAATGTGAACGGATGAAATGTTTTACAGTCATGAATCATATAATTAACTAAATGATAGGATGTTAGCTACTATCGAATGATCTGCACATGCAAATTCTGTAGTGATTTGGAGTGGGGTAACGCTAGATGAAAAAATATCTACGTGTATTGGGTGAAACTCATGTTAAAATCAATCAAAAATATTAGAAGAAGATATCCTAGAACAAACTATAGAGCTGTGTGTCCAAATGTACTTTAATAAAAAAAAATCAGTCCATTTTTTCATTAAATGATTTTTCAAATCTAAACAGCTTTTCACATGTTCAAAAAACAAAATATGTACATGCAATGAGACAATTTTTTCTTTCGAGTTTTTCTTGCTGTTATGTATATAAAAAGCATTTTTAAGAGCGTTCGTAATTATATAAATACATACACTGTTAAAAAATTTCGTTTATTGACAGGTTGTCTTCCGTGAATTTTGATTAGAAAGTTTCCGTTTTGTTAGAAAAATGGAATCTCTCCCGTATATCTGTTGCTACCCAGCTAGAAAAAGTTTGCGAAAAAAGTGCACAAAATCCGAGCGTATTTGGCACCTCTACTTATGCATAAAAACTGCAAACTGAATTGTGCACATAAAGTGCATAAACTGTATCCCTAAATGTACACTTTTTAGAATTTTAAGATTACAGAGTTCCAAATACGGAATTATTAATGTAAAAATCTATCATCCAATGGTTGCAGTATTTTTGATCGCCACACATACGCTTAAACTCCTTAGCGTCTGTATCGCTCCATTTATGGACTACAAAGACGGAACATTCCTAAAAAAAAGGAAACATTAAGTCAGCTTTGCTGCCAGTCGTTTTCGATTCCTTTTTCCGTAAATTGGGAGATTTTTTTTTTTTTTTACAGTATAATGTTAAAAATAATCTGAAATTCACGGGTATTTTTTTCCTGAATTTCACAGAAAAAGTCCCTTTTCATGACAAAACGGCATTTTCAGTTAAACGCAGAAAATTTCCTCATATAAGAAAGCAGCCAACGGAGATATTCCGTTATCTGCTGCCTGTTTATTTTCAATGTTTCAAAAAGTGACATGTTGCTGCACAGAAAAACTAAAAATTCCATAAATTAAAATTTCAAGTTTATTTAAAACAACAACAAGAAAATAGTGCTTTCGAATTTAAAAAAGCAAAAATTAATTCTTTCCATTCTTTTAATATTATTTGCAATTCATTTTTTAGTTATGAAAAGGATTATATAAGTTATAAAAGTTATTATTATAAAAGTTATTATTAATATTATATAAGTTATAAAAAAGGATTCGCACTTAAAATATATTCTAAACAAACAGATTAATATATATATATAAAATAGCTAAATGAAGTGAAAAAAAATCGATTCTATTTAAAAAAGCAACAAACAAAAATAATGGTTTCGAATTAAACTCATTCCTTTAAAATTATTCGCAATTTATTTTTTAAAGTTATAAAAAACACTCACACTGAAAATATATTCTAAACGAACACATTTAAAAAATACATAATAGTTGATTAAAAATCGATTTTCGCAAAAAAGCAAAAAAAAAAAAAAATCGAATTAATTCAAAATATAATATTTATATTTTACATCTAACAATCAAATTAAGAATATATATAATTCATGTTTTTATCCTCTATTAATACTATAGTTTTCAACTATCATCTCATTACGAAATATCCCCGCAATTAACTTCAAAACTACCAGTTTTCTAAACCCAAATTGTTTAAGTCCCAAGCTGCGATTTGAAGAAATCCCCTATCATCGTTCCCTACTCTTACTCTAGCAAGGTCTTGTGGTAAAGCACTCGGGACTCGGCTCAAACCACTAACATCCCCAGTTCGATCCTCAAGACGGGCAGAAAATGTTCTTGCATTATATCAAATATTAAATACTCCGGTAATAATCAACAGATGGCAGCACAAATAGAGATGATCTTTTTTAAAACCGAGTTTATTTATAACGGAAACTTACCGATTCTTCGAACGGAGTTTTCCCTTCCTTTATCTTTCAAAACGGAAAATTTACTAACGGAACGGAAAAAGTCCGGCAACTTTGCTGCCAGTAGTTTTACCGTGAATTGACGGATTTATTTTTAACAGTGTAGCACCTATAGTTGTTGTCTGGTCCATCTGTTCGCATATAGCAGCGTAGAAACTACCCAACCGAATGGTTTGAAATTTAATATGTATAATCGTTGCAGATAAATTGAGGAGGAAATCCCATAGGATTGATTATATGGGGTTTTCTCCTCAATTTATTAATTATTGCTGTAACCTTTTGAGTTTTCACGATATTTCACTGGTATTTTTATATGAGTTACCCTATAGTATCGACTATCAAATATTGACAAAAAAAATTCCCTGTAGTTCGCGCATGCGCAGTTAAAATTTATTTCATACAAATACCCATATCTCATCAAATATTCAACATATTAATCTTTAAATTGCAGTATACTATTTCCCTAATTTTTTGTCAAGTTTTTGGAAAGCTGTGTTAAATTCAGCTTAAAACTCTGCATGCTATAAAAAAAAACTTTTGAATGTTTCACAGAAACGTTAACATGTTCACGAATATATGTGCTATGCTTACACAAATGCACACAAATGTTGAACAGGACCTACATAGTTATGTGCTACAGTGACAGACCATTTTTAGCATTTTCTGTTACGGTGATCGAAAATATTATTTTATTATTAAAATTATTATTCCCCCCCCCCTAATTGTCCCCCTCTAACAAAATATTCACTGAAAAGCATGAAGTCAACCATGTTCTTTACATCCTCAAAGTTCAAGGGCATTTCGGGCATTTCCTTACGAGTTTCAGTATATATTCGACGAAACGTCTGAAATTGGTCACTGTCCCTTAATTTCTGGACATCCGTGTATATCAAGGTATAAAATAATACGAAGTTTGATAAAATTTCGTTAATTAGTTCTTGTAATATATCTATCGCGTAAATCGCGAAAAACATGGTATAACAGTGTCATCTGTTGGTCTATGTACAACCAAATCTAATAAGTACAAATTTATATAATGATCTAACTTAATGTGAAATTTGATTAAGTTCCGTGCATTGGTTCCTGAGATAGAGCGTCCACAAATTTTGTGCTACACAGAGGTTAACAGACAAATAGACATTTTCCAAATATAGTCAAAAATGGTGTCCAGGGCATCCCAAAACTTCTAAATCCATCAAAAACGGAATGGAAAATTTTCAGGATTCCAATAATTAAGAAATTAAAAATCAATGAGAAATAAATAATTATAATACATATTCCTATAACATCAATACATTGTCACTATTTGAATATCGAAGTTAAAATGATATTTTTGATGCACTAAAATATTTTCCAAGCCCTGTACAAAAGACAACTGATTTTGCCATTTGTGTATAAAATAACTGGTATTTAAACAACATAAACAAATTAAATTAATTCTAGTCACACTTCGTAAGTTACGAAATTGAACGAAAATAATGGAAAGCGAATTTGAATGTTTGTTAATTACAACTCTATCATGCTTCGCGAAATATATTTTGAAACACTTTCCAACGCTGTCGAAATACTGTTAAGAAATTTAATTTTTGTTCATACAATGAAATGATATTTTTAAATAAACATTTCGGAAAAGCACAACACAGTTCAAAATCCATTTTCAGCAAATGCTATTCTCTCTTCCAACCCTATATATAATCTACACACACTAGACATTGCTTAAGCTTTTAAATTATATCACAGCTGAAAACGTACATCCAGCAATTATGACTCACAGTCAGTTCTGTAGCCGAAGTCTTTGAGTGTCTTGGTAAATAAACGATAACTTCTACTTACTCTATAATCTATACAAAACCCGCTGTATTGCACCTCAATACAGTATATCAATTTCATTGAAATAAGGTAACATTATTAAAAAATACATTGAAAAATATTTTTCCCCGTAGATAATATTGCATACTTTTGTACGTCCCTGTAAACAAACTATTATTCCTACTTACTCTATATTCTATATAAAGCATCTTGCTATCCACTTCAGTGAAGTATATCAATTTCATTGTATTTGATATAGTACAACATCATAAAAATTCACTATAAACGATTTTTTCCCACTGAAGGTAATATAACGGAATACTTTTGAGTGTCCTAGTAAACGAATAATAATTGCTATACTTATTCTACACTCCATAGAAAACATGTTGTCATTCGTCTCAGGGATGCATATCAATTTCGTTATGTTTGATATAGGAATGAATTATTAAAAGGTACTGAAAACGATTTTTCTCCATTGACCGTAATGTAACGGGATACGTTTGACTGTCCCTGTAAATTAACTTTAAATGGTACACACTTCATTTTCAATACCGATCATTACATGGTAAACTTCAATAACATATATTAATTACATGACAATCCCAGTATATTTACGCGAGTTACAATGCGTATAGATAGACGGACAGACAGACGGACAGACAAACCGAATTCATAAACATTTCAACGATGGAAATGTTAAAAAAATGTATATGCACGTAGAACTTACAAAGTTCCACATATTCTTATTCATAAAAGACAATTAGTCATTTAAAGGAGGTTCTGGTTGAGATTGATAAATAGTCGGATTTTTTTTATGATTTTATTTTGTATACAGAACTAAAGACGACCTGAATTTCTTGTTTTTACATTTTATTATATACTATACATTAGGAATAAAAATGTATATAATTATTTTACATTTATATAGTTAAGCAATGGAAAGTATTGCTTCAACATCTACATTGTCATTACATCTAACTATCCAGCAATTAGTCTAAAAATAAAAATATATACAGTATTTTTAAACTATATTAAATTACTAAGGCAGTAAACCTAAGAGAGTACAAAAAATTTTCAAATTTTACATTTTAAAATCAAACATTAATTTTTAAGCCTTTGTTTTCTGCCATTTTACATGTTTAAAAGCTAGTAAATTTTTAAATGTTTTTTCAGTTTTAAATTAGAATTGGCACTTAAATATGTATCTTAGACACATTAATCTGCAAAGACATAATTTAAACTCTCTATTTATCATCCTCTTTGTTTTTCCTTTATTTATTTTGGCTTTTCTCTAAATTTACTTCCAGTTTTAAATAGCTCTCACTTTTCCCGTTTCAAATTTAGAAGAATTATCATTTAATTTTTTTTTCTTCTTACTGAAAAATATATTCCATGTCCTACAACTTCTATTTTAAAATTTATATGACCGTCGTATTACAGATTTTACATTAATTATCAGGTAAACCAATTTATATTCAGTTAAGGCCATTATCTATTTTTTTAACTCTCCAATTTCACCTTAAATAGTCCTTCCGGCCTGTACTGGGAGGAAAAGGTAGCTTTCACAGAGCACGTTTTTAAAAATTCAACTAATTTTACTCACACACCCGAAGCTAAAATGCTTGGAACACGATTATAGACAATTCAATCCCGGTTTTCGTTAAACTGAATTTGAATACGAATTTCGGCATGAGAGTTACAGCATAATAAAAATCAGATTATTTCAAAATGTCCGCCATCTTATAAATTCAAACTGTCATATCTCAGCCATTTTTTAAGATAAAGCCAAAACAAAAAATGTTCCGGAATCTTTGTGTCACGATCTAACAATTAATGGAAACAAATTTTCCCAATTATAAAATTTTATACATATTTTTATTTAAAAAAATTTAAAAATATATAACTTGCCGCCATTTTGAAACAAGACGGCAGATGAAGCTGGCCAACAAACTCGGCCGAGACCTTTGTATGTTCTGTACGCATGATCCGTCACATTCATATGGGTTCATAAATACGAGAGTTACAGCATAACAAATATCAAACTGTTTCAAAATCTCAGCCACCCTGGAATTTCAAACTGAAATATCAGCCACCCTAGAATTTTAAACTGAAATATCAGTCACCCTAGAATTTCAAACTGAAATCTCAGCCATTTTTTTAAGATATAGCCAAAACAAAAAATGTTCCAGAATTCCTGTATTACGTTCTAACATTTAACAGAAACATTTTTTCTATTCATAAATTATTTGTACATCTTTTTGGATTTTTAGAAATTTAAAAACTTTAACTGGTCACCATTTTAAAACAAAAGGCGGATGAAGCTGGCCAACGAACTCGTTTAAGTCCTTGTTATGTCCTATACACATACTCAATCACATCCAAATAGGTTCATAAATAAATGAGTTACAACATGACATATGTCAGATATATATATATATATATATATATATGTTATATAAAAATTTATTTCCTTCGCAAATCCTTCACATTTATTTCGCATTAGTCCTTTGAATTAATCTAACTTCTGTCATAGTCAGTATTTCCTTAATTCTTAATAATATTTATTCCTATTTAATGTCCTTTTAAAAGTAAATACCCGTATATTAATAATTATCTTATTCCAAATCTTAATCTAAAATTTTAAGTTCATTCGTAGTTTTTATCAGCTCCCCAATCTATAAAATTCCGAGACGTTTTCTCATTTCGAATGTTTTTTAAAAAGCCATTTTCTTTTTATTATTATTATTCCATGATTTCCGCGCGCTGGGGATTTTTTCACTTCAAAATTGATACGCGGCCAGGAAAGGAACTCTTTCCTGTTTTAGCTTCTCCCTCTCGCCTCATTCGCTGGTCTGGAGGTCGCCTCTCACTCATTGGTTTGTGCGCACGTGACGTAATTTTTCTGCATGTCTACGCTCAGGAACAAAACTCGTTCGCATCCTTCGGAGAGGAGGATTTTTGACGTGTTTTGAAGTAATAACAAATATGTATCTGGTGTTTTAGTCTTGTAGAATTTTCATATCAGCTATTTAACATCATTAAAACAATGTAGGATCCACCGTGGAGCCTGAGGGCGATAAGTTTATACACGTGGGAATTGTTACGGCATCGCTCTTATTCTAAATAAACTATTTGTCTGGAAATTGGCTGGTATTTACTGGAGAAACTCTTGTGGACTTTTTTCATTGCCTCACCTCTTCGCCGTGATTGTCAATATGGACTGCAACTTGCTATATCTTTGACGGACTGCCATTTTCTCGTGGAGTATTGCATCTCGTAATGTCTCATCTTCGTCAAAACGCCCCACACACACACACACACACACACACACACACACACACATATATATATATGTTATATAAAAAAAATTATTTATTTCGTATCCTTCCATTTTATTCGCATTAATTTTTTAAATTAATCTAACTTCTGACATAGTCAGTATTTCCTTAATTTTTAATAATATTTATTCCTATTTAAAGTCCTTTTAAAAGTAAATATCCGTATATTAATAATTATCTTATTCCAAATCTTAATCTAAAATTTTAAGTTCATTCGTAGTTTTTATCAGCTCCCCAATCTATAAAATTCTGAGACGCGTTCTCATTTCGAATGTTTTTTAAAAGCCATTTTCTTTTTTTTATTATTATTATTATTGCTCTGATTTTTTCGAACGCTTGGGATTTTAACTTCAAAATTGATCCGCGCCCAAGTAAGGAATTCTTTACTGTCTTAGCTCCTCCCTCTAGCCTCATTCGCTGGTCCGTAGGTCGCCTCTCACTCATTGGGTTGTGCGCTCGTGACGTAAATTTCTGTATGTCTCCGCGGAGAGAACAAAACTCGCCCGCATCGGTCGGAGAAGGAGATTTTTGACGTAGCTGAAAGTGTAAACAAATATGTATCTGGTGTTTTTATGTCGTAGAATATTCATCTGGCCATTTAACAACTTGCAATCAATGGAGTGACCCATCGTGAAAGCCGAGGGCTATGCTATAAGTTTTATACCTGTGGAATTGTGCTGCATCTCTCTTATTCAAAATAAACTAATTGTCTGCAAATCGGCTTGTATTTACTGGAGAAACTCTCTGTGAACTCATTTCATTGCCTTACCTCTTCGCCATGATCGTGAATATCAACTGCAATATGTTAGTTATTTAACAGACTACCCTTTTCTCATGGAATAATATTTCTCGTAATGTCTCCTCTTCGTCAAAATGCCACAATAAATCCCGTCAGGATTCTATGAACTTGCGCCGAGCCATGCCAAAATTTTGATAAACAGAGGAACTGCGAACATGATGCTGAATGCTGTGCATCTTCGTTGCAGTGTATGCGTCTGGTTCTCGCGAAGAGTGTGAAGATAATTTGTTCTTCTGATCTTCTTATTATGTTGGACGGAGGAATGTATTGCCGGGTGCTACTGTGCATATTCACTGCGGCGTGTGTGATGTGATTTATTCTCACGAGGTGTGCATCGAGTATTTCAAAAAGTGATGGAATCTTATCCCTAGAAACACCAGATACCGGCCTGTGTGAATGTTCTACAAAACATCTCAATTATGACGGAATAATCTAAATTAATATTTTCTTTTACTAAAAAAAAAAAAAAAAAAAAAAGATGAAAAATTATCATCATACAAAATAATAAATAAAATGATCGGTCTTCTTTAAAATTTCAAAAAGTAAACAGGCAGACAACTTGTGAACGGAGTTACGTAAGTTTGAAAAGATTTATTATTGTATGTATTATTTATTATTTTATTTATTTTTATGTTATTTAAGTTTCGCTCAGATTTTCTTATTTGTGGTATTATTATTATTACTATCATTATTTATTAGAGATGGAGGTATTTACATTTGTTATTTAATTTAAATTTTATTTTACATCTTGTTGTGTTAATTCTCTTTAATTTTTATGTTAATGAGGTACCCCTCTTTTATGTTATTGCGATCTGGATTTGTAAAAGTCCCTGGGTGATCACAAAATGAGTGAAAACGAAATAAACATCATTCCTTTTGATTTCGAATCTCGAATGAACATTCAATCTTTGTTAAACCATTTTGACAAAACATGCCTTTCTGAAAAGAAAGATGATAATTGGAAGATTAAAAATATTCCCAAATATTTGAAAGGAGAGGCTCTGAAGGTATTTATCAATGAATGTTTAGAATGTAATGCTTTTGAAAAATAACTGATATTCTTACTGAAAAATTCATAGCTGTTCATGTTCCTCGATTTTCAGAATTTGCTTCTATGAAATTAAATGATCTCAATGATTTGGATAAGTACTTTCGAAAAAAGGTTGAAATAGGTAGACAACTTTGTTTATGTGAAACTATAATAGTACAGGGATTAACAGACGGCCTCAAACCTCAGTACCAGAATTATATGATTAGTAATCCATCAAAAAATACAATAGACTGGTACCTAATGGCTAAACAACTAGTAGTAATTCTACTTCCCATGCCAACAATAGTAATTCTAGGAGTAATTTTCAGAATTATAGATCATTGCCACAATATGATCAGGCACCTAGACATTGGGTTCGCCCAAGTCGAAATTTTCATGTGCCAAATTCCAATTTTCATTCACAGAACAATTTTAATGCTCCAAATTCTAGATTTATCAATCCTAGGTTGCCTACTACCCATTTTCAGAGCAAATACCAAAGTAGACCATGTCTAATGTGTTTAAATAGAGGTATCCAAAATGCTTATCACTGGGAGAGGAATTGTGTATTCAATGTTAGCCCTCTGCAATCTTCTGCACACCCTCTTAGTCAACCACAATCATCTACTGATAATATATGACAGTTAATTGTATCAGGATATGTAAATAACAGGGAACTACCTTGTGTGATTGACTCTAGCTCAACCATAAGTATTTTACCTTTTAAATTTGTTAAATTGTTAAATGCTAAAGTTCTAAATATTCCACCTGTTATTATTGGCCAAGCCAAAGGAACTGTTGTAATAGATAAAGCTTGTAATTTATTGTTTAAATTAGGTAATGTGCAACAAAATATTAGATTTTTGATATGTAATACAAATTTAGATTATGCTATATTAGGTTTACAAGAATGCTGTAAGTTTAATTTAATTATTGATTGTGGGAAGTGTAGAGTATTACAAGGAGCCCTTGTTTTAAATGAATCTAAGAGCATATCCAGTGATAATTTAAGATTACTTCATTTTAATGTTAACTATGATTATCAGAGAGTGCAACCCGATTATGGAAGGATCATATCTCCTCAAGCCTTTGTTCCATCTAATGTTGATAATTCTAAATTAATTGGGGAAATAAATTCTATAGAAAATGAAACTTTAAGGGAAAGTATAAGGGATTATTTAGACATTTTTTCTAAAAATAAATTTGATGTCGGGAGAATTAATATTGAACCGCAACGTATTTTACTTAATTCTGACCTACCAATATCTCTGAGGCCGTACAGAAAGGTTCCCCTTTAGAAGAAAAAGAGATTTCGGATCAAATTCAATCACTATTAGACGCTGGTTTAATTAAAGAGAGCAATAGTCCCTATTCTGCCCATGTTACATTAGTAATGAAAAGAGAAGAAGGTAAAAAAACTAGATTATGTGTTGACTATAGAAAATTAAATGCAATAATGAAAAATGACGAAGAACCCCTACCTCGTATCGATGGAATTTTAGATAAACTGAGTAGTGCGCAGTATTTTTCAACTTTAGATTTAGCCTCTGGCTACTGGAACATACCCATACATCCATCCGATACTGAAAAATTGGCTTTTGCTACCAACTTTGGGCTCTTTGAATGGTTAGTTCTGCCCTTCGGAATTAAATTAGGCCCCCCGATATTTAATAGAACCCTTAGAAGAATACTTACTAAATACAAAATAGATTTGCTTGCCATTATTTTGATGATATCATTATTTTTTCTTCCTCAATAGAAGAACACATGCAACATTTAAACCAAATATTTGAATTATGTAGACGTGAAAACATTAAACTTAAACTATCTAAATACAATTTTGTTCAAAATAAAATTAACTTCTTAGGATATACCATCCAGAATGGCACATTAACTCCTGCTAATGCTAATATTGAAGTAATAAAAAAACTAAAACCCCCTTCAAATGTAAAGGAACTTCAGAGATTCTTAGGATCTACCAATGTTTATCACAAGTTTATAGATAAATATGCCGAAATTCGAGTCCCTCTTAACAGATTACTTAAGAAAAATACATTATGGGAATGGAATACAGATTGTCAAAATTCTTTTCAAAAATTAAAAGATGCCTTAATAGCCAAACCTATCTTAAAAATTTATGACCCTAAGTTACCCCTCCATATGTTTGTTGATGCCTCTCAGGTGGCAGTAGGTGCAGTCTTAAAACAACCTGATAGTAATAATTTTTTACATCCAATTGCTTATTACTCTAGAGGATTGAGAATTTATGAGAAGAATTATTTTATTACCGAGTTAGAGTGTCTTGCCATCATTGACACCTTAGACAAATTCTATCATTATTTTCATGGTGTAAATTTTACCATTCATACTGATCATGCATCTCTTGTATGGTTAAAAAGTACTAAACATTTGAGAAGCAGGTTATTTAGATGGTCTTTGAAGTTGAGCATGTTTGAATATAATATAGTTTACGAAAAGGGATCCACAAATGTCGAAGCCGACATGTTGTCGAGAAACCCAGTTTCACATTTTATTCAACCACTTACTTTTCTTCTGGACGTTAAAGAATTTATAGAGAGGCAGGAAAAAGATAATGTGTGTGGTAAAAATTATCTAAATGAAAATGGACTTATGATAATTAAAAAGAAAGGATTTCGAAAAATAGTAGTCCCCATGTCTTTAAGGAGAAAAATACTAAATGTTGCTCATGAAAAATTTGGTCATCCTGGTATCCAAAAAATGTTAAATTTAATCTCCCCTAATTATTATTGGCCAGACATGACTCAAGATGTAACCAATTTTGTAAAACATTGTGATATTTGTCAAAAGAATAAAAAACCCAGACAGAAAAAATTTGGCTTATTACAAGCTATGCCCACCACAGATCAACCTTTTGAATGTCTTTCTATTGATACTGTGGGAGGATTCAATTATTATAACTCTACCAAAAAATATCTACACATCATCATCGACCATGCAACCAGATATGTTTGGGCATTTCCTTCAAAAAGTGTTACCACAGAAACATACACAAATTGCTTAAAACAAGTCTTCAATATTCAATTCCCTCAACAATTATTCTGTTTCAACAGAATTTTCGATATACAGGGTCCTCAAAAGGTATTAAGTGACAGGAATGCAGCCTTTACTTCACCTAGATTTTTAAAAAATTTGCGGAATCACAATATTAAGCAACGTTTAACCACATCACATCACCCCCAAACGAATGGCAAATGTGAGAGAGTGAATCAATCAATAGTTACAAGATTAAAGTGTAAAGTTAATTCTACTACCTCCAAAATTTCTTGGACCAAACTTCTGACTGAAGTAGTTAATGAATACAATAATACACCCCATTCCATAACCAAATTCCCTCCTGCTTATTTACTTTTTGGCAAATTACCCTATGATTCCCCTCTTAAGCAAAATTATTACCCTCCTGTCCAGGAAGCCCTCAACATTGCTAAAAAACGCACGGATGAATTTTACTGGAGAAGTAAAAAATATTATGATAGAAATTATGTGGAGCCAAAATTTGAGATAGGAGATCTTGTTATCTATGAAGAGTTCCATTATCCCAATACCAGAAAGCTCTCACAAGTTTTTAGTGGTCCCTATCAAATCCTTAAAAAATTATCTGATGTAAATGTTGAAATTAATAGACAGACTCAAAATAAAATAACTGAAATAGTCCATGTATCAAAATTACGCCCTTATTACCCTCCTGATAAATTAAAATTATCACATGAGCAGCAACAAACTAATGTTAAATCAATAGCTTAATATTAAACTTAGTAAATCAAAAATTAACTAAATTTAATGAACTCAAATTATAATTGACTAATCAATTCTCTTCTATATAACAGTATGTTCTTGAATATAGGAATTCCCAAGAATATTACTGCCAATATTTTTGCTTGAGTTAACTTTTTATGCAGGCGTAAATTAGTTGATTTGAGTTAAGAATTTTTATATTGGATGGAATTGAATTAGAACAATAAAGTAAATTGGAATAGCAAATTAAATTAGAATACTACATTAAGTTAAAATAATTGAATAAAAATTCACTGGATTAAATTAAATTATAATAATAGAATAAAATTCTCTACTAATAGTAATAGTTAAACTTATTGTCCACCGTTCACTTCAAGGTCGTATTTTCATTTGACAGCTTATGTTTCTCTTGTTTGACTGAAAACAGAGAGCACATTATCTTACTGAATTGTTGATAATTTTCCACAGATATTTCTTATTGTACTATTTATTTATTTTGTTTCCTTTTATTAAGTATATTTTCATTCCTCACTCATATTGAAAAAAAAATGAGGAATTAAATTATATACAGATGAATTAATGATTTAGTATTATTTTGAAGTTGTTTGTTATTGTTGATATTATTATGTTGTTATTATAATTGTTGTTGTTATTTATTATGTGATAAGATTATGAAAGAGAATATTCTTGAGAATTGTGATAAAAGAGAACCACTGATAGTATATTAGTTGATGATAAAAAGTCACATCTTGCTAGCAAAATATCTAATACTCATATCTAAATGATTGAACTTTATTAAATGACTGGACTTTATTTGATAAGTGCACTAACAAGGCACAAAATCAAGCATCACAAACAAGCACTTTTAATGTTTATTGAACTTAGTAGTGATGGAACTTTCTTATGTTTTTGAACTTTATGATTAACTGGAATTATCCTACTACAGAATCAATACACTGTATTGCCGTAAACTGTATTACTGGCTAATACTTGACATATCTGTGCCTTCATATCCATACCAAGAAACTTGTGTTGGAAATGAAAGTTCTATGACTCAGACTGTTACTGATTAAGAGGACTATTAGACATTTATACTTTTCACTGCTTAGACAAAAATGCTTTGTTTACTTCATATTCATCATTTTCACTATTTATGTTTGAAGAGTGAAAAAATATTATTTGTTACTAAGTTATTTATATTGTAATTGTATGTATTTCTGTATTTAAACAATTCCCACAGGTTCGCGTTTACAAAAATAACTATTGAATTAACTTTAATAAAATCAAAGAACTTTTGGCATTAACTAGAATACCAGATAAATATTTTGTAATCCAAATTCTTGCTTGCCTTAATGAACTTGTAGATCATCGGATCTACCCGTCATTCGGATTTTTAGGGGGGGGGGGGGATAATGTTATATAAAAAAATTATTTATTTCGTATCCTTCCATTTTATTCGCATTAATCTTTTAAATTAATCTAACTTCTGACATAGTCAGTATTGCCTTAATTTTTAATAATATTTATTCTTATTTAAAGTCCTTTTAAAAGTAAATATCCGTATATTAATAATTATCTTATTCTAAATCTTAATCTAAAATTTTAATTTCATTCGTAGCTTTTATCAGCTCCCCAATCTATAAAATTCCGAGACGCGTTCTCATTTCGAATGCTTTTTAAAAGCCATTTTCTTTTTATTATTATTATTATTATTGCTCTGATTTTTTCGCGTGCTTGGGATTTTAACTTCAAAATTGATCCGCGCCCAAGTAAGGAATTCTTTACTGTCTTAGCTCCTTCCTCTAGCCTCATTCGCTGGTCCGTAGGTCGCCTCTCACTCATTGGGTTGTGCGCTCGTGACGTAAATTTCTGTATGTCTCCGCGGAGAGAACAAAACTCGCCCGCATCGGTCGGAGAAGGAGATTTTTGACGTAGCTGAAAGTGTAAACAAATATGTATCTGGTGTTTTTATGTCGTAGAATATTCATCTGGCCATTTAACAACTTGTAATCAATGGAGTGACCCATCGTGAAAGCCGAGGGCTATGCTATAAGTTTTATACCTGTGGAATTGTTCTGCATCTCTCTTATTCAAAATAAACTAATTGTCTGCAAATCGGCTTGTATTTACTGGAGAAACTCTCTGTGAACTCATTTCATTGCCTTACCTCTTCGCCATGATCGTGAATATCAACTGCAATATGTTAGTTATTTAACAGACTACCCTTTTCTCATGGAATAATATTTCTCGTAATGTCTCCTCTTCGTCAAAATGCCACACACACACACACACACACACACACACACACACATATATATATATATATATATATAGCCCATTATGTATTAAATGTATTCGGCAGACCCAGAATTTCGCACCATAATTAAACTAGGAATAAATAACAAACATAATAATAAAAAAAAATTAAACAGATATAAACTGAACAAAAAAAAAAACCAAGAAAAACAACCAAAAAGCTGTGGCCTCATCAGCAGTGGACATACTAAAAAGCACAGCGATGTTTCAGTCTAATACAAAGCACAAAAAACTATTAATCAGTAGTGGCATTGGGTTTCGGCCAGAATATCGTGAAGCAAAAATCAAATGTTAAAACAAATGAAAGCATATCACGCACATTCCCCCACCGGACCCAACGTCACAAACAACAGCACAACTGAATACAAAACGCATGTATAACATACACTGAACCAACAATAGAATTAACCCTATGCCCTCCTGAGCCACACAGCCACAAAAACAATAAACAATAACCAAATCCAGTGATCCAAAATCTGTTCATGTACGTTCCATGTCTGTTGCCACAAAACTGCAAACATCCTTGTAAAACCGTCCCCGAAAGGCTTTTAAGTTATACAAATCATTAATTGTCAATTACGTAGCAACTACTCAAAAATGAAGACTGTCTGTAAAAATAGTATATCTATTAATGAAACTCAAAGGAATGTTATTTTTATAATACAAGATACTGGTTAAATTAAAAAGTTCTTTAAGAAATAAATTCTTATTCGTACAGAGTTTATTGTAGCGAAAAATCTGACCTATGATAATATTAATGTAAATACGTTTATGTACATTCGAACACCAGTTAACTAATTGGTTAACTTCAAAATTGAAGCCATCCCGTTTATTGTAGATTGTAATGCTTATTCCATTAGAAATGTGTATTTTCAAATCAAGATAATCAGCTTCATTATTATTTTCATTTGTTTTTTTCAAAATTAACATATTAGGATAAATGTCACATGATATCCCCAAAAAATCGTGATCACAGTTCAAAATGATTAAATCGTCAATATATCTGAAAGCCAGAAAATTAACATCGTTATTAACCGTACAAAATTGAAATTCATAAAAAAATAAAAATAAATTAGCTGCCGTAGAGGAGTAACATGTACCCATTCCTATTCCATTTTTCTGTAAATAAATATTTGAACCTGTATAAACATTTATATATATATATATATATATATATATATATATATATATATATATATAAATCAACATTTGAACGGAGGGTGGTTTGGGGGTTTGGGGGTCTGGATGTTTTGATCGGTGAAAAAATACCAAAATTTTTTGGATTGCTTTCCTACAAACGGCTGCAAAAGGTAGCTTTTTGTAGTAAAAGCTACCTAAAACTATGTAATCAGTCATATATTGAATACAGAATAAGAGGGAAAAAATAACGTTGACATTTCTTTCTGTCATGCTTTTTTTTAAATTTCTTCTCATAGAATTTCTTATGTCACTTGTATAACATTTACATTACATACTAAATAGAGTATCATTCAGTTAAAACTTTGAAATGACAGGTATTTTAATTTATAATTAAAAATATATATATATTAGCTTAAAGTGTGTCCAAATTCACATTAAAGCATTGTAATCAATCATGTATTGATAATGGAACTACAAAAAAATAAATTTTCAATTACAGCTCTTCAATGCATGAAAAAATGTAATTCAAAATATTTTAAAACTTTTTCTAGGATTACCTTATGTGAAATTAGATTCTAAAATTATGTTCTTTTCATAACATTTTTCGTTAAATTTTCTTGCTTTAAACGTTTCAACTGAAAGGAATATTTAAATTAAAATTCACGATAAAAAGAACTTTAATATTTAAAAATCTATTAATTTGTATCAAATACTTTAAAGCACGCTTCATTTTTTCCTGTGGAACATAAAATTGGGAAATTAAATGAAAAGAAAATGTAAAAGTAGAAATTGTATTTTACTAATTCGGAATCATATTTCAATCTGCTTCAAAAATAGTAATGCTGTTAAAAACTGATAATATCTATTTTATGTTTTTTTTTAAGAGAAAGGAACAAAATGGGGAAACGATGAAAGAATTATTGATCTTGTTAAAATCGAAATAAGAAAATGCAAATAAATATTCTTGCGATTTTTTTAGCTTAAAAAAACTATGTAAAACAAACGCTGAATAGATAAGTATATGATAAAGAAAGCATTAGATTTTTCAAGAATACAAAATTTCACAATAAAAAGGTATTGGGAAAACTTTTTAAATATTTTAACAATTCTTTATAAAGGTTGTCTCTATAATGCTTAGTTGTCATTACAAATCATTTGCATTATTTAAGTGATATAGATGTCGTCGTTTTTTCGTTAGAGGTTTAGGAATATTCAGAGGCATAAAAAAATAGGCATTTTTTTTTTTTAACTGTTGTATAACTTTTTTTATTTTACATATAATACATCTAAGTTTTTAAATTAAATTTTAAGTAAACTTCATGAAAATTTTAAATCAAAATGTTAATTTTGAACCAAATAATCTACTTTATTGTTGAACGCTTTCTTACAAATCATGACTTCTGGTGATTAAATTAGTCAGGTATATCCGAATTGGCTTCAGTTATGGCGATTTATTTTTTATCCCAAATTTGGCGATATATCACCAAGTATCGCTAAGCTAAGCGAGAATTTGACGCTGGCGGGTATGATTATGTAGTTTTAAGCGTATGAGAGTAGCAATACTAGTTATAACAATTAAAGTAAGTTTGCGAGAAACCACGTTTTCCAAAACTTATAAATGAAACCTTATTAAGGACAAATCAGCCGCACTAGAATTTCAAACTGCTATATATCACACATTTTCTAAGATAGAGGCAAAACAGAAAATGCTCCGGAATCCTTGATTCAATCCAGAACACTTAAGAATAAAAACTTTTCGGATTTCCAATTTTTTTGTACATCTCTTTAAATTTGAAATCTTTAAGTGTCCGCCATTTTGAAATAAGATGGAGGATGAAGCTGGTCAATGAACGCGATCGAGATTTTGGTGAGTCCGGTCCGTAGGCTCAGTCACATTCACATCGTTTGATAAATACGAGTGCAATCGCGTGACAAAAATCAGATTGTTTAAAAATGTCAACCAACCTAGAATTACAAACTGCTATATCGGAGCTATTTTATAAGATAAAGGCGAAACAAAAAATGCTCAGGAATGCTTGTATCAAGGTCAAATACTTAAAAAAAAACTTTGAATTTCTAATTTTTTGTATATCTGTTTGTGTTTAACATTTCTAAGTGGCCGCAAGTTTGAAACAACATGGTGGATAAAGCTGGGAAACGAACTCGGTCGGGACTTTGCTAAGTCATGCACATATGCTTAGTCACATGCAAATCGGTTGTCACATCCAAACAAATGCATGCAAAAATTAGATTGCTTCCGAATGTCAGTCATTCTAAAATTTTTAACTGCTATTTCCGTGTCATTATTTAAGAAAACAAATTCTGTTGCTATCACTGATTTCGGAAATATATCCGAGTACTTTTTATAGTGTATTAACCCGGAATGTAGGTTTTTCGGATGCTATCTCTTCTGAAGAAAACAATTTCATGTTCAACAAACTTTTTTAACAGACAAACGTTATAAATTTACAGCATTAACATTAACATTGAAATTAATATTATTTTATTGCTCTTGCATATATAAATGTAATTATGCAGCTGAAAATGTTGAATTAAGAATGGATATCAATCTATAGACTTATATTTCGGTTTGAGAAGACTGATTGATACACTATAAAAACTACCCCAAAATGTTTCCGAAAATGAGTTGTATTAAAAGCAACTTTGATTTCATACATGCTCTTCTTTAAGTCTAAAAATATATTGGTCACATTTTGAGAGAAAAATCAAGTGAGCTAAATATAACAACTAACTTCTTTTTCTAAGATTTGCTGCTTTAATCTTTAGCTGCACAAGAATAGGATTTCATTTTAATTCTTTTAATGTTTATATACGAAGTATCTGCATCCTATTCTGTAGAATAAAGGATCAGTTAGTTAATCTACCGATCATCCACCTCTAAACTTCTATAACGCCCATATGTTACTTATTTTTCTTAAATTGGAAATACTTTCAAATTAGTTCGCAAGTTGTGTATTTGCACTGAAAATATTTTCAATTCAAAAGTATATACTTCGTATCAAAAATTGAATTTCATCAGGCATTATTAGGAATTATACATCTTTTAGGCATTGCCACACCCACATATTTTTGACTGGACTCATGGTATATAACAGTTGCATGCCAACGACCTACTGAATACTGTTAAAAAATTAAGTTGTTGCTTTAAAGCAAATTGCACGTCAACCTACCCTGTAAGAAAGAAAAAATGTAACTTAAGCTACGAAAATGTACAACGAAAATATACAATAAGCTCTTCCGAGTTACCCACGATTCCGAAAAGCGTTCTTTACCTTTAGAAACCAATACATTTTCAAGATTTAAAGAAGCATTTATAAGAACAGTTTTTTCCGCTGTCGCTCTTTTTCGGAAACCTTTCAGAGTGGTTTTTATAATGTATTAATAAGTTTTGTCAAAACGGTATTTCTCTTTTTCGGATGGTATCCATTCTCAATTGAACATTTTCAGCTGCATAGTTGAATTAATACATGCAAGATTTGCACACTAATCTTAATTTTAATGGTAATGGTAATGTCGTTAATTTACCATGTTTGTCTGAAAAACATGCCTATTGAGCTTGAAAATGACTACTTGAGAATTTATAGCATACTAAAAAACTATAATCGAGGCTCAGAGAATTAATCTAATATATAAAAATGAAAATTTGTCTGTCTGTATTTCCATGCAAATCAACAGTTTAGAAACTATAATCGTGAAATTTTACGTACAGGCGCAATAAAACACAGTCGAGGTAACTAAAGTAATCCGAAATCGAAATGAATTAAAGTTCGTTTTTAATTAATAAAAAAAACACCAATCTAACAGCAATTTCCTATCAAATTTAAACATTTCCCGTTAAAGTAGTTTCCAACAACCAAACATACACAATATAATTCTTTCTACATCAATTAATTTTCTATTGAAAGATTTCCACGTGAAATATGAAAATGAAATAAAAAGTTTCAAGAATTAAAAAGCAAATTAATAATACGTCATATTAGAAATATCGAGGCTAACGAAAAAGACAGGCTACCGCGGTGCTTTACGCGTATCTTTTTTTACAGACCGCGGGAGTCACGTGGTGCTCGAATCCACCAATGCAGGTGTACGAAAAGAGCAACACGTCACTCCGGCGGTCTGTAAAAAAAGATAAGTGAAATGAACCGCGGTAGCCTGTCTTTTTCGTTAGCCACGAGAAATATAACGCAGATTTTCAAAGAGTTTTCAATAATACAAGGAGAATAAATATGAGTAAGTACAGACATTGATGAATATGATATCGGAAGGTGAATAGATAACGTCATATGAGTTTCAGGAACGTGTTGAATTATGATAAAAATTAGATTATGGAAATATTGGCATATTTTAACATTTTGAGATTCTCTGAATTCTCTAATCCACACATATACGTGTGTGTATATGTGTATATTAGAATTTCCACATATGTTTCGGTCTCTAGGGATTATTTTTAATAAAGAACTGAAATAAAGATTTCGAATTTTTTTTAAGTAAAATTCATAAAATTTTTGTATTTGCCATTTATATAAATTTATCTCATCAAAAACAACTCGTTGTAAATGATCCCGTCAAGCCACAAACCTAAAACGTCAGCCATAAAAAGAAGTGATATCACATAAAAAGAAACGATATAGAAGTGCATACTCCGAGTCCCGTGCAAAAATCTATCACCACTCATAATGTTTCCAAAGGACTCGGAGTGAGGTACAGTATGTGAAAACTGCTTGGCGACCTGCAGGCTTTTATAATGTTCGCGTTTCCTGCAATTACATATGACTATATTATTTTTTTTTATTATTTATTTATTTAATTATTTTGCTCCCATAAAATTGTAAAAAGCTGAAGCTTCTGTGTTAGCATGTCTTTTCTTATTTATGAGCTTGAAAAATTAATTTGTTGATTTTATTTACCATTATTTAAACTAGAAACACCACTCTTACGAAGAAGATTTCTTAAGTAAACATGTAAAGATTTCGAGTTTGTAATATATATATATATATATATATATATATGTTATATAAAAAATTTATTTCCTTCGCAAATCCTTCGCATTTATTTCGCATTAGTCCTTTAAATTAATCTAACTTCTGACATAGTCAGTATTTCCTTAATTCTTAATAATATTTATTCCTATTTAATGTCCTTTTAAAAGTAAATACCCGTATATTAATAATTATCTTATTCCAAATCTTAATCTAAAATTTTAAGTTCATTCGTAGCTTTTATCAGCTCCCCAATCTATAAAATTCTGAGACGTTTTCTCATTTCGAATGTTTTTTAAAAAGCCATTTTCTTTTTTTTATTATTATTCCATGCTAGGTTTCCGCGCGCTAGGGATTTTCACTTCAAAATTCATACGCGACCAGGGACGGCACTCTTTCCTGTTTTAGCTCCTCCCTTTTGCCTCATTCGCTGGTCTGGAGGTCGCTTCTCACTCATTGGTTTCTGCGCTCGCGACGTCGTATTCTGGATCACTCCGCTGAGTGAACAAAACTGGCTTGCATCCTTCGGAGAGGATTTTTGACGTATTTGGAAGTGCAAACAAATATGTATCTGGTGTTTTAGTATCGTAGAATATTCATAGTTATTTAACATCTATTAAATCATGTAGTGAGCTATCGTGGAGCGTGAGGGCTATCATTTCATACCTATGGGAATTGTCGCTGCATCGCTCTTGTTCTAAATAAACTATTTATCTGGAAATTGGCTGGTATTTATTGGAGAAAGTCTGGTGGATTCTCTTTTTATTGCCTCACCACTTCGCCGTGATTATTGAAATCGACTGCAATATGCTATATCTTTAACGGACTGCCATTTTCTCATGGAAATTTACATCTCGTGGTGTCTCATCTTAGTCAAAACGCCATATATATATATACTAGCAGGCTTTGCCCGCTACGCTGGTCGCTTTCTCCAAACGGAATATACCCGTGAATTTGATCATATTGCGTTTTAAAGCAATATGAACCTTTACCTTGATTGTGCTTCGCAATGTTGAAAAACGAAATAGACGCCATTGCTCTGTTATATTTTCTGTTTTTTGCACAAAATTTGGCTATTAAATACCAACTTCTTTATTTAATCATTTACAGTATGATTTGCTAAAGAGCTATGTAACAATATGCAATATACTACAATTACCCCTGGAGAATTATTAATGCAAGTTCAATCAAAATCCATTCTGCAGTATTTTTTAAAAAGGCTAATGTTTCACGGATTCAACTGATTATAGAAGTTTTCCCCCTAGTTCTATAATTAGACGGTTTTACGTAGAACGTAGAACTATTATACGATAATCGTTAAAAAATATGCATTATCTCATGAACAATAGGACTTGGAAGAATGTACTTTACACCTTTCGATTCAGCTTACAAAAATACATTAAAATATGTTATGATTGCTGTTGTTATAAACTATAATTACCCGATTTTTAAGGAATTTTTTTTTTTAATTTGTTCCATTTTTAACACTTTCCAACCTAGTTGAAAAGTGTTTATGACTTCGGTTTGTCTATGCCGTATGTCCGTCTGCCGTCTGGCCGCGCTCTAACTCCCGTAAATATGCTCGGATTGTTCTGCAATTTTTATATGTTATTGTCGTTATCTATAGCATGTTCCCTATTTCAACGGAAGTGTGTAGCACTTATAGTTTTTTTTACAGGGACACTCAAAAGAATTCCGTTACATTGCGGTCTATGGGGAAAAATCATTTGCGGTTTATTTAAATAACGTTTCACTATTTTAAACGCATTGAAATTTATATATATATCACTAAGGTGCGTTAGAAGAAGCTTAATATGGAATAGGGTGTGCATAACACTTATAGTTACTTTACAGGGACAGTCAAAAGAATTCAGTTACATTACGTCTATGGTGAAAAATCGTCTGCGGTTTATTTAAATAATGTTTCACTATTTTAAACGCATTAAAATTTATATATATCACTAAGTTGCAGTACAAGAGGCTTACTACAGAATAGTGTGTGTATAGCAATCATTGTTCATTTACAGGGACACACAAAAGAATTCTCTACTGTCTGTTAACAATAATTCCTGGAAATGCGCTTTAAGTTACTGAACGCGATTTTAATTTTAACTCGCTTTTTGTCTATTACGTGGTGTGTATAAATTCTGTAGATCCTATACAGGTAAGCACAAAAGTTCGCGAACACATTTCCGTTTATTGACAGAAACGCCAGACGGAGAATTTTAAACTGTGTTTTAAACGCGTTTCCTAACTGAACTAAAATTTAGCATCCTATTTAGTATATATACAAATCTATAGATCCTATACAGGGCTGAATAAACGTATTCGGATATTTTTCCGAATATTGTATATGTTGGAAAATCCTGAAATTATGTTTTTAAATATGTTATGCGTTTTCCAAATTTTTTACTTAGATGTTATCTTTTAGCTTATTAAACGATATGATTTGTAAAATTATTTTGGAAGAGTTGGAAAGTGTTACATAATCTATGCTTGACGCATGATTTTTCGTTCTTGTTCACCCTCCTCAGGGGTGGAGTTTTTGTAAATCGCTTCTTAGTGCGCCTCTACATACTAAGAAGTATTTTTCCTCCAAGTTTCGTGTTTGTAGGTTCAGTAGTTTGGGCTGCGCGTTGATCATCTATCTAGTCAGGACTTTTATTTATATATATAGTTAACAGTTTGCGGGAACAGATTTCGCCACATTATCTTCTAACAATGAAAAGAAGTCCCTCGTGTTTTATCGACAGTTTGAATTTCTTCCATTGCTATAATAACGCGTGTATGTTTAGAAATTATCCTTTGTAATGTTAGAATTTTGAGGTTTTGGCACTAAAACCGTCGCCAAATTTGTAAAATATGCAATATATCACGAATTATGAGACTTAGAAGGATGTACTTTGTACCATTCGATTCAGCATACAAAATTACATTAAATTATGTTATCTTTTTTCATTTAACTGTCATACTCGATTTTTAAGGAATCTTTTAAAAGTTTGTTCAATTTTTTACCCTCCCCCCCCTTAGGGGTGGAGTTTTTGAAAATTCCGTTTTAGTGCGCCTCTACATACTAAGAAGTATTTTTCCTCCAAGTTTCGTGTTTGTAGGTTCAGTAGTTTGGGCTGCGCGTTGATCATCTATCTAGTCAGGACTTTTATTTATATATATAGTTAACAGTTTGCGGGAACAGATTTCGCCACATTATCTTCTAACAATGAAAAGAAGTCCCTCGTGTTTTATCGACAGTTTGAATTTCTTCCATTGCTATAATAACGCGTGTATGTTTAGAAATTATCCTTTGTAATGTTAGAATTTTGAGGTTTTGGCACTAAAACCGTCGCCAAATTTGTAAAATATGCAATATATCACGAATTATGAGACTTAGAAGGATGTACTTTGTACCATTCGATTCAGCATACAAAATTACATTAAATTATGTTATCTTTTTTCATTTAACTGTCATACTCGATTTTTAAGGAATCTTTTAAAAGTTTGTGCAATTTTTTACCCTCCCCCCCCCTTAGGGGTGGAGTTTTTGAAAATTCCGTTTTAGTGCGCCTCTACATACTAAGAAGTATTTTTCCTCCAAGTTTCGTGCTTGTAGGTTCAGTAGTTTGGGCTGCGCGTTGATCATCTATCTAGTCAGGACTTTTATTTATATATATAGTTAACAGTTTGCGGGAACAGATTTCGCCACATTATCTTCTAACAATGAAAAGAAGTCCCTCGTGTTTTATCGACAGTTTGAATTTCTTCCATTGCTATAATAACGCGTGTATGTTTAGAAATTATCCTTTGTAATGTTAGAATTTTGAGGTTTTGGCACTAAAACCGTCGCCAAATTTGTAAAATATGCAATATATCACGAATTATGAGACTTAGAAGGATGTACTTTGTACCATTCGATTCAGCATACAAAATTACATTAAATTATGTTATCTTTTTTCATTTAACTGTCATACTCGATTTTTAAGGAATCTTTTAAAAGTTTGTTCAATTTTTTACCCTCCCCCCCCTTAGGGGTGGAGTTTTTGAAAATTCCGTTTTAGTGCGCCTCTACATACTAAGAAGTATTTTTCCTCCAAGTTTCGTGTTTGTAGGTTCAGTAATTTGGGCTGCGCGTTTTAATTTGGGCTGCGTCCAGTCAGGACTTTCATTTATATATATAGATATCTTTCATAATTGCACTCACCTTTCCCAATCACTTTCCCATTAGCTCTATCACTAAGCAACATAGAATGATATATTATAGGGTCATTAACCATACCTGAAAAGTCACTTCCATCAAAATTTGTTCAATAGCATTTTTTTGTAAAGGTACTCTTTAATAATCGGGTTCACTTATTTTAGAGCTTTCCTCTGTATCTCTATAACAGACTAACGTAGAATAGCTATACTCTAAAACCTTTCAAAAAACATTACTTAACTAACAGTTTATAACCTAACAAAATATCATGAATAATCAGATTAAAATATGAACATGAGGTTTATACTCATAGTAGATGATGGTATGATTTTCTGTAATAGGATTCATCATGAAGGTTTCGCTTCAAACGTAAACAATGCTTTTCCTCATTGGGTACTTCTATATTATCCCGTCGACCACTTTTCAGAATAAAAAACTATCGCCAAATTTTAACATTAAACGCTAAAAGTGCAGTTCCATTTACTTGATGTCAGAAGCATTATACGTGTTTGTTACGTCATCAAGTGGTTTTTTATTCGACATTTGCGTGTATTTTTCATTATGTTTTACTGATTTATTAGTTATTTCATTCATTAAAATAACAATTGTGTCCTTAAATTCTTATATTTTATTTATTTATTTTGATATTCCAATGGCAACGTTCTCCCGTTTATTTGGCGTTAGTTTGGCGATAGTTTTTTGTTATGAAAAGTGGTCGAAGGGATAACAGAGAAGTACCCAACATTGTAGCTAAAACGCCAATTGGCGAGGAGGTATCTGATTGCGAAAAATTAGCCCGAAATCGTATGAATAACTAACTACCCCAAAAAAGGGGAAATATGGCTGAAGACTGAAAACAAATAAAGAAGCAATATATAATACTAAACAGACCTTCAAAATTTTATTTTAGCAATCACGTTTTATTTTAAACCGTGGCTTTTGTAGAATTAATAACAATACACAATTACATAAATATCCGTAAGAATAATATACCATAAAAATAAACAAAAGAATTAAATAACAAAAAGATTTAATTTGAATTCCTCCCATTGCCATAGTAACGGATGTATTTTAAGAAATTCTCACTTGTATTGTTAGAATTGTTAGTTTTGACGTCAAAGACTTCGCCAAATTAGACAAATGTGCAATATCTCACGAACTATTTGACTTATGAGTATTTAATTGATACCATTCGATTCAGCATACAAAAATACATTAAAATATGTTATCATTTGTCACGTATTTATAATACCCGATTTTTAAGGAATTTTTTTTAAGTTTGTTCCCCTTTTTACCCCCCTTAGGGGTGGAGTTTTTGAAAATCCCGTCTTAGTGCGCCTCTACATACTAAGAATTATTTTTCCTGCAAGTTTCGTCTTTGTAGGTTCAGTCGTTTTGGCTGTGCGTTGATCATCTAGCCAGAAAGGACTTTCTTTTATATATATATATATATAATGATCATACGCATATTAATAACAATGCACCTTATAATAAACGTTAACTAAATTGAGATATATTGCAATAATTCTAGCGTAAGCGGAGAATCGCATAAGTCTGGGGAAAAATCCGTTCTGTCAGTCCTTTTGCATACAACAATATTTATAAAAGTGATATAACAAAAATTAAAAACTTATTTTTTCGATTTTCAAAATTGATATACTGCATATATTATAAAAGCCTGCAGGTCGCCAAGCAGTTTTCACATACTGTACCTCACTCCGAGTCCTTTGGAAACATTATGAGTGGTGATAGATTTTTACACGGGACTCGGAGTATGCACTTCTATATCGTTTCTTTTTATGTGATATCACTTCTTTTTATGGCTGAAGTTTTAGGTTTGTGGCTTGGCGGGATCATTTACAACGAGTTGTTTTTGATGAGATATCACTCCTTTTTGTAAGGTGTTTAATTTCAATTACACAGATCCCATTTTTCCTCAGAAAAGAAAAGAAAAAAGAAAGATGAAAGGGGAAAAATAAAAGAATAATTGTGATGCTATAAACAGAATTATACATCAGAATTATACAATTTATTGAGTGACTTATTCCAATGTACATGTCGCTACCATAGCAACGGGGAAACTTTTATATTCATTTCCTTACATTGTATTCATCAGATTATTTATGACATGTTTATTTTCCTTTTTCTTTTGTTAATATCACTCTTCCGTTTATATACATTCAAAAAACAAAAAAAATAGAAAATTTTAGAGTAGTTTACAAAGTAATTAAAATACTGCAGTTTCAGAAAAATGTGGAAAAATAAGAAGCACCCTTTTTTTTGGTCAATTATAACAATGAGTTTACTTTACCGAGAATAATCAAATTTGTTTTTCTACGAACCATTGTAATTTACAAGGATTTTTATACTAATATATTAAATATTATTCTTGAAAATTACTGAGCACCTTAATTTTTTTTTATTTGTTAAGTTTTTTAACTCAACGTTTCGAGAATCGGAAAAATATAAGATTCGCAACGTTTGCAAAAGTATAAAAACTATTAAAGTGGTTTCAAAATAGAAAATGTTCGTAGGATGACATGTATTCCAAAATATTGTGTGATTTTGTAAATATACCACAGAGACTAATGCGTTTACATAATGAACCGTTTAAAAAAATGTAAAATTTTATTAAAATTTTTGATCTGATATATCATAAAGCTTTAAATTAGATTTTAAAAAGGAGCGTGATTAAACCCAAAAGGATTATATTTACTAAATGCACAAAATACATAAAGACACAAAATACATAATTAATGTTTCTAGTCTGTCCATTCCAATTCGGAGATACTAAAATATAGATCCTCAATCCCCAGCAGTCCATGAATTAATTAGGACATATGTATGCAACTGTTAAAATGTTCCCAAAGTCGACAATAGAAGCAATAAGTAGAGCTCCGCAAATATGAAACACGGCATTGCTTCATCATGACTTTGTTTCGTGAGGTGTTCGTTCTCCAAACATAAAAATCTCTTGAAAGTGTCCGTTAACCGAACATGTGTTCGTTATCCGAACATAAAAATCTCACGCGAAAGTGTTCGTTAATCGATTTGTTCGTAAACCGAACAGTTCGTTACCGATCACCTATTGTATACGACATATAGCATTTTTAATTTTTATGGGGAATTTAAGAAGATATTTCCTTTTCATTGTGCTCTAGGCCCGTTTTTAGAGTATTTTAAGTTCGTCTTAGCCGGAGATTCGATGAACGGCAAATATTTAAACGCAAAACTTCTAATCCTGTGGTAGCAACATTTTTACATTCTATTACTCAGCGCATGAATGTAAAGTTGGAATTTTTTAATTCCTTTTTCAATCAATTCCTGATACATTTATTAATAAACACAGTTTTTTTAATCGATGAAAATACTATATTTTAATAGATTTAGAGGTTACGATCGACGAGCTTTCTGGCGGACAAAATGAACGCGTATTAAATTTTAAAGCAAGATAATAAAACCTTACAGAGATTGAAACAGTATAAAATCATAAAAATACATCTCACTCAGTAAATATATATCGGTTGTAATGTAATCAAGATCTTCTAAGAGACTCTGTAAACGAAACGTATATGGTTCAACAAAACAAACAATAGAGAGTTTAAATGAATCGGATGTAGTAACATATTTGAATATCTTGTGTATATAGCCACTTTGACAAAAATTATGCTATTTATAATATTGTTTTTCCTCTGTGTTGAGGAATCAAGTACTTCAACGTAAAAATTCGCTAATTACACAACTATTTAGTCTTATTAAAAAATCTTTTGAGTTACCCTGTAAACGAACAGTAAATTCTACAATTCTGTTTTACAATAGAAAGCTAACTTAGGTCGTTCGTAGTAACATATTTTAACATCCTACGCATACGTTCTTTTTTAAAAGAGATAGACCATTTAATATTTCTTTTCTTCATCTTAAGTATAGGAATAAATCACTTTAAAATGATATACATAAAAAAACTAATTCATATTTTTACACGAAATATTAAACATTTGAACTACTCATAAAAACAATGCAATTGCTGAAAACCGCGTAAAAATCGGATAATTACACAATTCTTTAGCCATATATCAAAAGATCTTTTGTGGGAACCTGTAAACGAACCTTAAATGTTACTATTTTTTTATAATAGGGAGCTTACTTGGGTCGACTGCAATAACATATCTTAATATCATGTGTATACGACCATTTCTAAAAGAGTTGGGTCATTTATTATTTTTTGCTCTATGTTAAGTATATGGATCAATAACTTTAAACTGATATAAATCAAAAACTAATTAATACTTTTTTCATGAAACTTACAAAGGTTTGAACTACTCATAAAAACAATTCAAATGACGACTACGTATTAAACTACGTAAAAATCCGATAATTACACATTGCTGTAGCCCTGTCAACAGTTTTTTGCTCTATGTTAAGTCTAGGAATCAATAACTTTAAACTGATATAAATCAAAAACTAATTAATATTTTTTCATGAAACTTACAAAGGTTTGAACTACTCATAAAAACAATTCAAATGACGTAAACCACGTAAAAATCCGATAATTACACATTGCTGTAGCCCTGTCAACAAATTTTTGCTATATGTTAAGTATAGTAATCAATAACTTTGAACTGATATAACTCAAAAACTAATTAATATTTTTACATGAAACTTACAAATGTTTTAACTACTCATAAAAATAATTCAAATGACGTAAATCACGTAAAAATCCGATAATTACACATGGCTGTAGCCCTGTCAACAGTTTTTTGTTATATGTTAAGTATAGGAATCAATAACTTTAAACTGATATAACTCAAAAACTAATTAATATTTTTACATGAAACTTACAAATGTTTTAACTACTCATAAAAACAATTCAAATGACGTAAACCACGTAAAAATCCGATAATTACACATTGCTGTAGCCCTGTCAACAGTTTTTGATCTGTACAAGATTTAAAAAGTGCAAGAAACAGCACTTTTAAAATTGCATTTCCTGAAAACCTATTCGACAGATCTTGCTTTTCTTTTGATTTTTTAGTCACGGGGCACGCCCCATTCCATAGAATCAAGAATTTTGTTTCTATCATAAATAGAACGCGAGATATAGATGTGTCAAAAACCCGTTTTGTCCCGTCCGCAAAATATAAACTAGACAGAGTTAAAAAAAAATTGTATAATCGTTTGGCATCCACTGGCGGAAATTCATTTCATTTACGGTTCAATGCATTGCTGTTTCTTATGCTTGGCGAGAAACTCTGTCGAGTTTCTATGATATTTTTTTACATTGCGTTTTCATTTGATTCACGTGTATAAAATTTTGACTGCTTTCTTTTATTGTTTGTTTTATACCGTATGTTTAATTTTGAAATAGATTTTTCTAAACAAACATTCTCAAAATTCCGGGCAACGCCGGGTACTTTAGCTATACTATAAAAAACACTGTAAAATTTACACTATAAAAATTACTCAGAAATGTTTCCGAAAATAGTTGGCAACAAAATAAACTTTGTTTTCATAAGTGCTCTTCTTTAAATCCAAAAATATACTATTTTCTGAAGTTTGTACAGATAAATAATTCTTTTAGGAATTGTGAGTATCTCAGAGGAGGTTATTGTATATTTTAGTTCGTGGTTAAATTATATTTTCCTAGATTAAGAAACATTTGTCATTTTCTGCAGTGTAGTGTTAACAGTGTATAAAAAGATGTAGTGTTGCGATGTCTTGTGTTCAACTGTGAATATAAAAATGCACAGATGAGTGCTCGCAGTGCAATTAAAACATATCGGAATATGGAACCTTTTTAGAGTTATTTTGAACATTTTACTACTTAATCATTTGGCAACATTGCATTTATATAATGTGCGCGAGTTTTCGATCTCTCTCTACAGAAAAGCTAATATTTAGAAAAGTACATAATAAAATACATGATTTAGCTCTTTTTTGCTCCTACAGTACCTCTAAGTTTAATTAAAAAATATATGATATAAAATATATTTATTCCGTTACTTATTAAATGTAGATTTTAATTTTTATGCAAAATTCCGCGTAAATAAATACAGAAAGAAAGAAAAATAATTTCTTACTCTAGGAAAATATAATATAACCACAACCAAAAATATAGAAAAATATCTTCCGAGATATCCACGTCTCCGACAAAATGATTTTTACTTTAGAAACATTAAAAAACAATATTATTTTCAAAATTTAAAGAAGCATTTATAAAAACTAAGTTTCCTTTGATGCTATCGATTTTCAGAAATTTTTCCCAGTAATTTTTATAGTCTGCTAGCTGATCCGTCCATCGTTGCACGAAAATCAGTAATTTTTTTTTTGCGGTTTCGATAAAAACAGTCATTTTCGGCGCGCATTTTGTTTTAAACAAACTTCTTTCCGAACGAAACTCCGGCACTTCTCACCGCTGCCTACGGTATTGTATAGCTGTAATTTCGTATAGTTTTAATTTCCACCGCTAGAGATCGTGAAATCGTCGTACTTACAAGGGGGCCGCCAAACATGATGCGCACAGATTTTGAGGATTTTAAAGTATGCCGCAGGGATCATACCCCTAACTATTCAGGTCAAAGGTCTCCTTCAAATGGGCTTTCGTTTTCGAGAAATTTCGGGTTAAAGTTCAGCATACGTTTCAAATACCCATTAGTTTCCGATCTTGAACAAAGTCTCCGTGGTGCAGAGCTACCGTTCGTGACTTGAGTGCCAGAGGTGAGGGATCTGTCCTCTCATGCGACTTTTTGCCTTTTTTAATAAATTTTATATATTTGTCGCGTTGCAAGTTTTATGCAGAGTTATGAATTCTGCTTCTTTGAACTTTTTGATATTTTCCTAATAAATTCCATTTCCATTTTCATTTTTTTCGTGAAAATTTGCAATTTTTTTTTTCTGCAGTTTTGAAATTAATATTTCTATTGACGAAATTCCAAACTAATTTATGTCTAGATTTTGCTTATTTTTTTAATTATTATTTACCCTTTTCATTTTAATAACCGTTCTAAAATAATACTTTTTTTAACTTTATGAAATTTTAAATGAAAATTAATATATTTTTTATAATTTATACAAAATATTTTTTATCTCAAATCTTCTAAAGGTATGTATGATTAGGTAATTCGAACAACATATCTTGAAAGGAGTAATAAAATATTAAAGCAACAACGCTTATATCAAAGTTTTAGCCAGTGATATATATATATTTATTTATGTTATTTAAATACATTTAACTGTAAAGTTCAAACTCAACATCATTTTTGTCTTGCACAAATAAAAAATAACATATTACAACTAATTTTTTTTCATTCTAACAAGTCGATGCCATACAGAAAAATTCAAGTAGAAATGAAAAATCGTTTGTAAATTACAATACATATAAAAAATATCTGAAAAAAATCGTCTGCAATGACTTTTACGGTAATATCAGAATGAATAAAATTTTCTTTTTATCCATTTCGTTTAGCATCCTTTGCATACTTACCACGTTTGAAATAATTTGTTTTTCAAATTTAAGGCATTTTTTAATATATTTATCACAATTTAAGTATTTAAAGAATATATAATATGCTAATTTATCTTTCAATATTGTTAAAACAATTTACGTAAAGAATATATTTAAAGGCGATTTTTAATGCGGAATTTGTTTAGCATATTTTTGTAATATGTATCACACAATTAGTTCCATATTTAATAAACTAAAAATGTCGATGTCGGTGATGATAATATTTTAGTATTTCAGCAGTTAACATATTTCAATATATTTAGAACAAATCAAATATTAAAAGGATATATTATTTTGTTAATTTTCTTCTTAATCATTTAATTTTTTTAAAATAGAAAATGCAAATAAAAAATGCATTATTTCATAAATACGATAAATAAATATGGAAATATACATAAATGTAAAAAATAATCATTATAAAAAGACGAGATATCAAGGCATAAATTAGTTTGGATTTTCGTCAACAGAAATATTAGAATAAAAATTGCGCAAAAACTGTAAATTTTCACGAAAAATTCGAAAATGTAAATGGAATTTATTAGGAAAATATCAAAAAGTTCAAAGATGCAGAATTCATAATTTTGCATAAAACTTATAACGGGACAAATATATAAAATTTATCAAAAAAAGGTAAAAGTCCCATGAGAGGACAGAACCCTCATCTCCGTCTCTCAAATCGCGAGCTCTAGCTCTGCGCCACTTACAAGGAGAGTGCCAAGTTTGGTAATCACAGATTTTGATTATTTTTATATGTGCTGTAGGGTAGAAAAACCTTAGTCTCGGGTTCAATGGATTTTATACAACGCTCCTTAGTTCTCGAGAAATGGAGAGGTCTAATATTATAACGCAACTTAAATACTTACTTTGTAACAACATAACTATGTTGGTCGTAGCTCAGTTGGTATGGCGTCTGGTCATTGTTCCGAGGGCTCGGGTTCGATGCTGGTACGCGCTACGTTTGTTTTTCGCATTCTTTTTTTTTATATAAATATACTTGTAATTATAATTTAATAATCTCAATAAAACATTTTGTTAACATAATTAAATTTTAATTTGGCGTTTTTGATTTTTAAACCGTTATTAAACATTTCTCATCATTTAAAGAGCTTTAAAAAAATTGGATCTATTATTGACTAGTAAAAATTCAAAAATCGTTACAAAGTCAGCATATTTACTATTGAATTATAGAATTCTTCTCCCATCGCAATAGAAAACGAAGATATTTCAGATGTTCGATTATTTGTTAAAAATCCATTGTTTTGCAATAAAATTTTACAGTACTTCAACGCATTTGTGACATCCCTTTTATGGTTTTCATCGAATCCCGACACTTCAGATTGATCTTCTTGAAAACTACAACTCTTGCTTCTTCCATTTTTATACGATTATAAGCTGTTATAGAATGATACGCACTTGTGCGAAAAAGATTGAACACAAAAACCACTGAACTGCACCAAACTAAAATAATAACCATAGTATGTTGTGGAGCCCTCTAGTTACAATAAAATAAAACACAAACATGTTGTACTTTAATTATTATGCTAAATTTTAATATAATTATGCCTCTTACTTTAAAAACAGAGTAGTATTATCATCGCATTCACTTCCCTTTTTAAGGCAAATTATAAATGATGTTTCTTTACAATCACGAATTGACACAATTGTTTAATATCGTTGCATTGATAAAGCATATATGGAATACATTTTAAAAGTGATTTAAAAAAATCAAAAATGCTAAGTTAAAATTTAGATATGTTAACAAAATTTTTTATTGAGATTATTAAATTATAATTGCAAGTATATTTGTAAAAAAAAAAAGAGACAAATACAAAGCAGCGCGTTCCAGCATCAAACCCGGGCCTCAGAATAACGAGCAGACGCCATACCAACTGAGCTACGACCAACGCAGTTATTTCGTTACAAAGTAAGCATTTAAGTTGTGTTATAATATTAGACCCCCCATTTCTCGAGAAATAAGGAGCGTTGTATAAAATACATTGAACATGAGACTAAGGGGCTTCTACCCTACAACATATATAAAAATAATCAAAATCTGTGATTACCAAGCTTGGCACTCTCCTTGTTAGACCTTGTTCAAGATCGCGAACTAATGGGTATTTGAAATGCATGCTGAACTTTAACCCGAAATTTCTCGAAAACTAAAGCCCATTTGAAGGAAACATTTGACCTGAATAGTTAGGGCTATGACCCCATACAGCATACTTTAAAAACATCAAAATCTGTGCGTTACAACGATAGAATAAGGTATCATACAAAAAGTTTTGTACAGCTTTTAACATAGTACACAGACATTTCGTTAAAATTCGTTGTCTGAATAAATATTCCAGTTAATTAAAAGTTAATAAAAACTGTTACGTTGAATATCAAAGCTTCCAGTGGCTGTGCTTTAACATATTAATATGTTCCAGTACTTACTAGTTAGTTACAGGCTTCTCGTGTCTGGATAATAAACTGTTGTCTGGTTATATAAAAATGAATACTTTTTAAAAAGTGGTACAAATAGAATAAAAAAATAGTCTCTGGGACGAATAGTTGATGGAACAAATGGTACAGGACGGTGTCCTGCTCTGTTAACCAAAATGTTTAAGGGGAAAAAAGCTGTAATTACTCATCTTGAGTTTCTGTTTGTTTTTTTTCACCTATAAAGGTATATAGCGCTATCTATGGAACATTTTTAGAACTGATTTCTTTAATGTACATAATACAAATTTCAAGAGATTGCATCTCGTAAACCAATAACTTTATTTTTTATTGCATCTTAAATTATATCGAAAACTTTTGGCTCAGCCTGTTTTAGCATATGGGAAATATAAATTGCAATTAATATTGCAATTATAGTTTTTTTGGTTGAAAGTACTCACCAAATAAATAATAAATTTTCAAAATCTAAGTAAACTAATTATTTTGTATTTGAATTAACGCCTGCTTTTCAAACTCCATAATTATTGGTACAATGAAGTATTTCATTTATAATTAAGAATATTTTTACATACTTTAAAAAATAAATGTTAAAAATAATACGAATAATTTATCACTGGTCCAATATTATGTATTATGCATTCACATTTATTTGTTGTTGTTGTTGTTGTTGTTTTTGTTTTATTACAGAAAGAAAGAACTTGTAAGACATTCTTCCCACAACTTTATTTTGACAAGTCATTGAGATCTCTAGCGTAAGTGACGTCTTTCCACATAACTCTTATCATTTACAAAACATATTTCGTAGCAGATAAGATGTCTGACAAAATATTTCTTTTATAACTAAGAATATTCTAGACAATTGAAAAAATAAATGTCCAAGATAATGTAAAGTATTTCTCAATGGATCAATATTCTGTATTATGCATTCTGATTTTTTTTCTTTCAGAGGGAAGAGAAGTGTAAAAGATTCTTTCCATGACTCTATTTTGACAAGTCATTGAGAACTTTAAGTGACGCCTTTTCACATAACTCTTATCATTTACAAAACATACGAATATCGTAGCAGATAAGATGTCCGATGAAATATTTCTTTTATAACTAAGAATACTCTACACACTTGAAAAAATGAATGTCAAAGATAATGTAAAGTATTTCTCAATGGATCAATATTATGTATTATGCATACTTTTTTTTTCTTTCAAAGAGAAGAGAAGTGTAAAATATCCTTTCCACGACTCTATTTTGACCAGTCATTGAGATCGCTAAAGTGACACCTTTTCACATAACTCTTTATTATTTACAATACATAAGAATATTGTTGCAGATAAGACGTCTGACGAAATACTTATTTTATATATAAGACTATTACTACATACTTGAAAAAATAAATGTTCAAGATGATACAAAATATTTCTCAATGGATCAATATTATGCATTCTGATTTTTTTTTTCTTTCTGAGAGAAGAAAAATGTAAAACATCCTTTCCACGACTGTTTTTTGACAAGTCGTTGATACCTCTAAGTGACGCCTTTCCACATAACTCTTTATTATTTGCAATACATAAAAATATTGTAGCAGATAACATGTCCGACGAAATATTTCTTTTATAGCTAAGACTATTCCTATATACTTGAAAAAATGAATGTTCTAGATAATACAAAGTATTTCTCAAAGGATAAATATTATGTATTACGCATTCATTATTTTTTTGTTTCAGAGAGAGGAAAAATGTGAAACTTCCTTTCCACGACCCTATTTTGACAAGTCGTTGAGACCTCTAAGTGACGCCTTTCCGCATAACTCTTTATTATTTGCAATACATAAGAATATTTTTGCAGATAAGATGTCCGACGAAATATTTCTTTTATAACTTTAGACTTACATACTTGAAAAATAAATGCTCAAGATAATACAAAGTATTTCTCAAAGGATCAATATTATGTATTATGCATTCATTTTTTTTTTCTTTCAGAGAGACGAGAAATGTAAAACATCTTTTCCACGACTCTATTTTGACAAGTCGTTGAGACATATAAGTGACGCCTTTCCACATAACTCTTTATTATTTGCAAAACATAAGAATATTGTAGCAGATAAGATGTCCGACGAAATATTTCTTTTATAACTAAGATTATTTCTACATACTAGAAAAAATAAATGTCCTAGATAATACGAAATATTTCTTTTATAACTAAGATTATTCCTACATACTAGAAAAAATAAATGCTCTAGATAATACGAAGTATTTCTTAAAAGATCAGTATTATGTATTAAGCATTCATCTTTTTTATCAGGGAAAAGAAAATGCAAAACAACCTTTCCACGACTCTATTTTGACAAGTCGTTGAGATCTCTAAGTGACGCCTTTCCACATAACTCTTTATTATTTACAATACATAAGAATATTGTTGCAGATAAGATGTCCGACAAAATGTTTCTTTAATGACTAAGAATTTTCCTATATACTTGAAAAAATAAATGTTCAAGATAATACAAAGAATTTCTCAATGGATCAATATTATGCATTCGGATTTTTTTTTCTTTCAGAGAGAACAGAACTGTAAAACATCCTACTCGCGACTCTATTTTCACAAGGCATTGAGATCTCTAAGTGACTCCTTTCTACATCTCTCTTATTATTTACAATTCATAAGAATATCGTAGCAGATAAGATGTCCAAATTTGAACATAGATCTGTAAGAGTAGCTTTTATTTATACTCGGATAAGGAAATCTTTTGAAAGAAGAATTATTGTTCATTACAAGCAAAAGTATTATTTTGTGCGTCAAAATATTTAATGCAAAAAAGTAGTTTTAATAAATACAAAGATATTTATAAATGTATGTTTTGTTTTCGTTTTTTTCTCTTATGTGGTCATGTACATACTAAAATTGAATATAACGATTGAAAGGTAAATTGAAACACCAAAATTTTATTTGATATTTACGTACCGATGACATAAAACGCATAAATACAGATTTAAATCAATTTCCAATGCTATGTAATGAGATTTAAATTATTAAAAAATAAAATGATCAATGGTTAGAAGAAACGTGCATTATTTAGACAAAAATTCGAACAATAACTTATGTACATCTTACTTTTTGTTTGTAAAAGCCCATAGATAACAAGCATGTATATTTTACATAAATATATTTTGAAAATATTAATTATTAATTACTAATACGATTGCTGATAAATCATAGCTAGAAACATAGATATATAACACAAAGGATATGAATTATCACTTACTATTCAACGTATAACCAACAGAGTGAAGAAAATGCCCAGATCGGAGATCGAACCCGAAACCTTTGGTATATTACGCACCAATGTTCTACCATTTGGAGCCATCCGGAAGACATCCCGTCTAGCATTTTCTCACTCTTATGTATTGGCATAGCTGCAACTTTGCAGCACAAGATGGAAAGTCAATCATGAGCACACATCATGAACAGTGGCATGCATGACATGAATTAAACCCGGCATCGGTGAATATATATATATGCTCATATCTTTTTTCAGCAGAGCTGAAATTACGCTGGTAATTACTTATATAACACAAATGATATGAATTATCACTTACTACTGAGCGTTTAACCAATAAAGAGCATATAAATATCCACCTATGTAACAGGGTTACTGCGTCATCTACCATTTTTCGAAAAAATGTTAAAAACAAAAGTTACGTATTTTTTCCCGTAGAATCCGAATCTGCAATAAAAAAGGGGGGGGGATATCATTTAAGATTTCAAAGGGGGGAGGGGCAACTTTGTTATCCCTAAATAGATTTTTCAAAAATATTGAACATGCACTTTTCCATTTTTCAATCCGATGTATGTTTCTCGAGTTATTCGACCGTTTCCAGACTTTTCAATGGAAATGATTCACACTACATTTAACTCGATTACAACGCCATCTACGATTTACCGAAGAAAATATTAAATACAAAAGTTACGTATTTTTTCCCGTAGACTCTGAATCTGCAATAAAAAGGGGGGTTATCATTTAACATTTCAAAGTTCCCCCCCCCCTTTCCCTCCAGGGGGCAGAATTGAGGGTGCACCTTTGATATCCCTAAATAGATTTTTCAAAAATATTTTCGTTTTTCAATCCGAACATATTTCTCGAGTTATTCGAACTTTTCTAGCCTTTTTGGACACCCTGTATATATATATATCCCCATACATAGCGTTCATTTTACTTTCGAACGTTGCAATCCGTTTCGAAAAATACGGATATGAACCTTTTAAAAAAATTCGTTCCCGAAAGTCACTTAGGTTACATACTCAGGTTTGAAGAAAATCACGGAAATCTACGAACGGTTAGGTGCACGAACGCGATATGGGTTCGAACTCAGCCCCTCCTGTCTACTAGCTTTCAGAGCAGAATACCTCAGTCGCTGGAGGCATTTTTTCAATATGTATCATGAATAATTTTATATTTTCAAACATTTCCAACATTGGAAATAATTTGTTCTTATAACAATTTTCAAATATTTAAAAGAAGGATCAAGCATGCCTAAAAAAATTTTTAACGAATTTCTTCTAGCAGTTTGTAAAAATTTTCATTTGAAGAAATATTATTTATAAATAAAAAAATCTGAATTATTGTAAGATACATATGTATGAATCTAACATCTGCAAAAATGATTTTAAAAGATTTAAAGTGTCTTGTAAATATGCTACGAGAAACTGTTAAATAAAATTGTTTATACTGAAAAATACAATATTAAGGAGCAAAATCTAAAAAAAAAGAAAAAAAAATTATGTTTCTTAAACAGTTGCATAATGAGAAACATACTCAATTAAATGCAAGAAAATATTGTTTTTCAGGTTTTAATGATTTTAGCATTATTATAATGGAAAAATCGTTTGATGCAAGTGCACCTTTTATTTTATTTTATTTTTTTCGTTATGAAAGAGTTCCATCTCATAAAAAGCACCATTAATGAAAGAAACGGGAATATATATATATATTTTTTTTTTTTTTCTACTGTAATATGTTTTGTAAATCTTTATTCTTAACAAAAAAGAAAAAAAAATGAATGCAAATTGTTCTAAGAATTGAAAGTTTGAAAAATTAATACTTTGTGTAGTATGGCATTAATATTTTTGAGATATAATTTCTGTTGTTTAATTATTTCTATTCCATTGTAGATTTGTATTAGAAACAAAAAAAAAGAATCATTGTTATACAATTAAAAGTGTTATATTAGTAATTTGAACCTTACTTTCGTGCTTGTGTAAAAAATTTTCAGAGATAAAAAATGTTTTAAGAAGCAAGCACCTAAATGTTTTTATTGTACTTTTATAACATAAGTACAAAGCTTTTTCTATATAACCAGGTAAGTAAGTATAGGCAAAAATATAAATAAAAATACTTTATATAAATAATCTTTACGTACTTTAAATACAGGTAAATTTACATTAAATGCAAGATTAAAATACAGTTTTCTTTTTACTTTCCGAACACATACTTTAAGTAAAGTACACTGTAAAACAAGACAGATGTTCTTAATCTATGAAAATATAATAAACAAAATAACACTATATTGTTATACAATTAAAAAAGTTACATTAGTAATTTGAACCTTAATTTCGTACTTGTGTAAAAATATTTCAGAGATGAAAAATGTTTTAAGAAGCAAGTACCTAAATGTGCTTATTGCAGTTTTATAATATAAGAACAAAGCTTTTTCCATATTAACCAGGTAAGTATAGGCAAAGAAAATAAAAATACTTTATATATAAAAAAATCTTACGTACTTTAAATACAACTAAACTTACATTGTTTACAAGATTAAAATACATTTTTCTTTTTACTTTCAGAACACATGCTTTAAGTAAAGTACACTATTAAAAAAGACAGATGTCCTTAATCTATGAAAATATAATAAAACCAGAAACGAAAATAGGCAATAATTTCTTCCGAATAACCCACAATTCCAAAAATCGTTCCTTATCTTTATAAACATCAGAAACCAATATATTTTCGAGATTTAAAGAAGCGTTTATAAAACCGTTTATCTTTCTGCCACTGATTTTTTGAAATGTTTCTGGGTAATTTTTATAGTGTATTAATCTGATTTCTCCAACCGGAATATAGTTTTTAGGTGCGTTCGTAATTATATAAATGCGTAGCACCTATAGTCGTCGTCTGGTCGGTCCGTCTGTTCGCATATAACAGCTCAAAAACTACCCAACCGAATGATTTGAAATTTAATATATATAAGCATTGCAGATGTTGTTGTGTCATTTTAAATTTTATGAAAAGCTAAACAAAACTTAAAAAGACATTAATAAAAGTTTTCTTCATTCTATTAAATCCTATCATACGTAACTAATTCAATGCTATCCCATAACAGGTAATGATGGCATGCTGATTACGTCATACTTAAGATGGAGTCATATTATTTCCGTATTACTAAATTTAAAAACCGAATTTGTACACTAAAATTGTTTAATTATAGCAATCCTATAATCTGCCGACAGTTTTTTGGATAGATGTTTCCGGAGAAATAGATATTAAATGGAAAAAGAGTCTAAATACGGATTTCAAGTTCTGACATTTTCAAATCTAGGCTTAAGTTTCCCATTGGAACTGGCAGTAAAGTCAACAAAAGATAAAATGTTGCCAACTTAAAATGTACTTATTTTATTACGGAAATGAATCATATGATAATAACAGACGATATAATTTTTTTTCACTGAAATAATACAATGATTTTTTTTTTTTTACATTGTCTTGCATTGGATATTTGTGCATAGTATAATTTTAATGCAACAGAATTGTAATTAATTGTTCGTAAATGTGTATTGAAAATTAATTTCATAAACTAAAATTAGCATCTATAATATGAAAATCTGTACATAAAATAAATTTTGAATTCATGCATTTTTGCATAAGAGTGCAAGAGCTATTTTGCACGAAGATCTGAATATTTATAAAACTTGTTAGAGTACGAACGTACCGCATTTGTCACGTTTGACGTACAATTTCAAACTTCTTAAGTTAATTATACATACTTAGACGTAAAAGTTAAATTTTTATGAAAGGTTTTTTTTAATTATTTCTATTATATTTCGAGTTAGAAACAACCCTGCAGAAAGTCATTTCTAGAGTTCATTTAGTATGAGATAATAAACGTGTGCAAGAATAGCTTTGATCTCTTTAAAAAAAAGTTTTTTTTTTTTTTTTTTTTTTTTTTTTTTTTGCAAAAATGCAGTAAACGAACAAATAATTTAACGTAATAGAACTCGAAAGAAAAAACAAATTGCGTCATTTTAAAGGAAATATGGCTAATTAAATTTCCAGAGTTAAACAAAATTTCAAATTAGTTTTAACAAATCAAATTTTAATTGTTTTTTTCATTTGATTTACAAAACAGATATTTCCACCAAAAATTTGTAATGGAATAAACTAATATTTCGATTTTTGATATTTACCATCAAATGATCAGAAATAAAATACTTATAAACAAGTTTTTTGTTCTTTTATTGGTTATGATGATTATTTCTAATTGTAATTAAAATAGATTGCGATTTAATAATTCATGAAGTGACAAAATTACAGTCGTAGTAGCAAAGAATAATGTATAATAAGAAGTAAGAGAATATAGATTAAGTTATTTAAATCCGTTACATTGTAAATTTTCTATTACATGTTCAGTTTATCGTAACAGAGTTTTGCTATTAATTAATTATTGTGCGTGGATATACATTATTAAAGTAATATAAATTGTTTAAGATGTGTCAAGATTATTTTTATAATATTTCAAACATTTTCAACTACTATAATTTTAATATTTTAAAATAGTGGAAGTTATTTGTCTAGATAATTACTCTAGGAACTCTGTATTTGTAAAATGAAAAAACTTGATCTCAATTTTTTTTAATTAATTTCTCGTCATGATTTTAAAAAAAATATTTAAAGATATACGACCCATTTATTTTTAACAAAATTATTCATTTTAACGTAAAATACGAAAATATGCATCTAACATCTGAAAAAAGAGGTAGATTTCAGATATTTTGTATTTAAATTCCCTCGAAATATGCAAAAGACAATTATTTAGATTGAAAAGTATTTTCAGACTGGCAGCTCGTCTTTTGTTACAACATTAAAGAACGATTTATCTAAAAAATGTTTCTTGAAAAATTACGTAATGAGAGTATACTCAAGTAAATGAAATGAAATCTTTTTTTAAGGTCCTAACGATTTGAGCATTATTATAATGGAAAGAACGTTTAATGTGAGCACTGATTTTTTTTTTCTTAAAATATATATTTTTTTTCTCATAAAAATAATTTTACGTGAAAGAAACTGAAAAAAAAATTTCAATCTTTTTAAAATAATTGCTTTATTATTGGAATTTGTTGCATAAGCCTTGTTTATGAAAATTAAGTATTGATATATTTACAATGGTTAAAATTTGGTTTAGAAAAAAAACTTAATAATCATTATCTTATATTCAGTACTGTCATTTTTTTAGCTATAATTACTACTATTTTTTATTTCTTAGCCTTATTTTTTCTAAGCCTTATTTTTTGCTTTAAAAACAGCATTTCTGATTTGAGTAAAAATTGTCTGTTAGAAAATACGGGTGGAAGTTGGCCCGATCTATAATCAGGCTTTGTTTCGTTAAGATTATTTTTTCGCAAGTATGATTTTGCAAAGTCTCAGGAGTTTAAGATAGTAGTTTACAGCATCTACGAATTTCATTTTTTACACCATATCCAGATAATCAAAGAAAATCAATAATCATTTACATAGTTACGAGATGCCATCATTTCTTTGGCTGTCCTTGCCTTTGACGTCGCTGATTTCCAATTTCTAATGACCAAAACCGAGACTTGTATGGAATCCAGACTTTTAGGTTCTCAAAATGAAGATATATCTGATTATTCTATTCTTCCATTTAGATATTTCTATATAGGCAGCTTTTGAATCTTTTCTTAAAGATAATTTATTAGACAAACGTAAGGATATACATGGAAATAATGGAGGTTAACACTAACAAATAAAAAAATCACAATCCGTACTTCAGAGATTGAGAATTTTGCCATGGAATAATAAATGCCACAGTTTGATAATCAGAGAAATTATGTACACGTTATTTACATATGTACAGGAGTTAAATCTAAATACATGGAGGCACAATTCTCCATTTTTATGTCACCATTTTGGCAAAGTGTCACATCTTCGAATCATAACAATCAAAGCAACTTTTTGTTGCATTCTAAACTGAGAGTGCACTATGGGAGTGGAAGTTGAAATAGAAGTTCATATCGTCGCAGCGCTTTCTAACTGCATTTTTTTTCTACAAGACAGTGTTAGTGCTACAGCATTTTTGCGAAAGTTGTTCAGAGATAATATTTTGCCTAAATGCAACAACGGTCCAAAAGTGAGGAGATCTAAAGAAAATCTTAAAGCAGTTTTTGCCTGTGAAGTATTTTTACACCAGCACGTAATTAAGATATAAAGTAGAATTATGCATAACTTCATAACATTACAAAGTTTTTTTAATCTTCAGTTAAATAAAAATAAAAATTAGCAATAATGAAAGCTAGTACATAAGCTAAAAATTAATGGGTTATTTTTTTTTCTAACAGAATTTTAGTCGCTGGGAAGTTAAACTGAATTAAAACTAACGTTTCATGAATTAGCTATTGGTCAACGATAAGAAGTGAAACCCTATATAAACAGTTGAATTAATAATACTTCTCTCTCTTTTTAAGTTAATTGTAAACACTAATACCGTAAAAGTTTAATTTTTATGAAAGCATATTTTATTTGCTTTAATTATTTGCAGTTAGAAACGACATTCCACACAGTCATTTATCAGATAATACTAGAAATTCTAAAATAGCTTTTATCTCTTTAACAGAAGTTTATTTATTTTTTCTTTCAATAATGCAGTAAACGAACAAATAACTTAACGAAATAGAACTCTAAAGAAAGAACAAATTCCGACATTTTAAAGGAAATATGGCTAATTATATTTCCAGAGTTAAAGAAATATTCAAATTAGGTTTAAAAAACCAATTCTTAATTAATTTATTCATTTGATTTGCAGAACAGACGTAACCAAACCACCAAAAATAAGATGTAACTAAACCACCAAACATTTGTAATGAAATAAACTTATATTTCAATTTTTAATTATTTACCATCAAAAGATTTGTAATAATGGACTAATAAACAAATGATTTGCGATTTTATACGTTCTGATAATTAATTTTAATGTATTTAGAATAGATTGCGATTTAATAATTCATGTTGTTTAATTTATGATGTCACGAAAATATAGTCGTAGTAGGAAAAAGAACAATGTATAATTACTAATAAGGGAATGCAAATTAAGTTAGTTAACTCCGTTACATGGTAAATTTTAGTCTAACATGTTTAGTTTATAGCAACAGAGTTTTGTTATTAATAATTTTGAGTGCGCGAATGAACGTTGTTAAAGTAATATACAATGTTTAATATGTGTCATGGTTATTTTTATATTTTCAAACATTTGCAATCACTATAATTTTAATCATTTAAAGTGGTGGAAGTTATTTGTTCAGATATTTTTTATTCTAAGAACCCTGTACTAAAAAATTTAAACATTAGTTGTCATTTTTCAAAAAAAATGAATCAAAATTTTCTATTCAAAGAAATATGATCCATTTCTTGTAAATAAAAGTTTTAAACTAAGATACAAAAACATGCGTCTAACATATGAAAAAGAGGAAGATTTCAGGTATTTTGTATTTAAATTCTCTCGGAAAATGCAAAAGACAATTATTTAGATTGAAAAGTATTTTATGAATAGCAGTTCGTCTTTTGTTGCAATATTAAACAACGACTTATCTAAAAAAAATCTTCAAAAATTACGTAATGAGAATATACTCAAATAAATAATAAATGAATAAAATGTTTTTTTTTTTTTTTTTTTTTTTAAAGATTTTAACGATTTCAGTGTTATTATAATTCAGACATTCTTTAATATGAGAATGGATTTTTTCTCTTAAAACAGTTTTGTTTCATAAAAATTATCATTCGTGAAAAATAATGTCAATATTTTTTAAGCAATGTTTTTATTATAATCATGTATTGCGCAAGCCTTCTTTATAAAAATTATGTACCGATATATTTTCAACGATTGAGATTCAATTACAAAAAATAAAACATAATAATTATTATCTTATGTTCAGCACTGTATTTTCTTAGCTATAATCATTGCTATTTTTTATTTCTACTTAATTGAAGATTAAAAAATGATTTAATGCTATGCAATCAAATATTATACTACTTTATATAAAAAATGAAAATATATAAAAAAAATCAGATGTAGTTCATTAAATATATGTAAACATACATTATTTTCAACATTCATGAATGTTCTTTTTTATTAGAAATGTTTGAGTTACAATGTTTGTGTTAAGATATTTTTGTATTTTAAATATTTAAATTAAATGTGCGTGTTTAAACTTTTGCGATTAATTCACAGAACGTATAAAAATATTTTTCATATGTTCTATATATATTTTTTGTTGTTCAAGAGTTCTATCATTTGAACCTGAACACACCTACCAGGACATCTAGAAATAACAAGAACATTTTTCCTCATAATAACAATATTTTTTTCTATACATTTTAACTTGGTTCATAAATGGTCCTTTAGTTCAGCAATTATTATATTGTAACGAAAAATAATCCTACGTATTCGATATATCTTTGCCAGATATCTTTGCTAGATATCTTTGCCAGGAAGATCGAGTTTTGACAAACTGAATGCGAAGAAGTTGGGGTGCAAGGCTATATTACTACAGGGGTAAACTTCCACCAGTATTATAGTATAGATTTATTCTTTGCCTTCTAAACACAGAATTTCTGATTTGAGTAAGGAAACTTTTTTTGATACAAAATATTGACGGAAGTTGGCACCTTTGGTAATCAGGCTCTAGTTCGGCGAGATTATTTTTTCTTCAGGTATGGTTTTGTAAAGTCTCCAGGAGTTTAAGATGGCAGTTTGCTGGATGCAAATATTTCAATTTTGTTACACCGTATCCTGATCAAATTAAATCAATAATCAAATTAAATCAATAATCATTACATAGTTTTTTTATCTATGATCGTTCATAATGTCATTTTTAATATAATAATTCTTTGAACTACCCATTTTCACAGACATTATTTTATTTTCAAACACATAAACAAACTTCAATAACGTTGAAAAATTAGCCAATTATAATAGTTTAAACTACGCGTTACACAGGGAAGCCATAGAAATATTTACATCAAATTCAGAAACATGCAATGATATGACCCACGCAAAAACAGATAACAGATGGCGCCATATGTTATCAGGAAAACGCAAGATGAGTGTTTTCAACAGATTGACTGATGAAGCAGAAAACATAACATCAGTGACTGAAGAGGCCTGAGTGCGACAGGTGAAAATATTTTTACTGTTTTACAATTTTTAACAAATTGACTAGTTTTGTGTAGTTTTAAAAGTATTTTTTATAACTTTTAGATGTGTACACTGCTTGTTTATGTGTTTGAAAATAAAATAATGTCTGTGAAAATGGGTAGTGCAAAGAGTTATTATAATCACTACATAGTTAAGCGATGCAAATACTTTTTTTGCTGTCATTGCCTATGGCGTCGTTGATTTCCAATTTATGAATTTGGTGTGACCTTATTAATGACCGAAATAGAGGCTTGAAAGAAATCGAAACTTTTAGGTTCGCTAAATGAAGATAAATGTGATTTTTTTATTCTTACATTTAGATATGTCTATATAGGCAGCTTTTGTATCTTTGCTTGAAGATAATACAGTAGAATCCCGATTATCCGAATCCCGGTTATCCAGAAATCGGCTTAACCGAAACACTTTAAAACTAAATAATTACAATAAATTATAAATTAATTACAATTATAAATTTTATTTTTATACAAGCATATTGTTTATGAAATAATTAAACAAAGTCAGCTTACTTTGGACATTGCGTAAATGCAGGCATTTTATTGCATACACACATACAACACTTCATTTTTTTACAAAATAAGTTGTGTTTTGTTTTTCCACTTTGCATTGCTTCAATGCTGCCTTATCACGCTACATTTTAAACGATAAAACACATCTGATGCTGTTGCTGCATCTTCCTGCACTTCAATATATTGAATTGCCATTATCAACTCTTTTCAACGCGTTGAGATTTTCATGCTTATAAAAACCCATTTGCGCTTTAACCTTTTGATAGGGCTTGGACTGGCGACTATTTTTATATTCACTCGTACTACAATTTACAAATATATATATATATATATATATATATTTGTAGTAGATTTCTCTTGAAATTTTCTTGGTATATGTGTATTACAGGTATTGAAAAAATGATATTGAAAATTTATGGTATTGAAATTTTATGTGAGTTTTAAATCGATTCCTCAAATACTTTTCTTAATATTCGCACATTAGTGAAAACAAACCACTCATTGAGAAATAACCGCTTTTTCACCGCCATGTACCTTAACGTTTTATATATATAGATGGTTCTGTTTAAAAAAAATATTTCTTTCTTTATTTAAAAAAAATAATTAATTAAAAATTAATTGGTAAATTGATAGAAACAATCACTTTAAGACTATAAGAAAAGAATTATTAATTATATAATTATCTTCATTTTGAATTAAACATTTCAAGCATTAATTCAACCAAAATAGCTATTCACAATAACAAAAATTTCCATTTTTGTTATCTAAAGAAGTAAAAATATTCCAAAATTCTCGTTTTGAAATTTTTCAAAATTCCCTTACCAAAAAAACCTGATTCTCTCCTAGGTTTAAATAGTGTTTTATCTAGTTTCTTATCCTTTCCTAATTCTAACGAAAAAGAGGGGACATTTAATTGCGCTTAAGTGACATGCACGTGTTGGGTTACGTGATATACTGTTTCAACGCCTGAGAGGCGAACTTGAGACTGCAAACTTTCGAAAAAAGCATTTTCGTGAATGTAATACAAATAAATTTAATAAATTTGATATAAAAGTATTAAAGTTATTCGAGAGAATGTTATGATGTTGAAGATATATTTAATACTTTTTAGAGCTTAGAACTGTTTTAAAAATTCAAACATTTTAGTCGTTTTTAAGTAATTTTTAATGATTCAACAAACATTTCAGTCGTGTTTTAAGTAATTTTTAACGATTTACAAAAATTTTATGTCTTCTTGAGTTTTTTTTTAATTTGTTTTTTGTTGCTTTTTATTGCAGTCGCTTTTTATTGCTTTTTATTAACATTATAAGCAATTTTTTTTCGATCTGTTTTTAAATATCACTTTTGTACTTTTTTAAAATTTAAATGCAAACACACTTTTCATTTTAATGATTTTTAAGTATTTTTTAGTAATTTACAAACATTTTATTCGTTTTTAAGTAATTTTTAATGATTTACAAACATTTTAGTCGTTTTTTAAGTATTTTTTAATTATTTACAGCCATTTTTGGTTTCTTATAATTTTTAATGTCTTCGTGAGTTTCTTGCAATTTCTGTTGGTGCCCCTTTTTATTGTATATAGCATTAAAATTTTAAGAGTATTAACATTATGAACAATGTTCTCTTTCTATCTGTTTTTAAATATCACTTTTTTACTATATTTTATTTAAATGCAAACACACTAAGCTGTAACATTTTAATGTTAATCTTAACTATATTTCCAGACGTAAATTAATTTTAAAGATCAAAGTATCGAAAGTTTAACTATTACAGAAACGCATTTGATATTTCATTTTTTTAATCAGTCTTTTTCTCCGAAGATGATTTTATTTATTCTGAAAAGATAAAAACCTTCTGCAATTAAATTTTTATTTTTTAAATTATCAATTGAGACTCTTACGTAAACTAACACTTTATTTAAAAAAACAAACAATTTAGTTAGTAAAACACACTTTTGAGCAATAGACACTTTTCAAATATTTGTGATAATTTTGATAGTTTAAATTTTTATTTGAAAGTTTTAAAGAACATGTTTCGTATGATAGGTGATGAAATCTTTTATACTTTCTAACCAATTATATTAAATCAAGCAGACTTTTAGGGTTTTAAATTTTATAAATTTTAATTAAACGTGCAATTTTTTTTATTGAGTTTGGAAGAAGAAAATAACTATGTGAATACTCTGCGATGCATAAAATAATAATTTTAAAAATAATATTATTGAGGACTATCATTACTCGCAGCATATTAAGCATCTATTGCGCTGTCCTCTAAAAAAAACCCACAGTGAAATGTTTCCTAAAAATACCCACCCCAGTACTACATCAACTATTTCACTAAAGTCAATTTTATTGTTTTGTTCTGTTTTTATGCACGACTTAGAATAATAAAAATAGTTAAAAGTACTTAAGGAGTGCTTATTTAGTTTAAAAATAATTTAAACTAACAATTGCAGAATTCTGGCAAAACACGAGCTTCATTTTTACAGATTTTTTTTGTTATAATAAAATTTTAGAATATCAACATAAATTTTTAATTGTTTTTATGTTAAACTACCAATAAGTAATAGAATGCATCATTTTCAGCTGATTACGTCAGGTGTGAGTTTTTTTTTAAGGTAACATGGGTTATTTTTTTAGAAAAGTGGTTTTTTTTTTTCAAATTCTCGCTTAATTGGCTGCCACTTTGTAAAGTGATAAAATAAAAAATGCTCAACATTAAAATATTAAACACAACAAGCTATAAAAATTTAGCCATGTTTAATTTTTTGAAATTCTTTATTAGACTTTATATAGAGAAAATTTAAAAAAAAAGGGGGGGGGGGTTAGAGAACAGTACGATATATTAAGAGACTCTGTAATTAATTCAGAATATTATTTCTTTTTGCATCTATTTATTTATCTCCTATAGAAATGAACAAATATTTTTTTTTTTTTTTTTTGTAAAAAAATAAGAACAGTTTCCAAATTGTACGAAAATATCAATATTGAAAAACTAGTTTTGGTGTAGTTGTGAAGCCCGGGTTACATATTTTTCAGTTATTATTTTTTCTTTATACTGTTTATTATATTTTCTCTCATTTATACCTGAAACAAAAGAAATTAAATTTAAATAACGGGGAAATTAGCCCTATTTAGACCGCCGCTATAAATGAACCGCTGCAATTCTGCTCTTAATTTCAGAAAGAGACGCCATCTACCGCTGAAATATTGCTCATCAGAATGGCGTTATTTATGATTAGAAGAAACAGCAGCCTTCCCAATGATGTTTTCAGGCAATTTTAAAAAACCTAAAATTAGCTGTTTTGATCTAATTTTTTTCTACTAAACTTAAGAGAATACTTTAAAAGTTAGGTAAATTTTATATTTTCATATAGATATCTAAATTCATATGTTTATTGCGCATATTTTTCACGTGGATTTGTTTGCTTTAAGATTTGTTTTTAACACTTTCCAACCTAGTTGAAAAGTGTTTGACTTCAGTTTGCCTGGCCGTATGGCCGTATGGCCGTCTGCCGTATGGCCGTCTGCCGTCTGTCGGTGCTCTAACTCCCGTAAATATGCTCGGATTGAGCTGCAATATTTATATGTTATTGTCGTTATCTATAGCATATTCCCTATTGCAACGGAAGTGTGTAGCACTTAATTTTTTTTTTACAGGGACACTCAAAAAATTCCGTTACATTACGGTGTATGGGGGAAAATCATTTGCGGTTTATTTTAATGATGTTACACAATTTGAAATACATTGTAATTGATATATATCACTAAGGTGCATTACAAGAAGCTTAATATGGAATAGGGTGTGCATAGAATTTATAATTACTTTACAGGGACAGTCAAAAGAATTTCGTTACATTACGTCTATGGAGAAAAATCGTTTGCTGTTTAATTAAATAATGTTTCACTATTTTAAACGCATTGAAATTTACATATATCACTAAGGTGAATTACAAGAGACTTACTACAGGATAGTGTATGTATAGCAGTCATCGTTCATTTACAGGGACACACAAAAGAATTTTCTACTGTCTGTTAATAATAATTCATGGAAGTGCGTTTTAAGTTACTGAACGCGATTTTAAATTTAACTCACTTTTTGTCTATTACTTGGTGTGTATAAATTCTGTATTTCATATACACGGCAGCACAAAAGTTCGCGAACACATTTCCGTTTATTGACAGAAACCCAGAAGGGGAATTTTTAACTGTGCGCGTTTCCTAACTAAACTAAAATTTAGCATCCTAGGTAGTATATATACAAATCTATAGATAATATACAGGGCTGAATAAAAGTATTCGGATATTTTTCCGAATATTGCATATGTTGGAAATTCCTGAAATGACGTTTTTAAATATGTTATGCGTTTTCCAAATGGTTTACTTAGATGTTGTCTTTCAGCTTATTAACTAAATAGTAATGATTTGTAAAATTATTTTGGAAGCGTTGGAAAGTGTTACATAATCTATGCTTGACGCATGATTTTTCGTTCATGTTGTTCTTAGTCATGAGATTATCTGTTTTAAAAAATGGTGCAGTTGTCTTAATTGAACCAATTTGAGTTGCTTAAACTCGACCAGATATACGATCATAAATTTGAGATGTATGTAATGAATTTTGAGAGCTGTACGATTTAGACACTATTTTTCGAGGTCAGAGTCAGTAATCATGAAACCTACTAAAACTAAGAGAGTGAAAAAAAATTATGTAAACGACACAGACAAAGAGTCTGGAAGAAAAACATTAGTGACAGCAAAAGTTGTCAAAGATATTGAAACGAAAAGGAAAGAGTAAGTTGTGAAGAGATTGACCCGCAAGAAGGCTGCATCTTCAAACCACCAAAAACGATGAAGAATCATTTGAAATGTTATCTCCCATGTCAAGATCTGTTAAGTCAAAGTACAGAGGGAGCCAAAAAACAGCTGTGTTAACATCCTCACTATATAAAGTAAAACTTCAAATGAAAAAGCAAAAAAATGACAAAATTGAAACGCTCAAAGCACAAAACAATTGGAACATCAAGTTTTAATAAGATATAGGCGTAATTCAAGTGGAAAGAATATGATGAAAGGGAAGAACTACAGACAAAATATAAAGAAAACTTTTGTTGCAAAAAAAATGTGTAATGCTTTTCAAAATCTAAAAAGAAAAATCAAAACAGTAATGATAGTTTTTGCCTAATTTGTAAGAAAAATAAAATAGCAGAAATGATTCAGTGTTCAGATTGCCAAATATTATTCCATGTTGTCTGCGCTGGAATAAAAAATGAACAAAAGAAATTCATTTGTAAGCCTTGCATTCTTACATGATATTCAAGTAACTGGCAATTAGTTCAATAATTTCTATTCTTAATTACTTATAACTTTGATTTATATTTTGAAAATATTTTGATTTGAAACAATTACTCTTACTTTCAGACATTTGATTTCATTATATTTCATTGCTGTAGTTTTGTTTGATTGTTTCGTTAATCGGAAACTTTGCTTTTAATAAAATTAGTGGTATTCTCTACTCCTTAAAACAGCTTAATATTGTTTTGTTTAATTTAGGAGACTGGAGGTCAAACTTCAGCGACCAGTCGCTGAATTTGAGCAAATTTTGACATTTTAAAAAAATGAAAATAAAACTTAAGATTTAAAAAAAAAGAAATTGTTCTAAAGATTTATTTAGTTAGTAGATGAACCGATTGACCACGTGTAGTGATATTTTGCAGATACATTCCAAAAATGCAGTGAGTTACAACTGAAAATGCATATTCGGCATTCAGTTGTGCATATTCGGCTACTCTCCCCTATATAATAAATTGATAATCCATAAAAATTTATCATATTTTTTGTTATAACTCGATTTTTCTTCAGGTATAGTTTACAGACAATTTAATTCCTTTTATTTCAAAAAAAACAAAAAAAAAAACATGTATATCCGTTAATTGCGCAAAAGTAATCGCGCAAAGCAACTGAAAAACAGTGTTTTGAGATAACTGAGTTGATAACTGAGTTTAAGAATAACCCATTCGCAAGTATCACCGGTTCGCCGTTAAACGTTTACGGGTCGTAGGATGTAAATTTGGACAATTGAGTGGACTAAGGCCGCATTTTTGGACTTCTGAGATATTTCAATTTGAAAATTTTATTAAGTACTCAAATAAAGATATATAACATAAAGTTTTTTCGTCAATGTCTTAGTAACATTTGACATATTCTGAGTAACAATATGGCATTACTTTAATGATATTACTATTGCGTTCTTTGTAAATTAGCTATCTTCATTGGGGGCATAAACGTCTGGAGCAAAAGCAAAACCTGGGACGTATGCTGCTACCAAGTGACATTAGAAACAAATTATATGTTGAATATTATAATTTACAATATTAAGCAACAAATTACAGCGTTAGATTTATTTCACCAAAAATGTGGCTTGACACGTTCTTGCCCCGACCCTCATAATTGTATTTGAAATTCTTAAAGCTTCAAATATTAAATAATAATAATAATAACAAAGAATGCATTTTTTCATCCTTTCAAATCATTTTTCCTCTTAATCAGGATTTCTTTTCTATTCTGAAAAGAACGTAATGCGTGTAACTACAGTAAATGAAGTCTAACATCCTTTTAATAAAATAATACAAATCAGCATTCCTAATTTATCTCTTAAGAAAAGGAAAAGAAACTTCCAAAAGAAGTATCCTTGTAGTACATTTTATTTTTCTTTCAGCGATATTTTTACACGAACTTGCAACTAAAGAATGAATGTCAGCTATAAAATAAAACAAGGCGGCCTAATATTATTTTTCTTTTCCTTACATTATTCTATATTCGATAAGATATTGCCTATGCCTTGGATGATAATAATATTTTTGTTCTGTCTTGAAAATACTTTTGCTAGAAGTTGTAACTATAAAGTGAATACTAACTAATGATAACTACAGTTTAATGTATAATATCACATTAATCTATTTTTTTTCTGAAAACTGCACTTTGTTAAACGTAATACTGTAACATTAAGACGGAGCAAAAAACGCTAAATACAAGTGTTTTTTAGCAGAAAACTATTAATTTTCTTATTCTTCAAACACGTTAGGTTATTCAAATGGTTATCATTATTAAAACTCTGAAACAAAACATGTAGAGTTATTATTATTTTCTTGTATTATTATATAACTAGATGGCTTCGCCCGCCAGCGGGCCCCTAATTTACATCGGTGCCTCGAAACTTTTGTATTCTCCGGCTCGCATCCCCCTCGAACCGAACGAACCTCCGACCCGGGTCCCCGCTGCCTTCGGCACCATATACCGGTCGTGCTACGCACGCACCGGATAATCCCTTAATTTGCACATCGAATAGTATAAACCTCTAACTGAACTAATCTCCGACGCTGGTCCCCGCTGCCTTCGGCACCGTATACCGGTCGTGCTACGCACGCACCGGATAATCCCTTAAATTGCACATAGAATAGTATAAACCTGTCACTGAACGAACTTCCGGCTCGGGCCCCCGCTGCCTGCGGCACCGTATAGCAGTCGTTCCGACCCTGGTCCCCGCTGCCTTCGGCACCGTATACCGGTCGTGCTACGCACGCACCGGATAATCCCTTAAGTTGCACATAGAATAGTATAAACCTGTCACTGAACGAACCTCCGGCTCGGATACGGACCTATAGGACTATCTCTCACGAAGCTCTGTGTCTTCTTACAGGAACTCCACCAATCCTAATAAAAATACAGAATGAATTTCAGTACTACCAACTGAAAATAGGAAATAGAAATTTGTTAATCAATAACACACAGCTAAACATTAACAATATAATGCAGAAAGAAAAATCGTATCGATTCCTCAATTACTACAGAGTCCAAAATATCAGAATTATAGAAGATAGAAAATCCATCCATCCAAAAGAATACGATGTGGGAGCCTACACAGATGGTTCTGTCATGCCAGGGGGTGTAGCCAGTGCTTTCACCATATATAAAGATGGAAATAATATACATGATGAAGCAATACGACATCATCCACTGAATAACATATATCAAGCAGAATTAATGGCAATTTATAAAGCAATAGAATGGTTCTCTACCTCCGACTACAATAAACTACTAACTATTACAGATAGTTACTCTTCTATGGAAGTATTAAAAGTTGCTTTTCCTAGAAACTACATTATCAAAAACATTTACAATCAATTACTTCAAATTCCTGATAAATCCATTATAATAACATGGACTAAATCTCATGTGGGTGATACTGGCAACGAAAGAGCTGATCTCCTAGCAAAGCAAGCCATCTTACAAGACCAATATCAATCAAGAAAAGATATGTTGTTCCCCATTTCAATAGCAAAATTGTATTTTAAAAAGAAAACCATCTCTGACTGGCAAGCCATTTGGGACTCATGTAATAAGGGCAGAGATACCTATAAAATTATAAATAAAGTCGATCCAAATTATCTCTGCAAACAGCCAACACTGCCGTATTATCTGAGTAACCATGGCAGTTTCCCACAATACTTACATAAAATAAGAAAAAGAGCCTCACCTAGATGTCCATGCGATAAAGCAGAAGGAGATGCAGTTCACTACATATTCGGATGCTGCCCTCTTATGATCCATCACTTCCCTTTTGATAAGAACGAAACTCTCAGATATAACCTTCGTAATATCATTTTCAATCCTTCAAACTCTCAAAAGTTAAAAGAGAATTATAATATTCACAATAAAAATTTCTCTTTCATTACGAAAGAATTTAAAAAAAAAAAAAATTGACTGAACTGACCATTGACTTTCTGAACTAAAATACCATAAATTTAGGACATCATGAACTTATAGTACTTCGAAAATATTTTATATTTAACTTTCAATTTGCAAAAAATTGTTATTTTATATTTTATTATTGTTATGTAATTATATTCATTGTTTCAAATCTAATAAACAGGCGCCTCCTGCGGTGGGGGTTGGAACGGATGGGTACTATCGGTGTCGGGTAGCGTTTATTTTTCCCCTCGTGGACTTATTGTTCCTATACCTCACGGGTGGCTGTCCACGAGTGGGTGATTTCGGTCCCCGCTGCCTGCGGCACCGTATAGCAGTCGTTCCGACCCTGGTCCCCGCTGCCTTCAGCACCGGATAATCCCTTAAATTGCACATAGAATAGTATAAACCTCTAACTGAACGAACCTCCGACTCGGGTCCCCGCTGCCTGCGGCACCGTATAGCAGTCGTGCTGCGCACGCGCTGCAGTATACGTTAGTTCCACCTTCCGCCGCGAGATAATGTGAAATCAAAGTATAAAATCTGATATTATTATTCGGAAAAAAGTGGTATAAACTCAGAAACTTTTAAAAATGTTATAGGGGTCCTTATTACTTTAATTATGATGTTTGGAATCAGTTTGGTGGAAATCCGTAACATAGTTTCTTAGTTATAGAAACGGACCACAGTTAAAAGAAAAAAGCGGGGGGGGGGGGGGGGTTGGCGATGACACTGCTTTTCCTCAAACAACTTATGTAGACTACCTGAGTTGTAGTTCAAAGACAGTGAGCTGTAGAAAAACTAAAAACTAAAAAAAAAAAAAAAATCGATAACGGGCGAAGCCCGCTTTTCCCTATCATAATATCTGGTTGCCACTCTAAAACAAAAACTTAAAATACTAAAACTTAAAATAATAATGCAGTTTTTAGACGCGGCCTACTTCTTAAAATCCTAATATCTAGCCGGCACTGTAATGGAAATCTTTCTTTTGCTTTAATTATACAAATAACGATGATTAATTATACAATAAAATAATATATCGGCTCGTAATGAAGATATGACAATAATTTTTAGATATTCTGAAAGCAGAATCCGTTTAGCGTCGCCCTGTCAAAGTTTGGAATTGCTGCGCCCCTTAGAATCAGAGATGCCCCCCCTCTGTAAAACCCCAGTTGAACGTCACGTGACCTGACCTCCGTCGAAGAAAATCCTCCTGGCCTCTTGAAAATCCATCCAGACAATCGTCTGGCGGTGCGTCTGCGATCCGGGAAACGCAGCGCGGAAAGATAAGAAAAATAATTTTTTATCGGTCGATTTTTAAAGAATTTTTTCGGTTCTAATCGTCGTACGGAAACGATTTTTCGAATTCATGAAACCTGACGACGTCCCGGTTGCGTACGTGCGACTTCCGAATTTCTGGCCCCCCGACTTCGGGAGATACGGGTCGGACCTGCGCTGCGGTTTGGGGCTTAAATCGCTCCCTGGGAACCCCGCCGTCTTTTCCTTCCCCGACCCGACGGAGACTGGCAACCCTGTCCGGAGGCGAAAATGTTTGCGGTTTTGCGTTCCTTTCCGAGTTGGGTTTCGGTCGGTAATTAAAACAGTTTCGTCGATTAATAACGCCCCGGGTCCGGTTCGGAGGCCCGACCCGATCGAAACTTGAGCGTCGCGCCTTTTTTGCGAATTTTTCGGTCCGCGTCCGGCGTCGGTGCGTCGATTAGTCCCGGAGCCTTTGCGTGTACAAAGGTGGAGTGCACAGACAGAAACACGCACACACAGACGTTCACGGACATTAATAATATACCCGATGTTGGAGTTATTATTATATGCTATACTATCAAGAAAACAATTTTTTTCAGTATTTAATTTTGAATATTTTATATAAAAGAAATTTTCAAAAAAGTAATAAAACCAAAAAAGTCTTTTAAAATAAAAAAAGGAAAAGAAAGAAAGAAAAGAAGCATTTACGAAACACAATTTTCGTTAAAATTTGTTTATTTTGGAGCGTAAATTGCCATTATGAGAATTATTTTAATTTCCATCTCTACGAGTTTTGAAAATATCTATACCACATTGTTAAAAACTAAGCGAAAAGCATTATAGCATTATTTTAATATTTTTAAATGATTTTTTTATTCTTCTGAAGTGCATTATTTCGTTATTTTTAATAGGCTTTACTGCAAATGGCATAACATTTTAAAGCCACAACTTAGTTGGGAAGCGTTTGGAAGCGTTGGGAAGCAAAAGGAGCGTTTGTTAAAGTAAATAATATTATCTATATATTCATCTAAATATTCCAATCCAAATTAAAATCTATTGTAATTATATTCGAATCCAGTTTGTATTGACTATATCTTGGCCAATATCGGCAAAATGTATTTTTCTGTTATTACCGATGTCACAGGATTTCTTGCAGATGACATAACACTAAGGCAACAATTAAGTGAGTTGAATAAAAATATAACTTGTAAAAATGGGCGTATGTTAAAGTAAAATAAATTATAGCGTCTAAATTTTGGCATTGTGTAAGAATAATGGTAATTGAAATGTAATTGTTGGTGCACATTGCTGGAGGTCTTAATCAAATTTTGTAACATAATTTTCCTTTTTGAAAATTATTTCACCATTTTTTTTTTATTGTTTTCACGTAAATACTTTAATTATTACGAATCGACCCCAATTCATGGAAATGAAATACTATTGCCTTCCATTAATTAGTCAAATAAAAAATATAATTTGTAAATAAAATAATAAAAAAAGGCGTTTGTATAAATATCGATGTATTCTCTAGTAAAGTTCAAGGATAATGATATTCTAAATAGAATATTTATTTCAATATGTTTGAAATTTTAATCAAATTTCGAAGCATATTATACCATTTTGAAACATTTTTTTATGTATGTATTTAAATAGTCATATTTTTAATATGATAAAATAAATAAATAAAATTAAAAATATGTTATTTGTTACGACTTTTTAGCTCTAATTCAGATATATTGAAAGCTTTTCAAAGCTGTGTCGGATTTTGTCGGACCATTTTTGAATTATAAGCGTGTTGGTTATAGTTTTGAAAGCGAGTCGTTAAAAGATTTTTTGTATAAGTCGCCATTTTTATATATAAATGCTATTTTTGGCTAGTAATCTCCTAAAGACACTCAAAAACTAGCATCACTATGCTATAGGGACCCAACTTTGCGAAATACTAAATGCAATATATATATTATATATACAGGGTTGTTATAATTAAAGTTCGCCTATTCAGAAGTCTCTAGAGCCGGTTCTATGGCTCCAAACGAAACAAAATTTCACTAGTACGTAGTTGAAGAGATGCGCTCAGCGAAAATCGAAAAAAAAAATAGTTACATTTTTCGTCAGTAGGTGGTGCTGCGCCAATATTTAAGGCGATGTTTGCAGATTCAATATATCAATTTCAGTCAATTAAGACGAAGCACACAAATTTAAAAGTTTCAACAAACTTCGACGAACTGCGAATTGTTATAATTAAAGTTCACCTAATCAGACAGCTCTAGAGCCTGACCTATGACTCCAAACAATAAAGAAAAATGAATATAATTTCATGTGATGTAATCTGCATCAACAAAAATAAAACATGTCGCTCGGCAGCGAGGAAATAACGAAGAATAACATTATGCATGCTCAATATGAATCCTCCACCATTTTCAATAACGCATTCCATTCTCAGAATTGTGCTTTCTACAGCATTGAGTAAACCGTCCTGCGAGATTGAGCGAATATGAATACTGTCTTTCAGATAAGAGTTTGTCTGACACATATGTCTTTAGATACAGAATCTTTCACAAATCCCCACAACCAAAAATCGCATAGTGTTAGATCAGGCGATCGTGGTGGCCAGACTGTTTGAAAATAACGACTTATGATGCGGTCTTCTGTAAAATGGCTTGTTAAGAAAGTCCGAACTGCTCTAGTAATGTGCGGTGGTGCACCGTCTTGCATAAACACGATATTTTGAAGGCAGCCTTGCTGTTGCAGCTCGGGAATCAGAAAATTTGACAACAAATTGAGATATCTTCTCCCATTTACGGAACATGTAATGGGTCCTGTGGATGTTAGTTCCTCAAAAAAATATGGCCCTATCATAAACGTAGCTGTGAAACCGCACCACACCGTTACTTTAGCTGCACGCAATGGAACTTCTTGGACAACAATAGGATTCTCTTTCGCCCAAATTCGACAGTTGTGTGTGTTCACTTGTCCGTTTAAATAAAAATGCGCTTCATCAGTCCATAGAATATTCCAGGGCCAAGAATTGTCCACATTCATTCGTGCAAGAAACTGTAGTGAAAATGATAGCCGACTTTCGGTATCACCCTGTATTAGTAGTCGCACCCTCTGAATCTTGTATGGATAGTAACGCAAAATTTGACGTATCACTTTTCTCACAGTGGAAATCGGCATATCGACTTCATTCGCAATAACTGGCACACTTGCATTACCAAATGCTGACTGGCTTGCTAAATCCACGGCAGCAGTAGCAATATCTTCAATGCTAGAAATGTCTACCTTTTTCCGTCCTCTGAGAGGAAGAATGTCGAGTTTTCCTGTTTCCTCGAACTTTTTAATCATTTTGTGAACTCCACAATCCGACATTGGTCCACGTCTAACATCTTTTAGTTTCCGGAATTCTCGAAGAGTTGCAGCTGCGTTGCTGTTATTTTGATAAAATAACTTTACAAGAAGTGCCTTTTCTTTCAAAGTTACCATTTTCCACAAAGCGTAGATTCAAATGCTTCTCAGAAACAATCAACTGTTCCAGTGTCAAAGAAATCACAGACTCACTTTATCAGCAAGTTTTAAATCGTTAGGTGGTTAGAAGGGTATTTCAAGTTTTCGTAGTTCCGACGTAAATTTGAATAAAATGTGATCTTTTTCAAGCGTTGGGTGAAATTTTGTGATTTTGTGTGTTTCATCTGGATTGACCGAAGTTAATATAACGAATCTGAAAAAGTTTACTTTTACCAACTGTGAAATAAAATTTCATGTATTTTGTTTTTTACAAAATAAAGGAATCTGCAAATATCGGCTTAAATATTGGCGCAGCGCCACCTATTGACAAAAATTTTAACTAATTTTTTTTTCGATTTTCGCAGAGCGCATCTCTTCAACTACGTACTAGTGAAATTTTGTTTCGTTTGGAGCCATAGAACCGGTTCTAGAGCCTTCTGAACAGGCGAACTTTAATTATAACAACCCTGAATATATATTGGTTTATATAAATAATTAAACTTTTATATGTAGTAAAATTAACCACATTATGTTAAACATTACTTGTAAATAAAACAAATCGATCAACAATTGCTTTCCTCTTATAAACAGTAAACAGTTAAGTAAACTTTGTATTACGTATTTCGTTTTTAAATAAATGCATACATTTACGTGTAGGGTAGTCCTAACAGTAAATGAACACCTAAGCACATTTTTTTTAAGATTAATAATATTTTAATAAACAGTACCTTTTGGTGTCTGACAATATAACGTTTAAACACATGTGTTGGTATACAAATGATTAAAAAATAGTAAATAGAAGTTTATATTTCATTTCTTTGAGATATTAGGGGAGTCTTAATTACAAACTATACAAAAAACAAGTATATGAACAGTTCTTACCAGTGAATAAACGCAAAATTTTCCAGTAAATGAACAGGCAGAAATTTAAAAACACTTAAGTTTCATACTATGTTATTTATTGCATCTTGTATATATACATCTTGTACAAATAACTTATAAGACTTTTTACTGAATTACGGGTTTTTTAAACCCAGCATGATAATTAACTAGTGGGGTGTTTTTCCAACCTATTTTATTAAAATATTTACTAATTGTTCATTCACTGGGGGCTATTCATTTACTCGCCGGATTACACTACGTAACATTAATAAAATGAGTTTACTAATAGTATGTCAACAGCAATGATTTTAATTTTAAAACACATGAAAAACTTTTTTAGTATTTTAGTACTTTCTCAAATATTCCATTGTGTTCCGATAGGAGAGGTCATTGTATTTAAATTTTAAGGAACAACATACAAAACAATTTATTTCTTCGTTACCTAAAGAGAAAAATAAAATTAAAAAATATATCCTTTAACAGCAGACAAAATTATTTGGAAAACACAATTGCTGAAAATCTTTTTACCAACATTCATTTATTTCGTTGCCTTCAAGCTGTCTACTTGAAATCGTAAATTTTACTTTACCCTGGCAGAAGTCCATTCTATTAGAGCAATAGGTTCACTTCCAAATCTTTTGCTACGGATATATTTCAACTCGCAAAGTTTAAACGGCAAAATGTTAGAACATATAGTAATAATTCTTTTTTTCTTTTACATTTTTCTCTCAATCAATACTTTTAGTTCTTTGAATTGTATTTTATCTGTCCGATTAGAAAGATTTATTTGGAATATATTTATGTGATTTGTAAAGTATTATGTACATTATTATGAAATATTATTTTACAAATTTCTTTTCGATTACTCAATAAAATATTTTCTATGAGCTTAATTTTTCTGTTCCTGTTTCTATTTCTTTTTCTTTTTGAAAAGTATATTCCTTTGTAATTTATCTGTTGGCTTTTCTTAATATAATATAATTATATTACAGCCCAAGAACACTTCTAATACAAGAGTATTATAACTGATTCCAATATTTGTTATTGCAGCATTATTTAATGTTACAATTAAAGTATATATATATATATATATATGTTATATAAAAATTTATTTCCTTCGCAAATCCTTCGCATTTATTTCGCATTAGTCCTTTAAATTAATCTAACTTCTGACATTGTCAGTATTTCCTTAATTCTTAATAATATTTATTTCTATTTAATGTCCTTTTAAAAGTAAATACCCATATATTAATAATTATCTTATTTCATATCTTAATCTAAAATTTTAAGTTCATTCGTAACTTTTATCAGCTCCCCAATCCATAAAATTCCGAGAGACCCTTTCTCATTTCGAATGTTTTTAAAAGCCTTTTTATTATTATTATTATTATTCCATGCTCTGATTTCGCGCGCTGGGGGTTTTTCACTTCAAAATTAATGCGCGGCTACGAGAGGAATTCATTCGTGTTAGAGCTTCTCCCTCGCGCCTCATTCGCTTGGCTTGAACTCGCCTCTCACTCATTGGTTTGTGCGCACGTGACGTCGTATCACTGTGACACTACGCTCCGTGAACAAAACTCGCTTGCAACATTTGGAGGGTGGATTTTTGACGTGTTTGGAAGTGTAAACAAATGGGTATCTGGTGTTGTGGTCTCGTAAAATTTTCATACAGCTCTTTAACATCTATTAAACAATGTAGTGAGCCATCGTGAAGCCTGAGGGCTATAAGTTTATACCTGTGGGAATTGTTACTGCATCGCTCTTATTCTAAATAAAAGATTTGTCTGGAAATTGGCTGGTCTTTATGGAAGAAACTCTTGTGGAATCTCATTATTGCCTCACCTCTTCGCTATGATTATTGATATCGAATGCAACATTCTATATCTTTAACAAACTGTCATTTTCTCGTGGAATATTACATCTCGTGGTATCTCATCTTCGTCAAAACGCCACACACATATATATATATATATAATATTATCCTAATTCAGCGTTTAAATGTGATTCATCAATTGATATTAAAGGCATTTGTTTTTTACCACTAGGTCTTCACAACCATATGATGTAAAATAAAACAAAATTAAAATATAGATAAAATGCTTACGTGATACATAAAAAAAGAAACACAAAAGGCTTATAAAAACGTTTTAATGATCGACATATGTTTGACAATCTTCTTTTAAACTTTCTAGTAGTCATTCCTATATAATACTGTAATGTTCCGTGAATGACCACTAGAAAGTTTAAAACAAGATTAAAAGAGCAAATGGCAGATATCAAATATGACAGAAGTACTACAGCAATGGCAAGACTACATAGAAACCGAGACTTTAAAAATTGATTATTTTAGTATTTTTATGCTAAAATAATTTATCCATCAAGGCTTTTTACAATACTCTTTTATTTCTTACTACCACTATATCCAAACTATTGTCTTCGTAGTATATTTATTTAACATGTGCAATGGCAAGCTACTTCAAAAATTTTATTTCGAAAATAGTGGTTGTGAATAATTAAAAAATATGGGACGCTGCACTTGCGTAATGAATTCATTTTTATTCATAAAAGTATGAAATTGTTACCTGCTCTTATTTAAAAACTATGAAATTGAATTCGTTTTCCAAATTTCCAATAACAGCAGAGGTAAATTTACAACATTGTTTAGAAAATGCTGTCAAAGATGACATTTTGAATCGAATTCCCGGATGCAACGTCCCGTTAAAGGTTTGACATGAGACAATAATCGCTTATAACTTAATATTTAATAAATTTATCGAAAATAAAAAACAGTGTTCGATTACAAATCACTTCAATAATCAGGCTTACTATTTTCATACTTTTGCGTTTAAAAATTAACCCCTGAATGAACAACAAAGTTTTGCGTTGCTGAGTGGAGGAAAATATTTGTTTGAAAACTTTTCAGAAAACCTTACCCATATCATATATTATTATTGACTCAGAAGATTTCTAAAAATTCAGAAAATATGAAGAAATGCTTAAATTTACTCGGTCGTTTTTTTCTAATGAATTGATTGTTTTATAAATCAAATATACTTTCAATGTTTCAATTTATTAAAGACACTTTTCCATTTTGATAACGCTTTGCATTTGAAAAACATTTACTAGGTAATTTTTTATGGTATTTGTTTAAAAATCTCTAAAGACTTATTTTCAATACACAGAAATTATTAAGCTTGTTTTTTTATTTTTTGTCTGATAAAACTTCATTTAAGAAAATACCATATTTGCCTAGTGTTTTTCTTCTTTATCAAACTAATACATTACAGAAAAAAAAAATTAACAACTAGTCTAAATTTTTGATAAAAAATCTAGTTTGTTAAAAAACACAAGATAGTAGTGATGACCATTAAAACATTACTAACAAAAAATATATATATTTTAATATATCACAAACCAATTAGTTTTCAAATACATTGTAAAATCCTTAAAGAAGCCTTACTCAAATCATAATATTATTGATTCTAATAATTCCTGAAAATTCATAAAACTTAAAGAAATTATTTTATTAATTAGATCTTTTTTTTTCAAATAACTTAATTACTTTAATTACATAATCTACTTTTAAAATTTCAATTTTAACTTAGCCAATTTTCAAATGAGAAAATGCTTTTTATTCGGAAAAACTTTTACGTTAAAATTTTTATAACCTTTAATTAAAAATCTCTGAAGGTTTTTTTTTCAATATTTGTATGTTATTAAGTTCGTTCTCATTATCCTTGTCTGGTATAACTTCATTTAATAAAATACAAACAGTTATGTTTTTTTACGTTAACAAACTAATACAGTACACAAAAAAAAAAAAAAAGAAAAAGACAGAAAGAAATTTTATTAGTAACATAGCAATATATTCGAAAAAAATCGACAGTTTATTAAGAAACACAAAGTAGCAGATGATAATCATCAAAACATACTTTTTGTTTTTCAAATTTTGTAATAAAAATCAATTAGTTTTCTAATATGTTCCAAAATATTTAAGCAAACATTATTCAAATCAAAACATTATGGATTCAAATAATTTCTAAAAAATCATAAAACTTCAAAAAATTCTTTAATTTTCCAGATAACTTTTTTTCTAAAAAATATTATTACTTTAAAATCAAAATACATTTTCAAACGTTCACTTTAATAAATGCAATTTTCCCCTTTGAAAATACATTTTGTTCAGAATAACATTTGCTTTGAAATTTTTAATAGAATTTAATTAAAAATCTTTTAAGACTTTTTTAATAATCGTAAATTACATGGCGAGCTTTTTTATTTCCTGTTTGATAGAAATGCATTCAAGAAAATACCATAGGGCCATCTTTGTTTAACTAATTTTATTACTAACACAGCTCAATTTTCGAAAAAATCTACAGTTTATTAGGAAATACAAAGTAACAATGATGATCATCAAACCGTTACTATATATATATTACAATATTTAAAATTTCATACCGTATTAAATTTATTGTATAAAAATTTCCTTTTGTTAATATTCTATTTACAACAATAGTTTAATAAAATATTCCCTTTCTTAAAAATATTCCATTACTGTTCATATTTAAAACATTTTTTATCCTAATCTGCTTAAATTCGTTTTTATTTCCCAACAAATAAGATGCAAAAAACACATTTTATAAAAATATTACTTCTTAAAAAAACCTGTTTTCTCAAATTCTTTATTATATTAAATATTTCCTATTTATTTCCACATTTTAATCTCAATCTGTGTAAATTCACCATTTACCTTTCCTAATAGTCTAAAAATTCATTATTTTAAATTGTATTCTCAATTTGCAAAAACCGAAACTTATTCTTTCAATTTCCGGCGTTTTTTTAATTTCCACAGTCTTCTAGGATTTTCTTTTCCCGCCAAAAACTAGGAGATACGTATTTCTTCAATATTAATTCTCCGATAAAAATGAGTGCGAGCTAAAGTTGAACATGCATTGGGTAAAAAAGGTCACGTGTTACGATATATTTTCTTGCGCCTCTTCGCTTATAACGAAGCGGCAGACGCAGAGAGCATGGAGATTTTGCCGTCGAAGTGATGTTAAAATAAACTGTTGCTTGCCATCGAATTGGTATCTAATAAATATTACGTTGTTTATTTATTTATTTACATATGCCAGCGGAGAAAACAGAGCTATGCTCGATTAAAATTAGCTTAGTGTTGAACTCGCATCGCCGACTGAATCATGTATCATCTCGGTTTCTATTGGGAATGTCTAGAAAATTCCTTCTAATTCTGAAAGACAATATTCTTCCAAATGTCGAAAAACTTTGGCGAAAAGTTGCAAACTTGGTGACATTCTTTGGTTTTGCGCCAAGCATGTGTTTTAGCATCGGTGATGTAGAAAGCCAATTTTCCCGCCAAATATCGACAACACTTCGCCAAATTTGGCGATGATTGGCGAAAATTTGCCAATTTTGCGACTTTGTTTACTGCCAAATGTTTAACAACTTAATAACCGTTTCAACCTTTATTCACATTGAAATGCATTGACCCGTAATGACTCAAAAATGACACACTAATCGAATTTTCTCGAACATGTCACCTCGTCTTCTGGTAACCCAAAACGGTAAGATAAGAAATTTAGTCAAAATCGTTTCAGCCGTTTTTTACCTAACATTAGTTTAACACATAGTGACCTAAAAATGATCTACTAATCGAATTTCTTCGAACATGTGACCCAGCCCAATGGTCTTCTCATAATCAAAAACGGTAGAATACGACATTTTCGTCGAAATGGTTAAAGCCGTTTTTTAGATAAAATTAGCTTTGACCTGTAGTGACCCAAAAAGGACCCAGTAATAAAATTTTCTCGAATATGTGAGTTAGATCAATGGTCTTCTCGTAATCCAAAATGGTAGAATACAAAATTCAGTTAAAATTGTTTGAGCCATTTTTTAGATAAAATTAGCATGACACGGACCCGTAATGACCCAAAATGACTCACTAATCAATTATTCTCGAATGTGTGATTCAGCCCAATGATCTTCTCGTACCCAAAAATGGTAGAATACAAAATTTAGTCAAAATCGTTAAATCCGTTTTTCAGATAAAATTAGCTTGACCCGTAGTTACCCAAAAAATGACCCATTTGTCAAATTTTCTCTAAAATGTAACTCAGACCAATGGTCATCTCGTAATCCAAAGTGGTAGGATAAAAATTTAATCAAAATCACTTGAGCGGGTTTTTAGATAAAATTAGCTTGACCCTGACCAGTACTGACCCAAAATGTCTTTCTGATCGAATTTTCGCGAACATGTGACTCATCACAATGGTCTTCTCGCAATCCAAATCAGAAGGACATACAATTTAGTCAAAATCGCTAAATCTGATTTTTAGATAAATTAACTTGACTCGCAGTGACCCAAAAATGACCCGCTAATCAAATTTTCTCGAACATGTGACCTAGCCCAATGGTCGTTTCGTGCCCGAAAACGGCAGGATACAAAATTTAGTCAAAATCGTTTGAGCCGTTTTTTAGGTAAAATTTGCATATATACACACATATAGACACATGCATGTAGACACAGACACACAAGATTATAATGTATGCTTTATTTGTTTATTTATAACAAAACTCAATTAGTTTTCAATATGTTCTAAAACATTCAAATCAAAATGTTATTTAAACAATTTCTAAAAATTTATTAAACTAAATTTGAAAGGATTCTTTAATTTGCTATACCATTTTTTTCTAATAAATAAATTACTTTAAAAAATATACTTTAAAACAATCCCTTTAATAAAGCATCCCTCAAAACATTACTATGTTTTAACATTTTTTAAACATTGTGTAAACATTTTTTTTATTTATAAGAAAAATACAGGGTGATTATGAAAAAACTATCCCGATATATGAATCCCTAACTGTCATACCGTTCACAGAAACTGAATGAAATTCTGGCCTAAAGTATTTTTAGGTATGCGCTCAAGAATCATGTGAAAAACAACAGTTTAATTCTAACAGTTACGGTTACAGTGACAAAATTTCGAAAATTTCAAATGGCAACACCTACTATTTTTTATTGGAATGCGATCTTCATAGTGAAAAACCATAAAAAGCGTTGGAACGGTACCTGTAGCACGAAAATCGCCGGCGCTATACAGACTAAGAAAGAATAGTGAAAACAACCAATAAGGACAGAGAAGCAACAGAAAACAAAACATTTTATTGTGTTTCATACATTTTCCATTTAACACACGACGACACTTTACATGCGGCAGATGGTGGATAGCACTGAACAATAAAATGTTTTACTTTCTGTTGATTCTCTGTCCTTTATTGGTTGTTTTCACTTTTCTTCTTAGTCTGCCTAGCGCCGGCGATTTTCGTGCTACAGGTACCGTTCCAACGCTTTTTATGGTTTTTCACTATGAAGATCATATTCCAATAAAAAAAAGTAGGTGTTGCCATTTGAAATTTTCAAAATTTTGTCACTGTAACCGTAACTGCTAAAATTTAACTGTTGTTTTTCACATGATTCTTGAGCGCATACCTCAAAATACTTTAGGCCAGAATTTCATTCAGTTTCTGTGAACGGTATGACAGTTAGGGGCTCATATATCGGGATAGTTTTTTTATAATCACCCTGTAGTTTGCAAATATGTTGCAAAATCTTTAAGGAAACTGTACCAAAGGATTATTGATCGAAACGACTGCACAAAAATCACAAAATTTGTAGAATTTCTTTAATTTATTACATTTTTTTAAAAATAAATTAATTATTTTAAAAACATAATATAGTTTAGAATTTTCCTTTTAATAAAGACGATTTAATTTTTTTCAGGGATTTTACTTCGAAATTTTTTATGGAATTTAATTGAAAATCTCTCAAAATTTCTTTTTAGCATACGTAATAAAGCGTTCTTTTTTTATGTCTTGTCTGAACACTTCATTTACGAAATACTGAAGACCATGTTTGCTTTACGTTTTTCTTGATTAGAATACTAATATATTATAGAAATATAAAGTTAATTTTATTCCTAAAAAAGCTAAATTTTCGAAAACTCCACAGTTAATTGAGAAACATAAAATACCAAAGATGATCATCAAAACTGCACTATAAACATACTTTTTAAAAGCTCATCATAAAACTCAATTAGTTTACAAATACATTGTAAAATCTTTAGGGAAACCTTAGTCAAATCAAAATTTTATTGATCGAAATATATGCTACACATGTATAAAACTCAAAGTAACTCTGTAGTTTACTAGATCATTTTTTCTAATAAATTGATTACTTTAAAAACATAATATATTTTGAAATTCTCCCTTTGATAAAAACTATTTCCAATTTTTAAAATGCTTTTCATTCGGAAAAAAACATTTACTTTGAAATTTTCTATGGCATTTAATTAAAAATCTCTCAAGGCTTCTTTTTAATATTCGTAAGTTATTAAGCGTGCTTTCTTTATCTCTTGTCTGATATAACTTCGTTTACGAAAATACCAAAGACCATTCTTTGCTTTACGCTTTTCTTGATTAGAAAAAATTTTAATTATAAAAATAAAATAATTTCCTTTAATAACGTATGTAAAAATATTTTCGCCATGCATCTTAAGATAGTTGATGATAAAATTGAACCTTGAATAAATTATATATCTCATTAATTTAAAACACTGAGGTCTAAAAATATATATATCACACGGGATCTGCATGCATCGAAATCTCTCTGCTGCATACAGGTTATTGTTCAAAACTATGTATTTTTTATTCTTTTGTTCAATATTTCTCTAAAAAATATATTTTCTTTCATTTTAGCATGAAGTCTAAGTCATTGATACAAATGTTTGCTTGAAAATGCATAGCATTCTAAAAACCGACATTCCGGTTTGGGAGAATTGATTCAAACACTAAAAAAACTATTCGAGAACGTTTCCGAAAATCGTATTGAGAATTTCTAGAAAATTCCTTCAGATTCTGAAAGCCAATTTCTTCGCCAAAAGTCGCCAAAATATCGTCAAATTTGGCGTTATTCTTTCATTTGGCGCCAACGCCAAGCATGTGTTTTGCCATTGGTAATCTTAAAAGTCATTTTTCTTGTCAAATCTCGTCAATGTCGCCAACATTTCACCAAATATCGCTGCATTTGGCGAAACGTTGCCAATTTTGCAACTTTGTTTACTGCCAACTTGTTCAACAACTTAATAACTGCTTCAGCCTTCATTCCCATTGAAATGCATTGACCCGCAGTGATCCCAAAATGACCCACTAATCGAATTTTCTGGAACATGTGACCTAGCCCAATGTGACATGTGACAAAGCCTATGTAAACATTTTGGTCTTCTGATACCAAAACGGTAGGATACAAAATTTCGTCAAAATCGTTAGAGCCATTTTTAAGATAAAATTTGCATACACATAGACATAGACACAAGATTTTCTTGTATTATAACATATGATTCTTATGAGTTAACTACACAACGAATAATAATTACAATTATGATAATTATAATAATTACAATATGAAGAATGCAATTCATTTAATTAGAAATGGTTAAATATATGTATAAGAAATGTATCTTGTATCGTTTAAATAAAACATCATTACTTTGCATGTTCAAATTTGGTATTTATTAAGATAAAAAATCTTGGGAGATAGTATAATTAGGGAACGATAATTATGCTTTACAGCAGATGCATTAGCGGAAATACTTTTATTAAAAGTTCTAATTGGGGAAATAATAGTAATTATACTTTATTTAGCTGTTATTATAATATTATAATAACAGCTAACTACTTATTTTGTAATGATATTTTCCGTTTACTATATTAATTTACAAATGGTAAAAAAGTAGCTACATCTTATATAATTAATATTTTCTTGTATCTGGAAAATAATTATAGAGCTTGCAACTAAGGAGTAAATATTGAATATACTTTTACTGAAAGTTCTGAATGAGTAATTAATAATAGTTAGAATTTAATACGTATTTTTGTAATAGTATTTTCTATTTCTTATATTTCTTTACAGAGAATAAAAAATAGCTACATATTTCTTATGAATATTTTTCAGTTTTTTAAATCTAGACGTGATTATCTGAGAAGTGAATAATAAATATATGTTAATATATGATACTCTAATAGTGTTTTATTTTTCTCATTAAAAAATGTCAGAAATGGTAGAATGATAATAAGAATGTTTAAATAATGCGAGTTCAACGATTATTCTTTACTATCTAAGACTGCAGCTTTGCACACTTGTTAAAAACATTGTTAGAATGAAATGTCATTTGTATGCGCAGGGCAAGAAGTGAAAATTGAATTGTTACTACTAATAAAAACACTACTAATAAAAATAGAAAATCTTCCATCCAACCCATTTGCAGCCTCCCCCTTGTAAAATGAAACTTGAAAGAAAAATCAAGAGTTAAGCATAGATTATGTAACACTTACCGTTAACCGCTTAATACGGTGAAAGATGATGTCTAGCCTAAGTAAATAATTTGTAAAACGCATAAAACTTTTAAACACCCAATTTCAATATTACTAACAATATACGGAAAAATATCCGAATTCGTTTGTGCAGACCTGTATATAATCTATAGACTTGTATACATACTACATAGAATGCTAAATTTTAGCTCAGTTACACTGAGAAAAATGACACTGTCAAATCTGAGTAAGTCGATGTTTTCATTTTGTTATGAAACTTTTTGTTTCAAATAGGACGACCCAATGCTTTTAATTCTGAAATACCAGAAATACTCAGAATATTGAAACATGGACATACTGAAAACTGAACACATAGAGGTCAGTTCATACTCATTTTTGAAACAGGGACATACTCAAAATTGATTAGAATCAGTTCAAACTCATTTTTGAAACATGGAAATACTCAAAAATGAGCACATGATGTTTTATTCTTGAGTGTGTGCCTGTTTTCAGAAATGAGTATATACATCTTTCAAACTTGAGTCATTTTGATTCGGAGCCATTTTAACTATGCGACATACTCAGATTTGAGTATTTTTTGCTCAGTTTTGGAAATTTCGTTTTTAGAGTGTAGGAAACTCATAGCATAGTTTCAAATATCCCTTCTGGAATTTCTGTCAATAAACGGAAATGTACTAGAAATCATTTGTGCTGCCCTGTAGATGATCTATAGAATTTATACACACCAAGTAATAGGAGAAATATTAGTAAAATTTAAAAACGCGTTCTGCAACTCAAAACGCACTTCCAGAAATTAATGTAAACAAACAGTACTTTAACCGAATTCTTTTGTGTGTCCCTGTATATGAAAGTTAAATACTACACACACAATATTCTATATTAAGAGTCTTGTCACATATATCAATTTCAATATGTTTGGATTACTGAAACATTATTAAAATCAACCGCGAACAATTTTTCCCCATAGATCGTAATGTAACGGAATTTTTTTGTGTGTTCCTGTAAAGGAACTATAAGTTACTGTAAGTTACACAATTCATTATCAATACCAAACAGGCCATACTAATCTTCAATAACATATATCAATTGCGTTAGAATCCGAGTATATTTACCCGAGTTAGAGCTTGGACAGGCAAACGGCAGACAGACAGAGAAACAAACCGAATAAATAAACATTTTTCAATTATGTTGGAAAGTGTTAAAAAATGAATAAAACGTTGCCTTTTTTAAAATTCCGTCCATCATCTATCATAGTGGAAGAAATTTTGAAACTTGTTTGATAATTTCCCATCAATCGTGATTTCAGAACGTTTCTTCTCTCTTTTCATCTTTTTTTTTTTTTAACTGTTCTTAGTGATTACGTAACCACCATTTCCAATTTCAACTTTTTAGCACTAAAAGCTTCAAAGAAATAAAAATTTCAGAACATTTTTCGTTCTTGCAACTGCTTGGGTTCACAGGTGTTGAGGTTTTTATTATTTTTTAAAGAGGATTCACTGTTTAAGTATAGGGATCGTCACCATAATAAATGCTGAAAGATTTTTAAAAATCAGTTAATTGGTTTCAGAGTAATTGTGATTTTAAAGCGTTTTCTGCTGATTTCTAAATTTTAAATTTCGATTTTTTTAGGTAGCTTTCATTACAAAAATCTACCTATTGCAGCCGTTCGGAAAAAAGCAATTTCAAAAAATTTGGTATATTTTCACCGATCATGGCCCCCAGACCTCTAAAACAACCCCCGTTCAAATGGTAATTTATATATATATATATATATATATATATATATATATATATATCTGATATTTGTCATGCTGCAATTCTGTTATTTATGAACCAATTTGGATGTCACTGAGTATGTGTATAGGATATACGAAGGTCTAGGAGACCGAACTTGTTGGTCAGCTTAATCCGCCATCTCGTTTCAAAATGGCCGCCAGTTAATTTTTTTTACATTTTTGAAAATTCAAAAAGGTGTACAAAAAATTTATAAATTGAAAAAGTGTTAGAACGCGATACAAGGATTCTGGAACATTTTTTGTTTTGGCTACATCTTAGAAAATGGTTGAGATATGGCAGTTTGAAATTCTAGTGTGGCTGAGATTTTGAAACAGTCTGATATTTGCTATGCTGTAACTCTCGTATTTATGAACCGATATGAATCTGACTGATCATGTGTACAGAACATACGAAAGTCTCGACCCAGTACGTTGGCCAGCTTCTTGTGCCAGCTTGTTTCAAAATGGCAGCCAGTTAATTTTTTTAAAGCAAAAAAGATGTATAAAAAAATATAAATTGAAAACTTTTTTTTTCGTTACGTGTTAGAACGTGATACGAGTATTCCGGAACATTTTTTTTGTTTTGGCTTTATCTTAAAAAATGGCTGAGATATGGCAGTTTGAAATTCTAGGGTGGCGACATTTCGAAACAATCTGATTTTTGTTGTGTTATAACTCTCATGCTGAAATTCGCATTGAAATTCAGTATTAACGAAAACCGGTATTGAATCTTCTATAATCGGGTTCCAAGCATTTTAGCTTCGGATGTTTGAGTAAAATGGGTTGAATTTTTAACATGAACTATGTCAGCTACCTTTACCTTCCAGTACAGACCGGAAGGACTTCTTTTATTTTAAACCGCACTCTTCAAGCATCTTAAAAATAACCACTATGACAAATTTCAAGTTTACAACCTTAGCAGTTTCTAAGTAATTATAATTTTAGAACGTTTTTCTCTCTTCCACACCCTGTGAGGCAGTTATTTTTAGATTTAAAAAAATAACTTAATATTTAACCAGAGATAATCACCATTATAATACTAAAAGAATTTGTGAAATCGGTTCGGCAGTTTTGAAGTAATTGTGGCTTTAGAACGTTTCCTACTCAATGTGTCCTTTTAAATTTTGAATTTCTCGAAGACCGTTGTTAGTGAACATTTATTTCTTTAAGTAGATTTTTAAGTTTTTAGCCTTAACTGTTTCAAAGAAATCGTTATTTTAGAACGTTTTTCGCTCTGGCACCCCATTGGGAGCAGGGGTACCGTCATAAAAAAGTAACTCATGTTCCATTATTTTGCCGCCATCATTTTTTAAATTGGTTCTGGAGTTCCAAAAATTACCCCCTTGGAAACCTTAGATTACCCCGTATTACTTTATATTAATTTCAACATGATACCTTCAGTCTTTCCTCAAAAGAAAGAACTGTCTTGACAGACAGACGGACAAAAAAGCGGCCTTTTAAGGGTTCCATTTTTTTCTTTTGAGGTGCGGAAACCTAAAAAGGATATTCATTCTTCATTATAACTTGAGAAATTTCCAGAAAAGAAGTTTTCAATTCTTTATTAGCTTTAGAAGAATCGTATTCACTTTTTCCGATGTAGTTTTGATAGCCTTGGTTTACTGGCTCTTCAAGTTTTTTTTCCTAATATCTTGTTTTATCCCACACACGATATCTGATATTGCCACAAGATAATAATTATCATAAAGCAAGTTATAAAAATGCATCCATAAATGCTAGCAAATGTTATATTGTGTGTATTAAATATTCTACACAGAATAATGTAAAAAGCTTCAATAGCTATAAATGTGTTCCTATTTAAGAATTTTCAAAAGTAGCAAACATTAAAACAAAAATAAACTATACAATAAACTTTTCAACGGAGAAACTACACAAATGCTAGTATTAAGATATTGTAATGGCAACTTCTTCTTTTTATCTGTATTTCAATCACTGCCCGGTAGAGGACTGCTTAAATTGAGTCAAAACTGTGATATTCGGTTTTTTTCTGACTATACTGTTTACCCTACTTTTCCCTACAAGAGAGGATTTATTTAGTTTGATTTCAGCTATTAGTAAGACTTATATAGTTAACATTCTGGAAAAAAAATTAGCATAATACAGTCTATTACAGCATAGAATACAGGCAGACATTCACGTTTTCCCTCTGTTTTATAGACAATATTACGTACTGTGGCTTTAGATATAGAAAAACCATGACTTTCACAGCGATTTTTAATAACCAAATAGGGAAGCATGGGGCATAGTGAAATACTTAAAAATAATTACAATTTTCAAAATGGACAAACAGAAAATTTATTTGGAATTTTACACTACATAATTGATAATACCCTTGCCTTATTAAATTAATATTTCTCAAATTTCTATTCTTTATTTTTTGTAGTGTATTAAAGATGTAATACAATAGTAGAAAATTATCACTTTACCCTATACATGAGGCAAAGTGATATTGTCAATGGGGCAAAGCGAAATATAAACAAGTTCACTTCTTTAAATGATTTTTTGCAGTTCTGTGATAGTTATGCTAATCCACATAAGAAACGAAATTGTCCACGTCTGAGTTCTTTCAATTTACACAATTTGTCCAGTATTTCCGTAGAGTATACAATACTTGTATCATCAGGTATAGGCCACAATTAAACATCCTTTTTTTTTTTTGTCTATATGGCCGCATGAACTTAACTTAACGAAAATGTAGCCCATCTTAGAGAAAACGAAATCCCTTCACCAACAAACTGCTTCTTTGTATCTTGAGCTTTATCTGAGTGCAACTCAATCAAGAGAAAATCCCCATTATTTATTTCACTAAATTCCACTTTTTCTGTAACAAGCTGAACTTCACACTTGTATTCAGTTAAACCATATTCCAGAGTCTCAAATTCATCTCTCTCACTGTTATCATCACAAATATCAGATTCTATTGATGAAGTGGATGAATCTGAATATGCAATTTTTTCAATATGTTTCTTTTTCTTTCTATTAGAACCTGAAGATGCTTCAAATAAGCTCTTAGCTTATAGGTAAAAGCAGTAGTCATCGATGCTTCAAATTAGGATTGTTGTTCTGTTTTTCTCTTGTATGTCCTTACCATTATACACCTGAATATGTAAACAAAATTATTTAACACTTTTAAAATTATAAATATGTTGTAGGGGCAAAGGGAAATAAAATATTTCAGTTTCCCCAATCATTAAAAGTCTTTTTCACTGTGCCCCTTTCACTTTACCCCGCATGCGCATAACAAACGTTTATAAAAAATTAAACCAAAAGTAGGCCTAATACTAAATAAACAAACACTTCACTAGACAGCAGAAGAATCTATTTTATATTCACAATATTGCTAATGAGAAATTTATCATTATATAATTCAAAAAATGTTATTTGCTTACCTAATAATATTACAAAGTATGCATCCAATTTGAAAAATGGTCACTAACATCATATATATTGATCTCTTGAGGTGAGATCAATATATGATGCTGTTGTTGTTGCCTGACAGTAAGCAAGTAGATGTGAAATAACATAATTAAAATATCAGCTGATAAGTGTCACTGTATACAGACCCAATATTTAACCATTTCACTTTGCCTCTCTATTTCCTTTTGCCACAACTTCCCCGACGAATAGTTCTCTCCGGAAAATGTAAAAATATAGCCTTCCATCCATCTGTTCTTTAAAAGCGCCATTTTGCATGTAAACAAAAATTTCAGTTTACAGACGATAATTTATACTTTCAAAAGCATATTAGCTGTGTAAAATAATTTCTCTAAGCAGACGATTTTTTTTTTTTTTTTAACACTAAAACAAACTTATCTAGAAAATGTGCGAACAGACTCTTTTTTAAAACTGTTATAGTTAATATTCTAGAACAAAATAATTATAATACAGTATATTATACCGTAAAATACAGGAAAAGTTTTTTATGCTGTTTCACTTTCTTTCTTTCTTTCTTTCTTTATTTTTTTTTATTTTTTTTTTTTTTTAATTTAATTTTTATCATGCAGATATAGAAAACAGTTTTCAATACTCCGTAATAAACATTTTTATATAAAAATATTTATAATAGTTAAAAAGACATGAAAAAATGCATTTTGTAAATGCTAAACTATATTAAAAGTAATAAAAGTGTAATAAAAATAATAAAACTCTTATAAAAGTAAGTTTAAAAAATTCGACTTTCATTAAATAAAATGTCTCTCGGTAATGTTTTAGAAGATGATATACCGTTTAAAAAATGTTATTATTAATTATTACGCAAATTTTAATTAACTTTTTATGCTAATTAATTGGCAAATAACTTTGTTGTTTTTCTTTTATTACATTTTCTCTAATGGAAGTTGTGCTTTTTTGCATCATTGCTAAAGGCAATTGTTTTCATGGGGAAAAAATGCTGAATCCACTATTTAATTTTTCTGATAAGTAATTAAGAAAATTGAAAATGAAAAACGTTTTTAAATAATTATGCGGGAAAATATGTTGAAGATTTTGGAAGAAATAGGATATAACAAAAAATTGTGTGCAATAATGTAATGTAAAAAATAACAATAAACATTCGATTCTGAAAGCTATTAGATACATGAAACATGTGAATGTATTATCAAATTTTTTGTAAAAAAAAAGTATTTGGAATTTTTTTAACTGAAAAGTTTGGAAAAACTTCGATAGCTTTTCATATATTCTGTATTGGTTTATTCCAAATTTTCACGTTTATTTTAAATAAACATTTTGATATAATTGGAGCAATTAACTATATTAAATTAACTGAAAAGAAATAAATAAACATAATACGTCTGAATTAGAATTTTAAAATTGAAAAGACATTTAAAATCAGAAATTTAATAAAACTGTAAAACACATTAATATCAAATAATAAAATGAATTAGGGTGGACGTTTCAAAAGATGGCGTAGTAATGTCAATGTTAATATGCATTAACATTACCATTAAAATTAATATTTTTCTGTTACTTTTTCAAGTATAAATTTAATTACGCAGCTAAAAATGTTTACTTGAAAATTGATAGCACCATGAAATTAATAGCATCTTAAATTTCGGTTTGAGAAAACTGATTAAAGCACTATAAAAACCACTCAGAAATGTTTCTGAAAATTGGTAGTAGCAAAGGAAGCCTTATTTTTACGAATGCTTCTTTAAATCTCTAAAATATGGAGGATTCTGTGGTTTCTGAAAACAGGTATAAAGAACATTTGTTGGCATTATGGTTAACACGGACGAGGTTACTGTACATTTTCGTTTTTGGTTGTATTATATTTTTCTAGATTAAGAAAAAAAAAGTATATTTTTACAGTGTGACACTATAGTAAGATAATACTGTTGCATGTAAATAATGGCGAATAATGACGCTCTTCGTTGTCTGACAATAAGTTGAGGTGTGCCATGCTAACTGAAATGTTGGATATGTCTGTTGCAGATCACTGGTTATATATATTACAAAATTTAAAATTCCATACACTATTAAATTTATCGTATATATAAAATTCCTTTTATTAATATTCCATTTACAACCCTAGTTTATTAAAATATTCCCTTTCTTAAAAATATTCCATTACTGTCCATATTTTGAAACATTTTTTATCCTAATCTACTTAAATTCACTTTTTATTTCCCGGCAAATAAGATGTAAAAATCACATTTCATTAAAAAATTTCTTCTTAAAAAACCTATTTTTTTTATTCTTTATTATATTAAATACTTCCTATTTATTCCCGCATTTTAATCTCTTTTATTTCTTTTAATCTGTGTAAATTCACCATTGTCCCTTTCCTAATAGTCTAAAAATAGTCTAGTTCAACAACTTAATAACTGCTTCAACCTTCATTCCCATTGAAATGCATTCACCCGCAGTGATCTCAAAATGACCCACTAATCGAATTTTCTCGAACATGTGACCTAGCCCAGTGGTCTTCTGGTACCCCAAAATGGTAAGACACAAAATTTCGTCAAAATCGTTAGAGCCGTTTTTAAGATAAAATTTGCATACACGAAGACATAGACACAAGATTTTCTCGTATTATAATATATGATTCTTATGAGTTAACTACACAGCGAATAATAATTACAATTATGATAATTATAATAATTACAATATGAAGAATGCAATTCATTTAATTAGAAATGGTTAAATATACGTTTAAGAAACGTATCTTATATCGTTTAAATATTCTATTAATAATCTGTATTTCTGTGATTTTTAATTTGCACACTGTTCCAGAAAATGCTCTTCCCGCCAGAAACATCGGAGAGACTTATTTCTTCAATATTAATTCACCAATAAAAATGAGTGGGAGTCGAAAGTTGAACATGCATTGGTTAAAGGAGGTCACGTGTTACGAAATTCTGCTACAGACGCAGAGAGAAAGGATTTTTGTCATCGAAGTGAGTGTTTAAAAATAAAATGCTGCTGGATTGGTGTCTAATAAAAATTATGTTGTTTGTTCTTTAAGATGGAGAGTTGTTAAGATTATCGTTCTGTAAAGAGAGCATTCCCTCAGAATTTTAAGATGATTAGATGTAAATAAATGGATTCGCGAGTGCCATCGTGTTTTTCTTTTCTTCTATCTACATTTTTACTCGGCTGCTGATTTGTAAACTTCGAGTACTTGCTACATTTTTACTTTGACTGCTGAATGAAGCTAAAAAATAGCAGAATACAACATTTATATATATATATATATATATATATATATATATATATATATATATATATATATTTTTTTTTTTTTTTTTTTTTTTTTTTTTTTTACAGAGCTTACTAGATTTTCATTTTACAGGGATGAGGTTGGTTTTAATTATATACATAGCAGCACATAATTATATACAAACATAATTTAAAGAGAACATAATAAAAATAGGACTGATCGAGGTATAAAATCATGCACTAAATATATTTATTATTAAAACAAGAAGATCCAAAGTTTCCCTGTGCACAGAACATAGATCAAAAGTATTATTTTAGTAAAAACTCTAATAGATTATTTACATTTAATATATATTTTCATATTGCCCCCTGACAGCACCAAGAAGCATTTTTATATTAAAAATATCAATTATGTATTCAAATAAAGTTTTGGAATTTATTCAAAGGAATACTTTCGCATTAAGCCTCATGTCAGAGATAATTTGCCAAAGAAGTTGTCAAAGATTTTGCTATATAAAGCAGCTTTTTTGATTCTGATAATTTCATTGTTTAAGCACATAGTTTAATTATATATCTGTAAAATTTATCTTTTATTTATACTGTTAGTATGATGGGGTACTAATTTCTTTATAAAATATTAGCCTGAAACAAACGATGAACTTTTTACATTGTATTAAGCGCAAATTGGTTCATCGTAATTAAGATACAGACGATAGAGATAGATTTTTAAATAAATAATGATTGAAAATTATTGTAAAACCGTAAAAGTCAGTAAATTGGGTTATAAAATTTTTGTTACAATAAAAAAAATGCATTTTAAAGTACATTCTTTGCTCTATTCGACGGTGTAAAAGTTCAAATTATACGCTGTTCAGAAGTAATTAAATTTGCAAGAAAAAGAGAAACGGATTAATTCTTATCCTTGCAACCGTCAATATGACGTCCGTGTTACTCACGGTCTTGTTTTTTTTTTTTTTTTTCTTGTGTATAATAAAGATGTTTAAACTGTTTCTTGATGTAATATATACCTAATAAAAATATTTCAGAATTAGCTTTGTAAATTAAATTTAATGTAGTGCTTTAAAAGGTTGAATCAAATAAAGGAAAACTTGGTTTTTTGTCTGTCTAGACTTTAAATACACAATGTCTCACTTCTTAATTAATTTTTATTCATTTATTTTTTTTTAAACAGGCAGTTTTAAAAACAAGTTGTGAAATAATTGTTCTATCCATAAAATTTTAGTATCAGTGAGACAAAGTAATTTAAGATGAAGGTAGACTTAAAAAATTATTTATCATCTATGTTATTCTAACGAGAGTCTTTAAAAATGTAGCTTACCTCAGGATTCCAATAAATATTTGAAAAAGAATTCAATTTACTGAAAAATTAAAAACATTTTGAGCTACAAATTAGGTTAAAAAAATGTTCTATGTGTTCCAAATTTCGAAATATCACACACACACACACACACACACATATATATATATATATATGATACATTCCTGTCGAAAATTGGCACATTATAGACGATCGCTAGTGTTGTCGACTTGAACGTTCTTTCCACCAGACAATCGGAACATCTCAGTCCGAAACCACTAAAATTACCTGATAATCATATCGAGGTAGCCGCAGTCGAGATCGTTGAAATGTAGTCATGACACCCGGACAGGGCATCACTTCGAGTCACTCACCATGAAGACAAATCTCGAAGTATATCACATCGGAAAGCGTAGTGTATTAGCAGTCGTAAAAATTGAGCAGAGGCAGTGAAATCCAGAAGAAATTAGGCAGGTGCGTTTAGAGGCAGTGTTGCAATTTAAGAGAATAAGGTTTTAATAAATACGTGTAGCTTTTAACAGATTAAGATTTTTAGAATGATAAATAACATAATATTTTGATTAAGTTATGGAATAAAATACAAAATAGATTTAAGAGATATTTTAAAAAGAGAGGGAAAAAAGAATTGAAGAATTTGGAATAATTTAACTAAAGAAATAGGGCGAAAAATTTTTTATTATTACATATCCCCCCACCCAAAAAGACGAATGAACCGGTAGGTCATATGACCTGCAAGTTCATTGAAGGGAAATGTTACACGGACTTGGATTACAATTTATCAACTGGAGGAAGTCAAAATAAGTACATTTCCAAAATTTATTCATTAATGCCCAATAACATTAAATTTAATAACTATAACGCGAATTGGTGGAGTTGTTAATAAAAATACAATTACAAGATATTAATCTTGTTAACAATGACATAAAAAGCTTTAGAAAATATTAAACAAAATAATAAAAGAATTGTAACACTTTAAAATAATAGATAACATACTTCCAGAGTATCATCTTACAAAATTTGTTGCAAATTGCTTGTAGAATTGTTGCTTAATTTGTCGTTCAGTTCTCGTCTGAGTGATAGTCCATCCAAAAAAGTTATTTGCATACCTCACAAACTGAACAGTTTACAAATTGAAAGAGAAAAATCCTTCAAATTTTAGATCTTACTGATCTTCCTTATGAAAGTCTATTTCAGAATTAAAGTTCATCTGAATGCTTTATATTTACTAGCAACAACTCGAAAATAGTACTAAGATTAATATTAACAACAATAAAACACAAATAATACAATAATAATAATAATAAGAAGAAGAAGAATATCAACAATAAAAATTTTAAAATAATAATACTTAACAATAACAATAATCATAAGTTAATTTTCAAATATTAAACTTATGTTTGTCTGAAAAACTCAGTCCTGAATGGAATGCTAAGAAAAACTTAAGAGAAATGAGTATTTTGTTATGGTATAGTTTGTCTGACAAATGGTAATTACCTAAAAAGGCAAATAGGTAATGTAAGCAGTATAAGAGTTTTTTACTCAACATCAAAATTACTATTACCATTATTACCTTTATAACTTCCATTACCTTTACTACTTTATTACTTGTTTACTTCTAGAAGTAAAAATTTATATATCTCAACATATTCAAATTCAAGTAGTATTCAAATTCAAGTAATATTTAATCTCAATATCAAATTATAAATAGTATAACTAATAATAATAGTATTCAACAATAAGTTCAGCAATAACAAGCATTATAATTCAAAAATATCACACTCTTTCTTTAATTACTTTCTTAAGTATATAATTAATATCTCATCCATATAGTAGTGAATGAGGTATGAAATATACTCAATAAAATACATAATACAAAAAAAGGAATAAATAAGAAAAATTCGTGAAAACAATCATTATTGTGTAGATGATGGTTATGTAACTATCTTGCTTTCAGTCAAACAAGAAAACATAAGTTGTGAAATGAAAAAATGGGACCTTGTAGCATATTAAGAAAGGTTGGACAATTCTCAATTAGTATTAAGATATCATATTTGATTAGTTTACGATATAATTTAATCCAGTTTATTTTATTAGTTTAGTTAATACTGTTTAATTTATTATTCTAATCTAATCCAATTCAGTATCAGAAACTCCTAACTTAAATCAACTAAATTACGCCAGCATAAAAGTTGACTCAAGTGGAAACTTCAACAGTGACACTCTCGTGTGCACAATCAAGAACACCACGGTTATACAGAAGAGAATTGATTAGTTAATTATTAATTTATTTTATTTCGTTTATTTTTGGATTATATTAAAATCAAGACGAAACTATAAATTTAACATTAGTTTGTTGTTGGTTCTCATGGGATAATTTTAATTGATCAGGAGGATAATAAGGGCGTAATTTTGATACATGTACTATTTCAGTAGGTTTATTTTGAATTTGTCTATCAATTTCAAAATTGACATCAGATAACTTATTAAGGATTTGATAAGGACCACTAAAGACTTGTGAAAGTTTTCTGGTATTAGGATATTGGAACTCTTTATAAATTACAAGATCTCCAATCTCAAATTTTGGTTCTAGATAATTTCGATCATAATATTTTTTACTTCTCCAATAGAATTCATCAGTGCGTTTTTTAGCAAGTTTAAGGGCTTCTTGAACAGGAGGGTAATAATTTTGTTGAAGAGGAGAATCATAGGGTAATTGGCCAAAAAGTAAGTAAGCAGGAGGGAATTTAGTGATAGAATGAGGGGTATTGTTATACTCATTAACTACTTCTGTCAAAATTTTTGTCCAAGGAATTTTGGAGTTGGTAGAATTGACTTTACACTTCAATCTAGTAACTATTGTCTGGTTCGCTCTCTCACATTTGCCATTCGTTTGAGGATGATGTGATGTGGTTAAACGTTGCTTAATATTGTGGTTTCGCAGAAATTTTTTAAATCTAGATGAAGTAAAGGCTGCATTTCTATCACTTAACACTTTTTGATGGGTCTGGACATTAAGAATTTTATTAAAACAGAATAATTGTTGTGGTGTTTGAATATTAAAAACTTGGTTTAGACAATTAGTATAAGTTTCTGTGGTAACACTTTTTGAGGGGAAAGCCCAAACATATCTAGTAGCATGATCGATGATGATGTGTAGATATTTTTTGGTGGAGTTATAATAATTGAATCCTCCCACAGTATCAATAGAAAGACATTCAAAAGGTTGATCTGTGGTGGGCATAGCTTGTAATAAGCCAAATTTTTTCTGTCTGGGTTTTTTATTCTTTTGACAAATATCACAATGTTTTACAAAATTGGTTATATCTTGCGTCATGTCAGGCCAATAATAATTAGGGGAGATTAAATTTAACATTTTTTGGATACCAGGATGACCAAATTTTTCATGAGCAACATTTAGTATTTTTCTCCTTAAAGACATGGGGACTACTATTTTTCTAAAACCTTTCTTTTTTACTATCATAAGTCCATTTTCCTTTAGATAATTTTTACCACACACATTATCTTTTTCCTGCCTCTCTATAATTTCTTTAACGTCCAGCAGAAAAGTAAGTGGTTGAATAAAATGTGAAATTGGGTTTCTCGACAACATGTCGGCTTCGACATTTGTGGATCCCTTTTCGTAAACTATATTATATTCAAACAGGCTCAACTTCAAAGACCATCTAAATAACCTGCCTCTCAAATGTTTAGTATTTTTTAACCATACAAGAGATGCATGATCAGTATGAATGGTAAATTTTACACCATGAAAATAATGATAGAATTTGTCTAAGGTGTCAATGATGGCAAGACACTCTAACTCGGTAATAAAATAATTCTTCTCATAACTTCTCAATCCTCTAGAGTAATAAGCAATTGGATGTAAAAAATTATTACTATCAGGTTGTTTTAAGACTGCACCTACTGCCACCTGTGAGGCATCAACAAACATATGGAGGGGTAACGTAGGGTCATAAATTTTTAAGATAGGTTTGGCTATTAAGGCATCTTTTAATTTTTGAAAAGAATTTTGACAATCTGTATTCCATTCCCATAGTGTATTTTTTCTGAGTAATCTGTTAAGAGGGACTCGAATTTCGGCATATTTATCTATAAACTTGTGATAAACATTGATAGATCCTAAGAATCTCTGAAGTTCCTTTACATTTGAAGGGGGTTTTAGTTTTTTTATTACTTCAATATTAGCATTAGCAGGAGTTAATGTGCCATTCTGGATGGTATATCCTAAGAAGTTAATTTTATTTTGGACAAAATTGCATTTAGAGAGTTTAAGTTTAATGTTTTCGCGTCTACATAATTCAAATATTTGGTTTAAATGTTGCATATGTTCTTGTAATGAGGAAGAAAAAATAATGATATCATCAAAATAATGGCAAGCAAAGTCTATTTTGTATTTAGTAAGTATTCTTCTAAGGGTTCTATTAAATATCGGGGGGCCTAATTTAATCCCGAAGGGCAGAACTAACCATTCAAAGAGCCCAAAGTTGGTAGCAAAAGCCAATTTTTCAGTATCGGATGGATGTATGGGTATGTGCCAGTAGCCAGAGGCTAAATCTAAAGTTGAAAAATACTGCGCACTACTCAGTTTATCTAAAATTCCATCGATACGAGGTAGGGGTTCTGCGTCATTTTTCATTATTGCATTTAATTTTCTATAGTCAACACATAATCTAGTTTTTTTACCTTCTTCTCTTTTCATTACTAATGTAACAGGGGCAGAATAGGGACTATTGCTCTCTTTAATTAAACCAGCATCTAATAGTGAATGAATTTGATCCAAAATCTCTTTTTCTTCTGAAGGGGAAGTTCTGTATGGCCTCAGAGATATTGGTAGGTCAGAATTAAGAAGAATACGTTGCGGTTCGATATTAATTCTCCCGACATCAAATTTATTTTTAGAAAATATATCTAAATAATCCCTTATACTTTCCCTTAAAGTTTCATTTTCTATAGAATTTATTTCCCCAATTAATTTAGAATTATCAACATTAGATGGAACAAAGGATTGAGGAGATATGATCTTTCCATAATCGGGTTGCACTCTCTGATAATCATAGTTAACATTAAAATGAAGTAACCTTAATTTATCACTGGATATGTTCTTAGATTCATTTAAAACAAGGTCTCCTTGTAATACTCTACATGTAGCACAGTCAATAATTAAATTAAACTTACAGCATTCTTTTAAACCTAGTATAGCATAATCTAAATTTGTATTACATATTAAAAATCTAATATTTTGTTGCACATTACCTAATTTAAACAATAAATTACAAGCTTTATCTATTACAACAGTTCCTTTGGCTTGGCCAATAATAACAGGTGGAATATTTATAACTTTAGCATTTAAGAATTTAACAAATTTAAAAGGCAAAATACTTATGGTTGAGCCAGAGTCAATCACACAAGGTAGTTCCCTGTTATTTACATATCCTGATACAATTAATTGTCATATATTATCAGTAGATGGTTGTGGTTGACTAAGAGGGGGTGCAGAAGATTGCAGAGGCCTAACATTGAATACACAATCCCTCTCCCAGTGATAAGCATTTTGGATACCTCTATTTAAACACATTCGACATGGTCGACTAGGAAGCCTTCTTTGATAATGATTGACAGGCAATCTGGGACTAACGAACCTGGACGTTGAAGGGTTAAAATTAGTTGCTGCTTGGAAATTTGGATTCCTGTAATTAGGTTGAGGGCGAATCCAATGTCTAGGTGAATTAATTGGTTGAGAAAAAGGTCTGGAATTTTGAGACATATTTCTAACATTACTATTATTGTTACTGCTAGAATGAGATGGAATGACAACAAGTTGTTTAACTAATCTGTACCAATCGGTAGTAGATTCAGGAGGATTTACTATTAAATAGTTCTGGTATTCAGGTTTTAAGCCATCTGTCAATCCTTGTAAAATAATAGTTTCACATAGTTTAAGTTGTCGACCTATCTCTATTTTCTGACGGAAATAATTTTCTAAGTTGTTTAGGTCATGCAATTTCAGCGAGGCGAAATCAGAAAAACGGGGGACTGTTACTTTCAGAAAATTTTCAGTTAAGATCTCAGCAATTTTTTCATACTCTTTACAATCTAGACATTCATTAACATACACCTTTAATGCTTCGCCCTTCAAATATTTGGAAATATTGTTGATTTTCCACTCTTTTTTATCTGGAGGGGCTGATCCTTCAAAGTGTCTAAGCCAAGACACAACATTCATCCCACTTTCTGGGTCAAAAATAATAACATTAAGCTCTTTTTCAGCCATTTTGGTTTGAGTACCCTTACTTTCAACAATAACTTTAACGAACCCTGACTTTAATAACATGTAAAAAAAATAACAATGTATAAAGAATTCTTTAACTTAACAACAACTGTAAATATCTAACTCTTAATAATTTAAATAACAAACTAAATAATATTCAACAGTAAAAAAGTCCAATTCATATTAAAATTCATTTCACTTAAATAGTAAATGTAAACTACTACTATAATCTTTCTATAAATAGATCCACTATATATGAATATCACAATTTAGAATGAAATAAATAAAACACTTTTTTAAAATAAGTATCATTATTTCGTAAGAACAAGTTTTTTTGGCTCTTGAATTGTACTCTCAGAATATAGCATCAAAAAACAAAAGTAATAAAATAAACAAATAAATTAACTGCACAATAATTTTACCCTTTCAATGTTACTCAACTTTCTTTTGAGATAACACATTTTTTTTTTCACATTAATAAACTTCAAAAGCTATTTTTGCGATTATTATGCAATCAGTGAAGCTGTAATTTCAGATAATCTAATAAATTTTTATGCATTTTTAGAATGGCATAGAATATGTTCCAATACATGTTACTTGAAAAGAGATTACTCATATATTTTTTCAATAAATTGAAATTATTTCCTATGAATAAATATCACCGAATGAAAAGGGACTATAATTAAATGATAAAATAAGAACATAAAATGAAGTTACTCTTGTAAAATGAAGTAATATAGGAATAAATATCAGAGCAGTTCAAAACTTTCAGTAATATTTGTGAGCTTAACCAAATAAAATTAATTTTTTAACAATACATAAGAATAAATATTAAATTTCGTAAGTTCTAAATTTTCAGGATAAAAGGAACAAAATTTTTCTAAAGTATTCTAAGAACAATTTTTGTTCTATATAAGCCAATAATAACAAATCAATAAAATAAGAAATCAATAAAAATAAAAGAATAATTTAACTTACAGACGTCACTTCTGGGATAACTTCATAAACATTTATGAGTGATAATTTGACAACTAATCGGTAGTTGTTCTCCAATATCACTGGGAAGTTTCCAAAATGTTTTTATTACACAGGTCATCATTTATCCTGACCGGCTTTTTTGATACATTCCTGTCGAAAATTGGCACATTATAGACGATCGCTAGTGTTGTCGACTTGAACGTTCTTTCCACCAGACAATCGGAACATCTCAGTCCGAAACCACTAAAATTACCTGATAATCATATCGAGGTAGCCGCAGTCGAGATCGTTGAAATGTAGTCATGACACCCGGACAGGGCATCACTTCGAGTCACTCACCATGAAGACAAATCTCGAAGTATATCACATCGGAAAGCGTAGTGTATTAGCAGTCGTAAAAATTGAGCAGAGGCAGTGAAATCCAGAAGAAATTAGGCAGGTGCGTTTAGAGGCAGTGTTGCAATTTAAGAGAATAAGGTTTTAATAAATACGTGTAGCTTTTAACAGATTAAGATTTTTAGAATGATAAATAACATAATATTTTGATTAAGTTATGGAATAAAATACAAAATAGATTTAAGAGATATTTTAAAAAGAGAGGGAAAAAAGAATTGAAGAATTTGGAATAATTTAACTAAAGAAATAGGGCGAAAAATTTTTTATTATTACATATATATATATATATATATATATATATATATGTATCATGTTATATCATGTTATATCATATATATACATATATATTACTTAAAATTTTGTGCAATTTTTTTTTTTTAATTTGACAGGCAGTTTTAGAAAATAACAAACTGGCACAAAACTAAGTTTTCACTAAAAATTTAAATGTTAAGAAATTTTATTAATAATCTAATGATCTTAGGATTTTAGGGAATTTTAGGATTTTATTAATAATTTTGTTGTATCAAGGTTGTCTTGTAGACGTATTGTGGATTAAGGGAAAAATATTTAGTGACTCCATTTAAATTTTCGTGCCCAGAAAGTAAAAAAATAAGGGGGTGATTTAAATGGTATCAGTTGGATTCGAACGCTGGACTTCCCGTTTTGGAATTGGGCACGAGACATAATATAAACATTAAATGAATTTTATTTTGTTACCCTTGCTTGAATTACTATCTAATTATGAATGAAACAAAAAATGTTTAGTTGGGAAGGAATAAGATTCTAAAAACTGATATTTCGGTTTGAGAAAACTGATTAATATATTGGGTTGTTTAGAAAATTCCTTACGTTTCGGAAAACCAATTCGTACCGAAAAATTCTGCCCTTCAATTATTAGATAATAGATATCGGAATTAATGTCTAATATTTAAATGATAGAATTTTCCGTTACGGACCAACTCGGAAACGTTTCCGAAAATCATTGGTAGCAAAAAAGAATGTTTTTTTATATGTACAGTGTGTCTCAAAAGGTCGTTTACAAACTTAACATGCTGGTCTGTCATATCATGATAAACAAGATTTACATAGGAACATGTGTTCGAAAATGCAAACTGCGACCGCTAGAGGGCGATGAGCGCAGACTTACAGGAGAGTGGAAAGCGCAATCATGTCAGGCGAAGACGTTGCTGGAGAAGGGTGAATCGGTTTAGTAACGCAGAATTGGCCGATATGCATTACGTATATGGCGCCGCAGGTGGAAATGCGCGAGCCGCGGTACGGATGTACCTTCAGCGCTTCCCAAGCAGACGTCAGCCAAGTCATGTTTTGTTTGGACAATTGCACCGCAGATTGCGTGAAGCAAGATTTTCCAAGTACGTAGCTACATCGGTCAAGAACGCACTACACGCACGCCTGACGTAGAGGAAACCGTGCTACGAGAATTTGACAGGAACCCGCAAACAAGTCTCCGAGCAAGCGAACGCGTCTTGGGTGTACGTCGCACAATGTGGTATTTAGTCCCAAAACCTGGCCAAAATTATTTTATACCTCTAAAGGCTACACATCTAAGTTTTTATTAGCTCACAGGCTATCAAAGCCTGAGAGCTAATGTGCCCAACGGTTCTGTATGTACGTACGTATGTATGTACGTACGTATGTATGTACGTATGTATGTATGTACGTATGTATGTATGTATGTACGTATGTATGTACGTAACGCGATAACTCTTGATAGAAATAACCGTTTTGCTTCAAATTTTGTTTATAGGTTCATTATGATAAGGCGCTTCTCTGATTAGTTTTGGGGGTTCATTGGTTAAGTATAAAGGGGGGGACGGGGGGCTAACTCCCCCTTAATTTAGATAAATGAGTTTTTCATGCAGAATTATCGGATTTTCTTCAAATTTTTTATGTATATTTACTGTAATAAGGCGCTTCTCTGATTAGTTTTGGGGGTTCAGTGGTTAAATATAATGGGGAGAATGGGGGATGATCCCCTCTTATATATAGTCGATTTCATTATTTTTCGAGAGGCAAGAGAATAATAAAGCCCGTGAGCTCCATGTCCTCAGTTTAACTGATTAGTTTTCTTTTTTATTTGAATTGTAGAGTGAAAACGGTAAAATAAAGTCTTATTTATAAATGATAGCATTTATTCATTAGTTTCATCACTATAACTGTGTTTAAGAATATTAACATTTGTAATATCACTTTCTGATAACAGATATGAAACTTCAGAAGATAAGGGCTTTCTTTTCTTGTTTCTGTTGCATTTCATGCCAGTTATTATGGGGTCAGAAATTAAAAGAAGCCTATTCAGGACACCCATGTACAGGCCACTCGAGAAAACTTTCTTCTGTAGTTTAATCTAAATGACCTAATATGTTTATTGCGAACTTCTGCAACCTCTTTAAATAGTTGGTCTATTGGCAGAATAGCTTCTTTTATAACGTCTGCTCCATGACGAAGTACCTTGTGCATTGTAGGGGACATGGGATAAAAACCATATAGCGACACATACAGTTCAGCCGTCTCTTAGCAATATTTTTCAAATTCTTCTGTATTAATTTTGTATCAGGATTTTTTTTCCAAATCTTGTTCTTGTTTTTATAAATAGCTACCCATTTTTGTTTGAACTGATTTTTAATAACGGAGAGCTTTTGCTTCATCTCAGCTATCCTTGGATCACCTTCAGAATAATTTCTCAATAATTCTTGCTCCATAAATTGATGATTTCCATCAAAAGTTGACTCATTTGAGCATTGCATGATGGTATACAACTCATTTCGAGTCATAGACCTCAATTCAGAAGGCCCTGTTATCAAAATAAATAAAAATAAATAAATAGCAGTAATTTATGCAAAAAAATATAGGAACCAACAAAAAAATTCGTTAAAAATAGAGGGGCGGTTTCGGGCGGCTGATTTTTTTATAATTGCTTTGTATACTAAGTACTGCATATTACACAATATTTTTTATCGCTTAAATATGTTTAAAAATGTAACAAAATCCTTTCTAAACATTATGAATAATTATTTATGCCACTATTAACTATACCTAAGTTGTCGACCATTTAGACAAAAAATCCGCAGGATATTCATTAGGTAAATGTAGTGTGTATAAAGTACATACCTGGTTCAGAATAATTCATCACAACAACAACCACTAAATTGTTTAGACACAAAACTACAAGAAATTTTAAAACAGTAAAATCTGAGCGCATCGTAAAATCACAGGACCACTGGAAGCGAACGGCAACTTCGGACTGATCGCGTGGCTCACTGTATCGTGCTAGCGCATTGCACGTTTCGCCTTTGGATGCAGTAACTATTAAACTTTTTGAGGAATAATGTACATAGTAGGAAACCAATTTTAAAAAAAATCATTTTTTGCCATGTTTTGGGACTAAATACCACATTGTGCGTCGTTCCAGCATTATGTCCATACTGCATGAGGACACGAACCACCCCTACCACTTACAAAGAGTACAGGCACTGTGCGTTGACGGATAATCCCCAACGCGTTGCATTCGCACACTGGTATTTGCAACAACGGGTCGCACAGCCGGATTTACCCATTTTGAACGGGTCCGTAAATTCATGCGTCGGCGTTGTGAAGCATGCATTGTGGCGAATGGAATGAATTTTGAACATCTTGTGTAAATTAAACCATGTTCTTTAATAAAAGTCATATTAATACCTCTTTCGATATATTTTCTTTCTTCCCCTCTACACCTGCGATCATCGCCCTCTAGCGGTTGCAGTTTGCATTTCCGAACACAAGTTCCTATGTAAATCTTGTTCATCATGATATGACAGACCTGCATGTTAAGTTTGTAAACGACCTTTTGAGACACCCTGTATATATAAATGCTTCTTTAAATATCTGTTGTTTTTTGGAGTTTTTACAGATAAAGAACGCTTTTCGAAATCATGTGTTATCTCGGAATAGGTATTGTATATTTTCGTTCGGGGTTATATTTTATTTTTCTAGATTAAGAAACATTTGTTTTCTTTTACAATGTAAAAAAAATAGTTTTTTTTTTTTTTTTTTTTTTTTTTTTTTTTTTTTTTTTTTTGTAGACAAAGTTGCATTTATGTTTATATTATACAAATTTGCATTGTAGAGTATTATTTTATACATGGTGTAGTCTTTGCAACATTATTTTTATTAGATATACACTTAAAATATACACTTTTTAAAATTTCATGTTTTATATTTAATTACAAATACATTCTAATTCTACTAAAAAGATTAGAAACACGAAAACTTAATTGCTAGAGTATATTTAATTAATTGCTAGAAAGTGTGTGTTAAAGTTATTTCATCTACTGATTATCTAAAAATATATAATTTTCGAAACTTCAAATCAAAATATTTTCCTTGTTTCATGAATTAATGTATTAAAGAAGATATAACTAAAGCTAGTACGTATATTTAATTTCGTCTTTTTACTCTATCAACGCTCTCACAAATATTTTCTATGCATCTATTCTTTAAATCCAGTTTTAAACTTGTATTCTGTTTGTCTATTTATCTTTTAATTAAATAGCACTTTACGCATCAATCTCTATTAATAATTTTAGAGAAAGAACATCTATTTTAGAAGACTTTATCGTTTCAATATAATTAAAATCTTCTTGGGAGAACATTTTGGATAACAGGAATGAAATAACAAATTAATCACTGCTATAATTAAGATTGTAATATTTTTAATTTCATAGACTCGATTTATGACTCGAAATATTTTGTAGTTAAGATAGTTAAAAATCAAGTGAAAATACTTTGAATATCAACAAAAATATCATTAAAAATTTTATGCTGTTTAATACAAAATATTTTTCATAATTTTAAGATTCCTTAAATTTAAATGAAAATTCACTCATAAAAAGTTACATTAATTGTAAAATGTATTTCGCATATGGAAATTTAAGAAATAATAATATGTGCTAAATGTTTAAATTTTTTGAAAACCAAAATGCTTTAAGTGATTAAAAATCTAATTTGAAAAAACGATTGTAATATTGTAAGTTTCACAAACCAATCAAAACTCTAAAGATATATTGTTTTAAATTAACGTTTCCGATGTTAAACATACCAATATTCGCGAGTTTAACATAAACAATTTTAATAACCATTTTAAATTTGTTAATTTGACTTCTTTTGGGAAAATTCCAAAAGGATGCGTTACAGCTGTCCGATTAGAATTACGAATTTGTAGTCGTAAGTCACAAGTTTGTGTGGTCTCCAGCAATAAAACGCAAATTTTGGCAATCCATAAATTTGCGTTGGAAATCAGTGTATTTTTTTTTTTTTTTTTTTTTTTTTTTTTTGCTATCTATTAGTTAGGACGTGTCGAAGTAAGGAGTTTAAAGATTTTTCCTTCCAAAATAATCAAAATTTTAATCTTTTATTGAAATTTATACTATAAGATCAAATATTTGCGGATACTATGTGATGAAGTTTTATGTCATAACATTTTATTCATTATTATTATTATTATTATTTGCCTTTTTTTTTAAAATTATCTTTATAGCCCTTTTATTTAATATCTTATTCATAAGTAATGATTTGTTCCGAAATTTATTTCCCTTTTCTGTCAGTTACAATTAAGTAAATAAAGATATTTAAAAAAATCTAAAACAGAAGAAATAAAAAAACTAAATGTTAATAATTTTCATTATTTTATTTCATGTAAATTGTGGAAGTTGCAGCTGTTGCAGACGCACCGGTATATCTTTTTGTCGCCAAAATGGTGATTTTTATGCCTTTGCAATCCGTCGATTTTGGCGAGATTTTGCTTCGTATGGCAACCCGGTTGAGCAGATGCTATAAATTTTATATTAAATAAAATATTGTGTGTTTTATAATAAATTAATCATTGTATTTGTTTTATAATAAATTAATCATTGCATGTGTTTTATAATAAAATAAACTTTTTCATAATAAAATGAAACTAACATGCTGTTTTAGCAATCTAGGTCTAAAGGTACCCAAAAACGGGGTTTTCTCGACAAAATGTCGCAAAACAAAAGTCGCACCAACCCCAGTGCGTCTGCGACAGCTGCTCCGCTTCTTGTATGGTTACCCTTTATTTTATTTTAAATTGTTTCGCCAAATTTTCATGTAAATTACTTAACAGTCAAATTTTAAATTACCTCTCATTGAAATATGTCAAATCAGATATATCTACTTCTGCAAAACTTGTTGGCGGTTCATTTTACCCTTTTCTTACAACCTTTTCTTTACGCTTTGTGTTACCTTTATCTAAACGATACTTTTCTAGTTTTAAAATCCTCTGTTAGGTAGCTTTCATTACAAAAAGCTACGTACTGCAGCCGTTCGGAGGAAAGCAATTTCAGAAAATTTTGGTATATTTTCACCGATCATGACACCCAGACCCCAAAACCATTCTCCGTTCAAATGATGATTTATATATATATATATATATATGTATCTGACATTTGTCATGCTGTAACTCTCTTATTTATGAACCGATTTAGATGTGACTGAGTATGTGACAAAATAGCGACCAGTTAAATTTTGTTTAATTTTTAAAATTTGAAAAAGATGTACAAAATATTATAAATTGAAAAAGATGTCTCCGTTTAGTGTTAGATCGTGATACAAGGATTCCGTAGCATTTTTTGTTTTGGCTTCATCTTAAAAAATGGCTGAGATATAGTTGTTTGAAATTCTAGGTTGACTGATAAAGGCTGAGGCCAGTTAAAAAATGAGCTATTTGAAATTCTAGGGTGACTGACATTTTGAAACAATCTGATTTTTGTAATACTGTAAGTCTAGTATTTATGAACCGATATGAATGTGACTGATCCTGTGTACAGAACATACCAAGGTCTCGACCGAGTTCGTTGGACAGCTACATGCGCCATCTTGTTTCAAAATGGCGGCCAATTAATTTTTTTTTTAATTCAAAAAGATGTATAAAAAATTATAAATTGAAAAAGTTTCAGTTAAAAGTTAGATCGTGATACAAGGATTCCGGAGCATTTTTTGTTTTAGTTTTATCTTAAAAAATGGCTGAGATATAGCTGTTTGAAATTCTAGGTAGACTGATATTTTGAAACAATGTTATTTTTGTTATCCTGTAGCTCTCATGCTGAAATTCGCATTCAAATACAGTATTAACGTAAACCGGGATTGGATCTTCTATAATCGGGTTCCAAGCATTTTAGCTTCCAGTGTTTGAGTAAAATGAGATGAATTTTTAAAAACATGGAATATGGAAGCTAGCTTTTTTTCCCCAGTACAGGCCGGAAGGACTTTTTTATTTGTTTCTGCCTCAATTTTAGCTTGGTTAATAATTAGATGACTTCTTGACCTGATATTTATTTTGTTTATGAATTTCATCACAGTTTTCGATTTATATATCTGACATGCTGATTATGCAGATAAAAATTTGATAGTTAAAATAACACTAATTAAAACTATGCAGTTTATTTATACTAAAAAAAAAAAATGTAATGGAATTTGTTGTAAATTATCGAGAAATGAAGTTATAAAAGTTGCAGCAAAACAATGAAAACATCGCGATTTATTTCAAAGCTTGAATTTAAAAACAATAGTAGCATTTCGTAAAATTTTTATCGGGGGTTTCATATATTTAAAAATTATTTAGCAATATATATATTTAATTAGTGCCGTTAAAAATAATCCAAAGTAAAAATCTAATATATTATTCTACTTTTCGATAAAAATGTTTTTTAAAAGTTTGTAATGTCTGGATGAATCTCCAATTTTTCGAATGAATCTGAAATGTTTCATCTCCAATAGAACAAATATCCATTAAAATACACGAACGACATTAAATTAAATAGTAATGAAATATATATATTTAACAAATCAACTCTTATATACTAAACAACTTAATTTTTCATTCGGTTTCTATGCTAATAAAAAAATTATAAATAAAATAGTACTGATTAAAACTATGCAGCTTATTTACACTAAACAAACAGATTTAATGTAATTTGTTGTTAATGAACAAGATATGAAGCTGAAAACAATGAAAACAACGTTTCATTTGAAATTCATGGACGTTTACGTTAAAAAAGCAACGGTCATCAAACTTTTACGGGGATTATATATTTAAAATATTTTTAGTAATATATATATTAAATTAGTACCATTAAAATAAATCAGAAATGAAAATCCAATATAGTATTAAACTTCTCAATAAATATTTTTGAGAAACTTCCTAATGTCTACAAGAAAAAAAAATTAAAAATATATCAGTATTATATTATTTTTTTCATCTCCAATAAATCAAATATCCATTAAAATACACATATGACCATAAATTAAATGTAATTACAGCATTGAAATGAATTTATATACCATTAATATGTACATTAAAATGAATTTAAAAATATTTTAAAACTTATATAAAATTATCTAAATCGTAAATTATGTTAAAAAACATTTCATTTACCTATTCTTTCAGTAATTTTTCCCTGGATTGACCGTTTCAATTCCATAGATTAGTTAAATAATAGTTCCACATAAAAAATCGAATACTTTTAAATATTGCAAAGAATCTATACAGTTTAACTGGATATATTTGCACAAATTTGAGATTACTTCATTTCACTACAATGAAGAAAACTGGGAAAATTAATGAAACGAAAGTCTAAAAGTAAAATTCATTTGGAAATATCGAAACAATTTTTCAGTCTATATATATATATATATATATTATATATAATATATATATAAAGTTCTAATAAAAGAAATAAACCAAATTATTTCTGATTCATTTCTCTTTTTATAGATGAATAAAGAATTAGATAAAGAAGAGAGATTTGAATACTTTTGAAAATTGAACGAAACGTAACAAAATATTTTAATGAAATTTTAAAGAAATCATCATTTCATATAAAAGATGGTAAAAGTCTACTTTAAAAATAAATATCTGTACATTTAAAACAACAAAAATCGAAAAATAGAGAGCCGTAAACATTGAAAAAGCTTTTGTGATTTTTTAAGAATCGAGATTAAATATTGCAAAAATACCATCGCAGAGAAAATAATTTTACTAAATATAAAGCGCTACCGGCAAGAACAATTATTCGAACTATTAAAAATATTTTTATTCAAAATGTTTCAGTATTGTGTGTGAATATTTCTGCTTCAAATTTGTAATTCAAAAATAATTTTAGTTTTATATCATTAATAAGAAAAACAGTATATATATTTTTTTTAATTTTACTTTTTTACACAAAAATTGCTTCAATACATTTTTAATAACATGTCATAGAATCAATATTTACCCATCTTTGCACCAATATTGCATTCATTTATTTTGCATAAAAAATAATTAATAATTGCATAATTATAATTTGAGTGATTATTTTCATTTCGTTGGGACTATTTTATTGAATATTTTATCGATATTTCAGTGGAACTTAATAGTCTAATACAATATATATATATATACAGGGTGTTTCACAAAGGACCCCCAACTTTAAAAATCAATAACCCGGAAATGGTGATAGATAGAAACATGAAACCAGTGGTATGTTTATTAAAAAATCGTAAGAATCTTATACGTAAATCTCAAAATTTAGTTAAAAATAGCAGCGATAGATGGCGCTGAGAGCGTTAAGAATCCTTCTAAAGAGAGTTCAGAAGCATAGAAAGACTAGTCGTCGAAGATTTCGTCATTGAAATCTAGCCGCTATTAGCGTATAGTGAAAATAATTCCGAAAGTGGTGTATACCGTGGAGGAATGTGTGTTTATTGTGTTGGAGTACCACTGATTAAATCAGAGTCCTACTGCCACAAGGAGAAGTTTTCAAACGCGATTTCAAGTCGCAAAAGGCCCAGATGGAAAAACAATTCGTGAGCTTTTCAAAAAAATTCAACAGACAGGCAACGTGGCCGACGCGAATTATTTTCACTATACGAAAATAGCGGATACAATCTATGATATGTTTATTCTTAAGTTTATATAAATACCATCGAAATGATAACCTTAGATGCTTACAAAAAGATGGATAGCAATTAAATTTACACAGCTTTAGAAAATTTCTGTAAAATTGTATCTGAGTATATTGATAAGAGTACTTTCTGGGATCATTTTTCTTCAGGGGAAAATACTAATAGAAATAAGTCGTCTATGTAACGAAATCCATTGTTCCAATCAAAAAATTCGTTATCGGGAAGTTGCAATCAGCTGATCAACCATTGTACTTCAACTGGAGGTCAGGGTAGTTCCACCAATCAGAACTGCCTATTTGTAGTGTGTGACCTCCAGCATGACGTCCATTGCATGACGTCCATTGTTCTATATAGAGAATAACGAAAAAAATCTTATTTATTGTATAAATTAAAAAAAAAATTCTTGAGGTGTTTAATTAAGATTTTGAAAATTTTAACTTTAAATATTAATTTGATTTTTTAATTATTTAAATAGTTTCAAAACATTCCTTTGAAAGCATGGTAAAAAAACGTATAGGAAAATGTACATTTGTTTGAGACGAAGAAAGCTCTATTTTTTTATTGTTTTCATTTCAAAACCGTTACATTCTCATATAATAAAATGCAACACTTTGTAATAATATATTTCTTTTAAATGCTGAAAGGTGTAAACTAAAAGCATAATATAAAGTAAAATAACTTTTATTAGATTGTTGACATGTTTCGGCTCACTCCGAGCCATTATCAAAAACAAATGAGAATATTCTATAATTGAAGTCGGTATAAATGAAGTCTTGTTATATTAATTCGGTCTTTGAAGTTCCTTAATGAAGTTTTAATTTCGTTATTGAATAATAGCTGGAGACGAATTCTGAACTTTTTATACGGTTTAAAGTGCAAACAGATTAATATTTTGTGATCGTCTGCAAGCGATAGAGATAGATTTTTTTTAAAAAATCATGCTTGAAATTTAATTTAAATCAGTCAATTAAGATAAAACTTTCAAACACATTGCATTTGAAAGTAGATGTTTTTCCCTATATAATGGTATAAAAATTAAAAATGTGCTATGCTTAGAAATTAAAAAAAATTGCAGTAGAAAAAATCGCAAAACCGAAATTTCAGCGTCGTGTTGCCATTCACAAAATGACGTCAGCGTTACGCCGGGGCCATCGTGAAAACAACTTTCCTCTTTCAACGGGCCTGATTCAAGTCGTGGATGACGTCACAGAAGAGATCTGAGTAGCAGACAAGTAAGGTTGAAAACGCGTATGTGTGCATCAAAAACAGTGCTATAAAATCCAGTTTTGTAATATTTTCTTGGGTAATTTCTGGCTTATTTTAAATGCGTTTGAATTATACATACAATAAATGAACAATAAAGGTTCAGCAAGACTTAATTTTATGATTCTTAATAAAAGGATTGTTATTACATAAACAGATTCATAAATAATAATTTTAACTTTCTCTAAACAATTGAAACAAACATTCAATTTAGATTTTATAATGTATGAATAATTGAAAATACATATTCTATTACTAAGTATTACAACTAAGAAATCCCTATCTTTCAAACACTCTTATCTGACAAAACATGGTATTTTAATTGCTAATTATAATGTGCATTTTATATTTTTATGAATATTTCTTTTAAAGGATAAGAGAAAATGTCACCATTTCCAAATTCCACACACATTTTTACTTCGATTATAAATTTAATATTTACTTAAAAGGGAAAATTCATTTAAACAGAAAAATCCTCATCCATCTAGTAAATATACAGATTCTCAAGTTGTTTCAATAAATTAATATTCAATATTTATAAAAAGAAAAGTATTCTATTCAAGAACATCAAGCAGAATATGTACTTTCAAATAATTTACAACAATTATGACACCTAATATTCTTTCAGAGAAAATAATCTCACTTAAATATACAATATTAAGTAAGTGGAAATATCAAACTTATTAATGAAACTTACATACTGGTTAATGTAGATAATTTTCTTTTGTTACAAGTGATTTTTCTATTGTCATTTTTTACTTTTGTGTCTAGCAATATATTAGCAATTCCTGACAAACACAGTCTAAATAGATATGAAACTTTATTTCCACATTTGAATTTAATTGTGAAATCCAGACCTAACATTTTAGTCTTTTCAGTAGTGAGTTGTATAATAAGCTTTTTGGGCTGTGGAAATTTTAGGAAAGTATTTTCATATTTCTGATTAATTAAAAAAAAATCATCGTTAGTGAATGGTTTACTATTAAAGGAGGAAATTCTATTAAAAAACAAACATACTATAGTGTGCTCTATTTTCATATTAATTTTCATATAAGCAGCAATTTTCACCCATCCTATTAAATAGGAGGAATGAGACACGTTCCATTCTTCCACACTACTTTATTTTATCTTAAACTACTTGTATAAAAAAAACTATACTACTTTAAGGCTTGGTTTAAAACCTGGATAATAATACATAAACAATCATCAACACATAAACAAAAATATAATAAGCTATTTTTTAAAACTTTTACTTTTCACTTAATAACCCACAAGGGAAAAAAAATCCTGCATCGACCTCAGATACATATAAATATTTATTTAAACTAAAATTATATTTTAATAATTGAAAGCACGAGTAGTTTTACAAATCCTTTACGAAAAGCGTTTGATTTTTAAAAAAAAGATATGCATAAGAACTCAATATTATTAATTAATGTTTTAAATGTTCTCAATTTACGTAAATTATATTTAAAAGAGAAATTCTTAGTAAAATCAGGACAAAAAAGGCTTTCGTATTACTGTTTTATCTATTTGATTTTTCTAAACCTATATTTATTACTCTAGGTGAAAATAAAAGCATAATGAAGTCAGAAAAAAAATAATCGTTAATTATCGTCTGTTGACACTCTGTGTATATTTTTATGTGCGTATTCGACATTGCGATTGTTTTAATAAAGTGATATTAAATGTTTAAAATAGTAGTAATAGTATTAATAGTATTATAATAGTAGAATATGCACACGGTCATCCCAGCGAAACCAGATTTATTTCAACACAACAGAAAGTGTGCGCGATTACCTTTATTAAGTATTAAGTACAATATAACTTTAGCAACATTCGAATTCTGGAATTGAAAAACGGTATAGATATATATTTTGCGTTTTAAATAATGAGATTTAAAAAAAAGGGTACTTACTAAAATTCTTTATCCAAATAATTCAGATAATATACTTTAAAAAAATTCGCATTTTCGAAACCATTTTTATATAAAATTTATCTGAAATTACAAATCAAAACATATGGCGAAAATGCAACTAGACGAGAAGAATCAGATCCTATCTGTGACGTCAGGTCACGTGTTTGAAAGCTCAAATCAGGCCCGTAGAAAGACGAAAGTTGTTTTCACGATGGCCCCGGTTACGCACGGACACGTTTGTCCTTTATGATATAGATTTATGAAAATACAAAGTTATTATTAAAGCCATTAAATGATTACAAAACCATTTTATTTCGAAATATGAAATACCGTTCCATCGTTTGGCATTCCTATTTTTCTGCTATATACGCATGTAATCCGCTGTTGGGGAAAGCAGTTGCGAAGTATATTTGAAATGTATTTGTTGTGTTTACTAGTAAAGAAAAATTAAGTAATGTTGTCTAGTCTAGCTGTTTTGTTGATAAGAAGTTCTGCTTCCCACTTCCCCTTTGCAAGGGGATAGTGCAAGAAGACACTATTACTGTTGAATGCATTATGTAACAAAAAGCTTTTATTAGATACGTCACTAGCTCTTTTAGATGTTGCTTGATATAAAGTTATTTCATGTATACAGTAATCCCTCAACATTCGCGAGGGTTACGTTCCAGGAAAAGATCGCGAATGTCAAATTGAAAGTCTATCTCTCTGCACTAAAAAAGAAGTTACGTTCTATAAAATTTTAATTACAGTTGCACAGCATTTCAAAGAACTAAATGATACATGTATTAACAATACGTTATGCAGAACATATATGTAGAAGTTAAATGTACGCACATATTCATAAACATAAAATTTATTTACTAAAGATAATTCAAATTAATTGACTAGGGAAATAATTACAGCTAGAAAAGCTTGTGTTTTGTATAAAGTAATTTCGATTTTCTCTATTCGCAATAAGACAAAAATGTGTAAATGGGTCAGTATGCGATGAAATATTAAAATGCGATATTTAAATACATCTAGGTGTTTCAGGAATTCTGTTATTTTCCATCTAAGTGCAGTTTCAGCTCCATCTCTACGAGAACTTGAACGTTAAATTAATAGATTAAAGATGCTCTTACCTTACCACTTCTAATATCTTCATTGCAATAAATATTCTTCTGTTATTATTTACATTCCTACAACACTCGCTCATTTTTCAGCTGACAACTGAAAATTGATTTGTAAATAGATATACTAAGAAAACACTGAAGAAGTAATCTTTAACCACTATAAATTCCGAAAAAGAAAGAGATAAAAAAAAATCGCGAATAATCAAGTCAGATTCTCGCGAATGTTACGTTTTTCCGTATTTTCATATTCGCGAATAATAAAAACTCGCCAATGTTAAAACCGCGAATGTGTAGGGATTACTGTATTAGTAATATTTTAACGACTTCTTCACTTCGTTTGAACTAGTAAAGTATGCTAAGAACAAACGTATAACTATATATGTATATCACTGCAAACGTATAAAAAGACAAGAAAAAATAATAACATTGTAAAAATACATAGAATTGTTAGACATTGATAACGATATCATTGGGAAGAGGTGTGGGGTTGAGGAATCATAACGTGTGGCATCATACGGGGGGAGGGGTTCCAAAATTATCAGAAAGCTGATAATGTTATGTATGTACAGCACAAAACAAACGATATTAAAAAATAAAGAAAATAGACTGTGGGAAACGAAAGTTTTTATAAGCAATGATTGGTACTTTATACGCTGTTACATAAAACAAACTAATTTGTTCAATATTTACACATTTTATTTTACATATACATAAAGAAAATATTAATCTTATATATACATACAGAAACCATTTATTTAATACTAGCTGGCCCAACTGGCGCTGTCGGGGCCTGTGATAATAACCTTAAATATGCTTAAAATCAGTGTTGAATGAATTTATATATTTAAACGGAAATCTTTCCAAACAAAACTAATGTTTTGGAATCCATTGCCTTAGACAGCATACTCTCTCGAATTTGCATTATTTTATAGTTTTAAAAGAAAATTTACCCAAACGAACTCAGTGGCTTCGTTTTAGTGATTATCTATTTAATTTCCGACATTAATATATATTAAACTTTCTGTTCTGACCAAAAGTTCCTGAGAAAACTTCCATGATATAAAGAGCCCCCCCCCCCTCAGCTCTTTTAAAATTCAAAAAGATATCACTGTTAAAAATGTAAAGGTTTGTCAGCGCATGCGCAGAAACGAAACACCTCCAAAAATAATCTAAAACAGCTGAGCTAGCTATCTTCAAAGTCAGCCAGAGATAGAAACAAGAACGAAAAATCATGCGTCAAGCATAGATTATGTAGCACTTTCCAACGCTTCTAAAATAATTTTACAAATCATTACCGTTTAATAAGCTGAAAGACGACATCTAAGTAAACAATTTGGAAAATGCATAACATATTTAAAAACGTAATTTCAGGAATTTTCAATATATACAATATTCGGAAAAATATCCGAATACTTTTATGTAGCCCTGTATATGATCTATAGATTTGTATATATACATAAGATGCTAAATTTTAGTTTAGTTATGTAAACGCGTAGCACCGTTTAAATTCTCCTTCTGGAGTTTCTGTCAATAAACGGAAATGTGTTCGCGAACTTTTGTGCTGCCCTGTATAGGATCTACAGAATTTATACACACCACGTAATAGACAAAAAGCTAGTTACGATTAAAATCGCGTTTAGTAACTTAAAACGCACTTCCAGGAATTATTGTTAACAGACAGCAGAGAATTCTTTTGTGTGTCCCTGTAAATGAACGATGACTGCTATACACACACTATTCTGTAGTAAGCCTCTTGTAATGCACCTTAGTAATATATATAAACTTCAATGCGTTTAAAATAGTGGAACATTATTTAAATAAGCCGCAGACGATTTTTCTCCATAGACGTAATGTAACGGAATTATTTTGACTGTCCCTGTAAAGTAACTCTAAGTGCTATACACCTACTATTCCATATTAAGCTTCCTCTAATGCATCTTAGTGATCTATATAAATTTCAATGCGTTTACAATAGTGAAACATTTTTAAAATAAACCGCAAATGATTTTTCCCCATAGACCGCAATATAACGGAATTTTTTGAGTGTCCCTGTAAGAAAACTATAAGTGCTACACACTTCAGTTGAAATAGGGAACGTGTCATAGATAACGACAATAACATATAAAAATTGCAGAGCAATCCGAGCATATTTACGGGAGTTAGAGCACGGACAGACGGCCAGACGGCCATACGGCCAGACATACCGAAGTCATAAGCACTTTTCAACTAGGTTGGAAAGTTTATTGCAATAACTAAATCTTTTTATTTTTTTTTTGATTCATTGTTGGAATATCACCCAACGATGTCTGTTTATTACCAGTCTTTTATTCTTAAACAATATAAACAATTCAACAATATTATGCTTTAATAATGAATCAGACATTGTTGTCTATATTATATATCTGTGTTATAACATTGTTGTCTTTTATCATCATCAAATAATTAAAATATCTATGTTAAACTAAATCTCGTAACTATGTTAAACTAAATCTCGCAAAAATATTCCTCTAAGTTGTCACATAAAAAAGGTTATTTTATTTTTTAAAAAATAACTACACAAGTGTTTGTCAGTTTTGCTCGTAACTCAATCATGGATCCTATTCTCGAATTGCTTCTGGAAATGGTAGCAGGTAAGAATTCTTCAAAAATAGCTTTCCTAAAATTTGATAATATTAAATGAAATAAAGAATATTCCGAACTTGATCCAGGTTATTTCGAACACTAAGCATTGCCCACCTTCTTTCTTATATATATCTTCTTAAACTCTTATAGGCATAAATTTCGTATTCTTTCAATAAATATTAAAAGACCAGTGAACCCGTGCGAATCTAATTATTTCAGCAATATGTAATATTTTTTATATATAGATTTAAACATTTAAAGAAACATTAAGGATAAAAATACCTGTAAACTACATTGGTGCAGATGTCACAGATGCACCGACGTTTCTTTATCGCACCAAACTGGCGATTTTTTGCCTGGCGTGGTAATCTGGTAATTTTTGCTTCGTATGACAACTTAGTACTTTATAATAAAATGAAATGCGTATGTAAATAAATTAAAAATAAAATCGTATAAAAATAATTATTAAATAAAATTAAATATATGCATATTAAAAATAATGTGTGTGTTAAACAAAACTACGTGTTTTAAAATAAAATTATGAAACAATCTTATTATAAAACAAAACTAACATGTTTTCGCAACCTAGGTCTAACAGGTGTTTGAAAAAAGGGGTTTTTTTCTTTTGCCAAAATAGCACCACAGAAAAAATGTCGCCAACCCCGGTGCATCTCGATACCTGTTCCCTAACATTAGTCAAGCCAGAATATCAGCTCATTTATTCCATCAAACTGACAGAAAGGCACGCACGTGAAAAAAAATGACAATCGTATTTTAACTGCATTAGAGAATAACATCGTCCGCTTCGAAAAAAACATGGGACAAATCATGGTGTCTTTTTCTCCTAAGCATTGGAATTTCAATTTCGCCTTTTAATCATAAATATAAAATAAACACATGCGGAGATCATTGTTGAGCGTGATATAATCCGGAATTTTATTTTTGTGGCAACACTACTTTGAGAAAAACCTTTCATTTTATTTATGAAAACAGTGCCGATTTAATTAAATTCCTACTATTAGCTCACACTCTCTCTATATATATCTTGTTGGAAATTTCAGTTAATAAAATATTTTCTATTCATCCATTCAAGTTCAAATCATTTTTTTAAAACTTGTACTGGATGCCAATTGATGTTTATACAGTTTTTTCAAATATTAATTCATTAATTAAATTAAATTAATTAATTTTAATTTTTATATGGGAGAAAAAAAATTCTCCTATTGTTTTCATAAATGAAATGAAAGATTTATCTCAAATGAGTGATGCCAACAAAAAATAAAATACCGCAACGATGATTATAAAATAATGTGCAATAAAGATAACGTGGGACATTAATGCTGCACGGGTTTATTTTATATATTTATGATTAAAAAGTAGGAATTGAGTTAAAAAAATTATATTACTTGTTTTTAACAAACAAAATTTGTAATCAGAGAACATTTTTTAACGAAATGTGAGTGCACTATGTCAGAAATCTCTTTAAAAAACTTTCGAGTTATACCTCATTCGTTGTTGTGCGTTTCGTAAATTCATAGGAAAAGGGATGTTGACAACAGAAATAATATATATGACAGGTATTTCCAAAGATGTAGTTTGAAAAAGAGAGCATTAAGAAAATGTCCAATTAGGAATAAAAAGTTCATTAAACCCTTCAAATTTGCCCCCAAATTCTATACCTCAACCCCTTCAATATATTCTATGTTTATCATGAACTATATTTTTTTAAGAAGAATAGTTACAGATATATTTAAAGAATTATTAATCGGCCTCTCTTTAATTTAATATATTTATTGTATAATGCATTTTCAATATTCACGTCTATACCATTACAAAATTAATAAATTCAAAGATAATTATTATTAACTAACTAAGAGTTTTAAACCATGTTATCTAAATTTTAAAATGTCATCTAAACTATCTAACAGATTATAAATATTCACCGTATTATTTATAAAAAGAATGAAATTTCCATAGTTATAGAGATTAAGTATAAAATCAGATTAACAAAATTGTTTTGGTATTAAAAAAATATGAAAAGTATGATAAATCTCTATACTATTTATATTCTATCATTACGCCAAAGCTTCATGTCCGTCTTTTTATATTTACATTAGTTTTGTGTGATAAAATTTTACATTGAAGTATTTTTTTTTCTTTCACAGATTTCTTTACAACAATATTTCCGGAACTTATTGTCCAATTTTACACTTCAGGAATTGAATTGGAAAATAACATTCATAGTGATAATGAAAAACAGATTCTAAATAATGAGGATAATTGTAAAGAAAATGAATCAGATTCAGGCTATCATACAGTTGGAATTAAATTAGAAAAGAATCTTCATATTGAGGATGAAAAGAAGATTCAACATAATGAAGATTATTGTAAAGAACATGAATCAGATTCAGGCTATCATACAGTTGGAATTGAATTAGAAAAGAATCTTCATAATGAAGATGAAAAGAAGATTCAACATACTGAAGATAGTTGTAAAGTAAGTGAATCAGATTCAGGCTATCATACAGTTGGAATTGAATTAGAAAAGAATCTTCATAATGAAGATGAAAAGAAGATTCAACATAATGAAGATTATTGTAAAGAACATGAATCAGATTCAGGCTATCATACAGTTGGAATTGAATTAGAAAAGAATCTTCATAATGAGGATGAAAAGAAGATTCAACATAATGAAGATAGTTGTAAAGTAAGTGAATCAGATTCAGGCTATCATACAGTTGGAATTGAATTAGAAAAGAATCTTCATAATGAGGATGAAAAGAAGATTCAACATAATGAAGATTATTGTAAAAAAAATGAATCAAATTCAGGCTATCATACAGTTGGAATTGAATTAGAAACGAATCTTCATAATGAGGATGAAAAGAAGATTCAACATAATGAAGATAGTTGTAAAGTAAGTGAATCAGATTCAGGGTATCATACAGTTGGAATTGAATTAGAAAAGAATCTTCATAATGAGGATGAAAAGAAGATTCAACATAATGAAGATTATTGTAAAGAAAATGAATCAGATTCAGGCTATCATACAGTTGGAATTGAATTAGAAAAGAATCTTCATAATGAAGATGAAAAACAGATTCTACATAATGAAGATAGCTGTAAAGAAAATGAATCAGATTCAGGCTATCATACAGTTGGAATTGAATTAGAAAACAATCTTCATAATGAGGATGAAAAGAAGATTCAACATAATGAAGATAGTTGTAAAGTAAGTGAATCAGATTCAGGGTATCATACAGTTGGAATTGAATTAGAAAAGAATCTTCATAATGAGGATGAAAAGAAGATTCAACATAATGAAGATTATTGTAAAGAAAATGAATCAGATTCAGGCTATCATACAGTTGGAATTGAATTAGAAAAGAATCTTCATAATGAAGATGAAAAGCGGATTCTACATAATGAAGATAGCTGTAAAGAAAATGAATCAGATTCAGGCTATCATACAGTTGGAATTGAATTAGAAAAGAATCTTCATAATGAGGATGAAAAGAAGATTCAACATAATGAAGATAGTTGTAAAGTAAGTGAATCAGATTCAGGGTATCATACAGTTGGAATTGAATTAGAAAAGAATCTTCATAATGAGGATGAAAAGAAGATTCAACATAATGAAGATTATTGTAAAGAAAATGAATCAGATTCAGGCTATCATACAGTTGGAATTGAATTAGAAAAGAATCTTCATAATGAAGATGAAAAGCAGATTCTACATAAAGAAGATAGCTGTAACGAAAATGAATCAGATTCAGGCTATCATACAGTTGGAATTGAATTAGAAAAGAATCTTCATAATGAGGATGAAAAGAAGATTCAACATAATGAATATAGTTGTAAAGAAAGTGAATCAGATTCAGGGTATCATACAGTTGGAATTGAATTAGAAAAGAATCTTCATAATGAGGATGAAAAGAAGATTCAACATAATGAAGATTATTGTAAAGAAAATGAATCAGATTCAGGCTATCATACAGTTGGAATTGAATTAGAAAAGAATCTTCATAATGAAGATGAAAAGAAGATTCAACATAATGAAGTTTATTGTAAAGAACATGAATCAGATTCAGGCTATCATACAGTTGGAATTGAATTAGAAAAGAATCTTCATAATGAGGATGAAAAGAAGATTCAACATAATGAAGATAGTTGTAAAGTAAGTGAATCAGATTCAGGGTATCATACAGTTGGAATTGAATTAGAAAAGAATCTTCATAATGAGGATGAAAAGAAGATTCAACATAATGAAGATTATTGTAAAGAATATGAATCAGATTCAGGCTATCATACAGTTGGAATTGAATTAGAAAAGAATCTTCATAATGAAGATGAAAAGCAGATTCTACATAATGAAGATAGCTGTAAAGAAAATGAATCAGATTCAGGCTATCATACAGTTGGAATTGAATTAGAAAACAATCTTCATAATGAGGATGAAAAGAAGATTCAACATAATGAAGATAATTGTAAAGACAGAGAGTCAGAGTTGCAATGTTCTACATCTAATGACACTAAGTCCTCAAGAGAAAAAAGGTCAAGGAAGAAATCTGAAAAAAATTTCTTCGTTAGTATTTTTCGGAAATCTCGTAGGTCTGATGATGAAAAGGTTTCAAATGATGGACGTTCGAATGATCTTGATCCAAATAACAAGAATAGATCAGAGAAAACTAAATTTGATAAAAAACGTAAATGCGTTCAGTTCTGTAACAAAGTTAAAACTTATACATTTGAAGAATCTGAGAGCGTTCAGGAAAATTTCCCTTCTAATAAGAAATTAAGGAAAAAGCAGACAGTCATGGAGATGATTAATGATGAAGTAAAGGTTGAATCGAGGTAAGTTAAATTGTATTAATTAAATTTAGAAAAGTATTTCTAACTATGAATGCGTAATTTGTTGTTACGTAATGATATTTTTCCTTACATATGAATAATTTAAAAATATTTCACTGAAAATTTCCTATGATAAAATCATTTGAAACAATATTTTCAAATTAAAAAAAATATATATATTTGATAATTTTAGAAAATTAAACTAAAAATTAATAACAGTATTAAAACCCCAATTTCTATCTATTCAAATTTATATAAGTATACTGTAATTTATATACTCTATAATTAAAGGGTGATTTGCAAAAACAGCAATTGTTCAGAAATCATGAAACAACTTAATATAGTAGATTTCAGCGGTAGTCAAAACGCTATGAAATATTTAAATAAAAATAAAATCCTATGTCCTCCTTTTGAGGGGAAAATATTTTGGTTGTCCCACAGAAACAACGCTTATCCGTAGGTAACACAGATAACAACATTTATCCAGCATTAGCCCTATAGAAACAATGTTTTTTTTTCTCTTTTAGGAAAATGTGAATTTTGGACAGGAGATATTTTTGTTGAGAAAACTTCAGTTAATATCAATTGAAAGCATTAAATGTTATTAATATAGTTTTGTTTACGGGCTATTCTGCTAAAAAAAAATGCAAAATGAGAAACTTTTTAAATTGGCAATGCTTTAAAATGTTTAAGTTACAATTTTTATGTTAGCTTTATTTTATTTCTGTTTGTTAAATATTTTTTATTAAAGTAAAAATTATCGTGGTAAAATATCATTATCCTGATATTTGAGACATTATCCTGGTATGTACTGGTATGAATATACTAGGACAATGACTGCCTAGTATAATGGTGTTGCACTATTGTACAAAAAAAAATAATAAAATAGCATTTTTTATTTTTTTTAGATTTAACATGTTTTACACTATATAAAGGTGTGCTTTTCCAATGTGTTAAATAATATAAATGAATTAAAAAACTCATATAAATCATAATATTATAAAGCCAGGAAAATGACATCATAAAATTGTACACATCTTCAATTTTTGAGTGGTGTAATTTCAAAACGATGATTCTTGAAGCCGTGTTTTTAATAATTCCGTTTTACATTATTTTAGTGTGATTCTCCGTTATTTATTACCTCCAGCCATAATAAAAAATTGAAATGTGCGCAAAATGATGAAGATCTTAGTGAGAAACGTTTTATATACAAAAATATACACACAAAGGATTTTGTTTATGTTCCCCATACATACATGTATAGTATAAAAAATTCCCTTTTAAATAGTTCAACTTGAAAGAAGAAATATGTATATTGGGCAGAGTTTTAAAAGTTGTTGAAATTCCAAACACAACCAGTCACATACCAGGAAAATGCATTTTCATACTTTTAAAAAAATAATTTCATATTTTAGGTAAATAATGTAATATTGCATGTAAAGATGTTTCTCCTCGTGCAAACATACTTATACATAAAAATATCTTCATCCACTATATCAAATAAATAAAAGAAAAAGAAAAGCATGTAAAGTCCATGTAAAAAGAATCATCATCCGTATATTTTCTATAATTACGGCCACTTAAGATCATTTAAAATTACTTTAGGTAAAAATTTAGCCTACTTTTCGTAATATTATTGATTTTTCAATTCTAAGAAAAATCTCAATAATTTGAAAATTTGTGGAGTTTTAAGCTAAATTAACTTGAAATGTTCCTAAGCGGTTTCAATTATACAGACTATACGAGTTATTTTAGTGAAACATGAAAGTTATATGTCTTTGCTTCTTTTTTTTTATTCTAATATGTTTCGAATGATATGTTTACAAAATATTTATCATACAGAATCAGCAATAATAAACAGGCTCTTGCTTTATAGTAGAATGCTAATGGAAGTAGCATTTTACAACATCACAACAAAAGCTTGGAATAGTCGTCAAGTGCGTCCAAACAAAATTGAGCTACGTGTTCAGCATTTTGAAATGTAGTTGACAGGATACACAGTGTCACCAGACCGAATTATTGCGCAAAGCCAGCACTTAATGGATTACAATTACTGCGTAAAATACAATCCAATGGAAGGTTGCGAAAAATTCTGTTAGAGTATACACTCTAAAAAAATTAACGAATATTTTCATTTCATTAAAACACGAAAATTTCGATAGATTGCGACATTAGTCATATTTATTTCTAAAATCAGAAATTTCCTGTCTTGAATAGCGAGAAATTTCCATCTTGAAAACGGAGGAATTCCAAAATAGAAGTTTTCAGGGAAAACAAAAAAACGAGATTAAATGACAACTTTAATGCCAGTACATTTAGTTTTTTCAAGGAATTTTTTCTTACAATGATGTTTAGTGGGCTTTCTGAAGTTTTTCTCACATAAAAAGTAGAAAAACATACTTTAAAAAAAATATTATGGGAGTAATTTAAAAAATATACCTAAACAAATAATAATTATTATTTGTGTAGGTATATTTTTAAATACTTGATTATAATCAATCAAAACACATAGGGCGAAATGCAATTTTCATCTTGTTTTATTCATAAAATTCCAATATGAGACCCGACAGATCCCACTGTTTACTATTACTCCCGACTTAACTCGGGGCAGCTGTTGAAGTGGTTAACAGGTATTTTTCACTTTGCTTTATTCATAAAATTCCAATATGAGACCCGACAGATCCCACTGTTTACTTAACAGGTATTTTTCACCTTGCTTTATTCATAAAATTCCAATATGAGACAAGACAGATCCCACTGTTTACTTAACAGGTATTTTTCACCTTGCTTTATTCATAAAATTCCAATATGAGACCCGACAGATCCCACTGTTTAGTTAACAGGTGTTTTTCACCTTGCTTTATTCATAAAATTCCAATATGAGACCCGACAGATCCCACTGTTCACTTAACAGGTGTTAGGAAAACAGTGGGATCTGTCGGGTCTCATATTGGAATTTTATGAATAAAACAAGATGAAAATTGCATTTCGCCCTATGTGTTTTGATTGATTATAATCAAGTATTTAAAAAATATACCTACACAAATAATAATTATTATTTGTTTTGGTATATTTTTTAAATTACTTCCATAATATTTTTTTAAAGTATGTTTTTCTACTTTTTATGTGAGAAAAACCTCAGAAAACACACTAAACATCATTGTGACAAAAAATTCTTTGAAAAAAGTAAATGTACTGGCATTAAACTTGTCATTTAATCTCGTTTTTTTTTTCCCTGAAAACTTCTGTTTTGAAATTGCTTCGTTTTCAAGATAGAAATTTTCCGCTATTCAAAACAGGAAATTTCTGATTTTAGAAATAAAAATTGAACATGACTAAATTTTTACGGCTTGTTCTGACTGAGATTTTAATGTTGAGCATTTTTTATTTTATCACTTTATTACATAATGGCAGCAAATTATGCGAGAATTTGAAAAAAAAAACCTTTTTTCCGAAAAATGACCCATGTTACCTGAAAACAACCCACACCTGACATAATCGGCTAAAAATGAAGCGTTTTATTACATATTGATAATTTAACATAAAAAAAAATAATAATTTATGTAGATCATTCTAAAATTCTATTATAAAAAGAAAATCTGTAAAAATGAAGCTCGGGTTTTGCCAGAATTCTGCAATTGTTAATTTAAATTATTTTTAAATTTAATAAACACTCCTTAGGTATTTTTAACTCTTTTTAGTATTCTAAATGGTCCGTAAAAACAGAACAAAACAAAAAAATTGACTAAAAGTTAAGGTGCAACCGGTTTTTTGCGTCTAATTTGCAAATAAATGAATATAGAAACAACAAATTTGGAGGAAATGAGCGCTAAACTGTTATTTATTAAATGCGACATAGAAATTTACTTAATTTAAACATATAAATGAAATTACAATAAGAAAGCACTAATGGTGGAAAATTCCATTCTTGGAGAAATTGGTACATCGCAGTATTATGCACTAAAATGTGACAGAAACATTAAAAAACTGATTCTAATACGGAATATGTCCACCAAGGACTTGAATGCATTGGCGGCATCGACTTTCCATGCTCTCAATTAAATTGTCGGACACCGAAATAGGTAACGCTGACCAGACTTGGAGTAAGCCTTGTTCCAGCTCATTTAATGACCTTGGAGGAGGACTTAAAGCCGCAACCTGTCTTCCAAGATAGTCCCAAAAATGTTCTATCGGATTCAAGTCTGGAGAGTGAGCTGGAAATTCCATTCTCTCCAAACCGTGATCCTCAAGATAATCCTCAACAACCACAGCTCGGTATGGTCTCGCATTATCATCCATTAGAATGAAACCATTGTTAATAGCACCGACATATGGGCGCACATATGAATCAAGGATCTCATCCCGATATCTCGCACCATTCACAGTTCCTCCATGGAACACATGCAGGTCAGTGTGTCCTCCGAGTGAGATCCCTGCCCAAACCATGATTCCACCGTTTATGTACCTGTGTGTTTCGACAGTGTATCGAGTGCATTGTTTTCTCCAGATCAGAAGACGTCCTAAATCGCTCTCCCGTGTGAATCTGGACTCGTCTGTGAAGAGTACAGAAGCTCACTGTTGTCTGGTCCAGGAAACATGTTCTCTTGCCCAACATAAGCGGGCCCTTCTCTGTCGTCTGTTGCGGTGGACACACAACTGGTCACCTTGCATAGAGACCTGCAATGTGAAGACGGCTTCGCACAGTAGTAGCGGAGATTCTTCTTCATGATGTTGCAAAGTGGTTTGCAATGAGTTGCGGCACAGTAGTGCTTCTTCTCCTTTGGGACGAAAGAGCTAGAAACCGGTCTTCTGCAAGTGTTCTAACATGTGGGCGGCCTGGAACATGTCTTCTGGACACATAATCTTCGGATTCATACTGATCCCAGAGTCGTTGGACAACACTGCGAGACACATTGAGCCGTCTAGCAGTATCGGCCTGTGACAACCCCATTTCCATCCATCCTACCGCCCGCCACCTTAATGAATCGGGCAAACGACTTCTTCTAGACTCTACTGGCCTTTTTTTTTACTATGAACAAAACTGACAACAATAGTTCGAATACAACAAAACTTACACGCCAAAATACGAAAGCCTCGTAATTGCATATTTTTCTCTCATTCACAAATACCTTTTCTTTTCTATAAAATAAAAGTGGTAGCTGTAATTTTTGTTTTTTTAAAGCTTATTATTGTCATTCATATAAACTATGAAGTTTAATCTGACTGCCATTTTTTGTCTGGTGAGCTTCGAAAAACATGTTGTACCTTAAGGCCAGTGTATATACAGTTTTATTTTTTACAGCGTGCATTTTTAGACAAATTATGACAGCTTTTGATATTCAACATTTGCTGTCAGCGTTTGTTTGACACCGTATATCTACGGTTTTATTTTTCACAGCATGCATTTTTAGACAAATTATGACAGCTTTTAATGTAACTAACAGTAAATATCATTTTTAGACTATCTGTTTATTCCGTGCTTTTATTACGTAACTGGAAGTTTTTGTTTTTCCTTTTTCAGTACTCGAAGATTCAGTTGGAGACTGCATTATATTTGTTGCAATTTATTTCGGAAAAAGAAAAGTGCAGAATCTGAATACAGTGCAGAAGTCGAAATGTCGGAGAATACTCGCAAACCATTATGCTGGCAAAAAATGAAGAAAGATGTGAATAATCTAAAGGGGAATATTTTAAAGCATTTCAGAAAAAAATAATAATGTGAAAAACCAAACGTCTTCAAAGTATAAGAAATATCTATAAGCTCATCGAATTATTCAGTTTTACACAGCTTGTTGTCTAAATTCCACATATTTGTTTATGATTATACAAAATATTCATGCTTTATTTGTTAGATTCATATTGGACATATTGCAATATTTTTGCATCAATTTTTTTTTAATAGAGCATTTTCATTAAACATTATACAACATAAATTTCTTATGTCTTGTCTTGTGTCATTTTTATGTTAATCCATATTTAATTGTATCGTCTGGAAAAATGGTCTATGTTACAATTAGACAGAAATGGGAAAAAAAATTGTCATTGATTAGCGATGTCTTCAGCACATATTGCAACATAGACTCTTCTTCCTATCTTGATTACCCTCCACTTTTGTCTCCATGGTGATCATTGACGAATAATAAAAACACAGAAAGGTGGGTAAAGGGTAAAGAAGGTAATAATATTATTTTGAATTTATAGTTGTTGTTGTTTTTTTTTTTTTTTAAGTCAACGAACTTGTATATTGTGAAATTACAATTTTCAACGCTGGATAATCTTCAATTATCCAACATTGGTCCTTTTCTGTTAAAAAACAACAACTTTCCAGAAACCAATATATTTTCGAGTTTTAAAGAATGAGCATTTATAAAATTAAAGTTCCTTTAGCTGCCCCTCATTTTGGTAAACATTTCCGGGTAGTTTTCTATAGTGTATTAATCAGTCTTCTCAAACTGAAATATAGGTCTTTAGGATCATACCTATTCTTAATTGAAGATTTCAGCTGCATAATAAAATTTACGTATGCAAGAGTAATAAAATAATATTACTTTTAATGTTAATGTTAATGCTGTATATTTATTACGTTTGTCTGTTAAACATGTTTGTTGAACATGAAATCGTTTTCTTAAGAATGGATAGCATCCGAAAAAAAAACTATATTCCGGGTTGGAAAAACAGATTAATGCACTATAAAAACTACTCGGAGATGTTTGCTAAATCAGTAACAGCAAAGGAAACTTTGTTTTCTTAAAAAAATAACTCAGAAATAACAGTTTAAAATTTTAGGGGGGAGGGGGCTGACATTTTAAAACAATATGATTTTTATCATACAATAGCGCTTTTATTTATCAACCGATTTGGATGTAAATGAGCATGTACAAAACTTACCAACGTCTCGAACGAGTTCGTTTCCCAGCTTCATAAACCATCTTCTTACAAAATTGATGCCACTTAGATATTTCAAATGCAAACAGATGCACAAAAAAATTAGAAATTCAAAAAGTTTGTTATTTTTCTATTAAAGGTTTGGCCTTGGTACAAGGATTCCGGAGCATTTTTCGTTTCGCTTCTATCTTAAGAAATACACTGGTGTGCATAACTTAAGCAACAAACACAAAATGCTAATTTCTGAACACGTGAGTACTCAAAAGGAAATTCTATAAAGAGCAAGTGTAGAAAAGAGGTACTACCGTAACAGCACGGCCAGTCAATGTGAAGTCGCCTTGACGTCACACATGGTTAGAATCGTCACAATCGCTACTGTGAATCAAAATATGGGATATCTCACTGTCTCATTATTACTCTCAAATGATTGTTAACACTGAAAAGTCACTGTGACTGTCGCTTTCTGATGGGTCACCAGGTGACATTACAATGAAGTCACCTTGTAATTCTCAATTCACTGTCAGTTGAAGACTGAACTTTGAAGTCATTGTGAGCATTGCATTGTGATGAGTCGCCCAATAATGTCACAATGAAGTCGCATGGTGACTTTCCGGTGATCTACACTCTATTGTGAAGTCATCATTGCACTCCTTTGTGAAAAGTCACCAGATGATTTCATTTTCTGTCACTTGGGAACTCGTCACAGAACAGCTATCATGATGACTTTACAATGGACTGTCGAAATGACAGTAACATGAGAGTCACAAGATGACTTCATTGTAAAATCACCTGGTGACTCGTCAAAATGCAGCAGTCATGGTGACTGTTCAGTGGAGTGACCAAATGAGAGTAAAAATGAGACGAATAAAAGATATCACATTTCTGTTCATTGTAGTACACATGCTGTTTATAGAATTTCCTTTTGAGTACTCACGTGTTCAAAAATTAGCATTTTGTGTTTGTTGCTTAAGTTTTGCACACTAATGTAGCTCAGATATAGTAGTTTGCAATTCTGGGTTGGCTTACATTTTGAAACATGCTGATTTTTGTCATGCGATAGCGCTTGAATTTATCAAACGATTCGGATGTGACTAAACATACATACCGGTTTTACCAAAATCTCCATCGAGTTAGTTAACCAGCTTCATCCTCCATCTTGTTACAAAATGGCGGCAACTTTAAGATTTAAAATTTAAAATAAGGTACAAAAAAATTAGAAATTCAAAGATTTTTTTTATTATTATTATTGATTGTTTGGCTTTGATAGAAGTATTTCGGAGAATTTTTTGTTTCGCATCTATCTTAAGAAATAGTTCAAATATAGCAGTTTGGAATTCTAGGTTGGCTGACATTTGAAACAATGTACAAAAAATTAGCAATCCAAAATGTTTTTACCCTTAAGTGTTCGGTCTTGAATCAAGGAATTCGGAGCATTTTCTGTTTTGCCTCTATCTGAAAAAATGGCTGATATATAACAGTTTGAAAATCTAGTGTGGATAATTTGTCCATAATCAGGTTTCATTTATGAACTTCGGAGAACATGGTTTCTCGCAAATTTACTTTAATTGTTGTAACCATTTATGCTACTGTTATATTCGTAAAACTACATAATCATATCCGCCAATTCGAATTCTCGCCAAGCGTGGCGATACTTGGTGAAATATCTCAAAATTTGCGACCAAAAATAATTGTCATAAATGAAGCCAATTTGGATATACCTGACTATTTTGGCAACATTCTCGTTCAAATTCGGTATTAACGAAACTGGGATTGAATTTTCTATGATCGGGTTCCACGCATTTTAGCTTTGTGTGTTTCTGTAAAATTAGATGAATTTTTAAAAGCAAGGAATAGGGAAGCTAATTTTTTCCACCGAAACAGGTCGGAAGGACTTTTTTTTCTAGTGTTGATTTCAGATAAAGCTCTAAAAACTTCTGATTGCCACCGGAAGGCACGATTTGTAAGAGAACGCTCAAAAATCAAGCAGATAATTTGGTCATGATTTTCGTGAATTTTATTTAAAATTTAGTGTAAAAACTTGGTATTATATGTAAAATAAAAAATATTATACAACAGTTTAAAAAAAAATTAAAAGCGTATTTTTTCATGCCTCTAACTATTCCTAACCCCTTAGCAAAAAACTTCATCATCTATATCAAATAATTGTTTAAAACGGTTTGTGATGACAACTGGGCATTAGTTACAACCCATTTAAAGAATCGTTAAAACATTTTCAAAATTTTCCCAATTCCTTTTTTTTGTATGTGAAATTTTGTATTCTTGAAAAATCTAATGCTTTCTTTATTAAATACTTATCTTTTCAGTGGTTGTTTTGCATAGAGTTTTATAAAACTTTAAAAATCGCAACAGTATTTATTTACAATTCCTGATATAGATTTTAACAAGATCAATAATTCTTTCATCTTTTCTCTATTATATGACTTTCTCATAAAAAAAGCATAAAATATATATTATCAGTTTTTTCGCCTTTAATAAAATTACTATTTTTGGAGCAGATTGAAATATGATTCCGAATCTCTAAAATACAATATCAACTTTTACATGTTCTTTTCATTTAATTTCCCAATTACGTGTTCCACAGGAAAAAAGAAGCATGCTTTAAAATATTTGATACAAATTAATAGATTTTCAAAGATTAAATTTCTTTTTTATCAAACTTTAATTTAAATATTTCTTTCAGTCGAAACGTTTAAAGCAAACAAATTGAATGAAAAATGTTATAAAAGGAACATTATTTTAGAATGTAATTTCACATAAGGTTAATCCTAGAAAAATTTAAAAATATTTTGAATTATATTTTTTGATGCATTGAAAAATTGTAATTAAAAATTTATTTTTTTCTGGTTCTGTTACCAATATATGATAGATTGCAAAGTTTTTTATGCGAATTCGCACATGTTTTTTAGCTAGTAAGCCTTTTTTTTAATAATAGACTAAAATACTTATCATTTCAAGGTTATAGCTGAATGATACTCTGTTTGGTACTTAACATAATACAGTGAACTAAAACAAAAAAGAAAAAGAAATTATCGGAGAAGAATCTTTTATTTTAAATGCAACGTAAAAAGAAATATCAACGCATAAAATTCCTCTTAATTCCCTGTCCAATATACTATGTCTGATTACAAAGCTGTTAATATGAATTTGGACATAAGTTTAAAGATTTTTAAAAATAAATAAGAGACTTCAGTAAAAGCTTGAACTTCATATAAATACTTTATATGAATTTTTAAATACTTTATGTGTTCTTTAAATTTTACTTAATGTGAAATGTGTAATAAGACTGCTATATAAATTTTTAAATGAAAGTTATGGGGTATGAAAAATAATTTTTAGAAAATAAGGAACAAAATAAATATGAGAACACTTTTAATTTCAAAAGTGGAAATGGAGTGCTATTGAAAACTGGAATGACTTTTTGAGAAAAGTCAAAAGAAATAAAGAAAAAACAATTAGAGGAATAAATAGGGAGTTTTTTCCAATAACTTTTCAGATTAAAGTACCTCAGACACAAAATTAAGAGGTGGTTCAGAACTAAAACAAAAAAAAAAAATCAATTCTTTTGTCATTTTTTACTTCATGAATGTGTCATATATATTATTTAACAAGAATTTGTTTTTATTCTTTAAACCAATAAGGTAACAGGCCATTAAGTGTCAGCTGCCACATGGGTTTTATATTTTTCCTTACCGTAGTGACTAACAATAAACTTTTTTTCCACGAATCCCCAATATAATATAATTGAAACAACGTATTCTCATTCAGGTTTGTAAAGTTGCTCTCCTATTCAATAACATCTTGGGCAATTTTTAAGCAAACCCTTTAAATGCGTTTTAAGTATTTCGATTAATGCACTTACCTAAGAAAAGAATTTAATCAACACTTAAAACACATAAATAAAGATCGACAGCATCATATAGCATCAATATATTGTCAATATTTAAATATATTAATCCAAAAAATGATATGCAACAAAACCTTTTCCGCAAACTGTATAAAAGGTTTCGGTGATTCGGGAAGGTAAGATGCTGATTCAAACCGAAGTATTGTTGTTTCAGTAACTAACTTGGCATTTATAATAGTGTTTTCTCAAGTATATGTTTTGAATTAAAAAAAAATCGTTGGTATCTTGAGTTGCAATTGCACTGATCTGTAAATAAAGCTGTTACCTTGTTTTTTAGTACGCCAACAGGACTTATGTGTAGGATTAGGTTTTAACTCCCATGCTTCTAATCCATTGTCAAGAGCCTTATAAAATTATGTATAATAACAACATGCGTGCTCATTGCATCAAATACATTATAATTGAGGAAAGTAGTATATCTAATCTCATAAAGTGAAAATTATTTCTTAATACTCTCTCTGAGCTATCAAAAAAATTTTTAAATACTATTACGCATTATTATAATGCAACCCAATTAAGTCTTTTTTTTTTAACTTAACTTGCTCATAAAAATTTAAGGTTTTATCAAAATATATTTTTGGAGTTATTTAAATTACATACATAATATTTATACATGTATCAAATGACAGCAAGTGGTATAAACTTCTCTTGCAAGACAGATTTTTTACCTTTTTTTTTTTTTTATTTTACGATGCATGTTAGAGATCTTAATTACTTTTTCAGTAAACCGCTCTATAAACATCCGTTTTATAGAAGTTTCAGGTTATATACAGATTGCTTCACAAGCTGTGAATATTTTATGTTACGTAAAAAAATAGAGGTTTTCTGTCTTAATTATCCTTTTATTTTCGATTGTCGGTGCAAAAAGCCGAGTGGAGTGGTTTAATTGGGAGTTTTATGCAAATGTAAATTTGTTTATTTCTCGTATATAGGCTTTAGAATAATTGTAAAAAATATTTGCTAGATTTTATTTCAAGTTTCAGATGCTCGATGTAATGTGGTAGTTACGATAATGCTTTAGTAATGTAAATATTTTTAAGTGACGAAAGGAATCAACTTAAATCTGTAGTTATATATAAAGTAAGTACTGCATTTGTCTTCGGTAATGTAGATCACATTTAAAGGAAGGGAAAAATCTGTACACTAAAAATTTTCTCTACATTTACCACTGATTTCTTCTAAGTTTTTAGGAACTTGATTATAATGAATATCAGTATCCTTGCTGAATCACTTATAACATTGCTCCGAAAACCGGTGGACAAACCTTATACAGTTGCAGGTTGATCCAGAGGATTATATGTGCAGAAAAACGTCTTATATATGTTACGGTCAATATGATTAATCCGGTCATTATTAATAATAACCGGTTATTATTAATAATGACCGCGATTATTATTAATAATAACCGGCCATTATGTCCGGTCATTATTAATAATAATAACCGGCCATTATGTCCGGTTAATATTAATAATGACTAGATTAATCATATTGACCGTAACATATATATATAAGCTGAGTATCAGCGAGATGCGTCATATGTGACCGCATGGTCTTCACAGTGGGCAATTTTTGATGCTTTAGTGTTGTTAATGAGTAACGAGTTAATAAGCTTATTTTCTGAATAAACAACGTTGCCGCTACCAGAGCCCTGCATCGGGTAGGATAACCCGATTTTACTCACAGGTGGTGCGAGCAGGGTCGGGTTGACGATTCATTCGTTTCGGGTTCAACGTGATGTTAGGTTTTGATTATTTCGGGTCGGGGTCGGGTTAAGCCAGAAAGTCCTGAATATTTTTCAAATGAAAATAAAAACATATATTGGAATATGAAAGCAAATATGTGTGTTCATTTTTATACAAAAAAGAAAAAAATAATATTAGAGCTATGATTGTAGACTATTTTTGCATAATTGTACTAAAATATGGATTAATTTTCTTTCACTTCCGGTTCGGATTTGAATATATCAGTTTCGGATTGAAGTGTATTAGGCTCAAGTTAGTCTTCGAGTTGACTTTAAGAAGAAATTTCGAATTTCCGGGGAGACTCGAAACGCTAATAGGGCAGAAAACAGCCTAAAATCACTTCATCAGAGGAACTTCTCATATGCCATACAATATCATCGCATCGTGTTTTTGGCCTACTTTTTTATCGAAAGTGTGATGATATTGAATGCCATATGAGAGGTTTTCTGAGATGGAAGCTTCACACTACCGTGACTTTAGGCCTTTCTCTATCCCAATAGCGATAACATTGTCTGTTCAGAAAACAAACATAAAGCCATCGCTCACTAACAATACACTAGCATCAACAATTGTCAACTATGAATATCAGGTACACCACGTATGACTTATCTCGTTCATACCTACCACAATATCTATAACACTTTTTTTAACTTTACCTCCTAAATTACCTCATATGAAATTTAATAGGATACGAAAGAATTATGCGTTCATAAAGCGTTTCAAATCCTAGTAGGACTTAAAAGATTGAAACCACATCGAAAAAGGCATAAAACTATCACAAATGCCTTGTTTAAAGACTTGTTAATGCGATTTTTTCATGTGTTTTTCATAAAAATAATATTTAAATAATCGTACCACATCAAAGGCCATAAAATGAATCTAAAAGAATTACTTTGATAAAAGCATTTCACACAAGCATGAAGGTGAATAACACGTAACTAGATTTTGTTTTTTTTAATATTATGAAAAAGATAAAGAAAACATGAGAAACCGATGAAGGAAATATACCTGGATGTTTCTAATAGTAATAAATATACATAAAATTTTTTATCAAGTTTTCAAATAAAGATACTCAGACAGGTATTTTATCCACTTACTTCATGAGTTATTGTTAATAAAACCACCTTTTCTGTTAAACTTTACACGCCGCATTAAGGAAGTAGTGTAGTAAGGTCTTGATCAAGACCTTACTCACTTAGAGTTTTACGCTACTGTAGCACTGAGGAGCTTTTTAATATTGAAAAAAAGATAATTTTATCGGATCTGAAATTGAATGGCTACCCTTAGAGTTGCAAAGGGTGGAAAAAACCGGGTTTATTCCCGGGAATAAACCGGGTTTTTTGGGAGGGAAATATTGAAAATTCCCTGGAGTTTTCAGGAAATTTTAGACATGGAATTTATTAATTTGTAAACAAAATGCTTTCTTTACAAATGTAAACAAAACCAATAACATAAATACAGAAAAATAGCACAGTTTACATGAAAACTAGCGAAATACATGCGCTATAGAAATATTAAGTCAGAGAAATTGAAATAACATAAGTAAGTAGATATTTTAATCGTGGGTAAGTAAAAAGTGGGAGAGGAAGATGACAGCCTCACATGAATATAAACATCACCCAGACAATGTAAACAAAAAAGACTCATAAACTAACTCACAAGAAAATTAATATAGAGTATGCCTGAACAGCAAATATGCCAATTAACAGAAATTAAAAAAAAAAATAATTTTTAAAGAATCATTCAAATTCTTGCCAATTCCCAGCCACCATTGTTGTAAAGCGAATCAGTTATAATAAATTAAAAAAACTTAGAGCGCAAAATTTTTAAGTTTTGTGAATTTATAATGAAAAACATATTTTAAACTTTTCAGAAAAAAGAGACTGAAATTTCTTAAAAATAAAATTGAAAATGACTAGATTTGTTTACTTTCAAAATTCCCAATATTCCCCAAAATTCCGGGTTTATTCCCAAAAATTCCCGGGTTTATTCCCGTCCGTCAAAAACTGCGGGATTTTTGCAACTCTAGCTACCCTACAAGATTTTGTAAACGTGTAATCTCGGAACACATACAAGGACACATGAATACCCCTCCCCCTTTCCAACGTACTAAGATGAACCAGTTCGCAGCAATTCCATATTACAAATGTATTTCAGAAAAGATTTCGCATCTCTTGAAACCACTCGGTATCCATCTTTTTCTCGCTTTCGAGCTTTCGCTCTTTCGCTCTCGAGCTTTCATCTCGCAGAAACCTTTAAATAGTTTTTTAATCAACTTCAAACATAAATATCCCAGTTCTCAGTTTAAAGATGTAGTTTATGGTATTCCATGCCAACAAGGCAATGCGATCTATATAGGGGAAACAGGTCGAACACTTGAGATAAGATTAAAGGAGCACAGATGTGCATTTCAAAATAAAAACTTAAATTCCAAAATAGTGGATCATGCAATAAAAACTGACCCTTTTCCAGATTTTGCTAAATCTTTTGTAATCAGATTGAGGTGCAGCGACTACAGAACTCGTACTTTCTTAGAAGCATGGTATACGAAAATTACAGAATTACCTCTTAATGAAGCAGGTGCAATCCCGAATGAATAATCCGTGTTATTATAACTGTAACTTTGGCCTCGATATTTTGATACGTTGCATTTTCTATGTGTTGATATTTTTGAACTGTGACTTACGTTAAGAAAAATGTTTGTTGATGAGGGATTTTCATGTAAATCCGAAACGTCCAATTTTAATATGTTTTTAATGTTTTATGTAATTGTAATGTAATGTCTGTAATTTTAATGATTTTAATATAAATATAAATATGTTCAGACGTAATATTTTTGTTTACTTCAAAACTAATGTTTGTAGACTTGTCTCACTCGTTTAATCGAGCTCATGAAGGCGAGTACTGTTAAGTTCAGGAATGTAGAATGCCATAGTTTGGACAAAAATTGTGCGTACACACTGTGCGTCTTTCGCAACTGTTATGTATAAAGGCATTCAACCTCTTCGGTAGCTTTGCAAAAGTAACGCCATCTATGAGAAATGTTTTAAACTATATTTATTAATTTTTTTAAAGAACATTTTCCATCCTAAGAAGCATTTTCATCCAAACCGCACTCTCGTACGCCGATTGCTTATTTTTTATTGAATTTTAAAATGTGTCAAGGATTTTGGGACACCCTGTATATTTCCTCCTATATCGAAAAACTTTTTATTCATAAAATATTATTTTTTAATTTATAAGAAAAACGAAAGACATCGCAATTGGAAATTCGTTAATTATAATATCCAAAACAATTTAACAATCAATTACAATCATGAAATAAAAAGTTAAAACATGATTTAAAACATGATTTTTTTTTTAATGATTGAAAGTGAAATTTTGAACAGCTTTTAAAAGTTATCTAAAATCAAACTAAATTCGATTTTAGACTTAAACGATGTTTCATTATTTAAGTATTTGTCTTTAAATTGCCTGTATTAAATGCTTCGGCGAAAAAAAATATATATTTAATCCACTCCAAAAAAAATCCAATTTTTTTAAACACTAGCAAAAATATATTAATTGGTGAAGAATATTTCAATTTCTCATGAAATATAAAACAGAAAAATGTAATAAAAACAAAATGTGAAAGCAGAAATTGCATTTTATAAAAATTGGAATCCTATTTCATTCAACTAGAGAAACGTCGCTATTGATAAATAAAAAATATTGATATTGATTGTTTGAGTCACTTTATTCAGGGAAGAGGAAAAAGATGAAGAAAATATACCTAGATGTTTCTAAAATTAAGAAATATACATAAATAAATATTCTTATCAAGTTTTCAGATAAAGATGTTCAGAAAGGTAGCGATGATAAATTATCAGTAGTTAGCGATTTATCAGTAATACGATGTATATCCTAGGATGGCGAACTTTTTCACATCCGATTGCCAAATTTTTCCAAAAAAATATTTTATGCGATCAAGACGTGCCAGCAACCGAACAATTCTTTGGATCAATTAATTATGAATCAAAATTACTTTATTTGTAGGATTAAAAAATATATGTGTTATCTATTGTTGTATATGGGTAATCTGGTAATTTTAAAAATGCTATTCCTGTTGTTACATCTTAGATGTCAAATAATTAGTATCAGTTTTGTGCTTCGTACTTACTTATTTTTGACAGAGTGTAAATTGAATCAGAATTACCTGACAATAGGTTTTTATTTGAATTTTTCATATTATGGATTTTTGAATATAAATGACTAGGAGAAAAAAAAAATCAAAATAGCAACTTCTTTAAAAAGTTCTTATCTGGGATTGAAGATGAGGTCATAATTTTGCGATCAATATTTTTGCTTAGACTACCTTATACAGTCTTGCAAAATTCTATGTCTTTTTTAATTATAATAATATGTTTCAAAGCAACAAAATTAGTTAATAAAATGTATGCTACGCTTATTTAGTGAAATGTAGTACATATGTTATTTTATTTATTAATTAAAAATTCTGGTTCAAATGTATTTATTTGATATTAAATAAACGTAGATATTGCAAGCCATGCTTATATCTATATTAATAAAAGAAAGTTTCGCTCTGTGTGTGTGTGTGTGTTTGTCAGCGATGGCTAGCAAAATCTAGCCCACCTAGAAATCTGTAAATTTAGGTGTGGATAGTCCAAGGTCTGGCCATATGCACCAGAGTCTCAGAATTTTAATATTTTGATAATTACCCAAGATATTAATTAGATTCTCATTAACCATCGCTTCTAAAATGACATTTTTTAAATCAAAATGGCGAAAGAAACGTACAGGCGCATTGGATTTGCAAGCGGAAATGAACGAATTCGAAATTATTTTACTAATTGGCGAATTTTAAGAAAACTGATTGCGATATCAATTTGAAAATTTCTGAACATATGTAAAAAAAAAAAAATTCTGCATGTGACTATGTGATTTTTGAAAAAATCTGTTGGTAATTTTTCTTAATTTATGCAAAAAACTGCCAAAAATCTGCTGGCGCCAATGAAAGTTTCAGACAGGGATCTGCTTTCATTAAAAACTGAACTACAAAGAGATCTGTTTCTGTGGCCGATCCCTCCATTTAGTTTGCGAAAATGAAAGGAAATAATTGCCAATTTTTACTAATGAACAAAAATTTAGGTAACTAATTAAGATATAGATTTGAAATTGAGGTCGGGAAGGGGTGTCATATCTGCCGGCTATTTTAGCGTAGCGTCTTCGTTATGTTCTAATTTTCAGAAAAATGTTTCTTTTTTTTTTAATGATCGCGTTAATGTAGGTGACGGTGGTTCTCTTGAACAAATTATTCATTATATTTGCGGGTATTTGAAGGGAGGAGGTTAAAAATATTTCCTGCGGAACCTCGATATAGCGTCCGTAAAAAAATAATGAAAATTTCATTTATTTGGCGATTTATCGTTGGTTGGCGACACAAAGAATTAAAAAAAAATACTCTTTTATGATAAAATACTCTTTGAGGAAAACATTTTTTATTCTTCATACTGAACTAATTTAAGTAACTTTCACTTAAATAAACAAACTTTTATAACTACAGTTTATATACAATTATATGTATAGCATAAAATTGAACGATATGTTAATATATAATATGTTTAGAAAAAAAATTAAATTGATTAAAATTGTTTCGAGCTTAAAATTAAGGTCTGATTCAGAGCAGTGTGCTACTGTTGCCATGAAAACAACGACTTATTCAATATTGAATTAAAATTTATAAATAATGACAGCGTTCTTATCAGGCAATTAGTTGCTTTTAAAATTAACTTAAAATTTATCCAGCCGGTGAAACCGTGTAAAATTAAATAACTGCAGCAACATGCAACTTAAATATATTATATAAGCTTATAGAAAAAATGATAAACTATTTCATCGTTTAAGTTTAAATTCATAAAGTACTGCGCATTTACACACTCATTTAACGAGCAATTTTCAAATGAATTAAAATCGCTTGCATTTGGCGAAAGAAAAATGTTGCTAGCCAAATCGCGTCTTTTTGCGCCAAATACTTGAAAATACTTTATTTTGTTTATGGAATTCCGCAGCTAAATTTAACTGATCTTTTATAAAGTACATGAGTAGTTTCATTGTCTTTTTTTGTCAAAATACTACTACTAATAATAATAATAATAATAAAGATACACCACCGTGCATTATGCCTTCTTTGAAGCTTCTGAGAAATTATGTAGTAACTTAAAATATTTAAGATATCCGCATACCTTTAAAATGTCATTTTCGATGAAAATGTCGACGTTTCATTTTTGCAATAATATTAAAATCCAATCTTTTATCTGTCGAATTCTGCTTTAATTGTGTTTGTATCTGAATAAAACCCCTAGTTACAGACGTTTAAATTTACATCTATTACAGCTTGCCGAAGAATTTTACAACCGGAAATATCGTTCTCCAAACCGGAAGTAAGCTGAAATGTATGTTTACATTCTTCTTTTTCGAGATTTAGCATTTAAATTGGATTATATGCTCAAGAAAATACATGGAGTATATAATTAAACCTTTAAACAATAATAATTAGTTTTATAGCAAGAACCGCCTTTAAAAGTTATTTTTAGCTTTTTCTCATAATGAAGTTTTGCAAATTTTTACTGTACGCAAAATATCCTATAGCAAAAAATGATGCATGAAATGCCTTGAATTTTTTTTTACCTATTTTACAAATGTTTATTGAGAGAATAGGCTAAAAAAGTTGCAAGAAATTTTACGAATTTTTCATTACATTCGTACTTCAAGTGCCATAGCTTTCGCGAAAGAGATGTTACTATAATACGGCTAGTCTATGTCCTAGAGAAAGTTATTCTCTTTATTATGCAATTTACAAAATGTGAATGCATTGATTTGATTTTGAGTTATTGTGTTTTTCCAAAATGTCAATTTTTCACATAATTTTGACTATTTTTCAATTTTAAAAAATTACATCAGTGTAACTTCTAAAATGTTTATATATTTTTCAAAGTTTTATCTTAAATGTCATTAGAAAAAATTGGTTTAAAGAGAAAATTTCAAAAATTTCAAAAAATCATCTCCGAAGGTGTTCGGATACCCTTCCTCAGTTTTAATACCTGTTAAACAACATCTATGAACGCTAATAATATTCTTTTCTTTTATTTCTTCTATTTCTTCAAACCATTCACACAATAAAATATCCACCTGTTTGAGTAGATTTTCATTTCAGTTTCTCGTCAAATCCTAAACACCAAATTTCTTGAATTAAATATTTAATTCTATTAGTATAAGGGCTTAAAAACACAAGGAAGGAAAGGTCTCCAGAAGCTTTCAGTAAATATACGATAATTACGGATGCGATATGATATACGATACATAATACGATTGTGACGGTTTTTGATGTGTATTATTGTTAGAAAGTATATATTACAGCTTGATTTGATATTTTAATTAAAGTTTATGTAATTTTCAAGAAACTCCTAATATAAACGTGGGAACTAATTTAATAAGTGACAATCAAGCAAAATTAAAAAAACAATTTTAATTTTAACAATGCATTACCACAATTCTTTATGTTATTTGTGTTAGCTTACGGCATTTTTGCTAGCTTTACGTAGCATGTGGTTATTTCTTTTTAATTTACATAATTTGATTTAAAACATTTTAACACAATTTGATTACTTTAAAGTTACATGCATTCTTTTTAGAATACATTTCACAGTAGCACAAAATTTGATTTTCTGAACCTGAGTGCACTTGCATACTTCTACTTATGTCTGTAAATAAATCTATCGAATTCTGTTCGAAGAATTCTAATTTTTTAAAAGCGTCTTCGAATTCTTTTAATGTTATTTCTTTTTTCAGACTTTTATCCAAAGTTCATTTTAAAAAACTCGACGCCATCTTGCTGGGGGGAAAAAAGATCTCGCATTTTCTGCTTTGAACACGAATAGAAATTTTGTCCGAACTTATCAAGGGAGCATCTGTAAAATGTTTAACACAGTAATCTCACTAAGCAAGGGAAACTTGCACTTAAATTTTGCTTAAGGTGTCGTCTACTTATATTAACAAACATCAAAGTTTATTGTATAAATAAAAAAAAAAATCTTGAGGTGTTTAATTAAGATTTTGAAAATTTTACCTCTAAATATTAATTTGATTTTTTAATTATTTAAACAGTTTCAAAACATTCATTTGAAAGCATGGTAAAAAAACGTATATGAAAATGTACATTTGTTTGAGACGAAGAAAGCTCTATTTTTTTATTGTTTTGATTTCAAAACCGTTACATTCTCATATAATAAAATGCAACACTTTGTAATAATATATTTCTTTTAAATGCTAAAAGGTGTAAACTAAAAATATAATAAACAGTAAAATAGCTTTTATTAGATTGTTGACATGTTTCGGCTCACTCCGAGCCATTATCAAAAACAAATGAGAATATTCTATAATTGAAGTCGGTATAATTGAAGTCTTGTTATCTTAATTCGGTCTTTGAAGTTATTATTTGAAACAAAAATTAAATGAAAACATTTCAAATAATAACTTCAAAGACCGTTCAATTATAGAACATTCTCATTTGTTTTTGATAATGACTCGGAGTGAGCCGAAACATGTCAACAATCTAATAAAAGTTATTTTACTGTTTATTATATTTTTAGTTTACAACTTTTAGCATTTAAAAGAAATATATTGAAGAGATATGGAAGAAATATATATTAAAGAAATATATATAATATTCATACTCGTAAAAGTTTTCACACTTTAATAAGGAATGCAGAGTTCTATAAAAAATTACTTATTGTCATTAAAGTGAAAATGCATATGTTTAAAGTGATACACATAGAGACTTGAAAATACCTTCTAATAAACAGATCAATAATCAACGACATTTTCAAGATCAATAATGATAAACAAACAAATTTCGCATTTTTTTGCGAAAATGAATTTGATAAACAAAATAAAGAATGGGGCAGAGGTATTCAACTTAAGACAAACCAGGAATAAGAGACGGAAAATTGATTACATGTGATTTTGAAGCTTTTTCTGAAGAAAAAATATATATAGCTGTATATAAGCTATATAGAGATTATTTTTAATGTAATCATGGGAAAAAAGTGACTATACCTGCTAAAAATTCGTTATATGGAGATAGATCTTTGGCTATATAGAGATTATTTTTAATGTAATCATTGGGAAAAGTGGCTATTCCGGTTAAAATTTTGTTACATAGAGAAATTTGTTATATGGAGATAGATCTTTGGCTATATAAAGATTATTTTTAATATAATCATGGAAAAAAGTTATTATTCTAGCTAAAAATTCGTTATATAGAGAAATTCGTTATATGGATATAGATCTTTGGCTATATAGAGATTATTTTAAACATAATCATGGAAAAAAGATTATTCTAGCTAAAAGTTCGTTATATAGAGAAATTCGTTATATGGAAGTTCGTTATAGAAAGACTCGTCTGTAATTGAAGTTAAGACATTACAAAATGGTCCTTGTTTAAGTGTGCGTAATAATTTCATGAAGTTTTCAAAACGGAATTTTTGAAGTATTTCCTTTTCTTATAAAACCTCTAGAAATCATTTATTAAATATTTTATTTTACTTTCCTAGAAGGACTTTTTTCCGTATCCAATAACAGTTCTCATCAAGTATTTGATTCTTTTTTCTGCCTATGATTTGGTTTTTGTTGGAAGTACTTTTACTCCATTTTCTAATATATTTTTTTTTACTAGTAATTATTTAAAACATGAATTTACTTTTTTTTTTACAAATTTCAAAATTTAACATTACAGAAATTAAATCCTTGATTGAAGTATTTGTTTTCCATGGAAAAAACTGCCTTTTACTATGATGCAAAAATAAGAATTTCCATTTAAGAAAATTAGAATAAGTAACAAGAAGCTATTTGCTAATTCATTAGTATCAAAAATTGCAAGTAAATCTTACATCAAATGTAATAAATTTTTAAATGACAAACCCTCTTGCAGAAATTTATTGAAAGACTGTTCAGTTGAAGTAAATAATTAATTTGGGAAGTAGTCTAATAAATAAAGGAGTGTTGTTTTTCTTGTGTTTTACCAGAAGTATAGCAAGTTTTTTAATCAAAACTTACAATTTTTATTAAGTATCAATTAAGAAATGAAAATGTCAATGGAATTTACATACTAAACTAGCAGATTCCTGCCGTTTCGATAAAAAACAACTTTTGTTCATAAAAATTGCATACCATAAAAATAATTAAAAAAGTAATTTAAAAAAATTGTGCTATAACAATCTTTATAATACGATTTTGGTTCCTCTTGTAGTTATGGCAATAAATGGGATTAATCGAAAAAAAAAAAAAAAAGAGAGAGAGAGAGAGAGAGAGAGAGAGAGAGAGGGAAGGGGTGGGAGAGAGAAAGAGAAAGAAGAGAAGTCAAACTGAACAAATATTTTATCGAACAAAATAGAATGCAGAAAAAAAAAAATCCCTGCTCTTGAAAATTTTCACTAATGTTTCTAGTTGTGTGTTAAAGTTTTATAATAAATAAAAAACATTATTACAGTATTATATAATATCGTTATATTAATTTTTCGCTTCTTTGTCACGAGTTGTAAGAAAAAATACTTATAAGACAAAAATTTATTTACAATATAAAAAAAATAGTTATTCTTATTAAGTTTAGAACAATATAAGAATGACAAAAATTATTAAATATATAAAAAATTGCTTAAATACTAATCCCTCCCTAGTTACAACTTCTTAATTAAAAAAGCGTTTCTTAAATTTAAAAAGTTTACTATAATGCATGGTTATTGATCATTCGCAAATGTTTTTTTCTTCTTAAATGAAAATTCCCAGCTAACCCTTAATTAGCCGCTCTGGTGTATTTTTTACACCATTGGAACATTTTTGTTCGCCATATTTATTATGCTTTACAATTACAAATTTATATTATTCAATAATATTACCAAATATGGCTATTTTAAGAGGTTGTTTAATAATATTGTGCTACGTGATATTATATTTGACTTAAAATTAATCTTATAAAACATTAATTTATTTTACATGAAATTTAGAAATATATGGTGTACAAATACAACGCGCGGGAAGTTTATCTCTGTGAATTTGTGCGAGTTTTTAAGGATTAAATTGTAACTAGATAGAACCTGTCAAAACTTGACGAAAAAAAATACTATAACAATATCAGTAAAATAAGCTTCTTTATTACTTTAGAAGGGGAGCGTATGAAACAGTTTTTCAAATATTTTATTTCAAAAGTTTTTTCTCCAGTCAAATACAGTACTATTTCCGATCCAAACTCCAAACAAACAATCCGTAAACAACTGTGTAATGCAAATCAGTTTGACATTACCGCTCTATTCCCCACGGCAAGAAAAAAATTTCATGGTACAAATAGTATATTCCTACGTTTATATGATATTCAGTACATAAAAGAACATAGTAAATAAAGCACACATATCCCCCCCCCCGCTGTGATAATATAAGTATAAAATGAAAGTGAAATTAGACTAACAAAGCAGCAATACTTTATTTAATTAATAGATCTTAGTACATTTCCTTAATAATATCTAACTAAATCTATAGCACAATTAGTACTTTAGTAAGTAACTAGCTAACCCGCCCGGCGTTGCGCGGGCCCGAGATAATTACAATCTCAGAGAAAGGCGTTCACCCCCTCCCTCCCCATACCCGCAAATATACAGTAATCCCTTAACATTCGCGGATTTATCATTCGCGAGTTTTGATTATTCGCGAAATATAAAATGAAGAACATTTCACCATTCGCGAATACTTAACTTGGTTATTCGCGGATTTTGCTTTATAAAGAATTTTTTTTAGCGTAAACTTCCTTTGTTTTACTCGAAACATGATTTTATGCTAAAAATAGATTATCCCTCTTTGTTGAGCTTGGTATTTCTCCAATTTATATTGAAAGACCAAAACGCAAATTTTTTCTTCGAAATAATATGTAATGCGCACGTTCCTTCTAAATTTTGTGTATCGTTTGAATTACGTAAGTCCCGTATAATACATTTGTTCTTTCTATTTGCCTGTCTATTTTTTCTTCTCAGTGTTTAGCAAACCTAAAAAAGAGAAACTTCATCATGTCGCCTACAGCTAAAAGAGTAAAAAAAGTTTTGAACCTTTCCGAAAAAGTTAAAATTTTAGATAAGTTGCGAATGAGAGAAAGAGCGTGCTCGGTCGGTCGTTATTTTAATATTAATGAATCTACGGTTCGATCAATTAAAAAAGCGAAAAGGCTATAAGAGACAGTCTCAGCAAGTGCAGCGACTAGTGCAAAAACCGTATCGCAAGTACGGAACAAGTCATTGGAAGAAACTGAAAATGTCTTAAGTATTTGGATAGAAGACCTGAACCAGAAGCAAGTGCCGCTAAGTTCAGCTTTAATACGAGCCAAGGCTAAAAAAATATTTGACGCGATAAAATTAAAGGATGAGACTTTATTTGACTTCCAGGCAAGTAAAGGTGGTTTGAAAATTTCAAACATAGGCATAGTTTACACAACATAAAATTAGTTGGTGAATCGGCTTCTGCGGATCATGTAAGTGCTCAAAAATTTTCTGAAGAACTAACAGAAATTATTGAAAGAGGCGGATATGTTCCAGAACAAGTGTTTAATGCCGACGAGATAGGCCTGTTCTGGAAGAAAATGCCGAAGAGAACTTTCCTTGCCAAAACAGAAAGCACAGCTCCAGGTTTTAAGGCAGTAAAAGATAGGGTATCTCTTCTGTTGTGTACCAAGTCTTAAAGTTAAAAGATAAATTGAGGCTGCAACTTTTCCTTACATGGAAATCCTTAAACAAAAGATCTCTTCTGCCAAGCAATAGCATATTACTAGTTTTTTTTCAGTCATCAACCAGCAAATAATCTTTTTGCAATATGTGTATAATTGTTCAAACTTATTTAGAGTATGTATTTTTAATATTTAATAAATATACTATTTACATTTCAATTTTTTTCCATTAAAAAAAAAATCGTAAAACCTAACCCCCTTTTATGCACGGGAGGATAGTCTCAACATTCGCGATTTTGACATTCGCGGAGATTTCCGTGAACCTAACCCTCGCGAATGTTAAGGGATTACTGTAATGAATAATTTGTTCAAGAGAACCACCGTCACCTATATATTAACGCGATCATTAAAAAAATAATTACATTTTTCTGATAATTGGAACATAACGAAGACGCTACGCTAAAATAGCCGGCATATGACACCCCTTCCCGACCTCAATTTCAAATCTATATCTTAATTAGTTACCTAAATTTTTGTTCATAGTAAAAATTGGCAATTATTTCCTTCCATTTTCGCAAACTAAATGGAGGGATTTTCCCGAGAAACAGATTTTGTAGTTCAGTTTTTAATGAAAGCCGATCCCTGTCTGAAACTTTCTGGGATCGTTTTCACTGGCGCCTGCAGATTTTTTGCAGTTTTTTGCGTAAATTAAAAAAAATTACCAACCGAATTTTTCAAAAATCACATAGTCAGATACAGAATTTTTTTTTTTACGTATGCTCAGAAATTTCCAAATTGATATCTCAATTAGTTTTCTTAAAATTCGCTAATTAGTTAAATAATTTCGAATTCGTTCATTTCCGGTTGCAAATCCAATGCGCCAGTTCGTTTCTTTCGCCATTTTGATTTAAAAGATGACATTTTAGAAGCGATGGTTAATGATAATCTAATTAATATCAAGGCTAATTATCAAAATATTAAAATTCTGAGGCTCAGGTGCACATGGCCAGACCTTGGACTATCTACACCTAAATTTCCAGCCTTCTAGGTGGGCTAGATTTTCCTAGCCATCGCCAACAGACAGACACACACACACAGAGCGAAACTTTCTTTTATCAGTATAGATGGTTAATGATAATCTAATTAATATCTAGGCTAATTATCAAAATATTAAAATTCTGAGGCTCAGGTGCACATGGCCAGACCTTGGACTATCTGCACCTAAATTTCCAGCCTTCTAGGTGGGCTAAATTTTCCTAGCTATTGCCAACAGACAGACACACACACACACAGAGCGAAACTTTCTTTTATTAGTATAGATAAGGCTGTGTGCGCTGACATTTATGTCATATTCTTGGGAAATTTTAATTAAATTTTATTTTTTGTAACACATACTTTTATCGAGGCAGACATCCAGAGATTAATCCGCAAACAAAATTTTTTCATTTTCAGTTTTCATTGTTAATTATAGTAAATATTTTCAACGTTTTATTGTATGTTTTCCAGTATTTATTAAAACTTGTGTTCATATTTAAAAGTTTTTTTTCCCAAAATATTAAAAAACATTATTTTTACAGAACCCTAATAAAACATTAATTTGTGAGAAAAAAATAGAAACGGTAATGGTGCATCTAATATAACGATTTTTATTCTTGTTTTGCATAAAATATCTTATTTTTCAGAGACTAGCTTCTTTTAGTTTTTTTAACGCATTTTTTAATCTAAATATGAAGTCATTCTATTGAATAAGCTTTCGGTATGTTTTCTGCTTAATGGTTCGGTGCAGTATTATTTTGAGGAGGGAAAATTATATTTAGTTTCTTTTTAAACCTTTTTGACATAAATTTAGCACAGAAAAACAGTCATACTGGGATCTACATCTGAAAATAAATATCGTTTTTTGCTTCATAGACTAGCTCTGTTTTCCTCGGGTGAAAGCATTAGCCACTGTAAAATATCGTGTACATTTAAAAGTACAATCAGTCAAAAAAAAAAAAAAAAAAAAAAAAAGAAGAAGAAGAAGAGCACACCATACATTCTAATTCCCAAATTATCCCAGAAAAAAAAAGCGAAAATAGACATTCGACTGAAAAGTATGTCATCTTTCTATTTATGTTTAAACAAATAAGCTTAAGAGGCGAAACAAATACGCTTCTGAGCTTCACTCAGAAATGGTACTAAGCTCCAAAATTTTCAATTCGAATTTTCCTTTAGGACACAAAAGTGAAAATCATTCTGTCAAGTAGTTAAGGAATTATTTGAAAATGTAAAGTTTGAAACTCCTAATATTAAATTTATTTGTAATCGTTGGAAAAGAGATAGTTTTAGCATGACTTAAAAAGTACTTGGCGTATTGAATAATTTTTGATTCACAGCTTAGAAATCAATTTATGTTAAAAAAAAAATTCATAAGTTACAATTTATTTATTTTTTCGAAAATATATATCTTTTGAAATAAAATTTTCAAAAGAAATATGAATTGTAACCCATTAATTTTTTTTAAACAACAATCGATTTCTACAAGTTTGGAATATGAGAACCTAAAATTACAGATCATGCGGCCAAGTAAATTTTAAGTCATGCTTTAAAAACTACCCGTATTGCAATCTATTTTGCAACGGTAAAAAAAAAAAAGTTAAATAAGAGTTTTTTTTTTTTTTTTTTTTTACTTAAATGGAAAGAATACACAATCTTCCAGTCAAATGTTTTTTTTTCTGTTTTTTTTTCTTTTGGGCGCATTTTCGTATCGTGTACGTTCACTGTAACAAACGACATATGTTTCTTTGTTTCTTTTAACCTAGCGCTTATCTTTCTTAACACTTACAAAATATACACAGACTGGCATAAAAACTACTTTTTAGATTTCTCCCCAGTAAATCTCACATGTTCTCAATGGGATTGAGATCAGGAGTTTGAGGTTGCCAATTCAAGAGTGCGAATGATAACTCGTGCTCCTGGAACCAATCGTTCACTGTCTTGACTTGATAAATTCTGTCATTGTCATCTTGAAACACACCTTCGTCTTCTGGGAAGTAAAAATCCATTGATGGAATCAAATGATTATTCAACACTTGCACATTAACAGCAGACTTCATTTTATTGCTAGACAGTGTTGCTGAACCTAGTCCAGCCGAACAGAAAAGTCCCCAGATCATAACATTGTCTTCTGAGACTTGAACAGCCCTCACAATGCAGGAAGTGTCCAATGCTTCGTGTGCCTCACCCCTTATTCTAATGCGTACATCGTCTTGAAAGAGGATAAATTTGGACTCATTAGACCAAATGGTCTTTCCCCACTGCTCAACAGTCCAATTTTTACGGTCCTTGGAAAATTGGAGCGTCTTTTTTTTTTGTTGTTGTTGATTTCACTAACTTTGGCTTCCTTGTTGCAACACAACTGTTCAACCTAATTCTTTGAGTTCCGATCTCATTGTGCAACTGGAAATGGTCTTACTATCAGTACTAAACATTTTTGTTGGTTTCAAAGTGAACTTCTTGCGATTGGACTTCACTAATCGCTTTACAGATCTCCGGTCACGATCATTTAGGATTGATTAAGTCCAGTCAAATTGTGCTCAAAAAGTGCTTGAAGTGGAAAATTCTGGTGTAATTGTTTTTAGTGGCTTATTTTATGTTTTTTGGGGTGCTGAATACGAATCTGAAGTTTTCCAACAAAATTTCGTTCGGCAAATTTGTGTTTTTTACAAAAAACCTGTAAAAACACGGACTTTTTTCGTTTTTTTCAAAATAACTCCAAAATTGTGCATTTTGCGTGAAAGTCGGCAGTATATAAAGTTAAAGAGAATAAAATTTCCTACATTTTATGTATGGAAAGTTTTTTTCTATGATCAACGGTTTAGCCGTGAGAGTGCCGCAAAAATGGGTATTGAAAACAAAAACTGTAAAAAAAACGGGAATTACGGCACTGTATGTCGATGTAACATGGAAACAAACCATTTAACGCAAATATTAACCATCATTTATATTAAAGATTATATGATTGACTATATTTTATGCATTTAAAGTAGGGGGAAAGTGCGGTTCCGGCACCAGTGGAAGTTGGGAGCAGTGGAGCAGCTCCACCTACTTTCATGAGTCAAAGTTTCTCCTCCTCCGGGGAGTTCTTACTCTAAGGGGTGATAAAATTTTCTAAAAAGAGGTAAAATTAGGTAAAGGAAGTAAAACTAGGCAAAACCGTCGAAAAACAGTACTTTTCGGAAAATAGCAAAAAACACATTTTTTTACAGCCTTTCTGTTCATAAGGTCTAAAAATAAACATTTCACTGTATACATTATAACAATGCTTTAAAAAAATAAATAAAATTCTCTACAATTTATGTGCAAGTAATTTTCTTGGACCTTGAATAATTATGAAAAAAGCAATGACGAATGCACGAAGTAGTCATCCACCTCCTTATTAAAGGCATATAACTTATATGCATCATTATACATGTGTGCAGATATGTAAAACGTTTATGTTAGGTTATATAGGTACAAAAAATGATAAATGATTCACGATTGATTAGTATGTAAACTGTTTAATGTTAAATAATATAGTAAAATAGGTAGTTATGTATTTATACAATATTAATTAATAATTATTATGGACATTGAAAGGAATTTGTTAGTCAAACCGTGTCCTCTTGGCCAATGGTTTCATGTTTCCTGAGGGTATGCCTTCTAGGTCTTCTACACCTATAAAAAAGAAATTAATTTTATAATAGCTATTTACGCATACGGGCGCGAAAAACCGTTTTTGTCCCGAGGATCGAAACTTATGCTCCGGAGAAGAACTGGTGTGTATAATATTTTTTTAAACGGTGGAATTAATTATAACTAAGTTAAGATTCATACAGCATTTTATCATAACATTATTTTTACCTCTTTTTAATATCAGCCCTCTTTTACAGCTCATTTCAGGAATCGGTCACTTTTGGACCCCAAATCAGGGAGCAAAAAAGCTATTATACTACGTATCAGGGTTTTAAAAAATAATTAATGACATAGTTTTAATTGTCTAAAAACTAAATAGTTATGCACAGTGTAATGGGATACATATTTTGACCACACCAAATTAAAAATGAATGAAAAAATAAATGTGAAATGGAATGATTTATGTATAATTACCTTCAAGTACTTCAGGGTATTCCGGGTCATCCTCTTTTTCTTCTATTTCAATATTAGGCATGTTATTACAACTGCTCTCGCAGTTTAGACACATATTAGAGCAGCTGAGGCCTGCTTTTTTACATCCACAGTTTTTACGGCATGTCTTCTTGCATTTGCAAGAAATGAGTTTTAGAACGGCTTGAGGTGCTGGTGGCTCTAGCGTGGTTATTGGCTCTAGACCATCTTTGGTGCTTTTCCAACCCCATTGTTCAGGATTTTTTTCATTCCCAAGCCATTGCTGAACTTGAAAATACACCCTTAAAGAATGTTGTTTAGCTGCAGCCTCCGTAGGAGGTAGGGACGCCAAATGGGTGATGGCTTATATGCAGACTTAAGGTAGCATAGATACCTCAATTTGTTTAATGACGTGGTTTCCTTGTCAGATAATTTGTACAAGGAAGTCAAAAAACGATTGCCAGCATCAGTAATTGCATCAGCATCTGCCATAGGGTCTTTAAAAATTTCAATGGCTTTAATTAATGCCGGGTTTCTTTTGAGAGTCTGAAGAAACCTCATTTTTCCTACTTTGAAAAAGGCTGAAGTAGTATCACAACCACTCATGGCATGTAAAAATAATATGTTGTCAGCAACCGATTGTTCAAATTTGCAGTCAGGAGAAAAAATGAGTTGTGAAACTGTCCCTTTGCCTGGCTTTAAAAAATATACATTTGAATGTATGCCCCTACAGAGACCAATCATGATCACCAGCAAATCTACGTCTTCACCCACGATAACTACAGAGTTATGTTGTTGCGCAAGGTCCCTTGCTGTGGTGATAATCAGCGTATCCGCATCTTCTCGTGCCTGTTTTGTGTGATTGTCAGCTGCTGCAAATTTATCTTTCAACATTAAAATCAAACGCTGTTTGTTTTTTATATTGCCTAGGAATTTATCTCGTGGTACTGTAGGCACCATTGTTTCGTCGAGCATCAAATCTACTGAAGTTTGTTTGCGTGATCTTCTTGCTCGCTCAATACATTTAGTACCTCTGCAACTTTCTTCAGGGTAACCATCGAACACAACTATAGAACTATCCTTGTATTTGTACTTAACAAATGACACATACCTTTCACAAATTGAGGAAAATGATTGACCCCTGTTCCACACGACTTTATGCAGTAAATGTCCTCCAGCTTATCAGCACTTTAATATTTCCTTTTTTGGACAGCATTATAAACAGTTCTTTTAAAAGCATATTGGTTTTAAAAAAATCTATATTTCAGTAAATATCTTTTTAAAATGGCGAAAATCTGTTGCATATTTGCCTGCAAGGAAACAGCCATTTCAGAAATTTCTAGAATGCGGGGGGGGGGGGGAGGAGGAAAAACATACACATATTTAAATGTTAAGTTTTGAATTAAAAATATTGTTTGTGTGTCTGAAGAGGATTCATTATTATATTTATGTAATTGTTCAATGGATTTTTTTAAGTGTTTATTGCTATTTTCCAAAAATTACTGTTTTTCGACGATTTTAGATAGTTTTATCTCCTGTACCAAATTTTACACCCCTTTTTCAAAATTTTATATTCTCTTAGAGTACCTGCTCTCCGGAGGAGGAGCACCTTTGACTCTTGAGAGGAGATGGAGATACTCCACTGCTCAAAACTTTCACTGGTGCCAGATCCACACTTTTCCCCTACCTTAAATGCATAAAATATAGTCAATAATATAATCTTTAGTATCACTGATGGTTAATATTTGCGTTAAATGGTTTGTTTCCATGTTACATCGACATACAATGCCGTAATTCCCGTTTTTTTACAGTTTTTGTTTTTAATACCCATTTTTGAAGCACTCTCACAGCTAAACCATTAATCATAGAAAAAAACTTTCAATACATAAAATGTAGGAAATTTTATTCTCTTTAACTCATATACTGCCGACTTTCACGCAAAATGCACAATTTTGGAGTTATTTTGAAAAACACGAAAAAAGTCCGTGTTTTTACAGGTTTTTTATAAAAAAAACAAATTTGCCGAACGAAATTTTGTTGGAAAACTTCAGATTCGTATTCAGCACCCCAAAAAACATAAAATAAGCCACTAAAAACAATTACACCAGAATTTTCCACCTCAAACTACAATTTGACAGTTCACAAACCTGTACCAGTTATTTCACTGATGTCTTTAGAACACTTCTGTGCTTTATGCAGCCAAAAATTTGGCAATTTTTAAATTTAAACAGCTTTACTGTAACCACATATAACGTTAGTACTCCTGCTTGCTTCAAACAGGTCAGCTGCACCCTGATTTAACACTGTTTGAAGGTGTTTGAAGGTTCCCACAAAAGATTATTCAAATTAATAAAATGCTTAACCAATCATTCTCTTTTAACTATTTTCATGTCCAAATCTGCATTGCGAATTTTGTTTTAACCAGCCAGTGTAATTTAACCTCTTCCAAATTACCAGTAATTCTAAAAATCGTTCTTTTATCTATAGAAAGATGTGAAACCAACAGATTTCCAAGAATTAAAGAAGTATTTGTGAAATAAATGTTTCTTTCTTGTCAGAAATTTTCAGAAACGGTTTCGAGTAGTTTTTTTATAGTGTTTCAAGCCATTTTCTCAAACAGAAATATCCATTTTCCGGATGCTAAATATTCTCAAAACATTTCCTTGTTCAATAAACATTAAAATTAACAGCATTAACATAAACATTAAAATTAATAGCATTAACATTAGCATTAAAATTAACATTATTTTGTTATCCTTGCATGCATAAATTCCGATACGCCGCTCAAAATGCTTACTTGAGAAATGACAGCATCCAAGGATATGCGATATTCCGTGTAAAAATAACTGATTAATACACTGTAACAACTACTAGTAAACGTTTCTGAAAATTGCGGGCACCAAAAATAACTTTTGTTTTATAAATTTTTCTTTAAATCTCTGAATTATATTGGTTTCAGATGCTTCTAAACACAAAAAAAAAATTCGGAATCGTGGTAGCTCCGAAGAGATTAAAATATGTTTTGGTAAAGCTTAATAACGATAAGAGATAAATTAAAAAAAAACATTTGTATTTTTGCAGTGTATTAAAGTTGTAGGAAATGAAGTGGTATTTTAACACATATGTAACAAAATAATAGCCGTAGTGTTTAAATACCTACAACCTTTATATTCTGACTGAAAGAGTTTTTCAAAATAGATTTTTTATAGAAAGATTTACAGTAACATTGCGCGGGGTTATTTTATACTTCGAAATCCAAACAATTAAAAGGATTGAAAAATACTTTTATAATTTATTTTTACATGAACGTTTAGCATAAAAAGAAAACTGCACATATACAGAAATGTTTATCTTCAATGTGGTTCAAAGGCAGAGAAACAACAGTAAACAAAATATTTTAGTGTATTTCACAACTTTTCCACTTCACACACGATGGCACTTTGCATGTGGCAGATGGTGGATGGCACTAAACAATAAAATGTTTTACTTTCTGTTGCTTATCTGTCCCTTAATGCTTGTTTTCACTTTTCTTCTTAGTCTGTCTAACACCGGCGATTTTCGTTCTCCAACGTTTTTTGTTTTTGTTTTTTATTCGAAGATCACATACCAATAAAAAAAAACTAGGTGTTGCCATTTGAAGTTTTCGAAATTTTGCCACTGTAACTGTAACTGTTAGAATTTAATTGTTGTTTTTCATATTATTCTTTATGTAGTTATGAAGGAAATCATGTAAAACACAGCTATTCGACGATATACACCAATACTTAACCAGTATATTTTTACGCCATAGTCAGAGAGAATATGAAATTTTATGAAATTCCGAGCACTAGCTCTTAAGATATAGCTATCATGGAAATCGTGAAAGATGCAACATAACAACACCGCCTGATGGGTAATATACATCCATAGCAGTAACACTTGGAGAGGTTGTTAATCGTTTTCAATTAAAGTTAGTTATATTTTCTTTCAATGCTAAATGGCACTTGAGGCTCAATACCAGCAATCTCACTCTTTTCTTTTTTCTTACTCTTGGAAAACTGTGTTTTTTTTTTCATAAACTCCAGGGAGTAACAGGCCCCGCTTTAGACTTAGAAGTAGGGGAAGACCGAAGTCACACAGGGGGGCCCCCTTTTACTCTGCCAATTATGCTTCAACAATTTGAAATTTTACAATAAAAATTTCGAGCAAACAACACTTTTAATATTAAACTAAAACTAACTACCTATATACATATAAAAATATTTTATTATATATACATAATTATACATAACAAATTAATTTTGTAAATGAATTTACAAATATGGAACAGGTGCAAATATTTAAACTTCAAAATATATTTTGTTTTACAAATCGAAGGATTTGCCAGTGCTAAGAACAGAGTAGGGACAACAAATATTTGACGTAAAATGCTTGGCTGCAACAAACTTTTGCTTCTATTTTATAAACAGAAATTTGGTATCACTGAATGCTAATTACTTTCCTCTTTATTTAAATAACCTATTCTCCATATTTTATATCATCTCTCCACTCTTTATGAATGTAAACAAAATATAATTATACAGATTAAATTTTCTATAAAAAATAGAGTATAAATGTATCAGTAATAGTCTGAGGGAAAATTTAGTAGCTATAACTAAGAAAATAAAAAACAATCCTAAACCTTTATCCTAACTGAAATATTTTTTCTTAAATATTAGTTTTGAAAAGTAAATTTGGGGGCCCCTTTGTGTTTCAGTGGGTAAGCTGGGGTTTCACGGGCCTATTCGGTAAACAGGCTCTAGGTTGTAAAATACATTAATGAGCTATTTGCATAATATATACATATAGAGGCTGTGCATATGTAACGTTATCACTTTAGGAGGGAAGGTGGAACTTGATAACATAAGATATCTCTAGTGAGAGGGGGCACTGTTGTCTTTTGATGTCGTTATCATTTTTTATCTAACATTTTTTTTTTCTTTACATTAAAGCAGTCTGTTATCTTTTTTTAGTCTGTTATCTATACTAAGGCATCGAACCCGGGCTTCCCGGGATAGAGAATATATGTGAAAACCATTTTTTTTTTTTTTTTTTTTTTGTTGAAAACTGTAATAGATTTTTTTTACATTTAATAATTTTTGTTAGATTGCCCGCTAGCAACACCAAAGAGCATTTTTATATGAAATATATTCAAATAAAATTTTGAAATTTATTAAAACCGAAATTTTCGTATTGTCCTCCAGCCATAAGTTAATAGCCGAAGAAATCGCTAAAAATTTTGATATCTACAGCAGTTTTTCTTTTATTCTGATAATTTCAGCTGTTTAAACGCTTATTTCAATTACATGTCTGTTAAATTTGTGTTTTATTTATACTGTTTTATTTATTCCTTAATGAAGTTTTAATTTCGTTATTGAATAATAGCTGGAGACAAATTCGGAACTTTTTATACGGTTTAAAGTGCAAACAGATTAATATTTTGTGATCGTCTGCAAGCGATATAGATTTTTTTTAAAAATCATGCTTGAAATTTAATTTAAATAAGTCAATTAATATAAAATTTTCAAACACATTGCATTTGAAAGTAGATTTTTTTCTCTATATAATGGTGTAAAAATTAAAAATTTGCGATGTTTAGAAATTAAAAAAATTGCGGTAGAAAAAATCGAAAAACCGAAATTTCAGCGTCAACTGTTGCCATTCACAAAATGACGTCAGCGTTACGCACGGACACGTTTGTCCTTTATGATATAGATTTATGAAAATACAAAGTTATTATTAAAGCCATTAAATGATTACAAAACCATTTTATTTCGAAATATGAAATACCGTTCATCGTTTGGCATTCCTATTTTTCTGCTATATACGCATGTAATCCGCTGTTGGGGAAAGCAGTTGCGAAGTATATTTGAAATGTATTTGTTGTGTTTACTAGTAAAGAAAAATTAAATAATGTTGTCTAGTCTAGCTGTTTTGTTGATAAGAAGTTCTGCTTCCCACTTCCCCTTTGCAAGGGGATAGTGCAAGAAGACACTATTACTGTTGAATGCATTATGTAACAAAAAGCTTTTATTAGATACGTCACTAGCTCTTTTAGATGTTACTTGATATAAAGTTATTTCATGTATACAGTAATCCCTCAACATTCGCGAGGGTTACGTTCCAGGAAAAGATCGCGAATGTCAAATTGAAAGTCTATCTCTCTGCAATAAAAAAGGCGTTACGTTCTATAAAATTTTAATTACAGTTGCACAGCATTTCAAAGAACTAAACGATACATGTATTAACAATACGTTATGCAGAACATATATGTAGAAGTTAAATGTACGCACATATTCATAAATATAAAATTTATTTACTAAAGATAATTCAAATTAATTGACTAGGGAAATAATTACAGCTAGAAAAGCTTGTGTTTTGTATAAAGTATTTTCGATTTTCTCTATTCACAATAAGACGAAAATGTGTAAATGGGTCAGTATGCGATGAAATATTAAGATGCGATATTTAAATACATCTAGGTGCTTCAGGAATTCTGTTATTTTCCGTCTAACTGCAGTTTCAGCTTCATCTCTACGAGAACTTGAACGTTAAATTAATAGATTAAAGATGCTCTTACCTTACCACTTCTAATATCTTCATTGCAATAAATATTCTTCTGTTATTATTTGCTTTCCTACAACACTCGCTCATTTTTCAGCTGACAACTGAAAATTGACTTGTATATAGATACTAAGAAAACTCTGAAGAAGTAATCTTTAACCACTATAAATTCCGAAAAAGAAAGAGATAATAAAAAAAAATCGCGAATAATCAAGTCAGATTCTCGCGAATGTTACGTTTTTCCGCATTTTCATATTCGCGAATAATAAAAACTCGCGAATGTTAAAACCGCGAATGTGGCGGGATTACTGTATTAGTAATATTTTAACGACTTCTTCACTTCGTTTGAACTAGTAAAGTATGCTAAGAACAAACGTATAACTATATCTGTATATCACTGCAAACGTATAAAAAGACAAGAAAAAATAATAAAATTGTAAAAATACATAGAATTGTTAGACATTGATAACGATATCATTGGGAAGAGGTGTGGGGTTGAGGAATCATAACGTGTGGCATCATACGGGGGGAGGGGTTCCAAAATTATCAGAAAGCTGATAATGTTATGTATGTACAGCACAAAAGAAACGATATTAAAAAATAAAGAAAATAGACTGTGAGAAACGAAAGTTTTTATAAGCACTGACTGGTACTTTATACGCTGTTACATAAAACAAACTAATTTGTTCAATATTTACACATTTTATTTAACATATACATAAAGAAAATATTAATCTTATATATACATACAGAAACCATTTATTTAATACTAGCTGGCCCAACTGGCGCTGTCGGGGCCTGTGATAATAACCTTAAATATGCTTAAAATCAGTGTTGAATGAATTTATATATTTAAAGGGAAATCTTTCCAAACAAAACTGTTTTGGTATCCATTGCCTTAGACAGCATACTCTCTCGAATTTGCATTATTTTATAGTTTTAAAAGAAAATTTACCCAAACGAACTAAGTGGCTTCGTTTTAGTGATTATCTATTTAATTTTCGACATTAATATATATTAAACTTTCTGTTCTGACCAAAAGTTCCTGATAAAACTTGCATGATATAAAGAGTTTACCCCCCCCCCCTCCCAGCTATTTTAAAACTCAACAAGAACAAAAAAATCATGCGTCAAGCATAGATTATGTAACACTTTCCAACGCTTCCAAAATAATTTTACAAATCATTACCGTTTAATAAGCTGAAAGATAACATCTAAGTGAACAATTTGGAAAACGCATAACATATTTAAAAACATAATTTCAGGAATTTCCAACATATACAATATTCATAAAAACATCTGAATATTTTAATTCAGCCCTGTATATGATCTATAGATTTGTATATATATACTACATAGGTCGCTAAATTTTAGTTTAGTTAGGAAACGCGTAGCACAGTTTAAAATTCTCCTTCTGGAGTTCCTGTCAATAAACGGAAATGTGTTTGCGAACTTTTGTGCTGCCCTGCATATGAAATACAGAATTTATACACGCCAAGTAATAGACAAAAAGTAATTTAAATTTAAAATCGCGTTTAGCAACTTAAAAAGCACTGCCAGGAATTATTGTTAACAGACAGTAGAGAATTATTTTGTGTGTCCCTGTAAATGAACGATGACTGCTATAGACACAATATTCTGTAGTAAGCCTCTTGTAATGCACCGTAGTGATACATATAAATTTCAAGGCGTTTGAAATAGTGAAACATTATTTAATTAAACCGCAAATGATATTTCTCCATAGACGTAATGTAACGGAATTATTTTGACTGTCCCTGTAAAGTAACTATAAGTGCTATGCACACCCTATTCCATATTAAGCTTCTTGTAATGCACCGTAGTGATATATATCAATTACAATGTATTTGAAATTGTGTAACATCATTAAAATAAACCGTAAATGATTTTTCCCCATAGACCGTAATGTAACGGAATTATTTTGAGTGTCCCTGTAAAAAAGTACTACACTCTTCAGTTGAAACAGGGAACATGCTATAGATAACGACAATAACATATAAAAATTGCAGGGCAATCCGAGCATATTTACGGGAGTTAGAGCACGGCCAGACGGCCAGACGGCCACGCGGCAGACGGCAGACGGCAGACGGCAGACGGCCATACGGCAGACGGCTAGACAAACCGAAGTCAAAAACACTTTTCAACTAGGTTGGAAAGTGTTAGAAAAGAATCAATCGTGATATTTTTAACGTATATATAAGTAATGTCGGAAAGTGTGCATTGCTACATGTACCAATGATGCATGAATTTGTATTAAATATTTCATTTTTTGATTTAAATTTCTTTTTTGCAATAACTAAATATTTTTATTTTTATTGATTCATTGTTGGAATATCACCCAACGATGTCTGTTTATTACCAGTCTTTTATTCTTAAACAATATAAAAAATTCAACAATGATATCTTTTAATAATAAATCAGAAAGTTACATTATAGCATTGTTGTCTTTTATCATCATCAAATAATTAAAATATCTATGTTAAACTAAAGCTCGTAACTTCAAAAATATTCCTCTGAGTTGTCACATGAAAAACGTTATTTTATTTTAAAAAAATAACTACACAAGTGTTTGTCAGTTTTGCTCGTAACTTAATCATGGATCCGATTCTCGAATTGCTTCTGGAAATGGTAGCAGGTAAGAATTCTTCAAAAATAACTTTCCTAAAATTTGATAATATTAAATGAAATAAAGAATATTCAGAACTCGATCAATGTTATTTCGAACACTAAGCATTGCCCCCCCCTTCTTTCTTATATATATCTTCTTAAACTCTTAAAGGCATAAATTTCGTATTCTTTTAATAAATATTAAAAGACCTATGAACCCGTGCGAATTTAACTATTTCAGCAATATGTAATATTTTTTATATATAGATTTAAACTTTTAAAGAAACATTAAGGATAAAAATACCTGTAAACTACATTGGTGCAGATGTCACAGATGCACTGACGTTTATTTATCGCACCAAAATGGCGATTTTTTGCCTGGCGTGGTAACCTGGTAATTTTTGCTTCGTATGAACACTTAGTATTTTATAATAAAATGAAATGTGTATGTAAATAAATTAAAAATAAAATCGTATAAAAATAATTATTAAATAAAATTAAATATATGCATATTAAAAATAATGTGTGTGTTAAATAAAACTGCGTGTTTTAAAATAAATTATGAAACAGTCTTATTATAACATAAAACTAACATGTTTTCACAACCTATGTCTAACAGGTGTTTGAAAATGGGTTTTTTTTCTTTTGCCAAAATAGCACCACAGAAAAAAATGATGCCAACCCCGGTGCATCTGCGATATCTGTTCCCTAACATTAGTCAAGCCAGAATATCAGCTCATTTATCCCATCAAACTTACAAAAAGGCACGCGCGAGAAAAAAAAATAACAATCGCATTTTAACTGCATTAGAGGATAACATCGTACGCTTCGAAAAAAACATGCAACAATCCATGATGTCTTTTTCTCCTAAGCATTGCAATTTCAATTTCGCCTTTTAACATAAATATCAAATAAACACATGCGGAAATCACTGTTGAGCGTGATATAATCCGGAAAAAAACCTTTCATTTCATTTATGAAAACAATGCCGATTTAATTAAATTTTTACTATTAGCTTACACTCTCTCTATATACAGTGGAACTCCAGATATACGTTACCTGAGTTGTACGTTTCCCTCAGTTATACGTTTCAACTCAGAGGTCCCGACCACTGGCCATTAAAAATTAGCTGAGTTATACGTTTTGAATTACACATTTCCCTCAGTTATACGTTACGTTTTTGCGTCCCCGGACGAATTCATTTTTCATTTATCCATTTTGAAACCGGAAACACTGACGACGCGGCCGAGGAGTCTGATTTGAAAGATTCCACTCAAACTTCAGAGCTGCAGATGCGAAAGCTTTTGACGTAGTAAATCGGTTCGTCAGTAGTAAAAGCAATAACCATAAGGCGGCTGCATTATTAACAGAAATGTAAAATTTGCTGTTCAGTGTCGGCTCTGCCGAAAAGAAACAACCGAAGATTACTGATTATTTCAATAAGATTCAATAAACTACTGAAATGTCTTTTGATAAATGATTTATATGCCAAGGCGATTCCAACGATTTCTTTTAAGTACTCTATGTGTATTAAAAATAATTTTAATAACGCTGTTCCGTAGATAGCTCGGTTACTCTCGTTGGACTGTATTTATGTAAGAAAACTAAGATGATCATTTCGTACTCAATAAAAAGTTGAGTTAAAACTTAAGTAATTACATTTATTTACAAGGAGAACAAAAATGACTGGCAGCGGTAGGTACACTGCGCTTAAGTCTCAAGCAAAACATCTCTACTGGCGGGAATCCGCTCCGCGCATCATCCCGTCTTGAGCGCTCGGCAGCGCCCCCTGGATAACAAAATATTCTACGGAGGAAACACTCCCCCGTGGATTGAAATGCAATTTCAATATACATTCACATATAAATTTGCAAAAATTATCATATAAGAAAAAATTATAAGATATAACAACTTACATACACAATAATAATACAATCATAAATGCACTATAATTCAACATTACATACAGAAATAATATATACCTTAAAAATTGCTTAAAGAAAGAAAAGAAATCTGTTACTGAACTGGTAATATACAGACATCTCTATCTCTGACATTTCTCTTATAAATTCGCTCGTCTGGTAACCGTAAGTTTACGGTTCGTATTATATTGTCCCTTCCCTTAAAAATTTCAACTATCCTTCCAACCTGCCATTTGGTGGAAGGTAAATTTTCCTGCTTTATTAGTACTAAAGTTCCTTTCTGTACATCCTCCTTTTTAAATTTCCATTTCCCCCTCTGCTGCAAATTATTTAAATAATCGCGCTTCCAAGCTTTCCAAATTTGCTGACTAAATTTGGTGATTCTCTGCCATTGTGCTAATCTATTTTCATTAATGTTATCTAATGGGGGTTCGGAGATCGAAGTGATAGGTCTACCGATTAAAAAATGAGAGGGTGTCAAGGTTTCAAAATTTTCGAAATCTGGGGACAGCGGAGTAAGGGGACGGGAATTCAAAACTCCCTCACTTTCCGCTAGTATAGTAAGAAACTCTTCTAAGGTTAATTTTTGCTCACCTATTACCCGTTTTAAATGAAACTTGAATGATTTTACAGCAGCCTCCCAGAGGCCACCAAAATTCGGGGATTTGGGGGGAATAAATTCCCATTTGATACCTTCATGGGTTAAAAAATTACGCAATTCCTCATCTGGGAAACTAATCAGTTTATGCAATTTTTTCAACTCGATGTCAGCTCCGATGAACGTTTTTGCATTATCCGATAGGATTTTTGCACATTCCCCCCTTCTGCTAAAGAAACGTTTTAGACTAGCTATAAAAGCCTGAGTTGTGAGATCTGAAACAAAGTCCAGGTGCATAAACACACATACACTACGACATAAATTTTATTCAATATACCCTTCCTTTGATTTTTAAATTTAATAGAAAATGGGCCACAGTAATCCAGACCTGTCACCGAAAATACAAAATTTGGTGTCACACGTTCTCCCGGCAGATCAGCCATTAATTGGGAGCTGACAACAGGTTTATTCTTGAAGCATGTCACACATTTGTGAACAATGCTTCGGCAATTATTCCTGCCATTAAGTGGCCAAATTTTTTCTCTTACATGGAAAAGCAACGCTTGTGGGCCTAAATGAAAATATTTGAGATGGAAGTAATTTAAAATAATATCCGTTAACTTATGATTGGCAGGCAAAACAATTGGAAACTTTGAGTTAAGCGGCAAATCTGCATGTGCTAAACGGCCGCCAACTCTAATTAATCCATCCTCTCCTACAAATACGTTTAAGGAAGATAATCTACTTTTATTGTGAACAGGTTTACCTTTTTCGAGACATTTTAATTCTTCCCTAAATTCCCCCCTTTGTGCTGACCGAATTAGAAACGATTCGGCCTCTCTCACCTCGTCGAGGGATAGTGGTCCACTTCTTCTCTTCAGTCTATTACGACAGTTAAAGGTGAATCTAAAAATAAAACTCATTATACGAATTAATTTTACAAAATTATTAGTATGTGCACAAATATGGTCAATTAACAGTTTTTCCTGAGAAATAGTTAATGTAACAAAGTCATCCTTAATAATGTTCACAGAGTCTCTTTTTAGTTCGTTTATATATATGTCCTTGTTAGGAATCACTAAAGTCTGGTCGTTGTTACACAGATCTAAGTCTTTCAAAAACTTTGGTCCAGTCCACCATTTGGAACTCTGAACGAGAAGGTCACACTTGACACCTCTTGTTAGCAAATCTGCAGGATTCTCGGACCCTGCGCAGTGAAACCACCTGGATGGGTCAGTCAGAGCTTGGATTTCCTTTACACGGTTCGACACAAATGACTTCCACCTGTTCGCAGAGCCTTTGATCCAGTACAAGACAATCTGCGAATCTGTCCACAAATACATAGACGATGGTCCCTTGCGATCTAGTACCGTTTTTACTTCACAAGTTAAGCGTGCAGCAAGTAATGATGCTAGAAGCTCAAGTCGAGGAAGTGACAGTTTTTTCAATGGTGCCACTCTGGATTTTGATGTAATCAAATTTAAGGAAGATTCACTTAGTGAATCAATTTGTAGATATACGGAAGCACCGTATGCTTTTGGGCTGGCATCGGCAAAGGTATGCAAAGTTAGGGTGTAATTGGAGTCATCGGGAAACTGAAAAATGTTCCTTTGAATTTTTAGATTTCTCAACTGGGGAAGTTCGAAACACCATTGTTTCCACGTCTTTGTAATATCGGAGGGCAGTTCTTCATCCCATGTTAAATTCCTACTCCACAGTTCTTGAAATAAACATTTAATTCGTATTGTATACGGAGAAATTAGACCCAGAGGGTCAAATATTCTACCTGCAACTTGTAATACAAAACGTTTTGTATTTTTTGCGTTACGCAAAAATCCGAGCAAATTATCAATATCTATCAAAAGTATATCTTGCTTGGGTTGCCACGATATCCCCAAAACTTTATGTATTGTACTATTCTCAAAAGGTTGTGGCATAGTACTAAATCCACGATTATCCCATATTTCCATTAACATTTGGTTATTCGAAATCCACTTCCGTAAATTCATGCTAGCTTCCTTCATTATTATATAATGAGATTGTTCCGAAATGTTCACCGCATCTTCGACTGTGTCTGTCCCGGTTATTAAGTCGTCCACGTAAATACAATTGTGGAGTACTTCTGTCGTTATCGGATATTCCGTTTCAAATTTGTTAAGATGATGCTTAATTGTAGCAGATAGCAAAAATGGGCTTGAGTTCAAGCCAAATGTTAGGCGTAAAAATCTGTAGACGATAACATTAAATGCGTCACTGTCAACAGGATCCTTATCTATAAACAAGAATCTCAGCACATCCCTGTCCTTTTCGTTTATGGCAATTTGTAGAAAAGCCTTCTCTATATCTGCTAGAAAGGCAATTTTGTTTAGTCTGAAAAAAATCAATAAGTGAAAAATATTAGGGTTTAAATTAGTTCCTGCGTCAAGACAATCATTCAAGGACAATTGTCCTGCTTCATGGGAACTTGCGTCAAAAACTATTCGACATTTAGTATAAACACTATCTTCTCTAAATACTGTATGGTGCGGTAAGTAAAATACTGGTTTATCTGAAGGGTTTTCTAAATTGGGTACACTTTCAATTATGTTCATCTCTAAATACTCATTCAAAATATAGCGATATTGTTCGTATAACTTTGTATCACGTTTCATTATTTTTATTAGACCTGTGAGTCGCGCTTCGGCGGTTTTATAATTATTTTCTAAATGGTTCCAATCCCTTGTCCAAGGGAGACTGATTTCATATCTGTTATTTTCAAAACGCACAGTTTCATGAAATTTCTCTAGGATCTCTTCGTTTTTTACACTGTTTGGGTCATCTTTAATTCCCAACGTCTCTAAGTCCCAAAAGGTTTTCAAATCTAATTCATCTTGATTTTCTATTAAATGGCACGTGAATTTACTTTCATTTCTATCCTGTATTGTTCCGCCCGCGATCCATCCTAAATGAGAGTTTTGTAAAATTATAGAAGTTTTAGGAATTTTTATTTGACCAGCTAATAACAATTCGTAATATACATCTGCTCCTAATAACACTTGAATTGGCTGAGGTTAAAAAAATCTTGGGTTCGCGTAGGTTAAATTCTGTGGTAAGTGCAGATTAGAAATGTCTACGGCGCTTGAAGGGGTTAAATCAGTGATTTTAGGAACCAAAAACATGTTGGATAATTTTTTTAAACTTCTATCCTTGTTGGAAATTTCTACATTTATTCTGCTTTTAATTTTACAGACAGAATCATTTAATCGAGTAATTAATGACTTGACCTTATATTTTTGCAACCCTAACATATCTGCTACAGAAAACGTGGCCAATGAGACATTACTCGCAGTATCAAGAATCGCAATACAAGGAAAAAAAGAATCATTACTTCCCCTTAAATAAATCACAGCTGTCGAAATCAACCCATTATAACTGGTGCCAGACAAATTTTGATCATAATTGTTTTGACAGCTCAATGTTAACGCATTTGTGGTGGGTTCTATTGCATTAGAATTTCCGTTATCTTCCGTTTTCAACTGCGGTTCATTTGCAATACAATTAACTTGCCTATTTTCATAAGCAGGTTTCGAAAAATTAGCTCCATGAAGAGAACTATGATGGTTGGAGTAACAAATCAAACACTTATTATTTAATTTGTTACATCGATTAACAGCGTGAGATAACGATAAACAGTTATAACATAACTTCAACTTCCTTACTTGGTTCAGTTTCTCTTGAACCGATAAATCTAAATATTTTTGACATCGAAATATCATATGAGGTTTATTACATAATGCGAAATTAAATTTGTCATTCTGTAATACTAAACATTTTTGTTTCTGAGTAATTTCATACCTAGGTTTCGTAACGGTGTTGCTTTTATGTAGGTTTTCGAGAGCTTGAGCCCTTTTCGGTAAAAAATCAATAAAAATATTCCATTCAGGCAAGTCGTTACAGTTAAGACTCATTTCAAATGCCTTTCTTGACTCATCATCGATTCTTTGTAACACAAAATACATTAAAATTGATTCTGATAAGTTATTATTTTCTAGTCCTAATTCTTTCAGAGCCCTCAAATGACTCAATAAATTATCTACCAGATTGCGTATTTCTTTCGCATTTTCAATTTTTATTTTGTTGTTACTCAATAATTCAGAAATATGAGAATTTACAATTAACCGTTTGTTTTCAAATCGTTTTTTTAAAGCTTCGAATAAGGAAGCATAAGACTCATCAATGTTTTGCAATTGTTTCACAGGGCCTGTTAAAGCAGATTGTAAATAATATAATTTTTGAGCATCATTTAATTCATCGTTGCTATCAATCAAGGTGGTGAATTGTAATTTAAAATTAAACCACTCTGTGTAGCGTCCCGAAAATTGGGGTAAATTAATTGACGGCAATTTAATTTTTGACTCATTAGCATTAATTCTATCATTATTATTTTGACATTCAACATTAGAAACACTAGGCTTTATTAAATCAAGAAGTCTTACTTCGAGAGTTTCTAACTGTTCTTCTATTTCCGTCAAGGAATTTTCAAATTCCGGTAAATCATCATCAGAAATTACCGAATACGACTCATTACGTAATTCATCTGTCTTCTTTTTTAATATCTGAAGAGCATTGAACTTTAGTTCCAATTCTTTCTGGCCAAGTTTTGATTTTATAGCATTAGATATTCGTGTAACTTGGCTGCGTATGTTTCCGCGTTTCCGATTGAGGATCACAGTACCTTTAATAGTAGCCATTATAATTATATCTATAACTACATATAAAAATCCAAGGGCGATGATTATTCACAGTGTTCTAAATGAGCGCTGGGGCTCGGAGGACCAAAACATGTTCCGTAGATAGCTCGGTTACTCTCGTTGGACTGTATTTATGTAAGAAAACTAAGATGATCATTTCGTACTCAATAAAAAGTTGAGTTAAAACTTAAGTAATTACATTTATTTACAAGGAGAACAAAAATGACTGGCAGCGGTAGGTACACTGCGCTTACGTCTCAAGCAAACATCTCTACTGGCGGGAATCCGCTCCGCCCATCATCCCGTCTTGAGCGCTCGGCAGCGCCCCCTGGATAACAAAATATTCTACGGAGGAAACAAACGCTTTTAAGATAAAATAAGTTCATGTTTACTTCTCTTATGTCCTTTTTTTCTTCTCATTTCCATTTCCAAAAATTTATGTCATGGGTGCAGTACTACTTAGAAAACTTATGTTTTCAGTATAAAAGGTAGCAAACACCTCAGCGGATCAAAGTTTTCACGATATATTTTAAAAATTGTTCCGGTAAACCATTAATTGAGTTGTACGTTTTACTGAGTTATACGTTTCGTTTGTCCAGTCCCGGGCAAAACGTATAACTGGAGTTCCACTGTATATCTTGTTGGAATTTTCAGTTAATAAAATATTTTCTATTCATCCATTCAAGTTCAAATCAATTTTTTTAAACTTGTACTGGATGCCAATTGATGTTTATACAGTTTTTTTCAAATATTAATTCATTAATTAAATTTAATTAATTAATTTTAATTTTTATATGGGAGAAAAAATTTCTCCCATTGTTTTCATAAATGAAATGAAAGATTTATCTCAAATGAGTGATGCCAACAAAAAATAAAATATCGCAACGATGATTATAAAATAATGTTCAATAAAGATAACGTGGGGCATTAATGCTGCACGAGTTTATTTTATATATTTATGATTAAAAAGTAGGAATTGAGTTTAAAAAATTATATTACTTGTTTTTAACAAACAAAATTTGTAATCAGAGAACATGTTTTAACAAAATGTGAGTGCACTATGTCAGAAATCTCTTTAAAAAACTTTCGAGTTATACCTCATTCGTTGTTGTGCGTTTCGTAAATTCATAGGAAAAGGGATGTTGACAACAGAAATAATATATATGACAGGTATTTCCAAAGATGTAGTTTGAAAAAGAGAGCATTAAGAAAATGTCCACTTAAGAATAAAAAGTACATTAAACCCTTCAAATTTGCCCCCAAATTCTATACCTCAACCCCTTCAATATATTCTATATTTATCATGAACTATATTTTTTTAAGAAGAATAGTTACAGATATATTTAAAGAATTATTAATCGGCCTATCTTTAATTTAATATATTTATTGTATAATGCATTTTCAATATTCACGTCTATACCATTACAAAATTAATAGATTCAAAGTTAATTAATATTAACTAACTAAGAGTTTAAAACCATGTTATCTAAATTTTAAAATGTCATCTAAACTATCTAACAGATTATAAATATTCACCGTATTATTTATAAAAAGAATGAAATTTCCATAGTTATAGAGATTAAGTATAAAATCAGATTAACAAAATTGTTTTGGTATTAAAAAAATATGAAAAGTATGATAAATCTCTAAACTATTTATATTCTATCATTACGCCAAAGCTTCATGTCCGTCTTTTTATATTTACATTAGTTTTGTGTAATAAAATTTTACATTGAAGTATTTTTTTTTCTTTCACAGATTACTTTACAACAATATTTCCGGAACTTATTGTCCAATTTTACACATCAGGAATTGAATTGGAAAATAACATTCATAGTGATAATGAAAAACAGATTCTAAATAATGAGGATAATTGTAAAGAAAATGATTCAGATTCAGGCTATCATACAGTTGGAATTAAATTAGAAAAGAATCTTCATATTGAGGATGAAAAGAAGATTCAACATAATGAAGATTATTGTAAAGAACATGAATCAGATTCAGGCTATCATACAGTTGGAATTGAATTAGAAAAGAATCTTCATAATGAGGATGAAAAGAAGATTCAACATAATGAAGATAGTTGTAAAGTAAGTGAATCAGATTCAGGATATCATACAGTTGGAATTGAACTAGAAAAGAATCTTCATAATGAGGATGAAAAGAAGATTCAACATAATGAAGATTATTGTAAAGAAAATGAATCAGATTCAGGCTATCATACAGTTGGAATTGAATTAGAAAAGAATCTTCATAATGAGGATGAAAAGAAGATTCAACATAATGAAGATAGTTGTAAAGTAAATGAATCAGATTCAGGCTATGATATAGTTGAAATTGAATTAGAAAAGAATATTCATAATGAAGATGAAAAGCAGATTCTACATAATGAAGATAGTTGTAAAGAAAATGAATCAGATTCAGGCTATCATACAGTTGGAATTGAATTAGAAAACAATCTTCATAATGAGGATGAAAAGAAGATTCAACATAATGAAGATAATTGTAAAGACAGAGAGTCAGAGTTGCAATGTTCTACATCTAATGACACTAAGTCCTCAAGAGAAAAAAGGTCAAGGAAGAAATCTGAAGAAAATTTCTTCGTTAGTATTTTTCGGAAATCTCGTAGGTCTGATGATGAAAAGGTTTCAAATGATGGACGTTCGAATGATCTTGATCCAAATAACATGAATAGATCAGAGAAAACTAAATTCGATAAAAAACGTAAATGCGTTCAGTTCTGTAACAAAGTTAAAACTTATACATTTGAAGAATCTGAGAGCGTTCAGGAAAATTTCCCTTCTAATAAGAAATTAAGGAAAAAGCAGACAGTCATGGAGATGATTAATGATGAAGTAAAGGTTGAATCGAGGTAAGTTAAATTGTATTAATTAAATTTAGAAAAGTATTTCTAACTATGAATGCGTAATTTGTAGTTACATAATGATATTTTTCCTTACATATGAATAATTTAAAAATATTTCACTGAAAATTTCCTATTATAAAATCATTTGAAACAATATTTTCAAATTTTTAAAAATATATATATTTGATAATTTTAGAAAATTAAACTAAAAATTAAAAACAGTATTAAAACCCCAATTTCTATCTATTCAAATTTATATAAGTATACTGTAATTTATATACTCTATAATTAAAGGGTGATTTGCAAAAACAGCAATTGTTCAAAAATCATGAAACAACTTAATATAGTAGATTTCAGCGGTAGTCAAAACGCTATGAAATATTTAAATAAAAATAAAATCCTATGTCCTCCTTTTGAGGGGAAAATATTTTGGTTGTCCCACAGAAACAACGCTTATACATAGGTAACACAGATAACAACATTTATCCAACATTAGCCCTATAGAAACAATGTTTTTTTTTCTCTTTTAGGAAAATGTGAATTTTTGACAGGAGATATTTTTGTTGAGAAAACTTCAGTTAATATCAATTAAAAGCATTAAATGTTATTAATATAGTTTCGTTTACGGGCTATTCTGCTAAAAAAAATACAAAATGAGAAACTTTTTAAATTGGCAATGCTTTAAAATGTTTAAGTTACGATTTTTATGTTAGCTTTATTTTATTTCTGTTTGTTAAATATTTTTTATTAAAGTAAAAATTATCGTGGTAAAATATCATTATCCTGATATTTGAGACATTATCCTGTTATGTACTGGTATGAATATACTAGGACAATGACTGCCTAGTATAAAGGTGTTACACTATTGTAAAAAAATAATAATAAAATAGCATTTTTTATTTTTTTTTTAGATTTAACATGTTTTACACTATATAAAGGTGTGCTTTTCCGATGTGTTAAATAATATAATTGAATTAAAAAACTCATATAAATCATAATATTATAAAGCCAGGAAAATGACATCATAACAGTGTACACATCTTCAATTTTTGAGTGGTGTAATTTCAAAACGATGATTTTTGAAACCGTCTTTAATAATTTTAGTGTGATTCTCCGTTATTTATTACCTCCAGCCATAATAAAAAATTGAAATGTGCGTAAAATGATGAAGATCTTAGTGAGAAACGTTTTATATACAAAAATATTTCATACAAAGGATTCTGTTTATGTTCCCCATACATACATGTATAGTATAAAAAATTCCATTTTAAATAGTTCAACTTGAAAGAAGAAATATGTATATTGGGCAGAGTTTTAAAAGTTGTTGAAATTCCAAACACAACCAGTCACATACCAGGAAAATGCATTTTCATACTTTTAAAAAATTAATTTCATATTTTAGGTAAATAATGTAATATTGCATGTAAAGATGTTTCTCCTCGTGCAAACATACTTATACATAAAAATATCTTCATCCACTATATCAAATAAATAAAAGAAAAAGAAAAGCTTGTAAAGTCCATGTAAAAATTATTATCATCCGTATATTTTCTATAATTACTGCCACTTAAGATCATTTAAAATTACTTTAGGTAAAAATTTAGCCTACTTTTCGTAATATTATAGATTTTTCAATTCTAAGAAAAATCTCAATAATTTGAAAATTTGTGGAGTTTTAAGCTAAATTAACTTGAAATGTTTCTAAGCGGTTTCAATTATACATACTATACGAGTTATTTTAGTGAAACATGAAAGTTATATGTCTTTGCTTCTTTTTTTTTATTCTAATATGTTTCGAATGATATGTTTACAAAATATTTATCATACAGAATCAGCAATAATAAACAGGCTCTTGCTTTATAGTAGAATACTAATGGAAGTAGCATTTTACAACATCACAACAAAAGCTTGGAATAGTCGTCAAGTGCGTCCAAACAAAATTGAGCTACGTGTTCAGCATTTTTAAATGTAGCTGACAGGATACCCAGTGTCACCAGACCTAATCACGCGTAAATCCAGCTCTTAATGGATTATAATTACTGCGTAAAATACAATCTAATGTAAGTTTGCGAAAAATTCTGTTACAATATACTCTCTAAAAAAAAATTAACGAATATTTTCATTTCATTAAAACATGAAAATTTCGACTTCGTTTTGACCATTTTCAACAAAAATGCAGAATTTTTTTTTCTGTTTTTTGATCTGATAAAATAATTACACGAAATCCTCCAACCTACAGAAGTAATTTCGTTAAATCGGGTTTTCCGGCAACTGTGCTGCATAATACTTTTCCGTAATTGAAAAGGTACTTTTATCTATGTACTTTTCCCCTCAAAACATGAAATATTCACAAACCTATACCCTAAATTTTATGAAATTCTCCAATGAAACATCGGAATTTTCTTCCTCTAGCTCTCAAACATCTTCCAATCAAAGGGGTGTTCTGGCAATTTGCTGCGTTTACTATTTTTGTTCTTTGGGGAAATGATTTTTGAGTTTATTCATTGTCGATTAATGAAATCCCGAAAAGAAAAAAAATCAGCTTTGATTGTTATCATCGTGTATTGGTTTTCGACATTATACGTAGATTGCAATATTATATTCGATTGGATACTGTTAATTTTAATATGTGCTCTTATTCCCCTTTTATTTGCCACAAGAATTCGCCGTCATCGTGTATATAGATCATTTCGAAATATTTACGAAAATTTTCGAATTTCTAATACTTTTTATCAATGAAGTTTTGCAATCTTCAAAACTCTAATACTTTCACAATTCATAAAATATACCTTTTTGCTATTTCTTTCCAGTAGAGTTTAAATAAATTGATAAAACTTCGCAAAAATATTTGCTTACTTTTTCTTATCCAAATTTCAACAAGATCAAGTTTTTATTTTGTTTTATCCTATCACTACATTCTTAAAAAAATAAAAAATAAATAAAAAATAGAAAAAATAAAAAAGACAAATGTTTGATAATCTACGAAAATATAATATAGCTAGAAACAAAAATGCAAAATAACCTCTTCCGAGTTAGCCCTTGTTCCGGGAAGCATGCTATATCTTTAGAAACCTCCGAAACCAATATAATTTTGAGATATAAAAGAAACATTTATGAAAATAAAGTTGTTGTTGTTTTTTTTGGTGCCACTTATTTTCGAAAACGTTTCCGAGTAGTTTTTATTGTGTATTAAAGAGCTTTCCCAAACCGAAAATAGATTTTTTTGGATGAAATTCATTCTTAATTAAACATAGTAAGCTACATACTTGAATTTATACGAGCAAGAGCAACAAAATAAATGTAATTTAATGTTATTGTTAATTGTGTTAATTTATCATGTTTTTCTGTAAAACTTATTTGTTGAACATGAAAATGTTTACTCCAGAATAGATAACATCCAAATAATTCGGATAACATATTCCGGGTTGGGAAAACGGATTAATAACTATAAAAACTACTTCAAAATGTATCCAAAAATTAGTAAAGGCAAAACTAACTTTGTATTTTATAGATGTATCTTTAAATCTCTAAAATATATTGGTTTCTGAGATTTCCGGAGATAAAGAAGAGTTTTCAGATTAATGAGTAACTGGGACGAGGGTATTGTACTTTTTTCGTTCGTGGTTATGTTATATTTTCCTAGACTATTAACTTTTGTCTTTTTACAGAGTAATTTGTTTCTTTCGCATTGAAAAAAAAAAGAGATTAAAGAGAAAATATAAAAAAAAATCTCCTGTATCACAATCACTACTTTCTAAGATAGATTTACATATACTTCTTATTTTACCTAAAACAGTTTCTAGTTTTCCATTTTCTTTTCGTTAACTTCCTAATTTTACTTTTTACCGTAATAGTTTTCTTAAATTTACAATTCATTAAAAAAAATCTCAAACCATTATTATTTGTAAATCCCAACAGATCCCACTGTGTACTTAACAGTAGAGTTGCAAAAATCCGGTTTATTCCCGGGTTTATTTCCAATAGACCCGGTTTATTCCCAGGTTTATTCCCAAAAGACCTGGTTTATTCCCAAAACACCCGGTTTATTCCCAAAAATCCCGGTTTATTCCCAAGTTTAAACCGGGTTTTTTCTAGCCTTTGCAACTCTACTTAACAGGTATGTTTCACCTTGCTTTATTCATAAAATTCCAATATGAGACCCGACAGATCCCACTGTTTACTTAACAGGTGTTTTTCACCTTGCTTTATTCATAAAATTCCAATATGAGACCCGACAGATCCCACTGTTTACTTAACAGGTGTTAGGAAAACAGTGGGATCTGTCGGGTCTCATATTGGAATTTTATGAATAAAACAAGATGAAAATTGCATTTCGCCCTATGTGTTTTGATTGATTATAATCAAGTATTTAAAATATATACCTACACAAATAATAATTATTATTTGTTTAGGTATATTTTTTAAATTACTTCCATAATATTTTTTTAAGTATGTTTTTCTACTTTTTATGTGAGAAAAACCTCAAAAAGCCCACTAAATATCATTATAAGAAAAAATTCCTTGAAAAAACTAAATGTACTGGCATTAAAGTTGTCGTTTAATCTCGTTTTTTTGTTTTCCCTGAAAACTTCTGTTTTGGAATTGCTTCGTTTTCAAGATGGAAATTTTCCGCTATTCAAGACAGGAAATTTCTGATTTTAGAAATAAATATGAGTAATATCGCCATCTTTAAACAAAAAAAATCTAAATAATAATTTTGTATAATGATGCATCTTTACACGGAACAGGTATTTGTATCGAACAGTATTACACCCATATTTTATCGCCTTACCGCCTTCTTGATTCAAACCTCGATACTCGCCATTAGAGGATGAATACTCTGTCATCTACACAAACTAGCCACATCCAACGACTTGGTTATAGGCCAAAACATAAATTACGGAAATAAAAATGGAATTTTTCCGTTTTCCCTAAATTGTAAAGGAATATTTCCGTTTGTAACATTCAACATGTAAGAATAAAAAGGAAATTTTCCGTTTATTCCTTAGAAAAATAAGAAGAAAGTAGAAAGTTGAAAGTTTTCGTTAAAAATCAGAAATTTCACACTCAGAAAAAGGAATTGATTAAAACTACAAAACATTTTTTTGAGTACATTTTGGTTGTTTTAGCAAAATTCAAGTAAAATTTTACTTCTTTTTAACGTTAAATTTCATTTTACTTCAATTAACAAAACATTTTTTGCTGGCGATACAAAAATTTTTTTGGAATTGCAAAAAAAAAAAAAAAATGGTTTTCAAAAACAAAAAAAAAATATTTTGTTGATTCAAACAAAATCTCCATTGACCTATATTTAAACAAATTTTTTGTTTAAATATAGGTCAATAAAAATTTTGTTTGAAGCAACATTTTTTTTTTTTTTTCAATTCCAAAAAAAAAAATTTGTATCGTCAGCAAAAATGTTTTGTTAATTGAAGTAAAGTGGTTCAATTTTACTTGAATTTTGTTAAAACAACCAAAATGTACTCAAAAACATGTTTTGTAGTTTTAATCAGTTTCTTTTTCTGAGTGCAGATGAAATCACCCGTATACATACGGTTTTATTTTTTACAGCGTGCATTTTTCGATAAATTGTGACCGCGTTTGATATTCAACATTTCTTGACAGCTTTTTTTTTTTCTTTTTTTGCCACTGTATTGTGCTGTTCTCTAAAAAAAGTAATTTTTTGAAATTTTCTCTATTTAAAGTCTAATAAAGAATTTATAAAAATTAAACATGACTAAATTTTTACGGCTTGTTCTGCCTAAGATTTTAATGTTGAGCATTTTTTATTTTATCACTTTATTACAAAATGGCAGCCAATTATGCGAGAATTTGAAAAAAAACCACTTTTCCAAAAAATGACCCATGTTACCTGAAAACAACCCACACCTGACATAATCAGCTAAAAATGAAGCATTTTATTACATATTAATAGTTTAACATAAAAAAATATAAATTTATGTTGATCATTCTAAAATTCTATTATAAAAAGAAAATCTGTAAAAATGAAGCTCATGTTTTGCTAGAATTCTGCAACTGTTAATTTAAATTATTTTAAAATTAAATAAACACTCCTTAGGTATTTTTAACTATTTATAGTATTCTAAATGGTCCATAAAAACAGAACAAAACAAAACAATTGACTTTAGTAAAATATTTAGTGTAGCACTAGGGTGGTTTTTTTTAGGAAACATTTCACTGTGGGTTTTTTTTAAAGGACAGTACAATATTTATACACTGGCCTCCAAAAGTTAAGGTACAAATGTTTTTTTTTTTTTTTGCGTCTAATTTGCAAATGAATGAATATAGAAACAACAAATTTGGAGAAAATGTGCGATAAACTGTTATTTATTAAATGCGACATAGAAATTTACTTAAGTTAAACGTATAAATGAAATTACAACAAAAAAGCACTCATGGTGGAAAATTCCATTCTTGGACAAATCAGTACATCGCAGTATTATGCAGTAAAATGTGACAGAAACATTAAAAAACTGGTTCTAATACGGAATATGTCCACCCCGGACTTGAATGCATTGGCGGAATCGACTTTCCATGCTCTCAATTAAATTGTCGGACACCGAAATAGGTAACGCTGACCAGACTTGGAGTAAGCCTTGTTCCAGCTCATTTAATGACCTTGGAGGAGGACTTAAAGCCGCAACCTGTCTTCCAAGATAGTCCCAAAGATGTTCTATCGGATTCAAATCTGGAGAGTGAGCTGGCCATTCCATTCTTCCCAAACCGTGATCCTCAAGATAATCCTCAACAACCACAGCTCGGTGTGATCTCGCATTATCATCCATTACCCATATAAAACCATTGCCAATAGCACCGGCATATGGGCGCACATATGAATCAATGATCTCATCCTGATATCTCGCACCAGTCACAATTCCTCCATGGAACACATGCAGGTCAGTGTGGCCTCCGAGTGAAATCCCTGCCCAAACCATGATTCCACCGTTTCTGTACCTGTGTGTTTCGCCAGTGTTTTATTGATGGTATCGAGTGCATTGTTTTCTCCAGATCAGAAGACGTCCTGAATCGCTCTCCAGTGTGAATCTGGACTCGTCTGTGAAGAGTACAGAAGCCCGCTGTTGTCTGGTCCAGGAAACATGTTCTCTCGCCCAACATAAGCAGGCCCTTCTTTGTCGTCTGTTGCGGGACACACATACAACTGGGCACCTTGCCTAGAGACCTGCATTGTGAAGACGCCTTCGCACCGTAGTAGCGGAGATTCTTCTCCCTGATGCTGCAAAGTGGTTTGCAATGAGTTGCGGCACAGTAGTGCTTCTTCTCTTTTGGGACGAAAGAGCTAGAAACCGGTCTTCTGCAGGTGTTCTAACACTTGGGCGGACTGGAACATGTCTTTTGGACACTGAATCTTCGGATTCATACTGATCCCAGAGTCATTGGACTACACTGCGAAACACATTGAGCCGTCTAGCAGTATCGGCCTGTGACAACCCCATTTCCATCCATCCTACCGCCCGCCACCTTAATGAGTCGGGCAAACGACTTCATCTAGACATTTCTAGACTCTACTGGCTGTTGTGTACAAAACTGACAACAATAGTTCGAATACAACAAAACTTACACGCGAAATTACTAAAGCCTCGTAATTGCACATTTTTCTCTCATTCACAAATACCTATTATTTTCTATAAAAATAAAAGTGGTAGCTGTATTTTTTGCGTAAGATTTTTTAAAGCTTATTATTGTCATTCGTATAAACTATGAAGTTTAATCTGACTGTCATTTTTTTTCTGGTGAGCTTCGAAAAACATGTTGTACCTTAACTTTTGGAGGCCAGTGTATATACAGTTTTATTTTTTACAGCGTGCATTTTTAGACAAATTATGACAGCTTTTGATATTCAACATTTGCTGACAGCTTTTGTTTGATACCGTATAGGTACGGTATTATTTTTTACAGCGAGCATTTTTAGACAAATTATGACAGATTTTGATGTAACTAACAGTAAATATGATTTTTAGACTATCTGTTTATTCCGTGCTTTTATTACGTAACTGGAAGTTTTTGTTTTTCCTTTTTCAGTACTCGAAGATTCAGTTGGAGACAGCTTTATATTCGCTGCAATTTATTTCGGAAAAAGAAAGGTACAGAATCTGAATACAGTGCAGAAGTCGAAATGTTGGAAAATACTGGCAAACCATTACGCTGGCAAAAAATGAAGAAAGATATGAATAATCTAAAGGGGAATATTTTAAAGCATTTCAGAAAAAAATAATAATGTGAAAAGTCAAACTTCTTCAAAGTATAACAAATATCTATAAGCTCATCGAATTATTCAGTTTTACACAGCTTGTTGTCTAAATCCCACATATTTGTTTATGATTATACAAAATATTCATGCTTTATCTGTTAGATTCATATTGGACATATTGCAATATTTTTGCATCAAATTTTTTTTAATAGAGCATTTTTATTAAAAATTATACAACATAAATTTCTTATTTCTTGTCTTGTGTCATTTTTATGTTAATCCATATTTAATTGTATCGTCTGGAAAAATGGTCTATGTTACAATTAGACAGAAATGGGAAAAAATTAGTCATTGATTAGCGATGCCTTCAGCACATATTGCAACATAGATTCTTCTTCCTATCTTGATTACCCTCCACTTTTGTCTCCATGGTGATCATTGACGCATAATAAAAACACAGAAAGGTGGGTAAAGGGTAAAGAAGGTAATAATATTATTTTGAATTTATGTTTGTTGTTTTTTTGTTTTTTTTTAAGTCAACGAACTTGTATATTGTGAAATTACAATTTTCAACGCTGGATAATCTTCAATTATCCAACATTGGTCCTTTTCTGTTAAAAAACAACAACTTTCCAGAAACCAATATATTTTCGAGTTTTAAATAATGAGCCTTTATAAAATTAAAGTTTCTTTAGCTGCCACTCATTTTGGTAAACATTTCCGGGTAGTTTTCTATAGTGTATTAATCAGTCTTCTCAAACTGAAATATAGGTCTTTAGGATCATACCTATTCTTAATTGAAAATTTCAGCTGCATAATAAAATTTACGTATGCAAGAGTAATAAAATAATATTACTTTTAATGTTAATGTTAATGCTGTATATTTATTTACGTTTGTCTGTTAAACATGTTTGTTGAACATGAAATCGTTTTCTTAAGAATGGATAGCATCCGAAAAAAAACTATACTCCGGGTTGAAAAAACAGATTAATGAACTATAAAAACTACTCGAAGATGTTTGCCAAATCAGTAACAGCAAAGGAAACTTTGTTTTCTTAAAAAAATAACTCAGAAATAACAGTTTAAAATTTTAGGGGGGGGGGGCTGACATTTTAAAACAATATGATTTTTATCATACAATAGCGCTTTTATTTATCAACCGATTTGGATGTAAATGAGCATGTACAAAACTTACCAACGTCTCGAACGAGTTCGTTTCCCAGCATCATAAACCATCTTCTTTCAAAATTGCTGCCACTTAGATATTTCAAATGCAAACAGATGCACAAAAAAATTAGAAATTCAAAAAGTTTGTTATTTTTCTATGAAAGGTTTGGCCTTGGTACAAGGATTCCGGAGCATTTTTCGTTTCGCTTCTATCTTAAGTAATACACTGGTGGGCAAAACTTAAGCAACAAACACAAAATGCTAATTCTGAACACGTGAGTACTCAAAAGAATATTCTATAAAGAGCAAGTGTAGAAAAGAGGTACTACCGTAACAGCACGGCCAGTCGATGTGAAGTCGCCTTGACGGTACACATGGTTAGAAATGTCACAATCGCTACTGTGAATCGAAATATGGGATATCTCACTGTCTCATTATTACTCTCAAATGATTGTTAACACTGAAAAGTCACTGTGACTGTCGCGTTGTGATGGGTCACCAGGTGACATTACAATGAAGTCACCTTGTAATTCTCAAGTCACTGTCAGTTAAAAACTGAACTTTGAAGTCATTGTGAGCATTGCATTGTGATGAGTCGCCAAATAATGTCACAATGAAGTCGCATGGTGACTTTTCGGTGATCGACACTCTATTGTGAAGTCATCATTGCACTCCTTTGTGAAAAGTCACCAGATGATTTCATTTTCTGTCACTTGGGAACTCGTCACAGAACAGCTATCATGATGACTTTACACAGGAGTGTCAAAATGACAGTCACATGAGAGTCACAAGATGACTTCATTGTAAAGTCACCTGGTGACTCGTCAAAAAGCAGCAGGCATGGTGACTGTTCAGTTGAGTGACCAAATGAGAGTAAAAGTGAGACGAATAAAAGATATCACATTTCTGTTCATTGTAGTACACTTGCTGTTTATAGAATTTCTTTTGATTACTCACGTGTTCAGAAATTAGCATTTTGTGTTTGTTGCTTAAGTTTTGCACACTAATGTAGCTCAGATATAGTAGTTTGCAATTCTAGGTTGGCTTACATTTTGAAACATGCTGATTTTTGTCATGCGATAGCGCTTGAATTTATCAAACGATTCGGATGTGACTGAACATACATACCGGTTTTACCAAAATTTCGATCGAGTTAGTTAACCAGCTTCATCCTCCATCTTGTTACAAAATGGCGGCAACTTTAAGATTTAAAATTTAAAATAAGGTACAAAAAAATTAGAAATTCAAAGATTTTTTTTATTATTATTATTGATTGTTTGGCTTTGATAGAAGTATTTCGGAGCATTTTTTGTTTCGGATCTATCTTAAGAAATAGTTCAAATATAGCAGTTTGGAATTCTAGGTTGGCTGACATTTTGAAACAATCTGATTTTTGTCATGTGATAACACTCGTATTTATCAAACGATTTGAACGTAACTAAACATACTTACCGGTTTTACCAAAGTCTCGATGGAGTTAGTTAACCAGCTTCATCCTCCATCGTGTTTCAAAATGGCGGCCACTTTAAAATTTCAAATTTAAAAAGATGTACAAAAAATTAGCAATCCAAAATGTTTTTACCCTTAAGTTTTCGGTCTTGAATCAAGGATTCCGGAGCATTTTCTGTTTTGCCTCTATCTGAAAAATTGACTGATATATAACAGTTTGAAAATCTAGTGTGGATAATTTGTCCATAATCAGGTTTCATTTATGAACTTTGGAGAACATGGTTTCGCGCAAATTTACTTTAATTGTTGTAACCATTTATGCTACTGTTATATTCGTAAAACTACATAATCATATCTGCCAATTCGAATTCTCGCCAAGCGTAGCGATACTTGGTGAAATATCTCAAAATTTGCGACCAAAAATAATTGTCATAAATGAAGCCAATTTGGATATACCTGACAATTTTGGCAACATTCTCGTTCAAATTCGGTATTAACGATACTGGGATTGAATCTTCTTTGACCGGGCTCCACGTATTTTAGCTTTGTGTGTTTCTGTAAAATTAGATGAATTTTTAAAAGCAAGGAATAGGGAAGCTAATTTTTTCTCCCGAAACAGGTCGGAAGGGCTTTTTTTTCTAGTGTTGATTTCAGATAAAGCTCTAAAAAGTTCTGATTGCCACCGGAAAGCACGATTTGTAAGAGAACGCTCAAAAATCAAGCAGATAATTTGGTCATAATTTTCGAGAATTTTATTTAAAATTTAGTGTAAAAACTTGGTATTATATGTGAAATAAAACATATTATACAACAGTTTAAAAAAAATTAAAAGCCTTTTTTTCCTGCCTCTAATTATTCCTAACCCCTTAACAAAAAACTTCAACATCTATATCAAATAATTGGTTAAAACGATTTGTGATGACAACTGGGCATTAGTTACAACCCTTATAAAGAATCGTTAAAACATTTTCAAAAATTTCCCAATTCCTTTCTTTTTTGTATATGAAATTTTGTATTCTTGAAATATCTAATGCTTTCTTTATTAAATACTTATCTTTTCAGTGGTTGTTTTGCATAGAGTTTTATAAAACTTAAAAAATTCGCAACAGTATTTATTTACAATTTCTGATATCGATTTTAACAAGATCAATAATTCTTTCATCTTTTCTCTATTATATGACTTTCTCATAAAAAAAAGCATAAAATATATATTATCAGTTTTTTCGCCTTTAATAAAATTACTATTTTTGGAGCAGATTGAAATACGATTCCGAATCTCTAAAATACAATATCAACTTTTACATCTTCTTTTCATTTAATTTCCCAATTACGTGTTTCACAGGAAAAAAAAGAAGCGTGCTTTAAAATATTTGATACAAATTAATAGATTTTTAAAGATTAAATTTCTTTTTTATCAAACTTTAATTTAAATATTTCTTTCAGTCGAAACGTTTAAAACAAACAAATTTCATGAAAAAGGCTAGAAAAGGAACATTATTTTAGGATGTAATTTCACATAAGGTTAATCCTAGAAAAAGTTTTTAAATATTTTGAATTATATTTTTTGATGAATTGAAGAATTTGTAATTGAAAATTTATTTTTTTGTATTTTATTACCAATACATGGTCTATTGCAACGTTTTTTATGCGAATTCGCGCATGTTTTTAGCTAAGAAGTATACTCTTTAATAAAAAGCTATGTGTTGCTGACGATTAGAATTTTCGCTAATCGTTGCCACAGATTAATCTCGGATAATGAAACATTTGAAGTTACTGAAAAAAATTAATAGCTCGAAAGGTGTTTGTCAGAAAATTGTTAGACAAACTGCATTAGAAAGGTAAAATATTGTATTTTTCTTGGTATAAATTTAAAATCTAATGATTATGCTATTTTTCAAAAATTACTAATTTTTACAATGGAGTACCATAGCGAAATCGTCACGCATAAAAAGATTATGATAACGGTAATGTGTCCTGACGTATATATACTAACTATAGCACGAGTCACAAATTATAGTAGCCTTATTATTCTGTTAAAATATAAAAGTGAATTATGATGTCGCGAGTGCATGATTTTTATTTAATTCTCGACGAGTAGAATATTTCTGTCCACCTCAGTGAGGCATATCAATTTCATTATATTTGAAGCATTGTAAATTGTAACTTCATTCAAATCCAATTTGAATCCAACGGAAATGATTTTTTCCCATAGATACCATAATCTAAACCCCATAGACACCATAATTTAACACAATTATTCATTTTTTGTTATGCTGACCTATTCCATAATACACTCTACAGAGAATTTGGCCTAATTTGTCCTTTACAGCCCAAATTTTGTCTCACACATTAAAAATGCAATAACGCAATAGCGTTCGTATCGTTTTCGGAAATGCAGAAGAACATTCCAAGTAAAGATCCATCCATATGGTTCTAAAATAGAATGTCAAATTCAAAGTCAATATTTCACTTGATTAAAGGTGCGTTAAGAGAAATTGACCAGCGTAGCGGGCGTAGCTTGCTAGTTTATTTTAATAATAGACTAAAATACCTATCATTTAAAGGCTATAACTGAATGATACTGTATTTGGTACTTAATATAATACAAGTGAACTAAGACAGAAAAGGAAAAGAAATTGTAAGAAAATAATTTTTTTGTTAATGCGGGGTAAAAAGAAATGTCAACGTATAAAATGTCTTTAATTCCGTATCCAATATATGTCTGATTACAGAAATATTAATATGAATTTGAACATAGTTTTAAAGTTTTTTAAATATAAAAAAACAGACTAAAGTAAAAACCTCCACTTAATATAAAGTACTTTAAATTTTACTTAATGTGAAATGTGTAATAAGACTGCTATATAAATTTTAAAATGAAGGTTATAGGGTATGAAAATTAATTTTTAAAAAATACGGAACAAAATAAAAATAAGAACACTTTTAATTTTAAAAGGGAAAAGGGAGAGCTATTTAAAACTGGAAAAAGAAACAAAGAAAAAACAATTAAATGAATAAATGAGGAGTTTTTTCCTATAACTTTTCAGATTAATGTGCCTCAGACACAAAATTAAGGGGATGTGCAGATCGAAAACAAAAAAAAAATCAATTATTTTATCATTTTTCATTTCTTGAATGTGTCATACATATTATTTAACAAGAATTTTTATTTATTCTTAAAATCACTAAGGTAACAGGTCATTAATTGTCAGCTGCCACATTGGTTTTATATTTTTCCTTACCGTAGTGACTAACAATAAACTTTTTTTTCCACGTATCCCCAATATAAAACAATTGAAACAACGTATTCTCATTCAGGTTTGTAAAGTTGCTCTCCTATTCAATAACATCTTGGGCAATTTTTAAGAAAACCCTTTAAATGCGTTTTAGGTACAGGGTGTCCATAATTTAACGACCCTACTTTAAAGTTGTCTACAGAGACAAACGAAGCTATTGGTCAGAAAGTTGTGAAATTTTGTGAAGGACATAATGAAGGAATGGGAATTTGTTTAAGAGGAAAAAAAATTAGTTCAAAATTTCACCACCAGGGGGCATTTTTTAACGAATTACATAATAAAATAACGAATTACATAATTACATAATAAAATTTCTAAACTATCGTAAATGTGTGCTAAATGTGTAATTCATTAAAAACGCCATCTGATGGTGAAATTTTGAACTATTTTTTTTCCTCTTAAACAAATTCCCATTCCTTCATTATGTCTTTCACAAAATTTCACAAATATATGACTAATAGTTTCGTCTGTAGACAACTTTAAAGTAGAGTCGTTTAATTATAGACACCCTGTACTTCGATTAATGCACTTACCTAAGAAAAGAATATAATCAACGAGCATTTAAAACACATAAATAAAGATAGACAGCATCATATAGCATCAATATATTGTCATTATTTAAATATATTAATCCAAAAAATTATATGCAACAAAACCTTTTCCGCAAACTGTATAAAAGGCTTCGGTGATTCGGGAAGGTAAGATGCTGATTCAAACCGAAGTATTGTTGCTTCAGTAACTAACTTGGCATTTATAATAGTGTTTTCTCAAGTATATGTTTTGAATTAAAAAAGATTGTTGGTATCTTGAGTTGCAATTGCACTGATCTGTAAATAAAGCTGTTATCTTGTTTTTTAGTACGTCAACAGGACTTATGTGTAGGATTAGGTTTTAACTCCCATGCTTCTAATCCATTGTCAAGAGCCTTATAAAATTATGTATAATAACAACATGCGTGCTCATTGCATCAAATACAATATAATTGAGGAAAATAGTATATCTAATCTCACAAAGTGAAAATTGTTTCTTAATACTCTCTCTGAGCTATCAAAAAAAGTTTTAAATACTATTACGCATTATTATAATGCAACCCAATTAAGTCTTTTTTTTTAACTTAACTTGCTCATAAAAATTTAAGGTTTCATCAAAATATATTTTTGGAGTTATTTAAATTACATACATAATATTTATACATGTATCAAATGACAGCAAGTGGTATAAACTTCTCTTGCAAGAGAGATTTTTTACCTTTTTTTTTTTTTTTTTGTATTTTATGATGCATGTTAGAGATCTTAATTACTTTTTCAGTAAACCGCTCTATAAACATCCGCTCTTTTTATAGAAGTTTTAGATTATATACAGATTGCTTCACAAGCTGTGAATATTTTATGTTACTTAAATAAAATTGGGGTTTTCTGTTCTAATTATCTTTTTGTTTTCGAATGTAGGTGTATAAAGCAATGTGAGGTGGTTTAATTGTGAGTTTTATGCAAATGTAAATTTGTTTGTCTCTCGCATATAAGCTTTAGAATAATTGTAAAAAATATTTGCTGGATTTCATTTCGAGTTTCAGATTCTCGATGTAATGTGGTAGTTACGGTAATGCTTTAGTAATGTAAATATTTTTAAGTGACGAAAAGAATCAACTTATATGTGTAGTTATATATAAAGTAAGTACTGCATTTGTCTTCGGTAATGTAGATCACATTTAAAGGAAGGGACAAATCTGTACACTAAAACTTTTCTCTACATTTGCCACTGATGTCTCCTAAGATTTTATAAACTTAATTATAATAATTATCAATATCCTTGCTGAATCACTTATAATATTGCTCCGAAAACCGGTGGACAAACCTTATACAGTTACAGGGTGATCCAGAGGATTATAAGTGAAGAAAAAAGTCTTATATATGTTACGGTCAATATGAATTATCCGTATTTCTTTTAAATGCTAAAAGGTGTAAATTAACAACATAATACAAATTAAAATAACTTTTATTAGGTTGTTTGACATGTTTAGACTCACTCCGAGTCATTTTCAAAAACAAAATGAGAATATTCTAGAATTGCACGGGCTTTGAAGTTATTATTTTCATGTACTTTTCTAAAAATTACGCACGTTATCTTTTATTTTTACTTGGTTGTTTATTTTCATATCTGTGACCATGGAGTAACTCGAGTCACAGTTTCGGTAAATTAAAAGATGCCGCATCGTTACATATTGTATTTTTGCGTGTTAGTATCTCTATGGTTTCTCGTATTATGGATGGATTGTATAGACTGGAGGGAAATATTTTTTTTACTTTCATTGAAGTTTATTTGGATGGTTTCTTCTTGATATAATATTGCCAGGGCTGAAGTTTTTCTATTATACTTAATATCAGCTATATGCTATTTTTTTTCTTTAATTAAATTTTCTGCTGGTCATGCCTATGTAGTAATTCTTGGATGCGTCTTCTTTAATAAAAGGTATTTCATATACTCCTGAATAATTCTCAAAATGAATTGGGTCTATTTTACTGCAAATGATAGTCTTTAATTTCTGAGAGGGTTTGGCTATTAAGCAGATATTGAAACGTATAAGGCTGTGTTTTAATTTTTCAAAAAAGCTTGGATAATATTGAAAAGTATAAAGTTTGTATTTTTGCGAATCAGCTTTCTTTTCTGGTTTCTTATTATTGGTGATAGCCATGATTAATTTATTAATATGGTGTACTATAAAACCATTATTACAAGCAATTTTACGAACATTATCTAATTCATTATTCAATTTATTTTCAGTACATACCATAAAGGTCCGTCTTATGAAAAATCTGTAGGCTGAAATTTTGTATGTAAATGGAGAACATGCGTTATTTGGTAGGATAGATTGGTTAGCCATACTTTTGCGGAAAACAGCTCAGTCGATAGATTTATTTGTTCCGGTTAACATTACATCAAGGAATGGAAGACTTTTATTATGTTCAATTTCAATAGTGAATTTAATGTTATTGTCAATTGAGTTTAGCTGATTTATAAATATTTTACGTTCGTCAAGACTATGCTGTCAAATTATAAAAATATCATCAACATATCTGAGCCAAGTGTAAGGCGTTAAGTCAAATGTGCCTAAAACTTCAGTTTCCAATGGGCGAATAGTATATTCAGCTAATAAACATGAAGTAGGTGACCCCATTGGGGCTCCATGATTCTGCTTATAATATTTACTATTGAATGTGAAATAGTTATTATGAATGATTAGATTAAGTCCTCTTTTTATTGTTAACTTCATATCATTACTAAATTCTTCGATCTGTTCAATATCATCACATCTTATTACATACTACATGCGTGTACAATTACCAGATAATTATATAATGGCTAGTCTTGTTATTATTTCATTGTATCCATCAATTGACACGCATGTACTATGTAATAAGATTACAGATCCAGTCTATACTATCCATCCATAATACGAGAAACCATAGAGATACTAACACGCAAAAATACAATATTTAACGATGCGGCATCTTTTAATGTACCGAAACTGTGGCTCGAGTTACTCCATGGTCATAGATATGAAAATAAACAACCAAGTAAAAATAAAAGATAACGTGCGTAATTTTTAGAAAAGTACATGAAAATACTAACTTCAAAGCCCGTGCAATTATGGAATATTCTCACTTGTTTTTGAAAATGACTCGGAGGTAGTCGAAACATGTAAAACAACCTCATAAAAATTATTTTAATTTGCATTATGTTGTTAATTTACGCCTTTTAGCATTTAAAAAATATATATTATTACAAGGTGTTATAATTTATTATATTGTTATGATTAATCTGGTCATTATTAATAATAACCGGTTATTATTAATAAATAACCGGTGATTATGTCCGGTCATTATTAATAATAATAACCGGCCTTTATGCCCGGTCATTATTAATAATAATAACCGGCCATTATGTCCGGTTATTATTAATAATGACCGGATTAATCATATTGACCGTAACATATATATATAAGCTGAGTATCAGCGAGATGAGTCATATGTGACCACATTGTCTTCACTCTCTTAAAACGAAAGAGTGGATTTGGCTTCTCAGAAAAGAGCTGTAATTTATTGGATCGTGAATGAGTTGATTTTTAAACGTTTCACTCATCTTGATTTGAACTTTTATTTTTCTAATGCACTCCAGAAGAGCTAATACTAAACAACTCATCTCGATAAAAAAGCAATCATTGGCGAGCAGAAATGCCAGTGCGGCTGACGTGATCATTCGCTGAGCAGACGACAGGCGTGTGACTTCATCGAGTGGACTCAAGCATTTCGCCTTCGGGACAACTGGTGTGTGTAGTTTACGCGGCTACAGGCTACAGCACGTTGTTGACCGTTGAAGTATTATTCGCGTTGTTCAAAGGGGCAATTTTAAAGAAGGAATACTTGAAAAGGTAAGAATTTCTGCTGTTTTAAATACTCTAATCATGTTTTTTATAATTTTTGTTTTATATTTATTGTTATTTTATATATGGCGTGATATTTTTCAGTTTATATCAATATTTTTAACAAATATGTCTTAACCCTAACATTTAGGACTATTTACACGAACGAACATTTAGAGATCTTTTGAGTTGGAAGGATAAATATTAAAAAATGCTCTAAAATATAATTATACAAATCCTTTGCCTCTCATTTTAAGTTTTTTTAATGTTGTTTCAATAAATATGATTTATAAATAGCTTTTAGTAGCAATTTAATCTTTTAAAGAAAATGTCTCGGCGGTACTGTGCGTTTGTTTATATATATATTTTTTAATGATGTTTCAGAACTCTAACATTCATAGCACTATAAATTGAAAATTGACTTGTCTGACTTTAAAAATATTGTTTTAAAGTAAACAAATTATATTTCTTATTTTATTCTCAGTCTGAAGAAATTTTTCCTGGATATTTTTATTGACCTGTCCTGTTTTTCGAATGCGCATACATAAGTTTTAGTCATTTTATGTTGCTGAGAGTTAGATTATTTGAAATGTATCTCAAATATATAAGAAAAGCTTTAGAATACCTATTTCATGTTGACGAAAACTTTTGAAAAGTAGCTTTATTAGTATATATACTGTTTTTCTAATATTTTAAAATAAATATACTTGATTTGTGAAGCTGTATAAATCCCATATTTTTTTATCATATGCTGTTAAAAATAAGGTACATATCTCCATTCCCGTATATTCACTGTGTGAATATTCCTAAATAGTATTAGGATTAAAACATTTAATGATAATATTGATATAAACTGAAAAATATCATGCAATATATCTAATAATATTGCATAGAAAACATAATCATTATATATATTAAAAAAACCATGATTAAACTATTTAAAACAGCATAAATTCTTATCTATTCAAGTATTCCTTTAAAATTCTCTTTTTGGATCAAGGGGTGGGGGGTATATATTTCAAGCAGCTCAAAAGCAACAACAAAATAAATAAATATAAAATGACACTTTTCACGTAATTGTTGAATATACACATATATGTATACATTCAACATGCAACTTACTTTTTTTTTTTTTTTTGTATCTGTTTATGAAATTTATTATTTTACAATAAAATGTTACATCTTTACCATGAATTCCAATTCCCCTTCCCCTCCTTTCTAGAAAAGAACTTGTATTTCGGAAGCTATAAATAATAAAATATATCAGAGGTATAAATAATAAAATATAATTTTTATAGAGTATAAAATAAGGTAGTTATTTATCATTATTTTTATTTGAAAACGTGGCAAGAATTCTGTGTTATTTTGAATTTCGTTGATAAAAATAAATCAAAGGTTACTGAATTTCATTTTAAATGGCTTGATATTATTTAGTCAGTTGATTAGAAATCCCTCAAGGTTTTGTAATTTTTAAGTGAGTTGACTCCTCTCAAGAATGAGTTTATTAGAAATCACCCAAGGGGTTTTGGATTAACTCTTAAATGAGTTGATTTCATTCATGTATGAATTGGTTACCAATCGCTCAAGAATTACTGGATTAAATCAGAAATGACCTCATTTCACTCAAGTTTGAATTGATTATAAATCACTCAAGTGCTACTGTATTTAGTCTTAAAGGACTTCATTTCACTCAAGTATGACTTAGTTATAAATCACTCAAGTGCTACTGGATTTAACCTTCATTGATTTGATTTCACTCAAGTAGGAGTAAAATAGAGATCACTCAATCATGAGTTGCTTAAAAACAACTCGTTCACTCGAGTTGTTTCAACTCTTCATGAGAAGCTGACTTTAAAATCGTGAGATGAGTGGATTTCGGCTCAACTTGAGTTATTTTGGCTCTTTCGTTTTAAGAGAGCACAGTGGGCAATTTTTGATGCTTTAGTGTTGTTAATGAGTAACGAGTTAATAAGTTTATTTTCTGAATAAACATCGTTACCGCTACCAGAGTCCTGCATCGGGTCGGATAACCCGATTTTACTCACACGTGGTGCGAGCAGGGTTGGGTTGACGATTCATTCGTTTCGGGTTCAATGTCATGTTAGGTTTTGATTATTTCGGGTCAGGGTCGTGTTAAGCCAAAAAGTCCTGAATGTTTTTCAAATAAAAATAAAAACATATATTGGAATATGAAAGCAAGTATGTGTGTTCATTTTTATACAAAAAAGATAAAATTAATATTAGAGCTATGATTGTTGACTATTTTTCCCTAATTGTATTAAAATATGGATTAATTTTCTTTCACTTCCGGTTCGGATTTGAATATATCAGTTTCAAATTGAAGTGTATTGGGTTCAAGTTAGTCTTCGTGTTGACTTTAACAAGAAATTTCGAATTTCTGTGGAGGATTCGAACCGCTAATAGGGCAGAAAACAGTCTAAAATCACTTCATCTGAGAACTTTTCATATGCCATACAATATCATCGCATCGTGTTTTTAGCCTATTTTTTTATCGAAAGTGTCCTGATATTGAATGCCATATGAGAGGTTTTCTGAGATGGAGGTTGCATACTATCGTGACTTTAGGCCTTTCTCTGTCCCAATAGCGATAACGTTGTCTGTTCAGAAAACAAACATAAAGCCATCGCTCACTAACAATACACAAGCATCAACAATTGTCAACTATGAATGTCACGTACACCACGTATGACTTATATCGCTCATACCTACCACAATATCTATAACACTTTTTTAAACTTTACCTCCTAAATTACCTCATATGACATTTAATAGGATACAAAAGAATTATGCGTTCATAAAGCGTTTCAAATCCTAGTAGGACTTAAAAGATTGAAGCCACATCGAAAAAGGCATAAAACTATCATAAATGCCTTTTTTAAAGACTTGTTAAAGCGATTTTCTCATGCGTTTTTCATAAAAATTATATTTAAATAATCGTACCATATCAAAGGCCATAAAATGAATCTAAGAGAATTAATTTGATAAAAGCATTTCACACAAGCATGAAGATGAATAAAACGTAACTAGATTTTTTTTTTAATATTATGAAAAAGATAAACAAAACATGAGAAAAACGATGAAGGAAATATACCTAGATGTTTTTAATAGTAAGAAATATCAAGTTTTCAAATCAATAAAAAAGTTTTTTGTCAAGTTTTCAAATAAAGATACTCAGAAAGGTATTTTATCCACTTACTTCATGAATTATTGTTAATAAAACCACCTTTCTGTTAATACATCAACTTTACACGCCTCATTAAGGAATTCATTCTATTAAAATCAGCCTAATGTTAACAGCACACGCACTATAGCTAGCTTCTTCAGGAATTATTCCTAATAAAACATTCCTTCTCTTTAAGGACACCAATTTTCCGACGAATTTCATTTGTTCGGTTGTGTAAAAAATAATGATAATTATATAATTATGTAACTTTTCAATAGTTTTTCTCAGGTTGTTAGAGACATGTGAAGTGGTTAGCTGATCAGATCATATTTCGTAGTTGTTGTTCGTGATCGAATTAATCCAAGGGAGTCAGGTTTGTGGTATAATAAAAAAACTCCAGAATAGATGTCAAGTCATTTTATTGTAGGATCACCATGAGGATGTCAAGATGGTCGCGGACAGAAGAGGGGGAAACAAGAAAGGCCGCTCTTAAGCAGTCATTATTATTCGGAGACAGAAGACGAAGTGAAGTGTTTCCACAACACAAGTTGGAATTGCACTGACAAGAATCTCGCCAAAATAGGGTTGCAACAGAATGTCTAGGCGTAAATACTTTCAGACAGAGATAGGCATAACCAATGGTATTTACCCAGCAGGGTCACCAGATTTTGGCGACAGGATGAATTTTGATTCAAAAATTAATATCACCACGGTAACACTAACCGACAAATACCTTTCTCATGAGAACGGATTTTTCGACAGACAAAACAGTATGTGCTTTTAACAATGAGATTATATTTTTAGACCTGGGTGTGAGTGATTGAGTTATTACCACTACCATATAAGGGCATGCATTTTGGCCAAATGGAAGATTCGCATAACTTTTGTAGCCACAAAAATGTGCTATGCACATATTGTGTTATAAGCTTGGTTACGGAAAGTAAAATTACGAAAAGGCATCTGTGCTGATTTAATTCTTTTCTTTTTTTTTATTTTAATCGAAAAGCCGTGAGATATTAGTGATCGAGCATAAGTGAAAATGAAAAAGGGAAAGGGTATAAATTACAGCGGGCTTATTGTTTGAAGTTAAAGATAACACGATTAAATTTTGACAAAGGAAGGGGGAAAATATAAATTAAATAAAGGATAGGGTTTGTTAAAACTTAATATATGATTCTCATATCATATATTTCCCCCGTTTGCTCAGATAAAAGAATAATTTGTTAAGGTTTAAATTTCAGGCACGCTCCGTCTGAAAGTTTACATATAATCAATGCACAATATAAGATAAAAAAATATATATAAACACATATAAATATCAAAAAATGAGAATGAAAATAGAAATGGTATACCAAAATTTTGCTACTGGTCATCATAGTGTACACTATTTTATTCCTTGAGTCCATGGTTTCTTAACAGTTAATTTTTGTAGATGTAGAAATTATTGTTGTTGTTTTTGCTGTTCCGGAATATGTGGTAGTATAACTACACTACATATACATTGATGACCAAATTATGACCAGAAAAGTTGCATTATCATCAACTAATATTTATTTTTACTGACAGCTGGTCATAAGCATGCAAAATGAATTTAAATGTTCATATTTCTGAACACATAAGATTTGATAAGTTGCAACTACAATATAATAAAATTCTCTTTGTTCGAACAGAATATAAGATACTAATATATATAATATTACATAAAATAAACATCAAGTATATAAATGCAAATACAAAATATAAAAAGAAGATACAGTTACAATTACAGTTACAGTTACTGTTACACATGTGTAAAAATGAAATACAAAAAAATGATGAAGATAAAAAATGAATAAAATAGTAAAAATTTGTGCATTCGCACAGGACAGGATAGGGAAAGTGACGCACGATCCAAAAAAAATCCTGCCCTAAATCTTGTCTAAGGACAAGTGTGATGGCGCAAGTTTAGGACTATTGCCTTATTTGTGGAGGGAATATTTAGGGCGAGGTCCACATTGTTGACACAACATAGACCCCGTTGCTCCCGCAGCAGTAATGCAACAAACTGAGGAGCAGTCTCGTATACTCATTTTGACAGGGGATTTAAGGTGAATTGGAATACCAATTCGAATGTGTCTCTCATTACAATGGGGTGGAAGATCCTAAGGGCAATAATTTTGAACAGATCACCACTCCGAAAGGGAATAATTAGAAAAATAAAAAATATATATATACACCTAGTGTATGTCGAATAAAAGTCAATCCTTGAGTAATGAGAGAGAGTTTTGTCAAGTTCGGTAAAAATGTTAAGTCATGAGGTAAAAAAATATTCACTTAATTAGCATTATAAAATTTAAAAAAAACTGACCTTAAGAGAAAAAAAAATTTTTTTTTTTTTTAGTGCAATTAGTGTTACTACAATTATGTTTATAACTATTTATGAGATTTAAAAAAATATATGACATGACAAAAAGTTGAGACGGAGAATTTTTTTTTTTTTTTTTTTTTTTTTTTTTAAAGTGTATATGTGCAAACACCCCATAAATATGAAAGATAATGTTCACAACAAGATTGCCATATCTGCCATTCCCTTGATGAAACAAACTTGGACCAGCCGAGAACTTTCACAAGGAAACATCAGATATAACATCAGTATATTGTGCGCAGCAATATACACAAGTGTGAACAAAACCAAAAAAATTGCACAAAATACAACAATTATAAAATTATAAGCTATTTTCTAGGTCTTAAATTATAACGTGTTGAATAAGTTGGAAAGTTAATATTATTGTAACCATCATGACTTGTAAGTAAGTGATCGCTTCTTGGTGGAGCGATGATTAACCTATCAATGTGTACTCTAAAAGCAGAGTCATCAGGTGCATGTAAGCGTTTGATTGAAACAGAGACAGGTGAATATTTGTGTATAACAATGTAAGGTCCAGAATATTTTGGTTTAAACTTATCTACTGATTTTAAATATACAATATCTTTGTTCATAATTTTTCTTAGTTTAGCACGTTTTTGAAAATGATCATTTCTTTTGTTTTGAGAGTCTTTGATGTTATTGTATGCTTTCCTGTAAATAGAATTTAAATCCTGTAACAATTTGTAAGCTTCAAAATCTTTGTCTAGAACTTGATTGACATTATGGTCATAAGTATCAAATATTAAGGATAGTTCTCTTCCAAAGTGAAGCAAGTTGGGAGAATATTTTGTGGAGGAATGTAGAGATCCATTATAAAGAGATTTATGAATTGATAAAGCATTTTCAAAAGTGTGACCTTCTTGAAGTAAAGTAGAAACAGAGTATTTAATTGATTTATTAATTCTCTCTGACACGGCATTGCTTTGTGGCCTCGCTACGCTGGAATGACGCACCTTTATGCCTAATGTGTCGTTAAATTTGTCGTATATGTGTGAAGTGAATTGTTTTCCCAAATCTGACAATATTACAGAAGGTCTTCCAAAGATAGTTATGTAACTGAATAAACATTTAATTATCTTTTCAGAAGTGATGGTACGCAAATGGAAGAGTTCTAGGTGTCGAGAAAAATGGTCAATTACTGTCAATACCGACTGTCCATTACTAAAGGGACCGACCAAATCAACACTGACTGTATCTCCTGGATGCGTAGGTGTGTATGTAGGTTGTAGTGGAGCAAGTGGAGTTTTGTGATGTTTTGCCTGTAAACATTTTGTGCAAGACGCTACAAAATTTAAAGTGTCAGCATACATTCCGTTCCAAAAATATTTTTTTGTGACAAATGCATAAGTTTTTGTTAATCCAAAATGCGAAAAATGACATATTGTTAGAACTTTGGCTTTTAATGAATTTGGGACAATAATGTGGTAAGAAAAGGTGTCATTACAAATATTTTCTTTTTTTAACATTAAAACCTTTGAATCGGGATGAATGAAGTACATAGGGAATTGTTTCGATGAGCCATTTTGCATAATTTCGTTGTAAATTTCGGATAATTTTGTGTCTTTCTTTTGTTCGTTTACAAATGTTTCATTTGAAATTTCCAATAAAGGGTCTTTTTGATTCTTGTTACCAATAACTAAGTAATTTAGAGAATGTGTACCGTATGATAAATGATCATTATTAGTGTCTGGAAGATCATTATCTACAATTGGCAAAGCATATGGTTCATTGATAAGCTCTGGGTTGGAATTTAAATCAACTGTGTTTTTCTCGAAAGAACATCTGGACAAATAATCTGCAAGTACATTAGAAGAGCCGGGAATGTGATCGAAAGTGTATGTATATTCTGATAATTCTGTTAACCATCTAGTTGTTATATCAGCGGGATTAGTTGTTTTCTTGTATTTTTTTAAAGGAGCACTATCGGATAAAATTACAAACTTTCTGTTATATAGATAGTATTTAAAAGCGATTACAGATTTGTAAATGGCCATTAATTCAAGTTTTAGTGCTGGATAACGTTTTTCAGACTGTTTAAGAGATTTAGAAAAAAATGCAATGGGAAGTAATTGTCCTTCATGTCCCTGTAACAGAGCACCTCCTATGGCTATAATTGACGCATCTGTGTTTACATAAAAAGTTTTAGACCAATCGGGTAAACGAACCATGGGAGACTTAAAGAACACCTGTTGCATTTGATCAAATAATTTTTGATGTTTTTGAGTCCATTTAAATGTTGTATTTGGTGTAGTGAGATCTATAAGTGGTTGGATAATTTTTGAAAAAGAAGGCACCAGAGATTTGTAAAATGTGACCAGACCAATAAACCTTTTTAATTGTCTTTTTGTTGTCGGTGTAGGAAAAGAATTTATTTTGACAATATTTGATTGGACGGGAGAAATGGAATGATTTTCAATGTGAAAACCTAAGTAGTCAACAGCGGTTTTGTGAAATGAACATTTATTGGGAGAGAGGGTTAAATTATATTTCGATAAAATTTCAAGTACTTTCTGTTATTTTGCACATGTTTCCTCAAAAGAATTAGAACCAAAGATCAAATCGTCTTGATATGCAAAAATACCTTCCATTTCTAATTCATCAATAATAGTGTCCATTAAATTTTGAAAGAAACTACTACTATTCTTTAATCCAAATACCAATCTTTTAAAACGAAAAGTACCGTAAATGCATGTGAATGTAAGTGGATCTTGATATTTTTCAGGTAAATTTATCTGATGGTAGGCCTGTTGAAAATCTAACGAAGTTAAATATTTATATGCAGATAAATTTGAAATAATTGTCTGTATTTTGGGAAGTGGATATGAAGATCCTTGTAAGACGGAATTTAGCATTCTTAAATCAAGAGCTAGTCTGTATTTTTGTTTTGCAGACCCATCAGACTTCTTTCTAACCAGCAAAATAGGACATGCCCATTCTGAACAGTTACGTTCAATAATATTTGCTTCCAGAAGTTGATTTATTTGCTCTTTCATTTCTTGGTGTAATGATTGTGGTACAGGAAAAGGTAGTGTTTTGATTGGGTAGTCATTAATGAATTTGAGATTTGGAATAACCTTGTCTGTGTGACCTAATGTTTTCATTGATTTAGAAAAAGAACTGTAGTATTTTAGCAATAATGAGCCTAAGGTTTTTGCTTGTTGAGTGTCTAGATGTTCCAATTTGAAGTCTTGTATTGTTAAATCTTCCTTTCTTTTTTTTAAGACCTCATCTGAAGCTTGAATATAATTGCAAATAAACTGTTGTAAATTATCATGAGGTTGAATATTGAAGCTGTTGATGTTGTCGCATGACTTCATGGTCTGTGAAAAATTGTCGTTTTTAAATGGTTCCATAATTTCTGAAACTTCCTATAAAATTCCTATTCGTGCATTTTTGTTTATGTGTACGGGTTTGTTAGAAGAATTTTGTAAGAATATGTATACATGTGATTTTTGTAGGTGTTTGTTATGATTTTCCTGATCGACCGATTCAACATCATTATTGTTACCTAGCAGACTGTCATAACAAATAATTTGTTTATTAGAAATAGAACTTTCAAAACAGTACTGCATTGAAGGGTTTAAAGAATCAGTGTCGATGGAAATCCATGTTTTCTCCTGTGGTTCAAGTTTTAATTTATGTGCAAGGCGAATCGTTTTGACTGAATTTGACAGAGAGTTTACATGTTCACTTAGAAGATTTATGTCTTTGCCATCAGCTGACGCGCTAAGTAATGGCACGTGAAATTCATTTGTTGACATTCTATTTTTGTGAACATCAATTATGATCCTGTGTTTATGAATAAAATCAAATCCTAATATTCCTTGAAAACTAGAGGTATCGGGAATGTCAACAATATAAAAGTTGTGGCTAAAAGATTTGTGGTGAATTCTGATTGATGCTTTTATACATGCGGTGAAATCAACATCGGAATTTACTGTTTTAAGAGTAACTGTTGTGCCTAACCTTTTATATTTAAGATTGTCCTTAATAGAATCGAAAAGGGACTGTGATAAAAGGGAAATTGTGGACCCTGTGTCTAAAAGTAAGATTGTGTCTGTTCTTGCTATAGAGGCCTTTATAAGGGGGAGTGTTGGGGAATTATTATTCACATTTGAAATAACCTCAACTTTCTTTTCGTCACTTGATGATGCAGTTTGCGATGAACTTTCAGTTGATCTGTACACTGTTTGTGACGACCCATTCCTGGTCATTTTTATGTTTGTTGTGGTCTGTGAAGCGACCGAATTGACTAGCCTTTCCTTAGAAATTTTTGGAAGAATTTCATCAAACGACCATGGGAATGTAGGGCAAGTTGCTGATGTTAAAATGTTTTCCTGAGATGCAAAGCCATCAGCTAAATTACATCTCCTTAATAGTTTAAAGATTCCCCTTTCTGATTACTTTTTTTGCGAAAATTTGGATTGAATTTGTAGTTTTGATATCCACCTCTATTCGCATTTGATCTTCTCCATTTAAAACAAAATTTTGCAGTGTGGCCACGTTTCAAACACAACAGACAAGTGGGTGGAGAATTCGATTTGTTATGTTTATTTGTGCGGACATATCTATGACCAGTGTGTCTTGTTTTAAAGTCCTTTTTACACTGATCATGCGAGTTTTGTGGGCGAGAGGGTTGATTATGGGTGTTATTTTTGTCCTCGCTACCTGTTAACGACAAAGCGTTAATTTTTTCATTTAGTGATTTCAACTGCATTGCGATCGTGTCTGCGGAGCTAGATGACGCGCAGGGCTGCAATATTTTCTCGTTCTGCATAATTTCCTGGAGAGTTTGTGCTCTATCTACTGCTTGTTTATACGTTGATATTCCCTCTTCTTGTATTTTTACCCTTAAATTCGAGGGAATTGCTGAAATAAATTTTGTAAATTTAATATTATCAAGAGCCGTTCTATCTGTTATAGTGTCATGCACGCGAGCAGTGAGAGTGTTAATACGATGGGCTAAATTTCTAATTGATTCTTCTGGCAATAATAATAGATTATTGAATTCAACCAGTGCTGCAGTTTTACTCGGGGGAGCGAAAAATGCTCTGAATTCTTTCTCGACGAAATCCAAATCATTAGATTTATATATTTCAGGGTTTTGCGTAAAAAAGGTTAATGCTGGGCCTGTGAGTTTCCCACCCAGAAATTGAATTGCTTCTTCGTGCTTCCATTTTTGTATACGGGCCAATGTTCTTAACTGATTAAAAAAGAACTCTAACAAGGTGGGTTCACCATCAAAATTGGTCACTTTAAAAGTTAGTTTGCTGGCCATGTTTGGCTAACGAGTGAGCAAATATAAATATTTTGTTTGCAATAAATTATTAGCTAAATAAATCTTTACCTTAAAATATTAAAAATTCAGGTGGGGAAAATTTTTTTTACCTAAAATATTCACAGTTACTTACCAGAAAATATTTTACCGCAAAAAATTACTTATAAGCAAAATATATAATAAATGAATAAATAAAATGAATGCAATCTCTCTTTTTTTTAAAAAAAAAAAAAAGAAAAAAAGAACAAAATACCTATATCTCCAGAATGAACAATTATTCACACCAAAAATATATCATCTTTCCTTTTTTATTATTATCCATCTATATATTTTTTTTTATTTTTATTTTTATTTTTTTTTTTTATTCTTAACCAAGAGATATCTTAGTTTTCAAAAGAAGGACAATTTGGAAAAATATCTGTAAATACATAAATAAACTAATCGCTCATTCTGCAGACGGCAATACTCATTGTGGCAGATAAATAAAAAGTAATATGAACTTTATATAGAAAAAGTATGTCTGCCTTATTATAAAATCAAAATTTTTATGCAATATATTAAATAAAATTTCAGTCATAAAAAAAAATGTGTTATCTAGGCAAACCTTCCAGAGATAATCAGAATTATATTATACCTTTCATTATAAATATTGTTTCTTCTAAATATCTAAACCTTTATAAAAATATTAAAAGAAATGCATATAGCTTTATCATTTCTCCTTTCAAAATAATAATACGTTCAATATTTGAAAAAAAGTGTCATTGCATAGTAGGAAAAAGGAAAAAAAAATTAGAATTAATCAATAATATGCAAAAATTCTCTTATTCACTTATTTTTTTATTAAAATTTCTCCTGAGAATGTTTAATTTATAATAATTTTTTTTTTTTTTTTTTTTTTTTTTACATACAGAATATAATTTACCAACTTACCTATAATATGGGAAAAAAAATAACATTAAAAACAGAAAATAATCAGAAGTTGTTTAATATTAACCTAATAAATCATTATCAAAACATATGACCATGTAATAAAACGGAAAAAGTTTCTGGTTGTAATTGCATTAATAATTATTAAAATAAATCATTATTGATGCATCTATTAGTGACAATCCGAAAAAGAATACTATTCATTCTCTTTATCTATTTGTCAACATCTTAAGAACAAAACTCTTACCTGTAACATAAGCAGATATCCATTTTATTGTTAATTTATCACTTAAAAGATACTTATTCATGGAAAAAAAAATTTACGCTGAAGTCCTTTTTAAAATAAAATGATGAAATAAATTATTGCAGCGAGAATGCATTATCTAGAAAAGCCAAGTATTATTTAATGTGATTCACTGGAATAGTAAGTTTGTTAATAAGTTTAATAAGTTTGTTGTGGCGATGAAAATTGCGCGTAAAGTTTCTTTGATAAAGCACATTCACAACTGTATGAATGAAATTGTTTCACTCTGAGGTGCAAGGTTCACGCGAGTAACAGTGAAGATGAAACAGACTGAGGTCACTCGACATATCGAAACAGGAACTAATTATTATTATTTTCGTAAACCACCAAGGCGAGCAAAATATCAGCTGTTTATCGGCAGAGGAAATTCACTTATAGTATCAAAGTTCATCTAGAGGAAAATGAAGTTCGTCAATGAATTTAGATGTTTAGAAGTCCGATGAATAATAGAACGGCGTTTGATGAAATAAAATAACACACTGGAAAAATTGAATGAGGAAAAATTGAAATTTTGAGCACTGAATTCAATTGCTTTTTTTGAAACTTGAGTAACTATTTGTATTTCTCGAGTGTCATGGGAAACTTGTATGCATATGACATTCAGAGATGCTTAACACTTTGAAGAAGTTGAACTCAGAAAAGTCGAGGGCTACTAAATATCCGCGGGATCGTCGACACACATGGACACAGGGTGCAGAGGGCATGGGGGCTTGGCACAGGGAAGATTATCACGGATGACTGCAGTTTCTAAAACTGATGAACTTCTATTTAATCCACAAATGACGAAAAGCACCATTTAGTAGCAAGATTGTTGTAATAGGCACATTTCAGCAAAACCGGGAAACCGGGACCACAGTTCGCAGCACTGGGACACAGACACATGGCAGCATGGGGGATGGCGGGCGGGGACTGTAATCCAGAGATGGTGATAATCAGGCCGGGAATTCCAAGTCTTTTGAGTCAAATCGAGTCTATAAAAATCAGGAAATCGTAGGTAGAGAATATCCATTATCCATTAGGTCCGGCGAATAACACATGTAGGAGAGGCTCTGGAGAATAAATTTAGTGGAGATATATGCAGCAAAGTCCGGAGAATAACTTTGGGTAAGGTGAAGCAAAAGTTTTTTTTTAAAACCGTCCACTCGATCCGGTGGGATGGAAATATGCAGGCGGTAATTTTCTTTGATGCATGCTGATAATCCAAAGCACGGGAGATCACAGGAGAGTGCAGGTGAAGAAAAAAAAAGCGTCCCCTCTTCTGCCAACAATATACCTCTTTTTTTTTTTTTTTTTTTTTTTTTTTTTTTAACTGGAGAAAAAGCTGGTTACGCACCAAAATTTGTGAAGGAGTTAGCTGATCAGATCATATTTCGTAGTTGTTGTTCGTGATCGAATTAATCCAAGGGAGTCAGGTTCGTGGTATAATAAAAAAACTCCAGAATAGATGTCAAGTCATTTTATTGTAGGATCACCATGAGGATGTCAAGATGGTCGCGGACAGAAGAGGGGGAAACAAGAAAGGCCGCTCTTAAGCAGTCATTATTATTCGGAGACAGAAGACGAAGTGAAGTGTTTCCACAACACAAGTTGGAATTGCACTGACAAGAATCTCGCCAAAATAGGGTTGCAACAGAATGTCTAGGCGTAAATACTTTCAGACAGAGATAGGCATAACCAATGGTATTTAACCAGCAGGGTCACCAGATTTTGGCGACAGGATGAATTTTGATTCAAAAATTAATATCACCACGGCAACACTAACCGACAAATACCTTTCTCATGAGAACGGATTTTTCGACAGACAAAACAGTATGTGCTTTTAACAATGAGAATATATTTTTAGACCTGGGTGTGAGTGATTGAGTTATTACCACTACCATATAAGGGCATGCATTTTGGCCAAATGGAAGATTCGCATAACTTTTGTAGCCACAAAAATGTGCTATGCACATATTGTGTTATAAGCTTGGTTACGGAAAGTAAAATTACGAAAAGGCATCTGTGCTGATTTAATTCTTTTCTTTTTTTTTTATTTTAATCGAAAAGCCGTGAGATATTAGTGATCGAGCATAAGTGAAAATGAAAAAGGGAAAGGGTATAAATTACAGCGGGCTTATTGTTTGAAGTTAAAGATAACACGATTAAATTTTGACAAAGGAAGGGGGAAAATATAAATTAAATAAAGGATAGGGTTTGTTAAAACTTAATATATGATTCTCATATCATAAGACAGTTGTAGCTTAAGTGCCTATTATCTTATGAAGGTAGTCTAGGTTCAAATGGATTTTTAAGTTTGATATGTGAACTTATTGTACTGATTTTAACATTTGTGCATGAACGTGTCTCTGTTCTGTTGTCTTTATTTTCGGAAAATGTCCTCGAATCTTCGGGAACTTGATTTTCATGGGTATTTTACGCAACTATATGCTAATTAGATTTCTGTGGTCCTCTACTTAGTATACATACGGTAGTAGAAGTTAGTGCCAGTGGATTTTGTCGCATCCTGCCCTGGTTAGAGAATAAGACTTGAGTTCACCACTTCCGGAATTTTCTGGAGGTCGAATGTTAAATAACCAGTGTCCATTTTGAGCTGTTTTCTGGGTTTGAATCTTCGACTGAGAGCTTCGAAGGCACTGTAAGGTTATAGTGAGTGGGAGAATGCTATCCATAAGAAAGTATCTAAATTAAAACACCAGGGTCAAACAAAATGGCTACTCTGATCTTGCTATTAACCTTGATGGGATCTCAAATAAAGAAAGTTGGAATCCACGGAATTTCGTTGTTAGTGCTAGCTACAATATTGTGAAGTGACATTTTTAGTGTTTTCAGTAGCATTTTATAGTGCTAACTGTAATATTTTTAAAGTTAGCTGAAGTAATCTTTTCTTATGTTCCAGAAAAAAATTCAGAGCAGCCATTTTGTTTGACCCTAGTATTTAAATTTTGATAATTTCTTGCAGATAGCATTCTCTCACTCACTCTTTTATGGTTTCAGCTTAATTTCACTCATCGTTAATTTAAAGTACCTATTCCACTGCATTCCATCTTTTGCTTTAAATAAACCATTGTTACTTTTAATTTCCCTTTCATAGCTACTTTCTTACTTGGCGGGACCGAAGGGTCCGTCACACAATTTTAAAATATAACTAAGTTCAGCTGTGAAAACTCTTGGACTGTGAGAGCTCTTGTACTGTGCGTGATCTGTGAGAGCTCTGGAAGCTCTTCAGCTCTAGCTCTCGGACTGTGAGAGCTCTTGCATTGTGGTACATAGAACACCTTTAGGGGGACCAGAAAAAATTCAAATGACGAAAATTGACTGAAGTTTGTTCATAGATTAAGAAGCCTATAATTCACTTAGACTATTATTTCTTTTTGCATTAATTTATTTATGATTTATAGTAATAAAAAAATATTTTATTAATTGTGAAAAAATAATAAGGAAAGTTTTAATATTGTAAAACAAAATTAATCTTGCAAAATTAGTGTTGCCATGATATTGAAGTGCCATTTTACATATTTTTCAGTCGTGATATCTTTTTTGTACTCCTTATGTCTATCAATTAGAACTTTAAAAACAAAAAAATTAAATAAATAAATAAATAATTCAAAATTTGTAGTAATTTATCATTTTGAAAATGAAAAATAAATTGTTTGTTTTCCAGGTATAAACGAGAGAGAAGGTAATGGGTAGTACAAAGAAGAAATGACAACGCGAAGATTGTGAAACCTGAACCTCAAAATCGTGGCAAAATTAGTTTTGTAATTTTCTCGTACAATACTAAAACTTTTTTTTTTTTTTTTTTTTTTTTTACAAATTAACAAATCTTTGTTTATTTATATGCACTGTTACAAATTTCCAGCAAGCTCGCCACTCATTCAACTGTTTTAGTGGTTAACGGTTACTTGATCATATTATAAAACGTTCTCATTGTTCAGAATACAGATAAATTACGGTTATGGAACCGTTTTCTACAGAAATGGTTGAATGGCTAAACTGTTTTCTGCAAATTTTTAAGTGTAAAACATAAATAAATAAATGCAAAAAATACGTTGTAGTGATCTCATCTCACTTGAGCGATATAAAGCGAGTTACTAGCTTAGAGTAACTGGTTTGGGCTTTTGCTCTACGCTAACGCTCTCACGTACTATTCATGACCCTTGTTCAATCTCGACCGCGCCAACCACGTATACATATGCGTACGACAGCATCACTCAGACGTTCAGTGGGGATTTTCTCACTGGGGATTCAGTGTTTAGCGATATTATCTCACTTGAACAGTATAAAGAAAGAGCATGTTTACAAACAAACAGTCCCATCAACCAATCTATTACTACATTTTTGTCGTAGTGATTCTTGCAAGAATTGTTATGGGGACATAATCCAATTATATCATAGACCAGTTTAACGTAGACCAATCAAATCGCCCCATCTCATATGTACACTAGGAGTCATAAAGAACGAACAGGGTTTTTTTGCGAACCAACAGTGACGCCATCTGCCCATTCCTTATAAAGCGAGTTACTAGCTTAGAGTTACTGGCTTTGCCTTTTGCTCGACGCTAACGCTCTCGCCTACTGTTCATGAGATCCCTAGTTCAACTCCCACTTTCGAAAATCTCGTCAAAGTATTAATCTAAACTAATTACAGATGACCTAATCTATGATCAGACTTCAGTCGATTATTGTTGTTTAAAATCTTTCTGCTCCCCTTAAGCTCATTGTTTCAATTTCTTATTGTCAATGACAAATTTTCGCCTGCAGGCTTCTTTATCTCATAGACTCTTAGTTGCACAACGAAATTTCTGGAACCAATATTTAACGATGTGTTTCATTAGTCGTTCTTGGATTAAATACGTAGTTGGTATCGAAAGTTGTTTTTGCTGCTTTTCGTCCATCCCATTTTGAATATGTACAAAAAAATTCTGAGTTTTCAAACAATCACAATGTTTAGCAGCTAGCTCTCGGACTGTGGTATATAGATTAGCTTTAAATCATGCTTTTAACTTCTACTTGTTAATAACAGATTCTCATCTGTCACCCTCTTCATCTTCAAGTCTAATATTTCCACTGGAAATTTTCTGTAACCAACATTGAACTGTGCGTTCATTAGTCTCCCTGGCACGGTGTATGCGCGGTTTATATCACGAGCCATTTTCGTCCCATTTTGAGTATGTACAAAAATCGTCTGAACTTACTAATTTACCATACTCTTTCTAATGGCCTTAAAAATTCTTGTGAAATGTCGAAAACAAAACTGTAATAATAAATAGGAGGGCACAAATCAAACCTTCAAAATAATATGCAAAATTGTAATACTCTATTAAAAATTTTTAGAAAAACGAAATCTGGTTGAAACGTTCGATAACAGAAACCGACATTATTTTTTACCCAATCTAATATCATAAAACCACTTCTCTGTTAGAGGCACAAACTTTACCCACCTCCTTCACAAGTTATTTCTGCTAAAACAACTTTTTTGTCCAATACACAAACACTTCACTATTACGCATTTAAAAATGATCAGATATAAAATGTTAGTATGTTATTTTTGTCTTTTTAAACATTTTAAATATACAGGCTGTCCCAAACGTCCTTGAAACATTTTTTTTAATTCAATAAAATGTTAAGCAATCTGAGTACGGGAGTGCGGTGAGAACAAAAATGCTTCTTATAATCGAAAATTGTCTTTAAAAAATATAAAAAATAGTTTCAAAATTTTCTTATAGCTGTCGTTACTTCTGCAAAGCTACCGAAGAGATAGAATTTTTTTTATACATAACAGTGGCGAAAGACGCAGAGTGCGTATGCACAGTTTTTGCCCAAACTATGGCAATCCACATTCCAGAACTTAAAAATACTCGCCTTCATGAATTCTATTAGACGAGAAAGACAAGTCAACAAACATTAGTTTGGCAATAATAGGAAACTCGCCAAGATATAGGATGCCTCTGTAAGATAACAGCGACATACGGACAAAAAAATTCTATATGTCGATACGATTTTGGAAAAAAACGAATCGCCGAGCTTTCAATTATCATCAAACTAATGTTTGTTGACTTGTCTCACTCGTTTAATCGAGCTCATGAAGGTGAGTATTGTTAAGTTCAGGAATGTGGATTGCCATAGTTTGGACAAAAATTGTGCATACGCACTGTGCGTCTTTCGCAACTGTTATGTATAAATTCATTGAACCTCTTCGGTAGCTTTGCAAAAGTAACGCCATCTATGAGAAATTTTTTAAACTATTTTTTTTTTTTTTTTTTTGTTAAAGAACATCCCAAGAAACATTTTCATCCAAACCGCACTCTCGTACGCCAATTGCTTATTTTTTTTTTATTGAATTTTAAAATGCGTCAATTACTTTTGGGACAGCCTGTATATTTCCTCCTATATCAAAAAACTTTTTATTCATAAAATATTCTTCTTTAATTTACAAGAAAAACGAAAGACATCGCAATTGGAAATTCGTTAGTTATAATATCCAAAACAATTTAACAATCAATTACAATCATGAAATAAAAAGTTAAAACATGATTTAAAACATGATTTTTTAAAAAATGATTGAAAGTGAAATTTTGAACAGCTTTTAAAAATTATCTAAAATCAAACTACATTCGATTTTAGACTTAAACGATGTTTCATTACTTAAGTATTTGTCTTTAAATTGCCTGTATTAAATGCTTCGACGAAAAAAATATATATTTAATCCACTCCAAAAAAAAATCCATTTTTTTAAATACCAGCAAAAATATATTAATTGATGAAGAATATTTCAATTTCCCATGAAATATAAAACAGAAAAATGGAATGAAAACAAAATGTGAAAGCAGAAATTGCATTTTATAAAAATTGGAATCCTATTTCATTCAACTGGCGAAACGTCGCTATTGATAAATAAAAAATATTGATATTGATTGTTTGAGTCTCTTTATTCAGGGGAGAGAAAAATATGAAGAAAATATACCTAGATGTTTCTAAAATTAAGAAATATACATAAATAAATATTCTTATCAAGTTTTCAAATAAAGATGTTTAGAAAGGTAGCAATGATAAAATATCAGTAGTTAGCGATATATCAGTAGAAGATATTAATTAGATTCTCAATAACTATCGCTTCTAAAATGACATTTTTAAAATCAAAATGGCGAAAGAAACGAACAGGCGCATTGGATTTCCAAGCGAAAATTAACGAATTCGAAATTATTTTACTAATTAGCGAATTTTAAGAAAACTAATTGAAATATCAATTTGAAAATTTCTGAGCATATGTAAAAAAAATTCTGCATGTGACTATATGATTTTTGAAACATTCGGTCGGTAATTTTTCTTAGTTTATGCAAAAAACTGCCAAAAATCTGCCGGCGCCAGTGAAAACAATCCGAGAAAGTTTCTGACCGGGATCTGCTTTCATTCAAAACTGAACTACAAAGAGATCTGTTTCTCTGGCCGATCTGTCCATTTAGTTTGTGAAAATGAAAGGAAATAATTGCTAATTTTTACTAATGAACAAAAATTTGTTGTTGTTGTTGTTGTTTCTAATCCTAAATGATCTAGCCAATAGGCTAGACCAAGTCGATGAGCCCAAAAATTTGGAGAAAGTCCAAAACGATGAAAGGACACTTCTAGTCAAGTCCAAACAAGATAGGAGATGGTCAGGGGTGGATGGCGCAGTCTTGCACTTTCCACAAATGCGAAAAATCTTGGTACCGTTGTCAAATCTCAGGCATCTCAAGTGTTTACTCAAAAATCTTGAAATAGCAGGCTGCTGGTCACGGCTACCCCCAAGAGCAATAGCTCCTCCAGGCTTTTTGCCACAGTACCAGTTATGAACTGGAGGGGAACGCCAAGATGTGTCGAGAGAATATTTGGCTCTTGAACAGATCTCCAGAAAAGTCCAGTCAATGTGGAAGTTTGCGGTGTCAAAGAGCTCTTTAGCCAATGCATCTGCCATTTCATTTCCGCCAATGCCAACATGCGAAGGAATCCATTGAAAGAATATGCCATGGTAGCTTGAAAGTCCTCTCAGTAGAGATAGAATAGATAATGAAGCTCTGTCTCCAACGTGAGGCCAATATCGTAAGTATTGTATGGAAGTGCGACTGTCAGTTAGAATCCAAATATCTTTGTAAGTGGTACAGGAAGTGGCAGCTTTGAGGCCCTCCTCAATCGCAAGAAGCTCCGATCGAAAAACTGAGCAGTGGTCCCGATTTCTGATCTTTATAGCGAGATTGGATGAGGACATTTTCACAAGTATGCCGCTGCCACAATGATTATGCTCATTTTTACTACCATCCGTAAAAATTTGGAGGGCATTAGATGGAATAGTACTAATGCAATTTGTCTAAAATAGTCTGGAATGTCTTGTTGTTTGTAGGTGTAGGAAAGAAGTTCAGTATTAAAGTATACTCTTGGCAGTCCCTCAGAAGAGTCAATACAAAGTTTTAGGGAGTGACCCTCGACGCTGGTATCAATAAAACCCTGTTTGATTGCCAGAGAGAAGGGAGTGTTTCTTTTCAGCCTTTGATTGTTTGTCCAGTTACGAAGAAGCAAAGAGGTACGGTTATGTGTGCCATATCTATAGAGTTTATTAAAGTATTTCGTTAATCTTATTGTTCGTCTAAATCTCAGTGGCTGTAAATCGCATTCATAAAGAGCCAATTCCCCCGGGCAACTCTGACGTGAGCCAGCTATTAAACAGACAGCACTCAGTTGGACGCATTCAAGCCTTAGTAAATTGCTAGAGGAGGCACAGAAATAAACCTCAGATCCATATTCCAAAATGGGCCTAATTAGTGACACATATGTTGCTTTCAGTGTAGAGGCATCCGCCCCCCAATCAGTATCAGAGATATATTTCAGGATATTAAGTCTTTTCCTACCCCTTGAGACTAGATTTTCAATGTGTCGATTACTCAGAATCTCCTGTTCCAAGTAAAATCCTAAATATTTGGGGTGTTTAGTGTATTGCAGAGAATGCCCCATCAGCGAGATATCCGGGTCATAGTTATATAACTTGCGATTGCTAGTGAAGAAGCTTACAAAAGATTTAGAAGTATTGAATTGTAATTTGTGTTGATCAGCAAATTCTACTATCTCAGCCAAAGCAAGATTAAGATCGTTTTCAATTTGCCCAATATTAGAGTTAGAGTTCCACAGAATTATATCGTCTCCGAATAAACCAGTCTCACACCTCTGTTCAGTAAACCTCTCAATTCCAGTCAAGTACAATAGAAAAAGCAGTGGGGTCAACACTGAACCCTGGGGTAAACCCTGGCTCATCCTAAGATCTCTTGACATAGATTCATTAAACTTGACAAAGATTGTTCTGCCCTTCAGAAAGTCGGCAATCCAAGCAAGTGCTTTGCCTTTGATTTTGAAATAATTGTAGAGCTTTGTGAGCAGTTTACTAATCCACACCTTGTCAAAGGCTTTCATCAGGTCCAAAAATACTGATACGGTATGGTTAGTAGGTTTTGAGTTTACAAAAATTTAGGTAAGTAATTAAGACATAGATTTGAAATTGAGGTTGGGAAGGGGTGTCATCTGCCGGCTATTTTAGCGTAGCGTCTTCGTTATGTTCTAATTATCAGAAAAATGTCATTCTTTTTTAATGATCGCGTTAATGTAGGTGACGGTAGTTCTCTTGAAACAAATTATTCATTATATTTGCGGGTATGGGGTGGGAAGGGGTTAACGCCTTTCTCTGAGATTGTAATTATTTCGGACCCGGGCAATGTCGGGCGGGTTAGCTAGTATATATATATATTGAGAATCTCCTAATACCTTGGAAATTTTTCTAGCGAATATTGACATAAATAGACGTTTATTAAATTACATTTCAGATTCTTCAATCTGTAAGACAACGAGAACCAATCGAATTCCGGCAAACTCAGCTAGTCTAAAATTATGCATTTTGTCCAATTTTATTATATTAGAGCCTGAATCTAGGACCAGCCGAAAATAATCTACAGTGCCACCTATGGCACACGTGTTGTAGGTTCGCTGTCCTTGGTACTTGCATGTGTTCTTGCAGGTGATGCTGCTGATATTTGAACTCTTATTTTTTTTTAATTTTTCATTAAAGAAGACACTCATACTTAGGAAAAATAAATAAAAGTATACATAGTTATAAAAAAGCACGATTTTATTAATGTATTTAAAAGTAAAAATACACCGAATTTAAAATTCATATTTTATGAATAAAAATTCACGTTCCTTATATAACGTCACACTCCCATGCAAAAAAACAATATTAAAGTTTCGAAAATAATGAATTGTTATAAAAAATATTTTTTTCTCAGTTTTTTTTAAAAGATATGGCAACCGGAAAGAAAAAAAAAGAATTTTTATATTACTGCAAATGTTATTTTACATTATTGTAACAAATTATAACAAACAAATATTTATTGTTGAATCTTGTGGTAATTGATTTAAAAAATTCACACCTCAAATATGCTCAAACTAAGCATGGTCCAATAAAATTAAATTTTTTTAATTCACTTGCACTTATCCAAAGTGTATATTTGTGTATGATAGCATCTATTTCTTAATGAGTAAACTTTGTATATTTAAATGGATATCAGGATGTAGTTAAATATTTTTACATAAAAATCAGGAAAAAAATATCAAAATTACCATTTACAATTTTTTGCATCCGAGTATCTGAATTCTGAATTCTCTTCATCAACTAAACAAAATGAAGAGTGAAAATTGAGAGAGCATTGATCCATATTTATACTTTAGTTTTAGAATTCTTACTGTTTGAGGACGCTCAGCTATAACTGTCAGTTATATCCCGATTTCATACATTAATCTCCTGTCGTAAGTCTGTCTTGTTATTAATTTTTTAATTGTTCAGCCCAGTTTAGGACACCCTGTATTTGAAATAAACATTTCGTCCTTATACATAAAAACTCCTTATCGTAAAATATCCTTCATGTATTTACAAGAAAAATCGAAAGAACTTCGCAATTGAAAAATCATTAATTATAATATCCGAAGCAATGTAATATTTAATTATAACTTTATTTAAAATTAAAAAAATGAGTAAACTTTGTATTGTATTTAAATGGATATCAGGATGCATTTAAATTTTTTTACATGAAAGTCAGAAAAAAAATCAAAATTACTATTTACCATTTTTTTGCATCCGAGTTTCTCAATTCCGAAAAGAAAATCTCTTTTTCACTTTCTATAAATTAACCAAAATGAAGAGTAAAAATTGAGGGAACTTTGATCCATCTTTATACGTTAGTTTGAGAATTCTTACCGTTTGAGGCAACTCAGCGATAACTGTTAATACATTTGGTAATAAAATAATGAAGAAAACTAAAGACGTTCCCGATTTCATACATTAATCTCCTGCCGTAAGTCTGTCTTGTAATTGAATTTTTAAAAATTGTTCAGTCCAGTTTAGGGCACCTTGTATTTGAAATAAAAATTTCGTCCTACACATAAAAACTCTTTATTGATAAAATATCCTTCATGTATTTACACGAAAAATCGAAGGAACTTCGCAATTGAAAAATCATTAATTATAATATCCGAAGCAATGTAATATTTAATTATAACTTAATTGAAAATTTAAAAAATATTTAAAAAAAATAATTGAAAGAGAAAACCTACACATTCCTAGAAAAATTATCGAAAATTAATCTAAATTTGATACTATATTTAAACAATGTTTCATTTCTTTTAGTGGTTAATCTTTAAATTGCCTGTATATTAAATGTTTCGATAGAAAAAAGAATATTAAAAATGAACTTCACCATAAAAAAAAACGAATTTTTAAATATCAGCAAGAATGGATTAATTCATGTTGAATATACTGGAGGATATATCATATCCCGTGAAATATGAAACAGGGAATAAAAAGAAAATGTGAAAATATAAAATTGCATTTTACAAAAATTGGAATCAAATTTCTTTCGAAACATCGCTATTTATAAAAGAAAAAAACATTGATATTGTTTACTTCAGTCTCTTTTCCATTGTAGATTAATACTTGAGGAAAAATATGAAAGAAATATAGATTTTATAAAATTACAAAAAAATACATAAACATACATTTTTATGAAGTTTTAAAATAAAGGTCTTTTGAAAGATAAGTAGAACAATTCTTTTAGAACCATACAGGTTGTATCTAAACTGGTTAAGGCTCACCAATATCTGTCAAAAAAAATAATTTTTGCATAGGAAATAAGAATCGTAATCCAATTATTCAGTCAAAATTGCAGAGTATCTCATTCAAAGCTGAACTGGAATTTTCGCTCTTTAATATAGAATTAATGAAGATATATTGTAACAGTATTTTCAACAGAGTTACTTTGCTTTCTGTGAAATCTGGCAGGACGAGAAGTGGTGAAAATGGCTATTATTTGCGTCCAAACAACACTGCACTTGAAGCTCCATCTTTTGGAATGTAGCTGAGAGCACATGAAATCACTGAGAAAAGTTACACTTTCAAATCTGAGTAAATCGATGTTTTCATTTTGTTATGAAACTTTTAATTTCAAATAAGACTAGCCAATGCTTTCAATTCTGAAATACCAGAAATACTCAGAATATTGAAACATGAACATACTCAATACTGAGAACACAGAGATCAGTTCATTCTCATTTTTGAAACATGGACATACTCAAAAATGATTATAATCAGTTCAAACTCATTTTTAAAAAATGGAAATCCTCAAAAAAGAGCACATAGAAGTCAGTTCATACTCATTTTTGAAACAAGGACATACTCAAAAATGAGCACATAGAAGTCAGTTCATACTCATTTTTGAAACATGGACATACTCAAATATGAGCGCATGATGTTTTATTCTTGAGTGTGTGCATGTTTTCAGAAATGAGTACATACATGTTTCAAACTTGAGTCATTTTGATTCGGAGCCATTTTGACTGTGCGACTTACTCAGATTTGAGTATTTTTCGCTCAGTTTTGAAAATGTCTTTTTTAGAGTAATGTCACTGACCAAATTGCAATTCTTTTCAAGCACTTCCCGTGATGTCATCGCTTGCAAAGCAAAGTTAATCTGATGCAAATCTCTCAAAATATACAAGGTGGTCATAAAGTCATTTCCTGGTTACAAAAAATTATTACGAAATAACCATTGAATGTAATATTGTAAAAATTTTATTATGGAAAAGTCATGTTCTTAAGTTCTTTTAGTCCAGTTTCTACCGCCGGTCGTGAGTTACTTGATGATAAATTTCCTGGAAGATGGATCGGCAGGATGGACCAAATCCTCTAGATTTTCTCTTTTAGAGGTACATAAAGGACAGACTATTTGGAACACCAGTAAAATATATTGAAACACTCAAGGTCAGGATCACAGATGCTGTGTCTAGTGTGATAGCCTAAATGTTGTGAAATACGTGACGAGAAATGGAATACCACCTTGACAGTCTTCGAGCTACCAAGGGTGATCCCTTCGAAATTTCCTGACGTAAGTACTAGCATTAAAAACTTTATAAATGCCTTTACAATATACTGAAACAAGCATTTGCCTAATTGTATTAGTTTTCTGCAATAAATTATTGTAATCAAGGAAAGAATTTATGACCACCCTGTACATACATTATCCATAATGTTACGACGAAAATCTGAGTTTGACTTGGACTGAAGCACCCTGTATTTTTGACTTAACAAGTAACCCTTGTTTTCTGTACAAAATTTGTTTATCTTGTCGCATACCCACGGAAGAAGAGACCAGTTGCTTGCCCTTCCATGCATGTTGACGATCTGACGCCGCGGGATAGCAAGGGCCGTAGGAATGTCGAGCATACGGCCGAGAGACCGACTCTCCTTTTGGGGTTTCGGCGACGAAGCCGCTCGGCAGTCTCTACGGTTCATCGAGTGTCATGTGTGGAAGTCTCCTCTAAGAGTTGGAACTTCCGCCGTATCGCAACGACCTACGTCGTCGCGAGATCGGGTAAAAGATTGGGAGGTTTCGTTGGATGACGATCCTTCGGATCGGCCGTAGCGCACTCGGTGATTGCCGATGTGCACGCTAAAAGTCCATGAAGACTTGGGGACGGTGGTCGATTGCCGCGCCGAGCGTCCCGTCAGGGCGTTTGGTGGCGCATCTTAGTTTTTTATCTTGTCGCATCGTTGGCGATCCGTTCCGATACACCCTGTAGATGTATCGGTTATACAACGTATCGCCTACCTTCATAACCATTCTTTGACCCAAATATGTCCTCACTTCCGAATGGTATTGTAGACACATAACGCGGGAAATGAATCGAATCTGTGACGTCGATATATCTGATTTTGTGAGAGTCACAAATGATGTAAAAAATGACAAATTTATTATGGAAAAATTTAACTAATTCTTTTAACTTTTGATATTGTAATGGGTTCAGTCTAATCACAAAGATAAAAACAAGAAGTAAATGATGTCAGTGGCTTGTGTTTTATCTTTTAAATAATTGAAATTTTGTACTAATTACTTTTTCAAAAAGCAAAATGTTTTGCTGGACAAAAAGGTGATTTCGGTTCGCTTTCTGAGCAGAAAAGTTATTTCGATTGAGTTTCGAAACCAGATATTTAAGTTAGGTTCAGTTCCGATTCCCGTTCCATCAAAAGTAACGTTTCTTTAGGGTTCGAAGCCCTACTTTTCATTTTATGAATTAAGTATGGTGTGGTGTTTTTGTTACGGCCAACTATCTGTGGTAGATATATAGGCCGAGGGAGGGACTCCCTTCCGTGTGGTCTTTCTAAGGGAACTTAGCCCTATTTATGCAAGCTCAGCAAAATTCGAAGAACACTACGAAAAACTCGTAACGGTTACATGAATAAGCCCCCGTCTACCAGCTGGTTTGAGAGCAGAACCTATCAGCCGCTGTTGGGGGCTTCCAACTAGGAACGCAAACAATGTTTTTTTATGTACAGTAAAACTCGTTTAAAGAGTTTATATTTTCTCTATTCCTATCTTTTTCCTAATTTTACAATGTTAAAATAACTCGTTTAAAAAGTGTAGTTCCAAAAACACTTTCCCGCTTAAAAAGTTTTATTTTCCAAAAGACTTATTTTGTATTTTGGATTTATTTTATTTCTGTACTGAAAAAGACTTTTTCAATATTCTTCGCTATTTAAAAATGTTAATGTTTAGGACTTAAAACGTTTGTGGTCACCTTTATTTTACCTTCATACCCGTTTCCATGAACATAGAACTAGAAAAGAACTTCTAACGAAATAGTGTTAATATCGTGTCGCGACTTTGGAACTAAGTTTTTAAAGTGTTTAAGTCACTGCGAACGTCAAATCTTTCTCGGTAGAAAATTCAGGAACAAAAAATTCTATTTCTTCTTGAAATTTCAGGCAAGGAAATTAAAATAAAATCATTATCTATTGAAGACAAAATCAAAATTTTGTAAGAATTTGATAGCAAATCGAACATAACGGGAGATGAAACTTCAAAGAAGTTGAACATTCTAGTGACTGCTCTGAATGTCCTCTGAATCGAGATCTTATCGTTAGAAGTCCTAAATCGAGATCTTATCTTAAACTTTTCTGATAAATTTCGAAATATTAAAAAAGTGAAAAAAGGAAAATATGAAGTTATGGAAGCAAAGTTGTTAATTTGGTTCAAACTAGTTGGTTAAAAGAAAAACCATATGTATTGAGAAGATAAAATCAAAATTTTGAAAAATGTTGATAGCAACTCGAACATAACAAGAGTTGAAATTTCAAAGACGTTGAACATGCCACTGACTAATTTGAATGAAGTTGTAGCAAAACGAGATCTTATCTTAAACTTTTCTGATAAATCTCGTAAAATTAAAAAAGTGAAAAAAGAAAAATATGAAGTTATGGAAACAAAGTTGTTAATTTGGTTCAAACAAGCCAGATCCGCCAATATAAATGGACCTATTCTTAGAGTAAAGGTTGGGGAAATTCCCAAAAAAAAAACTGGAGAATGAATTTACCCCCATCAAATCGATGGAGTGATAGAATGGAAAAAAAGCTGGATTGATTTATAATTCTGTAAAAGATAAGACTAAAAGTGTCGATCCAAAAGAAATCAAAGAATGGAATAAAATTTTGCCAGATTTGATAGCTGAGTATCAACCTAAAGACGTTTTGAATATCGATGAGTGTAGACTTTTCTACAATTTTTTACTGCAAAAAGCATATGCATATAAAGGCAAAAATTGTCAAGAAGGTAAAAGAAATAAGGAACTGCTTTTAGTGCTAACATGGATGATTCTGAAAAATTGCCAATTTTGGTTGTTTGAAAATCGAAGAAACACAGATGTTTTCGAAATTTGAAATTACTGCCTTGTGATTATGAAAGTAACAAAACTACGTGGATAATTACAATTTATGAAGCTTATTTGAAAAGATTGAATGCTAAAATATGGAGAGCTAAGCGGAACATCACAATCTTCGTAGACAATTGCGTCGCTCATTCCAAAGACACGAATAACTTTAGTGGTATAAAAGTGCATTTTCTACCACCGAACTCAACTTCCGTTTTACAACAGGAGTAATTAATGTATTTAAGCAGCACTATATAAAACGGCTTGTGAAATGGATGACTGTAAAACTAGATAATTCTGCGCAGCTAAGAAAAGTGAACGTTTTGGAATCGATTCATTTTGTTTTATCTGCATGGGTGTTAATAACACCACCTGTGATTGTGAATTGTTTCCAGAAAGTAGGATTCTTGTTCGGAGAATCGATAGAAGAATATGAATTAGATATTGAAGATGATTGGAAGATGTTACAAAGAAGGATGGATTTCAATGCATCATTTGAGGCATATGTGTCAGTTGATGATGAAGTATTGCTATGTGAAGTGCTTACAATAGATGATATTTGTGATGTTAAAGATAATGATGAAACGAGTGAAACTGAGGAAGAGGATGTAGAAATTCCTAGTCTAATCTACTTAAATTTCTTAAGCAAAACTCAACTTTAAATAAATTATTCTATGTATTATTATGATGATGTAAAAAACATCTCCTGAATATCAGTACTTTAACTATTGGTTTTTTTTTTTTTTTTTTTTTTTTTTTTTTTTTAGAAGTTTAACTGTAGTCTAAACTACACTAGTGTATATATCCCATAGAATTATATGGGATTTCCACCTCAATTTATCAATTATTGCTGTAATTTTTTGAGTTTTCACGATATTTCACTGGTCTTTTCATATTAGTTGCCCTATAGTATTCACCACGGTAAGTAGAATACACGGTAGAGTTCACACGCAGGTTTCGTTTTCCCCTCTGACGTCATTGGAACCCAGTCTTTGGGTAACGCACTTTTCGCTTTCTATAAAACTTTTACGTTCAAAAAAGGATATTATACATTTATTTAATATCCTGTAAAGGGTATTACTGAGAAGTGTGACACTTTGACCATTTACTAACTGAACATTTTCAAATTCAAGTTAATATATTTATATGTCTTTATTTTTTAAAATTTTTTAAAAGGTCAATCTTTTGTTTACATTTATTTCTTAGAAGTATTAAATTTCGACACAGTTGTTAATATTTTATTTAAACACATTTGCGCGAAAAGCAAAAGTTTTCCTACCTTTTCAGTTCTATTTTAATATTTTAGGCACAATCTTTTCACAATAATATTCTATTTACCGTGGTATTCACTATCAAATCATGACAAAAAAAATTTGCTGTAGTTTGCGCATGCGCAATTAAATTTTATTTCATACAAATACCCATATCTCATCAAATATTCAATAGATTAATATTTTAATCACAGTATACTATTTCTACGAATTTTTGTCATGTTTTTTTTAAATTCGGCTGAAAACTCTGCAGGCTACAAAAAAACCCTTTTGAATTTTTCAGAGAAGCGTTAAAATCTTCACGAATGTACGTGCTATGCTTATCCAAATGCGCATAAATGTTGTACAGGCCCTATATAGTTATTTGCTACAGTGGCAGACCATTTTAGCATTTTCTTTCACTTGAGTGATCAAAATTATTATTTTATTATTTAAATTATTATTGCCCCCCCCCCTAATTGTCCTCGCGACAAAATGTTCACTGAAAAACATGAAGTCAAACATGTTCTTTACATCCTCAAAGTTCAAAGGCATTCCGGGCATTTCCTTACAAGTTTCAGTAGATATTCCACGAAACGTCTGAAATTGGTCACTGCCCCTTAATTTCTGGATACCAGTTTACTTAAGTGTGAGTATAGCTATAAATATAAATAATTACAGAAAAACGTTTATGACTGGATTAAAAGTAGAAATATACTCCAATTAAATAGTAATTTACATAGTAATTGCATAAAATGTTAACAAAGCAAAATGTTAAAATAATCAATTGTCCTAAACAGTAGACATGAAGGAAAAAAGGCCCAAAAATACAAGGCACATTTCGGTGATAGCCATGTATTTTTGTTGTTTTTGTTAAAAATAACAGCATGCATATAAAAATGACAAATAATTTTAAATGTGATTTTCTTTCGCAACATTTTAATTCTATGTATTTAATATTTCTAGTGTCTTCTTTTAGTAAATCGAATGAGAAAAAATATCTTATTAAGCTTAGTTTTAAACCATTTTTTCATTCGGTATGCTTGACAGGTTTTCACCTAATCGTCTTATAAAAGAAAAGAAATCCATGTTCATTATTAAAAAAAAGCAATAAATTATCCATGCCTTTCACCAAACGTTTTGTATCTCCAAACCCTCTTGTATTCGAACACGGTGTAATTATAGAATAAGTTATAATGAGTATAATTAATAATAATCCAATACATAAGTCCATTATCTGTTAATATGAATGTATAGTCTGTTGAAAAGAATAGAAAGGCAATAACTGCAGCCAGAACGTGCTAACGTTGTCATGACAAGTAAATTAGTTTTTCTGTTAATCTAATTTTATCTGTTAGAGTGGTTTCAGGAGTATTTTCTAGAACAAAAGCCACATAATTGAAAATGTACAACAAAGAAAGTTATTTTTACGACTTCTGTGGCTAAAAATGTTTTTTTTATGTTTGTTATACATTCGCCTTAAAATACAAAGCGCTATAAATTGATAAACTCTGATAAAAATTCAGTTTCTTGTTATTAGACCATTTTGGTAAGTTGGTTATTTTAAAAAAAACGCAATGTTCTTTTTTGTTTAGTTGTTTATTATTTTGTTTAAGTGTTTTAATATAATTTTTAAAATCGAGTTACCAAATAAAATTATTTTCTTTCAAAATAGTTGTTCTTTAAAATATTGAAAGAATATTATTTGGAAATATAGTAACAGTCTGTATTAATGTCTCATTATTGAAATAACGTTACGTTACTCGGAATTGAGACATTCATTCGAGGTATTGACTAAGTTATCCGGAAATATTGGAGTTTTCACCACAATACAGCTACAGAAGCTAATTCTTACGAACGTTTTTACAGTGTTGAAATTTCCGGAGAACCTGACTGCTATTTTGGATGAATCTATTAATTTAGAACTTTGAAAAAAATATGTATACGATCTATTTTCTCTTCGATAAATGCCTAAACTAGGCTTTCCATTGCTTCACTAGAAATACCCAACAACTTACTTTATTTTTTCTCGGAATTTTTAAATATAATGTGTGGTTTCAGCAGTATTGCCTTGTATTCCCTCTATTGAAGAAATGGGCGAGTAAAACTCTTTGTGCCTTTTACCGCGATTTTATTGGGAACTATAGCCAATGTCATCTCCAGCAGCCTCGGCCCCACCAGTGGCTGAGAGGCTCTGCTCTCAAAGCTGGTAGACGGGAGGTGCTGGATTCAAACCTCTGTCGCGCTCGTCGGAGCTTTTCGTTGTTTTCTTCGAACCTTGCCTTAAATACGTGTTAGGATCCCTTAGAAAGACCACCATGGAGGGCACCCTTCCCCCAGAGCCTATATCCTTCGTGTTGATAATTAGCCGTCATAAAAGCAACTAACCAACCAACCAGCAGCCTGGGAAAAGAAAGAAGAAAAAATACAAATCAGGTAGCAGTTTTAAAGGATTTGAGAGTGTTGTTATACTCCCTTCCCCACCAACCAGGAGAGTTGGGAAAAGAAGGGTAGGAAGTCTTATTTGAGTGGAGAATAGAGAGCATTCTCTCGGATAAGGGGTCATCCAGTAGATCTTCGTGGAGAAAACACGAATCCTGATTCGGAGGAGAGACACATCTCTGCAAGGTGACCAGCCAGCCGTTGCAATGAACAGTAGCACCTCGCTCCCTAGAAATTAAACTAAGTACATGTGTACCTCGTTTTTCAGGATTTGTACTGTCTTTTACCTTAGACTAGTATTTAGTATACTTTTAAAGATAAATGTTTTGCATTAGAATGTAAATTTTCTGAAAATATTTTGTATAATCCAGAAATAAATATTTACTTCACTCAAGTCCGTGTGACAACTATATATCTGCATTCTCGTTACTGTGCATTTCAATTTCTCAACACGTTACAATAAATACAAAAATAAAAATACAAACAAAATTACCATATCTAATTCAGTACTGCACCAAATCACCACCAAAGATGCAAATAAATTTTATCAATAAAACCATAACATCAAATAAAATACAAGGTATCTACAAAAGAAGAACGCAACATGAATTTCAAATGCATACTAATTTTGTTCTTACAATTTGTTCAGAAATCAAAGATGTAAAGTATAAAATACGAGAAAATGTAACTCGGGAAAAAAAATTAATATGCATACATATTTTGTCGTAAATTGAAGAAAATCTCAAATTTAAGAATGAAGCTGGGTTGTATTTACTATTTAACTCCAACATACATCGTGATTAAGAAAAATGCATACACACTTTGAATGATTATAACTCCAGTTTTTATTCAAATATAATTAATATTTAAATTGCAAAAGGATCTACATAAAATGTATAACTTTTCCTCTTACCGCAGATGTTCAAAATTATGACCATTCTGGTCGATTACACTGCCTAAAACGGTAGGCTATTGATTCACTAACTTCAACAAACATTTCATTTGGTGTTGTGGCTCATTCTTGCTCAATTGTGGTTCCGAAACGTTGTCTATGAACATCCATTCTTTTCAAACTTATCTTTTATCCGATGAATTGTAAGTCGCATAGGTGGATCTGCCTGAAACTTGCTGCGATATTGGTACTTCTGATGCATTTTCATACTTACAATAGTATTTTAAAATAATTTTTCTTTTTTCAAAAGATAATCTTGTTCCACTCATTATTTCCAATTAATGATACTTTGAAAGGAAAGAATAATTAGAAAGTTATGATCCGTTAAACAGTGTATGTATGCATTCTTCTGACGCACCCTGTACATGGAACACTGGCATAACACAAAAACAATTATACTATAGAACCAATATTGCTAAAATATATACAATATTGCTAAAATATATACAATATTGCTAAACATAAATAGTTTAAAATAATTGATTTTTCATTCAAATTACAATGTACCAATTATAAAGGATTGTTCAGAATTTGGAAGACTTTTTACAAGTAACGCATTTGAAAGGCTAACAAAAATTCTCTTTGTCATTTTTAGGTTAACTATACACTACTCTCTATACAAGAAAGTATTTTTAGAATTTTTTGATTGTACACTTACAAAAAATGAACGTCTTTATTTCAATTCAATGTTACAAAAGTGTGTGTCGATAATTATGCTGCTATTATTTTTTTTCCCTAAAAAATATATTGTAACGAATCGGTCCAACCTATCTTCAACCTACTAAAATTCTGTAAGTACTTTAAAGGTATTGTACTGTATGGCTGAGTTAAGAAAGACTCTGAAACCGGTCTCGTCCCAATCCTGTTGCCAGGGTAAATGTTCAGTCGACTTTATTTTAGGGAAGTCCGGCATTTGCTCCCGTGCAATCGGTCATTCCGTGAATTATCGCAGTCTTTTGTCCTTCCGCTCCTACTGAGGAGGTTTCCTCCGTACATGTTTTGGAACCTTCGAAAACAAGTACCCTACACAGGTTTTTTTCTAATCTGAGCCACATAGTACATTTCAGTACATTCTTCACAGTCTGAAATATTAATTGTCCAATAGAACAAAAGATGTATGTCATTGAAATCCAGCTTATATTTTATGTATTCACATTATAGAAGAAAACCATCGCAAGGTAGATACTTGTCGACTTTCTTAGAATACAACTTTCAAACTACTAATAGACGACACTCCGCGTAAATCATTATCGTCTAGGAATGTCGTCTAGGGTGATTATAATTAAAGTTGAACTTTCAAAAGGCTTTAAAAAAAGGACCACTGCTCATAATGACCTGATATTTCATTTGTGTATACGTGAAGCAATGGGAATTTGAATTGCGAAAGAAAAAAAAGTTCAAAAGTGCACCAATAGATGACGCTAAACTCGTCATAAGATGCTAATTAAAAGACGTCGCATGCTGTTGTGGCACTATTTGTCAGTCATTTGCCCGCCTTTTTATCACAAGTGTAATATGCGGTGCACATGTCATGCCTTTTAATTAGCATCTTGCGACGAGTACAGCGCTATCTATCGGTCCACTTTTGAACTTTTTTTTTTCTTCCGCAAAACAAATTCTCATTTCTTCACGTATAATCAGATGAAATATCAGGTCATACTGACCAGAGTTTCTTTTTTGCAGACTTTTGAAAAGGTAACTTTAATCACCCTGTATATATACACACTATATACACTGCTCAAAACAATTAAAGGATATTGCAGTTTTAGGTGGATTTTGTATCTGGGAAACTTTTTAGCTGATTGATACATGGTCGACAGACATAGTAGGTTATATGAGAATAAATTACACATGTTTGGCAGAACAAAATGCATTTTATTGCGCATTTGTGTACAAAAGGAAAAAAACACAATTTGTGCATATGAGAAAAAAAGAATAAGAAAAGGTGTTTTTTTCAAAGAAAATCATTTTCAGTAGGAGGTATGGTTAACACGGGCGGCCAGCAACGTTGAACACCTTTGAGGCATGGACTCAATGAGGCTATTAATGAAGAGTTGGGGTATTCTGCCCCACTCTTCCAGAAGAGCTCTTTCCAGTTCTTGGAGAGTTTGTGGGGGTTGTTGGCGGCCAGAAACTCGTCTTCCTAGAGCGTCCCAAACGTGCTCGATTGAATTCATGTCTGGAGAACACGCTGGCCATTCCATTCGAACGATTCCTTCCTCGAAAAGGAAATCCTCCACCAGGTTTGCACGATGTGGCCTGCAGTTATCGTCCATTAAAATGAAGTTATCTCCGATTGCTGCAGCGTAAGGGACTACAATAGGTCTGAGGATCTCATCCTTATATCGGCGACCAGTCAGAGCTCCATCTCGAATGATGTAGAGGTCAGTGCGCCCGTCAATGGAGATGCCACCATACACCAACACTCCTCCACCGCCATATCTGACACTTTCGTGCACGAACGCGGGATTATTCCTACTGCCACGGTCCCTCCAGATGAAAATACGCCTATTATCCGGATGCACAGAAAAACGGGACTCGTCAGAAAACAGAATATTGCTCCATTCATTTCTCCTCCAGTTGACATGCTCGGTTGCCCACTCCCTGCGGTCGCGACGATGCCTTGATGTTAATCTAACACATACCATCGGTCGGCGAGCATACAGACCTACAGCATGGAGCCGGTTTTGGACAGTCTGAGTTGAAATCCTGGTACCTGTAGCCGAGCGAAGGTGTTGTTGGAGAAGAGTAGCGTTCATGTTTCGGTGTCTCCGAGCTGTTAACGCTAAATACCGATCTTCATTGGGCGTTGTTGCCCGTCTACGACCTTGCCCTGGTCTTCGGCCTGCACATCCACTCTCCAAAAAACGGTTCCAGATCCTGGAAATGACACTTTGTGACACTCCAATGGCTTGCGCTACTTCGGCTTGAGTTTGGCCCCCTTCTAACCTACCAACAATTCTCCAAGCTTCTGAATCTGTCAAATGACTTCGCTGAGACATCGTACCCATCGAAACAAAGCAATCACTGAATGCCGATCATCCTTGTCTTCATTCTCTTTTATCCAGTTGAAAGTCAAATTTCATTCGCTGCCGCTGAAGCGACGTTTTTGACGTCGAACTCAAAATTTGCATACTCCACAGTTTGAAAACCAGAAAAATTTGCATTTGTGATTCTCTTCTTCTATTTTCGGCAAAAAAAAATTCGTTTATATCTTTATTTTATATAAAACTTCAAATATCCTTTAATTGTTTTGAGCAGTGTATATATATATATATATATATATACAAACTATATAGCCAAAAATCACCTAACGCGTTTTACACGTTTAGACACATTTTAGAAGCTTTATGAAAATCTACAGAAATATTTGACGAATTCATTTAGAAATTCGGGAAAATAAAAAACCTGTTTGACCTCACAATTTTCAAAGATTTCACGGGACAATTAAGGGATCAATGAAAAAATGAAGGGAAAAACATTTGAGATCATCCTGTAAAATAAAAAGTATGAAATGATCTATCGCTGCAACACATATGTATGTGGATATTGTACAACATTTGTGTTCATTTGTGTAAGAATAGCACATATATTCATAGAGATATAACGATTTTTAAAAAACTTTCTAGCTTTTTAAATTTTGAGTGTGTACGTGTTTTTAAACTTAATAATAAATATCATGAATAAAATATTGAACAAGTATTGTTTAAAATTACTAAATCATTCATAATAATAATAATAATAATAATAATAAAGCAATGATATCCAGAACAAACCAAAGTTTATGGCCATAAAACACAGACATTTTCTAATAAAACAAACTGTTAGAAAAGAAAACATAGTATCAAAAGCACCTTAAATCAAAAAAAGTAATGTCAGAATATGTATATAAATACATAGATAGCTTTTTTTTATGTATTCACTTTATAAAAAAAAATATACCATTGCAAGATAGATACTCGACGATTTTCCTATGATATGTCATTGAAAGTAGTAGATGATGCATCTCCACATTACTCATGATTGTCTAAGAATGTCGTGACACAATGGTGTCATTGTTTGATTACTGAGCAGTAAGCGATGAATTTTTTTGATACTCAGAAAAGAAAATACATAATAAGAAATAATATTATTGTCATAGAAAAAAACATACTTAAAATATTTTTGAAAATGATAAGGTATTTTTTTCTCCCCTTTTTTAACTCACAGGTTATCAAAGCCTGAAAGCTAATTAGCCAGAAGGTTCTGAATGTACGTACGTACATTAAGAGTATGTACGTATAAATGTACATAACGCGATAACTCTTGATAGAAATATCCGATTTGCTTCAAATTTTGTATGTAGGTTCATTCTGGTAAGGAGCTTCCCTGATTAGTTTTGGAGGTTCATTAGTTAAGTATAAAGGGGGAACGGGAAGAAAATCCCCCATTTAATTTAGATAAATGGGTTTTTCATGCAGAATTATCCGATTTGTTTCAAATTTTGTATATAGAGTCATTGTGATAAGACGCTACCCTTATTAATTTTGAGAGTTCGTTGGTTAAGTATAAAGGGAGGAACGGAGGCTAACACCCCCCTTAATTTATTGTTGATTTCTTTATTTTTAGAGGGTCATTATTCTTTGAAGTAAGAGTGTAATGTACAATCAGTGTGAATAGCCTGTGAGCTTAATGCTATCAGTTTAACTGGGCACTTTTCTTTTTAACACTTTCCAACCTAGTTGAAAAGTGTTTATGCCTTCCATTTGTCTGCTGTCTGGCCATCTAGCCGTCTGCCGTCTGGCCGTGCTCTAACTCCCGTAAGCACTCCCCCTGCTCGGATTGCCATGAAATTTTTTTATGTTATTGTCGTTATCTATAGCATGTTCCCTATTTTGTTTCGAATGCATTTTGATGACGCTACGTCATTTAAAACATAATGAAATTGATATATAATTATGAAGCGCATTAAACCATGCTTTTTGTAGGACGCCAACTGCTTGATATTTTATTGGGTTTTAAAATGTGTCAAGGACTTTTGCGACACCTTGTATTATTAGGATATTCTTCAAGAAGGGAAAAAACTATTATGCTAATTAATATTAGAGAAAATTCTGGCTATTTTCGTGGAGGAGTTTTGGCGTAATGAAGAGCGCAAAAACAAAGACAGGCATGAGAATAGCCAGTGAAAAAAGAAAAAATAGCTGAACTTCCAAAGCCAATAAAGGGTTGACGCGTATTCGTCTAATTTTATTTCTTAACATTTTTAATTATAAAATCCATAAAATGGGTATATCTAATAAAAGTTATGTAACCTAAAACGACCAATTTAAAAAATACTATTATTTCCTATATAATTTTTTACACAAAATTATCACTCATCTTATAAGCTTATACAATCCTTAATAGCTTCCTCGATTTAAGAAATTAAAACAAGTTTCTAATAAACATAGAAAGCAGACCAGAAATAAATGTTCATGCTTGACTTCACATGAGTTATTTAGTTCAATCGAGTTTTACATGCTTATTCAACGATATATTTTGCTTAAATCTTCAATTTATCATGTACAGGGTGATTATAATTAAAATCACACTTTCAAAATGCTGTAAAAAGGGAACCACTGGTCAGAATGACTTTAAATTTGACCTGAATATACTGGAAGAAGGAGGAAAGCGTATGGCATAAGAAAGAAAAAGTTCCAAAGTATATCAATAGATGACACTGTAAATGGCATAACGAAAGTGGATTCGGCTACAAGTGACATTTTTAATCGAAATACGACGACTTTGGCATGCGGTGCACGGTAAACCAACCGTACTGTTCAATGTGCATGAGTGTTTTGGCTGTTTAACGGAAAAAATTACTTCCAAATCAGTCAACAGTTTTGGTACTGTTAGTGGAAAGCCCATCCACCAAAGCAAGGTCGTACCACATTGGATGGGAAAAATCGGTTTTTAATTGCCCTTGGGTTAAAAACACATAAAAAACACATAATGATTCGGTTTTTAATTGGACATGAATGTTTTTTAATTTGCATAGAATTTCGCCTACAGCGCCATCTATTGATACACTTTGGAACTTTTTTTTCTTATGTCATACCGTTTCCCCCTTCTTCCAGTATATTCAGTTCAAACTTGAAGTCATTCTGACCAGTGGTTCCTCTTTTACAGTATTTTGAAAGTGGTACTTTAATTATAATCACCTTGTAATTATGTCTGAGAGAGCTGAATTCTTTTGAACTGCATTCTTTCAGTGTTGTATTGTATGCCTTCACATTCTGCTTACTTTATCAAAGAAATAATATACGACAATTTTCTTCTGATTGAAAGTTCTAAGTGACGCCTCTTTACATAAATCATCAGAGTCTGATAATATCTGGACGGGATGACGTCGCTATTTGTTTTTGTCATCTATAACAGATGTATTTCTTTATCAGTCAGAATAAAAAGGAAATACTTGCATAAGAAGTGATAGTGTTGCATCAGACTATATATATATATATATATATATATATATATATATATATATATATATATGTGTGTGTGTGTGTATGTGTGTATGTATAGCTAATATTGTTTTCTTAAATAATCAATCAACCCAGCATTTAAAAATAATTCTTAAATTATCAATCAACCCAGCATTTAAAAATAATTCTTAAATTTACGCTGAAATTTTATTCAAATTATATCTTTAAAACACAGAATAAATAAAACTTTTCGAATATTAGGGTGAAAACCCCCAATAAGTGACACTTTAAGGATTTGTTTCTTGTTCAAATCACTATTACAAAGTGTCAAATCTATTTTATACTTATCTTTGTTTTTGAAAGTATAGTAAAGATACATTAAAAAAATATTGTTGACGAAATTTTGAAAAATTATACTTTTTATTACTGAAAATTAATTTTTGTCCTAAATATTGTGAATATCTCCAGTAACGGACACAATTCCTTTTTTAAAATACCAATCGCTGAAAAATAAGTTATAACAGTTAAAGCAAATAAGTTACCACTATATGACATTACTTTGCAGAATTTTACAAGAAAATGCTTATTTGAGTTAGATTTCTGCTGCAGTGCTAGTTACTGGTTAGGTGGCAATAACTGGGGGTTTCACCCTACTCACTTTTTACTCAACTACGGAACGGAGAAGGGACATGTGTTTGTCAGCCTATGTATGTATATTTGTTTCTATGTACGCATGTTCAGATATAATAATCTAGAGCTCATGTTTTCCGCCGCTGTATAGCGACGCACGAATGCGCTATGAGAATATCTCTCTGAATATCTGAATATCTGAGAATATCTGAAAATTTTAAGAACTTTAATTAAATTATTATCTTTTCATTATTTCTGAAGTTTGGCTTTCTAAATAGTAACCAAAAAGTAATGGATCAAATAAAAACGGAACAAGAGCCACAGAATGAAATTACATAGCTCATTTTAAACAATATCTCCAAAGCTAACACAAGAACTTGTCGCACTGTTTCACCAAGTAATGAATACCTTGCTCATACAAGTCCTTTGGCTGAAATAGGAACCAGTTTCGAACATTATCCATGACTTCGCTATCCGAGTGAAAGCAGCAACACTTCAATGTCTTTTTCAGCGGACCAAAGATGGGAAAGTCATATGGCGAAAGATCTAGGCTATACGGTGGGCATTCCAACACTGTCCACAGAAATTTCACCAGATTCCCTCGCGGAAGTGCTTGTGTCCGTCCTGCACACTAGTCAATGACAGTGCATGTTCTCCATACACTGCCTGTATTCGTCGATGCACTTCGCAAAATCCAACTCGTTCTGCCACTAAATAAGAACGACACTGCGTTGCTCTTTTTTACTCGCAAACATTCCAGAGATGCAGATGGATAACAACAACAACCGATTGTCGGCCGTACGGTACTATTGACCGATCGCCAACGCATATCACGTTCTTCTGTGTGACTATCTAGTGCAAGTCCATTTCCGCAGTAGGGATTATATTCATTACTTCTCGGTTTGCCTCTACACAAAGTTTCACCACTCTCATACAAAAACTAGTCGTTGGGGGCCACCGCAATACTTACCCATCATGGATATGCATAATATAAAATGTGAAAATAAAACATGTGTCAACTACTTGTAAAATGCACTGCAATTCGAATAAAATCGTGGTTTGATGACGTCATAAACTTTAAAGGCTCTATTACTGAAATGCGTAAAAGAAACGTCTTTATAACTCCAAAAACAATAATCCTATTAACTTAGCGGTTTATTGCATCGGATGAAGCGTCTCATTTCCAATTAAAATATATCTTTGAATTGAAATTTGGATGAAATACAGAGTCATGAAAAATTGAAGCGTGTGGAAAATAGGATTCCAGATATCTCGGCAACTCATTATTTCATCGACTTCATTCCTTATGCAAAATTTATGTTTTTTTATTGTCTTTTATATTCACTCCTTAAAATAAACATTTTCGAAAATTTTTATATACCTTTTATCAGAATGAATATTTCGAGAGTCCGAAAAAAATAGTTCCGGATAATCGAGATTTCTGAAATTCAATAAACTTCTTCCCTACTAAGTATATACCAAATTGCAAGTCTTTATCTCAATTTGTTCGGGAGATAGAGTGGTTACAGACACACAAGCACACAAATAGACGGATGGCAAAATTTTTCTAAAAATATGTTTTTTAGAATCTCCAGTGTCTGAACGTGTAAATCCGTCAAAAAAAATTTTTCGATTTTCAAAACAATTACAAGACTTATCCTATACTACATATGATGGGAAAGTAATAAACTAAATGATAACCACTGTTCCGTTTTCATCGAAAAGTGAAAAAAAAATATCATTTTTGTCTATTTATATCTTAAAAGTGTACATTACAAAAATACAATTTTTAATAGCTGTAATTGATACATTTTTATTCTTTTATTTAATATTTTTCAGGTCATTTGAACTCGTTCAGAAAAAAAATTGATGATTACAAAGAATTTATGTTTATGCAAAACAAAATTTTTGGTTCTAATTATACTCTATTATTTTATATCTCATGTATCCCACGTCTTCCTATTATAACCCATATATTGAGAGTCTTACACAGAACCCAAAACAATGTTTATTTCTAGCATTTTTATGTTTTGAAAAAAAAAATTCTTTCTAATATAAAGTTCTCAAAATTTTAGCAATATAACACCTAGAAAAGAATATATTTTTAACAAAAAAAAAAAAAGGTAAAAATGTAGGTTTTCTTTATAAAGCCTGCCATACACTATCTATGTATTACAAAAGTTAGGGGTAAATATTGAAAAGTTTTTTAACTAAATTGCACGCAATGACCCAAAATCACAATCTGAGAAAAATAACTTTGGAGTTCTCTGTTTAAAAATATTTCATATTTAAGAACTACTAAGAGTACCAATCATTCTGTTTTCAAATTTTCAGAAATAATTGCTCTTTAATATACGAGGGGCAGTCAAAAAGTTCCCGGGATTTAGTTGTAACTCTTTATTACCACAATATAGGTACACATTTACTTAATCACCTTCAAAGTAGGCTTAGTCCGAACACACACACTTGTTCCACAGCTCCTGTGAATGCTGGAAACAACGATGAATGTCCTGTTACCAAAGTTCAGCCGCCGCGTTTTGGTTTTGATGTCTTCTACGGTGTCAAAATTGTTACCTTTGAGGCCCATTTTGATCTTGGGGAAGATCCATGAATCCGATGGTGCTAAATTTGGTGAGTAGGGAGGCTGGTGGAGGAGTGGAATGTCCTTTCCTGCGAGCCATGCCTGCACAACAATCGATGTGTGGGCGGGAGCATTGTCGTGGTGCAGTGACCATCCTCCTTGCCATTTGACGGGACGTTTTCTTCGGATTGCCTCCTTCAGTCTTTTCAAAACTTGCACGTACAAAGGGTCGTTAACAATTTGTCCAGCTAGTACGAATTCATGGTGCACCACAACTTTGTTGTCGGAAAACGTAATGAGCATCACTTTTTTTTTGGATTTGACATAAGGTGATTTCTTTGGTCAAGGAGAGGAGTTTGTGTGTGAACAAATAAATTAATTATATTGTGATATTAAAGAGTTCTGTGAACTTTCTGACTGCCTCTTGTAATATATATCTTTTTTTATTGATTTTTTCCCAAAGTTTAAGAGTCCTAAATCCCCTTAAAGACAAAAAAAATATCCTTGTTAAAATTCTTGGGAGAGGGGAAGAATAGAATTAAGAATATACCTTCCCTAAAATTTAGTCCTTCCAAAGATATATTCTAAAATAATATGAAGCCCAACCTTTTATTTTTTTTCATATTAATCATTCATAATATCAATTATCAATCACAATAATTATTTGTATTGCCCATTTCATTCAGACATTATATTATTTTTAAAACATGCTAAAAATTACTGCACATGTTTAAAAGTTCTAAAAAACGCATTCAAAGACATTAAAAATTAGTCAAGACGTACAAAAACTTTTAAAATATTTTCACCTCCTGGTGTGAGGCATCATTAGTTACTGTTGTTCTGTTTCTTCCTCGCTAGTCACTTTCGTTGAAGTCTTTCCCATTTTTCCCTATTCATAATAACATGTGGCGCCATTTTATTATCATTTTTTCATGCATCATATCATTAACCCTATCATCATGTTATCATATCACAGAAAAATCTGAAATATATAATGATATGATGCATTCAAAAATTGATAATAGATAGCGCCACATGTTATTAGGAATAAGGAAAAATGGGGAAGACTTCAACGAAAGTGACTAGCGAAGAAGAAACAGAACAACAGTAACTGATGATGCCTCAGACCAGGAGATGAAAATATTTAAAAAGTTTTTCTACATCTTTACTAATTTTTAATGTGTTTGAAGGTGTTTTTTAGAACTTTTAGACAAGTGCAGTATTTTTTAGTACATTTTAAGAACAATATATGTCTGACTAAAATGGGCAATACAAATAATTATTGTGCTTTTATTAAATGTTAAAATATAATAAACAAAAGAATGTATATATGGAAATAAGATTTTAAAACATATTAATTGTTATCTTTTCACTACACATTATACTAATTATATTTATTTTTAATATTTGGCCATGATTACACATTATGTTTATATTAAGAAATAAGTTTAAAAGGGTATGCTCGCTTATGTTTCTTAATTTATGAAAATACTATATAACCACAAACGAAAAAATGCAATAACCTCTCACGAAATCCGCACGATTCCGAAAAATGTTCTGTATCTTTAGAAATCTCGAAAAACGAGATATTTTCCAGGTTTACAGAAACATTTACAAAAACAAAGTTTTTTTTTCTTTGCTGCCAGGGATTTTTGGAGACGTTTCTGAGTAGTTTTTATAGTATACTAGCTAAAGTACCCGTAACAAATAACATGTAACTCACAGGAAGGGCCGTACAGAAAGACCGCGGGCCCCGGTGATAGTTCAAATGCCGGATCCCCATCATAAGCCTGATAAAATAAAACCTGCTTAGACTAAACGTACAGGAAATTCCGTTTTAAACAGATTTTTTTTTCGTCTTAAAAGGTTTAAATGCATGGAATTTTTTTGGCTAGACCATGAATTTTTCTCCGTTTACAGCAGAATTCCGTTATAAACAGCCTTTACTCTATTAGAAAATAAATATGTTGAATAGTACTTTTTTAGAAAATCTATATAGTATTTTCTTACAATTTTATTATTTTTCTTTTAAAGTATTTTACAGTAGGATTACAGTTTATGATGCATTAGTAACACCTTTTCATATAATGATTTTAAATATAAATTTAAAATATTGAAAATATAGTTAAATTTTAATTCAATTCATCAGTTAAGACGCCGATTGCCTGAAGCTATTTTAACTTTAGTTATTTTGTTGTATAATTTAGAAAATATTTATTCTATAAAACGTAAATAAATAAATTCCTGCACCTTTGCTATGTGCGTTCTGCTGATTTTTATTAAAAGCTGGATTGTGTTTCGAACGCCAGTTCCTAAAGACGTTCAACTTCTGACTTTTGAATTTTATTATTTGTTAGTTATTTTAATTAAAATTTTAATGTAAATAATACCAGTCAATTTTTTCTGGTATTTATTTAAAAACCAGTACCGTAGCTGGGCCCTGGTAATTTGTACCAGCCTCTGTACGGGCTACTCACAGGTAGAGTCATTTTTATAATTACATCTGCTAGTTTCTGCTGTAAGTCTCATGATGGAGTTGTTAGATAAAATTAAATATTACATTAAAATAAAAGTACAAATCAAAACGAAAATTGTCACTCAGTTTTTATCTAATCAAATTTTCTAATGAATTTTTTTCAACCTGAATGCAAAAGATAAATCTCCAAGGATTGTTTCAATTGCAATATTACACATTCAATAATTTTTAAGCATTACGAACATTCCCTTTCACATTTAAATGAAATATTTTCGTTTTATAATATTATCTCTCATAAAAACTGTTTTTTTAATGTTTTTTTTCTTTTAAATAAAATTAGTAACAAGTTTTTTTTTTTTTTTTTTTTTTTTTTTTTTTTTTTGACGTGTATGTAGTGTAACCGTTTCAATTCTTCCGCAAACGATAATGGTCGCCAAAAGATGACCAATGGTAACCTATTCGCCCAAAATGACAGAACTTTCTATTTTGAATTTTTAAAAAGAACGAAATGAATATATATATATATATATATATATATATAAGAAGAAAAATTTCAGATAAAATGATTAGTCATTTACAAAATAATAAAGGTGAGTGAAATATGTCTCCCAATTATAAAAGTAAATTTCTTTTCTGAAAATAGCTTTGAACAATATCCTTTGTTTTTAAGAATCTTCTTATCTTGTACTTCAACAAAAATGTTATTTGTTTGATTTCGCTTCGAAAATATTTTCAATTTCATGTAATTACTTGATACATAATGAATATATTTTGCATTTCAGCTTTAAAATGTGTGAAAAAGTTCGAAAAAAGTCAAGGTACTTTCGTGTTATAGTGGCCCCCCGAGAATGAATCTCTAAGCTGCTAAAATTTTTCGCCAAATTATAAAGCATATAGGAAATTATAATAATATATAATGTGTATAACAATTTCAAGACTCATATTGCCCAATTATAGTCATATATGACGAATATATGACGCATATATAATACATGTGTATAATCTGTATATGATGTATATATTGCATATAAGACGTAAATAATATGTATATAACGACGTACATGCCATATATATAAGCATTAGAAGTATATATGAGGCATATATAAGCTTTGTTATGATCTTGACAAAATCGTCACTGCAATATTGGCAAAATCGTAACTGTGGGGGTCGCTATAAAACGAAAGTTCCAAAGTCAATATAAAAAGTCGCTAGAATGATTTCGTAAACTATTTTATAACTGGTGAGCGTTTTAATTAAACCTATAATTTTAGATTTCAATGTATTTTTACCTTCATAAAAATTGGAAGTTTAATGTTGCGATCGCAACTTAATATTTTTTTTATTTATTGAAATTTTCTTCACAGTTACCACAAAACAAGCTGAAAAGCCGTGTTATGTACACTGTAAAAAAAAAAAAGACAAATGTTTTTTAATCTACGAAAATATAATATAACCACGAACAAAAATTTATAAAAACCTCTTCCGTGTTATCCATAATTCCGAAAAACGTTCTTTCTTTTTAGAAACATTAAAAACAAACATATGTTCGCGATTTAAGGAAGCATTTATAAAAACAAAGTTTCTTTTGCTGCCACTAATTTTCGCAAACGTTTCCGAGTAATTTTTATAATGCATTAATTAGATTTTTCAAACCGGAATGTCAGTTGTTAAGCTGCTATCAATTCTTAATTAGATATTTTCAGCAGTGTAATTGAATTTGTATTTGCAAGAGTAAGAAAATTATATTAATTTTAATGTTAATGCTGTTAATCTATCATGTTTGTCTGTAAAACATGCTTGTTGAACATGAAAATGTTTACTTGAGGGAATTCGGAGCATTCAGAAAACCTATGTTGCAGGTTAAGAAAACTGATTAATACACTATACAAACTACTCGGAAACGTTTCCAAACACCAGTGGCAATAACAGAAATGTTGTTTTTATAAGTACTTCTTCAAATCTCGAAATTTATTGGTTTCTGAGCTTTCTAACACTGTGAAAAATGACACTTTCAAATCTGAGTAAATCGATGTTTTCATTTTGTTATGAAACTTTTTGTTTCAAATAGGACGACCCAATCAATGCTTTCAATTCTGAAATACAAGAAATACTCAGAGTATTGAAACATGGACATACTCAAAAATGAACACATATACAGGTCAGTTCATACTCATTTTTTAAAACATGGACATACTCCAAAAATGATTAGAATCAGTTCAAACTCATTTTTGAAGCATGGACATACTCAAAAATGTGCACATAGAAGTCCGTTCATACTCATTTTTGAAACACGGACATACTCAAACAGGAGCACATGATGTTTTATTCTTGAGTGTGTGCATGTTTGCAGAAATGAGTCTATACATGTTTCAAACTCGAGTCATTTCGATTCGGATCCATTTTGACTATGCGACATACTCAGATTGGAGTATTTTTTGCTCAGTTTTTAAAATGTCGTTTTTAGGGTGTAAAGATAAAGAACGCTTTTCGGATTCGTGAGTAACTTGTAAGAGGTTATCGCATATTTTAGTACGTGGTAATATAAGATTTATCTAGATTAAGAAACATTCTTCCTTTTTTTTACAGTATACAGTTAATTTTAAAATTGTTCATTCATATGTTTGCACGTCGCCATTTTACACCTTTAACATTCAGTAGCAGTACGATATATTAACAAAAAAGTTTAGTAAATTCTAATGCGTATCATCAGTACATGTATGGAATTAACTAAACGCTGCACGCAACATCTTTAACAAAGCATCCACGAGGGACCTTATGTCAAATGTTGACAAAGAATTCTGGATAAGCATTGCTGCAGGGTGTATTACAAAATGGCGCATTTAATATATAAGTAATGTATAAGAATCAATTATTCAAACATGCAAAAAACGATAAAGTAAAAGATTTCGGTAGCCAACATAAAACAAATAGTCGATTTGCTAGATAAATGTTATAAAGTAACAACCAGAAATATCCAGAGTTTCCCCTAATACAACTCTGTCTAGTGACTAATCTTAAATTTAATATTCTATTTATTATGCATCAATAAACTCGGTATCTAAAACTTTGATGTTAGGAAATTGTACGACACGCGTTTATGTAAGTAAATGAAAATCAATTCTGATTATTTTAATCTGTTTGGTAAGTAGTCTAAGTTATGTTGCAAAATAGATTCAAGAGGTCAACTTGGCGTAATATTTGCAAAATTAATCACATCCGTAAAATTTAAAATTTTCCTTGATTTTTTTCTTTTAATTTTAGGTAGCTTTCAATACAAAAAAGTATAAAGCTACCTATTGCAGCCGTTCGGAGGAAAGCAGTTCCGGAAAATTTTCATATATATATATATATATATATATATATCTGACCTATGTCATACGATAACGCTCGTATTTATAAATTAATTTTGATGAAACTAATTGTGTGTATTAAGCTCACCAATGTCTCGACGAGTTCGTTGGCCAGCTTGGTCCGCCATTTTGTTTCAAGATGGCGGCCACTTAAAAATTTAAAACTAAAATAAATATACATAAAAATTAAAAAATCAAATTTATTTTTTAATTAAGTGTTAGGCCTTGATACGAGGATTCCAGAGCATTTTTTGGTTTACCTCTATCTTAAAAAATGGCTGAGATAGAGCAGTTTGAAATTCTAGGGTGGCTGACATTTTGAAACAAGACAGCACATTACAAAAAATTTCATTGTTGTGATAATTTTCCCAATCATACGCATAAAACTATATATTCATATCCGTTAGCGCCAAATTCTCGCGCAAACTTGGTGACATTTGGCGAAATATCGCCAAATTTGGCGACCAAAATAAGTCTTTATAAATGAAGCTAACTTGGCTATAGCTCAATAATTTGGCGAATTTCTTATTCAAATTCAGTATTAACGAATCTTTTGTAAACATTTTCTTTGCATTTTAACTTGCTGTGTGTTCGTGTAACATTAGTTCAAATTTTAAAACGAAGATATAGGAAAGCTACCTTTTCCTCCCGGTACAGGCCGGAAGGACTTTTTTTTTTCATCTACGATAAAGATACTTCCAAATGCTATCAACTTCATGACAAAAAATTTTCCTTTATGAATCATAAATCGTTTGCATTTAATGTTTTGTTGGAGGTAATAAAATAAACAATCTCTTTATTTCTTTATATTTATTTATTTATTTTTATTTGCTACGGAGCTGTTATAGAAAATGGCTCGAGAAAGTTATAGTTTCAAAAACAATGGACTATTTCACAATTATTGCTTCAAGAGATTCCACATTTCTTAGAAAAGATATGCAACCATTCACCCTGTGAATGGTTTGCTAATATCCTGCTCTCAAATTTAAAATATTCCGATTGCGGAATAAAGATTTTTATTCAACTAATCCACCAGCAATGAATAAAACTTTTGTAAGAATGTACGTTTTCATTTAAGAAGCAATTGCTTCTTGTAATTGCATTATATATATATACATACATATATTATCCTGTCACTTTTCTGAACTAGTGTAATGAATCTGAGAATTTACGGTCCAATTGAGATGTAAAATTACAGATGACGTAAATCGAGATTTGAAGACATAGCTACTAAATAATTAATTAGTAGGTAGATTTTTTAATCACTGTCGATAAAAAGCGTCGGCCCATTCGAATTAAAGGTTGGCAATGATAAAGTAGGTTCAAGTATAAAAACAACTGATAAAAATAAACACTGAAGTTTCTGGAACAAAAAGGAATAGTCAGAAATTTAGACGAACAATTTTTCATTCGAAGAAACACATTCTCTCAGATGGCAACTCTCCATTATAAGGTTATTCTCATCAGACAATTTGATATACAAATATTTTAAAAGAAGTTGATTCACTTCAATACATATATTTGACAATCATCAAAAATAATATAGTAAAATAAGATATTCGACCAGAAATCCCTGTGTCACGTGTTTCTTAAAGCATGGAGAAATACACAAAAACATCACACTCTGGGTTGATGTAGGATCTTTTATTGACACCGCGGAAAGTTACAAAATGCGCATTGCAGATACAACTCTAATCCAATAAGAGACCTTGCCTGTAAGCTGCGTTCGCGGAAGCATAAAACGGATGTAATTGTGTCCTCAAAAACGCGCGTATTAATTTCGAAGCGTCTTTCGGAAAAGAATACAATAAGCTTAATCAAATGTTTTTGAAATCAAATGAATTTGACACGAGAGAGAGAAAAAAAAGTAGGATGCATTAAAACTATTAGAATTTTGAAAGGAAAAACGAAATGAAAGTATTTTAAGAGAAGATATAGTATATTAAACATGCTTAATTTTAACAATGTTAAAAATATATTATACTCATCAAGACAGGAAGAAACACCGGTCATATGGGAAAATAGACACCCAGATTAGGGAAAGAGGATAAACAAAATTGCAAAGAATTTATCTATTAATTAGAGACCAGTGTCACTCTGATTTGCTTAATGATCTAGAGATCATCTGCATCATCTGCCGATTTTATGCAGATTTATGCACCTGCAGGAACAGTGTGAAACTAACGGTACAGAATATTCTATTGATCTCACACGCTCTAAGGCGTAACATGCTTTAGTTTCACATGTAATACTTTTAAACAACTAGGATTTTATTTTTTCATTCCACTTGAAATTAAATATGTATTTTAAGTTATAACCTTTATAACTATTTCCAAAAGTACACGGGATTTCAAAGAAAGTTTGAAGAAATATCCATTTCTTAATAAACAACAATTTTGAGGCTCTAACTAAACCTAAATTATTATAAAATATAGTTTAACTATAATTTTCGGACGTCATATTCACCTTGATTTTTAAATGAAATATATACAAGAATTGAACCTTATGATTTATTTTACTATAAATCACCATGTTAGTAATATAAATCACAAGTTTCAATTCTTTTATATTTCATTTAAACCTAAATTTAAACTTAAAAAATATGCTTTTAAAATTAATTAACAAATAAAAAGATCATACCTTAGACCACTTTACCCCAATACGCATTTCAATTAATTTTTATCTTCTTCTGCTGTATTTCTGTCGTTAAAATAATTGAGTGAATAATTTTTGAAACAAAATCTTCTAAAAGTAGACTTTTCTTTATAAAAAATAATAGCGTTCCAATTGGAGTAATTTTCGTGTTTATTTCATTCATCTCCCAGTAGATAATTTTATCCGAAGTTTAAATCTCTAGATGAAGAACGTCCGTTTTCATGTCTTTAATGTCAGAAAAATTTTCTTAGAACATTACTAAGAAATAAAGACAAAAACTTTTTTTTAAAAAAAACCTTTTTCATTGACTAAGAAAGCTTTCAGATAAAATATCTAATTATTTTCTGAAATAGAATATATTTAAAAGAAATTGTTTCTTAATATAATTACGAAAACAAATTACTGTTTTCAAAAAATGCTCTTCTTATTTAAAAGAATGTTATTGGAAATTTATATTAATATGGACAGCTTTTTATGACAAAATTGCACAAGATTGGTTTTACTTGTACTTTCAAAATACATTTTTGCACTGTGAAAAATAACTATTTTTTTTTTTTTACGATAATAATTGTAACATTGTCATTTTATTCGATGGAAGTTTAATAAGCATATTTCTAATTCAATAATTTTATTTAAATATTTGTAGAAATAATTTATTTGAATCGCAGATTATTTTGGTGTTTTGTTAAAATTCAATAAGGAAAACGTGGTATATATATTTGATAGGTTTGTCATTATTTTTATGAGATCTGGTGCAGAATTCTGACAAAAAAAGAGAATTTCATAAATATTGATTCCTAGTATATTGAAGAATCGTTTTAATAATTATACAATTATTCAACTTGTATCTGAAAATTTTGCTCATCTATCATTGAAATACCACTTGCTCTCAAAATAGGAGGTACTTCGGATTGGATAATTTTGACTTGCTCCGTTGCTAATTAGGAGTAAAGATGTTTATTTATACATTGTTTTTTCCGCAATTTAGTTTTATAAACAACACAAAAACTGCATTCTGAGGTTCAAAGATAATATATCAAGTGAAACTCCGTCACGAAATATAATTCCATTTTGTACGTTAGTAATATTTTAAATCATCGAATTCTTCTGTCATATCAATTTAAACAAAATATGTATTTTGTGTTATAAAATACATAAATGTAAATATATACGTGATTTTAAAAATGAGAAAAAAAATCATTATTTAATAAACAATAATTTTGAGGCTAGAACTAAACCTAAATTTCAATTTAAAAATAGGCTTTTTATATGAATTACAATTTTTTATTTATTTATTTTAAATAAATAAATAAATAAATAGTTTATACACTTTACACCACTTTACACGCATACACATGCCAATTAATTTTTATCTTCCTCTACTGAATTTCTCCCGTTAAAATAATAGAGGGAATAATTTCCGAAACGAAATCTTCTAAAAGTAGATTTTTCTTTATAAAAAAATAATAGCGTTTCAATTGGAGTAATTTTCGTGTTTGTTTCATTCATCTCCCAGTAGATAATTTTATCAAACGTTTAAACTCTAAATGAAGGACTTTTATTTTCATGTCTTTAATATCGAAAAAATTTTCTTAAACATTACTAAGAAATAAAGACAAAAACCTTTTTTTTTTTTTTTTAAACGTTTTTCATTGACTAAACAAGCTTTCAGATAAAATATCTCATTATTTTCTGAAACAGAATATTTTTAAAAGTAATTGTCTCTTAACATAATTACGAAAACAAATTATTGTTTTGAAAGATTCTCTTTTTATTTAAAAGAATGTTATTTGAAATTTATATTAATATGGAGAGATTTTGATGACAAAATAACAAAAAAATTCGTTTTACTTTTACTTTCAAAATACATTTTTGAACTGTGAAAGATAACTAATGTTCTTTTTTATTTTTATTTTTATTTTTATGGTAACAATTGAAAAATTATTATTTTTTCGTTGAAATTTAATAAAAATACTTCTAATTCAATAATTTTACTTAAGTATTTGTAGAAAATAATTTATTTGAATCACAGTTAACTTGGTGCTTTATTAAAATGCGATAAGAGAAGCACGGTATACATTTTTTTATATGTTTGAAATTGTTTTTATGAGAGTCTGGTATGGAATTCTGAAACAACAAATCAAAAGGAAAATTTCATAATGATTGAGTCCTAGTATATTGAAGAATAGTTTTAATAAATCTACAATTATTCACCTTGTATCTCAAAATCTTGCTCATGTATCATTGAAATGCAACTTGTTCACAAAATCGCACATAGTTCGGATTCATTAATTTTGACTTGCGCCGTTGTTGATCAAGAGTAAAAATTATTACGCAGACGTCGCTTTTCCCTTAATTTCGTTTTATAAAAAACACAAAAACCGCATCCTGCTGTAATAAAGATAACATATTAAGTGAAACTCGGTCATGAAATATAATTCCATTTTGTTCATTTTGTTCGTTAGTAACATTTTAAATCATGGAAATCTCCTCTCATTCCAATTTAAACAAAATATGTATTTTGCGTTATAAAATACATAAATATAAATATATACGTGATTTTAAAAATGAGAAAAAAATTATTACTTAATGAACAATAATTTTGAGGCTAGAACTAAACCTATATTTCAATTTAAAAAAATGCTTTTTTATATAAATTAAAAAAAGAATGGTCATATATACACTTTACACCATTTTACACGAATACACATGCCAATTAATTTTTATCTTCCTCTACTGAATTTCTCCCGTTAAAACAATAGAGGGAATAATTTCCGAAACAAAATCTTCTAAAAGTAGATTTTTCTTTATAAAAAATAATAGCGTTTCAATTGGAGTAATTTTCGTGTTTATTTCATTCATCTCCCAGTAGATAATTTTATCCAACGTTTAAACTCTAGATGAAGAACTTCCGTTTTCATGTCTTTAATATCAGAACAATTTTCTTAGAACATTACTAAGAAATAAAGACAAAATCCTTTTTTTTAAAAAAAAAAACATTTTTCATTGACTAAACAAGCTTTCAGATAAAATATCTAAATTATTTTCTGAAATAGAATATTTTTAAAAATAATTGTCTCTTAATATAATTACGAAAACAAATTATTGTTTTGAAATTCGTTTTACTTTTACTTTCAAAATACATTTTTGAACTGTGAAAAATAACTATTTTTTTTTATTTTATTTTTTTTTCTATGGTAACAATTGAAAATTTATTTTTTTTTCGTTGAAATTTAATAAAAATACTTCTAATTCAATAATTTTACTTAAGTATTTGTAGAAATAATTTATTTGAATCACAGTTAACTTTGGTGCTTTATTAAAATGCGATAAGAGAAGCACGGTATATATTTTTTTATATGTTTCAAATTGTTTTTATGAAAGTCTGTTATGGAATTCTGAAACAACAAAACAAAAGGAGAATTTCATAATTATTGAGTCCTAGTATTGTGAGGAATTGTTTTAGTAACTTTCAAGTTGTATCTCAAAATCTTGCTCATTTATCATTGAAATGCAACTTGTTCTCAAAATCACACATAGTTCGGATTCATTAATTTTGACTTGCGCCTTTGTAGATCAAGAGTAAAAATGATTATTCATACATTGCTTTTCCCTTAATTTCGTTTTAGAAAAAACAAAAAAAACCGCATCCTGATTTACAAAGATAATATATTAAGTGAAACAAAAAAAAAATTACAACAGGCACTGAGAAAAGGTTCCGAAAGCTTAAAAGAAAAAAAAAAGGTCATACACTGTACACCACGTTACACCAATACACATGCCAATTAATTTTTATCTTTTACTGAATTTCTCCCGTTAAAATAATAGAGGGAATAATTTTCAAAACAAAATCTTCTAAAAGTAATTTTTTTCTTTATAAAAAATAATATCGTTTCAATTGGAGTAACTTTCGTGTTTATTTCACTCATCTCTCAGTAGATAATTTTATCCGAAGATTAAATCTCTAGACGAATAACTTCCATCTTCATGTCTTTAATATCAAAACAATTTTCTTAGAACATTACTAAGAAATGAAGACAAAATTCTTTTTTTTTTTTAAATTCATTGGCTAAACAAGCTTTCAGATAAAATATCTAATTATTTTCTGAAATAGAATATTTTTAAAAGGAATTGTCTCTTAATATAATTACGAAAACAAATTACTGTTTTGAAAGATTCTCTTTTTATTTAAAAGAATGTTATTTGAAATTTATATGAATATGGAGAGATTTTGATGACAAAATTGCAAAAGGTTGGTTTTGTAAAAAATAACTAGTGTTTTTTTGTTGTTGTTGTTGCTTCTTACGGTAACAATTGAAAATTTATTATTTTTTCGTTGAAATTTAATAAAAATACTTCTAATTCAATAATTTTACTTAAGTATTTGTTACATAACCATAAAATAATATCACTAATTATAATTAAAATGTAGACAAATGCTTAAGTGATTAAAAGAAATAACAAAAGGCTTATAAAAACCTTTTTAATGATTCAACATACGTTTCAACGCTACATTTCGGCGTCATTTTCAAGAAAAATATAATGATAAAAAATATTCTTGCAAATTTTGAAAAAATAACCTTGAAGACACCTTATGGAAATATAAACACCTTATGACCAACTTATGGAATAAAGGTGTCTTCAAGGTTATTTTTTCAAAATTTGCAAGAATATTTTTTATCATTATATTTTTCTTGAAAATGACGCCGAAATGTAGCGTTGAAACGTATGTTGAATCATTAAAAATGTTTTTATAAGCCTTTTGTTGTTTTATTTTAGTATCACTTAAGCATTTGTCTACATTTTAAGTATTTGTAGAAAATAATTTATTTGAATCACAGTTAACTCTGGTGCTTTATTAAAATGCGATAAGAGAAACACGGTATACATTTTTGATATGGTTGAAATTGTTTTTATGGGGATTTTATGAGAGTCTGGTATGGAATCCTGAAAAAACAAATCAAAAGGAAAATTTCATAATGATTGAGTCCTAGTATATTGAAGAATAGTTTTAATAAATCTACAATTATTCACCTTGTATCTCAAAATCTTGCTCATGTATCATTGAAATGCAACTTGTTCACAAAATCGCACATAGTTCGGATTCATTAATTTTGACTTGCGCCGTTGTTGATCAAGAGTAAAAATTATTACGCAGACGTCGCTTTTCCCTTAATTTCGTTTTATAAAAAACACAAAAACCGCATCCTGCTGTAATAAAGATAACATATTAAGTGAAACTCGGTCATGAAATATAATTCCATTTTGTTCATTTTGTTCGTTAGTAACATTTTAAATCATGGAAATCTCCTCTCATTCCAATTTAAACAAAATATGTATTTTGCGTTATAAAATACATAAATATAAATATATACGTGATTTTAAAAATGAGAAAAAAATTATTACTTAATGAACAATAATTTTGAGGCTAGAACTAAACCTATATTTCAATTTAAAAAAATGCTTTTTTATATAAATTAAAAAAAGAATGGTCATATATACACTTTACACCATTTTACACGAATACACATGCCAATTAATTTTTATCTTCCTCTACTGAATTTCTCACGTTAAAACAATAGAGGGAATAATTTCCGAAACAAAATCTTCTAAAAGTAGATTTTTCTTTATAAAAAATAATAGCGTTTCAATTGGAGTAATTTTCGTGTTTATTTCATTCATCTCCCAGTAGATAATTTTATCCAACGTTTAAACTCTAGATGAAGAACTTCCGTTTTCATGTCTTTAATATCAGAACAATTTTCTTAGAACATTACTAAGAAATAAAGACAAAATCCTTTTTTTAAAAAAAAAAACATTTTTCATTGACTAAACAAGCTTTCAGATAAAATATCTAAATTATTTTCTGAAATAGAATATTTTTAAAAATAATTGTCTCTTAATATAATTACGAAAACAAATTATTGTTTTGAAATTCGTTTTACTTTTACTTTCAAAATACATTTTTGAACTGTGAAAAATAACTATTTTTTTTTATTTTATTTTTTTTTCTATGGTAACAATTGAAAATTTATTTTTTTTTCGTTGAAATTTAATAAAAATACTTCTAATTCAATAATTTTACTTAAGTATTTGTAGAAATAATTTATTTGAATCACAGTTAACTTTGGTGCTTTATTAAAATGCGATAAGAGAAGCACGGTATATATTTTTTTATATGTTTCAAATTGTTTTTATGAAAGTCTGTTATGGAATTCTGAAACAACAAAACAAAAGGAGAATTTCATAATTATTGAGTCCTAGTATTGTGAGGAATTGTTTTAGTAACTTTCAAGTTGTATCTCAAAATCTTGCTCATTTATCATTGAAATGCAACTTGTTCTCAAAATCACACATAGTTCGGATTCATTAATTTTGACTTGCGCCTTTGTAGATCAAGAGTAAAAATGATTATTCATACATTGCTTTTCCCTTAATTTCGTTTTAGAAAAAACAAAAAAAACCGCATCCTGATTTACAAAGATAATATATTAAGTGAAACAAAAAAAAAATTACAACAGGCACTGAGAAAAGGTTCCGAAAGCTTAAAAGAAAAAAAAAGGTCATACACTGTACACCACGTTACACCAATACACATGCCAATTAATTTTTATCTTTTACTGAATTTCTCCCGTTAAAATAATAGAGGGAATAATTTTCAAAACAAAATCTTCTAAAAGTAATTTTTTTCTTTATAAAAAATAATATCGTTTCAATTGGAGTAACTTTCGTGTTTATTTCACTCATCTCTCAGTAGATAATTTTATCCGAAGATTAAATCTCTAGACGAATAACTTCCATCTTCATGTCTTTAATATCAAAACAATTTTCTTAGAACATTACTAAGAAATGAAGACAAAATTCTTTTTTTTTTTTAAATTCATTGGCTAAACAAGCTTTCAGATAAAATATCTAATTATTTTCTGAAATAGAATATTTTTAAAAGGAATTGTCTCTTAATATAATTACGAAAACAAATTACTGTTTTGAAAGATTCTCTTTTTATTTAAAAGAATGTTATTTGAAATTTATATGAATATGGAGAGATTTTGATGACAAAATTGCAAAAGGTTGGTTTTGTAAAAAATAACTAGTGTTTTTTTGTTGTTGTTGTTGCTTCTTACGGTAACAATTGAAAATTTATTATTTTTTCGTTGAAATTTAATAAAAATACTTCTAATTCAATAATTTTACTTAAGTATTTGTTACATAACCATAAAATAATATCACTAATTATAATTAAAATGTAGACAAATGCTTAAGTGATTAAAAGAAATAACAAAAGGCTTATAAAAACCTTTTTAATGATTCAACATACGTTTCAACGCTACATTTCGGCGTCATTTTCAAGAAAAATATAATGATAAAAAATATTCTTGCAAATTTTGAAAAAATAACCTTGAAGACACCTTATGGAAATATAAACACCTTATGACCAACTTATGGAATAAAGGTGTCTTCAAGGTTATTTTTTCAAAATTTGCAAGAATATTTTTTATCATTATATTTTTCTTGAAAATGACGCCGAAATGTAGCGTTGAAACGTATGTTGAATCATTAAAAATGTTTTTATAAGCCTTTTGTTGTTTTATTTTAGTATCACTTAAGCATTTGTCTACATTTTAAGTATTTGTAGAAAATAATTTATTTGAATCACAGTTAACTCTGGTGCTTTATTAAAATGCGATAAGAGAAACACGGTATACATTTTTGATATGGTTGAAATTGTTTTTATGGGGATTTTATGAGAGTCTGGTATGGAATCCTGAAAAAACAAAACAAAAAGAGAATTTCATAATTATTGAGTCCTAGTATATTGAAGAATAGTTTTAATAAATCTACAATTATTCAACTTGTATCTCAAACTCTTGCTCGTGTATCATTGAAATGCAACTTGTTCTCAAAATCGCACATAATTCGGATTCATTAATTTTGACTTGCGCCGTTGTTGATCAAGAGTAAAAATGATTATTCATACGTTGCTTTTCCCTTAATTTCGTTTTATAAAAAATACAAAAACCGCATCCTGATGTATAAAGATAATATATTAAGTGAAACTCGGTCATGAAATATAATTCCATTTTGTTCTTATGACATTTTTAATCATCGACGTCTCTTCTCTTTCCAATTTAAACAAAATATGTATTTTGCGTTATAAAATACTTAAATATACATATACGTGATTTTAAAAATGAGAAAAAAATCATTACTTAATAAACAATAATTTTGAGGCTAGAACTAAACATAAATTTCAATTTAAAAAATAAATTACAAAAAAACAAATAATAATAATAATAATAGTAGGTCATACACTTTACACCACTTTACCCAAATACACATGCCAATTAATTTTAACTTCTTCTTCTGCTGTATTTCTCCCGTTAAAAAAATGGAGAGAATAATTTCCGAAACAAAATCTTCTAAAAGTAATTTTTTTTCTTTATAAAAAATACTAGCGTTTCAATTGGAGTAATTTTCGTGTTTATTTCATTCATCTCCCAGTAGATAATTTTATCCGAAGTTTAAATCTCTAGATGAAAACCTTCCGTTTTCATACCTTTAACACCAAAACAATTTTCTTAGAAAATTACTAAGAAATAAAGACAAAATTCTTTTTTTAAAAAAAAAACGTTTTTCATTGACTAAGCAAGCTTTCAGATAAAATATCTAATTATTTTCTGAAATAGAATATTTTTAAAAAGAATTGTCTCTTAATATTATTACGAAAACAAATTACTGTTTTGAAAGATTCTCTTTTTATTTAAAAGAATGTTATTTGAAATTTATATTAATATGGAGAGATTTTATGAAAAAATTGCACAAGATTGGTTTTACTTTTACTTTCAAAATACATTTTTCAACTGTGAAAACAATTGAATTTTTTTTATTTTTTTCGTTGAAATTTAATAAAAATACTTCTAATTCAATAATTTTACACAATTTAAACAATTCAATAAGTATTTGTCGAAAATAATTTATTTGAATAACAGTTAACTTTGGTGCTTTATTAAAATGCATAAAAAAAACATGATATACATTTTTGATAGGTTTGAAATTGTTTTTATCAGGATTTTATGAGAGTCCTGTAAGGAATTCTGAAAAAAAAGAGAGAAAAATTTTATAATTATTGAATTTTAGTATATTGAAGAATCTTTTTTTAATAACTTTACAATTTCAATTTGTACCGTTGTTGATCAGGAGTAAAAATGATTATTCATACGTCGCTTTTCCCTTAATTTCGTTTTATAAAAAACATAAAAACTGCATCCTGATGTACAAAAATAATATATTAAATGAAACTCGGTCACGAAGTATAATTCAATTTCGTTGTTAATATTTTAAATCATCGAAATCTTCTCTCATTCCAATCTAAACAAAAGATGTATTTTGTGTCATAAAATACATAAATATAAGTACACGGCATTATAAAAAATGTAAAAAAGTCTATACTTAATAAACAATAATTTTAAGATTATTTCTTTTAATTGTAGATGGAAAACTTCAATGTAAAATTATAAAATTTTAATAAATTCAAAAATAAAACATTTCATCCAATAAATATAGCAATTAGTATTTCGTTTGTTTAGCTAAAATTTGACCATTAAAATAAGAACTAAAAATAAATCTTTTAAAAGCAAATTTTATTTATATATTTTAAATAATAGTAGCTTTTTAATTAGAGTAATTTATTGTGCGGTTAATATATTCGTCGGTAATTTTATTTGCACTAGATGAAAAACTTCTGCTTTCACATCTTTAACATCAAAACAGATTTTTTAAGAAATTGTTTAGAAAAGTAAAAGCTGAAAAGACAGAGACAAAAAAAAAATACTAAAGTAAAATGTGGCAGTAAAAAATTGACTAAACTAATTTTCAGATAAAATATCTAATTACTCTCCGAAGTAGAATAGTTTTAAAAGGAGTTTTCTATTAATAAAATGACAAAGACGAATTACTGTTTTGAAACATGCTTTATTATTTAAAATACTTTAATTTGCAGTTTGTATTAATGTGGATAGTTTTTTAATGACAAAGTCGCCCAAAATTAGTACTTTTTTTCTTCTAATTATAGTATAGCTGTTTAAGAAAATAATTTAACTGTAATGTTAGTAAAATTATTTTACTCTTTGACGTTTAAGATACCCTACTATCTTTATATAGCTTATTTTAAACAAATAACATTTTTTTGTATTGTTTTATTTGAAAAACTACACGATTATCTATCATAAACAGATTTTGTGTCCTTCGTACGATCTTTGGAAGTCTAGTTTTGGCTGTTTTAGCATCAGTTATCACACGGAAGCGTATATTTAATTAACTGGAACTTAAAGGAGAAATTAAAGATTATTCTATTCTTTAAGTAAGAAAAAAACATTTAATATTGTAAATAATAGTGGTACATATATATACATCAGAACAAATTAAACTTGAAGTGAATATTTCTGATATAGTTTCAAAAATATAAAATTCAACTGCAATTTCTGAAAAACGTGATTTTCCTGAACAATCAGATGCTAAAGATGTTAATCTCCAATAATATCAATAATATTGGTTATATTTATATGAAACTGATCGCCTACAGGTTAAGTTTTATCGATTTAAATATCTGAGAACTTCCTGAATTTTTACGCCTATTTTTATAAATTAACATGTTGAATATTAAAAGTCATCAAAGTGATAATTGGAATGAGTGTATCTATAGAATTTCTTTATTTTTTTAATTTACTAGAAAAAAAAATATAATAACTTATATTTTTAAAAAATGGGTATCAAACGTAATAAGATATCTTAATAGAAAAACATTTCTAATTTATTAACTTTAAGTATTTATAGAAAATCAATTATTTAAACATCAAGTTTTTTTTTTTTTTTTTTTTTTTTTTTTTTTTTTTTTTTTTTTTTTTTTTTTGTAAAATAAATAATTTAAAATGCGTTTGAAACTACTTGTGAGGATTTTATGGCAGTCTGGTAAAACCCACAAGTCTGTAAAACCAAATAAATTTTGTTTCTTGAACATGTTTAAAATTCCTTTTCGTAGATATTCAATCATGTAGCCTGTTAATCTTGTATTCTAAAAGCTTCCTAATCTTTCATCAAAATCTCACCTTACTCTCAAAATCTCAAGTTAATTTTGTTGGAGTGTGAAATTTTAATTACTTCGAATTCACTAAAGTTTGACTTGCGAAACCCTTGCTCAGGAGCATTAATCTCCATTAATTCATTGCTTATTCTTTCACCCATGCGTTATTTATTTTTAAATGGATGCAAAAATAATTTTTTAATATATTTAAAATAGACTATTAAGAAAAAACAACGTTTTTTTTTTTTTTTTTTTTTTTTTTTTTTTTTTATCGTGGAGTTTGCAGAAGAAAAATGTTCATTCGTTCATTGCCAATTCCTTAACACTCATGCACGATTTATTTTTAAATGGATGAAAAAAAATCACTTTTAAAACAGATTTAAATTGGATCATTAAGAACCATTAACGTTGAATTTTTAAAATTAATCCTGCTGCAAGAAGGATTCTGCAATCTTGCAGCTTCCAAAAGCAAAAAAGTTCATCCATTCATTGCTCATACCTTAACCTTCTCATGCGTGATTTTTTTTTTTAAATGGGGGAATTTTTTTTCTTTTAAAACAGATTTAAAATGAATCATTAAAAATCATTAACGTCAAATTAAAAAAAAAAAAATTCTTGCAACAACGAGGATCCTGCAATCTTGTAGCTTGCAGGAGCAACGCTATATCTAGTTCTTTCATTCATTGCTTATTCCTTAAGCCATGCGACAATTATTTTTAAATGGATGCAAAAATAATTTTCTCAAAAAATATATTAAAATGGACTATTAAGAACAAACAATGTTATTTTTTTAAATCTTGCAGCTTGCAGGAGAAAAAATGTTCATTCGTTCATTGCTTATTTCGAAACCTAGGCACGATTTATTTTTAAATATATAAAAAAAAAAAATATTTCTCTTTTAAGACAGATTTTTTAAATGGATCATTAAGAACAAATAAAGTTGATTTTTTTTTAATCTTGCATCAAGAAGGATCCTGTAAGCTTGCAGCTTGCAAGAGCCAAGATGTTCTGTCATTCATTGCTTATTCCCTTTTTTTAAATGGATGCAAAAATACCTTTCCCTAAAAGCATATTTAAAATGGATTATTAAGAACAAATAACATTATTATTATTTGTTTTTATCTTGCAGATTGCAGGAACAAAGATGCTCATTCATTCATTGTTTATTCTTTAGCCCTCTCATGAATGAATTATTTTTTAATGGATGCAAAAATATTTCTCTCTTTAAACAAACTTAAAATAGATTATTAAGAACAAATAACGTTATTTTTTAAGAAATCTTGCAGCTTGCAGGAACAAAGCTGTTCATCCATGCGAATGTGATATGTATATGTGTATTGCATAGCATTCTAATTCTCGTGCGTTAATTTATATTACATGTTTGTTGTTAAATTTATCTATACTAATAAAAGAACGTTTCGATCTGCCTGCGATGACTAGCCAAATCTAACGTCTTTAGATATCTGTAAATTTGGATTTAGGTAGTCAAAGGCTTCTCACGATTCACCTGAGACTCAGAATTTTAATATTTTGATAATTAGCCTAGATATTAATTAAAAGCTCATCAAATGGTCAACTCTTCCGTTCCGAGTCGGTGGAGGAGTTAGCGCATCCCCAGAACCCGATTTACACCCAGACGGAAACGAAGAGCTGTTTGAATGAAGATTGCGTTTATTTCGCCATTCTGTTTTAACTTCTATCGACTAAACCGATTAGCTTATTTAAAAACGAAAGACATATTCTGAAAGATCTCACTCTTGCATCTCAAATGCCTCAATCAATATGAAAAATATTTATAAACTACTAAAATTTCATTGAGTTCGGACGATGAAAACTATTATTTTTATGGTCGATATTCAAAATGACGTTTGCAGTATTTATAATTCATTTGCAGGGCACTCATAAGAATTGCGTTACATTATGGTCTATGGGGAAAAATTGTTTACAGTGAATTTTAATGATATTACACTCATTTAAACATATGAAATTGACATGCATTGGTAGGGTGCACTACAAGAGGCTTACTATAGGGTGCGCGTAGCATTTATCTTTCATTTACAGGGACACACAAAAGAATTCGGTTACAGTATCGTTTATGAGCGGTAATTGCTGTATGTGTGATGTCAATTGTGGTATGCGTTTTAATATTAACTAATTTTCTGAAGATTACATGGTATATGTATAAGTTGTACAGATCATATACAGGGCTGCACAAAAGAATTCGAGTGTATTCGCTACGGACATACAATTTCTTTTAATTCTTTCAGCACGTTTTTACTTAGAAAATTTCGTTTTAATTAATCACTAATATATAATGCTATAATATAATGCTAATATTAATTAAAAAAAATTCTGCTGAAATAAATTGGTGTTTCAAATTGAACGATTCGTGTCGTTTGTCGCGAAGGGATCAATACAAAAAAGGAACTAAAATGGCAACGCTAGTTAGTATGTCTGTAAAAGTTGTTTTACGATGCATGTATATTTACGGGAGAAAAACACATTTACGCTCTGAAATTCAGATGGTGATTATTCTGTTATTGAAAAACCGTAACCGAAAAAATGTTATATTAAAAATAATAGCGCTAAATATTTCTACCATTTACATAACTTTCTGGTTAAATAAGGTGTTGTTGTTGATGTTTTTTACTTCTAATTAAAATATATCTAGATTAAATTAAATGTTAACATATTGACCAAAGCATCAGTGTGTACTGAAAAAACTGTAATGTAATGTATGAAGACAATATTAAATAAAACTCTATAACGAAATATAATTGCATTTAATTTTCAAAAGTTTTCAACCACCCAAAATTACTTTCACCCCCACTTTACATAACGTATAATTTTTTTGTCAAAAGATTTATAAATCAGTTGAAAAGTACACATGATTAACTTTAAGAAAATTCATTCTTAAACTTAATAATAAAAAGTAACAAAAAATACATTCAGTACTTAATTTTTAAAAAAATGAAGCTTTCTTTTTTGTAAAATAAATATAAATTTCAAAACAAATATTATGCTTGTTAAGTAAATTAAAAACAGATACTTTTTCCAATACACATGCGAATGAATATTTCTTTGCTTTCGCTGAATTTTCACTATTACAATAACAAAATATAATCCTGAAGCAAAATAAAATCGTCTAAAATCAGATTTCACTTTCAAACATAATAATAATGTTTCAATTGGGATAATTATCGTTATTATTCCATTTATCTATCTCCCAATGGATAATTTTATCCCCCAGCAAAAAATCTCAAGATGGAGAACTTTCGCATTCATATCTTTAATATTAAAAAGAATTTCTTCAAAAATTATTATGACTAAAAGACAAATGCTTAAATAAGAGATATTTTTAGTGAGTAAACTGACTTTCATTTAAAATACTATCTAATTATTTCTAGAATTAGAACTTTTTTTTAAATCGTCCTTTAATAAAATTACGAAGACGAATTATTGTTTTGAAAAATGATTTTTCATTTAAGACTTTTATTTACAATTTATGTTCGCATAGACAGGTTTTGACAACAAAATTTCTCACGATTAGTTTAACTTTTTTTTTAAAGTACATTTTGGAACGATAAAAGAAAAACTTAAATAATTATTTTAGCATAACATTAATAAAATAATTATTTTATTCGTAGAATTTAATTGAAAGCATTTGATTTAGTATACAATAAGAAAACCTTGGTATACATTTTCGATATATTTTATTGCAGTTGTTTGTTTTATATGGGGATTTTATGCACTGTTATAAAAAATTAACATTTCACAAAATCACGATGCCAAACATGTTATTACATGGTTAAAATTTGTTCCAACATTTATTGCTTCTGTTGAACCTGAAACTTTTGTAGGTTGAATACAGAAACTTTAAGTGGCAATAGTTGGTCTTCCCAAAGATCTAATCATAAAAGAAATTTATGTTGAAAACTCAATTTCACACACTAAGAACATGCAATTGTCACCCGGAATTCGAAACTGATACTTCTTAACTTGTACCGAGTGTTCTCCTCACAAGACAAGTAGAGAGATATCACTGGGCTGTATGAAAAGCAATATATTGAAAATGTATAGAACTATTTTTGTTTTCTGATTAGCTGATACATATTGTTTTAGGATCGGGAAAAGTTGAAACATTTTTAAGGTTTCACAATAATCAGAAGTATTTAAAAATCAAGTGAAGCATATTTTGTGATGTTTCTTTCACACCATCGATGTTGAAATTATTTTTTGTTTACAGTGTGAGTGTCTGGTAAGATAAACTTGAAGACTATCAACAAAAACGGAGAGTTTCATAATAATTACTTATTCATAATTATCATGTTTAAAATTATTTTCAGTAACTATGCAACCAGTTACCCTATATCTCAAAATCTTTGTCACCTTTCATCGGAATTTCAGTTTCTCTCAAAATCGCACATACAACTTCAAATTCATTAACCCTGTATAAGGCATATTAATTATGTTGATTGGATGCTGAAATGCCACCAGGATTTAAGAACAAATTGATTTAAAAGAACTTAAATACTTCTCGTCACGGTAAATTATAAAAGCACAATTTCATTCAAAAATTCTGGTACAAATTTGGCATTTTGGGATTAACATTAATTAAGTGGGAAAATACTTCCCACTGCCTTAGAAAGGATTAATGGTGACTTTATCTACTTTTATTCAGATGCAAAGATGCTTATTCATTCATTGTGTGTCCATTTATAAAATGCAGGTGACACCACACGGACTTCACTCGTAACAAAACATAGGTGAAAACAAGTAATATAAAAACTTTTTTTTAAGTCAATTCCTACTTAGGTCAAATAAAATTTGTTTTCCAGCGATCTACACGCTTCGCCACTGACGGTATTTATTCCTAAATTTATATCCTGCTAAATATCTTACATAAGAGAAATTTTTGAAATGTATTAAAAATTAAATAAAAAATAAATAGCTAAAATACCAAAAATTAATAGCTCGAAAAGTATTTCTCACAAAATTGTACGACAAACTGCGTTAGAAAGGTAAAAAAATTGTATTTTTCTTGATATAAATTTAAAATCTAATGATTATGCCGTTTTTCAAATATTGAATTTCAAACATTACCAAACTTCACAATACAGTGCCATAGCGATGTTACAGTTAGCGATAATACGGTTTTTTCAAATATTAATTAATTAATTAAATTTTATTATTTAATTTTAGTTTTATACTTCATTTCTGTTCAAAAGTATAGACTCACTCCACATTTATAGTCTCCTTCATCCGCGAGCCGCCTGATCTTCGTCCGTGAACAGCCCCATTATCTTTTTACGTGTGAAGGTGAGACTATAAATATGGAGTGAGTCTATACTTTGAACAGAAATGAAATATAAAATTAAAATTAATTAATATAATTTAATTAATGAATTAATATTTGAAAAAACTGTATTAACATCAATTGTCAACCAGTACAAGTTTTAAAAAAATGTATTTGAACTTGAATGGATGAATAGAAAATATTTTATTAACGATTGAAAATTCCAGCAAGATATATATAGAGAGAGTGTGAGCTAATAGTAGGAATTTAATAATAACTTTTAATTGAAGACTAATAGATTTTTTATATTTCCCATTAATTAGACAAAACAATTATATGAAAAATGCCAATTATCCATTAAAAGAATAAAGATTTCAAATTTACTAAAAGCGATATTACTTTCGTATTAGCCTTATGCCAGTGGATATCAGTCAAATAAATCGTCAAAAACATCCCTACTTACACCAACTTTATTGCCGAAACGTCAGTTGAGGCTCAGTGTAGAGACGCGAAAAGTTTTCGGTTTCTGTTTGTCTGTCTGTTCCGCGATAACTGCCGTAAAAATGGCCCGATTAGGTTGATTTTTGGTAGTTATGTTGGCGAGGTATCCGAAATAAGCTGTATAGTTTTTTGTTAAATTTGGTTCATTCGTTTGGAAAATATAGAACATTTTATTTTAGGTCATAATGCTTTCCTATGGAGATGCAGACAATTTTTAAAATTTCATTTTTAATGAAAATGGAATATGTGCATAATGGATTTAGACGTAAAATTATGAATGCTAAATTTTCGATATGGATTTCCAAAAGTTTTAAAATTTTGCCGATAAATTTAATAGAATTTAGAAATTAATTGCTCAAAGTATTTGAAAATGTTTTTGCATCTGTTCGGGAAATATAAACATCTTATTTTCATATTTTTTACAATTTTTAAAAGCGTTTATTTTTACTTTCCACTTTAATTTATCCGTTGCTTAGCGACCGTATTTCAAAGAGTGTAAAATAATAAAATTCAAGGAACTCGCACTATTTTGATGAAATACCTTTTTTTTATGAAAACGAATGTAAATTTAATGAGACTATGGGGAGATGAATGCCTATTTATTTTAAAAAAGTAAAAGAATAAGCAGCTCTTCAGAATTTCAGAATATCATTGTATAACACCGTGTTCAATTTAATGATTCTAATTTCTGGAACATTAGAAGAATTTTATATGCTTATAAATATGCATGCAATTGAAAAAATCATAATTGCGGATTGTACGATGTTAAATGATATAAAAAATGAGATTTAAAAAACAAATGACTTGCAGAGCTGACGTTGAGGCTATTTATTTGCAGATTTACTAGTATAGATATATACAATGCATTATTTACAATGAATTATTTACATTGTTTTAAGTGTAAATGTGTTAATATTTTGCTATCGGATTAACTTAATGAGGTACTTTTAAAAAAAATCCTGCTTGAAAATAATTTTTGAAATCATAAAAAATTGGTAAATTGAGACAATTTTCAAAAAAAAATTCATCTGAATCTACATATGTATCTCTATTAGACGGAGTAAAAAATAAATTTTTGCTATGTACACAAAGTTAATAAAATTTTCGAGAAAAGCAAAATTTATTGCCACCATCGATATGACGTAAGCGTTACTCACGATCACGTGTTTGCTTTATAATATAGATTAAATGAAACTCGGTAACAAAATATAAATGCATTTCATATGTAATATTTTAAATCATTGAAAATTCCTGTTGTTCTACCTTAGACAAAAAGAGTATTTTATTTTTATAAAGTATATAAATATGAAGATCAGTATAAGAGGTTTAAAAAATAAGATATTCATTGCTTAATACACAGAAATTTTTAGTCCGTCTCTATCTTTAAAACAAATCTACCCTATTAAAATCCGTGCGCGTATCTATTTATGTAACCAAAAAATCTCGGAAACCACAGGGCGCGGGGCTACGGAATTTGGCACACGGGTTGCTGGTAGGGGGCCCATGAACAATCGGGGCAAAAAATTCGAAAATTTTAAATTTTTTTTTTCATGTTTTTGACAAATTTTTGTCTTTTACGTTCAACCCGTAATCGCGCGAGTTCTAACCAGTTCTAAATATTTACTGCAATGTGAGATATACATATTAGGTACGCCATGCTGCAATACTAAGAAGCTGTAGTGGGTATTACGATAATTCTTTTACCTCGCATGCAAATAATTAAAAATTATTTAATTGCGCTTAATTATTACCTTTAAAAAATATTTTTATCGCAAACATCAACAAAACTTTTTATTCTATTTATTCGCTTATTCCAAAGACATCGTTTTATCGTCTGCTGCCATAGCAACATGATAAATTAAATTTCATAAAAAAAATGCACAGTAGTAGAAAAATATTTTTCTAAATTGAATAGTTATTGAACAACTCAACACTTTAACAGGGGAACTATTATTTCTTATTAAGATATTTTAAAGTTGTTTGTTTGGTTGTACTGATTTTTATTTTTTATTTTGGTTTTAGAATTAAATCCATGAACTCCCGTGTGTAGAACGGGTTAAACTGCTAGTCTAAATTAAAAAGTTGATTCAGAAAGTTTCCACTTTAAATGAATTCAACAACAGCACAGATGTGTCATCTAATACAGAAGTCTCTGATCTAAAATTCCGTAATCAAAGCTACGAAACAAAATAATTTTAGAAAATAGCATATCCTAAAAGTTGATTTTTTCTTTTAAAAATAACAACATTTCAATATGAATAATTTAAACGATTATTCTCTTTACCTCCCAGTAGATATTTTTATCTGCAATAAAAAAGATGAAGAATAAAAAGATGCAATAAAAAGATGAAGCTCTAGATAAAGAATTTTTGCATTCATCGTATTAACATCTTGAAACATTGCTGCGGAAAAATTACAAAAGCTTAATAAAAGCTTTTATCATTGACTTAACCATCTCTTAGATAAATTGTCTAATTACTTTCCGGATTAGAATATTTCTAAAAAAGAATTGTCTTTTCATAAAATTACGAAAATGATTACTGTTTTGAAAAATCACTTTTTTTTTATTTAAAGACTTTTTATTTGCAATTTTCGTTTCCATGGATTAGTTTTGATGAGAAAATTGTTCCTGATTAATTTTATTTTCAAACTACATATTTTATCCATGAAACAAAAAGCTCATGATTTTGCTATAATAATTATAAAATTTTTAATTTGTCCTTTAAAACTTAGTTTAATGAAAATTTAATTATTTTTTTCAAGGATGTTTGAAGAAAAAAAATTTAATTCAACAAATGTACTTGAATTCTGTTACAAATATTAGGTTGTTGCATATAAAATATCCTTTATTTTCAAACTACGTATGTGATCCATGAAACAAAAAGCTCATGATTTTACCATATTAATTATAAAATTTTTACTTTGTCCTTTAATACTTAGTTTACTGTAATTTTTTTTTTTCAAGGATGCTTGAAGAAAAAAAAATAATTCAACAAATGTACTTGAATTCTGTTACAAATATTAGGTTGTTGCATATAAAATGTCCTTTATTTTCAAACTACGTATGTGTTCCATGAAACAAAAGGTTTGTGATTTTACCATAATAATTATAAAATTTTTACTTTGTCCTTTAAACTTAGTTTAATGAAAATTCGATTATTTTTTTTCAAGGATGTTTGAAGAAAAAAAAATTAATTCAACAAATGTACTTGATTTCTGTTACAAATATTCGGTTGTTGCATATAAAATGTCCTTTATTTTCAAACTACGTATGTGATCCATGAAACAAAAGGCTTATGCTTTACCATAATAATTATAAAAATTTTACTTTGTCCTTTAAAACTTAGTTTACTGTAAATTTAATTTTTATTTCAAGGAGGTTTGTAAAAGAAAACATTTAATTCAACAAAAGTATTCGAATTCTGTTTAAAATATTTAGGTTGTTTCACATAAAATGTCCTTTATCCGTTGAGCAGTTTTCATTTGTTACTTTTTGATTAGTCTGTACTGATATACACTTCTGAAAACCTTTAAATTCTTTGTGAGATAATGGTATAAAAAAAAAACCTTTTTCAGAAAATGAAAGATAGGAAATAAAAAAATATCCATATTCCGCATTTTAAAACGTTGTAATATGCAAATTTTGTCTGCGACGTTAAAAATAACGCGCATTTGAGATAACAAATGAAATTTGGCGTTCAGCTATCAAGCGATGTGATCGACACGCGTTATCTATTTTGTATCAATGAATGTGATATCTGAATGAAGTTATGTAAGTGATTCAATAGCTTGGAGCATTATTGGTCTCTTAGAAGCATTTAATTAAAATAATAATGCTTGAAATTCTGTCTATTTGTTGGTGAAATATGTACTAGGGACCAACTTTATAGAAATGTCTGCAAATTCTGCATATAATTTATATTTCAAGCAAAAACTAGTTTTAACCGGTCTTTGAACTTTAAACCTTTGAACGCTTTGCAATTTTTTGACAAGTTATGGCTAATTATGAGTTAGGTCTCTGCTCTGTGCATTTATTAGCAGTATATTGACGAAATGCAGCACAAAGTTTGGTTTTGTTTTGGCAGTACTGTGTGGAAATTAAAACCCATACAGCATAAGAAACCGTTCAACGTGTACCTGGAGATAGAATATTTTCAAGTTTTAGTTTATGTTTTAGTTGGTGGCTTTTTTGCTTGTAATTTAAAAAAATCTAGATTAAATAATACATTAACACATTGATCCAAGCATAAATGTATATTGAAAACACTATAATATAATGCATGAAGACAACATTAAATAAAACTCTGTAACGAAATATAATTGGATTTAGCTTTTAAACGTTTTAAATCACCCAAAATTACTTTCAACCCCACTTTAAATAACCTATAAATTTTTCTCACAAAATTTATGTATAAGTTGAAAAATACACATGATTAACTTTAAGAAATTTCATTCTAAAGCATAACAATAAAAAATAACAAAATGTATTCGATACTTAATATAAAAAAAATAATTTGAAACATTCTTTTTTGAAAAATAAATCTAAATTTCAAAACAAACATTACACTTTTTAGGTAAATTTAGAAATATAACAGATACTTTTCCAATACACATGCTAATTAACATTTCTTTAATTTAGCTGAATTTTTGCTATTAAAATAAGAAAACAATATCCTGAAGCAAAATCTTCTAAAAAGCAGACTTCATAATAATAATGTCTCAATTGGAATAATTATCGTCATTATTCCATTCATTTCCTAATAGATAATTGTATTCCAAGCAAAAATCTCAAGAGGGAGAACTTCCGCATTCATATCTTTATTATTAAAAAATAATATCTTGAAAAATTATTAAGAGTAAAAGACAAATGCTTAAATAAGAGATATTTTAGTGACTAAACTAACTTTCATTTAAAATACTATCTAATTATTTCTAAAATTAGACTTTTTTTTAAACAATCGTCCTTTAATAAAATTACGAAGACGAATTATTGTTTTGGAGATTTATTTTTCGTTTAAGACTTTTATTTCCAATTTATGTTAGCATGAACAGACTTTGACAACAAAATTGCTTAAGATTAGTTTAACTTTTAAAACAAAATACATTTTGGAGCGATAAAAGAAATATTAAATAATTATTTTAGCATAATATTATTTTGTTCTTTGACCTTTTAAATGAAAACATTTCATTTAGTATTCAATAAGAAAAGTATTGTATAACTAACTATTCGATACGATTTTCATAGCAGTTGTTTTCAGTGGGGATTTTATGCACTATTAAAATATTGTTCAACATTAATAATTCTTCGAACTACCTGTTATTTCAGACATTATTTTAATCCTTAAAACATATAGACAGGCACTGTACATTCTTAAAAACATATTTAAAAACACATAAAACCAGTCCACACGTTAAAAGTTTCATAAAAGTAGAATATTTTCGCCTGTTGGCCCAGGCATCTTCAATACTGATGTTTCGTCTTTCTGCTCCGTCAGTCCGATTTTTCTGAAACTCCCCTTCTGTCCCTTCCTAACAGCATCTAGCGCCATCTGGTGTCAATTTTGGCGTGAGTTACGTCGTTGCAAGTTTTTGTATCTGATGTGTATGTCTCTATTGCCTCTCTCTGTAATGCGTAGTTTAGATTATTGTAATTGGCTAATTTTTCAACATTATTAAAGTCTATTTTAATTGGGGATGTATTGTTTAATAGGGCTATTGCAGTTGTTGATTTACCTAAATTTATGTCTCTTCTGTGTTCTTTCATTCTCTCCTGGAGTCTATATGTTTTAAAGATTAAAATAATGTCTGAGATAACAGGTAGTTCGAACAATTATTAAGTAGAAAATGACATTAGAAAAGATCATAGATTGAAATACTATTATATTCAATGGTTGGAGTATCACAGTTGAGATTTTTTCAAACAGAGTGAAAATATGCCGGGACCAGGACTCGAACCTGGGTACTTTGAGATTCATCATGTAAATGCTATAGTTATAGCTCGGATGAATGAAATTAGCGCTGCAGTTCGCAGCCTTGTCCAACAAATAAGAGTGAGATATGCCACACCAGGATATCGTCGGGATAGCTCAGTAGGGAGAGCGTTGGTACGGCAAACCAAAGTACCCAGGTTCGAGTCCTGATCCCGGCATATTTTCACTCTGTTGGAAAAAATCTCAACTGTGATACTCCAACCGTTGAATATAATTTACCCAGTTGAATATACTTTCCTCTGTTCATTATGAAATACTATTGTTCAACATTTCACCAAAGCATGATGCCAAAATTATTGTTACTATAACATGGCGAAACTTTGTTCAAACATTTATTGCTACTGTTGAACCAGAAACTTTTATAAGTTGAATACAGAAACTATTAGCGGCAACAGTTAGTCTTTCCAAACAAGGAAAAATCATACAAGCAATTTATGTTAAAAATTCAATTATACACACTAACAACATCCATGTCTTACCCGGGATCTAAATCTGATACTTTTTGAATTGTACTAAGCGTTCTCATCACAAGATATCACTTTGCTGTAAATATTGAAAATGTATGGGACTAAATTTTTTTCTGATTACCTGTTACATATAACTCTAGGATGGGGAAAATTTGAACCATTTTTGAGGTTTCACAATAATCAAAAATATTTAAAACTCAAGTGAACTGTATTTTTGTGATCCTGTTTCTTTCGCACCATCAGTGTTAATTTTTTTTTACAAAAACAGAGAATTTGATACTTATCGCTTCCTAACATTTAAATTTCTTTTCCGTAACTATGCAACCAGTTACCCTACATCTCAAAATCTTTCTGCTCCTTCATCGGAATATCAGCTTGCTCTCAAAATCGCACATGCAACTTAGAATTCATTAACGTTGACTTTCTCCACTCTTTCTCAAGAGCGAAGATGCTTATTCATTCATTGTTTGTTCCTTTATAATAGTCAGTTGATACAACCCAAGCTTCCTGGATCACAGAGCATAGGTGTACATTTTAAATTAAAGACTAATACATTATATATATATATATATGTGTGTGTGTGTGTGTGTGTTAGATTTTAGTTGTATGATTTAAAATTTCACGAGAAACTAGCAGCTGGTTAAAGATGGTGAATGATTGCAGTCGGTAGATCAAGAATCATGGCAAGGAATGTACCCATTGTGAATTTCTCCATAAAGACTAAGCCAGTTATCCAATAAAAGCATTTATTCAGGCACAGGAGGGATAACGAAACAATTCCCACAGGACAGGGATGTTTTCTAAAGCCCTCAGGCTTGACTACAAAGCATTACATCGTTGAGTTGATCTTAAATGGCTGTTTTAGAAATTCCAAGTCATCAGAACGCCAGGTAACCTTTTGTTCAGCACTTTGAAACAAGACAAAATTCTGCTCTCCGAACTTTTGCAATGGTTTTTTGTTAAATGCGCGGATAGCTACGCAAGCGACGTAATGCGTACACGAACCAATCAGTGAGAGGCGAAATTTAGCTAAGCGAATGACGCGCGATGGAAAGGTGTTAATAAGAAAGAATCCCGGACCCAACGGCGCATATATTTTGAAGTAAAAATATCTAGCGCGCGAATCCAGCCAGTGGAATAAAGTAACAAAATGGCCTTTAAAAACATTCGAAATGAAAAACTAGCGTCTCTCAGAATATTATAGATTGGATAGTTGATAAAAGTTACGAATTGACTTAAAGTTTTAGATTAAGATTTGGAATAATAAGATAATTATTAATATACGCGTTTTGAATTGTAAAAGAAAATTAAATATTATTAAGAAATAGGGAAATAATGAATATGTCAGAATTTAGAATAACTTAAAGGAATATTGCGAAATAAAATTTTTATATGACATATATATATATTAGATTGCCCAACCAATTAGACAAAAAAAATTACATGACAAATGTCAATTATCCATTAAAAAAATAAAGTTTTTAAATTTATTAAAAATTGTATTACTTTCGTATTAGCAGCATGCCAGCAGGTAAGAAAATCGACAAAGATTTCACTATTTGTAGAAACTTTTTTATTATTTTGATTACTTTAGTGCAGCGGTTATTAAACTGTGGTCCGCGGACCCCTGGGGGTTCGCGGGCTTACGGCCGGGGGTCCTCAAGCTCAGTGCTAAATTCAGTTTTTTTTCTCCTGAAAAAAATTCTGTATTTCTTTTGGGGGGGAGTTTTGCAGGACAAGAACTTCTAGTCTAGACCATTAATAAGCTCAAAACATCAAATCTTCCGAAGGAGAGATGTCGGTGCTCCAAAGATGGAATGCCCCCCATCCTTTCCTGGACATCACTTTGAATTCATCGCTACGCAAGCCAAAATTTTTACAGAATGTTTTTTTTTCTTCCCTTGGTTCGTTTTAAAATGCGTAATGTTTGGACCTGCCATAGTAGCAATCACATGACCATACGGTCTGTTTATCGCTGCAAGAAAACGAAAGCAAAGTTTGTTTTTAACCCTCCGACCACACCGCGATTTCTACGGGCAAGACATTTGTAGAAAAATTTATATAATACACAATTTTGGGAGCAATTTTGTTTTAAAAATTCCGCAGTCAAAGGGTAAAAATGCAAATGATAAATATCTTACATATTTCAAATACATGATGATTTGAAATATTTAATAAGATACATATTGGTCGAAAGGATTTTGAAAAAAAAATTAAACAGTCAGAGGATTAATAAAGATTCTCTATTAAAAATAAATTCTAAAAACTCACCAAAGCAATGTCTTACAATTATTTGAGATCTACAAAGAGTACAGTTTTTCTCAAAATTATGAAATAATTTTAGACTTCAATCATAAGCTATTATCTCTTTCTAAATGTGCAAGAGTTTTTATTTAAAAAAAATTAGAATGCTCGGGTGAAAAATTTGTTTTTAAGAGATAATAGAAGCCGGCTCGCATTTTTTCAAATGATTTTGAATGATATTGTTATTACAGCCATTGTTATTTTTTAATGCACTGCGGGTATTTTAGTCTCTCTTGTTACACATTTGCATAGTTCGACAATATGTTTCATTTAAGATATGGATGAGTGATTAAAAAGTCTGGTACATTAAAATGTAAAGATGAGAAGGAGTTAGATTTAGACGATGATGATTCAATTCAGAATTCAACAGAGAAGAAAATATCGCCAAAGCAAAAGCGTTAGTCCTCTGAATAATATTTAACATTTGCTTTATGAGCACCTATATTAATAACAAGGAACAGCCACTTTACTATTTATAAAAACTCCGAAGGCAAACTCAACACAAAGAGTATGCAAACAAACCAAATGACTTTTTTTAAAGCAAGTCAGAAATGAAATGAAAAGACCACAACTGGTTCTAATAATGTGAAGGTCGTATTTACCTCATATCAGGTATCTTTTATGAAAGCAAAGTCTACAGAACTTCACACGATTTCAGCGAATTGAATTCTATCTGCTGCTAAAGCAACGATAGAAGAAAAAACAGCAAAGGATTTAAATATCATTTCATTATTTAATGATACTGCTAAGAGCAGAATCACAGACTTGTGTGACAATTTTGAGAATTAATAGAATATACGTGTAAAATTTAGTCCTTTTTTCACATTGCAACTAGATGAAAGTTTAGATATTTCCAATAATGTTAATTTGATAGTTTTAGCTTGTTATAAATTTGGTATTGCAATATGTGAAGATTTTTGCAAACGCCTTCCAACTCGCACAACAAGTGCTGTACTATTCAAAAGTTTAGACGGTTTCAAGAAAGAAAAGAAAGAAACCTGTCAAGATGTATTGCAATAAGTGCAGATGGGACCTGAGCTATGAGTGGAACCGTTACTGATTTGAAGTTTGATCAGCTTCGTTGAAGCTAAAACATCACATGTACGAGGGTTGATCCAGAAATAATGTTCCCAAAGAGCTCCAGCCGCACGGGAATGTGCGAGGCGAAATACGGCAACGGCGCTGTGTGCGGCTGTTCCTGCACTCGCGATTCCCCCAACCGCGCTTCGCTGCGCCACACATATTCTTGGCTTAGCAGCCGTCCAAGATGGAGGTTCCCATTGTTGATCCCGCCAAGTGCGAGATTCGTTCCGTAATTCGCTTTTTTCAGGCTAAAGGGACTCCGGCCGTCCAGAACCGCCAAGGAGGACGACTGACAGCCGGTGTAACGCTGTTTCACGACAACGCCCGACCTCACGTCTCCTGTTAAACCGAGAATTTTTTGACACAATTTTGGTGGACTGACATGCCCCACCCACCTTACAGTCCGAACATCGGTTGTTATCACTTATTGTTATCACTCGGAGTGATTATCACTTGTTCCCCAAGTTAAAGGAACACTTGGGTGGCCAACGCTTCTGGAGCGACGATGACGTCAAAGAAGATGTGAAACGTTTCCTCAACGGGTTGGCGGCGGATTTTACGACATTGGGATATAGAAATTGGAGCACCGTCTACAAAAATGCGTAGAAAAAGATGGTTATTATGTAAAGAAATATAGAAAACTTTCTTCTTTCCAACGATGTAAATTTCTATGAGAATAAACAATGTTGTCTATCTGTAAATTTGATGGGAACCTTATTTCTGGATCGACCTTCGTAATTTGAACACACTGTTGTAATAACCGTGATCCGCTGCTTGCCTGAAATTTCTTGAAGATTTGAACACTACATTCAACTAAGTTTTCTCAGTAGTAAATTATATCTAAACTAACTAGCTTTGATATTTTTTACTACTGAAACAACTAAATTAACTTGAATTATACACCAAAGTTTTGTGAGAAGAAATTGGGAGTAAACACAAGCAGCTATTTATGCATGCATTAGGTGGCTATCACGAGGAAAAATGCAGTTTAAAAACTTGAAATTTTGCACTGTGTGATGAAGTAAGACAGTTTTTAATGGTCTCTAAATTCCATTTGAAAGATTGTTACAATTATTTCTTCTGGATTGTCAAGGTGGTATATTGGACAGTTATTTTTAATTTCCTGAATAATACACATTTTCAAAGTCCAGGAAAAAGTAGAAGCCACAATAAAAAATAGAATTTGCCAATTATCGACGTGAAAATAATATTTTTGAATCATATGCAACATTATTCGATATCTTACGAACTACTGACGATACAATTTTCCCTGATATTATTGAACATGTTGTTGTACACCTGAAGCACTTGAAAGAAACTTTCAGGCTTTATTTTACTCCCTCGTAGTCAGAAACAGAGTATATGAGGGATCCATTTAATTTCCAAGAAATCTGTGAAATCAAAACCTTGACATTTTTAGAGAAGGAACAACATTCGAAATTACCATGCGATGGGTGCATGAAAATTGTTTTCCATCACCTTTACAAATTTTTGGTTGTGCGTGAAAAATACCTCTGCAGAACTAGCAGAAAAAGCTACCAAGCAATTACTTCCCTTCTGCGCCGCATATTTCTGGGAAAAGACTGTCCAATCTTGTGTACATGAGCAACGAATGTAGACATTGCCTGGATATCGAACTAGACTTGCGGAAACATACTTTAAACATTGAACCAAGTATTGAATATCTAGTAGAAATCAAACAACAGCATCCTTCTCATAGTAAATAGTAGTATGTATATTTTAACTGTCTTAAAATGTGTGTTATAATTATTTCCCTACTTATTAATGCAGATTTTTTTCCAACATTGTAAACTAAACATAGAATATGTGTAATGAAACATAAATAGGGTGCATGCATTAAATTAATTTCTTATCTTATGTTACGTAAAATATTGTTGGGGGTCCCGAAATGTATTTCACATCATAAGGGGGTCCGCGAGATCCCAAAGTTTAAGAACTGCTGCTTTAGTGTTTAAGCGCGTAGTTCGATTACACACGGTTAAACTACTTGTGTTTTGTTTATTCATTTATTTTTAGTAAAGTTTAAATTTATTTTGTTATGGAATATTAGCTGGAAAAAAATTCTCAACTATTTACATTGTTTCATGTGCAAACGTTTTAATATTTTGTTATAGGATTAATTTAATGAGATAGTTTAAAACATCATACTTGAAAACTATTTTAACAATCATAAAATATTAGAAAACTGAGACACTTTTCAATCAAATTTCATTTGAAAGTGCAATTTTGTTTTCTCTATTAGACATGTAAAAAATAAAATTTTGGTATGTTTAGAAGTTAATAAAATTACTGATAAAAGCAAAATATATGCCTCAGATCGTTGCCACTGTCGATATGACGTCCGCGTTACACACAACACGTGTTTGCTTTATACTATATATTAAATTAAACTCGGTCAGAAAATATAAAAGCATTTCGTATGTAATATTTTAAATCATTGAAAATCCCTGTCATTCCATTTTAGACAAACAAAAAATCATAAAATTTATAAATATGAAGATGAGTACACAGGATTAAAGAAATGAGAAGAAATAATGAAACTCGGTCAGAAAATATAAATGCATTTCTTATGTGATATTTTAAATCATTGAAAATCCCTGTCATTCCATTTGAGACAAAAAAAAATTATTCTATTTTATAAAATTTATAAATATGAAGATGAGTACACGAGATTAAAGAAATAAGAAGAAATAATAAAACTCGGTCAGAAAATATAAATGCATTTCGTATGTAATATTTTAAATCATTGAAAATCCCTGTCATTCCATTTTAGATTTAAAAAAATATATTTTATTTTATAAAATTTATAAATATGAAAACGGGTAAACGAGATTTAAGAAGAAATATTCATTGCTTCAAAAATAGCAATTTTTACTCCGTCTCTCTCTCTCTCTCTCTTGTAAACAAATCTAAATTAAAAATATTGATTCAGAATGTTTCCTCTTTAAATGAATTCCACAATAGCACAGACTTTTCATCTAATACAGAAACCTCTAAGATAAAATTCTGCAATTAAAACAACAGAAAAAATTAATTTTAAGAAGCAAAATATTCTAAAAGTTAATTTTTACTTTAAAAAATTTAACAATAACGTTTCAACATGAAAAATTTAAGCGATTATTCTCTTTATCTTCCAATAGATAATTTTATCTGCAATAACAATCTCTAGATGAAGAATTTCCGCATTAATTTTATTAACATCAAAACATATTTCTGGAAAAACTGCCGCGGATAAAAAAAATGACAAAAGCTTAATAAAAGCTTTTATCTTTGACTTAACCATCTCTTAGATAAAATGTCTAATTAGTTTCCAAATTAGAATACTTCTAAAAATAATTGTCTTTTCATAAAATTACGGCGATGATTATTGTTTTGAAGAGTACTTTTTTTTATTAATTTATTAATTTTCGTTTTCATGGACTAGTTTTGATGACAAAACTGTTCATGATTAATTTTATTTTCAAAACACATATTTGTACTATCAAACAAAAGGCTTATGATTTTACCATAATAATTATGAAATTATCATTTTGTCTTTTAACCTTTTTAGGGGGAAAGTACTTATGTTGCTAATATGTTGAAATGATTGATTGACACCAGAATTTAGGAACAGATTTATTTGAAAATAAGTAAAAGCTTTTCTTCACGTACACTGTAAAAGAAAAAAAAATATTTCAAAATTCTGGTAACACTGTGGCATTTGAGGATTAAAATTAAATTATACCTGTTATATTCCACCGCCCTTCAAGTGGTTACAACCACTGCCTCCTCAATACTAAATGCCGATCGTAATCGCGTTTTCCCCATATAGAAATTGGAAGTCAATTTTTCCCAGAGTACAGTGCCATCTATCGGCGACAACTGACATATTTCAATACGTATCAGTATGCAACCTCTGTAATACATTAACGTATATATTACGACGGTAGTGATCAGTAAATAACGTAAACAAAGGCTTTATTGAGAATATTTATATGGAAAGTTAAAAAATATAGCTTAAAAAAATAAACTTTGTAATTAATTTCTAGAACTTCACAAATGTATTTAGTATCTTTTCTTTTATAAATAACAATTTAAATTGCTGTAGTAACTGATATTTTTAATTTAAAATATTTGTTTTTAATATAAAAGTTCTTTTTTTAATTAATTATAATATATAAATTAATAACACTTTTTTAAGTCAATTCCTACTTTTTAATCATAAATATATAAAATAAACCCGTGCAGCATTAATGTCCCACGTTATCTTTATTGAACATTATTTTATAATCATCGTTGCATTATTTTATTTCTGTGGCATCACTAATTTGAGATAAATCTTTCATTTCATTTATAAAAACAATGGGAGGAATTTCTTTCTCCCATTTAAAACTAAAATTAATTAATTAATATTTGAAAAAACTGTATTAACATAAAGTGTCATCCACTACAAGTTTAAAAAATTTTATTTGAACTTGAGTGGATGAATAGAAAATATTTTATTAACTATTGAAAATTTGAACAAGATATATATAGAGAGAATGTGAGCTAATAGTAGGAATTGACGTTTGAGGCCCCCGACCTGAAGACTTGCTAGTTTCATTATTACAATAAATGAAATTAATATTTATAGTATTTATAGCTTAAAATCTTTATAAATAATAAAGAGTAATGAGACGGATTATCACAAATAGGCATTCATTTATTTGACGTCATTTTAACCCTTTCAAGGGCAAAGTACTTCTTTTACTAAAGTGTTGAAATATTTGAATGACACTAGAATTTACGATCAAATCTATTTGAAAACAACTAAAAGATTTTCTTTGCGTATATTATAAAAGCAAATTTTTATTAAAAAATTCTGGGTGTCACTTGGCATTTTGGAATTAAAATTAAGCGTACGCGCCATGCGAACACCGCCCTTGAAAGGGTTAAAAAGAAAATATTCATTTTCGTTTACATGTGAACTTTCAATTTTAAAAAAAATCAAGTATCACTGTAAAAAATAATAAAATTGTAGATTTTAAAGACACTTCTATGAAGCTATCAATGTAAATATTAGAACTGGATGTCCCATACGGTAGCGCCATCTATCAGCGTTAGCTGGCTTCCATTTCTTAATCGAAAACGTAAGGCATTTAGTATTAAGGAGGCAGTGTTACAACTTAATTTACTTTAAATTTAACATTTTTTCACAGGTGTCTGTAGAAAAAAAATTAATTCAACAAAAGTTCTGTTAAAAATATTAAGTTGTTCCATATGAAATGTTCGTTTTCCATTGGGTAGTTTCCATTTGCTATTTTAAATTGGTTTGTAATGATATAAACTGCTGAAAACATTTAAAGGTTATTGTAAGTTTTCTGTGAAAATAATGGTGCAATTTTTTTTTCATAAAATCAAAGAAGGGAGATAAAAAGTATATATATACCAACATTCTGCATTTCCAAAAGTCGGAATATGCAAATTTGGAATGTGATGTCAAAATTAACACGCGTTTGCGATAACGAATGAAATTTGGCGTTCAGCTTGATTAAGGAAAAGTTCAAGAGTTCTGTTGTCTGATTACGACACCACCAACACGAGTTGTTTGTTTTGTATCAGTAGGGTGCTTCGATATAAGAGTGGGGACATACAAGATATAAAATTTTATTGGTTCAGACGATTCTAAACATATTTACCGAACTTTTCGAACGCACCATGTATAATCTATAGTTCAAAACAAAAACTAATTTTAACTGATTTTGAACTTTAACTCTTTGATCGCCTCCAGATATCTTTAGAAGTTACGGGTCCTCAGTCAGACCTCAAATTCCCGTCTCAGATATTAAATTTTTGGTCATGAAATGTATTCGTATTTTTCAAGTTTCTTATCAGAAAATTACAATGTTTAACTTCTTTTTTCAGCATAATCTTTTTAAAGGGAGTTACTTTGCTGCTTAGTTAACAAAATAGTTCTAGAATGTGTACTTTACTTTAACTTATGTGTTAAAATCTTATTTCCAGTGCGTCAGCTTCGCTAAGATTTTAACACTTAAAATATAAAATTTAGCAGCCATTTTTAAATATCTTTCAATTAATTAAAAAAGATGTGAACAGTGTTTTCATATGAGGCCATAAACGAAGACTCAAGCTTATATCAAAACAATAAAATTTTGTGTAACACGCAAAAAATAGAAAGATGCAGCATGAGACTTCACTTTATATCTGAATTTCTGCTATAGAACCAAGCTGAAACATTAATATTCAAGATATAAAATGTCGATTCACAAAAAGGCTAAATATATTCGATGGGGGATAGCTTAAACGCAATATTCAAACAATGTATTAAGTCTATACATAGCCCCGTGGGCTTCAAAGATTTCTTTATTGAATTAATCAAAGCTCTTGAATTTACCAAGGAAAAGACTATTACTCATTATCCAACGTTGTCTTGCTTCAAAGAAACAAACTTTAATAAGAGTATGCTGAAAAATAAAATAAAAAATTGTACTTTTCTGACGCAAAATTTAGTAACTATGTATGTATTTCACGACCATAGGTTTAAAATTGGAGAATGGGATTAGAGTTTTAAAGCCTTAAGAGGCTTGTAAGGAAAGTTCGAATAAAAATTCTTTGTTCAAAAATTATTTTATGTATTTTATTCACTATGCGTAACAGTGGTCACGAGTTGACTAAATGTTGATTGGAATCCTGGATATATTTTGTTTGATATGGCTATTTAAACGTTCCAAATGAATAAATACACTTTATGAATCGTGTTTTCTCAAATAAAATATGCTACTTTATAATTAAACTTTAGCTATTTTTTTTCTTTTGCTAATAGTCTACGGTAGCTTCATGTGATTTTTTTTCCAACGTGCTTTCTATACTACAGTATTAGGAATAGCGGGATCAGTTGGAATACAAACATTCGGCGTTCATTCCTATATGCAGTAGATGAGATTACAGCAGGGATGCAAAAATCTAAGCACCAATAAGCTGATTCCCACCACTAAATTTTATTAGTATTATTTCTCAAATTTTATTAGCATTATTTCTCAAATTTTATTAGTATACTTCGCCTAAATTGTATCAGTATTATTATTAGACGAATAATAATAAAAATTTAGTGGTGGGAATCGGCCCATTGGCGCCTAGATTTTTGCACCCCTGGATTAGAGTGCTTTTATAAGAGACTAGCAGAACCACCTGGTTTTGCTCATGTTAACCATAGTAAAATAAATAATAGGTAAAATAAATAAAAATGCAGTAATATGGTGATAACAATAACGGAGTTATGTACATTCCCGCAGATAAACCGTTAAAAGACAATCAGGAAAAAATGAAGTTACTTTGACACAATCAGGCTAGTAAGGGAAATGTATGAAACAGAAGTTAGTTGAAGTTACTTTTAGCACAAAAACTGTGGAAAAAAACCCGATACATTGCATTATCATTTTTACGATCTGTTTCATACGATATGTGATGATATTCCGAGCTTCCGATTCTCATCGAAATTTTTCACTTAGTAGAATTTGTAGGGGAAAAAATATACTATATACATTTTTGTGTGTGTGTTAGTTAAACTGCGTTTATATTTTTGTATTAACATTGTTGCACTTCATTTTATTTTGTTTTATTTTATTTTATTTTTTAGGGGGAGGGGGGTGTTAAAAATTAATTTCTGCCCTAAACATACTTTTGACATTTGGCTAAATCATGAATACAGAACTTCAATACAATTAAACTTTTCAGTAGCTTTCACGTGAATCAGTGATGGATTTGCTAGTTTTTATTATAATTTTAAAATTTATTCTTACGCCAAATAAATTTTTGGTCACCTTTCAAATGAACCAGATTTTGAATCTAGTAGTAATGATGTCGTAGGATAAACACGAGCAGTTTCTGAGAATATGAATTATAAATAGCATTTTGATAATTTTTATATTTCTATAAATTTAATGACTTATTTAAAAGCTAAAAGAATTAAAATAAAACCTGAAAACTCTACTGCGAAATCGCATCCCAGATTGTAAAATACTATGCAAAACAGACGTGAAAACTAAATGTAGATGTTGAATAAAAAAAACTTTTTGCCTACATATATAATGTTTATACGTGTAATGTTATCCATATTAGCAGGCACAAATCCTGTGAAATGTGTTTAAAGATCTTAATTCAAAAATGGGAACATCTGTTAATTGTCCCCATGTGATAAAAAAATTTCTGAAACTAAACTCTGTGGCGCTACATCTAGATCTGGACCTACTGTGCTCAACCGCGACCTACGTTATACACGGCCGGTGCATGATGTTTAAAACGTCACACGGAGTGAATCATTTTTACACGGCGATTGGTGCAAATTGGTGGGCGCGCCACTTTGCACCAATCGCCGTGTAAAAATGGTCCACTCCATGCGACGTTTTAAACATCATGCACCGGCCGTGTATAACGTAAGTCGCGGCTCAACTCTGTTTTCTTGACCATAGTGCTACATAGACAGTGTATAGACACAGTCAAGTGGGCAACGTAACGCGGAATCGCCAGTGTTTAGTTCACAACCAAGTTTTGTGCTTATTTTATAAACCCCCAAAGGGTGAAAGGTTGAGTGAAATATGCCTGGTCCAGAGTTGAACCAGTTGAACCATGGTATTGGTAACGCGACGCACTAACCACTAAGCACCGGGCTTTTCTAAGTAATAACAACTTATAATAAATACATAGGGGGCTGTAGTAATTTATGCAGCCTTCTTGGATGCTATAACATTACAATGAAATAAACAGATCGTGGTACTTTCGTTTATTTCATCATCTCGTAAACCTTACAATTATAAATTCTTAGATACTACACAGACGCATGCATAAAGATGAAGGATTAAAACACAGGCCTGTGAAATTATTTGAGTTCAGAGTTAAACTGGCTAACAGTCTCTGCTCCTATGAAGAAATGAAGATTTTGTAGTGTGGAAAACTATTAAATGGGATCGAACCAGAGCTTATAAGAAAGTTGCAAAATCCCCGCCCCCCTCTTCTTCCCAAAATTACATACGATACAACTCACTGTCTTAAACGTTGAGACAAAGCAAAGATGCAATGATATTTTAATGGTTGTATAATAGAGTTCGTACGCCTTACGGGATTCAGGAGATTTAAATACCAGATTTTTCGAAAAGTACTGGTCACTATAATTAAAAACAGATTTTTATCATTAAATAAGGCAATTATTGCTTTACGAAAAATCTGGTATTCTGAGAAGTACGAACCCTGTACAAGGATAAAGTGCTTAAAATGGGTTTAAAATGTTTTCATAGTGTGTAAACAAAAATAATAATTGCTTTGTGAAACACTATTTATCATAATTTATGAGTATAGGCTTGTATTTTTTTAATATCAAAACATCCGTAAACTTTGTTTAAATGGTTTTCATAACAACCAAAAGTTTTCTTTAATACAAGTTTGCATATTTGCATGGTGTAGGCATTTGACACGCTTTATATTTCCATAAATTTCAGACACGGGAACTTTTTTAATTATTTTTCCTGTTATATATGTAATTATTAGAATCACAAACCTTTTTTTTATTTATTTGGTACAGAAATAAAAAATCATGCTGTGCAGGGTTATCTAAAGTAAGGCGATCTATATGGTATAAGTCATAATATCCGTAAATAGTTCATAACTAAAAAGCATATAGTGGTCTCTATGATAGATGTCATGTATGAAAAAGTTAAAACATACGCGTTCGTATGTTTGGTGTCAATCTGTCAAATAGAAAGAATTGATAATTTAAATTTTTAGAGTAATTATATTATTCACAAAATGTGACGAAAATAATCTATAAAGCTCTGTATAAACTTTTTAAAGCACTTCTGAGAGGAAAAAAAAACATATGCGCTTGCACGTTGTAGAGTGATAGAAAGATAAAATCATAGATAAGAGACTAACATAATTATTCGTAAGATTGTAAAATATATTTTATTTGTTTAGATCACATATTGCTCTAAGATACATAATTTTGTATGGAATTACTATGGAAAATCCAGAATTCGGATGGTGAGAAATATTTCAATAATTTTTCTTGACAACGAAATTTCTCTTGTAAGTAATAAATCAGATTTAAACAGTAAATAGTAGTAAATAAATAAGATACATGCATTGTAGCTAACAAATGCAAACTGTTCTACTAGTTTAAAGGTTGAATAATAAAACTGCACAAACAAATATGCATTCAAAATGAATTATCATTGTAAACAACCAGAAAATATCATATAACTTTTAATCTAATGTTTACCTCACAAACTAATTTATAGACGTTAATTATTCTAGTGCGATAATAGACAACAAAACCAAGCAAGCATTTCTTGAAAATGGTAATTAAATGCTCTCTTCTGAAACAAAAATTCCATTAATGAAGCAAATTGAGAAGAAGAAATCAGAACTATAAAGATTCATTACATCACGCCACCTGGCAACGATAAACGGTAATTTTAATCGACACGCTCGCTGCGGTAAAACAATGATCAGAATTCCATTCAATTTATCCGCTTCTAATTGATTATGCTTATAAACTTTGAAAAGATATATTCTTTCTCATCGGAAATACTTAAATAATACGAAGTTCCACAGAAAAGCATATGCATTTTCATTTTTCGAACCATGTATCTAGTTGTCTGTAATTAAATAACTGTTTTAAGGTGCGTTCGTAATTATATAAATACGTAACACCTATAGTCGTTGTCTGGTCCGTCCGCATTATAACAGCGCAAAAACTACCCAACCGAATGGATTGAAATTTATATATAATCGTTGCAAAAATTTGACGAGTCATTTCAAATTCTATGAAAATCGAATCAAAACTTAAAAGATATTAATAAAAATATTTATTAAGTAATTTCATTTTTTTTAAATCGGTACTTCCTTGTTATAGCAGCTTCCGAAGATTAATAGTCAAGTGACCGGGATGTATTGCCAAATTATCTGACTTGTATGACGTTATAGTCATATATGACGTATATGACATTTATAACCTCTATGACAAAGTTACAGTCACATTCTTCATTATATTAAATCATATCATACGTAATTATTTCAATGATATCCCATGATAGGTAATTATTCTAGGTTGCCATGGTGATTGCGTCATGAGATGCAGTCCTATTATTTCCGTATTACTTCATTTATAAACCAAATTTGTGTACTAAAATTGTTTAATTATAGCAATCCTATGATCTGCCGACAGTTTTTTGGATAGCTGTTTCCGGAGAAATAGATATTAAATGGAAAAAAAAGTCTAAATATGGATTTCAAGTTCTGAAATTTTCAAAGCTAGGATTAACTTTCCCATAGGAATTTTCAGTAAATGTCAACAAAAGATAAAATGTCGCTAACGTAAAATGTACTTATTTTATTACGGAAATGAATCATATGATAATAACAGACGATATAATTCATTTCACAGAAATAATAACGATGATTTTTTTTAGATTGTCTTGTATTGGATATTTGCGCATAGTGTTATTTTAATGTAACAAAATTGTAATTATTTGTTTGTAAAAGTATATTGAAACTTAATTTCATAAACTAAAAGTAATATCTATAACATGAAAATCTGCACATAAAATAAATTTTGTATTCATGCATTTGGGCAATCATATCATACGTAATTATTTCAATGATATCCCATGATAGGAAATGATTCTAGGTTGCCAAGGTGATTACATCCTATTTAAGATGGAATCCTATTATTTGCGCATTACTGAATTTAGAAACCGAATTTGTATACTAAAATTGTTTAATTACAGCAATCCTGCAATCTACCGACAGTTTTCTTGGATAGACGTTAATGGAGAAATATATATTAAATGGAAAAAAAGTGTAAATATGGATCTGAGTTTAAAAAAAGAAAACAATTTCTCCTCGGAAATGAAGTTAATGAAATTTATTTATTTTAAGATGTTTTTCGTGAAACGAGATGTCGAATCGTGAAGAATAAGGCACTTTATGCTTCGTATAAATAATAAGTAACTAAAAAAGGCACTTTTGGGGAAATAATAAAACAGCTACACTGTTAAAAATTTTGTGCTGTGTTGAATCAAATTTTGGTGCTGCAGTAGCTCCAACCCTAAAATGATGAAATCTCCAATTAAATTTTCAGTAGGACTGAAACTACGTGTAAATTTAATAACACTGACAAAGGATATGAATTAATTTTCGTTTTTCTAAACAGCGTACAACCAACAGGGTGAGAAATGTGGGATCGAACCCAGATACCCTGGTATAGCGCAGCAAGTGCTTTATCAATTAAGCCATCTGGACGACATACAGCCTGGCATTTTTCACTTACATACGTTGGCAAGGCTGAAACTTCGCAATGGGGATGGAATGTTTAACATGAGCACACTACCCATTGGTGTACATGAGACGAATAAAATCCCAGCATCGGATAATATCTAAGTTTTTAATTAAATTTTCAGCAGTTAATTAAAAATTTAGATATTATCCGATACTGGGAATTTATTCGTCTCATGTACGTCACTGGGTAGTGTGCTCATGTATGACATTCCATCTTGTGCTGCGAAGTTGTAGTCTTTCAATTATTCTGCTTAGTTTTGTAGGCATCTACGTAACTCCATTATGTTACACTGTGTATTTTCAAATTCGGTACAGAGATAAACAGTGACATGTTTGTTGCTTCTCGCTTTCAAAATGATATATTCATATAAAATTACATGAAATGGTGTTATATAATGGTTTCATTTTTAGAGTTTTGCCAAGGTCAATAAAAATGTATTTGAACAAGGAGCCGTTTTCGCAGAATGTCAGTTAAATCGTCACGACTTAAAACAAAAATACTTTTGAAGAAACAAATAAAGAGAAAGAAATCAGAATCATCGTGAAAGAAAGTACACATACGTCTCCGTCAAACCCATTTGAAATCTATCTCCCTATAATTTTTTTGCCTGAAATCTTATTTCTTCCTTTGAAGCCACGGGGCAAATAAATCTGCCCAATGAAAACTAATAATATCTAATATAACTTTTTTATTTATTAACACATTTTTTTGTATAATATATTGCTTTGTTCATGTCAGAATTTAGTATGACAACATTTAGGTAATAAGTAACATTTTCAAACGCTCGCAAAACTTGATTACATTTCAAAATTCATTATCATGTATTGTTATTCTATTTTACTATTACTACTTTACGAGTACAACCCCCAAACAAAACTCCCTAGCGCTATCCGTTTAACTTTCCACCATCTTTATGCATCTCGTACGCGCCAAGTAGAAGCACTAAGTACATCTAAGTGGAGACCGTGCATTGCAGAAAAAAAAACGAATGAAAATCCCAGCTCCCACGGAAATTCGAAATGTACCAAATCCAAAATCATTTTTACAACCAGACAACCATAAGCTGGATATGCTGAAGTTAAACATTGAATAGAATTTCTTTTAATTTATTCACTTCTAAGTGATTTACTAAAACATTCTGAAATAACATTTTCTCTATCCTTGGAAATTCTTAAATAATAAAATATCCCTCAGAAAAGTATATGAATTTCCCTTTGTGCACAATGATACAATTCTTTGATATTAATTAATTAATGTGTGTCTGCCTAAATTAATATTTGCACATCTAGTGAATAATATGTTACGTTTAGCAATATAATTATTCTTTTAAAAATTTCCATATGTACCCATGAACATTTACAAAAGACCTCCCTCCGAAAAAAGTGAAAGAATTAAAATAACTGCATGTACATTTCATATATTTTACCCCCAAATTATTAATTATCCTCAATTTTTAATTGATAGTAATCTTTAGCAATTAAAACTCAAAAAATAATCGAAGATTTGGTATGCACAATTAATTACAATGCAAAATCCAGATTTCAAATATTTTCTTCTTGAAACTATAGTTTTCTAGAACGATCAATACAATTTCTTTTTAACAAATAAAAATGAAATAAAAAATTAGAAAAATGCATAATATCTCACGTATTCCAAATTATGTTCTACAATGCAGAACAAAAATAACTGTGCATCCAAAATAAACTAGTCTTTCTGCAATCAGAAAAGAGCATCTAAGAAGTGTTAATGTAATGAAATAATTTTCAGAGTTTAATTACTTTAAGAACAATAAAAGACTGAAAATATGAGCATTAATTTTCAGAAAGTGGCAATTAAATGCTATCTGTCGAAAAAAAAATTTCATTAATGAAACAAATAGAGATGAAAAAATCGGCGCTGCACAGATCCAGTGCATCGCGCCACCTAACAAACCAAAAAGTTAAAGTTTTAATCAACACGCTGCAGTAAAACAACGATCAGAATCCCATTTAATTTATCCGCTGCTAATTGATTTTCTAATAAACTTTGAAAAGAAATATTATTTCTCATTGGAAATATTTAAAAAATACAAAATTTCAGAGAAAAGCATATGAATTTTTATTTTTTGAGCAGCGAATGTAATTGTCGGAAATTTAATGATTTAAATATTTTTTTAAGTAAAATAAGTCCATATTCAAAGAACACAATTTTATGTAGGGTGTTGTTTAACCTTTTGATGACTGGGCAGGAATGGCGACTTTTTTTATATTCAATATTACCACCATTTATGAAAAAATTTCTTTGTGGTGGATTTCTCTTGAAAATAGTCCAATATGGCAGAGATTATCTTTCAAAAACTGGTACGAATAGAATAAAAGATAGTTGCTGCGAACAATGTATGTCCCAACCCCGTAATCAAAGGATGTGTAAGGGTTTTATGTGTAGAATGTTGTTTTTCAAATCTAATTTTAAACCACCAACGTCCTTTGTCATTTGTAGGTAACACGTCTTTGAAAGAACCTCTAGGCTTATGTTTTAAGTGAATGTGTAGGGTGGTGTCTTTATTGGGATATGCAAGATTTTACATAATAATAGAAGAAGTAATATAAAAACCTTTTTTAAAAGTCAATTCCTACTTAGGTCAAATAGAATTTTTTTTCCAGCTATCTACACGCTTCGCCACTGACGGTATGTATTCCTAAATTTATATCCTGCTAAATATCTTACATAAGAGAAATTTTTGAAATGTAATAAAAATTAAATAAAAAATAAATAGCTAAAATACCAAAAATTAATAGCTCGAAAAGTATTTCTCACAAAATTGTTAGACAAACTGCGTTAGAAAGGTAAAAAAATTGTATTTTTCTTGATATAAATTTAAAATCTAATGATTATGCCGTTTTTCAAATATTGAATTCCAAAAATTACCAAACTTCACAATGTCAAAATTCAAAATGTCATTTTGAATTTTTGCTACGCAGTGCTCTGGCCGAAACCCACTGCCACTAATTGTTAATCTTTTTGGCTGCCTTTGAATTTACCCACTGCTGATGATGCCGCAGCTTGTTTCTGTTTCTGATTATTTTTACATATATTTTCTATTGTGTTTTCTTGTGTTGTCTTGTTTCTGGTGAGGGGGGTGGTGCTGGTTCAGGCCAAAATCATGTTTTTGCTGGATTATATATGTATATATATATATATATGGATATATATATTTATTTATCAACATCTGAATGGACGGTGCTTTTGGGGTCTCATGGGTCTCAATATACCAAAATTTTCTGGAATTGCTTTCCTCCGAACGGCTGCAATATGTAGCTTTTTGTAATGAAAGCTACCTAAAAGTTATAAGTTTACTTATGGGGGTTGGAAAGTTAAAGGGAAATGGTCCTGGCAAGTACCTGGCAATCTCTTGGCAAGTAAAATTAAATTTGAATTTATTTATTTTAGGATTTTTTCCACAATAAATATGTGCTATTATAAATAACAAGGCACCCTTCGTACAAAGAATTTTCAATTAAATAAATTTTGAGAAAGGTAATTAGGTAATTTTGTAAAATGTAATCATTGTATGAACTGTGCGCTTTTGCAAAAAGATAGACTTCGTATTGGCAAAATTTAATGAAATTTCAATTTATAAACCTTTAACTCTATGAATAGACCACTGGAAGTTGTTTCATGGATTTACTTCAGAGATAAAACAATCATCAGAATTCTTTTAATTTATCCTTTTCTAATTGATTTGCTACTAAATTCTCAAAAGGCATTTCCCTCCTTTCCAGAAATATTTGAATAGTAATAGCAAATTCCTCAAAAGCATACGTGCTGTTTCTTTTTTGGAGCAATAAATCTAATTGCTTCAAATTAAATAATCATAATATAGCTTTCTAAACTAATATTTGCACATTTAGTGAATATATTGCGAATCAGGGTTCAAATGAAGTTTGAATGTTAAAGCCAGGTAATCACTTACAGAGTTTAATTACTCTACAACGATAAAAGACTGCAAAAATTTACAAGCGTTTTCTTAAATAAGCAATTAAATACTCTCTCCTGAAACAAAAATTCCATTAATGGTACAAATAGAGACAAAGAAATCATAACAAAAATGTTCATTACATCGCACTACCTTGATACACCATAAAGGATAGCTTTAATTGACATGATAGAGATCAAACAATGACAAGAATCCCTTTTAATTCATTCTTTTGTAATTGATTTCGATAACATTATCTCTCTCATCAGAAATACTTTAATAATGCGAAACTCCTCATAAAAAACACGTGAAATTTCATTTTAGAACAATGAATCTAATTGCTAGAAATTAAATAATCAACATAGGTCTTTTTAAATAAAGAGTTTCACGTTGGATATATAATAAGCGTATTATTTTATTACGTTTGGTAATTAAGTTTTGCTTTTGTGTGCGTGAGAAACTTCCAGATATGTAGTATAAAAAATAAAAGGTTCTTCGCTCAAAAAAATTTAACAAATTTTGAATTTATGTATCCGTAACTAAACTAACCTTACATTTCAAATAATTTTTTCAAAATTTATTAATCGTACTCTAATTTTAATGAATGCAAATTTTTATCAATTAAAATACAGAATTTATCTAAGATCGATATAATTTCGTGCACAATTAATTACAATGAAAAACTAGATTTCAAATATACTTGAATTTTAAATAATTTCTCCTGAAAACTATGATTATTGACAACGGTTAATAAAATTTACTTATAATAAATAAAAATCTATATTAATAAAATAAAGTGCTTGTCTCTTTCTCTCTCTCTGTGTGTGTGCGCGTGTGCGTTGGCAATGGCTAGGGAATATATGGTTCTAAGACAGGTCCCAGTACTCTTGAGATTCCTATTTATTATTTTTTATTATCATTTTCGATTCGCTTTTCGATGTTCGCCGTCGATTTTGAACCAGTCATAAATGCAATCTAACCTCAATCTTTTAGCTCAATATTTTAAATGTTGTCCTTTTTCTATGAAATTTATTCGGAATTCGTAAAGCGATTTTTTAATATTTCGCAATTCTGTAAGTCGTCCTTTTGTCAAAAAATAGGACTTGTTTTCTATTAAACGATATATATTCGAAATCTTAGCCATCCAATCCTATATTTTATATTCCTGTATGGAGCGAACATTCGTTAATCATTTAAAAAAATTATGTATTAATATTCTGAATTTAGACGAATTTTTTAAAGAGATTGTCAAAATGCAAAATTTTCAAGACGTGAGCCGAATCAAAGGGAGGAAGAATGCTAATCCCGTTCGTTTCTATGGTAACCTTTTATTCTTCAAGTGAGATTTTTATACTCCCGTGACTGAATAATTGGAAATATGCGAAAGCACTTGCTTATGGCGGGGTTTGTGCGAAAATGAGCTTGGTAGACTATTTTTAGATGTTCTCGGATTTTATTTTCGATAGCTTTTTATTTTGCACATTTTAACGAAATAACTAATTTTTAGGATGTCGCGGCGAGGGATTTTCTTTCTTTCTTTCTCTCTTTGTTTTTTACTTCGAAGACTTTTATAAGAGTTCATAAACACTCATTTTTATTACATTTTTATTACTTCTTTTTTTTTCTCTCGAATGCACGTTTTAACTAAATATGGGCTATTTAGCAAAGCATTTTATTTTTTTTACGATATCACCCAGTAGTCTGCAGAAAACAGAGGTGCTCCCCCCCCCCACTGGGTTCCTTTATATAAAACAGTTTGTATGAGACAGTTAGTACAGTTATGTACGAGTACATGTACAGTTATGTACAGTTATGAAACAGTTAGTGCGAGAAGTGTTAGAAGCTCAGTGCTGGTGTGTGTTAATCCACGATAACGTTCGACTACATACGGAGCAACACACAAAACATAAACTGCAAGAGTTCCACTACGAGGTGTTTGACCATCCAACCTATAGTCCCAATCTTGCTCCTGGCGACTTCCACCTTTTCTTGCACCTTAAGACGCTCCTGTCCGTTCAGCATTTTCACAGTGAAGAAAAAGTGCAGACGACTGTTGCACGCTGACTCCACTCCCAGGTTTCGGACTTATACGACACATTTCTACAAATATTGACCCCACTGTATGACAAGTGTTATTTCAGTGGTTTTTATGTTGAGAAGTAGCTAAAGAATAGCTGTATTTGTTCTAATAAATGTTTCAAGATAAGTGTGCTTTGTTTCTATTTACGGACCTCGAGAAACTTCCTTTCTGAATGTCCCTCGTAGATTTACGTTAATTTTCGTTATGTTTAAGGTCCCTGGCAATTTTTCCACCTATATTTATTCACCGCCAACGTCGGGCGGGTATGCTAATGTAAACTGGAAGTACTTACAATCCTACATGTATTGCAAAATATGTTCTAAGAATCCAAAACACAAATAATTGCTAAAATAAAGGGAGGGATCTTTCTACTAATATATTAATATGTGATAAAAAGAAAACATTGTGTAAAAATATCGCCAGCAGACACATGTTTCGGAGTTTCTAGAACACCATCATCAGTGCCAATTCAAAACACTAAAAGCATATGCATAAAAATGTTAAAAAAAAGGGAAACAAGTATAGAAGCTCGTAATCAACTTCAACCATGGTCATGCGCTTCTTCGCTTTTTTCAGCTTTTTTTAACATGCATATGTTTTTAGTTTTTTGAATTTGCACTTATGATGGAATTTTAGAAACTCCGAAACAGCTTTCTACTAATGAAATTTTGACGCAATTAGTGCTTTTTTCGCGTTTTTTAATCACATTATTACACAAATAATTGCGAATTCAAAACAAACTATCTTCTGTAGCAATGAGAAAAGATCATATTGCTAATCTACAGCAAACATTTCCAGAGTTTAATTACTGTACGCACGATAGAAGACTGCGAAAACAAGCAAGCATTTTCGCTCAAAGTGGCAATTAAATGCTATCAGTCGAAACAAAAATTTCATTAATGAAACAAATAGAGACGAAGACATCAGAACTAAAAGAATTCAATACACTGTGCCACCTGGCACCCATAAACGGTCATTTTAATCGACACGCTGGCTGCAGTGAAAGAATAATCCGAATGCTTTTTAATTTATAAGCTACTAATTAGCTTATCAATAAACTCTAAAAAGATATTTTCTTTCTCATCCAAGAGACTTAACTCTTTCAAAACTGATTTTTTTTTTTTGGGGGGGGGGGTGGTAGGGAGGAGAAATTACTTTTATTTTAATACTATTAAAAGCAGCAACTATGTATGTACAAAGATTACAGAAGTGATACAGGAGTGAAACTTTTATAGCACTTCAAACTTGTAATCAGCGTTGTATAGTACCCGTTGCCAACATTCTGGAAGCTACAGGATGCCGTTGGAAGCTGCTGTTCCATTGATCCTTCAAATCGAGCGGTCTACAGCCTGCAGAATTTCTGGAATAAAATTTCTGAAACGCTATGAAAGCTAATGTCACAGAGCGAATCTTTCATCTTGGGGATGAAATCAAAATCACAGGGACTTATGTCCAGAGAATATGGTAGATAGTAACATACTTTCCAACCCCATCGAGGTTGGTCGTAGATTGTGTTCCCGAAACGAACAATAGTACTGCGTATTGGCATTAAGGCTAGAAGATAGACCGGAAATTAAAACATGGTTGTGTTTGTTCTGTCACTGCGCAGGCGTGTGACATTTGTGCGAAGACCGCATTTGCTCTGAGGCAAGGCAGGTAAGTTACATACGTAGGGTGTAAACTGCTTTCCTGACTTCCGTTGTGTGGCGTCTCTGCAACGGTGTTGCCATTATTAAAGTTCCATACCTCGGATATATAAATAAAAGAATATTCATTTCAGAAAATTTAACAGAATTTCAGTGTATAAATCAAGAATTAAAAGAGCTGTAAATAATGTTTCCCAAAGTATAATTCATCTTTAATTTTTAAGGAGGACAAATTTTTATTAATTAGAAACCAGTATATACGTTCACATGTAATTACAGTGCCAAATACAGATTTTAAATGCACGTGTATTTCAAATATTTTCTCCTGAACACCATAGTTCTCTATAAAAATTAATAAAATTCATTTTTAATCAATAAAAATTAAATAATAAATCAGAGGTATACATAATCTCGAACCCAGGAATTGAAAAGTATGTTCTACGAATCCAGAACACAAATAACCGTGCCTTCAAAATGAACTATCATTCCTCACTCAGAAAAAGGAATTGATTAAAACTACAAAACATTTTTGTTGAGTACATTTTGGTTGTTTTAGCAAAATTGGAGTAAAATTGAACCATTTTACTTCAATTAACAAAACAGTTTTGCTGACGATACAAATATTTTTTTTTTGGAATTGCAAAAAAAAGTGGTTTTCAACAAAAAAAATTTTTTTGTTGATTCAAACAAAATCTCCATTGACCTATATTTAAACAAAATTTTTGTTTAAATACGGGTCAATAAAAATTTTGTTTGAATCAACAAAATTTGTTTTTGTTTTTTTGCAATTCCAAAAAAAAAAATGTATTGTCAGAAAAACGTTTTGTTAATTGAAGTAAAATGGTTCAATTTTACTCCAATTTTGCTAAAACAACAAAATGTACTCCAAAAATATGTTTTGTAGTTTTAATCAGTTTCTTTTTCTGAGTGTAGCAATGAGAAAATATCATACAAATTTTAATGTTTACCTCAGTAAATCATTTTCAGAGTTTAAGTACTTTACGATGATAAAAAGGTTGTAAAAACGAGCATTCCTTTTCACAAAGTAAGCAATTAAATGCTTTCTCCTGAAACAAAAATTCCACAAATGAAACAAATAGTGACGAAGAAATCTGAACTAAAAGGATTCATTATATCGCGCTACCTGGGAAACCATAAATAGTAGTTTTAATCGACTCGCAGCAGTAAAACAATGATCAGAATCTGATTTAATTTATCCGCTTCTAATTGATTTTCTAATAAACTTTGAAAAGATATGTTCTTTCTCATCGGAAATACTTAAATAATACAAAGTTCCACAGAGAAGCAAATACATTTTGATTTTTCAAAGACAAAATGTAATGGTTTGAAATTAAATAATCAAAATCAGTCTTTCTAAAATAATATCTGCACGTATAATGAATTCATTGTTGTAGTTATAAATTAAGATATTTCGCAGTATATATAAAGTATCTTTGAAATAAAAAATTAACTAACAAGTTCGTAAAATAAAAATAATTGAATCTCATATTTAGAGATATGTAGTAACATTTTACATAAATTGTTATAGTAGTATGTATATATATATATAATACTATAATACTTGTACTGAATGAAATACTTTTAAATTTTTTCGAAAAAAATGTCCTTTTACACACACATGTATGTGTATACGTCCTGTTATACACACACACACATGTACGTGTATACGTCCTGTTATACAAACACACACACACATATATGACGTATATGTGTATGTGAACAGGACGTTTTTCCGAGAAAACTGAACAGAATTTTATTTTTCAAATCTGGTAGGAAAACAACTAAACTTTTCAAATAATTTTATCCAGAGTAGTAAACATACTCAGTTTTTCTGTTATTCTTGAATTCCAATATTTATCAATTAAAATACAAAATTAATCGAAGATCTGCATAGTTTTTTTTTAATTATAGTGCAAATTTCAGATTTCAAATTTGCTTGAATTTCAAATATTCTCTCCTAAAAACCATAATTCTTGACAGCGATTAATAAAGTTATTTTTCTTTTAATAAATAAAAATTGAATAATAAATCAGAGGTATACATAACTTCGCACAAATTTCAAAACATGTTTTATGCATGCAAAATACAAATAACTGCGCACTGAAAATCAACTGTCTTGTCTGCAATCATCAGAAAAGAACATATAACTTTTCGTGTTAATCTCATGAAATAATTTTCAGGGCTTAATTATTCTAGGCAATAAAATCCTACAAAAACGAGCATTCGTTTTCACAAAGTGGCAATTAAATTCTATCTCCTGGAACAAATATCCCATTAATAAAGCGCAGACGATGATTTCTCAACAAAACAATTCATTACATCCCATCAACTGGCAACCATAAACTGTATATGTTATGCAATTTTGTTGTACAATTTTGAGGTGCACTAAAACATGCTTTCTGTAGAATATGGGGTGCAAAGCATTTATTATTCATTTACAAAGAACATTACACAAAACATTATATTACGCAAAAGAATTCTATTACATAATGGTCTGCAGGGGAAAATCGTTTCTTGTGTTAAAAATAAATGTACAACGTGAAATAACACAAATTAAATATATATAAATTGGCATACAGCTGTTTCGAGCCCCTAAAGCTCCATCATCAGTGCCAATTCAAAAGATTAAAACTGATTTAAAATCCTAAGCCATGTCAATTTGCTTGCGTCTTTCGTACGCGCCTAGATGAAATGACAAGATGGAATGGCAAAATGAATTTAATTTGTAATATTTCACGTTGTACATTTATTTTTAATATAACGGCACAAAGTTTAAATCCACCTTTTTAGATTGTTTTTTTGTGTCTTTTAATGATGTTACACTATTTCAAACATAATGAAATTTATTTGAATTACTGAGGGGCACTATAAGTTGTTTACTTTAAAATATGGTGTTCCTCTTTTGTCATATTCAATGAGTAATTCATAAAACTATCAATAAATAAATTTAATGAAATTTCGATTTATAAATCTGTAATTCAACGCGCAGCAAATTTGAAATAATTTCATGGATACCTTTCACAGAGAAAACAATGATCAGAATTCCTTTTAATTTGTCTCTTTCTAATTGATTTGCTAATAAACTTTCGAAAGCGATTTTCTCTTTCGTCGGAAATACTTATGTAATACGAAACCTCTCTGAAAAGCACTTGTATTTTCATTTTTCGAACAATGAATCTAATTGCTTGAAATTAAATAATCAAATTGAGTCTTTTTAGATAAATAGTTGTAGATTTAATAAATATTTTGTTGCGTTTAACAATTAAGATTGCTTTTTTTAATATATATACGCCGAGTGGACGTAAATTAGTTGGGGGAAAAATGGTTTATTATACGCAGTTATGCACTGTAAAAAAGATAGGTGTATTTTAACCTAGAAGATATAACCACATAACAAAATGCAATAATCCCTTCCGAGTTCCTTAAGATTTCAAAAAGCGTTCTTTATCATTAGAAACATCAGAAACAAACATAATTTCGAGACTTAAAGAAGCATTTATAAAAACACTTTCTCTTGCTCCCATTGATTTTCTCAAACGTTCCCGAGTAGTTTTTATACTGTAAATTAATAGCTTATTAATTTGATGACTCAACCCAGTATACAGGTGTTTTGGATGTTATTTATTCTCAAGAAGGCATTTTCATGTCCAACAAACAAGTTTTGCCGACAAACATGATAAATTACCATCATTAGCATTAGCATTAAAATTAATATTATTTTATTACTCTTGCATGTATAAATTCAATTACACAGCTGAAAACATTTAAATGAGAATTAATAGCATCCTAAGAACCAATACTCCTTTTTGAGAAAACTCATTAATACACTGTAAAAACTACTCGAAAACGCTTAAAAAATTACTTGGAAACGTTTTGTGTTTATATAGTGTATTCATTTGATTTCTCAACCTGGAATATAGGATTTTCGAATGTTATCCATTCTCAAGAAGACATTTTCATGTTCAACAAACATGTTTTAACGACAAACATGATAAGTTAACAGAATTAGCATTAACATTAAAATTAATATAATTTTTTTACACTAATAAATAAATTCAGTTACTCAGCAAAAAATGTTTACTTACGAATGGATAGCGTTTTAAAAACCAATATTCCGGGTAGAGAAACTGATTAATGCCTTATAAAAACTGCTCGCAAACGCTTAAAAAATTACTTGGAAGCGTTCTGTGTAGTTTATATAGTGTATTCATTTGATTTTTCAACCTGAGGCTTTTTGAATGTTATCCATTCTCAAAAAGACATTTTCATGTTCAACAAACATGTTTTAACGACAAACATGATAAATTAAAAAAATTAGCATTAACATTAAAATTAATATAATTTTTTTACACTAATAAATAAATTCAATTACTCAGCAAAAAATGTTTACTTGCGAATGGATAGCGTTTTAAAAACCAATATTCCGGGTAGAGAAACTGATTAATGCCTTATAAAAACTGCTCGCAAACGCTTAAAAAATTACTTGGAAGCGTTCTGTGTAGTTTATATAGTGTATTCATTTGATTTTTCAACCTAAGGCTTTTTGGATGTTATCCATTCTCAAAAAGTCATTTTCATGTTCAACAAACATGTTTTAACGACAAACATGATAAATTAAAAAAATTAGCATTAACATTAAAATTAATATAATTTTTTACAGTAATAAATAAATTCAATTACTCAGCAAAAAATGTTTACTTGCGAATGGATAGCGTTTTAAAAACCAATATTCCGGGTAGAGAAACTAATTAATGCCTTATAAAAACTGCTCGCAAACGCTTAAAAAATTACTTGGAAGCGTTCTGTGTAGTTTATATAGTGTATTCATTTGATTTTTCAACCTGAGGCTTTTTGGATGTTATCCATTCTCAAAAAGACATTTTCATGTTCAACAAACATGTTTTAACGACAAACATGATAAATTAACAGAATTAGCATTAACATTAAAATTAATATAATTTTTTTACACTAATAAATAAATTCAATTACTCAGCAAAAAATGTTTACGTGCGAATGGATAGCGTTTTAAAAACCAATATTCCGGGTAGAGAAACTGATTAATACCCTATAAAAACTGCTCGCAACGCTTAAAAAATTACTTGGAAACGTTTTGTGTAGTTTATAAGTGTATTCATTTGATTTCTCAACCTGGAATATAGGATTTTTTAATGTTATCCATTCCCAAGAAGACATTTTCATGTTCAACAAACATGTTTTAACGAAAAACATGATAAATTGACAGAATTAGCATTAACAATTAAATTAATATAATTTTGTTACACTAATAAATAAATCAATTACGCAGCAAAAAATGTTTACTTGAAAATGGATAGCATCTTAAAAAACAATATTCGGGGTAGAGAAACTGATTAATACACTATAAAAACTACTCGGAAACATTTCCGAAAATCTGTGACAGCAAAAGAAACTTTGCTTTTATTAATGATTCTTTAAATCTCAAAAAGATTTTGGTTTCTGAGGCTTCTAATAACAAAGAACACTTTTAGAAATCGTGTATAACTCAAAACAGGTTATTGTACATTTTCGTTCGTGGTTATATTAGATTTACGTAGAAACATTTGTCCTTTTTACGATGTAGCTATTTTTGGGGAAAGGCAAAGTACATATTAACAATATTTAATGAAATTTCAGTTTATAAATATGCAATTCAACGAGCAGCAAATAAAAAAAAATTTCATCGATTATACTTCAGAGAAAAAAACAATGATAAAAATACCTTTTAATTTGTCTCTTTCTAATTGATTTGGTAATAAACTCTCAAAAGCAATTTCCTCTCTCGTCGGAAATACTCAAGTAATACAAAACTCCTCGGCAAAGCACTTGTATTTTCATTTTTCGAACCATGAATCTAATTGCTAGAAATTAAATAATCAAAATGTGTCTCTTTAGATAAATAGTTGTACATTTAATAAATATTTTGTTGCGTTTAGCAATTAAGATTGTTTTTAATATATATGCAGGGTAGACATAAATTAATTGGGGGAATAGAAGGGTTTATTATGCGCATTTATGCACTGTAAGTGTATTTTAATCTAGGAAAGTATAACTACGAACAAACATGTGCAATAATCTCTTCCGTGTTACCCACTATTTCGAAAAGCGTTCTTTATCATTAGAAACCTCAGAAACCAACATATTTTCGAGACTTAAAGAAGCATTTATAAAAGCACTTTATCTTTCTTCCACTGATTTTCCGATACGTTCCCGAGTAGTTTTTATACTAAAAATTAATAGTGTATTAATTTCATTTCTCAACCCGGAATGTAGATTTTTTTGGATATTATCCATTCTCAAGAAGACATTTTCATGTTCTACAAACATGTTTTACCGACAAACGTGATAAATTAATAGAATTAGCATTAACGTTAAAATTAATAATATGGTTTTTTTTTTTTTTACACTTCCATGTATAAATTCAATTACAAGGCTCAAAATGTTTAGTTGAGAATGGATAGTATCCTGAAATCGGGTGGATAAACTGATTAATACACTGTAAAAAGGACTCGGAAACGTTTCCGAAAATCGCGGCAGCAAAAGAAACTTTGTTTTTATTAAAAATTCTTTAAATCTCGAAAATATATTGGCTTTTGAGTCTTCTAATGGAAAAGAACGTTTTTCGGAATCGTGGGCATCTCGGAAGAGGTTATTGTATATTTTCGTTTATTATTGTATTATATTTTCGTAGATTAAGAAAAATTTGTATTTTTTTACATGTGTATAGCCAAATGTGAGGTACAAATGATTATAAGATAGTAAAACTCACGAAATTTACGTTTTTTATAAATTTTCGATGTGGCTGCTCTTCATTACTCTGTAAATGTCCCTTTTGAAGATAAAGTCTTACCATACGTTTGTGAGTACGTTTAACTCGATCAAAACAGTACCGTGCTGATCCATGATTTCAATTCAGGAATGTATCATTGAAGCGGTAAACTATAAACCTGATATTTAATTACCTAAATACAGTGAAATCTAGGGATAAAAGAACTGGCGATTGAATAAAACTTTTTTAACCTGATCTAAATTGAGACTAAAGTTTTACATCGTGTAGCGTAACCCTATTTGCCCGAACCCGATCCAAACCACGTGTCGGGTCCGGTTGGCGCTAATTTCTTTCGTTGCGGTTCGAGTTCGGGTCGGATTGACTTCTATTTTTTTAGTGCGGGTCGGGTTTGGATCGGGTTGACGAAAAATGTTTCGGCTTGGATTTTGATCCGATTTTTCAAAGGAAAATCAAGAATATGTTTTCCTGATGAAAAAACTGTATACTTGAATATTAATGAATATATATATATATATATGTGTTTCTTGTTTCGCATAAAAGCTAAAACTAATATTAAAGATATAAATACAGAATAATTTTCCATAATTGCATAAAAATAAGAAATAATTTTCTCACATTTAAGGTTTAGAATTAAATATTTCATGTTCAGGTTGGTTTCGGGTTACAGTGTGTTGGGTTACGGATCGGTGATTTTTTTTCTGGCTTTCGGGTCGGGTTTAGAGTTGACATGAAATATAATTTTCGTGTCCCAGTTGGGTATAACCCGAACCGTGCAGGTCTCTAACCTGTACTTCATCACAGAGGTAAGAAATATATCCGCAAACATATTATTCAATACTAACAATCTGAACTGGTACCTTAAAATTAATATTTCGTATTATTTAGTTACGAAATTGCTCAGGTATTTTGTATCCATCCTGCATATCTAATAAAATTTCGGCCTAGAAATATTTAATGGAGTTTGAATTTACAAAACCAGAACTCAGATATCTCGATTTTTTTTTTTCAAAAACCTTGCTATATTCAATGGGTAATTTATAAAAATATCAATCAATGAAATTTCCATATAAATTGATTTTGCAATGGTTGTAAAGTTATATATAGGCAATATATATAGGCATCTCCTAATGAGTTAAAATTAAAGCCATGTTCAATGGATAATTCATAAAACTATCAATCAATGAAAATTCCATATAAATTGATTTTGCAATGGTTGTAAAGTTCGTTTTAACCATCGAGTAATTCGCGTATGAGTATCGGGTTACCCACATCGAGTAATTCTTTATGTAACCGTGCGTAATAAGAGTTATACTTATAACCAAAGCTTTAGCAATTAATATTTACAATTCTAATAAGTTAAAACTAAAATAATAAATCAAAGAACTACAAAAACTATCGTGTATGTGGAAAAGTGTTTTTTATAAATACATAGCTAAAATAACTCTTAATTTTGCACATTTTTTTTTTTCAAAATAAATAAAGCTCATTTTAGTTTTCATCATACCATTTCCAGAGTACAGTACGAGATTTCTGGATTTTAGCCAGGTCAGTTTAAACTGACTGGTGTTTTCTTTTTGTTTCATTCACTCAAAATGCCGACTATCATTAAAAAAGATCAGCTTTCAGTAAACTTAAATAAAAGGGTGGATTTTTTTACAGTCATTTTACGTTAAATTAGCAATTTATTTTTTATTCCTTCATGAACGCTTACTCTCTAAAGAGTATATAAAAATGTATTAAATATTAATAATTAAATAAGTTTTTGACTGTTAGACAAATATTATAAAAAGAATATGTTAAAAAAAAAACATAGACGGACATTAAAGAGAATGGGTTAATTTAAACGACAAGATGAAATCTTGAAAGTTTTTAATATAGCTTTTCAAATAATATACTGATTGTACATTGCTGTATTTGGATTTAAAAAAATTACCTAAACAATCATGCTTTCAAAAGAAAAACAAGTGTAAAGATTTAGAGGCAAATCTGTACTATGGAAAAATGCAAAAATGATCAATGTTGGAAATTGGGTAAAACTTGATTCTAAGCAGATGATTATTTTTATTTTTGAAAAACATTCATTGCGCTTAATTTCAGAATAAAAAATTAATTTTAAAAAATACACATATACAAGAAAAGTTTAAAAATGAAAGTTATTCAAAATAGTAATGTAATGCAAGTTATGCATGCATATGCTACTCTTAATACTGCTTAAAAGAAAGAGTTTTTTGTTTGTTTGTTTGTTTGTTTGTTTTTTATTCTTTTTTTTTTTATTTTGTGAGTGATCTACTGAACTTATACATAAGTCTGTCTATGTTCTGCTTTAATTTTAATTTTTAACTTTTTGTGTTTTCTGCCATTACCAATGCTAGGGGATCCAACCCGGGCATTATGGGCGAAAACCATTCTTCTAACTCTAGCAGATTTTTTATAATTAATATATCATTTTTAGATTGCCCACGAAGTAGACTAAAATGAAAATTTTATATAAAAAATATATCAATTATGCCTTCAAATATTCACATGTTTGCCAAAGAAATCGCCAAACATTTTGTTACTTACAGCAGCCTTTTTCATTCTGATAATTTCAGTGGCTTAAGCGCACAGTTCGATTCGTGTCTGTTAAATTTGTGTTTGATTTATGTTATATTATTATTTTATTTATTTATTCATGAAGTTTTAATTTCGTTATGAAATATTAGCCGAAAACAAATGATGAAATATTTATATTTTTTTTTAAGTGCAGACGGATTAATATTTAGTAATCGGGTTGCACGCGATAGAGATAGATTTTAAGATAATTCATGCTTGAAAATTATTCTTAACACCATAAACAATCCGTAAACTTATATACAGTTTTCAAACAAATTATATTTGAAAGTACATTTTTTCCCTATTCGGCGGTGTCAAAATTTAAATTATTAGATTACATATATGTTAAATATGTGTTTTATTTTATTCCTTTTTACTTATTTAGTTATGAAGATTTAATTTCGTTCTGGAAACTGTAGACAAATGATGAACTATTTATATTGTTTTAAGTGCAATAGCTTACTATTATTCAGTAATAGAGCCTGCACATGATGGAGATCGATTTTAAAAATTCATGTTTCGAATTTATTTTAAGCAAAAATTCCTTTAATGAAATTAATAGACAAAGAAATCTAAACAAAAAAAATCATTATACTTTATACCATTTTCACACCCTACACGATAGCTTTAATCTGCACATTGGTTACACTGATCACATGATCAGTTAAACATTGATCAAAAAATGTTTTTCATCTATTCTCAATTGATTAATTTAACTAATAAACTTTAAAACTACATAATCATTCTAATCGAAAGTGCTTAAATAATATTAAGTTCCTCGGAAAAGAATATGCATTTTGATAATTGGAAGAATGGACCTAATTGCCTGAAATTAAGTGACTAAAATGTTCTTTTAGAATTCAATAAATGCGCATTCAAAGAACACAATGATACGTAAATATAGCAATTAAAGTTTTTATGATTTCTTTTTCAAATAGAAATTCAAAGAAAAATATTTCTCTTGAAGAATAAGCTGAATGGTATTTAAGTTTATATATTTTAAAGCTTTTTGTCTAAAAAAAGTGTTGATGAAACAATAATAATGTATCTTTGTAAAACAATCAGTGAATGAATAAAGCATCTTCGAAAAAAGAATCAGTGAATAAACTAGGCATCTTCGAAAAAAGTATCAGTGAATTAAGTAGACGCACTTTTAGGTAGATTTCGTAAGAAATACTACCTATTACATTCTCCCCTAAGTTGGAATTTTTGAAAAAAATTTGCAGATCTACGCCGATCATGATTCCCAGAATCCAAAACCACCCCGAGTTCAAAACTTTATCTATCTATCTATCTATCTATGTCACTTTTTTATGGACACGTTAACTTCAATAATTATGTACAAACCTCTTCCAAACTGATACATAAAGTCAAGCGGCATGAGATCTCGGTCAAGTTCATTAATGGGCAAAATCGAACCAGGGGGGTGGGGAATGGGGAAACTTTTTGTGAAAACAGAAAAAAAACATAATTTCTTAATTATGATACGTATCGAATCCGTTTAAAGTTATTATTCCTTCTAGGCAAAGAGCCGAAAATTTATGCATGACAGATTTTTGATATCATTAAAAATGGCCCCAAGGGGGAAAAGGGGGGTAGAAGAAAATAATTCATAACTTCGTCAAATCACAAGATATCAAATCTTCTTAAATTTATTATAAATTCTCTTAATATTATCTAAAACTTTTATATTGACAAGTTTTTTTATAAAACCAACCCTTATAGCAAAAAAAAAAATTAAAAATAAAAAAATCCCTGCCGGCTCCGTCTGCAAAGAAGTTAGATTTCGAAGTGGGCGGTCCCAACTGCGCAATCATTGCAAAAAGGTCATTTCTTCCGCAATTCCCAACGAACAGGCGTCCTACGGTCTGCGTCTTCGAAATCTACCTGTGCCTGTAGGCCGAGCAGTCAGGGATTTTTTGAGATTGGGTCAACGGATGAATAAGAATTTCTTTTTTTATTTTCAAAAGAACGAATGCTTAGACTAAGCACCTTTGTAAAAAGAATCAATAAATGAATTTGGCTACTTCATAAAATGAATCATTGAATGAAATATAACACTTCTACAGAGTAGCACTCTGAACGGGAAAAAAACATTAAAAGAACTATATGTGTTTGAGGAAAAAGTTGGTAAATGAACTAGGAACCATTATAAAAAAAGATCTGTGATTGAACTAAGCGTTTTTCAAAAAGAAACTGTGAATGAGCTAGGCATTTTTGTAAACACAGTCAATGAATAACGTATATTCATCAAAAGAATCAGTGTACTAGATACTTTTGTAAATTGAATCATTGGATGAATTCGACATTTTTTGAAAAAAAAATTTGGTAAAAGAACTAGCACTTGTGCAAAAAGAATCAATGAATAAACTAGGCATTTTCGTAAAAAGAATCAGAGAATGAACTAGACTTCTTCGTAAAAAAAATCAATAAATGAACTAAGCTTCGTTGTAAAAGGAATAAATTAAAAGACTAGGTTTCTTAGTAAAAATAATAAGTGAATGAAATAGGCATTTTCCCAAAAATCAGAGAATGAACTAGGCATTTTTCCATAAAAGATCAGTGAATGGAGTAGCCACATTTAGAAAAAGAATCAGAGAATGAACTTTGTAGAAAAAGATTTGTAAATGACCTAGGCACCTTTCTAAAATGTATCACTCACTAAACTAGATGTTTTTTAAACAAAAATAAGGAATAAAACTTACGTAAAAATATTCCATAAAGGAACTAGACCTCTTCGTAGAAAGAAATTGTGACTGAAGTAGACAATTTTGGAAAAGAAATCAATGGATGAACTAGACACTTCTGGAAAAAGCAATTGGTGCATAAACTAGGAACTTTTCTAAAAAGAGTGAATGAAAAAAGAGGGTTTTAGGCGGCGCACTTTCGAAAACAATATATTGAATGAGCAAAATGCATTTGAAAAAACAATAAAGGAATAAAATATACGCTTTCGTAAAAATAATAATAATAATAATTATGATGATGATAAAATTAAGAGACAATCTTGGCACCTGGTTTCTTTCAATAAACATATTTGTAAATTAACATATCTGTAATGATGGAAAACTCTGCCTTACATACATAGAGGCGTTCTATTATTCATCGAAAGTATTTCAAAATTTACGTCAGCATTTCACCAGCTTTTGTAAACATTAGTTAGAATTAATGACTGTACCCTTCCCAGACCCAATATTAAATGACATCACCCAAATATTCATTTGGCGTGACACAATATACTTAGATTTAATAATCTAAAAATAGACTAATTTGACTATGAAAACTAAGTATAACTGCAAAAGTGTATTTGTACTAATTCTTCAGACAGTCGTATTTACCACGGAATCCTTCAAACATGCAGTTGCAGTTTTTTTATTATTAAGTATTAGAATATTAGATTGTTTTTCCTGAATATTTTGTAATATTCTTTATATACAATGCAGATTCTTTGTATAGAATCCAAAATTGAATAGGTCATTTCAAAAAACACATAAGTCAAGTTTTTTCCAAATATACTTTTATTGTCGCAAATGCTTCCTTAAAGGTAGAGCCATGATCTGGGTAATAACCAAATAAGTCAGTGTATTCCTTCCTCTTCAAACAATACCTTCTAATTTTCATTCATTACTTAAACGACATAAAGTCAGCGACTTAAGTGGTTTTTGCATGCAATACCCGATTACATGCGGATACCATATTACATTACCATATTACCATTTGAATGCAATACCCTATTAAAGCATAAAAATGCTCCAGTATAAGTGTTATCTTCATTAATTTCGGTTAAAAATGTGTTTAATATGATTGTTTTGTTCAAATTAAATACCACCTAACCTTGTTTCTTGCTAAAACAACATCAGTCAGGAACAGATTTTCTGCTACTCTTCCTTTTATTATTCATAAATTATAAAACTTATTGGATATTTACAAACATTGAAGTCTAAACTCTATAATCAGCCCCCAAAAAGCCATAAAAATTCATTCACTTGTGAATAATACATTTTTTTTTCTGAAAAGTAATCATTCTGTGACTTATGTGGATTTTGAAATGAGTTTTAAGTCCATTTAAGCCATCATTTCACCAATTTTTGTAAATATTAGTTAAAACCAATGACTGTACACTTACGAGACCTAAATATTGCCCCAATATTGTGTTAAAAAAAACCCTTACATAACGCAAATGTCTATTTGTCGTAATAAAATATCCTTATATTTTATTCTTATTATTTATATCTATTAATTATTATTTATATCTAAAGATACACAGTAAATATTTATTAATCTACGAAAAATCCATTACGTGTTACCCATGGTTCCGAAAACCGTTCTTTAGCTTTAGAAACCTCGTATTACAATATATTTTAGAGATTTAAAGAAGCATTTATAAAAACCAAGTTTATTTTGTTGCCGCGGATTTTTAGAAACGTTTCCGAGTAGCTTTTATAGTGTATTAATTGGTTTTCTCTAGAGATTTAAAGAAGCATTCATAAAAACAAAGTTTTTTTTTTGTTGTTGTTGCCGCGGATTTTCAAAACGTTTCCTAGTAGCTTTTATAGTGTATTAATCTATTTTCTCAAACCGGAATATCGATTTTCAAAATGCTAGCAATTTTCAATTAAACAGTTTCAGTTGCGTAATTGAATTTATACATGCAAAAGTAACCAAAATATTATTAATGTCAATGTTAATGTTTATGTTAATCACATACATTTATCATGTTTGTGTGTTAACTTGAGAATTCATAACATCCAAACTATCTATATTTCGGTTATAGAAAATAGATTAATACACTATAAAAACTAATCGGAAACGTTTCCGAAAATGACACCTTTTTCTATAATTCAAATTGCTTTAAACATATTAAATTGTAAAAATATATTGCAGTTAAAGAGCTTTAAGAGTCCCATCATCTAATATCCTCACCCCTCCTAGTTATCGCCAGAATCAGTTATCTTTTTTCTTATTCTTTGCCTATATATACAGTTTTAATAATTTCTTCACCACTCAATTTCCCATAAATTTCGAAATCAGTATCTACTTCTCCATGTGTTGATAATGTTACATTTTATTAATTCAAATATATACATATCTACTACAACTAAAAAAAAAAAATCTAAGAAAATATTGAGATAATACTTTCAGTACAATTTCTGTATTTTCTAGAAAGTTGTTATTATTTTGACAATGTAATTCTATACTATTTGAAACCGAATGAGCTTCATTTTTCATATTACATTCGTAACGTTTAACAAGCAAATTGTTACAGCTATTAAAGTTATTTTTGCAGGAGACTAATGCATGAAGACTGCAATTTATTCGATATGCTTCTTTTGTTTATTACCAAATGTCCCCGAAAGATTACGCTTTGCTCTCAACAACGGTAAGAATGCTCAAACTATACCGTCTAAAAATGGATCAAAGTTCACTCAGTTTTTACCTTATATTCTGTTTAGCTGTTCAAACGCAAAACAAAATTTTGAAATTGCAAGGTTATGCTGAGCCCTCTTACAGTATGTGACAGTACAGACCTATCGGTGACATCTGGTATTAACACAAGGAATAAAGCTAAAGAAATCCCAGACTTCATACATTAATCTTTTGCCAGAATAAATTTAATAACTATCCTGATTTGCTTGCTATTCCATTTTAAAACGCTATTTGGTATTTTTATGTTAGCTGGGTGCAAGTGATGAATCGCCAAATATTGTTTCCATTGCCCTCATTCGTATGGCATTCATTTCATTTAAAATGTAAACCTTTCACTCATTTTATTTAAAATGCATGTACTTAAAATACACATGTTACATACATTTAAAATACATATATTACATATATTTAAAATACACATATTACATACATATAAAATACATATATTACATACATTTAAAATACACGTATTACATACATATAAAATGCATGTATTACATACACTTAAAATACACATATTACATACATACATTTAAAATACATATATTACATACATTTAAAATACATGCATTTTAGTCATTTCATTTAAAATGCAAAAAAAAAGGAAGAATAATACCATAAATGAGAACATTTGCTTTTTATCAACCAAAGTATTGTTTTTAATTTACACACTCGAAAGATAAAAGCTGCTATTGGCGTGATTTGCGCCAGGCTAACACAAAACTACCCACCATTTTAGAATACCCTATATCTTCATTAATATGCTTTCATTTAAATGAAATAATTTATTTTTCTTTAGAAATGCAGCTTAGTGATAATGAAACTGCGATAAGTGAAACTCTTTCTCCAGACTTGAATAAAAACCAATTAAAATCGAATTAATTAAAATAAATTGAATGGACTGTGTTGAATCAACGTGATGATTAAATCTTGCGTATCTAGTACCCAGATAACTCAAAATATCCTTTCTTACTCTATTAACAAATTTTCGTTTAAGGCAAGAAACATAATTGGTCGTTTCAGAAGAAAAAAAAATGCTGTTTTAGCAGACTTCTATCTCCTCAAAGTAATTACATTCTGTAAATGATTCCCGGGTGGAGAAAATTAAAACTCTGATAATAATTACCAGTCGCAAAAGAAAAACCAGAACAAAAAATGATGCATCCGGCATATATTATGAAACACATTCCAACACTCACAGAATATTATTAAGAAATTTAATTTTTTCGTATGATGAAATAAGATATCTAAATAATCAATTTAAAAAACACATAACTCAGTAAAAATCAATTTTCAGCAATTTCTGTGCATAAGTATTTCCTGCAGTCCTATATTATTACAATTTGTTTCTTACATTTTGGCATTCATGTTTAATTATTGCACAGCAGGTGACGCATTTTAAGGAATGATTTGAACGATATAGTGGTTTATGACAACCAATGAATTATTATATTTAATTATGATTATAATTTTATTATTATTATTATTTAATTATTATTATAATTTAATTATTATTATAATTTTATTATTATTATAATTTTATTATTATTATAATCTACAGAATTTGTAAACAAGACGTAATACACTAAAAATTACATAAAATTGCATATCACAGCGGAAAAAGCACTTCTAGTAATAACCGATCATAGTCGGTGCTTTAACAGAATTCTCTTGTGGGCCTCTGTACATAAACGATAAATCCTACGCACTGCATAATCTATAGAAAATAATCTGTATTGAACCTTATTGATCTTTTTAAATTTCATTATGTTTCAAGTGGAATCACTTGAGATTTATATTTATTAGCACATTCTAAAAATCTCTGTTTTACTTAAGACCATCCTTTGTAAGGATGTTCATTTTTTTTATCCTGCAATGAAATTCCTTTGATCAAAAAACAATTGCAGTTCTTAATTTTTTTTAAACAAATTACGCCAGATGAAGATTATATTTGTAAAATTTCTTTTCAAGAAAAACACTTTTTTTGTAATATGTTACTCTAAAGCTAATTTTTAAACTTAACAATCAGAGCTTCGGAGACTATGTCTTCTTCATTAAAAATTAATACAAAATAAACTTGCTGAATGAGTTCCAAAGGAAAAATAAAAGAAAAAATTTCTTTGTTATGAAAAAATCTTTCATTCTTTAAAATAATTGTCAGCTAATAAAATATTCACATCAGATTAATTTTTTCCAAAAACTTTTTTTTTTTTCATTTAATACATTTTATTTTGTTACTTGTGTTAATTGAGGTGTCATTCAGATACAAAATAACTGAAGTAACTTCAATTATAGAGAACGCTTTTTTTATTGCAAATGGCTAACAGATCTAAAAAAAATATATATATTCTATCCATTTTTTTTTCTTATTTAATATAAAAAAATCATGGTTGTCTCAAGTAAAGGTTTTCTATTTTTGACCAAAAAAAAATATATATATCTGTCAAAAGAAAAGTAGTTTTATTTTGATGGATTTCGGAAGATTTTTTTTCTTTCCAAAATATAAGAAAGAATTCAAGAATTGGATTACCATTTTTTTAGAAAAGAAGTAATTTTTAACAAAAAATAAAGTTGATATCAAGGGATTGTTTCTTACATTATTGTATTCATGTTTAATTATGGCACACCAGGTGGCGCATTTTAAGGAATGATTTGAAAGATATAGTGGTTCATAACAACCAATTAATTATTATATTTAATTATTATTATAATTTAATTATTATTATTAAATTATTTTATTATTATTATTATTATTATTATTATTATTATTATTATTATTATTATTATTATTATTATTATTATTATTATTTTAGTTATTATTATTTAATTATTATTATAATTTAATTATTATTATTAAATTATTATTATTATTATTATTATTATTATTATTATTATTATTATTATTATTATTATTATTATTTAATATTATTATTATTAATATTATTATTATTAAATTATTTTATTATTATTATTATTATTATTATTATTATTATTATTATTATTATTATTATTATTATTATTATTATTTAATAATAATTATTATTACTATAATTTATTATTATTTTAATTATTATTATTATTATATTTCGTTATTATTATTTTATTATTATTATATTTATAACAACCATTTTAAATGCCGTTGTTGTCATTAACGGTTATTTTAACACCCAGCACAATGTGAAACAAGAGCGGAAAATCATGCGTCAAGCATAGATTATGAACCATTTTCCAGCACATTCCGAATACTGTAACAAAATTTTACAGTTAACTAAATAAACAAAGTCAAAGTCAAACCGCGAGGCCTAACTTTCGGCTTAAGTTCAACTAGCTCCGCCTAGAAAAAAATAATTTAGAAAACGCATAACTTATTTGAAAACTCAATTTAAGCAATTAGTACTGCCAATAGTTGAACAAAATACCCGAATTCTTTTGTGCAGCCCTGTATAGGATCTTTGATTTGTATTTATACTACACAGTATGCTAAAATTTACTTCAGTTACAAAATACATAGCGCAATTGAAAATCCCCCTTCAGCAATTTCAGTCAATGAACGGAAATATACACAAGATATTTTGAGCAGCCCTGTATATCATCTATAGAATTTATATACACCAATTAATATGCAAAAAATTAGTTATATTTAAAAACGCGTACCACAACTGAAAACGAGTTACCAGCAATTATTGTTCATAGACAGTGCTTTAACCAAATTATTTTGAGTGTCCCTGTAAATGAACGATACATTCTATGCACACCATATTCTACAATAAGCGCTTTGTAGGGCACCTTAGTGATATGTATCAATTCCAATATGTTTAAAATGCTGCAACATCATTAAAATACGCCGCAAACGATTTTTCCCATAGACCGCAATGTAGCGGAATTATTTTGAGAGTCCCTGTAAACGAACCATAAATGTTACACACTTAATTTTCAAACATGCTGTAGTAAACTCCAATAAAATGTAACAATTTCCCAGTATATTTACGCGAGCTAGAGCACGGAAAGACGGCAGACAGACAGACAAACCTAATTCATAAACACTTTTCAACTATGTTGGAAAGTGTTAAAAAAACAGCTGTTTCTTAATCTAGGAAAGTACGATATAACCACAAACGAAAATATATAATATCCTTTTCCATAGTTACTAACGATTTCGAAAAGCGTTCTTTATCACTAGACACGCTGGAAACCAATATATTTCCAAGATTTAAAGAAACTTTTATAAAATAAAAGCTTCTTTTGCTGCCACTGATTTTCCGAAACATTTTCCGAGTAGTTTTTATAGTGTATGAATCAGTTTTCTCAAACCTGAATATAAGTTTTTAGAACGCTATCAATTTTCAAATAATCCTTTTCACGTTCAACAAACACGTTCTTCAGACAAACATGATACATTAACAGCATTAACATTAATATTAAAATTAATATTTGTTACACTTACTTATACAAATTCAAATACGCGGCTGAAAACGTTTAATTGAAAATAAATAGCATTATAAAAAACGATATTCTGGTTTGATAAAACTGATTAGTGCACCATAAAAAGTACTCAAAAACATTTCCGAAAATCCGTGTCAGCAACAGAAACTGTTTTTATAAATGATTCTTTAAATCTGGAAACAATATTGGTTTCTGAGTTTTTTAATAATAAAATCGCTTTTCATAATAATGGGTATTCCGGAAAAGGTTACTGATTATTTTCGTTCCTTGTTACATTATATTTTTATATTAAGAAACATTTAGGTTTTTTTACAGTGTGGATGATCATATATTGAAATCTTTATGGTCCCTCTAAAGAAATATACACGATACGCCGACTATTTTAAAAGCGTACTATAATACTGTTTACTTTAACAACATATTGAAATTTCGGAGCGAAAAGCCATTTTTTGCTAAAACTAGTGTCTTTTAAAACTGACAGTTTAAGATCAAAAAGATACTTTGTTACATTCATTTATGATTATTCTCGATATACACAACTATATTTTATTTTCTCAAAAGATGAAGAATTTGATAAGTTAAAAGTTATGTTGTATCAACAACATATAAATTTAGATTAGAGATTAAAGTCTTGCTTTGTTACAATGCAACTAAATACTGCAATGAATATGTCCGAGATTACCTTAAGAAATTAGGCATTAATCGTTAAACCACTATGCCACAGTCTCCTTCCCATAACGGAGTCACGGAAAGAAGCTACCGGTCACTTATAGAAATGTGTAAGCCATAGCTACAGCAGCCTATCTACAAAATAGGTAACCAACAAAATCAGCTGATAAGATACCATAATTATGAACTATGGAATAGGCATAGGCCTAATTTGAGTCCCCTTAAACTATTTGAATGCACCTTAAAGTATTTGAATGCATATGTGTATGTTTCTATACAGAAGAGACGAAAATTTGATGAAAAAGCCACTGAAGACATCTTGTTGGCTATGATTTAAGAAAAAAGGGATACCGAATCTACACAAGTGGAAGAAAAATAGTACTGGGAGAATGTTTTTCAAAAAATTCTTGAAGAAGTAATATTACATTTAATGCATTTCAGTTTTTCAGAAGGAAATATACAAAATAATTGTCAAAATATATCGATAGATGAGAATATGTAGAAGAAATCGGAATTGAAAAAAAAATTAGAAGATAGCTCACTAGCAACAGAAACTGAAGATAATTCTCAATAAAGCATTTCAAACAGAAAAACAAAAGGAATTCCACCAGACAGATTTCCAAACAAAGATGAAGGTTGTCATTCCAAAGACATAGATCCTGAAAGATTTTAAGATGTCTTAAATTACCAACAACAGATCAAAATAAAGCGTTTCAAGCTATGAAAGAAGAAATAATAGACTCTTGAAAAGAAAATGATGTGTATGAACTTATTGATTTGCCTAAAGGTAAGCACGTGATTGACTCTAAATGAATTTATAAAACAAATATGATGAATATGGAGAAGAAATTAAATTCAAAACACAATGAAACAAAAAATGCTTCACCCAAATACATGACACCCATTATGATGAAATTTTTTCTCCTTTCCTCAGATATACCACTATTAGAGCTTTTTATAAAATCATAATATTATAAAATTAAAGTATTTCAATTGGATGTTAAAACAGCTTTTCTACATGGTAAACTAAATAATGAATATCTATAGGTGCATCAATCGGAAGGTTTCCATATTAAAGAAAATAGAGACAATGTCTACAAATTAAAAAAGGCTATCTATGGTCTCAAAAAAGAAACCAAGTGCTGGAATGAAGGGGGAACGGAAAGACTCTAAAGGCATATGGATTTAAACAAAGTGAAGCATATTCATGTATGGTCATAAAATAAAAAACCGCAACTCACCTTATGTTGTATGTAGGTGATGTGCTAATAACCTCAGAAGATGAAAATGAAGTGAAAGAAGTAATTGATTATTTAAAAAGATTTTTACTCCATGACATCATTGGGAGAAGCCAAATATTTCTTATGTATAGAAATTCGCAGAAAAGAAGATGAAAGTTATATACTTGCTCAAAGAAGTAAAATAAATAAATTACTTAAGACTTTTAAACTGAATAAGCAAAACCAACTTACACCAACTTACGATGGAAACTAGTTATTATAGTGGGGTAAAAAAATAAACTATTTTACAATCAAATGACAATTATAAGCAAGCTAGTATTTTATATATTATTTCATTTATGTCGATTTGTTTTAAAATGCTCAAAAAATATTGCTTTTTCACACACACACACACACACATATATATAGAGAGAGATAGATTGATAGATAGATATAGATATAGATAGATACGTGTATTAGAAAAATCACATTTTTTTGGCAATTTAACATTATTTAGCCTCCTTAAAAAAAAATTTTTTTTTTTAAGTAAACGTTCCTATTTCAAGATGAAACAGATATTTTTAGGGAAATAATGGAAAGAATTTTTATGAAAAAATAAACAAAATGTGAAAATTTCTGTTAAAACACTACTTAGATACTTCTTATCTTTTTATAGAAAAACAACTGTTACATCAAATTTCACAAATTTAATAATATTAAATTATTCCTACCACAACCTAAAAAAATCTTTCTTTTACTTAAAATTTGCTCATGTATAAAACGTGCGAAAATAAATTCATAAAAAAGTTTTTTTTTTTTTTTTTTTTTTTTTTTTTTTCTCATTTTGAATAGAAAAATGTTTTAGTGTTTTAGCTTTAAGGAAAATTCTTCTCGGTTTAAAAGATATCTAAAATATTATTTCTTCCTGGTGACGAAAAATAGACTGATGTATTAGATAAATATAATATTCCATATTCTATTCTAGTGATTTTTAGGTGCGTTCGTAATTATATAAATGCGTAGCACCTATAGTCGTAGTCTGGTCCGTCCGTCTGTCCGCATATAATAGCACAAGAACTACCCAACGGAATGGTGTGAAATTTAATATATATAATCATTGCAGAATTTTTGTCGAGTCATTTCAAATTTTATGAAAATCGAACCAAAACTTAAAAAGATATTACTAAAAGTTATCTTCATCCTGTTAAATCCTATCATACGTAATTAATTCGATGATATCCCATGATAGGTAATGATTCTAGGCTTCCATGGTGATTACGTCATATATAAGATGGAATTGTGCGTTTTAAAGTTGAACTAATTTTTTGCATATTTCTTGGTGTGTATAAATTATATAGATCCTATACAGGGCTGCAGAAAAGAACTCGAGTATATTTCCGCTTATTAGCGGAAATTGCTGAAAGGGAATTTTCAACCGTGTTATGCTGTTCCTAGCTGAACTAAATTTTTTTCATGTACTTTTTTTTAAATTACGCCCGTTATCTTTTATTTTTTACTTGGTTGTTTATTTTCATATCTGTAACCATGGAGTAACTCGAGCCACAATTTCGGTAAGTTAAAAGAGGCTGCATCATTACAGATTGTATTTTTGCGTGTTAGTATATCCATAGTTTCTCTTATTATGGATGGATAGTATAGACTGGATGGATTTTTTAATGATGTCACTGACCTTATAGTTGATTAAATTAATTGAATTTTTTTAACTTCTTCACAATTCATATCTTTAATGCAATTTTCCATCTTATTTATATAATCATCTCTATTAAAGCTAGCTAATTTGTTGGATTTGTCAGTTTGTACTATAATTATATCCGGGTCTTGTTTTAAACTTTTTATAATCTTAAGTTCTTTATAAAAAGGTTTTATAGGTTTGTTAAAAAGTTTTCTCACTTCATAAAACATTATATTCCTTATTTCTTCTCTGTGGTCATCTGTTGTCATTTGAATTATACTTTCTATTTCTGGAATAACATTCTTTAAATGTGGTATAACTGGATACATATATTTAGGTCCTAATTCTAAAACATTAGATTCTTCTTGACTTAGCTCACGATTTGATAAATTCAGAAAATCTACGGGTTGGCAAATAGGTTTTTAATTTCTTTCTAAGTTGTCGTTTAATAGTTTATGTAGCTTGAGTTGTTATACCATCTCTTTTTCATTATTTTGAACGTCCCTGTAAAAATCTAATTTGTTTCGTTAATTATCATATATTAACGGTTGAATGGAGTAAACAACTTTCCAATGTATAGCTAAAGTTATTTTTTCTAATAAATTCACAAGAGCAAATTTCTTACGTATACATAAATTAAAACATTTTTGTTCAAATTTACGATTAATATAGGGTATAGGAAATATTCTCTCCGTCCCTTCAGTCTATACTATCCATCCATAATAAGAGAAACTATAGAGATACTAACACGCAAAAATACAATATGTAACGATGCAGCCTCTTTTAACTTACCGAAATTGTGACTCGAGTTACTCCATGGTTACATTTATGAAAATAAATAACCAAGTAAAAATAAAAGAAACCGTGCGTAATTTTTAAAAAAGTACATGAAAATTAAATGATAGCATTTTACATAATAACTTCAAAGCCCGTGCAATTATGGAATATTCTCATTTGTTTTTTAAAGTGGCTCGGAGTGAGCCGAAACATATCAAACAACCTAATAAAAGTTATTTTACTGTGTATTTATTATATTGTTAATTTACACCTTTTAGCATTTAAAAGAAATGAAATAGTTTAATTAAAAAATATCAAAATTAATTCAGCGGATCGCTATGATGCAATTCTTTAATTAAAACCTCGTGCAACTTCTGCACAAGTTTCTCAAACCGTCGTTCTTACTCTGTTTATTCTAATATAAAAACTTTGATAAATTTATATTTTATCATTTTAAAATTTCCACAAAATGCAAGCTAAAATACAGCTTGATATTATAAAACCAGGAATGAGATTAAAATCTCCTGTTAAGATTTGATAACCAATTTAATTAGAGGTGAATTAATTAAAGTAATTTCAGAAGATTGTTTTGTCTGTAATACGAATATTAAATGTTACATCACTATACTAACCAAGTAGCGTGAGATATTTATCCTTCCACTGTTTGTTCCATTAACAAAATTTTCGTTTAAGGCGAGAAACATAATTGCCAGCGAGAAGAAAATAAAAAAATCGCTGTTTTAGCAGACTTCTATCTCCTCAAAGTAATTAAATTCCGTAAATGATCTCCTGGAGGAACAAATTAAAATTCTGAGAATAATTAGCTATTTGGAAAGAAGAAGATATTAATGAAATTATTTTGCTGAATTCTCGAGCTATTTACACTGGGAGTCCATTAAGCTTACTTTTTTCTTACATAGAGAGAACACTTATCTGCACACACTTTCAATTTCGAAACCGATTCTAAAACTAAGTTCCTACACTGCAAAACAAATTGTTGATTTTACAGTATAATACTGGCATCCCAGCTGCCAGTATTATACCGTAAAATTAACAGTAATAAACAGTAAAATAAGCAGTAATACCCTGCCGCGCATGCGCGGATTTATTCAATACTTTATGTTATTTACTGTCAGAAAGTTCTGCCGTTAAACGAGAAAATAATATGTGTTTCAGGCATGTATTTAGTACCCTTAACAAAACAGTCACGAGTCGCCACTGATTGTAATGGTGTTACGCCGTTTTAAACATACTGAAATTGATATATATCACTTAGGTGCACTACAAGATTCTTAATATAGAATAGGGTGTACATAGCATTTATCCTTCATTTGCAGAGACACGCAACAAAAAAAACGGTTCTTTATATGAACAAAAAGTGCATTTTTAGGTGCGTTGGTAATTATATAAATAAGTAGCACCTATAGTCGTCGTCTGGTCCGTCCGTCCGTCTGTCTGTCCGTCTGTCCGCATATAACAGCGCAAAAACTACCCAACCAAATGGTTTGAAATTTAGGATATATTATTTTTGCAGAAAATTGTCGAGCCATTTCAAATTGTATAAAAATCGAATCAAAACTTTAGGAGATATTAATAAAAATATTTATTAAGAAATGTGAATTTTTTAAAAAAAAATCGGTGCTTTCTTGTTATAGGAGCTTCCGAGGTTGAATCGTCAAGCGACCGAGATACTTATTTTATGACAGAAATGAATCTGCAGACGATAGAATTCATTTCACAGAATTAAAATTCATCAAGATCTGAATATTTATATAACTAGCTACAGTACGAACGCACCTCGTTTATCACGTTTGACGTACAATTTCCAACTTTTTAGTTGTAGTACGCGTTTTTAAATTGAACTAATTTTTTGCCTATTAATTGGTGTTTAATAAATTTTAGAGATTATGTACAGGGTTGAACAAAAGATCTCGAGTATATTTCCGTGTATTGACCAAAATTGCTCTAGAGAAATTTTTAACTGTGCTATACCTTTCCTAACTGAACTAAATGTTAGTATATATACAAGTGTATAGACCATATACAGGGCGTCACAAAAGAATTCTGATATTGTTCCGACTATTGATGGTAATTCCTAAAATTGGGTTTTCAAATGTGTTAGGCATTTTCCTAGTGAAGGCTGAGGATGAAGTGGACTTCTAATATGCATATGACCTTTATACACTATATAAACTCTAACCTTAACAATTTAGTTAGTCTTATTGGCATCATACGGCGTTATTTAGTATCATTTAGTATATTTAGTATCTAATTTATCATCGTTTACTCTAGTATTATTATTCCTTCATTATTGTTCATTTAATACTTACAATAAGAGCAATCCATTATTATTATCTACTTCAGCATCTTACAGTATTATTATATGGTGGTATTATTGCTCAGTATCACAGAGTAGTATTTAGTAATGCTCAGTAAGATTGGTAAATTGTATTTTTAGAACTTGTATTTTTGGGATCTTGTATTTTCAGAATTTGTATTTCAGCATTACATAGTATAATTATTGCTCAATATCACAAAATATAATTTAGTAATGCATAGTATAATTTAGGAAAGTATAATTAGGTAAACAAACCTGTTGTGCGGGGCTAGTTGAGCTTAAGTCGAAAAGTAGGTCTCCCCGTCCGGTTTGACCTTGACCTTGTTTACTTAGACATCATCTTTCACCTTATTAATCTGTAATGTTTTGCTACAGTATACTGAATGTGTTGGAAAGTGTTTTATAATCTATACTTGATGCATGATTTTACGTTCTTGTTTTTTATTTACTTCAGTGCAATCAATTGCCAATTGTGACAACTTTTCCAGGAAACAAATTATCATTGTAGAAATATATTTTTAAACAATCATGCTTGAAAATTATTTTAAAAATTATAAAAAGTCACTAAAATGGCCTAAAGTTTTCAAATAACTTTCATCCGAAAGTACGTTTTTTGCCACCTTCTGTGATGTAAAATTTGAAAGTATACTATATTTAGCAGTGATATACGAGCAATATAAATGAAAGCTATACCGCCCCGGCCATTGCCACTATCGTTATTACATTCTTCTTTAAAATACCGGCTGTGTTTTGAGAGTATAATATATTAAGTACTTAAATTAAAGTAATTGCAGCAACTTCATAATGGATAACTCGAGGTGGACGTTTGAACACATTTAATTTACAATTTAAATCACAATACGTACATCTACATAAACACGTACATCTAACAACACGGAACAGAACATTCTACACATGACAGTAAACAAAACTTAATATCCTTAGTTTCCGTAGATTGCTGTGGTGCTGCCATCTATTACTTACATTTTGAACTAGACACCACAGACTCTCCCCTCCTTACTCTGGATATTTCGTGGGAGATTTTCTTTTCCTGGTGGATCTTCTAGGTACCTGTTGGGAAAAAGAAGAGTTAGTATTTACAGTATCTGTAGCATGATCACTAGAAGTATTGGGCACCATGGATTTCACTTTAGAGTCGACTGGAGCAGGACTTGGAGTATTTGGGAGGACACAGTCATCTGGTTTAGGATTTGGAGGAGCTGGGACAACAGAGTCAGCTGGTTCAGGATTTGGAGTAGATGGACAACAGAGTCAGCTGGTCGAAGATCTGAGACACTAGGAGGCATTAGCTGAGAATCACTTTTGTGACTTTCTGTACCACTTTCTTCAGAATTTGAATCATTATTTAGATGTATCTTCGAACCGACATTAGTTATCTGATCAACATGCCTTTTCCAAATATTCGAACCAACTTGAATTCTATAATGCAACTTGCCCTCTCTTGCAATAATGCGACCAATTTTCCACTTGGCTTCTGGAGTGTAATTTCTTACAGCCACTTTCTGGTTGATTTGAAATTCTTTTACTTTAGAATTGGCCTTTTTCGCATTTTGTTTATCATGCACAAAATTTGTAACACTTGGAAGTATCAAATCTATTTTCGTTCTTATATTTCTATTGAGAAATAGAGATGCAGGACTTTCCCCCGTAGTAACATGAGGCATCTTCCTATACTGTAAAAGAAAGTTATTTATTTTCATCTGCAATGTACCAGATTCTGAAGATAAGGCTTTTAACCCTTTTTTAAGAATCTGCACATATCTCTCTGCCTGCCCATTTGTAGCTGGATGGTATGGAGCACTAAACCTATGTTTAACCCCATGATTCTTCAAAAATGTCTCAAATTCTTCAGAAGTAAATTGTTTTGCGTTATCTGATACCAGAGATATAGGATACCCGTATCTTGCAAAAAGAGAAGAAAGACAAGTAATTGTATGTTCTGAAGTTGTATTAGGGACAATAAAAACTTCAGGCCATTTGCTGTGAGCATCAACCACCAGCAAAAGCATTTTACCCATCACAGGACCAAAATAATCTATATGAATTCTTTGCCATGGAGCTGTAGGCCATTCCCAATGATGAGTATCTACCTTAGGAGGATTATTTTTTAAATTGACACAAGTAGTGCAATTTCGTGCAAGATCTTCAATATCTTGGTCAATTCCTGGCCACCAAACAAAACTGCGAGCTAAGGACTTCATTTTCACTATACCAAAATGTCCATAGTGCAAATCATGTAAAATTTGTTTACGGTGAACTTCTGGGATAATTACTCTACATCCTTTTAAAATGCAACTATGTTGAAGAGTAAATTCTTCTTGTTTGCCACCAAAAAGTAAATTTTTAGGAATTGGAGAACCAGAAATTAGATGATGAAAAAGTTGACGTAATAAAGGATCAGATTTTGTAGCTACAGCAATTGATTTGGCGTTTAGAGGCAATGTAGAAATTTGGTTAATTTGAAAAAATTCAGATTCATCAATTACATTACTTGAATTTAATTGTGGGGGTAAATCTTCACTACGTAATGGAAGTCGTGAAAGAGCATCGACATTTCCATGTTCGGATGTTTTCTTATACCGAATATCATATTTAAACGCTTGTAAGTATAATGCATATCTTTGCATCCGAGCAGCTGAAAGAACAGGGATACTTTTATTTGGAGAAAATATGGACACGAGTGGTTTGCTATCTGTAAATAAAGTAAACCTATTACCATATAAATATTGAAAAAATTTCTTTACACCAAAGATAATAGCTAGAGCTTCCTTATCCACCTGGCTATACTTTTTTTCTGCATTCGTAAGCGTTCTGGACACAAAACCAATTGGTTTTTCCACGTTATCTGGCATCACATGCGAAAGAACTGCAGAGATACCATATGGAGAAGCATCTGTTGCTAACACTAAAGGCAATTTAGGGTTGAAATGAGTAAGAACTCTTTCTGAAATAATTTCCTTTTTTATATCTTTAAATGCTTGTTCACAAACAGGAGACCAAATAAATTTTACATTCTTTTTGAGCAAGTGATTTAAAGGATGGGCAATTGTAGATAAATTTGGTACAAATTTAGAATAATATGTGACTAAGCCTAAAAAAGCTTTAACTTGTGACACATTAATTGGTCTAGGAGCATTCACAATAGCTTCAATTTTATCTTGCGTTTTATGAATACCTTGCTTATCAATTTTATAACCACAATATGTAATATGGTCAGCCAGAAAAATTGATTTATCTTTATTTATCCTAATATTATATTCACGTAATCTTTCTAAGACTTGTTTTAGTCTTTTTAAATGAATTTCATCCGTTTCCCCTGTAACACCAATATCATCAATGAACACAGTGACACCATCAATACCACTTAATATTTGTTCGATAGATCGTTGCCAAATTGCTGGAGAGCTAGTAAGACCCATTGGTAACTTTAAAAATTGAAATAAGCCCTTCGGAGTATTTATAGTTAATAGTTCTTGTGATTTTTCGTCTACAGGTAACTGAAGATAAGCTTGATTTAAATCAATTTTCGTAAAATGTAAACCACCACCTAAAGTAGCTAACATGTCCTCTACCCTAGGTAAAGGATATTTTTCCACCTTCAAAAATTTATTTACTGTAACTTTAAAATCTCCGCATAAACGAATTTTCCCATTTGGTTTTACCACTGGAACTATAGGAGTTGCCCACTTACTACTGGTGACAGGTTTAATAATACCCTCATCCTGTAACCTTTGAATTTCATCATTTACTGCATTACGTAGAGCATACGTGACTGTTCTAGCCTTACAAAATATGGGCGTAGAACCTTTTTCTAGATAAAGTTCTGCTTTCAAACCTTTTATTTTACCAACTCTATCTGAAAATAAATCAGAAAAATCATTTAATAATGTTTTCAATTGATCCGTAGAATTTGCTATTTCATTGACATACACAGATTTAAAGTTAGTAGGGAACAAATTAAATGCAGCTACCCAGTCTCTGCCAAATAAAAGTGGGAAATTATCTTCTTTAATTAAATACAATTTAAGATTTTTAGTAATATTTGCATAAGAAACATCTACTGTTACATACCCCACAGGTGTAAACACCTCACCCGTTGCCGTTCTCAACTGAACATCTGGTGGAAAAATTTTATTATTCGGAAAAATTCTCCGAAAACGATTTACAGGTGCCGCAGAAATTCCTGAGCCCGTGTCGACCTCCATTTCAGCTTTAGCTTTATTTTCAATTAAAACCCATACTTTTATAGGTGTAGAACTTTTATCATGACTGACAGATAAAATGTCGACAGTTTGCAATACATTTGTTTGTTTCTGAGAACTGCTTTTACATACTTTACCAAGATGGCCTCGTTTTTTACAAATTTTACATATAGTATTGATATGCTTACACTTATTAGCAAGATGCGATGGATTTCCACATCGATAGCATTGTAATTTATTTTTATTTACATCAAAATTCCCTTTATTTACATTATTTAATTTCGGTTTCTGGAAATCATTTGAAATTTTATTCGGTTGAATATTTTTAGAATATGCCAATTTATTGACATTTACATTTTTATTTTTCAATTCAGATATATCCTGCTCATTATTTTGCAAAATAATTGCTTTTTCAATAGCTTTCTCAAAAGTTAAATCATCTATTTGTGAAAGTAATTTACTTTGGATATTTTCATTTTTTAAACCTCGTAAAAATTGTTCTAACAAATTTTCATTAAGTGTTTCACCAGCAAATGCACAAAATGTGGTTAACTTCTTTAATTTTGAAACAAAATCTTGTATAGATTCGTTCTCATTTTGATAAGAGTTACGGAATTTTATTCTTGAACAAAATTTATTAGGGGCGGGGCTTAGGTGCTTTAACAGAATTTCAACTATTTCGTCGTATTTTAATGCTTCAGGATTTTTCGGAAATGTTAAATCTGACAGCAAATTATACAATTTTGGCCCCATACAGGAAATAATTGCGGGTACCTTTTTTTTTTCTTCAACATCATGTAATAGAAAACTCTGTTCCAATCTCTTTACGTATGATTGGAACGTTTCAATGGAATCATTGTATTCCTTGAAATTTGCAAACATTATGAACTTTTATTTATTTCAGAGAAGAAAAAAAAATGTCAGCACTTACCACCCTCGAAATGATGTACGCCTTCAAAATATTACTGCAGCATATACAATTGTAGATGTAAAAAACGAAACTTCGCCATTTTGCGAATCAGTTGGAATTTCTTCTTATATTAATTCCGGTAAAAACCTTGACCTGCGTCGCCATAATATAATATATTAAGTACTTAAATTAAAGTAATTGCAGCAACTTCATAATGGATAACTCGAGGTGGACGTTTGAACACATTTAATTTACAATTTAAATCACAATACGTACATCTACATAAACACGTACATCTAACAACACGGAACAGAACATTCTACACATGACAGTAAACAAAACTTAATATCCTTAGTTTCCGTAGATTGCTGTGGTGCTGCCATCTATTACTTACATTTTGAACTAGACACCACAGAGAGTCCAAAAGTGGACTACTATTTTTCGACGACAACGGGAATGTCAGCAGTGTCTAAGCAGAACTTTGTCGCTAATATTTTTAAACAAATACAAAAAGTAATTATTATTTTTTACCATTTCTTTTCAGACATCTGACACCTTCTCTTAAATATTTCCTTTTTCGGTTTTCTAAAATTTTATGTCATCGCTAATTTAAATAAAAGGTGTAAATTATGCATAATATGTCGTCTTTCCTAATATCATTAATTCAAATTCATGTACTGGAAGAACATTGGCAAAAAAGAAAAAAATATATACTTCTTTTAATTAACTGTACCATTTTTTGTCCAAAAGAGAAACTTTAGAAAAATGCACTTTGAAAAAAAAAAAAAAACTTTTTTTAAAAAAAGGTTGTTTTGAATTTTTTTATTAGAATTTTATTTTATTTTGCAATTGTGTTAATTTAGTTTTACAGTAAATTTATTCAGCGTTCTTTACTGTCAAAATCATTGTCCATAAAAAAATTAATTATAATTCTTTTCGTCTGCTAACACTACGAAAAAAACATTAAACTTCCAAAAATGATTTGTATGTTTGCGGGATTTTTATTCATATGAAAAGCAGATATTTTTGACAAGTTGCAGAAGAAATTTTCTTTTCATGAAAAAATAAATCAGCAAAGTAATTTACATTAAGTCAAAAAATATATACGAATTTGAAATGAATAATGTATAAAATTATTCAATGTGAACCATTTAAAGTATTAAAAAAAATCTAAAAAGTAAATTTGTTTTGACAGTTTCAATATTTTATTTTTACTAGTAAACTACACTTTTAAACTGGATTATCTGTTAAAATGATACCTACATACTGAAAGTGTTCTCAATTTGATTTTTGTTGTTATTGTTGTTGTTATTGTCGACTTGTTTTTCGTCTTCTATTTGTATTGTTAACGTATAGTACCATATATTGTATTGATTTGAACATTTTTAAGTGTTTTTTATTAATTAGTAAATTTTACTTAAGTAAAAATTTCGAAATTTTTGCCATATAAAAATAGATAAATGGTTTCTTTATGTTAAATAAATTGTATAAATAATGAAAAGAAAATCCTTGAGTATATGAAACCGTGAATAGGCTGTCAGAAAATATGTACCCGTTTAATACCCGTTTTTATGTACCACTATTGGTTCAGCGCCAAGATACATATTTTTCAGTGGATCAGTCAACGGTTAAATCGACTAGTTCCGTCGTTCAAAAATGGTGTCGGTAAGCCAAGTTTCAAATTTCCGTCCCTCCTCAAATATCTCATCGGACATTTTATATTTTTAACATATTTTTTCTGTGTGCTCTTCTTTTGGCGAAGCTCTGAGCATGATTTTAGCACTTCAAATAAAATTAAGTATTGATTTTAGAAACATTTTCTCAACTAAAAAAGAAAGCGACATTCTGAAGAGTGCACAGAAAAGAGGAGTGAAAAATGTTAATTTTCTGATAAGATATTTTTTTTTTATTACAAGTGCATTCCACACTACCTATTAGGAACAGATTATGAAACAGCTTCCAACACTAACAAATTAACAAATTACTATTAAGAAATTATTTTTTTCATAGAATGAAATGAGATATCTAAATAATCGACTTAAAAAAACCCACATAATTCAGTAAAAATTCATTTTTAGCGATTACAGTCCATATCCGGTAGCGTATGCGAAGTGTTCGGTGTAGCCCTGTATGCGTTGTATATATACACACCACTTGATACAATCAAAATTAGGTCTGTTTCAAAATGCATACCACCCAGGAAAACGCACTTTCAGCAATTATCGATCTTAGCCTGGACTTTAAGCGAATTCTTTTGTGTGTCTCTGTAAATGAACGGTAAATGCTATACACTATAAAATGCTATAATCTATACAAAACATGCAGCGCTTTTCAGTGATTTTGTTATTGTTGAAGTATGATGACATCATTAAAATGTACGGCAAACGATTTTCCCTTATAGATCATAATGTAATGGAATTATTTTGTGCTTCCCTGTAAACAAACTATAATTGCTACTTATTCTATACTGCCGAGAAAGCATGCTGTAGTCCATCTTGTTGATGTATATACAGGGTGGTTATAATATAAGTATCGCTATTTGGAGCTGTCTGTAGCTTGAAGGAATAACCGGAATGGAACCAAAATCGGTACACTTACTATTCGAGGAGGAGGAAGAAAAATGGAACAATAAAAAAATTAATAGCAATAATCGCCGACAGAGGGCGTTTTTGAGTGTGACATGTAATGTGTAATGTTGTGTACCGTGGAGGGGTCAAACCTCAATGACTTTAGCACATATCACAACATGTGTGAAACATCACTCCTGATGCATTAGGTTCTGCAGATGAGCACGTCGTGCACCGCCTGGATTGTGTCCTCCAGCACAATGGCCATGTGGAACCTGAACATGATCGGCACCACCATGCGATCACATGCCATGCAAGTGTCATCACATTCACTGTGACATTTTCCAATAAATTAGGTATGCCATCCGGTTTTACGCCTTAATTCTTTGTTCTTGTATTCACATTATATTTCACACTCAATAGCGCCATCTGTCGGGGATTATTGCAATTATTTTTTTTATTATTCCATTCTTCTCCCCCTTTCTCGAATAGTAAGTGTACCGATTTTGGTTTCATTCGGGTTATTCCCTCGAGCTACAGACAGCTCCAAATAGATATACTTATATTATAACCACCCGGTATATATCTCACTATCTTTGAAATATCCCAACATCAATAAAATGCACTGCAGACGATTTTTCTCCCATAGATTTTAATGCAACGGGATTGTTTTGTGTGTTCCTGTAAAGGAACTAAAAATTCTACATACTTCATTTTCAATACTGAACAATCTATAGCTAACCTCAATAACGTATACAAAAATTTCATGGCAATCCATATTTACGGGAGTTAGAGCACGGAGAGACAAACTGAACTCCTAAACACTTTTCAACTATGTTGGAAAGTGTTAAAAAGTTTTCAAAAGGACACATATATGTGAATACTTTATTAGATGAAAATTCAATAAGAAAATCATTTATTTTAAAAGCAATTTTTTTAATTTAAATAATTGAGTGACACCTAAATTAATAAAATAAAATATTTTAAATGAAATACATTTTAAGTGAAAAATTTAATGTAAATATCTTATGAGCAGATGTTTTTTTTTTAAGGATTATGTTTTTAAATAATTATGCTTTCGTCATAATAATAATAAAGGCAAATAAATAATTATTCTGTCTTTCTCTTTTTACAGAAAATTTAGAAAGATTACATTCAGTTGAGGAGATCTCGTCTTCACAGTGATACGTGGTTGATTTTGTAAGGGATTATGAACGCGCTCGTCAGTATTAAGGGTGTTGGTCAATCAGATCTCCAATGCCCTCGCTAATGTTAAATCATTAATCTAATGTTTACATTATGATCTATAAGGGAAAATCGTTTGCGGTACATTTTAATGATGTCATTATACTTCAACAATAACAAAATCCCTGAAATGCACTGCATGTTTTGTATAGATTACAGCATTTTATAGTGTGTAGCATTTACCGTTCATTTACAGAGACACACAAAAGAATTCGGTTAACACTTTGAGGGGCGGTGGTATATATTATATACCACCTAATTTTAATCCGATTCAAACCAGAAACTTTTAGTTAAATTTTACTTTTTTAACTTTGGCGAGAAAAAGTTGAAAAATTGCTTATTCTTATTTTGAACTAAATTCTTTCCTAAATTCCGGTGGGAATTCAACGTTACAGGAGCACAAGTGCTTGCCCCTGAAAGGGTTGAAGGGCAGGCTAAGATCGATAATTGCTGAAAGTGCGTTTTCCTGTGTGGTATGCATTTTGAAACAGACCTAATTTTGATTGTATCAAGTGATGTGTATATATACATCGCATACAGGGCTACACCGAACACTTCGCATACGTTACCGGATATGGACTGTAATCGCTAAAAATGAATTTTTACTGAATTATGTGGGTTTTTTTAAGTTGATTATTTAGATATCTCATTTCATTCTATGAAAAAACAAATTTATTAATAGTATAGTTGGTTATAGTATAATTTGTTAGTGTTGGAAGCTGTTTCATAATATGTTCCTAGGTAGTAATTCCTAATAGGTAATAGTTCCTAATAGGTAGTAATTCCTAATATGTAATAATTCCTAATAGGTAGATTTCATAAGAAATACTACCTATTACATTCACCCCTATGTTGGAATTTCTGAAAAAAAATTGCAGATCTACGCCGATTATGACTCCCAGAAAACAAAACCACCCCCAGTTCAAAACTTTATATATATATATATATATATATATATATATACATATATATATCACTTTTTTATGGACACGATAACTTGAATAATTCTGCATAAATCTCTTCCACACTGATACATAAAATCTCGGTCAAGTTCGTTAATGGGCAAAATCTAACCAAGGTGAGAGAGGGGATGGGGGAGAGGCTTTTTGTGAAAACGGAAAAAAACCCCATAACTTCTTAATTATGATCCGTATCGAATCCGTTTAAAGTTATTATTACTTCTAGGAAAAGGGCCAAAAATTTATGTATGGCAGATTTTTTATCTGGGAGCACGGCAGTGCGTCCGCCAAGTTCGCACAGGCCGTAAGCTACCTTTTCCCTGACCATTTCGGCCTACTTTTCACCCCCTCATAACTGCGTTTTGGTGAGAGCTAGAGAGTTTTCCTTTTTAACACACATTAATATAATGAAACTGAACTAGGTTCCAAGATTTCTTATTTCTGTATTTAATATTTTTCGAAATATGAGATTCCGAAAAAGGGCTTTTTTGTAACTGACTCACGGGGGATCATCAAATAACTAAAAAGTTGGTGATCATCAAATAACTAAAAAGTTGGTGATCATCAAATAACTAAGGTACTTCTAACAGTCGTAGAATCATAAAATTTGACAAGTAAGTAGGTTTTGTCACACAATTAACCAGAAAAGTCTGAAAACATAGAATTTCTGCCTTTAAACCCTTCAAATAGGGGGTGCTGATTTGGCTATATACAGTTCGTAACACATTCAATTGGCAAATTAAATTAATTGCATTGTTGCAACCATTTGTGTTTTTTGTTGTACGATAAACATTTAAGTAGTAATAGTTGCCTAGACAATCATTTCCTCGCTCATATTTGACGCCAGAGTTGGTCGCCAAAGCCTGATTACAGAAAATTAGCCTGAGTTTGAAGATGTTACATGGTTTCAAGCAGAATGAATTTTTAGCACTTTCCAACCTAGTTGAAAAGTGCTTATGACTTCGGTTTGTCTGGCCGTCTGCCGTCTGGCCGTCTGCCGTCTGCCGTCTGGCCGTCTGGCCGTGCTCTAACTCCCGTAAATATGCTCGGATTGCTCTGCAATTTTTATATGTTATTGTCGTTATCTATAGCATGTTCCCTATTTCAACGGAAGTGTGTAGCACTTATAGCTTTTTTACAGAGACACTCAAAAGAATTCCGTTACATTGCGGTCTATGGGGAAAAATCATTTGCGGTTTATTTAAATAATGTTTCACTATTTTAAACGCATTGTAATTTATATACATTACTAAGGTGCATTACAAGAGACTTACTACGGAATATTGTGTGTATAGCAGTCATCGTTCATTTACAGGGACACGCAAAAGAATTCTCTACTGTCTGTTAACAATAATTCCTGGAAGTGCGTTTTAAGTTATTGAACGCGATTTTAATTTTAACTGGCTTTTTGTCTATTACGTGGTGTGTATAAATTCTGTAGATCCTATACAGGGCAGCACAAAAGTTCGTGAACACATTTCTGTTTATTGACAAACTCCAGACGGAGAATTTTAAACTGTGCTACGCGTTTCCTAACTGAACTAAAATTATCATCCTATGTAGTATATATACAAATCTATAGATCCTATACAGGGCTGAATAAAAGTATTCGGATATTTTTCCGAATATTGTATATGTTGGAAATTCCTGAAATTATGTTTTTAAATATGTTATGCGTTTTCTAAGTTGTTTACTTATATGTTAGCTTTTAGCTTATTAAACGGTATGATTTGTAAAATTATTTTGGAAGCGTTGGAAAGTGCTATATAATCTATGCTTGACGCATGATTTTTCGTTCTTGTTTATATTCTTTTCCGAAAATGTTGGGAAGGCAAATCTTTTAGTTTATCTGTCTGTTTTTAGGGTTTCGTTCATCTCACGAAACCCTATTGCTTCCGCTCCGTTGTCTGTCTGTCACAGAGCCATTCTCGAAAACTATGTAACTTACAGAGTTGAAACTTTGTGTATAAATCAGAATATCAGCTGTGAAGAGCTGAAAATATTAAAATTTGAAAATTTCGTATTATTTTAATAAATAGAGTTAAAAAACCAAAATTCTAACCGCCTTTTCCTATTAAATTTAAACATTTTCCGTTATAGCCGATGCCAAAAATTAAAAATCAACGATGAAAATCTTTCTACAATAATTAATTTCTATCAGACGATTTCCACGTGAAAAATAAAATAAAAAGTTTCACCAATTGAAAAAAAAGATAAATATGAAATAAAATTGATTGACGTCATAGTCGTAATAAAACGGAAAATGTCTAAGATTTCTCAATAATACAAGGACTATGAGTATGTGTAACTACACAAAGCAGATTAATATCACGTCATTAGAGAATTAAAAAGAAAATCTGACGTCATATGGGAAGTTTAACGAATTTTTCAAATGTTTGAGAATAATACAAAGCGAGTATTAATATAAATAATAGAGAATAGTAATTATATGAGTTTGAGAAACATATTGAATCCTGATAAAAATTCGATTATGGAAATATTCGCATATTTTAACATTTTGAAAGTGTACAATTTGTTTAATTTTGAAATTATTTTTTTAAATATGGCATTTAGTCCGTATGACGGATATTATTACGACAGAATATAATAGCGGGCTTGGCCCGCTATCCGGCTGGTTTAGATATTCTAAAAACCGAAAAAATAGACCGGTAAATTTTTACTTTATAAAAAACATGACTTTTTTTTTTTTTTTTTTTTTGTTAAATGAAATTTATTTGGATTTATTAAAGAAAGGATAAAGTGTTTTGGAAAGGAATATTAAACGAAACTCTTTGAGTGATCTTCGATCACACTTACCCACTTGTTCTATTTTTTACTTCTTTAAAATAAATTTTATTATAAATGTCGGTATTCTAATCGCAATAGCACTCAGTCAATCTGGCAAAATTCCAGTGGGTTGTTAGTTCTTTAAGTGCATTTTAATGATGTTAATAAACTTTATATATATATATATATATATGCACACTGGATTTTATTTGAAATGTATATATCTATACTAATATTATAAAGTAGTACAGATTGTTTGTTTGTAGGGGGTAATCTCTGTAACTACTGAAGAATGATGGTGGTAAAAAAAAAGTGATGGTGGCGAATTGATGGTGACCATCCCTGCTCCAACATAGGCTATATTTTATGTCGGTACCACTACCCCCAAGGGGGTGCAAAAGCGAAAAACGTTCTAAAATTTCGATTTTTTTTTTATACTGGAGGAGCTAGGAACATGAAATTTGGTATGGTATTTACTTATAAGATGTAAATGCTCTCTAAGAACAAATTCTAATAAAATTCGAAATTTAAAAGGGTGAGATGAGCGAAAAGCGTTCTAAAAACATTCTAAATTACAATTTCAATGGAATATCTGGAACTACAGAACCATTTTCAAAAGTAATGGTGGCAAATTGATGGTAACAGTCCCTGCTCCAACATAGGCTACATTTTATGTCGGTGCCACAACCACAGGGGGGTGCGAGAGCGAAAAACGTTCTAAAATTTCGATTTTTTTATACTAAAGGAGCTAGAAACATGAAATTTGGCATGGTAGTTACTTATAAGATGTAAATGCTCTCTAAGAACAAATTCTAATAAAATTCGAAATTTAAAAGGGTGAGATGAGCGAAAAGCGTTCTAAAAACATTCTAAATTACAATTTCTATGGAATCTCTGGAACTACAGAACCGATTTCAAAAGTGATGGTGGCAAATTGATGGTGACACTTCCTGCTCCAACATAGGCTATGATTTATGTGGGTGCCACTAATCCCAGGGGGGGGGGGGGTGCAGGAGTGAAAAAATTTCCAAAATTGCGACTTTTTTATACTGAAGGAGCTAGAAACTTGAAATTTGGCATGGTAGTTACTCTCTAAGAATAAATTTTTAAAAAATCAAAATTTAAAAGGGTGAAATGAGCGAAAAGCGTTCTAAAAACATTCTAAATTACAATTTCTATGGAATCTCTGGAACTACAGAACCGATTTCAAAAGTGATGGTGACAATCCCTTCTCCAACATCCTCTTTAATATAAAGCTATGCGTTGCTGACGACTGGGTTTTTCGCTAATCTTTGCCACAGATTAAACTCGGAAAATGAAACATTTGAAGTTACTGAAAAAAATAATAGCTCGAAAAGTATTTGTCAGAAAATTGTTAAACAAACTGCGTTTGAAAAGTAAAAAAACGTATATTTCTTAATATAAATTTCAAATCTAATGATTATGCCATTTTTCAAATATCGAATTTCAAAAATTACCAAATTTCACAATGGAGTACCATAGCGAAAAGATAATGATAAGGGCGACGTGTCCTGACGTGTATATTGGCTATAGCACGAGTCACAAATTACAGTAGTCTTATTATTCTGTTAAAATATAAAAGTGAACTATGAAATGTCAATATTTTGTTTGATTAAAAATTCGTTAAGAGAAATTCACCAGCGTAGCTTGCTAGTATATATATATATATGTATATATATATATATATATATATATATATATATATATATATATATATATATATATATATATATATATATATATATAATACATATGCATCATTATGACGTCCACATAAACAGGGAATTTTTGTCGCCAAATTTGGTGATATTTCGTTAAGTGTCGCAAAGCTTGGAGAGAATTTGACGCTAGAGGCTATTTTTCATTGCGAATTTTTAGAGCGAGTAATCATCTATTAATATTATGCGGTTAATTAAATGGCATAACGCACGAATGTTAATAAAGTTTCAATCTTTCGTCACTACACAAGACCTCTGCTCTTGCTATTATATTGTACTGTTATTATACTTACTCTTACTATATTGTCAGTCTTTACTCTCTTGAAAGTTTATTATAGAAAGAGAATTTGCAGAATTAAAACATCGAAACTGCCAGTTCTAGATTATTATAATTTTATAATATATATCCAGTTTATCAATATGTACGTTAGAATGAATCTTCTATAATGGGGTTCCTCGCATTTTAGCTTCAGGTTTTCGAGTAAATTTAGCTAAAATCTTAAAACCAACACGTATTGACATATTATCTAAGACGATTAGATGAGAATAATGGTAGATTTTCTAATGGAAGAACGGCAGTGCGTCAGTAGATTTCTAATCTTCCTTAATCGTTCCAATGTTAGAATGAAAGGGAAAAAAATTAGCATCAATATGGTTTACTGTAAATATGAATAGCTTAACAGGCGTTTAACAAGAACCACTTCACTTCTGTGTAAATTACAGAAGATTACTTAACAGGATTAAAAATCTCCGTATTAGAGAGTGTAACGATGCAAACGGACATGAAGCGTAAATTCCTAAGTAAATTAAGCGGTAAATGTCAATAAAGGTGAAATGGATAACAACACAAAATATAAGATATGCTGCCAATGATCGCAAAGAGAATTTCTCTAACAGAAACTTCCGATTTGGCGAAGGATTGAGCAAGTAAATCTAATACATGAAAATGAAAATCTGTTTGTTTGTCTGCACTTCTATATACAAATCAACAGTTTGAAAGCCAGAATTGTGAAATGCTACGTGTAGGTGTATTAAAACACGGCCGAGGCAACTAAAGTAATCCGGAATCGAAATATAATGCAGAGTTAATTTTTAAATAATAAAAAACCAAAAATCTATCAGCTTCCATATCCTGTGCTGGTTCGCGCGATTGGCAAAAAAATCCAAACTGCTGCCAAAAGAGGTGTGATGTCACGTAGATAAGGTCAATTCCAGTTGTTAAGTTAAAACTCCAAAGACTGAATATCGCAACAACCAAATCAAACATTTATCGCCAAAAACAACTCGCCAAACCTACCAACACAGGATATTGAACTCTTCCCGCCTTTTCCTATTAAATTTAAACATTTTTCGTTATAGCAGTTGCCAACAATTAAAAATCCACAATGAAATTCTTTCTACAATAATTAATTTTCTATTGAAAGATTTCCACGTGAAAAATGAAAATAAAAATAAAAAGTTTCAGCAATGGAAAAAAAGATTAATATGGCGTCATATTGGTAATATAACGGAAATTTTCAAACATTCTCAATAATACAAGGAGTATGAGTATGTGTAAATACAGAAAGCAGGTTAATATGACGTCATTCGATAATTAAAAAAGAAAATTAATATAACGTCACATTGGAAGTTTAACGGACTTTTTCAAATGTTTGGGAATTATACAAAGAGAGTATCAATATGAGTAATAGTGAAAGCAAGTAGGTAAGATGTCAGCAGGTGAGTACAACGTCATACGAGTTTGAGGAACGTATTGAATCATGATAAAAACATGATTATAGAAATATTGGCATATTTTAACATTTTGAAGTTATCTACACTGTTAAAAATTTGCAGCAAACTGTCCAGTCATTTGACCGTTTTTGTAGAAAACGGTTACATAACCGTAATGTCACTATATTATGACCATAAAATGAGCAATAATACGGTCATAATATAGTTAAATTACGGTTATGTAACCGTTTTCTACAAAAACGGTCAAATGACTGGACAGTTTGCTGCAAATTTTTAACATTGTATACAACATGTTTAATTTTGAAATTGATTTTTCTACACAAACATTCTTAAAATCTCGAACAGCACCAAGTACTTCAGCTAGTTATGAATAAAAGTAATATGATGAAGTGCTTAGCATACATATTAGAAAGAATATATTGTTTGCCTGAGACGGCTAGTATTTTGATGTAAACTACAAATAAAAATATAGATTTGTAAAGCATAATAAAATAATTTTAAAATTCTTTGACATTTATACATTTATTATATTTATATCCTTTATACATTTGATAAAACCTACAAAAAGCAGTGATATCCCATCAAAAAACTTTCTGTAAAAAAAAAAAAGCGCCAAGTTCTCCTTAATGTTTCGGCCGTAAAAAGTACTGATATCTGATGTTCGCCCAAGTTAAAAGTCAAACATCAGAAATCTTTCATTCAAAATGGCTTCCTGCGACTTGGCCGTTAATGCATTTTAGAAGGTTTTTCAAATTCTAAAGAATGTATAATGATCTACATGTCTACTACATTTTTTTGAACATTTTACGCATTTTGTTGTACAAAGTACTAAAATATAATACACATTTTTAAAAACATAATTTCGAGATCACAGCTGTCGAGAATGGTCCACTCTGGTTCTCAACGTCTCATATAATGTAACACAATGTGAAATTTGATGAAAAAAATATTCATTGGAATTCGTGTTAATGACAATAGACCGTACAAAATGGTCATTAAACCATGGTAAAACTAAATGATGGTTAATCAAAACTAATGTTTCTTGAAACTCAATGGTATGTATCACAAAGCTTTTAATTACAATGTCATCATACGAATTTGCCTATTTGCATTCCAATATTACTTTTAAATGCATAATTCCCAATCATTAATTTTGAAATGATTTATCGACGTAATTATTTATTTCAAATGAAAGATATGGCATGTTTAACATTAATCAGGGTGTATTATGTATTCTAATTTATTTTTCTCAGTATTACATTTTTTTAATGTTTTTAACCTAGAATGCATTAACGGCCAAGTCGCAGGAAGCCATTTTGAATGAAAGATTTCGGATGTTTGACTTTTAACTTGGGCGAACATCAGATATCAGTACTTTTTACGGCCGAAACATTAAGGAGAACTTGGCGCTTTTTTTTTTTTTTTTTTTTACAGAAAGTTTTTTGATGGGATTATAAATTGTCTTAATATTATCTACAACTTTTATATTGACAAGTTTTTTATTGGATCAACCATTACAGAAAAAAAAAAATTAAATATTCCTGCGGAGCCGGCAGGGATATATATATATATTTTTTTTTTTTTTGATAGATTTTTTTAAGGTAGATTTCGAAATGGGTGATCCGAACTGCCGCATCATGGCAAAAAGGAATTTCTTCTGCAATTCTCAATAAACAGGCGTACCACGGTCTGCGTCTTTGAAATCTACCTGTGCCTGTAGGCCGAGCCGTCAGGGATTTTTCTAATTCGCATTAGTTAGGACTTCGTTCAATTATAAAGTGACTGAAATAACATGAGCTATAAATAAAATGTTTCTTATTAATAAATGAAAGTAATGTAAAAAATTAGTAATAATAATTACATGTTCATTTTCTATTTATTGCTTTACACAAAATTGGATTTTCAAAAATGGAACTACTCTTTTTAATATTTTAAACAAAACGAAAAGTTTATCCTCTTTTTTTATATAAATATACAGAAAAAAAATTTCTTTCTTTCTAAAAACTGAAATTCGAAAGAATATCTTATTTCTTCTGTTTAAGTACTTTTTTAATAAAATATGAGTAAAATTTTTTCATGATCTACAAAAAAATATGCATAATCAAAAATGTTTTTTTTTTTTTTCGAATCAATGGAATGGGCGTTTAAAAGTGAAAGTATTAGATAAGAAAATAATATTCTTTTTTGTATTTTAACCTTTTTTTTTTTGTTGTTGTTGTTGTTTGTTTGTTTGATTGATTGATTGATTGGGTTTTTGTTTGTTTGTTTGTTCGTTTTTACAAAATGCGGACAATTTTAATTTTCCTCTGAAATAAAGTTGGTCAATGTTGCTTTCATCAAACAAATTTTTAATGCAAAATAACTTCACATTGAAAAAATATTTCGTATGTTTTATTTCGTATTGCAAGTAAGAGTATATCCAAAGCTCAAAAATAAATGCAATGAAGAATTTTTTGTTTGTTTTGCTTTGTCTTTTATTCTTTTACATTTTTTGAAAGATTTCATTACAGAAAAGTACATGTTTGACTTTCATTATAGGAGGAATATTTTTAAAGAGATGAAAATCAAGAAAATAACATCCAATCTTTTTGAGGGAAAAAAAATCTATCATTTTAATGTCAATAAATTATATAGCTATGTGTGTCACACGAACAAAAATTGTTCTGTTTGTATACAATTTAACAGCGCAATATATATATATATATATATATATATATATATATATATATATATATTTTTTAAGATACTATTATTCCAAAGGTAATTTACTATTACAAAGGTAAAATAGATTTGATTTTTCTCGAGATTATTATAAATATTCTGAAGTTTTAAGTTAAGATAATTTTTTTTTTGGTTAAATTTTTTTTTAAACGTTATACTTTGAGTAATGCATAATTAAAAAATTGTGCTCAAACATTACATTCAGTTAGGATTTCTTTTTCCTAAAAAAATCAAATTTATCAAATTTTACAGAATAATGTATTTTGAATAAAAAAAGCTTTGTGTAAAAATTTTTTGTATACAAATGCGAAAATAGGTGTAAATTTATATATTTTTTAATTCTTATCGCTAAACTAACCAAACAGATTGCATTAAAAAAAAATAAGTATATTCATATTGTCATTTATTGCTACATATATAAATATTAGAAGAAAATAACAATATATATATATATATATATATATATATATATATTTACTTCTTATTAAATAAAACGAAAAACAGATCATCTTTTACAAATATGCAAAAACAAAAGGGGGGGGTATAAAACTGAAATATAGAGAGGATTTCTTTATTCTGTTTAAGAAATTGTCTTTATAAAATAAAGTATGTATAAAATTATTCATGATACGCAAAAAATACATTATCTACATATCTTTTCAGCATATCAATGCAATGCATTTAAATGAAAACTACTAGATAATACAATAAATTTATTTTGACAGTTTCTAAATTCAAAATTTGATCACCATTTTATTTATTTATTTAATTTTTTTCTTTTCTCTTTTTTTAAAAAATGTGGCAATTTTTCTAAGAAACAAAATTGGTCAATGTTTTATGCAACACATTTGCATGTGCATAAATTTTATAGTATATAAAAATACTTCGTATATCTTTATTATAATTAAGAATATATAAAATGCTATTTTAATGCATGGTGTTTTTTATCTGTACTTTTTGAAAGATTTCAGCAGAGAAAAGCACATTTTTTTTTTGACAAGCACATTTTTTGACAACTTATAGAAAGAATATTAAAAAAAAGAAAAACAAAGAAAATAATCTCCAATTATTTGAAAAAAAAATTTTTTTTTCAAATTCAGTTCTTGAGTTCAAAAAGTAGCTCAGTTTCCTACAAGAATTTTTTCAAAGATAAAGAAGTAATTGATGAGAATGAATTAGCATATAGAAAGAAATCAAATAACATATTTCAGAGCGACTGTATAGTCAAAGAACTTAAAAATTGCATAGATATAACAAAATTTAGTAATTTAGAAAAATTAGTAAGAGTGACTGCATGGGTAAAAAGGTTTGTAAGGAAATTTAAAAGCCTACTGAACCATACGGCGCACTAACTGCTGAAGAATTGTTACAAGCTGGGAATTATTTAATACAAAATGAACAGAAGCAATTTTATAAAGAAGAATTTGAGTCTCTTTGAGATGGTAATTCAGTAGAGAAGAATTCGCCACTATTTAATTTTGTTCCATTCATTGACGAAACTGAAATTTTACTCTTAAGAGGAAGTCTTGGGGACATTTAAAATAGCCAATCATTTTGCCTAGACGTGCATTCCTTGTTAGCAGTGCTGATCATACTTCGGGACCATGAAAAACTGATTCATGCCTGAACAGCCTACACTTGACTAAATTTTGATCCCGATATTGAAATGCTAAAGGTCAGCAATTGGTGAAAAACATTACTAAAAATGCTTTGTTTAATTTTTTTTTTAAATATGCAGACCAAATCACAGCATCATTCCAAAGATAGATTAAAGGAAGCACCACCAATCACGACAAATGGTTTAGACTTTTCTGGCCCCATTCACGTGAACAATGTTCGATGAAATTCCAAAGTCCTATATTGTTTTGTTCTCCTGCAAAGTTACTAGAGTTTTAGATCTGGAACTTCTTACCAATAAGGTAACAGATTCATTTCTCCTTGCCTTTTTACACGATTCTTGGCAGAAAGAGGAAATTATTTGAAAAAACAGCATTATTGAAAAAGCTGCAAGTGGAGAGGCTTTTATGAACGAGTAGTAAAGTCAGTGAAGGAATGCTTGTGAAAGATAATTGGAAAAACCCCTTTGAACTATGAAGAAATGTCAACACCATTAGTTGAAGTAGAAGGTATCCTCAACTTACATCCTTTAAGATTATGTACATAACGAAAATAACGAACCTCAACCTCTAACTCAAATGCATTTTTTTAATTTCTAAAAGGAATTTCCTTTCCAATTAACTTTTCCAATGATATTCCAGATGATTTGAAAATATTTTCCCTTATGTCATATCTCGATGATTAGTATCCATCTATAAACAGAGATGGCGCTGCTAGTCCAGAGTTGAATATCTCTTGCAGGAGAGTTACGGAGACGAGATGTAAGGCAGTGAAGCCAGTATGTACGAAGTAGCGGTGCGCTTGGCCGCAATTGTAAATAATGTATAATAAATATATATAATTAAATAGATATCTCCTTGCTGTTAACGAAATATGAATACACAAAGTTGAAGCCTTATTAATGGCGACGATGCGGATGAACACAAGATTTTAAATAAATGTTGCATTTTTTTTTTCGAAATAAACTAGTCGTTGGGGGCCACCGTAATACTTACCCATCATTGATATGCATAATGTAAAATATTAAAATAAAAATGTGTAAACTACTTATAAAATGCATTGCAATTCAAATAAAATCGTGGCTTGATGACGTCACAAACTTTAAAGGCTCGATTACTGAATTGCTTGAAAGAGGTTTTTCCTTATAACTCCAAAAATAATAATCCTATTAACTAGCGGTTTATTGCATCTGATTAAGCGTCAAATTTCCAATTAAAATATATATTTGAAGTGAAATTTGGATGAAATACAGGGTCATGAAAAATCGAAGAGTGTGGAAAATAGGATTCCAAATATCTCGGCAACTCATTATCCGATCGACTTCATGCTTTATTCAAAATTTATGTTTTTTTATTGTCTTTTATATTCATTTCTTAAAATAAACAATTTCGAAAATTTTTATATACCTTTCATCAGAACGAATATTTCGAGAGTCCGAAAAAAATTGTTCCGGTTAATCGAGGTTATTGAAATGAAATAGGCTTCTTCCCATTATTACATACTAAGTACATCCAAAATTACAAGTCTCTATCGCAATTTTTTCGGGAGATAGAGCGTTTACAGACACACACACACACAGACACACAGACACACAGACGGACGGCAAAATTTTTTTTTCTAAAAATATGTTTTTCGGAATCTCCGGTGTCTGAAACGTGTAAATCCGTCAAAAAAAATTTTTCGATTTTCAAAACGATTACAAGACTTACCCTATACTACGTATGATGGGTAAGTAAAAAAGAAGAAAAGAAAAGAAAATGGCAGAAACAGAAGTTATCTCTCTGGGACGTCTGGAAGAATATGATTCGACCATGCCCTGGTCAATTTATGTTGAAAAAATTGACTTTTATTTCGCTGCTAATAATATTCAAGATGCGGATAAGAAGAAAAATATATTATTAAGCTCTGTTGGAACTACAACTTTTTCGATATTGAGAGATATCATTGTACCGACTTCGCTGAAAGAGATAAGTTATGATGATCTCTTAAAGAGGGCGAAAGAACATTTTTCACCTTGTCCAAGTGAAATTGTTGAACGGTTCAAGTTTCAAAAAGGATTACGGAAGCAAGGGGAAAGCATAGCCAACTTTGTGAGAGATTTACGACGGTTATCGGAATACTGCAACTTTGAAACGACGTTAAGCGATCGCCTACGGGACCGCATAATTTCCATCTCCACCGCCGATCGACGATTGGGACTTTTACGCTTTCTGATTATTTGTAAAATCAAACGCTTTTTAAGTCATTTCCGGTATTTTAGAGGATTATGAAGATATAAGAAGATATAATATAAGAAATTAATATATATTATTAGATTCTATAGAAATATTAGATTAGATAGAGATTAGATTATATAGAAATTAATTAGATTATATTACTATAATATTTATTATATTACAGTTATAAATTAATTAGATTATATAGAAATTAATAGATATTATATAAGAAACCAAGTTCAACCAGTAATGACTTAAGAAGCGTTCGGTTTAACAACTAATCAGAAAGCATGATAATCCCAATCGTCTATCGGCGGTGGACAGGGAAATTATGCTACGGGACCAGCTAGTGTTTGGAATTCAAGACGAGAAAATACAGCAAAAATTGTTGGATACGAAAAATCTAACGTTCCAAACAGCTGTAGAAATCGCGGAATCATTCGAAACAGCCGAAGCTGGAGTAAAATCACTACAGATTAATAGAGCAACAACTGTAAATAAAGTTCAAGATGCCCGAATGGAGAAAACGAAAGTATACCAGTATTCGTCGAAGCCGAAAGAAGGGATGTATGCACCTGGAAACCGGAACAGTTATAAAGATAAACCATGTTATCGTTGTGCTAGAAATCACAAACCTGTTGAGTGTCCACTTAAATCAGCAGAATGTCATGCTTGCCATAAAGTGGGACATTTAAAAATTTGTTGCAGGAACCGGAACTTCTCTACAGTGAATCAAAAACTGAAAAAGAACAGTAAAATTAAAACTGTTCAAGAATATTCCCTAAATGTTATGAGGGATGAGTGCAATAATGTTTTGTGGGAAAAAGGTGTTACAATTAATAGGATTAAAGTTAATTTTGAAATTGATTCTGGAGCAGCTCATACGATCGTAAGTAAAAATATTGCCGATAAATTATTTTCAGGTAAGCCTCCTTTGGTTAAATCTAATATTAAGCTGCAAACGTATACTAAAGATTCTTTAACTGTATTAGGTGAATTAAATGTAAATGTTTTGATTGATGATAATTGTATACCTAATTTAAAAATGCTAGTTATTAAAGAGGAAGGTCCTAGTTTAATTGGTAAAACTTGGTTGAAAGCATCAAAATTATTTTGGCCGAATGTAAACATGATCAAAAGTATTTCGAAAGATGATTTAATAAAAAAATTTCCTAATGTTTTTGCTGACGGGATCGGTACGATCAAAGGTCCTCCCGTTTCAATAAATTTGAAAAATGATGCAAAACCAGTTTTTCTAAAATCTCGACCTGTTCCTTTTTCTTTGAGAACAGCAACTGATTTGGAATTGGAACGCTTAACAAATGAGGGTATTTTAAAACCTGTTGATTATTCTGAATGGGCTAGTCCTATAGTAATTGTTCCAAAACCAAATGGTACTGTTCGAATTTGTGGTGATTATAGAGCAACAGTAAATTCTAATACTGAAAATGATAATTATCCTCTTCCAAGAATGGAAGAATTGTTTGCTAAATTAGCAGGTGGAAATTCTTTACTGTGTTTGATTTAAAAGATGCCTATTTACAACAACCTGTTGATGATGAAAGTAGTAAAATTTTAACTATTAATACTCATAAAGGTTTATTTAATGTTTTAAGACTGGCTTTTGGTGTAAAATGTGCACCAGGTATTTTTCAAAGGAAAATTGAAAATATATTAAAGAAATTTGACTATGTTGGTGTATTTTTAGATGATGCAATCATAAGTGCTAGATCTGAATCCGAACATTCTGAAAGAGTTGAATGTATTATGAAATGCTTTTCTGAGCATGGTATAAGATTAAATAAGGAAAAATTAAAATTTATGGTTTCGGAAGTTAGCTATTTAGGACATAAAATTTCGCAAGAAGGCATTAAGCCTATTCCAGAAAAAGTTGATGCTATTTTGAATGCTCCTTTTCCTACTAATGTTTCTCAATTACGTTCATTTTTGGGATTAATTTCTTATTATAGAAACTTCCTACCTAATATTTCAGATGTGTTAGAACCTTTGTATAGATTATTAGATAATAATGTAAAGTGGACATGGTCAGAGAAGCATGAAAAAGCATTTCAGAAAGTTAAACAACTTTTATGTAAATCGCCTGTTTTAGAATTGTATGATATAAACAAAGATGTTGTTTTAAACTGTGATGCATCTGAATATGGAATTGGTTGTGTGTTAAGCCACATTGTTGAGGGTAAAGAAAAACCAATAGCTTTTGCATCTAGAACGATGAATAAGACTGAAAGTAATTATGCCATGATTGATAAAGAAGCTTTATCTGTAATTTTTGGTATAACGAAATTTCATCAATATTTAGCAGGTAAACAGTTTAAAATTATAACTGATCACAAACCTTTAATTCGATTGTTTGATCCTGTAAAAAAAGTACCTGATACATTATCACCCAGAATGCTGAGATGGTCGTTAATGTTAGCAGGGTATGACTATACAATTGAGTATCGCGAAGGTAAAAATAATAAAAATGCGGATGCATTAAGTAGATTACCCCTTCCAGAAACTGTAAATGTAGTAAATAATCCATCGGAAATAATGTTCGTTTCTAATAGTGATGAATGGCCTGTTACTTCTAAAACGATTTCAAAGTGGACGACTGAAAACCCAGTAACAAAACAAATTTTAGAGTGGGCGTTATATGGATGGCCAAAAACGGTTAAATCCGAGGAATATAAACCATACTTTCGTAGACGTCAGGAAATTTCGTGTTTAGAAAATTGTTTATTATGGGGACATAGAGTAATTATACCAGATGAAGATCGCGAAAAAATGTTACAATTATTACATTCCGTTCATCAGGGTATATCTAGCATGAAAGCTAAAGCTCGAGGTGTAATCTGGTGGCCTAATATGGACAAAGAAATAGAACAAATGATTAATTCTTGTAGTAGATGCCAAATGTTTGCTCGGGATAATCCTAAAATGAAACCTTTAAAATGGGAATCTGAATTTGCTTGGGAAAGAATTCACATAGATTTTGCCGGTCCTTTTGAGGGTAAAATATTTTTAATAGTGGTCGATTCTTATACTAAATGGTTAGAGGTACAGGTGGTACCCAGTGCTGATAGTAAATCAACTATTAGAGTACTACGTAGAATTTTTGCTACATTTGGTTTGCCCGTTGAATTAGTCAGTGATAATGGACGTGCGTTTACAAGTGATGAATTTCAAGAATTTCTTAAATCAAATGGAATTATACATACACCTATTCCGCCATATCATCCATCGTCGAATGGACAGGCAGAAAGGTATGTTCAAACTGTTAAAAGTTGTCTTAAAAAGCTAGATAAGGGTAACATAAATTTGTCAATTGCACGATTTTTATTGGAAAATCATTCTTCCCCACATTCTGTCACTGGTAAGACTCCCGCAGAATTAATGTTTGGAAGGTTGGTTCAAACAGCTCTACACTTGGTACTACCATCCAAACCAAAAATACAGCAACCCTTACATAAATACAATCTTCATGAATCAGTTTTTGTTAAAAACTTTGGAAAGGGGGAGAAATGGATTAAGGGAAAAATTATAAAATTATTGGGGAGCAGATGGGTTTTAGTAAATAGAGATGACGGAATAATGTGTAAACGTCATGTTAATCAGTTGAGACACAACAGAGAAATAAGTGATGAAACGTCAGAGGAAAGTAAAACGGGTCAGTTTGATAAACAAAACACTGATTTCGATAGTTATGATAGAGTTAAGAGAAATAAGTTTTCTGGATATTATGTAAATAATAAAGAGCAAATTAATGCCGAGAATGCTGAAAAATCTAGCCAATCTCAGTCTTCACATGATATTGTAACAGGTACAGTTGTGAATAATAATTGTGATAATACTATGGATAAAAATGTAAATGACAATTCCGTGATAAGTAATGATGTGGACTTGCAGAAGAGTACACCTATAAAGACTGATAAAAAGGACAATCAACCTGTTCGAAGAAGCAACAGACAGATTAAACCAGTGGTTCGTTTGAACTACGAGGGGATTGGTGTCATATCTCGATGATTAGTATCCATCTATAAACAGAGATGGCGCTGCTAGTCCAGAGTTGAATATCTCTTGCAGGAGAGTTACGGAGACGAGATGTAAGGCAGTGAAGCCAGTATGTACGAAGTAGCGGTGCGCTTGGCCGCTATTGTAAATAATGTATAATAAATATATATAATTAAATAGATATCTCCTTGCTGTTAACGAAATATGAATACACAAAGTTGAAGCCTTATTACCTTATTAGGAGAAAATAGTATTAATCTATTAAAACAATTGTGGTCCAAGTAGAAACTAGTCATTGGGGGCCACCGTAATACTTACTCATCATGGATATGCATAATATAAAATATGAAAATAAAACATGTGTAAACTATTTATAAAATGCGTTGCAATTCGAATAAAATCGTGGCTTGATGACGTCCTAAACTTTAAATGCTCTATTACTGAATTGCGTGAAAAGAAAAACATCCTTATAACTCCAAAATTGATAATCCTATTTACTAACGGTTTACTGCGTCGGATTAAACGTCCCATTTCAAATTAAAATATATATTTGAATTGAAATTTGAAGGAAACACAGGGTCATGAAAAATCGAAGAGTGTGGAAAATAGGATTACAAATATCTCGGCAACTCATTATCCGATCGACTTCATTCTTGATGCAAAATTTATTTATTTTTAATGTCTTTTACATTCACTTCCTAAAATAAACAATTTCGAAAATTTTTACATACCTTTTATCAGAACGAATATTTCGAGAGTCCGAAAAAAATAGTTCCGGATAATCGAGGTTACTGAAATTCAATAAGGTTTTTCCCATTATTACATACTAAGTACATACCAAATTTCAAGTCTGTATCTCAATTTATTCGGGAGATAGAGCGTTTACAGATACACACACAGAGATACACGGACGGCAATTTTTTTTTTTTTTTCTAAAAATATGTTTTTCGGAATCTCCAGTGTCTGAAACGTGTAAGTCCGTCAACATTTTTTTTTTTCGATTTTCAAAACGATTACAAGACTTACCCTATACTACGTATGATGGGTAAGTAAAAAGCGTCTCTGAAAACTAGGAAAAATTAATAGAACGATGACAGCATTCGCACTTATGAAATAAAAACAGCGAATAGACATTTAAAAAGGACTATCCTGCATTTGTGTCTTTTGGAAATATACACCCAGAAAAAGGAATTGATTAAAACTACAAAACATGTTTTGTTGAGTACATTTTGGTTGTTTTAGCAAAATTCCAGTAAAATTGAACCATTTTACTTCAATTAACAAAACATTTTTTGCTGACGATACAAAAATTTTCTTTGGAATAGCAAAAAAAATTTATTTGGTTGGTTCAAACAAAATTTCAATTGACCTATATTTAAACAAAAATTTTGTTTAAATATAGGTCAATGGAAATTTCGCAATTCCAAAAAAAAATTTGTATCATCAGCCAAAAATGTTTTGTTAATTGAAGTAAAATGGTTCAATTTTACTTGAATTTTGCTAAAACAACCAAAATGTACTCAACAAAACATGTTTTGTAGTTTTAATCAATTCCTTTTTCTGAGTGTAGACTGTTGAACATCTATGGACTATTTTTCTTTTTAAAACACTTAAATTTTCTTTATTTTTTAACTTTTACACTTTTTTTAATTCCGTACCGTTTTGAGTTTTTAGTGTAAGAGATTAGTATTAAACTCCTGCATAAAATAACTTCAATAACTGTCAGCGTTTATTTGTTATTGATTTTTAAATGTTCCGTCAATTTTCGGATTCCCTGTATATGTATAATATGTTAGCATGTATTATTATAAACTATTTTTTCCCTTTATGCTAACATAGTATTAACGTTCACTCAATTAATGCTATACTTGTGTTTCTGACAAAAAGTAATTAGTTTAGAAAAACGTTATTTTGGAAAATTCTCTGCTAATTAGCATTAAACAGACCGGGAATTTTACTCACGTTTTATAAAAAAATTTCACAGCAGAATTTTTGTTTACAAACTTACTTCTCTGTGATTTATATATTTTTTTTATTTTATGAATAAATTTCTAGTTCGCATCGAAATATTTTCATTTCAAAAATTCCCTTTGTAGTATTTTTAGTGTTAACCCTTTGATTACGGGGTAGGGATACGTCGTCCCTGCTATTTTTTTTTTATTGTTATATCCGTACCACTTTTTGAAAACATTATCTGCCATACACTTATACTATATTTTCAAGAGAAATCTACGATAAAGAATATTTTTGTAAATTGTGGAACGATTGAATACAAAAGTAGTCGCCACTCCCAACGTCTCCATACAACGTCTCCATCCACACTTGTGAAAATGTTTTTATTTTAAAAAATTTTGTTTGTTGTATATATTGCTAGCTTGTTTTTATATAGTCAATTAGTTCTAAAACAATTTTAAACAATTTTATTGTAAACAATAATCTTTAATACAGGGTGTCCATAATTAAACGACCCTACTTTAAAGTTGTCTACAGACGAAACTATTGGTCAGAAAGTTGTGAAATTTTGTGAAGGACATAATGAAGGAATGGGAATTTGTTTAAAAAAATAGTTCAAAATTTCGCCACCAGATGGCGTTTTTAATGTATTACACATTTAGCATACATTTACGACAGTTTACATATTTTCTTGCAACTAAGCATGTTCCACAAGACGGCCATCATTTTCAGCTACCATCTGGAATCGTAAGATAGCATGTTCCACAGTTGACCGCAGTGTGTTCTGGGAAATTCTAAAAACAGGTAGTGAAAAAAAAGTATTGTTCAACATGTTTTGTTGTAATAAAATTTGTAATCTATTGTAAATGTATGCTAAATGTGTAATTCATTAAGAAACGCCTTCTAGCGGCGAAATTTCGAACTATTTGTTTTTTTTCGCTTAAAGAAATTCCCATTCCTTCATTATGTTCTTCACAAAATTTCACAACTTTCTGACCAGTAGTTAATGAAAAGTTTATGGAAGAGTATTGAAAGAAAGTTATGAATTTTAGAGCCATAGTGAATGGCATGGATGTTGGTAACCTAATATATATAGAGTTGCAAAGATTAGAAAAAACCTGGGAATAAACTGGGTTTTTTGGGAATAAACCAGGTCTATTGGAAATAAACCTGGGAATGAACCCATTCTCTGCAACTCTAAATATATATATATATATATATAATATTTCAGAAATTTTCCGAAATTGCTTTCATCCAGACGGTTGCAATAGGTAGCTTGTCATTTTTTGTAATGGAAGCTACCTAAAAGCGACTGGCATTTGAACCTCATATGTGAGGCGTTGTGAACATTGGGGGGGGGGGGGGGGCGAACTCGACACAGACCAATTTTGTTTATACATAACATAGAAGACTCTAGTAACTGGTTCAATATTTTATAAGATTCCAGTTAACTTCTGAAATTTAGAAATTTTCTTTACACGAAAAACTGACAGACTAGCGATAGCGATAAATGCATTTTTATAATGTCTGCTTCTCGAAACTTGCGTTTCTTGACCAAACGAGAAGCCATTCGGTCAAATAGTTTAGAAATTATGCAGGTTTAAAGTTTGAGACTCTTAATATTAAATTTATTTTTAATCGTTGCGAAACAGATTGCAATCCGTATAGTTTATTCAGCATAACTCAAAAACTACTTGGCGGAATGAGCCGTAATTTTCAGATTTGCATTTTTGAAGCCTATAGAAATCGATTTCTATTAAAAAATGTATAGCTTACAGTTCATACTTTTTCGAAAATATATGAATTATGAAATTGATTTTTAAAAACAAACTTTAATATTTATAAAAGTAACCAGTATTTGTACGGACATTGGGTTAAACTCGACAAAGGTCTTTTTTTTTTTTTTTTTTTTAAACGTAACATAGAAGACAGTAGTAAAACTGGTTTAATCCCTTATAATTGTCCAGTTCATGAATTTTTTGTCGGATGACAAACTGACAGACTGATAGGGATAAATGTATTTTTATAGTGCATGTTTCTCGAAACTTGCGTTTGTCGAGTTCGCCGTTAACAGCCGTAACGCGTCTCATACGTATTTATAGATATAACTGAAACAGTTATTCTCCCACAGTAATTTTTTTTTTTAATCCCAAAAACAGGGTTGTTACTTGCGACAGTAAGTTTATTATTTTGACTATCACTATTTTTAAACAATAATAATCTCCGTATTAGATTTCTTGCAATGTTCAAGGTAGATTATTATTCTTTAGAAATACTGGAAGACAAAATAATTTTTAAAGGAAAATAATCGCCAGTGGCAACCATGGAACAAAATCTTTCGAAAATAATTAGCCACGAAAAACATTACAGGCAAAAGCGTTTAACGAAGCAGTTTGAAAAAATTCGACTTCAAAAATTACCAAAAACCTTACGTGTGGTAGCATTAGTATGAAATAAATAATCTTGTGCATTGTAGGTCTCCAAATATTTTTAAAAAAATTAAATTCAAATGTGATCTGTACAACTAACACTGATCTACCCCATCTGTAGATTTACCAGTTATTATATACATAAAATATAAAAAGGTAACATTATTTTTAAAACATCTTTTCAAAATATTTAACTACCTTTTTTAAATATAATTTTCTAGTTTAATTTTCAGTATCGTAAGCTTATTTATTTTGTAAATGTTACAAAATTCTCTAGAGATAAGTTTTTTTTCTGTTGTTTTTATTGCTTTATCCTTGATTCAAATCAATGCACAGAAAAAGCTCTAAAAATATTTTTTTTTTTTTTGGTAATTGAACGATTTTACTAACAATACGTATTTCACAAAAACAATACGCTTAAAAAATCGTCCATTAAAAAACATTGACAGAAGAACACTAATAATAAATAATAGTGGGCAATAAAACACTGTCGTTGTTTTAGAAACTTTTTTTTTTACATTTATAATACTTTTTAGCTTGCAAATTTCTGTTAGCATAAATGTCATTCAAATACATAAAAAAAAGCTAGACAGCTTCCTTTTATTATCCAAATCCAATGTATAAAAACATTAATCACCTCTATTCATTCTTTTTTCATAGATAGCGAAAGAAAGATTAAATTGCAAATTTAAAAAATATACTTTTTTTCCCTCAGCTGAAAAAGTACTTAGCTGAAACTTTTTGACAAGTTGAACAAGGTTTATTTCTAACAAAATATAACACAGAAAATTATTTTCATTTTTACAGAGGGAAAAATTTCAAATTCTATAAACTATTAATTTATTCATACTATTCTTAAATGTGTGTGTGTGTGTGTGAAACAAAGAGGAAGAAAGAAATAGGAAAATGCTTTTGGAAAACTAAAATTGGATGTTTCGAATGTGACAGATAAAAGTTAAATTTGTTTCTAAATTTCATATCACTAAATATTTTAAAGCTTTAAAAAAGAAGCAAATTATTTTGTCTGTCAAAACCAAATCCGGAAACAGGCAGAGAAAGTGTCGAAATAAGATTTCAAATAAGTGTATTATTACCCGCATTGTTTACGCTTAGAAAAAGTTTATACACGTTGAAAGTCAGATTACAAGTCAATAGTTTTTAGCGTTAATTTGAAAAACTTAAACTAAAACATTTTCTTTATAATATTTTCAAGGCCGATATTAAAAATATTTGTCTCAATGAGGAAAATTTCTGTAGCAAAATTTTGTAAAATAGTTATAGGTATGAGAAATTCTTTAAGAAATGTATCCACCCCATTTCAGTTACTTGGTGAATTTTTAAGAAAGTTGTACAAAGTGTCTCGAAAGGCATTTCATATTCAGAGCCTGAAATACGGGGACATATGAAGTAGGGGAAAAAGTGACACTGCTGCAGTTTGAAATTGGTATTCATTTCAATGGTATCAGAATTTATACTGGCGGTTTTTAAGCAAGATTCCACTTTTCAAGGCCACAAAACAGGCGTTGTTTGAGACTTTGTCATTTAATGAAGGGTCAATGAAATGAAACCGAATTCTTTCCCACTAAATAAGTATATTTTTGTCTGTTTTGACTGTGCAAAAAATAAAATAAAAAGTGGTGGCAGTAGCGCTATTTTAAAACGCGTATGAGCGTGCACGATTTTGTGCTTTACAAGTTTGTGTCACTTAGAATCATTCAAAATACAAAAAGATGCGGGTTATAAAAAGCAATTAAATTTGCAAGACCATGAACCTATTTTTATTGAAGTGTACCCACATAAAACGAAATGACGCTTGTTTGAAATTCAACTTACGGATATAATTTTTTTTTCCAACTTTAAAGTCTTGCAAAATATATTTAACAATTGTTTTTTAACTTTAAATAGTTTCATGGACCTCGAAAAACGATTAGCTTTCAAATCAGACTAATTTTTCTTATTATCGGTTAATTAGTTTGAACACTATACTGCACTGTGTGTTGAAAATATGGTTTTGAGAAAAACGAAGCGATACCCTCAAACCTCAATCTACCTGCTTTTCTGCAGACGGTCAGTTCCGTTTAATGACCGTAACTTTGTAACTAATTTGAATAATCCTAAATCGTTTGAGGCACATATTCAACACACCTCAGAAATGCAAAAAATGTAAAAGAAGACTGCTTTTTAAGATTCTATAAAGCAAAATTTCCCTTTAAATTTGAATAAGAAGCAAAAAGTGGCAGCTATTAAAGTTAGTCTTCCGGAAGATTGGCATGTGAAATCGGATTTTTTAGTTTGCTTCCTTATTTTAGTACCAAATGTCCAAGACAGATGGCGATGCGTCGTCTAAAAACGGTAAGAAACCTTAAACTACCATATAACGATGGATCAAACTTCACAGAATGATATTTATTAAGTTTAAATTCTTCTTTCCCTAATTATTGAATTATTTATATATTACAAAAATCAAACTTGAATACATATTTTTCAGTTTAGAAATACAACTAATCTTGCAATGCATAAATATCTTGTGAATGCCTTTAATTAATTTTGGACAAGATTTGTTATAATGTAACGAGAATAAATAAATTAAATTCAGTGGATTGTCTCCCCTCTGACGTGTTGATAAAATATTACATAACCATCTATCTAGGTGGCGCAAGATATTCAACCTTCCTTACTCTATTTGTTCCGTTAATATAATTTATGTTTTCGGCGAGAAACATAATTGCTAGTTTGAGGAGAAGAATAGCAGTTTAGCAGTCATTTTATCTTTCGAAAGTAATTAAACTCTGTGAACGATTTCTTGGAGGAGAAAATTAAAACTGAGAAAATAATTACCAATCGCCAAGGAAGAAATATTTAATGAAATTATTTTGCCGAACTCTCTAGCTATTTACTTTAGAATGCATTAAGTTTGCTTCATATTTGTGCTTAGAATGCAGTTGAACGAAAATTTAGAGAACGGTTAAAATGTAGAGGAATGAAAGAAAATTTATTTTTTAGGTTTTATAATAGTTTTGCTTTTATGAGCAAAATTTTAAAGTTTATAGCATAACGTTATAAAAATTAAATATTTAAAAGTGCTTCAAAATATTTTTTACTAAGCCGTCAATATGCTCTGTTTTCATTATAAAAAAGCTATTCATTTAATCGTCATTGAAAAAAGCAATAATATTTTTATTTTAATACCATGAAAACAAACTTTCAAAGGAAGCCTAATTAATTTAACAAGTTAAATTTTAAATTTAATTTTAACAAGTAATTTTCAAAACCTAAATTTCTACATTCAAAAGTAACAAAATAATTGTAATTGTAATGTTAATGTTGTTAATTTGTCATGTTTGCTTGTAAAAAAATGTTTGAAGAGCATGAAAACGTTTACTTGACAATTGATAGCATTCGAAAAGCTTATGTTCTAGGTTGAGATAACTGATTAATACACTATAAAGACTACTCGGAAACGTTTCCGAAAATCAGTGGTAGAAAAAGAAACGTTGTATTTATAAATATATAATTTTTTTTGTCATTATAGTTCACTCAATTAATGTTATGATTATTACTTTAGAAAAACGTTAATTTGGAAAATTCTCTGCTGATTAAACCTCTCCATCCGTATATTAGTTGGTGGGAAAACGTTTTTCTTTTTATTTTCGAAATATGTTTGTTTGACAATTTATTTTTATCTAGACGCCAATTATTTCTGAAAACATTTTAAACAAATTTATTGTAAAAAATTATTTTAAAGAAATATATACGTTACGGTCAGCATGATTAATCCGATCATTATTAATAATAACCGGTTATTACTAATAATGACCGGGCGCAATGGCCGGTTATTACAGGAGATTCCCAATTATCGTCAATATTGAATTTGAATGGAAATTACAAAAAATTAGCCAGCTATCACCAAGATATGACCATGTAGTTTTAAGCGTGTAAGAGTGGGAACAATGGGTAAAACAACGAAAAAAAAGGGAGAAACCACGTTCAATAATTCTCATAAGTTAAACGCGTTTAAATAGGAATTCCTTGTTTTTTATCTATTGTCTTGTTTACAATGTGAGCCAGCCTAGTATTTCAAACTGCTACATCTGGATAGAGAAGGGGGAAAATCATCTGGAATCCGAACACTTAAGGAAAAACACTTTTTGGATTTTTAATTTTTTGGGACATGGTTTTGAATTTCAAATCTTTAAGTGGCCGCCATTTAGAAACTAGATGGTGGGATGCAGCTGGACAACGAACTCGGTCGAGACCTTGGTAAGTCCTGAACACATGCTTAGTCAAATCCAAATTGGTTTATAAATACAAGTAGGGTCTCATGGTAAAAGAAATCGGAACTTAAAACTTATTTTCAAAAATGAAAACTTCTTTACAAAATATTTAAGTACCCTTTTTAAAAATATTTTCTAATTTTCTTTATTACTTTTCCGTATCTTAAGCTTATTTGTTTTGTAAATGTTACAATATTCTATAGAGATAAATAGGTTATTTTGTGTTGTTTTTATTACATTATCCTTGATTCAAATCAATGCACACAAAGGGCTCTGAATAAAAAATGATTTTTTTTTTCTGTAATTGAACGATTTTACTAACGATACATAGGTATTTCAGAAAAAACAATAAACTTAAAAAATCAGCCGTTAGAAAACGTTAGCAGATAAACACTAATAATAAACAACAGGGATAATAAAACACTGTCGTTGTTTTAAAAACTTTTTTTTTCATTTATAATACTTTTCAGCCTGCAATTTTCTGTTAGCATAAATGTCATTCAAATACACAAAAAAATCTAGATAGCTTCTTTTTAATATCCAAATACAGTTAATAAAAACATTAACCTCTATTCATTCTTTCTTCATAGGTAGCGAATTAAATTGCAAATTTAAAAAATATGCTATTTTTTTTCTCGGCTGTAAATGTACTTAGCTGAAAGTTTTTGACAGGTTGAACAAGACTTTTTTCTCACAAAATATAATCTAAAAAAATATTTTCATTTTTTCAGAGGGAAAATTTTTAAAATGTATAAACTATTAATTTATTCATACTATTCTTAAATGTGTGTCTCTGTGTCTGAGAGAAGGAAAGAAAGAAACAGAAAAATACTTTAGTATATGTGCAACTTGAAAAACTCAAATTGTATGTCTAGAATGTGACAGATAAAAGTTAAATTTGTTTCTAAATTTCATATCACTAAACATTTTCAAGCTTTAAAAAAGAAATAATATGCTTTGTCTGACAAAAAACAAATGTCGGAAAACAGAGAGAGAAAGTGTCAAAGTAAGATTTCAAATAAGTATATTATTACCTTTCATTGATTACGCTTAGTAAAAGTTTGTATAAATTGAATGTCATATTCAAAATCAGGCGTTTTTACCTTAATTTGAAAAATTTAAGCTAAAAAATTTTCTTTATAATCTTTTCGCGGCCGATATTAGAAATATTTGTCTCAATGATGAAAAATACTGTAGCAAAATTTTATATATCATTTATAGTTATGAGAATTTCTTATAAGAAATATATCCACTCCATTTCCGTTACTTAGTTATTTATTAAATAGGTTGCATAAAGTGCCTCAAAAGCATTTCACGTTTCATGCCTGGAATATGCAGACATGCGAAGTAACGGAAAAATTCACACTACTGCAGTTTCAAATTGGTATCCTTTTCAATGGTATCATAAATCGGACTGGCGGTTTTTAAGCAAGATTCCACTTTTCAAGGCCAAAAAATAGGCTTTTTTGATAATTTGTCTTTCAATGAAGGGTCAATGACATGAAACCGAATTTTTTCCCACTAAATAAGTAAATTTTGTCTATTTTGACGGTGTAAAAATTATAAAAAATGGTGGCGGTATTTATATATTAAAACGCGCATGCGCTTGTGCGATACAAGATTGTGTCACTCTGAGACGTCTTTTTTTTTTTTTTTTTTTTTTTTTGTTGTTTTTGTTGTTGTTGTTTTTGTTGTTGTTGTTGTTTTCAAATTTAAAGTTTTAAAAAGATATTTAACAATTACTTTTTTAACTTTAAATAGGTTTCTGGCACTCGAAAAACGATTATCTTTCAACCCCGACTAATTTTGTGATTATCCGTTGATCTATTTGAACGTTATGCTGCACCTCATGTTGAAAAACATGGCTTTGAGAAAAACAAAGTGGTACGCTGAAACCTCAATCTACCTGCTTTTCGGCAGATGCTCAGTTCCGTTTATTGATCGTAACTTTTCAAATAATTTCAATAATCCTAAATCGTTTGAGGCACATATTCTACACACTTCAGAAATACAAAAAAAATGTAAAACAAAAATCGTTTTTTAGGATTCTATAAAGTAAAATTTTCCTTTAAAATTGAATAAAAAACAAACCGTGGCAGCTATAAAGTTAGTCTTCTGAAGATTGGCATGTGAAATCGGATTTTGTAGTATGCTTCCTTATTTTAGTACCAAATGTGCTAGACAACGCTACGTCGTCTAAGAAACCTCAAACTACCATATAACAATGGATCAAAGTTCACTAGCTTTTCATTAAGTTTAACTTCTTATTTCCTTTATTTTCCGAATTATTGAATTATTTATATATTACAAAAATCAAACTTGAATAGATATTTTCCAATTGAGAAATACAACTTGATGCTATTGATCTTGCAATGCATAAATTTCTTGTGAATGCATTTAATTAATTCTGGACAAGGTTTATTTTGATGTAACAGAAATAAATAAATTAAATGACGTGTTAATTAAATATTACATAAATATCTTTCTAGGTGGCGCAAGATATTCAACCTTCCTTACTCTTTTTGTTCCGCTAATATAATTTATGTTTTCGGGCGAGAAACATAATTGCTAGTTTGAGGAGAAGAATAGCAGTTTAGCAGTCATTTTATCTTCCGAAAGTAATTAAACTCTGTGAACGATTTCTTGGAGGAGAAAATTAAAACTGAGAAAATAATTAACAATCGCACAAGGAAGAAAAATTTAATGAAATTATTTTGCCGAACTCTCTAGCTATTTACTTTAGGAATCCATTCAGCTCGCTTCCTGTTTGCGTTTAGAATGTAGTTACACGAAAATTTAGATTACGATTAAAATATAGAGGAATGAAAGAAAATTTATTTGCATGTTTTATAATAGTTTAGCTTTTCTGGGCAAAAGTTTGACGTTGATTATCAAAATTAAATATTTAAAAATGCTTCAAAATATTTTTTTGCTAACCCGTCAGTATGCACTGTTTTCAATATAAAAAAAGTACATGAAAATTTAAATTTAAAATTTAAAATTTAAAAAGTACATGGAAATTAAATGATTGCATTTTAAACAATAACTTCAAAGACCGTACAATTACGGAATATTCTCACTTGTTTTTGAAAATGGCTCGGAGTGAGCCGAAACATGTCAACAATCTAAAACAAGTTATTTTACTATATAGTATGTTGTTAATTTACACCTTTTAGCATTTAAAAGAAATATAAAACAAGAACGAAAAATCATGCGTCAAGCATAGATTATGTAGCACTTTCCAACGCTTCCAAAATAATTTTACAAATCATACCGTTTAATAAGCTAAAAGATAACTTCTAAGTAAACAATTTGGAAAACGCATAACATATTTAAAAACATAATTTCAGGAATTTCCAACATATACAATATTCTGAAAAATATCCGAATACTTTTATTCAGCCCTGTATGGGATCTATAGAATTGTATATATACTACATAGGATGCTAAATTTTAGTTCAGTTAGGAAACGCGTAGCACAGTTTAAAATTCTCCGTCTGGAGTTTGTCAATAAACAGAAATGTGTTCGCGAACTTTTGTGCTGCCCTGTATAGGATCTACAGAATTTATACACATCACGTAATAGACAAAAAGCAAGTTAACATTAAAATCGCGTTCAGTAACTTAAAACGCACTTCCAGGAATTATTGTTAACAGACAGTAGATAATTCTTTTGCGTGTCCCTGTAAATGAACGATGACTGCTATACACACAATATTCCGTAGTAAGTCTCTTGTAATGCACCTTAGTGATCTATATAAATTTCAATGCGTTTAAAATAGGGAAACATTATTTAAATAAACCGCAGACGATTTTTCTCCATAGACGTAATGTAACGGAATTATTTTTACTGTCCCTGTAAAGTAACTATAAGTGCTATGCACACCCTGTTCCATATTAAGCTTCTTCTAATGCACCTTAGTGATATATATAAATTTCAATGCGTTTAAAATAGTGAAACATTATTTAAATAAACCGCAAATGATTTTTCCCCATAGACCGCAATCTAACGGAATTCTTTTGAGTGTCCCTGTAAAAAAACTATAAGTGCTACACACTTCCGTTGAAATAGGGAACATGCTATAGATAACGACAATAACATATAAAAATTGCAGAGCAATCCGAGCATATTTACGGGAGTTAGAGCACGGACAGACGGCAGACGGCCAGACGGCCAGACAAACCGAAGTCATAAGCACTTTTCAACTAGGTTAGAAAGTGCTAAAAAGGGGGGCCATTCATTTAATCATCACTGAAAAGCGCAAAAATATTTTGATTTTAATACCATGGAAAAAACTTTCAAAAGAGCCCTAATTTTAACAAGTAATTTTCAAAACCTGAATTTCTACATGCAAGTGCAGCAAAATAATTTTAATTGTAATGTTAATGTTGTTAATTTATCATGTTTGCTTGTGAAAAATGTTTGTTGAACATGAAAACGTTTACTTGAGAATATATGGTATTCGAAAAACCTATGTTCCAGGTTGAAATAACTGATTAATACACTATAAAGACTACTCGGAAACGTTTCCAAAAATTAGTGGTAGAAAAAGAAACGTTGTTTTTATAAATGCTTACAAAAATATTGGTTTCAGAATTTTCCGAAAACAAAGAACGTTTTTTCACAATCGTGGATAACTCGATAAGAGGTTGTTGTATATTTTCGTTTGTGTTTATGTTATATTTTCCTAGATTAAGAAATATTTGTCTTTTTTACCAATGTGCAATTTTTTTTAACTAAGCATTGGGGAAAATGGCTGTTGTTTTCGGTCGAGAATGGACCAAACGATGTTCGCATTTTACTATTTTAACTGTTTTTAACGAAATTCTGTTACTTTAGAAGAAATTTTTAAGCGTTTTTAACGAAATTCTGTAACTTTAGAAGAATTTATCTTTCAATAGGCAATAGAAATGCATAGAATAGTTACAAAATGTTATGTTAAAGTTACAAAAAGGATAGATGCAAATTATCAAATATGAAAAATAAAGTAGAAATTTGGTACTTTCGTGTTATAGTGGCATCCAAGGATGAAATATTTTTCTTTCTGTTTTCATTAATATATTGTAAATTTGGTACTTTCGTGTTATAGCGGCCCTCAAGGGTGAATCGCCAAACGACCAAGATTTATCGCCAAATTATACAGCATGTATGACATTATAATAATATAGGATATATATATATATATATAACATTTCTTGACGTATGTGGCCAAGTTAAAGTCATATATGATGCATATAATGATGCATATATGATGTATGTATATGACATGTGTATATGATATACATACGACATATAAGACGTAAATAATATGTGTATAATGACGTATATGCACATATAGGTGTTTGGAATATATATATGCGTATATAGGATGCATATATAAGCTTTGCGATGATCTTTGCGAAATCATAACTGCAACCTTGGCATAATCATAATTGTTGGGGCCGATATAACACGAAAGTACGGTAATTTTTTTTAAGCTTTCGAAACATTTTCCCAATGGTTATTGTAATTTGTTAAATTATAATTTTTCTTGTTGTTCATCATAGTAACCCGTTCACTCAATTAATGTTATGATTATACTTCTGACGAAAAGTAATTACTTTAGAAAAACACTAATTTGGAAAATTCTCTGCTGATTAAACGACTCCGTCCGTATATTAGTTGGTGGGAAAACGTTTTTCTTTTTTTTTTTTTTTTCGAAATATTTTTGATTAACAATTTATTTTTATCTAGACGCCATTTAATTCTGAAATAATTTTAAACAATATTATTGTAAAAAATTATCTTTAAGAAATATATATGTATAGAGAGAGGGGGAGGAGGGGGGGAGAGAGAGAGACTACGCATATCTGTTGATTGTTATAGAGAAATGAAAGTGAAAATATACGTGTAAAGTATTTTGTACCACAAACGAAAAGAAATACTTTTGTGAAAAACTGTCGAAGGAATTTTATGCAAAGAAAATTAAATCGAAAAATATCTGTATTCTAAAATAAATCAATCCAATGCGAATAAAAGGTAGAAATATTCATAACAAAATATAAAATAAATGTTTCCATATGAATTAAAATTTACAGCATAAAGCAACAGATATTTGATGGGAAAGGAATTGTATTTCTTTTTAAATTTTTATACCGCCGATTATAATTAATAATTTAACATTTTTAATGAGAGGGCAATTTTTTCCCTTCATCATTTTGGTGTCTGGTGTTCTAATAAGAGTGCAGCCTTAAAAAAAAGTGGTGATCACCCCTTACTAACACCACCGAAAATCATCGTACAGAAATGTGGCTGGTACCAATAGATTAGTAATAATGTCCACTTATTACTGCTATGCTTAAGTTTTGCTTAGGGGGGGTCGTCTACATATAGAAATTGTAACAAACTTTAAACTTTTCAACACTAATACATAATTTTGACATACATTTTGGGTTTTCCGACTTTGAATACCAAAGGGGAAGCCAAAAGAGCTCAAGTTGTTTAGGAAAAGGTAGCTTCCTTATTCCTTGTTTTTAAGAATTTAGCTAATTTTACTATATCACACAATCTAAAATGAGTGTAACCAGATTGCTGGAGATTCCCACTTTTCGTCAATATTTAATTTGAATGGGAATTTCAAACATTTAGCCAGATATCACCAAAATAGGGCCATGTAGTTTTAAGCGTGTGAGATTGGGAACAATGGGTAAAACAATGAGAAACAAATAGGAGAAAACACGTTCAATAGAACTCATAAGTTAAACCCATGTATTTAGGAATTCCTTATTCTGTACTTTATACCTTAATCTGTTGTCTTGTTTCAAAATGCCTTCAAACTGCTACATATACATACGAGAGAGAAAAAATCCCCTGGAATCCTTCTATCAAGGCCGAACACTTAAGTAAAAACACTTTTTGGATTTATAATTTTTTGGGACATTGTTTTGAATTTCAAATCTTTAAGTGGCTGTTCTTTAGAAACTAGATGGTGGGATGCAGCTGGCCAACTAACTCGGTCGGGACCTTGGTAAGTCCTGTACATATGCTTAGTCAAATCCAAATTGGTTCATAAATACGAGTACTATCGCATGACAAAAGAAATCGGAATTAAAACTTCTTTACAAAATATTTAAGTACTCTTTTTTAAAATATTTTCTAATTTTCTTTATTAATTTTCCGCATCTTAAACTTATTTATTTTGTAAATGTTACAATATTCTCTAGAGATAAGTAGTTTTTTTGTTTTGTGTTGTTTTTATTGCTTTATCCTTGATTCAAATCAATGCACATAAAAAGCTCTGAAAGTTTTTTTTTTTTTTTTTTTTTTTGTAATTGAACGATCTTACTATAGGTATTTCAGAAAAACAATACGATTAAAAAATCATCCGTTTGAAAACATTGGCAGAAAAACACTAATAATAAACAACAGGGATAATAAAACACTGTCGTTGTTTTTAAAACTGTTTTTATGTTCATTTATAATACCTTTTAGTTTGCAATTTTCTGTTAGCATAAATGTCATTCAAATACACAAAAAAAATCTAGATAGCTTTTTTTTTATTATCCAAATCCAGTGAATAAAATATTAATCACCTCTATTCATTCTTTCTTCATAGGTAACGAAAAAAAAAAATCAATTGCAAATTTAAAAAATATACTATTTTTTTTTTTCTAGGCTGTAAATTTACCTAGCTGAAACTTTTTGACAAGTTGAACAAGGCTTTTTTTCTAACAAAATGTAATGTAAAAAATTATTTTCTTTTTTTCAGAGTGAAATTTTTTTAATGTATAAACTATTAATTTATTCTTATTATTCTTAAATTTGTGTCTCTGTGACAGAAAAAAAGAAAGAAAGAAACAGAAAAATACTTTTGTATAGGTGCAACTTGAAAAACTCAAATTGTATATCTAGAATGTCATAGATAAAAGTTAAATTTGTTTTTATATTGCATATCACTGAATATTTTCAAGCTTAAAAAAAGAAACAAAATGTTTTGTCTGTCAAACAACAAATGCGGGTAAAAAGAGAGAGAAGGTATCGAAATAAGATTTCAAATAAGTGTATTATTACCTTTCATTGATTACGCTTTGAAAAAGTTTATATAAGTTGAATGTCAGATTCAAAGGCAGGAGTTTTTAACCTTAATTTGAAAAACTTAAGCTAAAACATTTTCTTTATAATCTTTCCAAAATGAGACAAATATTAGACATATTTGTCTCAATAATTGAAAAATACTGTAGCAAAATTTTGCAAAATATTATAGTTATGAAAATATCTTTAAGAAATATAACCCCCCCCCCCTTTTCAGTTACTTAGTGATTTATTAAATAATTTACACAAAGGGAATTTCACATTTCATGCCTGAAATATGCGATAAGGGATTTCGACGTGAAAAACTCAGTTCAATTTGTCAATAAAATAAGTAACTTTAATCCAGCAGGATATATTATGGTTTCGTTTGATGTTAAGTCACATTTTACAAATGTACTCGTATAAGGTGCTTTGGAGTGTTTAAGAAATAGATTGAATGAATTTAATTTTTTTCAGTTCGAGATTGATAATCCGATTTCTTTAACTAGCATTTGTTTATCTCAAAATACTTTTATTTTCCCGGATAAGTTTTACAAAATGTCTGATGGTTTAGTTATGGGTAACCCCTTGAGCCCCATCTTAAGTGATATACATATGCACTACTTTGAAGTTATTTAAATTACTACAGCTTTTGCTTTATAATCGTTATATGCATGATTATTTTGCATTGCTTGACTTTTCTGAGCATGATATTAACACTGTACTTAATTTATTGAATTCAATTGATTCATGCATCCAGTTTACCTTTTAAATTTAATGTCATCAACGTCTAGTTTTTCTTTATGTCCTGGCAATTTTCTGAATTTTTGAGAACAGTTTTTCGCAAGCCTTTTGCGGTTAGTTTTCCATCTCATCCAACTATCCTCCAAAACAAAAGTTAGATTTTTTCAATAACTTTATTTCCCGTGCTCGTAACATCTGTTTGAATTCTGAATTATTTAATAGCGAAATTAATTTTATTAAAGCAGTTGCTATCCATTGTGGTTTTCTCTGTTATATTATTGATCATTTTTTAACACTTTCCAACCTAGTTGAAAAGTGTTTATGACTTCGGTTTGTCTGGCCGTCTGGCCGTCTGGCCGTCTGGCCGTCTGGCCGTCTGCCGTCTGCCGTCTGCCGTCTGTCCGTGCTCTAACTCCCGTAAATATGCTCGGATTGCCCTGCAAATTTTATATGTTATAATCGTTATCTATAGCATGTTCCCTATTTCAACGGAAGTGTGTAGCACTTATAGTTTTTTTACAGGGACACTCAAAAGAATTCCGTTACATTGCGGTCTATGGGGAAAAATCATTTGCGGTTTATTTAAATAATGTTTCAATACTTTAAACGCATTGAAATTTATATATATCACTAAGGTGCATTAGAAGAAGCTTAATATGGAATAGGGTGTGCATAGCACTTATACTTACTTTACAGGGACAGTCAAAAGAATTCCGTTACATTACGTCTATGGAGAAAAATCGTCTGCGGTTTATTTAAATAATGTTTCACTATTTTAAACGCATTGAAATTTATATAAGGTTCATTACAAGAGACTTACTACAGAATATTGTGTGTATAGCAGTCATCGTTCATTTACAGGGACACACAAAAGAATTCTCTACTATATGTTAACAATAATTCCTGGAAGTGCGTTTTAAGTTACTGAATGCGATTTTAATTTTAAATCGCTTTTTGTATATTACGTGGTGTGTATAAATTCTGTAGATCCTATACAGGGAAGCACAAAAGTTCGCGAACACATTTCCGTATTATTTAACTCCAGACGGAGAATTTTAAACTGTGCTACGTGTTTCCTAACTGAACTAAAATTTAGCATCCTATGTAGTATATATACAAATCTATAGATCCTATACAGGGCTGAATAAAGTATTCGGATTACTTAGATGTTATCTTTTAGCTTATAAAAGAGTATGATTCGTAAAATTATTTTGGAAGCGTTGGAAAGTGTTACATAATCTATGCTTGACGCATGATTTTTCGTTCTTGTTATTTAAATCAACTAAGGCCACTGATTCTGTATCTGTAAATAAAGATTTAAAAATGTTATTATGTTACCTTATTTTCCAAAAATCAGAACTCAAATTTCACGTATTCTGAATAAGTTTTTTTTTTTTTTTCCATTAATAAAGTTGCTTTCTCCAACCTCAAGAATCTTATTAACAGTCAAAATAGTTAGGGTATTTATAGAATTTTTTGCGAGTGTGGACTCTCTTATATTGGGCAGACGAAACAGGATCTTATATTTAGATTAGAAGAAGATGCAAAATATGTTAAAAGACAGAAATTGGGTAAATCTACAATAGCAAAGCATTGTTGCAGGGTTGCCAGTTTGGATTTTTTTTAATTCAGAAATTCCAAGTTTGTACCGGAAATTTGGAGAGATGAATTTTTACCTTGAGAAGTCAGAAAATGTCTCTCATTAGTAAAACAAAACTTACACATTAATTTCTGGTGCGAATTCAAAATTCTGAATTTAAAAAAATACCAACCTGGCAACCCTGCATTGTTGGAATTTCTTACGATCAGTTTAACTTTCCTAAGGGTAAAGTTATTGAAAAATGCAATTCGGTACTTAATCTGGACTTTTACGAGGTTTATCATATACATAAATATACAGATTCTTTGGTTAATGACATGACTAGCACCCCTTTTCTCTCCCTTGAGTGGAGAGTTCCTGCGCAGTGATGCCTGATTTTTCGGTATTTTCCTGTCAGGTACGTCACTTCTGCTTTTTCTAGTATATAAATTCTTGCTTTTGCCATTTTTGGTCAGTTCGTTATATCCGGTTCAGATCGGATAGTTAAGATATCTTAGACCGCCGAACTCACTGAGGGAGTTCCAGAAACTCCCTCAGTGAGTTTGAACTTTTTATTGCTGGATACAGCCATTACCACTCACTGTGATTGGCTCTGGAGGCTAGCTGTAACTGATTGGCTGTTAAGGCTGGTTTTAACTTATGCGCATGCGCACATTACATGTTTGTTCAGATCTCAGACACGGTGACGTTCAGTGAGTTATCTTAGATGGGTTTTGCGAGGTGAACAGGTATTCAATTCCGGGAAGGTACCACCCCAAAATTGTCAATCTAAGATATATTAAATGTCCAGTGAGAACAGGGTATAAGCCAGTATTCAGGGCTAAAACCGAGCGTGGTTCTTTGAACCCTTTTAATCTTTGTTTCTGTTTTACACTGATGAAGGGGATCTGAGTTATACTTGAAACGGTCGTATGCGGTTTTAGTGTTGGATTAGTTTGAATTTGTGTGTTTTCAACGTTGTAAAGCTTTAACTCATATCTCTCAAACTACATGCATTTCAGCAGATGAAATTTTCCATTTAAAGGTCGCAACTTTGTAAATAATTTAATTTGAATAATCCTAAATCCTTTGAGGCACACATTCTACACACTTCAGAAAAGCAAAAAATAATTTAAAAGAAAAAAATCGTTTTTTAGGATTCTATAAAGTAAAATTTCCCTTTAAAATTGAATCAGAAGAAAGCCGTCGCAGCTATTAAAGTTAGTATTCCAGAAGATAGCGTGTGAAGTTGGGAATTTCTTTAGTATACTTCCTTATTTTAGTACCAAATGCCCCAGACAGATGGCACTTTGTAGTCTAAAACTATAGGAAAGCTCAAACTAGCATATAACGATGCATCAAAGTTCACTCAATTTTTATTAAGCTTAAGTTCTTTTATTTATTTTTTTCCCTGATTATTATTGAATTTTTTATCCATTACAAAAATCAAACTGGAATGCATCTTTTCAAATTTAAAAAAACAACTTGATGCTACTGAGCTTGCCAGGAATAAATATCTTTTGTATGCCTTTAATTAATACTGGACAAAGTTTATTTTAATATAACAGGAATTAATAAACTAAATTCAGTAGATTGTCTCCCCTCTAACGTGTTGATTAAATATTACATAACTATCTATCTAGGTGGCGCAAGATATTCAACCTTCCTTACTCTATTTGTTCCGTTAATATAATTTATGTTTTCGAGCGAGAAACATAATTGCTAGTTTGAGGAGAAGAATAGCAGTTTAGCAGTCATTTTATCTTCCGAAAGTAATTAAACTCTGTGAACGATTTCTTGGAGGAGAAAATTAAAACTGAGAAAATAATTACCAATCACCAAGGAAGAAAAATTTAATGAAATTATTTTGCCGAACTCTCTAGCTATTTACTTTAGAATCCATTAAGTTCGCTTCATATTTGTGTTTAGAATACAGCTGAACGAAAATTTAGAGAGCGGTTAAAATGTAGAGGAATGAAAAAAATTTATTTTTTATTTCATGTTTTATAATATTTTTGCTTTTCTGGTGACAGTTTTCAACTTGATAGCATAACGTTATCAAAATTAAATATTTAAAAATGCTTCAAAATATTTTATGTTCTCCCGCCATTATGCACTGTTTTCAGTATAAAATAAGTAATTCATTTAATCGTCATTGAAAAGTACAAAAATATTTTGATTTTAATACCATGATAAAAAAAATAATAAAGGAACCCTAATTTCAAAAAGTAATTTTTAAACAAACAAGAACGTAAAATCATGCATCAGAAATAGATTGTGAAACACTTTCCAACACTGACAGAATATTTTTAAGAAATTCCATACCATAGCTGAGAATATACTTCCATCAATTATCGACTATAGTTCTGTAACCGAATTATTTTGTGTGTCTCTGTAAATGAACGATACATGGTATACACTCCATAATCTATAAAAAAAAAAAAAAAAAACTTGTTATATTCTACTTCAGTGATTTCATTGCGTTTGAAGTATCATAACATCATTAAAATCCACAGCAAACGATTTTTCCTCGTAGATCATAATGTAATGTAATTCTTTTGTGTGTATGGAAAAAAACATGTTGTAGTCCATCTCAGTGATGCAAATCAATTTCATTATGTTTGAAATACTGTAACATCAATAAAATGCAACGCGAAAGTTTTTTCCCTCACAGATCATAATGGAATGGAATTATTTTGTGCGCCCTTGTATACAAATTATTCCTTTTATAATATTTTTTTATTATTATTTTGTTTCATAAGTAATTTTTCCACCTGATTCTAAGTGTTGCATAATATGTCCTCTTTCCTAATATCTCAAATTATTTTAGAATGAAAAAAAAAATTTTTTTTAATGGAATCGTCTATTAATAAAATACTTACATGAGTTTATTGCTATGAAATTTTTTTTATTTGAAATATTTTATTTTACAATTTGTGTACAATTTTTTGATGTCATTTCATTATAAATGTCTTTAGCCATCTTATTTTTATTTTTATTATAAAAAAATCTCATTTGTAAAACATTAATCACATTCTATATACTTTTTTTACTTATTGCCACCATAATAATAAAAAAAAACTTTCAAAACAGATTGTGTGTTTATGTTTTATTTATTTATTTATTTATTTATTTATTTATTTTGTGTGTTAAAAATAAATTTTGACAAATTGTACACGAAATTTCCTTCTAATAAAAAATATCAAGAAAACAATTTACATTCTGTTGAAAAATTTATGTTTTTGAAATGAATAATGCATACAATTATTTATGACAAGCGCTGAAAGATGAATCTGTTAGATAAATACACAGTTCGTGGGAAAATACATTTGAAGTGAGAGAAAAAAAAGACTTTTAAAAGTTAATTTGTTTGGACATTTTCAAGATTTAAAATGTAATAACTATTTTATATTTTAACTCTCTCATGCATGAAGTATTTTTAAATGGATAAAAAGGGCTTTTTCACACTTAAAAAATAGATTTAAAATGCATTATTAAGAACAAATAATAATGAATTTTTTAAAATGGTACGTTTATTGCAAAATTACATGATTAATCTAAGATGTAAAACCAATAAATAAAGAGCTGTTATTAATAGTTATTAAATATGTTTTTGTGATACTTTAAATTTTGAAATTACCACAAAGTAGATAGTAGACAAAAACCTTTTATACTTTATACTTGACATTATACTTTAACCTTTTATACCTTTATTTATACTCCAATTACTTTAATACGTTTAATTATACTTTACACTTAATATTATACTTTACACTTTTTATATTTTTTAATTATACTTGACATTTTTTATGCTTGTAATTATGCGTAATTATTACTTTATATTTTGAAAATTTTTATTATACTTTATACTTTATACTTTTTGTATTTTTAATTATACTTTAATTACTTTATATTTTAATACTTTTAATGATACGTTATACTTTTTAAAATTTTAATTATACTTCATACTTTTTTATTTTAATTATACTTTATACTTCATATTATACTTTGTACTTTTTAAAATTTTAATTATACGTTATACATTTTTTTTTAAATTATATTTTATACCTTTTAAAATTTGTATTATACTTATACTGTTTATACTTTTAATTATACTTTAATTATTTTATGCATTAATACTTTTCATTATGCGCTATATTTTTTTATTTTAATTATACTGTAATAACTTTATACTTTAATACTTTTAATTAGGCATTATACGTTTTAAAATTTTAATTATATTTAAATAACTTTACACTTTATTACTTTTAATTATACTTTATACTTTTTATACTTAAACTTAATATAGATTTAAACTGGATTACTAAAAACAAACAGTGTGGATTTTTTTTAAATCATGGATTTACTACAAAATTGCAGGATGAACCTAAGGTTTACAAACAATAAAATGTTATCATTAATAGTTATTAAATATACTTTAGGGAAATTTTAAATTTTGCATAAATTAACACAAAATTGGTAGTAAAGAAAAAAAAACTTTTTGGTCATGTTCTCTTTTTTTTTAGATACAAGATCCAGAAATTGAATTTATATATCAATAATAATGGAAGTTTTAAATTGTTTTGGAGGTAGATACAAACAAAGTGCATGACTTAAATTTCCGTATGTTTAATTGGACTAATAAAACTCACTGTAATTTTATCATTGGGTTATTTTCTGCTAAAAATAAAATAAATAATTAAATAAATAAATACATAATTCAACCATGTTCTGTTGAAACATCTGTGTTGTATCAACGTAAGGTGAGCGTGAGCAGTAACAATTTTTAACTGAATAACTGAGTTAAATAATCGGTCAAGTACGAGTTTAACTCGTGCTAAAAGTGTTCCATACAGTACATTTATTAATTACTATTTATTAATTAATAAACTCTTACTAGCCCTAATTTTTTCATAATTTTAGTTTCAGTAGATTCGTAAATAGGAGGGGAGGAGGACATATTTTTCCAGAATACTTTCAAAGAATATCTCTAAAAATACAATACCTAAAATTGAAACAAATATATTTTTGAATTCGATGTTACAAGATCTTTCGAACGATACCCTGCATGATATATAAAAGAATTTTTTTAAGTAACTTAATTAATATCTCGGCTAATTATGACACTTTTTTTTAAAAAATTATTATCAAATACCCTCGGATGATTCTGCGTCGATAGATATCTCGAGCACCCGTCAACTCTCCCGCTGACCGCCGGAAAAGTAAAGTTCGTGTGTAGCAGAAAAATGCGTTTTACTCAAAAACTATGTTACCTAGGAAAATCTCTATAGTTTTCCGGCAAGGTTTAAATAAACTGCTACTACGCCTAATTTTTTCATAATTTTAGTGTAAATAGATTCGGAAATAAAGAAGGAAGGGGGGGGAGACATATTTTTGCAGTGCATTTTCGACGATATCTCTGAAAATATAATACCTAAAATTAAAACAAATACATTTTTGAGTTCGATAATACGAGATCTTTCACAAGATACCGCACATGATACACAAAAAGAAAACTGTGTTTTTTCTAGTACCTTAATTAGCCCTCTAAATTTTCCCTAAACATATTTGTGAATCGCTAATAATCTGAAAATATGTGGGTATAAAGGCTTTATAACTTCTCCAAATTGGAACTTTCCACGTCTCATAGTTTACGAGAAAAAAGGTAGTGACCGACGGACAGACAGACACAGGAGTGATCTTATAATGGTTCCGTTTTTACTTTTTAAGCACGGAACCCTAAAAAGAAAATACGATTTTCTCTTGTCACAAAATGATTGAAAAATTATTTATAAATTGTTGTAGATACCAATCCTGTGGTCCGAATTGTTCGAAAATGTATCCAGTTCTTGCGGAAATGGCTTATAACATATTTGTCAAATGTGAGATCAATCGAAAACACCGTTTGGACGCTATCATGCTCAATTACACATACACAACACTGTTAAAAATTTACAGCAAACTGTACAGTCACTTGGCCGTTTTTTATAGAAAATGGTTACATAACCGTAATTTAACTCCATTCCAACCATAATATGGGCAATAATATGGTCAGAATAGAGTTAATTTATGGTTAGGTAACTGTTTTCCATAAAAACGGTCAAATGACTGGACAGTTTGATGCAAATTTTTAACAGTGAAACATACAGGGTCGTCGAAAAAGAATACCGGGAATATAAATTTGCATTACGCAAATAAAGAAACACACAGGAACATAAATTTAGTATTACAATATTAAGAAAAGTGCCTATTCTTATATCCATTCAATACTTTTTGATATGGCTACCATTAGTCGCTGGACAGACGTCCAGACGATATTGAATCTCCCTCCATGTCCTGAGAAGCATCTCTGGGGTTACAGTTTCAGTTGCGACTATGATTCGACGTTTTAAATGGCTGATATCAGTAATTCTTTCACTGTACACAATGGTCTTAATGTATCCCCAGAAGAAGAAGTCTAGAGGCGTAAGTTCAGGGCTTTGTGGGGGCCACGGAATTGTCCATCTCGACCAATACATGAACTAGCAACGGCATCTAATGAGCGGAGAAAAAACTTACATTATTTCACTATATTTCAACACAAGAATTATTCCCGTACGTTTAAGAATTATTTTTTATAAGGTTGAAATATCCCGACATTCTTTTTCGAAGATCATGTACTTCCTGATTAGATTGCTTTCCTTACTCCAGTTTTGTCCGGGAGGTAAAAAATAGTAGCTTAAAAAAATATCACATTATTTTTTATAGAAAAATAAAAGTGAAGTTATAAAAAAAATATTTTGACATATTTTAATCTGATAGGGAAAGAGTTTTTCCGACAATTTGTCAAGGTAATTTTTTAACATACAAATATATTCTGTTTTTTTTTTTATTTGCTTTCGAAAAGCATTCCTTATCTTTAAAAAGTATTTATTAAAAAAAGTTTCTTTTGTTACCACTGATTTTCGGAAACGTTTCCGAGTAGTTTTTATGATGTACTAGCTTTACCCGGCCACGCGTTGCTGTGGCTCAGTTTGGTTAAATGGAAAAGAAAGGAAAGAGAAAGCGCGTGTTTCTAATATGTTTAATTTCGCAATGCTTAAGGGTTACAATATTTTTTTGTTGTTCCATGTTCCATTGTCTGTGCAGATATAGAGACTGTTGGTTTGCCGACTCTAGAACATGCAACATATAATTATCCATGTGAGAAGCAATCCGTGTCTAGATATAAACTGCACAATTCTAAAGATTGGCCCTGAGCTTTGTTGATGGTCATTGCAAACATCAATCGCATTTGGAATTGCAATCTCTTTAATTCAAATGGCATATCTGTTGGAATCATAGGGGTGCTAGGAATGAGGACATCTTCACTTTTGAAAGGTACTGTCAATATTGTTGTTCTACGACGTTGCTCATTAATTTTTTTTTTTACTGAAAGCCGTGTGACGTTGCAAAGCTTTGAGTGCTTCATATTTCGCAACATGATAATTGACACGCTGATTTTCAATTGCACTACGTGCTGTGGCATGGCTGATATTTCGCAACATGATAATTGGCACGCCAATTATCAATTGCATTATGTGCAGTGGTATCCCTGGGAGATCGAGTGAATTCAAAAATTCTGTTGGATAATTAACCGTTTCTTCCACAACAGTGTCGACGGTTGTGACTGCCTCGATTTCAATGCTTAACTGAACACTATTGTTAAGTTCGTAGACGTTTTTGTTCTAGGCCGCAAGAATAGCTCGTTCACTCAGCCAATAGTGGTTTATACCAAATTACAATTGGTTTGAATATCGGGAAATACTTTTTCAACCAATTCTTCTTTTGACGTCAGTAAATTGCAGAAGTTATGAGGCAATGAAATTCGTCCTGAGGTCAGATAAACCGACACCTTTCCGTTCCCAATTTCCAGCAATTGATGTGAGAATATATGCTGATAGATCATTTTGCAGCTGGGCACGCATATTTGTAGTTAATTTTGCCACAAAGTAGAGTATTTCAGTAAGGAATTATTTCGTACTCTGGTGTCGATCGAGGAATTACAGGTAATGTTTGCCTGAAATCTCCTGCAAGCAATATTAATGCGTTTCCAAATGGTCTTATGTTTCCACGCAAATCTTGCAATGATCGATCAAGAACCTGAAGCGATTTTTTGCGCCATTGTGCATTCATCCCAAACAATACGTTTGCTTTTTTGCAATACATTTCCCATGTCGGATGCTTTGGAAATGTTGCACGTTGGACTTTCAATGAATTGCACGTTTAATGGCAATTTCAAAGTTGAATGAGCCTGGTAGCAATGTCGAAGCTATTCCGAACGACGCAAGAGCTAAGACTATGTCATTTTGGGATCGAATTGCTGCCAGAATCAATGTAATTAGGAACGTTTTGCCAGCTCCTCCTGCCGAATCTAAGACTTCTCCAAATCCGTTATTGGCAGTTTCCATTATCTGATCGTAAATGCCTTTTTGCTCAAGCGTTAGCTTAGGAAATTTGATTGCGCATACGACAAATGATCACTCGTGTTGTAATTTTGTTCACGGCGCAATTCTACGTCGAACGAAGCAGCAGCAGATTGATTCGGTGATGGCATTCCAAATTGATTGAGAACTTTGTTCGCGATTTCTAAGCACGAATCTTCAATCATTATCAACGCTTCGTTGTATATTTCTAATGTGAATTTCGACGTAAAACATCTTCAGCTATGTACGATTTATATTTCTGCCATAACCCTTTTGGAGATGAAGGAGAGCATACGGTCAATATGATTGCAAACAATGGACGAATTTGATTTGGCTGTGACGTGTTGCATGCGACATTAATGCATACATCCCAGTGTCTGTCATTCTCCAATAAATTTAGAGCTTGACATGCACTGCGAAAAAGTGGCATGTTTAAGACCGTTGCCAATTCTCAATTGCTGGAAAGACGTTGGACCGGGCACATTTACCAACAGCATACGAAGAAAAGAAACATTCATCTGGATTGGGATGCACGGTGTACAGTCTGCCTATCGAAGTTTCTTTGAATATGCCAGATTGTCCGTCGAAAAATGGGCTCTAGAATATTTTTCTGAAAATAAAGTGAAATCATATTAGCTTTACTGAATTGTTTACCTTTAATTTAATTTCATAACAAAATCCAGCAGCAATCATGAATTCTTTTGGAAATTTTTATTTACATTCACAAACCCATTATTTTTTTTTATTATTAATTGATAAAAATGATTCTTCTGTTGATGCATTCACTTAAATAAAGCCATATTTCGTCCAGTGTTACGATACATTTTTATTTATCACCACCTATGTGTTTGTTAAAGCAAGCGTTAGAAAGCGCTATCCACAACACTTTGGAAGACTTTGGAAAGTTTTCTAAGAGGTGTGGGAGAAAATTGGTATGATTGTACGAAGAGAAAAATCGATTATGATGGAAATTTTGATCCATAGTTATAATCAAGAGTCAGGGCTATACAGTAGAGTAAAATTGTTGCAAAGAATATCGCATATATTAAGAAATTAATAGAAAAAATCATTTCCATAAAGCGTGAACGACCTTCTGCATTTTAGGAATGATAAATGTTTAAAGCTTGGACTTCCTTAAGTTAATTAAATTCCTTTTCAATAGCTACAAAAAAATGGCAACGCGGACAATTTAAAAGCATAACACAAACACTAATTGGTGGAATAACCTGCAATTTTGTATTCACATAATTAAAGCTTGTAGAAATCGATTTCTGTTTTTTTTTTAAATGATAAATAACAATTCATACTTTTTTCGAAAATATACATATATTGAAAGAAATTTTCGAAAAATATATTAATTGTAACCTTTGAAAATTTTATTAGAAATCAAATTCCAAAATCTATAACCCCTTCGCGTCGAGCATCTTTTACAGAATTTTTAATCTGTTACCACCGGTTTTTCAAATGAGAAATTTTCACCTAATTGAATCTCAAAAATGCTATGATTAGCTAAGGAAAAATTTACAAAAAAAAAATAACTGGTGGGAATATTCGAGGATTCTGAGCATCTTATGCGTCACGTATTCGTGTCGCTAGTCCCCAAGGGGTTAAATATCCGAATCTAAATTTACAGCCCATTCCACCAATCAGTTTTTTAATTATGCTTGAAAAACTACCAGTATTGCAATCTGTTTTGCAACGATTAAACAAGAATTTAACATTAGAAGTTCCAAAACTTTAAACCCTCATAATTCCTAAACTACTTGACCGAATGACTTCCTGTTCGGTATCCTTCCAAAGGTAAAACCGTAGGGTAAATATTTTCTTTTTCATTTCATCCTTCTGAATTCTTTTTTTTTTCTTCTTCTTCTTTTGGAACAGTTTTGAACGAGCATTTCCGTCTTAAAAGTAACCATTATATTAAGTTTCAAGTCTATAACTTGAACAGTTTCTCAGAAATCGTAAATTTAGAAAAAAATTTCTCTTGCCACTCTTTGAAGACCGAGGAACAGAGACAAAATTTAGCCTTAATTTTAAGCATACAGTGTCCCAAATATTAACCAATATTATACAGAAAGAAGATTTAAAATCAATTCGATAGCTTCGGAGTAATCGTTATTTTAAAACTGTTTTCGCTCATTTCAAACTTTTTAATTTTCATTTTTTTAACTGTTTTTAGTGAGTATTTACGTCTTAAAAGAAAACACAATCTCAACTTCAAAATTTCTAGCCCCAACAGTTTCAAAGAAATCATAATTTTAGAACGCCTTGTAGTTTATATCCCCTTTCTAGAGGGTAATTGCGGGGTGATAAAATGTTGTCTATGTTTTTGCACAGACTGTCACCGTTATTACTTCGATAGAATTTTTGGAATTGTTTCGGTAGCTCCAAAATTACATCTTACAAACGTTTCTTCTTTACAATATTATTAATACATAAAAGAAATTTAAGTGCGAATATTCAATCAAGTCTGGTCAGCATTCATTTTAATTTAATGGTATTTAAGCAAAATAAAATCAATCGATTGTTTCACTATACTCTGTTCTGAATATTTAGTTTTACGTAACTATTAATCAAATGGCGCATTCTACGCATAATTTCTTACTCTATTTATTTCATTAACAAATTATTCATTTTCGGGCGCGAAACGTTATTGCCAATTTGAGAAAAAGAATAACTGTTTTAACAGTCATTTTACCTTCTGAGAGTAATTAAATTCTGTAAGTAATTTCTAGGAGTGGAAAACGGAAGTTTTAAAAATTTCAAAAGAAGAAAAATTAATGTTTTTTTTCCCCCGAATACTTGAGTTATTTGTCTTGGGAGTGTATTTAATTCCTTTTGTACTTATATTTCAAAAATAATTAAACATTCAAAACATTGCGAAAGTTTTGTTTACGGCTAAAAATATAGAAAAATGAAAAATGTTTTGTGAAAATTTTGCTTTTTAGAGCAAAAATTTGAAGTTGATAACCTAACATTGCTTGAAATCTTATTTTTGTGTATTGTTTTGAGTACGAAAAGATAGGATCTTATATTAATAAAAGATATTGTATATATTTAATTTAATGTTTGTTTTTTTATTATTATTTATATTACCAATTTATAATCAGACATTAATACATATGGTTTTTCGGCGATGACTAACGTGCATGATTTCCATTGTTATGTCATTAGAAAACGCCAAGTAATATGTTATAGTTTATAATAATATAATGACATAGACGAATCTTTTTTTTTTTAATTCTATCAATACACATATAGTTTCTTTTAATCTTGACATAAGCTTTATGGCTTAAAGTTTGTTTTATTTATTATACTGTACCAGTATATATTTATTATACGGTATACGATGCCGTAGGCAGCGGGGACATCGAGGTTTATTATATTCGAGGTTCATTTTTTGGAAAATTTTCATATGAATTCGAGGTTTGTTTAATTCGAGGCCCCGATGGAATTAGGGGGCCGCTATCGGGCGAAGCCTGCTAATAAATAAATAAAATAAACTTTAAGCCATAAAGCTTACATCAAGATTTAAAAAAACTACGTGTATATTGATAAAATAAAAAATAGATTTTTCTTTGTCATATATTATTATAAACTATAACACATTACTTGACGTTTTCTAATGACATAACAATGGAAATCCTGCACGTATTCATCGCCAAAAATTCATATGTAATAATGTCTGACAATAAATTGATAATATATAAGTAATAAAACAGGATCTTGCATCTTCAAATAAGATGTTACTTAATTTTTGCTTTACACAGATACACCAAATGCGTTCGTATTTTCGTTTCACACAATCGTTATAACATAGGAGCAGCTAGGAATCAGGTGGGTCTCTCACAGTTATCTCAAAAGAATTCAAATCATCTATTTAAGGGCGAGTTCAGTTTACAAATACAAAATCTTTGGTTAAAATAGCATACTTAAGCAGTGTTGCCTGTTGAGCGGGCTTTTTCTTTTGAGATTGCTTAATTGCTACCAGTTTTTTGAGATAGTAATATTCGCATTAAATAACCTGTTATTAATTGAGACAAATATTAATATTTAAAAAAGTGGTAAAAATAAATAAATCGGAATTTTTAAAAACGTCCGCTGGCAACACTGTACTTAAATTAACATCATTAATTTTGACATTTTAATACTGAAAAATTTTAAGCTCTATATCAATGTATAAATGATAAAATAATTAAGCTGATAGAACAAAGCAGTATATATTTTTTTCAGAAATGAAACAGACCAAACAGACTGCACTCTGCACAGAACTGTGCTTTGATTCAACTTTACGTTGCTGTGCATCATTTCATTTTGCATACACTTAGATGATTTTTTCTGTGACCTAAACACAGAAACCTTCTATTATCAATTGTCCTACTGCACTTTTTCGTGCCTTTACCTGTCTTGTTTTGCATGTATTACACCCCTTGGTTAATTTTCTTCCAATTTTACTTCCAATTTTTTTATAATTGAATCATTCGACACTTAACAACATTGTTAAACATTGCTTTCTGGGTAACTAATCAACTCTTTTTGACGTTTTCTTAAATGTATCATTATTTACTAGCTCAAAAATTAAAAGGACACCTAGAACTTTAGAAACGTCATACCGATCATAAAACCCAGTGATAAAAGTCCTCCTATCAACATCAGAACACGACATCATTTTTTTGAAAATCTGCCCTAGGTTTGTTTGATACATTACCGAACAAAATGAAATTTGCCTGTCACTCCAAACATTTATATGCATAGGCTACATTCAAGAAAACAGAAAAATTACTTCATAGCAGCCAAACCACGTTTTACTGCCTTTTTTGATTATTTGGCTATAACCTTTGATAAAATAACTATAATTCAACAAATTGTATTTCATTATATTTTTTATCAAATTATATTTTCAGTGGTATGTAGCTTTTATGGTATTACTAAAAAAAATTAGTGTTATCAGCTATCAAACTTTAGAAAAGAATTATTCCCAAACAGTTTTCATAATTTTGGTTATTAGTGTAAAACAATTTTAAGAGGCTTTATTTATTTAATATTAACAATGGTAACTTAGAAAAAAACATCTGCACAATTCTATTTCCTTCTATATTAAAGTAAAAATGAAATTTTAAATTATGTTTTGAAATATTTTTAACTGAAAGAAAAAAACATTTTTCTAACAAACTGTCGAGGGAAATTTCTACTAAGAAAATACAATCTAAAATTTTCTGCTTTTAAATATAAATAAATAAATGCATTTTAAAATGAATAAATTGAAATATTATTCATAACACAATATTAAAAAAATATTCTTGTATACATATAATTTACTGCATTAAGAATCTAGCATTTGAATGGAAAGAATGTAAATTGGTTTTGACAATTTCCAGCTAATGAATCTAATAAATATTTCAACATTTCAAATGAGACTTTTTTTTTCTTTTTTTCTTTTTTTAATATATACTATAAAATTCCAAACAGGCGTTCCCTGTAGGAAAGTAATCTAACGTCAACTTGAATAAGTGTATTAACTGTATTTTACTTTAAAAAATTTTCAAAGTGCTGAAGTATTTCGAAAATGTGATTTAAAACTAAAATAGCATGCAGAAATTTTAACGTACGAATAAAGTCAAGAAGTGAGTTGATAAATTTACTTCATATTTTTCTGTCACAATCACTACTGCAAATGCTTTTTAAATTGTATTTATCTCAAGGTTTGTCGAACATCATAGTATGTGTTTTATGTGTTTGATAATGCGATTTTGCTTATGATTAATTATTAATTATATTCTCCCTAAACTATACTTTAATCTTATTATGAGTTCTTTCTGGGCTTAATTTCTATTGCGGTCAATCAACTGTTTTTGAAGAAAACAGAAGCGCCGTTTGAGAGAGGCTAAGGAGGCAATTAAAATGTTGTAGTGTGATAGTTATTACAAACCAGATTTTTAAAAAAAATCAGAAATTTCCCAAGCGCTAAAGTAACGTATCGGATTTCATTAAAATAGGAACATTAGCAACAAATAAACACTTTTAACTCAAAAATTATTAATAATCAATAATATTTGATAAATCCTTGTGTTGCAACATTCTCAAAGTGAAACTTCTTGTTTATTAATGAGTACTTTGGATAATTTTAAAAACAAATGTAAGAATTAAACTGTATGAATTGCTTCTCAACTGTGCACCACACTCTCAAAAAATGTATGAATTGAACGAATTTTTCCGTTTATTATATTTCGTTAAAACACGAAAATTTTCGCTTTGATTTGGTAACTTCCCTCAAAATGCAAAAAAATGCTAAATCTAACGTAAACTAGTCGTTGGGGGCCACCGTAATACTTACCCATCATGGATATGCATAATATAAAATATGAAAATAAAACATGAGTAAACTATTTGTAAAATGCATTGCAATTCGAATGAAATCCTGGCTTGATGACGTCATAAACTTTAAATGTTCTATAACTGAATTGCGTAAAAGAAACATCCTTATCACTCTAAAAATGATAATCCTATTAATTAACAGTTTACTGCGTCGGATTAAGCGTCTCTTTACTAATTAAAATATATCTTTGAATTGAAATTTGAATGAAATACTTGGTCCTGAAAAATCGAAGAGTGTGGAAAAATGTGATTACAAATATCTCGGCAACTCATTATCCGATCGACTTCATTCTTAATGCAAAATTTGTTTTTTTATTGTCTTTTATATTCACTCCTTAAAAAAACAAATTCGAAAAATTTTATATACCTTTTATCCGAACGAATATTTCAAGCGTCCGAAAAAAATAGTTCCGGCTAATCGAGGTTACTGAAATGCAATAAGATTCTTTCCAATATTACATACTAAGTACATACCAAATTTCAAGTCTCTATCTCAATTTGTTCGGGAGATAGAGCGTTTACAGACACACACACAGACAGACGGACGACAAGAAAAAAATTCTAAAAATATGTTTTTCGGAATCTCCAGTGTCTGAAACGTGTAAATCCGACAAAAAAAATTTTCGATTTCCAAAACGATTACAAGACCCCTATACTACGTATGATAGGTAAGTAAACTTAAATGAAATCGCAAAAAACTAAAGCTGCATTTTCGTCAAATCACAGGGGTGTTCCGGTAGCTGTGCTGAGGAGTACTTTTCCGTATTAGAAACGGAATTTTTACGTATCTCCTTTTTCCCTGAAAATGTGAGAAATTCGCGAACCTAAGCTCAACATTTCCAGCATTTCTCCAGTCAAAAAAAACGAAATTTCTTCAAATAACATAAAAATCTCTTTCAATCACATGGGCTTTCCGACAACTTTTTACGTTTTTTGATGATTTTTTTTATTCTTGAGTGCAAGATTAAAAAAAAAAAAAAGTCCCCTCTCAAAGAAAACTTTACCGCCGACGCCCCCATGACTCCCACTCCCAAAAAAGAAAGTTTTGAAATGAAGAACTGGGATTTTTGTTTTTTAATATATATATATCAATTCAAAATAATTTTCTTTGACATGTTTACTAGATGAATGGAATACAGTTTTAGATACGATGAGTAGAAAGCAGTGCGCTAAGTTAATAAGATGCTTTCTCGCTTTATTCATTTACACTAAGATCTACATTTGTATCCGATATTAACTAGTTCATTAACTTTCCTTATCTCACATATCTTATCATATACAAGAACGAAAACTCATGCGTCGAGTATAGATTTTGAAACACTTTCCAATACTTCCAGAGTACTTTAAAAAAAACTCTACCGATTAATAAGGTGCAAGTTGACGTCTAAGCAGACAATTTGGAAAACGCAAAATAAGTTTCAACACCCAATTTCAGCAATTACCATCAACAGTCGTAAAAATATAAGATATCTTTTGTGCAGCCCTGTATATGATCTATTGGTTTATATATATACTACATAGTATGCTAAAATTTAGTTCAGTTAGGAAACGCATAGCTCAGATTTCGCATAGCACCGCCATGCGAAAGCGTAACCACATTCACTGTGACATTTTCCAATAAATTAGGTATGCGCCTTAGATATGCGCATGAGGTTTTACGCCTTAATTTTTTGTTCTTGTATTACACCTTCCATTTCACACTCAAAAGCGCCATCTGCCGGCGATTATTGTAATTATTTGTTGTTGTTTCTCCATTGTTCTTCCCTCTTCTCGAATAGTAAGTGTACCGATTTTGGCTTCATTCGGTTTATTCCTTCAAGCTCCAAATAGAGATACTTATATTATAACCACGCGGTATATCTCGACATCTATGAGATGGAATTGCATAAAATTTCGAATTCAGTTAGATTAGACATAAATTGGTATTGATTAGGTTTGAGTGTTTCTTGCTCAACAGGTGACGCGGCTGCGTAAATCGATGACGATCATCGATTTACGACCTTGATTTTTGGGAAGCTTATCATATATGGAAGAATTCATGTAACTTAGTTAATAATATTAAAAAGTATACCATTTTTTTCAAATGTCTGGCGACCTTTCATTTAATTCATTCTCTTCATTCCCCTCCCCCCTTTTTTTTCCTCTCTATTTAAACTCGTCCAGTCTGGCGAGCGCTTATATTGGTCTCCTACGTCACATGTGACTCCCTGACTCCGCTGTTGTTTTTAAAAACTCACTTCCATTGTATCTTGGTCGCGTGCGGAGACACAAGCATACTTAAATGGCTTAAACATTTAAATGTTTTTTTTTTAATCTTTTAAATTTGGTACGGATGATGGAGCTTTAGGGTCTCCGAAACAGGTGTTTGCCATTTTATATATTTTTATTTGTACTATTTTTACTTTGATCATTTATTTTAATATAACGGCACAAAGTTCAATCCACCTAATTTAAATACATATATGACGTTATCACTTTAGGGTGGGAGCGGGGGGAATCTGGCACTTGATATCGTAAGATACCTCTGGAGAGAAGGGGGGATTTGACGTTTGATATCGTTATCATTTTTTATCCAACCATTTTTCTTTAAGATTAAAATAGTCGGGTTTTTTTTTAATTAAAATACAACCATTAAATGATTATAAAATAATTTCATTTCAAAATATGGAATATCTCAACATTCGACATTCCAATTCTTCTGTCATATGCACATGTAATCCGCTGTTGGAGAACTATGTTTGAATTTATACTTTTTGTGTTTACTAGTAAAAAAAAAAAAAAAGAAATAATGTTGTCCAAATGTTTTATTGATAAGAAGTTCTACTTGCCTCCTCCCAGCACAAAGGACAAGTACAAGAAAACAATATTACTGTAGGATTCATTATGTAAAAAATATCTATTATTAATATACTTTTAAATAGTGACTATCTCTTTTAGAAATTATTTGATATAAAGTTATTTCATGAATAATAGTGATATTTTATTGACTTCTTCTCTTCATTTGAATCAGTAAAAGTATGGTGTCGCGTCAATTCATTGCGCACGATTCGTCGCGGAACAACTCATCGCCCACAATTCGTCACAGCGACAATTCGTCGCGGGCGTAATTCATCGCGGGTTCAATTCGTCGCGGGCTCAATTCGTCGCGACGTCAATTCGTCGCAGCGAAAACATCTTTGAATGCTATTATGATAAAAATAAGGATAATTCGGTAAAATTACTTAATGATAATTTGTTTTTTAGATATCGTCATTTTATAGAATTATAACTAACATTTTACAGCCAATTTTGGAGGAATCTTTTATCATTTGTGATTATGGTGAATTTCCCTGATGAGAACATGAAGGTTTAAGGAATTCGAGCAACTCATTTCTTATTTAAAATAGGGACAGAATAAATATTGTTTTAGATTACCGAAAAAATATCGGAAGGAGGCCCTTTTAATGTTTTTGCATCCCATTTTTATCCAATATTTCCAGCAAATTCTGATTTTTTTATTTTTCAGTTCGAAACTTTTCTAAAAGTTCTAGTCTTTGAACAAGTACTCCGGTAGTCTAAATCAGTTGTTTCAGAAAAAGCAGTGTCATCACCCCTCCCCCTCCTCCCAACTTCAGCGTGTTCTCTTAACTATGGCCCGTTTCTATAACTCAGGAACTATGTTCCGGATTTCCACCAAACTGATTCCAAACATTATAATTAACGTAATAAGGACCCTCTATAACATTTTTAAAAGTTTCTGATTTTATACCACTCTTTTCGAATAACAATATCATAATTTATTTTTTCATTTCAAAATATCTCGAGTTCTACGAGTCCAATCGCAACGCGGTTTGGTTCATTCAACTCGATATCGATAGAGCTTACGTATTATAGTTCCAAGTTTAACCACCAGGGGAGCTTTAGTTCGTTTTTTCACCACCAGGGGACACTTTCCTATCTCTGCTTCTATGGGCTATCAATCACCCACTCCTGGACAATCCACCATTGCCGGCTTAGAGCTGAAAATTCCAGGTGGGAAAGACCATATCCATCACCAGCAAGCCACAGTCAAGACCGAGGAAGAAAAGAGTCTGTTTAGATTTTGAGCGTTACAGGGTGGTCCGGTATGTGGCTGTTGTCAGGTGCTTTAAGTGCCAGGCATTTGGCCACATATCCAGACAGTGCTCTGGCGCTCATATTTGTCCTAGATGCTCTGGAAATCACATGTTTAAGGACTGTAATTCTTCACTTGTGCATTGTTCTAATTGTAATATTAAGGATCCAGATGGGGACTGTTACTGTTCACATTCAGCAGGCAGTCCTGATTGCCCAGTGTTCAAGGAATACAGATAGCGGATTTTGTTAAAGTACTCTTAGGTACATGTGGTTATTACGGATACTTTCGTTTATATCAGAGTTAGTGTTATGTCTGTTTTTGGATATCTATGTAACTATGCTCCCTTCTCGGTCTTTTCTTGCTGTGTTTTTAATGGTTTTTGTGTTTTGTATACTTTTTCTATTTTGTTAATAATGTCTTGGATTGCACAGAGTTAATGTGAATATGTTTTAGCACTTTATTTAAATTGCTAATGCATACTGTAGTGTTTCCTGTAGTGCTCATCATTTAGTTGGTTTTTCATCATGGTATGAATGACATACAGTGTAATAGATTTGAGACTTTATTGCAAAGCTGTTTGCCCATTTGGATGTCGTGCTCTAGATTATTGGACTTAACTGGATTGTCTACTATACTACTGGAGAATTTATTAAATAGCCTAGTGGTTGGAACACTGATTTCTTCTGCCTTGCTTCGTCCTCCACAATTTCTGTCAATTTGTTCAGTGGACTCCTTTTCTGCGTTTTCTTCAATGCGTGTAATAACTATGCTAGCTAGTTGACTGTAATTTCGTCTTCTATAATTTCTGTCAATTTGTTCAGCGTACTCCTCTTCTGCGTTTTCTTCAATGACGAGAAGTGACTATGCTAGTTAATTGACTGTAATTTAAATGCTAATTGTGAAAAGTTAATTTGCCAGATAACTCACCTACTAATTAGATGGTACTTTATGTTATTCTGCACATATTTTGAAATTGACTATATGTTATTTGTATAGCTCTTCACTAACAGCATACATTGACTGCTACATTTTGCTACCAGCAGTTAATATTGATTTTGCTATTATAGTTTCCTGCGTTTTAAAATGAAGTTTGAAACTTTGTGTGATTTGCCACATTGGATAACTGAATCTGGATTATTATAGCTTTGAACTTGGATTAACTATTATAATGATGAAGAGAACAGTGAATAACATTATTTATTTTACATGAGACTGTAGTGGCTTATATACAGTGATCTGTATGATATTATCTAGGTATCATTGGATTATACAGTAAAAAACATTGGTAACTGTTACAAGAGCTGCAATACTTAATGAACAGTACTTAGCAATAAGTGTGTTTATTATACAGTACAGAACAATGACAACTGTTACAAGAGCTGCAATACTTAATGAACAGTACTTATCAATAAAAACTTTATAAATAGAATTAACTTTTAACAGTATTAATATATTATCCTAGATATCATCTGCGGACTTCCATTTTGGAGGATGATGAACAGAATGATGAACAAGGTTTGGACCTCGTTTGTAATCTATAATCTATATGATTTTTAGTATTATAGTAGTTTTGTTTATTATTATTTTTTTTCTTTCTGATTTTGTTGTTGTCAAAGTTTGATGCAATTTCTTGTACATTTGTTTGTTAAGTATATTGTTAGCTCTTTCTTTTTTTTTTGGCTAAGTGCGTTTATTATTTTAGATGGACCTCTGTATAAGCTAAGTGGTCCTTAAAGTTGTTTAAAGTTTCTTTGTAGCTGATTTAGTTTTATGTTTTGCTTGTATATTGCCGGTTTTTCCAAAATTAGTCGGATGCTTGTGAACATTAGTTTATTTTAAACGTCCGTTGTTTCTGGGCTTGTTCCACTTGGGGGTGCTTCCGTTGTTGGTAGTGAGGGTTCTTCCGCTGCAGTTTAAAAACACCTTTGCCTAACGGTTGGTGCTGCAATGGGTGTCTCCAGCCCATAAAACCTGTCCTGCAGGCCATAGAACCTGCATAGAGGGTGCATTTGATGCGTTACATTGGCATATCTTAGCACGTATAATTGACGATCTGCCTCTTCCATTGTACATGAGATCGGCTTTAAAGCGTTACATAAGTATTAGACTTATAGGTTTTAGTTTTGCACTTGGTACTGAATGGTTTGTGTTATTCCAGGGATTACCTCAGGGGTCGTGCCTGGGCCCTCATTTATGGCTTATGGTGGCAGATCGTCTGTTGAAGTTATATCGACAACATTCGGATCAAGTCATCTCCTACGCAGACGACTTTGTTTTGTTTGCCGAGGGCGACAGCCGCCGACAGTTAGAGGCTAATATGAATGGTCACTTAAAGCATTATGCAGAAATCTGTGAATACCTGGGTTTGAAGATAAGTATTACAAAATCTATGGCAATGCTGTTCGCAAAAAATACGTTAGAAAGAAGAAGATCTATTTTTAAAATTAATGGAGAGAGTGTAGTGGTGAGGGATAACTTGCAATACTTGGGCCTTACACCTGATAGTATGTTTAATTGGTTTACTCATCTGGATAATATTAGAGAGAAAATTAAGGATTTTGCTTTAAATATTCGAAAAACGGGAATTAGAGATAGTGGTGTTCATGTAATGTATCGCAAGATCTGGTATAGTTCTGTGATAGTGAAGCAAATCGTATTTATGGATATCAAGCATGGTTTGGAGATTTGAAGACTTTGGCTTTAAAGCGACTTAGCTCTTGCCAGAGGATTGGTCTACTTTCAGTGATTAAGACATACTCATACAGATCGACTTCAATGGATGCCCTATGTACTCTTGCAGGTGTTCCTCCTTTGAAGATAGAATATCAAGCTTACTACGATAAATTTCTCTTTTTCAGTGGAGATGGGTCAATCGTTATCAATAATATAGAGTTTCACGCAGATGAATTCTCGATAAATAAGAGAACATATGAATTTTCAATAATAGGTCGTGATAATTTAAAATTAATTGAACCAGTTACACAGGTGGTTCCAGACTCGGACTTGCCTGTAGTTTATTCAGATGGATCTCGTATGCCCTTGGGAGTTGCAGAAGCCTTCACAGTTTATTGGAAAGGCTCATTTATATATGACTATAGGATAAAACTAAATGATTTAAATTCAATATATCAAGCAGAGTTATCTGCTATTTATCATGCAGTATTGTGGTTGGTCCATTCTGAGTTTAAAAGTGTCATATTATGTACTGATAGCTTTTCATCGGTCTCAGCTCTTGATAATCTGTTTCCCACTAATGAACTATTGTTTTTAATTTACAAGCTGCTTATGGAACATCCTGAAAAATTATTATATCTCGGATTGATCAAAGCACATATTGGCTTTGAAGGTAACGAGCGAGCAAGCAGACTTTTTAGCGAAATCAGTCATTCTGGAGGGTATGTAGGATATTGATTAGCCGGTTACGCTTCCACCCTCACTAGTAACAATGTATTTCAAAAAGAAGGTGTTGCAGGCTTGGCAGGAGTACTGGTCTGCCTCTAACAAGGGTAGACAGACTTACGAAATTTTGAAGAAAGTTGAGAGGACGTTTGTCTGCGCGAAACAACTGCTTGCACATTACTTATCAGCCCATGGGAGTTTTCCGTATGTTTTGTGTAAAATAGGCAAAAGACAATCAGATAGATGTGATTGTGGCTCTCGGGTACAGTTCTGCACTACATTTTTGGTAGGTGCTTTTTAATGAGACATCACTTTAGTTTTGTGAGAAAATATACGCTACGTGAAAACTTGCAAAGAATTCTTCGGGACCCTGCGAACTATTCAAAGCTTGCGGAAAACTATAATATTTTTAATGAATTGTTTTCTATCATAAGATATAGGTTTTGAAAAAAAAATTGTTGTTGAAGTCAAATGCGTCTAATCGGCATTTATTGTTTTAACTATGCTTGAAGAATGCAATGGATTGTTGTTTATTTGGCTATGTCATTAATCTGGGGATGAAGCTTAATTTCTTTGCAATTTTGTCTATAAACCTTTAAAGTCATTTATTTGAAGGTATTTTGAACTTTATTTCAAGTAGTGGACTATTATTAAAACTGACATAGTTTGGATATAAAAGTGACTTGGTGGATATTACCAACTGGATTTGCTGAGTGTTTGTAATCGACAGTGCAAAAAGTATGTCGCTGAACCTTGTGAATTGTGTTCTATTGTTTATGAACCTTAGTTTTACTAATTATTAGCAGGCTCGGACTGACCCGCCGGCCCATCGGCCAGAGGGTCGGTGCGCCCTCAGCCAGGGAAAATTTCGCGCCCCTAAGGCGCACCAATATTTTCCCACACACATATATTCTGATTAGTGTACTAAATTTCGAGAATTTGCTTAGGGGTAATCATTAACTAATAGACAGATAGCAAAACAGGGGTATTTTTATTATGGTAAAGAAATTGAAGATATATCGAAAGAATTTGCAGAATCGGATACCAAAATGGACGCGTTTGCATACGATTGAGGATAGAAAACGGGCACCTAGGAAAAGTTTTAATAGCCATGGCGCGCCAGGGCTATTAAAACTTTTCCTAGGCGCACCATGGCTACTAAAGCTCATGCCCATGTGCTACTCCCGCGCCCTGAGAGAGATTTTTTTTTCATTGGTTCTTAGGATGATATTTTTTTAGGTCCTAATCTCAGATCAAATATTTTGCGTACACTCTATTGTAGTACCCAGAGGACCTTGCGCCCTTTTAAAGCTGTCCATGAATGGACCTATAATTGAAACCATGCTTTTCGAAAAACAATTTTATAAAAAGGCAAAAACGTTTTGTATTGATTATGTTGACGACTGGAAAACATAACTTTTTCGAGGAATAAATACAACATCGATGACACTTCTGGATTGCAATTCTGCAAGTTGGGATCGCGCAGCTAGCGTTTTTTCATTCAAAATACCTACCAAAAATTTCGGTTAGCTTTATTTAATGACAACCTTTCCGTAATTAAATAACTATTTTGAAATTCTGGTATGGTTTTTAAATAAAAATATTGTTTTATTTAATCACGGAAAAATCTATCGTTAAATAAAGCGATGAAAATATTCGGAAATTTTTGTAAGTTTTTGAATTATAAAGCACTGTCAGCAAAATCCTGTCGCTTGCAGGATTATAATCCCCGGAGGATATCTTTCAATTATGAAAACTTAAATTCCCTTGATCGCTAACTATGATAAGAAATTTGCAAATTATGGGAAGAGTGTGCTGAGAAAAGTAAATTTACTCAATTTTTTAGCGATTTAAGGCTACTAATCGCTATTTTTAATGTCATTTTTTCGTAGAAACCTTTTTATAGTGCGATATCAATTCAACATAAAGTCATTTTTAAGCACACGAAATGCCTCCTCCTCCTCCTGCATATCCTTATACCAAATGCTACGAGTGTAATATTTTCACAAGCAAGTGTTATTTCCCCATTCAAATACCCCTATATTATTTGGACATTCAAATACTGTTATAATATGTGGTACTTTTTCAAAAGAAAAAAAAATCAGGCATGTGTTTTTGTTTCAAAATTTCTATTTCTATACTAAAAGTACATTTTTGTTCTCAATAGAAATATTTTTTGAACGAATTTTGCATACTGAATCTTTATTTTGTATGCGCGATGAGGCAGACACCGTCAGAGACTATATTTAAAGATGCTACTTTACTAAAGAAAAAAAAGCTGTAGTAAATAAACAGCATTTGTTGTCAGATTATATCAGAAATTGCATATACTATGTTTATAACTGACTTGATAACTAATTCATATTATGTCAAATAAATATATTTTTTTATAAATAGAGGTTGGAGTCTCTTAGCACTGATATTGTTTTATTTTAGTAGTCGTAAAAGTAAAATTTATTTGCCTAATAGTTTTAGAGATATTTGTTTAAATACAAATGCAAAATGAGGAAACATTTCTGAAACCAAGGAAACCAAATTAGAAGCACTTTTAATAGGTAATTCTTGAAGCGAAATTATTTTTTGCCTAAAAAAAATCACAAATTAGTTGAAGTTTCTCATTAAAATAGGATCTATTATTTGCATATTTTAATATAATTATTAGCATAGTTTTGCCAACAAACATAACTGTTAGTCAAATGGGAACTCATATCTTTAGACCGCCGATCAACTAACCGTTGGTTCAGCTATTGGAAGCAGCCAAACTCAATCGTTGGCCAACAAAGCTAGAAAACAATGGACTAATGATATTCAACAATTCTGTGTTGCTTGAGAGAAAAAAATAATTGTATATAAGGGAAGAGTTAGTCAAGTCATGTCTCACAGCACGATGACGGTTTAAAAAAATCATAAATATCGTCAAACTTGTAATGTCTAAAATTGCTAAAAAGATAAAACATTTATTTTTATTTATTTATTTATTTATTTTGCGTTAATGGACACAACTATGGATAGATCAAGTGTGTTAATTTAGAGTCCTGGGAAAAAAAAAAAAAAAAAAAAAAAAAAAAAAAACGTGTTCACCCCCTACCAATTCTTCTAAAACTAATTATAAAAAAAAAATCTATATGTACTAATCTATTGGAAATAATGTCTACTAATTAAAGCTATGGATTAAGTGTGTTACAAGAAGAGTCGTCTACATATTAAAAAGTATACCAACTTTGAATTTTCAAATAATAACACCTATTTTTGAGACCCTATTTGAGTTCCTTGGATCGAGACAGCCCGCGAAAAGGCATAGTTTAAATACTTTATGCTAAATTTTCGTAGAGCTAGAAGAGTTTAAAGTTTGGGGATGCTAATATTAAATACAACCTGTGGCCAGAAAGTTCGGTGAAGGATCCTGTAGAGGTCGCTGTTGTACTAGTAGAATATCAACGCGCCGCGCGTGGTGAAGCAGTGTTGCCAGTGGATATACTTTTTTTAAATTCAGATTACTTCATTGGCACCACTTTTTTAAAATAGTTTAAATCCCCTTGTTTTCGCCTTATTTAATCTGTCATTAAATAAAGCGAATTTTACTTTCTAAAAAGACTGGTGGCAGTCAAGAAAACTGAATTTAAAAAAAGTAGCCCACTGGCAACACCGTGGTGAAGGTCAATGTCTGTTTGAACGTTTAGCAAGGTTCCAAGTGCGTTTATTCCTGTTATGTTTAGCGCCGAGCGCGAAAGGTTTATTGTGGATTGTCGCGGTAAACAAAATGGATCAGAGAATAAACATGTTGCTTTGTTTCAAACTTGGAAAATCGGCAAAAGAAACACACGAAATGCTCAAAGAAGTTTATAAAGATGAAGCCGTCACATCAAAGAGTGTTTATGAATGTTTTAAGCGTTTCCGGGAAGGGCGGACCAGCCTGGAAGATAATGCCCGGCCGCACACCGCCTTGGTTGTATGGCAGTTCCTGGCCGCGAATGGAGTTGTGACACTTGATCACCTGATTTGGCACCTGCAGACTTCTTCCTCTTCCCCAGATTGAAGTCAGACCTGGAGAGAAAGAGATTTACGGACATCACCAACATTCAACGCAACGTGACGGCGGAGCTGAAAGCCATTCCGAAAAAAAATGTTTTACAGGAGTTTCCAGGACTTATATACTCGTTCCCAACAGTGCATTACCATCCATGGAGATTATTTTGAAGGACAGTAAATTGTATTTGATGCTGTACAATACTGTATTTGAAATAAAAATTCATTCACCGAACTTTCTGGCCACAGGTTGTACATTTGGCAATCTTATAAAAATCATCCGATTGATTTTTTATAAAAAAAATGTTATGAAATACACCTAATATACCCAAACATATTCCAGGTTTGTTTGTATCCAAAGATATATTTTTAATTATGAAAGTTATTAATAAATTCATATAAAAATTATGAATTAACACCTACATTAATTTTTGTATTAAAAAAAAACTTTGTGTAAGTGTACAGCTCATTTGAATAATTAGTTTTCGAGATGCAGTCTAAGGGGATTGCTTTCTATTTTCAAAGAATCTACAGAAAATAATACATAGACATGTACCAGAAACATTTTATAGTAGTTACTTTTATATAAAAAAAGTCTTTTTTATAAATTTAAAGTTCCTGTATAATTTTACTGATGACTAAATGAGTGTTCAGTACTTTTTCTTTCAAGATTTAAATTTTATTTCCGAAGTTTTTAGATAAATCCCTAACACATTTTCTTTTATAACTCTATGAAGAATTAAGATAAGTATATTCCCATGCTATCTTGATCCAGGGAACTCAAATATAAGAGTTACAATTTGAACAAGTTGGTAAGTGTTACTCAAAGGTCAAAGGTTGTGGGTAACTCAAAGGTTTCGTTTAATATTCCTTTAAAAACACTTTATCCTTTTTTTAATAAATCCAAATAAATTTCATTTAGCGGAAAAAAAAAAGTCGTGTTTTTTATAAAGTAAAAAATTACCGGTCTATATTTTCGCTTTTTAGAATATCTAAGCCAGCCCGCTATTATATTCTGTCATAATAATATCTGTCGTGCGGACTAAATGCGATATTTAAAAAAATAATTTCTTTCAAAATTAAACATGTTGTACACCCCTTCAAAATGTTAAAATATGCGAATATTTCCATAATCGGATTTTTATAATGATTCAATATATTTCACAAACTCGTATATTTACTATTCTCTATTACTCATATATTACTCGCTTTTAGGTAGCTTTCAATACTAAAAAGTATAAAGCTACCTATTGCAGCCGTTCGGAGGAAAGCAGTTCCGGAAAATTTCGATATATTTTCACCGATCATGACCCCCAGACCCCAAAACCACCCTCCGCTCAAATGTTGATTTATATATATAGATATATCCATATATATATATATATATATATATATATATCTGACCTATGTCATACGATAACGCTCGTATTTATAAATCGATTTTGATGAAACTAATTGTGTGTATTAAGCTCACCAATGTCTCGACCGAGTTCGTTGGCCAGCTTGGTCCGCCATTTTGTTTCAAGATAGCGGCCATTTAAAAATTTAAAACTAAAATAAATATACAAAAAATTTAAAAATTAAAATTTATTTTTTAATTACGTGTTAGGCCTTGATACAAGGATTCCAGAACATTTTTTGGTTTACCTCTATCTTAAAAAATGGCTGAGATAGAGCAGTTTGAAATTCTAGGGTGGCTGACATTTTGAAACAAAACAGCACATTAACGCCATTACTCGCAAATTATTTTCTTTCATTGTTGTAATAATTTTCCCAATCATACGCATAAAACTATATATTCATATCCGTTAGCGCCAAAATTGGCGACATTTGGCGAAATATCGCCAAATTTGGCGACCAAAATAAGTCTTCATAAATGAAGCCAATTTGGCTATTGCTCAATAATTTGGCGAATTTCTTATTCAAATTCAGTATTAACGAATCTTTTGTAAACGTTTCTTTGCATTTTAACTTGCTGTTTTCGTGTAACATTAGCTAAAATTTTAAAACGAAGATATAGGAAAGCTACCTTTTCCTCCCGGTACAGGCCGGAAGGACTTTTTATATTATTCTCAAACATTTGAAAAATTTGTTAAACTTCCAATATGACGTCAGATTTTCATTTAATTCTCTAATGACGTATGATATTAATCTGCTTTGTGTACATATACATGCTCAAACTCCTTGTATTATTCAGAAATCTTTGAAACCCCGTTTTATTTCATATTAATCTTTTTTTCAATTGGTGAAACTTTTTATTTCATTTTCATATATCCCGTGGAAATCGTTCAATAGAAAATTAATTATTTTAGAAATAATTTCATTGTGAATTTTTAATTTTTGGCAACTGCTATAACGAAAAATGTTTAAATTTAATAGGAAAAGGTTGGTAGAATTTTGGTTTTTTATCTCTATTAAAATAATACGATTTTTTCAAATTTTAATATTTTGAGCTTCATAGCTGGTATTCATCTATATATACACAAAGTTTCAACTCTTTAAGTTACATAGTTTCTAAGAATGGCTCTGTGAGGGGACAGACAACGAAGCGGGAGTAATAGCGTTTCGTGAGATGAACGAAACCCTAAATATCAACGTTCGTGCATTTTTACTTACCCATCATACGTAGTATAGGGTAAATCTTGTAATCGTTTTGAAAATCGAAATTTTTTTTTTTGACGATTTACACGTTTCAGACACTAGAGATTCCGAAAAACATATTTTTAGAAAAAAAAATTTGCCATCCGTCTGTCTGTGTGTGTGTGTCTGTATGTAAACGCTAACTTCCGAACAAATTGAGATAGAGACTTGAAACTTGGTATGTACTTAGTATGTAATAATGAGAAGAAGCTTATTGAATTTCAGTAACCTCGATGATCCGGAACTATTTTTTTCGGACTCTCGAAATATTCGTTCTGATAAAAGGTATATAACATTTTTCGAAATTGTTTATTTTAAGGAGTGAATATAAAAGACAATAAAAAAAACAAATTTTGCATAAAGAATGAAGTCGAGCGGATAATGAGTTGCCGATATATTTGTAATGCTATTGCCACACTCTTCGATTTTTCGTGACCCTGCATTTCATTCAAATTTCAATTCAAAGATATATTTTAATTGGAAATGAGACGCTTAATCCGACGCAGTAAACCGTTATTTAATATAATTATCAATTATGGAGTTGTAAGGATGTTTCTTTTACGCAATTCAGTAATAGAACATTTAAAGTTTAGGACGTCATCAAGCCACTATTTTATTCGAATTGCAATGCATTTTATAAATAGTTCACACATGTTTTATTTTCATATTTTATATTATGCATATCCATGATAAGTAAGTATTACGGTGTCCCCCAACGACTAGTTTAATATGTAGACAACCCCCGAAACAAAATTTTCGAATATAATTTAATAGTAGAAATTATTCCCAATAAATTGGTACCTATGTATTTTTTTATACCTTATTTGCAGGATAATTAGTAAGGAGTTATCACTTTTATCCCATGACTGTTCTAATGTATACAGGGTGATTCATAAAAGATGGGCAGAACTTTAAGGGGTTATAGTACACTTAAAGACAAATAATATTAAATAGGAGACTAAGGGTCCCAGACGTATTCCCAAGGAGATAGGGGGCATTAAAGTTTAGGGTCCGAGATTTCAAATGATTATAAAACATGGAAAAATTGGTCGATTCGTTTGCGGTTTTTGCAAAAAATTTTCTTTATGCCAGTATTTTCTTGAAATAAAATTTTAAAGTTCAATTTCAAAAAATGCCGATAGGGGGCGCTTTAGACTTTGGAGTAACAAACAACTATTTTTTAACGTTATTTTTTGTATTTCTTTAAATGATTTCGAAAGCTTAGACTTAAACTTAAATTTTGATCTAAAAATCTGAGTCCTAACGAGTAGTTAAGTAGCGTAAACTGAAATTTGAAATTTGAAACCCTTCTCCCCCCAGAACAAAAATCAGTTATTCCCGATCTTTGTGTCGTAGATTAGGCTCTAACTACTGCCGCGTTTTGCTAAAATTATTCTTTATGTCAGTATTTTCTTGAAAATAAATTTTAAAGAAAATTTTCAAAAAATTCCGATAGAGGGCGCTTTAGACTTTGGAGTAACGAACAACTATTTTATACCGTTATTTTTTGTGTCTCATTAAATGCTTTCTAAAGCTTAGACTTAAACTTAAATTTTCAGCTCAAAATCTGAATCGCTGAGCGTGGTTCAGTAGCGAGGGGAGGGGGTTCAAATTTCAACTTCTGAACATAGTTCAGTTTGCACTGCTTAACCATGCCCAACGATTCTGTGCTGTGATACGAGGCAAAAATACAACTTGCGTCAAGGACTGCATAGTCGGAATTCACTCATAAAGGCACTGGCACAGTTGGAAACGTCGCTCATGCAAACGTTAAAGCTCCATTCCTGACGCTAGTCACCGGGTGAAGAAGGAAACAGAAAGTATGCAAATGTCAAATGGGGAAGAAGAAGAACACGTATGCAAAATTTCGACACGATTCAGGCATAAAAACCACTGAACGGTGAGTCAAGTGTAAGTCGCTGTAGTAATGAATCGGAAGATGGTGCCCTTCACGAATAAGGAAAAGGCTGAGATGCATTTAATTTACGGAGCGGCAGATGGAAATGGTGCAGAGGCACAACGAATGTACGGAGAGCGATTTCCTAACAGGCGGTTGCCTAACCGCAAAACTTTCGAGCGCTTGCACAGACAGTTGTGTGAGACGGGAGCATTTCTCGCTTCCCGGTCGAATGCAGGTCGTGCAAAAAAGGACGAATCAGTAGTTGTTGCAGAAGCCATTCTGGATGTAGTAGCGGCGCAGCCAAGTACAAGTACACGAACAGTGGCTAGCCAGGTGGATACCTCACAGTCCACGACTTGGAGGGTACTGAAGGATGAACATTTGCTCCCGTTTCATGTGCAACGAGTCCAGAAACTGTCTCCAGGGGATTATCCAAATCGTATTGAATTCGCCCGCTGGTTTCTGCAGCAGAACGCGCTAAATCCACATTTTGGACGAACTGTGCTTTTCACCGATGAATGTACCTTCACACGTGAAGGTACATTTAACACACACAATGCACATGTATGGGCGGATGTCAATCCACATGCTACGTATCCACATGCTCATCAGAGACGCTTTTCCATCAATGTTTGGGCAGGAATCCTCGGAGACCACCTAATCGGACCGTACCTTCTTCCTGAACGCCTCAACGGTAAAACATACCTCACATTTCTGCAACATGTGCTGCCAGACCTGTTAAACGTTGTTCCTCCACGCATCCGGCGGGTCATGTGGTTCCAGCACGATGGAGCGCCAGCCCATTACGTACGAGACGTCCGCAACTATCTGGACATCACATTTCCGAACAGATGGAGTGGTCGAGGTGGTCCTATTGCTTGGCCTGCTCGCTCGCCAGATCTTTCACCCCTCGATTTCTTTTTTTGGGGACGATTGAAGGCTCTTATGTATGAGACACCCATTGAATCCCCCGAGGAACTGGTCGCCAGACTTTCCGCCGCTGTAGGGGAAGTGCTCGAAAAGCCTGATGTTTTCGCGAATGTTCGCCGTTCCATTCGTCGCCGTTGTTCTGCGTGCATAACCTCTGGTGGTCACAATTTTGAACATTTATTGTGATTACATGTTAATAAATATGCTTTGGTAACATAATCCTAATTTGTGTCTTTTTACCTCGTATCACAGCACACAATGTGTGGACATGGTAAACTGAACTGTGCTCAGGAGTAGAAATTTCAAACCCCTCTCCCCAGAAACTTAACCACGTCTAACGATTCAGATTTTGGGCTGAAAATTTAAGTCTAAGCTTTAGAAAGCATTTAATGAGACACAAAAAATAACGGTATAAAATAGTTGTTCGTTACTCCAAAGTCTAAAGCGCCCTCTATCGGAATTTTTTGAAAATTTTCTTTAAAATTTATTTTCAAGAAAATACTGACATAAAGAATAATTTTAGCAAAACGCGGCAGTAGTTAGAGCCTAATCTACGACACAAAGATCGGGAATAACTGATTTTTGTTCTGGGGGGAGAAGGGTTTCAAATTTCAAATTTCAGTTAACGCTACTTAACTACTCGTTAGGACTCAGATTTTTAGATCAAAATTTAAGTTTAAGTCTAAGCTTTCGAAATAATTTAAAGAAATACAAAAAATAACGTTAAAAAATAGTTGTTTGTTACTCCAAAGTCTAAAGCGCCCCCTATCGGCATTTTTTGAAATTGAACTTTAAAATTTTATTTCAAGAAAATACTGGCATAAAGAAAATTTTTTGCAAAAACCGCAAACGAATCGACCAATTTTTCCATGTTTTATAATCATTTGAAATTTCGGACCCTAAACTTTAATGCCCCCTATCTCCTTGGGAATACGTCTGGGACCCTTAGTCTCCTATTTTATATTATTTGTCTTTAAGTGTACTATAACCCCTTAAAGTTCTGCCCATCTTTTATGAATCACCCTGTATATTGACAAAAGAATAAAATAGGATACAAGGTAATCTGTATTCAACTTTCTAGAGTTTTTGAAAATTGCATGACATAGTTTAAAAAAACTGTGTAGCATTGTGTAGATTTAATGGGACTTCAAACATGCACGAGGAATATTAGCAAAGTCGTCTATCTAAGCTCAGGAATATAATATTAAGCCCTTTTCTTACTTGGTGCTATGCTAATGTGTTAAACTTTGTCAAGTCAGGCACAGTTAAAATTTTTGCGCCCTCTGAAAATCCAAGGTCTGCGCCCTTTCCCCTTGCCCAGTCCGACCCTGGTTATTAGTGTCGACGATGTAACTAAATAAGTCGTTAAATGCTGTTATACATCCTTTTAATTTATATATTTAAGTTAGTCTTTACGTAGGTTTAGTTCTTATACCGACTATGAATTATCATAGTTAGTCATAAATCAGTCTGTTAGACCTGTTAGAGTTTCTTTGTTTTGTTTTGAAGCTTGTTTATTAGTTAGTTAATTTGATTTTAGTAGTTTTTATTTTATTTTGTAGGGGTCTACGGCCATTGTTTCATGTTTGTGCCTTTTCGTTGAAAAGGATTTTTTATATTCGATTTTTGTTAATAGTCGCCCGTTATTTAGGGCTTGTCTGGTGGGCTGTGGGGCGCTGATTGTCTGCTGGGGATTTTTCCACCGGAGCATATTTGCCATAAACCTAACGGTTTCGCACTCCGGCTGGGTGATTAAGCCCATAGAACCTGAGATAGGAAAGGGCCCCCTGGTGGTGAAAAATCAAACTAACATCGGTAAGCTCTATCGATGTCATGTAGGATGAGCCAAACCGCGTCTTGATGTGAACCTTAGAAGCCGAGTTAGCTGCAAAATCCTATAGTTACATTTTCCACCGCCAGAGGGCGCAATCTGTTCTTTACGAACATAACGGAAATCTGTAACGCTATCGAAATCCAGTCGAATGAGCCAAACCCCGTCGTAATCGGCCCATAGAACCCGATTTACGGAAGCTCCCTCTGGTAGTGAAATTTGGAACTAAAATATGTAATCGCTATTGATATCGAGTCGAATGAGCCAAAACGCGTTGCGTTTGGACTCGTAGGACTCGAGATATTTTGAAATAAAAATAAATTCTGATATTGTTATTCGAAAAGAGTGGTATAAACTCAGAAACTTTTTAAAATGTTATAGAGGGTCCTTATTACGTCAATTATAATGTTTGGAATCAGTTTGGTGGAAATCCGGAACATAGTTTCTGAGTTATGGAAACGGGCCATAGTTAAGAGAAAAACGCTGAAGGGGGAGGAGGGGAAGGGGTGATGACACTGCTTTTTCTCAAACAACTCATTTAGACTGCCGGAGTACTTGTTCAAAAATTGGGAATTTTAGTAAAGCTTGGAACTACAAAATAAAAAAATCAGAATTTGCTGGAAATATTGGATGAAAATGGGGCAAGTTATTAACAATTTAGATGCAAAAACCTTAAAAGGGCCCCAGAGGCCCCCGGGTCTTGAAATATGAAAAATCTGAGCCTCAGGTCTTCAGGACCTGCCTTGAGCACCCAAATTTTCAGACTTCTACGTGCGGTAGATTTCGCTTGTCATCTCGCGCACACACACGGAACTCAGACAGACAAACAACTTTCTTTTATTAGTATAGATGAAATAAATGAAAAAACTTTTAAAGCCAAAATATCATATAATGAAAAGGCATTCATGAAGCGATCAGTTCAATCACAATCACAAAAAGTTTTTTATGTTTACATCTCTCAATACTTTTTTAACTTCCTAATTCTTTCAAATATAAGGAGAAGGGGATTCCTCTCTTGTGCCTTGTATACGGATATGTAACTTTTTTTCTAGCATTTGTATTCGTCATTTTTTCATGATCTGAGTGATTTTATCCTATATCTTCCGCCATTTTTTCGGTGATGTAAAGCAATATTTATTCTATCTCTAATTTAAATAAGAAATGACTTGCTCTACTTCATTAAACTTTCATGTTCTCAGTAGTGAAATTCACAAAAAAAAATCACATATGAAAAAAATTCCTCCAAAATCACCTGTAAAATGTTAGTTATAATTCTGTATATCTAAAAAACAAATTATCATTAAATAATTTTACAAAATTATCATAATAACTTTCAAAGACATTTTCGTTGCGACGAATTGAGCCCATGACGAATTGAACCCGCGACGAATCGTGCGCGATGAATTGACTTGGATGAATTGCACCCAGAAAATGGAATTGATTAAAACAATAAAACATGTTTTGTTAAGTACATTTTGTTGTTTCAAGCAAAATTTTTAGTTGAAGTAAAAAGTTGCTTTTGTTGCATTGACAAAAAAATATTGTTAACACTCTTACAAAATTTTAACAAAATTTCATCAATTTTACTTGAGTTAACAAAATCTGTTTTTTTTTTAATTTTACCATCATTTTGTAATTTATACAAAATTTAAATTGTTGTGTAGTAGCCATGTAACTTGGTTTATTTGAATTATATAGCTATATAATTAAAGGATTAACATAATTTTTGGATAATAAAAAGTTTTTTAATTGGCACGGACCAAGGTAGTTTTAAAAATCCCCCTATCCCATTTATTACTTTCTTCTATTTTTACAAGAAGAAAGTATTGGATTCATGAAATTTTTCAACTTCTAGTTTTCGACGGATTTTAGAAGGTCCTGAACACAATTTGACTGTTTTTAGAAAATGACTGTCTATGATTCTATCTGTCTGTATGTGACAAAAATTTTGTGGGCGCTCTATTTCAAGAACTAATGCACGGAATTGAATAAAACTGTATATTCAGTTACTTCCTGACAAAAATTTTGTGGGCGCTCTATTTCAAGAACTAATGCACGGAATTGAATAAAACTGTATATTCAGTTACTTCCTGATATAAATTGGTGCTGATTAGTTTTTGGCGTAAATAGTGCAACAGGTGGTGCTGCTATGTTGCAATTTTCGCGATTTCTGCAATAGATTCGCGATTTCTGCAATAGATTCGCGATTTCTCAAGAACTGATGCACTGATTTACATCAAACTACAGATTGAGTTAGACCTTGACATAAATAGAAGCTGATTACGTTTTAGTGTAAATAGCCCAACAGGTGGCGCTGATATGCTACTTTTTTCATGATTTGCAGTATAAATAAATCTCAAGAACTAATGCACGGATTAATTTTTAATTCATTTTCAGCAGTGATTTCCGCCTGTAATTCTTAAATAATAACCAGTGAATTTTTTTCCTGCTTTTTTTCAAGCGTAAACCGACAAGTGAAAAATGTCCCAAGCCGGGAATCGTACCCGGGTCCTCAGAATAGCGCTCTGAGGCCCCAGTATACGGCAACACAGTTAATTTTTAATTAATTTTCTGCAGTGAATTACGCCTGTAATTCTTGAATAATAACCAGTGAATTTTTATGCTGCTTTTTACAGGCGTAATTCACTGCTGAAAATGAATTAAAAATTAACTATATATTGCTATATGCTGGGCTTTGTATTTTCGTCTCATGTTTGCCGCAGAAATTTGCATGCTCACGCAGGGCCTGTTTACCGAATAGGCCCGGGAAGACCGTGCTTACCCAAAGAAATACAAAGGTACCCCCAAATTTATTTTTCAAAATAACTTTTTAAAAAAATTAAATAAATAAAAAATAAGGTAAAAAATGCATTTTTTCCTTATGAAATTTTTATCTAAGAAGTTCGCTCTTTCTAAATTGTTGTTTACTCGAAATTTTGATGGTAAAATTTCAAATTGTTGCAGCATACCAAAGCAATTGGTAGAGGGGGACCCCAGAGTAACTTCGGGGTTCCCCTACTTTTATGTCTTAAGAGGGCCCTGTGCTCATAATGACATTTCCATCTTGTGCTACAGTTGCAGCTGGTCCGACATATATAAAAGTGAGAAATTTCGAGCTAGGCTATCATTCCTTGTAGCTCAGTGGTAGAGCCTCAGCGCGCTGTTCTGAGGACCGGGATCGAGTCCCGGCTTGGGACATTGTTCAATCTGTCGGTTTACGCTTGAAAAAAGGCAGAATAAAAGCTCATTTGTTATTATTCAAGGATTACAGGCGTAATTCACTGCTGAAAATGAATTAAAAAATAGTTAAGTTTAGATTGGCTCTAATACAAAAAATAATTTTAAAGTAAATATTATAATTGTTTCTGTAGCAAAAACCTTTTGTTGTTAAAACAAAGAAAATTCTTAAAATTACACAAAACAATTGTTCTTTAAACAAAAGTTTTTGGTGCCGAAACTGAAAAGAACTCTTAAAGTAACAGATAGTTATATTTATTTTGAGAAAACTTTCAACAAAAGAATTTTCTAACTTCAAGTAAAATTGAACCATTTTTACTTGAATTAACAAAACTTTTTTATTGATGATACAAATTTTTTTGTTTGAACAGCAAAAAAAATCTTGTTGATTCAAACAAAATTTCCATTGACCCATATTTAAACGGAAAGTTTTGTTGGGCCAAGCAAATTTTTGTTGATTCAACAAAACTTTTCTCTGGGTGTGTGCGCGACGAATTGACGCAGAACCGTAAAGTATGCATATCACTGCTGTATGCATATCTGTATATCACTGCAAACGTATAAAAGTAAAAAAATAAAAATTGTAAACAAAAAAAGAATTTTTAGACATTGATAACAATATCATTAAATGGTGGGGGGGGGGGAGGTTTGAGGAATAGGAGGTTTCGAAATTATCAAAAAGTTGATAACGTTAAATATGTAAAGCCCCATATTTATTAAAAATGATGTTTATTTAATGTTGGCTTCTTTCAATCAACAAGGGGCGCTGCTGTGTTTTTCTGGAATTTTACCAAATGATATGGAAAATATTTATTAAAAATTATGTTGATTCAATTTTTACTTTTTCATTCAGTAGAAGCCTTGCTATGCTATTTTTTGTGATGGACATTACAGCTGTAACTCAGTTTCTATTGGATAGAAATGCACCGAATTGTATATTTAAAGTTATTAATTTCAAACAATTTTTTCTTTTCAATTTTGCATTTCGATGACCAACAGGGGTTGCTGTTGAACTGTTCTTTTTTTGTTTTTTTATTAGCAGGTCATTGTAACTCCAAATTAAATTTATACAAATGCACTAATTTTTGGAATGTAACAGGGCTATTTAACCCCTTCAAAAGCAATGGCTCGGCTCTTATTTGGACCACTTAATTTTAATCCCTAAGTGCTATATTTACATCAAAATTTAGGAATAAAAATTTTCCTTTTATTAAGTACGTGTAGAAAAGCTTTTACTTATTTTCAAATAAATTTGTTTGTAAATTCTGGTGTCATTCAACCATTTCAGCATTTTACGAACTTTGCCACTGAAAAGGTTAAATTAGTACATTAGAATAATATAGAAGAAAGTTTTTTAGTGGCCATAGCATATTAGTCACATTATTTCTTTTGCTAAGCTACCACTAGAAGAACAGAAACAGAACTCAGACAAAAATTCATTTTTAAACTCTAATTTTATTTATACTATTTTCAAACAAAATCATAACTTAACAAATCTAAGTTATATTGGTATTTTTAATACAGAAATGGAGCTTGGTGTTTTTAAACTGCTATAAAGAAAAATTCCATTTTAACGAGGTCGGAAATAATTCAGCTTAATTTAATTGGATTTAATCAAAGAAAAATGAGTGAAATGTTTCACTCTGATGTAATGATTTAGTTTTACGTAAATATTATTCAAATAACGCGATGGATTTATTACTTTACTTCTATCTGTATAAGAAGAAAGTGTTGGATTCATGAAAATTTTCAACAAATTTATACGTTTTAGATTGTCCTGAACACGATTTGATTGTTTTTAGAAAATGTCTGTCTGTGAGTCTGTGAGTCTGTATGTCTGTCTGTCTGTCTGTCTGCATGTGGCAACAATTTTGTGGGCACTCTATCTCAAGAACTAATGCACGAAATTTAATAAAACTTTATATTCAGTTTTTCCCTGATATAAATTGGTGCTGATTAATTTTTGGTGAAAATCGCCCAATAAGTGGCGCTGCTACGTTGCATTTTTCGCGATTTCCACAATAGCTCTATCTCAAGAACTAATGCACTTATTTTCATAAAACTTCAGATTCATTTAGACCTTGACATAAACAGACGCTGATTACGTTTTGGTGTAGATATCCCAACAGGTGACGGTGCTATACTACTTTTTTAATGATTTTTACGATAGCTATATTTCAAGAACTAATGCAAGAATTTCATCAAACTTCAGATTCTGTTAGACCTTGTCATAAATAGATGCTGCTTACGTTTTGGTGTAAATGGCCCAACAGGTGGCGCTGTTATGCTACTTTTTTCATTATTATCACGATAGCTATATCTGAAAAACTAATGCACGGATTTTCATCAAACTTCAGATTCAGTTAGGCATTCACATAAGTTGTTGTTTATTAGGTTTTGGTCTAAATCTCTCAACAGATGGCGCTGCTACACTAGCAGGCTTTACACGATTTTAGTCATATCTCAAGGACTAATGCACGGAATTTAATAAAATTTTAGATTCAGTTAGACCTTGATATAAATTGGTGCTGATTCTTTTTAATGTATTCGAAACCTGTGTGAGATAGAAGAAAGTTTTGGATTTGGCACATCCGACTAACTTAATTTTACTGTCTTTGTTCTAATAACAAATTGATCGTTTTCAAGCGAGAAACATAATTAACAATTTAAAAAAAAAGAATAACTGTTTTCGCAGATATTTTATTTTCTGAAAATAATTACTGTAAATCTGTTTCTTGGAGAGAAAATTACAGAGATTACCCACTCGTGGATATCCAGCCAGAAGCATAAGTAATAAACACCACAGGGGGAACAAAGTTATCAGAATCGCTGTAGAAGAAAAATTAATTTAATTATTTTTCAGAATACTTGAGCTATTTACTTTTAAAAGTCTATTAAGTTCCCTTTGTACTTATATTTCGGAAAGAATTAAACATTTACAACATTGCAAAAGTTTTGTTTACGACTACAAATATAGAAAAAAAAAATGTAAAATTTTTACTTCGCAGAGAAAAGTCTAAAGTTGATAACCTAGCATTAGCTTACTTTAAAATATTTTGTGCTATCTTAATTTTATACATTATTTTCTAAACATAAAGATAGTATCTTAGATTTTCAAATAAGATGTTACTTAACGCATTTTTGGGCGGCAGTGTTGTCAATTTTTATTCAAGATAAGCTATCAGAGTTTTACAACAGTAAATTTCGCTTCATTTAATTACAGACTTTAGATGATTGAATATAGCAAAAATTGCTACTCAAAATTTTAGATAGATGTTTTGGATTTAAAAAAATGCTAAACTATTGACGAGGATATTTGTCACCGGTGTTAATTTTCATTTCAAGCTTAGTAAAGGATCAGGGTCCATAAGCCATGTTTTTGGCCCAAAAAATAAGACTAAAATTTGATTTTGTTATACTGACTTAATTATTTCACTTTCTAGTATTAGCAGTTTTATCCTATACGATTTCAACAATAGTTTTTGCATTTTGTTAGGATTTATATGACTTATACAAGCTCAAAGTTCATATTATTCGTAGTTTTTGATGAAAATGCGCAATTTTTCCTAATTTTACCTCAATTATTTATATGAGCGCAATCATGCAACACTTTCTTCTTTACATATATTATAAAATACATCAAAATGTACAATATATTGAAAAATAAAAGTGTTTCAAAGCTATGCTCATAGTAAAATATTAAAAATAGAGGGTTAAATAACTGCATTCTCTCACGCCATCACCACTAAGATACTTTAGGTTTTAGCAACGTGTTTAAACGTGCTAAAATGAAGGTAACTATTGCTAATAATGAACGTAACTATTGCAAATAATGAACGTAACTATTGCTAATGTGAAGGAATGCAGTTATTAGCAATAGTTACGTTCATTTTAGCACGTTTAAACGCGTTGCTTCATCCTAAAGTCTTTTACTGACGTGAAAGAATGCAGTTACTTAACTCTCTATTTTTAATATTTTACTATGAGCGCAGCTTTGCAACACTTTTATTTTTACATATATTGTACATTTTGATGTATTTTATAAAATATGTAAAGAAGAAAGTGTTGCACGGTTGCGCTCATATAAATAATTCAGGTAAAATTAGGAGAAATTGCGTATTTTTCATTAAAAAAAACTACGAATGATACGATTTTTGAGCTTGTGTAAGTCATATAAATCCGAACAAAATGCAAAAACTATTATTGAAATCGTACAGGATAAACCTTCTAATATTAAATAGTGAAATAGTTTAAGCCAGTATAACAAAATCGAATTTTAGTTCTTATTTCATGGGCCAAAAACGCTGCTTATGGACCCTGATCCTTTAAACCATTGAAGGGCGCCGTTATATTATATATACCATTTAATTTTAATCCCAAAATGCCACAATGACCCCAGAATTTTAGAATCAAAATTTGAAATTATAAGGTACATGAAGGAAAGCTTTTACTTATTTTAAAATAAATTCGTTTGTGAATCTTGGTGTAAATCAATCATTTCAATATTTTAGCTCCAAGAGTACTTTGCCCCTGAACGGGTTAAGAAAAAAATATAAGATTGAAATTCAGAAATTAGAGGTATCATCATTTTTTTTTTTATCCTTGTTTTTCTCATTTTTGCATTTATAGTATTGTTTAGTATAGGAATAGACATTTTGGGAAGCCTGTATGATTTAAGTGTTTATTAACATTAAAATACGGATATAAATGCTTAAAGTCATAGTGATGAAAACTAAACACTAAAATGCTTATAAAAACCATTTAATATGATGATCGGCATATTTCAAGATCCACACGATAAGCAAACTATTCTCGCAAAAATTTGAAAAAAAAATGTTATTGTTTTTTTTGTTTTTGTTTTTTCAAATTTTTGCGAGAATAGTTTGTTTATTGTGTGGATCTTCATAATGGTGCCGTTTGAAACATGCACTGAAAAAAATGAAGTACTCAGAAATGAGTAAGTCCATGTACTCATTTCGAAATGAGTATTTTTGGATGAAAAATGAACATCATTCTCAAAAATGAGTAAGTCCATATACTCATATCGAAATGAGTATTTTTGGATCAAAAATTAACATGTGCATTCTCAAAAATAAGTAAGTTCATGTACTCATATCGAAATGAGTATTTTTGGATCAAAAATTAACATATGTATTTTCAAAAATGAGTAAGTTCATGTACTCATTTCGAAGTGAGTATTTTTGGATCAAAAATGAACATATGATCAAACCCAACATACTTGTATGTTTCAGAATGTGTAATGACGAAATTTCGGGGCCTAAAAAGCTATTATTTGAAGGAAAAACGAAGAATAAGAGAAATGAAAAGTGGATCTGGTCGTTCGGGATTTTCATCAAAGTGGATCCACTACAACACTCTTTTTTTTTTCTCACATTTTACACATCTACTTTTTTTTTTCTTGATAGTACTTCAAAATTATGATTTTTTTTCCCACTAATTTTTTTAAAATTTATTTTAACTTTTTTAACGTGAGGCAATATTGTGTTATTTAAAAGTTTCATAACATAATATCTTTGCAAATTATAGCTATGCAAATTGGTATTAAACTAAGCTGATTTCGCTTACGAATTTATGAATTACGCTAAAATTTATTATTTTATAAATTATAATTTTTTCCTTAAATTTATAAAATTAGTTAATATTTTTTTCTTTACTTTTATAAAAATAAAGTTTTTAACTTTATAACGTTTTTAATTTATTTCTTTAGCTTATATTTTTATAAATTAAACTAATTTAATTTAAATAAAATCAATAAGTCCAGATTTAAACCTACCTATCCAAAGGTCATTAATTTCAAATTTGTCTCTAAAAATCATTTTTTTTAACTATTTAGTTTAACCGAACCGTACGCAAAAGCTCTCAGCATAGCTGAAATATAATAATTTAATTTATTATAAAAAAATTTATTTACATAATTTTTTTAAATAAGACATTAAAAAAAATATTTTAATAGCATGTAATAAACACGTCTGATTAAGATAATTGTTGTTTTTATTAGAATTGATAAATAGATAATCAGGCAAATAATTTTTTAAAAGTATATGTTCGAATAAAGAAATTGTTGGTACTGTTGCAAAAAGAAGCAATCAGTATTCTTAATGCAATGTTTTACGCATATAATACATAATAAATTGAAACTTATCTGTTATAAGGCACCAAATCATACAGCAAAATATTGAAAATTATGAAAAGAAAATAATAAAAACATTGGAACTGAAAAAAATCCATCTACAGGTGAAACCTCAAGTTTTTGCAAGTTTTTCAAAATAACTAACAACATTTGAGAAGGAGGCGTGACCACTCATGGTGCGTTGGTCTGAGTCGTCAGGTTAGTACACAGGACATCACGGGTTCGATTCCTCTCATGGGCAAGGGTTGGTTAATTACTATAAATTCACGCAAGAATGAAAAAATGAGCAGAAATGTATTTATCCCTTATAAAGTTGTCCTCGCGAAGTAACTTTTTTTTTATCCTATAAATTTTATTTTAACGACATAAAAATTTTTTAATTTGAATACATCCATGGGATCAAAAATGAGTACATAGCAGTTCATATTTGAATACATCCATGGGATCAAAAATGAGTACATGTGTTTCTCAATTTTGAGTACATTTGGATCGGAACTATTTTGAGTATGTGACGTATTCAAAAGTGAGTACTTTTTACTCCATTTTGAGTACCCATTTTTTTAAGTGTGTCGATCATCATATTTAAAGATTTTTATAAGCCTTTTTGTGTTCAGTTTTCATCACTTTAAGCATTTACATCCGTATTTTAATGATAATTAGTGTACTACTGTAATAACTGTAACTGCAACTGTAGTAACTGTATATCTATACATATATATATGTGTGTATATACATATATATATATATATATATATATATATATATATATATATATATATATATATATATATATATATATATCATTTATTCTATCCATGTCTATAATTAGTCAATAGCTCTTTTCTGACCGATTCTTTTAGGTCCGATTCTGAATAAGATTTTATTAGTGAATGGTGACCCTAAAATGGACTGACTGATTTTAAAATTCAATAACTTCCAAACGGTGACAGATATTTAAAATTTTTTTGCAGGGGTGTAATGTATGATGTCAGGAGTTTTTTGTACTACGATTCCTGATTTTAGTTCGAATTACCAGCAGTAGATGTCGCTGCGAGCGATTTGAGTGAAATCCAATCCAAAACTAAAATCACCCAGCATTCATGCGAAGAAAGGAGTTGCAATACATGAAGTGAGTCTCATTCTCTGATACAATTCTGATCTTAGGCCCGATTCTGAATAAGATTTTATTGGTGAATGAGACCTACTCCATGTGTTGAACCTCCTTCCTTCACATCACTGCTGGGTGACTTTTGATTTTGTCGCGATTGGATGTATATTGCTCGCAGCGACAGCTATTGCTGATAATTTAAATTAAAATCGAGAATCGCAGGAAAAATCTCCTGACATTACTCTCAAGCAAGAATTTTTTTATATATATCTGTCACCGTTTGGAAGTTATTGAAATTTAAAATCAGTCAGTCCATTTAAGGACACCTGGTATGTATATCTTTTATTCTATTTATGTCTATAATTAGTCAATAGGTTTTTTTTCCCTTTTTCATACAATAAAATTTCTATCATCCAAGTGGTTTAACACGTTCGCTGCCAAAGCTGAGATAGTGCATCTGTTCACAGATGCCAAAGTCGTATCTCCGATATTATGCTTTTAAATTGTTGTCTGTGGTTTTATTATTTAAATATAGATATAACAGATTACTTTTAGCAAAAAACACGTGTACACCAGTATACTAGTAGTTGGCATATGAAATAATATTTTTGTTCCCTGTGCCAACTGCGAGATTCTCCAAAACATATCGTGAAAAGATACGTTTTTCTGTTGTAAACATTTAGTTATTGTATCTAGGTTTTGAGAAATAAATTATCCATTTCAGTACGCCAAGTGTATTATTTAGTCTCTTTCTGTGTACCAAACACCTAAACAATGCATGTGTTTTCTATGGCAATACTCATAATCGGCGATTTAGATAAGGATATCAATAACGAGTTATCTCGTAGCTGGCAAGGAAACCCAGTGTACCAACTACGAGTATTCTCGTAGTTGGCAGCGAACGTGTTAAATAATTTATTTTTGAAAAAACATAAATCAGACGAAACATCATTTAAAACAATTATTTTTAAGACATCCAAATACTTATTTTCAACCATTTTTTTTTTTTTTAATCTTTTTTCTTGATATTTTTTATAAAACTGAAGAATAAAATTTGGACAATGGGATTTATTTTCTAATATTTTAAATTCGAATACATGAAAGAAAAAACAATAGAAAAATGAAAGTCTTGTTTTGTAAAATGTCCATTTTTAAAACATGAGTTAATTATTTTAGAAAAACAACACTTAAAAGAGGTTATTTGTTTATAAAAAATAGCTTTGTTCTTTTCGTTTGAAGTAATTTTATTATGCAATTCATATTTGTTGGAAATCATTTTTTATCATCTGTTATGCAATAACTTTTAACCTTTTTTTTATGTTGACAAAATCGCATACGTGAAAGTTAATCACAATTCATAGATATTCTTTTTCAACCACTATAAGAAAAAGAGCTTACATTTTCAAAAATGATTCATATGATTGAACTATTTTAATCTGTATGAAAAGATTTTTTTTATTGTACAATAATGTTTTTCTAAGAAAATAACATCTAGAAAATAATTTCCGTTCTGTTAGAAAAAAATTGCCCAATTGAAATGAATAATGAATAAAGTTATTTGTGGCACGAAATAAGTTTTTTTTTTCTTTTCAGCTGATTACAACAAAGGTTGAAATAAGGAAAACAAACACTAAAAATAAATTTATTTAGACAATTTCAAGATTTTAAATTTCATAAATACTTTAATATTTTTATTGTTTTTTTCATAGTGCGAAAATTGTTATTTCTCCCTAGGGCAAAATAAATATGACACTGCTTTGAAAACATAGTATATTATGGACTCTTGTGTGAGAAGCTTTCTTTTTAAAAATGGACAAATAATGCATTTATTCAAACCAAAATTTAAAAAGTGTTTTTATTGCAGGAATTTCTAAAGCAGAAAGCAATATATCTACTTGAATTAGAAGAACATAAATTTGTTATGAAAATTTAACTAAATCGAATGAATATTTTAACATTTTTAAATGGGAGTGAAAATATTAAACTAAAATATTGCAAAAGATAATTACCATGTACGAAAAATAACGTATTGTTACATTTGCGAATATTTTATATTTATTACAGTATTGTTTAAAAGTAATGTGACACTTCATCGAAAGCGTATTATATTCTGAAAATATCATTTCTTTTAAAAAAAAAAAATAGATAAATAATGCATCTATTCAAACCAAAATTTAAAATTGTTTTTATTGCATGATATTTGAACCATAAAGAAATAGTACTTGAATTAGAAGAATGAAACTGGTTATTAAAATTAATCGAATGAATATTTTAACGTCTTAAAAGAGAGTGAAAATATTAAACTAAGTATTGCAAAAGCTTATTTCCCCATAAGAAAGATATTGGTCTAGGTATATCATTACATTTGCAGAATATTTTATATTTAGTATGGTTGTCATGAGAAATGTTTTAAATTTGTGAAAGATTACGAAAAAATTTATATTTCTAAAAATTTATTCTATCCTTCTAATTTTTATATGTATCGTCATATGCGAAGAAACGTTTTATCCAGGTGACTTACTAACGAGGTTTGACTGTATATTTATATACCGGGTGTCTTAAAATTGACTGACTGATTTTAAAATTCAATAACTTCCAAACGGTGACAGATATTTAAAAATATCTTCCAGGAGTGTAATGTAAGAGGTCAGGAGTTTTTATACTGCGATTCTTGATTTTAGATCGAATTACCAACAATAGATGGTGCTGCAAGCGATAGGAGTGAAATCCACGTCAAAACTAAAATCACCCAGCATTCATGCGAAGAAAGGAGTTTTAATACATGGAGTGGATCTTATTCGCTGATACAATCTTGTTTTTAGTGCCTGATTCTGAATACGATTTTATTGGTGAATAAGATCTACTCCATATGTTGTCCTCATTCCTTCAGATAATTGCTGGAGGAGTCTTGTTTTGTCTGGATTGGATGTCTATTTCTCGCAGGGCCCTCTATTGCTGATAATTCAGACTAAAATCAGGTATCGCAGTAAAAACTCCTGACATCATACATTACTCTCCTGCAAGAATTATTTTTATATATTTCACCGTTTGAAAGTTATTGAATTTTAAATTCAGTCAGTCCATTTTAGGAAACCCAGTATACATATCATTTATTCAATCTATGTCTATAATTAGTCAATAGGGGTTTTTTTTTTCATACAGTAAATTTTCTATCATCCAAATGGTTTAAATATTTAATTTTTGAAACAAACATAAAATAGAAGAAACATCATTTAAGAGAATTCTTTTTAAGACATCCATATACTTATTTTCAACCAAAATTTCTTTTATCTTATTTGGTGATATTTTTTATAAAACTGAAGAATAAAATTTGGACAGTGGGGTTTATTTTTTAATATTTTAAATCCAAATACATGAGATAAAAACCAATAGAAAACAAAAGTCTTGTTTCTTTAAATGTCCATTTTTTTTTTAAAGATGAGTTAATTATTTTAGAAAAACAGTACTTAAAAAAAGTTATTCGTTGATAAAATAGCACTTTGTTGTTTTCGTTTGAAATATTTTTGTTACGCAATTCGTATTTGTTGGAAATCATTTTTTATCATATGTTATACAATAAATTTTCACTCCATACGTGAAAGTTAATTACAATTCATATATATCCGTTTTCTACCACTATAAAAAAAAGAACTGACATTTTCAAAAGGGATTCGCATGATCGAACTATTTAAGCTTTTTTTTTTCTTGCACAATAATGTTTTTCTAAGAAAATAACATCCAGAAAATCATTTCCATTCTGTCAGAAAAAAATTACCCAATTGAAATAAATAATACATAAAATTAAAGATTTCAAATATCTATACATTCATAGTTTTTTATATTTATATTTACATTTTATTATGATTAATTTTTGTAATTTTTGTAATCCTTTGATTTTTATACTATCTATTAGTTTGATTTTCACACATGTAATTTCATTTTAAATAAATAAATATACATAGATTGATATTTACAACATTGAAATAAAATTATGCTCATTTTTAAATTTATACATTTTTCTGTAATCTTTCACAACTTTAAAACATTTTTCAAGAAAACCATACGAAATATAAAATATTCTGCAAATGTAATAATATTATAACCTGTAATATGTCCAATATCTTTGGTATAGGGAAATTATCTTTTATAATATTTTAGTTTAATATTTTTACTCTCATTTAAAATGTTAAAATATTCATTCAATTTAGATTAATCTTAATAAACAATTTACATTCTTCCGATTCAAATACTATTGCTTTATGTTTTAAATATCGCGCAATACTAACAATTTTAAATTTTGGTTTGAATAAATGCATTATTTATCCGTTTTTAAAAGGAAATGATATTTTCACATACAAAAGCTCAGAATAGCGTACGTTTTGAATGAAGTGTCACATTACTTTTAAAGAATGCTGTAATAAATATAAAATATTCGTAAATGTAACAATACATTATCTGTCGTGGATGGGAATTATTTTTTGCAATATTTTAGTTTAATATTTTCACTCCCATTTAAAAATGTTAAATAATTCATTCGGTTTAGTTAAATTTTCATAACAAATTTATATTCTTCTAATTCATGTAGCTATATTGCTTTCTGCTTTAAAAATTGTGGAATAAATGGATTATTTATCCGTTTTTAAATTGAAATTTTCGCACACAAGAGCCCATAATATACTATGTTTTCAAAACAGTGTCATATTTACTTTGCCCCAGGGAGAAATATCAATTTTCGAGCTATGAAGAAATATTAAAATAGTTATGAAATATAAAATCTTGAAATTCTCAAAATAAATTTATTTTTAGCGTTTGTTTTTCTTATTTCAACCTTTGTTGTTATCAGCTGAAAAGAATAAAAAACATTTTCATTTTGTGCCTGTATATCTCATTCACAACATAATTACGTACATAATCATCCGTATATATTATTTCTGTTGTCAACATTCCCTTTTTCTAAGCAAACAAAAAACACAGAACGATAAATGAGATACCATATGAAAGGATTTTGAAGCGGCTTCTGACATAGTACACTCACATTTCGTTAAAACATGTTTTGTGATTAACCGATCCCCCACTGTACTTATTATGAAAACTCTTCTCATTTGTTCTTAGAAATTCACTACTCCTGATTCGACATCTTAATTAAATCCTTGGAAATGTAATTTATTTCTTGAAAATGACCCAATGCTAAAAGTTTTACCAGTAACAGAACAATTGTGTAGCCTTTTATGCCATCTTGGTGGTTATTTTTCATTCATTTTCCTGATTTGTCTTAGACTGTTATTCGGAAACAGTGGTGCCCGCTGCTCATAAATTTATTTTAATGTTATAGAGGTTGATTATTAAGTTAAATACGATCTTTGGAATCAGTCGCGCTGAAGTCGGAAAATTAGTTATGGCCTTGAGGGAGGGGCAGGTGGGTAACAATTGTTCAAGTGACCTTCAGAAAAGAACAAATTAGGAGAACCACTATGCATCTTTAAAGATTGATTCATTTGGTTAAACTACTAACTTAATTTCAAATTTGGCTTAGACCATTATTCGGAAATACTGGTAAGGGCTTTGTAAAAATACACCTTGAAGCTATGAATGCTGTTTTTTACGATGATTTAGCAAAATGGAACTGGTTTGAAGAAGTACGGAAGATTATTAGCTGAGTTATGAAAATAAAGCACAGTTAGAGAAAAAACCTTGAGTGAGTGCCGGCGGGGAGGCATGCGGTTAAGGGATCAGTAACAAATAACTAACTTTGACTGTTGGTATGCATCAACTAAATACGGGCTATGTACTTTTATTAGGAACATAAATTTAATTTTCACGAAAACTGTAATTTTAAAAAAGCGGCTGTATTATCTATATAAAACAGCAATTAAATGTTACGGGTGCAGCTAAAAATGATAAATTTATTAAATGTGATTAGTTCTGTTGAAATCAGAGTAGTAAATTTGGATTTATTAGTAAGGGTAGGTATATATATATATATATATATATACAGGGTGATTCATAAAAGATGGGCAGAACTTTAAGGGGTTATAGTACACTTAAAGACAAATAATATTAAATAGGAGACTAAGGGTCCCAGACGTATTCCCAAGGAGATAGGGGGCATTAAAGTTTAGGGTCCGAAATTTCAAATGATTATAAAACATGGAAAAATTGGTCGATTCGTTTGCGGTTTTTGCAAAAAATTTTCTTTATGCCAGTATTTTCTTGAAATAAAATTTTAAAGTTCAATTTCAAAAAATGCCGATAGGGGGCGCTTTAGACTTTGGAGTAACAAACAACTATTTTTTAACGTTATTTTTTGTATTTCTTTAAATGATTTCGAAAGCTTAGACTTAAACTTAAATTTTGATCTAAAAATCTGAGTCCTAACGAGTAGTTAAGTAGCGTAAACTGAAATTTGAAATTTGAAACCCTTCTCCCCCCAGAACAAAAATCAGTTATTCCCGATCTTCGTGTCGTAGATTAGGCTCTAACTACTGCCGCGTTTTGCTAAAATTATTCTTTATGTCAGTATTTTCTTGAAAATAAATTTTAAAGAAAATTTTCAAAAAATTCCGATAGAGGGCGCTTTAGACTTTGGAGTAACGAACAACTATTTTATACCGTTATTTTTTGTGTCTCATTAAATGCTTTCTAAAGCTTAGACTTAAATTTTCAGCTCAAAATCTGAATCGTTAGACGTGGTTAAGTTTCTGGGGAGAGGGGTTTGAAATTTCTACTCCTGAGCACAGTTCAGTTTACCATGTCCACACATTGTGTGCTGTGATACGAGGTAAAAAGACACAAATTAGGATTATGTTACCAAAGCATATTTATTAACATGTAATCACAATAAATGTTCAAAATTGTGACCACCAGAGGTTATGCACGCAGAACAACGGCGACGAATGGAACGGCGAACATTCGCGAAAACATCAGGCTTTTCGAGCACTTCCCCTACAGCGGCGGAAAGTCTGGCGACCAGTTCCTCGGGGGATTCAATGGGTGTCTCATACATAAGAGCCTTCAATCGTCCCCAAAAAAAGAAATCGAGGGGTGAAAGATCTGGCGAGCGAGCAGGCCAAGCAACAGGACCACCTCGACCAATCCATCTGTTCGGAAATGTGATGTCCAGATAGTTGCGGACGTCTCGTACGTAATGGGCTGGCGCTCCATCGTGCTGGAACCACATGACCCGCCGGATGCGTGGAGGAACAACGTTTAACAGGTCTGGCAGCACATGTTGCAGAAATGTGAGGTATGTTTTACCGTTGAGGCGTTCAGGAAGAAGGTACGGTCCGATTAGGTGGTCTCCGAGGATTCCTGCCCAAACATTGATGGAAAAGCGTCTCTGATGAGCATGTGGATACGTAGCATGTGGATTGACATCCGCCCATACATGTGCATTGTGTGTGTTAAATGTACCTTCACGTGTGAAGGTACATTCATCGGTGAAAAGCACAGTTCGTCCAAAATGTGGATTTAGCGCGTTCTGCTTCAGAAACCAGCGGGCGAATTCAATACGATTTGGATAATCCCCTGGAGACAGTTTCTGGACTCGTTGCACATGAAACGGGAGCAAATGTTCATCCTTCAGTACCCTCCAAGTCGTGGACTGTGAGGTATCCACCTGGCTAGCCACTGTTCGTGTACTTGTACTTGGCTGCGCCGCTACTACATCCAGAATGGCTTCTGCAACAACTACTGATTCGTCCTTTTTTGCACGACCTGCATTCGACCGGGAAGCGAGAAATGATCCCGTCTCACACAACTGTCTGTGCAAGCGCTCGAAAGTTTTGCGGTTAGGCAACCGCCTGTTAGGAAATCGCTCTCCGTACATTCGTTGTGCCTCTGCACCATTTCCATCTGCCGCTCCGTAAATTAAATGCATCTCAGCCTTTTCCTTATTCGTGAAGGGCACCATCTTCCGATTCATTACTACAGCGACTTACACTTGACTCACCGTTCAGTGGTTTTTATGCCTGAATCGTGTCGAAATTTTGCATACGTGTTCTTCTTCTTCCCCATTTGACATTTGCATACTTTCTGTTTCCTTCTTCACCCGGTGACTAGCGTCAGGAATGGAGCTTTAACGTTTGCATGAGCGACGTTTCCAACTGTGCCAGTGCCTTTATGAGTGAATTCCGACTATGCAGTCCTTGACGAAAGTTGTATTTTTGCCTCGTATCACAGCACAGAATCGTTGGGCATGGTTAAGTAGTGCAAACTGAACTATGTTCAGAAGTTGAAATTTGAACCCCCTCCCCTCGCTACTGAACCACGCTCAGCGATTCAGATTTTGAGCTGAAAATTTAAGTTTAAGTCTAAGCTTTAGAAAGCATTTAATGAGACACAAAAAATAACGGTATAAAATAGTTGTTCGTTACTCCAAAGTCTAAAGCGCCCTCTATCGGAATTTTTTGAAAATTTTCTTTAAAATTTATTTTCAAGAAAATACTGACATAAAGAATAATTTTAGCAAAACGCGGCAGTAGTTAGAGCCTAATCTACGACACGAAGATCGGGAATAACTGATTTTTGTTCTGGGGGGAGAAGGGTTTCAAATTTCAAATTTCAGTTTACGCTACTTAACTACTCGTTAGGACTCAGATTTTTAGATCAAAATTTAAGTTTAAGTCTAAGCTTTCGAAATCATTTAAAGAAATACAAAAAATAACGTTAAAAAATAGTTGTTTGTTACTCCAAAGTCTAAAGCGCCCCCTATCGGCATTTTTTGAAATTGAACTTTAAAATTTTATTTCAAGAAAATACTGGCATAAAGAAAATTTTTTGCAAAAACCGCAAACGAATCGACCAATTTTTCCATGTTTTATAATCATTTGAAATTTCGGACCCTAAACTTTAATGCCCCCTATCTCCTTGGGAATACGTCTGGGACCCTTAGTCTCCTATTTAATATTATTTGTCTTTAAGTGTACTATAACCCCTTAAAGTTCTGCCCATCTTTTATGAATCACCCTGTATATATATATATATAACAATTATATTATATTATATTATATTATTATTATTAAAATATTATTAAATAAATTATTAATTATGTATTTATTTTATTTATTTATTTATTTATTTATTTATTTATTTATTAAATTTCATTCCATTAATAATATTAATAAAAGGATGTAGACGATAAGATTAATTAAAATGACATTTGAGATTTAAAGTTTAGTAAAAGACATTTATTCATAGAATTAAAGTTGACATAAATCTGCTTTCGTGGTACGTTTAGTAGATTGTTACACTCAGCATGCTTGAAATTTTCATCTAAATTGAATTGTGTCGCATCTACAATCAGACATGAAAAGGGATGCTTTCTCCATGTATTTCCGGATTCAACCCAGTCGTCCAAATTCCACGTAGTTGGTCAGTTTGGGTTACTACTTCAGGTTGACTTACATCCTCACTTCTTTCTCTCTGGAAAATCCGTCCTCTAATTCTGGCGACAGCTCTTCTGGGAGAAGTTAAGTATACATGAATTTCTCTTAACACAGGTATTATGTCTTTCCAGTGATGATAAATAGTCAGACACAGAGATGCTAATATAAATACAGCTAACATGCTAATAAATCCATACACGAACAAAAATCGACTACTATGGGAGTCCTTTTCGACATCCAGTTCAGTACTTCCATCGGTTGTAGAGCTGACGGTACCAGCGTATGGATCAGATGGAAAAAGCTTGTAATTAGATTCCCAACTTGGATTTTGACTTTCCAAAATATACATTTTAAGTATGGTAAATAAAATCAACAAAAATTGTATATAAATCTCACAAAAACGTAAAATAAACTGCTGTATGTAAAGTTATCGATTTCTCAACACGCAAATAAGCTAATAGCTGTTTTGGAAGTGAACAATCGTTTTAAATCTGAAAATGATTTGTTTTGATCAACAATGCTCTTTAGGGTTTTTTTTTTTTATAACAATTGATTATTATTATTAAGAAAACCGTTTCTGCATTGAAACAATTATTGTAATTGTTGGGAGTAAGAAAATTATATTTGTTTCAATAGCTAATACGTCATTGTTGTTCAGTTATTTGTCAACAATTCCAAAAACGGACCTAAGGGAAAACATCCAATCAGAAAAAAGGTGATACAGCAACTCCGGTGCAATGAACAGGAAGATTAAATTGATAAAAAACAAGAATGAAAAACCATGCATCAAGCACAGATTATGAAACACTTTCCAACACATTCAGAATACTGTAAAACAAAATTACAGTTTACTAAGTACACAAGGTTCAGGTCAAACCGAGCTTTAGAAAACACATAACTCATTTGAAAACCCAATTTCAGAAATTACTACAAATAGATGTATACTACACAGTAATGCTAAAATTTACTACAGTTAGGAAAGACATAACACAATTGAAAACTCCCTATTTGCTAAGCCTTCAGCAATTTCCGTCAATAAACATGCAATCTTTTGACCTGCCCTGTATGTGATCTATAGAATTCATATGCAAAAAATTAGAAACATTTAAAAATGCTTACCACAACTGAAAACGACCTACCAGCAATTATTGTTCATAGATAGTACTGTAACCAAATCATTTTGAGTGTCCCTGTAGATGAACAATACATTCTATGGATACCGTATTACACAGTAAGCGCCTTGTACTGCACCTCAGTGATATGTATCAATTTGAATGTGTGTAAAATAGTGTAACATCATTAAAATACGCCGCAAACGATTTTCCGCATAGACCATAATGTTACGGAAGTCTTTTGAGTGTCTCTGTAAAAGAACTATAAATGCTAACCACTTAATTTTCAATACCAAACATGCCATAGTAAACCCCAATAACGTATGTATCAACTGCAAGACAATCCGAGTGTATTTACGCGAATTAGAGCACGGACAGGCGGAAGACAGACAGACAGACAAAACGAATTCATAAACACTTTTCAACTATGGTGAAGTGTTAAGAAAGGGTCAGAAACAAAGAGAACAACAAATTGAGAACAAGTAAAATAAATAAATAAAAATGAAAAACACAGCTGGAAAAAACAATTAGATCTGACTTATAACTCGCACTTTTGATACACGTAAATACCTCAAAAATCTCACGTGCGCTTAAAAATCAAGAAAAGATGTGCATAAGAATTGATATTTCAACATAATTAAACATTATATGTGTCGTACGTTCTTGTTTCACATTTGCTCATTTGTTTTCTTTATTCCTGGTTAGTTATTACTGTTGTCGGCATTCTATTTTAATTTCAAACTTAAGTTGTGCGCAATACGCCGCAGTATACGGCAATACATTTTGAACCGACCATGTAAAAATATTCAGGTGCTCCTGGGCATTCCACCGTTATTATTTACATTAGAAGCAAAAAATCTTAAATACAAAATTAAAAATAATAAAGACATCTTAATATTTAATAATCAAATATTAGAATATGACAATATTGAAGAACAAGTCTATAAATTTCAAACAAATCCTGAAATATATATTAACAATTTAATTTTGTCGGATGTAAACATAAACAAACCTAACATAACACAGATCTATACTGATGGTTCTAAAACAGATACCAAAACAGCATATGCTTATGTGGCCTTTAAAAATCAAATTAAAATTAAAGAACAATCTTGCAAAATTCAAAATAACAACACAGTCTTTCAAGCTGAACTTACAGCAGTTATTAACACAATAAAATGGGCTATCTCAACAAATCAAAAAATAACTCAAATTTTTTCAGACATTTTTTCTATATCACGTGGGTTAAAGGACACGTGGGTATTGTGGGCAATGAACTGGCGGACAAGCTGGCGTACCAGGCCGCACAGTACTGCAACTTGCCAGTAAGCAAGGAAGTTAAACTTCCATGCTCTTTACTTAATAAGCTTATTAAATTGCAATTGCTGGACAGGTGGCAGCACAACTGGGACTCCTCAGGGTGCGGCAGGTTTACTCATAGTATTATTCCAAAGGTTCAATGCTCACTTATATGTAAAGATAAAGTCTCACTCTACTTCCTCAGTGGATGTGGAAGTTTTCCTACATTCTTACATAGAATTGGCAAAAGAGATGATGACTTGTGTCAGTGTGGTCAGAGAGGTGACCCACTACATTATTTATTTGGCAAATGTAAATTTATGAAGTATAAATTCACATATAATGAAACTAAAACAACTCTTGACAATATTCTAGATATACTGTCTGATAAAAAAGCAACTATTTCAACTTTACGAAAATTATAATATCTTAAATCAAAAATATTCATTTATTAAATACAAATTCCTCCTATAGTCAGTTATCTCTCTTTTAAAAAAAAAAAAAAAAAAAAAAAAAAAAAAAAGTTTGTTTTATGTATTATATCAGTACCAAATTGTAAATACAGTGGCCTCTCACTTGCGCGATGTTCGGTGGCTGCTTTTTCGTACCACTGTTTTAAACAGTATAGAGGGAATTAAAAATATATAGTTTTTATTTTTTGCATTTGAGTTCGGGTGTTATATATATATATATATATATATATATATATATATATATATATATATATATATATATATATATATATATATATATATATTTTTTTTTTTTTTTTTTTAGTTTTTGGTGTGAGGTTTGTTTGCCGTGTGTCGCGTGTGGGTGAGGGGCCGCTGTATATAGTGTATTTCAAAATGCTATTGTGTGTAAATAAAATTGTTTGAATTTTATATTGTAATTATATATTGTAATCATTTTTAAAAAATATATTATACCTCTAAAGGTTATTGTATACGTACTAATGCATTGAAAATGTACGACTATAAATAATTGTCATTATAATGTTAATCTCAAAATGGTATATAAATAACTAAAATTAAAGTTTATGTAAAATATCAATTATTATAATAATTTTAACGTTCGCCCAGCCTTGTGGCAAAATTGGGTAACGTTTATACTTTGTAAAAATTGTGGTTTAACTAGTAATTATTGTAGCTAGTGCAGGATAGTAATATTTTTCCCTCCCTAGGCTTAGGGGTTCGTCCTGGCCATTAGCCAAAAGCTGGTCCCTAGGGTGGGCGCTGTCTGTCTGTCTTTTGGGTATCTATAAATCCACCTATGAATGTTAGTGTTTTATAATGAATGTTAAATTGTTTCTAAAAAATATATAAATTATTTATATTTATATAATCAGTGTATTCTGCATATAAACATCAAAATAATAAACAATACCGTTATTAAATGCATTCATTTTTAATATAAACACAAATACACAAAATCCGTTTCTTCAATACTTCAGTATGCAATAATAACATCCATGCGCGGTTATTATTTTATAATAAAACGTCGAGAACAAACCGCCGAAAATGTAATATAATTGTATCTAAATGTATCTAAATGTAGATAAATGTATCTAAATTAAAAAAACAAGTACAGTAAGAAGAAACAAGTTGGAAATTGTATGTCAAACGTAACAAATGAGGTGCATTCGTATTATAACTTGTTTTATAAATATTCAGATCTTGGTGCAATAGCTGTTGCAATCTTATGCATGAATACAAAATTTATTTTATGTGCAGATTTTCATAATATAGATATTAATTTTATTTTATGAAATATAGTTTCAATACACTTTCACAAACAACTAAATACAATTATGTTACATTTAAATTATGCTACGCGCCAATATCCAATACAAGACATTGTAAAAAAATCATTGTTATTATTTCACTGAAAAAATTAATTATATAATTATATCGTCTGTTGTTATGATATGATTAATTTCCGAAATAAAATAAGTACAATTTAAGTTGGCAAGTTAGTTTAGTTTTTCTGCAACACCTAGCATTTCCATTTTGTGAATTTTTTTCAGCAAATTTCCGCGTATTTTATCTTGTTTATTAATCCTTTTTTTTTCTTTAATCGTTAGTTTCCGATGTACAATCATAACTTTTTTGTTCGAGTTCTAACTGGCCGGTACTGTTCACAAAAAGAAGTATTTTTGGATATACTGGGTGCAATAATATAGTGATAGGTTGTGCTTTTAAGGGAGACCCGAACCCCATTTTCAGCAAAATATTATCAAAAGTTCAAAAAAAAATTATGTCAGAAAACGATAATATACATATTTGCGAATGTCCATGCAACATTTCAGAACTTGGAGACACTTGGAACAGGTAGTAAATGAGCTTTTTTAATTGTATTCACCAGAGTTTAAAGGGCTAGCGGCCATTTAAAAAGCTCATACAGTTTCGTTTACTTTTATATTACACTACCACAAAGCTAGGTACAGTTAATATAACATTTTAATTTTAGTATGATTAATCAAAAAAGAATACATAATAATAAAAAAATTTCAAATAATATAAAATTTTACACATTTTTTGTAAAAGCGAAAAATTTTCTTTGAAAACGAAATTGCAGCAAAAATTTTTGTGTTCAATATAAAAAATAGTCTTGGTATATTAGAAATTAATATAAAAAATAGTTTCAACACGAAGTAAGTTTTGTTTTACTAATTTCTTTTGTATTTTATAATTCTTTTTTTTTTTTTTTGCCTAAGTTTAATGTACTAAGGTTCAATGGTAAAATAATTTAGAAACAAAGTGTTTATATTTTTAGAATCTTGAAAAAATTTGCAACAAACGTAATGAGAGATATAATATTTTTTTAATGTTTCTAAAAATTGTATATAAATTGGTAAACATCAAAATTATAACGATTTTAAAGAAATTTGCCTTGTGTAATTAAATTTTCCTCCAAAATAATTAAAAAATATATCTCCCTAGGTCTTTACCATATACCATAACACTATTTAAGAAATATTAGTTATACTAAAATATTGAAAATTGAACTAGGAGTAGTATTTTTAAAAAGCGTAATTTTCTTCGATGAAAATCGAGGAATTTTCTTCGAAGACAAAACTGGCTACATTTTTTTTCTATTGTGTTCAAAATATAAAGCTTTTCTTAAAAAATAGTCTTGATATATTAAAAATCAATATAAAAAATAGTTTCAACATGAAACAAGTTTTTTTACTACTTTCTCTAGTATTTTATACTTTAAATGCGTTTTCCTGAAAATGACTTTTTTCATATTTTGCCTAAGTTCAAAGTACTAAGGCTCAGTAGTAAAATAATTTAGAAACAAAGTTTTTATAATCTTAAAAACATTTGAAACAAAAGTAAGTAGAGATATTTTTTTAAAATATTTCTGAAAATTTTACATAAATTGGTAAACATGAAAATTATAACGATTTTAAGGAAATTTCCATGCGTAATTTAATTGTGTTTTTTTTCAAGCTCATTAAAAAAGAAAATTAAAAATATCTCTCCCTAGGTCTTTTCCATATACCATAACACTATTTAAGAAATTTTAGTAATACCAAAATATTGAAAATAGAATGAGGAGTAGTAATTTTAAAAACTATATATATTTCGACGAAAAAAAAAATCATAAAAACCCCCATAAAAAATATACTTTTTAATAAAAAGTAGATTTTTTTGCTGATTATTCCTTACAAAAGGATTCTTAAATAGTACACCAAAATTCATTACTTTAAAATCAATAATAAAAAATTTTGGGTTTTTTCTTCTGGGTCTGCCTTAAAACTTTTATTAATTATACGTTTAGTATTTAGTGATATTATTTGATAGCTTTATGTTAACGCGTTGGTAATTTTGTTACATAAAAATGTTTAAACGCTTATTAAACTGCATTCGCTTTATATGTTAGCTCATTTGATGTCTCTGCATTAAAAATTTAGTTTTTAATAGTGTTTTTCAGCATACCGACTTTCAAAAAGAATTTTCAAGCATTAGATTGCTAGACGAAATTTGTCATTATTTATTACTTTATTGGATTTATGAAAAAATTTTCGACATACGGTTTTCGACGGATCAATACGTTTTAGAAAGTCCTGAACACGATTTGACTGTTTTTAGAAAATGTCAGTCTGTGATTCTGTCTGTGATTCTGTCTGTCTGTCTGTATATATGTCACAAAGATTGTGGGGGCTTGTGTGGGTATCTCAGGAACTAATGCGCAGAATTTAATAAAACTTTAGATTCCGTTAGTCCCTAAATTGGTACTGATTAGTTTTGCGTGTAAATAACCCAACAGGTGGTGTCACTACGTGCATTTTTTTATAACCGCAATTGCTCTATCTCAATAACTAATGCACTGTTTTTCATCAAATTTTAGATTATGTTAGACCTCGACTGACATAAATAGACGCTGATTACGATTTGGTGTAGATAATCCCAACCTCTATCTCAAGAACTAATGCTCGGAATTTAATAAAACTTTATATTCAGTTAGTCCCTGATATAAATTGGTGCTTATTAGTTTTTGGTAAAAATCGCCAAGCAGGTGGCGCTACTGTGCAGCATTTTTCGCGATTTCCGCAATAGCTCTATCTCAAGAACTAATGCACGGAATTTAATAAAACTTTAGATTCCGTTAGTCCCTAAATTGGTGCTGATTAGTTTTGCGTGTAAATCACCCAACAGTTGGTGCCGCTAAGCTGCATTTTTTTATAACCGCAATAGCTCTATCTCAATAACTAATGCACTGTTTTTCATCAAACTTCAGATTCTGTTAGACCTTGACATAAATAGAATGTTATTGCGTTTTGGTGTAGATATCCTAAGAGGGGGCGCTGCTATGCTGCTTTTTTCACTATTTTCACGATACCTACACTGTAAAAAAATTCCGTATCGTCACGTACATGTTCCAGCAACGTTCCGGATTTAAACAAGTTTCTATTAGATTCCTGGAAAAAACAAGTTTTTTTTACGAATAGTTTCCTGAATTCAGGAATTAAGCTTTTTTTGCGTGGCAACGTCTTTTCTCTAGCTCTTAGCTCCGCCATATTGGCTTCTCGACGTATATCCAGGGACCGATTTGGGGCTTTTGCATCTATGCTTACGGCGGACTTGAGTTAAAAAAATATCTTATTGAAAGCGGTACTTAAAATGAAAACTTTTCTGAAAATGTATTGCAATATCAAATCATCTGCTCTGCGGTAGACAAACAATGAATAAATAACAGCTGCGTCTGGACAGTCTCAAAAACCTTCCATTTCATTATTTCAACCACAAGCACAAGGCGGAAGACGTTCTAAAGGAAGGTTCTCTAGGAAGACGGAGGAAAACGATTTTAAAATTGTATTTTAATCTTATTGCACGTATTAATAGTCAAATGGTACTGGGTAACTTTGCAAGGTTAATAATTAATCACTTCATTGTTACCTGGGCTACTTTTTAGCTTTAATTCGTCTCCATTTTTGGATTATATTATTCTCTTACGATTCCCCAGGAAAACATTTGGATAACAAAAGAAAGGTATGTACGTAATTTAATATAATTAAAAATATTTTTAATCAATAATTGAGGGAAAACTGCTTTCACAATTTTTTCCTTTAAGCTACAAGCTTTTAATTTCTACAATCTAAAATTAGTAAACTTTCCATACTGTTTAAAAGTATTATTTTTTTTTTATTCTTCTGACTTTTAAAGTTGTATATATATATATAACTTTTTGTACCAAATAAAGTTCATAAATGGGAGTGTAAAATAGTTAAAAACGTACTTTGTTTAAATTGTGCACAATAATTTTATTAAATTTGGTAATGTTTCTACCTGCAATATTTGTGAACTTATTATATTAAGACTGATCCTAAATTTGTGTGTATTTTAGAAAAATTTCTGTTTAAAAATAAAGTTAAACAGGTTGCATATTTTTTTTTTTTTCGGAGTTTAATTATGCTTTTTTTCTGTGTTTGGAACTATAAACAAATTTTGGCCCAATCTAAAGGCATAGATATAATCTCTGAAACCGTAAAGTTTATCTGTAAAAGATATAAAGTAGCTTAATAGAAATCTTGTTTAAGCAATTTCTGTTAAAAGATGTTTTTGATATAAACCATTTTAAATTTGCACAATTTTAAACATTTTTACAATAAGAACAACTGACACAATTTTAGTTCCAGAATAAACACTACAAACACAGTGATTGGGATGTTAAACTGAGAAAGGTACAACAGACAATATTTTCGTTTTGTTGAAATGCTGTTTTGGAGAAATTATTAATTTTCATAAACATATTAATTTTTATATACTGTTTGAAAATTTTATTTTTGATTATGTTGGAAACTGTGTCCTGAAATTTCACCAGTACTACCACTGTACTGAAATTTTTGCTTTTCAAATGTGATTATTACTCGTTGACAAACAACAAAAAATAAAAGTAATAATTAAGTCTAATAACTGGAAAAGAATATTGGAAAAAATATTTAGCATTGCAAGTATGCTAATATGTTTTGGAAACTTCTTGCTTAAGCTTATTTGAGAATAAAATAAATTGAAAATAACACCTCTTTCAAGAACAAATAATTTCTCAAGAACAAATAATTTCTCAAGATCAAAAAGTTTCTTATAATAATTTTACTTTTCTCAGCCTTCACCTAATTTAAATTAATGAAAAATTTAAAAAAATGGTCTTTGGTTTTTAACATGATATTTTACAAAGAAAATACTAAGCAAATTATTTGTAAATGTTGGTATATATTGAAAAGTAAATGGTTTCAAATAAATCTGCCTAAGATTTTTAAAATGACAAAGTTGGTTAATGCTTTGAGTGACTTTATCTTTGAATACATTCTAGTTATAATATTCCAGTCAAATTAAACAGAAAAAAGGGGGTCAATTGATTTGCAGAAAAAAAAGCAAAAATTTTCAACATTTACTATCGGATGATCATTACATGGATTATATTTCTTTATAATCCAAAATGTAACATTTTTGTTAGTAATTGACTGCTCAGTCAATTACTCATAAAAGTATTACATTTTTGAGAATTTTCAATTACTCATAAAAATATAATATTTTTATGAGTAATTGATTACTCTTATGTCAGAATAGCAATCGATTAGCTTTAAAGTTTTGCCAACTAATTTTTAATGCATTTCATGAGTTTTCAAAATATTTAACTTAAAAAAGAAAACATTATACAATTTTAAAATGAAACAACATATATTTATCTTAAAAACAAGTTTATTTTTAACATCAAACTATATTTTGTAAGAAAAAATTTAAATACAGTGACATTCAAAAAAATTTAGAGACAAATTTGATGTTATAATTAAACAAATATATTTATAACATAAATATAAAATTTAAAAAAATATATTTTATAAGTTAAATATTTTAAAATATTCTTAAAACATACAAAAATTACCTTGCAAAATTTTTAAGCTAATTAAATTGTGAGCTACATATCAACAAAAATCATTTGATGTATCAGGAACATCCCTGAAATATATAGAATGTTACCTGTAAATTCAAGTACTATTACTGGCTTTCTGTGGAACATTTCTAAATTCTTAAAGAATGTTCCTGGTTTTTCTGTGGAAGATGACAGGATGTGAACATATCTAAATTGTTTTGGAAGATTGCTGGTTTCTTCCAGGAAAGTTACTGGCTTTTACTGGGAAGATCTTAGTATGTTCATGGTTTTTTCCAGGAAGGTTACCGACTTAAACCTGGAACCTTTCTGAAGAATTGAGAAACCTTACCACTATAATTCCAGGAAAGTTACTGACTTTTAAGATTAACTTTTCTGAATTCTTAAAAAAGTTTTCTATTTTTTGCCAGAAATGTTACTGGTATAAATTAGGCACATTAGCTGCCCATTATTTTCCAGGAACGTTCCTGAATTTTTTTTTACAGTGTATATCTCAAGAACTAATGCACGGACTTTCATTAAACTTCTAATTAAGCTAGAAGTCTATCGAAAGTTGTTGTTGATACGGTTTTGGTGTAAATATCCAAACAGGTGGCTCTGCTATGGTGCATCTTTCAGGATTTACAGGATTTTAGCAATAGTCATATTATCTCAAGAACTAATGCACGGATTTTAATAAAATTTTAGATTCATTTAGATCTTGATATAAATTGGTACTGATTCGTTTTTAGTGTATATGCAAAACTTGTGTGAGATAAAAGAAAGTTTTTGGATTGGCACATCCGACTAGTTATACTTGTTTTTAAGTAAATTTATCAAAAAAAAGTGAAAAACACGATATGCATAATAACTTGTTACATTCGTTTTTAAGTTCATGTTTAGCTGCAAACGAGAAATAATTAATTATATTGAAAGTAAAACGAAGATTCAGATAAAATTTTATATTTTAAATTACTATTACTTTTTCTCACATGCTTTGACTAATACATAATTATGCATGATTACTATTTAAAAAAATTTCTTGGGTGGGAGGGGGTTCTTTGAGAGAACAAACATATTTTTGATCTTCTTATATTCACAGCTGAGAGCTGAGAAACAGTTTTATTCTCACATATATTTATAAAATTAGCCAAAGTACTCATTAACGTTATATGCGTCATTTTATGTTGCAATTGATTGGCTTTAGAGAATATTATTGATAATTAATAATTCCCGTGTTAAAAATACTTATTTTATGCTATTTTTTATATTTTAGTTAAATCTTATCAGTTAAAATCTAGAGAAATGCTTAAGTGATAGTAAAAGAAACAATAAAAGGTTTATAAAAAAACTTTTAATGATCAACATACGTTTCAACGCTCCTACGGCGCCATTTTCAAGTAAACTTGAAAATGTAGGAGCGTTGAAACGTATGTTGATCATTAAGAGGTTTTTTATAAACCTTTTGTTGTTTCTTTTACTATCACTTAAGCATTTCTCTAGATTTTAATTATATTTAGTGATCTTATTTTGTGATTATGTCTTATCAGTTATTTCAGTTTTTGCGCAGTTTCTGATATATTTTTTTGTATATTCGCTAGTCGCCAGTGATAACTCGCCAAATCAACAGATGTTTGTGTGTCTGTCCATACAAAGTTTTCTGAAGTGACTGCGGTGAGCAGAGCTACAAGATTTCAGAGAAAGGTACCTGTATATCTTAAGTTATGCACCTAAAACCCAATTTTACGGAAGAGTGGGGTAAAAAATATTATGCTTTTTAGCGTTTTTTTACCCGTTTCAAGGCAATTTTTTAACATACGTAAAAGGAATCAGGTTTCAATCCTTTATCATATATATATATAACGCTAAGGTACGTGGTGGTAAAAAAGTGATTTTTTTCTCTTTTGCTGATGGCAATGAGTGGTTTATTTTCACTAATTTGTGAATATTACGAAAAGTATTTGATATATTGACTTATAACTCACCACACATATGTAGAAAAATTTTCTGAATCCGAAAATCCATTTTTTGTAAAAATAGGCCCCTAATTTTTCATATTTTTTTGCAAAAAAACTGACCCAGACGTTTGAAAAGGGAAGAAAATAAACTACGAAGTTAAACAAACAACATAAAAAAAACGCACCATTTTGTTTCTGTTTCAAAAGTTACAGATATTTGTTAATGTTAAAAGTCATTGGTTAAATTTTGAGTGGGGAGGGAGTTCAATTGTAATTTAAATATCAGGTTAATGTTAAAGGTATGTAGATCTGCTCTCCCCCTGGCGGTGAAAAGTGGACCTAAATGATTTTGTGGCCAGGCCTATACGGTGCCATATAGACAATGGGGAGCTGTGCCGGAGATTCATTTGGAAAGAGGTTTGTTTAGAATAGAATGAGCCCCCTGACCTTGAAATGTGGAACAAAAAGATGTCTTAAACATTCGAGGTTCATTTGGAAAAATTGACCAGGGAAGCGGATGTAGCCTACTAGTAATATATTAATTTTTTTTCCATTTTTTTAAATTTCCGTGATTTTTTATGCGATTTTTAACTTTTTTTGGCGTTTTGAGGCGATTTTTTAATATGTTAAAAGAATCCGGTTTCAATCTTGTTGCTCTTTATAATAAATTTTGTTCACTCTGATTTTTGAATTTTTCGCGAATTTTTTATGAAATTTTTAACATTGTTTCTCTTTTTACGGAAATTTTATGACATTAAAAAAAAAAAAAAAAAGAAAAGAAAACAGTTTTAGCCAATTATAGTAAATTTGTTCTCATTGATTTTTCAATTTTGGCGATTTTTTTTAGAATTTTAGCATTTTTCTGGGTAGAAATAAAAAAAACCAGAATACCTCAAGGTTCATTTGATTCGAGATCGCAGCGGGCGTAGCCCTCTCGAATGCACGTTGCCGTAGACACTGAAGCCTCCCAACCCTAGGTTTATTTAGGAAACAAAGACCAGTAAAACGGGCGAAACCCCGTTGGCATTGTTACAAATGAAACTCATATGCCAAATTAAATATAAATATTTCTCCAAAATCTGAAAGGGAATCTCCAAAAAGTGTTTTTGTTGTTGTTTTGCGGGGGTAGAGGGGGGGGGGCTCGAATGCCTTGCTATGGCTCTGCAAAGTGGTAACATTGCGCTGAAAAGGGTTAAACAGATTTAACTTTTTTTTTTTCCTACTCAGTATCTACTCATTATCGGGATATCTAAAATAGCAGAAATTAATTTTTTGGTACTTTTGTTTTAAAAAAGTTCGGACCTAAAAATCTCAATGAAATCTAGACTCATAAATGTGTCGGCTATGTTTTCTGTAGGTAACGTTTTCTGTTAAGATTATCGAATTTTAAATTCGAACAAGCGAACTGGAAATCCTCGTACCTTTAGCCATCTTAAAATTGAAAAATCATCTTCCACATGTGTGCGTATGTCCATAGTCATATATGCATGTACACGAATAGTTGTATGTATAGGTGTGTCCACGAATATATGTATGTATACATATGTCCATGGATACATGTATGTATGCATTTGTCCACGGATAGATGTATGTATCGGTATGTCCACGGATAGATGTATATATCGGTATGTCCACGGATAGATGTATGTATAGGTATGTCCACGGATAGATGTATGTATCGGTATGTCCACGGATAGATGTATGTATGGGTATGTCCACGGATAGATGTATGTATGGGTATGTCCACGAATAGATGTATGTATGGGTATGTCCACGGTTAGATGTATGTATGGGTATGTCCAAAGATGGATGCATGTATGGGTATGTCCTCAGATACATTGCAAAAAAAGCATATTAAAAATAATTAAAACTTCAAAATTTCAAAAACTAATACGTATTGTTAAACATATATTTATTTAAAAAATATAAAAATCTTAGTTAATACACATTTCGTGTGATGTCCTCAGTGAACCGGATTCTGACCGTGTCCGCACTCACCATGTTACACGAGACTGTGTGTGTGTGTGTGTGTGTGTGTGTATGTGTCTGTTCGCGATGGCTTATGGATTGAAGTTATCAGCGTAGAGGAGCCATGCGAATGTCGCGCCACCTGTACATGACAAATTTCACATACGTCACACTGTTTGAAATCGAGGCTAACGAGCCTCGGTTTGATATATTTTCCTGGCACATTTTTCTTCATGACAATTAGTCGGTTTTAAGTTTTTTTTTTTTTTTTTACATGACATTTATAATTATGATGGAGATTGTTAATACAGAAAACTTTATTTAACAGATTCTTTTTTATATTTGCGGGAATGCAGATGGGCAAGGGTCTAATTACATTTAAGCTTCAAGGTGTATTTCTAGAAAGCAGTTACCAGAATTTCCGAATATTAGTCTAAGCCAAATTTCAAATTAAGTTCCTAGCTTAACCAAATGAATCAATCTTTAAAGATGTATTGTGATCCTCCTAATTAGTTATTTGCTGAAGGCCACTTGAACAACCCCTCCCCCCCCTTTCCCGGCCCTCCTTCAAGGTTTTTTCTCTAATTCTGCTCCGTTTCCATATCTCAGCAACTATTTTTCCGATTTCAAAGCAAGTGGTTCCAAACATTATAATTAACTTAATAGTCACCCTTTATAACATTAAACTAAATTTATGAGTAGCGGTTACCACTATTTACGAATAATAGTTTAAACCAAATTTGTAATTAAGCTCCTAGCTTAAGCAAACGAACAAATTTCGAAAGATGCATAGTGCTCCTCTTAATTAGTCATTTGCTGAAGGGTATTTGAACAACCCTCCCCCCCGGCCCCTCCTTCAAGGTTTTTCTCTAACACTGCCCCGTTTCTATATATCAGCAACTATATTTCCGATTTCAACGCAAGTGATTCCAAACATTATATTTAACTTAATAGTCACCCTTTATAACATTAAATTAAATTTATGAGTAGCGGTTACCACTATTTTCGAATAAAAGTTTAAGGCAAATTTGTAATTAAGTTCCTAGCTTAACAAAATAAACGAATTTTTATACATGCATAGTTCGCCTCTTAATTAGTCATTTTCTGTAGGACACTCGGACATCCCCTCCCCTTTGCACGTCACTCAAGGTTATTTTCTCTAACTGTGCCTTATTTCAATAACTAGGCTAATAATGTTCCAATCTTCTCGAAACCAGCTCAATTTTGTAGCGCGCCTACTATACTGTAACGTAGGCAGAGGGGACCCGTCTCTGAAGTTCGTTCGGAAAGAGGTTTGTTTAGAACAGAATGCTCCCCTGGCGGTGGTAGGGGGAAATAAAAGATTTTCCAGAGCATACGAGCATGCTCGGTATACGGTTCCGAAGTCATCGTAGACCGTGGCCAGAGTTCCGTTTTTTAAGAGATTTAAGTTTATTACAAGGGCTCGTGCAACGCCGGGCGGGTCAGCTAGTGATTAAATATAGCAAAAATTGCTGCTCAAAATTTTAGATTATATTTGTCACTGGTGTTAATTTTTATTTCAAGCTCAGTAAATTTAAGAAACGAGTTTAATATTAGAACTTATAAATTAGAGGTATCACCTTTTTTTTTAATTTTATCATTTTTTTTCGCATTTTCGCATTTTTAGTATCGTTTAGTATAGGAGTAGACATTTTGAGATGCCTATAGGATTTAAGTGTTTATTAACATTAAAATACGGATATAAATGCTTAAAGGGATAGTGATGAAAACTAAACACTAAAATGCTTATAAAAACCATTTAATATGATGATCGGCATATTTCAAGATCCACATGATAAACAAACTATTCTGGCAAAAATTTTAAAAAAGAAATGTTATTGTTATTTTTTTTTCAAATTTTTGGGAGAATAGTTTGCTTATTGTGTGGATCTTCATTATGGTCATTATGGTGCCGTTTGTGCGTTTGAAACATGTCGATCATCATATTTTAAGGTTTTTATAAGCCTTTTTGTGTTCAGTTTCCATCAAATTAAGCATTTACATCCGTTTTTTAATGATAATTAGTGTACTACTGTAGTAACTGTAACTGCAGTAACTGTAGAAACTGTGTGTAGTAACTGCATATCTATATATGTCATTTATTCTATCCATGTCTATAAATAGTCAATAGCTATTTTCTGACCGATTCTTTTAGGTCCGATTCTGAATAAGATTTTATTAGTAAATGAGGCCTACTCCATGTGTTGAACCTCATTCCTTCATATCACTGCTGGGTGATTTTTGATTTTGTATCGATTGGATGTCTATTGCTCGCAGCGCCAGCTATTGCTGTTAATTCAAACTAAAATCGAGAATCGCGTAGTAAAAAAACTCTTGATATCATACATTACTCTCCGGCAAGAATTTTTTTTAATATATGTCACCGTTTGGAAGTTATTGAAATCTAAAATCAGTCGGTCAATTTTAGAACACCCGGTAGGTATATCATATATTCTATCTATGTCTATAATTAGTCAATAGATTTTTTTTTTCCTTTTTCATACAATAAAATTTCTATCATCCAAGTGCTTTAAATAATCGATTTTTGAAAAAACATAAAGCAGAAGATACTTAGTTTAAAACAATAATTTTTAAGACATCCAAATACTTATTTTCAACCAATTTTTTTAATCTTTTTTCTTGATATTTTTTATAAAATTGAAGAATAAAATTTTGACAATGGGATTTATTTTCTAATATTTTAAATTCAGATGCATGAGATAAAAACAATAGAAAAATGAAAGTCTTGTTTTGTAAAATGTCTATTTTTTAAAAATGAGTTAATTATTTTAGAAAAACAACACTTAAAAGAGGTTATTTGTTTATATAAAATAGCTTTGTTGTTTTCGTTTGAAGTAATTTTGTTATGCAATTCATATTTCTCGGAAATCATTTTTATCATCTGTTATGCAATAACTTTTCACCTTTTTTTTTTTTTTTTTATGTTGACAAAATTACATACTTGAAAGTTAATCACAATTCATAGATATTTATTTTCAACCACTATAAGAAAAAGAGCTTACATTTTCAAAAGTGATTCATATGATTGAACTAATTTTATCTGTATGAAGAGATTTATTTTTTTATTGTACAATAATGTTTTTCTAAGAAAATAACATCGAGAAAATAATTTCCGTTATGTTAGAAAAAATTGCCCTATTGAAATGAATAAAGAATAAAATTATTTGTGGCTCGAAATAAGTTTTTTTTTTTTCTTTTCAGCTGATTACAACAAAGGTTGAAATAAGGAAAACAAACGCTAAAAATAAATTTATTTTGACAATTTCAAGATTTTAAATTTCATAAATACTTTAATATTTGTATTGTTTTTTTCATAGTGCGAAAATTGTTATTTCTCCCTGGGGCAAAATAAATACGACACTGCTTTGAAAACATAGTATATTATGGACTCTTGTGTGAGAAGTTTTATTTTAAAAAAAATGGATAAATAATGCATTTATTCAAACCAAAATTTAAAAAGTGTTTTTATTGCAGGAATTTTTAAAGCAGAAAGCAATATATCTACTTGAATTAGAAGAACATAAATTTGTAATGAAAATTTAACTAAATCGAATGAATATTTTAACATTTTTAAATGAGAGTGAAAATATTAAACTAAAATATTGCGAAAGATAATTCCCATGTACGAAAAATAACGTATTGTTACATTTGCGAATATTTTATATTTATTACAGTATTATTTAAAAGTAATGTGACACTTCATTGAAAACGTATTATATTCTGAAAATATCATTTCTTTTTAAAAATAGATAAATAATGCATCTGTTCAAACCAAAATTTAAAATTGTTTCTATTGCTTGATATTTGAACCATACAGCAATAGTACTTGAATTAGAGGAATGAAACTGGTTATTAAAATTAATCGAATGAATATTTTAACGTCTTAAAAGAAAGTGAAAATATTAAACTAAAATATTGCAAAAGCTAATTTCCCTAAACGTAAGATATTGGTCTGGGTATATTATTACATTTGCAGAATATTTTATATTTAGTATGGTTGTCATGAGAAATGATTTAAATTTGTGAAAGATTACGAAAAAATGTATTTTTCTAAAAATTTATTCTATCCTTCTAATTTTTATATGTATCGTCATATGCGGGGGGGACATTTTATCCAGGTGACTTACTAACGAGGTTTGACTGTATACCAGGTGTCCTAGAATAAACTGACTGATTTTAAAATTCAATAACTTCCAAACGGTGACAGATATTTAAAAATATCTTCCAGGAGTGTAATGTAAGAGATATATTTAAAATATATTATAATAAATAATAAATAAAAATATATAAATAATCACATATTTAAAAATTTCTTGCAAGAGAGTAATGTAAGATGTCAGGAGTCTTTGTACTGCGATTCCTGATTTTAGTTCGAATTACCAGCAGTAGATGGCACTGCAGCGATAGGAGTGAAATCCAGGCCAAAACTAAAATCACCCAGAATTAATGCGAAGAAAGGAGTTTCAATACATGGAGTGGGTCTTATTCGCTGGTACAATCTTGTTTTTAGGGCCCGACTCTGAATAAGATTTTATTGGTGAATGAGACCTATTCCATGTGCTGAATCTCATTCCTTCACATCACTGCTGGGTGATTTTTGCGTTTGTCTGGATTGGATGTCTGTTGCTCGCAGCGCCATCTATTCCTGATAATTCAAACTAAAATCAGGAATCGCAGTAAACTCCTGACATTATTCTCCTGCACTCATACATTATTCTCCTGCAATATTTTTTTAATATCTGTCACTGTTTAGGAGTTATTGAAATTTAAAATAAGTCAATCTATTTTAGGATACCCGGTATATATATCATTTATTCTATCTATGTCTATAGTTTTTTTTTTTTTTTTTTTAATACAGTAAAATTTCTATCATCCAAGTGGTTTAAATAATTAATTTTTCGAAGAAACATCATTTAAAAGAATTCTTTTTAAGACATCCATATACTTATTTTCAACCAAAATTTTTTTATCTTACACCCAGAAAAAGGAATTGATTAAAACTACAAAACATGTTTTGTTGAGTACATTTTGGTTGTTTTAGCAAAATTCAAGTAAAATTGAACCATTTTACTTGAATTAACAAAACATGTTTTGTTGAGTACATTTTGGTTGTTTTAGCAAAATTCAAGTAAAATTGAACCATTTTACTTGAATTAACAAAACATGTTTTGCTGACGATACAATTTTTTTGTAATTGCAAAAAAAAAAAATTTTTTTGTTGATTTAAACAAAATTTCCATTAACATATATTTAAACAAAAAGTTTTGTTGAGTCAACCAAATTTTTGTTGATTCAACAAAACTTTTTCTGGGTGTACTTTGTGATATTTTTTATAAAACTGGAGAATACAATTTGGACAATATAATTTATTTTCTAATATTTTAAATTCAAATACATGAGATAAAAACCAATAGAAAAATAAAAGTCTTGTTTTGTAAAGTGTCTATTTTTAAAAAAATGAGTTAATTATTTTAGAAAAACAGCACTTAAAAAAAGTTATATAAAATATTGCTTTGTTGTTTTCGTTTGAAATATTTTTGTTATATAATTCGTATTTGTTGGAAATCATTTTTTATCATATGTTATACAATAACGTTTCACCCCCTTTTTTTTCTTTACGATGACAAAACCTGATACATGAAAGTTAATCACAATTCATAGATATTAGTTTTCTACCACTATAAAAAAAAAAAGAGCTGACATTTTCAAAAGGGATTCACATGATTGAACTATTTTTATCTCTAAAAAAAGTTTTTTTTTTTTTTTTTTTTGTACAATAATGTTTTTCTAAGGAAATAACATCAAGAAAATTAAATATTTCAAATATATATATATATATATATTCATAGGTTTTTTTTTATATTTATATTTACATTTTATTATGATTAATTTTTGTAATTTTCGTAATCCTTTTATCCCCCGTAATTATACTGTCTATTCGTTTGATTTTCACACATGTAATTTCATTTTAAATAAATAAATAAATATAAATTTGTGTCAATACCGTCGAATAATTAACCTTTAGAATCTCGGGGCGGAAAGAATATTTCTTTAATAACACCAGGAACCATACTTTGCTGGTATTTTCATGTATTTTATTACTTGTTGACACAATTCACAGCACAAAACGGCACATTACACACATATAAATAAGGCTGACACTTCACTTTTTACATTCTCGGAGAACAAAAAACAACACAACATAAGAATTTTCTATTTACATAAACACACTTCGAAAACAAACTTCTTTCGGCCAAGCTCACGCGTCAACTGATCAAAACGTCTTCTTTTAGATCACGTGATGCGCTGCGCATTTCGCGGGAGGGTCTATTTTCTTCTGGAAGGGGTTTTCTGCGTTACAGATTGATATTTGTCACATTGAAATAAAATTATGCACATTTTTAAATTTATACATTTTTCTGTAATCTTTCACAACTTTAAAACAATTTTCAAGAAAACCATACTAAATATAAAATATTCTGAAAATGTAATAATATACCCCGCCCAATATCTTTGGTATAGGGAAATTATCTTTTGCAACATTTTAGATTAATATTTTCATTCTCATTTAAAATGCTAAAATATTCATTCGATTTAGATTATTCTTAATAACCAATTTACATTCTTCCAATTCAAGCTTTATGCTTTAAATATCACGCAATAAAAACAATTTTAAATTTCGGTTTGAACAGATGCATTATTTATCCTTTTTTTAAAAGAAATTATATTTTCGCATACAGCAGCTCAGAATATAACACGTTTTCAATTATGTGTGACATTACTTTTAAAGAATACTGTAATAAATATAAAATATTCGCAAATATAACGATACATTATCTGTCGTGTAGGGGAATTATCTTTTGTAATATTTTAGATTAATATTTTCACTCCCATTTAAAAATGTTAAATTATTCATTCGGTTTAGTTAAATTTTTATAAAAAATTTATATTCTTCTAATTCAAGTAGATATATTGCTTTCTGCTTTAAAAAATCATGGAATAAGAACAGTTTTTAAATTTGGGTTTGTGTAATTGTATTATTTATCCGTTTTTAAAAAAGAAATTTTCACACACAAGAGCCCAGAATCTAATATGTTTTCAAAACAGTGTCATATTACTTTGCCCCGGGGAGAAAGAACAATTTTCGCATTATGAAAAAATTTAAAACATTCAAATAGTTATGAAATTTTAAATTTTGAAATTGTCAAAACAAATTTATTTTTAGTGTTTGTTTTACTTATTTTAACCCCTTTGCGACGAGCGTCCTTTACAGAATTTTTAATCTTTTGCCACCGGTTTTTCAAAACAGAAATTTTCGCCTAATTGAATCTCAGAAATGCTCAGATTTAATAAGGCAAATCTTACAATAAAAAATAGCTGGTGGGAATAATCGAGGATTCTGAGCATCTTATGCGTCACGTATACGTGTCACTCGTCCCCAAGGGGTTAACCTTTGTTGTTACCAGCTGAAAAGTAGGAAAAAACATTTTCATTTCGTGCCTATATATCTCATTCTCAACATAATTACGTGCATAATCATCCTTTTATATTACTTCTGTTGTCAACATCTCTTTTTCTAAGCCGAACGATAAATGAGATAAAATATGAAAGGATTTTGAAGCGACTTCTGACATAATACACTCACATTTTGTTAAAACATGTATTTTCATTAGAAACTGCAAGTAATTAAAAATTAAATTGGCATTGTTTTCATAAACGAAATGAAGGGGTTTCCTCAAATTAAGTGCTACCACAAAAATAAAATTCCGCAACAATGATTATAAAAAATATATATTCAATAAAGATAAAGTGGGCCATAGTTGTTGCACTGGTTTATTTTCGATTTATGATTAAAAAGCAAAATTGAAATTGAAATGCTCATTTTGTTTTCTTCTTTATCCCATTTTTTTTCCGAAACAGATGATGTCACCCTCTAATGCAGTTAAAATAGGATTGATGTATATATATATTTAACTTTATTTTGCGTTTACTATATTCTGCCAGTTTTTACTGTAATTTTGATGGAATAAATGAGATGACATTCTGGCTTGACTAATGTTGTTTGAAGATATTTTTAGTACTTATTTTTTTTTTTTTAGAAGTTTAAACCTGCATCAAAAAAATATTGGATATTTCTAAAAAAAATATTAGACTGCAGTGTGAAATCTTCGCACGGGTCAACTGGTATATATGATTTCAGTTGTCAACATACGAGGTATATCCACAAAGTAAGTTCGGTTTCAATTTCTTTCCGCAGCAGCGCTGCGATCGCAGTTCCGAGCATGCGCAGCAGTTACTCTGACTAAAGGAGAAGAAATGTACGCTATTTTCAGATCGCTGCTGCCGACGTGTTATTTATAGTGCTTCTTTAGAATGTCAGCCTTAATTGAAAATGCCGCCGCTTGTGAAATCAGATCTGTGATTCGTTTTCTCAATGCAAAGAAAGTTAAACCAAGTGAAATTTATTGGCAAATCTGCGAGGTTTACGGACAAAATGCTATGAGTGATTCAATGGTTAGAAGATGGGTCAGACAGTTTAATGAAGGACGTGATCAAGTGCACGATGAAGAACGAAGTGGACACCCGTCTTTGGTTACTGATGAACTGGTTCACGCAATTGAAGAGAAGGTTAAGCAAAACCGTAAGTTTACAATTAGGGCTCTTGCTATGGAATTTTCGCAAATTTCACGATCACTAATTCATGACATTGGTTGAAAACACAGGCGGCAACCTTCTATGAAGAAGGCATACAAAACCTTGTGGCACGCTACGACAAGTGCCTACAAAATTTCGGAAGCTATGTAGAAAAGTAGTTTCCTAGTTGTAGATTTTTGTACAATAAATATTTTTTTTGTATCTGTACACGTTTTTTTTATATAACCGAACGGAACTTACTTTGTGGATATACCTCGTATTTTTTCTATTCATTTACAAAACGCAGAATAATGAATTAGGTATCACTCGAAAGGTATTTCAACAGGCTTCTAACATAGTTCCCTCACATTTCGTTGAAACGTGTTTTTATTATTATTATTGTTATTATTATTATTAAAAATTGCAGTTAATTAAAAATTAAATCGGCATTGTTTTCCTAAATGAAATGAAAGGTTTTTCTGAAATCAATGTTGCCACAAAAATAAAATACCGCATTATATCGTGCTCAACAATGATTGCAATGGAAAATTGGTATATCCAAAAAGAATAAGTAGGACGCCTACGAACGGGTTTATTTTACTTCCATAATTATAAATCAAAACTCAAATTCAAATGTTTTGTAGAAAAATGCCGGGACCAGGACTCGAACCTGGATACTTTGGCTTAAGAGTTGTGGTCCCGGAATTTTTCATGCTGTTGGAAAAAAATCTCAACTATGATACTCCAACCATTGGATAAGGAAAAGAAAGGAGAGATGGCGCGGTCGGAGAGATTGCACACATAGAGGTTTGGGGGGAAGGAGTAGAGTGAGCGCGCAGTGACTCCAGGTAGTTGTACAACAACAGTTGTGGAGTGCCTACTTGAAAGTACACGTTGATTGTTTTGAGCATCTAAGATAAAGCATTGCTATTTTGTTTTGTTTTCCTAAAGTAAGTGCTTGAATTTTCATAGATATTCATCAGAATTTCTATACAATGCCAGTAGTACAAAATATTTTAAACTTAAACGATTTTTCATAAGCTACTAATCTAGAGTAACAGTGTGAACATCTACGGTTCGTTGTAGTAGCGACCATGTTTAAATAAAACGCCGCGCAATCTCTCCTACCAAAATTGGAGAGATGGCGCATTGTTCCCATTAGTTTCAATGCTAGGAGAGATTACGCAGCTTATTGGTAAATTTGCATAAAAAAGGAATAATGAAAATGGACTAATTTTTAATTAAACGTGTTATCAAGTAACTTAATGTTATTTTGTAATCTGATCTGAACTTGCTTTTTCTGATTCTTTATTTTTTTTTACCTTTAAATAAAAAAATTTAATTGTTTTTAAAATTATTTCCTTTTTCTTATTCTTTAATCATTAGGTTGAAATAGTCACTCCTAATACAATAATATTTGTTTACAGAAACCTTACAACAATGTCATTTAAATGTAATTATTATTGTTAACAATTTAATTGTAATTATCATTAGTAACAATCTCTCCTACCCGTGTGCGCAATCACACCAACCCTGTAAGGACAGATTGCGCCAAATAACCTTCTTGGTTTTATTACAACTGTTCTGTTAAATTACAGCATAACAACAAAATAGCAATGGAAATGCATAAAAAACAAATGAAGTCAAAATTATTCATGGATAGTTTAGCAAAAAATTCACATTTAGATTTTTTTATTGTTATTCTTTTGAATTGTGCGCAGACTCTCCTAGCTTTACCTTATAATTTACCTAGTTAAAAATGCTTTCCTCTGTTCATTATGACCTAATTACATGGTATACAGGAGTTTCCGTGTTATTTCAGATTCATCACGTTAAAATGCTGCAGTTATAGCTCGGATGAATGAATTAAACGCTGCAGTTCGCAGACATCCAACAAATCAGAGTGAAATATGAAAGCATGATATCGTTGGGATAGCTCAGTAGGAAGAGCATTGGCACGGCCAACCAAAGTACCTAGGTTCGAGTCTTGGTCCCGGCATTTTTCGCTCTGTTGAAAAAAAAAACTCAACTATGATATTCCAACCATTGGATATAATTTACCTAGTTGAAAATGCTCTCCTCTGTTAATTTTTTTTCTGTGTTTGTTTGTTTGTTGTTCGTTCATTTTTTAGATATAGTTTATAGGGAAATTAATTTTCTTTATTTAAAAAAAAGAAGAAAAAAAGAAGAAACATGTGAATCTGATAACTTGTTCAAAAATTATCGTAGCAAAACCGCTGAAAAGGAGTGTGTCAAGATAAGTGAATTTTTTTTAAGTTTTGCTTTTCGCGACTCAAAGGTCACGGCTTGTACGATCTTAATTTTGGGACTTTTTCTATCGTTCCAGTTAGAAAAAACCGTCAAATAGATCATTTCGGAATGCATAATGAAACAACAGAGAGACCTTTAACTCATAAATTGTTCAAATGAGTAGAAATCACGCATCATAAATATCACTATTTCTCTATAAAGATGCAATAGCAGTGTCTAATCAAGGACTTTCCTATAACGCAGTGACTTGAATCACTGTTTTAATGTCATTTCTTTTAATCTAGAATATGTTCTCAAACAGTAAGGAGCAGATACATGCGCTCCATATAATAATTTATATAAATATGTGTAGTCTAGGTATATAAAAAAAAAATCTTAAAGTCAAAACCGTGCTTATATTTTTCAAAATATGAAGTAATCATAATTATGTATATCCAGATTAGGAAATGAATATTTTCAGCTATCCCAAAAGATTTACAGTAGACTTTTGAATTCTGATCATTTCAGGGTTTAAGCGCATAGTTTGGCTTTTTTTGTTTATCGGTTAAACTTGTGTTTTATTAATTAATATATTTATTTCGGCAAAGTTTTAATTTTGTTGTGGAATATTACCAGGGAAAAAAACAATATTTATATTGTTTTAAGTACAAATGAGTTAATCTTCTGTAATCGGGCTTCACGCGATATAGATAGATTTTTTTCTTTTAAATCATGCTTGTAAATTATTTTAAAATCATAAAATATCAGTAAATTAAAGTACAGTTTTCAGACAAATTGCTTTTGAAAGTTTTTCTTTTTTTCATAATCGACGGTGTACTATTTGAAATTGTGCGATGTTTAGAGGTTAATAAGTTCGTAAAAAAGCAAAATTGATTGCTCAGGTCGTTGTTACCGCCGATAGGACATCAGTGCTACTTAAGAATATGTTTTTTTGCTTTATACTATACATTTGAAACTTTACACACACATTTTGATTTCTTTCATATTAATACTACTGCAAGTGAGTTTTCAAGTACTTTCAAATATTAACTTCCTGTGAAGTGTAATGCGAAATACTGTTAAATGTGCTAATACTCTAAAACTGTTTATTTTCTATAAGAAAACTTTTTTATATTATATGAGTGGGGATCTGCACCCTCACTCTCCCCCTTTCATTGTCATATTAATTTCAAAATCGGAACTCTCTACAATTTTCAGTACATTAAATTTTCTATATTAAATAACTTAAATATTGATTTTTCGATAATGACATTAATGATTAGTTTCAACGATTAATTGTTGTTATAAATAATCCATTAGTTATTGATAATCCTAATTATTCAATTTGCTTAAATATAACTCTTGAAACCCTCCGATAATTTTTGAACTACTGAAGTACTGGCGAAAAATGTGAATTATATACTTAAAATTCTGTTTCTGACTTTAATCTTATATTCAGTTTTTTCTCTACGCATTTTTATTCATAGAAAATATTTCCATAGTATATCAACACTTTGAAAGTACTTCAAATAAGAAACAGTTATTATAAAATATTTGTTCGCCGTAGGCGTTATATACTTTTCGACAAGGGAATCTACTTTTGGAATTTTTGAAAGGGAAAAAGAAAAAGAGTTCACTTTCATTTAAAATATTAAAATATTTATTAAATTCAAAAGGTGGATATTGTCAAAAATAATTTACTTTCCTTCCATTCTAATACTTGTTGCCTCATGTCGTAAATTATATGCATGTAAAAATTGTTTTTGCATTGTTACACTTTGCTCATTATAAAATGTATACTTTAATTTTTAAAAGCGGAAAACTCTCTATTTTATTTTCTTGAGCAAAAATTTCCTCGGCAGTTTGTTCGTAAAATTTATTTTCTCTCAGATAAAAATATTTCAAAATATTTTTTTTAGAATTCCGCTTTTATTTTTCATTGACATTAAACAAAATAATGAATAATATGTGATCATTTTTGTAAATTTCTGCTGATCATAATAAATGAAAAATCTGAAGTGACATCACTTGACATTCGGCACACTGTAACAAATGACGAAAAGAAACCAGAACGAAAAATCATGTTACGCTTAGATTATGAAACACGTTCCAATATATTCAGATGCCTAAGTATATGCATGTTGCAAAAAAAAAAAAAAAAGTAACAATCGAGATATTAGAAATTTTTAAAAGAATTTGCACACACATAATGAAAAGATAACATATTTATTGGTTTAATTTTACTTTTTCTGAAAAGAGCTATTTTAGTGAATAAGATATTTGTACCTAATTCATTTTTATATCACAGTTTCATTAAAAGCTATTTTATAGGGTTAAAAAATTAATTATATTTAAAATGTTCAAATGGAATTAGGGGATTGAATCAGCACACTTATGAAATTAAATTTTAACTGTATTAAATTTTAAGGTATAAGGCGCCTTCTACCTTTTTTTCTATTGAAGAAAATCTATCTATCAATTAGTACTTATAAAGAAAAATCTTCTCATTTGTTCTTAGAAACTCACTACTCCTGATTCGACATCTTAATTAAGTCCTTGGAAATGTAATTTCTTTCTTGAAAATGAACCCATACTAAAAGTTTTACCTGTAACCAGGGTTGGCTTGATTTTGCCCAACGCGAAAAAACCCGGGTGGGTTTTTTCGAAAAAACCCACTTGAAAAAACCCTTGAAAAAACCCAAGTGGGTTTTATCAAAATCTTTATTTAAAATTCCACTTATCTAACTAATAATAAATATATCAATTTAAACCAAACATAATATACATTTTATATGTCACAGATATAGTTTTCAGAAAATTCTAAATGGGCATAATTGCTCTATCTGAAACAAACTTGGAAAATTCACAGAGAAAAATAATTATCTTAAAAAAAATACATGTAAAATTATATAAACAATTAAAAATCAGGATTATTTGTCAATATGGCGAAAACAGTGGGGGGTTCAATAAATTCTTAAAAATTAGAGGCACGAGTATTTTAGTATGATTCAAAATATATTAAGCATAAAACTAAATTAAGTTGAACAAAACATAAAGGGTAGATCATTGATTCATTTCACTTTCTTTAGTGAAATAGTATTATAGTGCAGCACAACTCACCATAATAATGAATCTTTTCTGCACAGCTAAGAACATTCATTATCAGATGCAAGATTAAGATAGTAATAGTAGTTTTTTTATTTATTTATTTTGGGGGGGGGGGGGGGGGGATTCTAATTTTCGGAAAACTTATTGTATTTTAAAATAGAAATTTGGTAAGCTGCCTAATTTATTATTATTTGAATTTGCTGAAAATTTAAACACAATCGGATAGTTAAAAGTTTTTTTTTTTTTTTTTTTTTTTTTTTTTTTTTTTTTTTATATAAGTAAGGAAAAGAAAAAAGTATCGTTTAGTTCTTGTTTTAATTATTATTATTTCTATTTGCAGTTTAAAACTTTAATTAAATCTCAGTCATCAGCAGCCAGCAGGGGGAAAAAAAATTGACCTGATAAAAATCCATCAATAAAACAAAAGAAAGATACACTGGAGTGTATTTTTTTCATTTTCCAATTAAAGTATTGATGATCCAAACAAATTCAATTATAAAATATTCTTACGTAAATATAGTATTTAAAATATAATGTAATATAAAGTTCTTTGTTAAATAATTCTTTAAAAATAATGATTTCTTATTCTTGAGATAGTTGTATCGTTTATACCTCCCCCCCCCCCCCAGCCTCCTTATCCAATTTCGCCAAAAGCAGAAGGATGGGCGATCGCAGACTATGACACAACATGCAGCTATTCTGTGCTATTGAGATGCAACCCCCCCCCCCCCCTCCCGTACATCAAGATCTCTGGAAGATTTAGGAATTTATGCTTACAATTTAGATGGTTTAAATTGAATTCATCCCCCCCCCCCTAGTAGGGCAATAATTCCAAACATTTGATAAAATTCTATTACATAAGAAAATTTTAATAAAAAAAAAGTAAATGATTCACTGTTTAAATCTAATTTTTATCTATAAAAGAGAAATAAACAAAATTTTAGACTATTAATTTAATTATTTTGACTTTAAAAAATTTCTTTCAATTCAGTCATAAAATGTCTTTAAAATCATTACAAATTTTTAAACTATTTTTAATATTGAATAAAAATTCTAAATAATTATAATTAAATAATATATTAAATAAAATTTATTAAAGTATTAACATTTATTTTTTAAAACTTCATCCCATTAATTATATAAGTGTTACAAAACAAACAAACAAAGAACGGCAAGAAGAAAAATCCTCAAAACCCTGAAAAAAACCCGAAAAAATCCTTAAAAAAACCCAAAAACCCTGAAAAAAACCCAAAACCCGAAAAAACCCCAAAACCCCTGAAAAAACCCACTGGGTTGGGTTTTTTCTGAAAAAACCCGGGTTTTTGCCAACCCTGCCTGTAACAGAACAATTGTGTAGCCTTTTATGCCGTCTTGGTGGTTAATTTTCATTCATTTTTCTGATTTGTCTTAGACTGTTATTCGGAAACAGTGGTACCCGCTACTCATCAATTTATTGTAATGTTATAGAGGTTGATTATTAAGTTAAGCATGATCTTTGAAATCAGTTGCGCTAAAGTTGGAAAAATAGTTGCTGAGATATGGAAACAGGGCATAGTTAGAGTAAAAGCCTTGAGGGAGGGGCTGGTGGGTAACGGGTGTTCAAGTGACCTTCAGAAAGTAACAAGTTAGGAGAACCACTATGCATCTTTAAAGATTGATTCAGTTGGTTACACCTTGACGCTATGAATGCTGTTTTTTACGATGATTTAGCAAAATGGAACTGGTTTTAAGAAGTACGGAACATTATTAGCTGAGTTATGAAAATAAAGCAGAGTTAAAAAAACCTTGAGGGAGTGCCCGCGGGGAGGAGTGCTGAGTAACAAATAACTAACTTTGACTGTTGGTATACATCAACTAAATACAGGCTATGTACTTTTATTAGGGACATAAATTTAATTTTCACGAAAACTGTAATTTTAAAATAGCGGCGGTATTCTCTATATAAAACAGCAAGTAAATGCTACGGGTGAAGCTAAAAATGTTAAATTTGTTAAATGTGATTAGTTCTGTTGAAATCAGAGTAGTAAATTTGGATTTATTAATAAGGGAGGGTATATATATATGTGTGTGTGTGTGTGTGTAATATAACATTTATATTATATTAAAATTATTATTATTAAAATATTATTAAATAAATTATTAATTATTTCTTTATTTTATTTATTTATTTATTTATTTATTAAATTTCATTCCATTAATCTATACTAATATTATAAGGAAGTAACGATTGTTTTTTTTTTTGTTTGTTTGTTTGTTTGTTTGTTTGTTTTTAGGGTAATCTCTGAAATTACCGAAGCGTTTTCAAAAGTGATGGTGACAATCCCTGCTCCAACATAGGCTATGTTTTATGTTGGTGCTACTACCCCAAGGGGGGTGCAGGAGCTAAAAATGTTCGAAAATTTCGATTTTTTTTTATACTGAAGGAGCTAGAAACATGAAATTTGGCATGGTAGTTACTTATAAGACGTAAATGCTCTCTAAGAGCAAATTCTAAAAAAATTCGAAATTTAAAAGTGGGAGATGAGCGAAAAGCGTTCTAAAAACATTCTAAATTACAATTTCTATGAAATCTCTGGAACTACAGAACCATTTTCAAAAGTGATGGTGGCAAATTGATGGTAACAGTCCCTGCTGTAACATAGGTTGCAAAAGCAAAGAACGTTCTAAAATTGCAAATTTTATTTAAAAGAGTGGAAATGAGTTTAAATGAGCGGAAAACGTTTAAAAAGCGTTCTAAATTTCAATTACTATGGAACTATTAGGGGCAGAAACTTAAAATTTTACATGGCTGCTGATTTCGTCGCACACAACAATTTGAAAAAAAATCGAAATTTAAAAGAGTGAAATAAAAGTTCTAAATTACGATTTATTTGGAACTATTAAGGCTAGAAACTTAAAATTTCTCATGGCTGTTACTCACGTAGATGATCACCCAGAACAATTTATTAAAAATGCGAAATGTAAAAGGACAAGAGCAAAAAAAAAGTACTAAAATTGCAACTTATGTGATACAGCTGGTATAGAAGCTTCGTATTTGGTATGGTGGTTACTCTTAAAATGAAAATGTTCGCTAAGACCGATTTCTAAAAAAATAGAAATTTAACAGGCTGAAATGAGCGATAAACGGTCTAAAAACGTTCTACATTATGATTTAATTGGAGTTATTCGGGTTAGAAACTTGAAATTTAGTATAGTTATAACTTTTAAGATGCAGACGCTCGGTATAAACAGTCTATTAAAAATTCGAAGTTTAAAGGTGTAAACTGAGCGGAAAACGTTATAAATTATGTTTTTTTTTTTTTTTTTTTTTCTAAATTGTTAGCAATAGAAACTTAGAATTTAACATGCCTGTTATTTTTTATACGCAAATGCTTCCACAGAACAGTTTTTACAAAATTCGAAATTTAAAAAAGGTGCAGAAGCAAAAAACATTCCAAAACTGCGATTTTAGTGATGCTGGTGATATAAGAAGTTTTAAGATTTCAGTTCTCGCTAAAAAAAGTTTCCATAAAAAAAAAATCGAAATTTTAAAAAAGTGAAATAGACTGTAAAAGTTCTAAAAACCTTCTAAACAATGTTTTATCTGAAATTGTTAGGGATAGAAACTTAAAATTTGACATAGCATAGACACAAATACATCCACAGAACAGTTTTTAATTTTTTTTTATTTTAACGTGAGCAGAACAGAAAAGTTTTAAAATTGCAATTTCTGTGATATAGTCATTAGAGAAATTTACTTAATTAGTGTGCCTTAATTAGTAATTTCTGAATTATCTGTGGCAGTAAAATTTCCTCTAATGAAAATAATCCAACGCATACCACTTGGCATTTTTGAAGAATTACGCGAGCAAAGCCGCGAGCTTTGCTAGTAATATTAATAAAAGGATGTAGATGCTAAGATTAATTAATATGACATTTGAGATTAATTGTTTAGTAAAAGACATTTATTCATAGAATTAAAGTTGACATAAATCTGCTTTCGTGGTACGTTTAGTAGATTATTACACTCAGCATGCTTGAATTTTTCATCTAAATTGAATTGTGTCACATCTACAAAATCAGACATGAAAAGGGACGCTTCCTCCGTAGTTTTCCAGATTCAACCCAGTCCACCAAATTCCACCTTGTTGGTCAGTTTGGGTAACTCCTTCATGTTGACTTACATCCACACTTCTTTCTCTCTGGAAAATCCATCCTCTAATTCTGCTGACAGCTCTTCTGGGAGAAGTTAAGTATACATGAAGCTCTCTTAACACAGGTATTATGTCTTTCCAATGGTGATAAATAGTCAGACACAGAGATGCTAATATAAATACAGCTAAAAGGCTAATAAATCCATACACGAACAAAAACCGACTACTATAGGAGTCCTTTTCGACATGCAGTTCAGTACTTCCAGCCGTTGTAGATCTGACACTATCATCAGCGTATGGATGAGATGAAAAAAGCTTGTAATTAGATTCCCAATTTGGATTTTGGCTTTCCAAAATATACATTTTAAGTATGGTAAACAAAATCAACAAAAATTATATATAAATCTCACACAAACGTAGAATAAACTGTTGTTTGTAAAATTAACGATTTCACAAAACGCAAATAAGCTAATAGCGGTTTTGGAAGTGAACAATCGTTTTAATTCTGAAAAAGGTCTGTTTTGATCAACAATGCTCTTCGTTTGTTAATTTATAACAGTTGATTTTTATTTAGAAAATAGTTTCTGCGTTGAAACAATTAAAGTAATTGTTGGGACTATGAATACTTATTTTTGTTTCAATCGCTGATACGCCATTGTTTCTCAGTCATTTGTCAACAATCAAAGGGAACATCAAATTGAGAGCAAATAAAATAAATAAATAAAAATGTAAAAACACTAACAGAAAAAATAATTAGATGCTGTATAGTCTGACTTACAACGCGCACTTTATACAAGGTAGGGCTGTAAATTTCCAGTAGTACTGTAGCAACAAATATTAGAATTGAAATTTCGTTTGTTGCTTAACGATGGTATTTGAATGGTCACGTATCTGCGCTTGGCGTCATTCTCATTTTAATTTCTGGTGTTGAAACACGCAAACAATTCTTCGCTGGCAAAGCATTATTGTTGAAGTGAAAATAATGAAGCAGAGAAGAAACATTACATTTTGTTTCAAACTTGTAAAAGGTGTTAGTAAAACACGTAAAATGTTTCACGTACAAGTGTTCGGTAATGACGCTTTCATGATGGTGTACCTTGTGAAGCATTTTTCGGCCAAGCATGACATCGTGCAGTTAAACATCCTCCATACTCTCCGGACTTGGTACCCGCAGACTATTTCCTGTTTCTCAAACTGAAAACATCACTAAGCGGAAAATATTTCTGGATATTAAAAATATGAATGAAAACGTGACGTCCGAAATTAAGAGGATTCCCAAAAATGACATTGCAAGTTGTTTCAAACAATTATACAGCCCAGCACAAAAGTGTATTACGTCTGTCGGAACTTATTTCGAAACATATTAAACAGTTATGTACTGTACATTCATATTTCAGAAATAATTTCTCCAGTCCTGGAAATTAATAACCACACCTTGTATAAGTAAATTCTTCAAAATACACTGGTGCGTGTTATACGGCATTTATAAAAATGAAATTGAAAAGTAAGAAAAGATGTACATAAGAATTGATATATTAACATAATTAAAGGATCATAATAATGAGCTAAGAGAGCTTCAGCATAATAAGGAGCTAAGAGAAAGCATCCAATCAGAAAACTTGTTTTATAAAGTTTTCAACTTTTAGGAAATACTTATGGTTGTTAGTCAGTCAGATCTCAAATCCCTCTAGCTAATGTTAAAACTATGGGCATGTGATGCATTTGTATTTTTAAAATATCTCCTCGGGAAATTAATATTTTTAACTTCTTTTTTCTGTATACTCAATTTAAAGGATGTCTTTTTTTTCTTAGTTGTCAAATTTTTTTTTAAATATACACTTAATTCAAAATTTTATGTGTTAAATCTTAGCGAAACTGAGTAAGAATCTTAACACTTCAAATAAATGTAAGTATATGCTTCAGAAATTGACAAACAAGAAAAAAAAACATTCTTCAAGAACAATGCTCAGAATAAAGAAGTTTAAACTACTAATTTCTCCAAGAAATATTTTAAAAATACAATATATTTCATGCCCATAGATTTAACCTTAACAAGGGTAATTTGAGATCTCATTGACATTAAGATGTTTTTGTCTTGCAAATAAATGGAAATTGTATGAATAATAAAAATTATATAAGGATATGTAGATGACCTATCAATAAATGTATAAAAGCCATTACCCTAGTTACAGCGGTAGAATGAAAATATATTAGTGGGCAGCAAATAGTGGATTTGGACACGAAAAAAACAGGAGGGAGGACACCAAAAGGAAAATGCATTATACAAGTGTCAACAAATTAGATTTTCGTGCAATATTTTATCAATTTGTTACCTAAGACAGTGGAAATACTTTTTTCATTATTTCAATTTTATCTAGAATTTCAAATTAATATGATAATCCTTCCCCATATGTTATTAGTATAAAACTTTCTCTCGTAAAAATGGTACCTGCTGGGGTAATTTGGGTGTCATATTTAGATTTAAGAATTTTAGATCTGTACAATTTACATATTAGTTTTGCAGGGAGGAAATATTTTTATTTTTTACCGATGTATGTTATTATACGTGATGCTGCATTTGAAAGATCCATTTAAAAAATTAATCCAAAGCTTTTTTTTTTTGAAAATTTCAAAGAACGAAATATAGATTCATCTTTATTTTTGGAACAGACTTTATCTTCCAGAGATTATTGCATCAAGAGATTATTGTATGAATTTTGAATAAATGATGATTGGATAAATAGGAAATGAAACTTCCATCCCATGAATCCAATTCTGCATACAGAGCTTCTCAGGTTAAGCTGCAAATGAATTATTGGTGGAATTTATAGAAATATTATAACGTATATTCGTGAATATGGTAGCTATTACAGAAATGTTGCATTGTAGAATTGTTATAGCGTATATTCGTAAATAGAGTGAGCATGACAGAAATGTTGCATTGTAGAAATAAATGTTGGAATATTCCTCATTACAGAAATTTACTGTGTTCCACTGCACTTAAAAAAAAGACAAAATGTTTCTTAGTTCTATATACTTAATTGTTTCTAGATTCGATATACTTAATATAAGCTTTTAGGATGCTATTAATTCTCGATTAAACATTTTCAGCTGCGTAACTGAATTTATACATGCAGAATTAACAAAGAAATATTAATTTTAATGTTAATGCTGTTAAGTTATCATGTTTGTCTGTAAAATATTTTTTTTGAACAAGAAAATGTTTACTTGAGAATGGACAGCATTCGAAAAAACTCTATTCTGTGGATTGAGAACTTTGGTTAATATACTATAAAACTACTCGGAAACGTTTCCAAAAATCAGTGGCAGCAACAAAAACTTTGTTTGTATAAATACTTCTTTAAATCTCCAAACTATTCGTTGGCTACTGAGGTTTCTAAATGTAAATAATGATTTCCGGAATCGTTGGTAACTTAGAAGAGGTATCTTAACACTGTCTATTATACTAGGAGTAAAAAAAGATTGATATAAAAGGACAAAATGCCTGAAATGAAGAAACTTAGTTTCTATAAATACTTCGTCAAATCCCGAAATTATATCGTTTTCTGACGTTTCTAAAAAATGCTTTCCGGAATCGTGGGTAACTCGGATGAGGTTATTATATATTTCCGCTCGTGGTTATATATTTTTCTATACGTTAGGAAACATTTGTCTTTATTTTGCAGCGTGTTTTCAACAGACCTGGGCAGTATCGAAAATACTTGTATTTGAAATGCATTTTTAAAATACATTTGTATTTTGTATTTTGTATTTTAAACAGATAAAACTAAAGTATTTTGGTAATGTAATTTGAAATTATTTTTCCATGTATTTTGTATTTTGAAAATACTCAAAATACATTTCTCGATTAGTCAAACTTCGTACCAGACTTGAAGCTGGTATAAAGTTTCAACCACAACTTGTGTTTTAACCGCAAATTACTGATTGATTCACAACAGAAAATACATGCTTGTCTGTTTTATGTAGTCTTTGAATTCGTTTCTAGAAGTTAATATGAACATTTTTTTTTTCAAATTTGGCATAATAAGGATTTTTATCTTCCGCTGAAATATTTTTGCTGAATGATTTTGATAATGCTTTTTAATTCTTAATGTTCCTATGCGAAAGAAAAAAAAATTGTCGTGTGATACACAAGTAGGATCGTTCAGAGTTTTCCTGAGTATTACATTTTTAAACTATGATAGCAGTGTAATGCAGTTAGTTGTTGCATAGACGTGTGAAAAGATTCATAATACATACCTGAGAACTCCTAATAAACGGAAATTAATTATTTGTGACACATCACTCTACGCGATAGATATAAGTATACTCGAAATATTTTAAAATAATATTTTTTGATGACAGTTATTGCAAGACCAAAATCCTATTTTCAGGTCGAAACCAACTGGTCATCACTCTTTTAGGACCGGACCGGGCGTGGTCTTTACTTTTTCCTGCAGACTCAGGCCTGGCAGGGGTAGATTTATTTTTTCCGAAACCAGCCAAACCTGGACATTCTTCCTAGAGGTCTAGACGGGAAGAAATTTTCAGTTTCGGTCTCGACCCAGATTGTATAAAGTCATTGGCCTGGCCAGGCCTGGCCCGTGCAAATATCATTAAAATTTGTCCTGGTTTAACAATTTTTGCAAAAAATGCATAGATATTTAAATCGTTATTATTCCATAATTAAAAATTTAAATTTATACTTTTTGAAGAATAGTACATACTCGTATATTTCTGAGCAATAAAATTAAAGTGCATGAAAACATGTGAAAAGAAACCTGTCTATGATGGAATCCTGTCTTAAACGGAAAAATGTGTTAATTCATACAAAATGAATATAGTAATACGTGTGAAAAGAATATAATGCATTTAGAACAGTTGATGTACCAGCTAAGGTGGGAACTTGTCTATAACTGAGTTTTTTAGCTCCTACGCGATTCCGTCTTAGAAGATTTTTCTGTATCCAATTTTTCAGATTTATAAGTCTCTAAGCTATGGAATATGGTTTAATGACATTAATAATAACTCAGACATTTGCGTACAAATAGAGTATCATAAAAAAAACATAGTTTACATGGGCACAGGCAGAAATAAATCTAGGGACGGCAGTATTTTGGAACGGGTGTGCCTCTACTTCGCAGCTCTGGGTGCTTTTTGAAAAATGAAGAATATAAACATGCAAAATAGCTAAAATTAAAAAAATTGTCAGAATACCTCGTACAAGAGAATTTTTTAACCACATCGGCTTAAAAATTTAGCATTTAAAAAGAACTTTTAGCTCTTATACCGGGTCGGGCCAAAGAATTTTTTGTACGGACACGGCCGCGCCTCGGGCCGAACTTTTAATTTTTATACCGGGTCGGTCCCAAATCTTTTTTCTACGGGTTCGGGTCTGGAAATTTCGGCCCGTGCAGACCTCATTTTTTGGTTACGGACCTGTCCATACAGTAGATAAAAATTTATAACATGGCATTGCATTAAAATATTTTTGCGTAGTGCAAGATAATTAAAATTATAATTAATGTATTTTGTATTTTGAATGTATTTTAAAAATACATGTATTTTGTATTTTGAAATTTGAAATTTTGGAAAGTATTTTGTATTTTGTATTTTAGACCCTAAAACCAATGTATTTTGTATTTTGTATCGAAAATGATTTTTCGATGTATTTTGCCCACCTCTGGTTTTCAATGCATACTATTGCTTGGTTTATCTTAGAACTGTCTATTCTAATAGGAGAAAAAGAAGATCGATATCAAAGGGCAAAATGCCTCAAATGTTTAAAAGACATAGGATTCAAATCTGTTCGTGGCTCCAAAGTCCTCCAAGTTCTATATAAGCGTTACCTCTGGGGGTGCCAATCCAGATGCAGGTCTCTCATCTGGAATTGGTTCAAAATTAGGAGACCTGTTTCCATGTCAGCTATATATAGAAGCCAAAAAGGCTAAATAAAAAGCTGCAAAATAAACAAACAAACAAACAATGGGATTCATACTCTATAAATGTTTTGTTAACTGCGAATTGTGAAATCCATTTTAGTTAAGTCATAACTTAAAATTTTGGAAATTTTGTGAATGATATGAATTTGCTTTTAGCATTTTAAATGATACTAAATGTAATCTACCATGCACTTGTTTAAAATAAACCTTTAAAAAAACAGAGCTTTAGGGAACACATCTAAAAGCTTGCGATAAAAAAATAAAATAAGATACATTCTTATTAATTCTTATGAAGTAATTTTCAAAATGAGAGAAAACCATTTTCTCTCCCAGTTCCTCTAAATTATTTATAAAAAATTTGGTTTTTGAATTTTTTGAAATCTTGAAATGTTTATTTTCCTGTTCATGCCCTTACGAAAATAGTTCATAGAGCTCTATAGTATTCTCTATAGAATTCTCTACTATTTCTATAGAGTTTTAAAGAGTTCTATAGAATACTTTTTCCAAAGAAAATGTTTCGATAGAATTCTTAAAAGTTTTATAGAATTTTTTTATATATAACAGTTTTTCTATAGGGTACTATACATCTTATAGAATTAAATTCTGAAGACTAATGATTGTATCCGACCATTTTCGGGCACGAGAAGACTATTGGGCTGGGTCACATGTTCGAGAACTTTCGATTAGTGGGTCATTTTTGGGTCAAAGCGGGTCACATTAATTTTATCTAAAAAACGGCTCTAAAGATTTTGATTAAATTTTATATCCTATGAGTTTCGGGCACGCGAAAATCATTGGGCTAAGTCACATGTTCGAGAAAATTCGGTTAGTGGGTCATTTCTGGGTGATTGTGGGTCAAGATCTAAAAAGTGGCTCAATTTACACTAAATTTTGCATCGAATGGTTTTCGAGCACGAGAAGACTATTGGGCTGGGTCACATGTTGTTTTCATAAACGAAATGAAGGGGTTTCCTCAAATTAAGTGCTACCACAAAAATAAAATTTCGCAACAATGATTATAAAAAATATATATTCAATAAAGATAAATAGTTGTTGCACTGGTTTATTTTCGATTTATGATTAAAAAGCAAAATTTAAATTGAAATGCTCATTTTCTTTTCTTCTTTATCCCATTTTTTTTCCGAAACAGATGATGTCACCCTCTAATGCAGTTAAAATAGGATTGATGTATATATATATTTAACTTTATTTTGCGTTTACTATATTCGGCCAGTTTTTACTGTAATTTTGATGGAATAAATGAGATGACATTCTGGCTTGACTAATGTTGTTTGAAGATACTTTAGTACTTATTTTTTTTTTAGAAGTTTAAACCTGCATCTAAAAAATATTGGATATTTCTAAAAAAAATATTAGACTGCAGTGTGAAATCTTCGCACGGGTCAACTGGTATATATGATTTCAGTTGTCAACATACGAGGTATATCCACAAAGTAAGTTCGGTTTCAATTTCTTTCCGCAGCAGCGCTGCGATCGCAGTTCCGAGCATGCGCGGCAGTTACTCTGACTAAAGGAGAAGAAATGTACGCTATTTTCAGATCGCTGCTGCCGACGTGTTATTTATAGTGCTTCTTTAGAATGTCAGCCTTAATTGAAAATGCCGCCGCTTGTGAAATCAGATCTGTGATTCGTTTTCTCAATGCAAAGAAAGTTAAACCAAATGAAATTTATTGGCAAATCTGCGAGGTTTACGGACAAAATGCTATGAGTGATTCAATGGTTAGAAGATGGGTCAGACAGTTTAATGAAGGACGTGATCAAGTGCACGATGAAGAACGAAGTGGACACCCGTCTTTGGTTACTGATGAACTGGTTCACGCAATTGAAGAGAAGGTTAAGCAAAACCGTAAGTTTACAATTAGGGCTCTTGCTATGGAATTTTCGCAAATTTCACGATCACTAATTCATGACATTGGTTGAAAACACAGGCGGCAACCTTCTATGAAGAAGGCATACAAAACCTTGTGGCACGCTACGACAAGTGCCTACAAAATTTCGGAAGCTATGTAGAAAAGTAGTTTCTCAGTTGTAGATTTTTGTACAATAAATATTTTTTTTGTATCTGTACACGTTTTTTTTTTTTTATATAACCAAACGGAACTTACTTTGTGAATATACCTCGTATTTTTTCTATTCATTTACAAAACGCAGAATAATGAATTAGGTATCACTCGAAAGGTATTTCAACAGGCTTCTAACATAGTTCCCTCACATTTCGTTGAAACGTGTTTTTATTATTATTACTGTTATTATTATTATTAAAAATTGCAGTTAATTAAAAATTAAATCGGCATTGTTTTCCTAAATGAAATGAAAGGTTTTTCTCAAATTAATGTTGCCACAAAAATAAAATACCGCATTATATCGTGCTCAACAATGATTGCAATGGAAAATTGGTATATCCAAAAAGAGTAAGTAGGACGCCTACGAACGGGTTTATTTTACTTCCATAATTATAAATCAAAACTCAAATTCAAATGTTTTGTAGAAAAATGCCGGGACCAGGACTCGAACCTGGATACTTTGGCTTAAGAGTCGTGGTCCCGGAATTTTTCATGCTGTTGGAAAAAAATCTCAACTATGATACTCCAACCATTGGATAAGGAAAAGAAAGGAGAGATGGCGCGGTCGGAGAGATTGCACACATAGAGGTTTGGGGGGAAGGAGTAGAGTGAGCGCGCCGTGAGGTAGTTGTACAACAACAGTTGTGGAGTGCCTACTTGAAAGTACACGTTGATTGTTTTGAGCGTCTAAGATAAAGCATTGCTATTTTGTTTTGCTTTCCTAAAGTAAGTGCTTGAATTTTCATAGATATTCATCAGAATTTCTATACAATGTACAAAATATTTTACATTGTAGTAGTACAAACTTATTCATATTAGTACATATGTATATATATATATTCATATATTTATACATATATATATATATATGAATAGATGAATATATATATTCATACATATTCATATTAGTACAAACTTATAGTATTACAATAGTACAAAATATTTTAAACTTAAACTATTTCTCATAAGCTACTAATCTAGACTAACAGTGTGAACATCTACGGTTCGTTGTAGTAGTGGCCATGTTTAAATAAAAGGTAGCGCAATCTCTCTCCTACCGAAATTGGAGAGATTGCGCTTCTGCTACTTAAGAGAGATGGCGCATTGTTCCCATTAGTTTCAATGCTAGGAGAGATTACGCAGCATATTGGTAAATTTGCATAAAAAATGAAAAATGAAAATGGCCTAAATTTAAGTTAAACGTGTTATCAAGTAACTTAATGTTATTTTGTAATCTGATCTGAACTTGCTTTTTCTGATTCTTTAATTTTTTTTACCTTTAAATAAAAATTTTTAATTGTTTTTAAAATTATTTCCTTTTTCTTATTCTTTAATCATTAGGTTGAAATAGTCACTCCTAATACAATAATATTTGTTTACAGAAACCTTACAACAATGTCATTTAAGTGTAATTATTATTGTTAACAATTTAATTGTAATTATCATTAGTAACAATCTCTCCTACCCGTGTGCGCAATCACACCAAACCTGTAAGGACAGATTGCGCCAAATAACCTTCTTGGTTTTATTACAACTGTTCTGTTAAATTACAGCATAACAACAAAATAGCAATGGAAATGCATAAAAAACAAATGAAGTCAAAATTATTCATGGCTAGTTTAGCAAAAAATTCATATTTAGATTTTTTATTGTTATTCTTTTGAATTGTGCGCAGACTCTCCTAGCTTTACCTTATAATTTACCTAGTTAAAAATGCTTTCCTCTGTTCATTATGACCTAATTATATGGTATACAGGAGTTTCCGTGTTATTTCAGATTCATCACGTTAAAATGCTGCAGTTATAGCTCGGATGAATGAAATAAACGCTGCAGTTCGCAGACGTCCAACAAATCAGAGTGAAATATGAAAGCCATGATATCGTTGGGATAGCTCAGTAGGAAGAGCATTGGCACGGCCAACCAAAGTACCTAGGTTCGAGTCTTGGTCCCGGCATTTTTCGCTCTGTTGAAAAAAAAAACTCAACTATGATATTCCAACCATTGGATATAATTTACCTAGTTGAAAATGCTCTCCTCTGTTATTTTTTTTTGTTTGTTTGTTTGTTTGTTGTTCGTTCGTTTTTCAGATATAGTTTATAGGGAATTTAATTTTCTTTATTTAAAAAAGAAGAAGAAGAAGAAAAGAAGAAGAAACATGTGAATCTGATAACTTGTTCAAAAATTATCGTAGCAAAACCGCTGAAAAGGAGTGTGTCAAGATAAGTGAATTTTTTTTAAGTTTTGCTTTTCGCGACTCAAATGTCACGGCTTGTACGATCTTAATTTTGGGACTTTTTCTATCGTTCCAGTTAGGAAAAACTGTCAAATAGATCATTCCGGAATGCATAATGAAAGAACAGAGAGACCTTTAACTCATAAATTGTTCAAATGAGTAGAAATCACGCATCATAAATATCACTATACTATTTCTCTATAAAGATGCAATAGCAGTGTCTAATCAAGGACTTTCCTATAACGCAGTGACTTGAATCACTGTTTTAATGTCATTTCTTTTAATCTAGAATATGTTCTCAAACAGTAAGGAGCAGATACATGCGCTCCATATAATAATTTATATAAATATGTGTAGTCTAGGTATATAAAAAAAAATCTTAAAGTCAAAATCGTGCTTATATTTTTCAAAATATGAAGTAATCATAATTATGTATATCCAGATTAGGAAATGAATATTTTCAGCTATCCCAAAAGATTTACAGTAGACTTTTGAATTCTGATCATTTCAGTGTTTAAGCGCATAGTTTGGCTGTTTTTGTTTATCGGTTAAACTTGTGTTTTATTAATTAATATATTTATTTCGGCAAAGTTTTAATTTTGTTGTGGAATATTAGCAGGGAAAAAAACAATATTTATATTGTTTTAAGTACAAATGAGTTAATCTTCTGTAATCAGGCTTCACGCGATATAGATAGATTTTTTTCTTTTAAATCATGCTTGTAAATTATTTTAAAATCATAAAATATCAGTAAATTAAAATACAGTTTTCAGACAAATTGCTTTTGAAAGTTTTTTTTTTTTCATAATCGACGGTGTACTATTTGAAATTGTGCGATGTTTAGAGGTTAATAAGTTCGTAAAAAAGCAAAATTGATTGCTCAGGTCGTTGTTACCGCCGATAGGACATCAGTGCTACTTAAGAACATGTTTTTTTGCTTTATACTATACATTTGAAACTTTACACACACATTTTGATTTCTTTCATATTAATACTACTGCAAGTGAGTTTTCAAGTACTTTCAAATATTAACTTCCTGTGAAGTGTAATGCGAAATACTGTTAAATGTGCTAATACTCTAAAACTGTTTATTTTCTAAGAAAACTTTTTTATATTATATGAGAGGGGATCTGCACCCTCACTCTCCCCCTTTCATTGTCATATTAATTTCAAAATCGGAACTCTCTACAATTTTCAGTACATTAAATTTTCTATATTAAATAACTTAAATATTGATTTTTCGATAATGACATTAATGATTAGTTTCAACGACTAATTGTTGTTATAAATAATCCATTAGTTATTGATAATCCTAATTATTCAATTTGCTTAAATATAACTCTTGAAACCCTCCGATAATTTTTGAACTACTGAAGTACTGGCGAAAAATGTGAATTATATACTTAAAATTCTGTTTCTGACTTTAATCTTATATTCAGTTTTTTCTCTACGCATTTTTATTCATAGAAAATATTTCCATAGTATATCAACACTTTGAAAGTAATTCAAATAAGAAACAGTTAATATAAAATATTTGTTCGCCGTAGGCGTTATATACTTTTCGACAAGGGAATCTACTTTTGAAATTTTTGAAAGGGAAAAAGAAAAAGAGTTCACTTTCATTTAAAATATTAAAATATTTATTAAATTCAAAAGGTGGATATTGTCAAAAATAATTTACTTCCCTTCCATTCTAATACTTGTTGCCTCATGTCGTAAATTATATGCATGTAAAAATTGTTTTTGCATTGTTACACTTTGTTCATTATAAAATGTATACTTTAATTTTTAAAAGCGGAAAACTCTCTATTTTATTTTCTTGAGCAAAAATTTCCTCGGCAGTTTGTTCGTAAAATTTATTTTCTCTCAGATAAAAATATTTCAAAATATTTTTTTTAGAATTCCGCTTTTATTTTTCATTGACATTAAACAAAATAATGAATAATATGTGATCATTTTTGTAAATTTCTGCTGATCATAATAAATGAAAAATCTGAAGTGACATCACTCGACATTCAGCACACTGTAACAAATGACGAAAAGAAACCAGAACGAAAAATCATGTTACGCTTAGATTATGAAACACTTTCCAATATATTCAGATGCCTAAGTATATGCATGTTGCAAAAAAAAAAAGTAACAATCGAGATATTAGAAATTTTTAAAAGAATTTGCACACACATAATGAAAAGATAACATATTTATTGGTTTAATTTTACTTTTTCTGAAAAGAGCTATTTTAGTGAATAAGATATTTGTACCTAATTCATTTTTATATCACAGTTTCATTAAAAGCTATTTTATAGGGTTAAAAAAAATTAATTATATTTAAAATGTTCAAATGGAATTAGGGGATTGAATCAGCACACTTATGAAATTAAATTTTAACTGTATTAAATTTTAAGGTATAAGGCGCCTTCTACCTTTTTTTCTATTGAAGAAAATCTATCTATCAATTAGTACTTATTAAGAAAAATCTTCTCATTTGTTCTTAGAAACTCACTACTCCTGATTCGACATCTTAATTAAGTCCTTGGAAATGTAATTTCTTTCTTGAAAATGAACCCATACTAAAAGTTTTACCTGTAACAGAACAATTGTGTAACCTTTTATGCCATCTTGGTGGTTAATTTTCATTCATTTTTCTGATTTGTCTTAGACTGTTATTCGGAAACAGTGGTACCCGCTACTCATCAATTTATTTTAATGTTATAGAGGTTGATTATTAAGTTAAGCATGATCTTTGAAATCAGTTGCTTTAAAGTTGGAAAAATAGTTGCTGAGATATGGAAACAGGGCATAGTTGAGTAAAAGCCTTGAGGGAGGGGCAGGTGGGTAACGGGTGTTCAAGTGACCTTCAGAAAAGAACAAGTTAGGAGAACCACTATGCATCTTTAAAGATTGATTCATTTGGTTAAACTAGGAACTTAATTTGAAATTTGGCTTAAACTATTTTTCGGAAATACTGGTAAGGGCTTTGTAAAAATACACCTTGAAGCTATGAATGCTGTTTTTTACGATGATTTAGCAAAATGGAACTGGTTTTAAGAAGTACGGAACATTATTAGCTGAGTTATGAAAATAAAGCAGAGTTAAAAAACCTTGAGAGAGTGCCCGCGGGGAGGAGTGCTGAGTAACAAATAACTAACTTTGACTGTTGGTATGCATCAACTAAATACGGGCTATGTACTTTTATTAGGGACATAAATTTAATTTTCACGAAAACTGTAATTTTAAAATAGCGGCGGTATTCTCTATGTAAAACAGCAAGTAAATGCTTCGGGTGAAGCTAAAAATGGTAAATTTGTTAAATGTGATTAGTTCTGTTGAAATCAGAGTAGTAAATTTGGATTTATTAATAAGGGAGGGTATATATATATATATGTGTGTGTGTGTGTGTAATATAATATAACATTTATATTATATTATATTATATTATATTATATTGAAATTATTATTATTAAAATATTATTAAATAAATTATTAATTATTTATTTATTTTATTTATTTATTTATTTATTTATTAAATTTCATTCCATTAATCTATACTAATATTATAAGGAAGTAACGATTGTTTTTTTTTCATTTTGTTTGTTTGTTTGTTTGTTTGTGTGTTTTTAAGGGTAATCTCTGAAATTACCGAAGCGTTTTCAAAAGTGATGGTCGCAAATTGATGGTGACAATCCCTGCTCCAACATAGGCTATGTTTTATGTTGGTGCTACTACCCCCATGGGGGTGCAGGAGCGAAAAACGTTCGAAAATTTCGATTTTTTTTTTATACTGAAGGAGCTAGAAACATGAAATTTGGCATGGTAGTTACTTATAAGACGTAAATGCTCGCTAAGAGCAAATTCTAAAAAAATTCGAAATTTAAAAGTTGGAGATGAGCGAAAAGCGTTCTAAAAGCATTCTAAATTACAATTTCTATGAAATCTCTGGAACTACAGAACCATTTTCAAAAGTGATGGTGGCAAATTCATGGTAACAGTCCCTGCTGTAACATAGGTTGCAAAAGCAAAGAACGTTCTAAAATTGCAATTTTTATTATACTGAAGGCATTAGAAATTTAAAATTGGGCAAGATAGTAACTTATAAGATATACATTCTCTCTAAGGACAGTTTTTAAAAAAATCGAAATTTAAAAGAGTGATAGGAGGGAAAACTGTTATAAAAACATTTTAAATTACGATTTCTATGGAATTGTTAAGGACAGAAACTTGAAATTTAACAGGGCTGATACTTCTTAAGACACAAGTGCACACACAGAACAGTTTTTTAAAATAAATCAAAACTTAAAAGTGTGAAAGAAGAAAAAAGTTCTAAATTACGATTTTTTTTTTTACTAGCAGAATTAGAAACTTTAAATTTGACATGGCGGTTACTTTTAAGATACAAATGCTCGCTAACAATGGTTTGTAAATAAATTTAAAATTTCAAAGTGTAAAATGAGCGGAAAACGTTTAAAAAGCGTTCTAAATTTCAATTACTATGGAACTATTAGGGGCAGAAACTTAAAATTTTACATGGCTGCTGATTTGGTCGCACACAACAATTTGAAAAAAAAATCGAAATTTAAAAGAGTGAAATAAAAGTTCTAAATTACGATTTATTTGGAACTATTAAGGCTAGAAACTTAAAATTTCTCATGGCTGTTACTCACGTAGATGATCACCCAGAACAATTTATTAAAAATGCGAAATGTAAAAGGACAGGAGCAAAAAAAAAGTACTAAAATTGCAACTTATGTGATACAGCTGGTATAGAAGCTTCGTATTTGGTATGGTGGTTACTCTTAAAATGTAAATGTTCGCCAAGACCGATTTCTAAAAAAATAGAAATTTAACAGGCTGAAATGAGCGGCAAACGGTCTAAAAACGTTCTACATTATGATTTAATTGGAGTTATTCGGGTTAGAAACTGGAAATTTAGTATAGTTGTAACTTTTAAGATGCAGACGCTCGGTATAAACAGTCTATTAAAAATTCGAAGTTTAAAGGTGTAAACTGAGCGGAAAACGTTATAAATTATGTTTTTTTTTTTTCTAAATTGTTAGCGATAGAAACTTAGAATTTAACATGCCTGTTATTTTTTATACGCAAATGCTTCCACAGAACAGTTTTTACAAAATTCGAAATTTAAAAAAGGTGCAGAAGCAAAAAACATTCCAAAATTGCGATTTTAGTGATGCTGCTGGTATAAGAAGTTTTAAGATTTCAGTTCTCGCTAAAAAAAGTTTCCATAAAAAAAAATCGAAATTTTAAAAAAGTGAAATAGTCTGTAAAAGTTCTAAAAACCTTCTAAACAATGTTTTATCTGAAATTGTTAGGAATAGAAACTTAAAATTTGACATAGCATAGATACAAATGCATCCACAGAACAGTTTTTAATTTTTTTTTATTTTAATGTGAGCAGAACAGAAAAGTTTTAGAATTGCAATTTCTGTGATATAGTCATTAGAGAAATTTACTTAATTAGTGTGCCTTAATTAGTAATTTCTGAATTATCTGTGGCAGTAAAATTTCCTCTAATGAAAATAATCCAACGCATACCACTTGGCATTTTTGAAGAATTACGCGAGCAAAGCCGCGGGCTTTGCTAGTAATATTAATAAAAGGATGTAGATGCTAAGATTAATTAATATGACATTTGAGATTAATTGTTTAGTAAAAGACATTTATTCATAGAATTAAAGTTGACATAAATCTGCTTTCGTGGTACGTTTAGTAGATTATTACACTCAGCATGCTTGAATTTTTCATCTAAATTGAATTGTGTCACATCTACAAAATCAGACATGAAAAGGGACGCTTCCTCCATAGTTTTCCAGATTCAACCCAGTCCACCAAATTCCACCTTGTTGGTCAGTTTGGGTAACTCCTTCAGGTTGACTTACATCCACACTTCTTTCTCTCTGGAAAATCCATCCTCTAATTCTGCTGACAGCTCTTCTGGGAGAAGTTAAGTATACATGAATATCTCTTAACACAGGTATTATGTCTTTCCAATGGTGATAAATAGTCAGACACAGAGATGCTAATATAAATACAGCTAAAAGGCTAATAAATCCATACACGAACAAAAACCGACTACTATAGGAGTCCTTTTCGACATGCAGTTCAGTACTTCCAGCCGTTGTAGATCTGACACTATCATCAGCGTATGGATGAGATGAAAAAAGCTTGTAATTAGATTCCCAATTTGGATTTTGGCTTTCCAAAATATACATTTTAAGTATGGTAAACAAAATCAACAAAAATTATATATAAATCTCACACAAACGTAGAATAAACTGTTGTTTGTAAAATTAACGATTTCACAAAACGCAAATAAGCTAATAGCGGTTTTGGAAGTGAACAATCGTTTTAATTCTGAAAAAGGTCTGTTTTGATCAACAATGCTCTTCGTTTGTTAATTTATAACAATTGATTTTTATTTAGAAAATAGTTTCTGCGTTGAAACAATTAAAGTAATTGTTGGGACTATGAATACTTATTTTTGTTTCAATCGCTGATACGCCATTGTTTCTCAGTCATTTGTCAACAATCAAAGGGAACATCAAATTGAGAGCAAATAAAATAAATAAATAAAAATGTAAAAACAGTAATAGAAAAAATAATTAGATGCTGTATAGTCTGACTTACAACGCGCACTTTATACAAGGTAGGGCTGTAAATTTCCAGTAGTACTGTAGCAACAAATATTAGAATTGAAATTTCGTTTGTTGCTTAACGATGGTATTTGAATGGTCACGTATCTGCGCTTGGCGTCATTCTCATTTTAATTTCTGGTGTTGAAACACGCAAACAATTCTTCGCTGGCAAAGCATTATTGTTGAAGTGAAAATAATGAAGCAGAGAAGAAACATTACATTTTGTTTCAAACTTGTAAAAGGTGTTAGTAAAACACGTAAAATGTTTCACGTACAAGTGTTCGGTAATGACGCTTTCATGATGGTGTACCTTGTGAAGCATTTTTCGGTCAAGCATGACATCGTGCAGTTAAACATCCTCCATACTCTCCGGACTTGGTACCCGCAGACTATTTCCTGTTTCTCAAACTGAAAACATCACTAAGCGGAAAATATTTCTGGATATTAAAAATATGAATGAAAACGTGACGTCCGAAACTAAGAGGATTCCCAAAAATGACATTGCAAGTTGTTTCAAACAATTATACAGCCCAGCACAAAAGTGTATTACGTCTGTCGGAACTTATTTCGAAACATATTAAACAGTTATGTACTGTACATTCATATTTCAGAAATAATTTCTCCAGTCCTGGAAATTAATAACCACACCTTGTATAAGTAAATTCTTCAAAATACACTGGTGCGTGTTATACGGCATTTATAAAAATGAAATTGAAAAGTAAGAAAAGATGTACATAAGAATTGATATATTAACATAATTAAAGGATCATAATAATGAGCTAAGAGAGCTTCAGCATAATAAGGAGCTAAGAGAAAGCATCCAATCAGAAAACTTGTTTTATAAAGTTTTCAACTTTTAGGAAATACTTATGGTTGTTAGTCAGTCAGATCTCAAATCCCTCTAGCTAATGTTAAAACTATGGGCATGTGATGCATTTGTATTTTTAAAATATCTCCTCGGGAAATTAATATTTTTAACTTCTTTTTTCTGCATACTCAACTTAAAGGATGTCTTTTTTTCTTAGTTGTCAAAATATTTTTTAAATATACACTTAATTCAAAATTTTATATGTTAAATCTTAGCGAAACTGAGTAAGAATCTAAACACTTTAAATAAATGTAAGTATATGCTTCAGAAATTGACAAAAAAGAAAAAAAAAACATTCTTCAAGAACAATGATCAGAATAAAGAAGTTTAAACTATTAATTTCTCCAGAAATATTTTAAAATACAATATATTTCATGCCCATAGATTTAACCTTAACAAGGGTAATTTGAGATCTCACTGACATTAAGATGTTTTATGTCTTGCAAATAAATGGAAATTGTATGAATAATAAAAATTATATAATGATATGTAGATGACCTATCAATAAATGTATAAAAGCCATTACCCTAGTTACAGCGGTAGAATGAAAATATATTAGTGGGCAGCAAATAGTGGATTTGGACACGAAAAAAACAGGAGGGGGGACACCAAAAGGAAAAAGCATTATACAAGTGTCAACAAATTAGATTTTCGTGCAATATTTTATCAATTTGTTACCTAAGACAGTGGAAATACTTTTTTCATTATTTCAATTTTATCTAGAATTTCAAATTAATATGATAATCCTTCCCCATATGTTATTAGTATAAAACTTTCTCTCGTAAAAATGGTACCTGCTGGGGTAATTTGGGTGTCATATTTAGATTTAAGAATTTTAGATCTGTACAATTTACATATTAGTTTTGCAGGGAGGAAATATTTTTATTTTTTACCGATGTATGTTATTATACGTGATGCTGCATTTGAAAGATCCATTTAAAAAATTAATCCAAAGCTTTTTTTTGAAAATTTCAAAGAACGAAATATAGATTCATCTTTATTTTTGGAATAGACTTTATCTTCCAGAGATTATTGCATCAAGAGATTATTGTATGAACTTTGAATAAATGATGATTGGATAAATAGGAAATGAAACTTCCATCCCATGAATCCAATTCTGCATACAGAGCTTCTCAGGTTAAGCTGCAAATGAATTATTGGTGGAATTTATAGAAATATTATAACGTATATTCGTGAATGTGGTAGCTATTACAGAAATGTTGCATTGTAGAATTGTTATAGCGTATATTCGTAAATAGAGTGAGCAGGACAGAAATGTTGTATTGTAGAAATACATGTTGGAATATTCCTCATTACAGAAATTTACTGTGTTCCACTGCACTTAAAAAAAAGACAAAATGTTTCTTAGTTCTATATACTTAATTGTTTCTAGATTCGATATACTTAATATAAGCTTTTAGGATGCTATTAATTCTCGATTAAACATTTTCAGCTGCGTAACTGAATTTATGTATGCAGAATTAACAAAGAAATATTAATTTTAATGTTAATGCTGTTAAGTTATCATGTTTGTCTGTAAAATATTTTTTTTGAACAAGAAAATGTTTACTTGAGAATGGACAGCATTCGAAAAAACTCTATTCTGTGGATTGAGAACTTTGGTTTAATATACTATAAAACTACTCGGAAACGTTTCCAAAAATCAGTGGCAGCAACAAAAACTTTGTTTGTATAAATACTTCTTTAAATCTCCAAACTATTCGTTGGCTTCTGAGGTTTCTAAATATAAATAATGATTTCCGGAATCGTTGGTAACTTAGAAGAGGTATCTTAACACTGTCTATTATACTAGGTGTGGCAACTCCAACTGCCTATAATCAAATTCAGCTGATGTTGACGACATATAATTAATCAATTTTAATATAATTGATTTCTAAAACTATTTAAAATAAAATCAGTAAGAAACAAATTTTCTTACCTTCTAAGTTCCAAAAAACGGGCATCGGGGCTCCATTGCTTCAATAAAGAACGTCTTTCAGATGAATCGATATATTCCAATATATGCAATATTCACGAGAGAATAATCTTGACTCAAATAAAATTCTGCGATTAATAAACACATCACTATTTAATGACAAATAAAACGACGAACACACATCATTATATACATTTCTAATACGGAGCGACACGCTCTCTTACAATCATAATCACAAACAATACTAAACTTAAACTTAGAGTTCAAAAACGAAAGTTCTAATAAAAAATGTTCTGAAAAAGTTACGTAATAAACAATGTTGCGCGCATGCGTCAAAGTCTCACTGTCTCTTTTCTGCAAATCGAAGTACATCCCTACCTCTACACTGCGTAGGTGCTTTTTATGTTTCAAAACTTTGAGAAGAAAAAAGGGGGATTTGGATGATGCAACAGGAAATGAACTCCCAATTACAACACTAGGAGTAAAAAAAGATTGATATAAAAGGACAAAATGCCTGAAATGAAGAAACTTTGTTTCTATAAATACTTCGTCAAATCCCGAAATTATATCGTTTTCTGACGTTTCTAAGAAATGCTTTCCGGAATCGTGGGTAACTCGGATGAGGTTATTATATATTTCCGCTCGTGGTTATATATTTTTCTATACGTTAGGAAACATTTGTCTTTATTTTGCAGCGTGTTTTCAACAGACCTGGGCAGTATCGAAAATACTTGTATTTGAAATGCATTTTTAAAATACATTTGTATTTTGGATTTTGGATTTTAAACAGATAAAACTAAAGTATTTTGGTAATGTAATTTGAAATGATTTTTCCATGTATTTTGTATTTTGAAAATACTCAAAATACATTTCTCGATTATTCAAACTTCGTACCAGACTTGAAGCTGGTATAAAGTTTCAACCACAACTTGTGTTTTAACCGCAAATTACTGATTCACAACAGGAAATACATGCTTGTCTGTTTTGTATAGTCTTTGAATTCGTTTCTAGAAGTTAATATGAACTTTTTTTTTTCAAATTTGGCATAATAAGGATTTTTATCTTCCGCTGAAATATTTTTGCTGAATGATTTTGATAATACTTTTTAATTCTTAATGTTCCTATGCGAAAGAAGAAAAAAAATTGTCGTGTGATACACAAGTCGGATCGTTCAGAGTTTTCCTGAGTATTGCATTTTTAAACTATGATAGCAATGTAATGCAGTTAGTTGTTGCATAGACGCGTGAAAAGATTGATAATACATACCTGAGAACTCCAAATGAACGGAAATTAATTATTTGTGACACATCACGCTACGCGATAGATATAAGTATACTCGAAATATTTTAAAATAATATTTTTTGATGACAGTTATTGCAAGACCAAAACCCTATTTTCAAGTCGAAACCAACTGGTCATCACTCTTTTAGGACCGGACCGGGCGTGGTCTTTACTTTTTCCTGCAGACTCAGGCCTGGCAGGGGTAGATTTATTTTTTCCGAAACCAGCCAAACCTGGACATTCTTCCTAGAGGTCTAGACGGGAAGAAATTTTCAGTTTCGGTCTCGACCCAGATTGTATAAAGTCATTGGCCTGGCCAGGCCTGGCCCGTGCAAATATCATTAAAATTTGTCCTGGTTTAACAATTTTTGCAAAAAATGCATAGATATTTAAATCGTTATTATTCCATAATTAAAAATTTAAATTAATACTTTTTGAAGAATAGTACATACTCGTATATTTCTGAGCAATAAAATTAAAGTGCATGAAAACATGTGAAAAGAAACCTGTCTATGATGGAATCCTGTCTTAAACGGAAAAATGTGTTAATTCATACAAAATGAATATAGTAATACGTGTGAAAAGAATATAATGCATTTAGAACAGTTGATGTACCAGCTAAGGTGGGAACTTGTCTATAACTGATTTTTTTAGCTCCTACGCGATTCCGTCTTAGAAGATTTTTCTGTATCCAATTTTTCAGATTTATAAGTCTCTAAGCTATGGAATATGGTTTAATGACATTAATAATAACTCAGACATTTGCGTACAAATAGAGTATCATAAAAAAAACATAGTTTACATGGGCACAGGCAGAAATAAATCTAGGGACGGCAGTATTTTGGAACGGGTGTGCCTCTACTTCGCAGCTCTGGGTGCTTTTTGAAAAATGAAGAATATAAACATGCAAAATAGCTAAAATTAAAAAAATTGTCAGAATACCTCGTACAAGAGAATTTTTTAACCACATCGGCTTAAAAATTTAGCATTTAAAAAGAACTTTTAGCTCTTATACCGGGTCGGGCCAAAGAATTTTTTGTACGGACACGGCCGCGCCTCGGGCCGAACTTTTAATTTTTATACCGGGTCGGTCCCAAATCTTTTTTCTACGGGTTCGGGTCTGGAAATTTCGGCCCGTGCAGACCTCATTTTTTGGTTACGGACCTGTCCATACAGTAGATAAAAATTTATAACATGGCATTGCATTAAAATATTTTTGCGTAGTGCAAGATAATTAAAATTATAATTAATGTATTTTGTATTTTGAATGTATTTTAAAAATACATGTATTTTGTATTTTGAAATTTGAAATTTTGGAAAGTATTTTGTATTTTGTATTTTAGACCCTAAAACCAATGTATTTTGTATTTTGTGTCGAAAATGGTTTTTCGATGTATTTTGCCCACCTCTGGTTTTCAATGCATACTATTGCTTGGTTTATCTTAGCACTGTCTATTCTAATAGGAGAAAAAGAAGATCGATATCAAAGGGCAAAATGCCTCAAATGTTTAAAAGACATAGGATTCATATTTGTTCGTGGCTCCAAAGTCCTCCAAGTTCTATATAAGCGTTACCTCTGGGGTGCCAATCCAGATGCAGGTCTCTCATCTGGAATTGGTTCAAAATTAGGAGACCTGTTTCCATGTCAGCTATATATAGAAGCCAAAAAGGCTAAATAAAAAGCTGCAAAATAAACAAACAAACAAACAATGGGATTCATATTCTATAAATGTTTTGTTAATTGCGAATGGTGAAATCCATTTTAGTTAAGTCATAACTTAAAATTTTGGAAATTTTGTGCATGATTTGAATTTGCTTTTAGCATTTTAAATGATACTAAATGTAATCTACCATGCACTTGTTTAAAATAAACCTTTAAAAAAACAGAGCTTTAGGGAACACATCTAAAAGCTTGCGATAAAAAAATAAAATAAGATACATTCTTATTAATTCTTATGAAGTAATTTTCAAAATGAGAGAAAACCATTTTCTCTCCCAGTTCCTCTAAATTATTTATAAAAAATTTGGTTTTTGAATTTTTTGAAATCCTGAAATGTTTATTTTCCTGTTCATGCCCTTACGAAAATAGTTCATAGAGCTGTATAGAACTCTATAGAATTCTCTATAGAATTCTCTACTATTTCTATTGAGTTTTAAAGAGTTATATAGAATACTTTTTCCAAAGAAAATGTTTCGATAGAATTCTTAGAAGTTTTATAGAATTTTTTTTATGTATAACAGTTTTTCTATAGGGTACTATACATCTTATAGAATTAAATTCTGAAGACTAATGATTCTTTTAAAAATATTTCTTGTTCTTTTAAAATTTATGTGTGTAGTAATTTATTTATAACTATATATTACAGTTAAAAAAATAATTAATTTTGTAATATACATCAGTTTAGTATATAATTGCACTCCATAGATTTAATATGATTATATATATATACAATTCTAATACATTGTGATTAAATTGTCAATGTTATATTATATCAGTCAAACTACTGAATTAAATTATGATTAATTAATTTGTTGGTTAATTTTATAATCATTTATTAATTTGCTGTTAAATTTATAAAACTATCCATCTAATTTAATAAATTTAATTTAGCAATAATATTGTAATTTTTATTCAAATATTTTAATCTGAAATATAAATATTTAAACAATTGTTTCAGTTTAAAAAAAATAATAATTTATTAGACTAAATATTTTTACAAGACTATTATGATTGGGGAATGCAAATTCCAAAAGAAATAAAGTTAAAATAGTGTAATAAGAGTTCACAGATTGTCAATGGTTGTCTCATGCTGAAAATACTCGTTCTTCGTCCGGTCATTTAAGTCAAGCAGCATCGAGAGTGGTTACTATTTGGGAGATATTTTTATAGAAGTTCTATAGACATTTCTATTGAACTTCTACAGATATTTCTATAGCTTTCGGTTAAACAAGCTTATAAAAAACGGGCCATAATTCTATGGGATTCTATAATGCGTTTTCTATAAATATTTTTTATAGAATTCTATAAAAAATTTTTGTAAAGGTGGAATTTAAAATTTTCTTTCAAAATCGGAAAATTAAATCTCTCTTAGGAGAATTTAAAGTAATTTCTTTTCTACGAAATGAGCACGCAGAGATAAGAATTATAGTAACGAATTAAGCTAAAACAAGTTTGAAGAAATTTACTTTGTTGTATATTATATTTGTTGTATATTTAATCTACAAAAACAACTTTTCAAAAGTAGAAAACGCCAAGCGTAAAAAAAAAAAAAAAAAAAAAAAAAGTTGTGGCTAAAAAATGGTGTGATATCAAATTTCCAAGCTATTATATTACTTATTTAACTTTTTTCCATTAAATAAGTTATCATATATATAAGTCGAGTGCCTACGTATATGTTAATAGAAATCGTTTTCTCCTGTACTAAATACATCCTAACGAGTTTCTGAAAATGCAATTTTTTTCAAATTATGCATGATGGGCTTGGCGGCCATCTTTGCATATTATTCACAAAATTCTAAACACTCAAATCCGTAGTTAAAATTCGAAGTTCAAAATTATTATTTAAGCAAATGTTTTAAGCGTTTAATTTATAGACTTGTATGCTCTGAAAATTGTGTCTTAAGATAATGATGACTTACCTTAAAGATTCATCTTATGATTTATTTTTTAGAGTAATTAATAATTTCAAACTAGTAAAAATCAATTTCTCAAAATATCAGTCTTATCTAATTTATCTGTCCGTAGTTAAAATCTGAAGTTCGAAATTGTTATAAACATATTACAGTGCAAACATATTACTCTTTTACTTTAGAAATTTGGATGCTTAGAAATATGGAAAGATGGCCGCCAAGCCCATCATGCATAATTTGAAAAAAATTGAATTTTCAGAAACTCGTTAGGATGTATTTAGTACAGGAGAAAACGATTTCTATTAACATATAGGTAGGCACTCGACTTATATATATAACTTATTTAATGGAAAAAAGTTAAGTAATATAATAGCTTGGAAATTTGATATCACACCATTTTTTAGCCACAACTTTTTTTTTTTTTTTTTTTTTTTTTTTTTTTTTACGCTTGGCGTTTTCTACTTTTGAAAAGTTGTTTTTGTAGATATCATTTCTTTTTTTTAAAATAGATTAAACATAATTTAAATAATCTAAACATGAGAAATAATTTAAAATTACATTTTACTTTCAGTCATTGTTTAAAGGGTTAACTAGAAATACCCGTAGATTTTTCAATTAAACTAAATACACTCTTAAAAACAACATACTAAATATGGCTTGTTATAATACTTGTTATCCTCCGTTAAAAAATATCACTGACTTATCCATGAAATGAATAAAAATGGGATACGTACATAGCGTGTCATTGCTGCATTTGATATGAAACGTGATATCACGCTCTTTTATTATTAGCACTAGCTGGCTTCGCCCACTAGCAGGCCCTTAATTTACATCAGGGCCTCGAATCTTGTAAAATCTCGAATAAGATAAACCTCGAACCGAACGAACCTCCGACCAGGTTCCCCTCTGCCTTCGGCACCGGATAATCCCTTAATTTGCACATCGAATAGTATAAACCTCTAACCGAACGAACCTCCGACACGGGTACCCACTGCCTTCGGCACCGTATAGCAGTCGTGCTGCGCACGCTCAAGTTCCATCTTCCACTACCAGGTAGCGCAATCTGTTCTATATGAACCTCGGGCACTGAAATCGCTAAGGTCATAGATGTCGAGTCGAATGAGCTATACCCCGTCGTGATCCAGCCCATAGAACCAAAAATAGAAAAGTGCCCCCTAGTGGTGAAAAAACGAACTAAAATCAGAAAGCTCTATCGATGTCGAGTCGAATGTGCCATACCACGTCGTGATCCGACCCATAGAAACAGAGATAGGAAAGCGCCCCCTGATGGTGAAAGCTAATCACGTTTAGGGGCAAAGTGGGGGGATGAACACCGGAGATGCATAATAGGATTTAGCGGTCACAGACCTTTCCAACGATGTATCACATGAGGGATATGTGCAAAATTTAGAAATCTCCCCCTCCCCCTCCCTGCATAGTATGATTAAGCGTTCACAGACCTTTCCAACGATATATCACATGAGTTGTGTCGGGGGGGGAGGGCGCAAAATGTGAGAATGACACCTGTGATGCATAACAGGAATAAGTGGTCACAGCCCTTTGTAACAATATGTGACATGACGGATATCGTTAAAATTTAGAAAAGTGCCCCCCCCCCTTGTGTAGGCAAAACACGCTCCGCCCCTCCCTATAATTTTTGACGCTGCTTTATTTTTAAAATTTATGTTATGTGTTATAAAATATCGTAAAGTTTCAAACAGATAGCCTTATTATACTTCCTAATTTTGTTCACGCCCCTCCCCATCTCCTCCCCGAAATGTGACGCGCCAGTCTTTTTTATAATTTTTTTTATCATGTCTTATAAACTATCTTAAAGTTTAAATCAGATCGCATTGGAATTTAATATATTTGCTGAAATTACTATTATATATAGAATAATATAGAAATAAACCCTCCTTTAGCTTGTAATTAAGATATACGAACAATTTTTAGAATTTCTGAAAGCTGATTTTTATTTATTTATTTTTTGTTTATTTATTTATTTATTTATTTTTGCGTTGCCCTGTGCATGTTTGGAATTTCTTAGCAATTTCTTAGATTTACATTATTTTATTCAATTAAACATTGTACTGTTACAATAAATTTAAATGGAAACTTCATTTCTAAAACAAAAATAACACAGGCCTACAAAATTTAAATTTTTATCTGGGGTTTTCATGAATTTATGTAAATTGTAAGAAATCTGCTATGCTAATTTCAAAATAATATCCATTTTTATGTATCCCGTCAGGATTTCTTTCAATTAAGAAACTAAGAATTTGGAATTTGAGAATATACAATTTACACAACATTCATTTAAAAATGTACAAAAAAAATCAGATAAATAAATAAAATCATATATACATATATAAATGTGTGTGCATGTTTTATAAGAAATTATATTCGAGTATATACAGTAAAATTACTTTTCTTTATCATCAAAAGAACGCTTGTATCCTTTAGATTTTGAAGCTGGTTTAGTGTCTCTTTTTAGCCCCCAGCAGTAATCTGCCAACATATTTACATTCCAGTGTCCTTGATAGCGTTTTTCCAAGCATTTATGTCCTGGTGAAATCTCTCACCTTGTTCTTCACTCATTTCACCAAGATTTTCAGGAAAACATTCAAGATAGGGGTGCAGAAAATGCATTTTTAAACTCATGTTACAACCTAGTTTTTGAAAGTTTTGAACCATTTTTTCAATGATCTTTGCGTAGTTAGGATATTTGTAATTTCCCAAACATTTCTGAGTAACGTGTTTGAAACCCATGCATCTTTCTCGATTGATTTAATTTTTTCCTCAAAATTTTCGTCCTTCATTAACCATCTCATATCTGGGCCAACGAACACATCTTCTTTGATTTTACCTTCCGATAAATGTGGAAAAACTTAATTTAAATATCGAAAACTATCCCCTGTTTTATCTAAGGTTTTTACGAATTGTTTCATTAAACCTAATTTAATGTGCAGGGGAGGCAAGAGGACTTCTTTTGGATCAACTAAGTTCTGCCGAATCACTTTTTTTTTTATATCCGGGATTTATACAACCTCTTGATGCCATATTGCTATAAGAAACTGACAAAACAAACATAAGATATAAATAAACGAACAAAATAAATGCATGTTCTCACTACAAATGCGCGGGAGAAAATTGCGCCTTCTCAGGCAAATATCAATACATAAAGTGGCGCCATCTATATTTATATTTCACATCCTTTAGTGCAGTATTGTATTTTAACATTTATTAATGTCACTTTACTAAGAAATTAATTTTTGTTTTTATTAAAAATGTATCTTATTTAATAAATATTACACATTGATTTTATTAAGAGGCACCCCCTTCTTTTTGTTTTGTGAAAAAACTGTGGGTGTCAGAAAAAAACTAATGTCATATTTGTGTTTAGCGTGACTGATTTACTAAGAAAAAAGTGCCATTCTTCAAACCCCAGATTTGTGTTGAGCTGTGTAATTTAACAACTGGATTTCATTAATTTATAGGAAAATGACGTGAAAGATATTCCTGCGAACAAAATGCCTGTCATTTTTATTTATTATTTTTTTTTTTTTTAAAGAAATAAATGAATCACATTTAATTCATTTCAAAAATTTTGTTTACGTTTGGAAAGAAATTTTAAATGCCGATAAGTTTTAATGTATACATTTTAGAAGGTACATCTTCCCTCAAAAACTAATTTATTTTTAAAGATCTTTCTAAAAACGGAAATTATATATGAAAAATATTTTTTAAAGCATAAACACTACGTCTGATTACTTTATTTTACAATATTATAAGATCACGAATTTTATCAGACAATTAAATACACTAAACAAACATGAGTGAAAAGTTAACCGGGGGCAGGACTCGAATCTGGGACCTTGTGCATGCCGTGTTGACGCGCTGCGACAGAGCCACCCAGACCGATATCCACGAGCGGTAATTTCTCATACTTATTCATGTTGGAAACAGTCATCTGCTACAATTTGCAGTCATATTTAATTGTCTGATAAAATGTGTGTTCTTATAATTATGAAGTTTTATTTTCTTTTAAATATCTTCAAAAGAAAATGGCTGACATGCAGATGAAATTTGATGTGGTTATATTATAACCTGTAACTGATTTGTGCTATTTTAATACAGATGGTACATGGTCGTTGGCGGGTTTTATCTCTGTTTTGGCATAATTTTTTAATCGCCAAGTTAATTAACAGTTTTTTGCTAATTAAGAGTAGAAAATAATTCTTTTTTACACTGAATTTTATAAAAGCACATAGATTACGTAATTACTTGTCCAAAAATGCAATCTTTTTTTTTTATTCTGCCCAATATTAAGGCCTGTAGCTTGTTTGAAAAAAAAAGTTTGACGAAGAAAATAATGATCATTTTAAGTAACTCGACGTTTTTAAAAAAAAAGCTATATCTCTGTTTATAAATCACTTATGAAGATGAGTGTGGTCTTAAATTGAAGAAATTCTTCCTTAGATTCTTCTAGTTTTCGTTTTTTTTTCTACGACGCTTGGTTTGTTTGATATCTGATATTTTAATCTGGCATGTTTTGTCGATTTAACATTGCGAAGTTGCTTTCTGTATATAAGTATTAGCGGTCTTTATTCCAGTTCTTTGCGTTGTTTGTGTGGCGTTTTTTTTTTTTTTAAGCTTAGCTTGGCAGAGCGACCGCCCTGCTTGATATTAGCGTAATATTTACACATGCTACCCTTTAACATTAGAACTACCCTGTTTATTTCATACCTGGAACTACCGGAGTGGGTCCATACACTTTAGTGATGCTATTCCTGTTTTGTATGGGAGATACAGACACACAATAAGGTTTGATGTTTTATACAAGGATTGTTATATAATGATTAATAAAATTTAGTTTCTAGAATATTACATAATATGAAATATAATGATCTGATACCACCAAAGAAAATCTAAATTTCTAATTTCATAATTGACACTTTGAGATCTTGACAGCTCGTATGAAATGTAAAATAAGAAAATATTTCAAATAATATACATTTAATTATCAATTTTTCGTAATAATGTTCCTACAGATTAATAAAATATTAAAAGTGAATAAAATCAAACATATATATCTCCATGATATTTTACTTACATTTTACGCACGGTAATTCTAGGTATACAGACCTGTAGATAAAGAAGTATTCGTTGTATTTAAACTAAATTCGTGCATTATACTGTATATTTAGGAAAGTCAAACAATTTTAAAGTTTCATTCTGAGAAACAACAGTTATACGAGCGAAAAATAACGTCTTTGGTCATAGATGACCCGCCTCGGTAGTTCCAGTGTTAAATTTCATTTCTACGAAATGATATTCAGTAAATGGTATTCGGTTTGGTTAGGCAGAGATAAGAATAATAGTAAAGAATGGTTGATTTATGACGGCCGATTATCTACTCTTGGAATATAGGCCCTTGGGGAGAGTACCCTCCATGGGGGTCTTTCTAAGAGATCCTAACCCGTATTTACGGCAAGGTTCGAAGAAAACCACGGAAAACTCCGAACGTTTAGGTCGACGAGCGCGACAGAGGTTTGAACCCAGCACATCCCGTCTACCAGTTTTGAGAGCAGAAACTCTCAGCCGCTGGTGGGGCAAGAATTAAGCTGAAACAAGCTTGAAGAAAGTTACGTTTATTGTATCTTATACTTAATATTAGCGGATATTAGTTTTACACATGCTACTTTTAAACAAATAATGTAAAAATATGCACCAGTTAAAAAAAAAAACGAAATTTTGAAAACTTCAACAACTTCGAATGTAAAATTTGTACTTCGAAGCAAAGTGTCCCCGAAACTAACGAGTTTCTTATTTATTTATTTTATTTTATTTTATTTTATTTTATTTTATTTGAAAATGTTAGCCATAAATCAGAGTACTAAGAGAGATATGAAGACTCGAGAAATGAGCAAAAACTTTAATTTATTCTTATTACATTAAATACCCAATTGCAGTGATAAAAGTGATGGAAAAATGTTGATTAATTTGTTACGTTTTATATTTATACACGGAAAACAATTAACCGGCTCGTCCACAAATTTTGATTAAAAAAAAAAAAAAAAAAAAAAAAAAATCGGTGTATTGTTATACTTAAGGTGGTTCTCAAATGATCTGCTCAACAACGGGAAACTTTTTGACACATTTTCTGACTCATTTTTAAACGCAAAGGCATAAAATTGGCATGCCTGATTATGGAAACGATTTGGAATCGAAATCAGTTTTCCTTTTTTTGATAAATTACTTATCGAGTTATAAGCGATTCGTGTCACGTGATGACACGTTTTTCCTTTTTCTCCCACCGAAGCTTCGGGAATTCGATTAAAAATGCCGACTTTGACAATGTTGTCATGTAAGATTTTCTGCCTTTACCAAAAAATTGTAAACGGGTTTCGATTACATAGTTTCTCAATAACAACAATTTCCCATTTCACGCGTTTCCGAACAAAAATGAATTAAAAAATGTATCTGAAAGTAGCCCTTTTTTATTTGAGAACAGATTTAACACATTCGCGGCCGTGGATGAGAATTCGCGTTTTTATTTAGAAAGCATGATTGACTAAGGACGTGACTTCTACTTTACATAAAATACATTTATATCATGTTGTCCATATCTTTTTAGATCTTAAGACATTTTATATTAAATCCACATATTGAAAAATATTTATTAATGCATAAACTTGAGAATTATATCTAGGAAACCAATTTACAAACAAGTTGGAAATTGTACGTTAAACGTGACAAATGAGGTGCGTTCGTTTCGTGCTATAACTAGTTTTACAATGTAAAAAATCATCCTTATTATTTCAGGGAAATAAATTATATCATCTGCTATGAACGAAATGAGGATGCCGTTTTTTTTTTTTTATTATTACGTATGCCATGTTTACAGATGCGAATTTTTTTTCTATACCAGACAGCGCTGTAAATTCATCTTTGCTAATGATTACCTCCATGGTTAATATTTCTATGACTCACGATGAATGAATATTTTGTTTATTTACTTTAATGGATTGAAATATTTGGCTGTTAACCTAATTTTCAGTGAAGTTATTTCAGAATCTATACATTTTTTTAATGCAACTCATCTCTCAAGCAAACAATTTTTTTACCCTTTCTAAATATGTAACTTGTATGCAATTTTATTCGAAAAATATAATTTTGAATAAAAATGGCTGCTTGGCATATGGAAAAAAAAGAGGTTAGCCTGTATTTGTTTTCTTCAGTCACTTGACTTGCGCTTTTATTATATAGATTACGTATGATAGGCTTTAATAGAATAAAGAAAACTTTTATTAATATCTTTTTAAGTTTTGATTCGATTTTCATAAAATTTGAAATGACTCGACAAAATTCTGCAACGATTCTATATATTAAATTTCAAACCATTCGGTTCGGTAGTTTTTGTGCTGTTATATGAGGACAGACATACAGACAGGTGGACCAGACGACGACTATAGGTGCTACGTATTTATATAATTACGAACGCACCTAAAAACTTTCAGAAGATGTAGGAGATTCTACTGTTTTAAAACCCAGATTTCACACAATCATACGGTTGCCAATGTGTTAAAATGCTGTTCTAAATTGTGCAGAAAAAAAGAATAATGTGTTTAGAAAGATCTTATTAACTTTTTATGGCCCGACTCAATGACAGGGACGACAGTTTTGGAGAGACGACAGGATGACAGGAGGTTGTCTCAAAAGAAGCGAAAGGCTTCAGATCAATATAAAAAAGACGGAAATACAAAAAAATATAAAAAAGCTGTAATTGCTAAACAGACATTAACAAATGAAGGGGACACGTATACAGCAGGACAATTTTAAAATTTTTCAACTGTAATCCTGAAAAAGTATAAAATGTCCAATTTTTTTTTATATATATTTCTAGGAAAATAATAAATTTGTTAAATTTAACTTTTTTTTAAAATCCATACCTTGCATCTACATCTGTGAAAAGTTCCTGCAACTTTATGAATGAGTAAGGTGAAAAAAATTTAAAAAGACGTTTTAAAATTCAGATACTTCACGTTGTACCGCATGAATTATTGTCGAAGTCACAAATTTTATGTGTATTTGTCATAAAAACATAAAGAACTTATATATAAGTTAGGAATTATATTATATCCTTTATATAACATCTGAAACTGTTTCATTAGGAAAATATTAAGCAATTATAGCCGCATAGCAGAATAAATATTTTCTTCGTTTTCATGATTTCAAAATGTTTCATGCGCAATACTTTGTGCCCAATTTTATTAAAATTTTTCACATATGCTCTCTATGTAGATGTTAACAAATGCTACTAAAAACATTCTTTTTTAGGGATATTTAAAATTTCAATTATATAAAATTTTTAATTAATTTTTGATGAAAAAAAAGTTAAAACCATTTTTTTAATACTTTAAAAACAATATGGTAAAAATGCATAGTAACTTTTATTTGTATGTATGAAATGGTTATTGTGGAAAATTATTGAACAGGTATGTGAAAACTGAATGCGCATGGAGCATTTTTAAATATTGTCATTTTTCACTAATTAAAAAAATGATAATAATTTTCTGTATCTCAAGAACTATTGAATATATTTTAACAAGAATTTGTACAGTAGGAGATATTTATACTGTGAATATTTCCAGAATTTTTTTTTAATTCATTGGAAATTAAAAAAGTTAGTTTTGAGAGTCTGTTATACCCTTAAAAATAAAAAAAAATTACGGTTTTTTTTTTTTTTTTTTTTTTTTTTTTTTTGTTTTTTTTTTTTTTATTACTCAACTTAATGACTTTGATTTTAGTTCCAAAATGCAGATTTAAGATTCTGACTGGCATTGTGTTTAAATCTGATGACTTTTTCAGTCATTGTTATTATTAATTTCTATTTTTTTTCGTGTGGTTCAGATATGTAATATAAGTCGAAAGTGAATTTTGCGTATGTTTTATATTTTTTTTTCTTGAAGGCAAGCATGTCAATGCGCGACCTACGTTATACACGGCCTGTGCATGACGTTTAAAACATCACATGGAATGAATCATTTTTACACAGGGATTGGTGCAAAACGGTGGGAGCGCGAATCTTTTCTCCAGGAGATGGTGAATTCAAGCGATTATCATCTAATTACTTGAGAGCGCAGGAGCAGACGGTGGGTTAGACTCATAGATATATAAATAACTATATAAATGCTTGGACTAACTATATCTATGGTATTACTATATATGTGGTTGGACTCTCGCCAAACCCGTGGCAGCTCAAGTACAGCGCTTAGAATACATAAGTTTTCTAGGCGCTGTACCTCAAGCGTTCTGGCTGTATCTTTCAGTACTATTTACTTCCTTGTGTCTATCCCGTCCTCTTCAAGAAAATTTATGTCATTTGTTTAAGTCCTGCATGTGTTTCTGTGAATAAAAAATATAACGTCAGTTGCAACTGCCCTATTAAAAGGAAAAGGCATGTTTACCAATAAACACTTCAGTCAACCAATCTAACGACTATATTTTTGCCTAAACGAATCGTTATGGCGACGTAGTCCAATCGTATCACAGATATGTTAGCCGTAGACCAATCACATCGCCTGATTGCTTATGTATCTTAAATGTCTTTGACCAAGGCAACACTAGATACCGGGCTTGCTCATTCACTCTCAAAACGTCACAAATGGTGGCTGACCGCGACCAGCGATTGGTCCAAAGCAACGCGCCCATCGTTTTGTGCCAATCGCTGTATGGCTTTCCTCCTAGTCAGCCACCTTTTGTGACGTCATCATAATGAATGCGAGGCTAACGAAAAAGAAAGGCTACCGCGGTACTTTACGCGTATCTTTTTTTACAGACCGGCGGAATCAAGTGATGCTCGAATCCACCAATGCAGGTGTACGAAAAGAGCATCACGTCAATCTCGCGGTCTGTAAAAAAAGATATGCTGAATGCACCGCGGTAGCCTGTCTTTTTCGTTAGCCTCGAATGAATGAGCATGTAGTGTATGTAGTGTAGCCCTGCTTTGACCCACAATGACGTTTTAAAAGTTAAATCGAATATTTAAATTTGGATAATTTTACCTTTTCAATTAACGTGTTAAAACTCATTGAAAGATAAAAAGAAAATGACGAGCTTAAAATTTTGCTTTATGACTAGTAATTCTAATGATAGGTATAGCTTTCTACTCTTGGCAAACTAAGTTAGTAATAATTAACCGGTTGGATTTGGCAATAGCCAGCCGTTCACCATTCGCAAAAGATGTAAACAAAACAAACGAGGAATTTTTATTTTCAACTAGAGTGTATAAATTTAACTATTTTCAATCTTTTTAAATAGTCATTATTACAAAGTAATTCTAATATCTAATTTTTTTTCTCTACTTTACTTCTTTCAACCGATTTTTCATACAAAACTATAATACATCTTCGAAAACTTGTAGTAAGTAATGATGTCATTTCATTCTGACTAATTTTCAACTTTTTATTAGAAAAGTTGATTTTGTAGAAATCTTTAATAGTTTCTTGAAAAAAGAAACAAGTAATCAATAAAATACATCCTTGTTGTATTTGTTATAATATTTTGTTTATGTTGCTAAAATTTTATTCGAAATAATAATCCTTGCTATCAAATTTGATCTAATGTTTTGCAACATAACGTTTCATTCCAACGTGATATAAGCAAGCTTGTTTTAAGTTATTACATAAAATATTAGTGTAGTAAATATTGATATAATAAATCAACTTGCCCTTATGTGTTCTTACTTATTAGCAACTATGTGCAGGGCCGTGCGAAGAGGGGGGCTTCGCCCCGGGCGCGGAAATTGAGGGGGCGCCAAATTTATACTACCAGCCACGGTTTAATTTATTTATTGATTCATTTTTTGATCATCGATCATTTTCTGGGGAATTTCTTTTTTTTTTTTTTCATCATTCTTTTTTTTCTGTCTCAATATATCATGATCTCTCCAACAAATAAGGGCAATTTTCTCTTACGCTGTTTAGTTGTTTGGAATTTCTGGTATGAAAATTAAACCTTTTAAAGTTCCAACATAAACGCGAAATGTTTATTCAATAGAATTTATTTCTGTTTCTGTACTTTACCAATTTTGTGTTACCTATCACCAAAAGAAAGGGAGGGGGCGGGGGCGCCAAATTGAGTCTTTGCCCCGGGCGCAGTTTTCTCTTTGCACGGTCCTGACCATGTGGAATACTAAATAATTCAATAACAGAATGTATCAGTGCATATGAAGACCAAAAGATTTTCTACAAATGCATTTACCAAACATTCAGATTCCTATTTTGAGTTTTCGCTATGCATTTAAAAAAAACTTTATTTGTAATATTTAGAATGGAGATAGTTATGTGTCACTGAGTTTCCTTCATCTTTTTTTTTTTGAGGACGGTAGAATATTGCTGGTGTTAAAAGGGCACTTTTTAGATTTTTAAAGCATTCTTGATTTTTCATGGTACTTTTTAATATTTAAAAGTCAAGGCACTCTTTTCGAGACAACAATATGAGTCAGGTTTTTTGCTATGCAAGCAATTGTTTAATAGAAAAGGCAGTAAAAGTGCTATTTTGGTACAAATGTCACAGACATACCAGGGTTTCCTTTTGGTGCCAAAATGGCGATTTTGTAAATGGAATGACAACCTGACAATTTTAAGTCCTCTGGTTTTGATAGCTAAGTCAGTTGTATCTTTGACAGTGTGTGTGTATTATATTAAATTAAAAATTTTGTGCTTTTTATAATAAATTAAACATTGTGTATGTTTTATAGTAAAATAATTTGTGTGTGTTTATAATAAAAATTGTGTGTGTTTTACAATAAAATTGTTTGTTTTTTATAAAATAAATTATGTGTTTATAATAAAATTGTGTGTTTTATATAATAAAATAAATTGTTTCATAATAAAATAAAACTAACAAGCATGCAAGTCCTAGTATGTATTTGAAAACTGGATTTTCTAGCCAAAATGGCACAAAGAAAAAGTCGTGCCAACATCGATGCGTCTGCAATATCTGTTCTGCTATTTTTTGGAAGAGGGCCATTATTTTTAAGCCCATCCACCCCCACTTCAAGTGAAGGGTATTTTTTCAAGTCATATGAGCTGCCTCAAACAATATCATTTTCTGTTTTCAATGTTTGATAGTTTGTCTCTTAAAAACAACTCTGTGCATGAAGAAGTTCTGTAAATTTTGATTGCATTTTGAACTAGAAAATCTGTAGATCAGAGACCTCTAAAGCAGTTATGGAAGTCTTATTTTTATTTTGAATTTCTTATATATTTAATATTTTGAAATTTTCCACAGGAAGTTTCATTTTTTTCACAAATCAATCTGTTTCCTCTTTCATTACGCACCCCATATCCATGATTTCCTACTGAGAACTCACCTTTCTTTTTTTTCCCAATTCTAGCATTCCAGTCTCCCATTATTAATTTTATGTAGCATTTTCCTTTTTGATGCATTGAAACTACTTCTTCATAGAAATCCTCAATTTCTTCATCAGTATAGCTAATTGTTGGTGCATAAACTTGGGTAATTTGCAGCTTGTATCCTTTTGACACTTGTATAACTAACCTTGTAAATCTATCTGATGCACTATCATATTCTACGATGTGATTCTTCCACCTTTTATGAATCAGAAATCCTACACCACTTGTTTTTCCATCTTCTGTACCTCTGTAGTACAATACATGTCCACTGGCAAGATCAATCTTCTCTTCACCTTTTCTTCTTACTTCGCATAATCCTAGGATGTCCCAGTTGATTCTTTCTAATTCTTCTTCAAGTTCCTGTAAACGACTTTCAGAAGATAAGGATCGTCCATTATACGTAGCCAAGGTCATGAACTTATGGCAGCCAAGCCGAGCCCGGTGATTCTTAGCACCCTCTGTCTTCATGTCTTTCTGATCGCTGCCGTAATCAGGAACATGCAGACTGCCGGGAATTGTGGGCCGTGATTTGTTTTGTGAATTCATGTTAAAATAGGGGGGGGGGGAGGTGGCCAAATTCCTCCACGCTGGCCAAGCGGGTTGGAGAAAGCCCATCCGCGTTCGTTCCCCATGCACTAGGCAAGGGTACTAACAGGCTGCACCGATGGAAGGTGCGGATTGGACATTAAGTCTCTGCTCCCAGTCGATTCCTTTAAGTCCTCCTCTGAGACATTTAAAGGGTCTTCTCCTAGTTAACAAGCAGAGGCTATTAAACAGCCATATATATATATATATATATATATATATATATATAATATATATATGTATATGTGTGTGTGTGTGTTATATAAAAAATTTATTTCCTTCGTATCCTTCCATTTTATTCGCATTAATATTTTAAAATTAATCTAACTTCTGTCATAGTCAGTATTTCCTTAATTCTTAATATTATCTATTCCTATTTAAAGTCCTTTTAAAAGTAAATATTCGTATATTAATAATTATTTTATTCCAAATCTTAATCTAAAATTTAAGATCATTCCTAGCTTTTATCAGTTCCCCAATCTATAAAATTCCGAGACGCGTTCTCATTTCGAATGTTTTTTAAAAGCCATTTTCTTTTTATTATTATTATTATTATTGCTCTGATTTTTTCGCGCGCTTGGGATTTTAACTTCAAAATTTATCCGCGACAGGTTCGGAATTCTTTATCGTCTTAGCTCTTCCTTCGCACCTCATTTGCTGGGCTGGAGCTAACCTCTCACTCATTGGGTTGACGTCACTCGTGACGTAAATTCTGTATGTTTCCGCGGAGAGAACAAAACTCGCCCGCAGCCCTCGGAGCGGCAGATTTTTGACGTTTTCGGAAACTAAACAAATATGTGTCTGGTGTGTTTATGTCCGTAGAATATTCAACTGGCCCAGTAACATCTTAATTCAATGAAGTGAAGCAACGTTAGCCCGAGGGCTATAAGTTTTAGACCTTTGGGAATTGTTTCTGTGTTGTTCGTCTTCTAATAAAATTATTTGTCTGGAGATTGGCTGGATTTATTGGAAAACTTTGGTGGACTCATTTCATTGCCTTCTACTTCGCCATACTCGCTAATATCGACTGCAACTTGCTATATAGTTGAAGGACTGCCATTTTTTCATCGAATATTATTCATCGTAATATCTCAACCTCGTCAAAATGCTACATATATATATATATATATATATATATATGGAGACTTTGAACAAGCGTAACTTTTTATTTGGGAGGCGGGGGCTGGAGAGCGAGAAATGAAATTAATATAAAAACTTTACATACAAAGATATTAAAAAGGTTGGTATAAAGACAAACAAATGAAATATTTTTAAATCTAAAGATTTCTCATTATCACATTTCTCTTTTACAAGGTAGGGGGCGGGGGATTAAAGTGGGGTAACAGAAAATATGAGTCAATTTTTTCAGATTTGGCTCAAGAAAATACAATTTTAGGCATAATACAGTAGAAATAAAGTTTTCCAAAGATGCTTTGATATAAAATTTAAGATAAAAATGTATTAGTTATGGCATGGTTCTAAAAAAATGAAAAAAGAGAGTAATTATATATATATATATATATATATATATATATATATATATATATATATATATATACAGTAAAAATCCTAAACACATATTTAAATAAACTAATTATAACTATTAATTATTCTAATTAATCCTAAAATTAACATAATGTCATAAAAATTCCAAGAAGACTCAGCTTACATTGCAATAATCACTGCAATTTTAGCGCAATAGATTTCACATATCTTTTCATCTTAACAGTAAAATAGACTGGAAAAGCTGTTAGTAAATTCCAGAGTCCGAATTTAAAGAAATAAATAAATAAAGGTTTTCTTCTTTGCTCCTGCTTTTCTATGGCTCAATTGTAAATCTAACAAAGAAGCTGTATTTGAAACGGCCTTATTTCTCTATTTATTCTTTCATTTTTCCAAGACCTCAGCATCATTCCTTTGAATGAAATTCTGACCGGGAATACTAATCCACTGCTATATTTTGACAAAACGTTGTGATGTAAAAATACTCTCGCTGAGACAGAGCAGTGTTTGATAAGAAAAAGATTTCCACCCTGTTAATTCTACTCTACATTTGCCTAAAATCCCATTGAAATAAACAGATGTTTTGCTCGTATTAGTTGTGATCCTGTTTTGTAGCTCGTAAAAAGCGTAAAAAGCTCAGTATAGTATAAATGATCAAAAAGATCAACAATTCTTAATATGTAAATTGTTCATTTCAACAGTGTCCCCATTTTAGCTATACTCGTATTAAACGAGTTCGACTGTATATATATATATATATATATATATATATATATATATATATTGCCAGCGGAATATTTTCTAAACGTCATAGCACTTGCAAAAATGACTATTCAAATGATTTCGATTTTTTCCCCCAAATAATGAATTGCATTTTGAGCATAAGAGCATTTGCATAAGAGATCCTTGCGGGGTTGATTTTTTTTTTCTTGTGTGTGTGGGGGGGGGGGAGATATTTAAAAGAATCAGTTGCAAAATTATTATTGAAATCGCATGAAATGACCAAAAAATTACTTAAATTTGTTACATAAAGTGTCGTTGTGAAAATTAGCAATTAAACGTTACATCCAACTAATCCTGCCTGAGTCCGCCAACACCCAACTAGAGTCCTATCCGAATCCGCAAATTTTTATTTAAAGTCGATCCGAGCCCAACAAAAACATTTCGTCTACCCGCAACCCGAAATACTTCAATCTGAACTCTAAAGGAACCAATCCGACCCGAAATCCGCAGTCAGAGAAAACAGATCTACAATTTAGTGCAATTATGTAAAAAAAAAGTCTATAATCATATCCCCTATATTAATTTTATATTTAATAATATTGAAATAAAAAACATGTAAGGCGGCCTTCATATTCAAATATATAGTTTTTTTTTTTTTTAAATCAGAAATAGTGTCCTGCGCGGATCGGTTTGTACCCAAACTTGACAAAAATTGTTTTGAAGACCCAAACTCGAAATACTCAAACCCGCGACCTGAAACGTGTAATTACAAAAAGGTCTATAATTTAAAAAAATAAATAAAAAGAAATAGTCTACGATATTATCTCCAATATCAATTCTATGGGTTATGTAGAAAATTAAACATGTAAAGACTCATTCATATTTAAATTTATAGTTTTTCATCTGAAACGATAGTCTAGACTTTCTTTTGTAAAATAGACTGAACCCGACCGTAAATAATTAAACTCAACCTGACAGCGATACGAACACGAAACAGAGTCACCCCGACCGAATCCAAAAGTACAGAAAAACATCAGCTACGACCCAAACCACGGTTCGTATCGATTTCAGGTAAAATTAGGTTTCCTCACTCGATGCAGGGCAAACCTAAAACAATATTCTGAACATTAAAAAAAAAAAAAAAAAAAGAAAAGAAAAAAACTAGATAAATTCAAACTCCAATTTGACGCTGAATAATAAAAACTCAACCCGAAACAATTCATCATACCCGACTTGCAAAGAAAAAATCACCGGCAACCAGACCACGGCATTTTTTTTATAAACTAACATCGGGTCATTTTTTAAAGCAAATCTGCACCCCACAACGGGGAAAAATGGGTTACCCAACCCGATGCAGGACTCCGCTCTCAAGTTCAAATATTTTCACCGAAGAAAATTAAATTTTGACCCCGATGTGGGGGAAGTCAGGTGTGCTACAAGCGGAGTAATTTGACCCCCCCCCCTTCTGGATCCCCATTGGCGCTACCCTTGGATAAATATGATTAAAACAATACTTTTATTACACATTACTTTTAAAATCAGTTGTTAAAAATGAGATAATAACTCTCAACACAGAGATTCTAAAAGTGATGAATTAAAGCATCAAAATTTTAGTTTTGCAATTTTTTTTCTAGTTTCAATACACAACATTTTAATTAAGATAAATTTAGCAATAGAAATGGGAATGATTTTTAAATTTTTAATGTTTTTCGAATAAAACAGCAAAAAGAAAAAGTAGTACTAACTAAAACTGCAATTACTGGGACCTCCATATCATTAGGGCTCTGGGGCGATGCCTCACTTGTCCATATAGAAATCTCATATTTTTTCCAACTATGTTGGAAAATGCTTAAAAAAAAAAACAAAAAAAAACAATGCATACTGAATTCAATTTTGTCCGTAAACACATGGAATTTGCAAATGTTCTTATAGAGAAATTATAAAATCGAACAGTTTTTCCCTTTTTCGGTAAACGTTATGTCTTTTAGAAAATGCTGTCAAAATTGATGTTTTCAATCGAATTCATGTACATGATAGACCGAAAGATCATCATGAAGAAACGATAGCTCAAGAAATAGATCATTTGGTGGAAAAAGAAAATCTATTTAATTCTAAAGTATTTTAATAGTCACACCTGAATAAAGCTTATAAAGTAGTCCCGGATTGATTTCTGTCAGAAAGTTTCTGGTTTTTGAGCGGACATTTTTTTTCTTTCTTTTTTTATAAGAACCACTATAACTAATATAAATTTAGATCCTAAATTTTACATCAAATTATCTTTAGAAAAATATTTTTTTTTGCTGTATGTTGCCTAAATGCCTAAATTGTGTTTTCTTAGACCAAATTTCAAAATTTTGACTGATATTTGCTGTTGCACAGCCCCCCCCCCCCTCCCACGTATAGAAAATAAATCAGATATTGAGAAATCTTCACTTTTCAAAATTTTTACATTTTGTTTCTCTTTATATAGATCTCATTAAAATCCCTGTATGTTATTTCTATTATTTTAATTTCGTGTCCCCCCACCCCCCCCCAAAAAAGGGTTACTCTTTCTCAAATTTCAAATAAGTATATATATATTTTACAATATATATACATTACAAAATATTTTTCAAATAAGTATATAAACTGCTTTTCTTATACATAAGCACCCCATGTATCGAGTTGAAAGAACCTGTCATTGCATTTTCTTTTTAAACACCACCCCTTTCCCCCTTCGAGGACCCTCACACCCAACGAATACCTGACGTTTCCGTTCAGCGAATACTTTTTCAATACACAACACTTTTGTATTTGTAAGTTTTAGTATAATGATATGTATAATATATATTATGTCTTCAATGTTAGGGTTAGCGATACACTGGCTTCACTTGTAAAATACCAGAATCGGTAATAACTGAATATATAATACGTACCTCAGTAACTAGTATATCTCAATATTATGTTTAATGCCCCTTTTACCGTTGTCTTTTTTTACCAGTGGACCTTTTTACCTAAATTCCACTATTACTACAATATCAAAAGCATGATAACGTATTCTCGCTTTTAATCCTCCTACTGCAATTGGCGTAGTTATAAATCCCATTCAATTTTTCATATTAAAATTTTGAACCAGATAAAATAAGAAATTAAACTTAATCAATCACTAATTAATGTGTAATTGGTTACTAACTAATTACAATAAAGTATGTAAAAGCGGTATTCATCATGTCTTACAGAATCCTGTCTTTAAAGAAAAATTTCCTGGACCCAATGCTAGAAATATCACACAATTACACTTGATAAACTAAAACCTGTCTAAAACGGAAATTTTTTCGGCACCTAGTGTTCACGTTTTGACCGGTTTTACTGTGATACTGTAGTACCATATAGTGTTACTGATCAATTAATACCGTAATATTAAAGTAATATTATAATACCACCATCTCTAAACGTAATATATGTATAAGAAATGGTATTACTTGATACGACAGAAACATCTATAAGCAGAATTTTTAAATGATTCATTGTTCGTTGAGAATCCATCTTAGCAGATTTGTTTTTAATGTCCTAAAAAATTGGCCATAGGTATACAGTAAAACCTTTGGCAAAGTTAAAATAATTACTGCCAATTTTTGATTTCACCGATAAATGTTTTTTTTTTCAATGCTTTAAAATCAGTAGAAAATTAAGTAATAAACATACAAATTATTTCTTAGGCAGCTAAATTAAAATATCCTATGTGTGTACGTATGAAAAAAAAATTCGAATTTATGTTTTTTTGCTTTCTTTTAACAGCAATATGCATATTCTGAATATTTTATTAAAGTTTATTTTAATTCTTTTAGTGCTCACAAAAATAAGTTTCAAGAATGATCATTCTAAATAATTCCATTTATTTTGCATGAATATTTCAATATACTTATATATATATATATATATATATATATATATATATATATATATATTTGAACCCATGAATATATATTTAATTAGTGTATTTTTCAGGTAATTATAAAATATATAAACTATCTCAGGTTTAAATTACAGGAAAACAAAGAAAGCAAATTGGTAACTAATTTGTCTAAAGACATTATTATTATAGATTTAAAAAATAAAAAAAGAAATATAGCATTAATTGATATAGAGATACGAAGAAAAATATTATCTAAAAGCGAGTACCATGATATTCTGTATAAAATATTCAATTAAGATTAATTTTATAGTGAAATTTAGCGCTGTATGTGTGTTTTATAAAACGTAAATCCATAAATTTAATAGAAAATTGACACTTCCACTTTAGTTTTATCTTAAAACATTACAAATAAGTAAATTTATAAGTGTACGTAGTGGAAACTTACTAAAAATGCATTTAAAAAATAATTAAAACTTGCTTATTATTAGAAAGTTGTAAATTCATTTCAAATATAATAGCTGAAAATTATAGATGCAAACGTTATTTGAGACTTTAGACAGTAAACCTAAGTCTATGCTCGAAAATACTTCTATTTACTATAGATATTATTATTATGGTTTTCAATTGTTCATCAACATGTAGCCGAAGAACTTAAATTCTTTGCATGTAGGCAAAGAAGCGTTTTCAAAAGCGATTAGTAAACTATTTTTAACGCCATTTAACGCCTCCTATAGATAACGGGATAACATTCGCCTGGAGCTACAAAGAAGGGGAAGAACTAATTCCGCTGTGCTTTTGAAGGACAAAGTCCAAACTCACCTAAGGCATTTTACATGTTTAGAGCAGCGTGTTGAGTTCCGATATCTTGGCATTTCAAACACGGGGATAATAGTCCGTGGAGTTAGCGACAAATTTCACCAAAATATTTCACTTCCGGATACCAGTATGATATTTGGTCCAAAGCTTATATACATACTAAGAAACAAAAAATCACCGGGAAGAAATTGATCAGATGTCAAGATTCCCCCGGGGAGGAGGGGGGGTAACGCGGTTGAATGTCGTATGACAGATATTGAGCTCATTTTATTTTTTAATACTTATTTTTGTGTACTAAAGCTTTATAAAGTTTGTATATTATATAAAATATGTATCCACTGACCGTGTAATATTTTATTGCAGAAAGATTGATATTTAGGGTATAAATGGCATTTTTGAAGAAAAGAAAATCTCAAAACTTTTTTTGTATTTTTCAAAAATCTTTTTTTTTCCAATAACTTGAAAGTATATTAAAGCTTTGAAACTTTTATATGTTAAGTAAACTATTCTTATGTTCGCAGTGTTAAATTTTGGTGTATTTATAATGATTTCTAGGTTATAAAGGCATAAGTTGAATATTTCCGCTTTTGACAAATTACATCAGCTTACAAATTATTTCCTTTAATAATCAGAGAAGCTCTGTTCCCTACGAGCTACGCTCGCTAACCCCTGTCTAGATGCCACAGCCTCTAAACAAACTACATTTGCATAGATTTAAAAAAGATTATCCGATTACGCAAGTGTTGCGAACTCGCACTCTTAGCTGATCACAGCTGACCAACCTGTCTAGGTCTTGCTGAAATCCCTTCAGTGGGCTATGCCATATAAATATAGGGAAGATAAAATCATAATGATGTTAGGTGGTCTCCATATAGAAATGGCCGTTGCATCTGCGATAGGTATACAGCTTGAAGGATGTGGATGGGCTGATAACCTTGTAGAAGCTAATGTAACAACATCAGGAAGAGCGGAAGGATTATTGAAAGTGTCGCACATGAAGAGATGTCGATACGCTCACGAGGTTTCGATTATGACTCTACAAGTCCTGTTGGAGAAAGCCTATCGAAATCGGACAGAAGAAAAAGTTGATGAAACATTTGAAGTTTGGATTCAGTGAAGATCAGAAAAGTCGCCTCAGTTTAAGTATTGCCATATCTGGTGCGGAATATTCGTCAGGGCAATTTGACAGATTTTATTTTCACTTTGGAGGAAATTTGTCCATGCATGTTTGTTCTTGATAGAACCAACTATGCTCGATGGCTGCCAGTGTTTTTATACAATTTAACCGTTTGAGTGCTATGAAGCGCGATAGCGCCGCAATTATCTGCGGATCAAACAAATTTCAACAGATCAAACAATCCAGAAATTTTATTCAATAATTGAAATCATTTCATTTTGTTTCAACAGTTTAAGATATTTACAGCTATCTAGTGAGTTACATTTTATAAGATAAAATTTCTGGGTTGAAACACAATTTGTTTGATCTGCAGATACATTGTGGCGCTATCGCGCTTAGCACTCAAACGGTTAAAGCAACTACCAGAGATGCATCCCACTGTTTTCTGCGAGTTTAAAAAAGGAAATATGTTTGGATCCAAAACAAACAGGAAATTCTCCATGATGGCACATGATCAATTGCATGAACAAAACAACAAATTATTGAAAAACACTTCATATAATTTATCACGTCTAAGTGAAGAGAAGGGACTGATACAGTGGATGGTTGCGGTTGCGGGGCCCAAGGTTGTACGAATGATTGAAGAATTCGAAGAAAATCATAACCTGGAGTCAGACATCACTTCTGAAAAGCATCATGAAGACACTGCAAGTTTTTAAAATAGATTTCAGACTCATGTTTCTGCTCTTGTTGAAGTATTTCAAAAACACGGCAATCCCTTCGAAGACCGAGAGTTGACTACCGTCAACAGTAGTAGGATTGTACTCCCGGAAGAATGTGCAAGATCTGCTATATTATCGTATTTAATAGGAAAAAACAGTTTGATGAATTTGTTGAATATCGCTTGTTACTAAGAAAGGTATCAATCCATAACGTCATTTAAAAAAAGAACTTGCCCTGATAAGTGGAAAGAAAGTTTCTATTAAGTCCAAAGACAATCAAAAGATTCTTGACCTGAGAAAAGACAGTACACTTTTTGCCAAGCTATATGTTGCTAACCAAGCAAGACAAATGGATGTCAAAGATTTTTTTGCACATGACAACAGTTCTTGTCCACCTTCCATATCTGATCTCGGCAAACTTCGAAAACCCAGCAACAAGTCCGATGTGGTATGTTGTATCTTAAAGTCAAGTGGAGTTTCTGAGACGATTGTCATTGAACCTAATGTTTTTTTGCGTCATTATCGATGGAGCGGCTTTGGTCCATATGCTTATCCCTCAATTCAGTCTAACCTTTCACCAATACTGTGATCAGATTGCTGGAATATATGATTTAATTAGGCTAAAAAACTGCAAATAGAGTCGATTTGGTTTTCGACCGCTATCTAGATGGAAGCCTTAAAAATGACACAAGAAAGATGAGGGGATCTGGTCCAAGACTAAATGTGAAATCCAATGTTGTCATACCTAAATCCTTTAGTAAGTTTTTTGCTCACAGTAAAAACAAAGAAGATCTCTTCGGATTTTTAGCAGAAAATCTCGTTAAGATGGATCTGCCCCTTGGGAAACACGTGATTTGTACCTACAGAGACACGGTAATTGGATCGCAAAACGGCACTTTTAAAGCCATTTCTCCCGTCTCCCATGAAGAAGCGGATGCCCGTCTTTTGCTTCATGTTCGGCATGCTTTTGAATACTCGGGTCTTTCAAAGATTATAGTAAAAACTGTTGACAGTGATGTTGTAGTGATTGCCATGTATGCTTTCTCTAGGCTACCAAATCTAGAAGAATTGTGGTTGGAGTATGGAAGTGGAAAACATCTCCAATACCTTCCCATCCACGAGTTGCACAGAAAAGTCCCACGAGATGTTCCAGATCTTCTACCTTTTTTTCATGCCTTTACAGGAGCTGACACAGTATCTAGCTTTGCAGGCATCGGAAAATCTATTTTCTGGAAAATATGGATGACATTTTGAAACGTAGACAAGGCTTTTTTGGCCTATTCCAAAGTTCCTGACAATATCACATAAGATGAAGAGTATTTCTTACTTATTCAGCGGTTTGTCGTCCTTTCATATCATGCATAAATTTCAGTGGATACCGTAAATGAAGCCAGGCGAATTCCGTTTACACAGCAGAACAGACCTATTGAAAATGTTCCACCAACGAGCAACGTTCTCCTACATCACCTGAAGAGGGCTATCCTGTAATGTTCTTTATGGACAAACTCCCTTCAACGCAGTTTTCCGCGTTTGAATCCGTGTCAATGGGGATGGAAAAAGGTGGACGATGGGTACGAGCTCCTCTGGTCTTCAAACCCGGAAATCACCATGGAAAAGCTACAAGAAATAATTGCATGCAACTGCAAAAATATGTACACACGTTGTCGATGTATAAAATCAGGTATAAGTTGCACTTTACTTTATAGCTGTGAGGGACAATGCAGTGAATAAAACGCTCTTATTTTGAAAATTTGTAAACATTTTACATTATAACAATGAATTTGTTTTAAATATAAGTTTTGTTTAAGCTCAGAATCATGGATATGCTTTTGTTTTTTCCATTTTTACTCCTTCTTATGGGGATTTGATTTACAGGCAACATATTCATACGAATAATTGTATAAACACACATTCTAAGATATACTTAGGAAGGGGTATGGAGGAGAGTTTCGAAGTGAAAAAAGTGAAAAATAATTGCACAAGTGGCACCCAGTGCAAAATGAATACTGGAAAGCATCACAGCAATATAAAAGTTGGCTAAGTATTACGCTGTCGTCACAAAACCCCTAAGCCATTTGTCGCAGAACGAATTTGTGAGAACCTTTTTGTAGCTTATTTCAAGAGCTTTCAAATGATATATCACAATATCATAATATTATAATTGTGAATGGAGATGTGAGCATTTAAATGAGCCTATGTCCATCGTCACGGCGGCCATTTTGATGACGTCATTATGGAGGGTTTCGACCTCTGATCGATTTCCTCCCGGCAGTTTTCTATCTCTTAACATGTGTATAAGCACTGCTCCAAATCTGATACTGGTATCCGGAAGTGAAATATTTCTACACTAACTCCACGGACTATAAGGACGATTCTATTGTGGGTAATCGGTAAAGGGCGGTAGCGCACTAGGGAGACTCGCATCCATAATTGGCGCGTTTTTAGTACGTCTTGAAGGCATTTTTACCGTATTATTTTACAAACTACTGAAACACTAAGGCTTAAAACTGAGGATTAGATTTGTGTAATTATCTAAGAAAAAATTAATACTTTGAAATATATTCATACTTAGAAGTAAGACAACGGTTAGAGTGTTGATTTTAAACCTTAACTGTAACTACAAAAAAAATTGACCAGCCGGGAAGGCGAAATGCAAGTGTTTGCATTTTAAGGAGACTTTGAATCACAGTAACATGATTCCTTAAACCCAAAAATTTTCGGATCAATTTATTGTACGGATAATTTTTTTACTCCTCAAGACTGTTTATTTAAACTTTTCTTAAAATTTTCGTGTTATTGTACGTTGATAAGTTTCTTCCATCTATAACGACAGAAATTGAAGGATGTGAACGAAATATTAAAAATAAATAAATGATTAAGTATAATATTACGGAAAACAGATTTTTTAAGATATGATTTGAAATGAGTAAGTGAATTTACTTTAAAATTGAAATCATTCCATTTAACACAAATATTAATAATTAATTTATTATCAGATAAAATAATCATTAAATCAAGAAAATTAATGGAATTTTTTAGTGCGTTTTTTGTTATTTCAAGAGAAGATAGATAATATAAACCAAGGTCTCCGTAATCGGTAGATTTTCGAAATCTACTCAATGTGGAAAATAAAAGAAGGGGACAGTTTTCTTTTTCAAAATCTGTTTTTCGAATAACTCAGGACATGTGCTCCTAAAGTGAAAATTTAACATACTTTTTAAATGTACTCTTACATAGAAATCCAAAGATATATTACTCGAGAACTGCTCGAAATGTTTTCAATGATTAACTCCTATAGCATAAAATCGAATTTATATCACCCCCCCCACACACACACACACACACACTCCTGCAAAAATCGTCTGCGTTAAATTCTTCGTAAACAGTATTTTTTCTAGTGTTCTATTTGCAAAAATTATTTCAGACTTTTCAAAACAAAAATTTGGCGAATAAGGAAGACAGCTTTTTATTTTCTTCAAAATTTGTTTTTAAAATTGTTGCGACATTTACGCCTTAAGGAAAATATTTTCATAATTTTAAAAGCGCTCTGAAATTCGAATTACCATATATTACTCGAATGCCACAGAAATCCTTTCAGTGCTTTACACATATAGCGAGAAGTCGAATTTTCAATGTTCTCCACCGCAACAATTGTCTGTATAAAAGAAATCCTTAGTGCGCAGTATTTTTTCTATTTGTCAAAAACTTTTCAGATATTTCACTACATTATTGTGGAAAATAGAGGGATGCGGGACAGCTTTTTAATTGAAAATTTGTTCTTCGAATGTTTGAGACATGTGAATCTTGAGAAAAAAAAACTTTAATACATTTTTTAAATCTACTATTAAATACGAATCTAACGATATATTACTCGAGTGCACTTAAAATATTTTCAGCGTAAAAACGAATTTTCGATTTTTTCTCCCACAAAAATTGCTTGCACAACTCCTTAACAGTTTTTTTCTTGAACTGCGTTTAAAGTGTTCTGTTTATGAGCATTATTTCAGATATTTCAAGTTATAAATTAGAAAAATAGAAAAAAATGAAGATAAACAAGAGGGTAAAATTCTGCTATAAGGCCGAATATAGATTGCCACACACGGCTTTTATTTAAAAAAATAAATAAACTAGCTGTAACTCAGAATAAAAACGCAATGACAACAAACAATTTTAAAATATCTAAATATCAAATAAAAATTCCGCTGTTAAAGTGTTGAGTTGTTCAATAACCATTCGATTTAGAAAAATATTTTTCTACCACTGAGCAATTTTTTTTTAATGAAATTTAATTCATGTTGCTATGGCAGCAGACGATAAAACGATATCTTTGGAATAAGGGAATAAATAGAAGAAAAAATTTTGTTGATGTTTGTGATAAAATGTTTTTCTTTATTTTTTAAAAATGTATATACATAATTCACTTTTATATTTTAACAGAATAATAAGTTCACTATAATTCGTTACTCATGCTATGGCTACAGCGCCTAGAATAAATAATGTGGAAATCTACTACAAAATAGTACTAAAAAATTGAATCCAATAAATGTACAACGTTGCTGAAAAGATTACGATGGGATCGCAGCGCCATCTTCTCAACGTAAACATTGTATTAGAATGTTTCGGCTGATGGTAAGTATTTTAAATACTTAAATTATATCCCTTTCTCCTCTGACTTAATGATTTTTATAATTTTTTTTTAATTACGAAAGCATGGCTAAAAAACGTGATACGCATTGTTTTGTCTCTGGTTGCAATATTATCGTAGGAGCACCGTTGCACATTTATAGGCTACAACTTTTTAGCACTTTTTAAAGCATTACAAGGATAGCCGGTTTCCACACTATGTATTCTAGGCGCTGTACTATGGCCAGTATACACGATACACGTCGAGCCACAATGCCTTTATCATTATCTTTTTACGCGTAAAAGTTTCGCTACGGTACTCCATTGTGAACTTTTGTAATTTTTGAAATCTAATATTTGAAAAACGACATAATCATTAGATTTGAAATTTATATCAAGAAAAATACAATTTTTTAACATTCTAACGCAGTTTGTAAAACAATTTTGTGACAAATACTTTTCGAGTTATTAATTTTTTAAGTAACTTCAAATGTTTCATTTTCCGAGATTAATCTGTGGCAACGATGGATTGCTGTGACTTTTCATAAACATGAAAAATGATAGAGATTGAAAGAATAAGCCACCCTGTGTGTGGCTAAAAAGGGACATTTGTGATTTAAGAAAAAAGTTTAGCACAATTTTGAAATCTATTTTGCGATACGAATCTAACAATATATTCTGAAAATCTCTTGTTGGTGTTGTTTATTGCGTCCGATTATCTACGCGAGTGATATAGCCGGTAGGGGAGGGATGCCCTTCGTGGAGGTCTTTCTATAGGAACCTAATCCACGTTTACAAAAGGTTAGAAGAAAACCACGGAAATCTCCCAACGATTAGGCAGCCGGGCGGATAGGATTTGAACCCAGCAACTCTCTTCTGCTAGCTTTGAGAGCAGAATCTCTCATCCACTGGCAGGGACTGATTAGCGCACAGGCCGACTAGGCCGTGGCCTGGAGCCCATTGCTGATGGGGCCCCAAAATGAATAAAATGATTTACAAAAAGTTTGTTAAAAATTTAGTTTTCTGCAATTATTTTCTCCCAAACCAAAAAAGATGTTGGTTAAGTTGGTAAACATATCAAAATATCTAATGATAACCCCGAATACTCCCCCAAAAAATAATTATAGCTACTATTTTGGTTTGAAGGGGGCCCCAAGAAAGGTACGGGGTTTTGGGCCCCACGTGATCTTAATCGGGCTCTGTCCGCTGGTGCGGCGGTTAAAAGATTGAAAGCGGATTTATTTTACGAAGATTCTTTTTACGAATGTGGAAAAATCAGTACGAAACGCGAAGAAAATAAAATAAATAAATAAATAAATTTCAAAAAAAATTAAAAATACCATAAAAAATCCAATTAAAACAATATAATTGGTTAATCTAATCTAATCCATAAATTGGCTTTGAGGTACATAACTTCAGACATACGGATAACTTTTTGTGAAATCTTGTTGTTCTTGTTGTCCATCTCTTCAAAAAACTCTGGGCGTGGACAGACAAACATGTCTTAGGACCACAGAAATTGGTCACGCACACACGTCTATCCGTGGGTATTCTGTTTTTTTTTTCCTCCAAGCAACTCGGATGAGAATTTAAAACTGTAGAAAAACCGGAAAATACGAATGCGACCTCTAAAAGAATATTTTTAAAATAATAAGATTGTATATAAAGTTTTTAATGAAAGGCACTGATGAGAGCAGAAAAAAATTCCTCTAAGTGGGTATTTTTGGCTCTTTCTCTGGTTTTAATTTCCATCCGGGCCACACAGATGGCAATTTCAAACTGAAGAAAAAACGAAAAAATACGAAAATGACTTCCAGATTTTGTTTTAATAGTAAATATTCATACTTTTATATTTTTTTCAATGAAAGGTACCGTTGACAGCAGAAAATAATTTCGTATAAGTGTGTATGTTTATCTATTTATTTTATTATTAATGTATTTTATTTGTATTTTCATCCATGCCAATAAACGGATAGCAATTTTAATATAGATAATACTATGGATAATAAAGACAGGTGTTTGTGTGTCTGTCTGTCCATACAAAGTTTTCTAAAGTGACTGCGGTGAGCAGAGCTACAAGATTTCAGAGAAAGGTACCTGTATATCTTAAGTTATGCACCTAAAACCAATTTTAGGGAAGAGTGGGGTAAAAAATATTATGCTTTTTAGCGTTTTTTTACCCGTTTCAAGGCAATTTTTTAACATACGTAAAAGGAATCAGGTTTCAATCCTTTATCATATATACATATATATATATATATATATAACGCTAAGGTACGTGGTGGTGAAAAAGTGATTTTTTTCTCTTTTGCTGATGACAATGAGTGGTTTATTTTCACTAATTTGTGAATATTACGAAAAGTATTTGAAATATTGACTTATAACTCACCACACATATGTAGAAAAATTTTCTGAATCCGAAAATCCATTTTTTGTAAAAATAGGCCCTTAATTTTTCATATTTTTTTTGCAAAAAAACTGACCCAGACGTTTGAAAAGGGAAGAAAATAAACTACGAAGTTAAACAAACAACATAAAAAAAACGCACCATTTTGTTTCTGTTTCAAAAGTTACAGATATTTGTTAATGTTAAAAGTCATTGGTTAAATTTTGAGGGGGGAGGGAGTTCAATTGTAATTTAAATATCAGGTTAATGTTAAAGGTATGTAGATCTGCTCTCCCCCTGGCGGTGGAAAGTGGACCTAAATGATTTTGTGGCCAGGCCTATACGATGCCATATAGACAGTGGGGAGCTGTGCCGGAGATTCATTTGGAAAGAGGTTTGTTTAGAATAGAATGAGCCCCCTGACCTTGAAATGTGGAACAAAAAGATGTCTTAAACATTCCAGGTTCATTTGGAAAAATTGACCAGGGAAGCGGATGTAGCCTACTAGTAATATATTATTTTTTTTTCCATTTTTTTAAATTTCCGTGATTTTTTATGCGATTTTTAACTTTTTTTGGCGTTTTGAGACGATTTTTTAATATGTTAAAATAATCCGGTTTCAATCTTGTTGTCAATCAATAAATTTTGTTCACTCTGATTTTTGAATTTTTCGCGAATTTTTTATGAAATTTTCAACATTGTTTCTCTTTTTACGGAAATTTTACGACATTAAAAAAAGAAAAAAAAAAACAGTTTAAATTTTTTTAGCCAATTATAGTAAATTTCTTCTCATTGATTTTCCAATTTTTGCGATTTTTGTTTTAGAATTTTAGCATTTTGCGGCGATTTTTTGATATTTTTTTCTGAAATAGAAAATTTTTGCTAAATTTTGATAGTGCTATGATTAAATTCAAGTTAAAATAATACCAATTCTGTTCCTATAGCAATGTGAACGAGATGTCGAAAGTTTGAATTTAATCTGGGTAGAAATAAAAAAACCAGAATACCTCAAGGTTCATTTGATTCGAGATCGCAGCGGGCGTAGCCCTCTCGAATGCACGTTGCCGTAGACACTGAGGCCTCCCAACCCTAGGTTTATTTAGGAAACAAAGACCAGTAAAACGGGCGAAACCCCGTTGGCATTGTTACAAATGAAACTCATATGCCAAATTAAATATAAATATTTCTCCAAAATCTGAAAGGGAATCTCCAAAAAGTGTTTTTTTTTTTGTTGTTGTTGTTGTTTTGCGGGGGTAGGGGGGGGTGCTCGGAATGCCTTGCTATGGCTCTGCAAAGTGGTAACATTGCGCTGAAAAGGGTTAAACAGATTTAACTTTTTTTTTTCCTACTCAGTATCTACTCCTTATCGGGATATCTAAAATAGCAGAAATTAATTTTTTGGTACTTTTGTCTTAAAAAAGTTCGAACCTAAAAATCTCAATGAAATCTAGACTCATAAATGTGTCGGCTATGTTTTCTGTAGGTCTTACGTTTTCTGTTAAGATTATCGAATTTTAAATTCGAACAAGCGAACTGGAAATCCTCGTACATTTAGCCATCTTAAAATTGAAAAATCATCTTCCACATGTGTGCGTATGTCCATAGTCATATATGCATGTACACGAATAGATACATGTATGTATGCATTTGTCGGGATATGCATTTGTCCGGTGAACCGGATTCTGACCGTGTCCGCACTCACCATGTTACACGAGACTGTGTGTGTGTGTGTGTGTGTGTCTGTTGGCGATGGCTAGGAAAATTTAGCACACCTAGAAGTCTGTAAATTTAGATTTAAGTAGTCCAAACCCTCTCTTGATATACCTGAGCGTCAGAATTTTAATATTTTAATTACTTTCTGAAATATTAATTAAAATGCACAAAGAACTCTCATTAATAAAAATACGCTTTTATTCTCTTGGGTTGGTTGGTTCACTAGTTGGTTGCATCGATTCTTCACAGAAGTAATTAAATAAACCAGAGTAGCGATGCATAAATAAGGATTTCTAACTAAATAGTGTCAATATGGATTGAAGTTATCAGCGTAGAGGAGCCATGCGAATGTCGCGCCACCTGTACATGACAAATTACACATACGTCACACTGTTTGAAACGTGGCTAACGAAAAAGATAGGCTACCGCGGTGCATTCCACTTATCTTTTTTTACAGACCACTAGAGTGACGTGATGCTCTTTTCGTACACCTGCATTGGTGGATTCGAGCATCACGTGACTCCCTCGGTCTGTAAAAAAAGATACGCGTAAAGCACCGCGGAAGCCTTTCTTTTTCGTTAGCCTCGGTTTGAAATCGAGGCTAACGAGCCTCGGTTTGAAGTATTTTCCTGGCACATTTTTCTTCATGACAATTAGTCGGTTTTAAGTTGTTTTATTTTTGTTTTTTTTTACATGACATTTATTATTATGATGGAGATTGTTAATACAGAAAACTTTATTTAACAGATTCTTTTTTATATTTGCGGGAATGCAGAGGGGCAAGGGTCTAATTACATTTAAGCTTCAAGGTGTATTTCTAGAAAACAGTTACCAGAATTTCCGAATATTAGTCTAAGCCAAATTTCAAATTAAGTTCCTAGCTTAACCAAATGAATCAATCTTTAAAGATGTATTGTGATCCTCCTAATTAGTTATTTGCTGAAGGCCACTTGAACAACCCCCCCCCCCCTTCCCGGCCCTCCTTCAAGGTTTTTTCTCTAACTCTGCTCCGTTTCCATATCTCAGCAACTATCTTTCCGATTTCAACGCAAGTGATTTCAAACATTATAATTAATTTAACAGTCACCCTTTATAACATGAAACTAAATTTATGAGTACCGGTTACCACTTTTTTTACGAATAATAGTTTAAGCCAAATTTGTAATTCAATTCAAAGCTTAAGGAAACGAACGAATTTTGAAAGATGCATAGTGGTCCTGCTAATTAGTCATTTGCTGAAGGGCACTTGAACATCCCCCCCCCCCGGGACCTCCTTCAAGGTTTTTTCTCTAACTATTCACCGTTTCCATATCTCAGCAACTATTTTTCCGATTTCAACGCAAGTGATTCCGAACATTATAATTAACTTAATAGTCACCCTTTATAACATTAAATTAAATTTATGAGTCGCGGTTACCACTATTTTCGAATAAAAGTTTAAGGAAAATTTGTAATTAAGTTCCTAGCTTAACAAAAGAAACGAATTTTTATACATGCATCTTGGGCCTCTTAATTAGTCATTTTCTGCAGGACACTCGGACATCCCCTCCCCTCGGCATGTCACTCAAGGTTATTTTCTCTAACTGTGCCTTATTTCAATAACTAGGCTAATAACGTTCCAATCTTCTCGAAACCAGCTCAATTTTGTAGCGCGCCTACTATACAGTAACGTAGGCAGAGGGGACCTGTCTCAGAAGTTCGTTCGGAAAGAGGTTTGTTTAGAACAGAATGCTCCCTTGGCGGTGGTAGGGGGAAAATAAAAGATTTTCCAGAGCATACGAGCATGCTCGGTATACGGTTCCGAAGTCACCGTAGACCGTGGTCAGAGTTCCGTTTTTTAAGAGATTTAAGTTTATTACAAGGGCTCGGTCAATGCCGGGCGGGTCAGCTAGTGATTAAATATAGCAAAAATTGCTACTAAAAATTTTAGATTGTATTTGTCACTGGTGTTAATTTTTATTTCAAGCTCAGTAAATTTAAGAAAGGAGTTTAATATTAGAACTTAGAAATTAGAGGTATCACCTTTTTTTTTTATTTTATCATTTTTTTTTTTTCGCATTTTCGCATTTTTAGTATCGTTTAGTATAGGAGTAGACATTTTGAGATGCCTATAGGATTTAAGTGTTCATTAACCTTAAAATACGGATATAAATGCTTAAAGGAAGAGTGATGAAAACTAAACACTAAAATGCTTATAAAAACCATTTAATATGATGATCGGCATATTTCAAGATCCACATGATAAACAAGCTATTCTCGCAAAAATTTTAAAAAATAAATGTTATTGTTATTTTTTTTTCAAATTTTTGCGAGAATAGTTTGCTTATTGTGTGGATCTTCATTATGGTCATTATGGTGCCGTTTGTGCGTTTCGAACATGTCGATCATCATATTTTAAGGTTTTTATAAGCCTTTTTGTGTTCAGTTTTCATCAAATTAAGCATTTATATCCGTTTTTTAATGATAATTAGTGTACTACTGTAGTAACTGTAACTGCAACTGTAGTAACTGTAGAAACTGTGTGTAGTAACTGCATATCTATCCTATCCATGTCTATAAATAGTCAATAGCTATTTTCTGACCGATTCTTTTAGGTCCGATTCTGAATAAGATTTTATTAGTAAATGAGGCCTACACCATGTGTTGAACCTCAATCCTTCATATCACTGCTGGGTGATTTTTGATTTTGTATCGATTGGATGTCTATTGCTCGCAGCGCCAGCTATTGCTGTTAATTCAAACTAAAATCGAGAATCGCGTACTAAAAAAACTCTTGACATCATACATTACTCTCCGGCAAGAATTTTTTTTTAATATCTGTCATCGTTTGGAAGTTATTGAAATCTAAAATCAGTCAGTCAATTTTAGAACACCCGGTAGGTATATCATATATTCTATCTATGTCTATAATTAGTCAATAGGTTTTTTTACCTTTTTCATACAATAAAATTTCTATCATCCAAGTGGTTTAAATAATTGATTTTTGAAAAAACATAAAGCAGAAGATACATCGTTTAAAACAATTATTTTTAGGACATCCAAATACTTATTTTCAACCAATTTTTTTTTAATCTTTTTTCTTGATATTTTTTATAAAACTGAAGAATAAAATTTGAACAATGGAATTTATTTTCTAATATTTTAAATTCAAATACATTAAATTAAAAAAAACAATAGAAAAATGTGTTGGAAAACAACGTTCATTTTCTCCTCTCCGCACATATAGCGCATGCGCGTACAGTTACGATGATGATGCTCCGGAAGAGAGAGCAGTTGTTACTTAAGAAAGATGTCGGCGCTCAGTCGCATACGAGCTGTATATACCTTGTCTTCGTTTAATTGTAAATAAATGTCTTATGTCGTGCTATTCTGCAAACTCTGCTTGCCTCATACACCTACAAAATGAAAGTCTTGTTTTGTAAAATGTCTATTTTTAAAAGATGAGTTAATCATTTTAGAAAAACAACACTTAAAAGAGGTTATTTGTTTATAAAAAATAGCTTTGTTGTTTTCGTTTGAAGTAATTTTGTTATGCAATTCATATTTGTCGGAAATCATTTTTTATCATCTGTTATGCAATAACTTTTCACCTTTTTTTTTTTTTTTCTGTTGACAAAATCGCATACGTGAAAGTTAATCACAATTCATAGATATTCGTTTTCCACCACTATAAGAAAAAGACCTTACATTTTCAAAAATGATTCATATGATTCAACTATTTTTATCAGTTTGAAAAGATTTATTTTTTTATTGTACAATAATGTTTTTCTAAGAAAATAACATCGAGAAAATAATTTCCATTCTGTTAGAAAAAATTGCCCTATTAAAATGAATAATGAATAAAATTATTTGTGACTCGAAACAATTTTTTTTTCTTTTCAGCTGATTACAACAAAGGTTGAAATAAAGAAAACAAACGCTAAAAATAAATTTATTTTGACAATTTCAAGATTTTAAATTTCATAAATACTTTAATATTTTTATTGTTTTTTTCATAGTGCGAAAATTGTTATTTCTCCCTGGGGCAAAATAAAAATCACACTGCTTTGAAAACATAGTATATTATGGACTCTTGTGTGAGAGTTTTCTTTTTAAAAATGGATAAATAATGCATTTATTCAAACCAAAATTTAAAAAGTGTTTTTATTGTAGGAAGTTTTAAAGCAGAAAGCAGTATATCTACTTGAATTAGAAGAACATAAATTTGTTATGAAAATTTAACTAAATCGAATGAATATTTTAACATTTTTAAATGGGAGTGAAAATATTAAACTAAAATATTGCGAAAGATAATTCCCATGTACGAAAAATAACGTATTGTTACATTTGCGAATATTTTATATTTATTACAGTATTATTTAAAAGTATTGTGACACTTCATTGAAAACGTATTATATTCTGAAAATATCATTTCTTTTTAAAAATAGATAAATAATGCATCTGTTCAAACCAAAATTTTAAATTGTTTCTATTGCATGATATTTGAACCATACAGCAATAGTACTTGAATTAAAAAAATGAAACTGGTTATTAAAATTAATCGAATGAATATTTTAACGTCTTAAAAGAGAGTGAAAATATTAAACTAAAATATTGCAAAAGCTAATTTCCCTAAACGTAAGATATTGGTCTGGGTATATTATTACATTTGCAGAATATTTTATATTTAGTATGGTTGTCATGAGAAATGTTTTAAATTTGTGAAATATTACGAAAAAATTTATATTTCTAAAAATTTATTCTATCCTTCTAATTTTTATATGTATCGTCATATGCGAAGAAACGTTTTATCCAGGTGACTTACTAACGAGGTTTGACTGTATATTTATATACCGGGTGTCTTAAAATTGACTGACTGATTTTAAAATTCAATAACTTCCAAACGGTGACAGATATTTAAAAATATCTTGAAATATCTTGAGTGAAATCCACGTCAAAACTAAAATCACCCAGCATTCATGCGAAGAAAGGAGTTTTAATACATGGAGTGTATCTTATTCGCTGATACAATCTTGTTTTTAGGGCCTGATTCTGAATAAGATTTTATTGGTGAATAAGATCTACTCCATATGTTGTCCTCATTCCTTCAGATAATTGCTGGAGGAGTCTTGTTTTGTCTGGATTGGATGTCTATTTCTCGCAGGGCCCTCTATTGCTGATAATTCAAACTAAAATCAGGTATCGCAGTAAAAACTCCTGACATCATACATTACTCTCCTGCAAAAATTATTTTTATATATTTCACCGTTTGAAAGTTATTGAATTTTAAATTCAGTCAGTCCATTTTAGGAAACCCAGTATACATATCATTTATTCAATCTATGTCTATAATTAGTCAATAGGGTTTTTTTTTCATACAGTAAATTTTCTATCATCCAAATGCTTTAAATATTTAATTTTTGAAACAAACATAAAATAGAAGAAACATCATTTAAAAGAATTCTTTTTAAGACATCCATATGCTTATTTTCAACCAAAATTTCTTTTATCTTATTTGGTGATATTTTTTATAAAACTGAAGAATAAAATTTGGACAGTGGGATTTATTTTCTAATATTTTAAATCCAAATACATGAGATAAAAACCAATAGAAAACAAAAGTCTTGTTTTTTTAAATGTCCATTTTTTTTTAAAGATGAGTTAATTATTTTAGAAAAACAGTACTTAAAAAAAGTTATTCGTTGATAAAATAGCACTTTGTTGTTTTCGTTTGAAATATTTTTGTTACGCAATTCGTATTTGTTGGAAATCATTTTTTATCATATGTTATACAATAAATTTTCACTCCATACGTGAAAGTTAATTACAATTCATATATATCCGTTTTCTACCACTATAAAAAAAAAAGAGCTGACATTTTCAAAAGGGATTCACAGGATCGAACTATTTAAGCTTTTTTTTTTCTTGCACAATAATGTTTTTCTAAGAAAATAACATCCAGAAAATCATTTCCATTCTGTCAGAAAAAAATCACCCAATTGAAATAAATAATACATAAAATTAAAGATTTCAAATATCTATACATTCATAGTTTTTTATATTTATATTTACATTTTATTATGATTAATTTTTGTAATTTTTGTAATCCTTTGATTTTTATACTATCTATTAGTTTGATTTTCACACATGTAATTTCATTTTAAATAAATAAATATACATAGATTGATATTTACAACATTGAAATAAAATTATGCTCATTTTTAAATTTATACATTTTTCTGTTAACTTTCACAACTTTAAAACATTTTTCAAGAAAACCATACGAAATATAAAATATTCTGCAAATGTAATAATATTATAACATGTATTATGTCCAATATCTTTGGTATAGGGAAATTATCTTTTATAATATTTTAGTTTAATATTTTTACTCTCATTTAAAATGTTAAAATATTCATTCAATTTAGATTAATCTTAATAACCAATTTACATTCTTCCGATTCAAATACTATTGCTTTATGCTTTAAATATCGCGCAATAATAACAATTTTAAATTTTGGTTTGAATAAATGCATTATTTATCCGTTTTTAAAAAGAAATGATATTTTCACATACAAAAGCTCAGAATAGCGTACGTTTTGAATGAAGTGTCACATTATTTTTAAAGAATACTGTAATAAATATAAAATATTCGTAAATGTAACAATACATTATCTGTCGTGGATGGGAATTATTTTTTGCAATATTTTAGTTTAATATTTTCACTCCCATTTAAAAATGATAAATTATTCATTCGGTTTAGTTAAATTTTCATAACAAATTTATATTCTTCTAATTCATGTAGCTATATTGCTTTCTGCTTTAAAAATCGTGGAATAAAAACAGTTTTAAAATTTTAGTTTGAATAAATGCATTATTTATCCGTTTTTAAATTGAAATTTTCACACACAAGAGCCCATAATATACTATGTTTTCAAAACAGTGTCATATTTACTTTGCCCCAGGGAGAAATATCAATTTTCGAGCTATGAAGAAAATTTAAAATATTAAAATAGTTCTGAAATATAAAATCTTGAAACTGTCAAAATAAATTTATTTTTAGCGTTTGTTTTTCTTATTTCAACCTTTGTTGTTATCTGCTGAAAAGAAGAAAAAACATTTTCATTTTGTGCCTGTATATCTCATTCACAACATAATTACGTACATAATCATCCGTATATATTATTTCTGTTGTCAACATTCCCTTTTTCTAAGCAAACAAAAAACACAGAACGATAAATGAGATACCATATGAAAGGATTTTGAAGCGGCTTCTGACATAGTACACTCACATTTCGTTAAAACATGTTTTGTGATTAACCGATCCCCCACTGTACTTATTATGAAAACTCTTCTCATTTGTTCTTAGAAATTCACTACTCCTGATTCGACATCTTAATTAAATCCTTGGAAATGTAATTTATTTCTTGAAAATGACCCAATGCTAAAAGTTTTACCAGTAACAGAACAATTGTGTAGCCTTTTATGCCATCTTGGTGGTTATTTTTCATTCATTTTCCTGATTTGTCTTAGACTGTTATTCGGAAACAGTGGTGCCCGCTGCTCATAAATTTATTTTAATGTTATAGAGGTTGATTATTAAGTTAAATACGATCTTTGGAATCAGTCGCGCTGAAGTCGGAAAATTAGTTATGGCCTTGAGGGACGGGCAGGTGGGTAACGGATGTTCAAGTGACCTTCAAAAAAGAACAAATTAGGAGAACCACTATGCATCTTTAAATATTGATTCATTTGGTTAAACTAGGAACTTAATTTGAAATTTGGCTTAGACCATTATTCGGAAATACTGGTAAGGGCTTTGTAAAAATACACCTTGAAGCTATGAATGCTGTTTTTTACGATGGTTTAGCAAAATGGAACTGGCTTGAAGAAGTACGGAAGATTATTAGCTGAGTTATGAAAATAAAGCACAGTTAGAGAAAAAACCTTGAGTGAGTGCCCGCGGGGAGGCCTGCGGTTAAGTGCTCAGTAACAAATAACTAACTTTGACTGTTGGTATGCATCAACTAAATACGGGCTATGTACTTTTATTAGGAACATAAATTTAATTTTCACGAAAACTGTAATTTTAAAATAGCGGCTGTATTATCTATATAAAACAGCAATTAAATGTTACGGGTGCAGCTAAAAATGATAAATTTATTAAATGTGATTAGTTCTGTTGAAATCAGAGTAGTAAATTTGGATTTATTAGTAAGGGTGGGTATATATATATATATATATATATATATATATATATATATATATAATATAACAATTATATTATATTATATTATATTATTATTATTAAAATATTATTAAATAAATTATTAATTATGTATTTATTTTTTTTATATATTTATTTATTTATTAAATTTCATTCCATTAATAATATTAATAAAAGGATGTAGATGATAAGATTAATTAAAATGACATTTGAGATTTAAAGTTTAGTAAAAGACATTTATTCATAGAATTAAAGTTGACATAAATCTGCTTTCGTGGTACGTTTAGTAGATTGTTACACTCAGCATGCTTGAATTTTTCATCTACATTGTGTCGCATCTACAATCAGATATGAAAAAGGATGCTTCCTCCATGTATTTCCGGATTCAACCCAGTCGTCCAAATTCCACCTTGTTGGTCAGTTTGGGTTACTGCTTCAGGTTGACTTACATCCTCACTTCTTTCTCTCTGGAAAATCCGTCCTCTAATTCTGGCGACAGCTCTTCTGGGAGAAGTTAAGTATACATGAATCTCTCTTAACACAGGTATTATGTCTTTCCAATGGTGATAAATAGTCATACACAGAGATGCTAATATAAATACAGCTAACATGCTAATAAATCCATACACGAACAAAAATCGACTACTATGGGAGTCCTTTTCGACATCCAGTTCAGTACTTCCATCGGTTGTAGAGGTGACAGTACCAGCGTATGGATCAGATGGAAAAAGCTTGTAATTAGATTCCCAACTTGGATTTTGACTTTCCAAAATATACATTTTAAGTATGGTAAATAAAATCAACAAAAATTATATATAAATCTCACACAAACGTAAAGTAAACTGCTGTATGTAAAGTTATCGATTTCTCAAAACGCAAATAAGCTAATAGCTGTTTTGGAAGTGAACATTCGTTTAAAATCTGAAAATGATTTGTTTTGATCAACAATGCTCTTTGGGGGTTTTTTTTTATAACAATTGATTATTATTATTAAGAAAACCGTTTCTGCATTGAAACAATTATTGAAATTGTTGGGAGTAAGAAAAATATATTTGTTTCAATCGCTAATCATTTTGAGTGTCCCTGTAGATGAACAATACATTCTATGGATACCGTATTACACAGTAAGCGCCTTGTACTGCACCTCAGTGATATGTATCAATTTGAATGTGTGTAAAATAGTATAACATCATTAAAATACGCCGCAAACGATTTCCCGCATAGACCATAATGTTACGGAAGTTTTTTGAGTGTCTCTGTAAAAGAACTATAAATGCTAACCACTTAATTTTCCATACCAAACGTGCCATAGTAAACCCCAATAACGTATGTATCAACTTCAAGACAATCCGAGTGTATTTACGTGAATTAGAGCACGGACAGGCGGAAGACAGACAGACAGACAAAACGAATTCATAAACACTTTTCAACTATGGTGAAGTGTTAAGAAAGGGTCAGAAACAAATAGAACAACAAATTGAGAACAAGTAAAATAAATAAATAAAAATGAAAAACACAGCTGGAAAAAACAATTAGATCTGACTTATAACTCGCACTTTTGATACACGTAAATACCTCAAAAATCTCACGTGCGCTTAAAAATCAGGACAAGATGTGCATAAGAATTGATATTTCAACATAATGAAACACTAGATGGAACCCGTCAAAATTTGACGGCAAAAAACTTGATAGTACCATAAAAATAAAATTCATAGCTGCTTTAAAATGTTTGAAACTTTTGCAGAATAATTCAAATAAATAAAAAACCCACTTTGAATTAAAGCTAGGTTGAAGAACAGCAATTGGCTAAATTTCACTGGCACATGCACTCGCGGAATTTCTTTCATCTGACACATTTAGCGCTGTTGTGCAAGTAAATGGTAAGTGCCCCCTTGGGGAGGGGGAAATGGCGGGATGGACCAAGGAGATGCATAACATGAATAAGCAGTCAAAGACCTTTCAAACGATATGTAACATGAGGGGTGTGTGCAAAATTTTAAAAAGTACCCCCTTGGGGGGGGGGTAAAGTAGGGGATGGACACGGAACATGCATAATATGATTAAGTGGTCACAGACCTTCCCAACGATATATAACATGAGGGTTGTGTGCAAAATTTAGAAAAGTACCTCTTTGGGGGGGGGCAAAGCGGGGAGATGGACATCAGAGATATGCATATGATTAAGCAGTCACAGACCTTTCCAACGATATATGACATGAGGGTTGTCTGCAAAATTTAGAAAAGTACTCCCTTGGGGGAGGGGGGGGGCAAAGTGGGGAAATGGACATTGGAGATATGCATATGATTAAGCAGTCACAGACCTTTCCAACGATATATGACATGAGGGTTGTCGGCAAAATTTAGAAAAGTACCCCCTTGGGGGAGGGGGGGGCAAAGTGGGGAGATGGACATTGGAGATGCATAATATCATTAAGCGGTCACAGACCTTTCCAACAATATATGACATGAGGGGTGTCAACAAAATTTAGAAAATTGCCCCCCTTAAGGGGGGGGGAAGTGGCGGGATGGACCCCGGAGATGCATAACATGAATAAGCAGTCAAAGACCTTTCCAACAATACGTAACATGAAAGGATTATGCAAAATTTACAAAAGTACCCCCTTGGGGGGTGCAAAGTGGGGGGATGGACACCGGAGATGCATAATATGATTAAGCGGTCACAGACCTTTTTAACGATATATAACATGAGTGGTATGTGCAAAATTTAGAAAAGTGCCCCAATTGGCGGGGGGGAGGGGGATGGACCACACAGATGCATAACATGAAAAAGCAGTCACAGGCCTTTCGAACGATATATCATATGAGTGGTGTCAACAAAGAAAAGTCTCCGCCCCGTGTAGGCAAAACATACTCCCCCCCGCCGCCATAATTATTGATGCGGACTCATTTTTTAAATTCGTTCGCACCCCTCTTCTCTCGCAAAATGTTGTGAATTTTAAAAACTTACGAATTTTTTTATACCAAAAGCACTTATGTCCGTCGTCTGCATGCAGAGTTTTGTGCTTACAGACGCCAGACACAACAACACACACACAGACAGACGTTTACCGACATTAATAGTATAGATGATACTCAGTGCCTACACATTTCACCCTTTATAATTCAGCCAATGAGTTGACGGTTGTTCATTTCCAGAAACGAAACAATAATTCTTTAGGATGAATTTTGTTTGTTTGATACACCGTGGCAGAATGCGTGCAATGCAGCGACAGGCGTCACAAACTTTTTAGGGCACCTGCAGACTAAAAACATATAATCAATCTTCGCGGGAAAAATAATCCTAGATTTCGTCAAATGATCACGGGAAAAATACTAATTTCATCAAAGGATCATGTAAAACGTGAATTTTGTTAAAAGGCCACAGAAAAACGCGATTTACACAAAAGATGAGCAAATTTTGTCAAAGAATCGCAAAACAGGAAATTTCACCCAAAGATAGCGCTTTCTTGCCAAACTTCGTCTAAAAATTGCGGAATAAAATGTATTTTATCAAAAAATCGCTGGCACATTTCGTTAAAGTATCGCGAGAAAAATGCGAATTTCTTCAAAGATTGCTGAAAAAACACGAATTTCATCGAAGGATTGCTGAAAATTCATGAATCTTATCAAAAGGCAGCAGAGAAAATGTGATTATTATCAAAGCATTGCGAAAAAAGAAAATTTCGTCTAAGGATCACAGAAAAACGCAAATTTCATAAAAGAATCGTGGAAAATAACGCAAATTTCGTGAGAAAAAAAAATCGCAGAAAAAACACAAATTTCGTCAAATTATCGCTGAAAAAAAACACGAATTACGTCATAGGATAGCTGAAAAAATTATGAATCTCGACAAAAAAAGATACAGAAAGAAATGCGAATTTCATTAAAGAATCACGAAAAAAAATGCGAATTTTGTTAAAGGATTGCGCAAAGAATGTGAATTTTTTGAAAGGTTCGTGTGAAAAAGGAAACTGTCTGTATTAAAAACAGCACACACACAAACATCTATACAAACCTCAATACACACAAACATATTATAGGCAGGGCTTGAAATTCAATTTTTCCAAAGACGGGAGTCTCCCTAACAACATTTTTAAATGGAGGGGAGTTGTAATGTTTGGGAGGGAGAAAAAAAATCCTTAAACCCCACTATTCTTTTACGTGCTATTTAAAGAATTACATTAATGCAGACATGACAAAATACCATTGAAAAAATTAAGTCAACTGAGAATGATTATGTAAAATGATTATTTTTATTATAAAAAAGGGAAGAAAGTTAAGTTTTATATATGCAGTGTATTTTTCAAGTTCCATTAAATGTGTTAGAGACCCTTAACAATTAGGTTGTTAAATAAATTTCTGACTTTAGATTTTACTTGATTGAGATTCACCGATCGATCGTGGAAAAGACGCAAAGTTCATCAATCTGTCGCGGAAAAAACGCTAAGTTCGTCGATCTGACGCCAAAAAACGCAAAGTTCGTTGATCAGTCGTGGGAAAAAAGCAAATTTCGTCGATCGATTGCAGAATAAACACAAAGTTCATCGATCTGTCCCCAAAAAACGCAAGGTTCGTCGATCAGTCGCTTAAAAAACGCAATGTTCGTCTATCTGTCGCAGAAAAAACGCAAAGTTCGTTGATCAGTCGCAGAAAAAAATGCAACGTTCGTTGATCTGTCGCGGAAAAAACGCAAAGTTCGTCGATCAATTGCGGAAAAAAGCAAATTTCGTCGATCGATTGCAGAATAAATGCAAAGTTCGTCGATCAGTCAGGGAAGAAAGAAAAATTTCGTCGATCGATTGCGGAATAAACGCAAAGTTCGTCGATATGTCCCCAAAAAACGCAAGGTTCGTCGATCAGTCGCTTAAAAAACGCAATGTTCGTCGATCTGTCGCAGAAAAAACTCAAAGTTCGTTGATCTGTCACGGAAAAAACCACAAAGTTCGTCGATCAGTCGCGGAAAAAACACAAAGTCCGTCAATCGGTTGCAGGGGAAAAAAATCACGAAATTTATCGTTCGGTTGCAGGTAAATTAAATAATGCAAATTTCTCCAAAACTGCTGAAATTTTTTGGGCGGGAGGCTCCCTCTCATGATCTTTTTTGGGCGGGATTTCAAAATTTTCCGCGCGAATCCCGCCCTGAAATTCAAGCCCTGATAGGTATAGTTTTAATCTGAAATAATATACTGAACTTGAACTAACTTTTGAAAAATCGGGTTAACCCAAATCCAACTTGCAGAAATCTACACTCAGTCTGAAATCGACTCGAACCATAAAGACAGTTAACCCAACTTGCAACAAAAATAATTATTTTCTGTGAATTTTCTGATTTTTTCTTTTCTCAGAAATGCTGTAGTCATTTTGTCCCCCAATTTTGCCCTTTACAATTCAGCCAATGAGTGGAGGGGGCCAAAGGAGCGTTCCTTATCAGAAACGAAAGATGAGATACATTCGTTTGATGTCGTTGTTGAAAATTTATGGATTTCTATTATTAAAGTAATTTTTTCATTTTACCGTATTTATTTTCCTACTTTGAATTTTTTTAAACTAACCCTTTTTTTTTTTTGGAGACTGAGAGAGAGAGATTTAGTAATTTGGTGACACGAAGTTCAGCAAATTCTTAAAATCCACAAATCGTTTCCAATGTAAACAATGAAATTTACAATTAAGTTGCAAGTGCAAAATTTCAGTTTTTTAAAATTTTCATGTCATTCTGTACACATTTTAATATGTCATTCTGATCATTATACATATTTAGTTATGCATTATTAATTATTTACTTGACTTTTACTTTTAATATTTTAAATATTTCAAACTTACAGCTGAATGTAATTATTAAAACATTTGAAATACTGCATTCGAAAAATGAAATTTCAGCTTAGAAACTCGACAATTAAAAAATTTAAAGTAGAAAAGTACTTATGATATAAAAAGAAGAAAAAAAAATACACCAGAATTTATCTGTATTACGAAAGCGGGAGAAATGATTTTCCGTGCTATACGAAAAGATATCCAAATAACTCAATCATGAACATAGAAATAGGTATCGGTTTTTATGTTCAGGTGCACTCAATCCAAACTTGAAACTTTTAAAACGGTCATTGAATGAATGAAATTCATCTCCGCCTTTCACATCCAGAAAACTTGCTGTGTCGCCAATTATGTTTATATTTTATATATATATATAAAAAAAATAATAATTCAGGCACTTTTCCGTTATACGGACACCATTGTTGCCATACATACATACATACATACATACATTTTGGCATAGTATCCATATAACAGAAAAGTACTAAAGTTCATGGTTTAAAATCACAATAAAATATCATGAAATTTATTGATTAGTTGTGGGAAAATATCGGGGAAATAATGTGTTTTTCGTGAATTTTTTGTTTTGTTAACAATGTGGTTAGAGAGACAGGGAGAAATCCAGAAAACTTGCTGTGTCGCCAATTATGTTTATATTTTATATATATATATATATATATAATAATTCAGGCACTTTTCCGTTATACGTACACCATTGTCGCCAAACATACATACATACATTTACATACATACATACATTTTGGCATAGTGTCCGTATAACAGAAAAGTACTAAAGTTCATGGTTTAAAATCGCAATAAAATATCATGAAATTTATTGATTAGTTGTGGGAAAATATCGGGGAAATAATGTGTTTTTGTGAAATTTTTTGTTTTGTGTTGTTGTGTTTAATTGTAAGCATTCATTATAATTTTCAGTGCATTATTAAATTGAAATTTTTGTTTAAAATATGTAAACAAAACAGTGACCAGAAACCTGCACAATTTCTAATATAGATAGATAGATGCATGCATGTAGTACTTTTAATTATTTGGTAAAAATACTGTGATCGTCACTGAGAAAACCTGAATTTAACCTAAAAGTAACTGTCGAGTGTTTAAGCTGAAATTTCATTTTACGAATACAGTATTTCAAATGTTTTAATAATTACATTTAGCTGTAAGTTTGAAATATTAAAAGTAAAGGCCAAGTAAATAATTAATAATGCATAACTAAAAGTAATTGTCGAGTGTTTAAGCTGAAATTTCATTTTACGAATACAGTATTTCAAATGTTTTAATAGTTACATTCAACTGTAAGTTTGAAATATTAAAAGTAAAGGCCAAGTAAATAATTAATAATGCATAACTAAAAGTAATTGTCGAGTGTTTAAACTAATTTCATTTTACGAATACAGTATTTCAAATGTTTTAATAGTTACATTCAGCTGTAAGTTTGAAATATTAAAAGTAAAGGCCAAGTAAATAATTAATAATGCATAAGTAAAAGTAATTGTCGAGTGTTTAAGCTGAAATTTCATTTTACGAATACAGTATTTCAAATGTTTTAATAGTTACATTCAGCTGTAAGTTTGAAATATTAAAAGTAAAGGCCAAGTAAATAATTAATAATGCATAACTAAATATGTATAATGATGAGATTTTTTTTTTCTTGAATTATTCAGTGAAACTCGTCTTATAAATGTACGCAAATAATTCATATCAAAATCTTAAAATAACAAAGTTTTCTTTCGTGTTTAGCTATGCTTAATAACCAAAAAAGCTTGATTAATACAAAAATTATTTGGTAAAAATACTATGATCGTCGCTGAGAAAACCTGAATTTAATCATATCACACAAAATTACATATTAAAAGTTTAAAATTAGTTTGTTTACATCGGAAACGATTCGCGGAATTTCGTGCCACGAAATCTCTCTCTCTCTCAAAAAAAGGGTTAGTTATAAAAAATTCAAAGTAGTAAAATACATACGACTTAAAAAGAAAATAAATACCGTAAAATGAAAAAATACCTTAATAAAAGAAATCTATAAAGTTTCAACAACCGAACAACCAAATGGAACACATACGCTTCTAGAGAGAGGAAAAAGCCTTCACCTCATTGGCTGGAACATCGCGTCTGAAGATAGTAAAAGCCTCTAGCTGATTAGCTGAATGCTCGCGCATGCGTATAAATAGCATTTTTGCACGAAAAACTAAAAAGCAGGTTAGCTTTAAGTATATGGATTATATGTGTCGTACGTTCTTGTTTCACATTTGCTCATTTGTTTTCTTTATTCCTGGTTAGTTATTACTGTTGTCGGCATTCTATTTTAATTTCAAACTTAAGTTGTGCGCAATACGCCGCAGTATACGGCAATACATTTTGAACCGACCATGTAAAAATATTCAGGTGCTCCTGGGCATTCCACCGTTATTATTTACATTAGAAGCAAAAAATCTTAAATACAAAATTAAAAATAATAAAGACATCTTAATATTTAATAATCAAATATTAGAATATGACAATATTGAAGAACAAGTCTATAAATTTCAAACAAATCCTGAAATATATATTAACAATTTAATTTTGTCGGATGTAAACATAAACAAACCTAACATAACACAGATCTATACTGATGGTTCTAAAACAGATAACAAAACAGCATATGCTTATGTGGCCTTTAAAGATCAAATTAAAATTAAAGAACAATCTTGCAAAATTCAAAATAACAACACAGTCTTTCAAGCTGAACTTACAGCAGTTATTAACTCAATAAAATGGGCTATCTCAACAAATCAAAAAATAACTCAAATTTTTTCAGACATTTTTTCTATATCACGTGGGTAAAAGGACACGTGGGTATTGTGGGCAACGAACTGGCAGACAAGCTGGCGTACCAGGCCGCACAGTACTGCAACTTGCCAGTAAGCAAGGAAGGTAAACTTCCATGCTCTTTACTTACGCTCGTATTCACGAATAACTTCGACCCCGAGTTAATCCGAAAACCCGCGTCGAAAGCTAAAATGGTATTCATCGTCTACCTGACTGGACCGGTTTGAAGGCGAAATCTAACGCTGGGTTCAGTTACTGTCAGTTACTGGACCTGGCTTTACAGAGGGTTGAAGTTCAAGTTTTTCAACCGAGCATGCGTAGTTAACAAAAAACAAGACGAGAGAGCAAGTCTAGTCACATTTTACAATAATGGCGGCTTACGTACTGAATCAAGTGTCTGTGTATAAGATATAATAGAAATTTATTACTATTATAAAACAAAAGAACAATATGCAAAGGTATGTAATCTCATATATATGTATTAGCTTCAATTTTTTTTTATCTGGTTTGTTTATATTTATATATAAATCCTCTATATTTTATGTTCAATTGTTTGTTTATATAAATAAGCATGGTCGCGAAGAATTTATTTGCCATAAAAAATAGTCAACATTACATTAATGGTAGATAAATTGCTATTAAAATAAAAATTGTTGCATTTAAGGTTATTTGTTTTTGCAATTTTGATCTTAAAAAGAATTTATGAATGTATTTTAATAGTAGCGAAATAAATGTCGTACGTAAGTTCTAATTAAAATTTGAGACATCAGACTAATTTGCATTTTTCTTTAAGTAAAAAATACTTAGATTATGTTCAAGTATCCATCGACTCAATGTAGGTTTTCGATTTTGGTACTCGTAGAATATGGGTAAAAGTTAAATTTTGTGTCTTGTGTGAAAGATACACTATTATTATTTATGTACGATCTGTTATATAAATATAAGATTAGCTCTATAAATTAGATATTGTGGTTTTAAACTAAACAATATATCATCCGAGTTGTATTTATCTATTGAAGATTTTTAGTAGGTTTATTCTTTGTTTAAATCACGAATATGTTTATATAACAAATATATAAACAACTCTATCATTGATTACCACTATACTATTGTTATTTCTGTTTTTGAGCTTTACGTTATATTTCCCAATTTTTGAGAAATTTGAAATATTTATTTAATTACATTTAAGTTTCAACTGTGTTTTAATTTCAAAATTATATATAATTTAAAATATTACAATAGAAGTAAAGGGCTGAAATACATTGATAAAAAATTGTTCATTTTTAAAATGACACCAGGCAAAAAATCCAGAAACACCTTTGTTTTAAAATAATGCTTCTCTTCAAATAAACGTTTTGTCACTTCCAATTTTGTCTATCATGACAGAATTGATATGACCTAAACCATTGATTGTACGGTATATAAAAAGTTATAACAGCTGTACATAATAAACTTACAGAACCAAACTTATCCCCTCCCCCTTTTCCCATCAGGTTTTCACATATACACATACTAAGGATCAATCCAGACAAAATTTGGGGCCTATTTAGGGCGGCCCCTTCACAAAAATCCATGTCATAAAACAGGGTCCTTCATAAAAATGCTTTTAATAAAACAGGGCCCTTCATAAAATTGCTTTTAATAACACAAGCCCTTCACAAAACTCCTTTTGGCAAAATTCTCAAACAAGGGCGACCCCCGATTTGGCGATTTTTTTGACGCGCGCCAAGCACGGACGCGCGCCAACCTAAAAAACGGCAACCTCCAAATTCCACCCAATCAGAACACGTACTTTTCGGCAGACAAGTCACTACTTACACAGTTCCTAGGCCAATTTCTTTCACAAAGTAAATACTGATTTTATTTCGTTTTACTGCTATTTACAAAGTTTTTAAAAGTTTTTTTACGAGATTTCTCCATTTTTACATACTTTTAGCAATATTTTCATTCAGATTTTTTAATTTTTACAACTTTTAGCTACTTTTTCTTCCGGATTTTCTCATTTTTTACAAATTTTTAGCTATTTTTCCTCCCGATTTTTCTATTTTTACAAATTTTTAGCTATTTTTCCTCCGGATTTTTCCATTTTTACAAATTTTTAGCTATTTTTTCCTCCAGATTTTTCTATTTTTACGAATTTTTAGCTATTTTTCCTCCGGATTTTTCCATTTTTACAAATTTTTAGCTATTTTTTCCTCCAGATTTCTCCATTTTTACAAATTTTTAGCTATTTTTTCCTCCAGATTTTTCCATTTTTACAAATTTTTAGCTATTTTTTCCTCCAGATTTTTCCATTTTTACAAATTTTTAGCTATTTTTTCCTCCAGATTTTTCCATTTTTACAAATTTTTAGCTATTTTTTCCCCCAGATTTTTCCATTTTTACAAATTTTTAGCTATTTTTTCTTCCAGATTTTTCCATTTTTACAAATTTTTAGCTATTTTTCCCTCCACATTTTTCCATTTTTACAAATATTTAGCTATTTTTTCCTCCACATTTTTCCATTTTTACAAATTTTTAACTATTCTTTCCTCCCGATTTTTACAAAGAATTCGCAAATTTAACAATCAATTTTTTCCTAACAAATAAAAAATCTCTAAGAAAATACCCCTTAAACTTTGTAAATTGCAACAAAACGAAATAAAAGCAACGTTTACGTCGTGAAAGAAACTCTCATAGAAATTGTGTAAATAATCACTTCTTTGCCACAAAGTACAGATATTATAATTGGAGAAAATCTCTAAATTCCTAATTTTTTAAATACATAAAATTCATTCAGCAACTTATGTATGTACGCTTCGCGTACATTAACCGAAAAAAAACATCACTGGATGCATGAAACTCGCTGTACAGCAATCTCTAGAATGCATGAAACTCATTCACGCAACGATCAATAACTTATGTATGTACGCTTCGCGTACATTAACCGAAAAAAAACATCACTGGATGCATGAAACTCGCTGTACAGCAATCTCTAGAATGCATGAAACTCATTCACGCAGCGATCAATAACTTATGTATGTACGCTTCGCGTACATTAACCGAAAAAAAACATCACTGGATGCATGAAACTCGCTGTACAGCAATCTCTAGAATGCATGAAACTCATTCACGCAGCGATCAATAACTTATGTATGTACGCTTCGCGTACATTAACCGAAAAAAAACATCACTGGATGCATGAAACTCGCTGTACAGCAATCTCTAGAATGTACGAAATTCGTTCACACAGCAATCAATAACTTATGTATGTATCCTGTACACATTATCAAAAACAAAAAAACAACACTCGATGCACGAAACTACCTCTACAGTAATATCTAAAATGCAAGACACACACTTATCAAATAAAATCAATAAAAATTCACTTACTTTTATTTTTCAAATTTACCCTTTTTTTAAGGCTTCGGTTTGTCATAATCGCTATCGCCGATCACTTCTGATGAGGCAGCAGTATTTATACAAAAATAACCCTTAAACTGATGTATATTGACGATATAAGCAGGCACTTGATGTCAAGCACACAAGTCAGATGTATCTTCTCAAGAAACAAACAAACAAACAAACAAACCCTTAAACTGCTCACTCAAGAGGACAAAATTCAAATTTACCTTAAAATAATCTATCAAAAACACCTAAAATATCCTAAATTTTCATTAACAACACACTACACACACTATTTCAAATTCACACTTGCCGCTTCGCCGAATTCTTCATAAAAAAACAACACGTCAAAAGATTAAATTCACTTCACTTCGCAAATCCCAGAGTTCAAACAAAAATAAACATGCGATGTGCCGTGATGCAACACTAAAGTCGGCCCAAACAACTTGGGACTTGATTTGAAAACCTCTCACTGTCCAATAAATTCAGCCCTTCTTCCATACACTGTTAAAAATATCGTGAAAAAATACCTCTGTTTATAAAGGCTCTCTATTTTCTGACCAATGAGAATGCTACATGAACGCCCTTGGCGTTCTCATTGGTCAGAAAATAGAGAGCCTTTAAAAACAGAGGTAATTTTTCACGATATTTTTAACAGTGTATGCTTCCTTTTTTGGGCCTGGTAAATTCCGAAATGATCGGTTTCATTCTCAAAGACATTTTTACGGTATAGTGCACCTCTATCTAACTCATCACTCTCTGAATCCAACAATACGGCACACAATAAACCAACCAACCCAACCAAACGAACGTAATTCACTCATAAACCAATCAAATTTCTAGATCAAACCGTAGTAGGCGGGGAAGAAATGCAAGGAACAAACCGGTAGCAAGAAAAACTCATTTATCGCTTTGCCAAATTCGACGCAGCCAAGCATCGCCCTTGTTTGAGGATTCAACCCTCCTTTTAATAAAACAGGACCCTTCACAAAATTCAATTCCACAAAAACATACTCTTCATTAATTATTTTTATTGTGTTAGCTTTTAAAATGTGTAATCTACTAACAAAACAAATTCACCAAAAAGTAAAACTTTAGAAGGACTTATAAAGAAGTTATTTTTAATAAATGCTTGGTTGAATTTGAATAACTGAATTTCCTCTTTTGTTACAAAATGTTTTTTTCGCAAAAATATAATGCATTTCACAAAAATAACTTCTTTTACTTTTCACAAAAATCCCCCCCCCCCCCCAAAAAAAAAAAAAAAACCTTGAATTTTTTTACTTTAGTTGGTAAATCAAAAATACTAATTAGTTTGATATCTGAAATTTCATTTATGTAAACAGGAGTCATTTCGCTACTGTTAAAATACATTCGTTATTCCTAATTTTTTTAAAAATGAAAATTTGAAAAAAATAAATAACCTTAAATGCAAAATATGTTATTTTAGTAATGTTTTATTAGCCCTTTAGGTAATGTTGGCAATTTTTTAAGGCAAATAAACTCTGCTCTTCATGATCTTGAATATTTATGTAAGCAAATAATTAAACATATAATATATGAGTTGTATGTATAAATATAAACAAACCAGCTAAAAAGTTTGCAGATAATAGATATATATATATATATGAGATTACATACATTCTATTTTTAATACTTTAAACTTTCTTTTTATTTCTATATCTTACATAGAATCTTGAGTCACGTTTTAATTTACTTTAACTTATAACACTGACAAAAAAAAAAAAGAAAGAAAGAAAGAAAGATAGATTGATGCATGGGTAGGGTGGGGCAAATGGGGCACTTATTCTTCTCCACTAAATCACATTCAAAAAAATTATATATTATATTCCTTAAAATTCAGTACTATAAAATTATCTGAAATTATCGTTAATAAATTCAGATTGTTTTATCAGATTACGAACTATCATTATTTTCCCTATCTAGTCTAGAAATCTATCGCCATTCATTCATAAAAAAATATTTAAAAATCTTTTTTTTTCTCTCTCTCTCTTTCATAAATAAAATTGTAATTGAATCTATGAAGTGACATCTAAATGAGTGAAAAAAATAAAATTTAAGAACTAGAAAGAATATAGAAAATGAAGTATAATTTTCTATATAAATACATCTTTTTCAATGATGCACTGGATCTAAAAATAGATGTCTATGCATGTAAAAATATTTTGTAATTACTTAGGCTGATTTATTAAAAAATATTCAAAGGCAGTCAAGTGAATACCTTTGAACTTGTAAATCTGATAATGGAAAAATTCTTATACAAAAGGAGTAAAGGGGTTTCTAAAAGCTACAATAAAAAAAAAAAAAAAAACTTTTTGTAATAATTCACAGTTTTATGTCCAGAATTCATTTATCATTATTTAGAAAAGACTTTACTCGATTCTGTGTTGAATGAAAATTTATATAGTAGCCTTAAAAGGTTTAAAATATTAGTGTTCATTAAAATAACATCTAATAAAATAGCAATATATCCATGGTTGACAGTTTAAACTAAAAACAAGTTTGGAGTTTATTATTTAGCGACTAGTTAAAATAAAATGTTTGTTAACCGATCGGAAGCGATAATTGAATGCGCCGTTGGAGCTCCTGAAAAACTTTGGTGCCTGGTGCCAGGGCACTGTTAGAACCACAAACACCACCTTTTAAGCACTCTTTGAAGCTCTGTTGATATTATTTCCACTCTTTTGTTGTTGTTGTTTTTGTCAATGTGCATATTAATTACTATCTAATTGTATTAGAATTAATCATTTTAATTAGATTGCTGAAAATAAAAAAAATCAAATCAATACATCTGGATATCATTTAATATATAAATTGATTCGACAAAACAAAAATAGTACTAGAGGCTACTTTCTGGAATTTTTTCCTTTTTCTCCATTTTAATATTTTCTTAATTAGAAATTATTTAATTAATTACTAATTATAGCTATTAATAATAGAAATCAACATAATTGCTGTTGAAATAAAATTTTCGTTTTGATCAAATCAAGTTTTCGTTTAGCTACTAAGATAAATTTTATTTGAAAAATAAACTTATAAAATATACTTTAGCAATTAACACTTTTCATATCCCTTTCTTAACTCACATATATGTTTAAAAGTAATAATAATAATACATAAAATTTGAATAAATTGTTAAAAAAAATATTAAACCTTGTAAGAAATTAAAATAAGTTAATCTCCATATTTAGTAATTACAAGTTTTTATTTTGTGCATATATTTTGTAAAAAATAAAATAAGTACTACATTTAATTTCCTTTTTTTTTCCGGCACTTTTCTTCCATAATATAAACAAACAAAGCTTCAACGCGAAACCGAAAACGTCATCTGATTTTTTTAACCAATTAGCACGCTTTATTCAACCGGGGTCGAGTAACTCTGAGTTGGGTAACTTTTCGTCCGAAGTAGACGGTGAATACGAGTTTTCAACTCTCGGTTGAAAACCTGAACCTGGGGTTACTGGACCCTCGGTTCAACTCTCGGTCGAAGTTATTCGTGAATACGAGCGTTAATAAGCTTATTAAATTGCAATTGCTGGACAGATGGCAGCACAACTGGGACTCCTCAGGGTGCGGCAGGTTATCTCTCTTTAAAAAAAAAAATATGTTTGTTTTATGTATTATATCAGTACCAAATTGTAAATACAGTGGCCTCTCACTTATGCGCGATGTTCGGTGGCTGCTTTTTCGTACCACTGTTTTAAACAGTATAGAGGGAATTAAAAATATATAGTTTTTATTTTTTGCATTTGAGTTCGGGTGTTATATATATATATATATATATACATTTTTTTTTTTTTTTTTTTTTTTTTTTTAGTTTTTGGTGTTGAGGTTTGTTTGCCGTGTGTCGCGTGTGGGTGAGGGGCCGCTGTATATAGTGTATTTCAAAATATTATTGTGTGTAAATAAAATCGTTTTAATTTTATATTGTAATTATATATTGTAATCATTTTTTAAAGATATATTATACCTCTAAAGGTTATTGTATACGTACTAATGCATTCAAAATGTACGACTATAAATAATTGTCATTATAATGTTAATCTCAAAATGGTATATAAATAACTAAAATTAAAGTTTATGTAAAATATCAATTATTGTAATAATTTTAACGTTCGCCCAGCCTTGTGGCAAAATTGGGTAACGTTTATACTTTGTAAAAATTGTGGTTTAACTTGTAATTATTGTAGCTAGCGCCGGATAGTAATATTTTTCCCTCCCTAGGCTTAGGGGTTCGTCCTGGCCATTAGCCAAAAGCTGGTCCGTAGGGTGGGCGCTGTCTGTCTGTCTTTTGGGTATCTATAAATCCACCTATGAATGTTAGTGTTTTATAATGAATGTTAAATTGTTTCTAAAAAATATATAAATTACTTATATTTATATAATCAGTGTATTCTGCATATAAACATCACAATAATAAACAATACCGTTATTAAATGCATTCATTTTTAATATAAACACAAATACACAAAATCCGTTTCTTCAATACTTCAGTATGCAATAATAACATCCATGCGCGGTTATTATTTTATAATAAAACGTCGAGAACAAACCGCCCAAAATGTAATATAATTGTATCTAAATGTATCTAAATGTAGATAAATGTATCTAAATTAAAAAAACAAGTACAGTAAGAAGAAACAAGTTGGAAATTGTATGTCAAACGTAACAAATGAGGTGCATTCGTATTATAACTTGTTTTATAAATATTCAGATCTTGGTGCAATAGCTATTGCAATCTTATGCATGAATACAAAATTTATTTTATGTGCAGATTTTCATACTATAGATATTAATTTTATTTTATGAAATATAGTTTCAATACACTTTCACAAACAACTAATTACAATTATGTTACATTTAAATTATGCTACGCGCCAATATCCAATACAAGACATTGTAAAAAAATCATCGTTATTATTTCACTGAAAAAATTAATTATATAATTATATCGTCTGTTGTTATGATATGATTAATTTCCGCAATAAAATAAGTACAATTTAAGTTGGCAAGTTAGTTTAGTTTTTCTGCAACACCTAGCATTTCCATTTTGTGAATTTTTTTCAGCAAATTTCCGCGTATTTTATCTTGTTTATTAATCCTTTTTTTTTCTTTAATCGTTAGTTTTCGATGTACAATCATAACTTTTTTGTTCGAGTTCTAACTGGCCGGTACTGTTCACAAAAAGAAGTATTTTTGGATATACTGGGTGCAATAATATAGTGATAGGTTGTGCTTTTAAGGGAGACCCGAACCCCATTTTCAGCAAAATATTATCAAAAGTTCAAAAAAAAAATTATCTCAGAAAACGATAATATACATATTTGCGAATGTCCATGCAACATTTCAGAACTTGGAGACACTTGGAACAGGTAGTAAATGAGCTTTTTTAATTGTATTCACCAGAGTTTAAAGGGCTAGCGGCCATTTAAAAAGCTCATACAGCTTTGTTTACTTTTATATTACACTACCACAAAGCTAGGTACAGTTAATATAACATTTTAATTTTAGTATGATTAATCAAAAAAGAATACATAATAATAAAAAAATTTCAAATAATATAAAATTTTACACATTTTTTGTAAAAGCGAAACATTTTCTTTGAAAACGAAATTGCAGCAAAAATTTTTGTGTTCAATATAAAAAATAGTCTTGGTATATTAGAAATTAATATAAAAAATAGTTTCAACACGAAGTAAGTTTTGTTTTACTAATTTCTTTTGTATTTTATAATTCTTTTTTTTTTGCCTAAGTTTAATGTACTAAGGTTCAATGGTAAAATAATTTAGAAACAAAGTGTTTATATTTTTAGAATCTTGAAAAAATTTGCAACAAACGTAATGAGAGATATAATATTTTTTTAATGTTTCTAAAAATTGTATATAAATTGGTAAACATCAAAATTATAACGATTTTAAAGAAATTTGCCTTGTGTAATTAAATTTTCCTCCAAAATAATTAAAAAAATATATCTCCCTAGGTCTTTACCATATACCATAACACTATTTAAGAAATATTAGTTATACTAAAATATTCAAAATTGAACTAGGAGTAGTATTTTTAAAAAGCGTAATTTTCTTCGATGAAAATCGAGGAATTTTCTTCGAAGACAAAACTGGCTACATTTTTTTTCTATTGTGTTCAAAATATAAAGTTTTTCTTAAAAAATAGTCTTGATATATTAAAAATCAATATAAAAAATAGTTTCAACATGAAACAAGTTTTTTTTACTACTTTCTCTAGTATTTTATACTTTAAATGCGTTTTCCTGAAAATGACTTTTTTCATATTTTGCCTAAGTTCAAAGTACTAAGGCTCAGTAGTAAAATAATTTAGAAACAAAGTTTTTATATTTTTAGAATGTTAAAAACATTTGAAATAAAAGTAAGTAGAGATATTTTTTTTAAATATTTCTGAAAATTTTACATAAATTGGTAAACATGAAAATTATAACGATTTTAAGTAAATTTCCATGCGTAATTTAATTGTCTTTTTTTTCAAGCTCATTAAAAAAGAAAATTAAAAATATCTCTCCCTAGGTCTTTTCCATATACCATAACACTATTTAAGAAATTTTAGTAATACCAAAATATTGAAAATAGAATGAGGAGTAGTAATTTTAAAAACTATATATTTCGACGAAAAAAAAATCATAAAAACCCCAATAAAAAATATACTTTTTAATAAAAAGTAGATTTTTTTGCTGATTATTCCTTACAAAAGATTCTTAAATAGCACACCAAAATTCATTACTTTAAAATCAATAATAAAAAATTTGGGGTTTTTTCTTCCGGGTCTGCCTTAAAACTTTTATTAATTATACGTTTAGTATTTAGTGATATTATTTGATAGCTTTATGTTAACGCGTTGGTCATTTTGTTACATAAAAATGTTTAAACGCTTATTAAACTGCATTCGCTTTATATGTTAGCTCATTTGATGTCTCTGCATTAAAAATTTAGTTTTTAATAGTGTTTTTCAGCATACCGACTTTCAGAAAGAATTTTCAAGCATTAGATTGCTAGACGAAAATTGTCATTATTTATTACTTTATTGGATTTATGAAAAAATTTTCGACATACGGTTTTCGACGGATCAATACGTTTTAGAAGGTCCTGAACACGATTTGACTGTTTTTAGAAAATGTCAGTCTGTGATTCTGTCTGTGATTCTGTCTGTCTGTCTGTATATATGTGACAAAGATTGTGGGGGCTTGTGTGGGTATCTCAGGAACTAAAGCGCAGAATTTAATAAAACTTTAGATTCCGTTAGTCCCTAAATTGGTACTGATTAGTTTTGCGTGTAAATAACCCAACAGGTGGTGTCACTACGTGCATTTTTAATCTCAATAACTAATCCCGTGCATCTCAATAACTAATGCACTGTTTTTCATCAAATTTTAGATTATGTTAGACCTTGACTGACATAAATAGACGCTGATTACGATTTGGTGTAGATAATCCCAACCTCTATCTCAAGAACTAATGCTCGGAATTTAATAAAACTTTATATTCAGTTAGTCCCTGATATAAATTGGTGCTTATTAGTTTTTGGTAAAAATCGCCAAGCTCGTGGCGCTACTGTGCAGCATTTTTCGCAATTTCCGCAATAGCTCTATCTCAAGAACTAATGCACGGAATTTAATAAAACTTTAGATTCCGTTAGTCCCCAGATTGGTGCTGATTAGTTTTGCGTGTAAATCACCCAACAGTTGGTGCCGCTAAGCTGCATTTTTTTATAACCGCAATAGCTCTATCTCAATAACTAATGCACTGTTTTTCATCAAACTTCAGATTCTGTTAGACCTTGACATAAATAGAATGTGATTGCGTTTTGGTGTAGATATCCTAAGAGGGGGCGCTGCTATGCTGCTTTTTTTCACTATTTTCACGATACCTACACTGTAAAAAAATTCCGTATCGTCACGTACATGTTCCAGCAACGTTCCGGGTTTAAACAAGTTTCTATTAGATTCCTGGAAAAAACAAGTTTTTTTTTACGAATAGTTTCCTGAATTCAGGAATTAAGCTTTTTTTGCGTGGCAACGTCTTTTCTCTAGCTCTTAGCTCCGCCATATTGGCTTCTCGACGTACAGTGTCTCACATAAGTGATGGGACACTTGTGCTTTACAAAAGGAAACTAATCAAATAAATTAAAAAAACATGTACACATTTTTTTGTGGGTGTGTTTCATACTTAAATTTAGTAAAGATTATTACATGACATACATTTTGTCAAAATATTAAAATATTAATTTAATAAAAATACAAATGTTTAGAACGGAGCAAAAAATAGCTCACATAAGTGATGGGACACCATTATATATGCAACAAAAATCGCCTGAAATAAGCAATAAAAATATTTTTTGGGGTTTTATTTTTACTTAAAAGCAATTGGCAATAATTGATAAAATCGTCTGCAGTATTTCTCTCCAGTTTGTTTTGGAATTTTTGTGTTTTTTAGCTCTGTGTAGCCATGAATGCTAAACGAAAAGAAACTTCGCCTGAAATTCGAAAATTAGTTATTCATTTGCATATTGAACGTGGAAAATCTATTAGAAAAACTGCTGAAACAGTTAACTTGAGTCGTTCAACAGTTTTCAATATCATTAAACGATATAAAAAGAATCATATGATTCAGGATAAAAGAAGACCTGGCCGACCATCAAAGCTATCCAATGGAATAAAGCGAATTATCGTTTGAAATATTAAAAAAAATCCAAGAATTAGTGCTTCAAAAGTTGCTGCTGATTTACAAGCATTATATGGAATAATTGTTAATCCTGAGACTATTAGAAGGGTAATTCGATCTGCTGGATATCACGGTAGAGTAGCCAGGAAAAAATTCTTCGTAAGTGAAAAGAATAGAAAACTCAGACTAGCTTTCGCAAAATCCAACATAAATAAGAATTCTGATTACTGGAATCTATATATATATTTGTCTTACGTGGCGCGAAAATAGGGTTGAATTTGTAACTTATGGTTTGGCAACAACTGTAGTTTCCAGAGCTCAGACCAATGAACAGACTAGATTGTGTTAGATCAGCTCCGCCTCCGTCCAACATGGCGGTCAGTGTAACAGCAGTGAAACCATAGAATGAAACTCAAACTTGCAATTATTAAAAATAAAATAACATGTACGTAATCCAAAGCGTCTGAGATGATTCCTCATTTTAAATATGAACAATATCGTTAATTTCAAATGAATTCTCAACTCTTATTTAGAATTCATTTCACTCACTCAAAAGACGGACAGAAAAAAAAATCAACTGTCTAGATATCACCTGCCGCCATCTGTTGCTGTATTGATGAAGTAAAAAATAATTCATTTTGTAAACATCTATAATCAATCAGAACAATAAAATGTGACAATGACAAACAAACTATCTTCCTATCTCCTATCACGTAGTTTTTTTTTCTAATGAATTTAAGTCGTGCTGTACAAAAGATCCTTTTTTCATAGTATTTAAATGATTTATATGCTCATTAGTAGCGCCAACTACATGCATTTTCAGTTGTGTTTTCAACAGAGAATTACTTATTTACATTAAAATAAATTGTCAATTTCATATGTTCAAATGTTTCATGGTAGAAATTTATTCCGGCTAGAATTACTGAAAAAAAGGGACGAGCGAGCGAAGCGAGCTGTGACCGCGTAGCGGTCTCAATGTGAATTGCTTCGCAATTCACGGGGGTTGGCGAGCGTTAGCGAGTAGGGGGCTGAGCCCCCTAGTAAAGTTATATTTGCTGATGAGAGTAAATTTAATATATTTGGTTCTGACGGTAGAATCTTGGTGTGGAGAAAACCCAGGGAAGAATTTCGCAAACAGAACTTGGTACCAACAGTAAAACATGGTGGAGGAGGAGTTATGGTATGGGGGTGTATGTCGTCCACTGGAGTTGGTAATCTTGTTTTTATTGACAGTATAATGGATCAGTACAAGTATATTGATATTTTAAAGCAAAATTTGAAATCTTCAGCACGAAAATTGAACCTTCATAACGATTTTAAATTCTACCAGGACAATGACCCCAAGCACACTGCTCTGAACGTTAGACTCTGGCTGCTATATAACTGTCCTGAAATAATAAAAACACCACCACAATCTCCAGACTTAAATCCCATAGAGAATATTTGGCAAGAATTGGAATCAAGAATTCGCAAACACACCATTTCTTCAAAACAACAACTAAAATCGGTGCTTCAAGAAGAATGGGGTAAAATCACTCCAGAAATCACAAAAAAATTAGTCGAATCCATCCCAAAAAGATTAAATCATGTTTTAAAAGTAAAAGGAAATCCAACAAAATATTAAAACCTTTTAAAAAGTAAAATTTTTGGATAAATATTTGATGGAAAAGTAAGTGTCCCATCACTTATGTGAGCCATTTTTTGCTCCGTTCTGAACAATTGTATTTTTACTAAATTAATATTTTAATATTTTGACAAAATGTATGTTATGTAATAATTGTTACTAACTCTAAATATGAAACACACCCAAAAAATTTTTGCACATGTTTGTTTATTTATTTTATTGCAGTTTCTTTTGATAAAGCACAAGTGTCCCATCACTTTTGTGAGACACTGTATATCCAGGGACCGATTTGAGGCTTTGGAATCTATGCTTACAGCGGACTTGAGTTAAAAAAATATCTTATTGAAAGCGGTACTTAAAATGAAAACTTTTCTGAAAATGTATTGCAATATCAAATCATCTGCTCTGCGGTAGATAAACAATGAATAAATAACAGCTGCGTCTGGACAGTCTCAAAAACCTGCCATTTCATTATTTCAACCACAAGCACAAGGCGGAAGACGTTCTAAAGGAAGGTTCTCTAGGAAGACGGGGTAACTTTGCAAGGTTAATAATTAATCACTTCATTGTTACCTGGGCTACTTTTTAGCTTTAATTCGTCTCCATTTTTGGATTATATTATTCTCTTACGATTCCCCAGGAAAACATTTGGATAACAAAAGAAAGGTATGTACGTAATTTAATATAATTAAAAATATTTTAAATCAATAATTGAGGGAAAACTGCTTTCACAATTCTGTTTTTTTTTTCTTTAAGCTACAAGCTTTTAATTTCTACAATCTAAAATTAGTAAACTTTCCATACTGTTTAAAAGTATTATTTTTTTTTATGCTTCTGACTTTTAAAGTTGTATATATATATATATAACTTTTTGTACCAAATAAAGTTCATAACTGGGAGTGTAAAATAGTAATAATAATAATTATTATTATTATTATTATTATTATTATTATTATTATTATTGTTGTTGTTTCTTTTATAATTTGATGCATACATTTAGATCAACAGAATGTAAGTGTATAAAATAACTTTTCTGTGCTATTAAAAATCAACCGACAATCGGACAAAAAAAGAATTAAACTATATTGCAAGAATTATAATATTTTAAAATGTACATTTACTCATATACGAAAAATATTACTATGTTTGTATATTTGAAGTATGCCTGCTTTTTAACAGAAATTAAATTTTAATCTTTAAAAAATTATTTTTTTTGGAAAAAAAAAAAAAAAAAGAACACGAAAGAACAACATTGAGCATTTTAAGATAACCTGCATTAAAAAATCCCGATATTTACACGAGTTATGTCTAGAAAATATGTCTGTCGTTCTTACTGTAAGCAGTGATTAAAAAGATACTTTAATGTGGTCTATCTCAAAAAAGTTAAAAACGTACTTTGTTTAAATTGTGCACAATAATTTTATTAAATTTGGTAATGTTTCTACCTGCAATATTTGTGAACTTATTATATTAAGACTGATCCTAAATTTGTGTGTATTTTAGAAAAATTTCTGTTTAAAAATAAAGTTAAACAGTTGCATTTTTTTTTTTTCGGAGTTTATCTATGCTTTTTTTCTGTGTTTGGAACTATAAACAAATTTTGGCCCAATCTTAAGGCATAGATATAATCTCTGAAACCGTAAAGTTTATCTGTAAAAGATATAAAGTAGCTTAATAGAAATCTTGTTTAAGCAATTTCTGTTAAAAGATGTTTTTGATATAAACCATTTTAAATTTGCACAATTTTAAGCATTTTTACAATAAGAACAACTGACACAATTTTAGTTCCAGAATAAACACTACAAACACAGTGATTGGGATGTTAAACTGAGAAAGGTACAACAGATAATATTTTCGTTTTGTTGAAATGCTGTTTTGGAGAAATTATTAATTTTCATAAACATATTAATTTTTATATACTGTTTGAAAATTTTATTTTTGATTATGTTGGAAACTGTGTCCTGAAATTTCACCAGTACTACCACTGTACTGAAATTTTTGCTTTTCAAATGTGATTATTACTCGTTGACAAACAACAAAAAATAAAAGTAATAATTAAGTCTAATAACTGGAAAAGAATATTGGAAAAAATACTTAGCATTGCAAGTATGCTAATATGTTTTGCAAACTTCTTGCTTAAGCTTATTTGAGAATAAAAAAAATTGAAAATAACACCTCTTTCAAGAACAAATAATTTCTCAAGAACAAATAATTTCTCAAGATCAAAAAGTTTCTTATAATAATTTTACTTTTCTCAGCCTTCACCTAATTTAAATTAATGAAAAATTTAAAAAAAATGGTCTTTGGTTTTTAACATGATATTTTACAAAGAAAATACTAAGCAAATTATTTGTAAATGTTGGTATATATTGAAAAGTAAATGGTTTCAAATAAATCTGCCTAAGATTTTTAAAATGACAAAGTTGGTTAATGCTTTGAGTGACTTTATCTTTGAATACATTCTAGTTACAATATTCCAGTCAAATTAAACAGAAAAAAGGGGGTCAATTGATTTGCAGAAAAAAAAGCAAAAATTTTCAACATTTACTATCGGATGATCATTACATGGATTATATTTCTTTATAATCCAAAATGTAACATTTTTGTTAGTAATTGACTGCTCAGTCAATTACTCATAAAAGTATTACATTTTTGAGAATTTTCAATTACTCATAAAAATATAATATTTTTATGAGTAATTGATTACTCTTATGTCAGAATAGCAGTCGATTAGCTTTAAAGTTTTGCCAACTAATTTTTAATGCATTTCATGAGTTTTCAAAATATTTAACTTAAAAAAGAAAACATTATACAATTTTAAAATGAAACAACATATATTTATCTTAAAAACAAGTTTATTTTTAACATCAAACTATATTTTGTAAGAAAAAATTTAAATACAGTGACATTCAAAAAAATTTAGAGACAAATTTGATGTTATAATTAAACAAATATATTTATAAAATAAATATAAAATTAAAAAAAATATATTTTATAAGTTAAATATTTTAAAATATTCTTAAAACATACAAAAATTACTTTGCAAAATTTTTAAGCTAATTAAATTGTGAGCTACATATCAACAAAAATCATTTGATGTATCAGGAACATCCCTGAAATATATAGAATGTTACCTGTAAATTCAAGTACTATTACTGGCTTTCTGTGGAACTTTTCTAAATTCTTAAAGAATGTTCCTGGTTTTTACCAGGAAGATGACAGGATGTGAACATATCTAAATTCTTTTAGAAGATTGCTGGTTTCTTCCAGGAATGTTACTGGCTTTTACTGGGAAGATCTTAGTATGTTCATGGTTTTTTCCAGGAAGGTTACTGACTTAAACCTGGAACCTTTCTGAAGAATTGAGAAACCTTACCACTATAATTCCAGGAAAGTTACTGACTTTTAAGATTAGCTTTTCTGAATTCTTAAAAAAGTTTTCTATTTTTTGCCAGAAATGTTACTAGTATAAATTAGGCACATTAGCTGCCCATTATTTTCCAGGAACGTTCCTGAATTTTTTTTTACAGTGTATATCTCAAGAACTAATGCACGGACTTTCATTAAACTTCTAATTAAGCTAGAAGTCTATCGAAAGTTGTTGTTGATACGGTTTTGGTGTAAATATCCAAACAGGTGGCTCTGCTATGGTGCATCTTTCAGGATTTACAGGATTTTAGCAATAGTCATATTATCTCAAGAACTAATGCACGGATTTTAATAAAATTTTAGATTCATTTAGATCTTGATATAAATTGGTACTGATTCGTTTTTAGTGTATATGCAAAACTTGTGTGAGATAAAAGAAAGTTTTGGGATTGGCACATCCGACTAGTTATACTTGTTTTTAAGTAAATTTATCAAAAAAAAGTGAAAAACACGATATGCATAATAACTTGTTACATTCGTTTTTAAGTTCATGTTTAGCTGCAAACGAGAAACAATTAATTATATTGAAAGTAAAACGAAGATTCAGATAAAATTTTATATTTTAAATTACTATTACTTTTTCTCACATGCTTTGACTAATACATAATTATGCATGATTACTATTTAAAAAAATTTCTTGTGTGGGAGGGGGTTCTTTGAGAGAACAAACATATTTTTGATCTTCTTATATCCACAGCTGAGAGCTGAGAAACAGTTTTATTCTCACATATATTTATAAAATTAGCCAAAGTACTCATTAACGTTATATGCGTCATTTTATGTTGCAATTGATTGGCTTTAGAGAATATTATTGATAATTAATAATTCCTGTGTTAAAAATACTTATTTTATGCAATTTTTTATATTTTAGTTAAATCTTATCAGTTAAAATCTAGAGAAATGCTTAAGTGATACTAAAAGAAACAACAAAAGGTTTATAAAAAAACTTTTAATGATCAACATACGTTTCAACGCTCCTACGGCGCCATTTTCAAGTAAACTTGAAATGTAAACTTGAAAATGGCGCCGTATGAGCGTTGAAACGTATGTTGATCATTAAAAGTTTTTTTATAAACCTTTTGTTGTTTCTTTTAGTATCACTTAAGCATTTCTCTAGATTTTAATTATATTTAGTGATCTGATTTTGTGATTATGTCTTATCAGTTATTTCAGTTTTTGCGCAGTTTCTGATATATTTTTTTGTATATTCGCTGGTCGCCAGTGATAACTCGCCAAATCGACAGATGTTTGTGTGTCTGTCCATACAAAGTTTTCTGAAGTGACTGCGGTGAGCAGAGCTACAAGATTTCAGAGAAAGGTACCTGTATATCTTAAGTTATGCACCTAAAACCCAATTTTAGGGAAGAGTGGGGTAAAAAATATTATGCTTTTTAGCGTTTTTTTACCCGTTTCAAGGCAATTTTTTAACATACGTAAAAGGAATCAGGTTTCAATCCTTTATTATATATATAACGCTAAGGTACGTGGTGGTGAAAAAGTGATTTTTTTCTCTTTTGCTGATGGCAATGAGTGGTTTATTTTCACTAATTTGTGAATATTACGAAAAGTATTTGAGATATTGACTTATAACTCACCACACATATGTAGAAAAATTTTCTGAATCCGAAAATCCATTTTTTGTAAAAATAGGCCCTTAATTTTTCATATTTTTTTGCAAAAAAACTGACCCAGACGTTTGAAAAGGGAAGAAAATAAACTACGAAGTTAAACAAACAACATAAAAAAAACGCACCATTTTGTTTCTGTTTCAAAAGTTACAGATATTTGTTAATGTTAAAAGTCATTGGTTAAATTTTGAGTGGGGAGGGAGTTCAATTGTAATTTAAATATCAGGTTAATGTTAAAGGTATGTAGATCTGCTCTCCCCCTGGCGGTGGAAAGTGGACCTAAATGATTTTGTGGCCAGGCCTGTACGGTGCCATATAGACAATGGGGAGCTGTGCCGGAGATTCATTTGGAAAGAGGTTTGTTTAGAATAGAATGAGCCCCCTGGCCTTGAAATGTTGAACAAAAAGATGTCTTAAACATTCGAGGTTCATTTGGAAAAATTGACCAGGGAAGCGGATGTAGCCGTATGTAGTAATATATTATTTTTTTTCCATTTTTTTAAATTTCCGTGATTTTTTATGCGATTTTTAACTTTTTTTGCCGTTTTCAGGCGATTTTTTAATATGTTAACAGAATCCGGTTTCAATCTTGTTGCTCTTTATAATAAATTTTGTTCACTCTGATTTTTGAATTTTTCGCGAATTTTTTATGAAATTTTTAACATCGTTTCTCTTTTAACGGAAATTTTATGACATTAAAAAAAATTAAAAAATTAAAAAAAAGATTAAATTTTTTAGCCAATTATAGTAAATTTGTTCTCATTGATTTTTCAATTTTTGCGATTTTTTTTAGAATTTTAGCATTTTGCGGCGATTTTTTGACATTTTTTTCTGAAACAGAAAATTTTTGCTAAATTTTGATAGTGCTATGATTAAATTCAAGTTAAAATAATACCAATTCTGTTCCTATAGCAATGTGAACGAGATGTCGAAATTTTGAATTTAATCTGGGTAGAAATAAAAAAACCAGAATACCTCAAGGTTCATTTGATTCGAGATCGCAGCGGGCGTAGCCCTCTCGAATGCACGTTGCCGTAGACACTGAAGCCTCCCAACCCTAGGTTTATTTAGGAAACAAAGACCAGTAAAACGGGCGAAACCCCGTTGGCATTGTTACAAATGAAACTCATATGCCAAATTAAATATAAATATTTGTCCAAAATCTGAAAGGGAATCTCTAAAAAGTGTTTTTGTTGTTGTTGTTGTTGTTTTGCGGGGGTAGGGGGGAGGCTCGGAATGCCTTGCTATGGCTCTGCAAAGTGGTAACATTGCGCTGAAAAGGGTTAAACAGATTTAACTTTTTTTTTTCCTATTCAGTATCTACTCATTATCGGGATATCTAAAATAGCAGAAATTAATTTTTTGGTACTTTTGTCTTAAAAAAGTTCGGACCTAAAAATCTCAATGAAATCTAGACTCATAAATGTGTCGGCTATGTTTTCTGTAGGTCTTACGTTTTCTGTTAAGATTATCGAATTTTAAATTCGAACAAGCGAACTGGAAATCCTCGTACCTTTAGCCATCTTAAAATTGAAAAATCATCTTCCACATGTGTGCGTATGTCCATAGTCATATATGCATGTACACGAATAGTTGTATGTATAGGTGTGTCCACGAATATATGTATGTATACATATGTCCATGGATACATGTATGTATGCATTTGTCCACGGATAGATGTATGTATCGGTATGTCCACGGATAGATGTATATATCGGTATGTCCACGGATAGATGTATGTATAGGTATGTCCACGGATAGATGTATGTATCGGTATGTCCACGGACAGATGTATGTATGGGTATGTCCACGGATAGATGTATGTATGGGTATGTCCACGGATAGATGCATGTATGGATATGTCCACGGTCAAATGTATGTATGGGTATGTCCACGGATAGATGTATGTATCGGTATGTCCACGGACAGATGTATGTATGGGTATGTCCACGAATAGATGTATGTATGGGTATGTCCACAGATGGATGCATGTATGGGTATGTCCTCAGATACATTGTAAACAAAAGCATATTAAAAATAATTAAAATTTTAAAATTTCAAAAACTAATACGTATTGTTAAACATATATTTATTTAAAAAATATAAAAATCCTAGCTAAATACACATTTCGTGTGATGTCCTCAGTGAACCGGATTCTGACCGTGTCCGCACTCACCATGTTACACGAGACTGTGTGTGTGTGTGTGTGTCTGTTGGCGATGGCTAGGAAAATTTAGCGCACCTAGAAGTCTGTAAATTTAGATTTAGGTAGTCCAAACCCTCTCTTGATATACCTGAGCGTCAGAATTTTAATATTTTAATTACTTTCTGAAATATTAATTAAAATGCACAAAGAACTCTCATTAATAAAAATACGCTTTTATTCTCTTGGGTTGGTTGGTTCACTGGTTGGTTGCATCGATTCTTCACAGAAGTAATTAAATAAACCAGAGTAGCGATGCATAAATAAGGATTTCTAACTAAATAGTATCAATATGGATTGAAGTTGTCAGCGTAGAGGAGCCATGCGAATGTCGCGCCACCTGTACATGACAAATTACACATACGTCACACTGTTTGAAACAAAGCTAACGCAAAAGACAGGCTACCGCGGTGCATTCCACTTATCTTTTTTTACAGACCGCTAGAGTGACGTGATGCTCTTTTCGTACAACTGCATTGGTGGATTCGAGCATCACGTGACTCCCTCGGTCTGTAAAAAAAGATACGCGTAAAGCACCGCGGTAGCCTTTCTTTTTCGTTAGCCTCGGTTTGAAATCGAGGCTAACGAGCCTCGGTTTGAAGTATTTTCCTGGCACATTTTTCTTCATGACAATTAGTCGGTTTTAAGTTTTTTATTTTTATTTTTTTTACATGATATTTATTATTATGATGCAGATTGTTAATACAGAAAACTTTATTTAACAGATTCTTTTTTATATTTGCGGGAATGCAGAGGGGCAAGGGTCTAATTACATTAAGCTTCAAGGTGTATTTCTAGAAAACAGTTACCAGAATTTCCGAATATTAGTCTAAGCCAAATTTCAAATTAACTTCCTAGCTTAACCAAATGAATCAATCTTTAAAGATGTATTGTGATCCTCCTAATTAGTTATTTGCTGAAGGCCACTTGAACAACCCCCCCCCCCCCTTCCCGGCCCTCCTTCTAGGTTTTTTCTCTAACTCTGCTCCGTTTCCATATCTCAGCAACTATCTTTCCAATTTCAACGCAAGTGATTTCAAACATTATAATTAATTTAACAGTCACCCTTTATAACATGAAACTAAATTTATGAGTACCGGTTACCACTTTTTTACGAATAATAGTTTAAGCCAAATTTGTAATTAAGTTCCTAGCTTAAGCAAACGAACGAATTTCTAAAGATGGATAGTGCTCCTCTTAATTAGTCATTTGCTGAAGGGTATTTGAACAACCCTCCCCCCCCGGCCCCTCCTTCAAGGTTTTTCTCTAACACTGCCCCGTTTCTATATATCAGCAACTATCTTTCCGATTTCAACGAAAGTGATTCCAAACATTATATTTAACTTAATAGTCACCCTTTATAACATTAAATTAAATTTATGAGTAGCGGTTACCACTATTTTCGAATAAAAGTTTAAGGCAAATCTGTAATTAAGTTCCTAGCTTAACAAAAGAAACGAATTTTTATACATGCATAGTGGGCCTCTTAATTAGTCATTTTTTGTAGGACACTCGGACATCCCCTCCCCTCGGCACGTCACTCAAGGTTATTTTCTCTAATTGTGCCTTATTTTAATAACTAGGCTAATAATGTTCCAATCTTCTCGAAACCAGCTCAATTTTGTAGCGCGCCTACTATACAGTAACGTAGGCAGAGGGGACCTGTCTCAGAAGTTCGTTCGGAAAGAGGTTTGTTTAGAACAGAATGCTACCCTGGCGGTGGTAGGGGGAAATAAAAGATTTTCCAGAGCATACGAGCATGCTCGGTATACGTTCCGAAGTCATCGTAGAACGTGGCCAGAGTTCCGTTTTTTAAGAGATTTAAGTTTATTACAAGGGCTCGGGCAACGCCGGGCGGGTCAGCTAGTGATTAAATATAGCAAAAATTGCTACTCAAAATTTTAGATTATATTTGTCACTGGTGTTAATTTTTATTTCAAGCTCAGTAAATTTAAGAAAGGAGTTTAATATTAGAACTTAGAAATTAGAGGTATCACCTTTTTTTTAATTTTATCATTTTTTTTCGCATTTTCGCATTTTTAGTATCGTTTAGTATAGGAGTAGACATTTTGAGATGCCTATAGGATTTAAGTGTTTATTAACATTAAAATACGGATATAAATGCTTCAAGGGATAGTGATGAAAACTAAACACTAAAATGCTTATAAAAACCATTTAATTTTGATGATCGGCATATTTCAAGATCCACATGATAAACAAACTATTCTCGCAAAAATTTTAAAAAAGAAATGTTATTGTTATTTTTTTTTTCAAATTTTTGCGAGAATAGTTTTCTTATTGTGTGGATCTTCATTATGGTCATTATGGTGCCGTTTGTGCGTTTGAAACATGTCAATCATCATATTTTAAGGTTTTTATAAGCCTTTTTGTGTTCAGTTTTCATCAAATTAAGCATTTACATCCGTTTTTTAATGATAATTAGTGTACTACTGTAGTAACTGTAACTGCAACTGTAGTAACTGTAGAAACTGTGTGTAGTAACTGCATATCTATATATGTCATTTATTCTATCCATGTCTATAAATAGTCAATAGCTATTTTCTGACCGATTCTTTTAGGTCCGATTCTGAATAAGATTTTATTAGTAAATGAGGCCTACACCATGTGTTGAACCTCAATCCTTCATATCACTGCTGGGTGATTTTTGATTTTGTATCGATTGGATGTCTATTGCTCGCAGCGCCAGCTATTGCTGTTAATTCAAACTAAAATCGAGAATCGCGTAGTAAAAAAACTCTTGACATCATACATTACTCTCCGGCAAGAATTTTCTTTAATATCTGTCACCGTTTGGAAGTTATTGAAATCTAAAATCAGTCAGTCAATTTTAGAACACCCGGTAGGTATATCATATATTCTATCTATGTCTATAATTAGTCAATACATTTTTTTTCCTTTTTCATACAATAAAATTTCTATCATCCAAGTGGTTTAAATAATCGATTTTTGAAAAAACATAAAGCAAAAGATACTTCGTTTAAAACAATAATTTTTAAGACATCCAAATACTTATTTTCAACCAATTTTTTTAATTTTTTTTCTTGATATTTTTTATAAAATTGAAGAATAAAATTTGGACAATGGGATTTATTTTCTAATATTTTAAATTCAGATACATGAGATAAAAACAATAGAAAAATGAAAGTCTTGTTTTGTAAAATGTCTATTTTTTAAAGATGAGTTAATTATTTTAGAAAAACAACACTTAAAAGAGGTTATTTGTTTATATAAAATAGCTTTGTTGTTTTCGTTTGAAGTAATTTTGTTATGCAATTCATATTTGTCGGAAATAATTTTTTATCATCTGTTATGCAATAACTTTTCACCTTTTTTTTTTTTTTTTTTTTTTTATGTTGACAAAATTACATACTTGAAAGTTAATCACAATTCATAGATATTTATTTTCAACCACTATAAGAAAAAGAGCTTACATTTTCAAAAGTGATTCATATGATTGAACTATTTTTATCTGTATGAAAAGATTTATTTTTTTATTGTACAATAATGTTTTTCTAAGAAAGTAACATCGAGAAAATAATTTCCATTCTGTTAGAAAAAATTGCCCTATTAAAATGAATAATGAATACAATTATTTGTGGCTCGAAATAATTTTTTTTTCTTTTCAGCTGATTACAACAAAGGTTGAAATAAAGAAAACAAACGCTAAAAATAAATTTATTTTGACAATTTCAAGATTTTAAAATTTCATAAATACTTTAATATTTTTATTGTTTTTTTCATAGTGCGAAAATTGTTATTTCTCCCTGGGGCAAATAAAATATCACACTGCTTTGAAAACATAGTATATTATGGACTCTTGTGTGACAGGTTTTCTTTTTAAAAATGGATAAATAATGCATTTATTCAAACCAAAATTTAAAAAGTGTTTTTATTGCAGGAAGTTTTAAAGCAGAAAGCAGTATATCTAGTTGAATTAGAAGAACATAAATTTGTTATGAAAATTTAACAAAATCGAATGAATATTTTAACATTTTTAAATGAGAGTGAAAATATTAAACTAAAATATTGCAAAAGATAATTACCATGTACGAAAAATAACGTTTTGTTACATTTGCGAATATTTTATATTTATTACAGTATTATTTAAAAGTAATGTGACACTTCATTGAAAACGTATTATATTCTGAAAATATCATTTCATTTTAAAAATAGATAAATAATGTGTCTATTCAAACCAAAATTTAAAATTGTTTTTATTGCATGATATTTGAACCATAAAGCAATAGTACTTGAATTAAAAGAGTGAAACTGGTTATTAAAATTAATCGAATGAATATTTTAACGTCTTAAAAGAGGGTGAAAATATTAAACTAAAATATTGCAAAAGCTTATTTCCCCATAAGAAAGATATTGGTCTGGGTATATTATTACATTTGCAGGATATTTTATATTTAGTATGGTTGTCATGAGAAATGTTTTAAATTTGTGAAAGATTACGAAAAAATTTATATTTCTAAAAATTTATTATATCCTTCTAATTTTTATATGTATCGTCATATGCGAAGAAACGTTTTATCCAGGTGACTTACTAACGAGGTTTGACTGTATATTTATATACCGGGTGTCTTAAAATGGGCTCATTGATTTTAAAATTCAATAACTTCCAAACGGTGACACATATCTAAAAATATGTTCCAGGAGTGTAATGTAAGAGGTCAGGAGTTTTTATACTGCGATTCTTGATTTTAGCTCGAATTATCAACAATAGATGGTGCTGCAAGCGATAGGAGTGAAATCCACGTCAAAACTAAAATCACCAGCATTTTTCCAGCATTCATGCGAAGAAAGGAGTTTTAATACATGGAGTGGATCTTATTCGCTGATACAATCTTGTTCTTAGGGCCTGATTCTGAATAAGATTTTATTGGTGAATAAGATCTACTCCATATGTTTTCCTCATTCCTTCAGATAATTGCTGGAGGAGTCTTGTTTTGTCTGGATTGGATGTCTATTTCTCGCAGGGCCCTCTATTGCTGATAATTCAAACTAAAATCAGGTATCGCAGTAAAATCTCCTGTCATCATACATTACTCTCCTGCAAGAATTATTTTTATATATTTCACCGTTTGAAAGTTATTGAATTTTAAATTCAGTCAGTCCATTTTAGGAAACCCAGTATACATATCATTTATTCAATCTATGTCTATAATTAGTCAATAGGGTTTTTTTTTTTCATACAGTAAATTTTCTATCATCCAAATGGTTTAAATATTTAATTTTTGAAACAAACATAAAATAGAAGAAACATCATTTAAAAGAACTCTTTTTAAGACATCCATATACTTATTTTCAACCAAAATTTCTTTTATCTTATTTGGTGATATTTTTTATAAAACTGAAGAATAAAATTTGGACAGTGGGATTTATTTTCTAATATTTTAAATCCAAATACATGAGATAAAAACCAATAGAAAACAAAAGTCTTGTTTTTTTAAATGTCCATTTTTTTTAAAGATGAGTTAATTATTTTAGAAAAACAGTACTTAAAAGAAGTTATTCGTTGATAAAATAGCACTTTGTTGTTTTCGTTTGAAATATTTTTGTTACGCAATTCGTATTTGTTGGAGATCATTTTTTATCATATGTTATACAATAAATTTTCACTCCATACGTGAAAGTTAATTACAATTCATATATATCCGTTTTCTACCACTATAAAAAAAAAAAAAGAGCTGACATTTTCAAAAGGGATTCACATGATCGAACTATTTAAGCTTTTTTTTTTTCTTGCACAATAATGTTTTTCTAAGAAAATAACATCCAGAAAATCATTTCCATTCTGTCAGAAAAAAATTACCCAATTGAAATAAATAATACATAAAATTAAAGATTTCAAATATCTATACATTCATAGTTTTTTATATTTATATTTACATTTTATTATGATTAATTTTTGTAATTTTTGTAATCCTTTGATTTTTATACTGTCTATTAGTTTGATTTTCACACATGTAATTTCATTTTAAATAAATAAATATACATAGATTGATATTTACAACATTGAAATAAAATTATGCTCATTTTTAAATTTATACATTTTTCTGTAATCTTTCACAACTTTAAAACATTTTTCAAGAAAACCATACGAAATATAAAATATTCTGCAAATGTAATAATATTATAACATGTAATATGTCCAATATCTTTGGTATAGGGAAATTATCTTTTATAATATTTTAGTTTAATATTTTTACTCTCATTTAAAATGTTAAAATATTCATTCAATTTAGATTAATCTTAATAAACAATTTACATTCTTCCGATTCAAATACTATTGCTTTATGCTTTAAATATCGCGCAATAATAACAATTTTAAATTTTGTTTTTTATAAATGCATTATTTATCCGTTTTTAAAAGGAAATTATATTTTCACATACAAAAGCTCAGAATAGCGTACGTTTTGAATGAAGTGTCACATTACTTTTAAAGAATACTGTAATAAATATAAAATATTCGTAAATGTAACAATACATTATCTGTCGTGGATGGGAATTATTTTTTGCAATATTTTAGTTTAATATTTTCACTCCCATTCAAAAATGTTAAATTATTCATTCGGTTTAGTTAAATTTTCATAACAAATTTATATTCTTCTAATTCATGTAGCTATATTGCTTTCTGCTTTAAAAATCGTGGAATAAAAACAGTTTTAAAATTTTAGTTTGAATAAATGCATTATTTATCAGTTTTTAAATTGAAATATTTTCACACACAAGAGCCCATAATATACTATGTTTTCAAAACAGTGTCATATTTACTTTGCCCCAGGGAGAAATATCAATTTTCGAGCTATGAAGAAAATTTAAAATATTAAAATAGTTATGAAATATAAAATCTTGAAATTGTCAAAATAAATTTATTTTTAGCGTTTGTTTTTCTTATTTCAACCTTTGTTGTTATCAGCTGAAAAGAAGAAAAAACATTTTCATTTTGTGCCTGTATATCTCATTCACAACATAATTACGTACATAATCATCCGTATATATTATTTCTGTTGTCAACATTCCCTTTTTCTAAGCAAACAAAAAACACAGAACGATAAATGAGATACCATATGAAAGGATTTTGAAGCGGCTTCTGACATAGTACACTCACATTTCGTTAAAACATGTTTTGTGATTAACCGATCCCCCACTGTACTTATTCTGAAAACTCTTCTCATTTGTTCTTAGAAATTCACTACTCCTGATTCGACATCTTAATTAAATCCTTGGAAATGTAATTTATTTCTTGAAAATGACCCAATGCTAAAAGTTTTACCAGTAACAGAACAATTGTGTAGCCTTTTATGCCATCTTGGTGGTTATTTTTCATTCATTTTCCTGATTTGTCTTAGACTGTTATTCGGAAACAGTGGTGCCCGCTTCTCATAAATTTATTTTAATGTTATAGAGGTTGATTATTAAGTTAAATACGATCTTTGGAATCAGTCGCGCTGAAGTCGGAAAATTAGTTATGGCCTTGAGGGAGGGGCAGGTGGGTAACGGATGTTCAAGTGACCTTCAAAAAAGAACAAATTAGGAGAACCACTATGCATCTTTAAAGATTGATTCATTTGGTTAAATTACTAACTTAATTTCAAATTTGGCTTAGACCATTATTCGGAAATACTGGTAAGGGCTTTGTAAAAATACACCTTGAAGCTATGAATGCTGTTTTTTACGATGATTTAGCAAAATGGAACTGGTTTGAAGAAGTACGGAAGATTATTAGCTGAGTTATGAAAATAAAGCACAGTTAGAGAAAAAACCTTGAGCGAGTGCCGGCGGGGAGGCATGCGGTTAAGTGCTCAGTAACAAATAACTAACTTTGACTGTTGGTATGCATCAACTAAATACGGGCTATGTACTTTTATTAGGGACATAAATTTAATTTTCACGAAAACTGTAATTTTAAAATAGCGGCTGTATTATCTATATAAAACAGCAATTAAATGTTACGGGTGCAGCTAAAAATGATAAATTTATTAAATGTGATTAGTTCTGTTGAAATCAGAGTAGTAAATTTGGACTTATTAGTAAGGGTGGGTATATATATATATATATATATATATATATAATATAACAATTATATTATATTATATTATATTATATTATATTATTATTATTAAAATATTTTTAAATAAATTATTAAATATTTATTTATTTTATTTATTTATTTATTTATTTATTTATTAAATTTCATTCCATTAATAATATTAATAAATGGATGTAGATGATAAGATTAATTAAAATGACATTTGAGATTTAAAGTTTAGTAAAAGACATTTATTCATAGAATTAAAGTTGACATAAATCTGCTTTCGTGGTACGTTTAGTAGATTGTTACACTCAGCATGCTTGAATTTTTCATCTAAATTGTGTCGCATCTACAATCAGACATGAAGAGGGATGCTTCCTCCATGTATTTCCGGATTCAACCCAGTCGTCCAAATTCCACCTTGTTGGTCAGTTTGGGTTACTGCTTGAGGTTGACTTACATCCACACTTCTTTCTCTCTGGAAAATCCGTCCTCTAATTCTGGCGACAGCTCTTCTGGGAGAAGTTAAGTATACATGAATCTCTCTTAACACAGGTATTATGTCTTTCCAGTGGTGATAAATAGTCAGACACAGAGATGCTAATATAAATACAGCTAACATGCTAATAAATCCATACCCGAACAAAAATCGACTACTATGGGAGTCCTTTTCGACATCCAGTTCAGTACTTCCATCGGTTGTAGAGCTGACGGTACCAGCGTATGGATCAGATGGAAAAAGCTTGTAATCAGATTCCCAACTTGGATTTTGACTTTCCAAAATATACATTTTAAGTATGGTAAATAAAATCAACAAAAATTATATATAAATCTCACACGAACGTAAAATAAACTGCTGTATGTAAAGTTATCGATTTCTCAAAACGCAAATAAGCTAATAGCTGTTTTGGAAGTGAACAATCGTTTTAAATCTGAAAATGATTTGTTTTGATCAACAATGCTCTTTGGGGTTTTTTTTTTTATAACAATTGATTATTATTATTAAGAAAACCGTTTCTGCATTGAAACAATTATTGTAATTGTTGGGAGTAAGAAAAATATATTTGTTTCAATCGCTAATACGTCTTTGTTGTTCAGTTATTTGTCAACAATTCTAAAAACGGACCTAAGGGAAAACATCCAATCAGAAAAAAGGTGATACAGCAAGTCCGGTACAATTAACAGGAAGATTAAATTGATAAAAAAAAAAAGAATGAAAAACCATGCATCAAGCACAGATTATGAAAAACTTTCCAACACATTCAGAATACTGTAAAACAAAATTACAGTTTACTAAGTACACAAGATTCAGGTCAAACCGAGCTTTAGAAAACACATAACTCATTTGAAAACCCAATTTCAGAAATTACTACAAATAGATGTATACTACACAGTAATGCTAAAATTTACTACAGTTAGGAAAAACATAACACAATTGAAAACTCCCTATTTGCTAAGTCTTCAGCAATTTCTGTCAATAAACGTGCAATCTTTTGACCTGCCCTGTATGTGATCTATAGAATTCATATGCAAAAAATTAGAAACATTTAAAAATGCTTACCATAACAGAAAACGAGCTACCAGCAATTATTGTTCATAGATAGTACTGTAACCAAATCATTTTGAGTGTCCCTGTAGATGAACAATACATTCTATGGATACCGTATTACACAGTAAGCCCCTTGTACTGCACCTCAGTGATATGTATCAATTTGAATGTGTAAAATAGTGTAACATCATTAAAATACGCCGCAAACGATTTCCCGCATAGACCATAATGTTACGGAAGTCTTTTGAGTGTCTCTGTAAAAGAACTATAAATGCTAACCACTTAATTTTCAATACCAAACATGCCATAGTAAACCCCAATAACGTATGTATCAACTTCAAGACAATCCGAGTGTATTTACGCGAATTAGAGCGCGGACAGGCGGAAGACAGACAGACAGACAAAACGAATTCATAAACACTTTTCAACTATGGTGAAGTGTTAAGAAAGGGTCAGAAACAAAGAGCACAACAAATTGAGAACAAGTAAAATAAATAAATAGAAATGAAAAACACAGCTGGAAAAAACAATTAGATCTGACTTATAACTCGCACTTTTGATACACGTAAATACCTCAAAAATCTCACGTGCGCTTAAAAATCAAGAAAAGATGTGCATAAGAATTGATATTTCAACATAATTGAACATTATATGTGTCGTACGTTCTTGTTTCACATTTGCTCATTTGTTTTCTTTATTCCTGGTTAGTTATTACTGTTGTCGGCATTCTAGTTTAATTTCAAACTTAAGTTGTGCGCAATACGCCGCAGTATACGGCAATACATATTGAACCGACCATGTAAAAATATTCAGGTGCTCCTGGGCATTCCACCGTTATTATTTACATTAGAAGCAGAAAATCTTAAATACAAAATTAAAAATAATAAAGACATCTTAATATTTAATAATCAAATATTAGAATATGACAATATTGAAGAACAAGTCTATAAATTTCAAACAAATCCTGAAATATATATTAACAATTTAATTTTGTCGGATGTAAACATAAACAAACCTAACATAACACAGATCTATACTGATGGTTCTAAAACAGATAACAAAACAGCATATGCTTATGTGGCCTTTAAAAATCAAATTAAAATTAAAGAACAATCTTGCAAAATTCAAAATAACAACACAGTCTTTCAAGCTGAACTTACAGCAGTTATTAACACAATAAAATGGGCTATCTCAACAAATCAAAAAATAACTCAAATTTTTTCAGACATTTTTTCTATATCACGTGGGTTAAAGGACACGTGGGTATTGTGGGCAACGAACTGGCGGACAAGCTGGCGTACCAGGCCGCACAGTACTGCAACTTGCCAGTAAGCAAGGAAGTTAAACTTCCATGCTCTTTACTTAATAAGCTTATTAAATTGCAATTGCTGGACAGGTGGCAGCACAACTGGACTCCTCAGGGTGCGGCAGGTTTACTCATAGTATTATTCCAAAGGTTCAATGCTGACTTATATGTAAAGATAAAGTCTCACTCTACTTCCTCAGTGGATGTGGAAGTTTTCCTACATTCTTACATAGAATTGGCAAAAGAGATGATGACTTGTGTCAGTGTGGTCAGAGAGGTGACCCACTACATTATTTATTTAGCAAATGTAAATTTATGAAGTATAAATTCACATATAATGAAACTAAAACAACTGTTGACAATATTCTAGATATACTATCTGATAAAAAAGCAACTATTTCAACTTTACGAAAATTATAATATCTTAAATCAAAAATATTCATTTATTAAATACAAATTCCTCCTATAGTCAGTTATCTCTCTTTTAAAAAAAAAAAAAAAAAAAAAAAAAAAAAAAAGTTTGTTGTATGTATTATATCAGTACCAAATTGTAAATACAGTGGCCTCTCACTTATGCGCGATGTTCGGTGGCTGCTTTTTCGTACCACTGTTTTAAACAGTATAGAGGGAATTAAAAATATATAGTTTTTATTTTTTGCATTTGAGTTCGGGTGTTATATATATATATATATATATATATATATATATATATATATATATATTTTTTTTTTTTTTTTTTTTTTTTTTTTTTTTTAGTTTTTGGTGTGAGGTTTGTTTGCCGTGTGTCGCGTGTGGGTGAGGGGCCGCTGTATATAGTGTATTTCAAAATGCTATTGTGTGTAAATAAAATTGTTTGAATTTTATATTGTAATTATATATTGTAATCATTTTTAAAAAATATATTATACCTCTAAAGGTTATTGTATACGTACTAATGCATTCAAAATGTACGACTATAAATAATTGTCATTATAATGTTAATCTCAAAATGGTATATAAATAACTAAAATTAAAGTTTATGTAAAATATCAATTATTGTAATAATTTTAACGTTCGCCCAGCCTTGTGGCAAAATTGGGTAACGTTTGTACTTTGTAAAAATTGTGGTTTAACTAGTAATTATTGTAGCTAGCCCCGGATAGTAATATTTTTCCCTCCCTAGGCTTAGGGGTTCGTCCTGGCCATTAGCCAAAAGCTGGTCCCTAGGGTGGGCGCTGTCTGTCTGTCTTTTGGGTATCTATAAATCCACCTATTAATGTTAGTGTTTTATAATGAATGTTAAATTGTTTCTAAAAAATATATAAATTATTTATATTTATATAATTAGTGTATTCTGCATATAAACATCACAATAATAAACAATACCGTTATTAAATGCATTCATTTTTAATATAAACACAAATACACAAAATCCGTTTCTTCAATACTTCAGTGTGCGATAATAACATCCATGCGCGGTTATTATTTTATAATAAAACGTCGAGAACAAACCGCCCAAAATGTAATATAATTGTATCTAAATGTATCTAAATGTAGATAAATGTATCTAAATTAAAAAAACAAGTACAGTAAGAAGAAACAAGTTGGAAATTGTATGTCAAACATAACAAATGAGGTGCATTCGTATTATAACTTGTTTTATAAATATTCAGATCTTGGTGCAATAGCTATTGCAATCTTATGCATGAATACAAAATTTATTTTATGTGCAGATTTTCATACTATAGATATTAATTTTATTTTATGAAATATAGTTTCAATACACTTTCACAAACAACTAATTACAATTATGTTACATTTAAATTATGCTACGCGCCAATATCCAATACAAGACATTGTAAAAAAATCATCGTTATTATTTCACTGAAAAAATTAATTATATAATTATATCGTCTGTTGTTATGATATGATTAATTTCCGCAATAAAATAAGTACAATTTAAGTTGGCAAGTTAGTTTAGTTTTTCTGCAACACCTAACATTTCCATTTTGTGAATTTTTTTCAGCAAATTTCCGCGTATTTTATCTTGTTTATTAATCTTTTTTTTTCTTTAATCGTTAGTTTCCGATGTACAATCATAACTTTTTTGTTCGAGTTCTATCTGGCCGGTACTGTTCACAAAAAGAAGTATTTTTGGATATACTGGGTGCAATAATATAGTGATAGGTTGTGCTTTTAAGGGAGACCCGAACCCCATTTTCAGCAAAATATTATCAAAAGTTCAAAAAAAAAATTATCTCAGAAAACGATAATATACATATTTGCGAATGTCCATGCAACATTTCAGAACTTGGAGACACTTGGAACAGGTAGTAAATGAGCTTTTTTAATTGTATTCACCAGAGTTTAAAGGGCTAGCGGCCATTTAAAAAGCTCATACAGCTTCGTTTACTTTTATATTACACTACCACAAAGCTAGGTACAGTTAATATAACATTTTAATTTTAGTATGATTAATCAAAAAAGAATACATAATAATAAAAAAAATTCAAATAATATAAAATTTTACACATTTTTTGTAAAAGCGAAAAATTTTCTTTGAAAACGAAATTGCAGCAAAAATTTTTGTGTTCAATATAAAAAATAGTCTTGGTATATTAGAAATTAATATAAAAAATAGTTTCAACACGAAGTAAGTTTTGTTTTACTAATTTCTTTTGTATTTTATAATTCTTTTTTTTTTTTTTTTTTGCCTAAGTTTAATGTACTAAGGTTCAATGGTAAAATAATTTAGAAACAAAGTGTTTATATTTTTAGAATCTTGAAAAAATTTGCAACAAACGTAATGAGAGATATAATATTTTTTTAATGTTTCTAAAAATTGTATATAAATTGGTAAACATCAAAATTATAACGATTTTAAAGAAATTTGCCTTGTGTAATTAAATTTTCCTCCAAAATAATTAAAAAAATATATCTCCCTAGGTCTTTACCATATAAGTAGGTGGGAAAAGAGAGTTTCACCCCATGAGGCGGTGCTGCGGTGCTAAATGAGGCGGTGCTGCGGTCCGGCGGCGGTGCTAAATTGTTGTAAAAGACTACGATGATAAAATTCAAACTTAAAATCGAGGGTGGGGCGAAAGGGTGTGCTATAAGAGAGGGGTTTTAGGAGGGGGCAGCATGTTATAGTAGGGGGGGTATTTTTTTTAAGGGGGGGGGCTTAATTTTAAAAAAATTAAAATTGTCTTATATTACGAGGTATCGGCTATGGTAGAGTACGACTACTATCCCCTTGCCCCCCCCTACCCCATGCCCCCCCCCCTCAATTTTTTTTTTTTTTTTTTTTTTTTAATTTTAAGGGAGAGAAAGTTTAAGGTGGTGTCGCCCTCTATCGTAAGGTTAAATAGTTATGGAAATCAAAAATGACGCTTCTGAAATTTAAGTTATAGCATAGTGTAAAATAAATAATTTTAAAGTATCTCACCAAACTGCTTACAATGGAAATTTAATTTATAGCATGGTGTAAAATAAAGTAACTTACCACTGCTTACAATGGAAATATATAGTTATAGAATAGCACTTAATAAATAATTTTAAAATGTGTTACCATAGTGCTCGCAAAGGAATATGAAATAGAAATTTAAGTTCTAACATAACGCTAAATAAATAATTTTGAAGTTTCTTAGCAAACTGCTTACAATGAAAATATTTAGTTGAAGCATATTCTAAAGTATCTCATCATACTGCTTACAATAGAAATTTAAGTTATAGCATGGTGTAAAATAAAGTAACTTACCACTGCCTACAATGGAAATATATAGTTATAGCATACCACTTAATAAATAATTTAAAAATGTGTTACCATAGTGCTCGCAAAGGAATATGAAATAGAAATTTAAGTTCTAACATAACGCTAAATAAATAATTTTAAAGTTTCTTAGCAAACTGCTTACAATGAAAATATTTAGTTAAAGCATAGCACTTAATAAAATATTTTAAAGTTTCTTACCAAACTGCATACAATGGAAATATTTAGTTATAGCGTAGCACTTAACAAAAATTTTAAAGTGACACATGTAAATAATTATAGTTATAAACCGACATATAGGCAGATAGGCAGGCACACAGACAAGCAGGCAGGCAGGTAGGCAGACAGACAGACACACAGTGAACTATTTGTTACGTACACAAGCATGCATATACGAAGTGAACTAATTGTAATAAAATACAAGACGTGCATACGTTTTAAAACATTTTTTTTTCTTCACAGAAATTAAGAAAATATTAAATTTCGACTACAACTTTCACTTTGAAATAGCGTACTCCCTTGTTAAAAATTATTAGCTTTTAACAAACATGTAAATGAAACGGGGTTCGAACCTCGAACTTGACAAAATGATCTCATGATGTGTTGATTTGCAGTAGGTTTAAACGAACACACCATGAGACCATGTTTATTAGACGCGATTTAAGATATATAAGAAAAGGTGTCACGTGACTGAACATATTGGATTATTACTATACAGTACTAATGATATTATAAATTTTGTAAAATAATTTAAGCTTTACGATAAACTTTAATGTTTAAACTTACAAACACATTGGAATGTATTTATAACATATAAAATAACCTTATAAAAGGTTGGTTGGTTTGTTGGTTTTATAAACTTGCAAAGCAAAGCGTATCTTACCAATTTGCATACAAGAGATTTTGTAACATAAATTATATAATACAGCAAATTTTAACTTACCAAGTGAGGTTTAAGGATACTGTAATAGAATTTTTAATTGTATACTTTAAAAAAGAAAGTTTAACTTACCATTATGTTTATGCTCGGATTCGAACTGTCAACCTTTTGGCTAGCTTTCCAATGCGCTCCCAATTACGCTACGATGGCTCCGTACAATTAATATAAATAATGAAACCTAACACAATGTTACTTTTTTTTCCTAAGATTTTCAAGTTAATAAAACAGGATATGACGACATTTATAGAATAACATCCTGTTTTACAACGATAAGAATAGCAATATAAGAAGCTTGTACACCATAATGAATTTACTGTTTAAAGTTTTGACTTAAACGATTATTCTCCTAATTACTTAAAACCTTGCTGTATATTTGCTTGATCACCTATCTGTTTACCCTGCTTTTTGGATACTTCTAAACCTGAAAATGACTACTTCGCTTAACACATCTTACTATGAAATTTCAGAAATCAGCGAATTTAGTAGAATATTTCAGTATTTTGACGTTTTTACCCCATACCATTGGGACTTAGGGGAGGATACGATTGTCGAAGTGCAAATGAATAAGGACTGTGAGTTAAACGTTCACATTCAAAAATATAAAGAATTTGAGAATAGTGGTAAAATGTACCCTACAAATGAAGGAATTACAATATCGTGCGCAACCTTTGATAAATTTGAAACGAGAATGACAAAATTTAATTTTGACTCTGAAGAAAAAGAAACATTCGTATCTAACAACGACTTACTAACGATTTATGTGGATAAGGAATCATGCATACTGCAAAAACTATTGAAACCTGATTGTTTACTACTTACAAAAGAACAATTTCTCAAACTAGAGGAAAACTGTATTGAAATTAGCGAATGTCTTATTCAAACTTTTTTAACAAAACTTTTACCTGTTTATGTTTTAAAAAACGTAAAAATATGTAAATGTTCTCACTTTACAGAGGAAGAGGCGATGGACTATTTTTTAGAATGCTTCGATCATGAATTAGAGAGATCAGTATATCGCAAGTTTGACTGTTATTTATGTTCAATCGGCCAACCAGTAGAGATGGATCATGAATGTATGAGATATAATTTAAGAAAACAGTTTAACTGGTGCGCAGAGAGTGCTTTGTTAAATTTCAACATTAAGGAATTTGTGAAAAACCTGCTAGAGAAATGTACATGTAATTATACTTATTTATTTTTTGAATCTATGAATGTAGACTTTTATAATAAGCATTTGAGCAATGTATTTATAAATTAACGTAGAAATGTTTTATATTTAATAAATATTTGTTTAGTTTTTCATCATGTGTTTGTTTTTTATTTATGTATAAGGAATAAATAAGTTTAGTTTTCGGAAAGTTTTACAATTTTTATTCAGAAAATGTAGAAACTTGTTTTATTTTTCTACAAAAATTAAGGATTTTATACTATTTCATTAAACATGTGTACCATTATTATAATATAACTTACATATTGTATACAAAATACTACCCTTTACTTGATAAATTATTTAAGATTTTAAACCAAAACTGAGCGAATATTATAAAGATTATCGAGTTTGAAAATAGATCTGTTGTCTACCAGAGCAAAAACAGGAAACTACTTATTTGCGGATAACATCCCTGTTTTCTTACTGATAACGATACTTCTTGTATAGTTTAAGGTATAAAAATTATTTCATTTACTTAATTACCATATAATGAACGAGTATATTCACACATTTAAATTTGCATTTTAAGCCACGATGAATACATAATAAAACATTACTTGTATACTTTTACATAAAAATTGAAAATACATTTATACTTAACGAAATCACCCACTGTATAATAAAAGATACTTTGCTAAATTACTTATGTTTAACATACAGACTAATTTCTGTATACGATATATATCACGTGACGCTATTTTTAATTATTTTAAGCAAGCGCGCCCTCTACAATTAAATAAATATTCATGAAAAGTTTTATTTGAAATAATATTCATACTGTTTCTGTGCCGTTAAGACGTTCTAATTTTTTCTCCGTTTAAGTGATCTGCGATTTTAAGGTATCTGACTACGTTTAAAAAGTTGTTTTCGGCCAAAATTGTCAAAACGATTTTATTACATTTTATTAAAGCCCAACGTTTTATCTTTCCAAAACTGTTTTTATTTTTCTTATACGATAAATAGAACTGGAGTTGTAGCGGTTTTTAAACTACTCAACAACTGGCACTCAAACCGGAAGTACTGTTTAAAGGACCGGAAGTACTATTTAAAGGTACTAACTGGAAAGGGGGGGAAGCAAAAGTATGGCCTTCTAGAAATAAACAAAGGCTCAGTATTTAAAAAAATGTGTATGGCTCATAAAAACAGTGAGGTTTAGACGCATATTACTGTGTAAATTCTTGTAGTAAAACATAAAGCTTAACTTTAAATGCATTTTTTGGAAAATGTAATTTTAGGTGAAAATTTCATACGCAAAACATGATTTCTCAAAAAGTTATTGGAATATCACTATGAAATTTAAATTGCATGTTGGTTACACTATTGTGAAGGCAATGAACTAAAGATTTAATTTTAGAATAAATATTTTTTTGTTTTATGGATGTTTTCGTGGAAAGACATCGATGAATTTTATGAAAATCAGCATGTAAAAAGGTGTGATACGCTATAAGTTTTTAAACATTTAAAATATCTCTTAGATTTTAGTTCATTGCCTTCACTAATGTCATAATTATGAACTGTAAAAAGGAAATTAAGATACACACAATATATTTTTCTGTAGAGCGTTTTGCGTATTGGGCCATATTTCGCTAAATTTTACCATGAAATCCCCCATTTACCAAAATTTTATCAATGAATGAAATATTTTTTGCCTTTTTTCACAGTTTCTAGTCATAATCTTAATAAAAATAAGTTAAAAAAATAATTAAATAGTTTTTTTGGAAAATATTGCTCCATACGTAGTCAGGCACCTTAATTGATTTAAATTAAATAAGTACAATGTAAGACATGGTGTTAGACGAACCAACCAAGATAAGAAAAGCCTTGACATCGGAGTTTAAGGAGCAAATAGATAGTACTATTTTAATGAAACCTGTTTTGAATAAGGAACCGATGGCCTCTTCATCAGATCAAGTCGATCAAAAGTTACCTTTTACATGTGATACATGTAAAAAAGTATTTACTAAAAAATATATGTTATTAAGACATATGAACTTGCATTTAGAAAAAAACCCCTCTAAGTGTGATAATCTGTTTACTACAAAGAGCGCTTTACAGGGTGATATGCTAATTAATCCCAAGACATCTGCCACATATAAATGTGAGAAATGCAGTAAGACTTTCTCACGAAAAAATGTGTTAGTTAGACACATGAAATTTCACTTAGAAAAGAAACCTTTTAATTGTAAAATGTGTTCGAAATCATTTGTGCAGAAAAGCGACTTACAAAAGCATAACTTAGTACATTCTAAACAAGGCGTTATGCATAAATGTAATGATTGTGATAAAAAGTTTTTACGGGAAAAAAATTTAATAAATCATACTATGATTCATAACACCCCTCAGCAAAAGCAAAGGAATATTGAACCGTTTACCAGACACTATAAATGTGTCGATTGTTCTGAAATATTTAATCACAGATTTGACTTAGTGAAGCATAGAAAAATTCATCTCTCGCCCAAAGAACATATATCTGAACAGCGTACTGAACTTTTAAACCATTTACAGAATTTATTACTACGTATAGACACTTTACAAAATGCTATAAAAAATGAAACTATTCCTTTTTGAAATATTGACTTTACCAATTTATTTGAACTATATAACTTCTTGTATATACTAATGTATGTGTTTAAATAATTAAATAAATAATAAGTGAAAAAGCTTTTGTGTTTTATTTTTCAATATGATTATATTATATCACTATTATGTGAATGAATGGACTTGTAAATTTAAACCTTATGTATAAAAATAAATTTCTTGCACTTTTACAAGAAGTAAAAATTTAATACAAGTTACTTAAATTATATATTTAATAAATTTTTTAAATATATTATTGATTCACATATGATAGTTAAATTAATATGCTATTAAACATATAATTTTGTATAATCTATATTATTAATTTTCTTTAACACATATTACTTTTTTACAATAAATCGATTTAACTAATTATACATTTGTGTAATTAAACAAACTTATTTTACTAAATATACGTATCGATAATTAATTTTTATTATTTACATACACATGATTATACTTTTTATCGTATGCGATTAACTATTTATACATTTAATAAGCGTTGCCATACCCGCTTTTATAAATAATTAGATATTATAAAGCATACGGATTTCACACAAACAAGCAATATACATTTTCGTTAAATGAACAACTTGAATCTTTAAGCTATAACGTCATATTTACTTTTAAACTTGCTTTTAACTGTAACCATCACTCTTTTTTTAACCTATGTTAGTAACTGTTTAGATATAATATAATCAGTTTACTGTTGACTTTTGTCGTGACTGAACCTTTTACTGTTTGGTATTTAAAAAATGGCTTGTGAATTAGATGGGATTAAACGGTCGTGTGAAGAAATGGCTTCTTCAACAAAGTTTCAACGTTTAGATAAACCTATGGAAAATTCTGATTTTTATAATAATGAATTTTTACCCAAATCTAATATACAGGAGAACTATGAAACACTATCACCTACCATGGACTTGTATGCAGCAGAGCCTAAGATTACCAAGGATTCTACAACACCAATATTTACTAACTGTGATAATGACGAAACGTCTTTCCCCGGCATCTGTTGTGAGTCTACCTCTGCTAAAAGCTTTTTGGATACAATGTTTAAGGATCTAGATTTTAAAAATTTGGAAACATATCTTACCTCACAGCCTACAAGTGGTTTAATTTCTTCAAATGAACCATCAACTAGCATTACACATAGTATTGAACAATTATATAACATATCCCCTCCCATCGCATGTGTGAATAACATTTCCAAAACCAAACATGGTAAATCTCGCATTTTTGTCATGTTTCGGATTAAACTTGCTGATTTTATATTTTTAACTTTAAAACGACATTATAAACAGTTTTATGTACATATTGAAGAGATCAAACACAATGTATTTACAAATGAAGAAATTTCATCAACAAATAGAATTTTTATGGATATTTCAACATGGTATGAATTCCAATATAAAATTTTTGGATTTAATTTAAAATATAAAAGTTCATCGTTTATTGCTAACAATACAGTATTAGTGTTAAATTATAATAATTCTATTATGCAAATAAAAAATTTAAAGAATTATACACATTGTGTTTTAAACGATTTTCAGTTAGAAAATTTAAAAGAAAAAGCTATTGATTTTAATAGCAATCTTATTAAACACTTGTATAGAGTTCATCTACCGCAGTTAATTAAGCAAAAATGCACACTCGTTAATTTACCTTCTGAAATCGAGCGTGTTTTACTAACGAAACTTATCTCTTCTATTGAGGATAATGTACTGACAATATTAAACCAAATTTATGAATGTGTAGGATGTATATTTAGACACCAATCCCAAAGTCTACATACATGTTTCACCTTTAATAAACGTGAAAGATTTAATCACTTAGGGGATATGATTTTAATGCTTGTAAATTTTGATTATGTTATTTCAAGGTTTTTAAACGGAGTTGAATGTATCAGTGAAAACTTTTTACGTAACATTAATGTGGAATTTATTCGAAATGTATTATTTAAGTCCTGAAAATAAAATATTTTGCTTTAAATCTGTGTGTTTATTTAAACAAAATGTGTGTGTGTTTATTAATATTGTTTAACTTGCAATTTAAGATTAATGATTTCTCTTATATGTTTATAACAGAAACATGATAACATAGTATGTATACTAAATGTTAGTAACATACTACACATGTTAGTAAATGTATTTTTGAACTATTATAAAAGTTTTTAAAATTTTACAAGATAACAAAATTATTTTTCAGTTAAAAAAGTTTTATAAATTTACAATTTTAAATTTAAAACTTAATAAAAGTATTTCATACTTTATCAATGTTGATTCGTCTTGTATGTTAATATTATATAATGGTAACATACTATATAGTTGTTATGTTACTACATATACTTATAAAAATAATTTAAAGATGTTATATTATTGTAAAAGTTTTTAAAAAAAATTACAAACTAACTTAATTAAATTAAAAAATTATAAGTAAACAAAATAATTATTTTTTTAATTAAAATAAATTAACAAAAATGAAAAGTTATCAAAATTATTTTATAAATGTTTTAAAATACTTAATTTTAATAAATTGTGTCTATGTATACATATATATGTATGTACCTATATACATGTGGAACTTTAGTTAAGTAATAGAAATTCTCAAACTTTGTCATTAGAAGCCCTATATTCTGATAATTAATAACAATTAGCTTTAAATTAAAGAAATAGATTAATTTATACTTACAAATATAACCCACTTATAATAGCACGTCCATCTTACATAGTTACTTCAGACATTATGCTTGTTTCTATCCTAGCAACAGGATGTTTTTGTCGTACCACGTGATTTCCTTTAAAGTCACGTGATCATGAAGATAAGAATTAAACACAACGTGTTTGACATTTTCACTTCTGCTATAGAAGAGGCTTGTTTGGTAAGTTATAATGTCCTGTATTCTTTATTTTACACTTTATTTTACAATTTATTAAGAAGATCTAATTTAAATAACGTTTATATTGCAAACGTAAGGTAAAAGCACTAAATTATTGTTTTAAAAGCCTTTTATTTTGTAATTCTGTCGACAATAAGATGATGTAATACATTTAAAATCTTACTATTGGGTTTTATTTTAGCATAAACATTATTTATTCAACTGGCTATTGCTTTTAGAAGTAACTTAATTTTCTTACACAAGCGGAAAATAATATTTCTTCATTAATATATCATGTTTACAAAATTTTTAAGTTATATATAATATAACTTGTAAATACATAGTATATTTTTATACTATAAGTATCTATAAGTATATGTATACTTACATGTTATTTAAGTATATATGTATACTTATGGATTTGGTATATAAATATACTATGTATTTACAAGTTATATTATATATAACTTAAAAATTTTGTAAACATGATATATTAATGAAGAAATATTATTTTCCGCTTGTGTAAGAAAATTAAGTTACTTCTAAAAGCAATAGCCAGTTGAATAAATAATGTTGTAAATAAAATTTCTTCATTTGTAAATACATTGTGTTTGATCTCTTCAATATGTACATAAAACTGTTTATAATGTCGTTTTAAAGTTAAAAATATAAAATCAGCAAGTTTAATCCGAAACATGACAAAAATGCGAGATTTACCATGTTTGGTTTTGGAAATGTTATTCACACATGCGATGGGAGGGGATATGTTATATAATTGTTCAATACTATGTGTAATGCTAGTTGATGGTTCATTTGAAGAAATTAAACCACTTGTAGGCTGTGAGGTAAGATATGTTTCCAAATTTTTAAAATCTAGATCCTTAAACATTGTATCCAAAAAGCTTTTAGCAGAGGTAGACTCACAACAGATGCCGGGGAAAGACGTTTCGTCATTATCACAGTTAGTAAATATTGGTGTTGTAGAATCCTTGGTAATCTTAGGCTCTGCTGCATACAAGTCCATGGTAGGTGATAGTGTTTCATAGTTCTCCTGTATATTAGATTTGGGTAAAAATTCATTATTATAAAAATCAGAATTTTCCATAGGTTTATCTAAACGTTGAAACTTTGTTGAAGAAGCCATTTCTTCACACGACCGTTTAATCCCATCTAATTCACAAGCCATTTTTTAAATACCAAACAGTAAAAGGTTCAGTCACGACAAAAGTCAACAGTAAACTGATTATATTATATCTAAACAGTTACTAACATAGGTTAAAAAAAGAGTGATGGTTACAGTTAAAAGCAAGTTTAAAAGTAAATATGACGTTATAGCTTAAAGATTCAAGTTGTTCATTTAACGAAAATGTATATTGCTTGTTTGTGTGAAATCCGTATGCTTTATAATATCTAATTATTTATAAAAGCGGGTATGGCAACGCTTATTAAATGTATAAATAGTTAATCGCATACGATAAAAAGTATAATCATGTGTATGTAAATAATAAAAATTAATTATCGATACGTATATTTAGTAAAATAAGTTTGTTTAATTACACAAATGTATAATTAGTTAAATCGATTTATTGTAAAAAAGTAATATGTGTTAAAGAAAATTAATAATATAGATTATACAAAATTATATGTTTAATAGCATATTAATTTAACTATCATATGTGAATCAATAATATATTTAAAAAATTTATTAAATATATAATTTAAGTAACTTGTATTAAATTTTTACTTCTTGTAAAAGTGCAAGAAATTTATTTTTATACATAAGGTTTAAATTTACAAGTCCATTCATTCACATAATAGTGATATAATATAATCATATTGAAAAATAAAACACAAAAGCTTTTTCACTTATTATTTATTTAATTATTTAAACACATACATTAGTATATACAAGAAGTTATATAGTTCAAATAAATTGGTAAAGTCAATATTTCAAAAAGGAATAGTTTCATTTTTTATAGCATTTTGTAAAGTGTCTATACGTAGTAATAAATTCTGTAAATGGTTTAAAAGTTCAGTACGCTGTTCAGATATATGTTCTTTGGGCGAGAGATGAATTTTTCTATGCTTCACTAAGTCAAATCTGTGATTAAATATTTCAGAACAATCGACACATTTATAGTGTCTGGTAAACGGTTCAATATTCCTTTGCTTTTGCTGAGGGGTGTTATGAATCATAGTATGATTTATTAAATTTTTTTCCCGTAAAAACTTTTTATCACAATCATTACATTTATGCATAACGCCTTGTTTAGAATGTACTAAGTTATGCTTTTGTAAGTCGCTTTTCTGCACAAATGATTTCGAACACATTTTACAATTAAAAGGTTTCTTTTCTAAGTGAAATTTCATGTGTCTAACTAACACATTTTTTCGTGAGAAAGTCTTACTGCATTTCTCACATTTATATGTGGCAGATGTCTTGGGATTAATTAGCATATCACCCTGTAAAGCGCTCTTTGTAGTAAACAGATTATCACACTTAGAGGGGTTTTTTTCTAAATGCAAGTTCATATGTCTTAATAACATATATTTTTTAGTAAATACTTTTTTACATGTATCACATGTAAAAGGTAACTTTTGATCGACTTGATCTGATGAAGAGGCCATCGGTTCCTTATTCAAAACAGGTTTCATTAAAATAGTACTATCTATTTGCTCCTTAAACTCCGATGTCAAGGCTTTTCTTATCTTGGTTGGTTCGTCTAACACCATGTCTTACATTGTACTTATTTAATTTAAATCAATTAAGGTGCCTGACTACGTATGGAGCAATATTTTCCAAAAAAACTATTTAATTATTTTTTTAACTTATTTTTATTAAGATTATGACTAGAAACTGTGAAAAAAGGCAAAAAATATTTCATTCATTGATAAAATTTTGGTAAATGGGGGATTTCATGGTAAAATTTAGCGAAATATGGCCCAATACGCAAAACGCTCTACAGAAAAATATATTGTGTGTATCTTAATTTCCTTTTTACAGTTCATAATTATGACATTAGTGAAGGCAATGAACTAAAATCTAAGAGATATTTTAAATGTTTAAAAACTTATAGCGTATCACACCTTTTTACATGCTGATTTTCATAAAATTCATCGATGTCTTTCCACGAAAACATCCATAAAACAAAAAAATATTTATTCTAAAATTAAATCTTTAGTTCATTGCCTTCACAATAGTGTAACCAACATGCAATTTAAATTTCATAGTGATATTCCAATAACTTTTTGAGAAATCATGTTTTGCGTATGAAATTTTCACCTAAAATTACATTTTCCAAAAAATGCATTTAAAGTTAAGCTTTATGTTTTACTACAAGAATTTACACAGTAATATGCGTCTAAACCTCACTGTTTTTATGAGCCATACACATTTTTTTAAATACTGAGCCTTTGTTTATTTCTAGAAGGCCATACTTTTGCTTCCCCCCCTTTCCAGTTAGTACCTTTAAATAGTACTTCCGGTCCTTTAAACAGTACTTCCGGTTTGAGTGCCAGTTGTTGAGTAGTTTAAAAACCGCTACAACTCCAGTTCTATTTATCGTATAAGAAAAATAAAAACAGTTTTGGAAAGATAAAACGTTGGGCTTTAATAAAATGTAATAAAATCGTTTTGACAATTTTGGCCGAAAACAACTTTTTAAACGTAGTCAGATACCTTAAAATCGCAGATCACTTAAACGGAGAAAAAATTAGAACGTCTTAACGGCACAGAAACAGTATGAATATTATTTCAAATAAAACTTTTCATGAATATTTATTTAATTGTAGAGGGCGCGCTTGCTTAAAATAATTAAAAATAGCGTCACGTGATATATATCGTATACAGAAATTAGTCTGTATGTTAAACATAAGTAATTTAGCAAAGTATCTTTTATTATACAGTGGGTGATTTCGTTAAGTATAAATGTATTTTCAATTTTTATGTAAAAGTATACAAGTAATGTTTTATTATGTATTCATCGTGGCTTAAAATGCAAATTTAAATGTGTGAATATACTCGTTCATTATATGGTAATTAAGTAAATGAAATAATTTTTATACCTTAAACTATACAAGAAGTATCGTTATCAGTAAGAAAACAGGGATGTTATCCGCAAATAAGTAGTTTCCTGTTTTTGCTCTGGTAGACAACAGATCTATTTTCAAACTCGATAATCTTTATAATATTCGCTCAGTTTTGGTTTAAAATCTTAAATAATTTATCACGTAAAGGGTAGTATTTTGTATACAATATGTAAGTTATATTATAATAATGGTACACATGTTTAATGAAATAGTATAAAATCCTTAATTTTTGTAGAAAAATAAAACAAGTTTCTACATTTTCTGAATAAAAATTGTAAAACTTTCCGAAAACTAAACTTATTTATTCCTTATACATAAATAAAAAACAAACACATGATGAAAAACTAAACAAATATTTATTAAATATAAAACATTTCTACGTTAATTTATAAATACATTGCTCAAATGCTTATTATAAAAGTCTACATTCATAGATTCAAAAAATAAATAAGTATAATTACATGTACATTTCTCTAGCAGGTTTTTCACAAATTCCTTAATGTTGAAATTTAACAAAGCACTCTCTGCGCACCAGTTAAACTGTTTTCTTAAATTATATCTCATACATTCATGATCCATCTCTACTGGTTGGCCGATTGAACATAAATAACAGTCAAACTTGCGATATACTGATCTCTCTAATTCATGATCGAAGCATTCTAAAAAATAGTCCATCGCCTCTTCCTCTGTAAAGTGAGAACATTTACATATTTTTACGTTTTTTAAAACATAAACAGGTAAAAGTTTTGTTAAAAAAGTTTGAATAAGACATTCGCTAATTTCAATACAGTTTTTCTCTAGTTTGAGAAATTGTTCTTTTGTAAGTAGTAAACAATCAGGTTTCAATAGTTTTTGCAGTATGCATGATTCCTTATCCACATAAATCGTTAGTAAGTCGTTGTTAGATACGAATGTTTCTTTTTCTTCAGAGTCAAAATTAAATTTTGTCATTCTCGTTTCAAATTTATCAAAGGTTGCGCACGATATTGTAATTCCTTCATTTGTAGGGTACATTTTACCACTATTCTCAAATTCTTTATATTTTTGAATGTGAACGTTTAACTCACAGTCCTTATTCATTTGCACTTCGACAATCGTATCCTCCCCTAAGTCCCAATGGTATGGGGTAAAAACGTCAAAATACTGAAATATTCTACTAAATTCGCTGATTTCTGAAATTTCATAGTAAGATGTGTTAAGCGAAGTAGTCATTTTCAGGTTTAGAAGTATCCAAAAAGCAGGGTAAACAGATAGGTGATCAAGCAAATATACAGCAAGGTTTTAAGTAATTAGGAGAATAATCGTTTAAGTCAAAACTTTAAACAGTAAATTCATTATGGTGTACAAGCTTCTTATATTGCTATTCTTATCGTTGTAAAACAGGATGTTATTCTATAAATGTCGTCATATCCTGTTTTATTAACTTGAAAATCTTAGGAAAAAAAAGTAACATTGTGTTAGGTTTCATTATTTATATTAATTGTACGGAGCCATCGTAGCGTAATTGGGAGCGCATTGGAAAGCTAGCCAAAAGGTTGACAGTTCGAATCCGAGCATAAACATAATGGTAAGTTAAACTTTCTTTTTTAAAGTATACAATTAAAAATTCTATTACAGTATCCTTAAACCTCACTTGGTAAGTTAAAATTTGCTGTATTATATAATTTATGTTACAAAATCTCTTGTATGCAAATTGGTAAGATACGCTTTGCTTTGCAAGTTTATAAAACCAACAAACCAACCAACCTTTTATAAGGTTATTTTATATGTTATAAATACATTCCAATGTGTTTGTAAGTTTAAACATTAAAGTTTATCGTAAAGCTTAAATTATTTTACAAAATTTATAATATCATTAGTACTGTATAGTAATAATCCAATATGTTCAGTCACGTGACACCTTTTCTTATATATCTTAAATCGCGTCTAATAAACATGGTCTCATGGTGTGTTCGTTTAAACCTACTGCAAATCAACACATCATGAGATCATTTTGTCAAGTTCGAGGTTCGAACCCCGTTTCATTTACATGTTTGTTAAAAGCTAATAATTTTTAACAAGGGAGTACGCTATTTCAAAGTGAAAGTTGTAGTCGAAATTTAATATTTTCTTAATTTCTGTGAAGAAAAAAAAATGTTTTAAAACGTATGCACGTCTTGTATTTTATTACAATTAGTTCACTTCGTATATGCATGCTTGTGTACGTAACAAATAGTTCACTGTGTGTCTGTCTGTCTGCCTACCTGCCTGCCTGCTTGTCTGTGTGCCTGCCTATCTGCCTATATGTCGGTTTATAACTATAATTATTTACATGTGTCACTTTAAAATTTTTGTTAAGTGCTACGCTATAACTAAATATTTCCATTGTATGCAGTTTGGTAAGAAACTTTAAAATATTTTATTAAGTGCTATGCTTTAACTAAATATTTTCATTGTAAGCAGTTTGCTAAGAAACTTTAAAATTATTTATTTAGCGTTATGTTAGAACTTAAATTTCTATTTCATATTCCTTTGCGAGCACTATGGTAACACATTTTTAAATTATTTATTAAGTGGTATGCTATAACTATATATTTCCATTGTAGGCAGTGGTAAGTTACTTTATTTTACACCATGCTATAACTTAAATTTCTATTGTAAGCAGTATGATGAGATACTTTAGAATATTTTATTAAGTGCTATGCTTCAACTAAATATTTTCATTGTAAGCAGTTTGCTAAGAAACTTCAAAATTATTTATTTAGCGTTATGTTAGAACTTAAATTTCTATTTCATATTCCTTTGCGAGCACTATGGTAACACATTTTAAAATTATTTATTAAGTGCTATTCTATAACTATATATTTCCATTGTAAGCAGTGGTAAGTTACTTTATTTTACACCATGCTATAAATTAAATTTCCATTGTAAGCAGTTTGGTGAGATACTTTAAAATTATTTATTTTACACTATGCTATAACTTAAATTTCAGAAGCAGTCATTTTTGATTTCCATAACTATTTAACCTTACGATAGAGGGCGACACCACCTTAAACTTTCTCTCCCTTAAAATTAAAAAAAAAAAAAAAAAAAAAAAAATTGGGGGGGGCATGGGGTAGGGGGGGGGGGGGCAAGGGGATAGTAGTCGTACTCTACCATAGCCGATACCTCGTAATATAAGACAATTTTAAATTTTTTAAAATTAAGCCCCCCCCCTTAAAAAAAAATACCCCCCTACTATAACATGCTGCCCCCTCCTAAAACCCCCTCTCTTATAGCACACCCTTTCGCCCCACCCTCGATTTTAAGTTTGAATTTTATCATCGTAGTCTTTTACAACAATTTAGCACCGCCGCCGGACCGCAGCACCGCCTCATTTAGCACCGCAGCACCGCCTCATGGGGTGAAACTCTCTTTTCCCACCTACTCATATACCATAACACTATTTAAGAAATATTAGTTATACTAAAATATTGAAAATTGAACTAGGAGTAGTATTTTTAAAAAGCGTAATTTTCTTCGATGAAAATCGAGGAATTTTCTTCGAAGACAAAACTGGCTACATTTTTTTTCTATTGTGTTCAAAATATGAAGTTTTTCTTAAAAAATAGTCTTGATATATTAAAAATCAATATAAAAAATAGTTTCAACATGAAACAAGTTTTTTTACTACTTTCTCTAGTATTTTATACTTTAAATGCGTTTTCCTGAAAATGACTTTTTTCATATTTTGCCTAAGTTCAAAGTACTAAGGCTCAGTAGTAAAATAATTTAGAAAAAAAGTTTTTATAATCTTAAAAACATTTGAAACAAAAGTAAGTAGAGATATTTTATAAAAATATTTCTGAAAATTTTACATAAATTGGTAAACATGAAAATTATAACGATTTTAAGGAAATTTCCATGCGTAATTTAATTGTGTTTTTTTTTCAAGCTCATTAAAAAAGAAAATTAAAAATATCTCTCCCTAGGTCTTTTCCATATACCATAACACTATTTAAGAAATTTTAGTAATACCAAAATATTGAAAATAGAATGAGGAGTAATAATTTTAAAAACTATATATTTCGACGAAAAAAAAAATCATAAAAACCCCCATAAAATATATACTTTTTAATAAAAAGTAGATTTTTTTGCTGATTATTCCTTACAAAAGGATTCTTAAATAGTACACCAAAATTCATTACTTTAAAATCAATAATAAAAAATTTTGGGTTTTTTCTTCCGGGTCTGCCTTAAAACTTTTATTAATTATACGTTTAGTATTTAGTGATATTATTTGATAGCTTTATGTTAACGCGTTGGTAATTTTGTTACATAAAAATGTTTAAACGCTTATTAAACTGCATTCGCTTTATATGTTAGCTCATTTGATGTCTCTGCATTAAAAATTTAGTTTTTAATAGTGTTTTTCAGCATACCGACTTTCAGAAAGAATTTTCAAGCATTAGATTGCTAGACGAAAATTGTCATTATTTATTACTTTATTGGATTTATGAAAAAATTTTCGACATACGGTTTTCGACGGATCAATACGTTTTAGAAGGTCCTGAACACGATTTGACTGTTTTTAGAAAATGTCAGTCTGTGATTCTGTCTGTGATTCTGTCTGTCTGTCTGTATATATGTGACAAAGATTGTGGTAGCTTGTGTGGGTATCTCAGGAACTAATGCGCAGAATTTAATAAAACTTTAAATTCCGTTAGTCCCTAAATTGGTACTGATTAGTTTTGCGTGTAAATAACCCAACAGGTGGTGTCACTACGTGCATTTTTTTATAACCGCAATTGCTCTATCTCAATAACTAATGCACTGTTTTTCATCAAATTTTAGATTATGTTAGACCTTGACTGACATAAATAGACGCTGATTACGATTTGTTGTAGATAATCCCAACCTCTATCTCAAGAACTAATGCTCGGAATTTAATAAAACTTTATATTCAGTTAGTCCTGATATAAATTGGTGCTTATTAGTTTTTGGTAAAAATCGCCAAGCAGGTGGCGCTACTGTGCAGCATTTTTTGCGATTTCCGCAATAGCTCTATCTCAAGAACTAATGCACGGAATTTAATAAAACTTTAGATTCCGTTAGTCCCTAAATTGGTGCTGATTAGTTTTGCGTGTAAATCACCCAACAGTTGGTGCCGCTAAGCTGCATTTTTTTATAACCGCAATAGCTCTATCTCAATAACTAATGCACTGTTTTTCATCAAACTTCAGATTCTGTTAGACCTTGACATAAATAGAATGTGATTGCGTTTTGGTGTAGATATCCTAAGAGGGGGCGCTGCTATGCTGCTTTTTTCACTATTTTCACGATACCTTAACTGTAAAAAAATTCCGTATCGTCACGTACATGTTCCAGCAACGTTCCGGGTTTAAACAAGTTTCTATTAGATTCCTGGAAAAAACAAGTTTTTTTTTTTTACGAATAGTTTCCTGAATTCAGGAATTAAGCTTTTTTTGCGTGGCAACGTCTTTTCTCTAGCTCTTAGCTCCGCCATATTGGCTTCTCGACGTATATCCAGGGACCGATTTGGGGCTTTTGCATCTATGCTTACAGCGGACTTGAGTTAAAAAAATATCTTATTGAAAGCGGTACTTAAAATGAAAACTTTTCTGAAAATGTATTGCAATATCAAATCATCTGCTCTGCGGTAGACAAACAATGAATAAATAACAGCTGCGTCTGGACAGTCTCAAAAACCTGGACAGTCTCAAACACTTCATTGTTACCTGGGCTACTTTTTAGCTTTAATTCGTCTCCATTTTTGGATTATATTATTCTCTTACGATTCCCCAGGAAAACATTTGGATAACAAAAGAAAGGTATGTACATAATTTAATATAATTAAAAATATTTTAAATCAATAATTGAGGGAAAACTGCTTTCACAATTCTGTTTTTTTTTTTTTTTTTCCTTTAAGCTACAAGCTTTTAATTTCTACAATCTAAAATTAGTAAACTTTCCATACTGTTTAAAAGTATTATTTTTTTTTATGCTTCTGACTTTTAAAGTTGTATATATATATATAACTTTTTGTACCAAATAAAGTTCATAAATGGGAGTGTAAAATAGTAATAATAATAATTATTATTATTATTATTATTATTATTATTATTATTATTATTATTGTTTCTTTTATGATTTGATGCATACATTTAGATCAACAGAATGTAAGTGTATAAAATAATTTTCTGTGCTATTAAAAATCAACCGACAATCGGACAAAAAAAGAATTAAACTATATTGCAAGAATTATAATATTTTAAAATGTACATTTACTCATATACGAAAAATATTACTATGTTTGTATATTTGAAGTATGCCTGCTTTTTAACAGGAATTAAATTTTAATCTTTAAAAAATTATTTTTTTTGGAAAAAAAAAAAAAGAACACGAAAGAACAACATTGAGCATTTTAAGATAACCTGCATTAAAAAATCCCGATATTTACACGAGTTATGTCTAGAAAATATATCTGTCGTTCTTACTGTAAGCAGTGATTAAAAAGATACTTTAATGTGGTCTATCTCAAAAAAGTTAAAAACGTACTTTGTTTAAATTGTGCACAATAATTTTATTAAATTTGGTAATGTTTCTACCTGCAATATTTGTGAACTTATTATATTAAGAATGATCCTAAATTTGTGTGTATTTTAGAAAAATTTCTGTTTAAAAATAAAGTTAAACAGGTTGCATATTTTTTTTCGGAGTTTATCTGTGCTTTTTTTCTGTGTTTGGAACTATAAACAAATTTTGGCCCAATCTTAAGGCATAGATATAATCTCTGAAACCGTAAAGTTTATCTGTAAAAGATATAAAGTAGCTTAATAGAAATCTTGTTTAAGCAATTTCTGTTAAAAGATATTTTTGATATAAACCATTTTAAATTTGCACAATTTTAAACATTTTTACAATAAGAACAACTGACACAATTTTAGTTCCAGAATAAACACTACAAACACAGTGATTGGGATGTTAAACTGAGAAAGGTACAACAGACAATATTTTCGTTTTGTTGAAATGCTGTTTTGGAGAAATTATTAATTTTCATAAACATATTAATTTTTATATACTGTTTGAAAATTTTATTTTTGATTATGTTGGAAACTGTGTCCTGAAATTTCACCAGTACTACCACCGTACTGAAATTTTTGCTTTTCAAATGTGATTATTACTCGTTGACAAACAACAAAAAATAAAAGTAATAATTAAGTCTAATAACTGGAAAAGAATATTGGAAAAAATACTTAGCATTGCAAGTATGCTAATATGTTTTGGAAACTTCTTGCTTAAGCTTATTTGAGAATAAAATAAATTGAAAATAACACCTCTTTCAAGAACAAATAATTTCTCAAGAACAAATAATTTCTCAAGATCAAAAAGTTTCTTATAATAATTTTACTTTTCTCAGCCTTCACCTAATTTAAATTAATGAAAAATTTAAAAAAATGGTCTTTGGTTTTTAACATGATATTTTACAAAGAAAATACTAAGCATATTATTTGTAAATGTTGGTATATATTGAAAAGTAAATGGTTTCAAATAAATCTGCCTAAGATTTTTAAAATGACAAAGTTGGTTAATGCTTTGAGTGACTTTATCTTTGAATACATTCTAGTTATAATATTCCAGTCAAATTAAACAGAAAAAAGGGGGTCAATTGATTTGCAGAAAAAAAAGCAAAATTTTTCAACATTTACTATCGGATGATCATTACATGGATTATATTTCTTTATAATCCAAAATGTAACATTTTTGTTAGTAATTGACTGCTCAGTCAATTACTCATAAAAGTATTACATTTTTGAGAATTTTCAATTACTCATAAAAATATAATATTTTTATGAGTAATTGATTACTCTTATGTCAGAATAGCAATCGATTAGCTTTAAAGTTTTGCCAACTAATTTTTAATGCATTTCATGAGTTTTCAAAATATTTAACTTAAAAAAGAAAACATTATACAATTTTAAAATGAAACAACATATATTTATCTTAAAAACAAGTTTATTTTTAACATCAAACTATATTTTGTAAGAAAAATTTTAAATACAGTGACATTCAAAAAAATTTAGAGACAAATTTGATGTTATAATTAAACAAATATATTTATAAGATAAATATAAAATTTAAAAAAATATATTTTATAAGTTAAATATTTTAAAATATTCTTAAAACATACAAAAATTACTTTGCAAAATTTTTAAGCTAATTAAATTGTGAGCTACATATCAACAAAAATCATTTGATGTATCAGGAACATCCCTGAAATATATAGAATGTTACCTGTAAATTCAAGTACTATTACTGGCTTTCTGTGGAACTTTTCTAAATTCTTAAAGAATGTTCCTGGTTTTTACCAGGAAGATGACAGGATGTGAACATATCTAAATTGTTTTGGAAGATTGCTGTTTTCTTCCAGGAAGGTTACTGGCTTTTACTGGGAAGATCTTAGTATATTCATGTTTTTTTCCAGGAAGGTTACCGACTTAAACCTGGAACCTTTCTGAAGAATTGAAAAACCTTACCACTATAATTCCAGGAAAGTTACTGACTTTTAAGATTAACTTTTCTGAATTCTTAAAAAAGTTTTCTATTTTTTGCCAGAAATGTTACTGGTATAAATTAGGCACATTAGCCGCCCATTATTTTCCAGGAACGTTCCTGAATTTTTTTTTACAGTGTATATCTCAAGAACTAATGCACGGACTTTCATTAAACTTCTAATTAAGCTAGAAGTCTATCGAAAGTTGTTGTTGATACGGTTTTGGTGTAAATATCCCAACAGGTGGCTCTGCTATGGTGCATCTTTCAGGATTTACAGGATTTTAGCAATAGTCATATTATCTCAAGAACTATTGCACGGATTTTAATAAAATTTTAGATTCATTTAGATCTTGATATAAATTGGTACTGATTCGTTTTTAGTGTATATGCAAAACTTGTGTGAGATAAAAGAAAGTTTTGGGATTGGCACATCCGACTAGTTATACTTGTTTTTAAGTAAATTTATCAAAAAAAGGTGAAAAACACGATATGCATAATAACTTGTTACATTCGTTTTTAAGTTCATGTTTAGCTGCAAACGAGAAACAATTAATTATATTGAAAGTAAAACGAAGATTCAGATAAAATTTTATATTTTAAATTACTATTACTTTTTCTCACATGCTTTGACTAATACATAATTATGCATGATTACTATTTAAAAAAATTTCTTGGGTGGGAGGGGGTTCTTTGAGAGAACAAACATATTTTTGATCTTCTTATATCCACAGCTGAGAGCTGAGAAACAGTTTTATTCTCACATATATTTATAAAATTAGCCAAAGTACTCATTAACGTTATATGCGTCATTTTATGTTGCAATTGATTGGCTTTAGAGAATATTATTGATAATTAATAATTCCTGTGTTAAAAATACTTATTTTATGCTATTTTTTATATTTTAGTTAAATCTTATCAGTTAAAATCTAGAGAAATGCTTAAGTGATACTAAAAGAAACAACAAAAGGTTTATAAAAAAACTTTTAATGATCAACATACGTTTCAACGCTCCTACGGCGCCATTTTCAAGTAAACATGAAATGTAAACTTGAAAATGGCGCCGTAGGAGCGTTGAAACGTATGTTGATCATTAAAAGGTTTTTTATAAACCTTTTGTTGTTTCTTTTAGTATCACTTAAGCATTTCTCTAGATTTTAATTATATTTAGTGATCTTATTTTGTGATTATGTCTTATCAGTTATTTCAGTTTTTGCGCAGTTTCTGATATATTTTTTTGTATATTCGCTGGTCGCCAGTGATAACTCGCCAAATCGACAGATGTTTGTGTGTCTGTCCATACAAAGTTTTCTGAAGTGACTGCGGTGAGCAGAGCTACAAGATTTCAGAGAAAGGTACCTGTATATCTTAAGTTATGCACCTAAAACCCAATTTTAGGGTTGGGTTGGGTTGATTATTGACGGCCAATTATCTACACTAGGGATATAGGCCCGGGGTAGTGCCCTTCGTGGGGGTCTTTCTAAGGGAACCTAATCCGTATTTACGCATGGATAAATCCACGGCTCGAAGAAAACCACGAAAACTCCGAACGATTAGGCCGACGGGCGCGATTGGGATCGAACCCAGCACCTCCCGTCTACCAGCTTCGAGAGCACAACCTCTCAGCCACTGGTGGGGCTTCCAATTTTAGGGAAGAGTGGGGTAAAAAAAATATTATGCTTTTTAGCGTTTTTTTACCCGTTTCAAGGCAATTGTTTAACATACGTAAAAGGAATCAGGTTTCAATCCTTTATCATATATATATATATATATATATATATATATATAACGCTAAGGTACGTGGTGGTGAAAAAGTGATTTTTTTCTCTTTTGCTGATGGCAATGAGTGGTTTATTTTCACTAATTTGTGAATATTACGAAAAGTATTTGAGATATTGACTTATAACTCACCACACATGTGTAGAAAAATTTTCTGAATCCGAAAATCCATTTTTTGTAAAAATAGGCCCTTAATTTTTCATATTTTTTTGCAAAAAAACTGACCCAGACGTTTGAAAAGGGAAGAAAATAAACTACGAAGTTAAACAAACAACATAAAAAAAAACGCACCATTTTGTTTCTGTTTCAAAAGTTACAGATATTTGTTAATGTTAAAAGTCATTGGTTAAATTTTGAGTGGGGAGGGAGTTCAATTGTAATTTAAATATCAGGTTAATGTTAAAGGTATGTAGATCTGCTCTCCCCCTGGCGGTGGAAAGTGGACCTAAATGATTTTGTGGCCAGGCCTATACGGTGCCATATAGACAATGGGGAGCTGTGCCGGAGATTCATTTGGAAAGAGGTTTGTTTAGAATAGAATGAGCCCCCTGACCTTGAAATGTGGAACAAAAAGATGTCTTAAACATTCGAGGTTCATTTGGAAAAATTGACCAGGGAAGCGGATGTAGCCTACTAGTAATATATTATTTTTTTTTCCATTTTTTTAAATTTCCGTGATTTTTTATGCGATTTGTAACTTTTTTTGGCGTTTTGAGGCGATTTTTTAATATGTTAAAAGAATCCGGTTTCAATCTTGTTGTCAATCAATAAATTTTGTTCACTCTGATTTTTGAACTTTTCGCGAATTTTTTATGAAATTTTTAACATTGTTTCTCTTTTTACGGAAATTTTATGACATTAAAAAAAAAAAAAAAGTTTAAATTTTTTAGCCAATTATAGTAAATTTGTTCTCATTGATTTTTCAATTTTTGCGATTTTTTTTAGAATTTTAGCATTTTTCGGCGATTTTTTGACATTTTTTTCTGAAACAGAAAATTTTTGCTAAATTTGATAGTGCTATGATTAAATTCAAGTTAAAATAATACCAATTCTGTTCCTATAGCAATGTGAACGAGATGTCGAAATTTTGAATTTAATCTGGGTAGAAATAAAAAAACCAGAATACCTCAAGGTTCATTTGATTCGAGATCGCAGAGGGCGTAGCCCTCTCGAATGCACGTTGCCGTAGACACTGAAGCCTCCCAACCCTAGGTTTATTTAGGAAACAAAGACCAGTAAAACGGGCGAAACACCGTTGGCATTGTTACAAATGAAACTCATATGCCAAATTAAATATAAATATTTCTCCAAAATCTGAAAGGGAATCTCCAAAAAGTGTTTTTGTTGTTGTTGTTGTTCTTTTGCGGGGGTAGGGGGGGGGGGGGGGGGGGGGGCTCGGAATGCCTTGCTATGGCTCTGCAAAGTGGTAACATTGCGCTGAAAAGGGTTAAACAGATTTAACTTTTTTTTTCCTACTCAGTATCTACTCATTATCGGGATATCTAAAATAGCAGAAATTAATTTTTTGGTACTTTTGTCTAAAAGTTCGGACCTAAAAATCTCAATGAAATCTAGACTCATAAATGTGTCGGCTATGTTTTCTGTAGGTCTTACGTTTTCTGTTAAGATAATCGAATTTTAAATTCGAACAAGCGAACTGGAAATCCTCGTACCTTTAGCCATCTTAAAATTGAAAAATCATCTTCCACATGTGTGCGTATGTCCATAGTCATATATGCATGTACACGAATAGTTGTATGTATAGGTGTGTCCACGAGTATATGTATGTATACATATGTCCATGGATACATGTATGTATGCATTTGTCCTCGGATACATGTATGTATCGATATGTCCACGGATAGATGTATGTATCGGTATGTCCACGGATAGATGTATGTATCGGTATGTCCACGGATAGATGTATGTATGGGTATGTCCACGGATAGATGCATGTATGGATATGTCCACGGTCAGATGTATGTATGGGTATGTCCACAGATGGATGCATGTATGGGTATGTCCTCAGATACATTGTAAAAAAAGCATATTAAAAATAAATAAAATTTTAATATTTCAAAAACTAATACGTATTGTTAAACATATATTTATTTAAAAAATATAAAAATCTTAGCTAAATACACATTTCGTGTGATGTCCTCAGTGAACCGGATTCTGACCGTGTCCGCACTCACCATGTTACACGAGACTGTGTGTGTGTGTGTGTCTGTTGGCGATGGCTAGGAAAATTTAGCGCACCTAGAAGTCTGTAAATTTAGATTTAGGTAGTCCAAACCTTCTCTTCATATACCTGAGCGTCAGAATTTTAATATTTTAATTATTTTATGAAATATTAATTAAAATGCACAAAGAACTCTCATTAATAAAAATACGCTTTTATTCTCTTGGGTTGGTTGGTTCACTGGTTGGTTGCATCTATTCTTCACAGAAGTAATTAAATAAACCAGAGTAGCGATGCATAAATAAGGATTTCTAACTAAATAGTGTCAATATGGATTGAAGTTATCAGCGTAGAGGAGCCATGCGAATGTCGCGCCACCTGTACATGACAAATTACACATACGTCACACTGTTTGAAATCGAGGCTAACGAGCCTCGGTTTGAAATATTTTCCTGGCACATTTCTCTTCATGACAATTAGTCGGTTTTAAGTTTTTTTTTTTTTTTTTTTTTTTTTTTTTTTTACATGACATTTATTATTATGATGGAGATTGTTAATACAGAAAACTTTATTTAACAGATTCTTTTTTTATATTTGCGGGAATGCAGAGGGGCAAGGGTCTAATTACATTTAAGCTTCAAGGTGTATTTCTAGAAAGCAGTTACCAGAATTTCCGAATATTAGTCTAAGCCAAATTTCAAATTAAGTTCCTAGCTTAACCAAATGAATCAATCTTTAAAGATGTATTGTGATCCTCCTAATTAGTTATTTGCTGAAGGCCACTTGAACACCCCCCCCCCTTCCCGGCCCTCCTTCAAGGTTTTTTCTCTAACTCTGCTCCGTTTCCATATCTCAGCAACTATCTTTCCGATTTCAACGCAAGTGATTTCAAACATTATAATTAATTTAACAGTCACCCTTTATAACATTAAACTAAATTTATGAGTAGCGGTTACCACTATTTACGAATAATAGTTTAAACCAAATTTGTAATTAAGCTCCTAGCTTAAGCAAACGAACGAATTTCGAAAGATGCATAGTGCTCCTCTTAATTAGTCATTTGCTGAAGGGTATTTGAACAACCCTCCCCCCCCGGCCCCTCCTTCAAGGTTTTTCTCTAACACTGCCCCGTTTCTATATATCAGCAACTATCTTTCCGATTTCAACGTAAGTGATTCCAAACATTATATTTAACTTAATAGTCACCCTTTATAACATTAAATTAAATTTATGAGTAGCGGTTACCACTATTTTCGAATAAAAGTTTCAGGCAAATTTGTAATTAAGTTCCTAGCTTAACAAAACAAACGAATTTTTATACATGCATAGTGGGCCTCTTAATTAGTCATTTTCTGTAGGACACTCGGACATCCCCTCCCCTCGGCACGTCACTCAAGGTTATTTTCTCTAACTGTGCCTTATTTCAATAACTAGGCTAATAATGTTCCAATCTTCTCGAAACCAGCTCAATTTTGTAGCGCGCCTACTATACAGTAACGTAGGCAGAGGGGACCTGTCGCAGAAGTTCGTTCGGAAAGAGGTTTGTTTAGAACAGAATGCTCCCCTGGCGGTGGTAGGGGGAAATAAAAGATTTTCCAGAGCATACGAGCATGCTCGGTATACGGTTCCGAAGTCATCGTAGACCGTGGCCAGAGTTCCGTTTTTTAAGAGATTTAAGTTTATTACAAGGGCTCGGGCAACGCCGGGCGGGTCAGCTAGTGATTAAATATAGGAAAAATTGCTACTCAAAATTTTAGATTATATTTGTCACTGGTGTTAATTTTTATTTCAAGCTCAGTAAATTTAAGAAAGGAGTTTAATATTAGAACTTAGAAATTAGAGGTATCACCTTTTTTTTTAATTTTATCATTTTTTTTCTTCGCATTTTCGCATTTTTAGTATCGTTTAGTATAGGAGTAGACATTTTGAGATGCCTATAGGATTTAAGTGTTTATTAACATTAAAATACGGATATAAATGCTTAAAGGGATAGTGATGAAAACTAAACACTAAAATGCTTATAAAAACCATTTAATATGATGATCGGCATATTTCAAGATCCACATGATAAACAAACTATTCTCGCAAAAATTTTAAAAAGAAATGTTATTCTTATTTTTTTTTTCAAATTTTTGGGAGAATAGTTTGCTTATTGTGTGGATCTTCATTATGGTCATTATGGTGCCGTTTGTGCGTTTGAAACATGTCGATCATCATATTTTAAGGTTTTTATAAGCCTTTTTTGTGTTCAGTTTTCATCAAGTTAAGCATTTATATCCGTTTTTTAATGATAATTAGTGTACTACTGTATTAACTGTAACTGCAACTGTAGTAACTGTAGAAACTGTGTGTAGTAACTGCATATCTATATATGTCATTTATTCTATCCATGTCTATAAATAGTCAATAGCTATTTTCTGACCGATTCTTTTAGGTCCGATTCTGAATAAGATTTTATTAGTAAATGAGGCCTACACCATGTGTTGAACCTCAATCCTTCATATCACTGCTGGGTGATTTTTTATTTTGTATCGATTGGATGTCTATTGCTCGCAGCGCCAGCTATTGCTGTTAATTCAAACTAAAATCGAGAATCGCGTAGTAAAAAAACTCTTGACATCATACATTACTCTCCGGCAAGAATTTTCTTTAATATCTGTCACCGTTTGGAAGTTATTGAAATCTAAAATCAGTCAGTCAATTTTAGAACACCCGGTAGGTATATCATATATTCTATCTATGTCTATAATTAGTCAATACATTTTTTTTCCTTTTTCATACAATAAAATTTCTATCATCCAAGTGGTTTAAATAATCGATTTTTGAAAAAACATAAAGCAAAAGATACTTCGTTTAAAACAATAATTTTTAAGACATCCAAATACTTATTTTCAACCAATTTTTTTAATTTTTTTTCTTGATATTTTTTATAAAATTGAAGAATAAAATTTGGACAATGGGATTTATTTTCTAATATTTTAAATTCAGATACATGAGATAAAAACAATAGAAAAATGAAAGTCTTGTTTTGTAAAATGTCTATTTTTTAAAGATGAGTTAATTATTTTAGAAAAACAACACTTAAAAGAGGTTATTTGTTTATATAAAATAGCTTTGTTGTTTTCGTTTGAAGTAATTTTGTTATGCAATTCATATTTGTCGGAAATAATTTTTTATCATCTGTTATGCAATAACTTTTCACCTTTTTTTTTTTTTTTTTTTTTTTTTTATGTTGACAAAATTACATACTTGAAAGTTAATCACAATTCATAGATATTTATTTTCAACCACTATAAGAAAAAGAGCTTACATTTTCAAAAGTGATTCATATGATTGAACTATTTTTATCTGTATGAAAAGATTTATTTTTTTATTGTACAATAATGTTTTTCTAAGAAAGTAACATCGAGAAAATAATTTCCATTCTGTTAGAAAAAATTGCCCTATTAAAATGAATAATGAATACAATTATTTGTGGCTCGAAATAATTTTTTTTTCTTTTCAGCTGATTACAACAAAGGTTGAAATAAAGAAAACAAACGCTAAAAATAAATTTATTTTGACAATTTCAAGATTTTAAAATTTCATAAATACTTTAATATTTTTATTGTTTTTTTCATAGTGCGAAAATTGTTATTTCTCCCTGGGGCAAAATAAATATCACACTGCTTTGAAAACATAGTATATTATGGACTCTTGTGTGACAGGTTTTCTTTTTAAAAATGGATAAATAATGCATTTATTCAAACCAAAATTTAAAAAGTGTTTTTATTGCAGGAAGTTTTAAAGCAGAAAGCAGTATATCTAGTTGAATTAGAAGAACATAAATTTGTTATGAAAATTTAACAAAATCGAATGAATATTTTAACATTTTTAAATGAGAGTGAAAATATTAAACTAAAATATTGCAAAAGATAATTACCATGTACGAAAAATAACGTTTTGTTACATTTGCGAATATTTTATATTTATTACAGTATTATTTAAAAGTAATGTGACACTTCATTGAAAACGTATTATATTCTGAAAATATCATTTCATTTTAAAAATAGATAAATAATGTGTCTATTCAAACCAAAATTTAAAATTGTTTTTATTGCATGATATTTGAACCATAAAGCAATAGTACTTGAATTAAAAGAATGAAACTGGTTATTAAAATTAATCGAATGAATATTTTAACGTCTTAAAAGAGGGTGAAAATATTAAACTAAAATATTGCAAAAGCTTATTTCCCCATAAGAAAGATATTGGTCTGGGTATATTATTACATTTGCAGGATATTTTATATTTAGTATGGTTGTCATGAGAAATGTTTTAAATTTGTGAAAGATTACGAAAAAATTTATATTTCTAAAAATTTATTATATCCTTCTAATTACTTACCCATCATACGTAGTATAGGGTAAGTCTTGTAATCGTTTTGAAAATCGAAAAAAATTTTTTGACGGATTTACACGTTTCAGACACTGGAGATTCCGAAAAACATATTTTTAGAAAAAAAAATTTGCCGTCCGTCTGTGTGTCTGTGTGTCTGTGTGTGTGTGTGTGTGTCTGTAAACGCTCTATCTCCCGAAAAAATTGAGATAGAGACTTGCAATTTGGTATGTACTTAGTATGTAATAATGGGAAGAAGCCTATTTCATTTCAATAACCTCGATTAACCGGAACAATTTTTTTCGGACTCTCGAAATATTCGTTCTGATGAATGTATATAAAAATTTTCGAAATTGTATATTTTAAGAAATGAATATAAAAGACAATAAAAAAACATAAATTTTGAATAAAGCATGAAGTCGATCGGATAATTAGTTGCCGAGATATTTGGAATCCTGTTTTCCACATTCTTCGATTTTTCATGACCCTGTATTTCATCCAAATTTCACTTCAAAGATATATTTAATTAGAAATTTGACGCCTAATCAGATGCAATAAACCGCTAGTTAATAGGATTATTATTTTTGGAGTTATAAGGAAAAACCTCTTTCAAGCAATTCAGTAATCGAGCCTTTAAAGTTTGTGACGTCATCAAGCCACGATTTTATTTGAATTGCAATGCATTTTATAAGTAGTTTACACATTTTTATTTTAATATTTTACATTATGCATATCCATGATGGGTAAGTATTACGGTGGCCCCCAACGACTAGTTTTTATATGTATCGTCATATGCGAAGAAACGTTTTATCCAGGTGACTTACTAACGAGGTTTGACTGTATATTTATATACCGGGTGTCTTAAAATGGGCTCATTGATTTTAAAATTCAATAACTTCCAAACGGTGACAGATATCTAAAAATATCTTCCAGGAGTGTAATGTAAGAGGTCAGGAATTTTTATACTGCGATTCTTGATTTTAGCTCGAATTACCAACAATAGATGGTGCTGCAAGCGATAGGAGTGAAATCCACGTCAAAACTAAAATCACCAGCATTTTTCCAGCATTCATGCGAAGAAAGGAGTTTTAATACATGGAGTGGATCTTATTCGCTGATACAATCTTGTTCTTAGGGCCTGATTCTGAATAAGATTTTATTGGTGAATAAGATCTACTCCATATGTTTTCCTCATTCCTTCAGATAATTGCTGGAGGAGTCTTGTTTTGTCTGGATTGGATGTCTATTTCTCGCAGGGCCCTCTATTGCTGATAATTCAAACTAAAATCAGGTATCGCAGTAAAAACTCCTGTCATCATACATTACTCTCCTGCAAGAATTATTTTTATATATTTCACCGTTTGAAAGTTATTGAATTTTAAATTCAGTCAGTCCATTTTAGGAAACCCAGTATACATATCATTTATTCAATCTATGTCTATAATTAGTCAATAGGGTTTTTTTTTTTCATACAGTAAATTTTCTATCTTTCAAATGGTTTAAATATTTAATTTTTGAAACAAACATAAAATAGAAGAAACATCATTTAAAAGAATTCTTTTTAAGACATCCATATACTTATTTTCAACCAAAATTTCTTTTATCTTATTTGGTGATATTTTTTATAAAACTGAAGAATAAAATTTGGACAGTGGGATTTATTTTCTAATATTTTAAATCCAAATACATGAGATAAAAACCAATAGAAAACAAAAGTCTTGTTTTTTTAAATGTCCATTTTTTTTAAAGATGAGTTAATTATTTTAGAAAAACAGTACTTAAAAGAAGTTATTCGTTGATAAAATAGCACTTTGTTGTTTTCGTTTGAAATATTTTTGTTACGCAATTCGTATTTGTTGGAAATCAATTTTTATCATATGTTATACAATAAATTTTCACTCCATACGTGAAAGTTAATTACAATTCATATATATCCGTTTTCTACCACTATAAAAAAAAAGAGCTGACATTTTCAAAAGGGATTCACATTATCGAACTATTTAAGCTTTTTTTTTTCTTGCACAATAATCTTTTTCTAAGAAAATAACATCCAGAAAATCATTTCCATTCTGTCAGAAAAAAATTACCCAATTGAAATAAATAATACATAAAATTAAAGATTTCAAATATCTATACATTCATAGTTTTTTATATTTATATTTACATTTTATTATGATTAATTTTTGTAATTTTTGTAATCCTTTGATTTTTATACTGTCTATTAGTTTGATTTTCACACATGTAATTTCATTTTAAATAAATAAATATACATAGATTGATATTTACAACATTGAAATAAAATTATGCTCATTTTTAAATTTATACATTTTTCTGTAATCTTTCACAACTTTAAAACATTTTTCAAGAAAACCATACGAAATATAAAATATTCTGCAAATGTAATAATATTATAACATGTAATATGTCCAATATCTTTGGTATAGGGAAATTATCTTTTATAATATTTTAGTTTAATATTTTTACTCTCATTTAAAATGTTAAAATATTCATTCAATTTAGATTAATCTTAATAAACAATTTACATTCTTCCGATTCAAATACTATTGCTTTATGCTTTAAATATCGCGCAATAATAACAATTTTAAATTTTGTTTTTTATAAATGCATTATTTATCCGTTTTTAAAAGGAAATGATATTTTCACATACAAAAGCTCAGAATAGCGTACGTTTTGAATGAAGTGTCACATTACTTTTAAAGAATACTGTAATAAATATAAAATATTCGTAAATGTAACAATACATTATCTGTCGTGGATGGGAATTATTTTTTGCAATATTTTAGTTTAATATTTTCACTCCCATTCAAAAATGTTAAATTATTCATTCGGTTTAGTTAAATTTTCATAACAAATTTATATTCTTCTAATTCATGTAGCTATATTGCTTTCTGCTTTAAAAATCGTGGAATAAAAACAGTTTTAAAATTTTAGTTTGAATAAATGCATTATTTATCAGTTTTTAAATTGAAATATTTTCACACACAAGAGCCCATAATATACTATGTTTTCAAAACAGTGTCATATTTACTTTGCCCAGGGAGAAATATCAATTTTCGAGCTATGAAGAAAATTTAAAATATTAAAATAGTTATGAAATATAAAATCTTGAAATTGTCAAAATAAATTTATTTTTAGCGTTTGTTTTTCTTATTTCAACCTTTGTTGTTATCAGCTGAAAAGAAGAAAAAACATTTTCATTTTGTGCCTGTATATCTCATTCACAACATAATTACGTACATAATCATCCGTATATATTATTTCTGTTGTCAACATTCCCTTTTTCTAAGCAAACAAAAAACACAGAACGATAAATGAGATACCATATGAACGGATTTTGAAACGGCCTCTGACATAGTACACTCACATTTCGTTAAAACATGTTTTGTGATTAACCGATCCCCCACTGTACTTATTATGAAAACTCTTTTCATTTGTTCTTAGAAATTCACTACTCCTGATTCGACATCTTAATTAAATCCTTGGAAATGTAATTTATTTCTTGAAAATGGCCCAATGCTAAAAGTTTTACCAGTAACAGAACAATTGTGTAGTCTTTTATGCCATCTTGGTGGTTATTTTTCATTCATTTTCCTGATTTGTCTTAGACTGTTATTCGGAAACAGTGGTGCCCGCTGCTCATAAATTTATTTTAATGTTATAGAGGTTGATTATTAAGTTAAATACGATCTTTGGAATCAGTCGCGCTGAAGTCGGAAAATTAGTTATGGACTTGAGGGAGGGGCAGGTGGGTAACGGATGTTCAAGTGACCTTCAAAAAAGAACAAATTAGGAGAACCACTATGCATCTTTAAAGATTGATTCATTTGGCTAAACTAGGAACTTAATTTGAAATTTGGCTTAGACTATTTTTCGGAAATACTGGTAAGGGCTTTGTAAAAATACACCTTGAAGCTATGAATGCTGTTTTTTACGATGATTTAGCAAAATGGAACTGGTTTGAAGAAGTACGGAAGATTATTAGCTGAGTTATGAAAATAAAGCACAGTTAGAGAAAAAACCTTGAGTGAGTGCCAGCGGGGAAGCATGCGGTTAAGTGCTCAGTAACAAATAACTAACTTTGACTGTTGGTATGCATCAACTAAATACGGGCTATGTACTTTTATTAGGAACATAAATTTAATTTTCACGAAAACTGTAATTTTAAAATAGCGGCTGTATTATCTATATAAAACAGCAATTAAATGTTACGGTTGCAGCTAAAAATTATAAATTTATTAAATGTGATTAGTTCTGTTGAAATCAGAGTAGTAAATTTGGATTTATTAGTAAGGGTGGGTATATATATATATATATATATAATATAACAATTATATTATATTATATTATATTATATTATATTATTATTATTAAAATATTTTTAAATAAATTATTAAATATTTATTTATTTTATTTATTTATTTATTTATTTATTTATTAAATTTCATTCCATTAATAATATTAATAAAAGGATGTAGATGATAAGATTAATTAAAATGACATTTGAGATTTAAAGTTTAGTAAAAGACATTTATTCATAGAATTAAAGTTGACATAAATCTGCTTTCGTGGTACGTTTAGTAGATTGTTACACTCAGCATGCTTGAATTTTTCATCTAAATTGAATTGTGTCGCATCTACAATCAGACATGAAAAGGGATGCTTCCTCCATGTATTTCCGGATTCAACCCAGTCGTCCAAATTCCACCTTGTTGGTCAGTTTGGGTTACTGCTTCAGGTTGACTTGCACCCTCACTTCTTTCTCTCTGGAAAATCCGTCCTCTAATTCTGGCGACAGCTCTTCTGGGAGAAGTTAAGTATACATGAATCTCTCTTAACACAGGTATTATGTCTTTCCAATGGTGATAAATAGTCAGACACAGAGATGCTAATATAAATACAGCTAACATGCTAATAAATCCATACACGAACAAAAATCGACTACTATGGGAGTCCTTTTCAACATCCAGTTCAGTACTTCCATCGGTTGTAGAGCTGACAGTACCACCGTATGGATCAGATGGAAAAAGCTTGTAATTAGATTCCCAACTTGGATTTTGACTTTCCAAAATATACATTTTAAGTATGGTAAATAAAATCAACAAAAATTATATATAAATCTCACACAAACGTAAAATAAACTGCTGTCTGTAAAGTTATCGATTTCTCAAAACGCAAATAAGCTAATAGCTGTTTTGGAAGTGAACAATCGTTTTAAATCTGAAAATGATTTGTTTTGATCAACAATGCTCTTCGGGTTTTTTTTTTTATAACAATTGATTATTATTATTAAGAAAACCGTTTCTGCATTGAAACAATTATTGTAATTGTTGGGAGTAAGAAAAATATATTTGTTTCAATCGCTAATACGTCATTGTTGTTCAGTTATTTGTCAACAATTCTAAAAACGGACCGAAGGGAAAACATCCAATCAGAAAAAAGGTGATACAGCAAGTCCGGTGCAATGAACAGGAAGATTAAATTGATAAAAAACAAGAATGAAAAACCATGCATCAAGCACAGATTATGAAACACTTTCCAACACATTCAGAACACTGTAAAAAAAAATTACAGTTTACTAAGTACACAAGGTTCAGGTCAAACCGAGCTTTAGAAAACACATAACTCATTTGAAAATCCAATTTCAGAAATTACTACAAATAGATGTATACTACACAGTAATGCTAAAATTTACTACAGTTAGGAAAAGCATAACACAATTGAAAACTCCCTATTTGCTAAGTCTTCAGCAATTTCCGTCAATAAACGTACAATCTTTTGACCTGCCCTGTATGTGATCTATAGAATTCATATGCAAAAAATTAGAAACATTTAAAAAGGCTTACCACAACTGAAAACGAGCTACCAGCAATTATTGTTCATAGATAGTACTGTAACCAAATCATTTTGAGTGTCCCTGTAGATGAACAATACATTCTATGGATACCGTATTACACAGTAAGCGCCTTGTACTGCACCTCAGTGATATGTATCAATTTGAATGTGTGTAAAATAGTGTAACATCATTAAAATACGCCGCAAACGATTTTCCGCATAGACCATAATGTTACGGAAGTCTTTTGAGTGTCTCTTTAAAAGAACTATAAATGCTAACCACTTAATTTTCAATACCAAAGATGCAATAGTAAACCCCAATAACGTATGTATCAACTTCAAGACAATCCGAGTGTATTTACGTGAATTAGAGCACGGACAGGCGGAAGACAGACAGACAGACAAAACGAATTCATAAACACTTTTCAACTATGGTGAAGTGTTAAGAAAGGGTCAGAAACAAATAGAACAACAAATTGAGAACAAGTAAAATAAATAAATAAAAATGAAAAACACAGCTGGAAAAAACAATTAGATCTGACTTATAACTCGCACTTTTGATACACGTAAATACCTCAAAAATCTCACGTGCGCTTAAAAATCAGGACAAGATGTGCATAAGAATTGATATTTCAACATAATTAAACATTATATGTGTCGTAGGTTCTTGTTTCACATTTGCTCATTTGTTTTCTTTATTCCTGGTTAGTTATTACTGTTGTCGGCATTCTATTTTAATTTCAAACTTAAGTTGTGCGCAATACGCCGCAGTATACGGCAATACATTTTGAACCGACCATGTAAAAATATTCATGTGCTCCTGGGCATTCCACCGTTATTATTTACATTAGAAGCAAAAAATCTTAAATACAAAATTAAAAATAATAAAGACATCTTAATATTTAATAATCAAATATTAGAATATGACAATATTGAAGAACAAGTCTATAAATTTCAAACAAATCCTGAAATATATATTAACAATTTAATTTTGTCGGATGTAAACATAAACAAACCTAACATAACACAGATCTATACTGATGGTTCTAAAACAGATAACAAAACAGCATATGCTTATGTGGCCTTTAAAGATCAAATTAAAATTAAAGAACAATCTTGCAAAATTCAAAATAACAACACAGTCTTTCAAGCTGAACTTACAGCAGTTATTAACTCAATAAAATGGGCTATCTCAACAAATCAAAAAATAACTCAAATTTTTTCAGACATTTTTTTTATATCACGTGGGTAAAAGGACACGTGGGTATTGTAGGCAACGAACTGACGGACAAGCTGGCGTACCAGGCCGCACAGTACTGCAACTTGCCAGTAAGCAAGGAAGTTAAACTTCCATGCTCTTTACTTAATAAGCTTATTAAATTGCAATTGCTGGACAGGTGGCAGCACAACTGGACTCCTCAGGGTGCGGCAGGTTTACTCATAGTATTATTCCAAAGGTTCAATGCTCACTTATATGTAAAGATAAAGTCTCACTCTACTTCCTCAGTGGATGTGGAAGTTTTCCTACATTCTTACATAGAATTGGCAAAAGAGATGATGACTTGTGTCAGTGTGGTCAGAGAGGTGACCCACTACATTATTTATTTGGCAAATGTAAATTTATGAAGTATAAATTCACATATAATGAAACTAAAACAACTCTTGACAATATTCTAGATATACTATCTGATAAAAAGCAACTATTTCAACTTTACGAAAATTATAATATCTTAAATCAAAAATATTCATTTATTAAATACAAATTCCTCCCCTAGTTATCTCTCTTAAAAAAAAAAAAAAAAAAAAAAAAAAAAGTTTGTTTTATGTATTATATCAGTACCAAATTGTAAATACAGTGGCCTCTCACTTATGCGCGATGTTCGGTGGTTGCTTTTTCGTACCACTGTTTTAAACAGTATAGAGGGAATTAAAAATATATAGTTTTTATTTTTTGCATTCGAGTTCGGGTGTTATATATATATATATATATATATATATATATATATATATATATATATATATATATATATATATATATATATTTTTTTTTTTTTTTTTTTTTTTTTTTTTAAGTTTTTGGTGTTGAGGTTTGTTTGCCGTGTGTCGCGTGTGGGTGAGGGGCCGCTGTATATAGTGTATTTCAAAATGTTATTGTGTGTAAATAAAATTGTTTGAATTTTATATTGTAATTATATATTGTTATCATTTTTAAAAAATATATTATACCTCTAAAGGTTATTGTATACGTACTAATGCATTCAAAATGTACGACTATAAATAATTGTCATTATAATGTTAATCTCAAAATGGTATATAAATAACTAAAATTAAAATTTATGTAAAATATCATTTATTGTAATAATTTTAACGTTCGCCCAGCCTTGTGGCAAAATTGGGTAACGTTTGTACTTTGTAAAAATTGTGGTTTAACTTGTAATTATTGTGGCTAGCGCCGGATAGTAATATTTTTACCTCCCTAGGTTTTGGGGTTCGTCCTGGCCATTAGGCAAAAGCTGGTCCCTAGGGTGGGCGCTGTCTGTTTGTCTTTTGGGTATCTATAAATCCACCTATGAATGTTAGTGTTTTATAATGAATGTTAAATTGTTTCTAAAAAATATATAAATTATTTATATTTATATAATCAGTGTATTCTGCATATAAACATCACAATAATAAACAATACCGTTATTAAATGCATTCATTTTTAATATAAACACAAATACACAAAATCCGTTTCTTCAATACTTCAGTATGCAATAATAACATCCATGCGCGGTTATTATTTTATAATAAAACGTCGAGAACAAACCGCCCAAAATGTAATATAATTGTATCTAAATGTATCTAAATGTAGATAAATGTATCTAAATTAAAAAAACAAGTACAGTAAGAAGAAACAAGTTGGAAATTGTATGTCAAACGTAACAAATGAGGTGCATTCGTATTATAAGTTGTTTTATAAATATTCAGATCTTGGTGCAATAGCTATTGCAATCTTATGCATGAATACAAAATTTATTTTATGTGCAGATTTTCATACTATAGATATTAATTTTATTTTATGATATATAGTTTCAATACACTTTCACACACAACTAATTACAATTATGTTACATTTAAATTATGCTACGCGCCAATATTCAATACAAGACATTGTAAAAAAATCATCGTTATTATTTCACTGAAAAAAATAATTATATAATTATATCGTCTGTTGTTATGATATGATTAATTTCCGCAATAAAATAAGTACAATTTAAGTTGGCAAGTTAGTTTAGTTTTTCTGCAACACCTAGCATTTCCATTTTGTGAATTTTTTTCAGCAAATTTCCGCGTATTTTATCTTGTTTATTAATCCTTTTTTTTTCTTTAATCGTTAGTTTCCGATGTACAATCATAACTTTTTTGTTCGAGTTCTAACTGGCCGGTACTGTTCACAAAAAGAAGTATTTTTGGATATACTGGGTGCAATAATATAGTGATAGGTTGTGCTTTTAAGGGAGACCCGAAACCCATTTTCAGCAAAATATTATCAAAAGTTCAAAAAAAAAAATTATCTCAGAAAACGATAATATACATATTTGCGAGTGTCCATGCAACATTTCAGAACTTGGAGACACTTGGAACAGGTAGTAAATGAGCTTTTTGAATTGTATTCACCAGAGTTTAAAGGGCTAGCGGCCATTTAAAAAGCTCATACAGCTTTGTTTACTTTTATATTACACTACCACAAAGCTAAGTACAGTTAATATAACATTTTAATTTTAGTATGATTAATCAAAAAAGAATACATAATAATAAAAAAATTTCAAATAATATAAAATTTTACACATTTTTTGTAAAAGCGAAACATTTCCTTTGAAAACGAAATTGCAGCAAAAATTTTTGTGTTCAATATAAAAAATAGTCTTGGTATATTAGAAATTAATATAAAAAATAGTTTCAACACGAAGTAAGTTTTGTTTTACTAATTTCTTTTGTATTTTATAATTCTTTTTTTTTTTGCCTAAGTTTAATGTACTAAGGTTCAATGGTAAAATAATTTAGAAACAAAGTGTTTATATTTTTAGAATCTTGAAAAAATTTGCAATAAACGTAATGAGAGATATAATATTTTTTTAATGTTTCTAAAAATTGTATATAAATTGGTAAACATCAAAATTATAACGATTTTAAAGAAATTTGCCTTGTGTAATTAAATTTTCCTCCAAAATAATTAAAAAAAATATATCTCCCTAGGTCTTTACCACATATACCATAACACTATTTAAGAAATATTAGTTATACTAAAATATTGAAAACTAAACTAGGAGTAGTATTTTTAAAAAGCGTAATTTTCTTCGATGAAAATCGAGGAATTTTCTTCGAAGACAAAACTGACTACATTTTTTTTCTATTGTGTTCAAAATATAAAGTTTTTCTTAAAAAATAGTCTTGATATATTAAAAATCAATATAAAAAATAGTTTCAACATGAAACAAGTTTTTTTTACTACTTTCTCTAGTATTTTATACTTTAAATGCGTATTCCTGAAAATGACTTTTTTCATATTTTGCCTAAGTTCAAAGTACTAAGGCTCAGTAGTAAAATAATTTAGAAACAAAGTTTTTATATTTTTAGAATGTTAAAAACATTTGAAACAAAAGTAAGTAGAGATATTTTTTAAAAATATTTCTGAAAATTTTACATAAATTGGTAAACATGAAAATTATAACGATTTTAAGGAAATTTCCATGCGTAATTTAATTGTTTGTTTTTTTTTCAAGCTCATTAAAAAAGAAAATTAAAAATATCTCTCCCTAGGTCTTTTCCATATACCATAACACTATTTAAGAAATTTTAGTAATACCAAAATATTGAAAAAAGAATGAGGAGTAGTAATTTTAAAAACTATATATTTCGACGAAAAAAAAAATCATAAAAACCCCCATAAAAAATATACTTTTTAATAAAAAGTAGATTTTTTTTGCTGATTATTCCTTACAAAAGGATTCTTAAATAGTACACCAAAATTCATTACTTTAAAATCAATAATAAAAAATTTTGGGTTTTTTCTTCCGGGTCTGCCTTAAAACTTTTATTAATTATACGTTTAGTATTTAGTGATATTATTTGATAGCTTTATGTTAACGCGTTGGTAATTTTGTTACATAAAAATGTTTAAACGCTTATTAAACTGCATTCGCTTTATATGTTAGCTCATTTGATGTCTCTGCATTAAAAATTTAGTTTTTAATAGTGTTTTTCAGCATACCGACTTTCAGAAAGAATTTTCAAGCATTAGATTGCTAGACGAAAATTGTCATTATTTATTACTTTATTGGATTTATGAAAAAATTTTCGACATACGGTTTTCGACGGATCAATACGTTTTAGAAGGTCCTGAACACGATTTGACTGTTTTTAGAAAATGTCAGTCTGTGATTCTGTCTGTGATTCTGTCTGTCTGTCTGTATATATGTGACAAAGATTGTGGGGGCTTGTGTGGGTATCTCAGGAACTAATGCGCAGAATTTAATAAAACTTTAGATTCCGTTAGTCCCTAAATTGATACTGATTAGTTTTGCGTGTAAATAACCCAACAGGTGGTGTCACTACGTGCATTTTTTTATAACCGCAATTGCTCTATCTCAATAACTAATGCACTGTTTTTCATCAAATTTTAGATTATGTTAGACCTTGACTGACATAAATAGACGCTGATTACGATTTGGTGTAGATAATCCCAACCTCTATCTCAAGAACTAATGCTCGGAATTTAATAAAACTTTATATTCAGTTAGTCCCTGATATAAATTGGTGCTTATTAGTTTTTGGTAAAAATCGCCAAGCTGGTGGAGCTACTGTGCAGCATTTTTCGCAATTTCCGCAATAGCTCTATCTCAAGAACTAATGCACGGAATTTAATAAAACTTTAGATTCCGTTAGTCCCTAAATTGGTGCTGATTAGTTTTGCGTGTAAATCACCCAACAGTTGGTTCCGCTAAGCTGCATTTTTTTATAACCGCAATAGCTCTATCTCAATAACTAATGCACTGTTTTTCATCAAACTTCAGATTCTGTTCAGACCTTGACATAAATAGAATGTGATTGCGTTTTGGTGTAGATATCCTAAGAGGGGGCGCTGCTATGCTGCTTTTTTCACTATTTTCACGATACCTATATATCTCAAGAACTAATGCACGGACTTTCATTAAACTTCTAATTAAGCTAGAAGTCTATCGAAAGTTGTTGTTGATACGGTTTTGGTGTAAATATCCAAACAGGTGGCTCTGCTATGGTGCATCTTTCAGGATTTACAGGATTTTAGCAATAGTCATATTATCTAAAGAACTAATGCACGGATTTTAATAAAATTTTAGATTCATTTAGATCTTGATATAAATTGGTACTGATTCGTTTTTAGTGTATATGCAAAACTTGTGTGAGATAAAAGAAAGTTTTGGGATTGGCACATCCGACTAGTTATACTTGTTTTTAAGTAAATTTATCAAAAAAAGGTGAAAAACACGATATGCATAATAACTTGTTACATTCGTTTTTAAGTTCATGTTTAGCTGCAAACGAGAAACAATTAATTATATTGAAAGTAAAACGAAGATTCAGATAAAATTTTATATTTTAAATTACTATTACTTTTTCTCACATGCTTTGACTAATACATAATTATGCATGATTACTATTTAAAAAAATTTCTTGGGTGGGAGGGGGTTCTTTGAGAGAACAAACATATTTTTGATCTTCTTATATCCACAGCTGAGAGCTGAGAAACAGTTTTATTCTCACATATATTTATAAAATTAGCCAAAGTACTCATTAACGTTATATGCGTCATTTTATGTTGCAATTGATTGGCTTTAGAGAATATTATTGATAATTAATAATTCCTGTGTTAAAAATACTTATTTTATGCTATTTTTTATATTTTAGTTAAATCTTATCAGTTAAAATCTAGAGAAATGCTTAAGTGATACTAAAAGAAACAACAAAAGGTTTATAAAAAAACTTTTAATGATCAACATACGTTTCAACGCTCCTACGGCGCCATTTTCAAGTAAACATGAAATGTAAACTTGAAAATGGCGCCGTAGGAGCGTTGAAACGTATGTTGATCATTAAAAGGTTTTTTATAAACCTTTTGTTGTTTCTTTTAGTATCACTTAAGCATTTCTCTAGATTTTAATTATATTTAGTGATCTTATTTTGTGATTATGTCTTATCAGTTATTTCAGTTTTTGCGCAGTTTCTGATATATTTTTTTGTATATTCGCTGGTCGCCAGTGATAACTCGCCAAATCGACAGATGTTTGTGTGTCTGTCCATACAAAGTTTTCTGAAGTGACTGCGGTGAGCAGAGCTACAAGATTTCAGAGAAAGGTACCTGTATATCTTAAGTTATGCACCTAAAACCCAATTTTAGGGTTGGGTTGGGTTGATTATTGACGGCCAATTATCTACACTAGGGATATAGGCCCGGGGGAGTGCCCTTCGTGGGGGTCTTTCTAAGGGAACCTAATCCGTATTTACGCATGGATAAATCCACGGCTCGAAGAAAACCACGAAAACTCCGAACGATTAGGCCGACGGGCGCGATTGGGATCGAACCCAGCACCTCCCGTCTACCAGCTTCGAGAGCACAACCTCTCAGCCACTGGTGGGGCTTCCAATTTTAGGGAAGAGTGGGGTAAAAAAAATATTATGCTTTTTAGCGTTTTTTTACCCGTTTCAAGGCAATTGTTTAACATACGTAAAAGGAATCAGGTTTCAATCCTTTATCATATATATATATATATATATATATATATATATATAACGCTAAGGTACGTGGTGGTGAAAAAGTGATTTTTTTCTCTTTTGCTGATGGCAATGAGTGGTTTATTTTCACTAATTTGTGAATATTACGAAAAGTATTTGAGATATTGACTTATAACTCACCACACATGTGTAGAAAAATTTTCTGAATCCGAAAATCCATTTTTTGTAAAAATAGGCCCTTAATTTTTCATATTTTTTTGCAAAAAAACTGACCCAGACGTTTGAAAAGGGAAGAAAATAAACTACGAAGTTAAACAAACAACATAAAAAAAAACGCACCATTTTGTTTCTGTTTCAAAAGTTACAGATATTTGTTAATGTTAAAAGTCATTGGTTAAATTTTGAGTGGGGAGGGAGTTCAATTGTAATTTAAATATCAGGTTAATGTTAAAGGTATGTAGATCTGCTCTCCCCCTGGCGGTGGAAAGTGGACCTAAATGATTTTGTGGCCAGGCCTGTACGGTGCCATATAGACAATGGGGAGCTGTGCCGGAGATTCATTTGGAAAGAGGTTTGTTTAGAATAGAATGAGCCCCCTGACCTTGAAATGTGGAACAAAAAGATGTCTTAAACATTCGAGGTTCATTTGGAAAAATTGACCAGGGAAGCGGATGTAGCCTACTAGTAATATATTAATTTTTTTTCCATTTTTTTAAATTTCCGTGATTTTTTATGCGATTTGTAACTTTTTTTGGCGTTTTGAGGCGATTTTTTAATATGTTAAAAGAATCCGGTTTCAATCTTGTTGTCAATCAATAAATTTTGTTCACTCTGATTTTTGAACTTTTCGCGAATTTTTTATGAAATTTTTAACATTGTTTCTCTTTTTACGGAAATTTTATGACATTAAAAAAAAAAAAAAAGTTTAAATTTTTTAGCCAATTATAGTAAATTTGTTCTCATTGATTTTTCAATTTTTGCGATTTTTTTTAGAATTTTAGCATTTTGCGGCGATTTTTTGACATTTTTTTCTGAAACAGAAAATTTTTGCTAAATTTGATAGTGCTATGATTAAATTCAAGTTAAAATAATACCAATTCTGTTCCTATAGCAATGTGAACGAGATGTCGAAATTTTGAATTTAATCTGGGTAGAAATAAAAAAACCAGAATACCTCAAGGTTCATTTGATTCGAGATCGCAGAGGGCGTAGCCCTCTCGAATGCACGTTGCCGTAGACACTGAAGCCTCCCAACCCTAGGTTTATTTAGGAAACAAAGACCAGTAAAACGGGCGAAACACCGTTGGCATTGTTACAAATGAAACTCATATGCCAAATTAAATATAAATATTTCTCCAAAATCTGAAAGGGAATCTCCAAAAAGTGTTTTTGTTGTTGTTGTTGTTCTTTTGCGGGGGTAGGGGGGGGGGGCTCGGAATGCCTTGCTATGGCCCTGCAAAGTGGTAACATTGCGCTGAAAAGGGTTAAACAGATTTAACTTTTTTTTTCCTACTCAGTATCTACTCATTATCGGGATATCTAAAATAGCAGAAATTAATTTTTTGGTACTTTTGTCTAAAAGTTCGGACCTAAAAATCTCAATGAAATCTAGACTCATAAATGTGTCGGCTATGTTTTCTGTAGGTCTTACGTTTTCTGTTAAGATAATCGAATTTTAAATTCGAACAAGCGAACTGGAAATCCTCGTACCTTTAGCCATCTTAAAATTGAAAAATCATCTTCCACATGTGTGCGTATGTCCATAGTCATATATGCATGTACACGAATAGTTGTATGTATAGGTGTGTCCACGAATATATGTATGTATACATATGTCCATGGATACATGTATGTATGCATTTGTCCTCGGATAGATGTATGTATCGATATGTCCACGGATAGATGTATGTATCGGTATGTCCACGGATAGATGTATGTATCGGTATGTCCACGGATAGATGTATGTATGGGTATGTCCACGGATAGATGCATGTATGGATATGTCCACGGTCAGATGTATGTATGGGTATGTCCACAGATGGATGCATGTATGGGTATGTCCTCAGATACATTGTAAAAAAAGCATATTAAAAATAAATAAAATTTTAATATTTCAAAAACTAATACGTATTGTTAAACATATATTTATTTAAAAAATATAAAAATCTTAGCTAAATACACATTTCGTGTGATGTCCTCAGTGAACCGGATTCTGACCGTGTCCGCACTCACCATGTTACACGAGACTGTGTGTGTGTGTGTGTCTGTTGGCGATGGCTAGGAAAATTTAGCGCACCTAGAAGTCTGTAAATTTAGATTTATGTAGTCCAAACCTTCTCTTCATATACCTGAGCGTCAGAATTTTAATATTTTAATTATTTTATGAAATATTAATTAAAATGCACAAAGAACTCTCATTAATAAAAATACGCTTTTATTCTCTTGGGTTGGTTGGTTCACTGGTTGGTTGCATCTATTCTTCACAGAAGTAATTAAATAAACCAGAGTAGCGATGCATAAATAAGGATTTCTAACTAAATAGTGTCAATATGGATTGAAGTTATCAGCGTAGAGGAGTCATGCGAATGTCGCGCCACCTGTACATGACAAATTACACATACGTCACACTGTTTGAAATCGAGGCTAACGAGCCTCGGTTTGAAATATTTTCCTGGCACATTTCTCTTCATGACAATTAGTCGGTTTTAAGTTTTTTTTTTTTTTTTTTTTTTTTTTTTACATGACATTTATTATTATGATGGAGATTGTTAATACAGAAAACTTTATTTAACAGATTCTTTTTTTATATTTGCGGGAATGCAGAGGGGCAAGGGTCTAATTACATTTAAGCTTCAAGGTGTATTTCTAGAAAGCAGTTACCAGAATTTCCGAATATTAGTCTAAGCCAAATTTCAAATTAAGTTCCTAGCTTAACCAAATGAAGCAATCTTTAAAGATGTATTGTGATCCTCCTAATTAGTTATTTGCTGAAGGCCACTTGAACACCCCCCCCCCCTTCCCGGCCCTCCTTCAAGGTTTTTTCTCTAACTCTGCTCCGTTTCCATATCTCAGCAACTATCTTTCCGATTTCAACGCAAGTGATTTCAAACATTATAATTAATTTAACAGTCACCCTTTATAACATTAAACTAAATTTATGAGTAGCGGTTACCACTATTTACGAATAATAGTTTAAACCAAATTTGTAATTAAGCTCCTAGCTTAAGCAAACGAACGAATTTCGAAAGATGCATAGTGCTCCTCTTAATTAGTCATTTGCTGAAGGGTATTTGAACAACCCTCCCCCCCCCGGCCCCTCCTTCAAGGTTTTTCTCTAACACTGCCCCGTTTCTATATATCAGCAACTATCTTTCCGATTTCAACGTAAGTGATTCCAAACATTATATTTAACTTAATAGTCACCCTTTATAACATTAAATTAAATTTATGAGTAGCGGTTACCACTATTTTCGAATAAAAGTTTCAGGCAAATTTGTAATTAAGTTCCTAGCTTAACAAAACAAACGAATTTTTATACATGCATAGTGGGCCTCTTAATTAGTCATTTTCTGTAGGACACTCGGACATCCCCTCCCCTCGGCACGTCACTCAAGGTTATTTTCTCTAACTGTGCCTTATTTCAATAACTAGGCTAATAATGTTCCAATCTTCTCGAAACCAGCTCAATTTTGTAGCGCGCCTACTATACAGTAACGTAGGCAGAGGGGACCTGTCGCAGAAGTTCGTTCGGAAAGAGGTTTGTTTAGAACAGAATGCTCCCCTGGCGGTGGTAGGGGGAAATAAAAGATTTTCCAGAGCATACGAGCATGCTCGGTATACGGTTCCGAAGTCATCGTAGACCGTGGCCAGAGTTCCGTTTTTTAAGAGATTTAAGTTTATTACAAGGGCTCGGGCAACGCCGGGCGGGTCAGCTAGTGATTAAATATAGGAAAAATTGCTACTCAAAATTTTAGATTATATTTGTCACTGGTGTTAATTTTTATTTCAAGCTCAGTAAATTTAAGAAAGGAGTTTAATATTAGAACTTAGAAATTAGAGGTATCACCTTTTTTTTTAATTTTATCATTTTTTTTTTCGCATTTTCGCATTTTTAGTATCGTTTAGTATAGGAGTAGACATTTTGAGATGCCTATAGGATTTAAGTGTTTATTAACATTAAAATACGGATATAAATGCTTAAAGGGATAGTGATGAAAACTAAACACTAAAATGCTTATAAAAACCATTTAATATGATGATCGGCATATTTCAAGATCCACATGATAAACAAACTATTCTCGCAAAAATTTTAAAAAAGAAATGTTATTCTTATTTTTTTTTTCAAATTTTTGGGAGAATAGTTTGCTTATTGTGTGGATCTTCATTATGGTCATTATGGTGCCGTTTGTGCGTTTGAAACATGTCGATCATCATATTTTAAGGTTTTTATAAGCCTTTTTTGTGTTCAGTTTTCATCAAATTAAGCATTTATATCCGTTTTTTAATGATAATTAGTGTACTACTGTATTAACTGTAACTGCAACTGTAGTAACTGTAGAAACTGTGTGTAGTAACTGCATATCTATATATGTCATTTATTCTATCCATGTCTATAAATAGTCAATAGCTATTTTCTGACCGATTCTTTTAGGTCCGATTCTGAATAAGATTTTATTAGTAAATGAGGCCTACACCATGTGTTGAACATCAATCCTTCATATCACTGCTGGGTGATTTTTTATTTTGTATCGATTGGATGTCTATTGCTCGCAGCGCCAGCTATTGCTGTTAATTCAAACTAAAATCGAGAATCGCGTAGTAAAAAAACTCTTGACATCATACATTACTCTCCGGCAAGAATTTTCTTTAATATCTGTCACCGTTTGGAAGTTATTGAAATCTAAAATCAGTCAGTAAATTTTAGAACACCCGGTAGGTATATCATATATTCTATCTATGTCTATAATTAGTCAATACATTTTTTTTCCTTTTTCATACAATAAAATTTCTATCATCCAAGTGGTTTAAACAATCGATTTTTGAAAAAACATAAAGCAAAAGATACTTCGTTTAAAACAATAATTTTTAAGACATCCAAATACTTATTTTCAACCAATTTTTTTAATTTTTTTTCTTGATATTTTTTATAAAATTGAAGAATAAAATTTGGACAATGGGATTTATTTTCTAATATTTTAAATTCAGATACATGAGATAAAAACAATAGAAAAATGAAAGTCTTGTTTTGTAAAATGTCTATTTTTTAAAGATGAGTTAATTATTTTAGAAAAACAACACTTAAAAGAGGTTATTTGTTTATATAAAATAGCTTTGTTGTTTTCGTTTGAAGTAATTTTGTTATGCAATTCATATTTGTCGGAAATAATTTTTTATCATCTGTTATGCAATAACTTTTCACCTTTTTTTTTTTTTTTTTATGTTGACAAAATTACATACTTGAAAGTTAATCACAATTCATAGATATTTATTTTCAACCACTATAAGAAAAAGAGCTTACATTTTCAAAAGTGATTCATATGATTGAACTATTTTTATCTGTATGAAAAGATTTATTTTTTTATTGTACAATAATGTTTTTCTAAGAAAGTAACATCGAGAAAATAATTTCCATTCTGTTAGAAAAAATTGCCCTATTAAAATGAATAATGAATACAATTATTTGTGGCTCGAAATAATTTTTTTTCTTTTCAGCTGATTACAACAAAGGTTGAAATAAAGAAAACAAACGCTAAAAATAAATTTATTTTGACAATTTCAAGATTTTAAAATTTCATAAATACTTTAATATTTTTATTGTTTTTTTCATAGTGCGAAAATTGTTATTTCTCCCTGGGGCAAAATAAATATCACACTGCTTTGAAAACATAGTATATTATGGACTCTTGTGTGACAGGTTTTCTTTTTAAAAATGGATAAATAATGCATTTATTCAAACCAAAATTTAAAAAGTGTTTTTATTGCAGGAAGTTTTAAAGCAGAAAGCAGTATATCTAGTTGAATTAGAAGAACATAAATTTGTTATGAAAATTTAACAAAATCGAATGAATATTTTAACATTTTTAAATGAGAGTGAAAATATTAAACTAAAATATTGCAAAAGATAATTACCATGTACGAAAAATAACGTTTTGTTACATTTGCGAATATTTTATATTTATTACAGTATTATTTAAAAGTAATGTGACACTTCATTGAAAACGTATTATATTCTGAAAATATCATTTCATTTTAAAAATAGATAAATAATGTGTCTATTCAAACCAAAATTTAAAATTGTTTTTATTGCATGATATTTGAACCATAAAGCAATAGTACTTGAATTAAAAGAATGAAACTGGTTATTAAAATTAATCGAATGAATATTTTAACGTCTTAAAAGAGGGTGAAAATATTAAACTAAAATATTGCAAAAGCTTATTTCCCCATAAGAAAGATATTGGTCTGGGTATATTATTACATTTGCAGGATATTTTATATTTAGTATGGTTGTCATGAGAAATGTTTTAAATTTGTGAAAGATTACGAAAAAATTTATATTTCTAAAAATTTATTATATCCTTCTAATTACTTACCCATCATACGTAGTATAGGGTAAGTCTTGTAATCGTTTTGAAAATCGAAAAATTTTTTTTGACGGATTTACACGTTTCAGACACTGGAGATTCCGAAAAACATATTTTTAGAAAAAAAATTTTGCCGTCCGTCTGTGTGTCTGTGTGTCTGTGTGTGTGTGTGTGTCTGTAAACGCTCTATCTCCCGAAAAAATTGAGATAGAGACTTGCAATTTGGTATGTACTTAGTATGTAATAATGGGAAGAAGCCTATTTCATTTCAATAACCTCGATTAACCGGAACAATTTTTTTCGGACTCTCGAAATATTCGTTCTGATGAATGTATATAAAAATTTTCGAAATTGTATATTTTAAGAAATGAATATAAAAGACAATAAAAAAACATAAATTTTGAATAAAGCATGAAGTCGATCGGATAATTAGTTGCCGAGATATTTGGAATCCTGTTTTCCACATTCTTCGATTTTTCATGACCCTGTATTTCATCCAAATTTCACTTCAAAGATATATTTTAATTAGAAATTTGACGCCTAATCAGATGCAATAAACCGCTAGGTAATAGGATTATTATTTTTGGAGTTATAAGGAAAAACCTCTTTCAAGCAATTCAGTAATCGAGCCTTTAAAGTTTGTGACGTCATCAAGCCACGATTTTATTTGAATTGCAATGCATTTTATAAGTAGTTTACACATTTTTATTTTAATATTTTACATTATGCATATCCATGATGGGTAAGTATTACGGTGGCCCCCAACGACTAGTTTTTATATGTATCGTCATATGCGAAGAAACGTTTTATCCCGGTGACTTACTAACGAGGTTTGACTGTATATTTATATACCGGGTGTCTTAAAATGGGCTCATTGATTTTAAAATTCAATAACTTCCAAACGGTGACAGATATCTAAAAATATCTTCCAGGAGTGTAATGTAAGAGGTCAGGAGTTTTTATACTGCGATTCTTGATTTTAGCTCGAATTACCAACAATAGATGGTGCTGCAAGCGATAGGAGTGAAATCCACGTCAAAACTAAAATCACCAGCATTTTTCCAGCATTCATGCGAAGAAAGGAGTTTTAATACATGGAGTGGATCTTATTCGCTGATACAATCTTGTTCTTAGGGCCTGATTCTGAATAAGATTTTATTGGTGAATAAGATCTACTCCATATGTTTTCCTCATTCCTTCAGATAATTGCTGGAGGAGTCTTGTTTTGTCTGGATTGGATGTCTATTTCTCGCAGGGCCCTCTATTGCTGATAATTCAAACTAAAATCAGGTATCGCAGTAAAAACTCCTGTCATCATACATTACTCTCCTGCAAGAATTATTTTTATATATTTCACCGTTTGAAAGTTATTGAATTTTAAATTCAGTCAGTCCATTTTAGGAAACCCAGTATACATATCATTTATTCAATCTATGTCTATAATTAGTCAATAGGGTTTTTTTTTTCATACAGTAAATTTTCTATCATCCAAATGGTTTAAATATTTAATTTTTGAAACAAACATAAAATAGAAGAAACATCATTTAAAAGAATTCTTTTTAAGACATCCATATACTTATTTTCAACCAAAATTTCTTTTATCTTATTTGGTGATATTTTTTATAAAACTGAAGAATAAAATTTGGACAGTGGGATTTATTTTCTAATATTTTAAATCCAAATACATGAGATAAAAACCAATAGAAAACAAAAGTCTTGTTTTTTTAAATGTCCATTTTTTTTAAAGATGAGTTAATTATTTTAGAAAAACAGTACTTAAAAGAAGTTATTCGTTGATAAAATAGCACTTTGTTGTTTTCGTTTGAAATATTTTTGTTACGCAATTCGTATTTGTTGGAAATCAATTTTTATCATATGTTATACAATAAATTTTCACTCCATACGTGAAAGTTAATTACAATTCATATATATCCGTTTTCTACCACTATAAAAAAAAAAGAGCTGACATTTTCAAAAGGGATTCACATGATCGAACTATTTAAGCTTTTTTTTTTCTTGCACAATAATGTTTTTCTAAGAAAATAACATCCAGAAAATCATTTCCATTCTGTCAGAAAAAAATTACCCAATTGAAATAAATAATACATAAAATTAAAGATTTCAAATATCTATACATTCATAGTTTTTTATATTTATATTTACATTTTATTATGATTAATTTTTGTAATTTTTGTAATCCTTTGATTTTTATACTGTCTATTAGTTTGATTTTCACACATGTAATTTCATTTTAAATAAATAAATATACATAGATTGATATTTACAACATTGAAATAAAATTATGCTCATTTTTAAATTTATACATTTTTCTGTAATCTTTCACAACTTTAAAACATTTTTCAAGAAAACCATACGAAATATAAAATATTCTGCAAATGTAATAATATTATAACATGTAATATGTCCAATATCTTTGGTATAGGGAAATTATCTTTTATAATATTTTAGTTTAATATTTTACTCTCATTTAAAATGTTAAAATATTCATTCAATTTAGATTAATCTTAATAAACAATTTACATTCTTCCGATTCAAATACTATTGCTTTATGCTTTAAATATCGCGCAATAATAACAATTTTAAATTTTGTTTTTTATAAATGCATTATTTATCCGTTTTTAAAAGGAAATGATATTTTCACATACAAAAGCTCAGAATAGCGTACGTTTTGAATGAAGTGTCACATTACTTTTAAAGAATACTGTAATAAATATAAAATATTCGTAAATGTAACAATACATTATCTGTCGTGGATGGGAATTATTTTTTGCAATATTTTAGTTTAATATTTTCACTCCCATTCAAAAATGTTAAATTATTCATTCGGTTTAGTTAAATTTTCATAACAAATTTATATTCTTCTAATTCATGTAGCTATATTGCTTTCTGCTTTAAAAATCGTGGAATAAAAACAGTTTTAAAATTTTAGTTTGAATAAATGCATTATTTATCAGTTTTTAAATTGAAATATTTTCACACACAAGAGCCCATAATATACTATGTTTTCAAAACTGTGTCATATTTACTTTGCCCAGGGAGAAATATCAATTTTCGAGCTATGAAGAAAATTTAAAATATTAAAATAGTTATGAAATATAAAATCTTGAAATTGTCAAAATAAATTTATTTTTAGCGTTTGTTTTTCTTATTTCAACCTTTGTTGTTATCAGCTGAAAAGAAGAAAAAACATTTTCATTTTGTGCCTGTATATCTCATTCACAACATAATTACGTACATAATCATCCGTATATATTATTTCTGTTGTCAACATTCCCTTTTTCTAAGCAAACAAAAAACACAGAACGATAAATGAGATACCATATGAAAGGATTTTGAAACGGCCTCTGACATAGTACACTCACATTTCGTTAAAACATGTTTTGTGATTAACCGATCCCCCACTGTACTTATTATGAAAACTCTTTTCATTTGTTCTTAGAAATTCACTACTCCTGATTCGACATCTTAATTAAATCCTTGGAAATGTAATTTATTTCTTGAAACTGACCCAATGCTAAAAGTTTTACCAGTAACAGAACAATTGTGTAGTCTTTTATGCCATCTTGGTGGTTATTTTTCATTCATTTTCCTGATTTGTCTTAGACTGTTATTCGGAAACAGTGGTGCCCGCTGCTCATAAATTTATTTTAATGTTATAGAGGTTGATTATTAAGTTAAATACGATCTTTGGAATCAGTCGCGCTGAAGTCGGAAAATTAGTTATGGACTTGAGGGAGGGGCAGGTGGGTAACGGATGTTCAAGTGACCTTCAAAAAAGAACAAATTAGGAGAACCACTATGCATCTTTAAAGATTGATTCATTTGGCTAAACTAGGAACTTAATTTGAAATTTGGCTTAGACTATTTTTCGGAAATACTGGTAAGGGCTTTGTAAAAATACACCTTGAAGCTATGAATGCTGTTTTTTACGATGATTTAGCAAAATGGAACTGGTTTGAAGAAGTACGGAAGATTATTAGCTGAGTTATGAAAATAAAGCACAGTTAGAGAAAAAACCTTGAGTGAGTGCCAGCGGGGAAGCATGCGGTTAAGTGCTCAGTAACAAATAACTAACTTTGACTGTTGGTATGCATCAACTAAATACGGGCTATGTACTTTTATTAGGAACATAAATTTAATTTTCACGAAAACTGTAATTTTAAAATAGCGGCTGTATTATCTATATAAAACAGCAATTAAATGTTACGGTTGCAGCTAAAAATGATAAATTTATTAAATGTGATTAGTTCTGTTGAAATCAGAGTAGTAAATTTTGATTTATTAGTAAGGGTGGGTATATATATATATATATATATAATATAACAATTATATTATATTATATTATATTATATTATATTATTATTATTAAAATATTTTTAAATAAATTATTAAATATTTATTAATTTTATTTATTTATTTATTTATTTATTTATTAAATTTCATTCCATTAATAATATTAATAAAAGGATGTAAATGATAAGATTAATTAAAATGACATTTGAGATTTAAAGTTTAGTAAAAGACATTTATTCATAGAATTAAAGTTGACATAAATCTGCTTTCGTGGTACGTTTAGTAGATTGTTACACTCAGCATGCTTGAATTTTTCATCTAAATTGAATTGTGTCGCATCTACAATCAGACATGAAAAGGGATGCTTCCTCCATGTATTTCCGGATTCAACCCAGTCGTCCAAATTCCACCTTGTTGGTCAGTTTGGGTTACTGCTTCAGGTTGACTTGCACCCTCACTTCTTTCTCTCTGGAAAATCCGTCCTCTAATTCTGGCGACAGCTCTTCTGGGAGAAGTTAAGTATACATGAATCTCTCTTAACACATGTATTATGTCTTTCCAATGGTGATAAATAGTCAGACACAGAGATGCTAATATAAATACAGCTAACATGCTAATAAATCCATACACGAACAAAAATCGACTACTATGGGAGTCCTTTTCAACATCCAGTTCAGTACTTCCATCGGTTGTAGAGCTGACAGTACCACCGTATGGATCAGATGGAAAAAGCTTGTAATTAGATTCCCAACTTGGATTTTGACTTTCCAAAATATACATTTTAAGTATGGTAAATAAAATCAACAAAAATTATATATAAATCTCACACAAACGTAAAATAAACTGCTGTATGTAAAGTTATCGATTTCTCAAAACGCAAATAAGCTAATAGCTGTTTTGGAAGTGAACAATCGTTTTAAATCTGAAAATGATTTGTTTTGATCAACAATGCTCTTTGGGTTTTTTTTTTATAACAATTGATTATTATTATTAAGAAAACCGTTTCTGCATTGAAACAATTATTGTAATTGTTGGGAGTAAGAAAAATATATTTGTTTCAATCGCTAATACGTCATTGTTGTTCAGTTATTTGTCAACAATTCTAAAAACGGACCGAAGGGAAAACATCCAATCAGAAAAAAGGTGATACAGCAAGTCCGGTGCAATGAACAGGAAGATTAAATTGATAAAAAACAAGAATGAAAAACCATGCATCAAGCACAGATTATGAAACACTTTCCAACACATTCAGAACACTGTAAAAAAAAATTACAGTTTACTAAGTACACAAGGTTCAGGTCAAACCGAGCTTTAGAAAACACATAACTCATTTGAAAATCCAATTTCAGAAATTACTACAAATAGATGTATACTACACAGTAATGCTAAAATTTACTACAGTTAGGAAAAACATAACACAATTGAAAACTCCCTATTTGCTAAGTCTTCAGCAATTTCCGTCAATAAACGTACAATCTTTTGACCTGCCCTGTATGTGATCTATAGAATTCATATGCAAAAAATTAGAAACATTTAAAAAGGCTTACCACAACTGAAAACGAGCTACCAGCAATTATTGTTCATAGATAGTACTGTAACCAAATCATTTTGAGTGTCCCTGTAGATGAACAATACTTTCTATGGATACCGTATTACACAGTAAGCGCCTTGTACTGCACCTCAGTGATATGTATCAATTTGAATGTGTGTAAAATAGTGTAACATCATTAAAATACGCCGCAAACGATTTTCCGCATAGACCATAATGTTACGGAAGTCTTTTGAGTGTCTCTTTAAAAGAACTATAAATGCTAACCACTTAATTTTCAATACCAAATATGCCATAGTAAACCCCAATAACGTATGTATCAACTTCAAGACAATCCGAGTGTATTTACGTGAATTAGAGCACGGACAGGCGGAAGACAGACAGACAGACAAAACGAATTCATAAACACTTTTCAACTATGGTGAAGTGTTAAGAAAGGGTCAGAAACAAATAGAACAACAAATTGAGAACAAGTAAAATAAATAAATAAAAATGAAAAACACAGCTGGAAAAAACAATTAGATCTGACTTATAACTCGCACTTTTGATACACGTAAATACCTCAAAAATCTCACGTGCGCTTAAAAATCAGGACAAGATGTGCATAAGAATTGATATTTCAACATAATTAAACATTATATGTGTCGTAGGTTCTTGTTTCACATTTGCTCATTTGTTTTCTTTATTCCTGGTTAGTTATTACTGTTGTCGGCATTCTATTTTAATTTCAAACTTAAGTTGTGCGCAATACGCCGCAGTATACGGCAATACATTTTGAACCGACCATGTAAAAATATTCATGTGCTCCTGGGCATTCCACCGTTATTATTTACATTAGAAGCAAAAAATCTTAAATACAAAATTAAAAATAATAAAGACATCTTAATATTTAATAATCAAATATTAGAATATGACAATATTGAAGAACAAGTCTATAAATTTCAAACAAATCCTGAAATATATATTAACAATTTAATTTTGTCGGATGTAAACATAAACAAACCTAACATAACACAGATCTATACTGATGGTTCTAAAACAGATAACAAAACAGCATATGCTTATGTGGCCTTTAAAGATCAAATTAAAATTAAAGAACAATCTTGCAAAATTCAAAATAACAACACAGTCTTTCAAGCTGAACTTACAGCAGTTATTAACTCAATAAAATGGGCTATCTCAACAAATCAAAAAATAACTCAAATTTTTTCAGACATTTTTTTTATATCACGTGGGTAAAAGGACACGTGGGTATTGTAGGCAACGAACTGACGGACAAGCTGGCGTACCAGGCCGCACAGTACTGCAACTTGCCAGTAAGCAAGGAAGTTAAACTTCCATGCTCTTTACTTAATAAGCTTATTAAATTGCAATTGCTGGACAGGTGGCAGCACAACTGGACTCCTCAGGGTGCGGCAGGTTTACTCATAGTATTATTCCAAAGGTTCAATGCTCACTTATATGTAAAGATAAAGTCTCACTCTACTTCCTCAGTGGATGTGGAAGTTTTTCTACATTCTTACATAGAATTGGCAAAAGAGATGATGACTTGTGTCAGTGTGGTCAGAGAGGTGACCCACTACATTATTTATTTGGCAAATGTAAATTTATGAAGTATAAATTCACATATAATGAAACTAAAACAACTCTTGACAATATTCTAGATATACTATCTGATAAAAAGCAACTATTTCAACTTTACGAAAATTATAATATCTTAAATCAAAAATATTCATTTATTAAATACAAATTCCTCCCCTAGTTATCTCTCTTAAAAAAAAAAAAAAAAAAAAAAAAAAAAAAAAAAAAAAAAAGTTTGTTTTATGTATTATATCAGTACCAAATTGTAAATACAGTGGCCTCTCACTTATGCGCGATGTTCGGTGGTTGCTTTTTCGTACCACTGTTTTAAACAGTATAGAGGGAATTAAAAATATATAGTTTTTATTTTTTGCATTCGAGTTCGGGTGTTATATATATATATATTTTTTTTTTTTTTTTTTTTTTTTTAAGTTTTTGGTGTTGAGGTTTGTTTGCCGTGTGTCGCGTGTGGGTGAGGGGCCGCTGTATATAGTGTATTTCAAAATGTTATTGTGTGTAAATAAAATTGTTTGAATTTTATATTGTAATTATATATTGTTATCATTTTTAAAAAATATATTATACCTCTAAAGGTTATTGTATACGTACTAATGCATTCAAAATGTACGACTATAAATAATTGTCATTATAATGTTAATCTCAAAATGGTATATAAATAACTAAAATTAAAATTTATGTAAAATATCAATTATTGTAATAATTTTAACGTTCGCCCAGCCTTGTGGCAAAATTGGGTAACGTTTATACTTTGTAAAAATTGTGGTTTAACTTGTAATTATTGTGGCTAGCGCCGGATAGTAATATTTTTCCCTCCCTAGGCTTTGGGGTTCGTCCTGGCCATTAGCCAAAAGCTGGTCCCTAGGGTGGGCGCTGTCTGTCTGTCTTTTGGGTATCTATAAATCCACCTATGAATGTTAGTGTTTTATAATGAATGTTAAATTGTTTCTAAAAAATATATAAATTATTTATATTTATATAATCAGTGTATTCTGCATATAAACATCACAATAATAAACAATACCGTTATTAAATGCATTCATTTTTAATATAAACACAAATACACAAAATCCGTTTCTTCAATACTTCAGTATGCAATAATAACATCCATGCGCGGTTATTATTTTATAATAAAACGTCGAGAACAAACCGCCCAAAATGTAATATAATTGTATCTAAATGTATCTAAATGTAGATAAATGTATCTAAATTAAAAAAACAAGTACAGTAAGAAGAAACAAGTTGGAAATTGTATGTCAAACGTAACAAATGAGGTGCATTCGTATTATAAGTTGTTTTATAAATATTCAGATCTTGGTGCAATAGCTATTGCAATCTTATGCATGAATACAAAATTTATTTTATGTGCAGATTTTCATACTATAGATATTAATTTTATTTTATGATATATAGTTTCAATACACTTTCACACACAACTAATTACAATTATGTTACATTTAAATTATGCTACGCGCCAATATTCAATACAAGACATTGTAAAAAAATCATCGTTATTATTTCACTGAAAAAAATAATTATATAATTATATCGTCTGTTGTTATGATATGATTAATTTCCGCAATAAAATAAGTACAATTTAAGTTGGCAAGTTAGTTTAGTTTTTCTGCAACACCTAGCATTTCCATTTTGTGAATTTTTTTCAGCAAATTTCCGCGTATTTTATCTTGTTTATTAATCCTTTTTTTTTTCTTTAATCGTTAGTTTCCGATGTACAATCATAACTTTTTTGTTCGAGTTCTAACTGGCCGGTACTGTTCACAAAAAGAAGTATTTTTGGATATACTGGGTGCAATAATATAGTGATAGGTTGTGCTTTTAAGGGAGACCCGAAACCCATTTTCAGCAAAATATTATCAAAAGTTCAAAAAAAAAATTATCTCAGAAAACGATAATATACATATTTGCGAGTGTCCATGCAACATTTCAGAACTTGGAGACACTTGGAACAGGTAGTAAATGAGCTTTTTGAATTGTATTCACCAGAGTTTAAAGGGCTAGCGGCCATTTAAAAAGCTCATACAGCTTTGTTTACTTTTATATTACACTACCACAAAGCTAAGTACAGTTAATATAACATTTTAATTTTAGTATGATTAATCAAAAAAGAATACATAATAATAAAAAAATTTCAAATAATATAAAATTTTACACATTTTTTGTAAAAGCGAAACATTTCCTTTGAAAACGAAATTGCAGCAAAAATTTTTGTGTTCAATATAAAAAATAGTCTTGGTATATTAGAAATTAATATAAAAAATAGTTTCAACACGAAGTAAGTTTTGTTTTACTAATTTCTTTTGTATTTTATAATTCTTTTTTTTTTTGCCTAAGTTTAATGTACTAAGGTTCAATGGTAAAATAATTTAGAAACAAAGTGTTTATATTTTTAGAATCTTGAAAAAATTTGCAACAAACGTAATGAGAGATATAATATTTTTTTAATGTTTCTAAAAATTGTATATAAATTGGTAAACATCAAAATTATAACGATTTTAAAGAAATTTGCCTTGTGTAATTAAATTTTCCTCCAAAATAATTTAAAAAAATATATCTCCCTAGGTCTTTACCACATATACCATAACACTATTTAAGAAATATTAGTTATACTAAAATATTGAAAACTAAACTATGAGTAGTATTTTTAAAAAGCGTAATTTTCTTCGATGAAAATCGAGGAATTTTCTTCGAAGACAAAACTGACTACATTTTTTTTCTATTGTGTTCAAAATATAAAGTTTTTCTTAAAAAATAGTCTTGATATATTAAAAATCAATATAAAAAATAGTTTCAACATGAAACAAGTTTTTTTTACTACTTTCTCTAGTATTTTATACTTTAAATGCGTATTCCTGAAAATGACTTTTTTCATATTTTGCCTAAGTTCAAAGTACTAAGGCTCAGTAGTAAAATAATTTAGAAACAAAGTTTTTATATTTTTAGAATGTTAAAAACATTTGAAACAAAAGTAAGTAGAGATATTTTTTAAAAATATTTCTGAAAATTTTACATAAATTGGTAAACATGAAAATTATAACGATTTTAAGGAAATTTCCATGCGTAATTTAATTGTTTGTTTTTTTTCAAGCTCATTAAAAAAGAAAATTAAAAATATCTCTCCCTAGGTCTTTTCCATATACCATAACACTATTTAAGAAATTTTAGTAATACCAAAATATTGAAAAAAGAATGAGGAGTAGTAATTTTAAAAACTATATATTTCGACGAAAAAAAAAATCATAAAAACCCCCATAAAAAATATACTTTTTAATAAAAAGTAGATTTTTTTTGCTGATTATTCCTTACAAAAGGATTCTTAAATAGTACACCAAAATTCATTACTTTAAAATCAATAATAAAAAATTTTGGGTTTTTTCTTCCGGGTCTGCCTTAAAACTTTTATTAATTATACGTTTAGTATTTAGTGATATTATTTGATAGCTTTATGTTAACGCGTTGGTAATTTTGTTACATAAAAATGTTTAAACGCTTATTAAACTGCATTCGCTTTATATGTTAGCTCATTTGATGTCTCTGCATTAAAAATTTAGTTTTTAATAGTGTTTTTCAGCATACTGACTTTCAGAAAGAATTTTCAAGCATTAGATTGCTAGACGAAAATTGTCATTATTTATTACTTTATTGGATTTATGAAAAAATTTTCGACATACGGTTTTCGACGGATCAATACGTTTTAGAAGGTCCTGAACACGATTTGACTGTTTTTAGAAAATGTCAGTCTGTGATTCTGTCTGTGATTCTGTCTGTCTGTCTGTATATATGTGACAAAGATTGTGGGGGCTTGTGTGGGTATCTCAGGAACTAATGCGCAGAATTTAATAAAACTTTAGATTCCGTTAGTCCCTAAATTGGTACTGATTAGTTTTGCGTGTAAATAACCCAACAGGTGGTGTCACTACGTGCATTTTTTTATAACCGCAATTGCTCTATCTCAATAACTAATGCACTGTTTTTCATCAAATTTTAGATTATGTTAGACCTTGACTGACATAAATAGACGCTGATTACGATTTGGTGTAGATAATCCCAACCTCTATCTCAAGAACTAATGCTCGGAATTTAATAAAACTTTATATTCAGTTAGTCCCTGGTATAAATTGGTGCTTATTAGTTTTTGGTAAAAATCGCCAAGCTGGTGGAGCTACTGTGCAGCATTTTTCGCAATTTCCGCAATAGCTCTATCTCAAGAACTAATGCACGGAATTTAATAAAACTTTAGATTCCGTTAGTCCCTAAATTGGTGCTGATTAGTTTTGCGTGTAAATCACCCAACAGTTGGTTCCGCTAAGCTGCATTTTTTTATAACCGCAATAGCTCTATCTCAATAATTAATGCACTGTTTTTCATCAAACTTCAGATTCTGTTCAGACCTTGACATAAATAGAATGTGATTGCGTTTTGGTGTAGATATCCTAAGAGGGGGCGCTGCTATGCTGCTTTTTTCACTATTTTCACGATACCTATATATCTCAAGAACTAATGCACGGACTTTCATTAAACTTCTAATTAAGCTAGAAGTCTATCGAAAGTTGTTGTTGATACGGTTTTGGTGTAAATATCCAAACAGGTGGCTCTGCTATGGTGCATCTTTCAGGATTTACAGGATTTTAGCAATAGTCATATTATCTCAAGAACTAATGCACGGATTTTAATAAAATTTTAGATTCATTTAGATCTTGATATAAATTGGTACTGATTCGTTTTTAGTGTATATGCAAAACTTGTGTGAGATAAAAGAAAGTTTTGGGATTGGCACATCCGACTAGTTATACTTGTTTTTAAGTAAATTTATCAAAAAAAGGTGAAAAACACGATATGCATAATAACTTGTTACATTCGTTTTTAAGTTCATGTTTAGCTGCAAACGAGAAACAATTAATTATATTGAAAGTAAAACGAAGATTCAGATAATATTTTATATTTTAAATTACTATTACTTTTTCTCACATGCTTTGACTAATACATAATTATGCATGATTACTATTTAAAAAAATTTCTTGGGTGGGAGGGGGTTCTTTGAGAGAACAAACATATTTTTGATCTTCTTATATCCACAGCTGAGAGCTGAGAAACAGTTTTATTCTCACATATATTTATAAAATTAGCCAAAGTACTCATTAACGTTATATGCGTCATTTTATGTTGCAATTGATTGGCTTTAGAGAATATTATTGATAATTAATAATTCCTGTGTTAAAAATACTTATTTTATGCTATTTTTTATATTTTAGTTAAATCTTATCAGTTAAAATCTAGAGAAATGCTTAAGTGATACTAAAAGAAACAACAAAAGGTTTATAAAAAAACTTTTAATGATCAACATACGTTTCAACGCTCCTACGGCGCCATTTTCAAGTAAACATGAAATGTAAACTTGAAAATGGCGCCGTAGGAGCGTTGAAACGTATGTTGATCATTAAAAGGTTTTTTATAAACCTTTTGTTGTTTCTTTTAGTATCACTTAAGCATTTCTCTAGATTTTAATTATATTTAGTGATCTTATTTTGTGATTATGTCTTATCAGTTATTTCAGTTTTTGCGCAGTTTCTGATATATTTTTTTGTATATTCGCTGGTCGCCAGTGATAACTCGCCAAATCGACAGATGTTTGTGTGTCTGTCCATACAAAGTTTTCTGAAGTGACTGCGGTGAGCAGAGCTACAAGATTTCAGAGAAAGGTACCTGTATATCTTAAGTTATGCACCTAAAACCCAATTTTAGGGTTGGGTTGGGTTGATTATTGACGGCCAATTATCTACACTAGGGATATAGGCCCGGGGGAGTGCCCTTCGTGGGGGTCTTTCTAAGGGAACCTAATCCGTATTTACGCATGGATAAATCCACGGCTCGAAGAAAACCACGAAAACTCCGAACGATTAGGCCGACGGGCGCGATTGGGATCGAACCCAGCACCTCCCGTCTACCAGCTTCGAGAGCACAACCTCTCAGCCACTGGTGGGGCTTCCAATTTTAGGGAAGAGTGGGGTAAAAAAAATATTATGCTTTTTAGCGTTTTTTTACCCGTTTCAAGGCAATTGTTTAACATACGTAAAAGGAATCAGGTTTCAATCCTTTATCATATATATATATATATATATATATATATATATAACGCTAAGGTACGTGGTGGTGAAAAAGTGATTTTTTTCTCTTTTGCTGATGGCAATGAGTGGTTTATTTTCACTAATTTGTGAATATTACGAAAAGTATTTGAGATATTGACTTATAACTCACCACACATGTGTAGAAAAATTTTCTGAATCCGAAAATCCATTTTTTGTAAAAATAGGCCCTTAATTTTTCATATTTTTTTGCAAAAAAACTGACCCAGACGTTTGAAAAGGGAAGAAAATAAACTACGAAGTTAAACAAACAACATAAAAAAAAACGCACCATTTTGTTTCTGTTTCAAAAGTTACAGATATTTGTTAATGTTAAAAGTCATTGGTTAAATTTTGAGTGGGGAGGGAGTTCAATTGTAATTTAAATATCAGGTTAATGTTAAAGGTATGTAGATCTGCTCTCCCCCTGGCGGTGGAAAGTGGACCTAAATGATTTTGTGGCCAGGCCTGTACGGTGCCATATAGACAATGGGGAGCTGTGCCGGAGATTCATTTGGAAAGAGGTTTGTTTAGAATAGAATGAGCCCCCTGACCTTGAAATGTGGAACAAAAAGATGTCTTAAACATTCGAGGTTCATTTGGAAAAATTGACCAGGGAAGCGGATGTAGCCTACTAGTAATATATTAATTTTTTTTCCATTTTTTTAAATTTCCGTGATTTTTTATGCGATTTGTAACTTTTTTTGGCGTTTTGAGGCGATTTTTTAATATGTTAAAAGAATCCGGTTTCAATCTTGTTGTCAATCAATAAATTTTGTTCACTCTGATTTTTGAACTTTTCGCGAATTTTTTATGAAATTTTTAACATTGTTTCTCTTTTTACGGAAATTTTATGACATTAAAAAAAAAAAAAAGTTTAAATTTTTTAGCCAATTATAGTAAATTTGTTCTCATTGATTTTTCAATTTTTGCGATTTTTTTTAGAATTTTAGCATTTTGCGGCGATTTTTTGACATTTTTTTCTGAAACAGAAAATTTTTGCTAAATTTGATAGTGCTATGATTAAATTCAAGTTAAAATAATACCAATTCTGTTCCTATAGCAATGTGAACGAGATGTCGAAATTTTGAATTTAATCTGGGTAGAAATAAAAAAACCAGAATACCTCAAGGTTCATTTGATTCGAGATCGCAGAGGGCGTAGCCCTCTCGAATGCACGTTGCCGTAGACACTGAAGCCTCCCAACCCTAGGTTTATTTAGGAAACAAAGACCAGTAAAACGGGCGAAACACCGTTGGCATTGTTACAAATGAAACTCATATGCCAAATTAAATATAAATATTTCTCCAAAATCTGAAAGGGAATCTCCAAAAAGTGTTTTTGTTGTTGTTGTTGTTCTTTTGCGGGGGTAGGGGGGGGGCTCGGAATGCCTTGCTATGGCCCTGCAAAGTGGTAACATTGCGCTGAAAAGGGTTAAACAGATTTAACTTTTTTTTTCCTACTCAGTATCTACTCATTATCGGGATATCTAAAATAGCAGAAATTAATTTTTTGGTACTTTTGTCTAAAAGTTCGGACCTAAAAATCTCAATGAAATCTAGACTCATAAATGTGTCGGCTATGTTTTCTGTAGGTCTTACGTTTTCTGTTAAGATAATCGAATTTTAAATTCGAACAAGCGAACTGGAAATCCTCGTACCTTTAGCCATCTTAAAATTGAAAAATCATCTTCCACATGTGTGCGTATGTCCATAGTCATATATGCATGTACACGAATAGTTGTATGTATAGGTGTGTCCACGAATATATGTATGTATACATATGTCCATGGATACATGTATGTATGCATTTGTCCTCGGATAGATGTATGTATCGATATGTCCACGGATAGATGTATGTATCGGTATGTCCACGGATAGATGTATGTATCGGTATGTCCACGGATGGATGTATGTATGGGTATGTCACGGATAGATGCATGTATGGATATGTCCACGGTCAGATGTATGTATGGGTATGTCCACAGATGGATGCATGTATGGGTATGTCCTCAGATACATTGTAAAAAAAGCATATTAAAAATAAATAATATTTTAATATTTCAAAAACTAATACGTATTGTTAAACATATATTTATTTAAAAAATATAAAAATCTTAGCTAAATACACATTTCGTGTGATGTCCTCAGTGAACCGGATTCTGACCGTGTCCGCACTCACCATGTTACACGAGACTGTGTGTGTGTGTGTGTCTGTTGGCGATGGCTAGGAAAATTTAGCGCACCTAGAAGTCTGTAAATTTAGATTTAGGTAGTCCAAACCTTCTCTTCATATACCTGAGCGTCAGAATTTTAATATTTTAATTATTTTATGAAATATTAATTAAAATGCACAAAGAACTCTCATTAATAAAAATACGCTTTTATTCTCTTGGGTTGGTTGGTTCACTGGTTGGTTGCATCTATTCTTCACAGAAGTAATTAAATAAACCAGAGTAGCGATGCATAAATAAGGATTTCTAACTAAATAGTGTCAATATGGATTGAAGTTATCAGCGTAGAGGAGCCATGCGAATGTCGCGCCACCTGTACATGACAAATTACACATACGTCACACTGTTTGAAATCGAGGCTAACGAGCCTCGGTTTGAAATATTTTCCTGGCACATTTCTCTTCATGACAATTAGTCGGTTTTAAGTTTTTTTTTTTTTTTTTTTTTTTTTTTTTTTTTTTTTTTTTACATGACATTTATTATTATGATGGAGATTGTTAATACAGAAAACTTTATTTAACAGATTCTTTTTTTATATTTGCGGGAATGCAGAGGGGCAAGGGTCTAATTACATTTAAGCTTCAAGGTGTATTTCTAGAAAGCAGTTACCAGAATTTCCGAATATTAGTCTAAGCCAAATTTCAAATTAAGTTCCTAGCTTAACCAAATGAATCAATCTTTAAAGATGTATTGTGATCCTCCTAATTAGTTATTTGCTGGAGGCCACTTGAACACCCCCCCCCTTCCCGGCCCTCCTTCAAGGTTTTTTCTCTAACTCTGCTCCGTTTCCATATCTCAGCAACTATCTTTCCGATTTCAACGCAAGTGATTTCAAACATTATAATTAATTTAACAGTCACCCTTTATAACATTAAACTAAATTTATGAGTAGCGGTTACCACTATTTACGAATAATAGTTTAAACCAAATTTGTAATTAAGCTCCTAGCTTAAGCAAACGAACGAATTTCGAAAGATGCATAGTGCTCCTCTTAATTAGTCATTTGCTGAAGGGTATTTGAACAACCCTCCCCCCCCCGGCCCCTCCTTCAAGGTTTTTCTCTAACACTGCCCCGTTTCTATATATCAGCAACTATCTTTCCGATTTCAACGTAAGTGATTCCAAACATTATATTTAACTTAATAGTCACCCTTTATAACATTAAATTAAATTTATGAGTAGCGGTTACCACTATTTTCGAATAAAAGTTTCAGGCAAATTTGTAATTAAGTTCCTAGCTTAACAAAACAAACGAATTTTTATACATGCATAGTGGTCCTCTTAATTAGTCATTTTCTGCAGGACACTCGGACATCCCCTCCCCTCGGCACGTCACTCAAGGTTATTTTCTCTAACTGTGCCTTATTTCAATAACTAGGCTAATAATGTTCCAATCTTCTCGAAACCAGCTCAATTTTGTAGCGCGCCTACTATACAGTAACGTAGGCAGAGGGGACCTGTCGCAGAAGTTCGTTCGGAAAGAGGTTTGTTTAGAACAGAATGCTCCCCTGGCGGTGGTAGGGGGAAATAAAAGATTTTCCAGAGCATACGAGCATGCTCGGTATACGGTTCCGAAGTCATCGTAGACCGTGGCCAGAGTTCCGTTTTTTAAGAGATTTAAGTTTATTACAAGGGCTCGGGCAACGCCGGGCGGGTCAGCTAGTGATTAAATATAGGAAAAATTGCTACTCAAAATTTTAGATTATATTTGTCACTGGTGTTAATTTTTATTTCAAGCTCAGTAAATTTAAGAAAGGAGTTTAATATTAGAACTTAGAAATTAGAGGTATCACCTTTTTTTTTTAATTTTATCATTTTTTTTTTCGCATTTTCGCATTTTTAGTATCGTTTAGTATAGGAGTAGACATTTTGAGATGCCTATAGGATTTAAGTGTTTATTAACATTAAAATACGGATATAAATGCTTAAAGGGATAGTGATGAAAACTAAACACTAAAATGCTTATAAAAACCATTTAATATGATGATCGGCATATTTCAAGATCCACATGATAAACAAACTATTCTCGCAAAAATTTTAAAAAAGAAATGTTATTCTTATTTTTTTTTTCAAATTTTTGGGAGAATAGTTTGCTTATTGTGTGGATCTTCATTATGGTCATTATGGTGCCGTTTGTGCGTTTGAAACATGTCGATCATCATATTTTAAGGTTTTTATAAGCCTTTTTTGTGTTCAGTTTTCATCAAATTAAGCATTTATATCAGTTTTTTAATGATAATTAGTGTACTACTGTATTAACTGTAACTGCAACTGTAGTAACTGTAGAAACTGTGTGTAGTAACTGCATATCTAATATATGTCATTTATTCTATCCATGTCTATAAATAGTCAATAGCTATTTTCTGACCGATTCTTTTAGGTCCGATTCTGAATAAGATTTTATTAGTAAATGAGGCCTACACCATGTGTTGAACCTCAATCCTTCATATCACTGCTGGGTGATTTTTTATTTTGTATCGATTGGATGTCTATTGCTCGCAGAGCCAGCTATTGCTGTTAATTCAAACTAAAATCGAGAATCGCGTAGTAAAAAAACTCTTGACATCATACATTACTCTCCGGCAAGAATTTTCTGTAATATCTGTCACCGTTTGGAAGTTATTGAAATCTAAAATCAGTCAGTCAATTTTAGAACACCCGGTAGGTATATCATATATTCTATCTATGTCTATAATTAGTCAATACATTTTTTTTCCTTTTTCATACAATAAAATTTCTATCATCCAAGTGGTTTAAATAATCGATTTTTGAAAAAACATAAAGCAAAAGATACTTCGTTTAAAACAATAATTTTTAAGACATCCAAATACTTATTTTCAACCAATTTTTTTAATTTTTTTTCTTGATATTTTTTATAAAATTGAAGAATAAAATTTGGACAATGGGATTTATTTTCTAATATTTTAAATTCAGATACATGAGATAAAAACAATAGAAAAATGAAAGTCTTGTTTTGTAAAATGTCTATTTTTTAAAGATGAGTTAATTATTTTAGAAAAAACAACACTTAAAAGAGGTTATTTGTTTATATAAAATAGCTTTGTTGTTTTCGTTTGAAGTAATTTTGTTATGCAATTCATATTTGTCGGAAATAATTTTTTATCATCTGTTATGCAATAACTTTTCACCTTTTTTTTTTTTTTTTTTTTATGTTGACAAAATTACATACTTGAAAGTTAATCACAATTCATAGATATTTATTTTCAACCACTATAAGAAAAAGAGCTTACATTTTCAAAAGTGATTCATATGATTGAACTATTTTTATCTGTATGAAAAGATTTATTTTTTTATTGTACAATAATGTTTTTCTAAGAAAGTAACATCGAGAAAATAATTTCCATTCTGTTAGAAAAAATTGCCCTATTAAAATGAATAATGAATACAATTATTTGTGGCTCGAAATAATTTTTTTTTCTTTTCAGCTGATTACAACAAAGGTTGAAATAAAGAAAACAAACGCTAAAAATAAATTTATTTTGACAATTTCAAGATTTTAAAATTTCATAAATACTTTAATATTTTTATTGTTTTTTTCATAGTGCGAAAATTGTTATTTCTCCCTGGGGCAAAATAAATATCACACTGCTTTGAAAACATAGTATATTATGGACTCTTGTGTGACAGGTTTTCTTTTTAAAAATGGATAAATAATGCATTTATTCAAACCAAAATTTAAAAAGTGTTTTTATTGCAGGAAGTTTTAAAGCAGAAAGCAGTATATCTAGTTGAATTAGAAGAACATAAATTTGTTATGAAAATTTAACAAAATCGAATGAATATTTTAACATTTTTAAATGAGAGTGAAAATATTAAACTAAAATATTGCAAAAGATAATTACCATGTACGAAAAATAACGTTTTGTTACATTTGCGAATATTTTATATTTATTACAGTATTATTTAAAAGTAATGTGACACTTCATTGAAAACGTATTATATTCTGAAAATATCATTTCATTTTAAAAATAGATAAATAATGTGTCTATTCAAACCAAAATTTAAAATTGTTTTTATTGCATGATATTTGAACCATAAAGCAATAGTACTTGAATTAAAAGAATGAAACTGGTTATTAAAATTAATCGAATGAATATTTTAACGTCTTAAAAGAGGGTGAAAATATTAAACTAAAATATTGGAAAAGCTTATTTCCCCATAAGAAAGATATTGGTCTGGGTATATTATTACATTTGCAGGATATTTTATATTTAGTATGGTTGTCATGAGAAATGTTTTAAATTTGTGAAAGATTACGAAAAAATTTATATTTCTAAAAATTTATTATATCCTTCTAATTACTTACCCATCATACGTAGTATAGGGTAAGTCTTGTAATCGTTTTGAAAATCGAAAAATTTTTTTTGACGGATTTACACGTTTCAGACACTGGAGATTCCGAAAAACATATTTTTAGAAAAAAAATTTTGCCGTCCGTCTGTGTGTCTGTGTGTGTGTGTGTGTCTGTAAACGCTCTATCTCCCGAAAAAATTGAGATAGAGACTTGCAATTTGGTATGTACTTAGTATGTAATAATGGGAAGAAGCCTATTTCATTTCAATAACCTCGATTAACCGGAACAATTTTTTTCGGACTCTCGAAATATTCGTTCTGATGAATGTATATAAAAATTTTCGAAATTGTATATTTTAAGAAATGAATATAAAAGACAATAAAAAAACATAAATTTTGAATAAAGCATGAAGTCGATCGGATAATTAGTTGCCGAGATATTTGGAATCCTGTTTTCCACATTCTTCGATTTTTCATGACCCTGTATTTCATCCAAATTTCACTTCAAAGATATATTTTAATTAGAAATTTGACGCCTAATCAGATGCAATAAACCGCTAGGTAATAGGATTATTATTTTTGGAGTTATAAGGAAAAACCTCTTTCAAGCAATTCAGTAATCGAGCCTTTAAAGTTTGTGACGTCATCAAGCCACGATTTTATTTGAATTGCAATGCATTTTATAAGTAGTTTACACATTTTTATTTTAATATTTTACATTATGCATATCCATGATGGGTAAGTATTACGGTGGCCCCCAACGACTAGTTTTTATATGTATCGTCATATGCGAAGAAACGTTTTATCCCGGTGACTTACTAACGAGGTTTGACTGTATATTTATATACCGGGTGTCTTAAAATGGGCTCATTGATTTTAAAATTCAATAACTTCCAAACGGTGACAGATATCTAAAAATATCTTCCAGGAGTGTAATGTAAGAGGTCAGGAGTTTTTATACTGCGATTCTTGATTTTAGCTCGAATTACCAACAATAGATGGTGCTGCAAGCGATAGGAGTGAAATCCACGTCAAAACTAAAATCACCAGCATTTTTCCAGCATTCATGCGAAGAAAGGAGTTTTAATACATGGAGTGGATCTTATTCGCTGATACAATCTTGTTCTTAGGGCCTGATTCTGAATAAGATTTTATTGGTGAATAAGATCTACTCCATATGTTTTCCTCATTCCTTCAGATAATTGCTGGAGGAGTCTTGTTTTGTCTGGATTGGATGTCTATTTCTCGCAGGGCCCTCTATTGCTGATAATTCAAACTAAAATCAGGTATCGCAGTAAAAACTCCTGTCATCATACATTACTCTCCTGCAAGAATTATTTTTATATATTTCACCGTTTGAAAGTTATTGAATTTTAAATTCAGTCAGTCCATTTTAGGAAACCCAGTATACATATCATTTATTCAATCTATGTCTATAATTAGTCAATAGGGTTTTTTTTTTCATACAGTAAATTTTCTATCATCCAAATGGTTTAAATATTTAATTTTTGAAACAAACATAAAATAGAAGAAACATCATTTAAAAGAATTCTTTTTAAGACATCCATATACTTATTTTCAACCAAAATTTCTTTTATCTTATTTGGTGATATTTTTTATAAAACTGAAGAATAAAATTTGGACAGTGGGATTTATTTTCTAATATTTTAAATCCAAATACATGAGATAAAAACCAATAGAAAACAAAAGTCTTGTTTTTTTTAAATGTCCATTTTTTTTAAAGATGAGTTAATTATTTTAGAAAAACAGTACTTAAAAGAAGTTATTCGTTGACAAAATAGCACTTTGTTGTTTTCGTTTGAAATATTTTTGTTACGCAATTCGTATTTGTTGGAAATCAATTTTTATCATATGTTATACAATAAATTTTCACTCCATACGTGAAAGTTAATTACAATTCATATATATCCGTTTTCTACCACTATAAAAAAAAAAGAGCTGACATTTTCAAAAGGGATTCACATGATCGAACTATTTAAGCTTTTTTTTTTCTTGCACAATAATGTTTTTCTAAGAAAATAACATCCAGAAAATCATTTCCATTCTGTCAGAAAAAAATTACCCAATTGAAATAAATAATACATAAAATTAAAGATTTCAAATATCTATACATTCATAGTTTTTTATATTTATATTTACATTTTATTATGATTAATTTTTGTAATTTTTGTAATCCTTTGATTTTTATACTGTCTATTAGTTTGATTTTCACACATGTAATTTCATTTTAAATAAATAAATATACATATTTACAACATTGAAATAAAATTATGCTCATTTTTAAATTTATACATTTTTCTGTAATCTTTCACAACTTTAAAACATTTTTCAAGAAAACCATACGAAATATAAAATATTCTGCAAATGTAATAATATTATAACATGTAATATGTCCAATATCTTTGGTATAGGGAAATTATCTTTTATAATATTTTAGTTTAATATTTTTACTCTCATTTAAAATGTTAAAATATTCATTCAATTTAGATTAATCTTAATAAACAATTTACATTCTTCCGATTCAAATACTATTGCTTTATGCTTTAAATATCGCGCAATAATAACAATTTTAAATTTTGTTTTTTATAAATGCATTATTTATCCGTTTTTAAAAGGAAATGATATTTTCACATACAAAAGCTCAGAATAGCGTACGTTTTGAATGAAGTGTCACATTACTTTTAAAGAATACTGTAATAAATATAAAATATTCGTAAATGTAACAATACATTATCTGTCGTGGATGGGAATTATTTTTTGCAATATTTTAGTTTAATATTTTCACTCCCATTCAAAAATGTTAAATTATTCATTCGGTTTAGTTAAATTTTCATAACAAATTTATATTCTTCTAATTCATGTAGCTATATTGCTTTCTGCTTTAAAAATCGTGGAATAAAAACAGTTTTAAAATTTTAGTTTGAATAAATGCATTATTTATCAGTTTTTAAATTGAAATATTTTCACACTAAGAGCCCATAATATACTATGTTTTCAAAACAGTGTCATATTTACTTTGCCCAGGGAGAAATATCAATTTTCGAGCTATGAAGAAAATTTAAAATATTAAAATAGTTATGAAATATAAAATCTTGAAATTGTCAAAATAAATTTATTTTTAGCGTTTGTTTTTCTTATTTCAACCTTTGTTGTTATCAGCTGAAAAGAAGAAAAAACATTTTCATTTTGTGACTGTATATCTCATTCCCAACATAATTACGTACATAATCATCCGTATATATTATTTCTGTTGTCAACATTCCCTTTTTCTAAGCAAACAAAAAACACAGAACGATAAATGAGATACATTTTAAAGGATTTTGAAGCGACTTCTGACATAATACACTCACATTTCGTTAAAACATGTTTTGTGATTAACCAATCCCCCACTGTACTTATTATGAAAACTCTTCTCATTTGTTCTTAGAAATTCACTACTCCTGATTCGATATCTTAATTAAATCCTTGGAAATGTAATTTATTTCTTGAAAATGACCCAATGCTAAAAGTTTTACCAGTAACAGAACAATTGTGTAGCCTTTTATGCCATCTTGGTGGTTATTTTTCATTCATTTTCCTGATTTGTCTTAGACTGTTATTCGGAAACAGTGGTGCCCGCTGCTCATAAATTTATTTTAATGTTATAGAGGTTGATTATTAAGTTAAATACGATCTTTGGAATCAGTCGCGCTGAAGTCGGAAAATTAGTTATGGCCTTGAGGGAGGGGCAGGTGGGTAACGGATGTTCAAGTGACCTTCAAAAAAGAACAAATTAGGAGAACCACTATGCATCTTTAAAGATTGATTCATTTGGTTAAACTAGGAACTTAATTTGAAATTTGGTTAAGACCATTATTCGGAAATACTGGTAAGGGCTTTGTAAAAATACACCTTGAAGCTATGAATGCTGTTTTTTACGATGATTTAGCAAAATGGAACTGGTTTGAAGAAGTACGGAAGATTATTAGCTGAGTTATGAAAATAAAGCACAGTTAGAGAAAAAACCTTGAGTGAGTGCCAGCGGGGAAGCATGCGGTTAAGTGCTCAGTAACAAATAACTAACTTTGACTGTTGGTATGCATCAACTAAATACGGGCTATGTACTTTTATTAGGAACATAAATTTAATTTTCACGAAAACTGTAATTTTAAAATAGCGGCTGTATTATCTATATAAAACAGCAATTAAATGTTACGGTTGCAGCTAAAAATGATAAATTTATTAAATGTGATTAGTTCTGTTGAAATCAGAGTAGTAAATTTGGATTTATTAGTAAGGGTGGGTATATATATATATATATATATAATATAACAATTATATTATATTATATTATATTATATTATATTATTATTATTAAAATATTTTTAAATAAATTATTAAATATTTATTTATTTATTTATTTATTTATTAAATTTCATTCCATTAATAATATTAATAAAAGGATGTAGATGATAAGATTAATTAAAATGACATTTGAGATTTAAAGTTTAGTAAAAGACATTTATTCATAGAATTAAAGTTGACATAAATCTGCTTTCGTGGTACGTTTAGTAGATTGTTACACTCAGCATGCTTGAATTTTTCATCTAAATTGAATTGTGTCGCATCTACAATCAGACATGAAAAGGGATGCTTCCTCCATGTATTTCCGGATTCAACCCAGTCGTCCAAATTCCACCTTGTTGGTCAGTTTGGGTTACTGCTTCAGGTTGACTTGCACCCTCACTTCTTTCTCTCTGGAAAATCCGTCCTCTAATTCTGGCGACAGCTCTTCTGGGAGAAGTTAAGTATACATGAATCTCTCTTAACACAGGTATTATGTCTTTCCAATGGTGATAAATAGTCAGACACAGAGATGCTAATATAAATACAGCTAACATGCTAATAAATCCATACACGAACAAAAATCGACTACTATGGGAGTCCTTTTCAACATCCAGTTCAGTACTTCCATCGGTTGTAGAGCTGACAGTACCACCGTATGGATCAGATGGAAAAAGCTTGTAATTAGATTCCCAACTTGGATTTTGACTTTCCAAAATATACATTTTAAGTATGGTAAATAAAATCAACAAAAATTATATATAAATCTCACACAAACGTAAAATAAACTGCTGTATGTAAAGTTATCGATTTCTCAAAACGCAAATAAGCTAATAGCTGTTTTGGAAGTGAACAATCGTTTTAAATCTGAAAATGATTTGTTTTGATCAACAATGCTCTTTGGGTTTTTTTTTTATAACAATTGATAATTATTATTAAGAAAACCGTTTCTGCATTGAAACAATTATTGTAATTGTTGGGAGTAAGAAAAATATATTTGTTTCAATCGCTAATACGTCATTGTTGTTCAGTTATTTGTCAACAATTCTAAAAACGGACCTAAGGGAAAACATCCAATCAGAAAAAAGGTGATACAGCAAGTCCGGTGCAATGAACAGGAAGATTAAATTGATAAAAAACAAGAATGAAAAACCATGCATCAAGCACAGATTATGAAACACTTTCCAACACATTCAGAACACTGTAAAAAAAAATTACAGTTTACTAAGTACACAAGGTTCAGGTCAAACCGAGCTTTAGAAAACACATAACTCATTTGAAAATCCAATTTCAGAAATTACTACAAATAGATGTATACTACACAGTAATGCTAAAATTTACTACAGTTAGGAAAAACATAACACAATTGAAAACTCCCTATTTGCTAAGTCTTCAGCAATTTCCGTCAATAAACGTACAATCTTTTGACCTGCCCTGTATGTGATCTATAGAATTCATATGCAAAAAATTAGAAACATTTAAAAAGGCTTACCACAACTGAAAACGAGCTACCAGCAATTATTGTTCATAGATAGTACTGTAACCAAATCATTTTGAGTGTCCCTGTAGATGAACAATACATTCTATGGATACCGTATTACACACTAAGCGCCTTGTACTGCACCTCAGTGATATGTATCAATTTGAATGTGTGTAAAATAGTGTAACATCATTAAAATACGCCGCAAACGATTTTCCGCATAGACCATAATGTTACGGAAGTCTTTTGAGTGTCTCTTTAAAAGAACTATAAATGCTAACCACTTAATTTTCAATACCAAATATGCCATAGTAAACCCCAATAACGTATGTATCAACTTCATGACAATCCGAGTGTATTTACGTGAATTAGAGCACGGACAGGCGGAAGACAGACAGACAGACAAAACGAATTCATAAACATTTTTCAACTATGGTGAAGTGTTAAGAAAGGGTCAGAAACAAATAGAACAACAAATTGAGAACAAGTAAAATAAATAAATAAAAATGAAAAACACAGCTGGAAAAAACAATTAGATCTGACTTATAACTCGCACTTTTGATACACGTAAATACCTCAAAAATCTCACGTGCGCTTAAAATCAGGACAAGATGTGCATAAGAATTGATATTTCAACATAATTAAACATTATATGTGTCGTAGGTTCTTGTTTCACATTTGCTCATTTGTTTTCTTTATTCCTGGTTAGTTATTACTGTTGTCGGCATTCTATTTTAATTTCAAACTTAAGTTGTGCGCAATACGCCGCAGTATACGGCAATACATTTTGAACCGACCATGTAAAAATATTCATGTGCTCCTGGGCATTCCACCGTTATTATTTACATTAGAAGCAAAAAATCTTAAATACAAAATTAAAAATAATAAAGACATCTTAATATTTAATAATCAAATATTAGAATATGACAATATTGAAGAACAAGTCTATAAATTTCAAACAAATCCTGAAATATATATTAACAATTTAATTTTGTCGGATGTAAACATAAACAAACCTAACATAACACAGATCTATACTGATGGTTCTAAAACAGATAACAAAACAGAATATGCTTATGTGGCCTTTAAAGATCAAATTAAAATTAAAGAACAATCTTGCAAAATTCAAAATAACAACACAGTCTTTCAAGCTGAACTTACAGCAGTTATTAACTCAATAAAATGGGCTATCTCAACAAATCAAAAAATAACTCAAATTTTTTCAGACATTTTTTTTATATCACGTGGGTAAAAGGACACGTGGGTATTGTAGGCAACGAACTGGCGGACAAGCTGGCGTACCAGGCCGCACAGTACTGCAACTTGCCAGTAAGCAAGGAAGTTAAACTTCCATGCTCTTTACTTAATAAGCTTATTAAATTGCAATTGCTGGACAGGTGGCAGCACAACTGGACTCCTCAGGGTGCGGCAGGTTTACTCATAGTATTATTCCAAAGGTTCAATGCTCATTTATATGTAAAGATAAAGTCTCACTCTACTTCCTCAGTGGATGTGGAAGTTTTCCTACATTCTTACATAGAATTGGCAAAAGAGATGATGACTTGTGTCAGTGTGGTCAGAGAGGTGACCCACTACATTATTTATTTGGCAAATGTAAATTTATGAAGTATAAATTCACATATAATGAAACTAAAACAACTCTTGACAATATTCTAGATATACTATCTGATAAAAAGCAACTATTTCAACTTTACGAAAATTATAATATCTTAAATCAAAAATATTCATTTATTAAATACAAATTCCTCCCCTAGTTATCTCTCTTAAAAAAAAAAAAAAAAAAAAAAAAAAAGTTTGTTTTATGTATTATATCAGTACCAAATTGTAAATACAGTGGCCTCTCACTTATGCGCGATGTTCGGTGGTTGCTTTTTCGTACCACTGTTTTAAACAGTATAGAGGGAATTAAAAATATATAGTGTTTATTTTTGCATTCGAGTTCGGGTGTTATATATATATATATATATATATATATATATATATATATATATATATATTTTTTTTTTTTTTTTTAAGTTTTTGGTGTTGAGGTTTGTTTGCCGTGTGTCGCGTGTGGGTGAGGGGCCGCTGTATATAGTGTATTTCAAAATGTTATTGTGTGTAAATAAAATTGTTTGAATTTTATATTGTAATTATATATTGTTATCATTTTTAAAAAATATATTATACCTCTAAAGGTTATTGTATACGTACTAATGCATTCAAAATGTACGACTATAAATAATTGTCATTATAATGTTAATCTCAAAATGGTATATAAATAACTAAAATTAAAATTTATGTAAAATATCAATTATTGTAATAATTTTAACGTTCGCCCAGCCTTGTGGCAAAATTGGGTAACGTTTATACTTTGTAAAAATTGTGGTTTAACTTGTAATTATTGTGGCTAGCGCCGGATAGTAATATTTTTCCCTCCCTAGGCTTTGGGGTTCGTCCTGGCCATTAGCCAAAAGCTGGTCCCTAGGGTGGGCGCTGTCTGTCTGTCTTTTGGGTATCTATAAATCCACCTATGAATGTTAGTGTTTTATAATGAATGTTAAATTGTTTCTAAAAAATATATAAATTATTTATATTTATATAATCAGTGTATTCTGCATATAAACATCACAATAATAAACAATACCGTTATTAAATGCATTCATTTTTAATATAAACACAAATACACAAAATCCGTTTCTTCAATACTTCAGTATGCAATAATAACATCCATGCGCGGTTATTATTTTATAATAAAACGTCGAGAACAAACCGCCCAAAATGTAATATAATTGTATCTAAATGTATCTAAATGTAGATAAATGTATCTAAATTAAAAAAACAAGTACAGTAAGAAGAAACAAGTTGGAAATTGTATGTCAAACGTAACAAATGAGGTGCATTCGTATTATAAGTTGTTTTATAAATATTCAGATCTTGGTGCAATAGCTATTGCAATCTTATGCATGAATACAAAATTTATTTTATGTGCAGATTTTCATACTATAGATATTAATTTTATTTTATGATATATAGTTTCAATACACTTTCACACACAACTAATTACAATTATGTTACATTTAAATTATGCTACGCGCCAATATTCAATACAAGACATTGTAAAAAAATCATCGTTATTATTTCACTGAAAAAAATAATTATATAATTATATCGTCTGTTGTTATTATATGATTAATTTCCGCAATAAAATAAGTACAATTTAAGTTGGCAAGTTAGTTTAGTTTTTCTGCAACACCTAGCATTTCCATTTTGTGAATTTTTTTCAGCAAATTTCCGCGTATTTTATCTTGTTTATTAATCCTTTTTTTTTCTTTAATCGTTAGTTTCCGATGTACAATCATAACTTTTTTGTTCGAGTTCTAACTGGCCGGTACTGTTCACAAAAAGAAGTATTTTTGGATATACTGGGTGCAATAATATAGTGATAGGTTGTGCTTTTAAGGGAGACCCCGAACCCCATTTTCAGCAAAATATTATCAAAAGTTCAAAAAAAAAATTATCTCAGAAAACGATAATATACATATTTGCGAATGTCCATGCAACATTTCAGAACTTGGAGACACTTGGAACAGGTAGTAAATGAGCTTTTTTAATTGTATTCACCAGAGTTTAAAGGGCTAGCGGCCATTTAAAAAGCTCATACAGCTTTGTTTACTTTTATATTACACTACCACAAAGCTAAGTACAGTTAATATAACATTTTAATTTTAGTATGATTAATCAAAAAAGAATACATAATAATAAAAAAATTTCAAATAATATAAAATTTTACACATTTTTTGTAAAAGCGAAACATTTCCTTTGAAAACGAAATTGCAGCAAAAATTTTTGTGTTCAATATAAAAAATAGTCTTGGTATATTAGAAATTAATATAAAAAATAGTTTCAACACGAAGTAAGTTTTGTTTTACTAATTTCTTTTGTATTTTATAATTCTTTTTTTTTTTTTTTTTTTTTTTTGCCTAAGTTTAATGTACTAAGGTTCAATGGTAAAATAATTTAGAAACAAAGTGTTTATATTTTTAGAATCTTGAAAAAATTTGCAACAAACGTAATGAGAGATATAATATTTTTTTAATGTTTCTAAAAATTGTATATAAATTGGTAAACATCAAAATTATAACGATTTTAAAGAAATTTGCCTTGTGTAATTAAATTTTCCTCCAAAATAATTTAAAAAATATATCTCCCTAGGTCTTTACCACATATACCATAACACTATTTAAGAAATATTAGTTATACTAAAATATTGAAAACTAAACTAGGAGTAGTATTTTTAAAAAGCGTAATTTTCTTCGATGAAAATCGAGGAATTTTCTTCGAAGACAAAACTGACTACATTTTTTTTCTATTGTGTTCAAAATATAAAGTTTTTCTTAAAAAATAGTCTTGATATATTAAAAATCAATATAAAAAATAGTTTCAACATGAAACAAGTTTTTTTTACTACTTTCTCTAGTATTTTATACTTTAAATGCGTATTCCTGAAAATGACTTTTTTCATATTTTGCCTATGTTCAAAGTACTAAGGCTCAGTAGTAAAATAATTTAGAAACAAAGTTTTTATATTTTTAGAATGTTAAAAACATTTGAAACAAAAGTAAGTAGAGATATTTTTTAAAAATATTTCTGAAAATTTTACATAAATTGGTAAACATGAAAATTATAACGATTTTAAGGAAATTTCCATGCGTAATTTAATTGTTTGTTTTTTTTCAAGCTCATTAAAAAAGAAAATTAAAAATATCTCTCCCTAGGTCTTTTCCATATACCATAACACTATTTAAGAAATTTTAGTAATACCAAAATATTGAAAAAAGAATGAGGAGTAGTAATTTTAAAAACTATATATTTCGACGAAAAAAAAAATCATAAAAACCCCCATAAAAAATATACTTTTTAATAAAAAGTAGATTTTTTTTGCTGATTATTCCTTACAAAAGGATTCTTAAATAGTACACCAAAATTCATTACTTTAAAATCAATAATAAAAAATTTTGGGTTTTTTCTTCCGGGTCTGCCTTAAAACTTTTATTAATTATACGTTTAGTATTTAGTGATATTATTTGATAGCTTTATGTTAACGCGTTGGTAATTTTGTTACATAAAAATGTGTAAACGCTTATTAAACTGCATTCGCTTTATATGTTAGCTCATTTGATGTCTCTGCATTAAAAATTTAGTTTTTAATAGTGTTTTTCAGCATACCGACTTTCAGAAAGAATTTTCAAGCATTAGATTGCTAGACGAAAATTGTCATTATTTATTACTTTATTGGATTTATGAAAAAATTTTCGACATACGGTTTTCGACGGATCAATACGTTTTAGAAGGTCCTGAACACGATTTGACTGTTTTTAGAAAACGTCAGTCTGTGATTCTGTCTGTGATTCTGTCTGTCTGTCTGTATATATGTGACAAAGATTGTGGGGGCTTGTGTGGGTATCTCAGGAACTAATGCGCAGAATTTAATAAAACTTTAGATTCCGTTAGTCCCTAAATTGGTACTGATTAGTTTTGCGTGTAAATAACCCAACAGGTGGTGTCACTACGTGCATTTTTTTATAACCGCAATTGCTCTATCTCAATAACTAATGCACTGTTTTTCATCAAATTTTAGATTATGTTAGACCTTGACTGACATAAATAGACGCTGATTACGATTTGGTGTAGATAATCCCAACCTCTATCTCAAGAACTAATGCTCGGAATTTAATAAAACTTTATATTCAGTTAGTCCCTGATATAAATTGGTGCTTATTAGTTTTTGGTAAAAATCGCCAAGCTGGTGGAGCTACTGTGCAGCATTTTTCGCAATTTCCGCAATAGCTCTATCTCAAGAACTAATGCACGGAATTTAATAAAACTTTAGATTCCGTTAGTCCCTAAATTGGTGCTGATTAGTTTTGCGTGTAAATCACCCAACAGTTGGTTCCGCTAAGCTGCATTTTTTTATAACCGCAATAGCTCTATCTCAATAACTAATGCACTGTTTTTCATCAAACTTCAGATTCTGTTCAGACCTTGACATAAATAGAATGTGATTGCGTTTTGGTGTAGATATCCTAAGAGGGGGCGCTGCTATGCTGCTTTTTTCACTATTTTCACGATACCTATATATCTCAAGAACTAATGCACGGACTTTCATTAAACTTCTAATTAAGCTAGAAGTCTATCGAAAGTTGTTGTTGATACGGTTTTGGTGTAAATATCCAAACAGGTGGCTCTGCTATGGTGCATCTTTCAGGATTTACAGGATTTTAGCAATAGTCATATTATCTCAAGAACTAATGCACGGATTTTAATAAAATTTTAGATTCATTTAGATCTTGATATAAATTGGTACTGATTCGTTTTTAGTGTATATGCAAAACTTGTGTGAGATAAAAGAAAGTTTTGGGATTGGCACATCCGACTAGTTATACTTGTTTTTAAGTAAATTTATCAAAAAAAGGTGAAAAACACGATATGCATAATAACTTGTTACATTCGTTTTTAAGTTCATGTTTAGCTGCAAACGAGAAACAATTAATTATATTGAAAGTAAAACGAAGATTCAGATAAAATTTTATATTTTAAATTACTATTACTTTTTCTCACATGCTTTGACTAATACATAATTATGCATGATTACTATTTAAAAAAATTTCTTCGGTGGGAGGGGGTTCTTTGAGAGAACAAACATATTTTTGATCTTCTTATATCCACAGCTGAGAGCTGAGAAACAGTTTTATTCTCACATATATTTATAAAATTAGCCAAAGTACTCATTAACGTTATATGCGTCATTTTATGTTGCAATTGATTGGCTTTAGAGAATATTATTGATAATTAATAATTCCTGTGTTAAAAATACTTATTTTATGCTATTTTTTATATTTTAGTTAAATCTTATCAGTTAAAATCTAGAGAAATGCTTAAGTGATACTAAAAGAAACAACAAAAGGTTTATAAAAAAACTTTTAATGATCAACATACGTTTCAACGCTCCTACGGCGCAATTTTCAAGTAAACATGAAATGTAAACTTGAAAATGGCGCCGTAGGAGCGTTGAAACGTATGTTGATCATTAAAAGGTTTTTTATAAACCTTTTGTTGTTTCTTTTAGTATCACTTAAGCATTTCTCTAGATTTTAATTATATTTAGTGATCTTATTTTGTGATTATGTCTTATCAGTTATTTCAGTTTTTGCGCAGTTTCTGATATATTTTTTTGTATATTCGCTGGTCGCCAGTGATAACTCGCCAAATCGACAGATGTTTGTGTGTCTGTCCATACAAAGTTTTCTGAAGTGACTGCGGTGAGCAGAGCTACAAGATTTCAGAGAAAGGTACCTGTATATCTTAAGTTATGCACCTAAAACCCAATTTTAGGGTTGGGTTGGGTTGATTATTGACGGCCAATTATCTACACTAGGGATATAGGCCCGGGGGAGTGCCCTTCGTGGGGGTCTTTCTAAGGGAACCTAATCCGTATTTACGCATGGATAAATCCACGGCTCGAAGAAAACCACGAAAACTCCGAACGATTAGGCCGACGGGCGCGATTGGGATCGAACCCAGCACCTCCCGTCTACCAGCTTCGAGAGCACAACCTCTCAGCCACTGGTGGGGCTTCCAATTTTAGGGAAGAGTGGGGTAAAAAAAATATTATGCTTTTTAGCGTTTTTTTACCCGTTTCAAGGCAATTGTTTAACATACGTAAAAGGAATCAGGTTTCAATCCTTTATCATATATATATATATATATATATATATATATATATAACGCTAAGGTACGTGGTGGTGAAAAAGTGATTTTTTTCTCTTTTGCTGATGGCAATGAGTGGTTTATTTTCACTAATTTGTGAATATTACGAAAAGTATTTGAGATATTGACTTATAACTCACCACACATGTGTAGAAAAATTTTCTGAATCCGAAAATCCATTTTTTGTAAAAATAGGCCCTTAATTTTTCATATTTTTTTGCAAAAAAACTGACCCAGACGTTTGAAAAGGGAAGAAAATAAACTACGAAGTTAAACAAACAACATAAAAAAAAACGCACCATTTTGTTTCTGTTTCAAAAGTTACAGATATTTGTTAATGTTAAAAGTCATTGGTTAAATTTTGAGTGGGGAGGGAGTTCAATTGTAATTTAAATATCAGGTTAATGTTAAAGGTATGTAGATCTGCTCTCCCCCTGGCGGTGGAAAGTGGACCTAAATGATTTTGTGGCCAGGCCTATACGGTGCCATATAGACAATGGGGAGCTGTGCCGGAGATTCATTTGGAAAGAGGTTTGTTTAGAATAGAATGAGCCCCCTGACCTTGAAATGTGGAACAAAAAGATGTCTTAAACATTCGAGGTTCATTTGGAAAAATTGACCAGGGAAGCGGATGTAGCCTACTAGTAATATATTAATTTTTTTTCCATTTTTTTAAATTTCCGTGATTTTTTATGCGATTTGTAACTTTTTTTGGCGTTTTGAGGCGATTTTTTAATATGTTAAAAGAATCCGGTTTCAATCTTGTTGTCAATCAATAAATTTTGTTCACTCTGATTTTTGAACTTTTCGCGAATTTTTTATGAAATTTTTAACATTGTTTCTCTTTTTACGGAAATTTTATGACATTAAAAAAAAAAAAAAAGTTTAAATTTTTTAGCCAATTATAGTAAATTTGTTCTCATTGATTTTTCAATTTTTGCGATTTTTTTTAGAATTTTAGCATTTTGCGGCGATTTTTTGACATTTTTTTCTGAAACAGAAAATTTTTGCTAAATTTGATAGTGCTATGATTAAATTCAAGTTAAAATAATACCAATTCTGTTCCTATAGCAATGTGAACGAGATGTCGAAATTTTGAATTTAATCTGGGTAGAAATAAAAAAACCAGAATACCTCAAGGTTCATTTGATTCGAGATCGCAGAGGGCGTAGCCCTCTCGAATGCACGTTGCCGTAGACACTGAAGCCTCCCAACCCTAGGTTTATTTAGGAAACAAAGACCAGTAAAACGGGCGAAACACCGTTGGCATTGTTACAAATGAAACTCATATGCCAAATTAAATATAAATATTTCTCCAAAATCTGAAAGGGAATCTCCAAAAAGTGTTTTTGTTGTTGTTGTTGTTCTTTTGCGGGGGTAGGGGGGGGGGGGCTCGGAATGCCTTGCTATGGCTCTGCAAAGTGGTAACATTGCGCTGAAAAGGGTTAAACAGATTTAACTTTTTTTTTCCTACTCAGTATCTACTCATTATCGGGATATCTAAAATAGCAGAAATTAATTTTTTGGTACTTTTGTCTAAAAGTTCGGACCTAAAAATCTCAATGAAATCTAGACTCATAAATGTGTCGGCTATGTTTTCTGTAGGTCTTACGTTTTCTGTTAAGATAATCGAATTTTAAATTCGAACAAGCGAACTGGAAATCCTCGTACCTTTAGCCATCTTAAAATTGAAAAATCATCTTCCACATGTGTGCGTATGTCCATAGTCATATATGCATGTACACGAATAGTTGTATGTATAGGTGTGTCCACGAATATATGTATGTATACATATGTCCATGGATACATGTATGTATGCATTTGTCCTCGGATAGATGTATGTATCGATATGTCCACGGATAGATGTATGTATCGGTATGTCCACGGATAGATGTATGTATCGGTATGTCCACGGATAGATGTATGTATGGGTATGTCCACGGATAGATGCATGTATGGATATGTCCACGGTCAGATGTATGTATGGGTATGTCCACAGATGGATGCATGTATGGGTATGTCCTCAGATACATTGTAAAAAAAGCATATTAAAAATAAATAAAATTTTAATATTTCAAAAACTAATACGTATTGTTAAACATATATTTATTTAAAAAATATAAAAATCTTAGCTAAATACACATTTCGTGTGATGTCCTCAGTGAACCGGATTCTGACCGTGTCCGCACTCACCATGTTACACGAGACTGTGTGTGTGTGTGTGTCTGTTGGCGATGGCTAGGAAAATTTAGCGCACCTAGAAGTCTGTAAATTTAGATTTATGTAGTCCAAACCTTCTCTTCATATACCTGAGCGTCAGAATTTTAATATTTTAATTATTTTATGAAATATTAATTAAAATGCACAAAGAACTCTCATTAATAAAAATACGCTTTTATTCTCTTGGGTTGGTTGGTTCACTGGTTGGTTGCATCTATTCTTCACAGAAGTAATTAAATAAACCAGAGTAGCGATGCATAAATAAGGATTTCTAACTAAATAGTGTCAATATGGATTGAAGTTATCAGCGTAGAGGAGTCATGCGAATGTCGCGCCACCTGTACATGACAAATTACACATACGTCACACTGTTTGAAATCGAGGCTAACGAGCCTCGGTTTGAAATATTTTCCTGGCACATTTCTCTTCATGACAATTAGTCGGTTTTAAGTTTTTTTTTTTTTTTTTTTTTTTTTTTTTTTTACATGACATTTATTATTATGATGGAGATTGTTAATACAGAAAACTTTATTTAACAGATTCTTTTTTTATATTTGCGGGAATGCAGTGGGGCAAGGGTCTAATTACATTTAAGCTTCAAGGTGTATTTCTAGAAAGCAGTTACCAGAATTTCCGAATATTAGTCTAAGCCAAATTTCAAATTAAGTTCCTAGCTTAACCAAATGAATCAATCTTTAAAGATGTATTGTGATCCTCCTAATTAGTTATTTGCTGGAGGCCACTTGAACACCCCCCCCCCTTCCCGACCCTCCTTCAAGGTTTTTTCTCTAACTCTGCTCCGTTTCCATATCTCAGCAACTATCTTTCCGATTTCAACGCAAGTGATTTCAAACATTATAATTAATTTAACAGTCACCCTTTATAACATTAAACTAAATTTATGAGTAGCGGTTACCACTATTTACGAATAATAGTTTAAACCAAATTTGTAATTAAGCTCCTAGCTTAAGCAAACGAACGAATTTCGAAAGATGCATAGTGCTCCTCTTAATTAGTCATTTGCTGAAGGGTATTTGAACAACCCTCCCCCCCCCCGGCCCCTCCTTCAAGGTTTTTCTCTAACACTGCCCCGTTTCTATATATCAGCAACTATCTTTCCGATTTCAACGTAAGTGATTCCAAACATTATATTTAACTTAATAGTCACCCTTTATAACATTAAATTAAATTTATGAGTAGCGGTTACCACTATTTTCGAATAAAAGTTTCAGGCAAATTTGTAATTAAGTTCCTAGCTTAACAAAACAAACGAATTTTTATACATGCATAGTGGGCCTCTTAATTAGTCATTTTCTGTAGGACACTCGGACATCCCCTCCCCTCGGCACGTCACTCAAGGTTATTTTCTCTAACTGTGCCTTATTTCAATAACTAGGCTAATAATGTTCCAATCTTCTCGAAACCAGCTCAATTTTGTAGCGCGCCTACTATACAGTAACGTAGGCAGAGGGGACCTGTCGCAGAAGTTCGTTCGGAAAGAGGTTTGTTTAGAACAGAATGCTCCCCTGGCGGTGGTAGGGGGAAATAAAAGATTTTCCAGAGCATACGAGCATGCTCGGTATACGGTTCCGAAGTCATCGTAGACCGTGGCCAGAGTTCCGTTTTTTAAGAGATTTAAGTTTATTACAAGGGCTCGGGCAACGCCGGGCGGGTCAGCTAGTGATTAAATATAGGAAAAATTGCTACTCAAAATTTTAGATTATATTTGTCACTGGTGTTAATTTTTATTTCAAGCTCAGTAAATTTAAGAAAGGAGTTTAATATTAGAACTTAGAAATTAGAGGTATCACCTTTTTTTTTAATTTTATCATTTTTTTTTTCGCATTTTCGCATTTTTAGTATCGTTTAGTATAGGAGTAGACATTTTGAGATGCCTATAGGATTTAAGTGTTTATTAACATTAAAATACGGATATAAATGCTTAAAGGGATAGTGATGAAAACTAAACACTAAAATGCTTATAAAAACCATTTAATATGATGATCGGCATATTTCAAGATCCACATGATAAACAAACTATTCTCGCAAAAATTTTAAAAAAGAAATGTTATTCTTATTTTTTTTTTCAAATTTTTGGGAGAATAGTTTGCTTATTGTGTGGATCTTCATTATGGTCATTATGGTGCCGTTTGTGCGTTTGAAACATGTCGATCATCATATTTTAAGGTTTTTATAAGCCTTTTTTGTGTTCAGTTTTCATCAAATTAAGCATTTATATCCGTTTTTTAATGATAATTAGTGTACTACTGTATTAACTGTAACTGCAACTGTAGTAACTGTAGAAACTGTGTGTAGTAACTGCATATCTATATATGTCATTTATTCTATCCATGTCTATAAATAGTCAATAGCTATTTTCTGACCGATTCTTTTAGGTCCGATTCTGAATAAGATTTTATTAGTAAATGAGGCCTACACCATGTGTTGAACCTCAATCCTTCATATCACTGCTGGGTGATTTTTTATTTTGTATCGATTGGATGTCTATTGCTCGCAGCGCCAGCTATTGCTGTTAATTCAAACTAAAATCGAGAATCGCGTAGTAAAAAACTCTTGACATCATACATTACTCTCCGGCAAGAATTTTCTTTAATATCTGTCACCGTTTGGAAGTTATTGAAATCTAAAATCAGTCAGTCAATTTTAGAACACCCGGTAGGTATATCATATATTCTATCTATGTCTATAATTAGTCAATACATTTTTTTTTCCTTTTTCAAACAATAAAATTTCTATCATCCAAGTGGTTTAAATAATCGATTTTTGAAAAAACATAAAGCAAAAGATACTTCGTTTAAAACAATAATTTTTAAGACATCCAAATACTTATTTTCAACCAATTTTTTTAATTTTTTTTCTTGATATTTTTTATAAAATTGAAGAATAAAATTTGGACAATGGGATTTATTTTCTAATATTTTAAATTCAGATACATGAGATAAAAACAATAGAAAAATGAAAGTCTTGTTTTGTAAAATGTCTATTTTTTAAAGATGAGTTAATTATTTTAGAAAAAACAACACTTAAAAGAGGTTATTTGTTTATATAAAATAGCTTTGTTGTTTTCGTTTGAAGTAATTTTGTTATGCAATTCATATTTGTCGGAAATAATTTTTTATCATCTGTTATGCAATAACTTTTCACCTTTTTTTTTTTTTTTTTTTTTTTTTTATGTTGACAAAATTACATACTTGAAAGTTAATCACAATTCATAGATATTTATTTTCAACCACTATAAGAAAAAGAGCTTACATTTTCAAAAGTGATTCATATGATTGAACTATTTTTATCTGTATGAAAAGATTTATTTTTTTATTGTACAATAATGTTTTTCTAAGAAAGTAACATCGAGAAAATAATTTCCATTCTGTTAGAAAAAATTGCCCTATTAAAATGAATAATGAATACAATTATTTGTGGCTGGAAATAATTTTTTTTTCTTTTCAGCTGATTACAACAAAGGTTGAAATAAAGAAAACAAACGCTAAAAATAAATTTATTTTGACAATTTCAAGATTTTAAAATTTCATAAATACTTTAATATTTTTATTGTTTTTTTCATAGTGCGAAAATTGTTATTTCTCCCTGGGGCAAAATAAATATCACACTGCTTTGAAAACATAGTATATTATGGACTCTTGTGTGACAGGTTTTCTTTTTAAAAATGGATAAATAATGCATTTATTCAAACCAAAATTTAAAAAGTGTTTTTACTGCAGGAAATTTTAAAGCAGAAAGCAGTATATCTAGTTGAATTAGAAGAACATAAATTTGTTATGAAAATTTAACAAAATCGAATGAATATTTTAACATTTTTAAATGAGAGTGAAAATATTAAACTAAAATATTGCAAAAGATAATTACCATGTACGAAAAATAACGTTTTGTTACATTTGCGAATATTTTATATTTATTACAGTATTATTTAAAAGTAATGTGACACTTCATTGAAAACGTATTATATTCTGAAAATATCATTTCATTTTAAAAATAGATAAATAATGTGTCTATTCAAACCAAAATTTAAAATTGTTTTTATTGCATGATATTTGAACCATAAAGCAATAGTACTTGAATTAAAAGAATGAAACTGGTTATTAAAATTAATCGAATGAATATTTTAACGTCTTAAAAGAGGGTGAAAATATTAAACTAAAATATTGCAAAAGCTTATTTCCCCATAAGAAAGATATTGGTCTGGGTATATTATTACATTTGCAGGATATTTTATATTTAGTATGGTTGTCATGAGAAATGTTTTAAATTTGTGAAAGATTACGAAAAAATTTATATTTCTAAAAATTTATTATATCCTTCTAATTACTTACCCATCATACGTAGTATAGGGTAAGTCTTGTAATCGTTTTAAAAATCGAAAATTTTTTTTTGACGGATTTACACGTTTCAGACACTGGAGATTCCGAAAAACATATTTTTAGAAAAAAAAATTTGCCGTCCGTCTGTGTGTCTGTGTGTGTGTGTGTGTCTGTAAACGCTCTATCTCCCGAAAAAATTGAGATAGAGACTTGCAATTTGGTATGTACTTAGTATGTAATAATGGGAAGAAGCCTATTTCATTTCAATAACCTCGATTAACCGGAACAATTTTTTTCGGACTCTCGAAATATTCGTTCTGATGAATGTATATAAAAATTTTCGAAATTGTATATTTTAAGAAATGAATATAAAAGACAATAAAAAAACATAAATTTTGAATAAAGCATGAAGTCGATCGGATAATTAGTTGCCGAGATATTTGGAATCCTGTTTTCCACATTCTTCGATTTTTCATGACCCTGTATTTCATCCAAATTTCACTTCAAAGATATATTTTAATTAGAAATTTGACGCCTAATCAGATGCAATAAACCGCTAGTTAATAGGATTATTATTTTTGGAGTTATAAGGAAAAACCTCTTTCAAGCAATTCAGTAATCGAGCCTTTAAAGTTTGTGACGTCATCAAGCCACGATTTTATTTGAATTGCAATGCATTTTATAAGTAGTTTACACATTTTTATTTTAATATTTTACATTATGCATATCCATGATGGGTAAGTATTACGGTGGCCCCCAACGACTAGTTTTTATATGTATCGTCATATGCGAAGAAACGTTTTATCCAGGTGACTTACTAACGAGGTTTGACTGTATATTTATATACCGGGTGTCTTAAAATGGGCTCATTGATTTTAAAATTCAATAACTTCCAAACGGTGACAGATATCTAAAAATATCTTCCAGGAGTGTAATGTAAGAGGTCAGGAGTTTTTATACTGCGATTCTTGATTTTAGCTCGAATTACCAACAATAGATGGTGCTGCAAGTGATAGGAGTGAAATCCACGTCAAAACTAAAATCACCAGCATTTTTCCAGCATTCATGCGAAGAAAGGAGTTTTAATACATGGAGTGGATCTTATTCGCTGATACAATCTTGTTCTTAGGGCCTGATTCTGAATAAGATTTTATTGGTGAATAAGATCTACTCCATATGTTTTCCTCATTCCTTCAGATAATTGCTGGAGGAGTCTTGTTTTGTCTGGATTGGATGTCTATTTCTCGCAGGGCCCTCTATTGCTGATAATTCAAACTAAAATCAGGTATCGCAGTAAAAACTCCTGACATCATACATTACTCTCCTGCAAGAATTATTTTTATATATTTCACCGTTTGAAAGTTATTGAATTTTAAATTCAGTCAGTCCATTTTAGGAAACCCAGTATACATATCATTTATTCAATCTATGTATATAATTACTCAATAGGGTTTTTTTTTTTTCATACAGTAAATTTTCTATCATCCAAATGGTTTAAATATTTAATTTTTTAAACAAACATAAAATAGAAGAAACATCATTTAAAAGAATTCTTTTTAAGACATCCATATACTTATTTTCAACCAAAATTTCTTTTATCTTATTTGGTGATATTTTTTATAAAACTGAAGAATAAAATTTGGACAGTGGGATTTATTTTCTAATATTTTAAATCCAAATACATGAGATAAAAACCAATAGAAAACAAAAGTCTTGTTTTTTTAAATGTCCATTTTTTTTTAAAGATTAGTTAATTATTTTAGAAAAACAGTACTTAAAAAAAGTTATTCGTTGATAAAATAGCACTTTGTTGTTTTCGTTTGAAATATTTTTGTTACGCAATTCGTATTTGTTGGAAATCATTTTTTATCATATGTTATACAATAAATTTTCACTCCATACGTGAAAGTTAATTACAATTCATATATATCCGTTTTCTACCACTATAAAAAAAAAAAAAGAACTGACATTTTCAAAAGGGATTCACATGATCGAACTATTTAAGCTTTTTTTTTTCTTGCACAATAATGTTTTTCTAAGAAAATAACATCTAGAAAATCATTTCCATTCTGTCAAAAAAAAATTACCCAATTGAAATAAATAATACATAAAATTAAAGATTTCAAATATCTATACATTCATAGTTTTTTATATTTATATTTACATTTTATTATGATTAATTTTTGTATTTTTTGTAATCCTTTGATTTTTATACTATCTATTAGTTTGATTTTCACACATGTAATTTCATTTTAAATAAATAAATATACATAGATTGATATTTACAACATTGAAATAAAATTATGCTCATTTTTAAATTTATACATTTTTCTGTAATCTTTCACAACTTTAAAACACTTTTCAAGAAAACCATACGAAATATAAAATATTCTGCAAATGTAATAATATTATAACATGTAATATGTCCAATATCTTTGGTATAGGGAAATTATCTTTTATAATATTTTAGTTTAATATTTTTACTCTCATTTAAAATGTTAAAATATTCATTCAATTTAGATTAATCTTAATAAACAATTTACATTCTTCCGATTCAAATACTATTGCTTTATGCTTTAAATATCGCGCAATAATAACAATTTTAAATTTTGGTTTGAATAAATGCATTATTTATCCGTTTTTAAAAAGAAATGATATTTTCGCATACAAAAACTCAGAATAGCGTACGTTTTGAATGAAGTGTCACATTACTTTCAAAGAATACTGTAATAAATATAAAATATTCGTAAATGTAACAATACATTATCTGTCGTGGATGGGAATTATTTTTTGCAATATTTTAGTTTAATATTTTCACTCCCATTTAAAAATGTTAAATTATTCATTCGGTTTAGTTAAATTTTCATAACAAATTTATATTCTTCTAATTCATGTAGCTATATTGCTTTCTGCTTTAAAAATCGTGGAATAAAAACAGTTTTAAAATTTTAGTTTGAATAAATGCATTATTTATCCGTTTTTAAACGGAAATTTTCACACACAAGATCCCATAATATACTATGTTTTCAAAACAGTGTCATATTTACTTTGCCCCAGGGAGAAATATCAATTTTCGAGCTATGAAGAAAATTTAAAATATTAAAATAGTTATGAAATATAAAATCTTGAAATTGTCAAAATAAATTTATTTTTAGCGTTTGTTTTTCTTATTTCAACCTTTGTTGTTATCAGCTGAAAAGAAGAAAAAACATTTTCATTTTGTGACTGTATATCTCATTCCCAACATAATTACGTACATAATCATCCGTATATATTATTTCTGTTGTCAACATTCCCTTTTTCTAAGCAAACAAAAAACACAGAACGATAAATGAGATACATTTTAAAGGATTTTGAAGCGACTTCTGACATAATACACTCACATTTCGTTAAAACATGTTTTGTGATTAACCAATCCCCCACTGTACTTATTATGAAAACTCTTCTCATTTGTTCTTAGAAATTCACTACTCCTGATTCGATATCTTAATTAAATCCTTGGAAATGTAATTTATTTCTTGAAAATGACCCAATGCTAAAAGTTTTACCAGTAACAGAACAATTGTGTAGCCTTTTATGCCATCTTGGTGGTTATTTTTCATTCATTTTCCTGATTTGTCTTAGACTGTTATTCGGAAACAGTGGTGCCCGCTGCTCATAAATTTATTTTAATGTTATAGAGGTTGATTATTAAGTTAAATACGATCTTTGGAATCAGTCGCGCTGAAGTCGGAAAATTAGTTATGGCCTTGAGGGAGGGGCAGGTGGGTAACGGATGTTCAAGTGACCTTCAAAAAAGAACAAATTAGGAGAACCACTATGCATCTTTAAAGATTGATTCATTTGGTTAAACTAGGAACTTAATTTGAAATTTGGTTAAGACCATTATTCGGAAATACTGGTAAGGGCTTTGTAAAAATACACCTTGAAGCTATGAATGCTGTTTTTTACGATGATTTAGCAAAATGGAACTGGTTTGAAGAAGTACGGAAGATTATTAGCTGAGTTATGAAAATAAGGCACAGTTAGAGAAAAAACCTTGAGTGAGTGCCGGCGGGGAGGCTTGCGGTTAAGGGCTCAGTAACAAATAACTAACTTTGACTGTTGGTATGCATCAACTAAATACGGGCTATGTACTTTTATTAGGGACATAAATTTAATTTTCACGAAAACTGTAATTTAAAATAGCGGCTGTATTATCTATATAAAACAGCAATTAAATGTTACGGGTGCAGCTAAAAATGATAAATTTATTAAATGTGATTAGTTCTGTTGAAATCAGAGTAGTAAATTTGGATTTATTAGTAAGGGTGGGTATATATATATATATATATATATATATATAATATAACAATTATATTATATTATATTATATTATATTATATTATATTATTATTATTAAAATATTATTAAATAAATTATTAATTATGTATTTATTTTATTTATTTATTTATTTATTTATTAAATTTCATTCCATTAATAATATTAATAAAAGGATGTAGATGATAAGATTAATTAAAATGACATTTGAGATTTAAAGTTTAGTAAAAGACATTTATTCATAGAATTAAAGTTGACATAAATCTGCTTTCGTGGTACGTTTAGTAGATTGTTACACTCAGCATGCTTGAATTTTTCATCTAAATTGAATTGTGTCGCATCTACAATCAGACATGAAAAGGGATGCTTCCTCCATGTATTTCCGGATTCAACCCAGTCGTCCAAATTCCACCTTGTTGGTCAGTTTGGGTTACTGCTTCGGGTTGACTTACACCCTCACTTCTTTCTCTCTGGAAAATCCGTCCTCTAATTCTGGCGACAGCTCTTCTGGGAGAAGTTAAGTATACATGAATCTCTCTTAACACAGGTATTATGTCTTTCCAATGGTGATAAATAGTCAGACACAGAGATGCTAATATAAATACAGCTAACATGCTAATGAATCCATACACGAACAAAAATCGACTACTATGGGAGTCCTTTTCGACATCCAGTTCAGTACTTCCATCGGTTGTAGAGCTGACAGTACCAGCGTATGGATCAGATGGAAAAAGCTTGTAATTAGATTCCCAACTTGGATTTTGACTTTCCAAAATATACATTTTATGTATGGTAAATAAAATCAACAAAAATTATATATAAATCTCACACAAACGTAAAATAAACTGCTGTATGTAAAGTTATCGATTTCTCAAAACGCAAATAAGCTAATAGCTGTTTTGGAAGTGAACAATCGTTTTAAATCTGAAAATGATTTGTTTTGATCAACAATGCTCTTTGGGGTTTTTTTTTTATAACAATTGATTATTATTATTAAGAAAACCGTTTCTGCATTGAAACAATTATTGTAATTGTTGGGAGTAAGAAAAATATATTTGTTTCAATCGCTAATACGTCATTGTTGTTCAGTTATTTGTCAACAATTCTAAAAACGGACCTAAGGGAAAACATCCAATCAGAAAAAGGTGATACAGCAAGTCCGGTGCAATGAACAGGAAGATTAAATTGATAAAAAACAAGAATGAAAAACCATGCATCAAGCACAGATTATGAAACACTTTCCAACACATTCAGAATACTGTAAAAAAAATTACAGTTTACTAAGTACACAAGGTTTAGGTCAAACCGAGCTTTAGAAAACACATAACTCATTTGAAAACCCAATTTCAGAAATTACTACAAATAGATGTATACTACACAGTAATGCTAAAATTTACTACAGTTAGGAAAAACATAACACAATTGAAAACTCCTTATTTGCTAAGTCTTCAGCAATTTCCGTCAATAAACGTGCAATCTTTTGACCTGCCCTGTATGTGATCTATAGAATTCATATGCAAAAAATTAGAAACATTTAAAAATGCTTACCACAACTGATAACGAGCTACCAGCAATTATTGTTAATAGATAGTACTGCAACCAAATCATTTTGAGTGTCCCTGTAGATGAACAATACATTCTATGGATACCGTATTACACAGTAAGCGCCTTGTACTGCACCTCAGTGATATGTATCAATTTGAATGTGTGTAAAATAGTGTAACATCATTAAAATACGCCGCAAACGATTTTCCGCATACACCATAATGTTACGGAAGTCTTTTGAGTGTCTCTGTAAAAGAACTATAAATGCTAACCACTTAATTTTCAATTCCAAACATGCCATAGTAAACCCCAATAACGTATGTATCAACTTCAAGACAATCCGAGTGTATTTACGTGAATTAGAGCACGGACAGGCGGAAGACAGACAGACAGACAAAACGAATTCATAAACACTTTTCAACTATGGTGAAGTGTTAAGAAAGAGTCAGAAACAAAGAGAACAACAAATTGAGAACAAGTCAAATAAATAAATAAAAATGAAAAACACAGCTGGAAAAAACAATTAGATCTGACTTATAACTCGCACTTTTGATACACGTAAATACCTCAAGAATCTCACGTGCGCTTAAAAATCAAGAAAAGATGTGCATAAGAATTGATATTTCAACATAATTAAACATTATATGTGTCTTACGTTCTTGTTTCACATTTCCTCATTTGTTTTCTTTATTCCTGGTTAATTATTACTGTTGTCGGCATTCTATTTTAATTTCAAACTTAAGTTGTGCGCAATACGCCGCAGTATACGGCAATACATTTTGAACCGACCATGTAAAAATATTCAGGTGCTCCTGGGCATTCCACCGTTATTATTTACATTAGAAGCAAAAAATCCTAAATACAAAATAAAAAATAATAAAGACATCTTAATATTTAATAATCAAATATTAGAATATGACAATATTGAAGAACAAGTCTATAAATTTCAAACAAATCCTGAAATATATATTAACAATTTAATTTTGTCGGATGTAAACATAAACAAACCTAACATAACACAGATCTATACTGATGGTTCTAAAACAGATAACAAAACAGCATATGCTTATGTGGCCTTTAAAGATCAAATTAAAATTAAAGAACAATCTTGCAGAATTCAAAATAACAACACAGTCTTTCAAGCTGAACTTACAGCAGTTATTAACTCAAAAAAATGGGCTATCTCAACAAATCAAAAAATAACTCAAATTTTTTCTATATCACGTGGGTAAAAGGACACGTGGGTATTGTGGGCAACGAACTGGCGGACAAGCTGGCGTACCAGGCCGCACAGTACTGCAACTTGCCAGTAAGCAAGAAAGTTAAACTTCCATGCTCTTTACTTAATAAGCTTATTAAATTGCAATTGCTGGACAGGTGGCAGCACAACTGGGACTCCTCAGGGTGCGGCAGGTTTACTCATAGTATTATTCCAAAGGTTCAATGCTCACTTATATGTAAAGATAAAGTCTCACTCTACTTCCTCAGTGGATGTGGAAGTTTTCCTACATTCATACATAGAATTGGCAAAAGAGTTGTGTCAGTGTGGTCAGAGAGGTGACCCACTACATTATTTATTTGGCAAATGTAAATTTATGAAGTATAAATTCACATATAATGAAACTAAAACAACTCTTGACAATATTCTAGATATACTATCTGATAAAAAAGCAACTATTTCAACTTTACGAAAATTATAATACCTTAAATCAAAAATATTCATTTATTAAATACAAATTCCTCCTATAGTCAGTTATCTCTCTTTAAAAAAAAAAAAAAAAAAAAAAAAAAAAAAAAAGTTTGTTTTATGTATTATATCAGTACCAAATTGTAAATACAGTGGCCTCTCACTTATGCGCGATGTTCGGTGGCTGCTTTTTCGTACCACTGTTTTAAACAGTATAGAGGGAATTAAAAATATATAGTTTTTATTTTTTGCATTTGAGTTCGGGTGTTATATATATATATATATATATATATATATATATATATATATATTTAAGTTTTTGGTGTTGAGGTTTGTTTGCCGTGTGTCGCGTGTGGGTGAGGGGCCGCTGTATATAGTGTATTTCAAAATGTTATTGTGTGTAAATAAAATTGTTTGAATTTTATATTGTAATTATATATTGTAATCATTTTTAAAAAATATATTATACCTCTAAAGTTTATTGTATACGTACTAATACATTCAAAATGTACGACTATAAATAATTGTCATTATAATGTTAATCTCAAAATGGTATATAAATAACTAAAATTAAAGTTTATGTAAAATATCAATTATTGTAATAATTTTAACGTTCGCCCAGCCTTGTGGCAAAATTGGGTAACGTTTATACTTTGTAAAAATTGTGGTTTAACTAGTAATTATTGTAGCTAGCGCCGGATAGTAATATTTTTCCCTCCCTAGGCTTAGGGGTTCGTCCTGGCCATTAGCCAAAAGCTGGTCCCTAGGTTGGACGCTGTCTGTCTGTCTTTTGGGTATCTATAAATCCACCTATGAATGTTAGTGTTTTATAATGGATGTTAAATTGTTTCTAAAAAATATATAAATTATTTATATTTATATAATCAGTGTATTCTGCATATAAACATCACAATAATAAACAATACCGTTATTAAATGCATTCTTTTTTAATATAAACACAAATACACAAAATCCGTTTCTTCAATACTTCAGTATGCAATAATAACATCCATGCGCGGTTATTATTTTATAATAAAACGTCGAGAACAAACTGCCCAAAATGTAATATAATTGTATCTAAATGTATCTAAATGTAGATAAATGTATCTAAATTAAAAAAACAAGTACAGTAAGAAGAAACAAGTTAGAAATTGTATGTCAAACGTAACAAATGAGGTGCATTCGTATTATAACTTGTTTTATAAATATTCAGATCTTGGTGCAATAGCTGTTGCAATCTTATGCATGAATACAAAATTTATTTTATGTGCAGATTTTCATACTATAGATATTAATTTTATTTTATGAAATATAGTTTCAATACACTTTCACAAACAACTAATTGCAATTATGTTACATTTAAATTATGCTACGCGCCAATATCCAATACAAGACATTGTAAAAAAATCATTGTTATTATTTCACTGAAAAAAATTATTATATAATTATATCGTCTGTTGTTATGATATGATTAATTTCCGAAATAAAATAAGTACAATTTAAGTTGGCAAGTTAGTTTAGTTTTTCTGCAACACCTAGCATTTCCATTTTGTGAATTTTTTTCAGCAAATTTCCGCGTATTTTATCTTGTTTATTAATCCTTTTTTTTTCTTTAATCGTTAGTTTCCGATGTACAATCATAACTTTTTTGTTCGAGTTCTAACTGGCCGGTACTGTTCACAAAAAGAAGTATTTTTGGATATACTGGGTGCAATAATATAGTGATAGGTTGTGCTTTTAAGGGAGACCCGAACCCCATTTTCAGCAAAATATTATCAAAAGTTCAAAAAAAAATTATCTCAGAATGTCCATGCAACATTTCAGAACTTGGAGACACTTGGAACAGGTAGTAAATGAGCTTTTTTAATTGTATTCACCAGAGTTTAAAGGGCTAGCGGCCATTTAAAAAGCTCATACAGCTTCGTTTACTTTTATATTACACTACCACAAAGCTAGGTACAGTTAATATAACATTTTAATTTTAGTATGATTAATCAAAAAGAATACATAATAATAAAAAAATTTCAAATAATATAAAATTTTACACATTTTTTGTAAAAGCGAAAAATTTTCTTTGAAAACGAAATTGCAGCAAAAATTTTTGTGTTCAATATAAAAAATAGTCTTGGTATATTAGAAATTAATATAAAAAATAGTTTCAACACGAAGTAAGTTTTGTTTTACTAATTTCTTTTGTATTTTATAATTCTTTTTTTTTTTTTTTTTTTTGCCTAAGTTTAATGTACTAAGGTTCAATGGTAAAATCATTTAGAAACAAAGTGTTTATATTTTTAGAATCTTGAAAAAATTTGCAACAAACGTAATGAGAGATATAATATTTTTTTAATGTTTCTAAAAATTGTATATAAATTGGTAAACATCAAAATTATAACGATTTTAAAGAAATTTACCTTGTGTAATTAAATTTTCCTCCAAAATAATTAAAAAAATATATCTCCCTAGGTCTTTACCATATACCATAACACTATTTAAGAAATATTAGTTATACTAAAATATTGAAAATTGAACTAGGAGTAGTATTTTTAAAAAGCGTAATTTTCTTCGATGAAAATCGAGGAATTTTCTTCGAAGACAAAACTGGCTACATTTTTTTTCTATTGTGTTCAAAATATAAAGTTTTTCTTAAAAAATAGTCTTGATATATTAAAAATCAATATAAAAAATAGTTTCAACATGAAACAAGTTTTTTTTAATACTTTCTCTAGTATTTTATACTTTAAATGCGTTTTCCTGAAAATGACTTTTTTCATATTTTGCCTAAGTTCAAAGTACTAAGGCTCAGTAGTAAAATAATTTAGAAACAAAGTTTTTATATTTTTAGAATCTTAAAAACATTTGAAACAAAAGTAAGTAGGGATATTTTTTTTTAATATTTCTGAATATTTTACATAAATTGGTAAACATGAAAATTATAACGATTTTAAGGAAATTTCCATGCGTAATTTAATTGTTTTTTTTTTCAAGCTCATTAAAAAAGAAAATTAAAAATATCTCTCCCTAGGTCTTTTCCATATACCATAACACTATTTAAGAAATTTTAGTAATACCAAAATATTGAAAATAGAATGAGGAGTAGTAATTTTAAAAACTATATATTTCGACGAAAAAAAAAATCATAAAAACCCCCATAAAAAATATTTTTTTTTAATAAAAAGTAGATTTTTTTGCTGATTATTCCTTACAAAAGGATTCTTAAATAGTACACCAAAATTCATTACTTTAAAATCAATAATAAAAAATTTTGGGTTTTTTCTTCCGGGTCTGCCTTAAAATTTTATTAATTATACGTTTAGTATTTAGTGATATTATTTGATAGCTTTATGTTAACGCGTTGGTAATTTTGTTACATAAAAATGTTTAAACGCTTATTAAACTGCATTCGCTTTATATGTTAGCTCATTTGATGTCTCTGCATTAAAAATTTAGTTTTTAATAGTGTTTTTCAGCATACCGACTTTCAGAAAGAATTTTCAAGCATTAGATTGCTAGACGAAAATTGTCATTATTTATTACTTTCTTCTATATTCCCATATAGCACATGTGCTTCCCTAGGACATCCCCAGGAAGATTGACATTCATCCTCCAGACATCCTGAGGATGCAAAAATTTGTCACCAGGAGGTCGGTCCTCAGGAACCGAAAATGTCCGCCTCATAGCATCCCGGGGAGCTCCCCAGGACCTCCTTCAGGTTCCTCCTCAGGTTGTTCTAGGGAAGATTTCAGAAAGTAATACCGATGGAATTTGGGAGACTTCATGGTCACTTAATGTGCATAAAAAACATCCGAAGTTATTATTATTCGACGTAATGTAAAAAGTATTTATTTATTTATTTTTTTTTTTAAATAAATACGGACATTATCTTTAAAAATTTACATAACACATATAACAGACACCACTTTTATTAATCACACACACAGAATCACATGAAAGTTATGATATAGATTTTATGGAATAAACTTTCTTACCGCCGACTGGATTTGAACCTGGGTACTTAACGCATACGAGAAACACGCTCTAGTGATTACGCTACACGGCCGTTGTACCTGAATCGTTTATAAGTTATTCATGTATTTCTTTCTCTGCTTATGAAAGTCAGTAAATAGAAAACATGCATATTTTTACGCTTCGTATAGCAGGAATTCTGTAACTTTTATTGCAAATAAAGATGCATACCCTTTGATATATATTCAATACAATTTTAAATTGATAACTAGAAACAACGCGTATAAATTATTTAAGGCTGTTCTCAAACCCAAAGGAGCTACTTTCTGACACATTTTTTAACTCGTTTTTGTTCGGAAATGCATTAAATTGGCAGGTGGTCCTATTTAGAAACTATGTAATAGTAGAAAAACGTTTTCCTTTTTTTTTTTTTTCTTTAAACGCAGATCTTTTAGAAAATACTGTGAAAGTCGTCGTTTTGAACCGAATTCCCCACGCGGCATCACAATAAAAGGGAAGGAGTGTTTTATCATTTGCAACAACATTGCGTTTTATCATTTTAGTTAGGAGCCACATATATCAGGGTCAGGGGTCTATGATAAGGGGGCCAATTAAATAAAAATATTTAAAATTAAATAAATTAAATTATAAATAATCACAATTAAACAAAGTAAGAGAAAAATTGACGTTTTTATGAACCAAAAATTGAAAAACAAATTCAAAATGCACGTTTTTTTTAATTAGAAATATTATAATTTTAAATTTAGAATTAGAATAAGCTAAACTCAATTTGATTTCTAATATTGATATTACCATATTACAAGTTGTTAAACGATATATCTATAAAAGCTTTTCTGAGTTTATGCATGCTAGGCTGTTCTCAAATTCAAATTGGCTACTTTATGACATATTTTTTAGTTCATTTTTGTTCGGAAACGCTTGAAATTGGCAGGTGTTCTTATTTATAAACTTTGTAATCAAAAGATGTTTTCCATTTTTTTTTTGTAAAGACAGAAGATCTTTCAGAAAATACCGTCAAAGTCGGTGTTTTGAGCTGAATTTCCGACGCCGTTGCACGAGAAAGGAGAAAAACGTGTCGTCATGTAACATGAATCGCTTATAACCCGATAAGTAATTTATTTATCAAAAAATGGAAAATTCATTTCGATCTCAAATCAATTCAATAGTCAGGCCAGCCAATTTTATGTCTTTGCGTTTAAAAATAAGTCAAAAGATGTGTCAGAAAGTTTCGCGTTGTTGAGCAGATCATTTGAGAAACACCCTAAGATACATAAATACATCGTTTAATTTCCAATTACCTACATGAAACTGCTGTTTAAAATGACAATAATATTTCTTTAGCTCTTAATTTTTAAAATATGGGCATTTCTACTCTATATCTGTAACTAGTTAAATATGAAAAAAGTACTGTTAATAAAATTTGTGTCTGTAACAAAAAAAAATTTTTTTTCTTATTGTAATAAATAAAACTAATTTACAATTAAATCTCCATTTAGCGATCTTTTGAAATCCTGTGAAAACATTCAATACATAGAAATTTCATTATGCACTATTTTTCATTGAAATATAATTTCATTTTAGCTAACAAAACTAATATTTCAGGAGATTTAAAATGCCTAAATGTACGGATACTTTGACATAAAATATGAGTTCTTTGTTATGATTGTCAACGAAGTATTGTGTAAAAATTCAAAACAAGGAAATCCTTTAAAAGCAATACTTTTGTCTTTTATAGAATCATTGGTCGACTGCTTTAAAGATTATTTTTCTATTGTACCGACAATTGTTTATTTTAGTTATCTCAAAGCTAAATTTGAAACAGCTTACTCCTTATTCTGGGAAGAAGAACGTTTCTCTCCTTTCAACCATGGAACTAAGTTCCATGCTTACAACTACTTTTCTTTGCAAGTATTGCATTCATTCCAGTAAGCATACATATCCATTCTTCATCCATCAAAAGGAATTGGAGGCGCCTCAGTACTATTCGTGTTCTTATTGTAGTTAAAATTCTACCCTTACCTGACTAAACATATTTGCATTATGGGACTTTTGCAGCTGATTATATAATCGTTCTTGACATCTAGATAGAAGTAAGTATTTCCTTGCTTAAACAGGAGTGAAGAATTTAATCTTTTATAAATATCCTAAACTAAAAAGTTTGCCAAATAGAAAGTAGGTTTCTTAAATGAAAGTTTTAACAAATAAAGCGAAACACAACTCCGTTTTAAATTCTGGAGAAATATTTGTTATTTAGAAAGATAAATATTTATTTATATTTTCTGAATCTGTATGTTGTTAATATTTCTTAAGTTCACTAAATTGAGATTTCACCTTCATTATTAAGAATTAAAAAATATATACATGTATTGTAATTTGAAAGAGGCAATAGAAAATAACTAATATGTATTTAAAAAATAAAATAAAACTAAATATGGTAAAACCTCCAGAACAGACACTTCATAAAAATTCGTACATAATTAAAAATTGACATCATTTAGCGAACATATGCTCATTACCAATACATATATAAAGTATATTAAATGAGACAAGTGGTATTGACCAGGTCTGTGATAATAATCTGCACGAATTTATATCTTTAACCCGATTTTGTAAGAATGTATATTTTTAAATAAAAATCTTTCAAGCAAAATTCTTATTCAGGGGGCAGGGGGGGGGGGGGTATGTTTGTATTTTTTTAAAACCAAATGTGCCATTTCAATAGAGCATGTAATCTCTTTAAGTTGGTGTTATAATTTAGACTTAAAAGTAAATTATTGATTTGATAATGACGATAAATATAAAATTATTAATTAGTTGAAAATGTAATAATAAAATACATAAATATATATGTAATTTTTAAAAAGATAAAAAAAAAATTAATAGTAGAATAATAATAAAAGTTAATATGCTCGATATGACTTAAGTATGATTCAATTTTGAAACTTACATGAAAATTAACTTTTACAATCGAAATAAGATTTTTTTTAAATAGATTGTTTAATTTAAAAATGCTTATCTCTAATCTATTAACTAGCAAATTCTGAATGTTTAAAAATATGTAAATATATATTAAACTGTTGATAAAATCCTTATTTGTAACAAATTTTTGATTCCTTTTGATTTCTTACATTTACGGAAAAAAAAAAAAAACTCATTTATTAGGAATAATAAAAGAAATATATATATGTGTGTGTGTGTGATAATTTAAAATGGTCAGCGAAAAAAAAATCGAATTTATATTTTAAAATTAAATATTGATCCAAAAATTATTTATATATATAATTCAAATTAATATGAAATGATTAATTATTTAATACAAATAATAGAAATAATTCAATATATAAAACTATATTTAAAGGATCAGAAGAAATCATTCTTACTAGGTATCTCTAATCCTTAATTTATGAAATATGGTTATATACAAATATATAAATATATATTAAACTTCGTGTTTCGAAAAAAATAATTCTGATTTCTTATAGTAATTGAAAATAAAAATAATTTATTAGGAGAAAGTAAATCAATTTTATATTTAAAATTAAATTATTTCTATAGAAACTAATAACGTATATAAGTGAAATCAATGTAAAATTATTAGTTAGATAAAAAAGTAATAGTAAAAATACATAAATATATAAGTAATTGCTGAAAGTTCAGAAAAAATAATTAATGAATGTAATGATAAAATGAATTAATATATAAGTTAATTTTTAAAAGATCAGAAATAAAATAAATAATAAATTTTCAATTTATATTTAAAGATTAATTTATTTTAATTATTAATATATGATGTGGAATATTAAATTTAATTTTCTATATTAAATTTATTTAACTACATTTTGATTGCATTTTATAAATTAAAAATATATCTGAATAAGGATAATTAAATATTATAACAATAATTAAAAGTTAAACAATAACCAAATGTGCTTAGGAAATAAAATAAATCAAATAATAATATAAACTTTATTAATTAAAAAATCGAATCACATCAAATCAAATATTTTTTAATAAAAAATTATAAGTTATTTTAGTGTCAAAATCACCCATGAGATGGCACCAGCACCGTCTCTATCCTAGGTACTTCCCTAGGAATATCATCCTGGGGATCTTGCTCCCTGGGAGGGATCTGGCAGATCAGTCCTGGGGAAGTGATTAAAGTATCTTCCCCAGGAACGCCTGATAGCGTCATTGGAGTTTCAGGAGGAATTTGGGATGAATTGGAACTTCTGGGGAGGTTTTCAGGAGATTTGGTGCTATATGGGTTTAGAAGGAGAAAGTATTGGATTTATGAAAAAATTTTCGACATACGGTTTTCGACGGATCCATACGTTTTAGAAGGTCCTGAACACGATTTGACTGTTTTTAGAAAATGTCAGTCTGTGATTCTGTCTGTCTGTCTGTATATATGTGACAAAGATTGTGGGGGCTTGTGTGGGTATCTCAGGAACTAATGCGCAGAATTTAATAAAACTTTAGATTCCGTTAGTCCCTAAATTGGTACTGATTAGTTTTGCGTGTAAATAACCCAACAGGTGGTGTCACTACGTGCATTTTTTTATAACCGCTCTATCTCAATAACTAATGCACTGTTTTTCATCAAATTTTAGATTATGTTAGACCTTGACTGACATAAATAGACGCTGATTACGATTTGGGTAGATAATCCCAACCTCTATCTCAAGAACTAATGCTCGGAATTTAATAAAACTTTATATTCAGTTAGTCCCTGATATAAATTGGTGCTTATTAGTTTTTGGTAAAAATCGCCAAGCAGGTGGCGCTACTGTGCAGCATTTTTCGCGATTTCCGCAATAGCTCTATCTCAAGAACTAATGCACGGAATTTAATAAAACTTTAGATTCCGTTAGTCCCTAAATTGGTGCTGATTAGTTTTGCGTGTAAATCACCCAACAGTTGATGCCGCTAAGCTGCATTTTTTTATAACCGCAATAGCTCTATCTCAATAACTAATGCACTGTTTTTCATCAAACGTCAGATTCTGTTAGACCTTGACATAAATAGAATGTGATTGCGTTTTGGTGTAGATATCCTAAGAGGGGGCGCTGCTATGCTGCTTTTTCACTATTTTCACGATACCTATATCTCAAGAACTAATGCACGGACTTTCATTAAACTTCTAATTAAGCTAGAAGTCTATCGAAAGTTGTTGTTGATACGGTTTTGGTGTAAATATCCAAACAGGTGGCTCTGCTATGGTGCATCTTTCAGGATTTACAGGATTTTAGCAATAGTCATATTATCTCAAGAACTAATGCACGGATTTTAATAAAATTTTAGATTCATTTAGATCTTGGTATAAATTGGTACTGATTCGTTTTTAGTGTACATGCAAAACTTGTGTGAGATAAAAGAAAGTTTTGGGATTGGCACATCCGACTAGTTATACTTGTTTTTAAGTAAATTTATCAAAAAAAAGTGAAAAACACGATATGCATAATAACTTGTTACATTCGTTTTTAAGTTCATGTTTAGCTGCAAACGAGAAACAATTAATTATATTGAAAGTAAAACGAAGATTCAGATAAAATTTTATATTTTAAATTACTATTACTTTTTCTCACATGCTTTGACTAATACATAATTATGCATGATTACTATTTAAAAAAATTTCTTGGGTGGGAGGGGGTTCTTTGAGAGAACAAACATATTTTTGATCTTCTTATATCCACAGCTGAGAGCTGAGAAACAGTTTTATTCTCACATATATTTATAAAATTAGCCAAAGTACTCATTAACGTTATATGCGTCATTTTATGTTGCAATTGATTGGCTTTAGAGAATATTATTGATAATTAATAATTCCTGTGTTAAAAATACTTATTTTATGCTATTTTTTATATTTTAGTTAAATCTTATCAGTTAAAATCTAGAGAAATGCTTAAGTGATACTAAAAGAAACAACAAAAGGTTTATAAAAAAACTTGATTAATATATCCAGCCCAATATCTTTGGTATAGGGAAATTATCTTTTGCAATATTTTAGTTTAATATTTTCATTCTTATTTAAAATGTTAAAATATTCTTTCGATTTAGATTAATCTTAATAACCAATTTACATTCTTCTGATTCACTTACTATTGTTTTATGCTTTAAATATCACGCAATAAAAAGAATTTTAAAGTTTAGTTTGAATAGATGCATTATTATTTATCCGTTTTTAAAAAGAAATGATATTTTCGGAATATAATACGTTTTCAATGAAATGTCACATTACTTTTAAAGAATACTGTAATAAATATAAAAGATCAACATACGTTTCAACGCCATTTTCAAGTAAACTTGAAATGTAAACTTGAAAATGGCGCCGTAGGAGCGTTGAAACGTATGTTGATCATTAAAAGGTTTTTTATAAACCTTTTGTTGTTTCTTTTAGTATCACTTAAGCATTTCTCTAGATTTTAATTATAGTTAGTGATCTTATTTTGTGATTATGTCTTATCAGTTATTTCAGTTTTTGCGCAGTTTCTGATATATTTTTTTTGTATATTCGCTGGTCGCCAGTGATAACTCGCCAAATCTTGTTTCCATTGGCATCATTTGAATTGCAACCGTTTCAATTCAAAAGATTTGAATTAAATCATTTCAATTTTGATTTCAATTCAATTCTTGAGATTTTGTTATTTATACAGATGTGTTTGTGTTTGTGTTTACGTATGTTATCATGATTATAATGTAGATATCTTAAGTAGGTTTTTTTAAGATATTATATTGCAATATTAAAATATTGGTAATTAGATTGTATGATAATCAATTATCTTTTGTTTTATTTGATCGTATCGATAAACCCATTCGAATCAGTATTGATTTCATGCCAAGCGACATGCGTTAACCCAGGTTTGCCCCAAAAAACTTCTTTAAAATCAGATTTAAAAAATTTTAATTCAATTTGCTCCCCCTCGCTTAAACCCTAATCCTCTAAATCCACTGATACAGATGACGACTCGATTTCACAAGTATTGTCATCACTGTTCACCGCCAACATCCTTTTAAAAAAAAAACCAAAATTATACCTCTATGTCTCATATAATGAATTCCTATTATATGAGCTTTCAAACCATCCGGAATGAAAAAGTGCCAGCGCGTTTTGACGTATGAGAATGGTCGGGACTACTGAAACTTGACGTAATATGCGGAGTGACGTTTTATCCAGGTGAGTTACTAACGAGCTTTGACTGTATATTTATATACCGGTTATCCTCAAATGGACTGACTGAATTTAAAATTCAATAACTTCCAAACGGTGACAGATATTTAAAAAAATCTTACAGGAGAGTAATGTAAGATGTCAGGAGTTTTTGTACTGCGATTCCTGGTTTTAGTTCGAATTACCAGCAATAGATGGCGCTGCGAGCTATAGGAGTGAAATCGAGGCGAAAACTAAAATCACCCAGTACTGATGCGAAGAAATGCGGTTCAATACATGGAGTGGGTCTCATTCGCAGAGACAATCTTGTTCTTAGGGCCTGATTCTAAATAAGATTTTATTGGTGAATGAGTCCCGCTCCATGTGTTGAACCTCCTTCCTTCACACCACTGTTAGGTGATTTTTGCTTTTGTCTCGATTGGATGTCTATTGCTCGCAGCGCCATCTATTGCTGATGATTCAAACTAAAAACAGGAATCGCAGTAAAATAACTACTGACATCATACATTACTCTCCTGCAAGAATTGTTTTAATATCTTTCACCGTTTGGAAGCTATTGAATTTTAAAATCAGTCAGTCCATTTTTGGACACCCGGTATATACATCATTTATTCTATCCATGTCTATAATTAGTCAATAGGTTTTTTTTTTCTTTTTTCATATAGTAAAATTTCTATCATCCAAGTGGTTTAAATAATTGATTTTTGAAAAAACACAAAGCAGAAGAAACATCATTTAAAAGAATTCTTTTTAAGACATCCATATACTTATTTTCAACCAAATTTTTTTATCTTACTTTGTGATATTTTTTGTAAAACTGGAGAATACAATTTGGACAGTGGGATTTATTTTCTAATATTTTAAATTTAAATACATGAGATAAAAGCCAATAGAAAAATAAAAGTCTTGTTTTGTAAAGTGTCTATTTTATAAAAAATGAATTAAATATTTTAGAAAAACAGCACTTAAAAAAAGTTATTCGTTGATAAAATATCGCTTTGTTGTTTTCGTTTGAAATATTTTTATTATGTAATTCGTATTTGTTGGAAATCATTTTTTATCATGTTATACAATAACTTTTCACTGTTTTATTTTAATTATTATTATTACGTTAACAAAACCACATACGTGAAAATTAATCACAATTCATAGATATTCGTTTTCTACCACTATAAAAAGAAGAGCTGACATTTTCAAAAGGATTCACATAATTGAACTGTTTTTATCAGTATGAAAAAAAAATTTCTTTTTTTTTTTCTTTTGTAGAAAAGTGTTTTTCTAAGAAAATAACATCAAGAAAATAATTTCCATTTTGTTAGAGAAAATTGCCCAGTTGAAATAAATAACGTATAAAATTAAAGATTTCAAATATATATATATAAGCATAGTTTTTTATATTTATATTTTCATTTTATCATGTTTAATTTTTGTAATCGTTTGATTTTTATACTATCTATTCCTTTGCACATGTAATTTCGTTTTAAATAAATAAATAAATATAGATTGATATTTATCACATTGAAATAAAATTACGCGTATTTTTAAAAATATACATTTTTCTGTAATCTTTCACAACTTAAAACATTTTTCAAAAAACCATACTAAATATAAAATATTCTGCAAATGTAATAATATATCCAGCCCAATATCTTTGGTATAGGGAAATTATCTTTTGCAATATTTTAGTTTAATATTTTCATTCTTATTTAAAATGTTAAAATATTCTTTCGATTTAGATTAATCTTAATAACCAATTTACATTCTTCTGATTCACTTACTATTGTTTTATGCTTTAAATATCACGCAATAAAAAGAATTTTAAAGTTTAGTTTGAATAGATGCATTATTATTTATCCGTTTTTAAAAAGAAATGATATTTTCGGAATATAATACGTTTTCAATGAAATGTCACATTACTTTTAAAGAATACTGTAATAAATATAAAATATTCGCAAATGTAAAAATGCATTATCTGTCGAGCAGGGGAATTATCTTTTGCAATAATATTTTCACTCCCATTTAAAAATGTTAAATTATTCATTCAGTTTAGTTGAATTTTCATAACAAATTTATATTCTTCTAATTCAAGTAGATATATTGCTTTCTGATTTAAAAATCGTGGAATAAAAACAGTTTTTAAATTTGGGTTTGAATAAATACATTATTTATACTTTTTTTTTTTTTTTTTTTTGTAATTTTACACATAAGAAAGAGCCCAGAAAATACCATGTTTTCAAAGCAGTGGCATATTACTTTGTTCCGGGGAGAAAAAACAATTTTCGCACTACGAAAAAAAATTTAAATATGAAAATAGTTATGAAATTTTAAATTTTGAAATTGTCAAAACAAATTTATTTTTAATGTTTGTTTTTATTTTATTTTAACCTTTATTGTTATCAGCTGAAAAGTAGGAGAAAACATTTTCTTTTCGTGCCAATATATCTCATTCTCAACATAATTACTTACATAATCATCCTCATATATTATTTCATGTTGTCAGCATCCCTTTTTCTAAACAAATAAAAAACGCAGAACGATAAATGAGATACCATATGAAAGGATTTCGAAGCGGCTTCTGACATAGTACACTCACATTTCGTTAAAACATGTATTTTGATTAAAAATTACAAGTAATTAAAAATTAAATTGGCATTGTTTTCATCAACGAAATGAAGGGGTTTCCTCAAATGAATTGCTGTCAACAATGATTATAAAAATAATTTCAATAAAGATAAAGTGGGCTATAGTTGTTGCACGGGCTTATTTTAGATTTATGATTAAAAAGCAAAAATTAAATTCAATTGCTCAATTTATTTTTATCCTTTTTTTTTTCGTAACATATGATGTCACTCTCTAATACAGTTAAAGTACGATTGATGTATATACAGGGTGATTATAATTAAACTTCCCCTATAAACAGCATCCTACAACACAAACGGGAGAACGGAATGCAATGAAATTTGGTATATAGACTATACACGAGATGTGCTCACGGAATTTCGAAAAAAAAAAAAGTTCCAAAATGTCCACCAGAGGGTGCTTTTTCCGGAAAAACATTAAATTTAACACAATAAACGACCAAAACGGAATGCAGAAACAATATTAACAATCCAGAACAAGAATTATGAGTAATAAAATGTAAAACCGGGAAAGTTCTAAGAAAAAAAATTTCGAGATTTCCATGCTTGCGAAGAAGGGGAAGCTTTATGCAAAACAGGTTAGGGTATAAAACGTTTTCAGACGTTGTCATGTTTTATGTCGATGTTCCCGGCTGTAATGATGACGGTATCTTTAGTTGAACGTGGGTTATTGGTGAAGCTGTTTTACGAAAACAAGGGGAATGCTTCTGCTGCAGTTCGTGTATTTTGTCGTATAAAGAACCTACGACGTGGACCAATGTCTACTAATGGTATCCTGGCCTTGATTAAGAGATTTGAACAGACGGGGAAAGGAGTTCAACCTGGACGAGGCCGTAAACCTGTCACACCGGTACTTGTTAATGCCATCAAGACAGCTGTTTCCGCACAGTCACAGATATCCGAGTTTGGGGGCAGTAGCACACGTGCAGTTTCTCTACAGACAGTCTACTCTTACAGCACTGTCCGAAAAGTGCTCAGAAACATAATGCACTACTTCCCATACAAGATTCATCATACCCGCTGTTGGATAGAGACAAGCCACAAGGTCTCTCAGAAACATAATGCACTACTTCCCATACAAGATTCACCATACCCAATAGCTGTTGGATAGAGACAAGCCACAAGGTCTCTCCGAAACATAATGCACTACTTCCCATACAAGATTCACCATACCCAATAGCTGTTGGATAGAGACAAGCCACAAGGTCTCTCCGAAACATAATGCACTACTTCCCATACAAGATTCACCATACCCAATAGCTGTTGGATAGAGACAAGCCACAAGGTCTCTCCGAAACATAATGCACTACTTCCCATACAAGATTCACCATACCCAATAGCTGTTGGATAGAGACAAGCCACAAGGTCTCTCCGAAACATAATGCACTACTTCCCATACAAGATTCACCATACCCAATAGCTGTTGGATAGAGACAAGCCACAAGGTCTCTCCGAAACATAATGCACTACTTCCCATACAAGATTCACCATACCCAATAGCTGTTGGATAGAGACAAGCCACAAGGTCTCTCCGAAACATAATGCACTACTTCCCATACAAGATTCACCATACCCAATAGCTGTTGGATAGAGACAAGCCACAAGGTCTCTCCGAAACATAATGCACTACTTCCCATACAAGATTCACCATACCCAATAGCTGTTGGATAGAGACAAGCCACAAGGTCTCTCCGAAACATAATGCACTACTTCCCATACAAGATTCACCATACCCAATAGCTGTTGGATAGAGACAAGCCACAAGGTCTCTCAGAAACATAATGCACTACTTCCCATACAAGATTCACCATACCCAATAGCTGTTGGATAGAGACAAGCCACAAGGTCTCTCAGAAACATAATGCACTACTTCCCATACAAGATTCACCATACCCAATAGCTGTTGGATAGAGACAAGCCACAAGGTCTCTCCGAAACATAATGCACTACTTCCCATACAAGATTCACCATACCCAATAGCTGTTGGACAGAGACAAGCCACAAGGTCTCTCAGAAACATAATGCACTACTTCCCATACAAGATTCACCATACCCAATAGCTGTTGGATAGAGACAAGCCACAAGGTCTCTCCGAAACATAATGCACTACTTCCCATACGATTCACCATACCCAATAGCTGTTGGATAGAGACAAGCCACAAGGTCTCTTAGAAACATAATGCACTACTTCCCATACAAGATTCACCATACCCAAGAGCTGTTGGATAGAGACAAGCCACAACGTCTCTCATCCGCAGTCAGTTTTCTCAACAGAATGACTGTTGATCTGTCATGGCCTTGGAATATTCTGTGGAGCGACGAGGCTCATTTCTACCTCATTGGGACAGTCAACACACACAATTTCCGCATTTGGGCTCTGGAAAATCCGCGGATGCACACTGAAATCTCCCTACATTTTCCAAAGGTGTCTGTCTGGTGTGGATTCACGGCAACATTCATCCTTGGGCCATTCTTCTTTGAGAAAATAACTGTACGTGGTCCTGTCACATGTTCCGTTACGGGCCGTCGGTACCATGAGATGCTGCAGACATTTGTTGTGCCGCAACTACAGCAAAGGCGGGTCCTTACATCGCAATTTTCATGCAGGATGGTGCGCCTCTACATATCCATGAGTCCGTGAATGTGCTATTGCTCAAAAACTTCACAGACGAACGTGTTATTAGTCGCTTCTTTCGTAATCCATGCCACCACGTTTGCCGGATCTAAATCCGTGCGATTTCTGGCTATGGGGCTACTTAAAAAGTCTGGTGTATCGAGAATGTGTTGCGAAGTTGAATGACTTAAGGAACTCCATAACACTTCATGTGCGAAGCATCAACCCTGATCAGCTACGATCTGTTGTTGAACGCGCTGTCCATCGACCTGAAATTTTCAGGTGAATGAGGGTGGTCACATGGAGTATCTTTCCCTACATCGTCATGGACACGATTAACAACTGCTCCTCTTGTGCAATTTCGTCCTAACCTTTTCTTGTTTCTGCAAACTGAGCGTTTTTTTCTAAAACAGCGTACTGTTATTTTTTCCTTACCGTTACTTAATGTGGTTCGATGACAAGGTGATCAGAAAATAGTCAATAAATGTTAATATTGTTTCTGGACTCTGTTTTGGTCGTTTATTGTGTTAGATTTGATGTTTTTCCGGAAAAGGCGCCCTCTGTTGGACATTTTGGAACTTTTTTTTTAATTCCCTGAGCGCATCTCGTGTATAGTCTATATACCAAATTTCGTGGCATTCCGTTCATCCTTTTGCGCTGTAGGATGCTGTTTATATGGGAAGTTTAATTATAACCACCCTGTATATTAGGTAGATTTCATTACAAAAAGCTACCTATTGCATCCGTTCGTTGGAAAGATACTCCAAAAAATTTTGGTATATTTTCACCGATCATGACCCCCAGACCCCAAAACCACCCTCCGTTCAAATGTTGACTTATATATATATATAATAACAAAAAAAATACAGATATATATACAGGGTGATTATAATTAAAGTTTAAGTTTCAAAACGCTCTACAAAACGAACCACTGATTAGAATGACGTCAAATTGAACGGCGTATTATTGAAGAAGGGGAAAAGAACATGAACCATAAAAAAAAGATAGTTCCAAATTTTAGCAGCAGATGGCGCTATAAGCATCAGAATTTCGACTACAAATGACAAATCGTAAAACAATAGCTAAGACGTAAGTTACACGATAAACCAACTGTACTGTTCAGTGTGCATGACTGTACAGGTGTGATACTGTTAGTTACGTAAGCCCATCCACCACGGCAAGGTCCTGTCACATCGGATGAGAAAAATCGGTTTTTAATTGTCCTGAGGCCAAAAAACCGCATAAAAAGCATCCATCCAATCGGTTTTTAAATTTCGAGAGACTGGCGCAAAACATGTTCAATATGCTGTCCACCGTTGTGTGCAACAAGATTAAATCGGGAAACAGCATGTTCCACAACCGATCGAAGTGTCACCGGGATCAAGTTCAGAATGTGTTGCGCAATGCGTATCTTCAATTCAGCTACGTTGGCAATCGGAGTACTGAACACAACATCTTTCAGATAACCCCACAGCCAGAAATCCCACCGATTAAGGTCAGGTGATCGGGCCAGCCAGGCTGTAGGGAAATGACGGCTGATAATTCTAGCATTTCCGAAATGCCGCCTCAACAACTGCTTCACTCGATTTTCAATGTGCGGAGGAGATCTTGCATAAAAATGATACTATCCAGACATCCACGCTGTTGCAGAGCTGGAATGACGTCATTACGCAAAAGAGAGACATTGACGGTAACAGTAACAGGACCGAAAGCACCCGTCTCCTCGAAAAAATATGGCCCTGCGATAAATGATGCTGTAAATCCGCACCACACAGTGACCTTTGCAGGATGAAGTGGTACTGAGTTCGTTGCGAGTGGATTTATTTTCTGTTGCCCATATTCGGCAATTCTGTGTATTGACATATCCCGTCAGATGGAAATGGGCTTCGTCTGTCCACAGAATTTTCCACGGCCAATCATTGTCCACATCCATACGAGCAAGAAATTCCAAAGCAAAACTCTCTCTTGGTGGCAGGTCAAAAGGAAACAACTCCTGCACATGGCAAATTTTGTACGGATAGCATTGCAGGATGTTTCGTAGAATGCTATGCACCGTGCTCACAGGCCTGTCCTGTCCAATGTTCGGGCAATTCTCTGTGCACTGCATCGTTCCATACCACCGCTCGACTCCTCCTGAACTGCTGTGGCTACTTCTTTAACTACCGCCGAATCGCATCTTTTCCTTCCTCTACCAGACTGCACATCAAACGAACCTGTATTTTCGATTTTTTTCATCATTTTCACCAGACCCATGACAGTCATCGGTACAACGCCTTTTTTCATACCCTTGAGGGTCCTGAACTTCTGCAGAGCTACTGGTGCAGAATCACCGTTCTTGTAATAAAGCTTTACAAGCAGAGCGCGGTCCTTCATTGAGACACTCATAGCAAACGTCTGAGACGCGATATGAGGAAACGCCGTTTACCCAACGCTTTTAATAACACCTGAAATGGCCGTGCGCATGCCAGGAATTTTAATTTACATCTTCTGACACTTACAGCGCCATCTGTTACTAAAATTTGGAACTTTTTTTTTGTTGTTGTTCATGTTCTTTCCCCCTTCTTCAATAATACGCAGTTCAATTTTGACGTCATTCTAATCAGTGGTTCGTTTTTAGAGCGTTTTGAAACTTAAACTTTAATTATAATCACCCTGTATATATCTGACATTTGTCATGCTGTAACTCTCTTATTTATGAACCGATGTGGATGTGACTGAGTATGTGTATAGGACATACCAAGGTCTCGACCGAGTTCGTTGGCCAGCTTCATCTGCCACCTTGTTTCAAAATGGCGGCCAGTTATTATTCTTTTTAATTCAAAAAGATGTACAAAAAATTATAAATTGAAAAAATTGTTTTCGTTAAGTGCTAGACCATAATACAAGGATTCTGGAACATTTTTTGTGTTGGCTATATCTTAAAAAATGGTTCCGATATGGTAGTTTGACATTCTAGGGTGGCTGAGATTTTGAAACAATCTTATATTTGTTATGCTGTAACTCCCGTATTTATGAATATATTTATTTCAGCAAAGTTTTGATTTTGTTGTGGAATATTAGCCGGAGAAAAAAATGCAAAACCATATTTATGTTGTTTTAAGTACAAATGGGTTAATCTTCTGTAATCAGGCTTCGCGCGATATAGATAATTTTTTTTCTTTTAAATCATGCTTGTAAATTATTTTAAAATCATAAAATATCAGTAAATTAAAATACAGTTTTCAAACGAATTGCCTGTGAAAGTATATGTTTTTCTCCATAACTGACAGTGTACTATTTGAAATTGTGCGATGTTTGAAGAATAATAAATTTGTAAAAAAGCAAAATTGATTGCTCAGGTAGTTGTTACCGCCAATATGACATCAGTGCTACTTACAAATATGTTTTTGCTTTATACTATACATCTGAAACTTTCCACACACGTTTTTATTTCTTTCATATTAGTACTACTGCAAGTAAGTTTGAAAGTACTTTCAAATATTTAATTCATGTGACATGTAATGCGAAGTACTGTTCAATGTGCTAATACTCTAAAACTATTTATTTTCTAAGAAAACGTTTTTAATTACATGATAGGGGATCTGCACCCTCACTCTCCCCCTTTCATTGTCATATTAATTTCAAAATCGGAACTCTCTACAATTTTCAGTACATTAAATTTTCCATATTAAATAACTTAAATATTGATTTTTCAATAATGGCATTAATGATTAGTTTCAACGATTAATTGTTGTTATAAATAATCCATTAGTTATTGATAATCCTAATTATTCAATTTGCTTAAATATAACTCCTGAAACCCTCCCATAATTTTTGAATTACTGAAGTACTGGTGAAATTTAGAACTTTTTAATTTGTGAATTAAATACTTAAAATTCAGTTTCTGACTTGAATCTTATATTTATTTTTTTCTCTACGCATTTTTATTCATAGATAATATTTCCGCAATATTTCAACACTTTAAAAATATTTCAAATAAGAAACAGTTAATATAAAATATTTGTTCACCGTAGGTGTTATACACTTTTCGACAGAGAACCTATTTTTGGAATTTTTGAAAGAGACAAGAGTTCACTTTCATTTAAAATATTAAAATATTTATTAAATTCAAAAGCGGGATATTGTCAAAGTTAATTTACTTTCTTTTCATTTTAATACATGTTGCCTCATGTCGTAAATTATATGCATGTAAAAATTGTTTTTGCATTGTTACAGTTTGTTCACTATAAAATGTATACTTTAATTTTTAAAAGTGGAAAAATCTCTATTTTATTTTCTTGAGGAAATATTTCCTCGGCAGTTTGTTGGTAAAATTCCTTTTCTCTCAAATAAAAATATTTCAAAATATTTTTTTTTTTTTAGAATTCCGCTTTTATTTTTCTTTGACATTAAACAAAAGAATGAATAATATGTGATCATTTTTGTAAATTTCTGCTTTTCACAATAAATAAAAAATCTGACGTGACATCACTCGACATTCGGCACATTATAACAAATGACGAAAACAAACAAGAACGAAAGAATCACGTTAAACATATATTTTGAAACACTTTCCAACGTATTCAGATGTCTAAGTATGTGTATGTTACAAAAAAAATAATAACAATCGAGATATTAGAAATTTTTAAAAGAAATTACACACACATAATGAAAAGATAACATATTTATTGGTTCAATTTTAGTTTTTCTGAAAAGAGTTATTTTAGTGAATAAGACATTTGTACCTAATTCATTTTTATATCACAGTTTCATTAAAAGCAATTTTAAAGGGTTAAAAAAATTAATTATATTTAAAATCTTCAAATGGAGTTATGGGATTGAATCAGCACACTTATGAAATTAAATTTTAACTGTATTAAATTTTAAGGTATAAGGCGCCTTCTACCTTTTTTTCTATTGAAGAAAATCTATCTATCAATTATTACTTATAAAGAAAAATCTTCTCATTTGTTCTTAGAAATTCACTACTCCTGATTCAACATCTTAATTAAGTCCTTGGAAATGCAATCTCTTTCTTGAAAATGAACCCATACTAAAAGTTTTACCTGTAACAGAACAATTGTGTAGCCTTTTATGCCATCTTGGTGGTTAATTTTCATTGATTTTTCTGTTTTGTCTTAGACTGTTATTCGGAAACAGTGGTACCCGCTACTCATAAATTTATTTTAATGTTTTAGAGGTTGATTATTAAGTTAAATATGATCTTTGGAATCAGTTGCGCTGAAGTCGGGAAATTGGTTGCTGAGATATGGAAACAGGGCATAATTAGAGTAAAAGCCTTGAGGGAGGGACAGGTGCGTAACGGATGTTCAAGTGACCTTCAAAAAAGAAGAAATTAGGAGAACCACTATGCATCTTTAAAGATTGATTCATTTGGTTAAACTACTAACTTAATTTCAAATTTGGCTTAGACTATTATTCGGAAATACTGGTAAGGGATTTGTAAAAATACACTTTGAAGCTTGAAGCTATGATTGCTGTTTTTTACGATGATTTAGCAAAATGGAACTGGTTTTAAGAAGTACGAAACATTATTAGCTGAGTTATGAAAATAAAGCACAGTTAAAGAAAAAACCTTGAGGGAGTGCCCGCGGGAGGAACTAACTTTGACTGTTGGTATGTATCAACTAAATACGGGTATGTACTTTTATTAGGAACAAAAATTTAATTTTCACGAAAACTGTAATTTTAAAATAGCGGCGGTATTCTCTATATAAAACAGCAATTAAATGTTACGGGTGAAGCTAAAAATGTTAAATTTGTTAACTCTGGTTAGTTCTGTTGAAATCACAGTAGTTGTTTTGGATTTATTAAGAAGGGAGGGTATATATATATATATATATATATATATATATATATATATATATATATATATATAACCATAAATGAAACATTGTCATAACACCAACTTAAACAATGAAATAATAATTAAGTATGAAATAATTAGTTGACAATGAAAGATTCCCCAACACATTTAATATGGAAACAAAAACATATTGAAATAATAAGAAATTAAATAAAAATTGAATAAATGGAATTAAATGAATTAAATGAAATGAAATTTGTGGAATTTAGACAGAATTATCAAGTCCCAAATGCCTAAATACCACAAATAAAATGAAATGAGATGTTTCATCATCATATTAGCCATACATTGCTAAAAAATATGATTTTGGGACTACATCTCATAAACAATGAAGCAAACCAGTGATAAAATGAAAAATAAAATACAATATTAAAAAGGAAAGAAGCCATACTTATAAATTACAAAGAAAACATTTAATAGAGTCAGTAAGTATAAAATCCATAAAGATTATACAAGATACCTTTCACCTCAAGAACCAGCATGAAACTCAACCATGACTTCGGAATGAATTGCAAAAAAAAAAAAAAAATCATTACATGTTGCCAATTTTAGAAATATAAATTGCTTTATAATGATGCCAGAAATAATGTTAGAATATTATGGATTGTAAAGTAAACAGGAACATTAGTGCTGCCATCTATTGGTATATGTATATAACATTTACATTATATTATATTATATTAAAATTATTATTATTAAAACATTATTAAATAAATTATTAATAAATTATTTATTTTATTTATTTATTTATTTATTTATTAAATTTCATTAATTAAATTTCATTCCATTAATAATATTAATAAAAAGATGCAGATGTTAAGATTAATTAAAATAACATATGAGATTTAAAGTTTAGTAAAAGACATTTATTCATAGAATTAAAGTTGACATAAATCTGCGTTCGTGGTACGTTTAGTAGATTGTTACACTCAGCATGCTTGAATTTTTCATCTAAATTGAATTGTGTCACATTTGCAATCAGACATGAAAAGGGATGCTTCCTCCAGATTTTTCCAGATTCAACCCAGTCCACCAAATTCCACCTTGTTGGTCAGTTTGGGTTACTGCTTGAGGTTGACTTACATCCACACTTCTTTCTCTCTGGAAAATCCGTCCTCTAATTCTGGCGACAGCTCTTCTGGGAGAAGTTAAGTATATATGAATCTCTCTTAACACAGGTATTATGTCTTTCCAGTGGTGATAAATAGTCAGACACAGAGATGCTAATATAAATACAGCTAACATGCTAATAAATCCATACACGAACAAAATCCGACTACTATAGGAGTCCTTTTCGACATGCAGTTCAGTACTTCCATCCGTTGTAGAGCTGACAGTATCATCAGCGTATGGATGGGATGAAAAAAGCTTGTAATTAGATTCCCAATTTGGATTTTGACTTTCCAAAATATACATTTTAAGTATGGTAAACAAAATCAACAAAAATTATATATAAATCTCACACAAACTTAAAATAAACTGTTGTTTGTAAAATTAACGATTTCACAAAACGCAAATAAGCTAATATCGGTTTTAGAAGTGAACAATCGTTTTAATTCTGAAAAAGGTCTGTTTTGATCAACAATGCTCTTCGTTTGTTATTTTATAACAATTGATTTTCATTAAGATACTATTTTCTGTGTTGAAACAATTAAAGTAATTGTTGGGACTATGAATACTTTTTTTTTTTAAATCGCTGATACGTCATTGTTGCTCAGTCATTTGTCAACAATCAAAGGGAACAACAAATTGAGAACAAATAAAATAAATAAATAAAAATGTAAAAACACTAATAAAAAAATAATTTGATGCTGTATAGTCTGACTTACAACGCGCACTTTATACAAGGAATGGCTATAAATTCCGAGTACTGTAGCAACATATATTACAGTTGAAAGTTTGTTTGTTGGTTAACGATGGTATTTGAATGGTCACGTATCTGCGCTGGGCGTCATTCTCATTTTAATTTCTGGTGTTGAAACACGCAGACAATTATTCGCTGACAAAGCATTATTGTTGAAGTAAAAATAATGAAGCAGAGAAGAAACATAAAATTTTGTTTCAAACTGGAAATAAGGTACTAGCGAAACACGTGAAATGTCTCAGCAAGAGTACGGTGATGATGCATTATCACGTTCTAGCATTTTTTTAAATTTTTCGACGTTTTCGTGATGGTGTACAGTGTGAAGCGCTATTTGTAGTTAAATACCCTCCATATTCTCCAGACTTGGTACCCGCTGACTATTTCTTGTTTCTCAAACTCAAAACATCACTAAAGGGAAAAGATTTTTGGATATTAAAAATATGAATGAAAACGTGACGTCCGAAATTAAGAGGATTCCCAAAAATGACATTGCAAGTTGTTTCAAACAATTATACAGCCCAGCACAAAAGTGTATTACGTCTGTCGGAACTTATTTCAAAACATATTAAGCAGATATGTACTATAAATACATATTTCAGAAATTATTTCTCCAGTCCTGGAAATTAATAACCACACCTTGTATAAGTAAATCTTCAAAAAACACAGATGCGCGTTATACGGCATTTATAAAATTGAAATTAAAAATTAAAAAAAGATGTGCATAAGAATTGATATTTTAACATAATTAAAGGATCATAATAATGAGCTAAGAGAAAGCATTCAATCAAAAAACTTGTTTTATAAAGTTTTCTACTTTTAAGAAATACAGGAAATATGGTGTGGACAAGTGGACAAGTGGGGTCCCCGAATATAGCGTGATAGTCTAATTACAGGATGAACGTTATCATAGCTGCGAACTTTTACGCTTTTTTCCTACCACTAAAATTTTATAGTAAATTTTACCTTATTAAATCTCCGAAATCACGGCATTCAATAAGGCAAACATTTCTATAAATTTTTAGTGGTTACCACAAATTTGCATAATCATCTGGGGAATCTTTCATGTTGTACACATCGTCATTTGGAATACCCACTATCGGATTCGTCAGTAACGTCATAGCTGCCAACTTTTACGCTTTTTTTACGCTTTTTTTACGCTGTGCTCTATCCGAATCTGTACATATTAGACGCTGCGTACCTTGTGGGACACCCTGTACTTATGGTTGTTAGTCAATGAGATCTCAAATTCCTCTCGCTAATGTTAAAACTATGGGCATGTGATGCATTTGTATTTTTAAAATATCTCCTCGGGAAATTATTATTTTTAACTTCTTTTTTCTGCATACTCAACTGAAAGGATGTCTCGTTTTTTTCTCTTTGTTGTCAAAATATTTTTTAAATATACACTTAATTTAAAATTTTTTGTGTTAAAATCTTAGCGAAACTGGGTAAGATTCTAACACTTCAAATTGATTTAAGTATATGTTTCAGAAATATTTTGACAACCAAGAAAAAAATAAACATCCTTCAAGAACAGTGCACAGAATAAAGAAGTTTAAAATATTAATTTCGCCAAGAAGTATTTTAAAAATAGAATGTATTTCATGCCCATAGATTTAACCTTAACGAGGGTAAGTTGAGATCTCACTGTCATTAAGATGTTTTATGTCTTGCAAATAAATTGAAATTGTATAAATAATAAAAATTATGTAATGTTATGTAAATGACCTATCAATAAATGTATAAAAGACTACCTAGTTACAGTGGCATAACGAATGAAAATATATTAGTGGACAGCAAATAGTAGATTCGGACACGAAAAAAAAAAACGGGGGGGGGGGGCACCAAAAGGAAAATGCATTATACAAATGTTAACAAATTATATTTTCATGCAATTTTTTATCAATTTTTTACATAAGACAGTGGAAATACTTTTTTTTATTATTTCAATTTTATCTACATTTGCAAATTAATATGATAATCCTTCATTGTATGTTATTATTATAAAACTATTTCTTGGAAAAATGGTACGTGCTGGGACAAATTGGATGGTCATATTTAGATTTAAGAAAATGAGATTTGTACAGTTTACATATTTGTTTTGCAGGGAGGAAAAAAAGTGTTTTTCGGCCGATCAGTGTTATTATATGTCACGGCCGTGACATATTAAATAGCCGTTTTAAATAGAGATCTTTCAAATATACCGGTATATTTGAAAGATCTCTATTTAAAAATTATTTCAAAGGTTTTTTTTTTTTAATGTTTCTAAGAACGAAGTTTAGATTCTTGATTATTATTGAAATAGACTTTATCTTCCCAAGAAATTATTGTATGAATTTTGAAGAAATGATGATTGGATGAATAGGAAACAAAAATTCCATCCCATGAAACCTATTCTACATAAAGAGCTGCTCAGGTTAAGCCGCTAGCTTTCGCAAATGAATTATTGATGCAGTTTATAGAAATATTATAATGTATATTCGTGAGTATAGCAGACATTACAGAAATGTTGCATTATAGAATTATTGTAGCGTATATTCGTGAATAGAGTGAGCATTACAGAAATGTTGCACTGTTGAAATAAATGTTGTATCGTGAATCATTACAGAAATTAACTATATTCCACTTCACTTTAAAAAAAAGACAAAATGTTTCTTAATTATATGTACTTAATACAGGTTTTTGGGATGCTGTTAATTCTCAATTAAACATTCTCAGCTGCGTAATTGAATTTGTTCATGCAAGATTAACACAGAAATGTTAATCGGATAATTATTATTGTCCGTGAACGTCTGTGTGTGCGTCTGTGCATTCTCGGTCTGTACACGCAAAGGCTCCGGAACGAATCGACGCACTGAAGGCGGACGCGGACCGAAAAATTCGGAAAAAAAGCGCGGAGCTTAAGTTTCGGCGGGTCGGTCGTCCGACCCGGACCCGGGGAGTTATTAATCGACGAAACTGTTTTAATTACCGACCGAAACCGAACTTGAAAAAGAATCGAAAAAAAATTCCATTTTGATAATTGCTGACATCCAAATTGGCGCTTTTTAACACATCATCGAATAAAAAAAAAATCTACCGGAGGTATCGATCCGAAAATCGGGGTACACACGCGGCCGATTTTTGTCGTTCCAAAATGTCAAATTTTTTGAAATTCGGACCGTAACTTTTCTTTATTTCGGCCAAAAACTGACCAGACATCCAACATCGACCCCAGACGGGAAAAAGGTTGCCGTAAAGAATGCCGGGTCGACACATCCGAGATCAAATCGCCCCATTCCTTTTTGAAACAAGTGGAAATAATGACTCTACATTCACGAAAATTTGCTAACACGTGTATAAAAAAATCGCGAATTCAACAAAAAAAAATTCGTAAAAATCGACCAGTAATTTTTAAAGATATCAATTAAAACTCATTAATGACACGGCAAATGAATTTATTTCTATTCCAAAGAGACAGCTGCTTTTTTATTTCAACATTCAACCCAGACAAATCGTCTCTGTATAAGTCATTTCTGAAAGAGATAAAATAGTCACGTGACTTTCAACTGCGTTTTTTCAGAGGGGGGCCCATCTCCGAATCTAAGGGGCGCAGTAATTCCAAACTTTCACAGGGCGACGCAAAATTTTTTCTGCTTTCAGAATATCTAAAAATTATTCTCATATCTTCATTAGGAGCCGATATATTATTTTATTGTATAATTAATCATCGTTATTTGTATAATTAAAGCAAAAGAAAGATTTCTATGACAGTGCCGGCTAGATATTAGGATTTTAAGAAGTAGGCCGCATCTAAAAACTGCATTATTATTTTAAGTTTTAGTATTTTAAGTTTTTGTTTTAGAGTGGTAACCAGATATTATGATAGGGAAAAGCGGGCTTCGCCCGTTATCGATTTTTTTTTTTTTTTTTTTTTTAGTTTTAAGTTTTTCTACAGCTCCAACCAGATATTATGATAGGGAAAAGCGGGCTTCGCCCGTTATCGATTTTTTTTTTTTTTTTAGTTTTAAGTTTTTCTACAGCTCCAACCAGATATTATGATAGGGAAAAGCGGGCTTCGCCCGTTATCGATTTTTTTTTTTTTTTTAGTTTTAAGTTTTTCTACAGTTCACTGTCTTTGAACTAGAACTCAGGTAGTCTACGTAAGTTGTTTGAGGAAAAGCAATGTCATCGCCAACCACCCCCCCCCCGCCCCCCGCTTTTTTCTTTTAACTGTGGTCCGTTTCTATAACTAAGAAACTATGTTACGGATTTCCACCAAACTGATTCCAAACATCATAATTAAAGTAATAAGGACCCTCTATAACATTTTAAAAAGTTTCTGAGTTTATACCACTCTTTTCGAATAATATTATCAGATTGTATACTTTGATTTCACATTATCTCGAGTTCTACGAATCCAATCGTAACGCGGTTTGGCTCATTCGACTCGATATCGATAGAGGATACTAGAGCTTATCGGTTTTAGTTCGTTTTTCACCACCAGGGGGCGTTTTATTATCTCTGTTTCTATGGCCCGGATTACGACGGGGTTTGGCTCTTTCGACTGGATTTCGACAGCTTTACAGATTTCGGTCATGTTCGTATAGAACACATTGCGCCCCCTGGTGGTGGAAGGTGTAATTAAAGGATTTTTCAGCCAACTCGGGTTCTATGGGTCACATCACGACGCGGTTTGACTCAATCGACTCGACGTCGATAGAGGATACTACAGCTTATCGAATTTTGCTCCGAGTCTCACCACCAGGGGGCGCTTTCCTATCTCCGGTTCTACGGGCATGAAAACGAAGGGGTATGGCTCATTCGACTCGACATCGAAAGCCTTAACGATTTCAGTTATGATCGTATAAACAGATTGCGCCACTTGGTGGTGGAAGGTGGAACTAGCGTATACTGCAGCGCGTGCGCAGCACGACTGCTATACGGTGCCGCAGGCAGCGGAGACCCGAGCCGGAGGTTCGTTCAGTTAGAGGTTTATACTATTCTATGTGCAATTTAAGGGATTATCCGATGCGTGCGTAGCACGACCGGTTTACGGTGCCGAAGACAGCGGGGCAGGGTCGGAGATTCGTTCAGTTAGAGGTTTATACTACTCGATGTGCAAATTAAGGGATTATCCGGTGCGTGCGTAGCACGACCGGTATACGGTGCCGAAGGCAGCGGGGACCGAAATCACCCACTCGTGGACAGCCACCCGTGAGGTATAGGAACAATAAGTCCACGAGGGGAAAAATAAACGCTACCCGACACCGATAGCACCCATCCGTTCCAACCCCCACCGCAGGAGGCGCCTGTTTATTAGATTTGAAACAATGAATATAATTACATAACAATAATAAAATATAAAAGGTAAAAAATAACAATTTTTTGCAAATTGAAAGTTAAATATAAAATATTTTCGAAGTACTATAAGTTCATGATGTCCTAAATTTATGGTATTTTAGTTCAGAAAGTCAATGGTCAGTTCAGTCAATTTTTTTTAAAATTCTTTCGTAATGAAAGAGAAATTTTTATTGAGAATATTATAATTCTCTTTTAACTTTTGAGAGTTTGAAGGATTGAAAATGATATTACGAAGGTTATATCTGAGAGTTTCGTTCTTATCAAAAGGGAAGTGATGGATCATAAGAGGGCAGCATCCGAATATGTAGTGAACTGCATCTCCTTCTGCTTTATCGCATGGACATCTAGGTGAGGCTCTTTTTCTTATTTTATGTAAGTATTGTGGGAAACTGCCATGGTTACTCAGATAATACGGCAGTGTTGGCTGTTTGCAGAGATAATTTGGATCGACTTTATTTATAATTTTATAGGTATCTCTGCCCTTATTACATGAATCCCAAATGGCTTGCCAGTCAGAGATGGTTTTCTTTTTAAAATACAATTTTGCTATTGAAATGGGGAACAACAGATCTTTTCTTGATTGATATTGGTCTTGTAAGATGGCTAGCTTTGCTAGGAGATCAGCTCTTTCGTTGCCAGTATCACCACATGAGATTTAGTCCATGTTATTATAATGGATTTATCAGGAATTTAAAGTAATTGATTGTAAATGTTTTTGATAATGTAGTTTCTAGGAAAAGCAACTTTTAATACTTCCATAGAAGAGTAACTATCTGTAATAATTAGTAGTTTATTGTAGTCGGAGGTAGAGAACCATTTTATTGCTTTATAAATTGCCATTAATTCTGCTTGATATATGTTATTCAGTGGATGATGTCGTATTGCTTCATCATGTATATTATTTCCATCTTTATATATGGTGAAAGCACTGGCTACACCCCCTGGCATGACAGAACCATCTGTGTAGGCTTCCACATCGTATTCTTTTGGATGGATGGATTTTCTATCTTCTATAATTCTGATATTTTGGACTCTGTAGTAATTGAGGAATCGATACGATTTTTCTTTCTGCATTATATTGTTAATGTTTAGCTGTGTGTTATTGATTAACAAATTTCTATTTCCTATTTTCAGTTGGTAGTACTGAAATTCATTCTGTATTTTTATTAGGATTGGTGGAGTTCCTGTAAGAAGATACAGAGCTTAGTGAGAGATAGTCCTATAGGTCCGTATTAAGTTTAATAATGCCAAACGCTGAGTTGAACGTAGTAATTTGCGGCCATCAGTATTCAAGTTTGGATACCAAATTTCGTAAGCATATAGTATTTGGCGTTCTATGACTGTTTGATACCATATTTTCAGGATGTCTGGTTTGATACCTTTATTAAAGAATCGAAATACTCTAAATCCGTTTACAAAGTTTGCAATCTTTGTTCGAAGGTCTTTCATGTGATCTGTAAAATTGAATTTAGAATCTAACAATACGCCAAGATATTTAATATTTTTTACTACTTTTATTTTTATATTTTCTAATTTAAATCTCGGAAGTCTTCTTTCGAGGAGATTGCTACCGAAAAGCATTGATTGCGTTTTCTGAGTTGATATTTTTAAACCGAGTTCATCATAGATATTCTTAAAATGGACTATTTTGTTGTTGGTTGTGTCGGAGGTTCGTCCGGTTCGAGGTTTTACAAGATTCGAGATTTTCTACAATTCGAGGCACCGATGTAAATTAGGGGCCCGCTGGCGGGCGAAGCCAGCTAGTCTATTATTATTAATGTCGGTGAACGTCTGTGTGTGTTTCTTTCTTTCTGTCTGTCTGTGCACTCCCCTCTGTACACGCAAAGGCCCCCTCGTGGACTGCACTAAAACTCTAAGGCTTACGCCGGGTTTCCCGAGGTGGACATCCCCATCCCTGTACACGCAAAGGCTCCGGGACGAATCGACGCACGGACGGCGGACGCGGACCGAAAAATTCGGAAAATGGGCGCGGTGCTCAAGTTCGGGTCAAGGTCGGGCGTCTGACCCGGACCCGGGGAGTTATTAATCGACAAAACTGTTTTAATTACCGACCGAAACCGAACTTGAAAAAGAATCGAAAAAAATTTCCGTTTTGATAATCGCAGACATCCAAATTGTCGCTTTTTAACGCATCATCGAATTAAAAAAAATCTACCGAAGGTATCGATCCGAAAATCGGGGTACACACGCGGCCGATTTTTGTCGTTCCAAAATGTCAAATTTTTTGAAATTCGGACCGTAACTTTTCTTTATTTCGGCCAAAAACTGACCAAACATCCAACAATCGACCCCAGACGGTTAAAAGGTTGCCGTGAAGAATGCCGGGTCGACACATCCGAGATCAAACCGCTCCATTCCTTTTTGAAACAAGTGGAAATAATGACTCTACATTCACGAAAATTTGCTAACACGTGTATAAAAAAATCGCGAATTCAACAAAAAAAAATTCGTAAAAATCGACCAGTAATTTTTAAAGATATCAATTAAAACTCATTAATGACACGGCAAATGAATTTATTTCTATTGCTGTCATATCTTCGGTTCCACGGGCATGAAAACGACGGGGTATGGCTCATTCGACACGACATCGAAAGTCTTAACGATTTCAGTTATGATCATATAAACGGATTGCGCCACCTGGTGGCGGAAGGTGGAACTAACGTATACTGCAGCGCGCGCGCAGCACGACTGCTATACGGTGCCGCAGGCAGCGGGGACCCGAGCCGGAGGTTCGTTCAGTTAGAGGTTTATACTATTCTATGTGCAATTTAAGGGATTATCCGGTGCGTGCGTAGCACGACCGGTATACGGTGCCGAAGGCAGCGGAGACCGAAATCACCCACTCGTGGACAGCCACCCGTGAGGTATAGGAACAATAAGTCCACGAGGGGAAAAATAAACGCTACCCGACACCGATAGCACCCATCCGTTCCAACCCCCACCGCAGGAGGCGCCTGTTTATTAGATTTGAAACAATGAATATAATTACATAACAATAATAAAATATAAAAGGTAAAAAATAACAATTTTTTGCAAATTGAAAGTTAAATATAAAATATTTTCGAAGTACTATAAGTTCATGATGTCCTAAATTTATGGTATTTTAGTTCAGAAAGTCAATGGTCAGTTCAGTCAATTTTTTTTAAAATTCTTTCGTAATGAAAGAGAAATTTTTATTGAGAATATTATAATTCTCTTTTAACTTTTGAGAGTTTGAAGGATTGAAAATGATATTACGAAGGTTATATCTGAGAGTTTCGTTCTTATCAAAAGGGAAGTGATGGATCATAAGAGGGCAGCATCCGAATATGTAGTGAACTGCATCTCCTTCTGCTTTATCGCATGGACATCTAGGTGAGGCTCTTTTTCTTATTTTATGTAAGTATTGTGGGAAACTGCCATGGTTACTCAGATAATACGGCAGTGTTGGCTGTTTGCAGAGATAATTTGGATCGACTTTATTTATAATTTTATAGGTATCTCTGCCCTTATTACATGAGTCCCAAATGGCTTGCCAGTCAGAGATGGTTTTCTTTTTAAAATACAATTTTGCTATTGAAATGGGGAACAACAGATCTTTTCTTGATTGATATTGGTCTTGTAAGATGGCTTGCTTTGCTAGGAGATCAGCTCTTTCGTTGCCAGTATCACCCACATGAGATTGAGTCCATGTTATTATAATGGATTTATCAGGAATTTGAAGTAATTGATTGTAAATGTTTTTGATAATGTAGTTTCTAGGAAAAGCAACTTTTAATACTTCCATAGAAGAGTAACTATCTGTAATAATTAGTAGTTTATTGTAGTCGGAGGTAGAGAACCATTTTATTGCTTTATAAATTGCCATTAATTCTGTTTGATATATGTTATTCAGTGGATGATGTCGTATTGCTTCATCATGTATATTATTTCCATCTTTATATATGGTGAAAGCACTGGCTACACCCCCTGGCATTACAGAACCATCTGTGTAGGCTTCCACATCGTATTCTTTTGGATGGATGGATTTTCTATCTTCTATAATTCTGATATTTTGGACTCTGTAGTAATTGAGGAATCGATACGATTTTTCTTTCTGCATTATATTGTTAATGCTTAGCTGTGTGTTATTGATTAACAAATTTCTATTTCCTATTTTCAGTTGGTAGTACTGAAATTCATTCTGTATTTTTATTAGGATTGGTGGAGTTCCTGTAAGAAGATACAGAGCTTCGTGAGAGATAGTCCTATAGGTCCGTATTAAGTTTAATAATGCCAAACGCTGAGTTGAACGTAGTAATTTGCGGCCATCAGTATTCAAGTTTGGATACCAAATTTCGTAAGCATATAGTATTTGGCGTTCTATGACTGTTTGATACCATATTTTCAGGATGTCTGGTTTGATACCTTTATTAAAGAATCGAAATCCTCTAAATCCGTTTACAAAGTTTGCAATCTTTGTTCGAAGGTCTTTCATGTGATCTGTAAAATTGAATTTAGAATCTAACAATACGCCAAGATATTTAATATTTTTTACTACTTTTATTTTTATATTTTCTAATTTAAATCTCGGAAGTCTTCTTTCGAGGAGATTGCTACCGAAAAGCATTGATTGCGTTTTCTGAGTTGATATTTTTAAACCGAGTTCATCACAGATATTCTTAAAATGGACTATTTTGTTGTTGGTTGTAACTTCCAGGTCTATTACGGTATTTCCCTCTATTGGAATCAAAAAATCATCTGCGTAAACAATAATATCTTCATATAGATTTTTATAATTTTTTATTATGTAGTTAGCTATAAGAAGCCATAAGAGTGGTCCAAGACAGGATCCCTGAGAGCATCCTTTAAATACCCTGAACCACTCTATATATTCATATTGATTTAAGCCTATACTTCTTTTGCTTATATAATTTTTTAGTAAGGTTTTGAGGTATCTGGGTAACGGTGAGTCATCAATTATTTCTGATAATTGGTGCCAGTTTATTGAATCGAAAGCACCTGTAATATCAAATGATATGATGCCCACATAAGTATTTTTTTGTAATAAACGTGCAATTTTCTCTTTATGTCTCTCCAGAGCTGATATAGTGCTTCTGTTTTCACGGAAGCCGAACTGTTCATCTTTTAGATAGTTTATTACTTCAAGATAAGTTAAAGTTCTATTTTTTATTAATCTTTCTAGGATTTTACCAATCATGGGTAGTAGTGTAATTGGACGGTATGAATCAGGTTTTGATGGATCTTTGTTTTTCTTTCTAAAATAGATGACTACTCCTTTCTTCCACGTTTCAGGAAAGTGTCCAAGGTAGAGACATTTGTTATATAATAACTTTATAAGCTTCATATTATTTTTTATCAAATTTTCTAAAATTCTGCCATCTACCCGATCATATCCTGGGGCTTTCTTTTTATTTTGTTGGTTAATTGCATATTGAATTTCTCTATGGGTAAATTTAAAATTGTTATATTCTTTTATTGATAGTGTGTTTGTGTTTTGAAATGATGATTCGAATTCTGGGCTTGTATTGTAATGGTAATGAAGTAACGTTTCTTGAATCTCTTTGTATGTATCATTTTGAGTTGAAGATTCCATAACAGAGTGGATGAGATCTGTATTTTTTAAATATTTCTGCTTCAGAATTTTAAAAGCAGTACCATACTTACTGTTTGTTTCCGAACAAAATGTTATCCAAGAATCAATTTTAGCTTTTTTAATATCTAATTTGTATTTTGCTTTGGCTTTTTTATATTTAATCTTGAGTTCTACAGAATCTGGATTTCTTTTATGTAGTTTATATATAGCATTTAGGTGGCTTCGCTGTACTTTAAGTTTGTCAGTATACCAGGATACATTAATTTCATGAGACAACTTTTTCTTTTTAAGTGATTTTTGCATGATGTTTAAAAGGATAACATTAAATTCCTCTGTCCACTTCTCTAACTCTGGAACAGAATTGACTGCTTTAAGTGTTGAAAGTAATGTTTCTTCATGTTTTTGAAACAGTTTATTGAATTTTTTAAACGTTTCATATTTGGTTTTGAAACGGTATAAATTTCTTATTGTGGGTGTGACATTCAGAGTAAAAGTAATATATCGATGGTCACTTAGTGATTTAAATGTCGAGTCTATTTTCCATGAATCTATAATATTTTTTGAATGTTCACCGCAGAGGGTCAAATCTGGTTTGCCTTTAAACTTGTCTCGCGCAAAAGAACATTCTGAATCAGGATCATTAATAATAGTTAATCTGCTCATTGCTAGATAGTCAAGTAGGATATATCCACTAGCATTATTTCTTTTATAACCCCACGCCTGGAGGTGTGCATTGAAATCACCCCCAAGGATAAGGTTCGATGTATCTTCTATGACTCTGGTCCATTCTCGGAAGTCTTCATCAAGATTTCCACTCGGTTTTGAATATTGTGATCCGACTTTAATGAATTTTGATGACAGTGATAGGTTTATAAATACACTGTTATTTGTTTGTAGAGTCTGAATATGAATTAATAAGGGATTGGATACGAGTATTCCCGACGTCTGATTTATTGAATGGTAGAAGGAACATGAAATTGGGATTCCCGTGAAGGTGTTATTACTTTTGTGATAATCTTGAACTAAAGCTAAATCTACTTTATTTTCATGTATGTACTTCAGCAATTGGAGATTTGCAGCCTTACAATTATTAAGGTTTATTTGAACTATTTTTAAATGATTTGGTGGGGTCATGGATTCTCCGAAATAATATCTATTGTCCAATGGGATAGTCTGATTTATTACATATGTAGCATTGGTTGGAGGTTCTACAGTTGAATCTTCTATAGAGTCATCAGAGATATTGAGTGATTTTAGTTCTGAGAACATACTTTTGAAGGATCATAGGAGATAGTAATATTTTGTTTTCGTTGCAACAATCTTTGAAAAATTGGGCAGAATCTAGAATTTGCACTATGCCTTTCAATCTTTTCAGGTTTTACTGCGGTTTTATATTCTCTTTCACAGTTGGTGCAACGATGACGTTCATAATTTTCTTTTATTTTGCATGTGTCTGTTTTGTGGTTATCTGTGCAATATGCGCATGTTAAATAATAACTTCTACAATTATCAACTGTATGGCCATAACGTTGACATTTATTACACCTAACCACTGGATTGTAATATTCTATACGGCATAAATTAAAATGAATAGGCAATTTTCTTCTTGAAAATAATGCCTTCGCGTAATGTTCTTCTGCATCAAGTACTATTTGGTATGTTTTCATTTTTTGTTTTTTGAGAACTTTTGCTATTCCTAGAGGAAAATTCTGTCGCAGTTTTTGATGTATCTTATCAATTACTTCAGTCTCAGTCACATCTACTGGAATTCCCAGTATAATGACTTTTTTTCTTTTAGCATCTCTAAGATCTGCTTCGGCCAAGTCTCTGAAACCTTCTATTTGATTTATAAAATCAATTAAAACCGCTGTTTTTTCGTCCGATTCTGTTTGGACTATGAGCGAGTTTTTATCTCTTCCTAACGAACATGAGATGTATTTAAATTTTTTATTCCCTTTTATTTTGTCATTTAACATGTTTCGTATTACATTAATGGGAATATTCGTTGATTGACTTCTTATTATTATTATTGCTGATTTAGAGTACTTAAAGCAAGGTGTTTTTATAGGTTGATCGGATGTAATTGCAGCAGCATAACTCTTGAGTTGTGCTCTTTTCGATATTTCGGAATCGATTCCATCTTCCAGATGGTCTTGATTATTAACTAAGTTTTGTTGATTTTTTATGGTATGAAACATTTCTTCTATAAGTGATGTTTGTTTAATTTTTTTGGTTATTTCAATCTCTTTGCTCTGAAGTTCTTTTTCCATTTTGTCAATTATTTTTGATTGTTGAGTGATTTGAGTTTTCATTTCCTTTATTTGATGCTCTTGTTCGTTTGTCGTAGTTTTCAGGACGTTATTTTCTTCTTGTTCAAAGTATAGATATTCTTTTATCTACTGTATTGTGTTCGCTATTTGTGTTCGGATGTCTTCATCATAAATTTTTGAAGTACTTTCAATTTGATTTAGGATATCTTCCAATTGATGTAGTGGAGATTTCTCTTGTGTTAAGCTCGTTAGTTCTTGCAATGTCATTGGTATACTAAGAGTGGAACTCTCTCCAGAAAGTACCTGTAAATTCAGATGGGCTGTTTCCAACTCTTCCTGAATCATTTCTTTTCCACAGTCTTCCTTACTTAAAACATTTTTATCACCACCTTCATTTCCTTTGTCTTTATCTTGTATGGATTTTCCACTGTGTATCAGTTTTTCATCTTCAATATGTGTTAGACTGTAAGAGGCATTTTGTAATTCAGTTATATTTAATGCCATTTTTGGGGATATCTCTGAGGATGGTGCCTTTAGTATATAGATATTGGTGAAATCTGTCTGTATTAATTTAAGTCGTCTTTTTAATTCGTCTAAGTATAGGTGGACTATTGCAGATGTTCCTTTAGTGCGTTTTCTTACACCCCTTGTCAACTGCGTAATTAGATCGATAACATCTTGTGAACAACTTGCCTCTTGGCTATCATATTCTTGAAATTCTCCTTTGTCGGTAATTTCATCGATTATCATGTTGACTATACCTTTTGACAGATGGTCGTCCTCTGTGGCATAATGTTTTGAAATTGATTTTAGGTCTATTTCTAGGCATGAGAGTTTGTTTTTGATTTTTTTTTTTTTTTTTGAGTTGGTGTAGCAGCTTATATAGCTTGTATATTTTTCTAGTTTTACTATAAACCATTCCAAAAATGCCATTGGTTGGATAGCACCTTTTTTGCTTTTCTTTATATGAATATAGTATTGTTGTGCTATATCGCTAAGATTTAAATTCTTAGTGAATGCATCATTGAAAGTCAACTTTTCAGTCTGATTTCTGTCTACAGTTCTAGAGATTGAACTGATTGGGACGACGTCAACATATGCATAAGTATGAGAGATGTCGACATATGAGTTCATTTTTATCTCAGCATGGGATTGTTGTCTATCTGAATCCACCATTCTAACTTTTATTTGCAAACTGATTAATATACCTCTTTCTATGATTATAAAACTATGACTATCTTATAACTATTTTTATTTCCCTTTCCGGGAAATCCTGAAGTGAAATGTCTGATGTATCAATGTCAGACATATAACCAGTTCAATGATTTATTACTTAACTTCTCTTCACACTTATCACTAAACACTAAACTTTTAACTACTTATACCTCTAATCAATCTAGAACCAGGAATACGGGCACCCCACATATGAGGAAGAATTTTGAATTTTGAAGAAAATTTTGAAGAAGAAAGATCAAAATAAAAGCCAAAAGAATAAGCCAAAGAAAAATGGTACCCCCACGTCCAAACCGGAAGGCAGCGGGGACCAGGGTCGTAGATTCGTTCAGTTAGAGGTTTATACTATTCGATGTGCAAATTAAGGGATTATCCGGTGCGTGCGTAGCGCGACCGGTATACGGTGCCAAGGGCAGCGGGGACCCGGGTCGGAGGTTCGTTCGGATCGAGGGGGATGCGAGCCGGAGAATACAAAAGTTTCGAGGCACCGATGTAAATTAGGCGCCCGCTGAGGAGGTTCGTTCGGTTAGAGGTTTATACTACTCAATGTGCAAATTAAGGGATTATCCGGTGCGTGCGTAGCACGACCGGTATACGGTGCCGAAGGCAGCGGGGACCCGGGTCGGAGGTTCGTTCAGTTCGAGGGGGATGCGAGCCGGAGAATACAAAAGTTTCGAGGCACCGATTTAAATTAGGGGCCCGCTAGCGGGCGAAGCCAGCTAGTCTATATTATTAATGTCGGTAAACGTCTGTGTCTGTCTGTAAACGGATAAACTCGGCTCCGGGACAACGCACACGAGCGCTTTTGATATAAAAAAAATCAGCTTTTGGTTGTATAAATACTGATTTTTAATAGACATAACAAATTTTTATATTCATAAACTTTAATTTGCTTGTTCTGATATTTATTTTTAATTTTGGTTTTAGAATTAAATTCATGAGCTCCCGTGCAGAACGGGTTAAACAGCTAGTTTTAATATTAATGTCAATGCTGTTAATGTGTAATGTTGTCTGTAAAACATGTTTTTATAACATGAAAATGTTTACTTGAGAATGGACAGCATTCGAAAAACTCTATTCTGTGCGGGTTGAGAAAATTGATTGATATACTAAAAAACTACTCGAAAAGGTTTTTGAAAATCAGCGACGGCAATTTTTTATATAAATACTTATTTAAATCCCTCAAATATATTGGTTTCTGACGGTTCTAAGGATAAAGGCGGCTTTCCGGAATCGTGGGTAATTCGGAAGGGGTTGTTGTATATTTCCGCTCGTGGTTATATATTTTTCTATGTTAGAAAACATTTGTCTTTATTTTGCAGCGTGTTTTCAATGCGTACTATTGCTTGGTTTATCTTAGCACCGTCTATTCTAATAGAAGTAAAAGAAGATTGATATAAAAGGACAAAACTCCTGAAATGTTTAAAACAATACATAGAATTTTTATTGCATATTTTTGTTTTACTAATTATGAATTGTGAAATCTATTTTAGTTAAGTCATAACTTAAAATTCTGGAAATTTTGTGCATGATTTGAATTTGCTTTTAGCATTATAAATGATGCAAAAAGTAATCAACTGTGAACTTATTTAAAATAAACCTTTAAAAAAACAGAGCTTTTATTTTTGATATTGATTAAACGATGCAAGTAATTAATTATAGCATGTACAATAACAAGTAACTGTTGAATAGTTGAGAAGGGGGGAGCGAAGTTAACCAAAAAACCTAGTAGGTAGACATAGGTGCAGGGCCAAGAATTCAAAGTCGAAAGTAAAATTAATAGCTGGGAATAATGTAAAAAAATTGTTTAATCCTATTTCAAGGCACCATTTGGTGCTTTTTAAAAATGATGCCACATTGGCGATTTCTAAATTGTTTACTTACATTTATCATATTGTAACCCACAATAAACAAGTGGTAAAATATTGCCATTCTTGATTTTTAAATAGTTATACATAGGAAAAGTCATAGATTTAGTGATAAAAACGTAACTGAAAAATAGATTGCATTTATACGAGAGTAACAATGTAACGAATGTAAAATTTTATTCGTTCAAAACAATTTGGACAAAAGAATGATAATTTAAATACAGAATTATTAAATTAAACCATACACAGTTGATTTTTCTTAGATACTGCATTTATGAGTGAAATAAAATATTTTATTTGACAAATTTAATAAGATACATATGAAAAAGATAATATGAGCAGTAAAAACAACGTTTTTATACACATTTCATCGATATTACATAAAAGTTAACGACTAATGTGAAGTTGAAAAAACGAAAATACACGAAATTCGTTAATGCCGCGATCACTGTACCACGCAAATGATCGCTTCGCGAACACGAAACCGAAAAAAAAACATCACTGAATACAGCAACCTCGTCGTATCGGAATCTCAAGAAATACACGAAATTTGTTAATGTCGCTATCACTGTACCGCACGTATAATCGCTTCGCGAACATGAAACCGAAAAAAAACATCACTGGATACAGCAACCTCGTCGTATCGGAATCCCAAGAAATACACGAAATTCGTTAATGCCGCTATCACTGTACCGCACGTATGATCGCTTCGCGAACATGAAACCGAAAAAAAAAACCACTGGATACAGCAACCTCGTCGTATCGGAATCCCAAAAAATACACGAAATTCGTTAATGCCGCGATCATTGTACCACGCGTATGATCGCTTGGCGAACACGAAACCGAAAAAAAACATCACTGAATACAGCAACCTCGTCGTATCGGAATCCCAAGAAATACACGAAATTCGTTAATGCCGCTATCACTATACCGCACGTATGATCGCTTCGCGAACATGAAACCGAAAAAAAAATCACTGAATACAGCAACCTCGTCGTATCGGAATCCCAAGAAATACACGAAATTCGTTAATGCCGCTATCACTGTACCGCACGTATGATCGCTTCGCGAACATGAAACCGAAAAAAAAACATCACTGGATACAGCAACCTCGTCGTATCGGAATCCCAAAAAATACACGAAATTCGTTAATGCCGCGATCACTGTACCGCACGTATGATCGCTTCGCGAACATGAAACCGGAAAAAAAACATTACTGGATACAGCAACCTCGCCGTATGGAAATCCCAAAAAATATACGAAATTCGTTTATGCCAAGGTCACTGTACCGCACGTATGATCGCTTCGCGAACATGAAACCGAAAAAAGACATATCTGGATGCAGCAACCTCGTTGTATAGCGATCACAAAAAATACACAAAATTTGTAAATGCGGCGATCACTATACCGCATGTATGATCGCTTCGTGAACATGAGACTTCCATAAAAACTGCAGTCAATTAATTTTTATACTGTTCTAAAGTAACAAGAGTAACCACTCACAAACATAAAAAAAAGAAGAAAAAATCAAGCTTTAAATAAACAAGCAGATGATGGAATTTTTTCAATGCTTTTTTTCTTTTAATATCATGACATATCCATTTAATGACGCAAGTGTTATTTAATTATATTAAAAAAATGTTCTAAATAAATAATAAATCATTAAACATCATTAAAATCAAAGACATTTAAGATACATAGACTGGCAAAACTGTCAGTTTAACTGAGGATTTTTGATCACAGCTGACGTACGTCAGATTGTTGACATTTCATTTAGTAGTATATTATGTGTGGTTAGCTGTGTTGCGCTATAATTTCTTTATTCGAGAATTTTTCTAAAAGTTTTTTTTTTAAAATCGTTGTTAAATTTAAAAGTATTCTATTTATTTTAACACTTTATTGTGGCATTAGTTTGTTAAAGACGAAATCGCAATTATTATATATGTGTGTTGCATGTGTGTAAGCACCGGCAATCAAGGTATAAATAAAACTATTTTATCTTTCCATCGGTAAGTCAATTTTTATTTATGAGTATACTTAAGAATGCCCTTTTTAATAAATGTTGGTGTCATTGTTTCATTTATTTAGCCAGTGTTATTTAAAGTGAGGACAAAATAAAATTCATCAATTTGATCTGGCCATGAATTTATGGCACAAATGGGATTTATTTAAAAGTAGTTACTTACTTGATTATAAGTTGTTTAATTGAGATATGTCTCATTATCATATAAACACTGAGATATTAGCTCTCAATGTTACATAAAACTAAAAAAGTATTTTTTTTTTTTTTTTTGAGTTTGAACAGCAAAATTATATTTATTCATAACATTTTAATCAATAAAAATATAACTTTCTTATGAATCGTTTCATTTTAATTTAGCTGTTAAAGTAGATAACTGTTTTGGAATTCCTAATGTATTTCTAATATATAATATACCTTGCAGAGTGTGGTATAAAATAAAAATATTTACTGAAACACTAAGAACTTTTTATTACTGTTGTTATCCAAAACTGTACAATTAGAATAACTTTTACAAGTCCCAAATGAATATCAACATATTGATAACCTCCTAAGCTACAATCAAGTTATCTGTGGTCTACTTACTGATGGAAGTCGAGGAACTGACTTGCAAAAGCTGACGTTTGGAATTCGAGGAACTAAGTTAACAAAGTCTTCTGTTGGAATTTTTATGCCAGCTGGAGACATTCACAGGCAGAGATTTTTATTTAATTTTTCTGTCTGTAAATGTAACTTGCTAGAGCTTGAGATGTCTTCCACGTCCAAGAAAACTCTTGCTGCCAATCTTCATTCACAGTAATTCAATATGTTGATATTAAGTTCATTTAAGATTTGGAAAAATTATTTTACTTGTACTTTTTTGCATAACAACAGTAATAAAAAGTTCTTTGTTTTTCAGTAAATATTTTTATTTTATATTTGTATCTGAAAGTATTATATATTAGAAATGCTGATACTTCTCGACTATCTTGGCAAGAGAAGGAAATTTCGCATGCATAGTTTCCGGTAACCTATTTACTGTTTCTTTGACAGAAGATTTTTTTCTGTATTTATATAATTTATTTAATATAAAAAGTCATTTATTTTTTTGGTACTTCTCCATTATCCCGTCGAACACTTTTCATAAAAAAGTTATCGGCAAACTATAGGATTTAACTTCATATTTTAATACTTGGAAATTTTTCCAGAGAAAATTTCTCACGCCTTGCATTCATAATATCCAAATTTTAATTGCTTGTTGGATATACGCCTATTAAGCAATTAAAATTTGGATATTATAGGATTTAACGCCAAAAATGCAGTCCCGATCACTTGACGTCAGAAGCATTACACATGTTTGCTAAGTCATCAAGGGGTTTTTAATTCACCATTTACCTGTATTTTTCATTGTTTTACCGATTTATTAGTTATTTCATTAATTAAAATAACAATTGCATCCTTAAACGGCTGTGCCATGATATTAAAAGAGAAAATGCATTAAAAAATTTTTGCGTTGCATAGTTAAGTGCAATAAATCAATTTCAACCGATGTTACAAACATATATTCACCAGCCGAGAAGGATAATTAAGAAAAATAATGTAAATAAATAAATATCCAAGATTTTTTTTCTGTTTTCATTAATATATTGTCATTTTTTTTGTTGTTGTTGTTGTTTAAACTTACTGATAGTTGACACTTTGGTGAGTGGGGCTTTTCCGAATTTTTTTATTTTATTTATTTATTTATTTTGATATTACAATGGCAATATTCTTCTATTTGTTTATTTTACATTACAGTTTGGCGATAATTTTTTTAATGAAAAGTGGTCGACGGGATAATGGAGAAGTACCATTTTTTTATATACAAACATAAGTAATTTGTATATAAAAAACAATAATAATAATATATAATACACAAGGGTTGGGGAATTATATCCCTCTAGTGAGTGGCTTTTCTGATGAGGCGAGATAATCTTTAAGAAATCTTTTAAAAACTGCAGGCTATAGAAGAATTGTTTTTACTTGTTAGCTATATTTTGTAACTCTTCAAATTAGTGTAATATCACTATAGTAACTAAGTTCTAACCTTATACTAAACTTTCCTCTTTTGTATATATTTCTTAATTTTATTTGAAAAAAGTACGAACATGTATTATTGTAGTAAGGATTTATTTTTGCAGTTGCGTAAATTCTGTCATAACAATTTTCAACTGTATGTTGCTTCTTGCTGGCTGGTAAGATTTTCTGAAAAATTCCCACTCCTACATATATCTTCAAATCTGCATAGCTTAGGACCAGAGGTTGTGCAGATTTTAGAATTTTATGGATTTCTGGTCATGCATAACTAAATATTCATAATGATGATGAGATATGTTTTTCTTGAATTATTCAATGAAACTCGTCTTATAAAGATATATTAATAATTTACTTCAAAATCATAAAAATACAGAAATTTTATTTCATGCTTAGTCAGACTTAATTATTTGAAGTGTTAAGATCTTACTCACAACTATTAATGATTTTAACACATAAAATTATAAATTAAGTATAAATCTTAGAAATATTTTGACAACTATATAAAACAGGCATCTTTTAAGAGCAGCACACAGAGAAAAAAAGAGGAGGAGATATTTAAAAAATATGAATACATTATAGGCCTATAGGTTTAACATTAGTGAAGGGAATTTGAGATCTTGCTGACCATGTTTTGGGTATTTATCCATTGTGACATTTTGGTGCTTCAAAATCAAGAATACATTATTTTATCATATATTTTTATGAGCAAATATTACAATATGAATTTTATTTTGCCTTTTTAGAACTTAAATGCAGAGCATTCATAATTTTGATGAATGCAAAATTGTATGTGTTATTTAAATACATACTAAAAAATCACTTATTCACTGAAAAAGAAAATCTTGGAAGAATAAAATTACAAAGATTTATAATTGGTCTCTACACTGATCAACAAGAAATTTATTTTGCATGTAAGAAGGCATCCGTATTATAAAGGCATGTTATTTGCTAATTTTATTGACTGTCAGTTCTTTTTTTTTAAAATACATTGTTTATTTGTGTTATCAGGTTTAACCTTCTTTTACACAGCTTGAGAAATATTGATTATAAATTGAAAAAACATTTATTTTTTTAAATAACTAACTTTCAGGCATGGTTTTGTATTTTAATCTATTACCACATGACTCAAGCTCAACAGTAAGTATTTGTCTGTTATAATAATGTAAAGTAACATTTGCAGTAATATAAATAAGTAATAATAATAGTAATGAATTATAACAGTGGTGTAACCAGGATCCTCATTGGGTAGGAGTTTGGAATCATCATTACTCATAAAATGAAAAATTTTGTTTTATGACTTGTCCCCAGTAAATGTGACACATTAAAACCAATGTAATGAAAAGCTATTATTGATGATTAAAGGTATTATTATGAAAAGCTATAATTCATGATAAATTAAAATGTATTATGAATGTGATTAAAATTCCAATTTACTGAATCCCAGTAGCAGATTTTTCTGAGTCAATCTGCAGCAAAACAAAATTTATATGCGACTATAAGAAAAAATAGTAACCCAAAAATTAAGCAAAATATACATTTTCAAAGAAAATGTAATAAGAACATCTAGGGAGGCACCAGATAGTGACTTTGGCGAAATACCGAATATTCGACTGACTATATACTTCTATATTTCATAGTTTAAAAATTTTAAAAAGTTAAATTTCAAAATAATTTTACATATTTAGCACAAAGACAATTTTCATGAAAAAAACCTTCTCACAATTAAACTTTACAAAAAAATAAAAATAATTCTATGCTTTAAATTATTTAAGAAGGATTAGTCTTAACTCTTTTAATTAATAAAAAATTCAACTTATGACTTCTTCTGTGAACTAAAATATATGAATAAAATTTACTTACATTCTAAAACAAATATATTAAAATCAAAAAGAAATTTTGAAGGAATATTTTACAGTCATATAGTATTTATTTGACAAGAAGCGAGTAAATAATAATAATAATAAAACATTCAAATGGTGGCAACTTAGCAAGAAAGTTTTTGAAATGTACTAGAGTGAATAAAGTGAACGATTATTTTCAGAGGTTAGAAATTTATATGATGTTTGTAAAATTTTAGAACAAACTTTTGAGGAAGATAATAAGGCCAAGACAAGCATTTTCTGTACAGAAAACCACCATCACAATCCATTTATTCAATCAAAAATACAAGGTTTCTACAAGTAGAACCCTAATATTTGTTCGCAACTTTAACAATAATGAAGATATTTTAGCAAGATTTTTATCATATTAACTTTATTTTGTATAAAGTGTATTGGATCATTAAAGTGATTGAATTTTAATCAGTGACACAGTACTGTCAGCTGCATTCTGAATAGTGGAATATCCAGCTTAGTGTTTGCACTGCACTAGTGTCACTTTTTAACACTTCGGCATATTTTAGAGAAAGCAAAGTCTGATATTTGAATATATTGTTACAATATCTTCATTATTGTTAATTTTAAATGAAAATGCAAGTTCAACATGGAGTGAGATACACTGTTATTTTTTAATAAGTGGATTGCAATTCTGGTTTCCCATACAAAAACTGTTTGTCTTGTTACTTATTATAACCCCTGAAAGCTGTATATTATCTTTCATTATGTTTAGGAATACCCAGTTGTGAAAAAGCTAACAATATTCAAAAACTTGCATTTACAGATCATTAGTTCCTATGAATGTCATCATTAACAGTTATTTTTCTTAATTGTTACTTTTCAAACAGCAAATAAATAAAGCAAAAGCAATCTCTGTTATTTAAATATGGTTGTATTTCTTAATATCTTTATTTATTGACAGTTAAAAATAAAAATTATCTAAGGTTTTCAAAAAAAAAAATGCTTTTAAAAACACTTTCTTTAAGTATTCAGTTTGACTGAATATCAAGATATTTGGCCAAATCGAATATTCAGCATATCAAATCAGGGGTCGATCTAGGAAAAATTTGGGGCCTATTTAAGGCCCCCTTCACAAAAATCTATTTGATAAAATGGGTCCCTTCACAAAAATCAATTTGATAAAATGGCCCCCTTCACAAAAATCAATTTGATAAAATGGGCTCCTTTACAAAATTCTATTCCATAAAAACTTACTATTTATTATTTATTTATTATTTTGTGATGTTTTAAAATGTGTAATTTGTAAACAAGCAAGTTCACCAGAGAGGAAAACTTCAGCAAAAGGATTTTAAAAAGTTTTTGTTTATAAATGCTTGGTTTGAATTTGATTAACTGGATATCAACTTTCGTTACAAAATGTTATTTTTCACAAAACTATAATAAATTTCACGAAAATAGCCTTTACTTTTCACAAAATGGGCCCCAAGAAAAAAAAACCTGCATCGATCCCTGCAAATAGTTTGATATGCAGCCTAACCAAATAATATGATATTCAGCTTAACCAAACATTCAGTAGTATGACTGAATACTGAATATTTGGTGCATCCCTAGAAGATACAATAATTTAGGAATAAAGTAAAAATTTAAAAAAAAAAATTAAGAACAGCCTTTATTTTAAAGTTACTATAGATTAATCTGCAGTGCGCGCTGCCATGTTGCATACTTTTTCTAGAGCAGGGGTTCTCAAACTATGGTACGCGTACCTGTACTGGTACGCGAAGCTCTGGCTACTGGTACGCAGAAGTTCGATACTAGTACGTGGAATAAAATAAAAAATGCAGCATATTTTTATGGAATCAAAAACGGTTTGTCTTTATTAACTCAGAAATTTTCAAAAAAACTTCGAATGCGATTTATGATTTGAAAACGCTTTTATTATTTTTTTGTTACGAGAAATGTTTGTAATAGCAGACTTGCTGAAATTCGCACGCACCGCTTATGATACAATCAGTTTTCCTGAATTAAAAACAAAATTATTAGATTTATATGGATAAGAAATGAATTTTTTAAATAAAGACCTAATTTAAAAATTAATGAAGTATTTTTAATTAGCGGAAAAATTGTTTTTAAACATGCTTTATAAATTGAATTATCTGAAGGTAAAAGTCTGGATGCTTGAAAGTAGGAGGAGCCTGTGTGAGTCGGAGGAGTTAAAACAAAATAAAATTCCAAGTGTAATTTATAACCCATTGTTCTCTTTGTACTGGAGCAGCTTCTAGGAGGAGTTGAAATAAAAGTTTTATTTCAAAGATTTCAATTTATTTCTGAAATCAAACAAAAACTGCGGTCATATGCAGTGCGGATTTCAGGTAAAGCATTCTGCATATGTATTGAGGTGGTATATACATAAATGTATGAAGAAACTTGCAAGTGCCTACTGCTCGACATTATTGTCGCAATTAAAGGTATGCAGATTATTAATGCAGTTGTATTGAGCCTGTGTTAAATGTACTAGAGGTCTGCACGGGCCGAAATTTCCAGGCCCGGGCCCGGCCCGATTTAAAAGTTAAAAGTTCGGCCCGAGCCCGGACCGGTCCGGAAAAAAAATTAAAATCTCGGCCCGAGCCCGGCCCGGCCCGGCCCGAGTAAATTTCTACAAAACATAATTTTTACGTCGATTTGGTTAAAAATTTGCCTCGTAGGAGGAGATCTAACCAAAAATTCCTATCTTAGCCTTTTTTTTTTATGTTTATAATCTTCATTTTTATAGAGGTGCCGCAAGCTGGAATATTTATTTTTTTTAATAAATCTCTATTTGTTGTATGTATGTGTTTAAGTTATCATCAATATTGTTAATCCATATTCCACTTATATAAGTGTTAAAAATCAGAAAAATGCTATACAGTAAAATCTTCTAAGATGGAATTGCACAGGAAAGAAAAAAAAAATGAGTTATAGACAATTTGCCTTCTTAGCAGGTGTAAATGTATTATATATTCTTTTCTTACATATTCGTATATTCATTTTTAATGGATCAACACATTTTTCAATTTAAGACAGGATTCCATCATAAGCAGGTTCTTTTTCACACGTTTTACTATATTTTAATTTAGCCATATTTTAATAAGTGTATAAATCTACTATTCTTTAAAAAGAATAAATTTTAATGTTTAATTATAAAATAATGGCGATTTAAAAATGTATGCATGTTTTGAAAAGATTTTTATGCCAGATCTTATTTTACTGACCTTCGAACGGACCAGGCACGCCGATACAATGATTTTCATACGGGTCAAAACCAGGACTAAAAATTTTGAGGCGTGAAGACTAGGAAGAATGAAACCAGTCCCGGCTCTGTACGGAAAAAGTAATTTAAGGCACGGCCTTATCCTTCAGGAAAAAAGTAAGGCCCTGCCCGAGCCTTCAGAAAAAAATATGGTCGGGCCGAGTACGGGCTTCGGGCCCTGGCCCGGCCCGTGCAGATCTCTAAAATGTACTAACTAAGCTTTCGATAAAAATTTGTTTCTCATTTGAGACATTCTGCCAGTGTACCTCTCGAGAGAGGAAACAAAGTGAACTTATTCAGATCCCCAATAATGGTTTACTGGAGTCTTCATTCAAAAGGATGATTGTAAGAGAATTTTCACTTGCGAGAATATTGGAGTAACGTCTGATATCGTCAAAGTCTGCTTGTGTTTAGCACAACATATCTCTGTGAATGTACTTTCCCCCCTTCGTTATATGAAAAACAAATACAAGAATAAACTAAACATCGAATTTGACTTATGACTAAAAATATCGAATATTGAGCCAGACATGAGGAATCTGTGCTTGATGAAACAAGTTCACCCCTTTCATTAGTTATAAAAGCAAATTAGTGCAATCAGCCTACTATAACAGTATAAGAATCAATGTGCGCCAATATGTAATTAAATATTGTGGCCTTTTTTTCCTAGACCAAAACACTGTATTTTGATATGATATATGCATTATTAAAATTTAATGATACTTTTTACTTGAATGTTATTATAAAGCAATCAATCTAAGTACTAATTTAGTAATGTAATCATTCATTTTTAAATACAATCAAAACCTGCAATGACGGAAACACAAAAGACCGGATATATATTTCGTTTTAAACAGGTTCCTTTCTACAGGTTTTTCTATATTAGACTTTACGATTGTTACTTGGTGGTACACGGAAGTATGAACTTTGATTTAGTGGTACGTCTGTCTAAAAGTTTGGGAACCCCTGTTCTAGAGGACTTTAGGGATGCTTCAGTTCTCTGTAATTCGCCGCCAAGACTTCAATAGTCAAGAAGTACCAGCATTTCTAATATATAACACTTTCCGATACAGGTATAAAATAAAAATATTTACTGAAAAACAAAGAACTTTTTATTACTGTTGTTATGCAAAAAAGTACAAGTAAAATAATTTTTTCAAATCTTAAATGAGCTTAATATCAACATATTTAATTACTGTGAATGAAGCAAGCATAACCCATGCAACACAAGCTGTAAATGAAGATTTGCAGCAAGAGTTTTCTTGGCTGTGGAAGACATCTGAAGCTCTAGCAAGTTACATTTACAGACAGAAATATGAAATAAACACTTCTGGCTGTGAATGTACCCAACTGGCATAAAAATTCCAACAGAAGACTTGGTTAACTGAGTTCCTTGAATCCCAAAAGTCAGCTTTGTAAGTCATCTCCTTGACTTCCATAAGTAGGCAGACCAGAAATATCTTGATTATAGCTTACATTATCAGTTAATATGTTGATAATTCATTTAGGATTTTCAAAAATTATTCTAATTGTACAGTTTTGGATAACAACAGTAATAAAAAGTTCTTAGTGTTTCAGTTAATATTTTTATTTTATACCACACTCTCCAAGGTATATTATATATTAGAAATGCATTATATAGGAATTCCAAAACAGGGCTAAGATGCTTTACACTCACGCAGAAAAAAAAATTAATCGGTTAAAAAACGGAAAAAAGTCGCCAAATTTAGGGGATTTCTTCCTTTAATGGCAACCTAGCCATTGTATTAAGTTATTCGTTTGGCACGGTCTTGAAAATCGCGCCAACCAAAAAGTAGCCAAACTTATGTTTATATGTTTGCGTGAGTGTAAAGCATCTGTTCCCAAAACAGTTATCTTTTTTTAACAGCTAAACTAAAATGAAGCGATTCATAAGAAAGTGATATTTTATCAGGGGTCTCAGCTTTTTATATTTGTGAAAAATCTACTCATAATTTTGTGAATTTGAAATGATCGTTATATTCCGGTTCTTGTTTATACATTTTTAAGAAGATATATGGATGTAAAATACATATATTTTCTTTGTATGTGTAAAAGTGACAGGTCAGATTTTACTTTTAAATGATTAATTTGTGAAATGTTCAGTTTAAAGATGGAAAAATTTTGTGAAAAACCTATTTTTAAGACAAAGAATTTTGTGAAGGGTCCTGTTTTAGAAAAAATAGTTTTGTGAAGGGTCCTGTTTTAGGGAAAATAGTTTTGTGAAATAAAAAAAATTGTGAAGGGTCCTTTAAAGGACCCAATTTTTTCCTAAACAGATCCCTGTTTATTGATTAAAAAAAATTATGAATAACTACATTATGAATAAATATAATTTTGTTGTTCAAATTTATATAATGAAAACATATTTCAATTAAACAACTTATAATCAAGTAATTGCTTTTAAATAAATCTCATTTGTGCCATAAATTCATGGCCAGATCAAATTGGTGAATTTTATTTTATCATCACTTTAAATAATACTGACTAAATAAATGAAACAATGATACTAACATTTATTAAAAAGGACATTCTTAAGTAAACTCATAAATAAAAATGTACTTACCGAAGAATAAGAAATTATCTGTTGATTGCTAGTTTTCACAATTGTACACCACACGCAGTATAATTTTAACTGTGCATTTTTGGACAATAGCATCTATGTGCTTAACCTCCTGGGTGGATGTAGAATCAAGCACAAGATATTTTATTTATTCTACTTACTCTGTATTTGTTCATAAACAGACACATTTCAAGAAACAAATTTATTTTGAGTGAATTGCAAAAATATTTTTTTTAAGTTATCGTAAAAATAAGTTTACTTTAAAATGGTCAAATTAGAAGGGCTTTATTATTTATCATACACACCTGTGTTTTGAAGAGCCTTATAATCTACAAATTATCAAATTTAGTTGTAATCTGGCTCAAAATCATGAAGCATTTGAAGTTAGAATGTGTGTGTGTTGTGTTTGTTTCATCCTACAGTCAAAATTATCAATTCCAGAATATTTTTTGCAGTTTAGTTTATGATTCAAAGAAAAGCAATGATTAAACAATAATTAAAATAATAATAAATATATGTATATATTATCTTTTTAACAAAAATCTTATTTCTAAACAAGTTTTATTTTTGCTTAACTTACAAGATAAAATTTTCGAACATAAATCTAAAATATTGAAACAAATAACAACTATATAAATATTTTACAAAATTAAAATTGATGAATATATATTTAAATATGTATGTTTATTTTATTGGTATGTATTATTTGATTTTGTTTACATTATTTACTTTTTTGAAATTGTTAAGCTTTATTAACTATTAAAAATATACTTTATTGCAAAACTTATTTGAAATCATCTTTAAATTTTAACAGTCATACAGGCATGCATGAATATTTTGAAGGATCAATTAATTAACTTAGATATATTTCTCCCCCCCCCCCCCCCCCCCCACCTTTTTTTAAAAAATTTCTTGGTTTCAGACGCTTTAACTTATAATCTCCACCAATTTGTTTCGTTTCAATGTACATTTCGCCTTTATTGCATGTTAAAATCATATACTCTTACTCAAATACACCAATCAAAAAAATTATTAATAAATTACCTTATTTTATTCTATTTTAGGAAACTAAATATTTTTAATGCTTATTTAGATATATAAAAAAATAGCTTGATGTAAAAAAAAATGGCATAAACTTCGTATACATTAATAAAAATTTATTTTTTTAAGTAGCTTCTAGCCATAGCGATTAATGGTAAACAACTCAAATCTGACGTACAGACCTCGCGGTTGAGGTGTTTCAATTTACTTCAGATGGCTGATGGCTTTTGAATGGGCATTGCCAGTCTGTGTATCTTAAATGTCTTTGATTAAAATACAAATAAACATTGAATAAAGAATCACTTGATGACGTAACAAATACGTCATACGTAACAAACGCGTCATCACAAAAAATATAGCTCAGCCTTTCCAACAATAAAAGAGCTACATCTGGCTGACTATCGACGATTTGGCAAGATTTCGCCAAATGGTGCTCTCAAATAGGAACCAACCTAAAAAAATACTTGAAAGATAAATAAGTTATAATTTAGAAATTTCAAAAAGGAGAAGGAGTATCTAAGGCCGAAACTAAGGGAGGTGGGAACAAAAGGAGCATGTGGCCCGGGCGCTAGAATGGAAGGAGAAGAGGGCTCACAATGAAGATTTGGTTTGTCGTGTTTGTATTCATTTGTCCCACATATTTTTATTAGTCAAAGTTTAGATTGATAGTCAATGTATCTCAGTTTAAGAATGTTAGTCCCAACAGAAAGAATAACAACAATTATACCTGATAAGATGGAAACCTGTATAAAGGAAATTGTTTTCCAGTGTTTTGAATTCAGTTTTAAATTTTAAAATAAAGAAAATATTAGAAACTTATCATGAACATAATCAAAAGATTATAAAAAATGCAGAAAGTGCCAGTCGCTTGAATATTCATACTTCTGCTGAGGTTAAGTTCAATGAGACTATGTGTCCACAGATGCCACAAGAAAAATTGTTAAGGAATGAAAAAAATATAAAGAACTTTTAATTTATATGCTTCGAAATGAATTTGAAAAAGCACAAATGATCACTACGCAGGCCACTGAAGATGCAGATGTGCTAATAGTGAACACAGCTATTTCCTAAGCCCGTGATTACGATGCTGTCGTTGTCAATGGTGAAGACATGGACCTTCTTGTTCTTGTGGCTTCTTTAGCTGCAGACAATGTTTATTTCCGAAGGGCCAGGAGGAGGAAACTGCCTGATGATCTCTACTCCAAAGAGTGTTTCAAATTTAAGGAAGTTGCACAAAATATTCTTTTTCTTCATGCAGTAAGGGGTTGTGACACCACTTCTGTGCTCTACAGTCATGGGAAAATTAAATATTGCAGAATTCTTCAGAACCCATCCCTGAACTAAAAAGTTCAAATCTTTAAATACTCAAATGCAGAGAGGCACAAACTTAGCCATAGAAGGTGTACTTCTTGTACTGTATGGTGTTGATCCCGACCAAAACTTGAATGTATTGTGGTATGTCAGCTTCGCTAGAGCAGCTAACAATATTAAATTAAATTTAGCTAGACTACCACCTACTCGTGATGCTGCTGAATATCATGCATTCGGACATGGCTGGGAAACGATGGGGGGACATGGCTGGGATCCTCTCGAATGCGGCTGGAAGTGGGGTGGTCATGGGCTCATTCCAGTCACCATGATGAATGGACCAGCTCCTCAAACTTTACTCGATTTCATATCTTGTCAATGCAAAAGAAAAAAATTGTAGTACGAATTGCAGTTTTAGAAAGGCAGGCTTGAAGTGCTCAGTTATCTGTGTGAAGTGCCACAACCAACTATGTGGCAACGCTCCTGATATTATACTGGACCTTGAGGGCTTTGATGACCTAGAACAACCAATCAAGTCAAGTACAGAAAAGGACGATGAAGTATCTGAGACGATGGTATCATTACCGGGGCCAAGCAGCAGAAAAGGGAAACATATATGACAAAGCGACTATATAATACTTACTATGTATTTGTTGATTCATTTATTGTGCATTCTATAATTAATTAACCACATCGTGTTTTCAATATCAAAAATAAAAGCTCGTTTTTTAAATTAATAACTTGTCAGGCGGTATTTTTCTGTTTTCACCCAAAATCTTTTTGCTGTGATTTTTAAGGTCTATTACCGATATTTAATTATCTAATAAATAAAACTATAGACTATCTCATGCTCCAAAAAGTTGATTATGACAGTTTTGTTTCTAAAATGAACTAAAAGTGGGTTATTAAAAAAAAAAATAACGTCATTTCTGGATTTTTGCATTTTTTCCAAATTTAGTATCGAATATTACATATTATATATTGATTATTATAATCCTATTTTCCCAGCTCCGTATCTCACTCCGTATCCCCTCTCCTCTCATATTTGGACAATTTACAAACATGAATAATGCATGTTGTAGAGATTTTTATCTTCTACAAAATGGTGAAAATGCTTTTTCTGTAAAATTCACTAAAATTCAGTTAAGAAAAATCGATTCCATTCTAGCACCCGGCCACATGCTTCTTTTGCTCTCACCTCCCTTAGTTTCGGCCTTAGATATTCCTTTTCCTTTTTTAAATTTCTAAATTATAACTTATTTATCTTTCAAGTATTATTTTGGTTAACTTAGCCCCCCCCCCTCAACTATTCAACAGTTACCTATTATTGTACTGTACATACTATAATTAATTAATTGCATCGTTTTATTTTATTATTATTAATATTTTATTATTATTATTAATATTATATTATATATTATTATATTATATTATATATTATTATTATATAATATATAATATATAATATAATATAATATAATTATAATATATAATATTATATAATATTATTATAATATAATATGATTATATATATATATAATATTATATAATATTATTATAATATTTATATATATATATATACATATATATAATATTATATAATATTATTATAATATAATATAATTATATATATATAAAATATAATATATATTATATATATAATATGTAATATAATATAATATAATTATAATATATAATATTATATAATATTATTATAATATAATATATAATATATATTATTATTTATATTATATATTATTATTATATTATATTATTATTAATATTATATTTTATTATTATTATTAATATTATTATTATATTAGTATTATTTTGGTTAACTTCGCCCCCCCCTCAACTATTCAACAGTTACCTATTATTGTACATACTATAATTAATTAATTGCATCGTTTAATCAATATCAAAAATAAAAGCTCGTTTTTAAATTAATGACTTGTCAGGCGGTATTTTTTTTTTGTTTTAACCATAAATTGTATTATTCTGTTTTTTAGAGTCTATTATAGATATTTAATGATCTAATAAATGAAACTTATAGACTACTTCATGCTTTACAAACTTTATATTGACACTTTTGTCTCTAAAACGCACTAAAAGTAGGTTATTGAGCAAAAACTAACGTCATTTGTGGATTTTTGCAAATTTTACCCTATTTTCCTGGCTCTGTATCTCACCCCTTATTTAGACAATTTACAAACATGAATACTGCATGTTGTAGAGAATTTTATGCTCTACAAAATGGTGAAAGTGCTTTTTCTGTAGAATACACTAAAATTGAGTTATTTCAGAAAAATCGAAAAAGTGCCGAAAAGTATTGTTTTTTTTCAATATTGTGAAAAACGCACAAGGTCTAGAAAGTCGAAAACTTGGTTTTTTTATTAGAGGGTGAACCTTTACAACATATCCAAAATTCAGAACTACCCGAATTTTTGTAAGGTAAAATGCTATTTCTACTGGACTATAAGGTGCAAAAAAAAATTAAAAAAGACGTTTTAAAATTCAGATACTTCACGTTGCATCGCATGAGTTATTGTCGAAGTCACAAATTTCATGTGTATTTGTCATAAAACATAAAGAACTTATATATAAGTTAGAAATTATATTATAACCTTTATATTATATCTGAAACTGTTTCATTAGGAAAATATTAAGCAATTATAGCCGCATAGCAGAATAAATATTTTCTTCGTTTTCATGATTTCACAATGTTTCATGCGCAATACTTTGTGCCCAATTTTATTTAAATTTTTCACAAATGCTCTCACAAATGTAGATGTTAACAAATGCTACTAAAACATTCTTCTCTAGGTATATTTAAAATTTTAAAATTTCAATTATATAAAATTTGTAATTAATTTTTGATGAAAAAAAAAGGTTAAAACCATTTTTTTAATATTTTAAAAGCAATATGCTAAAAATGCATAGTAACTTTTATTTGTATGTATGAAATGGTTATTGTGGAAAATTATTGTACAGGTATGTGAAAACTGAATGCGCATGGAGCATTTTTAAATATTGTCATTTTTCACTAATTAAAATAATAATAATAATTTTCTGTATCTCAAGAGCTATCCTCTTTAATAAAAAGGTATGTGTTGCTGACGACTGGGATCGTTGCCACAGATTAATCTCAGAAAATGAAACATTTGAAGTTACTGAAAAAATTAATTGCTCGAAAAGTATTTGTCAGAAAATTGTTAGACAAACTGCGTTAGAAAGGTAAAAAATTGTATTTTTCTTGATATAAATTTCAAATCCACTGATTATGCCATTTTTCAAATATTGAATTTCAAAAATGACCAAATTACATAATGCATTACCACAGCGAAAACTTCACGCGTAAAAAAAATAATAATAACAGCAATATGTCAGCACGAGTCACAAATTATAGTAACCGTATTATTCTGTTAAAATATAAAAGTGAATTATGATGTCACGAGTGCATGATTTTTATTTAATTCTCGACAAATACTAGATGCGCCATTTCTTTTCAGTTGTGAATAATATAGGTTTATTTCCGTTATTAAAAAATGTAGCTATAAAACATATAAATCAATGGAAAACGGTAGGTAATAAATTGTAAACGTAATAATAAACCGTATTAAAAAAACATAACTTAGTGAAATAAGTATCCGTTTTTATGTTATTATGAGATATCTAGGTAAAGGTACAGATTACTTTAAAATACAAGGTTAAATTCACCGATATATTTCGTTTGATTCAAGGTTCTTTTGGAGAAACCGACCAGCGCAGCGGGCGTAGTCTGCTAGTTGAATATATTTTAACAAGAATTTGTACAGTAGGAGATATTTATACTGTAAATATTTCCAGAATTTTTTTTTAATTCATTGAAAAAAAGTTAGTTTTAAGAGTCTGCTATACCCTTAAAACCAAAAAATTTTTACATTATTTTGTTTTTGTTTTTGTTTTTTGTCTCAATTACTTAACATAATGACTTTGATTTAAGTTCCAAAATGCAGATTTAAGATTCTGACTGCCATTGTATTTAAATCTGTTGACTTTTTCATTCATTGTTATTATTAATTTCTATTTTTTTTTTCATGTGGTTCAGATATGTAATATCAATCGAAAGTGAATTTTGCGCATGTTTTATAATTTTTTTTCATGAAGGCAAGCATGTCAATGCGCGACCTACGTTATACACGGTCTGTGCACGACGTTTAAAACGTCACATGGAATGGATCATTTTTACACAGGGATTGGTGCAAAATGGTGGGAGCGCGAATCTTTTCTCCAGGAGATGGTGAATTCAAGCGATTATCCTCTAATTACTTGAGAGCGCAGGAGCAGACGGCGAGTTAGACTCATAGATATATAAATAACTATATATATGGTTGGACTAACTATATCTATGGTATTACTATATATGTGGTTGGACTCTCACTAACCCCGTTGCAGCTCAAGTACAGCGCTTAGAATTAGAGTTGTAAAGGGTGGAAAAACACGGGTTTATTCCCGGGAACAAACCGGGTTTTTGGGAGAGAAATATTAAAAATTCCCGGGAATTTTCAGAAAGTTTTAGAATGAATGGAATTTTTTAATTTGTAAGCAAAATGTTTTTTTACAAATGTAAACAAAACCAATAACATAAATACAGAAAAATAGCACAGTTTACCTGAAAACTAGCGAAATACATGCTTAAGCTGCAGAAATATTAAGTAAGAGAAATTAAAATAACATAAGTAAGTAGATATTTTAATCGGGGATAAGTAAAAAGTTCGAGAGGAAGATGACAGATTCATCTTGTCTCACATGAATATAAACATCACCCCTGTTCTCCGATTCAGACAATGTAAACAAAAAATAAAACGAACGAAACTAAAAGAAATCAATACACTAACTCACAAGAAAATTAATATAGAGTATGCCTGAATAGCAAATATGGCAGTTAACAGAAATTAAAAAAAGTTAATTTTTAAAGAATCATTCAAATCCTTACCAATTGCCAGCCACCATTGTTACGAAGCGAATGAGTTATAATAAATTATAAAAACTTAGAACACAAAATTCTAAGTTTTGTGAATTTATAATGAAAAACCTATTTTAAACTTTTCAGAACAGTGACTGAAATTTCTTAAAAATAAAAAAATAAAATTGAAAATGACTAGATTTGTTTACTTTCTAAACTCCTTCAAAATTTCCAATATTCCCCAAAATTCCGGGTTTATTCCCAAAAATTCCCGGGTTTATTCCCGTCCGTCAAAAACTGCGGATTTTTTTACAACTCTACTTAGAATACATAAGTTTTCTAGGCGCTGTACCAGGGCTACACTAGATACCGGGCTTGCTCATTCATTCGAGGCTAACGAAAAAGAAAGGCTACCGCGGTACTTTACGCGTATCTTTTTTTACAGACCGCCGGAGTCACGTGATGCTCGAATGCACCAATCAAGGTGTAAGAAAAGAGCAGCACGTCACTCTAGCGGTCTGTAAAAAAAGATAAGTGGGATGCACCGCGGTAGCCTGTCTTTTTCGTTAGCCTCGTCATTCATTATCATGACGTCACAAAAGGTGGCTGGCCGCTACCAGCGGTTGGTACAAAGCGAAACGACAAAATGAAAGACCAACAGCGATTGGCACAAAACGACGGGCTCGTCGCTTTGCACCAATCGCTGGTCGCGGCCAGCCACCTTTTGTGACGTCATGATAATGAATGAGCAAGCCCGGTATCTAGTGAAGCCTTGGCTGTACCTCATGCGTTCTGGCTGTATCTTTCAGTACTATTTACTTTTGTGTCTATCCCGCCCTCTTCAAGAAAATTTGTCATTTGTTTAAGTCCTGTATGTGTTTCTGTGAATAAAAAATATGACGTCAGTTGTAACTGCCCCGAGGCTAACGAAAAAAAAAGGCTACCGCAGTGCTTTACGCATATCTTTTTTTACAGACCGTGGGAGTCACGTGATGTTCGAATACACCAATGCAGGTTTACGAAAAGAGCTTCACGTCACTCTAGCGGTCTATAAAAAAAGATAAGTGGAATGTACCGCGGTAGCCTGTCTTTTTCGTTTGCCTCGCAACTGCCCTATTAAAAGGAAAAGGCATGTTTGCAAATAAACACTTCAGCCAACCAATCTAACGACTATATTTTTGTCATGAACCTCTATAGAGAATGTGCATGTTTGTCAACAAAATGGTTCCTCACTAAATCACGCCTCTTCGGTAGGCAAAACATTTCCGCTCAATGCGCTATTTCCTACTGTTTCCTATGAGAAAGCGAAATTTTTGCATTCAATTTATGGATCATATTTATTCAAAAACAAATTTTCTTTTATCAGATTATGCACAGAACTTAGGTTCTGTTGCTAATCAAAATTATTTAACAAAGCTTAGATTTGTCAAACCGAATAATAGTGTTATTATTTTAGATGATCCGTATATTATTGTGGATGCAGATTGGAAAGCAGATATGGCTTTTTGACCATCGGTTGCTTCATCAGATATTGAAACTTATTTAAAAAAGTTTCCAGGGAAGAATTCAAGTGCTCAAGAAGCGTTTCAACTCGTTGTAGCTGGTAGGAGAAAGATTTTAGTTTTTTTTTTTTAATTATGTCGTAAAGTTAATGTTTTATTTACTTTTTTTCTACTTGTAGTTCAAGTTGTTCTTGTTCGTATGGTAACTTTTTATTACTTGAGCTAATCGGAAAATGTTTACAAATCTCATTATATTCAGATTAAATGATCGATTAAAATGATACCTATGAGTGTTCTCAAATCAAAACTGCTTATTTTCTGAAACACTTTTATATAATTTTAACATGTTGTATTATGACAAGGAAATCTATGAAACTGAAGCTTAAGTTTTGTCAGAATTCAGTTTTATTAGCTGAAATAATTTTTATACTAAATAAACATTGCTTAGGTTTAAAAAAAATATTTTTACTATTCTAATAATATGTATAAAAACAGGACAAAACAAAAAATTGACTTATATGAAACATTTAATGAAGTACTAAGGGTGATATTTTTTTAAGAAACATTTTACTCTTTCTTTTTTCTTTTTCTTTTTTTTTTTTTTTTTTTTTTTTTTTTTTTTGTAAAAGCAAATTATATAATTTAATCTAAAAAAAAAAAATAGATGCCATGTTTTTGAAAAAACTTTACCATTTAAAAAGCATTTAATCAGGTGTCGATGCAGTTTTTTTTCTTGGAGGGGGAGGGGGGCATTTTGTGAAAAATAAAATTTATTTTTCTGAAATTTGTTATATTTTTGTGAAAAATAACATTTTGTAACAAAATATGATATCCAGTTACTCAAAATCGAACCAAACATTTATTAATAACGAACTGACTAGCGCCCGTGATAATAAATTAAAAAAAAAAAAACTCAAGTTTTCAATATCGAGTCGAATGAATCAAACCCTGTTGAAATCGAGCCCTTTGAACCCAACAAAAAAATGAGTCCCCAGGCGGTGGAATATGCACCCCTGTAAATTTAACGAATTTCCTTTAACATTAACGCGATATTTAATTTACAGATGCATCCCCCCCCCCACTTTCTAAACTTAACCCCTTATCTTTAACAGTAACGCGATTTCTAATTTACGACTGTGGTGAGTAAACGTAAGTTGATGCCGAAAAAGAAGATTAATATTTAAAAAAATATCCTTGACAGCTTGGCCTACAGGAACAGGTAAATTTCGAAGATGCAATTGCAGAAGAAATGACCTTTTTGCCATGATGCGGCAGTTGGGACCGCTCACTTCGAAATCTACCTGTGACTGTAGGCGGAGCACACAATTTTTTTTTTCTGTAAGGGTTGGTTTTATAAAAAAAACCTGTCAATATAAAAGTTGTAGATAATATTAAGAGGATTTGTAATAAATTAGCGGATTTGATAACTTGTGAATTGACAAAGTTATGATTTTTTTTCTTCTTAAACTCCTATTCTCTCACCCCCCCCCCCCCCCAACCACTTGAGGCCATTTTTAATGATATCAAAAATTTGTCATATATAAATTTTCGGCCCTTTTCCTAGAAATAATAATAACTTTAAACGGATTCGATACGTATCATAATTAAGAAGTTATGGGTAACGTAAGGGGTCCAGGGGCCCGGATCTTGTCCGAGAAATTTTTGGTCATTCATGTAGTAGCTGGAAATCCTAAGAAATTATTAGAAAAAAAAAGCTAGCGAATTGGACGATTTTTAAGGGAGCTATAGTAGGGGGCCCAAAAGGGGCCGCTGATAGTTTTGAGCAGGGCCCTAAGATGAACGGTCCTACCTGGAATGTAGAAATGGGGAAATAACTAAATGGAGAAAAACGAAGATCGAATTAAAAGGAGACAAGGTATTAACAATTTAGGGAACAATAACTTCGAGGGGCCCGGATCTTCTCCTTTTTTTTTTTTTTTTTTTTTTTTTTTTTTTGTCGTTTATGTAGTAGCTAGAAGTTCTAAGTTGTTAGAAAAAAAAAGTTAGTGAATCGGACGATTTTTAGGAGAAATATAGTAGGGGGCCCAAAGAGGGGCCAGCTGATAGTTTTGAGCAGGGCCCTAAGATGAACGCTCCTAACTGGAATGGAGGAAAGAAATGGGGGGAAAGTTAAATGGAGAAATGGCCCCAAAAACGAAAATCGGATTAAAAGGGGACAAGGTATTAACAATTTAGGGAGCAAAAACTTCAAGGGGCCCAGGGGGCCCGGATCTTCATCGAATATTTTTGTTTTTGTTTTTATTGTTCATGTAGTAACTGGAAGTTCTAAGTTGTTAGAAAAAAAAAGTTAGTGAATCGGACGATTTTTAGGGGAACAATAGTAGGGGGCCCAAAAAGGAGCCAGCCGATAGTTTTGAGCAGGGTCCTAATTAGAAAGTAGCAATGGGGAAATAACTAAATGAAGAAATTTCCCCAAAAACTAAGAAAATCGGATTAAAAGCGGACAAGTAATTATCAGTTTAGGAAACAAAAACTTCAACGGGCCCCGTACCAGGCCCTAGAGGGCCAGGGTCATAACTAGAACGTAGAAATGGGGGTGAAAGCTAAACGGAAAAAAGGCCCCAAAAACGATGAGGATCGGATAAAAATTGGGTAAATTATTAACAATTTAGGGAAAAATCTTAAAGGGGCCCCAGGGGGCCGAGGTCTCAAAAAATAAAAAATCCGAGCCTCAGGTGCATCAGGACCTACCTTGGGCTATCCGCTGCAATTAAGAAAGGCAAAATTAATGAATAATTAATTTAAAAAATATGAATAATAAGCATATAACACAGCTAACTATACAGTAGGCATTCGTATGTTTTGCCGTTTTGCCTACCGTTCGTTCTTTACGGCTTCGTGACGTCACATGCACATTCTCCGAGGCTAGAGCCTCTAAAGTTACGGGCCGGAGCATCACCGCCATATTTAGGTACACTTTGGGTACACCCCTGCTTCTTGGCGACTTTAGCGCCTTATTGGCGATTTGAAGAAATTTGTTTATCATATATTATTTGAACTAAGTCGATGCATCATGCAAGTATGCACAAGCAGGAAAGTTTTTCTATTATAAAGATCGTACTGCCCTTGAAAATCTTTACATTTTTCAAAAATAATTTTTCGTCCTTAAAAGTCCTTATTTTTATGCAAAATCTGAAAACAGTCCTTAATTAATCTCTTATTTCTTAATCAAATGTGAAACTCTTCTTCATTTCAGTGAATTTCCGATTAAAAAAAATTCAAATAAATCCCTCTCTTTTCGAAATTTTCTTCGCCTCCTTTTGCTTCCACCCCCCCCCCCCCCCTCAAACAGTACCCAAAGTATAAAAATCCTTAAAATTCCTTTTTGTTTTTAACTTTTTAACTCTATTTATTATTTTATTGTAACAATATGATCATACAAATTTCGTTAAAATTTAATCCATATTCCTCTATTTCGAAATTTTGCTTCCCTCTCTACCCCCTCCCTCCTTCTCACAAAACCCAGTACAGTTTAAAAATTTTAAAACTGTAATTTTTTAAAACTTTGTTTTTGCTCTATCTGTCACTTTATTAAAACAATAAATAAATAACCGATCATATAATATTTTCCTCCCTCCCCACCAAAATTCACGTTTTCCCTCCCCCCACCCCCCCGATATCAAGCACACAAAATTTAAAATCTTTAAATATCTTTCTTTTTTGTTGTTCTATGTGTAAATGTTTAGTAAAGTAAATAAATATCAAGTCATCTAATAATCTTTTCCGCCCTTTCAAAAAAAAAAAAAATATCTGCTTCTTCCACTTTGCCCCCCCCCCCTGTTCATAAAGTTTAAAATATTTAAAAGTATTCTTTTTTTCATCTATTTGTCCTTTTATTGTAATAATAAGTAATTAATCATCTAAAATCCTCCCTCCATCTGATATGACCGCTTCCCCTTTAGCCCCCCCCCCTTATTCCTAGCACAAAAAAAAATTAAATCTTTAAACTGTTTAATTTAATTTTTTTTCTGTATAATTTTAAATCTTTAGTAACAATAATTAATAAGTCATCTAATGAAGTTTCTACCCCCCACCCATAAAATTCTGCTTCTCCCTTCATTTGGCACCCTCTACTCACAAAATTAAAAATCTTCAAACATTTTTAATTTTTAAAACTTTCTTTGCTCTATTTATTACTTTATTGTAACAATAACAATAAATAATTATTTAACATCCTCCCACCACCTGAAATTACCTCTCCCCCGGTCTTTACTACCATGCAAAACTTAGTCTTCAAAACTGTAATTTTTCTTTCTGAGTCGATAAATAACTAATCAACCTCTTCCCCCTCCACCCCCGCCCCGCCCCGCCCCACCCCACCCCCACTGTTACTGAAATTTGCCATTTATATCTCTCCTTTATACATTAACTCGCTGTTTATATTAATAATTGATTAATTTATGAAACCCTACTAAAATATTTTAAATATAAAAAAATAAGCAAATTAATCTGTATTATAAATTTCTAAATCTGTAAAATAATAGTAATAATAATAATAAATTGTTTAACCTATTTGTGAATTTTTTAGCGAATTAAAAAGGTGCAGAAAGACTTAAAGTTATATAAGCATCACTTAAATAAAAACAATTCTCATAAAATTCGGCTTCCCGATTTTCCCCTTCGGCTCAATAAACAGTTTGATATTTAAAACTGTAATTTAAATAAAATATGTCCTAGATGTTTTATAGCAAGTTATCGACCCCCCCCCCCCTACGCAAACAAAAGTAAGAAAAATCTGTTTCTCTCTAATACATGAAGTTCAGTTTTTTTTTTTCTCTATTTGGGACTTTGTAGTGACAATAAATAAATAAATAATGGGATTAAAAAAAATAAATAATTCAAAATCTCGTAAATATTGACTAATAACTCTCAAAAGTTTGCAAAAAATTAAAAGAGTATAAATAATCGTTGTCTCTTATGCATATTTATACGCTTATGTAAATATTATAAACATAAATAAATAAATTTAAAAAGAATCATAATCATCAATCATTTTTACACGTTTTAACAGACTTTTAAATTTGGCGCTTTCATAAATCCCGCCATTTATATCTCGACGACAGTTTTTTCCACTTTGTTCTTTTTGTGTTTTCTTCGGGAAATTTGAACATCTGTGTCCTTTTCTAAAATGGATTGAACAATTCGTCGCTAAGCAACCTCCCATCATAAACTTCGTAACTAATTATAACGTGTAATTAATAAAAAATAACTGTCAAAATGTAGCACCGTTGCTCTGAGTTTACATAGAAGCTACTGGGCGCTGGGTACATTATGGCAAACCCAAAGGCACATCAATGGCGGATGCTTCGGCTCGTATCTCTAGTGGCCCTATCCGAGGCTAACGAGAAAGAAAGGCTACCGCGGTGCTTTACGCGTATCTTTTTTTATAGACCGCCGTAGTCACGTGATGCTCGAATGCACCAATGCAGATGTACGAAAAGAGCATCACGTCACTCTAGCGGTCTGTAAAAAAGGATAAGTGGAATGCACCGCGGTAGCCTGTCTTTTTCGTTAGCCTCGCACATTCTCTATACATTCTATAGAGGTTCATGATTTTTGTAGTCCAACCGTATCACAGATATGTTAGCCGTAGACCAATCACATTGCCTGATTGCTTATGTATCTTAAATGTCTTTGACCCACAGTGATGTTTTAAAAGTTAAATCGAATATTTAAATTTGAATAATTGTTACCTTTTCAATTAACGTGTTAAAACTCATTGAAAGATAAAAAGAGAATGGCAAGCTTAACATTTTGCTTTATATTTACTAGTAATTCTAATGATAGATATAGCTTTCTATTGGCAAATTAAGTTAGTAATAATAAACCGGTTGGATTTGGCAATAGTCAGCCGTTCACCATTCGCCAAAGATGTAAACAAAACAATCGAGGAATTTTTATTTTCAACTAGAGTGTATAAATTTAACTATTTTCAATCTTTTTAAATAGTCATTATTACAAAGTAATTCTAATATCTAAATTTTTTTCTCTACTTTACTTTTTTCAACCGATTCTTCATACAAAACTATAATACATCTTCGAAAACTTGTAGTAAGTAATGATGTCATTTCATTCTGACTAATTTTCAGCTTTTTATTAGAAAAGTTGATTTTGTAGAAATCGTTAATAGTTTCTTAAAAAAAGAAACAAGTAATCAATAAAATACATCCTTGTTGTATTTGTTATAATATTTTGTTTATGTTGCTAAAATTTTATTCGAAATAATAATCATTGCTATCAAATTTGATCTAATGTTTTGCAACATAACGTTTCATTCCAACGTGATATAAGCAAACTTGTTTTAAGTTATTACATAAAATATTAGTGTAGTAAATATTGATATAATAAATCAACTTGCCCTTGTGTGTTCTTACTTATTAGCAACTTATGTGAAATACTAAATAATTCAATAACAGAATGTATCAGTGCATATGAAGACCAAAAGATTTTCTAGAAATGCATTTACCAAACATTCAGATTCCTCTTTTGAGTTTTCGCTATGCATTTTTAAAAAAACTTTGTTTGTAATATTTAGAATGGAGATAGTTATGTGTCGCTGAGTTTCCTCCATCTTTTTTTTTTTTTTTTAAGGTCGGTAGAATATTGCTGGTGCGAAAAGGGCACTTTTTAGATTATTAAGGTTTATTTTTTTTTTAAGACAGGCACTATTGATTTTTCATGGTACTTTTTAATATTTAAAAGTCAGGGCACTCTTTTCGAGACAGCAATATGAGTCAGGTTTTTTGCTATGCAAGCAGTTGTTTAATAGAAAGGGCAGCAAAAGTGCTATTTTGGTACAAATGTCACAGACTCAGCACGGTTTCCTTTTGGTGCCAAAATGGCGATTTTTTGCATGGAATGACAACCTGGCGATTTTAAGTCCTCTGGTTTTGATAGCTGAGTCAGTTGTATTTTTGACAATGTGTGTGTATTATATTAAATAAAAAATTGTGTGCTTTTTATAATAAATTAAACATTGTGTATGTTTTATAATAAAATAATTTGTGTGTGTTTATAATAAAAATTGTGTGTTTTACAATAAAATTGTTTGTTTTATATAATAAAATTGTATGTGTTTATAATAAAGTTGTGTGTTTTATATAATAAAATAAATTGTTTCATAATAAATAAAAATAACATGCATGCTAGTCCTAGTATGTATTTGAAAACTGGATTTTCTAGCCAAAATGGCACAAATTAAAGTCGTGCCAATATCGATGCATCTGCAACATCTGTTCTGCTATTTTTTGGAAGAGGGCCAGAAGGGTGTTTTTATTTTTAAACCCCCCCCCCCCCCCCCAAAAAAAAAAAAGGAAGGGAAAGAAAAACACCCTTCTTTCTAAAACTGCCTGGGACAATCTCTCATGTTATAACTCACAAGCCAGGCAGCAGAAAGTGTGCGACGTGCGTCGCAGATTTATTTTAGACCTTTCAGATAAATTTACTTGAAAAGAAAAATTTGAGTTGGGAAGCAAACAAATTATTCTTACGCCGTTTCATTCGTTTTTACACGCGTAAATTCTTCGAAGAATCGTGAAATAAACACTAATTCCATCCAAGGATCGCGAAAAAACAGCGAACTTCTTCAAAGGATCGCTGAAAAAAGACTAATTTCTTCGAGGAATCGCAAAAAAAAATCCAAATTTCGTAGAAGAATCACAGAAAGAAGACAAATTTGTCAAAGGGTCGCAGAAAAAAGACGAATTTGTCGAAGGATCGAGAAAAAACGGCGAATTTTGTCGTTTTCAAAAAAACGACAAACTTCGTCGAAGGATAGCGAAAAATGGCAAATTTTGCTGAAGAATCGCGGAAAAAACGCGAATTTCAGCCAAAGGCCGCCAAGGAATGAATGCAAAATTCATTAAAGAATCGCAGAAAATGGCTAATTTGGTTGACAGATCACGAAAAAATCGCAAATTTCGTCAAAGTGTCGTGGAAAAACTTGAATTTCGGTAAAAGGCTCGATTTGTCTTAAAAGATTTCATCAAAAACACAAGTTTCGTCGAACGATGACGGAAAAACTGTCAATTTCATCGAAGAATCCGAAAAAACGGCAAATTTCATCGTAGGGGGGGGGGGTTGCGTGAGGGCGTGAAAGTTTAGCTTTTTTTATGGTGAACTTGTACCATATCTGTATTATGCATATTATTCAATAAAATTAGATTTTCTTCCAGTGTATCTAAAAAATTATTCTCTTTCAGATTTTTTTTCATAATATTTATTAAGTTTTTCAAGGTGTCACCCAACATTTCTGCTCAATTTAGCAAAAATATTGCATCAAATGTTATTTCAAAAATTATGAATAGTTCTGAATGTCTACCTTGTTTTAAACTGTATGGTCTTAAAAATATGGCCCATTAAAAAAAAATGATAAAAATTTTGTGATTTGAAATGATTTTCTTTGTTTCAGAGTAATTTTTACAGTTCATTTTAATTTATGTTTTATGTTGTTGGTTTGATTTAATAAGAAAGATATTATGTTATGCATATTATTCAATGAAATTAGATTTTCTTCCAGTGTATCTAAAAAATTATTCTCACTGAGTTTTTTTTTTCACAATATTTATTTAGTTTTTCTAGGTGTCATTGCTATAAAATTATAACCTATCTATATAATATAGTTATATTTTTATAACATTAATCAGTAAGAACCATATTTTTCTAACATATTTATAATGTATATAAAAAAATTGCAGCACACGATTTCTGCAGACAATTTTCATCCCACTAAATTGCTGTCGCAGACAAAACCATAACTTTCTGCTACTGGGGTCGGCAGGCATGGTGCCGCAGTCACACTTTTGCTTCACATCTGGAGGAGGGCAATTATCTACTGCGCTTACTTGGTGCGCATCTCATCATTCATTGCAAGCTAAATATCAATTTTTTTTCTCCAACATCCCTGCTTTCTGGACCAATAGCGTTTGCTCATATACTGTGCGTGCATCTCGCCAGAAAGTTCAAAAGAGAAAATCTGTGAGAAGCGGATGCTGTGTGTTTTTTATAGCTGCATATACTGTCTGCTTCGGGTTCGCAAAAAATTTGCCGTCGGCATATTTCAACCTGCAAATTTCACCAATAGGCCGTGGAAAAAAAACGAAAATTTGTCAATCGGGCACAGAAAAAAATATCGCAAAGTTCGTCAAAGGGTCGCATGAAAATATTGTGAAATTTGTCAATGAGCTCGCGTGAAAAAAAATCACAAAATTTGTCAGTCGGTTGCGGGAAAAATCGCAAAATTCTTCAGTCGAAAAAAACACCCCAATTCTGCCATCAGGCACAGGAGAATATCGTAAAATTTGTCTATAAGTTGCGGGAAAATATTGCGAAATGCGTCAGTCAGTCACGAGACAAAAATTCAAAATATTTGCACTCCGGGGGAAATTTTGTCACGTTATTGCAGGTAAATAGCAAAATTCGCCGATCAGCCGTGAAAACAATCATGAAATTTGTACACAACCAGGCACGGGAAAAAAAATTGGAAATTCGCTTATCGGTCGCCAAAAAAAAGCAAAACTTTGTCAATTGGTAGCAGGAAAATATCACAAATTTCTTCAATCGATAGGAAAATAATCTCAAAATTCGTCAGTTGGTTACAGGAAATAAACGTGAAATTCGTCAATATGCCGCCAGGAAAAAACCACTCAATTCGCCAATAGGTAGCTGGTAAATAGCGAGAAATTAAGTTAAAAAATTGCATGTAACAGTAATACTTTACTAGATATTAATTATTGATATATAATAAAACACTTTTTAAACATTACATGTAACGTTGTACTGTTTCATATAATGTGTGATATTTAATGTAAAATTTTACATATCAAATGTAGTATTTGAGGTTTTTGACATTTTTGATAGATTTTTTAGACGTAACAGTTTAAACTCTCAAAAACGGGCACATGTCAAAGACCTGCCAACCCTGAATTGTAACAGTTTACCTGCAGATTATTTTGTGCCGCTGAAATATCTGTCGCAGACACTTGGAGAATTTTCTGCTACCGGGCTCACAAGTATTAGAAATATCAATTTATCTGTACATCATGTCTCATTTCTTTTTTTGGTTTGTTTTAATTAGCAGTAGCGGGTGAATCAAATCAATACCACTTTACTGTATTATATTTTATTTAATTGTATTTTTTCAATTCAGTTATGATTATATGAAAAATAGGGTGTCAATGATTTTAATCAGATGATTTAAATCCATTGAATTTTTTTTTAAATCAACTGATTTTTTGTAAATTGTAAATTTTCTAAAGGTTTAAAATGACATACAAAACAATAAAATCTAAGATGAACATAATTTGGAAAGTTTCTATGTATATTACCTTATGAATAAACAAAAAAAAGCTTTGAATAATTGTTTCTAAGCTTAATTCTTTATGCTTGTAAAAAGCTAAGTACAGTAAGTTTGTAAAAGCAAGTTTTTATTGGGCATTTAAAACATTTTATTTAAGATTTATATTTAAATCTAATAATTTGCAATGTCATAATTTCTTTTAAATAATAAAATTTTTCCTTATTTTACATAAATTAAGAATATGAAGTATAATAAATTTCTACTAGTAAAAGAATAAATAGCCAGTATCTTAATTTTGTAATGATAAATTTATAGCAAATTAGAACTAAAGAAGAATGAAAGAATAACATCTGCTTAGTGGACATGTAAAACAATGTATAAGAGGAAAAGATCTGAATTGGTATAAAAATGTTAGGCACAGCAACAGCTTCTTCAATATAGGTTAAATAATTTATTTTTTCACTTTTAAACTCACTTATATATACACCAAATAAAATTAGTTAAAAATTTTAAAGTATGCAATTTTTTTTTTTTTTTGAAACACTGAATGCTAATTACCCCCACTGAGTAGTAACAATTCTACTATTTAATATTTTGGGAGTTTCAACTAAAACTGGCTATTCTTATATTTACTCTGAATCTGCATATGTGCATGAATGAGCAACTCATTTTAATTATTTTTTTTATCATACACATACATGTGTGTCAATTTAGATTTAGGCAATTAACAGTACAAATGCAAAACAAGCTGCAAATAATATTTGTTTGTTTTGTTATTTGTTCTACTAACTAATGAAATTGCCTATTTGCAATTACTTACTGTCTTCTCTAAACCATTTTTTTTAAGGGTGCAACACCCTACCCTTTATTAAATTAGCAAAATGCATTTTGCTTAAAAAAAAAAAAAAAAAAAGTAGTGAAATTCATCTTTAGTTGTACCCAGAGATTTCCTGTAAAAAACTTCTCAATATCACAGTATTTCTAAATCCAACAATGTTGTAAATCAATTATATTTTTCAATTTGTAATTCATAAAATTGATTAAAAATTAATGTCACTTTATTTATCATATTAAAAAATTATATATATAATTTTTTCCCTTATATCATTACTACTAAGCACATTACTAATATGTTTCCTCATGAAATAATGTGCTTTTCTACTAAATGTTCTTTTTGGGAGCTAGCACTATGCCCCTTTTTTCTTTCTAGACTGAATACTAAATTAGTAAGTATCATTTTAGTAATTAAAGCATAAAAAATATTTTATTTTCCTAATAAGACTTAATTATTTAATAATTATTCATTTTAAGCAGTGTTAACAATTTAATATTGAAACAGTTATTTAATAATTTTAATAAATATCAATAGTATTTAACATAGTTTTACATAATGTACATAACATTACTGCAATGCCACTAACTGATGAAATTATAACTTTGCAGTTTTTATAATTTCTGTAATTTCTAACTAATAATTATAATTTTATTAGTTAAAAAATAAAAACATAGATAAAGTTGCTAATAAGAAAGTAGTAATTGTTTTGGAAAGCTGAAATTCTTGGTAGCTAATCTGTATTTTGATGCAAGGGAATAAAATCATAAAAATCCGATTTAAATTTAAAAAAATTCTGATTTTTTTTTTTAACCATGATTTTTTTACATCATGTAAAAAAGGAAATATTCATATTGAAAATTATTAATTAGTCATCCAGGTCCCATTTTTGGGAACAAGGCCTTGACTTCATTTGCTTTTATTGTACTCCAAAAATGCATATTAAAGTTTTATATAGTAAATATTAAATTTGAAAAATTATGTAGATTAAACTCTTAATTTATTTATCCACAGGTATGAGAGTTCTCACACTTTGTGGTATTTCATTTTGATCTCACAGCTTCCATCAAAAATCCTTTATTCTCCCTACCTCACCTTCATCTCAAAGGCCCTAAAACTTAAAATCTGTAAACTGTTCAATTGGTTTTTCCTTTTCGATACTTTGCTATAACAATAAGTAAATAATCGATCATTTAAATCACCCTCTGTCCCAAAGTGCATTTCCCTTCTTTCTTCTAACATACAAAATTTTAATCATATTACACACACACACATAAAGAAGGTTTTAAAAATCATTAATATTTTTTTGTTCTGTTACTATAAAGTAATAATAAATAAACAATCAAACCTCAAAATTGTTCATTTGCTTCGCTAAAATTTCTGCTCCCCCCCCTTACAATTTTTTTCTCCCCCCTCAAAAAAAATATCAATGTTGAATCATATAAAAATAATAAAATTTTAATCAATTCATAAATACCATGAACATTAAACTTGTTTTAATAATTTATTTACAATAGCTAAAGAAAAACAAATAATTAAAAGAAATGTTAAAATACATTTACATTAAATTTTGCTTAATTGAAAAAACTAGCAGAACAGATAGAATATTGACACTATTTTAAATTTTAACTTCATACAGTTGGAATCATACCCAAATAAATGTATAATATGGGTCATCATTTTAAAATAAATATGAGAGTGGGGGGGAATGCGCGTGTTACAAGATATTTTCTCTTGGAGGGGCATCTGTAAAAGATTATTTTTAGCGTAATAAACATAATAATAATAATTAATTTTAAAAAAATCTCAGAAATGGTAGGAGAAAATTAAAGAAGGATTAAAGCATAAAAATGTAACTTTATGCAATATTAAGTGTGATATTGAACTAAATGGCTGTATCAAACTTTAAAACTCATAAAATCCCATAATTCTGAGACCATAACATATTTATTTATGTTTAAGTCCATTAAAAAAATAATAATAATCGAAAAAGTCACTGCAATGATAATTTCTAAACTTTAAATTTTATTTGGATCCAGGGTAATAAGAAAGCCCATCCACCCCCACTTCAATTTTTAAGTCATATGAGCTGCCTCAAATACTGTAATTTTCTATTTTCAATGTTTGATAGTTCGTCTCTTAAAAACAACTCAGTGCATAAAGAAACTCTATAAATTTCGATTGCATTTTGAACTAGAAAATCTGTAGATCAGAGACCTCTAAAGCAGTTATGGAAGTCTTATTTTTATTTTGAATTTATTTAATATTTTGAAACGTTCCACGGGAAGTTTCATTTCTTTCATATTAGAATTACTGCAAGATTTCATGCATTTTAAAGCTAAATATGATTGTGTGTTCTAAAATTGTTTATTTTCTGTGAATTTTTTTTATTATATGAGGATGTCTCTGCCTCCCTCAACTTCTGATTGTCTCATTGATTTACAATTGTTGAACTCTCTAGAATTCAATATTTTAAATCTTCTATCTGAATAATAATTCAAATACTGATTTCATGGAAATGGTATTAATAATTACCCTGAACCACTAATTATCCTCATATTTATTTATTGACAGTCCTAATTGTTCAAACCCCACCAGTGGCCGAGAGGTTCTACTCTCAAAACTGGTAGGACAAAAAACTGACAGGAGGTGCTGGGTTCGAACCCAATTGTGCCCGTCAGCCTAATCATTCGGAGTTTCTCTTGTTTTTTTTTTTTTTCGAACCTTGCGTTAATACGGATTAGGTTCCCTTAGAAAGACCCTCCACAGAGGGCACTTCTCCTTACGGCCTATATCCCTCCTGCAGATAATCGGCCCTCATAGATCACCAACCTAATTGTTCAATTTATTTAAAAATGATTACTTAAGCTCCTTCTATAATTTTTAAATTGCATACTGTAAAATTGTTTTTCAGAATTCACTTCATTTTGATTTTTTTTTTTTTCTAGATAAAAAATGAGGCTAACACGGATATTGTTTTATGCTAGAAAATTACCTAAGAACTTTTCAAATTTCCCCCAGCGTTACATTGACAGATCAATGGAACAAATAGAGTTTAAAACAGAAAAAGCTCCTCAGTTTCAAGACAAAGTTATCAAGCGAGAAACTTTCACATATGGCATGAATAGGCCTTGGACTAGAGAGTTTTATGAAGAGAATATGCCTGGAAAATTTATAGAAAAAGATGTTGTTGAACCCGTTAAAGAATGGACTATTTATCGAGGTGATAAGGTATATATATATTATTTATACTTTTTTGGTATATGTAAATATATTAAGTTTCTATTTTGGTATTATTCCATTAAATGGATACCAATCATAATTTTTCTCTAAAGTACCAAATGTGGTAAACTGCTTATTTCTTGTCGACAATATGATTATAAATTATCATTCACTATAAATTATTTTAGTACAGTCGGACCTCTATTTAACGAAGTCGCTAACTCCAGCAAAAAAGTTCATTATATAGAAAACTCATTAAATAGAGATCGAGTTTTATATATAATTTAAACTACTAAAAATACAGAGGCGTAATTCATAAACACTAAATATTATATAAAAACTAAATAATTACATTTTTTAAAAATTATATCCATTTCTTTTAGTTATTTTATTCATAAAAAAAAGAAAAAAAGACATTTGTAGAAAAAAAAAAAAAAAAAAAACACATTACTGTCCAGAAATACAGTGTATTTTTAGCTTAGGAAAATAATTTTACATTTAAAATTATTGAATTATTTTTTAATTATATTATCTAAAAATGCCGTATTTTACCAAAAGTGTCAAAAATAAAGAATAAGTTTGAAATGTCCAGAAATATTTTTTGAAACAGGGATGAAAGTAATTTAGATTACAATAAAAAGTTCCTTATATAGAGATTGAACCTCGCTATTTGGAATTTATTTTACAAGGAAATTTGTAAAATGGTCTTCGTTCCAAGGAAAAGTTCATAAAATAGAGGAATTCACAAAACAGAGGTTCGTTAAATAGAGGTCCGACTGTATTTTCCATCATACCAACACCATGCCAAAATGTATCTAATACGCCATTTATTTCAGCACTGACCATGCAAAACTTTTTTAATGCAGACCATGATAAACTTTGTGACTTGCTATCTAATGAATGTGAATCGTTTTTTTTTAATTATTTAATCATAACCATGAAAATCATCTTAATTTGTTATTTTTCAAATGGAAACTATTTTTATTAAGGTGTAACTTATACATTTTTTGGTGACGATGAATTGGATTTTACCATTTAGCAGTTATTACCTAATGATGAGGAAGCTGCAATAAAATTGTTTCAGTGTTATGGAATTATGCATAAAGAAAACATTTTTGCAAGATACGGGCTATGAATGAATATCTCACAGTAACTTCAAAATATAATTTTATTGACCCTAACACTGGATGCCATACCTAATATATTGACACATTATGGGCATTGCAAAATAACATAATAAAAAACAGTACAGACTGTTCACAATCCTATCTCATGTGGTTCATATGGCAACATCTTTATTGAATGTCAAAAAATCAGCGCGAAAAGACGCTAAAAATTGCTGAAGACAAAATGTAATATATTAGGCTAAATATTTTAAACCAAATTTCTTTTATGAATGTGAAGAAATCGCCATGAAATGCAAGAAAAGGCTGAAAATTGTATTGAAAATCGCAAAACATTTAAAAAATTGTGAAGGACAAAATTTACTAAATTAGGTTAAAAGTTTATACCGAATTTTTTTAGGAATGTCAAAATATCGCAGCAGAATGCTAAAAAACACTAAATCACATTAAATACAGCTAAAAATTCCAAAATCTTAGAGAACAAAATTTTCTATATTAGGCTAAAAGTTTGAAACAGAATTAATTTCTTTAACAAATACAAAAAAATCACTGCGAAATGCAAGAGATTGCTAAAAATCTTGTCAAAAATCACTAATAATTCAAAAATTGCCAAGAACAAAATTTACTAAAATGGACTAAAACATTGTGATCGGAATTCTTTCACTGTAATTATGTGCAACTTCTTTGACTGAAATTATATGCAATGTACTCCGTATTTTTATTTTAAAAAAGTCCTTCCGGCCTGTACCGGGAGGAAAAGTTAGCTTTCCTATATGTTAGTTTTAAAATTTTAACTAATGTTACTCGAAAACAGCAAGCTAAAATACAAAGAAACTGTTTACAAAAGATTCATTAATACTGAATTTGAATAAGAAATACTCTAAATTATTGAGCTATAGCCAAGTTGGCTTCATTTATGAAGACTTATTTTGGTCGTCAAATTTGGCGATATTTCGCCAAATGTCGTTGAATTTGGCGATAACTGATATGAATATATAGTTTTATGCATATGATTGGGAAAATGATTACAACAATGAAAGAAAATAATTTGCGAGAAATCGCGTTCACTAAAACTCATAAATTAATCGTTGGTTTTTTGTAATGTGCTGTCTTGTTTCAAAATGTCAGCCACCCTAGAATTTCAAACTGTTCTATCTCAGCCCTTTTTTAAGATAGAGGTAAAACAAAAAATGCTCTGGAATCCTTGATACAAGGATTCCAGACTCCTTTCTATCACTTAATTAAAAAATAAATTTGAATTTTTAACTTTTTTATATATTTATTTTAGTTTTAAAAGCAATCTTGAAACCGCCATCTTGAAACAAGATGGCGGACCAAGCTGGCCAACGAACTCGGTCAAGGCATTGGTGAACTTAATACACACAATTAGTTTCATCAAATTTAATTTATAAATACGAGCGTTATCGTATCAGATATATATATATATATATATATATGTGGATATATATATATATATATATATATATATATATATAAATCAACATTTGAACGGAGGGTGGTTTTGAGGTCTGGGGGTCATGATCGGTGAAAATATATTGAAATTTTCCTGAATTGCTTTCCTCCGAATGGCTGCAATAGGTAGCTTTATACTTTTTTGTATTGAAAGCTACCTAATAAGAAAACAAAATAAATTTCTCTTTTTTCTTTAGTTTTGACATTTATAATGGCTAAATGCCACCCTTCTAGGGGTGCACCCTGAGGCGGCTGTTTCATTTGCCTCACCCCTGACGCTGGCCCTGATGCTAAGAGACATTTTCATGCCTACGGTTTAAATTGAGTTTTATTTTGAAATATTATATTTTTTTTAGTGATCACTTTCACACCAACATTGTAAAATTTTTTCAAATGTTTCATATAGCACCAACTATTACAATTGGAGACAATGTTGTTGGTATAGCGGAAAAGTACCAATATTTTTTTCTTTTGGAATTTCCTTTTTTCAATTAGTAGGGAATTTTTAAAAAATATTTTAATATAGCTTATACAATTTAGAAATTGTCAAATGATGAATGCTTTAAAAAAAATTAAATTCTTCTAAAGTAAAGATATAATTCACATTGTGATATTTGTTCATAAAATAATGTATGACATTATTTCAAAGTTCCAAAATGATGTTATGGCCATTCTTTACCGAAACCTCAATTTTCCGGAATTCCTTTATCAATTAACTCACAAAAGATGACATTATACAACTTAGAAAATGAAAACATGCATCAGTTTTATAGTACTGATGAGAGATGAATTTTCATCTGAAATGTCTACTTTGCTGTTTTTAATATGTATATTTTTTAATTTAAAATGTCTAAAATTGAATTTAATATTGTATTCAGACGTAATGTTTTCTTATCTTAAAAAATATTAATAATAGTTTTATTTTAAACGTGTTTTTTTATTTGCTTGTTTAAATGTATAAATTATTTTTCTTTTAGGTTCAAATAATGGTTGGAAAAGACAAAGGAAAAGTAGGAATTGTTAATTACATAGTCACTGAAAGGAACTGGGTAACAGTTGAAGGCCTTAATTGTGTGAGTATGCAATGATTTGTGGATATAAATCATTTAAATGTTTGTGTTCTTTTATAATTATAATATGATTTTTACAGAATATTTTCTCTATATAAATATCTTTGTACTTCTTTTGGGTAAAAACATAAAGCATTTGTTTTTTGATTTTGTAAGCTCATTTTAACGGGTGACACCAGTTTGAATTGTGAAAAAAAGGTCATAATACTTTTAAGTATTTTCTTCTGGGTTTTAATAAGAACTTAAACTGTATAGGCATTTTGCAATATATTCAGTTATGTTTTTAGAGTGTTTCATATTTTTTTTATTTAGAGAAAATTTCATATTTCATCCTTAGCATCAATGTAAACGAGGATGTCCTGAAAAGGCTGCATCAGCTTACCGCTTGCACCAAGCATTTTTGAAACATCAAAGAAAAAAATTCCTAATGCAATCAATCTTCAATGTATTGGTTATGGCTTAGCACAGAATTTTTCCAAAATTTAAATACTTCTAAAAATGGTTGCATTAAAAAAAAAAAAAAAATCAATTTGGCTCCATAAAAATAACCTTAAAATACTTGTAAAAGATTGAAAAGTGAAAATAATATATGTGTGTGTAAAAGTACGTAGAGCCATAAAGAATTCAATTCTGAATATTTGTATTAAAGGTTAAAGGAAATCAGTTGAGCAGTTCTCGAGCAATTCAAACAGTCAAGTAAAGAAACATTTTGAAAAAATGCATTTAATGTTTGCTTTAGCAGCAATGGGATATAGCACCATATTTCTCACTGTAACTGTTGTAATAATTTGATATTCAAACAATCACTTTTGGTCTATATTCTAGCCACTACAAGCTATCAGGGGGGGGGGGGGGATTTTTGAAGGTTTACAACTGGTGTGTGTCCCCCTCCTTGCCCAACACTGATAATATTTTTTAAAGTTAACTACACTTTTATGTTTCATCATTTACCATTCAAGTACTACTTTCAAAAGAATTTTCATGCATATTGTTTAGAAATATGTATGAATTGTGTAGTGGCATACTGCTTCTTCATAAAAAAAAAAGATCATAACTCAAAACATTGTCATTTTGAGAACATGTTTAAATAATGAATACCTTATATTTTTATATTTTATGTGGAAGATCTTAATAGAGGTTATTTCATGAGAATGAAACTCTGTGTATAAAAATGTTTTTTTTTAAACTGATGTCAATAGATATCTGACTCCACCCCTTCCCAAACAGAATTAAGAAAAAAAAAATGAGTATTTTGTACACTGTGGATATTAGATTTCCCCATGGTTTCTTTAGTGACCTGTATACTGCTAGAAGGTTTAACAGGCAATTTGTTCTGTTAGATATTGCAGCCATCTTTTTCAGTTATTACAGAGTATGTTTTGTTTCCAGTGAAAGTTTTGTTATGACTTTCCATCAGGGTTCTCACTGATTTTTGACTAACCTTAGCAAATTTGGTTATTCATTATAGAAATAAATATAGCCAAATTAAAATAAAGTATAATAGATTTGTTGTAAAACACTGATACTTTCATCGTTCTTTAATCTCCCTAATGTACCCTCTTTTTTTGTTCTCATATGTGTTTTATTTTTTTTAATTGTTTTTAGTAGGTAATAGTTATTGATCTAAATTGAACTATCAGTTACAGAAACTATTAAAACAAGTATAATATATTATAGATGTTTTGTAAAGTCGGGAAAATTGTTATTTTACCCGATTTATGTAAGAAATATGCTGTTTTATAAAAGAAAACTCTAGTAAACTCTCGATGCAGTTAGCATGATAGTGGGTTAAATGAAAACAAACAAATAAATTTTAAAAAAATTAAAAATGTGAATGAGTTCTGAAAAATATCAAAGCACAAGTAATAAGTTACAAAATAAGCTTTCAAATGTACAATAACATCATTGAGGGTGTCGGCGAAAGAAAAAAAATCTCGCAATTTGGTGATTTCAATATTTTGTTTTCTCGCCAAATGAAACATTTTTCCGTGTTGGACGAAAATATATATAAGGCAGAATGAAACCTATCCCTTATTTATATTAGCCTTATTGTAGCCCTTATTTATAAGTACATTTTCTTTGACAATAATTTCAGCACTGGCTTGCTCTGTATCTGTAGTATGTTTTATGAATAACACATTGACAAATTGTTATTATTTCTTTTTCAAACATTGTATGCTACTCTAGTGACCGTACAGCAGTTTTATACTAGAATACTGGTATTTTATTTTTATTTCAAAGCACAATTACAGTTTTTCTGATAGAACATTTATTCTGTGACTGAATCTTCATTCTTTAAATCGATGTTGCACATGTTCCTTAGAAAAATCTAAATAATTGGTACCTTTCTAAATAATAATTCTTATTCTATAAAGGATTTTCAGTATACTCTAAAAGTGTAAACTTGAATCATTCATATCCACTGCAATGAGATATTTTTTAGATGGTTTATGGTGAAGAATAAATTTGTGAACAGGGTAAATAAGGAATTCTCCACTGAAACCATTGATTCTAAAATAATTTAAATGTTTTATGCTGTTTGTTTAATGCATTTCATTTGCAGTTTTATATACTGAGTAAATAAATTCTCTATAGGGGAATGATGATGGTTTCTCCATTGTTCATTTGCACATTGTTGCATCCTGTATAGTATAATATTGCACTCATTCAGTAGTGTCAATATTATTGTATTTTATCTGAGATAGATGTACAGAAAAAACTGCACATTTCAGATAACAAACTAGGTGTTGCAATTTGCTGTGTAAATTGTGTTGTCCAGGTAGCTTAATTGGTAGTATGTGGGCATCTTTTAGACAGAGATTCTGGGTTTGACTCCTGGCCAGAAAAGTTATAACTCGTATAATTTCTTTACCGATTAGTATGTTTGTGATAAAATAGCAAAAGACATTTAAATGTGCTATTTATTTTTATGTATGACCTGTTTGCTTTTCGTACCATCTCTTTTTAAAAGCAGCCATGTAAAATGTGTGAATCATTTTCTATTTTAGGAATATAAATATGTAGGTGGACAACATGGTATGCCCAAAAATTGTATAAAAGAAGAAAAACCCCTTTTAATAACAAGTGATGTAGCTCTTCTTGATCCTGCTGATAAGTGAGTTTAATTTACTTATTTATTTGTATTTTAAGTGTAATAATATAATATTTTATTACATATCTTTCAGCAGTTAGTACGAATATTAACTAAAGTAACAATACTCTTCTTTTCTTTTATGGCAAGGATGCATTACTTATAATTAGAAAGTAGTGGGATATAAAAAGTCATGACTAAATTGTTTTTCATATCATCCTTTTTGCAACATAGTTTTAAAAATTTTTTTGTAATTTTAAAGTCTATGTCAGTGGTTACGAAAGTATGGATAGCAGCAGGGTTTAAACTACATTAGTTTTTTATCATATATGAATTTTGTATTTTGTTAAAATATGTTAGTAATATTTTTGCTAAAAAGCAAAAACAGAAAAAATTTAGCAAAGTTAAATATTTAATTTTAATGCAAATGTTCAGGCAATGTAGGATGAGTTTCCTCTATTATGCTTTATAACAGAATATTCTCCAAGCATCAGGAATGTTCCAGACTTGCTTAGTAAATCTGCATAAATTAATATTTCAACACAGGACTGACCCCAATTATTTTTTTGTATTAAATACAGGAGTTAGGAAATGATAGAATTTATCCAGAACCGTATAATGTAGTACCATAGCTCTGAGGGCTCTATGTTATAATCTGTAATTAGTAACACTAATTAATCATTAGATTATCTAAAGAAAATAAAAGCGTCTGTGTTTTTAGGATCAAGGCCTTTTTAAGCAAATACGATTGTCCAAGGCTATCAAATGAAGTTAAAATTAACATAAAGAAATTATATTTAATAAAAATTGGCAAAACTTTATAGCCTGTATCGCTAAAATACCCATACTTAAACAAAATCACACTTAATACTAATAGATCAATGAATACAATTAATTTAACATACTTTATTTACTTATATATGTAAGTAAAAGGAAAACATTTAAAATTAGAGTTAGAAAAATAAGTAAAGTTATGTTTTGCACAACATCAGAAACAATTCATTAGCAGTTTACATTAATTAAACATCATAAGTTACCTTCACCCTAACATTAAAGAGATAAATTATTACAAACATTATTTAAATTTGTTGAATCAACGTGTTCAATTAAAAATTAATTCATATTAATCTTATTTTGAAATATAGTTCATTTTAGCTAAATAATAAAAATTTAAATAAATAAACCAATATATGCTCCAACCATGATTTAACTTATAGATCATAATTTACAATGGAAACGGACAAAAGTAAATTATTATCTTCGATCCCATTGGCTGGAACGATAAGTGATAATCCATAAATTAACAAGAAACTTGCACTTTATAGTTTATACAGATTGAGTCTTTGAATGGAGTTTATTGGAGTTTAACTCAATTTTTGTCTAAAATCTTATTTTCATGCTAAATAAGTATACTTTATAAGATAGACAGTCAGTTATAATTAATAACTTGCCAGACTGCACCGGGCAGGATTATAACACTGTACAGGATTAACATTTTTCAGGATGGATATATCGCTATATATATATATATATATATATATATGTGTATATATTTATGTTTTGAGAGAGAGAAGTTATTTTTTTTTACTAGGACATTTCTTTTTCATGATTTACTAAAACAGAATCCTAACTATTTCTCATCACTTTCTGTAACTCCCCTGAACTGGCTAGAAAAACATACATTAAAAAAAATAATAATAAACAGAATAAAAGGAAGTGCAGAAATTTGCCTGTAAGTGAGACTATCTCTCTCAATTTTTTATTGGAAACTATAGACTGCTGAAGCATAACCTTTGATAGACTCAATAGGCTGTAATAAACTGCAAAAGATAGAGAGGGTAGGCAACGTTTCCATCCAATGTCCAGCAAGGGAAGATGTTCTATTTTACTAGACATGATCGCTATAACTTATTTCTTTAAAATTTGAGAAACTGTATATAAATGAATGCAAAAAGCATACATAGAATTATTATTTTACTATTATTATCGTTTAACCTGCTTCATTAATATTTAAAAAATTCATCAATTTCTACTTTGCTTGCTTAAAACTCAAAGAAATGATATAAAACACTAAAAAATGCTTTAAAAATTGTAATATTTATATAAATTATATTTATATTAATTATATTTCTAATTTAAAATCATCATTATAAAAATAATCACTAAAATGTATTACTTTGAAATTTTGGAAAAAAATTATATAAATGAATGACATACATAAAATTATTTGGTTATTATAATTTTACTTGCTTCATTAATATATGAAAAAAAAGAAAATAAAATCCTCAATTTGTACTTTGCTTGCTTAAGATTCAAGATATAAAATATTTTATTATGTAATTCAACGTATAAAATATTTTAAAAAGCTTTAAAAATCTATAGTATAATTAATAAAATTAATAAAAAGTCTGTAATATAATAAATCACCATTATTGCAATAATCGCAAGAAGTTATTTCTTTAAAATTTGGAGAAAATGTTTATAAATGAATGTTAAAACATACATGAAATTGTTTATTTATTTAAATTTTACTTGCTCAATTAATATCTGGAAATGAAATCATTTTATTTCTCCTTTATTTGTATAAAATTTAAACAATTGATATGACAAAACAATCTAATATAAGTATACTTATATTAGTATAGAATAGGGGGAAAACTAATATAAGTATATCTAAAAAGCCTACTTCTAAATATGAGTCTACTGTTATTGTTTCATTTACTGTACTAACACTTAATGACTTTTTTGGAATTTTTCCATTTTCTTGAGACTAAATTTTGTATTTTTTTTAAAACGTAAATTCAAAAAATTTTATTATAAAATATCATTTACTTAATTATTTACCGCTGTATGTAAAAAGTATCAATATTAAGCCATCATTAAAACTAATTAATTGAATATATTAATTAAAGTATACATAAATGAACATACAGGAATATGCAGGATGACTAATAAATGTATAATAATAAATATCTTCAAATAAGGGTGATCCCGAATTCATGGTGCAAACTTTAAGGGTTGGTAGAGACACTGTAACAATCATTTATCGTATAGGAAATCAGGGTCAAAACTCCATTTATTTAGTCAAAGTTACAGGTCGTCTCACTCCAATCCAAAGTTGTGTTTTCATTCATAACTTTAATAGTAGTGAAGATCCTTTTAATGAAATACTTACAATTCATATAGGGATGAGTCTGTTGTGAATTTTGTTAAAATATCTTCACTACTGTTAAAATTATGAACGAAAACGCGACTTCAGATTGGAATTAGGCGCCCTGTAATTTTGACTAAATAAATGGATTTCTGACCCTAGTGTCCTATGCAATAAATGATTGTACCAACCGTTAAAGTTTGCACCATGAATTCAGAAAATCAATAATAAACATCCGCCATGTTTATTTATTGTCACGGTTAAGAATGATTTCGAAGGTTACGGTTAAAGCCACACTACAGCAGAGCATAAATAGGTGTGGTCAAACAATGTCATTTGGTTGCCTCATTACTAAGGCTCGGAGACTGCTCTTGAGATTTGGATGATTATAGTTGACTGTCCTGTTACAGGCATCCATCACCCCTAAATTAGTTGTCATGAGACTGCCAAGAAGCACTTAAACAAATTGTCCAGTTATAAATCTGCTTCTGACTTTTCTGGATAGTTTATTGTAGTCAACTGATATCGAAGGCAATAAACATGCATTTAAATCCTGGGAAAAAGTCTCTCATTTTAATTTGAAAAACTCTGTACTTGGATAAAACAAGACAAAAATTTAAAAAAATAATAATGGCTGAACATGTGTAGTCATTACTATTGAATTCATATGCCTGATGAAATGCCGAGTTTATGAAGTTTAAACATGAAGTTTTAGTATGAAAATAACGCAGTTTTGTAATTCACTCCACATACATTGTAAAAAATACACATGATGGTCAGAAGGTTTTAAGCATTCCACCACATACATATGCATACTGCAGACTACAAAAGAGTTTTCTCCCAACTGAACTTAATAAAAACAAATATAAGAAATCATTTAATTACTGAAAATCTAAGCAGGTTATAATGTCTAAAAATATAGGAGATCTTCCACGCAATTGGTTTAATTTTGAAAAGGCTTTCGTTTGATGTTCAGCAAAGCAAAATTTTATAATAATAACACTTAGTTCCTAACATTTGTAATAAATTAAAAGGTTATGATACGTCAAAATAAAATGAACAATATGTAATTTTAGATTTAAGTTTTCTCAAAGTCTCAAAGAGTAAGAATTGTCGTAATCCCCCCCCCCCCCTTCCAAATAAAGAAAAAGCTAAAAGGTATTGGTAAAAGTCAAAATACTTTTTAGGCATTTTAGCTAAAATGATAAAGAAAAATGCTTGCCTGTTTAAAACCTAGTCGTGGGCAGTGTTTTAGTATGTCGAGGAATGATTGATCAAAGTCTTCAAAAAATCTGCTTTAGAATTATAACAAACATATCACAAATTTAAAGGATGTAATATAAATAAATAACTCCATGAAAAGACAGTGTTTTATTAAGCTTTGTGTAGAAAATGGCTTCAGGCTAAAATTAACAAGTTTCAACCCTGATATATACTTTCTCATTGGTGCAAAATTATGTCATAAGTTACATTGACTTTTAAATTTTGTTTGTTTTAAACATACTAGGGTGACTCCGACCCCCCCTACTCCCTACGCTCTCCAACCCCCTGCATAATTGCTTCACGATTCTGTTCGCTATCGCGCAGCAATCCCTATTTTCTAGAAGAAAAGAAGAAAGAAAAAAAAACAAGATCTATGCAGATTTTCATTGGTCCATCCATCCATTTCCAAATTATTTGGAAAAGTTTCATTTCATGATTATTTCACATTCACATTAAAAATTACCTGTACTGTTCTTGTATCCGTGCTTTGTACAAAAGTTTACTTTTTCCATAAGATAGGTTATGTAAAAAGCTGTATATATCTATATATTACATGGGTCGCATAACAATAAAGTTTGGGACCCACTGGTCTATGTCACAAAATCTTCAGTTTAGTTTGATCAGAAAATTGAATTGGTTCAAATCTTAGATTAGTTTAATTTTTTTACAGTTATCCTTTTCAATTTATTTTATTATTATATTTGAATAAATGTTGAACCATCGTAAATGTATTTTTAATGTAAGCTAAACTTAATATTTTATGAGGCATAATAAATAGATATGATGATGAACCTTTTTATAAATGAATTATTTTATTCATTTTATCTCCACTGGTGAGAGTGATGTATTTGATGCTACATGATGATCAGGGCTTAATTTCTAAGAAAAAAAAAGTACTGGGGCCTTAGTATTCTGCAGTTCTAAGACCCATAGCGTAACCCCCCCCCCTCCCCTTACCTCCGCTGTCACTCCAATCTGCATATTTATATTTCATACATTATTTTTAAAATTTAAAGCATTTTTTTTTTATTTAGCAAAATAAAAATTTTAAAGACATCTGTCTGCGTATACTTAGCTATCAACTATTCCACTTCTCAGTTATTACTACTTCCAAATAACAATTGTAACGTTTGTTAAACAGACACACATTTATTTTGAAATGCTTTCATAAGAATCTTTAGTTAATCGGGTATCTTTTAATTTGATAACACAACCATGTGCAAAAATCAAGGCTAATCCACCTTAAGGCTGCTCGTCAGTAAACTTCCCGATTCCCCACGCTAATGTTATTCTTATGGGCGTAGGATGCATTCGTATTTTTAAAATATCTCCTCGGAAAATTAATATTTTTAACTTCTGTTTTCTTTGTACTGTTCTTAAAGAATGTCTCTTTTTTTTCTTAGTCGTCAATTTTTTTCTAAAATATATACTTAATTTTATATGCAATGTTAAAATCTTATGCAGTTTCGCTAAGATTTTAACACATAAAAATATAAATTAAGCACATAGTTTAGAAATATTTTGATAACTAAGAAAAAAAAGAGACATTCTTTAATCCCTTGGGGACGAGCGACACGTATACGTGACGCATAAGATGCTCAGAATCCTCGATTATTCCCACCAGTTATTTTTTATTGTAAGCTTTGCCTTATGTAATCTTAGCATTTCTACGATTCAACTTGGCGAAAATTTCTGTTTTGAAAAACCGATGGTAAAAGATTAAAAATTCTGTAAAGGACGCTCGTCGCAAAGGGGTTAAGAATAGTACACAGAAAACAGAAGTTAAAAATATTAATTTCCTGGGGAAATATTTTTAAAATACGAATGCATCCTACGCCCATAGGAATAACATTAGCGAAGGGAATTGAGAAGTTTACTGACGAGCAGCCTTAATTGTAAGAAAAGTTAGTATATTAAATATTAAAAAGAAGATTTCTAACTGCATTATTGGAAAATGAGTATAATGTAATATTTTTTTCTTTTAAATGAAAATTCAGTTTTTATTATTAGTAATACGATGGTATTTTTGTTTTTTAGCAAACCCACTAGAGCTGTTTGGAGGTATACTGACGATGGTGAAGAAGTCAGAGTTTCTGTCAGAAGTGGCCGAATAATACCTATGCCTGAAATGGCTGAAGAAACTTATGACTATAAGGAAAAAAGATATTACACTGGTAATTTTAGATTGAATTTCAAAATGATTAACTAGACTATACATTTTTTAAAAATATATCGTGATCGTGATAATGACAAATATTTAATTCATTCTTGCATTAAGAACTTATAAAAATTTAACATTAGTATTTCTCATATACACTGATCAAAACAACTAGGGGATATTATGATTTTGTATATAAATGTGCAGATGAGAAAATGTTTTGTTGACCGTTATATAATCTATATGTGTTGTAAAATACATGAAAAGAAAACTAAGCAACGAACATGGGATAGTTAAATGTTTATTTGTCGGTAAACAAAAAATGCACAATTCATTATTATCATATGAACAAACAAAAAATGGGATTTATCAAATACAAATGAGTTTCAATAAGTGATATGGTTCCCCCCTGAGCGAAAGCAATGTCACACACCTACGAGGCATGGAATCAGTGAGGTTATCAAAGAGACATTGAGGTATTCTCACCCACTCCTGTAGAAGAGAGCTTTCCAACTGCTGAATTGTGTGTGGGAGTGATGAGTGAACAGCAACCCTTCTCTCTAGAATGTCCCAAACATGTTCTATTGGGTTTATGTCTGGGGAATATACTGGCCAATTTATTCTAAAGATTCCTTCGTCAAAAAGGAAATTATCCACTAGCTGAACACGATGTGGCGTCGCATTATGGTCCATGAAAACGGATTCATCCCTGATTGCTGCATCATAAGGGCCATAATAGGTCTGAGGATATCATATTTATATCACTGAGCCATCAGTGCTCCATTCCTGATAATGTACAGGTCAGTGCAGCCATTGATAGACATAGTAGCCTTAGACCATCACACCGCCTCTGCCAAATCAGACACTTTCATGCACAAATGCAGGATTATTCCGAGTGCCACATTCTCTTCAGATTGTAATCCAGCTATTGTCAAGTTGTACACTAAAGCAGGACTTCTCCATGAAGAGCACATTGCACCATTCATCACGTCCACATTTGAGATGATCTTGTGCTCACCTTTTGCAAGAAGCATGGTGGCGCGTTGTTAAAGAAACACAAATCATAGGTCTGCGAGCATACAAACCAACATGATGAAGTTGGTCTCAGAACAGTTTGAGTCAAAACTGTGGTACCAATAGCCCTCTAAAGCTGCTGTTGTAATAGAATGACATTCACACTGCGGTTTCACAATATCCCCTAACTATTTCGAGCAGTGTACATATTTTTACTGAGATTAGTATTTAAGTCATTTTGTTGTGAAAATTGTCTGGTATTTACTAATAGGATTATTTTATATTTTTTAAATTTGTCAGTCTTTCTTTTCTAATTATTCTCTTGTCAGTTTATTTTATTTTTTATTTTTTGTAATTTTCCATCATATTAATCAGTCTGATGTAAAAAATTTTAAATTTTTTCTGCATATTTTAGTATGCATTAGTAATTATATTAGTTAATTTTACTTCAGTTATTCTGTTGTGTTATTTTATAATATACTGAATTTATGATAGTTAAGAAAAAATGAAAGGTTGCTGTCACATCTAAGTTAAACGTTTTTTAGTCCCTTAGATAATCTTCTTTTTTGAAAGTTTATTTAAAAAAACGGGGATAGAAATTAAAGAATAGGAACCATTTCTTTGTTTAGAGAAAATAAAAGCTCTAAATATGAATTTTTTTTTAGCCTCTTAGAGGCAATTTCTTTTTTGAAAGTTTAACTCATTAGCTGCTGGTGTTGTGTTGGTGAACAATCAAAATAATACAAAATTAATTACCAAGTTACCACTGTTTTAAAATTGAAAAAAAAATTGTCTTATGTAATTAAAGAAATTTTGTAATTAAAGAAACAGAAGATTACTTTTCGGAATTTGTGATTGCAAACAACCCCCCACCCCCACCCCACCCCCTACCTTATAGCTTTAGCAGTTAAATATCTTGCATAGAGAGGATAGAAGGTTGCTATAACACCTAAGTTTCACCTTTTTATTTTAGCCCCTTACTTACTTTCCTTTAAGTTTTGTTAGAAAACTTCTGTTTATTTATTTTTTGTTTTCTTGTGCTTATCTGTTTTGGCACTTTTATGTTAGCCAGGTGAAAGTGGTAAATCACTAAATATTGTTCACATCAACATCTTTTGTAATGTCTTAATTTCATTTAATGTATAAACTTTTCATTCGTTTCATTTAAAATACACAACTTTTAATTCAAATACATGCTTGTTTCTTAAAATACAAATAATAATACCAAAACATTTAACATTTTATTTCAGCATCATGTCGAAAATAAAAGTTTTCACAGGCAAGAAAAATTGCTATTGGTAATATTTTCGCCTGGCTAACATAAAAGTACCTCTTTTTTTCTGATAAAAAAATAGTATCATTTGGATTTTTTTTTTTTTTTTTACAGTTTGGTATTAAAATTGTATTAAACATTAGAATTAAAATTATTGCAATTGACAATAGTAAAAATGGGCAAAATTGTCCGTGTCAAGTGAGTTATACATTCTCTTTGCTCACATATTAACTATTTGATCACAAGATACTTTTGACTCTTGTTTTTCTCTCCCCCCACCTTTACACAGATCTACCTTTTATTTTTAATTGCTGTTAATCATTCAAGAGCATGCTGAATGTATTAAATACATGGTTTCGCCATTATGCTTCAGTTTATTAGTTAGAAATGATTTTTAGACAATCAGTTACTCTTAACTCTGTTTTCCTGAAAATCAAATTCTTCTACTTTCTTATTAAAGTATATCTTACTATCCTTTTTCATATTCACAACTCTCAATACATTCTTAGTTGTTTTGTATTTTGTTTATGGTACTGTTGATAAATTTGTATAAATTCTGTTGTGTGCTTAAATTATTATGCACGATTCATACTGTTACGCGACGGCGGTGTATTAATTCTATTTTAAAATTTAAATATCTTTAATTTAAATCTTTTGCAATTTAAATATTTTAAACTCAATATTTTATTAAGTCCTAATTTAAATCATTTTAAATTATTTATTTCTAATATTATTATTCAATTTTCACTTTAAAAGATAGTCCTTTATAAAATACTATTACATTCATAATATTTCTGCATCTTCCTTTTTCAATATCTTATCTAACGTTTCTGTTTAGTCTAGAAAGGAAGAATCCCCCTTTTTCGCCTCTCAGTAACATTCCTTTCATAGCGTGTCTGCGCGGGGCTGAGGTCATTGACTTTACGGTTCACTGCTTCAGCGACATCCACCCGTTCGGGGATTTTGAACACAGCATCGGTTAATTGCGATTATCCCGATCGCGTATACTTTTTTTTGATTGGTGGAAGTCTTCAATTCCAGCGGTTGAGATATTTTAACTGGCCCTTTAACGGCTCGAGTTTCCCGCCGATACTTTGAATTCGGGATGATCTGAGCGTTATCTCTCTCTCTTCCTAAAAAATCTTCAAGACGATCGGACGTAGTTTTGTCTGCGTCTACGAAATTTTAGGCATATCGGGCGGGGACTAAACGGGTTCTCGTCCGATATAGCCATGTAAATAATAACTTATTAATTAAAATTATAAAGCATTATAAATATAAAAATCCCAAAGTATTCTGTATGATACGTGGTTTATTTGAGCCTTCACAAGTCTGCTTATCAACTATGTGATCCGGATGCCACAGTTCGTGATGATGCAGAGTGCCGTAGATCGTGAAGATGCGGAATGCCGTGCCGTTATGTTACGATGACGCTAAGCTCCAGTGAATGAGCGTGGTTTGCTAATCTAAGTACGATGTTTGCGTAATAGGTTCTCATTGGAGTGTACTCTGGTATGTTGCTATCTTATTTTATATTCCAATATGAATACAGCACGGAGTGATATGTGCAAATATGTACCAGAGATTAGCGATTAATTAGCATATGTATTTATGCAACTCTGTGGACTTCCTTCAGCACAATTGAGATTAGAGTAGGACGTTCATTTTGGAACAATTCTATTTATTGGTGGATATGGTTTAGGACGTTCATTTGAACAATTCTGAATTATTGGAGAATATTCTTTGAAGAAAATCCTTTTTTCATTGTAGCGATGCAACGATTTAGTTTGATGTTAGCCTGACTTGTGAAAGTATTTTCAGAAAATATGATTGTCATACTATTTAAATATTGTATTAATTAAGTTCTTGATAGGGGTCTGCGCAGATTTCTTTATTATGATTATTAATAATATCATGTAATAAACTTAATTATGTTGAAATATTTATTTGTTTTATTTATTTTAGTTGTGTGATTTATATACACTAATTTCAAGATATATTTTTATGTGCCTTAAATTTAAAGTAAAGATATGATTAAGAATTCAATGATTAAATGATAATTAAATTAATTAAATGATAATTCAATAAATGGAATCTTTTTAGGACTCGTTGGTTAGATATTTATAACAAATAATATGAATACATTATAATACCAACTCTAATTAAGATTTATCTACAGTAACATATATAAAATACATATTAAATATTATCAGGCACATCTTTGTTATAATTTAAGTGTGTATTTCAGCATAGGAGGTACGTACATTTGATGTATGTACTATTTTGAATCAGGTAAGACATATTTTATGTTATTTCGCCATGAACTTTCTTTTAATCTATATTTTCCATGTATTACCACTATACTTATAATAATTATTTAGATCACTGGCTCTTCTTCAAAAATCTCAAATTCTTCTCCTTTTTGATATTCCAAATTTTAAACATTCCCCCCTCTCTTTTACTATCCCCCCACTTTCAAGTAATTCTCTAAATTTTAATGTAATTTTAATTCACCCCCGGTACCATTTCTTTTTATCGTTACATTTCATCTTTTTGTCGTTACACATACATTTTGGGGAAAATATAAAATGTGCTTGAAAGTCTTAAGAGACCTTTTTAAGCTTGTATGTCTTACTAAAAGTTTAAGGCTGTCCAATTTCATTTGATGACCATTTCTTGCTACTAAATGAGGAAAAAAAGCATTGAATGAAGTTATTCAACTTTCATTTTCTGTTTAGTATTGTCATAAACTGCTTGCAGGTACAAAATGTTATGATAAATGAAAAGTAACAGTATTATTTAAGGAGAAACTTGCTTTTAGCTTACTCTTTAACTTACTTTTAATTTTGAAGTAAATCTTCAAATGCTGGTAAAAATGCAATTTCATAAAAATAAACTTCATTTCAGACATTACTTCTGTTCTTCTAGTGATATCATGACTTTTTTTTTCTCCTCAAGAAAAAAGATCAAGCTGTGTTTTCTTAACTTATTCATGATATATGATATTTTGCGATGGTATAGATGTACATTACTAAGTTAAAATACTTTATTCTTTAAAAATGTTAACAAATATTCTTTTTAATTTTAATTAATTTAAATTTCAACTAGACAGATAATGTGATGATTCTTTCCTTTTTGTATTATACTTATTCTAGAGCTATTTTAATGCATGTAATATAGCATACATCTAAACAGTAGGGTGGGTCGAAAAAACCGAAATTTATATAATCGAAACGTAATAGTGCGGGAAAGTTGCCATTGGTAATAAGGAATAAATTCACAAAATATTACACCAAATGGTTAATATCTTTTACCGTCGCAAAGGGGGCAAAGTTTTAAAAAATCGCAAAAAAAAAATTTTTTTCAAAAAAAAAATTAAATTATCCAACCACACCAATACAATTTCTAATAGAATGCAACAGCTACATCAAGATGTTAGTAATGTTCCAGTAAAATTACATCATGGTGAAATCATTTCTATTACCACCGCAGAGGCGGTCAAAATTTTGAAAAAAAACGGCAAAAATTTCAATTTTTCGTTTTTTCTAAATTTTTTAATTTTTATTATATGTCTACAATTAAATAAATTTACACATTATAGCTTGTAATAACTTATAAATGTCTAGTAATGTTGATCATGAGCATTGCCAACCAGGGGCGAGAGTGGCCCGCCCTCCCTAAATTTGAGAAAAAGGGGGATTTTGCAGATTTTCCGGAACTTTTTAGAGATTTTTTGTTGGGAGGGGGGGGCAAATTGAAAATTGAGGGGGGATTTATGTAAGAGGCCCCCCCTACCAAAAAAATCACTAAAATTTACCATAAAATCGCAAAAATTTCTTCAAAAAGCCCCTTTTTCCCAAATTTAGGAGGGGCGGGCCCCTCTCGCCCTTGGTTGGCAATCCCCATCATCAAAATTACTAGACATTTATTAGTTATTACTAGATATAATGTAAATTTTTTTAATAGTAGACATATAATAAAAATTGGAAAAAAAGTAAAAAACGGAAAATTGAAATTTTTGCCACTTTTATCAAAATTTTGGCCGCCCCTGCGGCGGTAATAGAAATGATTTCACCATAATGAAATTTTATTGGAACTTTACTAATATCTTGATGTAGCTTTTGCATTCTATTAGAAATTGTATTGGTATAGTTGGATAATTTAATTTTTTTGTTTTGAAAAAAAAAAATTTTTTGCGATTTTTTTTAAACTTTGCCCCCTATGTGGCGGTAAAAGATATTAACCATTTGGTGTAATATTTTGTGAATTTATTCCTGATTACCAATGGCAACTTTCCCGCACTATTACGTTTCGATTATATAAATTTCATTTTTTTTTGACCCACCCTACTAAATAGTCCTTGAAAATATTTAAATAAGTGCTTAAATTGCATTTGCTCTTAAGAGTATGGACCATGTTATATCAAAAATTAACTAAATGTTTTTAATTTTAACACAATTATTATAATTTGTAAATAATTCATATGAAATTGAATATTGTAATTTTCCAACTGAGTGAAAGTGTCCTGGACAGGATTCGAACCAGGGACCTCTTGGCCTAAGCTGCCAATGTTCTTCCAACTGAGCTATCCTGGACAAATCTAGCAAACACATTTCACTCAGCTACCTTGTTAATAATGGCATCTGGTCTGTTATCTGAAACAGCTCAACTGAATAAAGTGCAGGTAATGAAACTCTAGTAAACACTGGATATACAATTACATTTGATTAATTTTAATATAATTATTCTGATTAGTAAATAATTCATATGAGTCTTTTCCACTCATTCTTTCTTTCATTTCACTTTTTCTTCATGATTCTTTTTCACTCATATGTATTATTTACCAATTAGAATAATTATATTAAAATTAATCAGGTGTAATTGTATATCCAGTGTTTACTAGTTTCATTACCTGCAATTTATTGTGTTGAGCTGTTTCAGATAACAGACCAGATGCCATGACCAATAAAGTTAGCTGGGTGAAATGTGTTCACCAGATTCGTCCGGGATAGTTCAATTGCCTGGCAGCTTAACGCATCAGGCCGTGGGATAAAATCTACCCCAGCTCACAACTTTTACTTAAAAATGTGCAAAAATCGTTAGTGATCATTCTGAGCTTTATAGTACCTTTCAAGCTGAAAGATATCAAGATGTGGCCAAAAAGAATTTACCTCCGGTTGTGGATTTTCCATTCTTTTGTTATAAAAATGTCACATGGGAGGAAATTTACCCCACATGTGTTGTAATGTAACCCATAACAGGGGTGATTGTGCTCCGGGGGTGCCCCGGATTTCTGGGTTTTTCTTTCGGCTCTTCCGAGGTCATAAAATCATCCTGTTTAGTGGAAAAAACGAATCGAAACTGAAAATATGTTGCAAAAAGTGCAAAACATTCGCCAAATTAGCGATAAACGTTTCAGTTACGGCAACCCTTACCCAAAGCCTGATCGGAGTGAAACTAGCAAACCCTCTGCCCTGCGTTTTCCTAACCCCTTGTCTTGTTTTAACCAAAGAATATAAACGAGAATACCGATACCGAAATATATTCTTTGTCCTACCCCTAACCAGGAGACAAAAACCAGTCTTTTAAAAGATACCTGAGTATGAATCTTCATCTCCCCCCCCCCCCCTTCCCTTTCGTTTAACAATGCTGATCCTCCCCAAATTCTGTTATGGGCTGCACCAGATGTCAATAAGTGCATATTTTTCGTAAGCCTTCATTCAATACCCTTCCCCTCGAAATTTGCGCTTTTCATGGCGAAATGGCTCTTGGTAGAGCATAATTTGAAAAGAAGAAAAAAATAAGTAGACTGTAGATTAGGGTCTGCACGGGCCGGAATTTCCGGGGCCGGGCCGAACGAAAGCTACCTCATCCCGTCCCGTACAGAATTCAGTGAAAACAGGCCCGGCCCGTGGAAAACCCATTAAACCACGCCTGACTCAATATCTAAAAAGATTTTTCTTAACATACAATTAAGATTCTATATTTATGGCATAATTTTACGGTCTCTGTGTATGGCAGAATGTACGCAACGCTGCGGCGGGCGTCGCAGACTTTTTAGGGCACCTGCAGACTAAAAACATACAGCGATGCCGCGGACGCGCTATAGCGCGTAAATTACGCGAAAAAACAGCAAACTTCGTCGAAGGATCGTTTAAAAAAAGGACGAATTTCGTCGAAAAACTGTGAAATTCATTTAAAGATCGCAAAAAATGACTAATTTCGTTGACAGATCGCGAAAAAAATGCAGATTTATTCAAAAGGCCGTGAAAAAAATGTGAATTTCATCAAAAGGCTGTCAAAAAAACATGAGTTTTGTTGAAGGATCGCAGAGAAATGCGAATTTTGCCGAAGGGTTACGGAGAAAACGCCAACTTCGTCAAAGGACCGTGGAAAAAACGGTCAATTTCATCGAAGAAACGGCAAATTTTGTCGTCGGATCGCGAAAAACAGAGAATTCTGCCAACAGATCGCGAAAAAACAGAAAATTTCGTCAAAGGATCTCGAAAAAACGGTATAATTTCGTCGAAGGATCGCGGAAAAATCGCGAATTTTGTCCAAAGGCCAAAGAAAAAACGCGAAATTCATTAAAGGATCTGAGAAAATGGCTAATTTCGTTGACAGATTGCAATAAAAATGCAAATTTCGTCAAAGAGCCGCGGAAAAACTTGATTTTCATCAAAAAACTAAAAAAAAAACATGAGTTTTGTTGAAGGATAGTGGAAAAAATGCGAATTTCATCAAAGGGCCACAGAGAAATGCCGTTTTATAATAAGTTATGGTGTAAATGGATATCAGTATTTTGTATCTTTAATTTTCAGGATTTTTCACCTGTGTGTCAATAATTTTCAGGGTTTTTTACCTTGTGTCACAATCACCCCTGCCATAATGATAGGAAAATGTTAATTTAAATGTTTATGCAATACAAATAATAATATAATTGTTCTTTTAAACGTTAACAACTCTTGCACATACAGTTTCTATATATCAGTTTTATATTTTTTTGTATTTTCATGAGTGAATTTGGATTGTAAAAGTTTTGTATGTAATGATATGCAAAAAAAAAAAATCTTAGTGCTAGATTTTGTTTCTGTTTTTTTGCTTTAAATATAAAAGAACTTCTTATTTTAAGTTAAATTATGTTCTTTATTGATTTACAGTTTATTTCAAAATATAAATTTTTAATTAAAATCAAACTGGGGGGAAATTGACACAAGAAAACCCATTGGAGTAAAATTCATCCCGCGCGTGTAGTAACGTAATAGAAAGGGGCGCGTGTGCTGACGGGTTAAGCCAAGAGGTCCCTGGTTCGAATCCTAGCCTAGACACTTTTCACTCAGTTAAAAAATTACAACGCATTTAAATGTGTCTACTTTAAAGCATTATTTATGTTCTGTAAATGATACAATTTAATGTGCCGTATAGCATGTGTAATAAATATCTTCCTATTTTTTTTAACAATTTTTCTAGTTCTTGTAGATCTTGTTTTCATTGGAAAGTGGTTGGTTGCTGTGAATTATGCTTCTTAATACTGTTTAATTAGAGCAGTGTTTTTCAACCTTTTTTCTGTTATGGCACACTTGGACCTATATTGAAATTTATGTTGCACACCTAAATCTTAGTTAAAGCTTCTGTAGTACACTTAGACTGTGATAATGGGAGAAAAAAAAGAAGTGGCGGGGGGTGTACACATAAATACACCTGTTTAAATTTATATGTTAACACTTGCAAAATGATCTATGGTCTCCTTCCCACCAAAACACAAAGCAGTTTATTGTGTTTTGTAATGTAAAAATAACAATTAAAATTCTTGAAACTTTCTTTTCATTATTATTATTCATTAAAATTTAAAGATTTATCCAAGTTTGACAGTTTTTAGAATATCTTATTTTCAAATTGAATTTTCAGATAGGAATACTCTTAAATCTATTTTCAAGAATCTAGCTGAGATTTGTTATGTTGCCACTCCACGGAATCAGAGACCCTTCTTTCAGTTACTAATCAAAACAGTAGTGGGTCACAGAAGATCCCTTCTGGAAAAATTTAAAAGCTAAATTTAATATGTTGGACGCATGTGGTGTCTTCGAGGTTGATATTATTCATTGCTCCCAGGATTCGTAAATGTCATGATATTTTAATATATATCCAATATATTATATATATATATCCCTATTTTCAAATTAGTCAACTTATTGATGATTATAAATATTTTCAGACTTAATATAAATCATAAATTAAAACATATTGCTCATAGCATGAAAACTTTAATTAAAAAGAATATTCTAAATGTTTGTTTTTTTCCTTATGTTATAAAATTGAAGATCAACTAATTGAAAGCCAACACAATTTACTTTTTACACTCAAAAAAAAAAAAAAAAAAAAAAAAAAAAAACTCTAAAATTTGGTATAAAGTATTAAAAAAAAATATGTTTTATCTATCAAAATTTTAAATACAAAATATTTTGTTTTTATTTTTTAAAAATTGAACATAATTGTAAGGTTATCTACTTTTTTATTCCCTAACCTTTTGGACAGTTTAAACTTAACTAAACCAAAACCAGAAAAGATTCTTTCTGCTGTAAATAACTGTTTATGTTAGACAGTTTATCTTTCAATAGCTGTTTTACATAATTACACAATCCACACAATTATTGGTTCTACATTTCAAAATTCAGCTTCAAATGTAAAACTTGGGAAAAAAAATTCTTTTGCCTTAAAAAAATCACTGCCAGAGCAAAAGTTTTTTTTTTATAGAAAACAACAGAGTCAATAGCAGTTGGAAAAGGTCATTTATGCTTGTTTTGACTGGCAGTATCAAAATTATCATACACAATGATATTTTGAAACTAAATATCAATTATATGAAAATATCAAACATCATGATATTTTAAAAATAAATAAAAGGTATATATATCCATTGATATAGATCACCAAATCCTGATTGCTTCTCTCTTCTATAAAAAATAACTAAAACGTAAAAATATGACAATAGTTAGCTACCTGCAGAGTGAGTCGTCATGGGTTGGACAGCCCTTCTTTATAGATTTATTTGGATCCTTAAAAAATCTTTTGGATAACTTTGAGAAAGAAGAGAAGTTAGTGTATTAAAGTAGTTTAAGTTAAAGTATAAAAAATTTTCAGTATAATAATTTGCCTGGCCTATTAATATTTTATGTGTATCATTAATAATAGTTCCACTTTTTTCCCCCTCTTTTATTCATTTCATTTTATTTTTACAGAACAACCAAAAGATACTCCAGCTAAAGCTGTAGAAGAAATTACTTATAAGCCTAAACTTAAGACATTTGAGATGGAGATAATGGAAGAAGTGGGAATAAAAGAAGATAGAAAACCTTGTAAAACATATTGGTACTAACAATATCTGTGTGTAAAGGATGTATGTAAAGGAATTTGTATTAAGTTTTCCATCTTTTAGCATTAAATATTCATTGAAATTGAAATTGTGTTATTCCTTTCTCATAATTTCATGTTCTCAGCAAAATTGAAAGAAGTTAAATATGCAATTCAATTCTTTAAGTGTCTGACAGAATTTTTCATCTATGTTTAATGATTCATAAAAAAATGGCTATGAAAAGAAGTAGTATGAGAATATACATTTTATTACCTTACATATTTATTTATCTTATGTAGTGGAAAAAATTACATTAATATTTATTATTGGTTAAACCTTGAATTAAAAAAAATGTTGATGAAGAAAGCCGGTTAAAACATTTAAAGGGTTAAATAGCTGCTTATTTTTTATTAAACCTGTGTTTCGCAACTGATAATATGATAATAGTCATTTAGACATTTGCATATTGAGTTTTAAAAAAAAAAGTCTAAATCATAAAATGTCAGGTTTTTTTATTTTTCCTGTCTCAAGATATATTTATGACTAGAAAACAGAATTAATAATAGGATGTGCACTTACATTTTTAAGTTAGCAATCCTAAACATTTTTTTGTTTATTACAATGTCCATATTTGGCATGAATAATTCATAAAATTGGTTCAACAAATTATGTTTTTCTGCGAGAACTGTAAAAATCAAATTGTTTATTTTTATTTTTAAAATATTATATCACTACCCTTCTGTAATTGAGGGGTGTGTTGCCATTGAAATTTGTAGATATATTCTGTAATTATGTGGAATATTCCAGTGCAGCGATGGATAAGTGCCTCTATATGAGGGGCGACATACATGTAGGGCACATGCTCAGACAAAAAATTTTGTCCAAACTATGGCACACCTACATTCCAGAACTTGGTGATAATGACCAAGACAAGTTCAATTAGATGAGTCAGACAAGTTAGTAAACATTAGTATGACGATAATAACAGGTTCACTAAGATGCTTGGCAATTTGATTTCATCCAAAATTGTTTTAACCAATTAAATTTTATATCCTGTATAAGATGCTTGGCAATTTGATTTCATCCAAAATTGTCTTAACCAATTAAATTTTATATCCCGTATGTCACCACTCTCATATAGAGGCACCCTAGTGATAGATGCAATCCGTCATTTATTTCCAATTTATTTTATTCTTGAATTTACTTATTTATTTAATTTTACAGTCCATTGCTTAATTTGTTGTATAAGTGACAAAACAACAACTTTATTCAATAAAGTGATTGAATGAAATGTACTACAAACTATGGTATGACTTTTGTTTTGTTTGCAATAATTAGATTAAAAACAAAAATCTGATTCAATTAACCAGTGTTTCATATAGCTAGCATCTAATTTATCAGCATTCTTTAGGGGACACATCAGTTATTCTTGCTGATTGTAAAATCTCATGTTAACACATTTCATCCCCTTCACAGGATTTGCTGCCAACATACTTCTTTCATTAATGCATGTACATGCAGAGCTCGTGAAGTACAGTCCTTGAATTTGAGTATTATTAGGGGACACATCATTTATCCAAATAGTAATCTTTGCCTTATTTAATCACAGGTTAAATAAGGCAATTCTGTGATTACTCTAGGATTAAATGAGGCAAAGAATACTATTCAGAAATAGTGGTACTTAAATTCAAGGATCTTACATATCCCATTATGGCAGATGCAGTCAATGTAAAAGCAACACTAATTCATTATATCACTTATTAGTAATTATCTACTTTTATAGCTGATTTTTTGTTTTCTGCATAAAAGCTAATTATAAGATTTGGTTTTGTCCCATTTACTTTCACTTCATTTGGCTGTGCTATTTCCTAAAAAAAAAAACTAATAATAATTGTACAATAAGTACCAAATGTGTCCTCAGGCATTGATAATATCAGGCAATTCCACCCAGTTACCTGGGTAAAGATGCTTAATGTACTGTCCAGTATGTAGAACGTAGGTGAAAATCATTTTTAAATGAAAACTCGAAGGGATTTTTTGTATTTAGTATAAGGCCCCTGTTATGACTATGTTCCTGATATGACCACCCCCCTATTTTAATTGTTAGCTAACCAAAAAATTCACTAAATGGCATGAGCAAATCGTGAAGGAGCCTCCAAGTGTATCATGTGATCACTTGTCGTTCAGCTAGGTTGGGGAATTTGACGCCAATTTTCTTTAGTAGACTTTAACCTGAGAACGTAAAAAAAAAATAAAACTGTTTTGATTTTTTCAAAATGATGGCAAGGAAAATTCTTAAACTTTAGCATGGCCATATCAGGGGCACCCACCTTAATTTTCTTAGGCTGACCACTAACTACTGTGATATCGCTATCACATTTCCTTTTTTATTCACGTTTTGGTCTTATATTAGCGCACCATGTAGCCTTACATTGGCGAGCTTTCCCAGTCGACAGCATTGCTCTTTTCTAAGCCTACTATGGTGTTTCGTAGAAGTGTTTTTTAGCCTAAGATGTTACTCCAGTAATATCGCTTTCATTCTGCATACACCCAGGGGTGTGTCTTATTAGTTCCTATTCCCTCTATGCTAGGGGTGTGTTTACTTTGACATATTACAAGTTATGTTCTGGTTTTGGTTTAATTTATTTGTTCTTTAATGTTTATCGTCATTTCTTAATTAACTAATGAATTTAATTTTTCTCGTGCTATCACTTTTAGAAACCCCACGTATTCATATATATACAAATGTAACAGCATTTTATTTTCAGAAGAAGCGATGAAAAATTTCAAATGATGATGTAGCTTGATTATTGCTTGTTTTTCAGCGCAAGTTTTCATTTTTCGGAGCTTGCCGAACATGCCGAATTCCAAATCATTTTTAACATCTTAATGATCTAGCAGTTTGATTTTTAATTTGAAAATTATTATGAAGTGAACTTATTTTATTTTTAAATTTTAACGAGCTTGCCTATCCAACTAAAATTCTCCAATATATTTGGGACTTTAATTTTAATTAAATGTATGCCAACTGTCAAGACTTCAAGATATTTTCAATAAGATTTTTATTCTTAAAGAAATTAGGAGTGCAATGACCAAAAGGTGTGATTCTTCAAATCCTTCCTGTGTTTGTTTAATGGATTAATAAAATATGGATTATACAACAATATTAGAGTCTTCAATCTATGGCTTACTAGTTTATTATTCAAGTAAGATCTGCTTATTCTTATTATTTTCTCTTATTACAACGTGCCATGAACCTAAAGAACCACAACTTTGTTGCATCGGGTAGTTGCTTTCATAAATATTTCTCACATCGCAATGAAAATTAAAATGAACACCAATATGTAATATAACAGCACATTATATTAATATTAACAGCACAACTACACCAAAAAGTACTTTTGGTACTTTCTTATTGACCAGTGATTAATCGAGAAAGATTTCACCATTTATAGTCAACTTTTGATTTTGATTACTTCAGCATGTAGTTTATTTACATGTCTGTTAAAGTTATGTTTTATTTATTTATTTCTGAAGTTTTAATTTTGTTTGGCAATATAGTTATGGAATATTACACAGAAATAAGCAAATACTGAATTAGTTACATTGTTTTAAATGAGAGCAGGTTAATCTTCCATAATCAGGTTGCATGTTCATTTTTGAGATAGATTTTTAAAAATCCATGCTTCAAAAAAAATAATTAATCCATAAAAAAATTAATAAATTTAGATACAGTTTTCAAAAAATTTGCATTTGACACTACGTTTTTTTTCTCTATTCGATGGTGTAAAAATTGAAATGGTGCAGAGTTTAGTAGTTAAAAAAATTGCGAAAAATGTGAAATAGGCTGGTGAGGTCATTACCACGATCAAAATAATATCAGTATTACTCAGGGTTAGGAAAAACTACTTTTTTATTCTAGCGAACTACAACTACTTTATCAAAAATGTAGTTAACTACAACTACTTGTTTTAAAAAGTAGCGACTACAAACTACTTTTCAAAAGTAGTCACTACTTCGCTACTTTCAGATTTTGTCAGAAGGTTCGATTTACACTAGAAATTGAAGACACCAATTAAATAGTAAAGCAACCCCTCGTTATATCGCGTCTGCCGGGATATAATTAAATAAATGCAACATAATCGGGGACATTAAAAAAGATAACATACAAGAAAATGTTTTGTGTTTGTTTCCAAAATGTTAATTTATACGCACATTAAATTTTGTAGCAAAATTATGAGAGAGATTATAATCTAGAGTATCACAAAAAAAAAAAAAAACTCTAGATGCAAATAATAAATAAATCTGTAAATCAAGAAATTCTGAAAATTAAGAAACCGGCGTTAAAACATGAAGACTTAATAATGAGTAAATAGACAAGTGTTGCCAGAAAGAAAATTAATTCATTTGGTGAATTAGTACTTGATTTTAGCAGCAAGTGTCAATGGGGAAAATCTATCACTTTATTCGATACGTTGTTATATGCTGCAGCTGAGATTTTCAGCTGATATTCGCAAATTGTTGAGCAGAACAAATTTTGCACAAAACAAGCAAATTTCGGCAACATGATTTGCAGAAGGGTACATTTCCTACCCCTGAAGTAGTGTTAAAAGTAGCATCAGTTCTCGCTACAAACTATGGATTTTTTGTATCACGCTACTCGCTACACTACATTATTCAAACTGTAGTGTGCTACACTACAAACTACTGTAAAAAGTAGCAGCTACAGTAGTTTTGCTACTTGTAGCATGTTACTTCCGACCCCTGGTATTACTCATGAACATGCTTTTACTTTATAATACAGTGTGGGATCCGTTATCCGGCGTCCCCGTATCCGGAACGCTGCAAAAACCGGAATGCAAAACGATAACCAAAGTTTAATTTATTTCATTTCAAAAAAGTAAAAAAATCACGAAATTTGTCCATTGATCGCATGAAAAAAATTCTGTGAGTTTCGCCTGTAAATCATGAGGGAAAATCCAGAAATTCACTAATTGTTCACAAAAAAAATATGGCAGTTAATCGGTTGGCGAAAAAATTCGAAATTCGGCAGTCAGTCTCAAGGAAAAATGTGCAATTCGTCAATTGATCGCAGGAAAAACTGCAACATTCGTCCATCAGTAGAAAGAAAATATCGCGAAAATCGTCAATCTGTTGCAGAAAAAAAATCCACATTTTCGCCAATAGATTGCAAGAAAAAACACAAAATTCTCTAATCGATAGTAGCAAAATATTATGACATTCAGGAATCAATTGCAGGAAAGAAATCTCCAATTCATCATTTGATTGTTGGAAAAAATTGTGAAACTCTTCAGTCGGTCCCAAAAAATTATCACTAAATTCTTTGATCGGTCGCGAGAAAAATGAGGGAATTATCAGATACTGCAATTAACATTCATTAATCGGTCACAAGAAAAATCACAAAATTCATCAATTTGTCGCGAAATTCAATTGATAGAAAAGGACTTTAAACAATTGAGCTCAAAGTATGTGTTTGGAACACAGTGCAAGACTGCCCTTTTTTAAGAATTCCCCCGATCAGCAACATTTTTGTTCTATAGTCAACACAAAGAAATAATATAAATATCATGGTACTGCTTACATTCATTAATATACAGCATCAATATATAAATATAAAAATTATAGTGAAAAAAATATTACAATAAAAAGCATTAAAAACAGATGAGCAACTGATATTTTTCATTGAACAACTGATTTGTGGAATGCAGCAGTGAAGCTACTTCCATGGACAGCAAATCATGTCAATGTACAGGATACAAGAACAATTAGGGCAAGAGACATGCTATAAGTAACCAACTTTCATAGAAATATTCCAAAAATCCTCATCAAAGAATTCTGCTCTCAAGTTCCAAAACTAATTCCTAATTGTTAATGTAATATTTTTATAATTTGAACTATAATTCAGAATGTTTTTTTATTCTATGTAAATTAGTTATTAAATTAACAAAATTGTAAGTATGTATATGTTTATCACTAAATGTGAAATTAGTCATTTTGTACATTTCTGATAATAAAGTGTTCCGAATTACGGAAAAACCTCTTATCCAGAATACCCTAGGTCCCAAGGATTCCGGATAACAGATCCTGTACTGTATAGATATGAGGAAGAAAATGTTATATGTTAAGATTAACATATGTTATATGTTAAAGATTCTCAAGAAATAGTTTTGAGAACAAATTGATTACATGTGATGAAATTCCATTAGTACTAGATATTTGTTTATCTAACCAGTTTTTCTGAATTTGATTTTAATCATTAGAAAATTAATATCTGATGCTGACAATCTAAATTAATTTTTTTGAATTAACAAGAAATGTTTTCTTGAATTAAAAAAGTTGAAAAAAATTAAATTTCTTGAATTAACAAGAAAAAATTACCTTTTAAAAAATAATGAACATTTAGAAAATGATATTAACCCTCAACTTTCTGAAGATGAAAACCAAATTTTGCAAAACTAGTTAAGAAATGTATAATCATATAATAAGATTTTCCCATAGGTTAAGATAGTGTTTTGCAATCTGCATGTATTCACATCTTTAATCAAATATACTTCATTATTAATGCAAAACTTTAATCCTTCTGAATTTCAGACTATTAGTTTAATGTGGGTTATCATAAATGACAAAACTTAAATTTTACAAGGGCCTTTCTTTTCATAATTTTTTTAATACAATTTTCTTTATAATTTCAAAAGGAGCACTTCATGTACATGGCCAGTTCCACAACAAGTATATGCAGAGTTTGTAGGCCCTACAAAACACCTGATTTTAAAGTATTCTTTGCAGAGTCTTTCAAACTCCCCTCAATTTCAATTTGTACTCTAAATATCTACAGAGAATCTTCTGCATTCTAGCAGATTTCCACTTTTTTATAATTTCATCAAAATGGGCTCCTGAAAATTTTGACTCCCCCTTTATCCTCCCTGCAAGCAAAGTTTAAATCTTTAAAACTATTTTTTAATGTTCTGTGTTATTTGTTTCTCTCTAGTAACAATAAATAAATAAATAATCAGTCATCTAAATTATCTTTCTCCGCCTGAAAAGTTTTATCACTCCCCCTTTTCTGGTCTCACCTGCAGTCGGTGTTACCTGATTTGGGAATATTTTTATACAAAATGCCTACCACTTTTCCTGACTATTGATCTTTGATTTATTTAACCATAGAGTGTCTGACAATAAATAATGCAAAGATTTTTATTCAGAAATAGTGGTAGATATTTTGAATAAAATATTGCCAAATGTGACAATATTGCACCCAGCATAAAAGATTTAAAATCTTTAAAACTGTTTAATTAAAATAAAAAAAAATAGTTATTGTTACTTAATCCTATTTGTTGCTATCTATGTAGATTAAATAAACAATTAGTCATCTAAATTATCTCCCTCCTTGCCCCTCCATGAATTTTCGGCTTTCTCCTCTGCCCCCTCTGCACACAGTTTAAAATCAGCAACACTCAATTTTTAAAACAAATTCTGCCCTATTTGTCGTTTTCTTGTAAAAATAAATATTATTTATCTAAATCCCCCCCCCCTCCTCCAGAATTTCTGCTCACTTCCTTTCCCCTTAGAAAAGGTGATAAAAAAAATACAGCTGTTCTTACCCTTGTTGTAAATTGATTTTTTTTTTTAAATAATTTTATAAGTATATAATCAAATAACTCCTACATTTTTATTTCTTAAATTAAGTGTGAACCCTGATATATTTAGCAGTGACTAGTCTAATAAATCAGTACTCAGTGATTTATGATAAAGTAGTATTGATTGATCATTATGCTCATTATTGCTTTATAACGGTTGTTGTATACAGTGTAAACAATATGTCTATTAATTTCAAAATCGAATTTTCAAAAATCATTTTATCTATAACATTGCAACTAATCTAAATTATTAGTATTATTTTTCAGAAATTATGCTAATATCCTTAGAAAAAGAAAAAAGTTCTAAAAATCTACAATTGATTTCAGATACAATCATCTATTTTTATGTCATTCTTAATACGTTTCAAATAGTTATCAAGGTAATGTTGTTAAAAATAAACACAAGTAAACAACGTGTACTAAACCAACCAACGTATCTTGTCTTGACAATTTCCTAACCAAATACGGAAAGGGAAGAGATTCATTGTTGCTGTTATGACAGTGTTAAGGCAGCTGCAACATTCTCAAATCACAGTATAAAGCAACTGACAGTAACAGAACTTCAGTGTATACAATGTATACTTAAACTTTTAGCAGACGAACAATTTACCGTTTAACTATTATCAAAATCATTTTTAAAATTATTGAAAGATAGATTATCGTCAGCTGTTTCATAAGTCATTTCTAAAATGTTGACAGACACCTAACACCCAAAACATCTGACAGTGAATCTTTTCCGTAAAATCTCCGTGCGTTTTGTCTTGGCAAGTAAGTCCACGCCATTGGTCAACCTCCTTCCTTCCCTCCCGGTCATGGCTTTTTCTTGCCAAGTCGACAGAAACAGGCTGTTTCCAGCTTGTAAGGTCACAAGAACACAAGTTGGGGCTAAGAATGGCAAGTTGACAAATATCTGGTCATGGTAAGCAGTGTCATGCTTTCAATGCTGTCAATATCTGGTCATGGCTCGTGAACAGTGTTGTCAACTTAGCCTCTTTGTTTATACACAAAACTTTCTTAAACCGGAAATTCTAAATAGTAATTTTTGTTTTATTTAATGACAATTTTAGAACTTATTTGTTATGTTAAATATTTTGTTATATCGAATTTATTTGTTTCATTAATTAGTAAAAAAATTGTTATAATAATTGTTTAAAGCATTTATTTGATATATTAATTGTTTAAAGTGTTTATTTATTATACTACATTATTTGTTAAATTCTTTATTTGATATATTAATTATATTATATTAGAGATTTTTTTAAATCGTTTTATTTAATGATTATTACAATTATTTTTTAACGACAATCCGCGATTATATAACAAAATTTACTGTACAGAATTACTGGTAATGATTCATTGTTGCTTTTCATCATATTGCTTTTAAAAAGTTAAAAAATGGTTCTAAGTTGTAAACACTGTTTGTGACTGAATTTTTAAGGCGTTAACATGCATGGCTTCAACTTTTATGCTTTTAGGGAATTTATTATTTAATTTTTTAACTATTATAACATATATAGCATATTTATATCTTGAACCTTTTTCGCATTCTTCTGTCCTTAAAGTTTTAAGCTTTTTATGATACAGTGTATTTAGCATTATTGGAATGCAGTTGAGTTATCCTAAATTTTTTTTAATTTTTTGGTATGGATTTTTTCTTGTGATTATATAATATTTGTATTTATAAAAAGTTTTATTCATTATATACAAAAAAAATCTGTCTCTGAGAAGGTAGAAACATCATTTACTCCATATATTAAAATATTGGGGGATGCATTTTGATGTAGTTAATTTTTTATCTATAAAATAATTTTATTTTTAAATGTATGTCATTAAATGTGATTATCTAAAGGCTTCTTGGTATGAAATTTATAGGTTAATTTTGAATTTAATATACAATTCAGTGATGTTGAAATACGTCCAAATACTCGATTTAATTGCAGAAAATTCTACGATTGAAAAATGCAAATGTTTCTATTAAAAATATTGTTAACCAAAAAAAAAAAAAGAGATACAATAAGGTGCCTTGCATGTAGCGTCTTAAAAAGACAAGCATGGGCCGTCACTGGTTCTCAACCAGTTGGTCACAAAATCACATCGGCTCCCAGATCACATACGATACTTATGGGTCCAACCTCCGTCTTCCCCGTCTAGTGTTTACTTTCGAATCGCTTTCCCTACACAGAATTTGTATACTTTTCTCTAAACACATTAATTGTTGTGCTTTAACATGCAGTAATTTTGATGTTGAAAATCTTGTTGGAAAGATTTTAACAGCAGTGACAAAAAAAACATTAGGATTCTACAAGATTTTCTATCATCATTAACAATTATTTCATTTAAATTCTGGATTTTTAAAACTGAGGAATGTTTATTTTCCTGCCGATGTTTCATCTACCACTGTTCCCAGAAAATACTTCTACTAGGCCTTTTTTGATATTTTTTAATTCGTTTTCAAGGCTTGATTATTCAAAATAGTAGGAAATAATACAGAATTATACAGAAACATACAATTATTTAACCTTTTTTTCCCCATACAGGTCGTAGCAATCACAATTACATTCAAATAGGTTAAAAGTTTGATCTTAGCAAATTTAATAATTTAACTTATATTAGTAGATTTTTAATGTCAGATATGACATCTTGTGCTACCGTGTTGTTGAAAAATATTAAAAATTGCATGTTAAATATAAATAAATTCATAAAACTATACTTAATCACTATGTACTATATATAAAGAAGCTTTCTTGATTATTGAACATTTTTTTTTTTTTCAAATTTATTACAAGAATTTTTTTTGTTGTTGTTATATTTTTTATTGTCACTTTACTTTCTTCGAACTATAAAACATTCATTATTGCGTTACCTAATTTAATTAAAATCTACAATTGATTTCAGATACAATCATCTATTTTTATGTCATTCTTGATACGTTTCAAATAGTTATCAAGGTAATGTTGTTGAAAATAAGCACAAGTAAACAACGGGTACCATAGGCGTAACTTGGGCTCTAAGAATAGGGGGGCAAAAATCTCGAAGAACATTTGTAAAAAATTTTACCCCTCTCCCCTCCCCCTCCGTCCCATCACCGCGTACACACACTCACACATACTTAAAATTTTAATATTTAAACAAAATTTTAAATGTTTAACTAAATACGCAAAAATAAGGACAATCCTAAGTTACACATTTTATGTTTTTAAAAGAATGTTTAAAAATATTGAATGCTTGACTGTTATATCTCTTATGCCTGATGCAATGTTCAATTAGAAAATAATTCAAACAAATTTAATAAAAATTGTCAAAGCCTTGGGCTTTCGAAGATTTTTTTTTAATTCTGGGGGTAATGGTGAAAGAAGTAGTTGAGATAAATATATTTAAAGCCTTTATTCAGAGTGGAAACAAATGAAGAAAGTTTATATAAAAAATTTAAAAAAACCTCCAGCTAGTGTTCTGATTGGAATAACTCAGAAATTTTGCTGGGATGAATTTTAGGGTACATGGAATAATTGTAGTTTAAGAATTTAAAAATTAATATTGTCCTTAAATTTTGAAATTTTTGAACTCTACTTCACAATGTTTCAAATGAAGAACAACACGTGCATCAGTTATAGATTACCAAATATTTTCCAACGTTATTAGAATACTGATCAATACAAACGTTAAAGCTCCATTCCATTTGCTTGTTATCGGGAGAACTACACTAATAGCATGCAAATGTGATATGGAGAAGAAGAAGAACGTGTATGCAAAATTTCGCCTCGATTAATACATAAAAGCCGCTGATCCGAGTGTGCAACTGTCAATCGTGATAAGAACATATCGGAAGATGTTTCCATTCACTAATAAGGAAAAGGCTGATATGCATTTTATCTGCGGAACAGCAAATGCAAATGGCTCAGAGGCTCAACGATTGTACGGAGAGCGGTTTCCCAACCATAAAACATTTGAGCGCTTGCACCAACAGTTGTGTGAGACGGGATCCTTTCTCGCATCCCGGTCGGATGCAGGTCGTGCAAAGACGGATGGAACATCAGCTGTGGAAGAAGCCATACTGAATATGGTGGCTGATCAACCAAGTATACGAGTACACGATCAGTTGCTAGGCAATTACATGTATCACACTCCACGCATAGCGAGTGCTTTAGGATGAACGTTTGCATCCTTATCATGTTTAACGAATCCAGGAGCTGACTCAAATGAATTATCCTGGTCATGTGGAATTCGCCCGCTGGTTTCTCCAGCAGAACGCGGCAAATTCAGATTTTGGGACAACTGTGCTTTTCACTGACGAATGTACCTTCACACATGAAGGTGCATTTAACACACGCAATCAACATGTATGGGCGGATGTAAATCCACATGTCACTTATTCACATGCTCATCAGCGACGCTTTTCTATCAATGCTAGGGCAGGAATAATCGGTGATCACCTACTCGGAACTTATCTTCTGCCAGAACGCAATAGAATGGGAAATAGAGAGTGGAAGGTGGGAGGACCGCATTCACTTCTTAAATCTTTCAAAATGATTTTGTCAAAAAGAACTTTGGTCACTTTTTGGAGAATTTTAACTATTTGACACCCTTTTAACGAAAATCCATATTACTCCCATGGAGGGGGCCCCCTCAAATAGGGGGACCGCGGAAGCTGCCCTGCATCTCCCTGCATTAGTCAGGCCCTGAGTGTCTTGTACACCAACCCTTAAAGTTTGTGTTATGAATTCGGGATCACGAAATTTTCGAGACTTAAATGAGCTTTTATAAACACAAAGTTTCTTTTGCTGTCAGTGATTTTCAGAAACGCTTCTGAATAGTTTTTATGTAGCATATTAATCAGTTTTTTCTAACCATAATATCGGTTTTTAAGATGCTATCCATTCTCCATTAAACATTTTCAGCTACGTAATTGAATTTATGCATGCAAGAGTAACAAAACAATATTAATGTTAATGTTAACGCTGTTAATTCATGTTTGTTGAACATGAAAATGGACACGTGATATTTACGTGAGAATGGATAGCATCTGAAAAACCTGTATTCAGTGTTGAGAGAGATGATTAATGCACTGTTCGTGCATTGTACAGTGTAAACGTTAAAACTACTTGTAAACATTTCCGAAAATCAGTCGCAGCAAAATAAACTTTATTTTTATAAACGCTTCTTTAAATTTCGAAAATACATTGTGGTTTCTGATGATAAAGGATGTTTTTTGGAATCATGGAGAGGTTATTGTATATTTTTGCTCGTGATATATATAAAGAGAGAATGCCTGAATAAACTGACTGACTCATTAACGCCCAGCTGAAACGATTGAAGTCAGGATCACGAAATTTGGACAGTTGATTGCTGTTAGGACCTAGGCAAGCAATAAGAAAAGATCTTTGAAAATTTCTACCCAAAGGGGGTTAAAAGGGGGAGGGGGGTTGGTCGTTTTAGGTGATTTCGCCATATCTCAGCAACAATTTTAGGTAGGAGCGCGAAATTCAGGAAAACAAATCTACTAAAAAAATGGTTAAACACATATTTCAGCGGTTTTAAAAATTCACCCTCTAAGAGGGATAAATAGGGGGGGGGGGTCGAAAATTTTAGGTGATTTCGCCATACCTCAGCAGTAATTTTAGGTAGGAGCATGAAATTAAGGATAATAAATCTACTAAAAAATTAGTTAAACACGTATTTCAGCAATTTGTGAAATTCACCCCCTAAGAGGGTTAAATGGGGTGTTGAACGTTTTAGGTCATTTCGCCATATGTCAGCAGTAGTTTTAAGTAGGAACATGAAATTCCAGATAACAAATCTACTAAAAAAATTGTTAAACACGTATTTCAGCGATTTTAGAAATTCACCAATCGGGTTAAACATCGGATATGAACATGAACCTGATTATGGAAGATTAGACGAATAAGACAACTAATACTGATTTTTGATTAGATATTTTGCGTAAGACATTTTTAAAAGGAAATTTTTTTAAAAATCATTTATAAAGCTGAGGGATTTAGTATGATTGCATGCAAGTTTTTTCCGATTGTCATTTTGACGGTTTATGGACGCGAATATGCATTATTGTGATTGGCGTATTTTTAGGATAATACATTTTTACTTATGTTACGCGGAAGGCCAAGGTTAACTCGGGCGAAGCCGGGTGGTTCTGTGCTATACTAAAATAAATTTATCAGTTTCAATATGTACATAAACAGAAAAAAAAATATTTAAGTTCAAAATTTGGATGTACTGCAATTTTGTCTCACTCCTGCTGTTTTATCTGATTTAGAATAATTTTTTTTAAATTACCAACCCATCCCTACCCTACACTGCAGTCGACACATTATTCACCCGCGCGAAGACGGGACGGACCGCTAGTTACATAATAATTTGCCCAGAACAAGAAACATCTGTCTTTTTATTATTAATTATTATTTTACCGTTTATATATATACACTAGTGTGCAAAAATGAATGAAGAAGTGTTAGAAATAAATTCTCAACAGTGGGAGGCCGTGAAAAATTAACTTCAATAATAATTTAACTACAGTAGAACTAAAATTATCCGAACTCCGACTATCCGAATCGCTGATTATCCGAATAGCTTTCAGAATTTCAGAAAAAAAATTAAGCCGGAAACGTACTGCGATTCTCAAAATAATGATTCTGTCTACGCGCGCTATATTGCAGCGCGAACATTATTGGGATGATGAGTCAGCGTCTCATAGCGCAGTTCGATTATTGGCTGTCGTCCGTCGCCAGGTGGCTGGCCCGCCCACCCTGGGTTTCAAATTCTAAATGACGATAACTTATTGAAAGTGTGAGAGAAGAAAGTGTCGAGGAAAACGATGACCTTAATGTCGAAGTTGAAGCAGACACGGGACCATCAGCTAGTGAAGCATTTGCCGGCCTTGAAACTGCGTTGAAGTGGATGGAGCGTCAGCCTGAGTGTAACCACATGCAACTTCTCACTATCAAGCGGATGCGCGACTTGGCTGCCCGAAAACGGATGTAGACTGTCAAACAGCTTACTTTGATCGAGATGTTCAGCAAGCAATATGACTTTCATTTACAGTACGATGCGTGCATACTGTACAGCACTTGTAAATACGCTTAGCATGTAAAAGTGTTGCCTTTTCATTTAATTAATTAAAAGATCCTTTTCTTTAAAAATAGTTTTTATCTCCCATTTTAACATACGTACAGTAATTAATTAAAATCGATCCTTTTTTCGGAAAAAATCCAATTATCCGAATGGGGTCCGGTCCCAATTGATTCGGATAATTGGAGTTCTACTGTATTTTATTTGAAGAATTTTTCAAAGTGAATGATTCCCTGGCAACGTGTGGAACCTTAGATGCGGAGGTCGTAGAGAATGTGATAAGTGTTTCAGAAGACGAAAGGAAAGCTGAAGTAGAGGAGCATATCGAACCACAAAAAGTAACAACGAAAGAAGCTCAGAAGGCTGTTGAACTATTTCGAGATTTACTTGAATCCCCAGGAAAATGTTGATTAAGATGGATTCGTGGCTATACGAGGCCTCAGAAAAATAATTGAGTTAGAAAAAGTTGATGCCAAAAATGCTTGAAAGACTATTTTTTTTTTTTGTGAAAGGTAAAGTTTAAATAATTTGTTATTGGTGTGCTTTTTCTAAAATTAATAAAAAAAACATTTAATACTATAAATAAAATCTATGATCGTATCAGGAAAAGAATAGTTTCAAAATGTCCCTAACTATTTTTCAAATTAGTCACTTTTAAACCTCTATATCTCAAAACCTTTGTATTTCACATTTTTATTCTGTTCCTGTGAGATTCAAGATAGGCATGTTTGACTGTAATCCGTATATAATGAATATTTCCATACATATATCAGTAAGTCATTTCATGCACAGTTTTTATTTCTATATAACATTCTACTCTAGTGTGCAAAACTTAAGCAACAAACACAAAATGCTAATTTCTGAGCACGTGAGTACTCAAAAGGAAATTCTATAAACAGCAAATGTAGAAAAGAGGTACTACCCTAACAGCACAGACGGTCGATGTGAAGTCTTCTTGACATCACAAATGGTCACAATTGTCACAGTCACTACAATGAATAGAAATGTGATATCTTTCATTCGTCTCATTTTTACTCTCATTTGGTCACTCCACTGAACAGTCATCATGACTGCTGCTTTTTGACGAGTGACTTTACAATGAAGTCATCTTGTGACTCTCATATGACTGTCATTTTAACACTGCATTGTAAAGTCATCATGATAGCTGTTCTGTTACGAGTTCCCAAGTGACAGAAAATGAATTCAATCTGGTGACTTTTCACAAAGGAATGCAATGATGACTTCACAATAGAGTGTCGATCACTGGAAAGTCACCACGCGACTTCATTGTGACATTATTTGGCGACTCATCACAATGCAATGTTCACAATGACTTCAAAGTTCAGTCTTTTACTGACCGTGACTTGAGAATCACAAGGTGACTTCATTGTAATGTCACCTGGTGACCCATCAAAATGCAATGCTCACAATGACTTCAAAGTTCAGTCTTCTACTGACAGTGACTTGAGAATCACAAGGTGACTTCATTGTAATGTCACCTGGTGACCCATCACAAAGCGACAATCACAGTGACTTTTCAGTGTTAACAATCATTTGAGAGTAATAATGATACAGTGAAATATCCCATATTTTGATTCACCGTAGCGATTGTGACACTTCTAACCATGTGTGACGTCAAGGGGACTTCATATCGACTGTCCGTACTGTTAGAGTAGTACCTCTTTTCTACACTTGCTCTTTATAGAATTTCCTTTTGAGTACTCACGTGTTCAGAAATTAGCATTTTGTGTTTGTTGCTTAAGTTTTGCACACCAGTGTATTACATTCTAAAGCATATTATAAGATATATGCGGCAAGATGCATATAAGATACATAAATATTTAAGCAAATATAATGCTACTGTATTAAGTTTTTAATGCCACGGAATTTCGATTTTTTAAGTATCGTTGTTGGCATGCATACCTGACCCGGATAATGCATAAGTACACAAAGTTTCGACAGCATAGTATCAAACAGCTCTTTCGAATCCACAAGCGAGATTCTCCTTCAGCGCGACAAAGAGAAAAGCACAACGCGCTAGAAAAAGCAAGACTAGGCAAAACAATAGAGAGGTCGCTTATATACCCGATGCAGGTAGAGAACGCCAAAAAGCAACCAATGAGAAGAAAGCAACATGAAACAACTGAATGGACAAGTAGAGACCGGAGAACGAAAGAAAACCAAAAAAGGGAAATTAAATAAATGCTTTCCAAATACTGGGAAAGTTAGGAGTACTAGATAAGTCATTGACTAAGGAGTGAGAATTTTTAATGATGTGGTAAACTTCCAAAAATCAAGATCAAGATTAGAAGAACATTTTTGTATAATGGTGGTGGAAGAAAAGTTGAACCTATATTGAAAAGACCAACAATGTTGAGCAATAGAAGAACGTTTAAGCCCCTGATTTTGAACATAACTATTATTTGTGCATTTTTAACGTTGGTTTCCTGTCTTTTAATATTCTTGCACAAAGGTTTTATTTGCTATTTCCAAGTATAGTATCGCTTTATATGGGCTGTAAACAGTGCCAGAAAATATAAAATTGAGGCTTTGAGATATCAGAGTTTATCAATTGATTTTGAACTATGGAACTGATTTTCACCAACAAAGGTAATAGACTTTCACCATTTGTTTTTAACAACTCTATAAACCTTAAAGTTAATAGCGTCGTGGTCAGAGCCCGATTGACCTGTGAATCTAGGGGAAGCACGGTATTATTTTGGGGCCAGCCTTTCATTTGTCAAAAGTTTTCTTATTTCTTGATTCATAAAAACTCACCAATGATACTAATATTATTCCCGGGAATAGCTTACCCGAGGTCACACACATTTCATTAAACAGCTTTTTTTATGTTCCCTGTATATACAGGGTGTCCATAATTAAACAACCCTACTTTAAAGTTGTCTAGAGACGAAACTATTGGTCAAAAAGTTGTGAAATTTTGCGAAGGACATAATAAAGGAATGGGAATTTCTTTAAGCGAAAAAAAAATTTCTTCACAATTTCGCCGCCAGAGGGCATTTTTTAATGAATTACACATTTAGCATACATTTACGATAGGTTAAAAATTTTATTACAACAAAACATGTTGAACAAAGCTTTTTTCACGACACAGAACACACTGCGTTCAACTGTGGAACATGCAATCTTACGATTCCAGATGGTAGCTGAAAATGATGGCTGTCATGTGGAAGATGTTTTATTGCAATAAAATATGTAAACTATCGTAAATGTATGCTAAATGTGTAATTCATTAAAAAGGCCATCTGGTGGCGAAATATTGAACTAATTTCTTTTCGCTTCAACGAATTCCTATTCCTTTATTATGTCCTTCACAAAATTTCACAACTTTCTGACCAATAGTTTCGTTTGTAGAGAGCTTTAAAGTAGCGTCGTTTATTTATGGACACCCTGTACTTCAGATATATTTAGTACCTATAGCTGTATGCTCAATTTCCTGGGTGGTTTCTAACAGGTACATCAGGATGCTATGTGATTAATTAACATCCTATTGGTGACATTCACATTTCCCTGTTAAATAAGTTTCGTGAAGTAGTGCGTGGATTTCCTCTTGCATTAAACAAACATTCTTTTCACAACAACAACAACAAAAAAATTGTTGGATGTGCCAATCTCAAAACTTTCTTCTATCCCATACAGATTTCACATACACTAAAAACGAATCAGCACCGAATTATACCAAGGTCTAACTAAATCTAAAATTTTATTAAATTCCGTGCATTAGTTCTTGAGATATGACTATAGCTAAAATCGTGTAAATCCTGAAAAATGCAGCATAGCAGCGCCACCTGTTGGGAGATTTAGACCAAAGCTTAATCAACAACAACTTATGTCAACGTCTAACTGAATCTGAAGTTTGATGAAAATCCGTGCATTAGTTCTTGAGATATAGTTATCGTGATAATCATGTAAAAAGTAGAACAGCAGCGCCACCTGTTGTGCTATTTACCCCAAAACGTAATCAGTATCTATTTATGTCAAGGTCTAACAGAATCTGCAGTTTGGTGAAAATCAGTGCATTAGTTCTTGAGATAGAGCTATTGCGGAAATCTTGAAAAATGCATCGTAGCAGCGCCACTAGTTGAGAGATTTACACCAAAAACTAATCCGCAACAACTTATGTCAACGTCCAACTGAATCTAAAGTTTGATAAATTCTGTGCATTAGTTCGTGCGATATAGTTATCGTAGATATCATTAAAAAGTAGCATCGAAGCGTCACCTGTTGGGCTATTTACACCAAAACGTAATCAGCATCTATTTATGTCAAGGTCTAACAGAATCTAGAGTTTGGTGAAAATCAGTACATTAGTTCTTGAGATAGAGCTATTGCGGAAATCGTAAAAAATGCACCATAGCAGCGCCACCTGTAGGGAGATTTATACCAAAAACTAATCCGGAACAACTTATATCAGGGACTAACTGAATCTAAAGTTTTATTAAATTCCGTGTATTATTTCTTGAGATAGAACGCCCACAATATTTTTGTGACATACAGACCGACTCACAGATCCACAGACAGACATTTTCTCAAAACAGTCAAATCATGTTCAAGATCTTCTAAAACGTATAAATCCATCGAAAACCGGAAGTGGAAAATTTTCATGAATCCACACTGCTTTCTCCTTGTAAAGATAGAAGAAAGTAAAAAAAAATCTGCTGTTAACGTCTACAATTTAACCTTTTTCAATGCACCTTGTAGCTGATTAGCTACATACCTGTTTCTTCCGCATGTAGCATGTATCAAATGAAGCTTGTTATTTTTTTTTTTCAAAAAAGTACATTTTGTATCCCTTATATTTCCCCAATGCTAGAGAATGGTCACATATTACAACATAAGACTACACTGTTAACCTTTTCTGGGGCAAAATACTTTTATTTGTAAAATGCTGGAATGATAGAATGAATGAATAACACCAGATAACAAACAAATTTATTAGAAAATAAGTAAAATCTTTTCTTCACGTAAAGGAAAATTTTCATTCAAAAATTCTGGTGTCGATTTGGTATTTAGAGATTAAAATCAAGTGGTTCAAAAAAAAAAAATAATAATAATAATAAATAAACCACCGCCCTTCAAGGGGTTAAAAATCTGCAGCAAATTGTCTAGTCGTTCGACCGTTTTTAAAGATAACGGTTACTTGCTGAACTTATTATGAAGGGCATATCTGACCATCATATTATGATCAAACTAGAGATAAATCGTGGTCATATAACCGTTTTTTTTTAATTATTCTGATCCCGAATTCATGGTACAAACTTTAAGGGTTGTCACAGGACACTGTAACAGTCATTTATTGTATAGGAAACCAAAGTCAGAAATCCATTTATTGAGCCAATATTACAGGGCGTCTCACTTCAATCCAAAGTCGCGTTTTCGTTCATAATTTTAACAGTAGGGAAGATATTTTGACAAAACTCGCAACAAACTCATCTTTGTATGTATTGTAAGCGTATTGTAAGGATTTCATTAAAGTATCTTCAATACTGTTAAAGTTCTGAACGAAAACGCGACTTTGGATTGAGTAAGACGCCCTGTAATTTTGGCTAAATAAATGGATTTCTGATTCTGGTTTCCTATACAATAAATGATTGCTACAGTGTCCTGTACCAACCCTTAAAGTTTGTACCATGAATTCGGGATCACCCTTTACAGTCGTCACTTTTACGAGAATATGACGGCTGTATATAATTAGCCTTAACCCCTTCGCGACGAGCGTCCTTTACAGAATTTTTAATCTTTTATCACCGGTTTTCAAAACAGAAAATTTCGCCTAATTGAATCGCAGAAATGCTACGATTAAATAAAACAAAGCTTACAATAAAAAATAACTGGTGGGAATAATAGAGGATTCTAAGCATCTTATGTGACACGTATACGTTGTCGCTCGTCCCCAAGGGGTAAATCAAATAATTCCATTTCATAATATAGTAGGTGTAATAACTTCCCTGTGCTGCGCAATTGCCAAGTCACAAGATAATCATTAACTAAAGATGTAGAGACTAGGAGTGATTTGTGAATGAAAATTTCAGAGTTACTAAGATAGCTAAACTTGGCTCTACATGATCTCAGAACTTTTTACGGTAAAAGAGTGACGAGACTTGGCTACATTTTTTTACATTTGATGTTTTTGATGGGATTTCACTTCCACCCTCCTGTAATCCTCCTTTTCTTGACTTTGGGCTTTATCTGGACATCATCATTTTCGCCAAGCCCTGTCCTTATTATTTGGAGGTACCAAAAATTGAGAAATAATAGAATGGGTGGACAGTTTCCTGCAAATTTTTAATAGTGTAATGCGATTGATTACATGTATAACATAAACCATTATAAATATCAGAAAATTTTAAATTAAGGCGGTATTTTTCCACGCTCAACAACTCAAAATTTTGAGACATTCTCAGACTCATTTTTATTTAAAATTAACAACAGTAAACTTGGCGGCGTGATTTATGAAGACATTTATAAGGGCCCCATGTTTTTATTTTTCGTTCAATTAATTAGAAATTGATTTACACACAATTATTTTCACAGTACGATCATTTTTTTGTTTGTTTGTTTCCAGCGCTATCGCTTTGGGAAATTCGGTTCAAAATGTCCACTTTGACAGCATTTTTTGAAATATATTCTGCCTTTATCAAAAAATCGAGACAATACGGACATTATAAAGTTTCTGAATAAGAGAACCTGCCAATTGGATGTATTTTAGAGCAAAAACGAATTTACAAATGTGTCTCAAAATAAGCAGTTTGGATTTGAATACACCCTTAAGGATTTGGGACAATCAAATTCAATTTGTATCACAATAGATTATGAACTATCGAGTTCAAAATCACCAATGAACTATCATTTGATTTTTTTTTTTTTTTACGGTAATAACATGTATATCTATTAGCGTTAACATCTCTAAATTGATGATGTCATTTGAATATTACATAGATTATATACAAATTTTCCGAAAATCTAACATGGTGGTCGTGGTATGATCTATTGATATATTTTACACCAGGTTTTGAACTGATTAATATACATTTTCGCCAATGAGATAGCGCATTGGTTTTTCTAAACAACACCGATAACATAGCTTGTAAACTTTGCGAAAGAACATAGCTTTTATAGCTTTACGAAAGAAGTAGCACATGACTTTTCTAAAAAAATGTGTTAAACCAGCACCACAATTTAATATTTTTCCCATAATGTATTATGATTATTATGAACTATGAACTACCGAACTGATTTTCACCAAAGACATTTTTTTTTGTAATAGGAACAACTTACTATGATAACAAATGTCATAAATGGTAACATATTCATTTTGTTGAAGTTATGTCAATATAAATGATTATACTAAAATAAAATATAGGAAACTGTAAAATTAACGTTTCCGAACATCAATTAAGTAATAACTATGGAATTAACGTTCACCAAGGAAATGTTTGCTTCATAATATCAATATAAAAGCAGATTACATTGCCGTAAAAATCCACAATTCGATTATGTTATGTTAATATGACCATAGGCTATACAAAATATTAAATGGCTTCAAGATGCTGAAATTGAATATATTCCATGATAGCTATTAAACTAGCTAAATTATTTTCACCAATGATGCATCATTTGTTTTTTTCTGATACTGCTATCAGATTCCATTACCGTTAAGATCTGTTAATTTCATGATGTTACAATATAGCATAAGCTATACAAAATTTTGGTAAAAGGAAAAATAGCGATCATGGAATGAGGAAAATGAACTTCTTTCATGCTAGTTTTTGAACTAGCTTACATATTTCCAGAAATGAGATACCGTTAGATTCGCATAAATAACGTAGATAAACATACGACGTAAGGAAATTTGGAAAAATTCAAAATGGCGGCCACAGGAAATTTAAATTTCATACACATTGAAATATGTCTCAACGTAATTAAACTGGATTTTACGAATGAGGATCTGATTCTTTTTGTTGCTTAAAACTTTTGACAGTTGTCGGAACATAGTTTTAATGTATTTTAACAGAAATACTAGCGCAAAATTAGCTTAATAACCAAGTTCTAGCTATACACAGCAATACAATGCGGAAACAAAACTATTTTGCAGCTTTTATATTGAAATTTAATACTAAAATCAACATGATTCATGAAAACATTTTAATATTTTATCGATTGCCATAATCTTTTATGTAAATTTAGTTAAAAATTAAGTTATATTTTTCAATTTCGCATTTTAACGGAAATTCAAAGCTCGTGTAATATTAAAATGATTTTGAATGTGGAAACATTTTAATGTTTATTTACAAATATCTACAGCATGATACTTCACTAAAACAGATACATGTTATATATTTTAACATTTTAGGCAGTAATTTATTAATATTTTGGGAATTTAAGTATTTGAAATTTGACATTTGCTTTCATGATTTGCAACGGTAAATTAGGCCTAACAGGTACTTTTGAAAACGGGATTTTCGTATATGAAGTTTGATAAGGGGATCTTGATTTATAGCATAATACTTTATGAAAACAGATATCTTTTATCGATTTTAACATTTTAGATTGTAATTTATCAATATTTTGTGAATTATAAGTTATTTTACATTTGAAATTTCCTCGCAAACTTTGTAACGGTCAGTTATGAGTTATGAATGTATATTAAGCAATTATTTCATTTTTTAAAGTTATAATAGTGCTTTAAAGATGAAAATTGTAAAAGTTAACCCTTTACAGTGCAAAATATCTTGAAGTTCCTCAGCATTTGAAAGGTGAAAAGCAAAAAAATTAAACATGCGTATTCACAATGTGAGTGCTAACGTACTCATATTGCCTATGCATGTACCATTTAAAAATGAACTTTAAAGAAACACCGAATGCGTTATTTGTTTGAATCTGCTTCTGTTTGGATAATTGAGTAAAAATTCTATATTTTTTCTCGAAATTTAATGTATAGCCAGTATTTTTACACCAAACTTATGCATGGATTAAACATTTTGAAATTTTTAATGAATTTCAGTGGAAAATTGTATAAAAATATTTTATTTAATTAAATTTTGTGGAATATAACGCGAATAAATCTTAATTCGTATTTAAAATACTATTTTAGATGTATTTTTGTGAACTGAGCTTTATTTGGCGTATTTTTTACGGGTATTTTCGATATATCTATCCTCTTGGCAACCATTAACTCGCCAAATTATCCAGCAACCAAAAATTATTACGTAACGATGACATAGTATATGACGTCATCACTTGTGGCGTAACGGACTAATAACCAATTAGAACATAGGAATTTATTACGTCACATAGCGTGTCCATCACGCGACATATTTTAGCCAATCAGCGATGCTTATAGAGGGCTACGGCTATATAAGGAGGAAATTATCTGGTAAGGCATTCATTTCAAGCTAAACTGTCTTGCATGTTGGTTGGAAATTTTTAGCTCTGAAGTATTACAAAAATAGCTCAAATCGTTTTTGCCTTTATCGAACTTTTCTTGCTAAAGTCGCCAAGAGGTAAGAAATTGGCTTATTTTTTAGTTGTTAATGTATTTCATGAATGTTTTATGTATTACGTTTGCTTAATTTTGTTTCTATAGATATTTTAAAACATGATATATGAAAACTGGGAAATTCTTTTAATTTTTATTATTTTTTAGCGAAAAGAAATAAATTTAGGATTGAAATTTAAATTGAAATTTCGTGCCGGTTTTATTTTTGTCAAATTTCAAATTTAATGCCGGTACTTTTTGGTTAGCCGGCGCCAGTGATATATGTACACACACATATATATATACACATATAGCTACACATATACATATAAATACATACATATAAATATACACTTATGTGTATGAATATATATATATATATATATATATATATATATATATACATACATGTATATTTATATACTGGCGCCTGGCTAACCGAAAAGTACCTTAATACGACCTTATTTATTATAGGATTATTATCTTACTGCTCTCCCGTAATCGGTTCGAATTTGAACTGGCGTATTTTAGTTGGTATAACTAGGCGCATGAGGATGTTAAATGCCACAGTGGTATAGTTTTTCAGTTTAAAGTTAGAAAACTAATCTGTGATTTAATGTATTTTTTGATTTAATCACATAATTTTACTTGATATAATGTGAATAATTTATAATTTTTTTATGATGTTATCACATATTTTTAGTCAAGTTTGGCTGTATAATTTCATGAAGTGTTTTATAATGTAAAAATAAATTGTAACATCACGTATTAATATTGTAAAATGTGCTGAATAATCATAACATTTTTATGAGTAATTTTCACTTACATTTTAATAAAGCTTTCACACTTTAGTATTTTCTCATAACTTAAAATACATTCAACAACAGGGAAACAAGAGTGACGTGGTATTAAATTATTTTATTTATTGTGTTCTGGGTAAGTTTTTCATAATCAGGTTTTGGCTCAACTGGGATATTTTTGCGCTACATTATGGCAGATTTCTACCCATGGTGAGATTTTTGCGGCACAAATTGCGCGATAATTTATTAAACAATACGTTCATCAAAAGTTTTTGTTGCTTTTCTATACTTCTGCAATTTTCTTTATTTTAGGGGAGGGCTTGTATAATATGTTTTAAACTAGTTCGAATGCTTCTCTATGCAGTTTAGCGATTCACATATTTCGCGCCGGTTTTAATTTATTTCAAATTTCAACTCAATGTCACCCTATTTATTTTAGTGACTATTATCTTTCTGATATTTCTCACGTTGTGGTTAATCTTCCGTAATCGGTTCGAATTTGAACTGGCGTATTTTAATTGGTATAAATTGGTGCATGAAGATGTTTTAACGTGTTTAACTTTAAATTGCTTTGACAGAAATTGTCGCATAGCTACTGTGAACGTTCTCTAAGACCGCTTGGTCGAAAGACGAATAAAAGCCTATATTAACGCATAGTATAATGTTTCTGTACTAAACTTTATGTACAAGAGGACAGGACTATTATAATAACAACAACAAAAAAAAAATCCCATATTCAGAAGTTTCTAGCGATAGTACTAGAGGTCAAAACGAACCAAAATTTCACTAGTAGCTATAGTTAAACTGGAAATCTCCGGTTAAACTTTGAAAATTAGAAAAGTCAGCAATTTGTGAGACCGCTAACAGCACTTAAGAATTAATATTATGACAACCTTTACAGTATCTGCATTTATTTTCAATCGCATTATTTAGATGTTTGACACCAACTGTTCCCATGTGATCCGATTATGGAAGATTAACCTCTTTGTCGCCAACCGTAGATATGGACCCCGGTTATAGGGGAGAGATAGAAAACATGGGTGCTTTCTTGTTATAGCGTCAACCGCAATTAGGATTACGCCAGAGTTATCGCCAAACTTTTATATGCGTCATATACGCCATATATTTACTCCAAATGCTCACTTTTACACAATATAAGTCATGTCATGTATAAATCATACACGTCTTATACACATATTATAGCTATACATGATACATGGCTATAACTGCTGTATTCTCTCTATATGACTACAACGTCATATACTATGTCATATAATTTGGCAATTTAACAAGAAATTACAAAAAAAAAAAAAAAAAAGACAGCATTAATTTTAGTGTGTATTAACTACAAATACTTGAATACGAGATTAAATACAAATACACAAATACTTGAGAGTGAGGGACATATTAACTGCGCCTAAGGCTATGGTATCCGTATAGTCTGCATTCAAGGGTATAGCCAAATCACTCCTGGGGCTGTTACTTCGGGAAACTACTAAGTAAATGACATCAGCAATTTCGAAATTTATAGGAAAACAGACAGCTCTCGTCGGGAAACTACTAAAGCGATTTAAAAAAAATGTGCTTTATCTATTTCAGTTTTATTTTATTTATTGTATTATATTGAGATACAATTCGATCGGTTTTTTCCTTCTGGAAATTCAGTTGCTTTTTACTTTTTTTTTTTTTATCTTTACAAGAAGAAAGTATTGGACTCATGAAAATTTTCGACGGATTTATACGTTTTAGAAGATCCTGATTACGATTTGCCTGTTTTTAGAAAATGTCTGTCTGTATGTGACAAAAATTTTATGGGCGCTCTATCTCAAGAACTAATGCTCGGAATTTAATAAAACTATATATTCAGTTAATCCCTGATATAAATGGGTGATGATTAGTTTTTGCTGAAAATCGCCTAGTAGGTGTCGCTGCTATGCTGCATTACTCGCGATTTCCGCAATAGCTCTACCTCAAGAACTAATGCACTTATTTTCACCAAACTTCAGATTCAGTTAGACCTTGACATAAATAGATGCTGATTACGTTTTGATGTAGATATCCCAACAGGTAGCGCTGCTTATACTACTTTTTTATGATTTTCAAGATAACTGTATCTCAAGAACTAATGCAAGGAATTTTACTAAACTTCAGATTCTGTAAAAACCATGACAAAAAGAGATGCTGATTACGTTTTGGTGTAAATAGCACAACAGGTGGCGCTGCTATGCTACTTTTTTCATGATAGCTGTATCTCAAGAACGGAATTTCATCCAACTTCAGATTCTGTTAGACCTTGACATAAAGAGATGCTGATTACATTTTGGGGGTAAATAGCACAGCAGGTAGCGCTGCTATGCTACTTTTTTCATGATTATCACGATAACTATACCTCAAGAACTAATGCACGGATTTTCATCAAACTTGAGATTCAGTTAGACGTTGACATAAGTTGTTGATTAAGCTTTGGTCTAAATCTCCCAACAGGTGGCGCTGCTATGCTGCATTTTTCAGAATTTACACGATTTTAGTGATAGTCATATCTGAAGAACTGATGCACGGAATTTAACAAAACTTTAGATTTAGTTAGAGCTTGACGTGAATTGCTGCTTATTCGTTTTTGGTATACGTGAAAATTGTATGAGATAGAAGAAAGTTTTGGGATTGGCACATCCGAGTAGTTCAGTTATGCTAATTAAAAAATAAGTAATTTTTTTTCGTTTGAAAGATTTCAAAACAAATATATTTCTTATTTCTATTTAATGTTTAGTTATAGCTAAAACTATTTTTACTTTCTTCTATCTTTACAAGAAAAATGTATTGGATTCATAAAAATTTTCGACTTCCGGATTTCGACGAATTTATGCGTTTTAGAAGGTCCTGAACACTATTTGACTATTTTTAGAAAATGTTTGTCTGTCTATATGTGACAAAAATTTTGTGGGCGCTCTATCTCAAGAACTAATGCTCGGAATTTAATAAAACTATATATTCAGTTAATCCTTAATATAAATTGGTGCTGATTAGTTTTTGGTAAAAACCGCCCAACAGGTGGCGCTGCTAGGCTGCATTTTTAGCGATTTCCGCAATAGCTCTATCTCAAGAACGAATGCGCTTATTTTCATCAAACTTCAGATTCAGTTAGACCTTCAGATTAATAGACGCTGATTACGTTTTGGTGTAGCTATCTCAGCAGGTGGCGCTGCTCTACTACTTTTTCTATGACTTAAACGATAGCTAATATCTCAAGAACGGAATTTCACCTAACTTCAGATTCTGTTAGACCTTGACATAAATAGATGCTGATTACGTTTTGGTGTAAATAGCCCAACAGGTGGCGCTGCTATGCTACTCTTTTCACTATTATCACGATAGCTTTATCTCAAGAACTAATGCACGGATTTTCATCAAACTTCAGACTCAGTTTCAGTTAGACGTTGACATAAGTTGTTGTTGATTAGGTTTTGATCTAAATTTCCGAACAGGTGGCGCTGCTATTCTGCATTTTACAGGATTTACACGATTTTAGCAACAGTCATATCTCAAGAACTAATGCACGGAATTTAATAAAACTTTAGATTCAGTTAGACCTTGATATAAATGGGTGCTGATTCTTTTTAGTGTATGCAAAACCAGTGTGAGACAGAAGAGAGTTTTAGGATGGACACATACGACTAGTTTTTAATGTATTAATCGCTTCAGCAGTTCCCGATTAGAGGTACTTCGATATCAGCTGTTTCCAATAGGACTTCAACAGTGTCGTTTCAAACGTAACTGCTTTTTAACACTTTCCAACATAGTTGAAAATTGTTTATGAATTCAATCTGTCTGTCCGTGCTCTAACTCGCGTAAATATACTCTGATTGACACACAATTGATATATGTTATTGATGCTTACTATGTTATGTTCGGTACTGAAAATGAAGTGCGTCGCGCTTATAGTTCACTTACAGGTACACTCAAAAGAATTCCATTCCATTACGGTCTGTGGGGAAAAATAATTTGCGGCTTATTTTAATGATCTTATACCATTTCAAACATATTGAAATTGATATATAGCACTGAGGCGCACTACAAGAGGTTTATTATAGAACATGGTGTGCGTAGCACTTATAGGTTCTTTACAGGGACACCAAATAAAAATTCCGTTACATTACGGTCAATGGGGAAAAATCTTTTGCGATTTATTTTAATAATGTTTCACTACTTCAAATATTTTGAAATTGATTTATATCACTGAGTTGCATTACCATATAATACTGTATGCATAACATTCATCGTTCATTTACAGGGACACACAAAAGAATTCGGTTAATCTGTTAACAATAATTGCTGGAAATACGTTTTCAGTTGCGGTATGCGTTTTTCAATTTAACAAATTTTTCGTCTATTACTTGGTGTTTTATAAATTCGGATCGAACGTTTTAGGTCATTTCGCCATATCTCAGCAGCAGTTTTAGGTTGGAGCCTGAAATTCAGGATAACAAATCTACTAAAAAAAAGTTAAACACGTATTTCGGCGATTTTAGAAATTCGCTCACTAAGGGGGTTAAACGTCGGATATGAACCCAATTATGGAAAATTAGACGGGTAAGACAACTGTTGATGATTTTTGATTAGATATTTTGCGTAAGACATTTTTAAAAGGATTTTTTTTTTTAAATCATTTATAAAGCTTGCGTCAAAATAACATAAGTTTTTCTTATTGTCGTTTTGACGGTTTATGGACTCTATCCAGCTTTTATCCAATTTAGAACAATTTTTTAAAATTACCTACCCTACATAGTAGTCGACACATTGTCCACCCGCGCAAAGCCGGGGCGGGCCGCTAGCACATGTTAAATTAAAATTGGTTAACACTGTTATGTCTTACCGAAAATTGGCAAATAACTGTTTCGAAAATTACAAAGTCCATACAATGCGAAAGTATAAGTTGTGGGTTTCCACTTTTCAGTAGTTAGGAAAAGCTATTTTGAATCAGAAAATTATTTATTTTGAACATTCGATTAAATTTCCGTAACTGGGTCTTTTTCTATGCGTTGTTGCCACCATGGCTTACAACGTCTTTTAAAGTTAATGTGAATATCGATTAAAAGATTTAAACAAGTTGGAAATTGTACGTCAAACGTTACAAACGAGGTGCGTTCGTACGCACGTTTTAGAATTAAATTCATGATATCCCGTGCGTAGAACGGGTTAAACAGCTAGTTAAGTATATATTTTATGACACTGTTCATACAAATATCTTAACTAGTTATATAAATATTCAGATATATATGTATCAGCTAGTTATATAAATATTCCGATCTTGATGATTTTTAATTCTGTGAAATGAATTATATCGTCTGCAGATTAATTTCTGTCATAAAATAAGTATCTCGGTCGCTTGGCGATTAAACTTCGGAAGCTCCTATAACAAAAAAGCACCGATTTAAAAAAAAAAAAAAAATTCAAATTTCTTAATAAATATTTTTATTAATATCTCCTAAAGTTTTGATTCGATTTTAATAAAATTTGAAATGTCTCGACAAAATTCTGCAAAGATAATATATTTTAAATTGCAAACCATTTGGTTGGGTAGTTTTTGCGTTGTTATATGCGGACAGACAGACAGACGGACGGACCAAACGACGACTATAGGTGCTACGTATTTATATAATTACGAACGCACCTAAAAACCATCTTACTCTAAATCAGAATTGCCTTTGCATTTGGGTGCTACGGATCTGATTACGGAAGATTCTTTAAGATGCCGCACTTTGCCGGTAAACTAAAATTTGCGAGCAAAAAAAAAAAAAAAAAAAAGGATTTTCATTTTGTGTACGTTGCATCAGAATAGACCCGAAAAGCACAGATGTCGCAAACGCACCGGTTCTTTTTCTTTCTTTCTTTCTTTTTTTTTTTTTTTTTTTTAAGCCAAAATGGATGGGGTTTTTGCCTGGCTTGGTAATTTGGCAATTTTTACTTAGTGTGGCAACCTGGAGTTTTATAATAAAATATGTGTGTGTAAATAAATAAAATAAAATATAAAAGTAATTAGTAAATAAAACTAAATGTATGTGTGTTAACTATACTGTGTGAAAAAAAAAATTGGTACATTAAATGAAAACCAGAGGGCCCGTGCGAAGATTTCGCACTGAAATCTAATATTTTTTAGGTACTTCTCTATTAACCCGTCGACCGCTTTTCATAATAAAAAAACTACCGCCAAACTGTAAGATTAAACGCCAAAAATGCAGTCCCATTTACTTCAGAATCATTATGCGTGTTTGTTACGTCATCTAATGGTATTACATTCGACATTTGCGTGTATTTTTCATTATGTTTTACTGATTTAGTAGTTATTTTATTCAGGGGTGCCCAGAGAGGGGTTTGGTGACGCAAAGTGCGTCATACAATTTATTTTTGGGGGGAATTTAGAGAAAAAGTACATTTTGGGGGGGATTTTTAAAATCTTAATGTTTTCTTTTCTTTTTTTTTTCACTATTAAAAAAATACTTGTTTTTTTAATATCACTTTTAACTTTTTTTCAACATTCAATTTCCAGAAATGTTCCTGTTTTTATCGGTGTCGCGTCAATTCGTCGCGGCTTCAATTCGCCGCAACGAAAATGTTTTTAAAAGCTATGATGATAAAAGTAAAGATAATTTAGTAAAATTATTTAATAGTAATTTGTTTTTTTAGATATAGAGAATTATAACTAATAATTTGCAGGCGATATTTAGAGGATTTTTTTATATGTGATTTTTGTGAATTTCCCTACTGAGAACATGAAAGTTTAATGAATTAGAGCAACTAATTTCTTATTTAAATTAGAGATAGAATAAATATGGCTTTAGTTTCACCAGAAAAAGGGCGGAAGATTTAGGATGAAATCACCAACATCATGAAAAAATAACGAATAAAAATAGTAGAAAAATTAGAATATATATATATATATGCGTACACAGGGTACGACCCCCCCCCCCTCCTTATATTTGAAAAAATTAGGAAGTAAAAAAAAGTATTGAGAGATGCAAACATAAAAAACTTTTTGTGATTGTTGTGATTGAACTGATCATTCCATCAATGCAACCCTCCTCCTCTTTATATTAGAAAGAATTAGGAAGTAAAAAAAGAAAAAAGTATTGAAAGATGTGTAAACATAAATAAAACTTTTTGTGATTTTGTATCATATTTTAGATTTGAAAGTTTTTTCATTTATTTCATCTATACTAATAAAAGAAAGTTGTTTGTCTGTCTGTGTTCTGCTGTGTGTGCGATGGCTAGCAAAATCTACCGCACGTAGAAGCCTGAAAATGTGGGTGCGGATAGTCCAAGGCAAGTCCTGATGCACCGAAGGTTCAGAATTTTCATATTTTAAGACCCAGGCCCCCTTTAAGATTTTTGCTCTAAATTGTTACGAACATGCCACATTTTTATCCGATTTGCTTTGTTTTTGGGGGCTTTCTCCATTAAGCTTTTCAGTCATTTTTACGTTCCAGTTAAGACCCTGGATACCTGGGGCCCGGTATAGGGGCCCATGTTGAAGTTTTTAATAACTTGCTCTCTTTTAATCCGACCGTTTTCGTGTTTGGTGAATTTTCTTCATTTATTTATTCACTCATTTCTACATTGCAAAACTTAACTTTTTATGCGTCAGTTTGTCATATAAGTTATATTTAGTGAAACAGTCCTTATGCTCTGACATGCAAGGGAAAAATTCATTTTAGTACGACCAAAAGTTACCGAGTTTCAAATTTGGAAATATTTGGCACTGAAATAATGTACGATTTCGATCGAACCGCACATATCTTCGGTCACCATGTTAAAAGCAAAAAATTTCTGAATTTTAAACTCGCATAACACGGTGAGTTTTGATCGTACAAAAATGATTTTTTTTTTCATTAATATATCAGAGCTTCAGGATTGTTTTACTAAATATAACTTATAGGACACGTAGGCTGTATAAATAGTTAATTTTTATAACTTATTCATCAGAATTGCATTTTTTTTATCCAAATTTCGTCCAACATAATTATTTAGCTAATTTCAAATACTTTTGCAATTGGAACTATATGCCTAAGACTAACGATTAAAAAAATTATACATTGATCGACGTTTAGAAAAAACACACTGTATGTTAACAAATATAAAAAACATATTCTGGAAAAATGGAAAGGATGACAACTCTATAAAACAAATTTGATAAACGTCCGAAAACAAGTAGAAGTAAATCCATAAATAAGGTTCCCAGAGAGCTCCAGCCTCACGGGAAGGTGCGAGGCGAAATACGGCAACAGCGTTGTGCGCGGCTGTTCTCGTACTTGCTATTTCCCCGGCCACGCTTCGCTGAGCCGCTCATTCTTGGCTCAGCAGCCGTCCGAGATGGACGTTCCCATTGTTGATCCCGCCAAGTGCGAGATTCGTCCAGTTATTGTGCAACACTAAGAAATCTTAGGCGAGCAATCCAGAACCGCCGGCGAGGACGACTGACAGCCGGTGTAACGTCGCTTCACGACAACGCCCGACATCACACCCAGTTAAACCCTGTCTCCTGTCAAACCCAGGAACTTTTGACACAATTTGGGTGGACTGTCATGCCCCACCCATCTTACAGTCCGGACTTCGCACCTAGTGATTATCACTTGTTCACCAAATTAACCCTTTCAGGGGCAAGGTACTCTTGTAGCTAAAATATTGAAATGATTGATTGACACTAGGATTCACGAACGAAATTTATTTTAAAATAAGTAAAAGCTTTTTCTCATGTACCTTATAAATTCAAAATTTTATTATAAAATTCTGATGTCATTGTGGCATTTTGGAATTAAAATTAAGTGGTATATATAATATACCGGTGCCCTTCAAGGGGTTAAAGGAATACTTCCAACGGTTTCGGAGCGACGATGACGTCAAAGAAGAGGTGAAATGCATCCTCAACGGGGTTGGCGCCGGAGTTCTACGACATTGGGATACAGAAATTGGAGCACCGTCTACAAAAATGCGTAGAAAAAGATGGCGATTATGTAGAGAAATAGAGCAAACTTTCTTCTTTCCAACGATGTAAATTTCTATGAGAATAAACAATGTAGTCTCTTTGTAAATTTGATGGGAATCTTATTTCTGGATCGACCCTCGTAATAATAAACTTCATTTTTTCTTTCCGCAGACTATGCTGTTTAACATATGAAAACTATATTTTTTCATTATTTTGCGTAAAAGGTTACACCAATCTAAAAGAAATTATTATGTTGGAAAAAGTATTTTCAGAAATGTGAGCTACAAGTTTTAAAAATGCAATGTTTAAGCCACTGAAGTTGTCATATATATTCAGAAAAAACGATATGCAACCTTTGTATTTAAGATTTATTTTGTAATAATTTATTCTAAAGACTAGTCTTTTCTCTCAAAGAGAGGGAAAAAAAGTTTAATCAAGAGTTTAATAATTTTTCTGAATATATATGACAACTATACAAAACAATGACTTAAACATTGCATTTTAAAAACTTGACAAGTTTTTTATACAACCAATCCTTATAGCAAAAAAAAAAAAAAATTTTTTTTTAAATTTCGAAACAGAAAAAAATTTCTGCCGGCTCCTCCTGCAAACAAGTTAGATTTCGAAGTGGGCGGTTTCAACTGTCGCATCATGGCAAAAAGGTCATTTCTTCCGCAATTCCCAACAAACAGGCGCCCCACGGTCTGCGTCTTCAAAATCTACCTGTGCTTGTAGGCCGAGCCATTAGGGATTTTTTTTTATTTATATTTGTTTATTTACATATTATCTGCAGTTTGTGATACGAGTCGTGATCACTGTTGAATATTCGCCGAAAGGAGCATATACCAAGAGGAACAACCTTGTTTTTCCCAAGTGTGTCCCTTCTTATCGTTGACCAAAAGTTAATTCCTAAACTGGTTATTAGATTTAGAGATATACACTCTAAAAATAGAAAAAAATGTTTCTTAACTTACGAAACAAAATATAACAAAGGGCAAAAATATACAATACCCTCTTCCGAGTTGCCCACGATTCCGAAAAGCGTTCTGTTTCTTTAGAAACCTCAGAAACTAATATATTTTCGAGATTTAAAAAAGCATTTATGAAATCAGTTTCTTTTGCTGCCACTGATTTTTGGAGACGTTTGCAGTTTTTATAGTATATTATTATACCAGTTTTCTCAAACCGGAATACAGGTTTTTCGGATGTTATCCATTCTGGAGTAAGCATTTCTATGTTCAACAAGCATGTTTTGTGCAGACGAACATGATAAATTAACACCATTAATTATTATTATATTTTATCTAATATACAGGGTGTCTATAAAAGAACTCCGGAGTTTTGAAGCAAAAATTTTTAGTTAAATCATAAAATTAGGTTAATGTTATATATATGTACTTAAAGGTAAATTTATCAAGATTTTTACCATTTAGTAGATTTTAATGTGTTTGTGGCACGGCACACATCCAAATGGTATATTCAATCTCTTCGACTGCGTCGTCTCAGCGATATTTTCCAACTTCGTTCTCATGAAGTACGGATTCTATCGACGTTCTCTTCTGACACTCGTGGCGTACCGGGCGATCTTTGTTTTAACAACACACTTCCCGTTTCTTTAAACGCACGTAGCCATTGACGAATGGTTTTGTCCGTAGGCGCATTACCACCATACTCGCGCCGAAAGTTCCGCTGTACAATGGTAACAGATCCAGTTTCTATAAGCCATATCACACACTGAGCCTTTTGTTGTGGCGTCGCTATCGCACTGCATTAACTGAATGGAATGGGCGTCTGCTACGTTACTTCAAGATCAATGACGCGCAGCGCTACTAAAGTTTGAAAAAAAAAACTGGTGTGGATAAAATTTTATGAGCTACTGATTTCTTCTAAATTAATTGACCTGATCTAATTCATACCGTTAACTTGATATGATTTTTTAAACCCCCAGAGTTCTTTTATGAACATCCTGTATTAAAGCAAGAAGCAAAAGTCTTAACTTTTCAGTGCAAATCCGCCCTTACTGTGTTATGCATCAGCTTTTTTTGAAGGATGAATAAAACAGGAAATAGAATTAAGAAGAATCAAGAACGCTGGGGAAAGAATACCTCGCCTACTGGCCTGTACTGCTCCCAACCCTACTGCTAGGAAATACTCCTTCTAAATTCTTCTTAATTCTATTCTTATTTCCCCTTCCTGGAGGGAGTATTCATTCTTCCACCTGCTTTGTTTGAGAGAGAGATGAACAAAAGGTATTGGTGATTGCAAAGGGAAGGGAGGGAGGCACTTTCACTTTTTCTTTTAAAGCAGAAATGGAAAGGGAAATGGGAGGGGGAGTTCCTCTTCTGTAGAATTTGAAAAAGGGTTCTTTTCCCCAGGAGGAAAACATTTAATTTACAATCAGATAACAACATTTTTGGCATAATTTTTCACAGACTGTATATATTTAAAACAACCTTTATACCTTTATATTTTTAAAATTTTCAAAATCTTTGGATAACAAAAGCTTTTTTATAATGTTTTCTTAAGATCACTTTCATCACTAATTATCAGTATTTTTTATTTGGGGTTCATTTAAGGTTTTATCATGGACCCGGGCAATGCCATGATGGTCAACTAATCTGTTTTCTCAACCTGGAATATAGGTTTTTACGATGCTATCCATACTCAATTAACTATTTTCAGCTGCGTAACTAAATTTATACATGCAAGAGAAACATGATAATATTAATTTTAATGTAAATGCTGTTAATCAAACATGCTTCTCTGTGACACATGTTTGCATGAACAGGAAAATTTTTACTTGAATTGACAGCATCCAAAAAACTTATATTCCGGGTTGAGAACGCAGATTAATACTCAATAAAAACTACTTGGAAACATTTCGAAAATCAGTAACAGCAAAATTAACTTTGTTTTTATAAATGCTTTTTTAAATCTCTAAAATATATTGGTTTCTAAATATAGGGTTGTTGGCACGTCATGGTGCCTTGGAAAAACTTTCTGAAACAAATTGGCACGAGGATGTGAAAAGGTTCGCCGACCCTGGACTAGAACATGCTTTCTCAGGGGTATAGTATAAGTAGAATTTATACAAAGAGACACACAAAAGAATTCTGTTATATTATGATCAGTCAGTAAAAATCATAATATATGACAGAGTTGCATGTTTTACAAATGATCATTCATCACATCATAATATACAACAATAATCAATCATTTGTATGCTTATTGTAAACAACAACAAATAAAATAAACAATAAACATTAAGTTTTGAATATTATTTTTATTATTCCTTTCCAGATAACCTGCTGAAATTCTTAACTTGCTGAAATAACTGAAGACATGGATTCATCTCGTTGCGTGTCACTTCCAGCACTCTTCTCCCGTTGGCACCAGGATCAGGTAAATATGGAGGAGAGTATTGATATATGGTGTCCTAATGATTCTTTCTATTTAGGTCGAGCAGCTTCCTGGAGTCAAGTGGAGAGCTGGGGATGGGAGGAAGAAGCTGAAGAAGAGGAAGAAGCTGAAGAAGAACCAGAGGAGGAGGAAGCTGAAGAAGAGGAAGAAGCTGAAGAAGAACCAGAGGAGGAGGAAGCTGAAGAAGAGGAAGAAGCTGAAGAAGAACCAGAGGAGGAAGAGGTGGCACCCACGCCACCTAAAAAGGTAAAGTGGTGGCAGAGAGCTTTGGCTTTCTGCTGCTGCTGTTATGAAGCAGATTATTAAATGTGAAATTGAAATTATGCCACCCCCCCTTTTTTTTCCTTAAAATTTACCTAGCAATAGATTTTGATTAATTAATAGTATGACATTTTTTTTCAAGCTAAGTTTTTAAAATGTTTTAAAAATTCTGAAAATAATAGATACATGCATCAGTCCACATACAACTTTTATTTGTAAACTTGTAATTGAATTCTTAACGACTTTTAAACATCAGCGTTTTAGAGAATTCTTCCTTTAAATATCTTCATTTTTAAATGTTTTGCCATAGTTGGAAATATTAAAATACAGCTACATAAATCCAATAATTTAATTGAGTCCTTAGTTTGTAAAGGCAGTAAGATTGTGTTTTCGATAATCCATTAAGATATTCACTTAAAATATGTTTAATAGTAATGACTTTTCAGTAATATAATAATAATCTTCCTTTCAGACTCTAGAAAGATAATTTTGATTTACATGGTTTAAATTAATCAAGTTCTTGAGGTACTTTTCGGTTATAGAGATGCCAATTTTAGCCTTGCACCAAAGTTTTTAGCAAAATATATTTCACATTGTCAAGTATGGCAATCTATTTATTTTTCGGTATTTTACTCGGTTGATTTTAAAACAGCATTGGCACAATTTGGGTTTAAGGAAGTGTGATATCTTACAGAATGTCTTAAAAAGATATGAAAATAAAACTGATCGAGAATTATGCTTGTTTATGCGTGAAATGAATAGTTTCTGATTTTATATATTAGATAAAATACTTATTTTTGTTCAGTTTAGTCTGTACATATTAAATAAAGTTTAAATATTGAACAAATTGCTTGTGTATATGAAACAGTGAATAGGTTGCAAACTTTTTTTTTTCGTATGCTCAGGCATTTCTTTATCTCACTAAGACTCCAATAAAACAAAAGTATTTGTAACAAGCTGCCATCTTATAACCTCATTTGTTATCTTTCAAGAATTTCACTTATTTTTATGATGAAGGCAATTTATTTTTTTTTAGGGAAACTCAAAAGCGTAAATATAGAATAAAGCAGTGTTATTCCAACTGTCCTAAAAGATATAAAACAAATTAATCAGCAATAAGCGTATGTGTGCACCTTCAAGTCGATATTTATTTTGTTGTTGCTGATACCTGGTGTCATAAGTGCTGATATTTTTGGCAATTTTAAACGAAATTACCAGTTTTAGATACCCCTAGTGAAATCAGAAGTTTCATATTTTTCTTATTTGGGATTTTTTTGTCAGATTTTGTGTCAAATAATACGGTAATTTTTTCTTTAAAAATTTTCCATCATTAGGTTTGATTCTGAATTTTTAAAAAAATTATCTGGGGGGGGGGGGGGGACACTCATGCCGCGATCTTTTGACGAAATTTGCCGTTTTACGCGATCTGTTGACGAAATTTTCTGTTTTACGCGATCTGTTGACAAAATTTACCGTTTTTTTTTGCGATCTGTTGACAAAATTTGCCGTTTTTCACGATATTTTGATAAAATTTGTGGTTTTTTCGTGATTTTTTGATAAAACTTGCCGTTTTTCGCGATTGTTTGATGAAATTTGCCGTTTTTCGCGATTGTTTGACGAAATTTGCTGTTTTTCGCAATATATTGACAAATTTTGCCTTTTTTTGTCGCAATTTGTTGTTTTTCGCAATGTTTTTGATAAAATTTGTCGTTTTTTCGCAATTTTCTGACGAAAGTTACGTTTTTCTCGCAATCCTTTGACAAAATTGGCGACTTTTTTTCGAACGAATAACGAGATTTTTTTGGAGATCATTTGCCTCAATACCGATACATTTTACATCCGAATTTTCGCATTTATGACCGATATTTTTTTTTTAATTTTCAGAAATCATTGCCTTAATTTTTCGGAAAATTCGGACCAGAATCACCCCTGGGTTTACATTTCTAATACATAATTTGTTTTTGTGCTGGTATTTGATTTGCCATCATATGGTGTCCTGGTTATCGAAATGTACAATTATGCAGCTTTGTTAGATCATTCGTGTAATCAAGGATAAGTTAATATATATATATTTAAATTAGTAATATACAGAATGTTTTAAATAAATACTGTAAGAAGACCTGCATGTATCTTTCTAAAAAATACCTTTCTCGCAGTTAAAAAGCATTTTTTACTCAGCTTCATAACACATATTTTGTTTTATATACAGATTGTTTCAAATAAATACTGTATGTGGACCTGCATGTATCTTTCTAAAAAATACCTTTCTCGCGGTTAAAAAGCATTTTTTACTCAGCTTCATAACACATATTTTCTTTTATGTAATTGTTGTAATCTTATATTGTGTTAAGGGCTGTCCATAAATGATGTCACACTTTTTTTCAATATTTTTTTACCCCCCTCCCCTCTTTGTCTCACAAATTGTCACACTTCACCATACCCCCTCCCCCCCCCCCTTTTGTCACATGTCACACTATATTACATAAACATATACTTGCAGTTCAGAAACAAAGCACAACGTTATAGATCATATTTCAAAATTTATTTTTAAACTTTAACTATGTGTTTAATGACATTTGTGAGCATAACAATAAAAATGATTTGTGCACTTATTTTGTATGAAGTAAGATTAAGGTTTACAACAAAAAATATAATTAATATTCAATAGTAATAAAATATTAATCAGAAGGAGCAATTGATTTTTTTTTTTTAAAGAAAGGAATATAAGTAAAAACAAATCACATAAAAGTTGTTTTAGCCCTGATTAAAAAATACTCACAAATTCTGGTAATTTCAAAATAACTTCAAAATTTAATCTGCTGATTTTAAATGATTTTATTTAAATCAAAATGTGTGATGGCACAACTTCTTCTTAACCCCTTCCACCCCCCTTGTCACAATTTCGTGAACCCCCCCTCCAAGCGTGACATTTATGGACGGCCCCTTATATTATATTTATCAGTATTTTCAGTGGTATTTCATTACACATATTAAAATTTTGCTGGCTCAGGCACCTTAGATACCCACATTTGAAGACAGGGAAACCTTAGATACCGAAATTTGAAGAATGTAACCTTAAATACCCAAATTTAGTTGGCTTGGGATCCTTAGATACCCAAATTTAGTTGGCTTGGGAACCTTAGATACCCAAATTTAGTTGGCTTGGGAACCTTAGATACCCAAATTTAGTTGGCTTGGGAACCTTAGATACCCAAATTTGAAGAATGTAACCTTAAATACCCAAATTTAGTCGGCTCGGGATCCTTAGATACCCAAATTTAGTTGGCTTGGGAACCTTAGATACCCAAATTTAGTTGGCTTGGGAACCTTAGATACCCAAATTTAGTTGGCTTGGGATCCTTAGATACCCAAATTTAGTTGGCTTGGGAACCTTAGATACCCAAATTTGAAGAATGTAACCTTAAATACCCAAATTTAGTCGGCTCGGGATCCTTAGATACCCAAATTTAGTTGGCTTGGGAACCTCAGATACCCAAATTTAGTTGGCTTGGGAACCTTAGATACCCAAATTTAGTTGGCTTGGGAACCTTAGATACCCAAATTTAGTTGGCTTGGGAACCTTAGGTACCCAAATTTAGTTGGCTTGGGAACCTTAGATACCCAAATTTAGTTGGCTTGGGATCCTTAGATACCCAAATTTGAAGACTGATCCTTAAATATCCAAATTTAGTCGGCTTGGGATCCTTAGATACCCAAATTTAGTTGGCTTGGGATCCTTAGATACCCACATTTGAAGACAGGGGAACCTTAGATACCCAAATTTGAAGAATGTAACCTTAAATACTCAAATTTAGTCGGCTCGGGATCCTTAGATACCCAAATTCAGTTGGCTTGGGAACCTTTGATACCCAAATTTGAAGAATGTAACCTTAAATACCCAAATTTAGTCGGCTCGCGATCATTAGATACCCAAATTTAGTTGGCTTGGGAACCTTAGATACCCAAATTTAGTTGGCTTGGGAACCTTAGATACCCAAATTTAGTTGGCTTGGGAACCTTAGATACCCAAATTTAGTTGACTTGGGAACCTTAGATACCCAAATTTAGTTGGCTTGGGAACCTTAGATACCCAAATTTAGTTGGCTTGGGAACCTTAGATACCCAAATTTGAAGAATGTAACCTTAAATACCCAAATTTAGTCGGCTCGGGATCCTTAGATACCCAAATTTAATTGGCTTGGGAACCTTAGATACCCAAATTTAGTTGGCTTGGGAACCTTAGATACCCAAATTTAGTTGGCTTGGGAACCTTAGATACCCAAATTTAGTTGGCTTGGGATCCTTAGATACCCAAATTTAGTTGGCTTGGGAACCTTAGATACCCAAATTTGAAGAATGTAACCTTAAATACCCAAATTTAGTCGGCTCGGGATTCTTAGATACCCAAATTTAGTTGGCTTGGGAACCTTAGATACCCAAATTTAGTTGGCTTGGGAACCTTAGATACCCAAATTTAGTTGGCTTGGGAACCTTAGATACCCAAATTTAGTTGGCTTCGGAACCTTAGATACCCAAATTTAGTTGGCTTGGGATCCTTAGATACCCAAATTTGAAGACTGATCCTTAAATACCCAAATTTAGTCGGCTCAGGATCCTTAGATACCCAAATTTAGTTGGCTTGGGATCCTTAGATACCCAAATTTAGTTGGCTTGGGAACCTTAGATACCCAAATTTGAAGAATGTAACCTGAAAAACCCAAATTTAGTTGGCTTGGGAACCTTAGATACCCAAATTTAGTTGGCTTGGGAACCTTAGATACCCAAATTTAGTTGGCTTGGGAACCTTAGATACCCACATTTAGCTGGCTTGGGAACCTTAGATACCCAAATTTAGTTGGCTTGGGATCCTTAGATACCCAAATTTTAAGACTGATCCTTAAATACCCAAATTTAGTCGGCTTGGGATCCTTAGATACCCAAATTTAGTTGGCTTGGGAACCTTAGATACCCACATTTGAAGAATGTAACCTTAAATACCCAAATTTAGTCAGCTCGGGATCCTTAGATACCCAAATTTAGTTGGCTTGGGAACCTTAGATACCCAAATTTAGTTGGCTTGGGAACCTTAGATACCCAAATTTAGTTGGCTTGGGAACCTTAGATACCCACATTTAGTTGGCTTGGGAACCTTAGATACCCAAATTTAGTTGGCTTGGGAACCTTAGATACCCAAATTTAGTTGGCTTGGGATCCTTAGATACCCAAATTTGAAGACTGATCCTTAAATACCCAAATTTAGTCGGCTTGGGATCCTTAGATACCCAAATTTAGTTGGCTTGGGAACCTTAGATACCCACATTTGAAGAATGTAACCTTAAATACCCAAATTTAGTCAGCTCGGGATCCTTAGATACCCAAATTTAGTTGGCTTGGGAACCTTAGATACCCAAATTTAGTTGGCTTGGGAACCTTAGATACCCAAATTTAGTTGGCTTGGGAACCTTAGATACCCAAATTTAGTTGGCTTGGGAACCTTAGATACCCAAATTTAGTTGGCTTGGGAACCTTAGATACCCAAATTTAGTTGGCTTGGGAACCTTAGATGCCCAAATTTGAAGAATGTAACCTTAAATGCACAAATTTAGTCGGGCTCGGGATCCTTAGATACCCAAATTTAGTTGGCTTGGGAACCTTAGATACCCACATTCGAAGACAGGGGAACCTTAGATACCCAAATTTGAAGACTGAACCTTAAATACCCAAATTTAGTTGGCTTGGGATACTTAGGTACCCAAATTTAGTTGGCTCGCGATCGTTAGATACCTAAATTTAGTTGGCTCGGGATACTTAGATACCCAAATTTAGTTGGCTCGGTAATCTGTTAGAAACTAAGTGTTAGCGGAGAGGTAAGGGCCAGTTTTATGGGGTGGAGGAGACTGGAAATAAAAAAAAAATATCTATATATATATATATTTCAATTACGTGACGCAGAGATAAGGCTGAATTTCTAACTTACCATTTGGCAACAAACGTAGTTTCCAGCCAATATGGCAGTCAGTCTGAGAGCCGTCAAACTCAAACTAGCAATTATTAACAATAAAATAAAATGTACCTAATCCAATGCGTTTGAGATGATTAATCATTTTAATTATGAGTAATATCGTTAATTTCAGATGAATTAAATTGGATAATTTGCATGAAAAACCCATTTATCTAAATTAAGGAGGGAAGGGGTTAACCCATCGTTTGGGAATCTATCAGAATCCAAGGGTTAGCGGAGAGGTACGGGCCAGTTTTATGGGGTGGAGGAGACTGGCAATTAAAAAAATATCTATATATATATTTCTCTTACGTGTTGCGGAAATAAGGCTGAATTTCTAGCTGGTCAGTCTGAGAGCTGTTAAACTCAAATTAACAATTATTAACAATAAAATAACATGTACATTATCCAATGCATTTGAGATGATTCATCATTTTAATTATGAGTAATATTGTTAATTTCCAATGAATTCTTAACTCTTATTTATTACGAATTTCATACTGAAATATCACACAAAAAATTGGAGATAATAAAAGTATCAACTGTCTAGATTGCACCTGCTGCCATCTGTTGACATCTCATTGAAGTTAAAAATAATTTCTTTAGCAAAAATTATAATCAAATAGAACAGTAAAATGTCGAACGAAATGATGATACATATAAACTATTTTCCTATCACGTAGTGTTTTTTTAAATGAATTTAAGCCGTGCTGTACAACATTGAAGGTGCAATGAGTTTTAAACTAATTGTGTTTCCAAGATCATTTTTTCATAGTATTTAAATGATTTATGCTCATTTGAGCACCAACTAAATGCTTTTTTAAATTGTTTTTAACGAGGTATTTAATTACTTTTTTTACATTAAAAAAATTGTCAATTTCATATGTTAAAATGATTTATGGTAGTACATAACGTATGTCGTCTAGAGTTGCTGAAAAAACAAAAAGGGGTGAGCGAGCGAAGCGAACTGGGACTGTGTAACGGTCTGAATGTGAATTGTTTCGCAATTCACGTGGGTTGGCAAGCGTTAGCGAGTAGGGGGTCAAAAACCTTATTTTCTAGCATTGAACTTTAAAAGCAGCAGCATCCGTCTTCTGATTATTCTGGCATATATATATATATATTTTTTTTTTTTGGGGGGGGGGGGAAGAGAGAAAATAAATTCATTTTCTCATAGTTCACTAGTTAGTATCTATGAGAAATCTATTCTCAGGATCATTTTTTACAAATTAAAGTAATTCGGTTTTATTAGAGAGAAACAATAAAGCTTCGTGCACATATTAATGTAGTAATTTTTTAAAGTAGACAGTTTTTTGATATAATAAATTAATATTTATTTTTCTGTTTAATTTCAATATTTCATTTTTTGCTTTACGACCCCGAAAATATGATGATGTATACTACCCATAAAAGTCAGCTAAAATTTTTAGATGAAATAACCCTCTTTGATGATACCAGCTAAAGGTGGTTTCGCCATAAAAAGGACACTGCACCCTGATTTCGATTTCAAATTACTTTAATTCATTTTTTAACTGATTCCTCAATGAAAGACAAAATCATGTTAAAAAAAAAAAATATATTAAACTTTGAAATTTAATAACTGAGTCAATTTTTGTAGTACAGAAGTCAAACTTTTACTAAATATAGCAATAGGGATTTTTTTTTGAGGGGGGGGGGGGGGGGGGGCATATAAAAAGTTGGATTTCGTAATTTTTACAAAATTGATTTTTTTACTTTAAACAATGTCTCAACATGAATATTTACTTCAATTGAAACGTTTTTGTAATTGGAACTATATGTCGACAACCAATGGTTGAGAAATTAAAGTTCGGCAATAGATAACATATTGCATCTTGTATATAAAATTCATGTTAGCCAGCAATCCCTGCTGTTCAGCATGCTTTGACATTTATATGGAAAAAAATATTAACTAAAATTACTCAGGGAATTGCAAAAATGAGTGGGAATCCTATTACATTAGTTCCCCAAGAAATCATAAATAAGCCATGGTCCTAAACTGGCTTGTGTCAACGAAGAAGCATACCATGGATGGTGCAATGGGTGATAGGGAGGTTTCATTGGGTGCAATTTAATTCCATTCCATTAGATACCCTGATATTTATATTTGCTAATCATGAAAATCACGGCAGAGCAATGCCACCTGTTGAGCGATATATATTAAAATCTAAACAGCACTAACTTATATCAATAACTATATAAATACAAAGATTCATGGAATTATGTGCATTCATTCTCGAATTAGAGTGACAAAATTTTGCATAATACATAAACAGACATCGATCCAAAGATAGTCAAATCGTATTTAGGCAATCTCAAAATGTGTCAATCCATGAAAAAACTAGAGGTTAAAAATGTTAATGAAGTCTATACTTTCTTCATATGAATATAGAGGAAAGTAAAGGGTAATTGAAGAAGTTTCTAAATTCCAAAAGTATCTCTCTGTTCTAAAAGAAAGTAACTAACACCGTCACCACAGTAAAAGAATTTTTTGTGACCAGAAGCATTTCTCAGTTAATATTAAGAAAACTATTGCAGATAAAAATATGAAAGTTGGTAATATTATAGATAAATGTTCCATAAACACACTGAAGTAGACAGTTTTTACGTCTAAGAATTATTTTAAGAGATATTTAATGTTAAATTGAGTCAAAATAGTTCCGTTAAAAAAGTTTTATAACAACCAAAACTGTGTAGTAATTTAACCATATTTTGCAGGGAAGTACTTAACAAGTGTGTGGTGTGCAACTATTCTTTTCAATTTGACTAATTTTTTGAGGTTTTTAAAAAATTTCATATTTTAATAAAGATTTATTTTATATTTATAAATGGTCATATTTTAAATTGCTGCTAAATTGTAAAACAGCACAAAGAATATTTCCCTTCAATTTTAAAATGTATTTGCATGTAACTATTAAAAAAAGAAAGAAAACTCTAAAACAATAATTAAATGATCACGTGTTAAAAGCAGGAAATGCGAAAAATTGTCATAAAAATGGTATTTAGACACACATATTAAAAAAGAAAGAAAACTTTAAAATAATTAAATTATTACATGCAAAACAAATTTAATGGTGATAATTATATCATAAATTGAAAAGATAAATTAAAAATGAATTTCTTATGGCAAATATTCATGTGACGTCACAGTAGGAATCACATGGCATAAAAGTGGCACAGCTAGCAAGTCTGTTTATACATTTCATAACATAAACACAGAACAGGTAAATGTATGCATAAAATACTTTAGTTTTATTTTGTACTAATTACTATTTGATAAATATATATTGGAAAATTTTTATATACTTATTAATTAAATTAAACAATTTAGATTTAAAAGTAACATGAAAAATATGCATAAAGGTGCATTAAAATACAGAAATTATTCCTCCATAAGCTACGCCTGTTCCTAAAAATATCTAAAACTCTATATAAACATAAAACATAAGTGTAAATTTTCTGTACGCAGTATTTTTCAATGCCGTGGTTCTGAATGTTATTCCCATACAGATGAATTTTTATAGCCTTTAACCCAAAGGAAGAACATTGTCCATAGAATCATTATAAGAGTCTGATAGACAGTGCCATTTTTACTTAATGATTTTATACAAGCCAATTTTCAAAAGTGTTTTTACTTATCAATCCCAAACACAGCTGTCACGACAGCAGTGGATGAGGCATGGGAACCAAAAAATGATCCGATTAAACTAAAAAGCATGGCAACCCAATTACAAGTGCTGGAGAAGGAAGTGAGGGGGGGGGGGGTACCTTCTGTGGAGATATGGACAATGTTAAACTTTAAATTAAGTGCATAGGCATCAGAAAGTGGAATCATGCCCTCACTCTCTGATTGTGATTAATTAAAAATAATAATAATAATAAAAATTATCTTCGAGAATTTAAAAGAAAACATTTTCAAAATTCTATTTTTCCAGATGGTTTAAAATAACCAAACAGAAAAATGTATGATTGAGGGTTATAAAAGTATTTTTGTTTATCATAATAGGGTACTGGCTCTATAAAAAAAATCTATATTTTTTCTGGATTTCACTCTGTTGATGCCATTTGCCTTTTCTGTTAAGGTATCATGCCCTTGTTTGATTACCTCAGGAAAAAAAAAAAAAAAAAAAAAGGAAGAATTATTATTTTAATAATGCGACTACCAATAAATGATTTTTATCTAATGCAAGGTCAAACAAAAGTCAAACTATGAAAAACTACAGTTTCCCCCCCCCCCCTATATTATCTGATTTTTACCTAAATTCACATTAATTTTATATCATCTCAATAAACATTTTCATTTAAAATCAACCTTGGTAAGAATAAGATTTTTTGTTTAATTGTTTGACATGTATTTTTATTCATTTCATCATTATCATTATGGCTTATACCCGATGATACCTGGGGGAATTTTCCGATGCTAATAACACCCAATTTATCTATATCCTGGTTAACTATTTGTCTGGTTAACCCGGTGAGTCACTATTACATACCATTTGGATATATATGAAGACATACTAAGGTTAACATATAACCTTTGCTGGAGTTTCTTATAGTCAGATACAAAGCAAGGTAGCTTTGTTACAGGATCGGGCAATTATCAGGATTGTGGGTTCATAAAAAATTACCTGAAACTTATGAGAAAAGGTTTCCGTATGGAGAGAGGGCACATACAATTTATTACAAAGAGGTCAAATTATGAAAAATATGAAGTTTAATTATGTTTAGCAATCATATGAAATTGATATTTTAGTCTTATTTTATGAATTTAACTATCAGAAAAACCAGAATTTCGGTACCGAAAATTAAACACCTGAATTTAGGTATATAACCTGAACACAATCATCCCTGAATTATATAAGATGGGTCCCATAAAAAATGAGAATAAAATAAAATTTTTTTACAAATTATGGGAACAGCAGAAAATTACTTTATACTTTTTCAGTATATCTTCAATCCACTGATGTACAACAATTCTGCCATTCAGTTTGTATTTCAAAGGAAGTTGTGAAGTATTTTATGAAAGTTATTTTTCGGAACTCTACACAGCTGAAATCAATTGTACAAGTAGCATAACTACAGTAATCACTATTTTTCTTACAGTTTGTAGTACAATGTGCTACTTTTTGAAAAATGTAACCTAGTGAGTAAACAGGGGTCGATACAGATTTTTTTTCTTGGGGCCTATTTTGTGAAATTTATTATATTTTTGAGAAACATAACATTTCGTAACAAAAGTTGAAATCCATTAATCAAATTTGAACCAAGCATTTATAAACAAAAACTTCTTTAAATCCTTTTGCTGAAGTTTTCCTCTTTGGTGAACTTGTTTGTTTACAAATTACACATTTTAAAACATCACAAAATAATAAATATATGATATATAGTAAGTTTTTATGGAATAGAATTTTGTGAAGAGACCCATTTTATGAAATTGATTTTTGTGAAGGGGCCCATTTTATCAAATTGATTTTTGTGAAGGGGTTCATTTTATTAAATAGATTTTTATGAAGGGACCTTAAATAGGCCCCAAATTTTTCCTGGATCGACTCCTGGTAGTACAATCTCAAAATTCACTAGTTTATATCAAGCATCGATATTATCACAGAAAAAAGTAAAATAGATACTGTAAAATTGATGTGGTCACCTTTGCTCCTTTCGAGCGAAATGTGTTCAGCACAACAATCCGCTCATGTCAGTAACAAATTTAGGTGGTTATGAAAGGTATCTAATGCATTTAAGAAAATGCAAATGAGTTGGTAATTTGAAAAGAAAATGAGATGTGTATGAGATTGAGAGTGTGCCATTTAGAGGAGAAGGAGAGCTTTTTTATTTAATTTTGGGATCTTGGTAAAATTTCTGAAGAGAAGCATGTGTTTCTCATGCCTTTTCAGTAATCAGGGCTTTGTATTGTAACTAGCAATTTTATGTCCAGATGCAATAATTACTGTAAGGACAGTAAATAATGTTATGTATAAACATATGTATGGGCACTATTTTTTACTCAATTTTGGGTATAGATTGAATCTTCTGAAAATATTAGTCTCTTAAAAGCAGTAACTACTTTTGAAAAAGTAGTTTGCATTTACTACTTGACAAAATTAGTAGTCAAGGATTAGTGGAGGGTATATGGTAGACTCTACCTATGAAATGCAAAGATGATAAAAATTTCAAATTTCATCCATTCGTTGTGGGAAAACAAAGAAACTTTGTCAGTCAGTTATGAAAAACACCCGTGGAATATCTTTTGCAACGGATTGACAAAGTTTCATTTTTCCCGCGACAAATTGATGAAATTTCTGATTTTTTTAAATGTATAATTGATGAAATTCATGATTTTTTTTTTCTTGAGTGATTGACGAACTTGCGATTTTTTAAAAATTTTGATTGATCAAACTTGAGATTTAGAGTTATGAAATATGAATTTTTCTCCTCACCAATTGATAAAATTCTCATTTTTAAAAAAAATGATTAGTAGATATTATGTTTCTGAGAAACGTAAAAACTGTTTCAAATCTATTTTTAAGTTAGTAATTTCTTTTTCTTTGCCCCCATTAAACCAGCGATATTTTAATCTGCGTGGTAGGCATCACTACGTCATCCGATGTTCACAGTGAAGGAAAGGTACTAAACATGAATAAGTAGAGCTTAGCAGCTGGAAAGCTCGGCTCGCAAGCAACCAATCAGAGTCCAATGAGATAATACTCCCCTTCTGCTTTTCGTCACGTTGCAAGCCTTTTCCGCTTGTTCACTGTGATTGGTTGTTTTTCAGCTGAGCTTCCCAGCTACTAACGTCTCGTATGTAACTGCTTGGACAATGAAGAGAAAATGTACACAACTTAGGGGCATTCCATTTTTTTTTTTTTCCAGTGAAAGTATGTCATTTTTTATTTAAATAAAAATGCAAGAACGTTTTTTTTTTTTTTTGCTTGTTGTAAATTTTAAAATTCAAGGTCTATTATTACATTTTTGAAAATTTTTCAGCAGTTTTCATTCCTTGAAAAGGAATAATTTTTTCCCTACCATTTTTCTATTTTTTTCAAAACATATGAACCATGTAGAGGTCTGCACAGGCCGAAATTTCCAGGCCCAGGCCTGTTTATGATTTTTCAGTTCACAGCCATGCAAAAATCAATTAAATCAGGCCCGGCTCTGCTAGGCTCAACCCGATTCAATTTCTACAAACAATTCAGATTTTTCTTAACATACAATTAAGATTATTTTAATGAATACTGCATACATATTTATGGGAAATTTTTACAGTATATTTTAGATTATTATATTTTTACAAACCATAGAAAACAGAATAGCAACATTAATGATCACTAGACTCTTAAACTATCACATTGAAATAAAGACATTAAAAAAATTTATGTAGTTTAGAATAAAAGAAAAAAGATGATTAAAACATAACTTTTGTTGCTATATAGTAAAAAAGAAGTAGATAAAGATGTTTTCTATAATTCATTAAAGTGTATTTCCAAAGATTCAGTTAACAGTAGTTCATTATCTTTATTGCTATTTTTACAAAACAAATTGCATGCTCGACATGTTCTGGGAACTATTAATTCCAGTTCCAGAATGGCCCGAGTAAGTGAAATAAAATGTAAGTCTAATCCTGACCAGCACGAGTCTGCTGAAAATATTAAGCCCGGGATAAGACATGATGTAACTGTCCAATGCCAATTTCTACGCCGGACATGTTATATTTTTATATTGATGTTGTCAAGCTAGCATTAGCTCGTGCAGCACATTTATATTTATTCTTGTCCAAATCACGTCCACTGAAAATTGTTCATATTTTATCTCCTTAATTTGATAGTTTTAAATTTGTTATATTGGTCCAGTTGGTAAGCCTAATTTTTTTTATCGGCAAGGCTGGATCTAATTTTTTCTAATCAATTTCTAATTTTTTTTAAAAATCAAACCGGCCCGTTAAAAAAAAGGGTCTTTATCCTGCTGGGTACCGTGCAGACCGCTATCCCCAAGCTCCTCATTTTGTGGCCAGCATATTAATCACTATGCTGAATGGGCCCCCTTTGAAGAAAGGAAAAAGATGAAATGCAAAATGTCAACTATTACAATTTTTACATATCATTCATGTAAATAAATGTTTATTTTATCTTATCTATCAAATTTCAGAATTTTATCATGGTTAATTTCAGTTATAATACTCGGTGAATGAGAATTAACTTTACAACTTTGACACTAAATAAAATCTGAAAGAAATAGGATAACCAAGTTATGTAACTTGTACATATAACAGTAATAAATAAAGTTTCATTTGTAAAAAGTTTTTTTTTTAAAATTTAAACAAGCAACAGTCAAATTTCAACTGTGGTTCTTATCTTTAAATCATTGATATTAGCCAATTGAAAAGAGTACATTCTGTCTTTAACGTATCCCTACCAAAAATTACACAGATATCCGATATAACTGGTCAAGGTATAGATAGGACTGCCTTGGCCAATCTATTGGTCTAAGAATTTCCTTTTTACTTACAAATTTATGAAATCTTGTTTGATTTAAAAACACTTTGCTTATAAATAAAACTTTATGTATTGCTGTTATATGCACAAAGAACATAACTTAGCAATTCTATTTTACTGAGTGTCAAATTTCTAAAGATAATTCTCATTCAATCTCTATACAGTGAATTACACAAAAGCTTTGTTTTTGGAACTTGTAAATATTTAAACACCACTAGCAAATGAAGATCTTTTATAAAGTTCTGCGATTTTTTTTGTTCAGATTAAAAAAACTAGGGATGCAACAGATATGTTGAAGAGGAGACCGAACTGGTAAAAAAGTCATACTGCACATAAAAAAGTGGCATTATGAATTGTTTTCATAGCGGATCATAGTGGGTCCACAATCTATAGTCTTGTTAATCATAAGAAATAATCTCCCCTCAAAACATTTAATTATGTATTACCAATTACTCAACAAATCATTGGTAGATGATGTTTAAATTGCAATAGATTACAGAGTTACTAATGATACTTTAACATTAATTTTTCGGATTTTATTGATAATTCAGCAAGATCTACTCTAAAGTCAAACTTAAATAAGAATAGTAATATCATCCTAAAAGTAATAGTCGAATAGTAATACCCATCCAATCAATAAATAAAGGCAAGGGTCGGTCTAGCTTTTCTCCCAGAGTCCTGTTTTGTAAAATTGTGAACAACTTTCGATACTTGTGAAAAATCTAGTTATAATTTTGTGAATTTGAAATTCTGGTTATATTCAGGTTCTTGTTTAAGCATTTTCAAGAAAATATATGTATGTAAAATACACATATTTTCTTCGTATATGTAAAATTGACAGTCAGATTTGCTTTTAAATTGTTAAATTTGTGAAAGGTTTAGTTTAAAGAGCGAAAAGTTTTGTAAAAGGTCTATTTTTAAGACAAAGAATTTTGTGAAGGGCCCTGTTTTAAGGTGAAAAGTTTCGTGAAGGGTCCTGTTTTGAGATAAAACATTTTGTGAAGGGTACTGTTTTGAGATGAAACATTTTGTGAAGGGTCCTTTAAAGGACCGAATTTCTGTCTGAAAAGATCCCTGAAAGGAGCGAGAGTAATGCACAACAGTGAAATTATACTATTACTCCCAGGCACCACGAATGACACTGATAAAAAAATGTTGCATACTCTGCGACAGATGACTAAAGGAAACAAAAAATGTAATGACCAGTACTGCCAAGCGTATGACTGCAAAGAATTAGTGACAGATGTCATTAACAAATGATATTAAAAGATTGTAAATTAAAGATTGAAATTTAAAAGAAAAATGCAGCATACAGTCAGAACTACCAAGATTTTTTTTTTTTTTTTTTAAAGAAAATTGTAGAGCAGACAAAAAAGTTTGCAGAATAATTTTGTTAATTGAATTATTATATGAATAAAATTATTAATTAGATTATTGTATTTACATTTTCTTTCAATTATAACAATAAAATTATTATAGCTAAGAGGAAATCAATTTGATTATATGAGAGGGTCGGGGCAAGAAAGTGCCAAGCCACATTTTTCGCGAAATAAATCTAACACTGTAATCTGTTGCTTAATATTGTAAATTATAACATTCTACATATAGTTTCTAATGTCACTTGGTGTCAGCATATGTCCAAAGTTTCGTTTTTGACCCAGACATTTATGCCCCCCAATGAAGATAGCTAATTTACAAAGAACGTAATAGTAATATCATTAAAGTAATGCCATATTGTTACTCAGAATATCTCGAATGTTACTAAGACATTGGCGAAAAAACTTTTGGTTATATATCTTGATTTGAGTATTTGATCAAATTTTCAAATTGAAATATCTCAGAAGTTCAAAAATGTGGCTTAGCACTCTCTTGCCCCGACCCCTTCATATATATCAACAATAATCATAAAAAACACCATCTTTATAGTCTTTAACATTTAAGAAAATCACAGAAAACATTTTACTATAATACTAAACAAAAACCACCAATAATACTGAACAAAAACTTATATTTATTTATAACACCAAACAAAACATGATACATAAAATCTTTGTTTAAAAAACTTACAAAAAACAGTTTAAAAAACAGCTTCCAGGTTTTTCAAAAGACATACTTGTGTTACGTTTCACCAATTGCAAGAACAAGCATTCCTTTAGCACCTTTCGAATTAATAATATCCTTATGAGCTTGAGAAGCATCTTCAAACGAATATTTTTTATCGATGACTGGATTGACCCATCCTTCACTGATACCTTTTAAAATGCTATTGGAAGTCTGTTTCCACTCTTCCTAAAATAAAATAAGATGTGTTGAGTTTTACTTAAAAACAACCTGTTTAAAAAAAACTCATTATTCAAAAATAATCTGACTTCAGCATTATGTTTATTACTATTTTACAGTTGAAACTCGCTAATGCGAAATCTCTGAACATGAAATGAACTATCAGTCATCAAGCAAGACAGCAATATTTTGTTATTTGTATGTTTAGCATGAAACATTCCTGAGGATGCTTTTAACATGAAAGATTTTGTTTTAAACTCAAGATGGGATTCCCCTCCCTGACAAGAAAACAAATTTTGAAAATTGATTTTATTATAGTCTGACAGAAAGCTGTCTTTTCAGAATGTAATGTTTCCTAGAAAAAAAAAGACTTCAGGATTTTTTTTTTATACAACAGAGATAAAATTTAAGTCAATTTCTCTAATATATTTTGTTATGAGTTGAATTATTTTACCCAGTGCTTTAACAAAGGTACAAATCATTAATTTATGAAAAGAAAAAAAAAAAAAAAAAAAAAAACTTGGTGTGTCATTGTATGTGTCAAGCTTTTTCAAAAAGCGATTGTGTTGTGGAAGTACTATTGTCAATTTAGTCGATTTTATTATTCAAAATATCTACCAGAATTTCAAAACAGTTACCTTCACTTTATTTAATCACAGAATGTCTGTCATTAAATAAAGCACAAAATACTATTCGAAATTTTTGGTAGGTGAATAAAAATACATAAAAAGGGGTAACATTAGTGGGAATGGGAGGAGATTAACTAGCTTGGAAGTGAAAGGCCACGCAAAAGTTCTTGCGTCCGGTCTCGCTTAAGACGGCTCTGTTGAGAACAATTAAAATTCAAACTTTTCAAAGGCCTGTTTAGATACATGCAATATTACATGCATTAAAATGGCTGTAGAATAATACAATATAAGGGAAATAGTCCCTACATTGCTTGCCTATTTCAAAGACAATTTATTATATGCTAAAATTTTTTTTATAAAATTCATTTTCATGACACCATATTAATAGAGGATTTTTAAAAAGTAAAATATTTTAGCTTAATAAGGTTCCCTGGAAAGATATTTCATATAATAAAATTTCAATACAAAAGCAGAAGTCTCAAATGAAGTTTATTTCCATGGTATTGCGTTTTTACCAGTATTTAAATATTTGCTTGTAAAGAACATTACTTCCAAAATGTTAAAATCTTGATTAAAATATAAATCACAAAAATTAATCCGGTGAGACATATTAAAGATTAAAAACAAGCATGAGAACAAAACATGAAAGATTTTAAAGTCAGTTTAATTAAAATAATTACAGTTTAAAATACACTAAAAAATCTTGCAAATATATATTTAAAAAAAACTAACAAATATTAAACATACTTTTTAAATTTTAATCTACTGAAAGTTTCATTTATAAATTATATTCAGAAAAAAAAAAAAAAAAAAAAAAAAAAAGAATAGGAAACTATTTAATGTTAGTCTTGATTAAAATGTAAAAAGTCTTTTGCTAATATAACTTAGTAAAATAAAAATTCAAAGTCACTTTGAATAAATTTTGCTGAGAATCTTCTAATGTATTAATAATTTCAGCAATTTCTTTTCTCTTTTTGGTTGAAGACAATTTTTGATTTTGTAAGTAGCTCATATATTTTTGTGTAGCATTACAAACATAAATAGGGTTAGGTGGGGTAAAATGGGTATAAAATTCACCATTTTTAGATGTTCAGTTAAAATTTTCTAATAAATTTTAAACAATTAAATTTTTTTTATATTTTTTTACATTGCACATTCTTAGAATGAAAACACACAATTTTTACCTATTAGGCTACAAAAATATGTCTATAACAAAACATTTAATAGATATATGTTTGCTATATCCATTTTACCCCATGCAGGTGAAAATGGGTATAGTGTGGGGTAAAATGGATATATAAAAGTTTAACAATCAATACTGTATAAATAGATTTACCAGAGATTATATAATGAAGTAACATGGAAAACAATGTTATTATAAGTCTTAAAAAAGTCAACTTTTTTTTAAAAATATGAAATTTAAGTAAATAGATAAATGAGAAATTTTACTGTGAATCAAGCTTGGGTGTAAATGAAAGCATTTTCTGGCTACATTTTTTTCAACTCTCATTCTCATCCTTTTACTTTATAAGTGTTAAAAGTCTACTTATCAAAAGCATAATGGCCCAGATTATTAAATATTGGTTCATTTAATGTTTCTATTATCTACTTTTTTTCCCAATATAATCTGCGGGAAAGTCTATTGTTACTCTTGTGACCGTTACAGCAAAGTTTCAGAAAAACTTCCAATTATTCTATTATAAAATATAATTTGGATAAAACTGATAAAATTTTAATAATTTTGGATAAAATTTTAATTGTAACCAGTTAAATACCACTGTGTTCCATTCACATAAAATAAATCTAATTTGAAACAAAATTTTGATTTATTATATAGAAAAATAAAATGCTTTTTGTTTCAAATTGGATATATTTTACATGAGTGGAACACAATGGTGTTTTGCTATTCATATCAATTTTTATCCTAATCTATTTATATAACGCACTAAGGTGATGATACCAAGACACACCCATCTCTGAAAAAAAACAAACAAACAAAAAAACCAAAACATATTGCGGCCATATTAGGCTTAAGCATTCTGATGCCGTATTATAAATCAAACAATTGCCTTATTTAATCTACAATTTATCACATCTTTTCTTCTTCATTTTCACTAAAACCTTCAAAAACTAAACAATTATAATGTTTTAAGTTCTAAATTAAAAATAAGCAGCTACCAACAACAGATTAGCAATATAAACAAATAAACGACTCTTTGACGATTCATTAAAAAAATATGGCTAACATCAGATTCTGCTTTTAATATATTTGTATAAGCATATTAAAGCCATTAAATATTTTGAAATGTGTTTTGCATTCACAACGGTCAGTCTCAACGGATTTCTCAGATTGAAGACTGAGAAACTCAGCCGAGTGCACAAGCAGAGTTAAACTTCGATAGGCATAATTGTGGTCGTTTAGAACTAATGTGCCAGTATTGTCAGGTTCTTTTTTTTTTTGGGGGGGGAGGGGGGGGGGAATTCCAAACAGCTGCTGCCATAAAAGAAGAGTTAAACTTCCTCCACATGAAACTTTTGCACCCTTTTTGAAAAACATTTTAAGCAACCCAAATGCTGTTGACTACAAACATTTTCATGAAAATATACGCTCCTACAATAGTACGCTCCTTTGCATCAATGGGTGCAAAATTAGCAGAAAATGTTCCAGGATGTGGTCTTTAATGCTTTCGAGTTCAGGAGCAAATCTACCATGTGATGTCTCATCTACATCCACGAGAAGGTGAGCAAAGAAAATTTGCCTAATTGTATGTGCTGAATACCACTCAAACTGTAGAAAAGCGATTGAACATACCACAAAATGAAAATCGTTTGCGACATATTTTGAGGGAATTAGACTTAATTATGCATGACATAAACCCATTTGCTCAAGCCTTCAGAATGATGTTTGAAATAGAGAGACAAAATCAGGAAGAATCCCACATAAATTCTTTACCAATGCCAAATGTTCCCATGGTGTTGCAAAGAGATAGACACACAGATCATAGGCAGTACAATCCTACCAACAGCTAATGAAGTGGCAATGGTTTTTCAAAATGATGGAGAGCCACCTTTCGAGCGTGATATAAGAATTTATCCTCGCAACCCTGGAAACAACACAAATAACTTTGTTCCACTAAATATCTTAAGTTCCAACATGGATCCAATGATTTATGCTATATTCTATCCTCGAGGTGAGGCTGGCTGGCAGCCAAATTTGCTGCTTGATCCATATCCAGGATCTGCAGTTCGTGCACGAAGAAATGTGTCAATGCTCCAGTTTAAATTTGCACAAACAGCTATTTGACAGGGTGAATTCAACCCTATTTTGTATAGAGGTCCATTGACACAGCAGTGGATTATTATTCCTACCTTCAAGTAGAGGCAAATAATTTGAATTTCATCAGATATCAGCAATCGAAGTTGTGAGCTGAAGAATACCGCAACCTTTTGGATTATGTTGCTCAGGGAGCAGCAGATTTAGCTTTGCCTGCTGGAAGAGCTGTTATATTGCCCTCTTCATTTCAAGGCTCGCCTCAGAATATGCGTGAACGTTATAATGATGCTATGGCAATCGTTACAAAGTGCGGAAATCCAGACATATTCTGTACTTTTACCTGCAATACGAAGTGGCCCGAAATTTTAGAAAATTTGCCTCATGGACAATCCTTTTCTGACAGACCAGATTTAGTAGCTCGAGTATTCCTATTAAATTGCAGGCACTGATTAATGACATAACAAATGGTGAACGTTTGGAAAATGTACTGCTTGGGTTTACACCATAGAATATCAGAAGCGAGGACTACCTCATGCCCACATTCTTCTGATTCTTGATCATCAATTTAAATTTCATGATACTTCTCGAGTTGAAGAAGTTATAGTGGCAGAGCTGTCGGTTGATCATACCAGGCTATATAAAATTGTTTCAAGGTCAATGATACATGGACTGTGTGGAACATTAAACCCAAATTCTCCTTGCATGGATAATGGCAGCTGCACCAAAGACTTCCCTAAAAAATTCCAGCCAGTAACTGAATTAAATATTGATGGCTATCCATTGTACCAACGTCATGAGGGCGATAGTGTAATTATTGGCAATAGACCTGTTGATAATCGCTGGGTGGTTCCTTACAACCTGACACTCTTGCTTAAATATGATGCGCACATAAATGTAGAAGCTTGCACAACAATTAAATCGGTAAAATATGTGTATAAATACATATATAAATGCTATGACTTTGCCAATGTTATCATACGTAAAAGCAAGAATATTTGTATGACGAAATATCTAATCACGTCAATGTGAGATATGTCAGTGCACCTGAAGCTATGTGGCACCTTTTGGAATTTAAAGTGCATGACAAATCTCACTCAGTAATTAGATTTGCTATTCATTTGCCACAGAAACAGACACTATATTTTCAAGCGGGTGCAGAAAATTCAGCACTTAACCGAACTCAGAAAATGTTAATGCAAGGTAGTATCTCTATAGTGAGATACCTTTTCACTATGTGTATGAAAAAGCTATTTGGATTGAACGCCAACGTAGAAAATAAAAAAATATTGCACGAATTTATTGTGTCAGTCCAAGAGACACAGAACAACAGAACGTTGTTGTCTTCATTTACTGTTGCTTAAAGTTCCTAGTGCAACTAGCTATGAGTATTTGTGAACTGTTCAGGGTGTTGTTTTACCAACTTTCCCAACACCCGTCGAAGACAACTTTTAGCTGATGACCAAGAGTGGGATAGATGTTTCACAGAAGCCAGTTCTTTTCAGAAGCCTTCACAGCTGAGACAAGTTTTTGCATTTATTTGTCTATTTGGAAATCCATCAGATGGTGTAGAATTGTGGGCAAAGTTTAAAGATTTTCTATTTGAGGATTTCAGAAGAAATTATGATGATTTGACAGCACAAAAGCATGCTTTATGCAACATTGAAGCTATGTTGAAAATTCATGGCTCAAGCTTAACAAAATTTGGTTTTTCACATCCGGCAAATTGAATTATCATCAAGATCAAGATTACGATCAAATTACTGAGGCTTCAGATGCTATTGCAATGCTTGCAGCTTTTAATTTACAACAAGAAGCCTTCAACAAAATTAGGGAAGCAAATGAAAGTGATCAAGTAACTCCCTGATGTTTTCATCTGGATGGCCCAGGTGGTTCCGGAAAGACTTATCGTTATAATGCACTTACGGCTTTTGTTCGTGGACGTGCAGAAAAAGTTTTAGTTTATACAACAACCGGCAATGTTGCAATTTTGTTGAAAGGGGACAGAACAGTTGATAGTGGCTTCAAGCTACCAGTGACAATACTGGAAACCTCAACATCATCAATACGAGTTGCATCATCTGAAGCTACAATTCTTCGTCAAGCAAAACTCATCATTATTGTTGAATGTACAATGATGACTGCTCATGCTTTGCGCTGTATAGATATTCTTCTGAGAGAAGTTATGGCAAGTGATGAACCATTTGGAAATAAAGTTTTATTGTTGGGTGGAGACTTTCGCCAAACATTGCCAGTTGTCATGTGAGGAACCAGAACTCAAGTCATTGAAGCATGCATAAAATCCAGCCCACTTTGGAGACATTTCATTCAATTGAAACTCACCCAAAACATGCGTTCGAAGGGACAAGTTGAATTTAATCATTAGCTTCTACAAATTGGTGAAGGAATAATTCCTGCTATACAAAATTTATCCATATACAAAAATTAAACAACATTTTTTAACTACCCATTTTACACTACCTGACCCTACACATTGGATTTGTTAATTTGATATCATTATGCAACATGAATTTATATAATTGCATATAAGTTTCTGAGAAATATAGGACTGTTCCTTCATCTTTTCAACTTCAATATTTTTTTTGATGCTGAATCCTCTTTCAACAGTAGCTTTTCCATGGCTGAGAAGCGACAGCATTTCAACAACTTTCTGGGTCATTTTCAAAAATTCATACAATTCCGAAAATCAGAAACCGAAAAAAATACTTTAAATTTCACATTAAATATGAAATAGGTAATAGCGTATATGTTAGATGTGTCTGTAAGTATAATTAATTAAGCACTTTAGCCTTTGGTATAATTTTTATGAGGGTTATTTTCAAAATATTCATACATATAACTGTCCCTACTTTATGTCAAGTCCGTTACCTTACAGTTTTTAATATTTTATTGTCATATTTATAATTTTTTTCTAGCATTTTTTAATTTATAATGAAGATTGGATCACTATTAAATATCTCTGTAAAAGTTAATAATTTGCAGACAGTTTTTCTAGCTTTGATAGAGGATCATTTTCATAAAAGGCATACAAGTCAGATTTTTCAGAATTGTAAGCATTTATTGAAAATGACCCTCTATCAAAGCTAGAAAAATTATCTGCAAATTATTAACTTTTATAGAAATATTTAATAGTTATCCAATCTTCATAATAAATTAAAAAATGCTAGAAAAACATTATAAATATGACAATAAAACTATTAAAAATTGTAAGGTAACGGACTTGACATAAAGTGGGGACAGTTATAGGTATGAATATTTTGAAAATGACCCTTCTACAAATTTTTATATTTGCTTATATTGATTGTTTCAAAAAGTAATTCATCACTTTTCAAGTTCTCTGGTAGAAAATTCAGCAAAATCAGAATGCTTTAAAACAACAGCATCGTCTAAATAATTGCTAAACTTTATTAATGTACTTTCATATATAGTTTCTTCTACAAGTTTTGATTCAGCCAGATAATTAAAAATACGACTAATCTTATTTAAGCAATTCTCTTTGTTAGTGACCATGTTTCTTGGATCTAAACAGGATGAATTTCTCAGCATGCTATAATCAAATAGGTGATTTTTTGAGCAGCTTTGAATTAATTAGTAATTAATTACTAATTAGGAATTGTTTGCATTCCACCCTCAAATTAAATATTTGATGATCAGTGATTTTTTTTTTTTTTTTGCCAGAATATAAGGAATGCACTTGTTTTCAGCAGATAATCCAAGATGTATAAATTCTGCTGCTTTGTGGTTCTTGGCATCAATAATATCCAAATATAGTAGTTTCTGTACAGCTGTTAAAACTTTGGGCAATATAAAATGCTGCAAAATACTGTTTAATATTTAAAATGGGAAGACTAATGTTTGTGCTGTTATATAAAAAATAAATGAACAACATAAAAAATAGCAAATATAAAATACATATGAAAATGGCATACAGCTGTTTCAGAGCCTCTAAAGCTCCATCATCAGCATCAAGATTAAAAAGTTAAAAACAGATGTAAATGTTTAGACCATGTCAGTAAACTAGTGTCTTTGCTTGCGACCAAGATGGAATGGCAGATGAGTGTTGAAAAACAACAGCGGAGTCAGGAGTCCCATAAGACAGAGGAGACCAATAAGAAGCGCTCTACCAGTCTGGGAGAGTTTAAGCGGAGAAGAGAGAAAAAAGGGAAGGGAAGTGAAGAGAGTGAATTAAAGGAAAGGTAGCCAGACATTTAAAAAATTTGGTGAACTGAACATATCATTAACCAAGTTATTTGAATTCTTCCACATATGATAAGCTTAAAAAAATCAAGATCGTAAATCGATGAGCATCTCTGAATTATTGAACCTTAAGAAAAATTTAAATTGTGATTGTTAGACCAGCAATAGTTAGTAATAGCGGAGCATTTAATGTTAAAATTTTTAATGTTTTTATGTTCCCCCAAGCGGACCTTAAGAGGTCGCTTAGTTTGACATACATACATTTTATCACACTCGCAAGATATCTTATAAATTCCCTAATGTGAAATTCTGTCTATCGGACGTTCGGGATCTGTAAATTTTATTTTGTTAAAAATGGTGTATAACTTACTTTAAAATCAAATCTTATCAAAATTTTGGATATTTGAGGGCTAATTCTTGGAAAATATGGAAGTATAATTAAATTTTCATTGCAAAGGTTGTTAACATCGGAATGTGTACGTTTAATTAGTTTATTATGAATTGAATCAATGATTTCAACAGGATAACCCTGATCACTGGCAATGGATTTAATATAGTCTAATTCTGTTTTGAGTAAACTCTCAGATGAACAGATGTTTAAGGCACGAGGAACAAAGGTGTTACCAGCAGCCAATTTCTGATTAGGAGGGTGAGATGAAAGACGATGTGGGAGTAAAGAAACTGCGATGAGTTATTTTCGCAGTAACCCATAACATCAAGGAAAGGTAGTTGGTTGTTACTTTCAAATTCAGATGTAAACTGTATATGCTCATCTACAGAGTTAGATAACAGAGAGAATATGAGGGATATCTATATCACTAGAATCCAGTAATGCGAAGCAGTCATCCACATAGCAGGTGTAAAATGGAAAATTTAACTTATTGAATAGGTTTGACTCGAAGCAATGCATGTAAAAATCAATGAGGATATGGCTGAGGGATAGGGAAGGCAATAAAAATTACAGTTAAATATGAACGTACTTTGCAATAGACAACTGCCAGTAAGGTGTATTAAATCATCAATTTTAAACTGCAAGTAGTGAAATTCCTGGAGGCAAATTTTAAGACAATTTAAAGCACCTTGAACCAGTACGTTAGTAAAAATGGATTTGATGTCGAATGAAACAATATGGTGGCTTTCAGTAGTGGTGAAGTTACGTAGTTTATTGACGGACTATAAACTTTAATATCATCTTCAAATCCTGACAGAAATGGCAACATGGGTTTATCAATCTGGTAAACTTTAAAAAAAGGGTAATAAAACTTTGGCAAGAGTAATTTTTTTTTTAATTTTAATGAAAGACTATTATTGTTTATATAATTTTTAACACAAACATATGATCTGCAATCTGGTTTATTGTTTTTCTTCTCTACATTTGTAACATTTTTTTATGGCTGGGAGAAGATTTCATGAAGCTTTGCTGGCTGAAACATTATCAAGCCAACTGTGTTGAAATTTTTTTTTTTGGTATCTGATTCTTGCAAAAAAATCTTCGCTACCAGCAGGTGAATTTTTAAATAAATAATACAATGCAGTCAAAAAGTCATCTATTCCCCGTATGCTTGCAATGCAACCAGATTTGAATGAATTATGCACTATATGAAATCCGCAGGTAGTGAAGTTAATCAATTTTCTACCAAATTCTTTGAAAAAATAATCCTGTAGCAGTCATCCACATAGTGGGTGTAAAATGGAAATGCTGTGAAGCTTCAAATTTACATCTGGCTCATCTATAGATATTTGAATTATTTTAGAAAATTTTAATTTTACGATTGCAGATATAAAAACATAAAATATATCAGACGATGTACTGTGACCATGAAAGGCAGAATTAAAGTAAGCAGTACTTACTCCGTTGTTATGTCAATATATGATGTAGATATCCATTTGCTCTTCTTCTTTAAGGATGTTTAAAATTTAATTAAAGTACAAAATTTTTCGGATTTAAATTCTTGACAAAACTAAGCTGCAAATATGGTGAGATTCTGAATATTGCATAATATTCAGTTTTCTTTTCACCACATGTAAATTTTTGAGCAATACCACCGTCGTTAAACATGTGTCGAAATATTTTTCCAATATCTTTCCTTGACTTGTAAGAAAAATGATGCTTTATTGTCTTTAAAGTCCACAAAATTTCGGCGTCCAGGACAAGATTTATGAGTGACTCGATCGTCGGTGGTTGAGGATTAGAAATTGACATTTGAGCAATGTATTCAGATTTAAAATCTGTAAAATACATCTCCTCAGCTTTCTTTTCTGCTGATGTTTTGTATGCGAATATTTCTTATCTTTTTACTCACTCTGTTGCATGACTTTTGTTATGATACATTCCATTTCTAGTTTTAAATTCAATAGTTTTCATTAATTTATTTATTTAAATTAAATATTTAATCGTAATTAATTATTATTTAAAAGTTTTCTTAATATTAATCAAAATTTAAATCAATTATTTAACAGTTATTATTTAAACAGTCAATATTTTCTATCTTTTTAACTTTTCTTCTAAGATATTTTATTATTAATTAAAATCAACTTCTATAATTAAATCACTTTTTAAAATCAATAATCATTTTTAAATTAAATTATAATCATGCATTTAAGTCTCTGGATAAAAGAATAAAAAATTTCCATTTGTTGACATCAATTCTGTGAAAGTATCGTGTATTTTCTTCTAAGTTATTTATATATTTTCCATTTTTCTAATATTAATAATTTTTGTTCTAAACCTTATTCAAAAGATTAAACAAAATTTTTTATGCAGTCTGCCAAAATTTTAGCAAAATTCAAAATCTTGGCAGATATGAATTTTTAAACATTTTTTCTAATCTCAATGTTTACATCGATCTTCTTTGGAATGACGCCTGGCCATTTTGAATTCTATCTTAGCGCGTTGTAGAAACAACAACTTAGTGGACAATCGCCACCCATGTTGGTTTAGGGATCGTTCAAGTAGGCATTCAAGGGGATGCATTTTTCAGTGGGGGAAAAAGGGGATTTGAAATTCTCCCTGGAACTTTCGAAGGTGAAGGTACTTAATTTCGGCGGCTTGTTGGTAGAGCGGAGTTGTTTTCAGTTCGCTCGAATCGTTTGCGTGTAGAGTTGAGTTGTCGCTGGTATACTTTTTATCGGCGGCGGTTGAAAGTAAGCAGTTAATTTTGAAGAAGAGGAATTGGAAGCCTTTCCTGATTGGATCATTTGGCTTAAAGCGTCGGTTAGATAGTTGAGTTTGATTTCAGAATTTTTTATTCTGTTGCTTTTCTCCGCTGGATGTAGGTACTAGAGAGGATAAAAAGCTGTGTCAGGCCGAAAGGCCGGGCACTTGTAAAATTTCGATCGTATGGAAAACTTCAAGTAAAGATGATGTCAGCTTCGTATAATTTAACAAATAAAGTTTCTCTTCGAAAATAATTTTTTACCAAGTTGATATTGAAGCCTAAAAATGATGATTCAATGATCCAGTTACGTGGCATCTACAGTGATACAACTTTTTAAGTAATTCAGCAAGAATTAATTTTGATCAATATATACTGCAATACATCTATTAATCTTTAACGATCTTCGTTATTAAACAAAATAATCGCAAGATTGGGCTTCTAACGTTGATAAAGTCTGTTAGTTACTTCATTCATTAGATGAACTTACCTCGACTGTTGATGTGATATTTTTCTACAGTTGTTGTGACGATTCTGCAATTTTAAGAAATTAGATCCTCAGAGCTGAGAACATTATCAAGATGGGAGCCAGGTATGCTGCGTTTCTTCTACCAGTGGGGAACTTCATTAATACGACTTCATAAAAGATGATTAATCTATTTTCTTCAGGAGAACTTTACCGTTCCAGACCCTTAAGTATCAACTCTAGTAGTAATTATATATTATTTTGAACTATTACTTAATAACTTTGTCCAGATAGTATAAAATATCAAGTAATCTTCTGTTGACAGTTAAATATAAAGAACATTAATCAGAATATCTTTAATATTTTAGTATGAAGGATTCCTTATAGTTAAATTAATTTCATACAGATTACAGATTTTAAGCTAATAACAACATCAATGTAAATCAACTATTAATTTAATTTAATCATGTGTCTTCTGGAGCTCCATTTGTTGATACCTTATATAAGTATGTGTGTTCATCGTTAAATAAATCTACTTTAAGTTAATTAAGTTTCTGTGTGCAATCTTCTTTTACTTGGGTGAGTCCTTTTTATATTTATTTTATTTTTCAGATATGAATACATCTAAATATATTTGCAATAAGGCATAGTTCAATTTAATATATTGTTTTCAGATTAATTTCTAACTTCTAAAATTTTATAAGATATTTTCCAGTGCTAAGTTCAACATCGCATTTTGGTGCCTACACTATACGCGCGACCTGTACTGACGAATTGGGGTAGGATTTAGAGTAAACATTTATTCTATTTTTCTGGCTTATTTTTAGGCATTTTTAAGAATTTCTGTTTGCTCTATCTCCTGCGCCGATCCGTCATTACAACTTTTAAGATTGCTTCACCCATTAAAGATATAACAATACTTTTATATCACAGCACGCATCAGCAGAATGCATATCATTCGTTTTTCTTTGTAGCCATAGTTTATAACCAAGCTTTTTAAGTCATAAGTCATTAAATATGCATTCTCCTGCCATACTTTTGAATGATTATATCATAAATGGAACATATTAGATACAAAAATAAAACCGATGAGAAAAATAGCATTGTAAAATTACAACACAAATCAATTAACAGCTATAAAATATAACATGCATTTGAAACCAAAACCAAAAGTGTAATCGGATATGTTTTTGTTCAACATCTAATTGGAACATTGAAGTAATGATGCTGAACATTTTAAGAACTTAATACAGCAGATATACGCACTGGAAAGCATGAGCTGGATGTGTAAGACTTTGGTCATTAAGTAATTTGAGGAAGCAGGTTTTCACTTTAAATAGTTTATTCAAATAAAAGTCAAATATAAGAAGAGTCACTGTAACACATATTGGATCAATAATAAAAACGGAAAACAAACTTTAAGATGAAGTAACTGAACCAAAAATAAACACAAGTATAACTCACTAAACGATGTTTCACAGCATGATGGCAATCTATTAAAATAAATATCAATTACATGAACAAAAACTATTTCCTTATAATGAGGAAGCCTAAGCTTCACTCACGTTCGAGAATTATTCTCCTACAACTAGAAAACCCGATTAAACATTAACAATACAGCCTTTATATAGTAGCGAGATCTCATTAAACATTCAAAACAAACTTTCCAGAACATGCGGCGAAACGTCATCGCGATATCGATTAAAGCGTAATCGAACGCTGAATCGAATCGCACGCAAGTAGATGCGATCTGCAAAAGCTCTACTTGCGAAAGAAAAACGGGTGAATCGATTAACGATCGCAGATGAGCAAAGTGCCGATGTTAGATATGATATTGTTTATGACAGTGAGTGCCGATATGCCGGTGAAAACGAAAGTTTAGTTTTAAGTTAAAGTAAATAAATAAAAGATAAAAAGGAATATCTAAATTAAACAAAGGCCAAAAGCAAAAGAAAAACGTAAGTAAACGATATTTAAATAATATTTAAATGTTAAAAACATATGTAAAAATGAAATTAAGAAAACGTAATTTAAACTTAGTACTGAATCTGTATGGATAACTTAATGTCTTTGAGACAAGGAGAAGCTTAACATATTTAATTCCTAACAGAAGCCCCCCTCTCTTTGTCTCAACATTTTAAAGCCATCTGATAAAACAGAATTCAAGATAAAAAGAAAACCAAACACTTAGCATTAACTGAACCATATTTTAAAAACTTAAAATTCAAAAATTCAATATTTAAACTGTAATTAGATATAAGTAATTCAAACCATCATGGCATCCCAACTAACTGAAATTTTTAAACACGGCTTAAAAACCGCTAAAGAAATTTTCCTTCTCCGACAATGAATTCTAAAATTCATAATTTTGACAAAAAAAACTTGCCAAAAATAGAAAAGAGCTGGTAATTTCAAAAACTTTTAATATTAACAAACTTTAAATTAATGAAAAACTAACTACAAACCATGCTGTGATACATGACACACAATACCTTCCATTTGAAGGGTTTAATAAGCCAACAACACCATCTTGACCTTGATTACAACATAACAATTTCAAAAATACAAAAAGTTCATTTTTATTGTACAATAATCATAATGTATCCTCAAAAATTACAATATTCAGATTCAGATTAAACTGATTGAATATACTATCTCTCCATAAACTTCGCCAGGCATCCAAAATATAGGACAAAACCCACGGAACACTTGCTCATTCCTCACATACTAAATTCAGCCATTCTATTTAGATCAAGCACTCTCCAGTCACACCTCCGTATGCAGCTGCTAAATGCAAATACGGATAACATGTCATTAACTCACAAAAAGAGGATGGATATCCTAGATGCCTGCAAAAATAGAGAAACCTATTACACATGGATAACAGTACATGGATACAGATGTATAACTATTCAAAATATCACAGTATAGAAATTACATTTTGTATATATATCATTAAATATTCAAAATTACGTTAAAAGCTTTAAATAAAGAAAAAATTTAACTGAAAAATTAACAATATAAGAATGTTAAAAAGGTCAGATGATGATATAAAAACATGTTTTAAATAAAACAATGTTCTAACAATTTATATATATAAAAAGCTTCTACATGTATCACATTACACAAAAATATACTCATGAAAATTATATATTGAAAAATAATTTAATAAATATAAGTAAGTCATGGCGGGTTTGCGGCTTGGTAAAAACGTCGGCAAAATTTAATTTACTACGTACAAAATTTAATGAAAATACCTCATTATAAACCAGGTCACGTATGAAAAATAATTTAATGTCAATGTGCTTGGAACGGTAATTTTCAATTGGTGAGCGAACAAATTCTATGGCTGCTTGGTTATCAACTTTCATAACAGATTTATTGCTAGGTGGAGAAATATTATAATCTATACATTCTTGCCGGATCCGGTCGAACCAAACCAGGTTCTTAGCAGCCTCAGTCATGGCGACAAACTCTGATTCCATTGTAGACAAACTGACGCACTTTTCTTTAAAAGTGCGCCAGTCGACTGGTGAGTTGTCCACCATGACTATTTGGCCGCCGATCGAGGTTCGGTCGTCCCGGTTCGCGGCAAAGTCTGCATCTGAATATACTGTAATATTATTTGCTTTACATGATAATTTAAGACTATAATTACAAGTGTACTTGATGTATCCAAGCAGTCTCAACAGACCATCCCAATGAGGCATTCCAGGGTTACTTTGAAATTGAGAGAATATGTTAACAGCATAGCATATATCAGGTCTTGTTCGACTGGCAATGAAAGACAAACATCCTAGTAAACTGCGATATGGATAGTGAGACATATGTTCTATTTCAGCACTGGTGTTAGGACAATCTGTTTTAGAATAAACCATTCCCTTGCTTATTGGTAAAGAAGAAATAGGAAACTTAAATTTACTAAACTTTTCACAGACTTCAGCAATATATTGGTGTTGATGGATTTCAAGATCATTATTACTCTCACTGAATTCAACACCCAATAGTTTCCTGGTTCTACCTAATAATTTTAAGTCGAAATGGTTTTTCAGCAATTTTATGGCCTTATCAACAAAATGTGATTGTCTGCCGAAAATTATGATATCATCCACATATAGTAGTAAAACAATGTCAGTACCATGAATATAAACACAGTTACATGATTCAAACTTTTTAAAACCAATTTTAATTAAGACCTGATGAATTTCCAAAAACCATTCACGGCCACTCTGATGTAAACCGTACAACGCGCGGTCTAGCTTGCAGTATTTATGCTCCAATCCAGGAACTACGAAACCGGGAGGTTGTGACATGAAAACGTTCTCCCGTAGAGGTGCATAAAGATAGGCGCTAGTGACGTCACACTGAATGTGAGTCCACCCGCAACACGAAACGAGAAGGGAGAAAAAGTACCGGATTACCGCAAAGTTGACCACAGGGCTAAAGGTTTCGTCATACGACTCTCCTTTCACCTGTTTGAATCCCTGGGCAACAAGCCAGGCTTTGTATTGGGCAATCCTTCCTACTTCATCCCTTTTCACCGTGTAAACCCATCTACAACCTACTGGGGAAACGCCGCTCGGTAAATCAGCTAGATGCCAAACCCCCCTTTCTCGCATTACCTGAATCTCGGTTTGCATCGCTTTATGCCAGGCAGCACACTGTTCGGACTTACAGGCCTGTTTATATGTTCGGGGGATGCTGTCCACGTCTAGTCATGCTATGGGGTATGAAACACTTGAAACCATATAGTCAGATTCATCATCGTCTTCATTATCAGAAATAGGATCAGCAATGGTTTTATTTGTAACTGGACCAGAATATTTATTTAAAGTACTGATATCAAACAAAGAAGAATCGTACTTTATTTTATTTTCTTCACAGTATTTCTTGACTTCTGTATGAGATCTTAGACGTAGGTTTTTGCCAGCTTCAAAATAATAAATGTCAGTTCTGTTACCTGTCTTACGTGGGATTGGTTTCCTTATCCAGTCAACTTCTCTTAACGAGGAAATGACGGACGAGGGTGTTTTGGGTCCGGAATCAACATCCTCTCCCTCACTGGACTGGGAATCATTTTGGCTACTGGAGGGAATCAGATAGGAGTTTCTGGATTCAACCTCAACAGTTTGCTCATGATTACCTTCAGAACCAAGTGGAAAGAGGTTGTAATCATCCGGGCCCATCACGACTCCACTGCGTCCAAAATCTCCAAAATCTTTTTCATTAAGACTTACATTGGATGTTTCAATTATTTGATTTGTGTCAGGTAGCCAGATCCTATAACCCCGTGTTCTGAATGCATAACCCACCATTACACCACGCTTAGCTTTTGGTTCAAGTTTATGGCGTTTTTGTTTGGGTATGCCTACATAAGTTATGGTACCAAAAGGTTTAAGATGTCTGACTGATGGTTTCCTGCCTCCATAAAGCTCAAATGGTGTCTTAGAAAAATTTTTAGAACAGGTACGGTTCCAGGTGTAAACATAGTAACGCATGGCCTCTGGCCAAAAGCTGGGATCCATTTTGCTTTCTAAAAGAATGGTTCGGGCTCCATTCGCGATAGTTTGCATATATCTCTCCACAGTACCATTTTGCTGGGGAGTAAATGGGTTGGTGACCTCCACAGAAATTCCCTTACTGGCAAAATATTCTTCAAAATTATTGTTCAGAAACTCTCTGCCGTTATCTGATCTGAAAAACTTAACCCTCCTATTGAGGAAATTTTCTGCTTTTGTAATATGATTTTTAACAAGTTCAAAAGCATCAGATTTAAATCTCATGGGGTATACAGAAACTCGGCGAGAGTAGTCATCAATAATTGAAAGAAAATATCTTTCATTCTGTCTACCAGTAACTGCACAGGGTCCCCAAACGTCTGCAAACAATAACTCTAATGGATGCGATGATCGAACCTGCTTTATGGATTTATGAGATACACTACGGAACTTTCCCAATTTACATGAGTCACAAAAATAATCAATATCTCCCAAGTTAGGTAGCCCCCTTACACCCTGTTTCCTACTGGTATGAATTAACATAGAAGGACTAATGTGTCCAAAACGTCGGTGCCAAGTTTTCATTAACTCGAATTTATTCACAGCACTGGCCTCAAAGGAAACAGATTTATTATCAGGAGGAACTACTTTGGGATATAACTGATAAATTCTATCTTTAAGATATGCACTGAAAAGATAAACCCCATTACGCCTAAGTTTCACCTCGCCGCAACCCCCAATAAACTCAACACCATTTATGTCCAATTGAGGACCTGAGAGTAAGTTACGACGTAATTTACTGGAATGCATAACATTAGTTAAAGTAAAAATACGTTGCCCAAAACGCAACTTTACCTCCCCTTTGCCCTCAATTGGGAAAGACACATCCTTGATTGCCACCGACATTTTCTCATGACATAAAGGAACATATTTAGAAAACATTTCAATATCAGAACAAAAATGGTGCGTAGCACCAGTGTCCAGTATCCAGGACGCCCGCTCATTTACATTACAAACACTAGAATGGGAAATGTAAAGAACCGACTTACGTGAACTATCTGAAAAATGTCCATCATAGTCCTCATGCCTTTGGAAATGTCGATGCTTTCTAGACCCAGAGCCATTAGAATAGGTGTTGGAATTGCCATGACGAGAACGACCAGAATAGGAGTTGCCACGATGAGAACGACCAGAGTAAGAGTTGCCACGATGAGAACGACCATACTGTCTGGATCCATAGGAAGAAGACTCAGAGAAAGCGTCGCTGTTTGAAGAAAAAGATCTCCAGGTTCGGCTATCAGGTGACGAGTACCTCGAAGAAGGCGATGAGTATCGAGAGTGTCCAGGAGAACGATGCTGAAAGTTTCGTTGGGGAAGTCTACATCTACGTTGTAAATGACCTTTCTTGCCACAGTTCCAGCAAATGACTCCGTTTCTAGGCTTGTTTGATCCAAATTCTCTAGACTTAAAATTTGAAGGAATCGGCGTTTGCACATTGGAAACACTGGCTCGATTGCTGTCTAAGTCCCGTAATTTTAATCTCACCTCCTCTGCCACAACTTCGGCCACTATCTTGTCAAAAACAAATTCTGAGTCCTTCCACCGGAGGATTGTTTGAACTGTAGAATCAAAATGTGCTGGAAGATATCGTAGTAATTGATAACTGAGATACCATTCATTGAAATTTTTATCAATTGACTTGATGTCATTGTATATCTTTAGCAATCTACAAGCATATAAATTCACCGTTTCGTTGGATCTTATTTTACATTCAATTAACTCCGAAAACAATTGCATATGGAAAGCTCGTGTATCAGGACAAAAATGCTGTTTTAGCCTTTTCCATGCACCAACTGGCTCTTTACAACCATCGATAATACGCTTAAAGTCAATATCAATATTTAAATAAATAATCGATAGTGCTTGATTTGCACGAGAAACAAAGTTTTTATCATCTTCTGAACCAGAAACGAGCTTCTCCCCTTCAATAATGTCCCAAAGACCCTTTTCAAGTAAAAGATATTTCATATCTGAAGACCAACTAGCATAATTCCGGTGATTCAGCTTTTCAACATTTACAACAGCCATTTTGATTCTTCTTTTTTTTTTTTTTTCTTATGAAAACGGAAAAATGTTAAAAAGAGTCACTGAAAAACGATGTATAAATCAAGAAAAAAATGTTAAAAATTTAAGTCTCTGCTTTAAATTTTAAAAACATCTCACATCAGCTTCCATTTTTTTTTCATATATCATATGCATTATTTCACAAAACAAATACAGCTCATACATACTCTTTTAATCTCATTACTTTTTATAATAGGGGAGCCATTTTTCATCATAGCACATATTTTCAATTATGGGTCTTACAACTCGCCCATAACCTTTTGTTTTTGTTCAACATCTAATTGGAACATTGAAGTAATGATGCTGAACATTTTAAGAACTTAATACAGCAGATATACGCACTGGAAAGCATGAGCTGGATGTGTAAGACTTTGGTGATTAAGTAATTTGAGGAAGCAGGTTTTCACTTTAAATAGTTTATTCAAATAAAAGTCAAATATAAGAAGAGTCACTGTAACACATATTGGATCAATAATAAAAACGGAAAACAAACTTTAAGATGAAGTAACTGAACCAAAAATAAACACAAGTATAACTCACTAAACGATGTTTCACAGCATGATGGCAATCTATTAAAATAAATATCAATTACATGAACAAAAACTATTTCCTTATAATGAGGAAGCCTAAGCTTCACTCACGTTCGAGAATTATTCTCCTACAACTAGAAAACCCGATTAAACATTAACAATACAGCCTTTATATAGTAGCAAGATCTCATTAAACATTCAAAACAAACTTTCCAGAACATGCGGCGAAACGTCATCGCGATATCGATTAAAGCGTAATCGAACGCTGAATCGAATCGCACGCAAGTAGATGCGATCTGCAAAAGCTCTACTTGCGAAAGAAAAACGGGTGAATCGATTAACGATCGCAGATGAGCAAAGTGCCGATGTTAGATATGATATTGTTTATGACAGTGAGTGCCGATATGCCGGTGAAAACGAAAGTTTAGTTTTAAGTTAAAGTAAATAAATGAAAGATAAAAAGGAATATCTAAATTAAACAAAGGCCAAAAGCAAAAGAAAAACGTAAGTAAACGATATTTAAATAATATTTAAATGTTAAAAACATATGTAAAAATGAAATTAAGAAAACGTAATTTAAACTTAGTACTGATTCTGTATGGATAACTTAATGTCTTTGAGACAAGGAGAAGCTTAACATATTTAATTCCTAACAGGATAAGATACTGGCTGTAAAGGCGCAAAAGTGACACAAGTGTCTCTGCCCTCTGCTTCATAGAGTAGGAGGAACACATTGATGCAAAATCTTATTGCTCGTTATTTTAGAAGAAGAGCATTAACGATAGATTGATTGGATGCAACGGTGTGGCACACATGAGCTGCCCTTTTTTTTGTCTCCTCCTGACGGTTATCTGCACGCTGCACAATCAAATTTTAACAGCCAAGTAAAAGTGCTAAATAATTGTTTGGAGGAGAAAATGTAATCTTTTCTTCGTAAGTTGTACGTTTTTCAGGCTTTATGTACACTGTACATTTAAACTGATCCTGTATGATGATTTTTTCTATTTTTTCCAACATATCTTACTTTTAATAACCTTGAGTATTTTCTCAGTTTACATTTTCAATTTGCTTCAAAAGTTTTACCTTTTGATTAAAAAACTTCAATGTTGAAGATATCATTTAGTATTTCACTGATATGATGACCGGAAGTAAGACTGATATTTATTTTATTGTCTTATTATGTAAACGTGACATTATTGTAAGCTAAAAGTATCTTTACATTATAAAATTTTTTATTATATTTATCTTAATCGAAAGAGATGGATTGAGGCCAGAACAGACTTATAGCCTTAAACCATGTTTTGGGATGATGATGTATATATTTTTTGTTTGTTTGTTTGCTTAAATACCCTACTTTGATTCTATATACAAATTTTTTTTTGTTGTTGTTTTAATGCCCATTACTGAATTTTAGGATATTTCAATTTATTTTTATTGCCACAGTTAATTTCCAATTCATAATGGGAAATACAGCCTCCTCAAATCCACAACTCTATAATCCACACACTATTTCAGATGTAAACATGAAATTTACGTTACAGTTAATTTTGCAGGAGAAATACAAAATGGTTTATAATTTGATTGACAATCGGTATTCAGTTTTTAGCCTCTAAATTTTTGCATTTCAATGAAGTAAAACTTTATTTTTCAAATGAAAAAAAAAAAGTAAAAATATCAGAAGACTTTTTTCCTGCCTGATACATCTTTTAACAATATAAAAGCATAGGTCACCCAGGAAATTTTCACCAAATGGTTTGAAAACCCTTTCGTAAAAGAAGCTTAAATGCATTGTACAAAAGTCGGTTTAACTGTAAACTGTAAAATATTATTGCTCTTAAACAGTTGTGCTGCATATGTAAAAATATAACAAAACGACAACAACGTCTCTATGTTATTTTTACCTTCAAATACAACTCTTATTCAGCTAATCTATCAGTGAATTATAAGTAGCATGAAATGCCAACTGAAAATGAAATTTATGTGCAGAATTATAACTTCTGATGCCAGCATCTTTATTTATAGACAGTGATGGTGATAATGTTGACTTTGGTGGCTTCAGTTAGGATAGTGCAAAACAGAAATTTGCTAAACTTTTGTGTTTTGCAAAAAAATTTATTAATTCCTGATTTCTTGAATGGATGTCCTATCAAGATGAAACTCCAGTTACAGAGAGTTTCACAGATGATGACATTATTACTACTACTTTGTCAAACTCTACTGAAAATAAGATAATTCTGACAAAGAGTTAGATGAAGAAGGTGAAAAAGTAAAACAGAGTTTTGTTTCAGAACAAGAAACAATGACTATACGTCGACTCTAAGAAGCAATACTAAACCGAAAGCCAAAAGTTCTCAAACAAAGGACAAATACTATATTTGAAAATTATAAAAACCAGCAAAATAAATTGTAAATAATAATTTAAATATTTTTTCCTTAAATATGTTTTTTTTTAAAATTAAATAACTCAACGTGTTACAATATTTTTCTTTTTACCAATTGATTTATGCATTAATAATTGATTTACTGTAAAATTACAGGAGAAAAAATGTAAACTAAGTAATGACTGCAAAATTCTATAATCTGCACAACTTTTGGTCTCAAGCTGTGTGGATTAGAGGGAGTTGACTGTATTACATAAAATAATAATTTAAAAAAATAAATAAATAAAAAATAAAATAAAACATATTACTGATGTACTCTTTAGCATAGCAATACCAAAAACTTGAGTTTCAGGTCCCATCATTTTTCTTGGATCAATTTTAACAGATCCTCGACTTCCAATAATCTACAAGGAAAAATAATTTTTTTTTTTTTAAAGTAAATCAAAGCATACTAAATTTTATATACTCATTATTTTCTCATTTTAACACATTGTATGCTAGCATTTGTTCGAATATGAGCACAAAAGTTGTGTACAAAAGTCATTATAAATTGAAACCTGTTTCACAGCCAGTCGAGAGTAAGTATGCTTAGATTACACCTTGTGTTTTCCTATTCAGAAATTTTCCAGTTCCAACAGTAATTCTTACCATCAATAAAAAAGATTAAAAAAAAAAACATATTCTTATGTCTCCGTACCATAATGTGATATGATAAAAAACTAATTTTTGGAAGAACATTCAAACTTCATTTTTTGTTTTATGAAAACCATTGGAATTACAAATACAAGGTGAAACTTTAGTACTGGGTTAAAGTTTAAAACAACAGTGAACAAGTACTTCTGAAGAATAAGAACCAGTTTTTAAGTTCTTATTTTATTAGAAATCAATGTAATAAAAACTAAGTCCTAAAGATAAATTAAACTTTTGGGCAACAAAAGAAAAAAAGAATCAGAATTTACCTATACAAGAGTTACCACTAATACTGTCAGACATACATATTTGTATGACAATTTCATACAGTAGTACAATACACATCAGTATTGCACTTTACATATATAACAACAGGGTTCCTACACAATTTTGATAAAAAAATTCCCTGACCTTTTCCAAGTTTTTCCTGATTTTTTTTTACAAAAATTTCTTTGACCTTTCTTAATAAAAATTTGGTTTATATATTGTTGTAAAACACTCCACAATGAAAACCTCCTAATTACAGGCAGTTGTTAATTTCCATAAAATTGCATTACTTTAATACATTAATTAAATTTAGGGGAATATCCCCTTTCTTTTTCAAAACTTGTTACATGGACACTTGTTTTATAGTGCCTAATACTGGAAGAATATCTCTAAAATAAGGAGACTATGTTGCCTACAGCTAAACAAAAAGTGCAAAACACTGAAATGATAAGATTTGCAATCACATATTTAAGAGGACAAAGTCCAAGAAAGTTTTGATCCAATGATATAACATTCTATTTCAAACTGTTACTTGCAGCATAAAGCTATTTTGTCTTCATCCAGTAATTAAGTTAGTGGAACTAAACCTTACCATGCTGATAATTATTTCAGGGTTCATACTCTATTTCAATAACAAAATTCCCCGACTTTTCCAGGTTTTTTCCAGACCATTTTTCCTACAATTCCATGCCCACAATTCCCGACATTTTTAGAAATACGGATAGCAATTCTAGATCTTAATGATTAAATATACTTCTGAAAATAAAAGTAATCTATAAAATTGAAACTAAAAATCTATTATATGATATTTAAAATATAATATTCGCTGATCAGGTGCGTAGAAATTGCGAATTTTGGTAAATTTCGCCCATCGGGTGCGTAAAATTCACAAATTTTGCCGATCGAGTACATATAAATTGCGCATTTTGCCGATCGGGTGCATATAAATCGTGAATTTTGCCGATCTCCTGTGTATAAATCGTGAATTTGGCCAATCGGGCCCGTAAAAATCGCGAATTCTGCCGATAGGGTGCGTATAATTCTGCGAATTTTGCCGATCAGGTGCGTATAAATCGTAAATTTCGTCGATCGTATGCTTAAAAATCGCGAATTTTGCAGATCGGGCCAGTAAAAATCACGAATTTTGCAGATCAGGACAGTAAAAATCACGAATTTTGCAGATCGGGACAGTAAAAATCACGAATTTTGCAGATCAGGTGCATATAAATCGAAAATTTTGCCGATCGGACGCGTAAAAATCGCAAATTTTGCCGATCGGACGCGTAAATATTGAAAAATTTGACGATTAAGCGCGTAAAAATCGCAAATTACGCCGAACGGGTGCGTAAAAATCATGAATTTCGTCTATAAGGTGCGTATAATAGCGAATTTTGCCGATCAAGTGCGTATAAATCGTAAATTTCGTCGACCGTTTGCGTAAAAATCGCGAATTTTGCCAATCGGGCTCGTAAAAATCACGAATTTTGCCGATCGGGTGCATATAAATCGCGAATTTCGCCGATCAGGTGCACATAAATCGCGAATTTCGCCGATCGGGTGCATGTAAATTGTAAATTTCGCTGATCGTCTGTGTAAAAATCACGAATTTTGCCGATCGGACGCGTAAAAATCGCGAATTCCGCTGATCGGGTACATAAAAATAATGAATTTCGCCGATAGGGTGCGTATAAATCGTGAATTTTGCTGATCAGGTGCGTATAAATCGTAAATTTCGTCGATCGTATGCGTAAAAATTTCGAATTTTGCCGATCGTCTGTGTAAAAATCGCGAATTTTGACGATCGGGCGCGTAAAAATTAAATTTTGCCGATAGGACGCGTAAAAATTCCGAATTCCGCCGATCGGGCGCGTAAAAAATCATGAATTTCGGCGATCCAGCACGTAAAAATCCGGAATTTTGCCAATAGGACGCGTAAAAATCGGGAATTCCGCCGATCGGGCACGTAAAAATCATGAATTTCGCCGATCGGCACGTAAAAATCGCAAATTTTGCCATTCGGGTGCGTATAAATCGCAAATTTTGCCTAACGTGTGTGTAATAATCGTGAATTTCGTCAATCATTAGGAAAAAACTATGAATATTGTCAATCGCGCATGGAAAAAAGATGCAAGTTTTTTCCATCCTTTCCAACTGAATTGGGTTATGCTGACTAAGGAGGTGGTTCAGTATACGGAGCTAACCCTCCTTTTAAAATTAGCATTTTTATGAACTTTTAGGTCGACCCCCCCCCCCTCCTTGCCCGAAACAAAATTTTGTCCACCCTATGGATGTTGGCTCTCGTCAATCCAGTCATTTTTGTGACTGCCCTTCCTCTTATAAAGGTTGTGCACCCCTTTGATATCCACATTTTATGACTGAATCTGTTAAGATGTACAATTTAGAATAATATATGTTTCTCTTCCTCTCCACTTTCAATCATGAAAGCAGAATTTTTTTTCGGCACTGGCAATCTTTAAAGCTAAATTTATTCCTTCAAATAAAGTCAAGGAGTATTTTCACTCTTTGAAAATAATCTTAGCTATATCTCTTGTATAAATACAAACGTAAACTGTTGCTAATATCATTGCCAACAGAACTGAATACGTTGACTGGAAGGAAGGAACCTAGGGGGCTAAATCTACCCTTCTGAAATTTGTTTTTTTAATCTGATCTCCCCCGGTCAGAACCTCCTCAAAACAAAAAATTTCTGATGGTGGCCCTCAACAACCCAGTCATTTTTTAAGTGGCCCTTCGCTTAAAAAGGTTGTGCACCCCTAGTTTAAAAGAAAATGAATGGTGTAAATCTATTCTCTAGAACTTTAAGTTATCTCCCTTTTTTTAGATCTTATTTAATTACATACAATAGGTATAACAATCCTTGTTTTAACAAATGAAGGTAAGTCACAGTGACAGCAAAATCTTTTGTAACCTTAACCCACAAAACACAAATAGCTCTCCATGACTGGAATGCTTTTATCTTAAAATAATTTTTTTCAGCAATGAAAATAATAAGCAACTTTGTGCATTGTATCAGTTGACAAAAAACATCCCTACACTTTTTAGCTGGCAAATTGCTGCAGAGAAAAACAAAAACAGCCATTCGATTGAGAATTATGTCTTATTTTATGTAGAACAGCTTAGAGGCTGTCTCCATATTGAAATTTTAATAAATTTTGAAATTTTTAATATTAACACCTAATTTTGGCATCATATATGGATTCTTAGATAATTTTTATCTTCTGATACCAAACTGGAAGTCATTCGCTGAAGTAGTTTTAGAATTAAATATGCAGAAAATGAAATATGTAGATGCAATGTACCATACAGAATAAAATACATTTACGTTCAAAAGTGAAAAAAATGCAACTATAAGAAATAAAAAAGCACTCATTGGTGAAAAAACTGTAACATATATGTAAAAATAATGCTCGGAGCTCCGTCGGTACAAACAATATAATTGATAACAGCATGTAATGATGAAATATTAATTAAACTCTTCTATGTTTGTAATTACATATTATAATTGTATCTAAAATTTATTTAAAAGATATGCTGATTAATGTATGTCCAGTTCAGGTACGATGTATAGTTCTTTTTGTATTTACTATTGAAGTATTTTAAAGTTTATGTCCATTTATTTGCCAGTTACTGTCTATAAGGAGAGAAAGCTCTAAAATATAGAAAATATATGCTGCAACTAAAGATTTCCACAGACGAGGTTAACTTTTAAAATTGAAAATTTATAAACACAATGATTGATAAGCTCTTCATCTTTGACGATCGCTTCTAGCTAAAACTTTGACCATCTTACTCCGAGATCTCAATTGGGCTTATAATCAAATGAAAATTGGATCTCATTCTCCGCTTTACCAGTGAGAACCTTTCGGACAATTTAGATGATGACAACCTCTCTCTATATGCTGCCAAGAGAAAGTTCTGATAAGATCTTTATAACGCAGAACCATTCATCCTTAAAAATCTCCTCTCAAGCGCGCCCAGAAAATATATCATAGACGAACTGCCGAAACCATCACGCATCATTAACACATATTTCATCGATGAACCGCCAACACCATCAGGTCAGCATTAACACAATTAAAATTGTAGAAGAATGCATATTAATATTATGAGAAATAAGTAGGGATCATTACTATTGAAAAACGTAACTCCAGCGGATTTGGAAACAATACTGGGAAGTCAGATTTAATCCACCTTTTGCCATAGCTCAGTGACAGCACACGCCATCTTTAGCCCAAAAGGACTCGGGAGCACCTCTTTAAACGTCTTAACTGCATGGCAATTCGAAAAGATCTCTTTTTATCAAATTCAAAAACGCCACGCTCAAACCCAATTCAAGCACTCGCCAGACATCCAATCAGTGAACGTCAAACGGGTCGCTACGTCATAAAACTTCGCAGAGCAAAGCCGAACCAGAAGTAAAACTGCAAGATATTGTTGGCAAAAAGGTTGCTCGCAGTTAAAGTTAGATTTTAAATGACGTAACAGACCAACGCTACGTCACTCTAATTGCTTTTCGAATGTTCAAAAGAAACCTTGAAGTCGCAAAATCGACCTTGGATGCCACGAGGCAATGACCTAAGCGCAAACATCCTAATAAGTTGTCATTTTGGGAGTAAGAGAAAGGGAAAATATATGTTAAAGAAGTAATGGCGTCTCTCTAGAAAAACAGTGTTTACTTCTAAACAAAACATTGAAAAAGGAACAAAATTCCATAACTCCTAAAGTTATGAACAGAATAGGATGAAATTTATAGCTATGGATATAAAATAAATTATTTCTTTCGATTAAACATGGTTTTAAAATGAAAATTGTTCTCTTTTTCACAATAAATTAACTATATTAAGCAGAATACGCAGTGGAATCTTTAAGCTTGGAAATGCATGGATGTGGAAGACTTAATAAGTACAGCAGAAGTAACAACAAGATGACTTTTATTGATGATTAATTACAAATGACAAACCAACGTCAGCTTTACTTTCGCCGAACAAACTTAAAAATAAAATCAAAATAAACTTTCATCAAAAAATAATAATAGCCGCCAGCAGCCTTCAAAACGTAGCCAAGCTACGACGTCGTAAGTATAGTTACATGGCAAGAAAACTAAGTGCTGCTTTCAAGCGAGCTACGTAAAAAAAGCAAGGCAAAGCAACAACAGACAAGGAAGAAAAGTGGGCAAAATACAAGCATCTTGATCTGCTACATATACTAGTCTGTTTTGGAAAAATTTGCATACAGCTGCTGCCATTCTGTGAAAAGAAAAACGTACGCGAAACTCCATTGGCTTCACGGACTATGACGTCAAACTACGACCAATCAGAGCAGCGATCGTCAGACGAGAGCTCTGGGTCGAAAGTAACAGCAAGTAACAGCGATCAACAGTGATCCGAAAGCACAGCGATAGATCGTGGATGAATCGCGTGTTTACCCGAAAACATCGTGAAGCAATGGAGTTCGTTTGTAATTTAATGTAGGCTTGGGGATGGTAAAAACAAATGTATGTCATGTGAAAAGGGAAATATTTAAATGAAACATATTTTACTCTTAAATTTAAATACATGACATAACAATCAGCCCCCTTTTTAACATCCCCAAGTCTTTACAACAACTTCAAGAAAAGACATTCAAAAATTTAAACATGAAAAATACACATACTTTATTCATAAAAAAAGTCAGTCCAATCATAACCAGGTCGGGGAAAACACAACTCACCGGCCAGGCACTGATCAAAACGACCAAAATTTGTAGATTTTTTTTTTTTTTTTTTTTTTTTTTTTTTTTTTTTTTTAACAACATACATCTCAAAATTCTAACTCTCAAAAATATTTAAACTTTTCTGAAAAAGAAACAGTCTGATCAATGTCATGTCAAAAAGGGCATGGCAATGAAAAGAGTGGCCAAAATTGTAATTTAAAAATATTAAACTTCAAAAACTTGCATACAAAATTTCATTAATTGTTCTTTAACCTGAGGTTTTGTGAAAGGATCAGCTAAATTTAATTTACTTGAAATATACTTTAATTTAAACAATTTATCATAAACTAAATTTCTTAGAAATAAATATTTAATATGAATATGTTTAGTCCTTTGATTCTCAACAGGTGAATTAGAAAAAGCAATAGTTGCCTGATTATCACAAAACAATGAACATTCTTTAAGATTTAAATTTAAACTTTCATTTTCTAGAACATTTTTAATCCACATTAACTCTTTTGCAGCTTCAGTGAGAGTTACATACTCGGCTTCCATAGTTGAAAGGCTAATGCATTTCTGCTTAAAGGTTTTCCAAGAAATTGGTGACTCATCTAAAAATAGAATAAAACCTCCTATGGAAACACGATCATCTCTATTTGCAGCAAAATCAGAGTCTGAATAGCAAGAAATTTTTAACTCTTTAATTCTAGATAGTTCCAATTTAAAATGTTTAGTGTATTGCAAATAACCGAGTAATCTAATTAAACTGTGCCAGTGTTTCATACCTGGGTTAGACTGGAACTGTGATAAAAGATTTACAGCATACATTATGTCTGGCCTTGTTCTACCAGCAATAAAACTTAAACAACCAATTAAATTTCTATAAGGGAATTCAGACATCTCATTAACTTCATTCTGATTTACTGGAGAGTCCATTTTTGACAAAACTAGCCCTTTAGGTATTGGGACATTACTCAAAGGAATGTTATATTTTGAATACAAGCTACAAACTTTATCAATATAGGAATTTTGATGAATGTACAGCTTGTCATTTACTTCTTGAAATTCAATACCTAATAGCTTTCTTGTTTTTCCTAAAACTTTCAGATTGAAAAACTTTCTTAACAAACTTACACCAAGTTCCAAATCACTTTCTGTTTTACCGAAGATGACCATGTCATCTACATACAATAAAAGAACAAGTTTATTTTCATAAGTATAAACACAGTTGCACCAGTTAAGTTTAATAAAATTTAGTTTTAAAAGTACATCATCTATTTCAAAAAACCATTGGCGACCACTTTGATGGAGGCCATATAAAGCTTTATTTAGTTTACAAACTTTACCTGTTTCACTAATGAAACCCTCCGGCTGCTGCATATATATGATCTTATCCAGATCTGCATATAGATAAGCATTATTTACATCTACTTGAACATTTAACCATTTAAAAAGACATACAAAAATAGTGAAAAACAATCTTATAATTGAAAAACTTACTACTGGACTGAAAACCTCATCATAACTTAAACCTTTTATTTGACTAAACCCCTGAGCTACAAGACGTGCTTTAAATCTCACAATTTCATTATTTTCATTTTTCTTAACCGTGTAAACCCATCTGTTACCTAAAATTTGTGCATCTTTAGGTGGTTCAACAAGATCCCAAACTTTGCGGTCATACATGACCTGCATTTCCTGGTTCATTGCTTTTTCCCACTCTGATGCTTCGGGTGTTTTAACAGCTTCCTTGTAACTTCTAGGGATTTTTAATTCAATTAAATTAGCTTCATTTGAAAAATTTAAGACTTTACCAGATTGATTATTTTTCCCCCTGAAATCAAAAAAATCATAATCGTATTTTATGTTATTTTCTGCACAGTACTTTATTGTATCATTTAAAGATCTCAATTTAACTTTAGTTCCCTCAATGCCATAATAAATATCTGTCCTGGGCACATTTTTCCTAGGGACAGCACTACGTACCCAATTAATGGATGCACAAGGAATTAAATCTGGGCTGTCTTTTGAATTTTGATTAATTGAACTTCTAGTTTTTACAGGGCTAAGTGTAGTTTCCTTTACTTTGGCTGGGATATCACTTCTACTTTCTGACTCGATTAAATCATCTATCATAGGAAAGATATCACCATCCTCTGGGAAGTTCAAATAGGAAAAAGAACGAAAATTATGTTTTGGACTCTTTATGACATCCACCCCCCTTTTACTCTCATCAAACCTAACATTTATAGTTTCAAAAATTCTTTGCTCATCTATTATCCAAATGCGATACCCTTTAGTCGTTTGTGCATAACCACACATAATGCCAAGTTTGACTCTCATATCGAGCTTCTTTCTTTTTTGTTTGGGTATACCAACATAAGCTAAGCAACCGAATTTTTTGAGATGAGAAACAGAAGGCTTTCTCCCCGAATACAATTCAAAGGGGGTTTTATTGAAATTTTTATGACAAACTCTGTTCCACACATATGTGAAACATAAAAGAGCTTCAGCCCAAAATTTCTGAGACAAGCCACTAGAATTTAAGAGGGTTTTTACACCGTCAAGGGCAGTTAAATTGAAGCGTTCCGCGCAACCATTCATCTCGGGCGAATACGGGTTCGTTTTCTCATGGGCAATGCCCTGACTTTCCAGAAAGTTATCAAATTCATCATTACAGAATTCAAGTCCCCCATCTGTTCTAACAGAGACTACTTTCTTATCTAAAAACCTTTCGGCTCTCTTTTGATACTTAAGAAATGTCTCGAAAACATCAGATTTATTCTTAAGGGCCTATACAGTAACTTTTCTAGAAAAATCATCTATTATAGATAAAAAATACCTGCTACCCCCATGAGATGAAACTGGCAGCGGCCCACACAAATCCATATGCAGCAGCTGGAGAGGAACTTTAGAACGAATTTGACCAACAGACTTAAAAGAGACCCTTTTAGATTTAGCCAATTTACAAGAAATACAATCTTCAGTCAATTTTGATAGCATAGGAAGACCATTAACACTTTCTTGTTTACTGGTGTTAATTAAATATTCACTGTTAATATGGCAAAAACGTTCATGCCACAACTCATTAACATTTACTTTATCCACTTGATTTGCTGACAAATTGACTGGATTGTCATTTCCTTTACATTTGGTAATATACTTTGATGGCTTCAGAAAATACAGGTCATTTTTCCTTAAAGCATAAAAAAGTTCATTTCCATGTTTGTCATAAACAAAAACTTTACCATTTTTACCCACAAAATTTATCCCCAGTTTTTCAAGCTTTACCCCAGAGAGCAAATTTCTTCTTAAGTTAGGATTATATAAAACATCTTTTAAGATAATACGATTGAATTTTCCATTTTTACAACGTACCAAAAACTGAATTGTACCCTTACCCTCAACTGGGCATTCTTTCTCCCCAACTGCAAGAGACATGTGCAAGTCAGATACTGGCTCAAAAGTGAAAAATAAATTTCTATTGCTACAAAAATGCGCTGTAGCGGCAGTGTCAAAAACCCAATGGGAATTTCCATAGCCCAGATCTGATGAATTAGCCTCGCACAATTCAGGAGAAAGCTCAATTAAGCTACATTCAAGTTCAGAGAAGGTACAATTCAAAAGAGATTTACATTCTACATTACTAGTTTCCAAAGGTCTTGAAAAATTTTTACTTTGAAAATTACTTTTATTTTGGAAATTACTTTTAGTTTTGACATTAGATTTAAAATTTCCAGAACCATATTTATGAAAATTACTTTTACGATTAACATCTGAATTACTTTTATCATTACAAGCTTCATTACTAGATTTACTTAATTTAAGTTTACAATTAGAAATTAAATGACCATACATTTTACAATAAAAACAAGGACCAATTTTACTTTTGTTTTTATAAAAATTTCTAGATTTACCTGGTTTAACAGACGATTCACTGGCAAAAGCCACATTATAAAAGTCCTTTTGAGACAACTTTAAGCGATTCTCCTCCAGCAACAGCTCAGCTTCTATTCTTTCAGGCAGGAACTCAGCATCAGTCCACCTATAAATGGCTTGAACAATAGCTTGAAACTCATCTGGAAGGCTCCGAATCATCTGATAACCCAAGTAAAGTGGCTGCAGTTGATGACCAATGTCACGAAGACGTTCAGCAGCTTGCTTCACTCGACACAGAAAAAGACCTAAGTTTTCACCAGGAACATACTTTGTATTAAAGAAAACATCAAGAAGCTGAATTATTCTTGCTCGTGTGGTCGGCTCGAAATGGTCATGAAGAATTTTCCAGGCCTCTGCTCCATCAGTGGTGCTTGAAATCAAAGGCTTAAATTCAGAACTCAGGGACTGGTAAACAATGGTATAGGCTCTATTTTTCCTCAATTTCACCTCTTGTTTTTTTCTCCATGTTAGATCAGATTTTTTAGCATCTCCACTAGCTGTTTCCGTTTTAGCAGGTGATAAACTCTTGGATGTCTCCTCTCCATCTTTTTCAGCAATGAACTCCCATGCTCCATAATGCAGCAACAGAACTTTAACTTCATGCTTCCAAGTTTCCCAATTGGTGCCGGTCAGCAGGGTGACGTTTTGATTATTTTCCATCAGCCCCCGTCTCTTTATCACGGCAACTTGAAGCTTTCAAAAGGTCAACAGCATGCAAGAAAATTCACATTCATCTTTCAAAAACAAACCAGAGAGAGAGTCCACAGTCAGAAAAATTATCACCGTTTCTTCACTTCCACATTTCCTTAAAAAACCACTAAAATTCCGGTTATGAGTCTGGGCCTATAACCCTGTTCTCTTTTTCAAAATAAATTAACTATATTAAGCAGAATACGCAGTGGAATCTTTAAGCTTGGAAATGCATGGATGTGGAAGACTTAATAAGTACAGCAGAAGTAACAACAAGATGACTTTTATTGATGATTAATTACAAATGACAAACCAACGTCAGCTTTACTTTCGCCGAACAAACTTAAAAATAAAATCAAAATAAACTTTCATCAAAAAATAATAATAGCCGCCAGCAGCCTTCAAAACGTAGCCAAGCTACGACGTCGTAAGTATAGTTACATGGCAAGAAAACTAAGTGCTGCTTTCAAGCGAGCTACGTAAAAAAAGCAAGGCAAAGCAACAACAGACAAGGAAGAAAAGTGGGCAAAATACAAGCATCTTGATCTGCTACATATACTAGTCTGTTTTGGAAAAATTTGCATACAGCTGCTGCCATTCTGTGAAAAGAAAAACGTACGCGAAACTCCATTGGCTTCACGGACTATGACGTCAAACTACGACCAATCAGAGCAGCGATCGTCAGACGAGAGCTCTGGGTCGAAAGTAACAGCAAGTAACAGCGATCAACAGTGATCCGAAAGCACAGCGATAGATCGTGGATGAATCGCGTGTTTACCCGAAAACATCGTGAAGCAATGGAGTTCGTTTGTAATTTAATGTAGGCTTGGGGATGGTAAAAACAAATGTATGTCATGTGAAAAGGGAAATATTTAAATGAAACATATTTTACTCTTAAATTTAAATACATGACATAACAAAAATATTAAATTTTAAGATTACTATAAAAAGTATTTTTTGTAACTTAGAAATTTTCTCGGAACATCTTGATTTTGAAATAAACTATTGAACAAGACAAAAGATACAAATACTTACGTTCCGATTTGAATTGTATAGCGATTAACTGTTTTTAAATGTAATATTTAAAGAGGAAATATGTTGTATTCTTTAAATTTTGTTTTTTAAATGGATAATTTTAAGATAGCAGTTATTAAAAAGGAATAAGTGAAAATAGATTTATTTTAGATATTTTTGAAGTTATGTTTTATATATTTTTGAAGTAATGTTTATTGAAAGTTAATAAAAATAAATTTTGTAATATTAATTTAAAAATAATTTGGAAAATATATGAAATGGAAAGAAATTGATATTAAATTTATTTAGCACTAAAAGTTATTACTTTAAGATAAATGTTTGATTTAAAATTATTAATTGATTAAGCATTATTTATTTTAATAAATTTATGAACTAATTTAAATAAATGATTAAAATAAATTTAAATATTTAAAAGACTGAATAATTAATGAGAGAATATTTTAAATCATAACAAGACGAGTTCCCAACATTGTTCAAAAGCTCAGAACCTGGGACAAGTAAATCAGAAATGAGAAAAGATTTTATTGCTCCAAAGTTAGTTGCTGCATTAGACAGGTGTCAATTAAGTATGTTAGATTCTGTGTTTATTCTTGAAGCTACTATTGATGCACTTGATTTAACATTGACAGATTTCTGATAAGTAAGACTTCAATTCAAAGAATTGAAACAGAAAAATGGAAGGAACGCTCAGAAAATATAAAAAATTGATTTCCAAAACGAGGTACCGGATGTAGTGACCTTAGCTGGGGATGGCAAACTGTTGCCTGCTTTGAGTGCTCAGAAATCAAAAGAAGAACACTTGCCTATAGTTATTTCACATGGATTTAAAGAACAACTCATTTCTGTGCCAAGACTGGATAATTCTACAGACAAAGAACAGGCACAGGCTATTTGGAAGGTGATCTTAGATTGGAATCTCGAAAACAAAGTCCAAATACTCTGTTGTGATACGATGGCTTCAAATACAGATCATTTTAATTGTGCTTGTGCACTTCTGAAGCAAAAATTTGATAGGAAAATGCTTTTTTTTGCTTTCCGCCATCATGTATTCTGCTGGTAAGTTATGGGCCTCCTAACTGGAGTAGATTACATAGCCCAATTAAATAACAACTATCCACATTTAACCAAATGAGGCACGGGTTAATACCTCTCTCCGGACTTAACAGGTAAAAGGCGTGATTGTTGCTTCTGGACGTAGGTGAAAATTAGAATAATCCAATAAGTAATACACATACTACTGAGTTCCATTAATTAATTTACTCTAATTAAAAAACATTAAGCTTTTTACGTTGTTGTTTTTTTTATGCCGCCTATGTCGTATGAAGCATGATTAGACAAAGTATATCCAACATTCTTAGAAAGAAATTACAAACTAGTCTGCCTGATAAATCAACTAAAAATTAATAAATAATTAAGGTGAAAAAAAACTACTCGATGCAGTACCCAAATAAAATTAAAACAGAGAATTAAACACAAATAAAAATATTTATTTACAGATATTTACAAAAACATAAAAAAAAAAAAAACATCAATATCAAAAATTATGAAATTTAAGTAAAAACATTATAAAAGAATAAATCATTAAATGATTAATGAGTCACTTATGGACCCTACTAGAGCACAATCGTACTTTAACATACTCGTACTTAACAAAGTGCGAAATCAAAAATGATATTAAATGAGTAACTAAATGTATGCTAATATTATAAATATATAACTTACAGGTTAGACTAGGGGTGCACAACCTGTGGCCCGCGGATCAATTTCGCCGATCGGATGCGAAAAAAATCACGAATTTTGCCGATCAGGTGCGAAAAAATCTCGAATTTTGCCAAATTTCGCCCATCGGGTACGTAAAAATCGCAAATTTTGCCGATCGAGTGCATATAAATCGCGAATTTTGCCGATCGGGTGCGTATAAATCGTAAATTTCGCCGATCGCCTTCGTAAAAATCGTGAATTTTGCCGATCGGGCCCGTAAAAATTGCGAATTCTGCCGATAGGGTGCATATAAATCGCGAATTTTGCCGATCAGGTGCGTATAAATCGTATGCGTAAAAATCGCGAATTTTGCCGATCGGGTCCGTAAAAAATCTTGAATTTTGCCGATCGGGTGCGTGTAAGTTGTAAATTTCGCCGATCGTCTGCGTAAAAATCGCAAATTTTGCTGATTAGACGCGTAAAAATCGCGAATTCCGCCGATCGGGGGCATAAAAATCATGAATTTCGCCAATAGGGTACATATAAATCGCAAATTTTGCCGATCAGGTGCGTATAAATAATAAATTTCGTGGATCGTATGCGTAAATATCGCGAATTTTGCCGATCGGGCCCGAAAGAATCGCAAATTTTGCCAATCGGGTGCATATAAATTGCGAATTTTGCCGATCGGGTGCGTGTAAATTGTAAATTTTGCCAATCGTCTGTGTAAAAATCGCGAATTTTGCCGATTGGATGCTTAAAAATCGCAAATTTTGCCGATCAGGTGCGTAAAAGCCGCGAATTCTGCCGATCGGGCGTGTAAAAATCATGAATTTTGCCTATCGGGCACGTACAAATCGCGAATTTCGCCGATCAGGCGCGTAAAAATCATGAATTTCGCCTATCGGGCACGTACAAATCGCGAATTTCGCCGATCAGGCGCGTAAAAATCATGAATTTCGCCGATCGGCACTTAAAAGTAGCGAATTTTGCCAATCGGGTGCGAAAAATTGCAAATTTCGCCGATCAGATGCGAAAAAAATTGCAAATTTCGCTGATTGAGTGTGTAAAAATCGCAAATTTTGCCGATCGAGTGCGTATAAATCACAAATTTCGCCGAACGTGTGCATAATAATTGTGAATTTCGTCAATCACTAGAAAAAAAACTATGAATATTGTCAATCGCGCATGGAAAAATGAAATGCAAGTTTTTTCCATCTTTTCCAACTGAATTGGGTTATGCTGACTAAGGAGGTGGTTGAGTATAGAGAGCTAACCCTCCTTTTAAAATTAGCATTTTTATGAACTTTTAGGCTGACCCCCTCCTTGCCCAAAACAAAATTTTGTCCACCCTATGGATGTTGGCTCTCGACAATCCAGTCATTTTTGGGACTGCCCCTCCTCTTATAAAGGTTATGCACCCCTTTGATATTCACATTTTATGACTGAATAGTTATGAAGTACAATTTAGAATAATGTATGTTTCTCCTCCTCTCCACCTTCATTCATGAAAGCAGAATTTTTTTTCGGCACTGGCAATCATTAAAGCTAAATTTATTCTCTCAAATAAAGTCAAGAAGTATTTTCACTCTTTGAAAATAATCTTAGCTATATCTCTTGTATAAATACAAAAGTAAACTGTTGCTAATATCATTGCCAACAGAACTGAATACGTTGACTGGAAGGAAGGAACCTAGGGGGCTAAATCAACCCTTCCGAAATTTGTTTTTTTAATCTGATCCAGGGCCCGACTAGCAAGTTTTTGTGCCCAGGGCACTTTCAATTTTTCGTGCCCCCTTAGATTGGTTGATTTACTGATAGTAAATTTTTTTTTTTTTTTTTTTTTTTTTTTTTTTGCATATAGCACGCTTATTCAAAAGGTGTCAACTCAAAAAATTATCCTAATTTCCGGTCTATAATCCACGGATCAAACAATTATGGTTCGACCCAGAAATTTTATATAATGTAGCTTACCAAACCGCTGTAAATATTTAACTTAAATTTTTAAATAAAATTTCTGGGTCCTACATAATTATAGTCCGAAAATTACGGTACGTTTTCCGAAAAATTGAAAAACGGTTCCAGGAATAAAAATAAAATATTTTTCTATTATTTATTTAAATGTACTTTTAACCATAGATTGAGATATATTTTTGTCATTTTATCGTATTAATATCTCAAATATCACATTTTTTCAGCTGTGTCACTTTCCAAAAAAATGTGCAATATGATATAATTGAATGACTTGATAAATACAGCACATCAATTACTAGAAAATGTTGTTAAGAAGTCTACTTGTTGATGTTATTTTTTATTAAATTATAAAACCAAGCTGATACTGAGTGCAAACAAAAGTGCTAAAAAAAATAAAAACGTTGTCACAATTATGATTTTTTAAAATGGAATTTTTGATGAAATTATAAAAAATTTTGTACCCCTCAGAAATTTCGGGCCCAGGGCATATGGGCCCCGCCCCGTGTGCCCGTGCAATAGTCAGGGCCTGATCTGATCTCCCCCCCCCTCCCCCAGGGTCACACCTCCTCGAAACAAAAATGTTCTGATGGTGGCCCTCGACAACCCAGTCATTTTTGTAAGTGGCCCTTCGCTTAAAAAGGTTGTGCACCCCTAGGTTAGACAATTTCTCGACATTATGCACATTCACCCCTAACATTCCTATGCCTTTTAGGAAATACACAGAAAAGACAAAGGGAATAACCAATCCGTTACCTGTCACTTTCAGAGTCCGTCTGAACTGGATGACAATTCTTTCACAGCAAACGGGATAAGCCCGGATCCCCTCTTTGTACACATATTAAGACTATGTTTATATGACATCTATGGTGTAACATCTACATGGGCACATAACATCTATTACAAGACTGCTGCTATTTTTTTAAAAACTTCTAGGAACTACACTTTTTCTTGTTACTCCCTCACTCAAAGAACTTAATCCCCATATCTTTTACTTGGTTTTTTTTTCCTTCCAACTCCCTCGAAACTATGGGGTTAACCTTTTCCCCCATCACTGACTATCTGCATTGGCCCTTTTCTTTTTGAACAGAAGTTTACGCCCCACATCTTATTGGTCTGGCTGACCAGCACTCTGATACCGTTCTCACGGGTCCTGGGACCCCTTCTCATGGGTATGCCATCCCCTTGTAAATCTGCTGTCCATAATTACTCCATCGGCATCCAGCAAGCTGTAAATTCTTAAAATTGTAAAACTGTCCTTTGTAAGAGCTATCATTGTTCGATTTGCAGACCAGTGACTCCGGAAGTAATAATTAAAAAAAATCTGCTATATGGGTGGTCTCTCTTTTTTCCCATATGAATTTAGAAAAATACCATTGGTAAATATAGATGTTCTGCTTCCCCATACAAAATTAACTAACTATGTATACCAGAAAATAGGATCAACAATTAATTCATGGGAAATTACTCATAAATATGCATATTACAAAAGGAGATAACTCATTAATTCATAATAAATCATTCATAAATATGTACATTACAAAATGAAATCAATAATTAATTTACGGAAAATAGTTCGTGCAATAATGTCTTTTCATTACCAATTGTAATTAATTTTGTTAAAAATTGGGAGAGTGGCTTGTATCTGACCACCATATACGAACTGGTATTTTAAAGGCTGTATTTGAAATGAAAATTAAACAAATGACAACAAGCCCCGATATTCCACTCTTTAAAAAGCTCAAAGAGAATTGGAAAACCATTGATCCCACTAAAATACAGTGCTATAGAGAAACAGTGGAATTGTTCTGAACCATATTCGAACTTGAAAACTTGCTTGACTTTTACAGGTGCTGAACTTAAAAATGTTATGGTCAGAGAGGACTATTGAGAGTTGATTGAACTTTCTATTGTATTGTTAGGTGGAGATGCAGAAAAAATAAAATCAGACCTTTGGGTGCCATGCACCAAGCTAGATGGATGGCTTGAGCGATTTACCCCCTAAAACTATCGTTATTTAGTTCTCAGCTGAAATTAAACACCAAGGATAAGAAAGCACTGTTAGATGTCTGCTTGTTTATCGTAACAATCTACATTAAACCATGGCTTCAATGCATTTTGCAGTTAAAGCACCCTGTAAAGATTTGTGCTTTTTGAAATATTTGAAAACTTGTGAAAATGTGAATGAAAGTATCTCAAAAGCTGCTTTACAGAAATTTCTGCAGCATTTATGGTATTTGACTGATGAAATACCAGTATTAGCACTTTTTGATGATGTGGACAAAGAAACAAAATAAAAAATGGTGGCAAATTTACAGAGAGAAAATTTCTCGACCCATGAAAAAAGATACATTCCATCGAAGGAAGAACATTGTGGTTCATTGTATGGCGAGTTTGATAAATTGATTTTGTAGTTGTTTATTTAGTTAGTTATTTATCACACAATTGTTACCTGTTATTTATTTTTTATACAAAAAAAAGCATCAATGATTTCATATCGGTCAAAAGCCATTCATTGTTTTCTAGACTCATTGATGATAGTTTTCTCAACAAGAGTTCATCTTCATGGGAGAATAACGCTTCATTTCTAGACAAAAAAAAAGACAATCTCAATGCTTAGAGCAGTAAAATTGATGCAGGACTTTCCTGGTTTAATAGTTGGTTGAGGAGGAAAAGAAAGAAAAAAACAAACAATTTTTGTTATGTTGCGTACAAGGACACAAGATCTATCCTGACTGTAAAAAGCAAACATTGAAATGAAAGTATGTTCCGTAATGTTTCTTTTACTGTAATACGTTAATAAATATCTGCTTTGAATAAAATGGCGTCTTATGTACCAAAGAAACACACAATTTACAATCTTTCCATAGTATTCCCAGTACAAGATTTCACATTCAAGTTTGACATAAAATCAACATGGGTTACCATTATCTTATTGTAGTAATACATTTTATTTACGTTTACTAAAGTGAAATAGAAAAAAAAAGAAAAAGTATGTGAATTCGATTTTGATAAAAAAAAATTCCCTTGTATCTTGGGACACCCTAATGAACATGCCTGATGCTCTAGAGCAGTGTTTCCCAACCTTTTTTTGGCCATGCCTCCCCAAATCATCTCTAAACCGCTGATGCCCCCCCCCCTCTCGCTCTGCCTATGAAAAATACTAAATCTTATTATATAAAAAGTGAACTCTTATTCGCACTAAAGAAGTCCTAAACGCCTATAACCCTTTGAGGGGCGGTTGTATATATTATATACTACCTAATTTTAATCCGATTCAAACCAGAAACTTTTAATAAAATTTTACTTTTTTAACTTTGACGGGAAAAAGTTGAAAAATTGCTTTTCCTTATTTTGAACTAAATTCGTTCGTAAATACCGGTGTGAATTCGACGTTACAGGAACACAATTGCTTGCCCCTGAAAGGGTTAATTCGATCTAAGTAAAGAACAGTATATTCACGGGAAATAAAGAAAATAGAGTGTTTATGAAGAAATCGTTAATAATAATAATAATACTAATGTGCAGCAATGCAAAAAAAAAGCAAACTATTTTTTCATATATGTAATAGAAAATTGAGATGCATAAATAAAAACTTAATTTTAATTGAAGTTTTTCCTATGATGCTTTTATAATTTTAATTACTGACAGTAAAGAATGTACCTAATAAATTCAAAATAGACTCCAGATGAAGAGAATAAAATTAATGAGATCCTTGTACTTCATGATGGCTGCAGAGAGCTTTTATATCAGGCTCTAATTTAGTCAACTTTATTCTCAAGTCCCCCTGTTTAGTTATGTCCAGTCGATTTCTTTTCTTTAGCAGTAAATCATTTACTGCAATAAAACCACATTCAACGAGGTATGATAATGGTAATGATAACAATTTTTTTCTTGCAAATTTTCTGTCATTTGGATACTTAGATTCTGTCTCAGCACAAAACCATGCCATCACTCCTTTTATGCTGAATAAGATTTTAACTGAATCATCGTTTTGAATTTCAAAGAGTTCATCTGGACATCGTATTGAATCATCAGATGATAAGTCCACTAAAATTGGCTGCATGACCCATAATGGGAAATCCATTTGCTTTAAATCAGAAATCTGCAGTTCAAATCAGAGGCCAATATTTTCAAATGAACCACAATTACAGTTATAGCGGCATCGGTCATCTCGCATTTTTTTTAACCAGCAAAATATGCCAAACTTTCTCTTAGATTTCTCTTAGACTTATGTTTCTGCCATACCTCACTGAATGTAATAAAACAAAATATTCCTGCTTTTGAATCAATAAGTGTTTTATCATTTCCTTAAAATTTGTTTATTCAATTATTCAATTTTTCAAAGATATCTACTAAATAACTAACAAATGCTTTTCCAATAATGGTTTGTAGGTGCTTCATGTCAGACTACTCACTTAAAAATTCACCAAGAACATCAAACAACTCCATTGATCTTATTAAGCATTTCGCCCTTTGAGAGCTATCTTACATCAGTGTGAAGTAAAAAACAAATGTGGTCTGCGTTTTTGCTTTCACGAAACTGCTTCAATAGACGCTCACATTCGGCGTTGGTTATTATGAAGTTGATATCTTATAACAGATTTCAGTATATCATTAAGAATATGCAGGGATGAGATTTCTCCGCTTTTTTGAATACCAGTATAATTTTAGAGAAAACGTTGTTCTGTTAAATCTCAAAATGTTCAGATTAACTAAGAAAAACATTTTCTGTAAGATTATACTGGTATACAAAAAAGCGGAGAAATCTCATCCCTGAGAATATGTGAAATGTTTTTTATACTAAACGCTCTCTATGGATGATGCAACACACAAGAATCATTTCTGGATTATCATCTTTCATTAGTTTTAAACATTCAATTCTCTTGCCCATCATAGCTGAAGCACCATCTGCAGCACAAGATGTTATATTTGTCATTAGTTTACTATTTAAATCTAAGTAAATTTTCAATGTATTAAAAATATTAGAGGCAATAGTGGTGCTCACTAATAATTTGCAGAAAAACAATTCTTCGGTAAATTCACATATATCAATATACCTGTCATAAGTAAGCAATACGGCTTCATCGTCTCTTAGAGTTGTTTAGTCCATTTGTATGGAGAAATTTCCTGATTTCAGCTTTTCAACAAGTTGTGCTTCAATGTCCTCACTCATTTCATCTATTCTTCTACTAACAGTATTGTTACTAAGTGGCATGGAGTTCACATATTTGTCAACTTTACCCAGTACTGTTTTAAGGAATATTGATATTGAAGGTTTAATCAAATCTTCAACTGTAGTGCGTTTTTTTTTTTTCAAGATTTAGCAGCGAGTAAATATATTTCATAACTAGCCTCAAGAGTACAATTTCTGTAGCAGTTTGTGCAGTAAATAGAGACTTAACTGTTGATCTTTTTTCAAACTTTGCCTTTAAAGTTTTAAAATAACTTAAATTTGAATTTATATACTCACTATATTCTGCGAATTCAGACATTTGTAATTCTTTCCCAGAACTAATACATTTTTTTGTCCCTAACTATAAGCAAGAATCAGATATTTGCTCTAGGATCCTAAAATACAGATCTCTAAAAAATGCCTTTTAATTAGTTGATCGAACTTCTGGTCATGTATCTGACAGCAGCACTTTGACTTGTGTTTTCCCAAGTATGAATTTGAAACAATTAAAATAAAAAATGTTCTAAACCAGAAAATTTATTTTGAAAAATGAATTTTATTATTTTGTTTTATTTTTGATTATTTTTTTAACCCTTTCAGGAGCAAGCAATTGTGTTCCTGTAACGTCGAATTCACACCGGTATTTACGAAAGAATTTAGTTCAAAATAAGGAAAAGCAATTTTTCAACTTTTTCCCGTCAAAGTTAAAAAAGTAAATTTTAAAACTTTTTCCCGTCAAAGTTAAAAAAGTAAATTTTTATTAAAAGTTTCTGGTTTGAATCGGATTAAAATTAGGTGGTATATAATATATACCACCGCCCCTCAAAGGGTTAAAAAGAATCTTACAAACTGTTTTAGGTTTTAAACAGCGAACGTCTGAATTTCGCCAACTTCTCAAATTGCCCCCTAAAAAGTCAAATTGCCCCCCTGTGGGGCGTGCGCCCCCCGTTGGGAACCACTGCTCTAGAGAGTTATCTTAAAACATGTGAAATTAGCAAAGAAAAAAGATAAAAAATATTCATTATTTAGCACAAAATATTTTCATTTAAAAAAATGCAGAATATTTACAGCAGTTAATAACATAACAAGATGATCTTTAAAATTTTGGTCAAGTTGTAAATAAAAATTTCTCAATTGGGGAATTTATCCTATAACTAGTCGGATGTGTCAATCCCAAAACTTTCTTCTATCTCAATCATGTTAATACTTCAAAATTAGCTATCACATTGCCAATAAAATCAATATTTTTCGTCATTTTGTTGTATGTCAGCTGATTGTGATTCATTGGGTTAGCTGGATGCAATCAGCCAATGTATACTTAACTACAAAAAGTCCTGGCCTGTACCGCCAGGAACCGAAGATAGCCTCCCTATTCCTTGGTTATAAGATTTTAGCTAATTTTACTGGAAAACACAAAGCTAAAATGCGTGGAACCCGATTAAAGAAGATTAATATCCAGTTCTCATCAATATTGAATTTGAATGAGAATATCACCAAATTAGTTCTTTATAGTCAAGTTGACTTCATTTATGGCAACCTATTTTTGTTGCCATATTTGGCAATATTTTGCCAAGTATTACCAAGCTTGGCGAGAATTTGACGTTGACGAATATAAATATATAATGTAAAGCATATAAGAGTTGGAACAATGGTTACAACAATGAAAGAAAATTTGCCGAAACCTTGTTGACTAAAACTCATAAATTAAACCTGTTTATTAATGAATTCTGCTGTCTTGCTTGAAAATAGTCAGCCACCCTAAAATTTTAAACTGCTATACCTGAACCATTTTGTAAGATAGAGGAAAAATAAAAATTGCTCTGGAATACTTGGATCAAGGCCGAACATTTAACAGAATTTTTTTTTAGGATTTCTAAGTTTTTTATACATCTTTTTGAATTTGAAATCTTTAAAGGGCTATCACAGTGCCCCATTCCGATGGAATTGCTCCAAATTCAATTGGGATCTGCAGGCCATACTCAAAAAGATGTACAAAAAATTTGGTTCAATTCTCTGCATATCTTCATACAGTTTTCGATGATATAATAATGGAAATGGAACAAAATATACTATCGCAGCGCCCCCCTTTTGTCAGAATATTCCCAAATTCAAGTGAGACCTGCTGGCCATAGCCAAACACATAGAAAAAAAAATGACTCAATCCTCTCCATAATCATACACTTTTCCATGATACAATGAGGACAGACAGACAGACATTTTCTAAAAACATGTTTTACAGAATATCTGACTCCTAAAACATGTAAATCCGTCAAAAACCAGAGGCCGAAAAAAATTTCGATTACAATACTTTCTTCTATTATAGATAGTAGAAAGTAAAAAGAGAAATACAAGATATGAATATGAATAAGACAACATTCAAAAATTGAGTGCCCATTATAGCATTTCAATAATACAAATTATTTTTTTCTGTTACTTGCTGAATCTAATGGTAAAAAAAAATGTTGACTTGGAGGCATCACTCAAAAAACATAACAACCAAACATATTTCAATATAAAAAAGTTCTTTAACAACTGCAGATGGTGATAATTATATATAAAAAAAGTCAACCATTCTGGAAATACTATCCTGAAGATGAATTTGTTTATAACTGAGAAGTAATGATCAGGTTAAGAAAAAAATATTAAAATGTTCAATGAACTAGTTTTCACTGCAAAAATATACTACAGTCAAGGTAAAATCTTTTATTGGTGTGGGGACTCCTACAATAATAATCGCACAAAATATTAAAAAAAGTTTATTTTTCCTTTGAAAATTCTGTTGAGTAAGTGCCTGTTTACTTTTAACTAAAATATATAAGAAGATATATTTAAATGCTCTAAAACACAATCAAACCCTCTATCCTGAATCTAACAAGAAAATGGAAGGGAAATTGTGATAAGGTTCGCTTGAGACATTGTTTCATAAAAAATGCCTAAAAATGTACAATTTTATTAATTTTTAATTTAGTTATATAAGTAATATGTATTATTATAACATATCTTGGAAAAAAAAAGCCTGTTTATTAAGTTTGATGGCTATTTAAATCTTTTAGTGCATGACAATTTTTTGTAAAGCTACTGTGCATTGTAGGACCAATATTTTCAGTAGTCTAAAATCTGGTAAATAGCTTTTTTTTTCCTGTTTATTTTACTGTCTCTTTTTTTTTTTTTTTTTTTTTTTTTTTTTTTTAAACCTGGCAGTTTTGGAGGAGAAGCGTCAAGTGACAATACATAACATTTCTCAAAAGAAGGTGTAAAAACGCAACTTCTAAATGTAAAATGATTCCAGGAACTCCTTATGAAAAACTTTTTATTTATTTATTTATTTTTTTAAATAAAAGATCATAAATGCTCATTTAGTGTTCTGACAGAAAAAACAGACATCCCAGATAACAAATATTAAATATATATATATATATATATATATATATATTTTAAATAGCTGTGGAAAAATATATTATATTCATGAAACTACATAGAATATTTATTTATTATTATTAATCAAAAGATTCTTGATAAGATTTTCTAGGTATCTAGGTTTCACTGTGTGGAGCATTTTATTCTTTGAACATAAGACATACTTGTTACTAATAATTTTTAAATTACAAATGATTTCAATTTTCCACATAACTGATGGTGATTATTTAATTTGGATTATTTTCATATGAAGTTATATTACTTATTACAATATCCAACAATGTTTATTTTTATGAACAAATATGCATCGATATGTAATAGGAAACGATATTAAAAAAATCCTGGTTTAAACCAAGAAAACAGTTTTTTGTTTTTTGGACAACCAATAAAGAAACTGACAAAAATTCAAGCTCCAGCACATTGAAGTTTATGCGAATGGAAAGCTATGCAAGCACTGCACTCCACCCACATCCATCTCTCTACTTCTGTCCACATAAAGTGGTTTTGAGGGGAATTTCTTCGCTCGTACGTGCGATCTATGAAAGACTAGGCGCTCTGTATTGAAAACTTTCAAATTTTGCACTATTACAATAATGTTTTTCATTTGTCATGTCAAAGAGGAGGAGGAGGAGGAGGAGGGGGGATGTGACAGAAGTTCATCCTGTAAATGTGTTTTTTAATAACTTTGTTTAACTTGTTAATATGTAATTTTTTTCATTTTTCTTTGGGGGTTCACATGCTCATGCGTACCAATAGAGGAGTCGCCATTGTTCAACTAATGACTTCATGTTTGGTATCCAAAAGTAAAATTCTTTGAAGAATCCAAACTTATTGTCAAAAATAGGTGCTTGAAGTTTTAAAATTCATTACAATTTTAATATGTAGACAATTCTCTATTACGCTTATTTTTAAACACAAAATGAAAGAAAACGTAATTCTTAGTCGAATGTCTATATATATATATTTTTTGCGACAATTTGGCAATTAAAACTTCGGCTGACTGTACATTAAAGAAAAACATAAAGCAAAATGACTAAAAAGTTTGTGATTATTCAGTTATTACTGAAGATAAATATTTAGTTAAGAAATTTGCTGCTTAAATGAATCTGTAGTATAAAATTCAGATAATGAGATGGAACAATACAAAAATTAGTTACAACTACAGAAACAGTTGTAGGAAGACAATAAAATCAATGCGACAGCATAAAATGACATATGGAAAAATTTCAGTACTATACACAATAGTGCACACTAGGCATATCTGACATATTACATATTTGTCACAAAAGTATACAGCACCCAAAAATTAATTCAAAAGAAAATAATAAAGCATATGACAATTTAAATACATAAAAATATTAATTAGGAATAAATAATTCAACCTAGTATAAATACACAACAATTAATTTAGACTTACCGCAACACGGCCATTAGGACTTAAAATATCTAGATCCTTGTCTAAATTAACATTAGCTAACATCTCAAGTACAATATTGACACCTTTATTGTCTGTTATTTCCTGCAACAAAATCAAACAACATGACAGTGAAAAATAATATGCTTTTTACAAGCAATAACTTTTAATTACTGATATACATACTTTTATTATTATTTAAAAAATCTAAAAACCACATATATCAAAATAAATATATCTACATAATTAAGTTCAGTAATCAATGGCATTATTATAAATTTAGAACAATGTGACATGAAAGGAGTTTCCTTTCCTTCTTAAAAATCATCAATTTCATTGATCCCTGCTAAAAGTGAACATAACCATTAGCTTTCTTTTCTTGACATGTAAGTTATGAGGTTTAAGTTTCATATACAAACTTATGTTATTAGAAAAAGAACTGCTATGTTAATGTAAACATGTCTTTTAAAGTATCAATGCATATCTAGCTAAACAAAAAATAGCGGCATTTTACCCTGTACTTAATATTTGTTCTGATGCCGATTCCCTTTCTAAAGAACTAAATTACCATACATTTTGGTATAAGACAACTGGCAGATTAGAAAGAAAAAAGGCAGGGTAGGTGTTAGTCATTAAAAATGACACTATTGAAGCAGAAATAGAGCACAGATTCAGACAAAAAGGGTGTTTCAATACAAAATGGTATGTTTAGAAACAATAAAAAATATTTTTTAAGATTTAAAAAAAAAAAAAATAATATATATTTTTAAAAATTGTTTTTAAACATACCATTTTTTGTTGAAACACCCCTTTTGTCTGAATATGTGTTCTATTTCTGCTTTAATAGTGTCATTTTTAATTAATTTAAAAAATATAAATTTTTTTTTAAGATGTCCCACAGTGGCGCAGACGGTTAAGCTAAGTTCCAGTAAGATCACCGAAAGTCAAGCAGTATCGACCAAGATCAGTGCTTGGGAGGGTGACAACCTCTCTCGACTGCCGCTGCTGTGGGACCGTGTACGTTAATGGGAGCTAGTGCATGTAAAATCTGTTCGTGGCTCCAATGTCCTCCACATTTAGTATAAGCATTACCTCTGGGGGTGCCAATCCAGGTGCAGGTCTCTCATCTGGAATTGGTTCAAAATTAGGAAACCAGCTCTGGAAGTCCAACCTCTCTTGAGGCTCTGGCACCCCTTCTTTCAGAGAAGTGCCTTGGCACTTTCTCTGACATGCCAACAACAACATTTTTTAAGATGTCATAAATAAAGTAATATTGATTTCAAATGATTTGGTGAATTAATTAAGAATAAAAATGTAATTAAATTGGAACATGACTTTATAATCTTTTATTCTTTCTCAAAACGAATGCAGAAGTTCTAAAATTTTTGCAAGCTCTTGGGTAGGGATGCAATGGAAATCTGGCAAACATATTGCATCCAGTTGGTGCAGCCAGTATGTAGATAGTTGGCAGTAGTTGGGTATTATGATTATCCAGCAGAACATCTGGCTTGAAATTACAAAGGCATACTGTGCTTTTATTATTCATTCAACTCATTGTTAAAATTTTCAGATTGTAAAGCTGCTAGTTTAATCTTGCAAAATACAATGCATTCATTTATCAAACAAAAAATAATTTACTTGTGGTTATGGTGAATTGTTCAAAATCTGTACAATAACAAAGATATGAACAACTACGGAAAATACTTTTACGGGCTATCTCTGGGTGCAATTTGGGGTGCATTTCATTATTTTTAAAAAGGACCAAGTGCTGTGTCCTTAAAATAATGGCTTAGCAGGAACACTAAAAATAAAATGAAGTGATCAAAATTTTGTAGTTTGAGCTTATATCTGTTTTATAAGTGCATGCAGGGCCTGCACAAAACTGAGCTAAAATTTGTGAACATTCATTAGGTGTCATCAAGAGGAGACATTGATATTTTCTAATTTTGAAATGAACATTAAGACTACTTTAGTTGTCGAAAGAAAAAACGTCTTCGAACATTTAAAAAAATTGACTTTTCATACATGCACTGCAGCCATAAGATTTTGATAAATTTCAAACTCTATTCTTAAAGTGGCCTTGAATGATTTTTCCTGCCTATATCTCAAAATTCGACTCTTATTCAATAGAAGATGCTATTATTGGCACTAAACAATTTTAGTATCAACGCATTGACAATGAAGCAATGTATTCAGAATAATCCTAACAAAGTGATCGGTTGACAGTGAACTTCTCAAAAGTTCAATTCCTATGCAATAGTTGCTATTAACACCACCCGACTTTTTGTTCAGCATAGAAACAACATATCTGCAATAGCTTAAATTGAAGACCACATGCATGTTTAACATTATGTCTATTAATTAGAACATGACTGCTTGATAAATAAATGTATAACTGAGATCTTTTCATAGCACACCAGTTGGAATCACTGCCTTAATTTAATACATACTCTTTCAGGGGAGTGGGGCATGTAAACAACTTAAACGCATGCAACTTGGAGAAAATTAGTCGACAGATAACTGCTAAATGTGGAAAATCATAAAATTGCTAAAAAATAAAAAGAGAGACATTAAAAGTTACTATCAGATGGATAAAAAGAAATATGACAGTTTAACAGTGTAATAAATAACTTCACACTATACAGATAAACTAATCATATCATTAAGTATACACAACACTAACAAGAAAAAATGTAAATGTTACACCAAAGCATTTCCTCACTGAAGTTAACATTGTACCAACCATATGAATAATAAAGTTGCTATGGCAGTTGAGTTAACATGTCATAATTTCAATATTGTTTATCATCAGCAATAAAACGCTACCAGTGAAACTTTTATCATTTATTGTATTAAAATTATTTTACAAAAATTATAAATTAATTTTATAAAAATAGCATAAACTACTTTAAATATTTCTTGTAAATAATCAATTGATATTTGATAGTAAATTACACGAAAAAAAAAAAAAAGGCTTTAAATACATACATTTATTTTTTTTAATTATCCAGTATTGTATAATACATTTATTTTACCTCATAATTTAGTTTATAAAACTTTAATCGTCTAATTCAATCAGAAGATATTACATAATAATAAGTATGTTTTATTATCCCATCCATAAAAGACACTAGCATTAAATGTTACTGAAAAATAGAATTTTTTCACTAGATAGTGTTTTGAAAGTTAGAAACAATTAAAAACTCAAGATTTGTCTGCAAATTTCAATACAATTATTACCATAATTTTCTCCAGATAATTCTTTTCTCGGTGACTTAAGACAAAATCAGCTCCAGCATTCTTAGCAACAGTAATTCCCCCAGGAGTCCCAGCTGTACCGATAACTTTAAGACCATACTGTTTAGCTATTTGTATCGAAGCAAGGCCCACAGCTCCACTGGCACCATGAATTAAAACAGTTTCTCCATCACAGCATTTACCTCTATAGGATAAAATTTCAAATATTTTTATAATCCAACAGATTTTTCAAATTACAAGTGTTAACACACTTTAACCCTTTTAATATACACCATTTTCATCACGAAGACCGATTCATTATTTTTGTTTACTAAATTAATGAATATTCGAAAGGAATTGATAAAAAAAAATCATTTACACACAACTAATGATATGAGCATAACATTAACAATATTAGTGAAAGGCTATATAAATATCTTATTATATATTAATAACATTAACAGCCTTTCAATCAAAATTTGATTATTGAAAATTAGAGTTGGAAATTAGTGATATTTTTTGAGAATTTAAGCAAAACTCATAGATTTTATATATATATATATATATATATATATATATATATATATATATATATATATATTATTTACATGAAGTATGTGGATGCAGGAATAAGTTTTTATTTGTCTACCAAGCCCAGGGAGAACAAGTTTGACACCCCACTTCTTTCAAGAGGAGGTTGTGTTAATTTTTTTTTTTAAATCTATTTCACATAACAATCTTTATTACTAATAAGAAGAGGGCCAAGCTTGGTAATCATAGATTTTGATTATTTTTATATATATTGTAGGGTAGAAGCCCCTTAGTCTCAGGTTCAACGGATTTTATACAGCGCTCCTTACTTCTAGAGAAATAGGCAGTCTAATATTATAACACAGCTTAAATACTTACTTTGTAACGAAATTACTACATTGGTCATAGCTCAGTTGTTAGGGCATCTGCTCATTGATCTGCAGGCTCGGGTTCGAGACCAGAACGCACTACATTTGTTTTTATCATTTTTTGTTTTATAAATATACAGGGTGTCCATAATTAAACAACCCTACTTTAAAGTTGTCTACAGACGAAACTATTGGTCAGAAAGTTGTAAAATTTTGTGAAGGTCATAATGAAGGAATGGAAATTTGTTTAAGAGAAAAAAAATTATTTCTAAATTTCACCACCAGAGGGCGTTTTTAATGAATTACACATTGAGCATACATTTATGATAATTTACAAATAATTTTATTTGAAAATGTTTTATTTTATTATAACAAAACATGTTGAACAAAACTTTTTTCACAACATGTTTTTAGTATTTCCCAGAACACACTGTGGTCAACTGTGGAACATGTTATCTTACGATTCCAGATGGTAGCTGAAAATGATGGCCATCATGTGGAACATATTTTGTTGCAATAAAATATGTAAACTATCGTAAATGTACAACTCATTAAAAATGCCATCTGGTGGCAAAATTTTAAACTAATTTTTTTTTCGCTTAAACAAATTCTTATTCCTTCATTATGTCCTTTACAAAATTTCAGAACTTTCTAATCAATAGTTTCGTCTGTAGACAACTTTAAAGTAGGGTCGTTTAATTATGAACACCCTGTACTTGTAATTATAATTAAATATTATAATATTGGGCATTAATTATAATGTTAATCTATTTTTTTATTTGTAACTAAATTGTTCTATAAAACATGATTAAACAGTTAATTTTTTTAAAATCACTTTTAAAATGTATTTTATATATTCTTTATCGATGCAATGATATTGAACAATTGTGTCAATTCCTGATTTTAAAAGAATCATTTTATATATGCCTTAACAAGTGAAGTCAATGCGATGATAATACTACTCTGTTTTTAAAGTAAGAAGCATAATTATATTAAAAACGAGCAGGGAAGACCGAGCTATGCTCGGTCAAAATTAAATTTGAGTTCAAATATCATGACCCATGACCAAAATGACCCACTAATTGAATTTTCTCGAACATGTGACTTAGCTCAACAGTCTTCTCGTGCCGGAAAACCATAGGATGCAAAATTTAGTGTAAATTGAGCCGCTTTTTAGATATTGACCCACAATGACCCAGAAATGACCAACTAATCGAATTTTCTCGAACATGTGACCTAGTCTTAATGATTTTCGCGTGCCCGAAACTCGTAAAATACAAAATTTAATCAAAATCGTTAGAGCCGTTTTTTAGATCAAATTTATTTGACCCGCTTTGACCCAAAAATGACCCCCTAATCGAAAGTTCTCGAACATGTGACCCAGCCCAATAGTCTTCTCGTGCCCGAAAATAGTCGAATACAAAATTTCGTCAAAATCGTTTGGACCGTTTTTTAGATACAATTAGCTTGACCATGACCCAAAATGACCCACTAATTGAATTTTCTCGAACATGTAACCTAGCCCAACAGTCTTCTCGTGCCCGGAAACCATTGAATGCAAAATTTAGTGTAAATTGAGCCGCTTTTTAGATCTTGACCCACAGTGACCCAGAAATGACCCACTAATCGAATTTTCTCGGACATGCGACCTAGCCCAATGCTTTTATCGTGCTCGAAACTCGTAGGACACAAAATTTAATCAAAATCGTTAGAGCCGTTTTTAGATAAAATTAATTTGCCCCGCGTTGACCCAAAAATGACCCACTAATCGAAAGTTCTCGAACATGTGACCCAGCCCAATTGACTTCTCATGCCTGAAAATGGTTGGATACAAAATTTCGTCAAAATCGTTTGAACCGTTTTTTAGATACAATTAGCTTGACCATGACCCAAAATGACCCACTAATTGAATTTTCTCGAACATGTGACCTAGCCCAACAGTCTTCTCGTGCCTGAAAACCATTGGATGCAAAATTTAGTGTAAATTGAGCCGCTTTTTAGATCTTGACCCACAATGACCCAGAAATGACCCACTAATCGAATTTTCTCGGACATGCGACCTAGCCCAATGCTTTTATCGTGCTCGAAACTCGTAGGACACAAAATTTAATCAAAATCGTTAGAGCCGTTTTTTAGATAAAATTAATTTGACCCACGTTGACCCACTAATCGAAAGTTCTCGAACGTGTGACCCAGCCCAATTGACTTCTCATGCCCGAAAATGGTCGGATACAAAATTTCGTCAAAATCGTTTGAACCGTTTTGTAGATACAATTAGCTAGACCATGACCCAAAATGACCCACTAATCAAATTTTCTCGAGCATGTGACCTAGCCCAATGGTTTTCTGGTGCCCCAAAACGGTAGGATACGAAATTTCGTCAAAATCGTTAGAGCCGTTTTTAAGATAATTTTTGCATATATATATATATATATATATATATATATATATATATATAACCACCCACAAGATTTGCTCATATTAGAATATATGATTAGCATAAGAATTAAATTACAACATCTTTTTTGCATATTAAAGATTTTTAAATTTGTAATACACATGGTTGCTTGCACTTTGAATAATTCTGTTTTCTTAGTTATCTTCTTTCTGCATTGATTTTTATTTTATTTGAAAATGTTTTATTTTATTATAAGTAGAGAGCGCCACAACAGACTTTGTAACATAGTAAACCCATTACAAAGTAAGTACTTAAGTTGTGCTATAATATTAGACCCACTATTTCTCAAGAACTAATGAGCATTGTATAAAATCCATTGAACCGAAGACAAAGGCCTTTTACGCTACAATATATAAAAATAATCAAAATCTGTGATTACCAAGTTTGGCTCTCTCCTTATAAGTAGTAAAGTGGTACTCTATATAAAAAATGAAATAATATCACCATAAGTTGCAAAAGATTAAAAAAAAAAAGAAAAAAAAATTAAACTGCTTCATAACATTCTATGTTAGTAAAAAATAAATTAACATGGGCAGAAGATAACAATTTTTTCTTTTAACTTTCTCTTATAGTTATTTAAGCATTTCAAAGTAATCAAACATACATGAGATATAAAGAGGAGAGCGAATGTCATAAGAACCAATGATTATAAGAGGTTGCATATGAAATTTTAGGTTTTTCATCCATTTAACGAAGTCTCATCGTTACACTTAAACACTTCGTTATGAAGAAAAGTATTAAGAAAATTCGTTAAATAGAAATCAACTTAAATGTAGGAAACTTGTATGCACGTAATACACATAAAATTAAAAGTACACATAAAATGGAAATATTTGAAAAATATATTTTAATTAGGACCGTCATTTTTTTAAAACAATGTAGACATATGAGAAAATTTTTATTAGAATAATGTCTAAAAATACACAATAAAGAGAAGTAAACAAAAGCTGACGCATACCTTTTCTTTTTGGATTAAAATATGTGTGTTTCGATTAGATGATTAAAATGTGTTGATTTTCAGACAGTCCACTCAAATAAATTCATAGCAACAGCAACCTCTCCGTTTGAATACTGTACACGCACGAAAGTGGAATAAACTTCGTTATATAGAATATGTTTTTCGTAATATGGAGGTTAATTTACATGTTAATGGTGTTCAAAGTCAAGGTTCTGCAGAAAATTTTGTTAAGTAGAAAACTTCGTTAAATAGGGACTTTGTTAAATGGAAAATCTACTGTATTAGGAAAAGGAAATTCTGAAGCTAACTATAAATGAGAATAAGCTAATAATTTAGGTATAGTTCATTGAAAAGAAAAACTTTTATTAAATGGAAAATACAATGCAATTCCTAAGCAAAAAAAAAATATTTCATTACACAATCGGCATAAAGCTTTATTTAGCATTTATGAATGTATCTC